>OY728163.1:730901778-733889997 GCA_963277665.1 Viscum album | reverse complement strand
TTTAATTTTTCAAGTTTGGGAGTGGATCTTAAAAATTATTGGTAGAATTTCCTATGAATGTTTATAGTTACCCAAGGAAAATATTATATGAAAATGAAAATGAAAATTCAATCACGAAGTTAATTTTTTTTTGAAAATTAACAAGAAAAATTCCCATAATGTAATCACATATATTTACTGTATTTATATTTTGATTTAATATTTTGATACTAGATGCATGTATAAAATTTATATGGGCCTACACATACACATATGGAATATAATTTTTTTTGTAAATGATTATATATATATATATATATTTATATATGTACACACACACGCATATCTATATTCTTATATATATTTAGTGTATATGTGGCTAGGTGTTTAGAAAAATTATGTATTTTGGGATTGGGCCAATTCATCCTGATTGAAAGTTTATGTAGAGTCCATAATGATCAATATAGGTCAGTTGTATTCTAATAATTTAGTGTGCATGGAAATCAATTGGTTGGATCTCCAACTGATTTTCTCTCATATGTATATTACACTTTATATTAATTTTGATTCCATCACATGTTATTATAGTTTTAAAAGACTATATTATTAACATGTTTCCTAGTAGATACACGCACACACACACACACACATTTTTACCATGTGATTTATTCACATGATTTCTTCATATTATTAATATGATTTCCAAAGGGTTTGGATACTCAAAATATTTTTTACTTAAGAATGCAATATAGTTGTCTTAATTTGTCTCTCAATGAGGTTACTAAATGTGTTCTTTGTCACGTAAAAAATAAATTGATTCAAATGAATATAATTATATTTTTTCCTATTATAAATATGATTTCCAAAGGGTTTGGATACTAAAAATATTATTTACTTAAGAAAGAAATATAGTTGTCTTAAGTTGTCTCTCAAGGATGTTGTTAATTGAGTTCATTTTCACTTAAAATATCAACTGATTCAAAATGAATAGCATTGGATTTATTGAAAATTTATTTATGATGTAATTAAAAATGTTTTTTTATTGGAAAATGAGTTTGGAAATAGTTGGTTTTAAATAATGAAAAAACAAATGAAAGTGTGATAGAGGGTTGAAAAGGGAATAATTTATATTTTGAGAAAAATAAGAACTCGATTTAGATTATTTACCTTAAAAATGTTCAAGATATGTAAAAACTTACAAAATAGAGCATTTATACACTCAAATTTGTGAATTTACAAAAAATATCAAACAATTTTGCTCCATTCCTAAGAATGAATGCAATATATGAACTCAACTTTGTGTATCTTCTAAGAAAATTGCTTCCTTTATCATTATTAGCCCAACTTCATCCTTTATAAACCATAATCCAAGTGTTTTTTCACATTTATTTCATAATATTGTATAAATATCACACTAGGATTTCTTTTTTAACACATATGCACTTAATCTCTCTATTTAAGTTAACTTCTAACTCTTTAAATAACAACTTCTTCAAGTTGTTCACTACAACCAAAATCTCCCTCAAATTATTCATTTATACCAAATATTATAGATTAAACTATTTAAATTGATAACACTTATCCTTCTAATAAATATTAGTTCAACAATCGCTTGATGTATGGGATACCCACTTGAATCCATCTAGCAAGGTATTCAAGGGAAACCTTTGGTTTTACTTCTATTTCCAATATAAGACAAAGCCTCATTTTCATGTTCCATGGAAAACAACTATCCACTTCATTTGTGTGGATAATCAAGACATTACCCATATTATTCATACAATTAATTACATATATACAACAAATACAACCATGATAAAAGGGAAACTTGAAAAAGGTACACTAAATAAGAGGATCACATTACCTGAATCATGATGTGTTGGGGGGAGGAGTTAATTAGAGTCACCTGCATGTTATTTTCCTAAAAAATATAGATATGTATGTTGGTAAGACTATCATGAATGTAGTTACACATGTATAAATTATCCATAAACTCTAAAATAAAGGTATCTCTATGCTTAGGTTCAATAATAACAAGAAAAAAAACCAAATTATTACTGAGTTAATTAGAATGGAATTCACACATAGCCAAGGATCCAAGTACCCTATCAACAAAAAATAAAATTAATCATGAGGAAGTGGGAATAATATCCCTGGAAGCTTTGCGATTAGGTGACCAGGAGAAGGGGTAACACAGTTAGTACCAAATTCGGACTTAGATCTAGTAGCCATGCCTTTAGTGGAGTATGAGGTGGACCTCTTCATTTGATGAATTATTGAAAGAGATAAAGTCAGGACCACATCTCCTACTGAATCCAAATCCTTGAAGGGTTTGGGATATGTGACTGATGGGAGTTCATGCATAACCAAAATATATACTTATATAGAAACCTTGGAGGCCAATATAGGACTCATATCACTAGAAAACTCTATGGTGGCCTTTGTGTGAATATAGTTATCCTTGATATAGGGACCTAATGGGGAACCATATTCCAGAGTAGGATGACATGCCAAGAGGGTAACACTGCTCACCATTGCACCATCACCTTCCACAGGGGAGATGAGACTACAAATAGAGGCCTATAAATGGAAACCATTCAGGGGAGCAAGAAGATTTAAGGGAAGACACTAGGAAATTCTTGACTTGACCAGACCGTCTCCCTAGGATGTACCTTTCCTACCAGAAATCACCTCTGAAGGAAAAAATCCAAGAGGGTGGGAATCCCTAAGGTATAACTTTTTCTATGTTATGAAACTTCATACCCGTCTTCTAAGAGAATATTAACCTCCTTGGAAACAAAAAAAACAACTATATTCACTCTAGGGAAGGTGACCTAGGGAAATTTAATCTCCTAGGAAGAAAACCGGCCTGATTCCAGACCAAAGACCTCTCAAGGGTAGGGTGTCCTAGGCCCAAGAGGGGGTTAAGACCCACCAAATGGGTCCTCATCGATATAGACCCAACTGATTTTCAAACCTTATTTTTAGCTATAGGGAATCATCTTATATAGGTAACATCAATGCAGCCTTGTAAATGGTACCCATGGAAATAATCAACCTTGTTGATAAAAAGGATCTTTTACCAGAAGTAAATGGTGTAGATAGCCTAAAAAATAATGCACTAGGGAAGCGAAGGTGATAGATCCATCTCTATGAAAATTTAGGCTTCCATGGTATGCTTAATCCTAAGAGTGCTATCATCTGCACAAAGTAAATGCATAAATGAATCAATGAAACCCTTCAAGATCACATTATTATGGAAGGTAGGTAACCTAGGAAGAAAAACCTAGATGATCAATGAATGGAGGTCTCTAATTGAATGAATCTCAGTAGACCAATAAAAGTGGAGGAAGTTACATGTTGTGGGGACCCAACATCGGTATACCTAAAAATTCTAAGGACAATGCATCGTATAGAGTGTTCCGACTAGTAATAAAATAAGGATTGACAAAAAAACCAATAAAAAAGTGGATAAAAAATAATTAAAGAAGAAATAAATAAAAAACAAATAATTCCAGAGATTTAATGTGGTTCAATACTAGTTTGTCCTACTCCATGAAAAGAACATTTCCCTACTTACTATTTTTATTATCAATCAAACACCTTATAAAAAAAACTAGAAAAAAACAATGGAATAAAAAAACTGAAAGAGAGAAATGTGGAAGAAAAATGAAAATAAAATTATCACTTGTATAATCAGATGTACCAACTAATCAAAAATCAAAGGTCCTTTGTTTATCTCTAGCAGTGTTGATAAAGAGTATTAAGGAACACCTCGTAAACAGGATCATAATATCTACTAGAACACAACATTGAGGAATATCTATTATTCAATATAAATAGAAACGACATGTCTAAAAGGGTACAATGCATCAAGATCTAATCAACTTCCTATGGTTGAATCTATCTATCTCTCTCTCTAAATGAATTAACAAGATCTTGAAAAACTTTTCATGAATTGATTTATTTATCAATTTATTGATGGATCAGAATAAATACCCTCAAAGATCACATTTGGTTTAAATGGACAAAAAAAATTAAAAAAAAATGTTTGAGAATAATTTAAACCCTAACAACCTAATAATATCACAAAATAGGAAATAATTACATGCATAAATGTATAAAAACAAGCTACATAAAGGCATCACCCACTCATGAGTTGGTAATCCACTGTGGAAGGGTCATCAACACGATGCATAAGGGTTATACCTACTATGTACGGGTAGATTACCCACTGTGTAAGGGTACACAACCCCTATGTAAGGGTAAAAATTTTAGTGTATGGGAAACACACTAGCTCGCATAAGGGTCTTGCATATTCTGTGTAAAAGTAAGTCTTCTTGTGTATTGGTAATATTCCCTTTGCGTAAAGGTAAGACAAAAATTAAATAGTCCACATAATGGCACCCTATGGCTCACATAATGGTAGTTTGTATCTTGCATAAGGGTAATCCATACCTCTCATAAGGTAAATTATAGCTTGTATAAGCATAGATCATAGCTCATGTAAGTGTAAAACCCTAAATACACATGCCACGTAAGGGTAACTTAAACTTACAAAAGGGTAATATTCCTAATATAAAGCCTATATTAGGGTAACAAAGGTCTCACATATTGGTAAAGGCGGGTATAAAAAGGTTACGTATGGGTCAGGGGTAACCCATGTAAGGGTAAAGATAGAGAAAAACAACTTGCATAAGGGTCTAAAAAACCTTAAAAAATGTTAAATACAACTTCAAAAAACCTATATAAGGGTAGTGAAATAATAGCATAATAAAATAAAAGGTAGAAGATAAATAGCCGAGAATTATAACTAAACATACTAAAACTTAAACAATAAACTAATTAATAGACTAGTTTAATTTGGAAATAAAGCATGATAAATTCAATAAATATTCACCATTTTCAAAATAAAATAAAACTAAAGGATGGTTTTCTTTCACCAAAATGTTATTCAAGTGAAAGCAAGTTAAATTTTCCTAAAAAAACTTAAACATGGGTAAAGCTATAACATTATTCAAACTATTAGCTAGATTTTCATCTATGTGTATCATGGTTACACACACTATTCCAATTTCTATAACTTCTCTAATGCAGTGACTCTTGATATCTATATGCTTATACCTACCATGGAAAAATATTTTTTTAGACAGATGATGGGAAGATTGAGAATCACAACGTATAGTAATAACAAAATCACTTATATTGATCTCATAAATTAAACCCTTGAGCCATATGGATTATTTGACATATTTTTTCAATGCTATATACGTAGTTTCTGTGGTTGAGAGGGAAACCATCAATTGAATATTTCACATCCATGATATAGGTCCTCCACATGTAGTGAATACATAACCAGTTTATGATTTCTCTAGCATCAATGTTTCCATCATAGTCAGGATCTACATAACCAATCACTAATTTATAAGAATAAAAATTCTTACCATAGCATTTTGAAAGAGATGATGTAGAATAAAGGTACCTTAATAACAATTTAAGATCATGACAATGTGGCTTGTCCATGTTTTCCATAAACCTATTCAAAGTACAAACATAAAAGGAAACATCTATTCTGGTACAAATCCTAGAATACATAATACTTCCCACTACATAAACATGTGGGATTATACTCATATGTTCAATATCAAAAGTTGTGGTAGGTGATTGAGATAATGAAATTTTAAAATTTTGGGCAAAAGGTACACTAATAGGTTTTAAACCATAAAAAAAATACCACTTAAGGACTTTAAGTATATAAGAATTATGAGATAGATAAATAAGTTTATGCTTCTTATCCCTATTGATTCCCATGTCTAAGATTTTCTTAGCACAACCTAGATCTTTCATTTGAAAAACTAAATTTAATGTAATTTTAATAAGGGTGATTAATTTCATATCATTGCACATGAGTAACATGTCATCAAAATAAATAAATAAATACAACATGAAATTTTTAACTAATTTAAAATATACACATGCATAAAAATGACTCCCATTTAAACCATTTTGAAACATAAATGAGTTAGACTTATTGTACCACTACCTTGAAGATAGTTTTAATTCATACAATGATTTATTAATCAAACAAAATTGGTTATATTTAAATTCATGATCAAAACTAGGAGGAACCTTAATGTACTTTTTTTATTTAAATCACCATGAAAGAAATAATTTTTAACACCTATCTATTATATATGAAAATATAAATGGGAATAATAAGAAAGAAGAATTCTTATTGAAGAATTATTAACTACAAGAGAAAAAAATTCAAAGTAACTGATTCCATCTCTTTGAAGGAATACCTTGGCTATAATACTGGATTTAAACTCAAATTTATTCCCTACAATGTTTTATTATTTTGTTTTATAGATTCATTTATAGCCAATAGCCTTGGAGGTAAGTGGTTTATTAACTACGGGATATGTATGGTTCATTATTAGGGATACCATCTCACATTTCATGACTCAAATACAATTCTTAGAGTTACTGTCATTGGTATCTTGATTATAGATTTGGGTATCCTCTACACTAAGATCCCATGCCACATAGAAGGCATAGACAACCATATTAGGATGGATGTACCTAGAAGGAGGTCTAAAATCCCTCCTCTTCCTATCCCCAGTGAACTAATAACCTCTAAAGTAACTAGAATCTCTATCATTAGGAGCATAGTTAGAATCAAACCTAAATTATGGCTCATTATGAGAAATGGGATGTCGAGAGGTAGATAGAGGAGTCTCAACAGGAGACTCATCAACACTTGGAGGATCAACCTTAGGATCCCTCTTATGATAAGGATCATCACTTAAATCAGTGGTAGGATGTACTCTAGGGGGAAAAGACTCTTAAAACAACACATATTGACTAAGAATACACTTATGATAGCCATGTTAATCTATTAAAGGCTTATACCCCTCCATGCCCTTAGGATACCCTATGATAATGCACTTGATAACCCTAGGCTTAATCTTATCATTCATGACTTGATCATAGGCAGTGCATTCAAACACCCTAAGATGTCTATAGGAAAGGGTTTGGTTGATCTATAACTCTATAGGAGTCTTAAATTCATTGGTGAATGAAGGACACTTATTTATTAAGTAGACTACTGTAGTGATAGTATCTTCCAAAAATGACTTAGGAAATCCCATGCATGTAAGTATGCTCCAAATCCACTCAATAATGGTATGGTTCATACAATCATCTTACCATTCTACTAAGGCACATGAATCACAGTTTGGTTCCTCAAAATTCCTCCATCTTCACAAAACTCAGTGAATCCATTAGATAGGTATTTCAGTACATTATCAGTCCTTAAGGCCTTTAATTTATTCCTAGAATGATTTTCTAAATTCTTTCCAAGTTTTAGACACCTAAAAGGTATCCGATTTGTTATGAAAAATGTAAACCTAATATTTCTTTGAAAAATAATTTATGAAGGTGACAAAGTAGGATCCTACACCATGGGAGGAAGTCCGAGTTGTTCCCCACAAATCAAAGTGAACATACTCAAGTGGGTGACCGACATTAAAGTTAGTTTTATAAAAACTGACTCATTTAGACTTACCTTGGATATAGTCCTCATGAAAGGATAAGTTACTCAGTGTAAGTTGATTGAGTTCACCTTTCTTGATCACCTCCTCTATCCCTTTAGAACTCACATGTCCCAACCAACTATTCCAAAGCATAATGTTGTAATTATTAGTGACATAGGTTCTACCCATCTATTTTATATGTGTTCTTACACCCTGACATACAACCCATTCATCAAGTAGCCTTTCATAAATGTACAAGAACTCTTAGAGATTCTTAGACAACTAGAATCAGATTTATAGGTGTAAAATCTATGACCAAATACATCTAATGATATGATATTACTTTGTAAATATAGAACCCATATAACATCTAACAAAGTGATTAAAGAATGGGATGAGAGTTTTAGCATAACAGAACCTCAAACCATGACATGAAATCTCTTGTTGTTTCTTAAAACTACCTCTCCTCCATCTCCCTTAGTCAAGCTAGAAAAATAACTCTTATCAGGGAACATATGGAAGGAATATCTCGAGTTTAAAACCCATTTATCATAAAGAGTATCTCAGGACACACATAACACCTCAACACTCTCATAGCCTTGGTCAGAAAAGATAAAATGATCACTAGAATCTTTAAGAAGTTAACTAGATTTCAAATTAGGGCATTTGGTTTGAACATACCTTGGATTCCCATATTAATAGTAGGTAACATATTTCATCTTGTATTTAGACTAAGACTCCATGTATTGGATTTGGTTCTTTCAAAACTTATTTATTTTAACTTTATTTCCCCTCAAAACTCTGAACAACCCCCCACATTTTGACACCCAACCTCAAGTTTAAGCTTAGCATTTCCATGAAAATCCTATGAAAGTGAAGCATAATTGACTTTTTATAAGGTCATGGAATATATTCCATACGTCATAGCTTCAATAAGATGTTCATATGAGATTTCTAAAGATATTAAAAGTATAATGGCTTGGTCTTCATCTTCAACACTAACATTTTTATTGGATAAATATAAAAAGATTTTATTAAACTCATCAAGGTGTTCCTAAACATAAGTTACATGACACATTTTTAAGGTATATAATTTTTTATTCTTATATATATGACCAACTAAAGATGTTTTCATATAAATTTTTTTTAAGTTTAGACCAAATACCAGTTGTGAAAGTTTCATAAGTGATCTCCTGTATGACTTTATCTTCTAAAGAAAAATTTAAAGATCTATGTGCTTTCATCCAAACATCAGGAGATACATCTGAATAGGCCATCATAGTATTTCCATTATTAGACCAACTTATATAGGTTTTATTATGTCCACAAAGGGTATCCCCTATTAGACTACTATGGAATGCATCTTTAATCACCACATATTAAAATCCTTATTATCATCGAATTTCTCAATTTATTAATTGCTAGAAGCCATATCATATGTGAAAGGATCTGATACCAAATGTTGTAGGGAACCATTATTGGTATACCTCGAAATTTTAAGGATCACTCACTATATGGATTGTTTCAACTAGTAATGAATCAAGGATTAAAAAAAAACAAAAATAGAGGTTAACAAAAAATGAAATAAGAAAGAAAGAAAAAAACAAAGAATGCAAGATATTTAATTTGGTTAAGTACCTATTGGTCCTAATCCACAATAAGAACACCCCATACTCCTTATTTTTATTAATTCTTAAACACCTTATGGAAAAAATATGAAATTAAACTAGAAAAAAAAACATTGGAATAAGAAAACTACAACAAAAAGATGAAAAAGAATAGTGAAAAGAAAATTATTATTCACACAATAGGATTTACCAACCAATAAAAAACAAAAGGTCCTTCAATTATCTCTAGTGATTGAGATTAATATGAGAAAGGAACACCTCACAAATAGGAGAACAGTCTCCACCAAAACATATTGTTGGGGAATCTTCATTCTTTATTAGCAAAGGAGACAACACATCTGGAAGGTTATAAGGGATCAAGATTCAATAAAATTCCAATGTATGAATCTATCTTTCTCTAAAAGTAATAGAAATATCTCAAAAAACTTCACATGAATCGATCTATCCATCAATATTTTGATTTCTTGGAATAAATACCCTCGAAAATACCATACGGTTCCAAAAAATGAAAAACATTAGAAAAAGAATGAATTGGAATCATTTGAACCCTAAAAAAATATAATATCACAAATTAGAAAATAATTCCATGCATAAAGGTATTAAAATATGTTGCTTAAAGGTTGCACATGCATAAGGGTTGGTAAGCTGCTACGTATGGGTCATCAACACATTGCATAAGGGTTAACCTCATTGTGTAAGGGAAGATTAACCACTGTGTAAGGTTATACAACCCATTTTTAAGGGTCAAAACTGTTGTTTAAGGGTAAATATTGTAGTTTAATGGTAACACCTTGGCTTTCGTAAGGGTATTCTGGATCTCATGTAAAGGAAATACCTATCACGTATGGGTCCCTTGTGTAAAAGGTAATCCACAAATTGAACAAGTCATTTTAGGGTACCATTTGACCCACATAAGGGTAACCCATAGCTCATGTAAGGGTAACACCATAAATACACATGCCACGTAAGGGTGATACAAACTTACATAAGGTAGTATTTATGAAATAAAGCCTATATAAGGGTCACCAAGGACTCAAATAAGGGTAAATTTAGGCATAAAAAGGTTATTTAAGTCTTATAGGAAACCCATATAAGGATAAATCAAGAGAAATAAAACTTTATTAAGGGTCTCTAGAATATCACATAAGGGTAAAGACAACTTCACAAAACTTATGTTAGGATAGCAAAACAAGAGAAAAATAAAATAAAAGGTAGTATATAAACAGTAGAGAATTATAATTAAACATTCCATAACTTAAACAATAAACCAATGAATAAATTAGTTTCATTTGAAAATCAAGCATGCTGAATTCAACACTCCATCTTCCACAAAATCTGGCTTCTCAATCCCAGGGCATGATAAGATCCTCTTTAGAGAAGAGTTGGATGTTAAAGGATATACACAGTTCAACATCAAGACTGTCATCAAATAAGAGAGAGATTAATAGTTGACTAACCATTGGAAAACCTACACAACATGGGGATACCATATGAATTTTGTGATGAGAATCTATTTATGATAGTCCATAACTAAAAAAAATTCATCATTCGATATAGAGAAGTTTGTATTTCCATAAATGACCTCTAGATACTTTAGAGAAATATGTATTTATAGGATTAAAGGAGGAAGGAATAGATGAAGGAGCCGAGGGGTTGACCAATGTTTTTTTGAAGGAAGTGTTGGAATGGTGGATCCTGATACATCAGATAAAGTTAAGAAAAATACTAGATCCATTTACTATCTACTAGTCCACAACTATCATAAATAAACATGGTAGAAGAGATAAAAAATTATAGAAGAGTGGATCGAAAACATCGATAATTATACTTCTAATAGTGTGGAATTTGAAATGGGTGCTTTAATAGTGTTGACTAGTGACACTGATAGGGTTATTATAGCTTCTCAGACTTTACTATAATTGCTATTGTAGCATAGTGGACCAACTGTATAGATTTGGGACTGTATAAATATAGGTTAATGTACCATAGTGTTTCTTTATAATCTCATTTATAAATAGTGTTTTTATACTACATGAATATTACCTATAATTTTTCTCTTAACTATAGTGATTTTTCCCTCTCTATAGATGAATGGATTATTTCTGAACCACATAAATCTTATGTTCTTCTTCTTCTTCTCCATTTTTTTCTTTTTCTCCCTTTTACTCTTCTCATGGAATCAAATTTCATTATTAATCCCATTGCTTACATAATAAAAAGGAGGATCCACACCAATGCCTAAATTCTACGACCCATTATCCCTTGTAACCATAGGGGAAACTAAAGGAATTATCATCAATAAGTCTATACTAGTCTCAACATTGGAGGGATTAGCCATTTTTGAAAGCGCTTGGAGGGATACAAGAGGAATTCCATATTGAAAATTCAAAAACCCCTTATGTGTAACATGAATAGAATACTCTAACATTTTACTCATTTTAAAAAACCATATTTAAATATCATTAACTATAAATTTTATCATCTAAAACAGATATTATAATTTAAAATTTCAAATATTTTATATTTAAATTGTAAATTTAATTTTTTTAATATAATAATATTTTAAATTCAATCATTCATATATTGAATATGTATAGACACATACATATATAACATATGATCATGGATTTGGTAACCCAAATCCACAACCCCGAAAAGTTTTATTAAAAATTAAAGACAAACATACAACACAACTCATGGCCTGGAGGTAGATTATAGGTAGATTACATTTGTCAGCACATAGCACAATTCAACAAAGGAAACATTGTAGACAATGGTGCTAGACTATGCAACCCACCCTTCACCCCAAGCTCGAAACACCCCTGCACCAATACGGGGCACACATACATATTTTCATGTGTTTGTGGAATAATTATTTAAAATTAATTTTTATATAAAATTTCAATATAATGTGGTTTCATATGTTATAAATTTTATATGTGTGCTTATTGTGTTTGTGTGTGTAATTTTATGTTTGTGTGTTTATTATGTCTAAAAAATTGACTTTATTTACTTACAGATAAAATTAGTTGAATTTAACTAACTATGAAATAGAAAATCAGTATAACCTATTAAGTAAAAAATAGGTTTGTGAAATGGGTGTAATGAAATCAAATATTTTAAAATTAAAAAATTGAAAATCAAATATTTTTTTTGGATTTTCTAAACCTTATTTTAGAAAGTTAAATTTTAAAAATTACTCAAAACAACATTTGATTAATTTTATTCAGTGTCTAAAATTCATGATTATTATTTTAAATTTATCATACCGATATCTCCCAAAACAGCTCGAACCATGGGATATAACGCATGGTACTAAAATTTATTTAAAAGAAAAAAAAACATAATTACTATGGAAAAGAAAAATGTAGTAAAGTGAAAAGCCACTTCCACAAAGATCAAAGAAGACAATTGACCATGAAACAAAAGAAGACTATTCATTTATGAGATCATCCACCAACCCCACCTCTTGGATGAATACCCCTCATATAGGTTTTAGGATTTTACCATGTATCATAATCTACTTAAGGATAAATATTGTCATATGGTGGGATAGGAACCTCAGATGGATGAGGATCCTATTCATCAGCTAGGCCTAAGATCTCTGATAATACTTGATCAAAATCACTATGTGCCTTGATAGTCTCAGTGCCTGAGGATTTTCCTTCAACACAGATAAGTCCATGAGTATTGAAAAATTTCTCACGGAAAACCTCTATGATATGAGTTAAATTTAAGATGTCAAGAAGGCTAAATTTACTATATCTAGAGTCAAGTGGAGTCATATCTCTACCTAAAGTGGCACCCTTCTCATGGTTTTCAGTGTCAATACCAGTGGTTTGAGTAGAAGTAGGACCCCTATCATGAATCTCAATTACTTTATTTTCTTCCACTCTAGTAACTATATTACCCATTACATTCTCATATTCTTCATATTTTCCTTCTTACTTTCCCACTGGTGAATCCTTTTAGTCCTAAAAAATAATCGTAGAGATAGTCTGATCTAGCAAGATTGCAGGCTAGTCGCCTGCCTCCACCTCAACCAGATTTGAGGGTCCAACAATATTATTACTCCCTACCACTTAGATGATATCAATTACTGCAACATTACTTTGATCATTAAGGAAGATAGAATAATATTTATAATCCTGCTAAATTTTCTAAGGCTTAACCCAAAGAGAATAATTTATTTTTCAATTACTAGAATTAAGGCAATCATCCCCAATAACATTAGTTTCATCCATCACTTATTCAAAATTAGGTGACTCATTAACCTAATGAAAGGCTTGGGATAATTTTCCACCATCTAGGCTACCCAATAAATCATCATTCTTCAGCCTGCTGGAAGTGCCACAAGGAATGCTTCTAGCAACCACATCAGCAAATGAAATAGATTTATGATCTAAAAAATTCCCACTCATAGGAATGCATGATATATTTTCCAATATGATTCCCTTATTGAAAAAATGATCACTACCCTTCTTGGATGGATAAGAAGCCAAACCATCATCCTAATTGAGTTGCATCATTCTGAGGGACCTTCCACCATTATATAGATTGAATCCATCTTTCAAAGCTCCTACAGATGGAATCTTGAGCTTTCATTGCTTAATCACATGTCCATTTTTTTACCATTAGAACAGTGTGGGACTTTAAGACATTTATCAAAATTATTCCCAATAATAAAACATTTCTAACAAAAATTATGTAGTTTCTCATCTTCAATATACAGTTTTAATATGTTCTCATCATCCACCAGCATTACTGTGTCAGTGAGAGTCAAACTCATATTGATCTCAAAGAGAATTCCATAAAAATTATCATACCTTACACCTTCTCTTTCTTTGTCAAATTTGATCGGGATTCCAAATGAAAAGGCCACATACCACAAGTTTTGAGGGTGATAGAGATACCAATTGAGTCCAAAAACACAAATCCAGACCAGATTGGTCGAGTTTCTGATAGTTGCTAGATTAAAATGAGGGTCCTAGTCTTGAGTTCTTAGGATTCTAGGTTTGAGATAGATGAAACCCATTCCCCATGCTTTATCATTCATATTAGATGTTGGAAATATAATATAGAAAAATACATTATAGAGAGAAGCTATTTTCTATTCGCCAAAGCCCCATAGAGAAACAAAATTCATAGATCCTCAATATTCTAGGGATTGGACCCCTTCTGGATCACCAAACAAGAAATAATAATAATAACAATAACAATAACAATAATAATGATAATGACAATAACAAAAACAACAACAATAACAATAACAACAACAACAACAATAATAGTAATAATAATAACAAAAAAATAATAATAATAACAATATTAATAATAATAATAAAAATAATAATAAGAAAAACAATAATAAAAATAATAACAACAACAATAACAACAAAAAAATAAGAACAATAATAACAAAAACAATAACAATAAAAATAAAAATAACAATAAAAACAAGAATAAAAACAAGAATAATAAAAATAACAACAAAAAAAATCACAACAACAAAAACAACAATAAAAACAATAATAACAACAATAATAACAAAAATAACAACAACAATAATAAAAAAAATAAAAACAAAAATAATAATAATACAAATAATAACAACAATAATAAGAATAATAATAAGAATAAAAACAACAATAATAATAAGAATAATTACAATAATAATAATAAGAATAATAACAATAATGATAATAAGAAGAATAAAAATAATAATAAGAATAATCATACCAACAACAACAAAAACAATAACAACAACAACAACAATAATAGTAACAACAACAATAATAATAACAATAATAATAATAATAATAATAATAATAATAATAATAACAAAAACAACAATAATAAAAATAATAACAACATTAATAACAATAACAACAACAAAAATATAATAATAATAATAATAATATAATAATAATAATAATAATAATAATAATAATAATAATAAAAAAGGTATTAATGTGAGTTGGAAAGACAACCCACACCCTCAAACTTTATTAAAAAAAGTAATGTTCAATAAAAAAAAGGAGAGAGATACCTGAAAAAGTACTAGATGTCTACAATAGAAAAAGAAAAAGATCAAGTCATGATGCTCCCTCTAGAACCCAAGATCCTGGGATATCAAACTCTATTGTTTGGGTGTCGACCTCTCTGCCATTTTGTGGTATTTTGAGTCATCCCTATATCATTATTAGATGATTATTCAGAATCCTCTAGAATGACACAAAACCTGTATTTCCATGAAAGATCATGAAAATCCATCCCCAAATTAGAGTGAAAGCCATATTTAATATATTTTTTATAATAGTTTCTCGATTAAAATTTAGAACCTTTAGCCAAAAAAATTCAGTTCCATTTTAGAAAAATTAGATTCAAGTTGAAGGTCAAACCAATTTCCATCTCAGTCGTAATGCCCACAGGTACCTTTCCCCTTCATATACTTAGGAGGAATTTTAAAGTTTTTTCCCTTACATCTTCATAATCCTTGACTTAGGCCATTCCAAAAGTATCATAATATTTTTTCATAAGATCATATAATAGAGATGGGTAAGACCATTCCATATTTTTCATAGCATTTATATAACATCCCCTTCCACGAGAGCTACCTCAGCCTCTCATATGTCTTCCTCTCTTCCATTATTTAAGGGTCTACTAAGATCTATCAGGATCATCAGTCACATGGATTAGATCATCCTCCTTAGGTATTTCCATAATATCATGAGAATCCTATGAGGTCTACCCACAATGGGAGTAATCCACACAAAACTCCTCCCTTGCAATAACACCCCCTACTGCAGGCCTGCCAACTTCCACACCTAGTTGAGAAGAATCCTGCTAACATTCCACCCCTTAAATAATGCTTCAATTTGAACATGAGGAGAATAATTATAGAGATATTCCATAATATCATGAGTATATTCATAATTTCTATCAACATGAGGATGAAAGTGAGGAATAGAGTTAGGGATAGGGCATGCCTTCTCCATCAAATTCCTTGGCTTGATCACTGAGGAAATCCAAGAATCATTGACATGATCATCTATTGAACATCCTCTAGGTTCGGATGTTGGACCCCCATATTCAACAACCCTCAACAACGTCCTATTATTCTTAGATTAGAGATTCATTTATATTGGACAAGGATTTCCACTATCGTTTCCACTCATATGAGGCCAAAATATAATCATGTGGAATTGGATCGCTATTCTTAAAGCCTAGTTTGCTCCACCTTCATTAGTGGTCCATCAACTTCAATCCATCATGTTCCAAGAACCCTTTTACATAGGTATGGATTAAGATCAAAGGACTCAACTAGATTCTATGGCATCTAAAGATTCACCATGCTATTGCTTCTGTAATTGGAGTCCCCATTCACTTGGATAGGGAAACAGAACAGGTAAATTTTGGGAATTAATCCAAAATGACCATCAAAATAGATTTTATAAATACCCTCATTAACAGGGTTATGTTGTCAACCCCTTCTAATGATCTTCTCTTGAATGTAGAATTTGATAATTCCCCTAAATTTTATGTTATTTTCAATTTTTTTTGGTCACTCGTAAGATTTCTAGTGAAGGAATCCCTCCTGCTATACTTGTAGTATCAAGGGATATCTAGAAAAGGCATGCAAATCCTTAAGTGAAAATGCTTCCTGTTTTGATAAGTTTGGGGATAAACCACAATTTCAAGAGTATAAGGGGGAGTCCCCTTGGTTTTAGTCTAGTAAACCTCATGGGATTTATAAGAATTTAGGGGTGGACTATGATCATCTTCCCATGTTACCCTGTTCATGGGCTGAGCTTGCTGAAGAAACTAATGCTCCCCATGCTAGGGTTTCTTTTAAAGATGCCCATATTATGGGAGTTGGTGAAAAACCTGATGATGATGTGTCTACTAATGGACAATTATTATGTGAACTGGAGGCTCAAAGGAATGTCGATTGTTAGCTATGTTAGGAACATAACCTCATCTTATCAAAGAATAATAAGGGTAAAATGAAAATAGTATTGGATTTTTCAATCAAAGATAATAATGATTTGGGTAGAAGAGTACCTAGGAAGAGCACAAATGATTCCTCTTCATTGGACAACCAAGTGGTATCTGATCCTCTGGAGGGATTCCAGGTAATTCATAGATCTAAAATTTTGTAGGACTAGCCCTTCCTGGGTGACAATAAAGACAATCATGAAAATCATACACCATTGAGGATGAACTAGAGCACTGAAGAATACTTAGAAGCTGATGCAAGCCATGTGGATTCAGGAGTGGAGGTTTCTTAAGTCAAGGGGAATCTAGGGTAAACCTATGTTCATGCTAATGTTGAGGATGATCTTGTTACAAATTCTTTAGGTATCAATAAAACTCTATAAGATCATTGGATCTGTGACAATGGTGAAAACGAAATTCCCATAATGGGTGTCTGTGGTGATCCAATGTATGGTCATGGGAAATCTCATGGTACATATTCCTTAATCCTAGATAATTATTCATATAAGGATAGATCATTTAAATTTTAAAACTAAAATGATAGGTATGCATCTGATGCCCATATTGTTACTCAGATGACACAAATACCTATTGCAGATCATCCACAGAGAGAGTCCTGAGGAGATGATGTTGAAAATGAGCAGGTCATTAAAAATGTAAATTTGACCAAGGATCAAGTCTATACTTACAATCCTTTTGGGGTGTTAGACTTTTCCAATCCGGAGATCACAAAGGGAAATGATCAATTTGAATCATGAAATTTCTCTAGTTCACGAGATGAAGTACGAGGAGATGTGGTGTCTACTTTTAATCCTTTCGAAGTGCTAGACTCATCTAAAGATGGCCCCTTCAAGGTTTTGAATATAGAGGGGTCTTCCTAAGGTTATATATGAGTTTGGATTGGTCTTTAGATGAAAAGGAACATTTATGGAGTAGTCTTTAGTGAAATAGGTGCAACAAACTTCGCCAAAACATATTTAAATGAAGGTAATGATCCTTGGAATAGATAAAGGACCTAGAAGTACAGAGGGAATCCGCATGGTAGAGCCCCTCATGGAATAATAACAATAAAAATAAAAATAAAAATAAAAATAAAAATAACAATAACAATAACAATAACAATAACAAAAACAATAAAAATAAAAATAACAATAATGAAAATAACAATAACAATAATAATAAAAATAACAATAACAATAACAATAACAATAACAATAACAATAACAATAACAATAACAATACCAATAATAACAACAAAAATAATAACAATAACACTAATAACAATAAAAAAACAACAACAATAATAACAATAAAAATAATAACAATAACAATAATAATAACAATAACAACAACAACAACAATAATAATAACAATAATAATAATAAAAAGACCAGGGTTCAAATCCTAGAAATCCCCTTGGGGATTTACAACACAGGTGGTGACCCAGGAATGGCACGGTTCTGATGACACTGGCAGGATGATGCAATCATGACACTGGTTTGGGCCTTTGGGCTGTGTTCATAGATCACTTTGCCTTGGTCCTATAGGGTATGTGATGGGTCTCACTACAAAAAATCTGGTCTTAGCGGTGGTTTATTAGTAGTAGTTTTATAAATTAATTCTAAATAAATCATATTTTAAAAAAATAAAATTTACCAGCATTTTAAGTGAACTACTTCTATTTTTTGTTGTTTAAAATTTAGTGGTAGTTTTATTAAAACTGATGCTAAATATTTTAAAAAACCCTAATTTTGACCCCCTTCTCCCCTCCCCTCCCATATTTCTCCCCGATCCTGTACCACCCATCACCCCACCCCCACCCCCACCCCTCACCACCCCCTCAACACCCCTAACCACCCCTCACTGCCTCTCCCCAAGCCCCCTCAAGCCCCCTCTATCCATTTCTCCTTAATCCAACACCATCCCTTCCCCTCATCACTCATCACCCCTCGCTGCTCACCACCCCTCGACACTCACCACCCCTGCACCATCCCTCAATGCCCCTCACCACCCTTTGACCCCCTCTCCCCCTTTTTCCTCGAGGAAGCACCACCCCTTCCCCTTATTGCTACTCACTTCCCCCCTAAAAATCCCTCGACACCCCTCACCGACTCTCCCCAATCCCCCCACACTTTCTCCTTGATCCCTCACCACACCTTCCCCAATCCATTGCAGATCGCCATCCTTCATCACCCCTCGCCTCCCCTCTTCAATAGGTGGTTAAATATATATTTTTCGATTCCATAACGAAGATTTATTACATTAGTTTAATTATGTTTTTCTTGAATATTTAATTGTGTTTATTATTGAGGATAAAATAGTGATAGTAATATGATGAGTTTTCTTTGGTTTTAAAGTGATAAACTTTTGGTTTTCTTTACATATGTTGTAAGAGAATTTTAAAATAATTGTACTCATAAGGTGCTTGATGAAACAAAAATTTCTTATGAAATAATTTATTTTGTTACTATAAATGATTTATGGGGTGTTACAAATATTGAGTTGCATGATTTTGATTGTTTTTCCCAAATATCAAGTTTTTTTATTAATATCAATTTTGTGAGTGTTTGTTAATATCAAGAATTGTTATGGGTTGTTTATTAATTTTATTGGAATGAAGTTTTATCAAGAATAGATTGTATTAATATAAATGTTAAGAGGTATTTTTAGATGTCGATAATTATTTAAGGGGAGCTATAAACATGTAATTTTTTTTATTAATATTAAAAAGTTTTTTGAATAATCTCAAGAATTTTTTATAGGGTGTTTTATTAATTTTATTGAAATACTGGATGGTATTTTTAAATGTCATAGTGAGGACCAATATTTATGGTTGTAGACATAATATTATAGGGGATCGTCTCAAACTGAAATTTAGTCTTAAGATAAAAATTGGTTAGAACTCCAATCATTTTAAAACATTTATTTGATGTTATGTTGAATCAAGACCCTACCCTAGTCAATGATGAAGTTGGGTGATGTTTATTTTTGATTGTACTTGTTTGATTAATCATTTGTATCTTTATATCTGAATGTATAGGGAGAATAGTTACAATCCAATACCTATGAATAAAAGTTGGATTAATTTACCTTGAAACACACCTTAGTATGCAAAGGGTTTGGTAGAATTTTTAGATTTTTTAATAATAAACCGATCAATGGATAGTCGAATAAAATGTTGTTGTCCTGATTGTAAATTCAAGATATAGTTGAATATAAACAAAATATATTAGCATTTGATATTAAAAAATTTTCCTAATTGATATGTATGTTGGATTTGACAAGGTGAATCCAATTTTATGGAAAGTCAAAACAATGATAATACTATTAACAAAAAACAAAGTGACCTGAAAGAGGAGAATTTAGTTTGAATTTTGTTAAATAACACATTTGGTTTTGCAGAATACAATGTATATGATTTTAATAGACCAAAAAATCTTCATTTGACCTTGATCAGGTTAATATTTATTAGAACATGAGTGAAAAAATAAATTATTTTTATAAATTAGTTAAATATGGACGACAAGAACTGTATTAAGAGTGTGACAAGTATTAAATACCATCTTTTATAATTAATTTGTATCATATAAATTATCTCTATAAAATTAATGACAAAGAAATTTCTATGATTTTAGAGTTACTTCATGATGAATTTAGTGAATTTAAGATCCCCATATCATTCTATGAGATTAAGAAAGTCATCAACAAGCTTGGACTTGATTATACAAAGTTATTTTCATGCCCTAATGATTTCATGCTTTAACAGAGAGAATATTATAATAAAGAATAAGATATCATACAAGAAGATATAATTTAATGAACAAAAACGAGAGTATAAATCAATGCAACCCCAAGAAGAAATAGTAGAAGAAAACTCTTTCAAAGGTATTGTATTACTTTCCTCTGAAACCACGCTTGAAAGATTATTCATGTCATCTAATACTGCATACGACATGAAGTGGCATGCTGAGGATAGTAAAGATGGATTTATGAGACATCCAAATATTCAACATCATGGATTATGTTTGATTATATATATCCATATTTTTCTTTGGATCATAGGAATGTACATTTTGAAGGACCCCAGAACACCTTGAGAGAGGAGGGTAGAATCAAAGTGTCAAATTTTTCTTCTAAAGTGAAGAATCTTGTTCCCATGTTAGTAAGAAATCGTTAAACCTATATGATGGAATTGTGTAATAATTATAATAATCACATGAAGATATTTGACACATTAGTTTTACTTGGTTCACCACTATAGTCTAGTCCAATTAGGATACACCGATAATGTGTCGGTTGTACCTAAATCCAATAATCTTCACTAGTTGTGGAATATATAAGTTCAGACATAGTCACTCTCTGCTAGAAACACTGCATTTACAAGATTTTAGGGACAACACACTGCATCCCTTGGAACACTTTTGCCGACTCCCCATAGCTCACTATTTTGAGAGAAGTCTTACTCAGTTTGTTGACATGATGGTATCTTCAGTAGATTGACATTTTAGTATTTGTATCTTGCTATCACAAGACTAATATTTCATTAAAGTCCTGAATTGAAGCACTTGAGAGCACTGAACAAACAAACCCGATATTCAAAACTTGATAGAATCTCAACACAACACTTGCGCATAACACCTATTCTTTAATGAAAGTTTTCATATTGTCATGGAATATGTCTTTCTCACAACCCGTATCTTTTTAAAAACAACTCCAAGAATGTCACTTGGTCTAGATAGACTCAAGGACCATTCTGCACATAAGATTTATAGTGTGTAAGTCTCCTATGTGCAAGTCTTTCGTGTAGTAGAGACTCCAGATCTTCATTGGAAATTTTTTATAATCTTGAATGGAGGTAGCTAAATATTTATAGACCTGGACGACCCTGCATGAAATTTCCTCACATGCCAACCCCCATGCATGTAAGCCTAAAATTGACATCATATTTGGCGCATAAGAGACTTCCATGCAACCCATGAATTTTCCATATTTTGAAGCGATAAACTAGAAACTCCTCTTGCATGTGACTCACTTTTTATGTTGCATTTGGGGCATAATATTTTTTGAAGTCTTATTTTCATGTACAACTTTCTATCCTATAAACTGCCTTTCATGTAGAAACACATCTTTCACGTGATTCCTTCCTTTTCCATATTTTGATGAGTTGATCCTAAAAATCTCCTTTCATGTTAGATTTTTATTCACCTTCAAAGTTGCGTGCAACTTCCTTTTCCCAAAAAACACATTTATCTGTTCTCTAATTTTTGGACCAAATTTTTTTAAAAATTCTAGAAAACAATGCCACCTTTATCACTAAAATTATATTGAATTTAAAAATGATTGTCTTCCAAACTCCCTGATCAACCCAGTGTGGATTGACAAAAAAAACAAACAATACTTCATTTCTAGCAAAAAATAGCCTTGGTTCCAACATGTTTTTGATTGGATTTTGATGTTTTTAACCCTTTTGGTACTTTAAGTACTAATTATAGCATTTGGATAGTTGTTTTGATCCCCTATAATATACCTACATGGATGTGTATGAATAAGAATTATTTCATTATTTTGATGATTATTCCAAGAAAGAAAATTCATAGAAATGACATTGATGTATACCTTCAACCTCTAATCAAAGAATTACGAGAATTATGGGATGATAGAAAGGAAAAAATATGAATCTTAAATGAGACAACTATTCAAAATGAATGATTCTTTAATGTGGAAAATTAATGACTTTCTTGGACTATGAAATTTATCTGGTTGGAACACTCATACTGGTTTGGTTTGTCTATTTTGTAATTTTGATTTTGTACCTCAATGATTACCTCATAGTAGAAAATGTTTTTTATGTGTCATCATCGATTTATTAATGTTTATTATAAATTTAGGTTTAATAAGACACGATTCATTGGAGATATTGAAATGAGAATGTCACTGAAGGTGTTGTCTAGTTCATAAATCTTGGGAAAATTAATGAATTACATAGAAGAATTTTGAAAATATCATCCATTTAAAAAAGGGGAAAAGGGTACGAGGTATGGTACCCGAAGTAAGTGGAACAAAAAAATGGAAGAAAAAGAGTACAATTTTCAAACTTCTTTATTTGGAGTTTAATTTTATACATCATAATCTTAATGTAATGCATATTGAGAAGAAAGTTTGTGATAATGTAATTTTTTATTGCTTAATAAGTAGTATAAGTTAAAGGATCACCTTAATGCACATAAGGATTTGGAGTCAATGAAGATAAGGCATGATTTTTGGGAAAATGAGAATGGAAAGTATCACTTAAACTATTTTTAAATAATTTTTTTGAGAAAGATATATTCCTTCAAAATTTAATGAATGTAAAAGTGCTAGATGGATATTCAAGTAACATATCAAGGTGTTTTGACTTAAAACATCAAAAGTTACATAGATTTAAAATTCATAAGTCGCATATTTTGATGGAGAGGTTGTTGCTGTTGGAATTGCATAATATTTTACCTGAAAAAGTAACAGTGGTCCTAGTTGAGTTTTATACCTTTTTTTTAAAGAGATTTGTGTAAATACTCTAAATCCAATTGATCTTGATAAACTTCAAGAAATAATTGTTTTGAAATTTTTTCATTTTTAGATGTTACTTCCCCCTTCATTATCCACACTCATGATTCATTTAACTATTAATTCAGTTGAAGAAGCTAAACTTGGTGGACTGGTACACTATCGATGAATTTATCCAATTAAGAGGTACATTGATATTTTTTTTATTTTCATCGGTGAATTTGATTGTATCAAAGAAATACCTAATTTTTTTATATGTTTCTTATTTTTTTCATCAGGTTCTTAGGTCATTTGAAATCATATGTGTGGAATAAATCTCAACCAGAAGACTCTATTGTTGAAGGTCACATAGTCAAATAGTGTTTGACCTTCTGTTCTAGGAATTTGGATGGGATTGAGACTAGATTCAATCATGTTGGACGTTTTGATGACATCTTCACTAATTATCATTATGAAAACAAGTCATCAATATTTCTAACTATTGGATGACTAATTGGAAAGGGGTCAAATTTTACACTGACTGAATTGGATTTTCTACAAGAACATAGCTATGTGGTACTCAAAAGTGTTATTTCAAATCCATTTATTAAAGAATTGTGACTACAAAAAAAGAGGCGGCTATGGGGTCGAGCACGAAATTAGCTGGAATTAAAAAAAGCTGTTAATAATGAGATATGAAAATGGGTTGGCCATCATGTAAGTATATACTCATATTCATATTATTGACATGTAGTTATTTTTTATATGTTAAAAGTAACACCTTATATATTTTTGTCTAGATAATGAATACTGAAAATTGAGCTGAAATATCGAATGATTTGGAGTTTTTGGCTTGGGGTCCTTTAAGGTTGGCTAAGAGATTTGATGCCTACAATATTCATGGCTTCAGGTTTCATACAATTTATCATGAATATGACTTGAAAACTCAAAATAGTGGTGTATTTACATTTGAAGATGTGGGATACTATAGGAAGATGAATGATATAATAAAATTAAACTACCATGGACAGTTTTCAGTTATCTTATTCAAATTCAAGTGGGTCAACCACTACCACAAAATAGGGTAAGGGAAGTGCCTCGTTTTATCATTGCTAAGAAGAAAGCGATGATAAAGGGGGGGGGGCTTTATCAGCATTAGATAAAAGCGCTGATATATGTATCCTTTATCAGCGTTAAGAAAAGTGCTGATAATTTTTTTTATAATTTATATTCAAAAATAATGTTTATTTGGATACATCAACTAAAAAATGCATGTTTATAATTAGAATATGTTTTTTAAAAATTAAAAAAATATAATGTTTTAAAAAAAGTATTTCTAAGATTATATTTAAATATATATATATATATATATATTTAAATAATTATAAGATTATAATAAATTTTATTAAAAAATTAATATATTTATTAGATTTATTAGATTTTTTTAGATTTGTGAGATTTATTAGATTTATTAGATTAATTAATTAGATTAATTAGATTAATGAGATTTATTAGATTATTAGATTTATTATATTATTTTATTTATTATATTTTTTATATTTAATATATTTATTTTATTTATAATTAATATATATAAATAACTTTTTAAATATATATATTTATATTAATTATTAAATATATATGTTCGAATGAATTTGGTCAATAAATATATTGATCATGCATGCATATGTTGTGTATCATAATGTTTATTTATACATTACACCCTTTCTTATTATTCATGTTGTCCATTGATGGCTTGTTTTTTATTATGTATGTTTACTAGGTATGTGATTAATTCATGTTACCCATATATACTATTATGTTCTAAAAAATACTTATAAAATTACATTAAATATATTTAAATAATAAATATACTTATTATATTTATAATTATTAAATTTAAAAAATATATAAATTCTTTTTAAATATATGTATTTGTAATTATAATTAAAACTATATATATATTTAAATAATTATAAAATTATAATAAATACATATATTATAATTATATACAAATATTTATAAATATGTTTATTTATAGTTATAATTATAACAATAAATAACTATATATATGTAAATAATTATAAAATTATAATAAATATATTTATTATACTGCCTATAAAGTTATAATATATTTAAATAAATATATTTATAAATATATAAAAATATTTACAAATAAATACAAATATTTATAATTTTAATTCCTAAATTAATATAGATATATTTAAATAATTAAAAAATTATAATAAATATATTAATTATATATATTTATATACAACTATTTATAAATAAATACAAATAGTTATAAATATAATTCTAAATAAATGTAGATATATTTAAATAATTAAGAATTATAATAAATATATTTATATATATTTATAAAATTATAAATATTTTTTTATAATTTTATAATTATTTAAATATATATATATATATATTAATAATTACAACTATAAATAAATATTTATTTATTATAATTTTTAATTATAAATATATATATATATATATATTTATTAGTTATAAATATAAATAAATATATATTTATTTAAATAATTATTAATTTATAAAAAATATAATTATTATTTTCATATATAATGTTATATATAATTAAATAAATATATAAAAATATTGATAAATAAATAAAAAAATTTATATTTATAGTTATAAATAAATACAGATATATTTAAATAATTATAAAATTATAATAAATATATTATATATATATATTAATAAAATTATAAAAATTAGAAATATTAATTTGTTATAATATTATAATTATTTAAATAAGTAAATAAATATTCGTTTATAATTATAATTATATATATTCGTATAATAAATAAATATATATTCATATAATAAATAGATAATTATTCATATAAATAATTATAAAATTAGAAGAAATATATAAGTATATATCTATAATCTTATAAATATATATAATTAATATATTTATTATATTTATTATATATATTCTATGATTATAAATATAATAAGTATATTTCTTATTATAAATGAAAGGTTCAGTGTTAAAAATCACTGATAAAGGTGCGTTTTATCATAGCGTTTTATTTTAGCGCTAATAAAACATACCTTTATCAGTGATTTTTATCTAGCACTAATAAAAGGTTCGCTGGGTTTTATAAAAATACCATAATAGTCTCCTTCATTCTCGCACCCCTCAAGCTCTCGTGGAAGCTGACCCCTGCACCGCGACTCCTCCTCCTCCGCCTCCTCCTCCTCCTCCTCCTCTCCCACCTCCTCTTCTCGATCGTGAACCACACCTCCATTATGCGTCATCACCTCCGCCGCATGACACACCACCATGTGTCTCCTCTACCCTAATAGTCTCCTCCACCGTGTGCGAACCATCCTTCATGCACCTCTCCTCCGCTGCGCGCCACACCTCTGTTGTGTGCCACACCTCCGTTGTGCGCCACACCTCTATCATGCGCCTCTCCTCTGCTACGTGCCTCTCCTCTGTCGATGAGTTTTATCCTCTTTTTCATTCGTTTTGTCTTGTTTCCATGTAATTATAGTTTGATATTGATAGTATACTATGAATTGTTTGGGCTAAATGCCCCGCTAAAAATTATGGCCATTGGTGGTCCTTATTTGCACACTAAAGGAATTTCATGTTGGTTGGTGTTCCTCTTCATATTTTTTTCTTTGATTATGTGTGACTTGGTTATGCATTTAAAGTGTGATTCCACTAGAGCATAGTGTAATTGATTTTTAATGATGAGGATTTATTTCATTAGGGGTTGAGTAGTATGTCACCTGACATATTTATTTGTTCTCTGTTAATGTCAATAATTTTTAGCTTTGATTTTGCTTGAGTGAGGTAGGTGTTTCTTTGGAACTCCTTTATTATACACGTTATAAATTTATTGGATGTTTTTAAATGATTTCTTATGAAATTATAATCCTATGTTATGACTTTGTAAGGTTTCAATTGGCTTGAAAACGGTTTAATGAGTTGGCATATAATTATGTCACATACCAAGTGTTTTGTAAAAGGACTGAGTGGATTTTTAGAGGAATTTTAATATTTTTAAAGTTTGGTCATAATTTTTTTTTATTTAAAGTGAATATACGATATTTTAAAGTCATGTTTTTTAAAATTAATGGAATTAAACTTCAGCCTATTTAAATGGTTTTGTGACCCTTAACTTTCATGGTGTATTAAGATGTTTTCAAAAGGATATTGAAGTTTAATAAAAGAGTTATTAGCACATATTTCCTTAAAAATAAAAGGGTTTATTATTTTAAAAATTTATGTATAGAAAATGGTTGGGTTTCCAAATTTGATTTCTAGTGCATTTTGATAAATGGTTTTTGGAAGAAATTTGAAATGTTGTTCTCAAATGGGGTGAAAATGGATTGGCTTCTCGAGAAAATTTGTAAAATCGTAGTTGGTAATTTAAAGGAAGTTATTTTATAAATACGAGAGACCCTCAATTGAGCTCCATGCATTTATTTTTCATGTTGTGGATCATGACCCCATGGGGGGTTATTTATATTCTTATTCTTATTATGAATCTTATAAAAGGTTATAAAAGGGGTTGTTTCTTGTGAGGGTTTAGGAGGTGGGGTGAGGTTAAATTTCAAATTATTGAAATTATATTTATGTGATGATCTATTATTTTTCATTGGTTTCTCACTTACACTATTGAAATGTCATGGGTATCCTAGGAGATCAGTAGGGATCCAAATAAGTGAAATACCTAGTGTGGAGTGCGTTTCCAAGTGTAAGGACCCATCTAGATTGAGTGAGTTTCTGAGATGTTTCAGTGTCCTTAGAATGTACTAGAAGGGACCAGGGTTTCTTTTTATCCCCTGATCATGATAGAGCCTAGTGAGTTCTATAGGACTATTTAGACACGAAAAGTTAAATAATATCGATCTAGGTACCTCATCTTCAGTTCAGGATCCAAATAAATGAGTCCTAGGAAGTTTCACATGATGGTTACATCATTCTTAGGAACTAGAGGATTTATTTTCTTGGATGGATAATATTCCCCTAGTTTTTTTATTGTATGGAACCATAATTTGGTTGTTTTTTGGATTATGTTTCTTTGTTTCCTTAGTTCCTATGCATGATCATTGTTTCACTTCAAGTGTGTATTTTCTTACTTTCAAATATATTGATTTAAATGGTTAAAAAAATTTATTTAAAAAGGAGAAAATTGGTTATTTGTTAAATGAGTTTTAAGAAAATTGATTTTCATTGTGGTTATTTATGAAAAAGATTTTTTAGAAAATGTTCTAAGAGAGGGATAAACTGTGATTTGACATGTATTATATGGTTTTAAAGGCCCTATTTCCATTTTTTGAAATTTTTATTTAAAATTTTTAGTCATCCTTGTTTTTATATTATAAAAAGGGTTGTTGTTTTAAAATATGTAAGTTTATTGTCTTTACACTTGTTTTATAATTCATGTGAAAATATATTTTATACCTTATGTTCAAACTATAAATTTATGAACTATATTATGAAGGGATTCAAAGAGAATTCTTTATGAAATCATACAAATAATTTTTAGCTCACACCCTACATATGAACTGGTGGACGAGAGTGTATGATGCTCTTATATCTCTTTTTTCACTGCCCTATTTTATTTTTTCATGATGATTATATTGGTCTATGGTTAGACGATGGGGTGTGGTGAGTTATTGGGGGTCACTAGTGTTGATGTTGGAGTTATTTGGGTTTTGATTCCATTTTAACTATCCTTTTAGAATATTTTAGTAAGAATGAGTTATGATTTTTTAGGAATCAGGTGATTGGTCTAGAGTGGGTTCTTAATCACTAACCTTTGTAAAAATGCTTAAGTTTCTATAGGCTAGTTATACTCCCTACATTGATGGTATGGATAAGGTATGGTAGTAGATAAGACTCTATGTGAGATGGTGGAGGATTCTAAGATTATATTTGAATTATATGAGATAGGGATGAATTATTAACTTCAAATTTCCATCTATGATAAGACCATTGAAATGGAAATGGAATTATATGAGACCTGATCTAAGTTGTGTAGCTCAATATGAGTATTTATATGTTCATGAGGGATCCTTCTATGATCTTAATGGGAGATATATGAAAACATAATCTTAACCATAAATTATATGGGTAATGAGTATGACATATATTGTGACGTATCGGGAGTCAGGATTTGAAAAGTTTTAGTCCATGATGGTCTTGTAGTTGCTTATGGTTCTAGATAGTTGAGAAAACATAAGAGAAACTTCCCAAATCCTTTCCTAGATTTGGAAATAGTGGTTCTTTCTATGAGGTGTTATTGGAATACACTAAAAAAATTGTTTGAAAAATGTGTTCAACGTACCTTTTTTTGGTTTTAAATAATTTTAAAATGATTTAAACACTTTTCATGGACTTAGGTTGCATGTGAAGTGTTTCTCAACTCACCTGATTGGATTTCATAAAGGGATGTGAATTTTTTGATTGTGTATGTAATGTTGGTTTCATTTTAACTAGCAGTGTGTGAAGTTTTAAATGAAAATTTGTAAAATATAGAGGGTTTTCACTCATTTTAAACAATTAACATTATTGGGTCATGAATTTTCCTTGAATGATTTATAAAAAAGGAATTGGGGTTTTGAGAAAGTGTGTTTGAAACTGATTGGTTTATTTTAAAAAGGGCATGTTATTTTAAAGAGTTATTTGTGTAAATGGTTGGTTTTTTTTCCAAATGTGATTTTATAAATAGTTTTCGAAGGAGACTTAAAATCTATAAATGTTTTTATCCTTGGTTAATTATTATATCAATGTTTTGTCTATTTATTTTGTTAAAAATTAATATCACTAAATCAAAAGGATGGCTATGAATAAAAACTAGATGGATGTCAATCGTTTGACAAGAGAGTATGAAGATGAAGTGAAAGAGTTAATCAAGTTTGCAAAAGATCATGCATATGAACCGTCTCAAATACTTTGTTCGTGTTTACCTTATTTTTATTCAAGACAAGTTAGTCCAGAGGAGTTGGAAGAATACTTGATCTATTATGGAATAGATTGAAGTTATAAATGTTGGAATAAACATGGAGAAAAAGAGAATATAACTAATGTCTGAGATAACAGTGCATTTTATGGATCATATGATAAGATTATAAGTGGGGAAATGAATAAGACCGTATCGAGGACATGATTACATATTTGAATGATGACAACGATCATATTTAAGAAATGACACGGATAGTTGAAGTTTAACTTTGTGATTTACCAAAATTGTTTGAGCAGTTAAAGAGTTGTGAAAAGACACCTTTGTATGGTGGTTTCACTAAATATACAACATTTTCTACCGTACTAATGTTGTATAATTTGAAAGTAGGTAACAGATGTAGTGATAATGGTTTTACTGAATTACTTTTTCTCTTGAATGACATGATCCTAGAAGATTATGAGCTCCCGAGCTAAACATATGATGCCAAACGAATGCTGCATTCAATGGGTATGATCTCTGAATGAGTACATGCCTTCCCAAATGACTGTATACTATTTCTTAAGGACCAAAAATCACTTAGATAATGCCCACAGTGTGGTTCTTCTCGATAAAATAAAGATGAATCTGGTCCTACAAAATTTTTATGGTACTTTCCAATCATTCCAAGGTTTTGGAACCAATATGGAAGTGAGGATACCACAAGGAAATTGACATAGAACACAGATAGAAGAAATAAAGATGGTAAACTACATCAACCTAAAGACTCTCCTCAGTGGAAGAGAATTGATCATGAGTATCCTGATTTTGGAAATGAGTTGAGAAACCTTCGTCTTGTGGTATCTACAGATGGAGTGAATCCTTTTGGTTTTCAAAGTAGAACTCATAGTATATAGACAATTATGTTGGTATATTATAACTTTCCATTGTGGTTATTCATAAAACAAAAACACATCATGCTATATATGCTTATATCAGGACCGAAACAACCATGTAATGATATTGATGTTTATTTGTCTCCATTGATTAAGGATTTGAAATTATTATGGGATTCAGGTGTTACATTGTATGATGCTTATAGAAATAAATATTTCACAATGAGAGTCATGTTGTATCGGACGATAAATGAATTTCTTGCTTATGGGAATTTTTTTGGATATAGAATTAAAGGAATTTATGGGTGTCCCATCTACGATCAAGGTACACAATCAATTAGGTTGAAACATTCATCGAAAAACATATTTCTAGGACATCATAGATTTGTACCCCAATGACATAAGTACCGATCTTGTATGACATCATTCGATGGAGGTTCAGAAGAACGTACAACACCATCTCCACTAACTGGTGATTGACTATTTGAGAAATTAAAATATATGGACACTACTTTTGGTAAACCATTTTTGAAAAACCTTATAAAAATTAGTTGGAAGAAGTGATTATTTTTTTTGAATTACCATACTGGAATTGTCTATATGTCAGAAACTTTCTTGATGTTATACATGTTGAAAAATAATGTATGTTATAGTGTTATCGACACATTGAAAAATGCACTTGAAAAAACAAAGGATGGAATTAAGGCTAGGTTGGAAATTGTTGATATGGGAATACGAGAAGAGTTGGCTCCAGTGAAGGGTGAAAAAATAACTTTTCTTCCTCCAGCTGCTTACACTCTTTCCAAGTAGGAGAGATATTAGTTTTGAAACTTCTTGAATGATGTAAATGTTCCAGAGAGGTATTAATCAAATATCAATAACATCATGTCAATGACCACTTTAAAGTTAAAGGGTCTGAAATCACATGACTGCCACATTTTGATGAAAGACCTAATTCCTATAGCTTTACATTGAATTTTTCCCAAGAATGTTTGTTATATGTTAACAAAGATCTGTTTCTTCTTCAAATCTATATGCAGTAAAGTTATAGACCCAGAAAAATTTCCAAGTATGGAAAGAGAAATTTCCGTCATATTATGTGAATTGAAAATGTTGTTCCCTCTGACATTATTTGATATGATGGTTCATTTGATAGTCCAATTGGTGAGATATATTTGACTATGTGGTCCTATACACTATAGATGGATGTACCCCATTGAACGATATAAGAAGATTTTGAAAGGTTATGTCAAAAATTGAAGTAAGCCAGAGGGTTACATTGAGTAACAATATATTATTGAGGAAACCATTTAATTCTATACCAAATACCTATCCAGTGTGGAAAGAATTAGTCTACTGAAATCTCATCACACTGGGCGGCTTGCGGGTGAAGGAATTTCTAGAAGAGAGGTTTTCACAATCAATATTATAGATCAGGAGTAGGCCTACCTTTACGTTTTTCATAAAAATTTGGAGGTTGATCCATATGTCAAAAACCAAAAATAAATTCTTAGGAATTTGAATCTATCAAGGGATAAAAATTGGATATCAAATAAACATAATTGATAGTTTATAGGATGGCTTTGGGACCATATATTTAATGAGTCGGATGAAAATCTGGACTCAATTTCAGAATGACTTTGATGGATACCTAGAGGACCAAGTGTGTATGTATTATATTATAATTATTATGTAATTAATGGTTATACATTATATAATAATGAACATGATGAAGAAAATACCATGAAGAATAGTGAAGTTACACTTGTGGCTAAAGCGATGCATGTTTCTGGTGATAAGAACATAAATTCAATTTATGAGAATATTTCATACTTTGGAATCATCAAAAAATATGGGAGTTGGTTTATACGAACATCCAAGTGCCGAATTTTTAATGCAAGTGGGTTGAAAATAGGAGTGTTGTTAAAATAGATGATTTGGGATTTGTGAAAGTTGATTTTAGTAAGGAAGTGTACAAAGATAAACCATTTATAATGGAATCAAGGGTTTTACAAGTATTTCATGTTCCAAATCCCGCAAACCAAAAATGGTCAATTATTCTGTTATCCACCAAAACCACTGAAGGTTCATATGAAAATTTAATGGAGGATGACCCTTTCACCAGGACATGGAAATAATTTCACAGTGTTCCAAATTTAGATGGAATTTTTTATGTTAGAGGAGACCACAATGAAGGGATTTAGATACTCGATAGATGGGTCAAATCCCTTCAGCCTTCAAAAAAATAGAGTTCAATAATCAGGTTATATATTTTTTGTAATATACATCGTCTTAAATTTTGTTATTATCTGTTCACTGCTACTTTTATGTAATCTAAATTAAATTTTGAACCACTTATATAGATAATGACTTCTGCATGCGATGATTCTCTTAATCCCAAGGCACAATAGGTCTCTCAACCTACTACTGCTCATAGTGTAGAGGACTAACATGTTTCTCAACCTATTGTTGCTAATTATCCTAGTGCAGAGGTTCAACCACCATATACACATGCCAATGCTAATGCTCTGAAGGAAAATATTAATGATGTTGAAACCGAGGAAATGGTAGGCATCAAAACACTAGTGGCGTAGAAAAAAATAGGAGTGCTATAGTTTGATGGTGTTATAAAACATCTTTATGGAAAAAGATAAAGGCATCAAATATTCGTTTAGATGGAATAAGTGGGGCCAAAATGTTAATCCCAACAAGGCCATGTTAAATAGTTACATTGGAATTGTCACTCGACAACGTGTGCTGATTGATTTACATTTGTGGAACCATGTTATCACCAGGCTTAAGACACTAATGTGGGGAGATATTACGATAACATTAGGATATAACATTTCTTTCATTTACTAAAAAATAAAATAACTAGACATTGAATTAATCTTCATAATCCCTTGTAGAGTGCATTTATAGAGGATGAATCTCACAAGGACTATGTATTAAGGGTTTTTGGAAGGATTCATAGAGGATTTTTCATAATTTTAACAAAATGTTATCTTAATGATGCTGAAGGGAAAATAAACCCACACCCACCTTCTATTTATACACATCTGATAAACCAGGGAGTGTGGGATGCATTTACTAGCCATCGTGAGGAGCAGTCATTTTAGGAACATTATGTTTGGTAATACCTTATTTAATGATACATGTATTCATCACTTTGATTGATAGTTTTTTATTTATGAAATAGAAAATGAGTGCTAAAAATAAGGAATGAGCAGCAAAACCAACATACCCCTACCATAAAGTAATAATGGGGTACGCTTCACTTGAAAAAAATTGGTACGCATTTTAAATCTATCGTAATACTTTTATGTGACATAAAAAAACACTTTAAATATGTTCCTTTGTTTATATATAGATTGATGAATCCAAATACAATGTCACTTCCATACCACACCATGTGCTATAGAAGTAGTCACATGTAAAAAAAGATGGGATACTAATGGATGAAAATACACAAAAAGTGTGGGAAAAATTTGTAAGTATTACGTAATAAATATTTTTTTTGTTTTAAATTGGTATTATATAAAAATGATTACTTATTTTCCTATATTTTATATTTGACATAGTCAAATTAATTAGTAACATCCAAACCAGATGTGGACATACTTTTAGTGTCCTTGAAGCAGCCAGAAAAGTATGGCTGCATCAGAGGTGCAGGTTTTGGGGTGACACCTCAAACATTTTTTGAGAAAAAAAACAAGAGGAGGATCAAAGTGAAGAAATAAAAATGATGAGAGAAAGAATAGATATCCTTGAAGAACATATGTAATTATAGAGAGAGTTCATGGAAAATATTATGGCAGGGGGGGAAGAGAAGAAACAACTCAGAAACAACCTGAGTGTGAAGATCCCACCCCATACCCACTAGATTTGAGGTGAGGCATTCACCTCAAAAACCTATCTTAGCTGAGGTAATAAATGTTCTAATAGTTGTTTCTATAAATTTTGAATCAGATAGAAACTGATACCTTTACTGTACTGATATTTTATAGGGTGAAAATGATTGTGATTTATATTTATCAACACCCACCCATCACTTTGTAGAGAGGGATATGATGTTCAATATCCAGAACGTCATGCCACACAACATACCACTTCCAACAAGTCATGTAAAAGTGCTGATTGATGTATCCCATGAGAAGAGCACTGAGATACCTATTCCAATTGATGATGAAGATATTCACAAGATATAACAATCTCTTGGAACATTCATCACATGGCCATCATAGCTTGTAAAAAACATGTCGATGAAGAGGTATTCATTTCCATTTTTTCAAGATAAACCTTTAATATTTAATAAAAAAGGTCTGAACTAATGAATGTTATTATAGATGGACATAGGGAAGGGGGTGAAAAGAAAGAGAAACTCAAAACAATATCAAGGATCAACCAACCAATCAAAAATATCTACCAAAAGCACCTTAAACCCACCCATTCTACACCTGTATTTATTATCATTGAAAACTCATGTGAATACAAAGTTGAAAGACAGTGGGGTTCACACAATTCTTTTTGATGAAAATATGTATAGTGGGGAAGATATAGATTTCATTAGTGTTGAAAATGTAAGTGAAATCCTAGAGTATGATTGGTTTGGTGGCTCAGTTGTAAATGTATACATGAGGTATGTTTTCATGATTTGATTTTCCAAAAGCTGATATACTATGATAACTATCACTAAATACATTTAATATTTTTCACAGGTGTATATATGTAAAACAATTAAAGGGATTTCCCCATGAACAAAAATTTGGACTCATTAGTCCTCATGTTACCTATACATAACAAACAGATATAAAATCCAAGAAAAAGGGTGAAATAGTGCCAATCCTGCTCAAATCGTTTAGCAAAAAAATTACATATGATAGACTCTTCTTAATACCAATGATGTATGGGTAAAACTATACAATTTAATCATATCAAATATATTTTAATTTCTTTCATTACTTATTCCTTTTTGTGTTTTAGGTAGCATTGGATGCTCATTGTGGTCAATTTGGATACTCCAAATATTTATTTCTTAGATTAAATGCATGGATATCCAACAAACTAAACACAAATGATAGATTTTTTCAATTTTTAATACACTACATCCAACAGTTTAGAACTAAACATCTAGTTATATAATTTAAATTATCTTTTAATGAGTATTCTGTTATGATAGAACCGTGTGTCAATATCATATACATCATGGAATGAGGCTAGGGGAAAAGGAAAAGGAAAATCACAAGTACTATGACCAGACACAAATCAGGGTATATATAATAATATTTCACTATCCAAACACATGTAAAAAAATTACTTATTTTTCTCAATGTTTCTGCAGTTCCTGAAACAAAAAAACGATAAATATTGTGGTTATTTTGTTTGTAAATTTATGAACAAGATCATATTATATGAACAAACAAGCATCCTTGAAGAAGTATTTTCAAACATAATTACTATGTCATTTAAAATACTTATTAATCCTTTGTGTATTTATATTTTTTCAGTACTACCATGATTTTCAAAAAGACCCTTATTCACAAGATGAGATATATTTGTTTATAAATTAGTGGTCAGCATACCTGATGGAATAATGTACAAAAATATCATGAAGATGTGACCAGTATGACTCAAAGTGTCTATTTTTAATTAAAATTGTCAACATTTTTAGTAAAAAGAAAAAGTTCTATAATGAAAAATGAGAAAACTGATTAGGATTGTTTTGATACTTTAGGAAAATGATCCATAAGCCATTTGTAACGTGTAGGAATCAACCTTACCTAAATATGGCACATGGTGTGACTGTTATGACTTTAAGTGTGTATTTTTATAATAAATTAATAATAAATTTAGAAAAAAGAAAAAGTGACATACTAAAAATCAATAAAATGCATTCATATTGTTTTGATACTTTATTAAAATGATCCATCAATCATTTTTGATGTGTAGGAATCAACCACACCTCAATCTGATGAACAATGTGACTGATATGACTAAAAGTGTCCGTTATTAGTTTAAAATTGACATTTTAGCTCAAAACATGTCACTCACTAAAAACCAAGAAAACTCACTTTGATTGTATTCATAATTTAGGAAAATGATTCATAAGTTCTTTTTTATGTGTATAAAGAAGTCTCATGTCAAACCGATTCACGATGCGACTGGTATGACTCAAAATGTGTGTTTCCAGTTTGAAATGATATTTTAGTAAAAAAACACAACTGACATAATAAAAACTAAGAAAACTCATTTGGATTGTTTTGATACTTAATAAAAATGATTTATAAGTCATTTTTGACGTATTGGAATCAACTGAACCTCAATCCGATGCACAGTGTGACTGGTATGACTCAAAGTTTCTATTTTTATTTAAAGTTGACATTAATTTTAGTAAAAAAAAACAAATGGAATACTAAAAACTAAGAAAAAACATTCAGATTATTTTGATAATTTAGTAAAATGATCCATGAGTCATTTTTGACGTTTAGTAATCAACACTACCTCAATACAAAGAATTAAGTGACCAATATAAATCTAAATGTGTCTTTTTATTTAAAATTGACATTAATTTAAGTAAAAAAGAACAACCGCCATACTGAAAACAAAGAAAAAATTCAGATTTTTTTTTTATAATTTATGAAAATGATACATGATTCATTTGTGATGTGTTGGAATCAACCTCACCTCAATACTATGCATAGTGTGACTGTTATGACTAAAAGTGTTTGTTGTCAGTTTAAAATTTACATTTTAGCTCAAAATGTGTCACTCACTAAAAACTGAGAAAACACTTTCTAATTGTCTTCATAATTTAGTATAGTGATTCATAAGTCCTTTCTAATGTGTATGAAGGATTATCACATAAAATCGATGCATGATGTGTTCTGTATGACTCAAAAAGCATGTTTTCAGTTTGAAATGATATTTTTGTTAAAAAACACAACTGACATACTGAAAACCGAGAAAACATATTTGGATTGTTTTCGATACCCTAGAACAATGATCCATGAGTAATCTGTGATGTGTAAGAATCAACCACACCTCAATCCAATGAACGAGGAGACCAGTATAAATCCAAATGTGTTTTTATTTAAAACTGATATTAATTTAGGTAAAAAGAACAAGTGACATACTGAAAACCAAGAAAATTCATTTGGATTGTTTTGATAATTTAAGATAATGATCCATGAGTCATTTGTGATGTGTAAGAATAAACCACATCTCAATCTGATGCATGGTGTGAGCAGCATAACTAAAAGTATTTGTTATTAGTTTAAAATTAACATTTTAGCTGAAAATGTTTCACTCGCTGAAAACCAAGAAAACACCATCTGATTGGATTCATAATTTAGGAGACCAATTCATAAGTCCTTTGTGACATGTATGAAGTAGTCTCATCTCAAACCGACGCACGATGTGACTGGTATCACTCAAAATGGGTGTTTATGGTTTGAAATTATATGTTAGTAAAAAACACAACTGTCATACTGAAAACTGAGAAAACCCATTCAGATTATTTTGATACTTTAGAAAAATGATCCGTGAGTCATTTTTAACATGTAGGAATCAAAAACACCTCAACCCGAAAAATGATTTGACCAGTATAAATCCAAGTATGTCATTTAAATTTGATATTAATTTTAGTAAAAAAACAAGGGACATACTCAAAACCAAGAAAACCCATTCATATTGTTTTTTTATTTTAGTAAAATGATTCATAACTCATTTGTGATGTGTAGGAATCAACCCCACCTAAAGACGACACATGGTGTGACCTGTATAACTCCAAATGTGTCTTTTTTATTAAAAATTGACATTTTATTAATGTATTCTTTCATATTAATGTTCAATTTATTTCTTTATAGTATTACTAACATAATATTTATTTTCTTATATAGGTGGAACCTTTTTCTTGAGTTGGGATGATTTGTTCGGAAACTAATACCATGGGAAGACATTTTTGAGAGGGGATCACGAATGTCAAAGGATGAAACATTAATGTTTTTAACTGTTTTTTGGATAATTGTAAATGTAATTATATAAAACATTGTTTTAAATGTATATAAAATTGTTTTCTAAACCCTTGTGTACACTGCTTTGTTCTTGTGTGCGCTGTGTAGGTGCTATTTTTTGTAGGTGGTGTGTGTGTGTTGTGCAGGTGCAGGTTCTACCGGTGGGTGTGTTTTTATATAAACAACACACCACAGACATCTAGGCCTTTATCAATGCTATTTTGAGCACTGATAAAGACCCCCTTTATCAGTGCTACTTTGAGCACTAATAAAATAACCATTTATCAGTGCACGAAATACCACAGATAAAGGGATCCTTTAACAGTTCTTTTTTAGCATAGATAAAGGAAACCCTTTATCAGATATTTTTAGCACTGTTAAAGGCTACCCCCTTTATCTTCACTAATATTAACAATGCTTTTCTAACACTGTTAAAATTGTTTTCTAGCACTAATAAAATAATTATCTATAGTAGTGAACGTTGATATGGGTATAATAAAAAATTTGTTACATTTTACTTCTATCAACTTCTCTCTCTTGATAGATACCAGTGGGCCTGTAGAGCATGATCCATTTATCTTGGCTTCACAAATGAAGAAGTTTTTTTATGTGCATAATGAAATACATGAAGGTTGGAGTGTGTTTGTACACTTAAATCAGAGAGACTTATATAATATGTGTGATGAAGTTCAATTGGTGCTTTGTGAGAGTGAACCTCTTCAACCACAAAACATTAAATAGTTTTTTCTTGACTATGTCAAAATAGTAGAACTTGTGAGAGAGGGTGAAAATTAAGGACTCATCTCAATGAAGGTTGATAACATTGGAGATAATTATGATAAAGATAATTGAATTTATAAATTGGTATTGAAATTATATTACAATTTCTAATTGATAAGTGTTTCATACATATATACATTTTTCTAGTTTTTGTTTTTTGTAAAAAACTTTTATTTTTTGATTTTTTATAAATTTAATACACCTTAACCATTTGAAATTCAGTAATGGAAAGAAAAAAATTCAGGATCCCAACTAACCAACATCTCGAAGCACACCACCACTGTAAGGTCCCATATTTTCTTAAGATATGTTTTTGTTTAAGTTTTGGTTTCAGCCTCTTTTTTTTCTAGATAAGTGTTTCCCCATGTTTATGGGAAGTATTGGGGCGTTTCGGGGGTTCAGGACAATGAAAAAGGAAGAAAAAGGGAGTTCCTCGGCATGTTACATGGTTGGCACACAGTTAGTGAAAATAGGATGGGAATCCCAGCTAACTGTGTAGGCTTGGATAGAGGCTTATGCATGGTTGGTGCATGGTTAAAAAAACTGTGTGGGTAAACTGTGTAAAGGGGTGTTTTTTGGATAGTGGCTCATACATGGTTTGCACACGGTTCGACAAACCGTGCGGGTAAACCATGCGGCCTAGAAACTTTGAGAAAATTACAAAATTTCCCCTTTGGGATTTTAAACCCCAACTCAGGTTTCTCCTCCATTCCACCCCCTGCAACCCTAGTGATGATATTGGATGAACCAAGCTTCCTAAGGGTGGTTCTCATTTTATTTTTAGCCATTTGGAGTGTTTTTGGTTGCGGATCGAAGCCCCGGGTAAGTCTAATATCCTCATTGCTTCCTCTTTTTTATTAGGCTTTTCATCTTTCTCCCATATTCTTTCAATTCTCTAAAAAACTATTTTTTGGGTGATATTTAGCTTGAGGCTTCAAGGGGTTTTTGAATATGAATCCAAGGACATGATTAAGAGTTCTTTTATCATCAGATTCAAGGTAGGTGGTCTATAATTTTTATCCCATAGTTTTATTTTGAATTTGTGCATGGATGTTGGTTTTCTTGTTTTCCCCTTTTTGTATTCTTGGTTCTGTTGAAGTTTTTGATATAAATGGGTTTCTAAGTGACCAATCAAAACTCTTATGATCCCCATGGGATTTATAGAGGAGTAATTGACCATTTAAGGTCCACCCATGGGGTGCGCCGAAAATCCCAAACCTAGAGAGTGGTAGGGTTAAGTGAAGGATTACCAAGCAAAGTGTGAAGCCCATTTAGAACATGTCTTAATGGTTTTATTAATTTGTATATGTAATGATAATAGATATTCCTAGGGTGATAAGGCATAATTGGCCGTTTGAAATGACATGGAAATGAGAAAAATGGGTCGAATGGGATTATGTCAATTATTTGATGGAATTTGGTTAGAATTGACTAATAGGATTAGGGAATGTTAAATGGTGAACTCATAATTTGATGATGGAATGGTAAAGGGGAAGTATGTTAATGGGTTTTAAAAAGGAAATAAATGAATATGTTGAATGGGTTAATACATGGTAATTTTGGCACACCTAATGGTTGAATTTAATAAGTAGTTGGGTTATGAGATATGAGAAATGTACTTGAAATGCAGAAGTGAGAGAATGCTTGTGAAATGATAAATGGGATAAATGGGTAAATTTATGGTCATTAATGAATTTGGATCAATAATAGAGGTTGTTGAATACACTTAAAGGGTTAAGGCATGATAATGGGAATTTGGATAAATGGATATGAATTTTAAATGGTAAATGTATTGATGGGTTAATGCATAGTATTAATTCCCATGTTTTTTTGTGATGTATTATGATTTCCAATGGAATAGTTTAGGATTGGTTGTGTTATGGTATGGTTGTGGAGATTTAAAAAATAAGCATATGGACAAGGCTTGGTAGAGTTTGGTATTGACTTGAGGTTCTACACCCATGGGTCGAGTTAGACTGAGGCTCTAAGCTCCACCCCAAAATAGACGGGTTAGGGAAGGGGACAAAGGCTCTATTCCCCTAATAGTTGCATTCCACCAGGACTGAGGCTTCAAGGTGAGGATAATGCATTGATGTGATATGTGCGTACCTAGTAAGATAAGGACTTGATTTTTTCCCCTATGCATATTTATTTCTTGCCTTAGACCCATTTATTGACGATGTATATGCCTAACCCGAAGAGAATGTGTTAAAAATGGATTATGTAGTAAAAATGGTATAATAAATGGAATTGGGATAAATGATAGTCATGAATTAAATGAACCATGTTAACTAATGGAACCCGAACTGTCCCTTTTTTACTTTCCATTTATTTTGTACTTGCATGCACTATCTATTAGACTAGATATTTTGTAGACATTGATGGTGGTGGCCTACTGAGTTTTGTACTCACACCCTGCTCAGGCCGCTGTTGGGTACCTGAGCATATTTATTGGTTTCAAGTTAGGAAAAGGCAAAAGTCCCTACACTAGGATGTTGAGTTGGTCTCAGGATGTACATGGATAAGGTTCCAAACATAGATTCGGGACCCGTTTGAGGATTTTTCCATTTTTCTTATTTTGGGTTTTGTTCACTTTGCACTACCAGTATGTCATGACATTGTTAATGTATAATTATGGTTGGTACCTAGTTTTGAGATGTTTGAATTGTTTGTTTATTGATTTTTCATATTATTCTTCTATTTATATTGTGTTCTTCTGTGGATTTCTTTATTAAGGAGGTTATAGTCTCCCCACATGACACATTAGACCCTCACCACTAGTCGGCAGCCTCTGGTGTACGAGGAGGCATGCTTGAGGTCATGCGATGACTCGACTCGGGGCACTGGCTTAGTGGATTATAGGTCAGGGATGTTACAAAGTGGTATTAGAGGAGTTATTTTCTCTTTATTACTATTTTGGGATGGTAGATAGGTGATTAGGATATGTTAGGACTTGGTAATGACCTCGTGATTAGGAGTAGATAACCCATGTACGAGGGAAAACCCAAGTCACCCTGGGTAGGAATTGTTGTTCTTGATGTGTGTTGTTACTGTTGAATGATATTTCACTATTGGGTGATGCACATGTTGTGTGATTTGACTGATTTATGATATTTTTCTCATGGATGAAATGACATGAGGTTGTGAATCCATGGATCATTTGTGGCACCTAAGGAAGTAGGTGGCGTGCATCATTATATGCACACACACAGGATGGGTGTGTAGGGCATAGAGAGTAGAATTTAATTTAATTCCTTGAAAAATATGAAGAAAATTATTCTTAATAATGGTAATGTAAGTGGGTAAATGAAAATAATAAAAGTGAATAGTTAAGGAATATTGTGTATAAATAAATGTTATGAAGGGGTTAAAATTTTGGGTTGTGATAAGTTGTATTGATTCAGTGTCTAAAAGAAACAGGATTGCATAATGACAGTAAAATTTTTAATTAATTTTTCCTAATGAATGTTTTAAATGAGTTAAAATTATTATTGTAACAATTTGTGAAATGGGAAATGTTCCTAAGAGGAAATGATCATTTTGTAAAAGGGGAATTTGTTTGAGGATGTGTTGACGAAAGAGTCATGTTTAAATAAAATCGTTACCCAATGTTGACCATGACCCACGGTAGGTATGGTAGAGGGTAGTGTTCAAAGCGTAATAATGACCTTTAGGATAGGTTATGAATAATGGTTTGTTTATGATTGATAGTGTGAGATCTTCTACACTTTAGTTTAATCTGTTTGGTCATTATTCGAAGCATCTGGTGAACGATAAGTTTAAAATGAGAATCATTAAGTTCAATGGTGGGTATCCCTTGTGTGGTCGGTTTGACCCTTGTATGTGTATGTTGGGTAATGAGGGTTCCCTAGTTTGAGACCTTGGATTTGGAATGTGATGCCTCATCATTTATGATATGAACCAAGTGGTGTGTTTAGGGAACCCTTGGTGGGGTTGCGGCCGTTGGGTTGTGTTGCATTGTTCAGTAATACAAGTGTGGAAACTCTCGCGGTTCATGACCATATGGAGTGAATGAGGGACCTTAAGGATGGAACCTAGGTCCTGTTTACCTAGAGAGTAGATACCTTGCGAGTTGTGTTTTGAATCCTAGAGAGTATTTTTGGCTCATAGTGTTGATGAATGTGTACACCTTTAGTGTGGAACCTAGAGTAGATGGTTTTTTTGTGCACTATCCATAAGTATGGTTTGGAAATAGAACCAATGGATTTTCCTAGTTGTGACTATAGACTAGGAAGTTTGTATCATTACACCTTTTAGGTGACCTAATAGAGAGGTCATATGGGGTTTTTAGTGCTTTTGGGTGTGTGTCGCACATGTAGATGTTTTGAACCTTGATAGTAGGACTTATAGTGATTCATGGTGCTGGGTTGACCTTGAGGGATAAGTGGGAAGGTTGATGGCTGGTGGTGCCACTCAAGTTGTGTTTATGCATTGATAATCTCATAAAATCAAGGGTGACCTCATGAGAGGTTATCCGAGTGATGTTGGTATCTTGGAATACGAGCATGAGAGATGCTTCTAAGGTGGTGTCAACGCATACTGAGTACCACTGAGTTTAGTAAATGGTATAGTTGTGCCCCGGTTCTTTCATAAGGGCACCATAGTGCTTCTGATAGGAGGTAAGGATTATTTTGAAGGGTTTTATTGTATGGATGTCTGACTCACCTATTTGGATGATTTTTAATGGAGTCCTTGAGTTTATTTTGCATTAGAAGATACAAGGGTGGATGGAGTGTGGTTATATTATTTCGCTCGATGGTGACACCTGAGGTGAGGATGGTCACATGGATGAACTTTTTTGTATGAATGGTTTGCTTTTTGGGTATTATACAGAGGCCAACTTAGAGCTAATGAGGCTTACTAACCCAAATATATGGTTAGGTAAGTAAGCATGCGATGGGCTATACATAGGTAAAGGTTGGTTTGTGAGAGACCGTTGGTTTGATTGGTGTGGTAGACTGTTGTTCTTCGATTGTTAGCTAGCAGGGATGCATCGAAAGTACTCAGGAGGTTTGGTGGAAGTAGTGCCACATGAAATGTTGGTTCATGGTTACTTGGTGATTTGGTCGTAGGGAGATGGTTATAATTAGTTGGCAATGACACTTGAATGGTGGTGTTTGAGTGTTTGTGAGATGAGTTCAGCAGGGGAGCCTGAGATCCTTGACCGGTCATGATGTCCCATAGTTCTACATCAGAAATGGATAAGTGGGTGGTGGAGTTCTTCAACATATTTTTATCATACCTTAGCTAGTGACGAGCATTCCCAACATATTGAAATCATCCCAAGTACATTTAAAAGCTATGGATTTACACTAAGAGACTTAAAGGAACTTGGTTAGATGAGGGACGTCATGGAGTTTACACACATGGAAACACTATGTATGGAGCTTGATGGTGGTATGTACACCATCGATGGCTTGGGGTCAAGTCCTCGGGATGGTCGAAATGTCGTGAAATTCCATGGGACCTATTTGCGGAAGATGAGAACAGGCACTGAGTGACGTTTGTTTTCTTATTTTGGGAAAAAGCTAGATATCCATGTCTATGTTTTGGGGTTGTGCTTGTGATTGAGTGTAAAACACGGAGGTTGGAATCCCTCATGTTGAGAAATGGTAACGACACTCCTAAGGTGGGAAGTGATAATCCAAACCTGGATGTGGATAGGAGAACATCGAGTTGGTGTAGTGGAACTGGGATTCCAATGTGGAACCTGTGAGGTGCATGTTAGGTTCCTCAGAGAGGCCATATGGGCCTTGGACGTGGTGTCTGATGATCCATATGACAACCCTGCTTTTTATTACAACTTAAACATGATTTATTACATAAAATTTCACTTGATACAACAAAGAATATAGAGAGGTTTAATGTCTTTTGGGCTTAGGATCATTACATAAAAACTTAAAACATGGAATAAAACATCTTTATTGAAAACTTTCTTTACATGACCACTACATTCCCTCGTACTTAGCATTGCATGGGATAACCTGAGGACATGGAAAAGAAAAGGGTGAGCTATAAAGCCCAGTAAGGGAATACACATGGAATAACATGAGGAGTAAAATATATGTTAGACAATAGGCATATCAATAGAGCACAAGAGAAACATGAACATAAAGTCATGATAAAACATGATAATCATAACATGGGGATGTGGCAACAACACTTAACATGGAATTAGCATGAGTCAAGGCTCATTGCACATAGAGCATGAGTAAACCCTCATTGAACATGAAGCATGAGTAAACCCTCATTGAACTTTAATTATCATGAGTAAACACTCATTTCACATGACGTATCATGATACTATACTTTACCCAATGCATTGGAGTGCTATAAGGGCGCACCCTTCTTAAACATTTCATTTCATGCATAAGTGTGCCACATGGATCATAAAACACGGATTCATTAAACATAATCACTTATTACATGATAAAGTAATGTGTAATTCATACATAAAACTTTATAATCAATAAGTAAATGTTCATAAAGGTGAATACCCTTGATGGAGAAATAGGCATGGTATTCACTACACAATGGCATTGGCTTAGAAAATCGGTGCGATTTCGACAGCGTAACGACGTGACATAAGAATTCATAAAAATGGTTGATGAGAGAGAAAGGGGTTCCTCATAATATTTACATGTAATGGAAAGTAAGGAGGTCATATAGATATAGGTCCCAACAATTGTAATGGAATTTAGATTCATGATACAAAAGTATTGCTTGAATGTAAATGAGGAGAGAGAAGTTCCTTTCGGAATTTCGACATAGTAACGGGTGTACATGGGAGGCATTTAATGAGAGAGAAATGGGTCTAAAATCATGAAAACATAAATAGGGAAGTATTAGGGAGGTGAGAAACCATACCCCAACATTCATAATTGAAATTAAAAGGCAAAACAACTTAAAGAAAATTGGACAAAAATGAGAAAGGAAGAAAAAACCCTTACTTGGAAGTGTGCTTCCAAAGGCTAGAGAGAGGCTTGTGAGAGGCTTCTTGGGAGCTTGGGTCACCTTGGGAGGATTCTAGAGAGATTAGGTCAGAGGTTGGATGAACTCCAAATGCTTTGAGTGAGGAGGAAGTGGGATCTTGGGTGGGTTTATATAGGAAAGTTGAGGGAATTATTTATTATTTAGGTTTGGGACCCCTTATATTAAATTAATCCAAAACACAAACCATCCCATGGTTTCTGACCATGGTTTTTGGAAAAGGTAATAGGAAAAAAATATTTTATAAGTCCAAAGTCCGAAATTCTTAAAATAATAGGGTTTCTTATGTGGAGGTGAGTCACACTCTCATGGAAAACAATTTTAAAAGACAATGTGTTTAATAAGTCTTGAGGGGTCCATTAATGCTTTGAAAAGTAAGTAAAACAAACCCAAAATCACATTATTTTAATGGTAAAACATATATTGGCCGAACATAAATATTATAGTATTTTATTACATCACTATTGGGTCATTATGATGTCATAAAACACATTATATATTTAAACAGTATTTAATTTTTATCTAAAAATTTGACTGTCTTAGAAAATTATGAAAAATTCACCGTTGGATAATTTAGACATCCTGATTCTAGAAATAACATTTATTTTATCTAAATAATTTTCTAAATATGTTAATTTTCACTTTTAAAATAAAAACCGACATTTATAAAAAATTCACGGGTTTTGACAGAAATGGCTTTCAAACCTTAATAAAAATTATAATTGCATTCATAAAATTATAAGATCATTTATATTTAATAAAAATTAATTTAATAATAATAATAATATTTTATTAAAATTTTATTTAATTCAAAAATCCTCTAATTTAATAAAATATAATTCTTAATTAAATAATAACTAAAAACACTATTTGTACTTTAAAAACTATTTACAATGTATCAAAAATAATAAGGAGGTATATTCATTATTATATACAAAAATAATATACATGAACATAATACTAGCGATTTGTTACATAACCCCTTAAGACAGCCACATAAGACCTAAGGGTAAGGTGTGCGATGGTGACAGACTCTTGGGGTGGCTCAGATAACATTGCTCGAGTGGTAATCTCTATCAACTTCCACTTTTTCCATAGACGGCCCCGTTCGAGCTTGACATGATGAAGCTCAGCTTGGGCTTGGTCAAGAGCGGAGCTCAAGGACACCACCTCTTTTCCGAGCTCCGAAAAATGGGCTTCTTATGGAGCAATTCTACTGGATGAGGCCATCGCTTCTTTTGTCTGAGTAAATCGGATTTGTTAAAGTCCTATATTTATACTAATCATGTGATCACTGTTCAACATCTATATTAGCAACGGTCAAAATTCTTAACATAAAACCAAAGAAGTTGACATTTTATATAAACATAAAGTGACATTTAATTAGATCAAGAGGGATTTACATTAATAAAACTTTGGGTCGTTACAATATTCCCCCCTTAAGAAATTTCTCCCTCGAAATTTTCCTTTTCCCACACTAAAACAGATGTGGGTAACTCAGCTTCATCATTTCCTCCGATTCCCAAGTCGCTTCTTTAAACTTGTGGTTTCTCCACAACACCTTAACGAGGGGCATTGTCTTATTTTGTAGGATTTTTTCTCTACGATCTAAGATCTTCACTAGTTGATCCTCATAAGAAAGATCATCTTCCAACTGTACCACCTCAGAAGAGAGTACATGTGAAGGTTCCGGTATATAATTCCTTAAGAGGGATACATGAAAGACTTCATGTACTTTGGCCATGGTATGTGGAAGTTCTAGTCGATAGGCCACGACCCCGACATGATCAAGAATCTCGAAGGGGCTGATGTACCTTGGACTTAACTTCCCTTTCTTTCCAAACCTCATGACCTTATTCCACAGAGATATGCGTAGAAAAACCATGTCTCCAACTTTAAACTCAAGGTCCCATTGATGGTTATCTACATAACTCTTCTGTCAACTCTAGGCTAACTTGATATGCTGCTGAATGGTTTTCACATTCTCCACTATTTCCTTGACCATTTATGGTCCAAGCAGCTTACGTTCACCGACCTCATCCCAACATGTCGGTGTTCTGCACCTTTTCCCATACAGGGCTTCATATGGTGCCATTTGGATGCTCGAGTGGAAACTATTGTTATAAGAGAACTCAACCAGAGGAAGATGTTGATCCCATCCTCTTTTAAAGTCCATTGAGCACGCTCTCAACATGTCCTCAAGTGTTTGGATAGTTCGCTCAGATTGGCCATCAGTTTGAGGATGATAGGTCGTACTGAAGTTCAGTTCATTATTCAGAGCATGTTGAAGACTCTTCCAAAACTTAGAGGTGAATCTTGGATCTTGGTCAGACACAATAGATAGTGGTACTCCATGCAGCCTTACCACTTCCCTGATATATATTCGTGCCAATTGATCCAATGATAAATCCTCCCGAATAGCAATGAAGTGTGCAGTCTTTGTAAGACAATCCACAATAACCCATATTGAATTATTGCCTTTGGATGTACTTGGAAGTCCAGTGACAAAGTCCATGGTGATGTTCTCCCATTTCCATTTTGGTATGGGCAATGGTTGCATCATCCCCTTATACTTCTGCCTCTCTGCCTTCACTTGCTGACACACCAGACACTTTGATGTATATTCAGCGATCTCCTTCGTCATATTATCCCACCAAAAGTTTTCTTGGAGATCTCGATACATCTTTGTGATCCCTGGGTGAATAGAGAAATTTGAACTATGTGCATCATCCAAAAGTTCCTTCTTCAGCTCCGAACATGATGGAACACATAGTCTTTTCCCAAACCGCACAATTCCTTCTTCATTAACATTAAACTCTGAGGATTTCCCTTTTTCGATAGCTTCCACTTTTTCTTGAATTCTCACATCATCCTTTTGAGCATCCTTTAACCTTTCCAAAAGAGATGTTTAAGCAATCATTTGTGAAAGGATTTATGACGTTCCCTTCTTTATGATTCCCATGTCCATCTTCATCAAGTCTAAGAAGATTGGATCCTTCTCAATTCTCATCATTGATAGAATTGTTGGGTCCTTTCTACTTAGGGAATCTTTCACCTTGTTCGCTTTCTCAGGGTGGTAATTTATTGAATAGTCATAATCCTTGATGAGCTCTATCCATCTTCTCTGGCCCATATTAATCAATTTCTGTGTGAATATATATTTAAGACTCTTATGGTCAGTATAAATCTCACATTTCTCTCCATAGAAATAATTCCGCCAGAATTTCAAGGCAAAGATCACAGCCGCCAACTCTAGATCATGTGTTGGATAGTTTCGCTCATGGATTTTCAACTGACTTGAGGTATAGGATATCACTTTATCATTCTGCATCAGCACACAACCTAAGCCCTTCTTTAAAGCATCATTGAATACCACAAAAAGTTCCCCACTTGTGGTTAAAGTGAGCACAAGCACAGTGATAAGCCTTCTTTTCAACTCCTTGAAGCTTTCTTCACATTCATCACTCCAAGAAAACTTTACTCCCTTTAGAGTTAGCTTGGTAAGAGGGTTTGACAATCGTGATAAATTTATCACAAATCGTCGATAATATCCAGCTAACCCCAAGAAGCTACGGATATCCGTTACCGATGTTGGCCTCAGCCATCCCTCAACTGCATCTATTTTGGAGGGTTCCATAGATATCCCATTACTTGTGATGATATGGCCCAAGAATGAGAACTCCTTCAACCATAACTCACACTTTTTGTACTTTTCATAGAGCTTCTCCTTGTGCAAAGTCTCTATTACAGTTCTTAAATGCTCCTCATGATCCTCCTTGGTTTTGGAGTATATTAGAATATCATCTATAAAGACTACCACAAATTTGTCAAGGTAATCTCTAAAGACTCTATTCATTAAGTCCATGAAGATTTATGGAGCATTAGTGAGTCCTAAAGACATTACTATGAATTCATAGTGCCCGTATCTTGTGCGAAAAGCAGTCTTGGGGATATATTCCTCCTTCACCCTTACTTGATAATATCCCGACCACAAGTCTACCTTGGAGAAGTATTGTGCTCCATGCAGCTGATCGAACAAGTCATCAATTCGTGGGAGAGGATACTTGTTCTTTATCATGATTTTTTTGAGCTCACGATAATCGATGCAAAGGCGCATTGACCCATCATTCTTCTTGACGAAGAGGACTGGTGCACCCCATGGTGAAGCACTTGGGCATATAAACCCTTTATCCAGATTTTTTTGTAGTTGTTTCTTCAGCTCTTCAAGATCCACAACATCCATTCTATATGGAGTCTTGGATATTGGTAGAGCCCCTGGTATAAGTTCAATTGAGAACTCAACATCTCTTCTAGGAGGAAGACCAGGCATTTCCTCGGGAAACACTTCCATGAATTCCCTCACAATAGGCATTTATTCAAGGATGGTTTCTTCCTTGGACTCAATCATCTGAGCTAGATACGCATGCTCATAGGGTAGTAATATCCATTCTTGAGATGATGGATATAAAGGAGATTCATCTTCCTCCTTACACTTGTAAAGAATCGGGGGTTGATTCTCCATATGGAGTGTGATTTCCCTCTCCCGAAAATTTATGTTGGCTCTATATAAGGAAAGCCAATCCATGCCAATAATTGCATCAAATTCCACCAGAGGGAGTATGACGAGGTTCGCCGGGAAATTCAATCCACAGATTATAACAGGGGAGGACTTATACTCATGGGATATAATGATTGCCCCATTTTCCATACTCATTGACATCTTCCCTTCCATGATTTGTGGTGGTACTGGGATTGATCTACTAAAATTTCGAGATATAAAAGAATGTGTAGAACCTGAATCAAAAAGTACATTCGGTATTATTGAATGAATAACTAGAATACCTGTCACCACTTCATTTTCAGGGTTCACTTCAGCAGAAGTGATGGAAAAATCTCTTCCTTTCTTCCTTGGAGGTTGTTGGTTGCCTCCGAAAACCCTTGGATTAGGGCACTAATTTTCAAAATGACCTGGTTCTTTGCATCTGTAGCATTGAACAATGCGTTGAGGTTCGAATGGAGTGTTCCTCTCCTCTGTCACAACCGCGAGTCTTTCTTGCGGACAGTTAACAGTTAAGTGCCCTTCTCTTCCACACCTGAAGCATTTCCTCGCCCCCTTAAGGCAATTTCCAGGGTGCTTCTTACCACACTTTTGGCAAGTGGGGTGCTGGATATTCTTAGAACTGTTGGATTTATGCATTGGACCACCAGCATTGAAGTCCACCTTACACTTCTTATCCCCATGATACCCCTGTAATTCTCCGATCTCCATTTCGACCTTGAGGGCACATCAGACAATTTCCTTATAGCTGTCGAAGTCACAGATTGCTAATGATTTCTGTAGGCTAGGCTTCAACCCACCAAAGAAGCGGTCAACTTTGCATTTGGGGGTAACTACAAAGCCGAAAGCGTATCGTGCAAGCCTTGTGAAGTTTGCCTCATACGCTCCAACAAATTCTTCTTATTTTTTCATGAGGGAAAGGAATTTCCTCTCCATCTTAAGCCGGAGGGTGTGCAGAAAATATTTATCAAAAAACATCTTCTGGAAATCCTTCTATTCCAACGCCTCGATCTCCTAATTAGGCTTCGTATTTTTGATCAACGTCCACCATTGATCAGCTTCACCCTACATACGATAAGCCGCTAGGAGAACCTTCTCTTGTTCAGAACATTGAATTATTGAGAATATCTTTTCAATGGAGTTAATCCATTGTTCAACGATCGTGGGATCGGATGATCCACTAAAAGTAGGAGGCCTTTGTCTCATGAATATCTCGATAGAAACTTTTTATTTCTTAGGGGGGGTTGAACGTTCCTCTTGACCCATGTTTCTATTCAAAACTTGAGTTAGCTGAGAGAAAAGCGTGACAAAGTTTGCGATTCCCGCTCCCATTGGATTGGGCATCTCATTAGTACAGTCATAACATTGATCTTCACAACGGTTGTTAGACCGAGTCCTCCTATTACCGGCCATTGGCTGGAATAAAAGGAAAGTTAGGGGTATCATATAAAGGGTAATATAAAGACAAAAGTTGATGACTTATAAATAAACTTTTATTTAATTAACTCATGAGTCTATATGATTCAATCTAGGCTTTTCATGATCTACTTTCTAACATATATTCTTAGGGGAATTTTTTTTAATTCCCCTAATAAGGGTTCATACTAAGCTTGTGAATTTATCAAAGCATATCCCCCAGGAGTGTCGTAACCAAAAGTACAGCAAGGCCCGTTGTCGTGCCCCATTTCCCGTTCGAGTCTATCTCAAAGCGGTGTTTTCAGTTTTACCCCTAGGATACATTTTTGCCAGATCCACCTCTACCTGCTCATATCTTGACAGGGATGTATTTGCTTGATAAACCACTTACTCAATACTCACCAAAACATAGGGATGTTTTTATTATACTTAGTCTTGTCTCTAAGGCTTTACTAGGGTTTTCTAATCCTAATCCCAAAAAATAACTAAACTTATCCTTTGATACCAACTATGACAACCCTGCTTTTTATTACAACTTAAACATGATTTATTACATACAACTTCACTTGATACAACAAAGAAGATCGAGAGGTTTAGTGTCTTTGGGGCTTAGGATCATTACATAAAAACTTAAAACATGAAATACAACATCTTTATTGAAAACTTCCTTTACATGACCACTACATTCCCTCGTACTTAGCATTGCATGGGATAACCTGAGGACATGCATAAGAAAAGGCTGAGCTATAAATCCCAGTAAGGGAATACACATGGAATAACATGAGGAGTACAATACATGTTATATAATAGGCATATCAATAGATCACAAGAGAAACATGAACATAAAGGCATGATAAATCATGATATTCATAACATGGAGATGTGGCAACAACACTTAACATGGAATTAGCATGAGCCAAGGCTCATTGCACATAGAGCATGAGTAAACCCTCATTGCACATGAATCACGAGTAAACCCTCATTGCACTTAAATTAGTAGGAGTCAACACTCATTGCAAATGACGTATCATGATACTATACTTTACCCAATGCATTGAATCACTATAAGGGCACACCCTTCTTAAACATTTCATTTCATGCATAAGTGTGCCACATGGATCATAAAACATGGATTCATTAAACATAATCACTTATACCATGATAAAGGAATGTGGAATTCATACATGAAACTTTATAATCAATAAGTAAATGTGAATAAAGGTGAATACCCTTGATGGAGAAATAGGCATGGTATTCACTATACTATGGCATTGGCTTAGAAAATCGGTGCGATTTCGGCAGCATAATGGCGTGACATAAGAATTCATAAAAATGGTTGATGAGAGAGAAAGGGGTTACTAATTATATTTAAATGTAATGGACAGTAAGGAGGTAATATAGATACAGGTCCCAACCATTTTAATGGAATTTATATTCATGATACAAAAGTATTTCTTGAAGGTAAATGAGGAGAGAGATGTTCCTTTCGGAATTTTGGCATAGTAACAGGTGTACATGGGAGGCATTTAATGAGAGAGAAAGGGGTATCCCAACATTAAAACATAAAGAGGTCAGTATGAGGGAGTTGAAAAACCATACCCCTACATTCATAATTGAAATTAAAAGGCAAAACAACTTAAAGAAAATTGGACAAAAATGAGAAAGGAAGAAAAAACCCTTACTTGGAAGTGTGCTTCCAAAGGCTAGAGAGAGGCTTGTGAGAGGCTTCTTGGGAGCTTGGGTCACCTTGGGAGGATTCTAGAGAGAGTAGGGAAGAGGTTGGACGAACTACAAAGTCTTTGAGTGAGGAGGAAGTAGGATCTTGGGTGGGTTTATATAGGAAAGGTGAGGGAATTCTTTATTATTTAGGTTTGGGACCCCTTATATTAAATTAATCCAAACCACAAACCATACCATGGTTTTTGCCCATGTTTTTTGGAAAAGGGAAGAGGAAAAAAAATATTTTATAAGTCCAAAGTCCAAACTTCTTAAAATAATAGGGTTGCTTATGTGGAGGTGAGCCACACTCCCATGGAAAACAATTTAAAAAGACAAGGTGTTTAATAACTCTTGAGGGGTCCATTCATGCTTTGAAAAGTAAGTCAAACAAACCCAAAATCACATTATTTTAATGGTAAAACATATATTGGCCTAACATAAAGATTATAGTATTTTATTACATCACTATTGGGTCATTATGATGTCATAAAACACATTATATATTTAAACGGTATTTAATTTTTACCCAAAAATTTGACTATCTCAGAAAATTATGAAAAATTCACCGTTGGATAATTTCAATGTCCTGATTCCAGAAATAACATTTATTTTATCTAAATAATTTTATAAATGTGTTAATTTTCACTTTTAAAATAAAAACCGACATTTATCGAAAATTCACGGGTTTTGACAGAAATGGCATTCAAACCGTAATAAAAATTATAATTGCATTCATAAAATTATAAGATCATTTGTATTTAATAAAAATTAATTTAATAATAATAATAATATTTTATTAAAATATTATTTAATTCAAAAATCCCTTAATTTAATAAAATATAATTCTTAATTAAATAATAACTAAAAACACTATTTGTACTTTAAAATATATTTACAATGTATCAAAAATGACAAGGAGGTATATTCATTATTATATACAAAAATAATATACATGAACATAGTACTAGATATTTGTTACATAACCCCTTAAGACAGCCGCATAAGACCTAAGGGTAAGGTGTGCGATGGTGATAGACTCTTGGGGTGGCTTAGATAACATTGCTTGAGTGGTAATCTCTATCAACTTCCAATTTTCCCGTAGACGGTCCCATTCGAGCTTGACATGATGAATCTAATCTTGGGCTTGGTCAAGAGTGAAGCCCAAGGACTCCACCTCTTTTCCGAGTTTAGAAAAATGGGCTTCGTATGGAGAAATTATACTGGATGAGGCCATCGCTTCATTTGTCTGAGTAAATCGGATTTGTTAAAGTCCTATATTTATACTAATCATGTGATCTTTGTTCAACGGCTATATTAGCAATGGTCAAAAATCTTAACATAAAACCAAAGAAGTTGACATTTTATATAAACATAAAGAGACATTTAATTATATCAAGAGGGATTTCCATTAATGAAACTTTGGGTTGTTACAATCCAAGTGTTGGTTTGAGATCAAGGTGGTTCCAAGTGAATCTTGTGATGTCTATACCGATTCGTAGAAGGGTGTGGATGGATATAAAAACAAGTTGTGAAAAGAGAGGTTGTGATCCAATAACTCCAATGAATATTGGGGATAAACTCGGGTAATTTTACTTGTGTGGTTTTGGAATGTCTTGAAGTTGAGGGCACCTCAACCTTGTTATGTGGTGTCATGCTGGGGGTGAAACTCGATGATGGTCTGGAGGGAAGTAATTCCGTAATTATGGAATTCTATTGTAATTTAGGGTATGAACTCAGTGGGTTATTAGGATGTTAATGATAGGATTCAAGTCAGTAATCACATTGGGAAGGTAAGTAAGGGGTAGCATACCATCAGTGGAAAGTGGGTGTTAAGGGACAAGCCAGTCAGATGTGGTCTGACCTGAGATGGTATGTGGTCCGACCTGAGATGGTAAAGTTTAATGGGTATGGTGAGAGTGACCCACATCTAGGTACATGTTGTAGCAAAAATTACCTTTTGAAATGAATTTGTACTTGAGTGAGGTCAGGTTGATCTTATTACTTGAATGGATAGTGTTGGAATGTCCTCCCGAATGGTTTCAATGGTGCATCTGGATTCCAATGTAGGGTAATTACTATGGATGCTTGGATGCGGTGAGTTGGAACATGTTAGGTGATGTGAACTTTGGTTTGAGATAGGGGGTCTTTCATCAAAATTGGAGGTTCCAAGTAACCAAAAATAGTGGAGAGAACCATACCAGATAAATGTTTGGTTGATGGCATTATCTGAGTTTCGAGTTTTAAGGACTTGAGTAGTCACTGTTCGGGTGAGTTGGTCGTGGTAGAGAGTTTTTCCATGGGTTTGTTTGGTCGAGTAGCCAAGATTTTGGGTTTTGTTTGGATGTATAGTTGTGAAAATTAATCTTTAGGAAATGTGGTTGGAAGATCATATGTTTTCCTTCAGGTGGTATCAGGTTGGACACCATTAGAATTTGTAAAATGGAGGAAATGACGCCAAGTGATTTGTGTCACGAGGTGTAAGGAGGATCATACCGATGGGATATCGTTTGGTTTCACTACAATGATATTATGTTGTTTGTAAAGTTTCCATCTGTTGTGAGTTGGGTGATGTTTCCTATGTTTTTTCTCTGAAGTTCTAGTGGTTGGTCATGGTTGAAGTTGATTCATTCTTGAAGAGTTTTCGGTTCGTGTTGCGGTTGTGGTGAGGAAGAATTGTGGGGAAAGTATATTCCCTTGATCCATGTTCGGTGTGATTTTTGATGTGCAACCATAAATGTGAAATATGGGAATGTATTGGCAAGCCTAGAGGAATGACCTCTAGCTACAGAAGCTTAGTGATGCTTGGAAGAGTAGCTCGAGGGCGAGCCGTTATAAGTCGGGGAGGTTGTAAGGTCCCATATTTTATTAAGGTATGTTTTTGTTTATGTTTTGGTTTGGGTCTATTATTTTTTGCTAGATAAGTGTTTCCACATGTTTATGGGAAGGCTCGGGGACTTTCTGGGGGTTCGGGACATAAAAAAGGAAGAAAAAAGGATCTCTTGGGCATGTTGCATGGTTTGTGCATGGTTAGTGAAAACCATGCAGGAGTCCCAGGTAACCATGCAACCTTGGAAAGAGGCTTACACACAGTTAGTGCACAGTTAAGAAAACCTTGTGGGTAAACTATTCAAAGGGTTGTTTTTTGTATAGTGTCACACACACGGTTTGTGCATGGTTTGGAAAACAATGTGGGTAAACCGTGCCACCTAGAAAATTTGAGAAAATTACAAAATTTCCACTTTGGGATTTTAAACTCCAACTCGGGTTTCTCCTCCATTCCACTCCCTAAAACCCTAGTGATGATATTGGATGAACCAAGATTCCCAATGGTGGTTCTCCTTCAATTTCGGGTTGTTTAGAGTACCGTTGGTTTCAGATCGAATCCCCGAGTAAGTCTAATCTCCTCCTTGATTCCTCTTTTTGATTAGGGTTTTCATCTTTGTCCCATCTACTTCTGAATCTCTAAAACCCTATATTTTGGATGATATTTAGGTAGAGTCTTAAAAGGGTGTTTGAATATAGATCCAAGTCCATGATTAATATTTCTTTTATCATTGGATTTGAGGTAGGTGGTTCACATGTTTTATCCCATAATTTTATTTTGGATTTGTGCATGGATGTTGGTGTCCTTGTTTTCCCCTTTTTGTGTTCTTGGTTTTGTTGAAGTATTTGATAAAAATGAGTGCTTAAGTGACTAATTGAAACCCTCATGATCCATGTAGGATGCATAGAGGAGTACTTGACCATTTTAGGTACACCCATGTGGTGCGTTGGAAATACCGTACCTAGAGAGTGGTAGGGTTAAGTGAAGGATTGCCGAGAAAAGTGTGAAGACCATGTGGAACATATATTAATGGTTTATTAAGTTGTAAATAGAATGATAATAGATATTCCTAGGGTGAAAAGGCATAAAGGGTTGTTTTACATGACATGGAAATGGTAAAAATGGGTGAAATGGGATTATGCCAATTATTTGATGGAATTTGGTTAGAATTTCCTAAGAGGATTAAGTCGTATTAAATGGTAAAATAATAATTTGATGATGGAATGGGATAGTGGGAGTATGTTAATGGATTGGAATAAGTAAATGGATGAATATGATGAATGGGTTAATAAATGGGAATTGTGGTACACCTAATGGTTGAATGTAATAAGTGGATGGGTTATGAGATACGAGAAATGTACTGGAAATGCATAGGTGGGTGAATGCTTGTGAAATGATAAATGGGATAAATGGTTAAATGTATGGTCATTGATGAATTCAGATAAGGCATAGGGGTTATTTAATATACTTAAAGTGTTAAGGGACTAGAATGTGAATTTGGCTAAATAGATATGAATTGTAAATGGTAAATGTATTAATGGGTTAATGCATAGTAATAATTCCCATGTTGTTTTTTTTATTATGATTTACAATGGCATTGTTTAGGCTTGGTTGTGTTATGGTATGGTTGTGGAGATTGGAAAAACAATCATATTAACATGGCTAGGTAGAGTATGGTATTGACTTTATGTTCTACACCCATGGGTCGAGTTAGAATGAGGCTCTAAACTCCACCCCAAAATGCACGGGTTAGGGAAGGGGATATAGGCTCTATTCCCCTAATGGTTTCATTCCACTTGGACTGATACTTTGAGGTAAGGATAATGCACTAATGTGATATGTGCATCCATAGTGAGATAGGGACATGATTTGTTTCCCATATTCACAGTGATTTCTTTCCTTAGACCCATGTATAGATGATGTATATGCTTAACCCAAAGAGAATGTGTTAAAAAATGATTATGTAGTAAAAATGGTATAAGAAATGGAATTGAGATAAATGCTAGTCATGAATTAAATGAACCTTGTTAAATAATGGCACCTAAACTATCCCTTGTTTACTTGAAATTTATTTTGTACTTGTATGCACTATAAATTAGACTTGATATTTTGCAGACACCGTTGGTGGTGGCCTACTAAGTTTTGTACTCACACCCTGCTCGGGCCACCGTTGGGTACCTGAGCAGATTTCTTGGTTGTAGGTCAGGAAAAGGGGAAAGGCCCTACTCTAGGATGTTGAGTTAGGCTTGGTATGTACATGGATAAGGTTACAAACTTATATTCAAGACCCGTTTGGGGATTTGTCCATTTTTCTTATTTTGGGTTTTGTTCACTTTGCACTACCAGTATGTCATGACATTGTTAATATCAAATTATGGTTTGTACCCAATTGTGAGATGTTTGACTTGTTTGTTTATGGGTGGTTCATATTATTTTTCTATTTATATTGTGCTCTAATGTGGATTTCTCTGGTAAATAGGGTATAGTATCCCCATGTGACACATTAGACCATCGTTGCTAGTCGAAAACCTCTAGCGTACGGGGAGGCACGCTTGAGGTCATGTGACAACTCGACTCGGGGAACCAGCTTAGTGGCTTCTAGTTCAGGGACGTTACAACCACTACCACCATCTTCTGTGGATCTTGGTGATTTTCTTGTACTATAGACTACTAGCAAGTTATCCATTTCCCCAAATGTCATTGGTATCCCACAGCCTAATTCACCTCCAGTGATGGAGTTGTTGGTCACCCATTCATCTAGGGGATATTAGTGAGTTACCTTTACTGGTATGTATGTCATTTTTCAAAAAAAAACATTTTATTAATTGTTTAATAAAATTTTCAAATAGATAAATACAACCATATAAGGGATAAAAATATGAACACATCAGATGTGTGGGACTTGAAAGACTTAAAGATTATCGTTTTATTTGATGAGTTTGGGGTGCCTACTAATGTTGATGTCAGAATATATGGGAACATTCTTGGGAAACCTACTTGTGAGATGATGATATTTCCCATTAATTATAAATATTAAAGGAATATTATTAAAACTTAGAAAAGTGAGTTCTTTGATACTCAAGTAAAGGTAATATTAATTTAATATTCATTGATAACTAATTTAAAATACATGAGTAAAATTTTGTAATATACTTATAAAGTATTATGATTTTTATTTCTAGATGTTTTTTCATTTTTATATCCTTGACTCTATTTCACACCCATGAAATTTGAAAATTTTGGGAAATAAATGGAGAGATTTTAAATAGAGATTATGACATGAGTTTAATGAAACTTCTCTAAGCTTCTGACAGATGTATGAGAAAGTGCCTGAAGGAATTTATTGTGAGTAGTGGAATCTCTTTATTAATATAAAAATAGATACATCTCATGAGGTAATTACATATTTTACAGTATCTTAATAACATAAACACAAAAAAATTATAATTTTTATTAATGTTTATATTTTTCATAAGAATTACCTAAAAAAATATTGTGAATTGTGAGAAACATGTCATTCCTCACATCACTGGATCTCAGAGTTTTTCGATAAAAATAAAATTTGGTTTATATTTTATTAATTATTATTTATATAATTTTATTAAAAATCGTTGTTTTTTATAACTTGTTTATATTTTTTTAAATGCCGGTGAATTAGGTCACTCTGTTGGCTAAACAGAGATGTGGTTTAAAGTGCATAGGAAACCTGATGGTAGTTCTGTAAATGACCCTAACAAAGATGTTGGAGTAATTACTTTTCATTACCATTTTATATTATTTCATTACTATAAAAACATAATAATGAAAAATATGTCATAAAAACTACAAGACTTAAACCCAATTAAATGGGGGCAACTACATGGATAATGTGATTCTAATTTGGCATCATTTGATACATATTTCCATCCCCAATTAATTGGTTTTAATTATTGTTTGTTTTTATAATATAATTTTCATTATTATGTTTTTATAGTAATGAAATAATAATAAATAGTAATGAAAAAATTATTAATTAGATAATATTATGAAGTTATGATATTTTAAAAAATAATTGTTAATATATTTGTATTAGTAGGTTAAAATTCAAGAAGTCTGGGATGTGAACCCTTTACAATCATCATCGGTTTCCAAAAATAATGTAGTTGAAATCATTTTAGGGAAGGAGCATCCCAGATGTGTAGGATAGATGGGTTCTGGGCTTACTCCATCAGTTGTATTTGGTAGGGTGGAATCATCCATTACTACTACACCCGATGGGGGTTCGAGTAGTTCCATTGATCAGGAATCACAAAGTGAAATTGCAAGATTGAAAGAAAAAGTGCAAGAACAAGACTCTTATAGGTAAACACAGGATCAATGATAGCTGGAAATAGAAAATACTTTTGTTTTTGTATTTTAGTAGATGGCCAACATGATCGGTGATGAAATTACCTGGATTATAGCTCATCTCATTGAGGAAAATTCTAAATTCCATAGATCATTCACACATTTTCAAAGAACACATACAACATCCATAAATAAAACAAAAATAAAACTTTTATATAAAAAACATGAATTTCAAGTAATACTAACCAAATATTTTTCCATATTGATGTGTGGTTGATTTCTACACTTAAAAAATGAATTATAGATCGTTATCCATAAGTTTAAAAACAATATGAGCTTGTTTTCCTGGTTTTGACTTAGTAGACACTTCTTAAAGGTACATAAGCCTTTAAAAACAAGTTTTGGGGGGGTCAAAACCTGGAAAAATGTTTTAATTCCCTAAAATCAAGGGGAAATGACTGTAGATAGAATTATGAAAGGTTGGAACTAACGAAATGTCATTTCGAATTACGATTTTCTAAGGATGGCCATAAACACATTTTTTTGTGTGTTTTAAAACACAAAAATGTGCTTGAAATGGTCAAAACCATAGAAAATGGAATCGTATTGACATGGAATCATTGAAAAAACAAAGTTGATTTATTTTTTATGTGTATACACAGACAATGTGTTAATTAGAAATGTAGTATGGTCATAATGACTCGATAAACACTTCTTAAAGGTACAAAATCTTTTAAAAACAAGTGTCGGATGATAAAAAAATAGGAAAATGATGTCAGATTGCTATGAAATTAGGGTACAATGAGTATAGATTGAATTTTAAAATGTAGGAACTGATAGAATATCATTCCCAATTACGGTTGGCTCAAGATGGTTGTAAACATGTTTTTAGTGTTTTAAAATACTAAAACGTGCGTAGAATGGTCAAAACCATAGAAAATGACCTCATATTGATATTTAATCATGATAAAACCACTGTTGGGTAATTTTTTATATGTTATCATGGACAACATGTCAATACAATGTGTGTAGTGGTCATAATGACTCAGTAAAAATTTCTTAAAGGTACAAAAACCTTTAAAAACAAGTGGTAGGGGGCTCAAAACATGATAAATGACATCAAATTTCCCTGAAATTAGAGGAAAATGACTGTAGATTGAATTATGAAATGTAGGAAATTATGAAACATCATTCCAAATTACGGTTTTCCTATGATGGTCGTAAATGCATTTTTAGTGTTTTAAAAACACTAAAACATGCATGGAACGGTAAAAATCATAGAAAATGGCCTTATATTTATTTAGAATCATGGTATAACCAATGTTGAGTGAGTTTTGTTGTGTAAAAGCAAGAAAAATTTCACTCCAACAAGCAGTTTGGTCAGAATGACTCGATAAAATCTTCTTAAAGGTACGAAAGCCTTTAAAAACATATATTAGGGGGTAAAACAAGGAAAAGGATGTCTGATTTCTCTAAAATCAGAGAAAAAAAATCATAGATTTAATTTTTAAATGTAGTATATAAAAACATTCCATTCCAAATAATAGTTTTCTTGGGATGGTTGTAAACATGTTTTTATTGTTATAAAACACTAAAACATGCGTAGAACGGTCAAAACAATAGAAAAGTACTTCATATTGATGTGGAATCATGGAAAAACCACCAATGAGTTATTTTTTATGTGTATGCATAGACAAAACATTAATCCGACACATGGTGTGGTCATAATGACTCAGTTAACACTTCTTAAAGGTACAAAAGCCTTTAAAAACATGTGTCGGGGGGTAAAAACCTGGAAAATAACATTGGATTGACCTGAAATCAGAGGAAAATGACCATATATTGAATTGTGAAATGTAGGAACCAATGAATTGTCATTATGAATTATATTTTTCCTAGGATGGCTGTAAATTCATTTTTAGTGTTTTAAAACACAAAAACATGCGTAGAACAGTCAAAACCATAAAAAAACAAGCTTAGATTAATATGAAATCATGGTAAAATTACATTTGAGTTATTTTTGATGTGTACACACATAGAGCATGTCAATCTGACATGTGGTGTGGTTATAATGACTCAGTAAACACTGCTTAAAGGTACACAAGCCTTTAAAAACATGTTTTGGGGGGGGGTCAAAACTAGGCAAAAACATAGGATTTCTCTAAAATCATAGGATAATGACCGTAGATTGAATTTTTAAATGTAAAAACTAACGAAACTTCATTATGAATTACAGTTTTTCCTAGTATGTTCGTAAATGCATTTTTAGTGTTTTGGAACAATCAAATGTGCGTAGAACAATTAAAACCATAGAAAATGACCACAAACTGACATAGAATCATGGAAAACCACTGCTGAGTTATTTTTAATGTGTTCATGTAGACAAAACATCAATAAAACATGTGGTGTGGTCATTATGACTCAATAAATATTTCTTAAAGGTACAAAATCTGTTAAAAACAAGTGTTGGGGAGTTAAAATTAGGAAAACAATTTTATATTTCCATGAAATTAGTGGACAACAAATGTAGATTTAATTGTGAAATGTAGGAACTGACGGCACATCATTCTGAATTACGGTTTTCCCAAGATGGACATAAATGTATTTTTAGTGTTTTAAAACACTAAAACATGTGTGGAATAGTCAAAACCAAAGAAAATGACCTCAGATTGATGTGAATCATGAGACAACCATCGATGAGTTATTTTTGACATGTATGTGCAAACAACACATCATACGAAGTGGAGTGTGGTCAAAATGACTTGGTAAACACTACTTAAAGGTACAAAAGCCTTTAAAAACAAGTGTTGGGTCAAAACTAGAAAAAAAACATTGGATTGCCCTAAAATTATAGGACAACGACCGTATACTGAATTATGAAATGTTGGAACTGATGACATGTCATTCCGAATTACGGTTTTCCTGGGATGGATGTAAACATTTTTTTAGTGTTTTAAAACACTAAAACGTTTGTGGAACAGTCAAAACCATAACAAACGACCTTAAGTTGATTTGGAATCATGGAACCACCACTAATGAGTTATTTTTGAAATATAGGACATGTTGTGATATCAAATTCTTTAAAATTTGTTTATTAAGTAAATTTCAAGCATATTGCATGTTGATTTAAAAATTTATTAGAACTTTATTTATCCTTTGTCATTTTTAAATTTTGAATTATATCTTAAATAGGTAAGTTTATATTTTAAAAGTGTTTTTAATTATATATATTTTTTATGTTAAACTATCTTTTTTTATTAACAAAATAACAAATTTTATGTAAAACTTTTTTAATATATTTTGTGTCTTTTCTCTTTCACATTTCTTTTCTTAAATGTTTTGGTTTTTGTTGTAGGTGACAAATTTTGGCTGTAGGTAAGAGGTTGACCACTATGATCCATGATATTCTTCAGAATGTGGTCAAGACAGTTCTTTGTTTACGTGGTGTGTTGAAATTTTATCAATTTTTCTATTGTTATTTTGATTTATTATGTTTAGTTTTAGTTTTTGTTTTCTTTTTTGTTACAGTTGATGAGATTATGTGGTTGGGTTCAGTTGATGAGATGATGTAGAGGTAGACATATGTAGTAGAGGTTGTGTCATAGATGTATATTGGGTATGGGTCATTGGATGTATTTTATATGTATATATTAATGATTGAGGTGTTTGTTGACTGATGTATGGGTTGATTGAGACTGTGGTTATGATAACTACAGATGTTTGTATATATGAATGTGGATGTATGAAATATATATGATGGGTTTATCATATATTCATGTTTTAGTTTATTTCATGTTGGGTTTTTTATGTCTACAATTTTTTATTAAATATTTTTCAAAAAAAATTATGATTTAGCAGTGGTTTTTAATAATCATCGCTAAGTAACTTAATTAAAAATATTTTTAGTGGTGATTGCGCTTAACCGTTGATAATTCTAACCATCAGTAATATGTTCAGCAACTATTGGTTTCATTTTATTTATTTTTTCCCCAGGTATTTTAAAAACAAAACTGCCCCTAAATAAAAAAGAAAATGCTACTAAATGATAAAAAAATGACACATACAAAAACCTTCGCGACATTAAAGAAACCGCCACTAAATGATTAGTGACTATGAAATATATGCCGGTTTTTGTAATTGTTTCTATATTATTAGGCATCAGTTTAAATCGCCGCCAGTTCATAAAATAACCACCATTAATGTCATTTTTAGTATCTACCTTAACCTAGATAGAAGGAGGTTTTTGATTTCATAATAAAAATAGACTCTAGCCCCAAATTTAAATAACAATACTAATAACAATAATAACAATAATAACAAGAATAATAATAATAATAACAATAATAACAATAATAAAAATAATAATAACAATGATAATAACAATAATAATAATAAAAATAATAATAATGGAGTTAGGGTGGGTCCTGAGTTGTAAACCCTGTAATCCTACATCCAAAAGACCAGAGTTTGAATCCTGGAAAACCCCTTGGTAAATTTATGATCCATGCGGTGTTGCATGCATGACGCAGGCAGACAGTGACGCAGAAAGGATGATACAGGAATGACACAACACTTGGCCTTCGGGTAATGAAAGGCAACGACCTCGAGACTCTGGGTTTTCCTCAGGATGTATTTTTTAGATCTGTGGAAATCTCATCATGGGATGCGGTTTGGTCGCGTGGGTAGGCTGGATGCATGGGTCTCTGTCAGCAAGGTGATGATGATGTTATGCTTGGGAGGACAAGGCTGGTTTCTCGTTTGGCAATTTACTAACTACAATGAGAATTGGTCCTATGTGAATAATAAATTACGGTCCCTGTGTTTAATGGTTGGGATCTTTCATTTGGGTTTTCCACTTTTAAGTCATGGTGGTGCTTTGTGTGACACATGTTATGTATCTGCTGTACTTTTATTTTTTTAATAAATTATTACTTCTGAGTACCCCCAGTACCTAAAATTTCCTGATATAGATGCATACATATATACATATAATAAATGTGAAATTATCTAATTTAATTTTGGTTAAATTTAGTAATTTGATTTAATGTAACTTTTTTTCCAAGGAAGGTAATTTGGATTTGGGATTAGTGTTCAGGTTGGATCAGGGCTCAATATCTAATTCGTCCGTATGTATCCTTCCATAATTTAATTTTAAGTAATTATTTTTAAAATCTATATCTGGATTTATAATTATATTTGAGGTTATCTGAAGTTTTTTTAATGTGTTTTAGAGTACTTTTTTTTAAAAAATGGGATAGGGTTCCCAATATTTTCAAAGACGGGTCCTAAGATGCGTGAACCTCATTCACTCATATTCGATCCCAGGAAGATGCATGAATGAGGTTCACATATCCAGGGTAAGCTCTCTTATAAAAGGGAGCCCTGGGTGAGAGTTTTTGCAGAATCCAGACTGCTATAATGAAACTTAAAACATGGAATAAATATATAAGAAATAGTTAAAAATAAAAAGAATTTGGTAAAAAATGTTGATGAAAAATAATTTATAAGTTTTCAAAATCATCAAATTGAAACTTAAAAATGTATCAAGTGTGAGACATTGAAAGCCTATAAAATATAAAATATAAGACCAATATAATTGAAAATTAAAATATTGATTAAAAATATAAGAAATAGTTGAAAATAAAAAGAATTTTATAAAAAATATTGATGAAAAATAATTTATAAGCTTTCAAAATCACCAACTAGAAACTTAAAAATGTTTCAAGAATGTAGCTTTGAAAGACTATAAAATATAAACTATAAGAAGAATATAAATGAAACTTAAAACATGGATTAAACATATAATAAATAGTTAATAATTAATTAGTTAATTAGCAATATAATTATTATTTATATAATTATTAATTAGTTAATTAGTAATAAAAGTATTAATTACTAATATAAAATAATTAATTAGTTAATTAATAATAAAATTATATAATAAATAATTAGATAATTAGTTATATAATTATTAATTATATAATAATTATTCAGTTAATTAGTAATATAATTATTAATTATAATTATTAATTATAATTATTGATTAATTAGTTAATTAGTAATATAATTATTAATTATAATTAGTATTACAATTACTAATTATAATTAGTAATTATTAATTATATAATAATTAATTAGTTAATTAGTAATATAATTATTAATTATAATTATTAATTATTTATTATATAAAAATTAATTAGTTAATTAGTAATATAATTATTAATTATAATTATTTATTATTTATTATATAATAATTAATTTGTTAATTATTAATATAATTATTAATTATATAATAATTAATTAGTTAATTATTAATATAATTATTAATTATATAATAACTAATTAATTAATTAGTAATATAATTATTAATTATTATCTATTAATTATTAATTATTAATTATATAGTAATTAATTAGTTAATTAGTAATATAATTATTAATTATAATTAGTAATATGATTATTAATTATAATTAGTAATATTATTATTAATTATAATTAGTAATTATTAATTCTATAATAATTATTTAGTTAATTAGTAATATAATTATTAATTATAATTATTAATTACTAATATACAATAATTAATTAGTTAATTTGTAATATAATTATATAATAATTAATTAGTTAATTAGTAATATAATTATTAATTATATAATAATTAATTAGTTAATTATTAATATAATTATTAATTATATAATAAATAATTTGTTAATTAGTAATATAATTATTAATTATAATTAGTAATTATGAATTATATAAGAATTAATTAGTTAATTAGTAATATACTAGGAAAGTTGGGGGTGAACCCCTTTATTAAAAAGAAAAGAACACACAAACCCTTTTAAGGGAAAAGGGCGAACCTGAAATCCCATAGCAAACCCGTAGGTTCGGCACAAAGACTTAAAATACAGTGGCTCGAGAGCCTAGTGGGACATAACCCATTAAAAAAAAACTGATCCAAATCCAAATCCTATGCAAAAAAGCCAAGAAAAAATAAACCAGTCCAAAGTCAACAAACCCAAGTCTTCCCCAACGACCACCAAAGGCCCTCGTTCAAACCACCATGAAAAGATTGCTGATCTGCCGCCACCGCATCACCTCGCCGTACACTGAAGCATCGCTGCGCATCTAGATCCGCCGAAGCCAGATCTACAACGAGACCACCATCACCCGTTGGCAGCAAGCCGCGTCGAAGCTCCTATCCCATCACTGCTGTACACCTGCGTAGGACCCACCCGCAGTACGTCGGGGATGCCACAATAGATGTAGAGGAATCACATGAGTTTAAGACCTAAATCTGAGAGCCTTCTGTCGAAGCGGAGGCTACATCCTGAACAGTCTTACAGACCCAAGCAACATCCTGCACTGCTCGTGGCCCCAACCAAAAAAATCACCATCGAAAAAATAGATCTGCATCTGCTGCGTGAAACGAAGATGAATTTGAGGGACCAGATCTCAATACCACTGAAACGGACCTGCATCTGTTGCGTGAGATGTAGGTGAGGCCGAGGAAGAACACCCAGACGAACCCCGCCCCTATGCTCCGCTGAAAGCCGAAAGACGAGCTGAGAGAGCCGCCAAAGCATCCCAGATTTGCGTCTTGGACCCGTCCCGCACTGCCAAAGCCCTTCTCTGCAAGAATTATTAAGTACTAATATATAATAATTAATTAGTTAATTAATAGTATAACTATATAATAATTAACTAGTTAATTTGTAATATAATTATTTATTATACAATAATTAATTAATTAATTAATTAATAATATAATTATTAATTATAATTATTCATTATAATTATTAATTATTTCTTATATGTTTAATCAATGTTTTAAGTTTCATTTATATTCATCTTATAAATTATATTTTATAGTTTTTCAAAGCCACATACTTGAAACTTTTTTAAGTTTCGAGTTGGTGGGTTTGAAAGCTTATAAATTATTTTTCATCAACATTTTTTATGATTTTTTTATTTTAAAGTATTTAATATATTTTTTATCCATGTTTTAATTTTCATTTATATTGGTCTTATATTTTATATTTTATAGGTTTTCAAAGTCACATACTAGAAACATTTTTAAATTTCAAGTTGGTGGGTTTGAAAGCTTATAAATTACTTTTCATCAACAATTTTTTATGAAATTATTTTTATTTTCAAAATTTTCTTATATTTTTAATTCATGTTTTAATTTTCATTTATATTAGTCTTATAGTTTATATTTTATAGGCTTTCAAAGTCACATACTAGAAACATTTTTAAGTTTCAAGTCGGTGGTGTTGAAAGCTTATAAATTATTTTTCATCATATTTTTACAAAATTCTTTTTATTTTCAACTATTTATTATATGTTTAATCCATGTTTAAAGTTTTATTTATCTTCATATTATAGTTTATATATTATAGTCTTTCAAAACCACGTACTTAAAATATTTCTGAATCCCACATTAGAAATGGTGAATGTTCTGCATATGAATGGGAGAACTTGAATCCCACATCAAAAATGCATAATGATTTCTAGGGAAATCCCTCTTATAAAAGGGAGTCCTGGGTGAGGGTTTCTGTCAGAACCTAGACTGCTATAATGACAATACTGCTGTATATTAAATAGTAGATAAATTCTGCTGAAAGTTTTTGTTTTATTTATAGATATACACATATATATAAACAAAACAAAAAAATTATAAAAATAAAAAAATAGTAAAAAAAATTAAAAAACTTTGGAGGAAGAGTGAATGGGGTTCAATCTTCCTTCAAAAAAATCACACAAGAAGCGTGAACCCCCGTTCACACTTCTTGGAAAGTGGAGATGTGTGAACGGAGTTCACGCATCTTGGGTCCTATTTTTAAATTTTTTTGGGACCCTATCCCATTTTAAAAAAAAATTGTAAAACCCATTAAAAAAATCATTATATAAAACTCTATTATTACCCTATAAATAGAGACCTTCAGGAGACACAGGCCGCATGAGCCTTGTTTACAAGTCATATCCTGATTCCTGACACCAATCATGGAATCCTTTTCGATCACCTTCATTTTCCACTCCCTCATCCCCTGCTCCCTTCTCCTTTCATCATCTCCTTCCTTCGACCATGTGGAAAAATCCATCTGTATGGATCTAGATAGATCCACTAGGATAGAGAGAAATCTCTCCATGAAGGGCTACATGGCCATGGCTCTGGATCTGGAAGGGACCCTCAAGCTGATGATCCTTAAGGCCATCATCGATGCTAGAACACGCTGCCGCAATATCACCGCACTCACCATATTTTTTCCACTTGACGGAGCATTGTTTTCATCCAACTATCCCTGTCCCATGCCCTTGCCACTTCTCAAGTACCACATTGCACTGATGAAGCTATACAGGGAGGATCTGGAAGAGTTTTATTTAAAATGTGTTTTCTGATTTTTTTTTTTTTAAATACGCAGGTTATTTTTTTAAAAATGTGCATCAAAGGCGGCATCGCCACTACCACCTTTCCCCTAACATGATTTTTTTTCTATTTTAAATATTATTTTTTATATATTTAAAAAAAATATATTTTTTTTGTTTATATATATATATATAAATAAAACAAAAAAATTTAGCAGAATTTATCTCTTATTTGATATCCAACAGTACTATCATTACAACAATCTGGATTCTGACAGAAACTGTTAGTCATGACTTGCTTTTATAAGAGGGCTTTCCTTGGTAATAATTCTTCATTTCTGATGTGGGATTCAAGTTCTTCATTTCCTGTGTAGAACATTCCGCATTTCCGATGTGGGATTCAGAAATATTTCAAGTATGCGGCTTTGAAAGCCTATAAAATATAAACTATAATACCTATATAAATAAAAATTAAAACATGGATTAAATATATAATAAGTTGTCAAAAATAAAAATAATTTTGTAGAAAATGTTTATGAAAAATAATTTATAAGCTTTCAAAGCCACTAACTTGAAACTTAAAAATGTTTCAAGTATATGACTTTGAAAGCCTATAAAATAAAAAATATAAGACCAATATAATTGAAAATTAAAACATAGATTAAACATATAAGAAATAGTCTAAAATAAAAATAATTTTATAAAAAATGTTGATGAAAAATAATTTATAAGCTTTCAAAGACACCAACTTGAAAATTAAAAATGTTATAAGTATGTGACTTTTCTATCCTATAAAATATAAAATATAAGTCCAATATAAATGAAAATTAAATAATGGATTAAACATATAATAAATAGTCTAAAATAACAATAATTTTGTAAAAAAGGTTGATCAAAAATAGTTTATAATCTTTTAAATCCACCAACTTGAAACTTAAAAATGTGTCAAGTATGTGACTTTGAAAGCCTATAAAATATAGACTATAAGACCAATATAAATGAAAATTAAAACATGGATTAAAAATATAGGAAATAGTCAAAAATAAAAATAATTTCATAAAAAATATTGATGAAAAATTATTTATAAGCTTTCAAAGATACCAACTTGAAACATAAAAACGCTTCAAGTATGTGACTTTGAAAGACTATTAAATATAAAGTATAATACCAATATAAATGAAAATTAAAACATGGATTAAAAATTTAATAAATATTCAAAAATAAAAATAATTTATTTAAAAAATGTTCATGAAAAATAATTTATATTCTTTCAAAGCCACCAAATTTAAACATAAAAATGTTTGAAGTATGTGACTTTGAAAGCCTATAAAATATAAATTATAAGAAACATAATTTATTTTTGACTATTTATTATATGTTTAATCCATGTTCTAATTTTAATTTTTATGTGTCTCATATTTTATATTTTATAGGATTTTAAAGTCAAGTAGGTGGATTTGGATCCTCCTTGACATTTATTATTTTTGCTCTCACTTATGAGTAACTTTTCTTACATTCCTTTCATTTTCATTTATTTATTTTATTTATGAAACTCTTTTTATTTTCAAAAACTTTTTAGATGTTTAGGTTATCTTTTAAATTTTATTTACATTGTTTTTATACTATATATTTTATAAGCATTTAAAGTTAGATACTTGAAATTTAATAATTATTCTTCTGTTTCAAGTAGTAAAGTTTGAAAGCTATAAAATATAAATTGTTCGTAAAATATTAATGAAAATTTAAACACTAGATAAACTTATAAGAAGGGATGATAGTAATAACAATATATTTATGTCAATATACTTAAAACATATAAATGAACATGTACAATCAATTTCTAATTCTATGGAGAGGAGATTCTATCCCACATGGTTTTCTACGAATAAGTTGCCCACTTCGAGTTCACTGTGGAGTCTGATGACCTAGAAAGGGATGATCCTCAGGCATTGGAATGTTGACTGTCACATCCTCCACCTATGTGTCAGTGGGAGGATCTTTCAACTGCATGTTGTATTGCGCTCCTGAACCTTCAACCACTAGGGTAGTAGAAGGACCTTCCATCATTACAGCAGTGAACCAAGATTTCAATGGAGCTAGAACCTAGGGCTACAATTAATATAGACCCCAAGGGTGTGATGGATCTAGACCCCAAGTTAGAGAGAACTACAGATATCCTATCAATAAATATGGATCCCATGTCACCTGAGTCATATCCTCAATCAGATGAGGCTGGAATTCCAAAGGGCCAACCTCTGCCCGTGGAATAGGTGAGGCCTCACATGAAACACATCACTGTCAACATTGTCGTCATCCTGGATCCTCAGTATTAGAAGTTGCAGCAGAATGTTCCTCTGGGGAAGGAACCTCAACTCTATAGTCTGGACTCTCGAAGTTACTCTCAGAAAGTGCATGATAAGATAACATCTACTCTAGCGCTTCAGCATGGACCACTGCCCGACTAAAGATCCCTTCCTCCTCTTCATTACTCATGCGAAAAAGATGCTCTGAGTGAGCGCCCAATAATGAGATTAAAACTGAAATAGAAAATAGTTCAATTAATAAACTAATGGAAATTTATTGACTTAAAATCTTATCAATATCTCTACCGTGTCAGGTAATATATATCATAGAATTAATTCTATACCATGGATCATACTCAACCTTCTCCGAAAGAAAGAATTGCATCATAGGTACACCCTGGATATGAAACTCTGCATGTCTACACCAACAATCAAGATAGTTGGCATGTACTCAGTGCTAGTCCTCATCCTGCCTCCTTACCATCTTCACTTCATAAAGCCTCTATGTTTATCTTAGTAGTAATGGAATAAGATAAAAACAACAAAACTGACACATGAATCTATCTGACTACTGCCACTCAATAATATGAAAGTGAATGAGGGCAATATAGCCATAACATCCTCAAGACCAACGATTCAGTATGGTGGAAACTAGTCTAGTATAGTCCAGTATGCCCGCCATGTAATCTAAAATTACACATAACCTTTTTCAAAAAATATCATTACTAAAAACCAATATTGATGCTATTATTAAAGACAATGATATATTATATATGCATACTTGGTTAGGTAAGAGACAGTCTAAATTGAGCCGATATGCGCCCAAATAGTGTCTCAGAACTGTATGGAAATTATGTCTCTGACACTACATAAAAAATTCAACATTGATAGTGAAAAATAATGAGAAATTAAATTCAATAAATTCTAGTAGCATTAGAAACAAATAGAGATGAGTGATCATACCAGCATCCACACAAAGTATCATGCAACACCTCCATATCGAGCAGCGGACCAGCAAGTCGAGGGCAGAATGAGGGGAAGCATTCCCATGCCCACATCTGAATAAGGATGATGCATCACCCGAGATCTGTGTAGTCCCTGAGAGATACCCTGCATAATGCTATGTATGTGTATGCCAAGCAGGACGATCCCCAACTGTACATCCCAGCCTGATCAAATTCCTTTAATTGGGCTAGAAACATCGTGTGCACATGCATCCCTGAGTGATCAAAAAACATGGTCCCTCCAATGAGTCGTAATATATATTCATGGGAATAACACATGAGAGTATGATCATCAGCATCATCAGGTAAATGTGGAATCTACTCCTCTAGCCAAGTCATAGATATCGACACACCATCTATAGCCCTATGATCTTCCAAAATGTTGATGCCTGACAACCTTTGAGAAAGTTCAGTCCAGGATGCATGGGTGGGTCCTATAACGACTTCCCCATATATAGGAAGGAAGAGAAGAAATACTACATCCTAGAGGGTGATGGTCATCTCTCCCTTAGGCAATTGGAATGTGTGTCTCTCTGGTCTCCACCTCTCCATGAGTGCAGTAACTAGGTGATGGTCGAAAAATGTGAAATCTGATATAACAATGCCATAGAATCTATCATGGAACAAGTATGGTATAATGGAATGTGGAGTCTCCGTGTGATGAAAATGGTGTTCTCAATACACCCTGATCAGTTGATCCTCACCACCATCTAACACAACCTGAGAAACATGCATATACTGCTGAGTGGGTAGTATGACATCCTCTATCTGTATTTAAACAAATTAAATGAGTCATAAGTGTAAAATGTAAATATAATGTTATGGTCAGTAGAATGTTATGAATTTTAGAATATGAGAGATGTCATGTTTATTCGAATTCTTTTATGAACTTATTTTTACCAAAAGAAAGGGGAATGTATTCATGTTTTTCAAAGCATATTACTAACGTGTTGTTAAGATATGATTTTACCTAGAAAAGGGTGTTTTTTAAGATATGGTTTTACATATTTATATATATAAACATTTTTTATTTTTTATGTAAATGTTTATTAGAAAATGGTGTGCTTTTAAATTTATGGATGACTATCCCCATGATGGTATGTTTCATGATTATTTTCTCACATGTACAGATCAATCTGTAACACTAACTGAACTTCAGGAAAGAATTTGTGGTAAATGAACCATGACACATGATGAATGGTGATAATGAAGATGGTGATGATGTAAACTAATTCCATCACCACCATCATTTTCACTGTTCCTCCTACACCGTGGTTCATTCCCCAATTTTCTTATTGAAGTTTATTTAGTGTTACAGAATTAGCTGTACTAACCACTATTGTTGGTTGAGTACTATAAAAATATCCTTGCTCAGTTTTTATAACCTCCCCATAATAGTACATATAGGTAAAACATGACTATACGTCAATTTTTTTTGTAATCATGATTTTGATAGTGTAATTAATATTAAAAAATATGGTTGATCATATAATATTTATTATACTAAAATTTTATAATGTTTTTTTATACCGTAATATACGATACTGTTATTTCATTATATAAAAGTTTATTAGAATATCAGTCACATAATTTTTTGAAAAATGAGGTAAAAAGAAGAGATAACAACATATAATTTAAAATATGAGAAAATCACAATGAATACAATACATCATTATGGTTGAGAGTGTGAACTCGACCTAACAATGTTAGGGCATCATTTCTGGTTATTAACTTCTTGATGACATATGGTGCATCTCAAACTCTTACCTTGTTCTTGAGGCCAGTACATCTCATTCTGCATCCTGTTGGCCTTCAGTCTCCCATGGGTATGCAACCGGTTGATGTCAGGTATCACTATCGGCTGGCGTTAAGGCATTGGGAAATAGTGAAACTCCCCAATAGGCGTCTATGGTGCAATATAAAAATTAGTAATGGTGTCCATCTAGTACACTGGATCAACATATGCTTCCCATGATATGTTCACAAAGGCACATGATATGATGGTGTGTGCACATAGAAATCGTAAGGCCTGAAAGTTTCCACATTAACCTTTCCTTGTTTCCAGTAATACCACCATTTTTCACTGATGCTATTTGTGATGGGGTCCAAATGCTCATGAACTTAAAATCATGAGTCTTCTCATCAAAAAATTTAGACAAGATAACTTGAATCTTATTCAATATTCTTTTCAATATCTCGTTGAAAGTGTCTTTCGTACCTTAGCCCCTGCTGAATTCTATATGAGGCTAATTTTTTTCTATCAAAAAATTAATTCACGAAACGATATAATTTCTCCTGAACTAGGGAAATTATAGGTAACTTGATAATCCCCTTGAATACACCATTGATGAACTCCACAATGTTTAGGGTTATGTTTCCTTACCTCTTCCCCCCACCGTATACTAATGTCCATTTTTCTTTTGGTATCCGCATCATATAATCATAAAATTCTTGATTAGCCTTGCATATTTTATCGAAACGTTCTTCAAACCATCATTATTCCAGCTCATATTCTACATAGAAGAGATGATATTTCACATAAATTGATTTTATCTCTATGTTGGAATAGTAAAAAATAACAAAGACAATGCATACCAAGCCTCATGATTTCCTTCTTCATCGGTTCATTGTGGAATGTCTTCCGCACAATGATAGTAATGTGTCTAATGAAGAACTGATGATGTTCATTTGGTCTCCATATATTAGGGTCCAAATTTATTTCATCATTAATTTCCTGATGACAACCAAATATTAAACAGACACCCTGAATGTTGGTGAAATGGTTGTTGATACATGCCAAAAACCAACTCCATGATTCATAGTTTTCCTTTTCCATAGTAGAAAAGGAAAGTGGAAGAGGTGAACTATTTCCATATTGGGCTGCCTCAATAAAAAATATCCCCTTTTATTTTTTGTATAGAAACGTTCCATCAATATGAATGAACTGTTAACTGAAATGAAATGTAGAGATACAAGGGAGGAATGCCCAGAACAACCGATGAAATTGAACATGAGATGGATCAAGTTGGTTATCTTGAAAAACATGTTCATTTGTATCAATACAAAATAAACATGGTTATGGTGCCTTAGTATGGATATAAATTGCGGCAACACCCAATAAGAGTCATCCCAATCACCACAGACCTTCATAATTGCCTTCTATTTTGCCATCCATGCCATATTATAGGAAATATTATAAAAGAATGTTCATTGTATCCTCTCTTGAAAAAGGACTATTAGAAGATCTCGGCATGTCCAAATAATCTAAAAAACAATGGATGACACAAATTCTACATTCAATGAGGTGTGATCTTGTGTTAGGCTTGGATGAACGCAAGTATGAGCTGTCTCAATCCTCGAGATTCTCTAACATCCAAATACAATGTCTGGAATCACCCTCAAGTGGAATCTACAAACATCCCCATACTTCTGACACCATATGAGATATTTACTATGGCTTGATTCTTGAACTATATATTTGTAGTGCCTCTCAATGTGAAATCTCTTTAGCATTATTTTTAATGCATATTTACTTGGAAAATTTCTTCCAACATATAAGGTTTTGTCTAGATCACTAAATCTATATGGTAAAACTCTGGGAAACTCAGTTGCAGGTGTGAGAACATTACTATCGAATTCAGGCACATGTGTCATTACTTCTAACCAATATGAAAATAGTGGTGGATGATTTATTGTGGGCTGAGGCTGCTGTATAACTAATGCATTTCTAGAAACTTCCTCCCCAACTTCTACTTATCCCTCATCATCATCACTATTTTCACCATCTGTTCCATCATTATGAAAATCCTCATCAGAAGTCAGATTGACATGTATATTTGGGAGATCATCTAGGTTGTACTCTTTTGCATCATTTGGAATAAGCTCAATTTCATGAGGCAGACCATCTTCAACAAATCTTGTAAGTCTACGTCTTCATACAACTAGTTGTTGTTGTTGTACAGTAGAAACATCAAAAAATAACTCCATCATGATACCATCTAACCGTTGTGAAAATAAATTTATTTCTTGGACCCACTACGCATCAACAACCAATGGAAAAGAAATATGCCGCAGTGTTTCCAAGAATTGAAAATGTTTATAGCTCATAGACTTGATCTCTTGATCGGGTACTAGATTTAAGGAACCATGAATTCTGTCTTGAAATTCACTTAGGGTTACAAAATCAGCTTCACTAACTACTGTTATTGGTTGTGTACTATAAGAAGCTCCTTAATAAAATTGAATTACCTCCCCGTAGCAGTACACACAGGAAAACATGACTCTCTATGTCAAAAATGTTTTTTTGATCAAGATTATGATAGTGTAACAAATATTAAAAAGGATGCTTGACCATATAATATTTATTCGAATGCAATTTTAGGATGCCTTTTTATACCCTAAAACATGATAGTAATGTTTCATTATATAAAATTTTATTTTAATATAAGACACAAAATGTTTTGGAAACCGAGGTAAAAAGAATAGGAAACATCAAATTAGTTTATTTATCATTGATAAAATGATAGTTATGATTATATAAAGTGAAATGAAGAAGAAAAAAGACATTAAATAACACATGAATGATTTATAAAATACATGAAATTCCTTGACATTTTTCAATAGAACGTGGTTTGGATGAGATGAGTCTCACTTTGTACATGAGGTAAAATCCAACTTATTTTTAATTGGTTGCTTAATAACATATTCGAAGTACATGTGCCTCACTTTTGAACTTTCAAAAGCTTTTGACCTTCTAATGACATATCTTAGATGTCATATTAGATTTCATTAGAAGGCTAAAGACTTTTGAAAGTTCAAAAGTGAAGAACATATCTTTCAAAGATGTTATTAAGCTGCCAATTAAAAATAAGCTGGATTTTACCTCATGTTTGAAGTAAGACTCATCTCATCGAAACCAAATTCTATTGAAAAATGTAAAGGTATTTCTTGTATGTTGTAAAGCATTCATGTTTTATTTAATCTGTTTGTTCTTCTTCATTTCACTTTATATGATCATAAATATCATTAGCTAATCATTATATGTATTCATTTTTTAATCCTACATTATTCATTAATTAATCTATAATTTTTCATTACTAATAATAACTATTATTTCTAAACTATATAATCTTTATGATACTAAAATGTTAAAATATTTTCTTATATCCTAAACTATGATACTAATGTTTCTTAGTACAGTTTTGACTAAGTTAAACATTCTTTAATCACTAGTTAATCATTACTAAGTTAATCATTATTTAATCATTCTTCAATCACTCTATAATCATTCCTTATTCAATCATTAATCATATGATATTAATTAGTTAATTATTATTAGCTTACCATTGTATGTTTTAATTTTTTAATCCTAAGTTGTTCATTAATTAATCTATAGTTAATCATTACTAATAATAAGTATTATTTATAAACTATATATTACTAATTAAACTACTTAATAAAAAACATCTTTAAAACTAACTAAAAAGAATTCAATTACTAATAATAACTTTCATTTTTTAATGCCTTTGTCCTTGTCCATTTCATTCTATATCATCATAATTATCATTTTATCATTGATAAATATACTGATTTGATTTTTCTTTTCTTAGGTATTTTAGTTGTTTATAAAGAAAATATGAATCATCTAAAGCATATCCCCCAGGAGTGTCAAACTAGGAGTGCAACAAGACCCATTGTCATGCACCAGTTCCTATTCGAGTCTAGCTCAAAGTGGTGTTTTCAGGTTTTACCCATAGGTACATCTATGCCAAAGCCACATCCACTTGTTTGTATCCAAAGATGGATTTGATTTTCTTAGATAACCACATAATCTTTATGCTAGCAAAATTTTACTATATTTAATCCTAAGTTATTCTATACTCAATCTATACATAATCATTAATAATAATAATAATAATAATTCCAAACTATATATAATTAATTAAACTACTTAATAAAAAAACATTTAGAAATAACTAAACTACTTAAAAATTAAATATTTAGAACTAAAAAGAATTCGATTAAATAAATAAAAAACATTAAATTAAATAAAAAAATACCTCTAAATGATGCTTTTCAAAAAACTGGGCCTTCTTTTGGACCACCGAATCCACTGCACGTGAAAAGGAGTTTTTTTAGAGAGAGAAGAAGTGGAATGAAGAGAGATGAGGGAAAATAGAAGTGAGGAGAAGGGGGGGGGGTGCCCTTTTATAGGGCCTTGAAGGAAAGGTGGCATCAGTGGTTCCAACTTTATCCTTTCTGTTAGGTGAAAGGCGACATCGCCAATACCACCTTTCACCTCACACAAAGCCGAAAGGTGGTACTCCCATGTCGCCTTTTCCATGTCATCAATCTGGGCCACAGGCGAGGGGGGGGGGGGGGGGGTGGTAGCGCTGCTCCCACCTTTGATGCACATTTTTAATTTTTTTTAAATTTATGAATTTTTAATTTTTTTTCATATAATAAATTAAAAAAAAAGTCGATCAGGAATGTTTGTCTCGGACATCCCTTTAGTCTGGTGCGAGGATAGAAACCCTATTTCACAGCCACCCCACGGTGGTGGCGTTCGGCGGGTCTTGTGCATCTATCAATAAAGTGGAGATCCTATAATGGAATGTGTACGAGGACGTGGAGGTGATGCACTACGGGAAAAAAGATTTTTGCGACAGGAATAAATCTCGTCGCAAAAAGTCCGTCCAAGAGGTTATTTGCGACGGGGGTAACGACCCGTCGCAAATAACCAATTATTTGCGACCGGATTTCGTCTCCCGTCGTAAAATTTTGGCGCGGCTAGCGTGCCAAACCGCGTGAAGGTTATTTGCGACGGTGGGATGCCATCGTCGCAAATAGTGAAATATTTGCGACGGGCCCCGTCGCAAATACTCGACGCCGGTTAATAGCTTTTTGCGACGGGATGTCGTCTCGTCGCAAAAGGTGTGTCGGCAGAGACTATTTACAATGGGTCCCGTCACAAATAACTTTTTAACCGACGACAATAATTAATGCGGGTGTAGGTATTTACGACGGGTCCCGTTGCAAATAATCTAACCTATATATACCTCCATCTGTTTTTCTTCTCATTTCTCTCAATTCTTAGATCTTGTTTCTCTCTGAACTCTGATTTTAGAGAGAAAATTTTTCTAAGTTAATTTTTTTGTTCACGTAGAAGTTGTGAAGCCGTCTACATCAATAGAAAATCAAGCTTAAAGGTATATATGTTTTATTTAATTTATTATTTATTTCATTTTTTATGTTAATTTTTATTATTGTTGATTAGTTGTAATTAAATTAAATTTAAATTGTTTTGTCATGAGTATTTATTTGTACTAATAATTTGAAAAATTTAGTGCTAATTTTTAATAATTAGTAGTAATTAATAATTATTAACGATAATTAGTAATGTATATAATTAATTTGTAGTAATTAATAATAATTGGTCATAAATAATAATAAATACTAATAATTAGTAATTAATATTAATAATTATTAATAAATAGTAATAAATTGTAATAAATAGTAATAATGAGTAATAGATAGCGATAATGAGTAATAAATAGTAATAATGAGTAATAAATAGTAATAAATTGTCATAAATAGTAATAAATAGTAATAATTAGTAATAAATTGTAATAATTAGTAATAAATTTTAATAATTAGTAATAAATTGTAATAATTAGTACTAAATAGTAATAAAGAGTAATAAATAGTAATAATGAGTAATAAATATTAATAAATAGTAATAAATTGTATTAATTAGTGATAAATTGTAATAATTAGAAATAAATTGTAATAATTAGTAATAAATTGTAATAATTGGTAATAAATTGTAATAATTACTAATAAATTGTAATAAATTGTAATATTTAGTAATAAAATGTAATAATTACTAATAAATTGTAATAATTACTAATAATTAGTAATAAATTGTAATAATTAGTAATAAATTGTTATAATTAGTAATAAATTGTAATAATTAGTAATAACATGTAATAATTAGTAATAAACTGTAATAATTACTAATAAATTTTTGTAATTAGTAATAATTAGTAATATTTATTAATAAATACTAATAATTAGTAATAATTTGTAATAATTAGTAATAAATACAGATAATTAGTAATAAATACAGATAATTAGTAATAATTAGTAATAATTAGAAATAATTAGTAATAATTAGTAATAATTAGTAATAAATTGTAATAATTAGAAATAAGTTGTAATAATTAGTAATTAATTGTAATAATTAGTAATAAATTGTAATAATTAGTAATAATTAGTAATAATTAGTAATAATTAGTAATAAATTGTGATAATTACTAATAAATTTTAATAATTTGTAATAAATTGTAATAATTAGTAATAAATTGTAAAAATTAGTAATAAATACTAATAATTAGTAATAAATACTATTAATTAGTAATAAATACTAATAATTAGGAATCATTAGGAACAATTAGCAATAATTAGTAACAATTAGCAATAAATAGCAATAATTAGTAATAAATAGCAATAAATAGTAATAATTAGTAATAAATAGCAATAAATAGTAATAAATATGAATAATTAGCAATAAATATGAATAATTAGTAATAATTGGTAATAATTAGAAATAATTAGAAATAATTAGTAATAAATTGGAATAATTAATAATAATTAGTAATAATTAGTAATAAATTGTAATAATTAGTAATAAATACTAATAATTACTAATAATTACTAATAAATACTAATAATTAGCAATAATTAGCAATAATTAGCAATAATTAGCAATAATTAGAAATAAATAGCAATAATTAGCAATAATTAGTTATAATTAGCAATAATTAGCAATAATTAGTAATAAATAGCAATAATTAGTAATAAATAACAATAAATAGTAATAAATAACAATAAATAGTAATAATTAGGAATAATTAGTAATAATTAGGAATAATTAGTAATAATTAGGAATAATTACGAATAATTAAGAATAATTAGGAATAAATATAGATAATTAGTAATAAATACAGATAATTTGTAATAAATACAGATAATTAGTAATAATTAGTAGTAATTAGTAATAATTAGTAGTAATTAGTAATAATTTGTAATAATTAGTAATAAATTTTAATAATTAGTAATAAATTGTAATAATTAGTAATAAATTGTAATAATTAGTAATAAATTGTAATAATTAGTAATAAATTGTAATAATTAGTAATAATTAGTAATAAATTGTAATACTTAGTAATAAATACTAATAATTAGTAATAAATACTAATAATTAGTAATAAATACTAATAATTAGTAATAAATACCAATAATTAGGAATAAATACTAATAATTAGGAATAATTAGCAATAATTAGCAATAATTAGCAATAATTAGCAATAATTAGCAATAATTAGCAATAACTAGGAATAATTAGCAATAATTAGGAATAATTAGAAATAATTAACAATAATTAGCAATAATTAGTAATAATTAGCAATAATTAGTAATAATTAGCAATAATTAGTAATAAATAATAATAATTAGTAATAAATGGCAATAAATAGTAATAAATAACAATAAATATTAATAAATATCAATAATTAGTAATAGTTATGAATAATTATTAATAATTAGGAATAATTAGGAATTATTAGGAATAATTAGGAATTATTAGGAATAATTAGAAATAATTAGTAATAATTAGAAATAATTAGTAATAATTAGGAATAATTAGTAATAATTAGCAATAATTAATAATTAGTAATAAATAGGAATAGTTAGTAATAAATAGGAATAGTTAGTAATAAATAGGAATAATTAGTAATAAATAGTAATAATTAGTAGTAAATAGTAATAATTAGTAATAAATAGGAATAATTAGTAATAAATAGGAATAATTAGTAATAAATAGGAATAGTTAGTAATAAATAGTAATAAATAGGAATAATTAGTAATAAATTGGAATAATTAGTAATAAATTGGAATAGTTAGTAATAAATTGGTATAATTAGTAATAAATAGTAATAAATAGTAATAAATAGTAATAATTATTTAGGAATAGTTGGAAAGAAATTTTAATAAATTTTAATAAATTTTAAGAACTTGGCACAATTTCCAGTGGATTGACAACACTCCTTTTGCTCGATGACTTTTCTCCTTTCAACTCTCACCAACTCAAAACATTATAAAAAATGTGCTGCTACATAGGCATATTCAATCTCGTATGCACAAGATTGGATATGAATTCATGGGATCATATTTTTTATAATGTTTTCAGGTGGTGACCATTTGAAGAAGACGATTCTTCGACGAAAAGGGGGATCTTTTTTCCGACGGCTCATTTACTTGCATCTTTCTCACACAGAAATCACAATGAAGAATCTGGTCTGAGATACACATATTCATTCTCATGCATACGAGAATGAATATGCGTAACTCCGACCAGATTCTTCATTGTGATTTGAGTGTGAGAAAGATGCAAGTAAATGAGCCGTTAGAAAAAAGAGTAGCCTTCAATCCACTGGAAATTATGTCTCCCTTAATTAATGGTAATTATTAAGAAGTAATAGTAATTATTTATCTTATTTTTTCAGATAGTGTTTTTATAATTTCAAATTATTCCAAAACAGTGATGATTTTATATTTTGTAGAAAAATATGGAACAAGGAAGTTGACATCATTCATTATTAGATGATCGTGCTTGGATAAATCATCACAGAAATCCAAATGTTTCAGGTTTAAATCCTGTATATATTGAGGGTGTTGAATCTTTCTTAACATTTTCATCATCAAAACCAGAATATGTTTCAGAAGGCACAATTAAGTGTCCTTGTAAAGAATGTGCTATGAGAACGTTTGACACATTTGACAAGGTTGGGGGATATCTCTTGCGGTTTGGTTTTCAACCAGATTATGTTTTTTGGTATCAACACAGTGAATGCAGTTCCAAATAAGATACTAATAACTTGATTATAGATCCATCACGGTTCCAAAATTTAGTACATGATGTTGTAGGTCCATCGGTTCAACAAACTGAAACAGACGATGATATTGATTTAACTCCCGAGTTGGTACCATCCGAATTTTATGAGTTGTTGAGGTCTGCTGAGGATGCATTATATCCTAGTTGCAAGATAATAAAATTAGAAGAGGTTGCAAAATTTATGGCTATTAAATCAGATAATGCAATTTCAAACAACTTTTTTTATCAGATATTTTCTTTGGTTAAAACACTGTTACCTGAAGGAAATGTGTTGCCTGAAAATTACTATAAGAGCAAGAGGTTAGTTCATAATCTAGGCCTTAGTTATCTGAATATTCATACATGTCCAAATGATTGCATCTTATATTCTGGTGAAAATGAGTCATTGGATAGTTGTCCCACATGTGGACAATCGAGGTATAAAGAAGCTCAACCAGGGAAGTCTAGATCGATTCTTGTAAAACAGTTGAGATATTTCCCCCTTACACCTAGGCTGCAACATTTATTTATGTCTCATAACACAACGTCAATGATGTCATGGCACAAAACCAATATTTCAACTGGTAAAAGATTGAATCATTCATCTGATGGTGATTCATGAAAACATTTTGATCGTCTGCATCCGTCTTTTGCTTTAGAAGCCTGAGACGTGCGATTGGGTCTTTCTACTAACGGTTTCTGTCTGTTTGGTTCTTATGGTAGTCAGTATTCATATTGGCCTATCTTTATAACTCCGTACAATTGACCTCCATTTTTTTAAAGGTTGGGGTTGAAGCCTCATTTTTATTATTTAAAGCAAATACATCTTTAGACTAGGTAGAGGGAGACCCATTATATAGCCCGAAGGCCCAAGGGCAAGTGTCCTGAAACTAGGCTTGAAAGCCCATTTTTTTGGCCCAAAGGGCCCCTCGGTGAATAGTACTGCTACAGTACTCGGACTGCTACAGTACCTACTATAGTACTGCCACCACTACAGTTCCTGCTACAGTGCCTCCACTGCTATAGATTTTTGAACTTATTAATCCCAGGACATCCGAAAAAGAATATTAATATTTATTTGAAACCATTGATTGATGAGTTAAATGCATTATGGAGTAATGGTGTTAGTACATATTATGTTGTTGCGAAACAAAATTTCACATTAAAAGCTACATTGATGTGGACAATTAGTGACTTTCCGACATATGGCATGTTATCTGGATGGATTACACATGGTCCGAAATAATGTCCTTAATGTAGGAAAGACAATAAAGTTTTTATGCTCGTCAATGAAAAAAAACCTTTCTATTTTGACTATCATCGCAAATTTCTTCCAACCGATTATCCTTTTCAAAGGAACAAATCTCATTTCAGAAAAGGCACAATTGAAAGGGATGAACCTCCAAAAATGATCTCAAGTAAAGAGTTAAAATCAGTTGTATTTTAATTACCTCCCATCATAGTTGGGCCAACAGTAAACCAACAGAAAATTCATGGCTTTGGGAAAGAACATAATTGGATAAAACAAAGCATTTTTTGGGATCTCCCATATTGGTCTGATTTGTTGGTCCTCCACATGTTGGATTTCATGAATATTGAGAAGAACTGTTTTGATAATTTATTTCATACAGTTTTGGATACACCAGTTAATACCAAAGATACTGTAAAAGCATGATTAGATCTTGCCCAAATTTGCAGGCAACCGAAACTTGAACTATTTGAAAATGTCAGATCACAGAGGTTAATGAAGCCAAAATCAGCTTATACAGTCAAAAGAGAGTCACTTATTATTTTGTCAGTGGATTGCAGATTTGAGACTTTCAGATGGCTATGCTTCCAATTTGGGAAGATGTTTTAAGAATGGTCATATTACCGGATTAAAAATTCATGATTGTCATGTTATAATAGAAATACTTATGCTAATTGAATTCAGAGGTTTGTTTAATTCTATGATTTGCGAATAGATAACAGTCATATAATATTTTTTTCGAGACATTTGTACAGTGACTATAGACTACGATGTGCTAAGAAAACTAGAAGAAGATGTTGTAGTAACTATATGTAAACTGGAAAAAATATTTCCTCATACTTTCTTTGACTCAATGGAACATATGATATTACATTTTACACATGAAGCTAAATGTGGAGGTCCAGTACAGTTTCGATGGATGTACCCATTCGAGATATGCATGAAGAAATTGAAGAAAAAAGTACGTAACAAAGTATCTATTGAAGGCTCAATTGCTGAAGCTTATTTATAAGAGGAAATTGCTTTTTTCTGCTCTCACTATTTTGAATATGAATATCCCTCGAAACAAAACCGCATGGGACAGAATGAGGGAAATGTTAATGATGAAATGGACAATCAATTATCAGTTTTTAATTAGCCAAATCTTGGCTTCGGTGGAGTTCAAGAACGATGGATTTCAGATGATGAACATCACAGAGATCATACATATGTTCTTCTCAACTGTGAAGAAATGACAGCATTTGTACTGTGAGTGCTTCTATCACTTATTCTATAATTTCTGTTACAATATGTAAACTTATTTTATTTGTAGGTTATATGATAATCATATCAAGAAACAACTTCCACAAATTACAGCAGATGCTCTTGAAGAACGAAGACAAAAAAAATTTCTCAATGGTTCCAAAAACTGGTAACATAAATTATTGATGGTTTAATATCAATTCAGTTTACTATTTATTATATTGATAATTGTTTTAAAAATTTTCAGGTGTCTTAACATGCTGATAAAATTGATAAGCGACTGTATATATTGAGTAACCCACCATCCAAAATGGTTAAATCTTATAATGAATATGTGGTGAATGGTTTTTGATTTCATAAATGTGCATATGGGGAATAAAAAAAACAATGAACAGTGGAGTTTGTTTGAGAGGATCGCATCATAGAGAAACCGAAGTTGACTTTTATGACATTCTGGATGAAATTATTGATCTATGTTATCTTGGACAGAATTACATAACGATGTTTAAATTTCAGTGGTTGGATACTGAGAGAGGCTTGCATGTTTATCCAACTAATGGAATCATCGATATTAAATATAAAATTCTTCTTGCAGTAATTGAACCATTTTTACTGGCTCAACAAGAACATCAAATTTATTATGCAATGTACTGTGCTAATTCAAGAGACCTGAGTGATTGGTGGAGCATAATAAAAATGAAATCTTAGGAAAATCTATTTACTCAAACTGAATGTGGTTTCGCTAAAGTAGAAGGAATTTAAATTTTTCAAGAGACTACTCAAAATACATCTTTTTCACAAAGAAACATGAATATCGATGATGACACCCCACAATTAAGGGTTGATGGTGACGAAGATGTTAATGATGTTACAAATGAATTTGAAATGACAAGGGATGATGAAAGTTAAACTCATATTGATATTGATGATGTCGAGGAGGAATATGAAGACATTGACATCGTCAGATATGAAGATGATGATGAAAGTGAACATTGGCATAGTTAAATGTTGTTTATGATCATAACTAATATATATCTATATATAATAGTTATTTTCAAATATATTCTAACAACAATCATTTTGTGTTTCAGATGGACTCTGATCTAATTTGTGAGTTAGAGGAGGCTGAGCTACCTTTGGATGATGGGGATGTGAGATCATCTGACCCTCACCCTACTGGTGGTTCCTGACCCTATCCCCGAGTGACGTCCATGTCTTGGCTTCGATCCACGCACACGAAGGTATGGAAACCTGTATATTTTAGTTAGATTTCATTATTTTATTTATATATATACTAATTGTTTGATTATTTATTCTTTTTTCACAGTTTTGCGCATGTAGCTGTTGGATAGGGGAGCGCTATCTTGCACAATTATTTTTCTCAGCCATGGACCACATGGGAATAGATTCCCGTTGATGTGCTGCTCGGTATGTACAATCATTGGATGGTACGTAAATAAATAATATTTATTTTTAAATTTATTTTATTAATAACTTTATATTATAAATTATTTGTAGGTTTTATGGTATCCCATCGATGATAGCATGTGTGACGATATCCATGCAGCATGGTAGGTGGCTATGAGTGATCATTTGCGTCAGTTTTTACACAATTTGAGAAAGATGACCATTAAGAAAGCAGAAGAGAAAGTATTTGATGAGTCGTGTAGAGCCCACTGTCCAGGGTACATTTCATCTCAGGTTTGGGATGGATTATGTGCACACTGGTTGGGTGGTGGATTTCAAAGGAGGTTTTCATTGGGTCGGCAGAATCAGGGAATATAGGAGGTGACGTATCGAGCTGGTAGCCTTATATTCAGTACACATAGAGAGAATCTGGTAAGTATTTTTTTAAATATTTTATATAACTTTCGCTACTGGAAAAATACCCTATACCAATGGTTTGGAACCGTTGGTATAGGCCTCCAAACCGTTGTTATAGGCTATACCAACGGTTTGGAGAACCGTTTCCAAGTAATCCGTGAGGATAGGTTTATACCAACAGTTTTGGGAAAACCGTTGGTATAAGTAATATGAAAATCTATACCAACGGTTCCATAAACTGTTGGTATATGTAATTCAAAAAAAACATCCAGTTGGTTTTGATCCCAGCACCTCCCAGTTGTGATTGAATGACCTAACCACTAACCTAACTTACTTTTGTGAACATAATTTTATAAATAAATATATTTATTAGAAGACATATTTTCAATTTTGATTTATTTAATGTCTGCTAAAAGAAGATTCCATTAAAAATACATGTTCTTATACCAACGGTTTTGAGAACTGTTGGTATAGGGGGGACCTATACCAACGGTTTGGCCAAAACCATTGGTATAGGGTCTCTATAAAGGACCTATACCAATGGTTTTGGACAAACCGTTCGTATAGGTCCAAATTAGTGAACCTATACCAACAGTTTAGCCAAACTGTTGGTATAGGTCCAAATTAGTGAACTATACCAACGGTTTTCCCAAAACAGTTGGTATAGATCATATTTCCAATAGTGTTCAAATATAAACTGTTTATTTTATATTCATATAGGCAGTAGAGCATCCCGATATTACAGAGTACGATGTTTATTAGAGGATGTACAATGATCCAGCCACTAGAGAGATTAGAGGTGATCGCCAACATCAGATTGTGGTTTTTTTTTTCAGTTTGACAGTTAACTGCATATAATATTTTCACAATTTTAATTTTCAAATTGGAATTGAAGGATTCGTATGAGGTTGAAACCTCTCAGACATAGGCTGTGGGTCAGGACGAAGCGACTGATCAGACCAGTGCCTACCATTTCGATGAGGCGACATGGATGCAGGCAACTCAGTATGGCTTTGAGAAGGACCAAGTAGTTGGTATCGGCTCTCATGTGACTACTGGTACTTATTATGGTACTGATGCGATGTCGGCGTCCAGCTCGAGAGGAACTCGTGGAGAGACATCATCTTATGCCTCACAGTATTAGGAGCAGTTTCGAGCTCAGAATGACCTTATAGAGAGTTTGCAGAAGCAGAAAGAAGAGATGTGTCAGTAGCAGCAGTAGCAGAAGCAGCAACACGAGAAGGAGATGCGTCGATGGCAGCAACAACAACATGAGCAGATGAAGTACATGCGCCATCTGACTTGTAGTTTAGAGATGGAGTTTCCTCCACCATCTCCTTCAGCTCCTCCACCTCCTCCAGAAAACGACCCCCCAGTGATTTTTTATTTTAAAAACATTTGAATTTAACATTTGCAGTAATATGAATTATTTACAGTTTTTGTCTTTTATATCAGTGTGAATATTAGATAATTTAATTTTTAATATTTTATGATTTTTTTTGTGAATATCGAGAATTTTAATAATTTTTATTTTTTTATTATTTTAATAATATTAATATTATTGTTTCATTAATCATAATTTTATTAAATATATTTTTTCAGTATTATATTTTTTAATGTTTGTTTATTTTAATAATAATAATAATAATAATATTTTAGGATTTTTTTTATATTTTTTTATGAAAATTGAGAATTTTAATATTTTTTATATTTTTTATTATTTTAATAATATTAAAATTAATTTTTCAATAATCATAATTTTATTAAATTTATTTTTTTAAAAGTTTATTTATTATTTGCGACGGGATCTGTTGCGATGGGATCTGTTGCGACGGGTTCCTGTCACAAATAGCCTAAATAATTTTTTTTAAAAAAAATGTATTTATGATAGGATTACAGGCCCATCGCAAAAAGTATTTGCGATGGGCCCATCGCAAATAGTCTAAATAAATATTTTCAAAAAAGTATTTGCGATGGGATTACGGGCCCATCGCAAAAAGTATTTGCGATGGGCCCATTGAAAAAAAGTTTATATATATAAAGTATATAATCAGAGACTTATTTGCGATGGTGAAGTTGCCCGTCACAAATAATATTTTTTGCAATGACGTTTTCTACAACGGGCTATTTGCAACGAGACCCCGTCACTAAAGCTTATTTATGACAGGATCCTGTTGCAAATAACCCGTCGTAAATACCTAGAATTCTAGTAGTGATGGTTCACAACATGAATGGTTTCTTGGATCTGACATTCTAAATGATTTTCCCCCGAGGTACAATAGATCTATTGGTGACCTGAGTTACTACCTGTCCTTTCCCAAAGAATGAAGGTATTGTAGAGGACATGCATGGTAGGTAGTATAACTAAGTGTAGAAGTAGTTAATTATGTTGATATATTGCACACTTAAGATTTTTATTCAATTGATCTAATCAATATAGTTCATTTTGTACCATCTTCAATGTAATAGAAATGAACTATACATTACATAATTAACTAGAACCATTAAAAAAATTACAATTTCATATGCAACACCCTAAATAAAATAATATAGGCACTCAAATTATGATTTGATGTATACAATTAAATCAACAATTAAATTGAAGGGAGAATGAAAAATACAAAATGAATGTCACTAGTAGAAAATATGAACATTGCTATAAAAATAAAATAATACAAAGATATCACATGCTTCAATCCTTTATGGACCTACGTTTATAGAGAAAATGACAATATGAAACTTTTATTACTAAGAAAGAAACAATAGGGTATCCGGGTTGCCCTACACTGACTATTTCATTCAGGGAAGTGAGTAATTATCCTGACTTTATATCGATGGCCTTGGACGGGAAGAAAACAGAGGTTTTTAATACTATTCTCATCTATTCAGAACCAGATAAATGCACCTTTACTCCTTCTACAATGGGAAACTTCAATACAAAGGATTATCATAGGATTTATTTTCCCCAGTATCAAGGCGTTAGATGGAGTGAGGTGGTGTGGTGCAATAAGATACCTTCCAAATACTGCTTTCTCATCTGGAAGATCAAAAATCATTCCATTCCTTCAGATGAAAATATGAAAAAACTAGTAATAAGTATCACTTCCTATTTCCACTATTGTAGTAGTAAGCGAGAGGAGGATGAGAATCACATATTCTTTGAGGGATACTAGGCTCAAGAGGTGTGGAGTTTCTTTGGCAAGTTTACAACATACTCTTCCCTGGTTCACCGTGACGAACCCTTCTTGGAGATATGGTTTTAGAGGATGGAAAAAATGGGCACTAAAAGTAGGTCTCATGCTATTCTTCTCAATGACGGATGCTAGTGTCTCTGGAAATCAAAGAACCGAGAAAGGTATGAGGGGGTTCCTTCTTTAGGGCGTTTCATCATTGCAAGAATCTGGAGCTTGCTGGCGGGCCTGGTGCCTTTTTTCAAAAACTGGGAGGAATCACCCTCTCTTAAGATGCTTCGTGTTTCTTCCACAGTGGCTTCTCCCCCCCCCCCGTGCTTAAGATTTCAAAGCTAGTAGGTGCGATGGTTTCCCCCAGAGGTTGTCTTCAAGATAAATACCGATGGTTCCTACAAAGAGGGCATTGCTCGGGGTGGAGGGGTCGTGTGGGACTAGAGGGGGAGTGTGGTTTTTTCCTTTAAGGCCCACTATGAGAATGGTACTAGCATTCAGGCCGAGGCCAAAGCATTGTTGTCTAGAATCATGATGAGCATCCAGAAGAACATAAGGTTATCTCACATGGAGATTGATTCAATGATCATTCATAGCTCCCTTTAGGGTAAAGATCGAACCCCGTGGTCGATATCTTACATCACTAGAAAATGCAAATATCTCCTTAGCAATGATATTAAGGTTACTTACACTTGGCGTGAAGGGAATAAAGTTGCAGATCATTTAGCCTCTCAAGCTGACCAAATCCTTACAGTCACCAGATCTCTAAACATTTCTTTCTTTAAACCTAAGGGCCTATCATTTATATGAGGGGATTTCCTCGACCTGCATTATTTTAGGCCTCCTTAGGTCATGTTTTGTCTTCTTTCTTGTCACTTTATTTTCATTCAATAAAAATAGAATCGTTGATGATAGAAAAACATATAAAGATCTTCTTGGATGAAAAATCACACTACGTGTAAGAATATAAGGATACAACACTACACACAACATCAAGAACTTAAAAAAGAAATCAAAATTAGCTTCTTATAGAGTTAGATTCAAATATCAAAACTTGGAAGAATCTCGAATGGAGCTTTGGATGTTGATTTCTTCCTTCACTTGAGAACATCTCACAATAGAGGTTTAGGATCTTCACTACTCTCCACTGAAACCCTATAACAGGATGGTGATGATGAAGATGATCTACTTCAGTGAAAAACATGAACCTTGGGTGAGATATCTATCAAGATACACTAAATATCTCTCTATGGGAATTAGAAAACTTCCTCTGCAACTTAATGAACTCTAAAATATCTAATGAAGATCCCTGAAGTACAATCATAATGGTGAGGTGACGACGAGGTAGACAGTGAAAGAAAGATGTGGGTCACATGGATGGGTCAGAAACAATATGCAATTTGGATATTAAAACAAATTAGAAAACCCTTACATGACTTTAACTTTACACGGTACTACCCTTACACGAGATAGGTACAACCTTTACACGAGCTTGGTATGACCTTTATGTGAGCCAGGTGAAGATTCTTATATGAGTAGTACCCTTATGCTACCTATATTACCTTTATGTAAAATTTGTAGCAACCATACATGATAAGGAATTACCTTTACTCAACTAGGTATTACCCTCATGCAAATAGGGATTACCCATACGTTTGAAGGTTAATCCTTACAAAAGACACACATGACCCTTATGTGGATAGGGATGGCTCTTATGTAGTCAAGTGATTACCCTTATGCATGTAAGGAGTACCCATAAACATCTTCCGTTATGTAACATGACTACCCTTAAGCGAGTTAGAGGGGTTACCCTTACACAGACAACGTAGGATCCGGGCGCAGTAGAAGCATGCGATGAGCTATGGCCAACTTTTCTTTTTTCCATGATTGATGATTAAACCCTGATATTACACTACATTGAATGTCATAATCTACATAATTAAATCAAAGAAATGGACAAGGGATATAACACCAGAACCAGAGAGTGGATCATCACTTATAATTTATAATTAATTTAATTAATTTGAGAATTACCTTGATGGAATTCTTTCTTCATTAATAAATATGAAAAATAATATACATTGTGCGATCATTGAATTATAGGAATAAAAGAATATTCCCTCTAGTAGTGATCCACACATATTCCAAAATTTTTTGAACGTCGTTGTAGGATACTCTAGGTGCTAGCACAACAGATGATATTGCTTGCATTGTACGCCTTTGATCGCCACGAGAACCTTTTCCAAAGTGTTCTCCTAGATCACTCTCGGCTTGAGAGTGATAGGTGGATAAAGGTCACTCACCGTTCCTTAGACCCTTCTTGGAAAAGGTAGCTCTCTAGGGCTTGAAATAATTCTCCAAATTCATTGTGCACAACCAAACAAATGAATTGGCTCTTTGAGAAAACAATATAATTGGGTTTATATATCTCTAGGGTTAGAAATAAATAATTGAACAAGTTCCCTTTATTATTTATTTAATCCCTACGAAACCCCATGTCAAATAACAATAATAATAACAGTACTTCTTGGTATGCTCTTAACATGTAAATTAAATATTATTTAATCAAATAATATTCAATATTATTATTTATCATCGGATCATTAAACTCGGTTCTCCATTCCTCTATAATATTTATCATGACTTGAATAATGACTATTTATTTATAAAATAACTATCACTACATTATTATCTAATAAATAAATAAATATTATATTCAATAAATTGAAATAAATATTTATTAAATATTCTGCTTACATTATATTCTCTCAAATAACTGGTGACATAATATATGTGATCAAGAAAACATGAACAATTATTAAACCATGTGCGGGAATAATATTTATTCAACTTCTTAAATAATAAATAATAATATTATTATTTAATTGAGATTCTATATACACTTAGTGTGTGACCCTCTAGGCCTCTTTCTCAGTGGAATTAGGCGAAGAATCCGAAAGTCCTAGGTAAGCATCTAGCAACACGCCAAGGAATCCATAGAGAAATAAGTTAAGGCTGAAATGACATAATACCTCATACAGAGGTTTACTATGTTATATAATCCATCAATCATGATATCTCTAATCAAGCAGGTTGCATGTCAGTGCCATCAACCTATGTGGTCGATGTATCTTTCTTTGACTTCCCAGAAATTGAACTTGCCTATATAATATCATTGCCATGGATTTATTTAGGGCATATAATCTCCATAAAAAGGCCTGAGATATCAACTTTCATTAAATAATAGAAGTAATAATTCATTTTTTTCATTATTCATTAATTAAATATTACTCATGACACACCCAATATATCCTACCTCATCGTAAACATCTTTCATCATGATTTTCATCAATACATCAAATTACATGAATCATAATAATCATTAATAATAATATTAAAATATAAGGACTAATACAAATATACGTAGATAAAAACATCCAATGACACATATGAATGTGGATTTCTTACTAGTGGGTCTAGTTTTCATAATATCCCATTAGATATTACCAAGGGAGTACCCCATGAGAAGGTTACTCAAAGTCCTATGAGTCTCCACCCCTGATTCCCTATATCCTTTTTGTCCCTCAAATGATATCATTTGGAAATAAAACATATATTTAAGAACAATGTTGCATCACTTTTGGGTTCTTATCATAGAAGGGAACTGTTATGACCTTTTAGTGTGACAACTACTTTTGAGACATTTTTATATACTATGTTATGAAAAAAACAATCATGATGTGATAAGGATTTTATTATTATTCAAAACTATGAATATATATTACCATAAAGTATACAAAATTTAGTTATAGGGAACCAACTCCAGCAGACACCCACTTTAATTAGATCCAACTACTAACAATCTTTAGTCCTCTAGATCTCACATGAGATTCATGATTCTACTAAGATAGGACTTTAGTCAAGGGGTCTTCCACGTTCTCTTCTGTGGGTACTATACATACTAAAACTTCACCGATTTGATAAAAATCCTTCAAGAGGTGATACTTCCAACAAATGTTCTTTGTCTGTTAGTGTGGCCTTGACTCCTTTTCAAGAGCCACTGTTATGGTGTTATCACAATATAATGTGATATGGTCTTTACTGTAAGGCAATGAGATTGTGATTTGATGTATATAATTCAATTAACAAATAAAAATAAGGGGTAATGATAGATACCAAATGAATGTCACTAGTAGAAAATACATACGTTTCTAGAAAAATAAAAGAAAACATAGATATTACATTCTTTGGTCCACTGTAGACCTACATGCATGACGAAAACACCACCATAAAACTTTTATTAAAAGGAAAGAAACAACATCTTGATTATAAGAAATTAATACATAAAGGAAACATAGAAAAATATCTTAGGATCATCTTGGATGAAAACTCATTCTATGTGAAGGCATATAAGGATGCTATGTGAAAGCACATAAGAATGCGCCACTACACACAACATTAAGAACATAAAAAAGAAAATAAAATTAACTTCTTATAGAGCTAGATTCAAATATAAAAACTTGTAAGAATATAAAATGGAGCCTTGGATGTTGATTTATTCCTTCACATGAGAATATCTCACAACAAAAATGAGGATATCCACTACTCTCCACTGAAACCCTAGACCAAGCTGGCGATGATGAATATTATCTACCTCAATAGACAACATAAACCTTGGGTGAGATATCCATCAAGATACTTTCTATATATATCTATGAGAATCAGAAAACTTCCTCTGCAACTTAATGAACTCAAAAATATATGATGAAGAGCCCTAAAGTACAATCATAATAGAGAGATGATGATGAGGCAAACAGTGAAAGCAAGATTCGGGCCATGTGGATGGCATAGAAGAAAGAGGTAGTTTCATTGTTAAAAAAATTTAGAAAACACTTATGTAACTTTACCTTTATGTAACAATTTACGACCCATACACATACCAGGGTGCCTTTACATAAGAGGTGAGATACCCTTACATAACCAGGGATTTCTCTTATGCAAAGGGAATGATACCTTCATGGAGGATCCAACAATAATGTAAAGAAAAACTATGAATTCCAAAGTAATAAAAAAGATAGAATATTGAAAATAAGTAATGTAAACAAAATTTTTCATTCAAATTCGATTTGATTTCAAATAAAGAAATACATGCATGAAAATTTCACAAATCTACACCTTTGTAATAAAAAATAATTTAAACAGGATGATGTTCTAAAAAACTAGGTCAATGAAAATGGAATAAATTCATAATTTATAAAAGATTTCTAAACTTGGGAAACTAAAAATCCTTAGTCAACTATCAACTAAATTACTTAAATTATTCATCTTAGTGACACATACTGGTCTAATTTCAATGAAATCCCTAACAAAATGTAATCTTATGTCTATGTGTTTTGATCTTCCCGGAAAAATATATTTTTTGAAAAATTTAAAGTAGACTAACTATCATATAACACTTCTATATTAACAAAAAGATAAATACAGTTCATTAACTAAGACTTTAACCCAAATTTCTTCTTTGATTTCTTTAGTTAATGTTATGTATTTGGCCTCAGTGGTGGAAATGGAAAAAATGGATTGATTATTATATTTCCATGAAACATGACCACCATAAGACAAGAATACATGACCAGTAATAGAATTTTTAGTATCTATATTTACAACATAGTTATATTAAAAAAAACAACAATAACTTGACAATAAGAATATTTTTTTCCAAAAAAATACACAAATCAGAATACATGAACACATACTTTAGTAACCACATTAATTCATGCCAATGGGTTTTTTAAAGAATTCCCATAAACCTTCTCAAGATACAAACAACAAATTCTATATCTGGTTGAGAGCATATCCTGGCATACACGAGGCTACCAACTTTGTTTACATAAGATATTTTACTCATAAAATCAATTTAAAAATCACTACTAGAAGATTGGGATATGTATAACTCGATTTTTTTCCAAAAGGCACACTAAAAGGTTTTAAGTTATCTAAAAAATACCTTTTTATCACCTTATTGATATAATCATCTTGAAAAAAATACAACACCCAAGTATTTTTATCCCTAGTGATTTCCATACCATGAATTTTCTTTTCTACCCTAAATATTTTGTTTCAAAGGAATTATGAAATTGGTGTTTCATTTGATTTATTAAATTTGTGTGTTTAAAAATTATAACAATATAATCAATATATAGGAGTAAATAAACAAAAACATACATGATGAAATTAATTTAAACACAATCATCATATTTACTTCTAGTAAAATTATTTTCACCATAAAATAATCAAATTCCTTATACCATTACCAAGATGATTTCTTAAGGCCATACAAGTATTTTCATAAAATCCATACTTGATTTCATTTAAAATATATTGAAAATACATTAGGTGGTTTCATATAAATCTATTCATCCAAATTACCATGAAGTAAGGCTCTTTTAACATCAAATTTCTCAATATGAAAATCATTTCAGGTAGAAAAAACTAATAATAATATGATGGAGGAATGCTTAAAAATAGGTGAATAAATATCACTATAATCAATTAATTCATGTTGAGGAATCCATTTTCAAAAAATATATCTTTGAATTTAAATTTATTTTCATCGATGTTTTCCTCTTTATTTTTAAAAACCCATATACAACCTAAGATTTTTTCCTTTTCCAATTTGTTTACAATTATCCAGGTTTGTCTTTTAAGAAGATAATCCACCTCATATTTCATATCAGTAAGAAACTTCTTAGATTCATCATATTTAAGATCTTGTTTAAATGTTTGGGGTTCATCATTGCCTAGATCAAATCCTATATTAAAGGAAAAGACAAAAACTTCTACCATGGTAAACTGTGATGGTGGCCTTATGGTTCTTCTAGTCCTATCAGAAGTCAAATGATAATCACTCAAATATCCATATACATCAACCCCAGTATCAAATTTATAATTTATAGAAATATCTATTTCAATGTGATCTGGTTGGGATGGAATAAGGGAGATAGCCTCAGGTCCAGGTTTCATTCCAGGCTCTAAATTAACCTCAACACTTGTAGGTTCAGATTGTTCAGATTGGATTGGATCAAAGGAATATTTTTAAGTATAAAAATATTCATGGAAAAATACATAATGGTTTATTATACACTATTAAAAACCAATAATATCAAACTAAATACTATACCCTTTAACACCATGTGGGTATCCAATAAAGGCACATTTCATATCCCTTGTTTAAAGTTTATCAGCACTACTATGAGCATAAGTAGTACAACAAAAAACTCTAAGATGTCCTAAAATGGGGGTGTGAATTGGTTCACATATATTCAAGGGTTTTGAAGTTAATGGAATTAGAAGGACATATATTGATCAAATAGATATACATAATAAAAAAATTTATCAAAAAATGACTTGGGAAGAATAGAATATTAGATCATGATTCTCACTCTTTTTGAAAAAGTCATATTCATACTCTCTATTATCCTATTATATTGTGGGGTATCCACAATAGTTTAGTGTATAATAATTTTTTTAAAAGTACAAAATTCTATGAAATAATTTTATAAATACTCTAAACCACTGTTTACCCTAAGGGTTTGGAGTTTTTTTTCAGATTCAGTTTCAACACTAAATTTCCAAATATTAAATTTTCAAAAAAATTCAACTTTTTTTCATGAGAATATAAATCTAAAATTTTCATGAATAGTCATATATAAAGGTCACTTCATAGTTCCCCCACTCTGGGATGTAAACCTAGAAGGACCCCATAAATCAAAATGAACATATTCTAAAGGGGTTTTATATCTATACATGGACCTCTTAAAACTAACACTTTTGGATTTACCAAGAACATAGTCTTCACAAAAAGAAAGGCTATTTGGGGTAATATAATTTAAAATTCATTGTTTTCTTATTTCATTCATATATTTTGAACTAACATGTCCTAACCACATGTACCATAACATAGTATTATCTTTTATGGGGGAAAGAGTTTCAGTCAATTATTTCATATGAGTCCTGTCATCTAAGACCTAAAGACCATTGGTGACAGTTCCTCTCATAATAGTGAGTGACTCCTTATAGATCCTAAGACTCACTAAACCATACCTAAAAGAATACCCATTTTAGTCCAATATACCTAGGAAAATAATATTTCTCTAAAAATTAGGCACCCTCCTAACTTCCTCTAAGTATTTAACTGACCTATCATGTAACTCTAGAGAAAAAATCCATCTACCCATTGATTCACACTCAAATTTACCCAAGAAATGAAGGTAGAACGGTCCTTGTAATATAGATTGGGTTATAGAATCCTCATAAACCTAAGAAGTAACCTACAGACACATATATTCTATGGATTGTTTTGGGCTATGAAGTGGCCAACTTGGGTTGATTTTAGAAGGGATTAAGGTATCACTAATAGATTTAAGTTAATTCAAATTAAGATAATGAGTTGATCCTAGGTTATCGCTTGGGGTGGATTGGATTAATTTCTTTTTTTAATGATTTCAATTTCTTATATTTGAGATGGGTTCATTTAAGAAGGTCAAACAACATCATCACTTACTGGTTTAATACCTACACCTTTTAATACTAATCACCTATACATTTGAAGGATCAATGTTTTGAGCACTTTAAGGTAAAGGTTCGTATTATCACTTGAAGTGTGTGGCCTTAAATTCAACAAGGACGATGGAGTTTAAAAATCATCAAAAAAAAATATCAATTAAAGAAGTGTTTATACATTAATGGGGTGATAAAAAACATCCAATCCAGCCCCTTTCTACTCCCTTGGATCAACCCATAATTGGTTTATCCCTCCATTGATGATATGGTTTAAATGGAACTAGGAAGTAGACTCATGAGGGAGGAATTGAAGAAGTAAATAAAACAATAAAAAGAAAATGATAATTCCATCGTCGGGTGAATAATTTCACAAGGTTTGGTGGGAATAAATTCACACCTTGAGGAAACTGTATCAAAGTGATATGGAAAATAATATAATAATAAGAGGATAATAACTTTTATTAAGAAACAAGGATGAATTAAAACAACTTACATGTGGAAGACAACTTGAGACAACAAAATCGTAGCATAACATTACAATGAAAGAAATCTCAAAAGTTGATCAAATCCTCTACCAAAACTACCTTAAATAGGAAATATTTAATCCTTGGGTTGATCCTAACACAGTGGAAGTCACCTCAATTAATGGTGGTGGGCCTAGGTGGGTGGAAAGTTAAGAGAGAGTGGACTTTTCCACCCTTGACCCGAGGTGACAGCCAGCTTGCTTCTACCAAAAATAGGCGCCTAGAAGACCTTCTAGATTTCCGAATTGGAGTGATCCATAAAATAATAATATTAATACCATGATGTACCATATCCTTATGTAAAGTTTCAGCCCAAAATAGTTTATGGTTTACGAGATATGTGTAAAATGGTGGGATATTTTTCTGAGCCTCAGATTCTGGACCAGAATTTTATTTCCAAATTGGTACACCTTAATAACCACCATGGAGGCCGAATTAGCATTGTCTCATGAATAATGATTTGTTACTCTATATATATTATATCAGGCCACGAAATTTTGGCTTCATTGGGACTGTATAGTGGGCCCCACATTCTCATCAGTGGGCTGGTGTCCAATTTTCCTTTTCCAGAATTGTTTCCTTTCATCGCCAAATATCTCCATCTTACTTTATGAATCCTATATTGATCTATGAATGAAAAATGTTTATATTTAAGTTTATATAAATTTACCAAAATATCAAATTAAAATATGGATAATTACATTCCATAAAATCATATGAATCATTGGGCCTGAATTTCTATACATTAGGCGTGAAGTGCACGAATGACGAGAATGAATGTTCAAAATTAAAATTAACTAACTCAGGCTCATAAGATAAAAAATTAACATTTAATACCATTAAAATTTAATTAAAATATTTATTTTTATTGGCTAATCACACCCCCCAACTTGATATTTTCTAGTCCCGAGCAAAATGTATCTCAACAATATGAAATTTGAATCCCCTTTTCTGAAAACATCTTAATACACAATGATCACAAAAAACCCTTATACCAAAAAATCATGAAACCCATCAAAATATTTTAATACATGATAGTTTCATGAAAATATCCCAATCCCAAGCCCATTCCTTTGTTCAAATTCATCACCATATTTCATCCAATATCAATTAAGAGTGATGATGTGTTGTGCATCGCATTAGACATGGGGGTTCATCTTTATTCAAGAGGGAAATGATGGAAGTGATAAGTGGAATAAAATTTCAATATTAATATTATTATTCATTTTTTTAATTGTTTTTTTTTTGTTTTTTCAATTTTTCCTTGGTAATTGAAATTTCACTCCAAAGAGTCAACCCCTATAGCGAGACTTTGCTGATGACTCTTAGGCTCAAAGACCTTAGGGCACCAAATGAAGCCCACATACTCAGGCATAATCTCGAGTTAACTCAGTCAAAAACAAATTCAAATTACCAAAAATAGAGATAAAATTACTAACTATGGACTAGACAACTATGGAGTCATGATCCCCAAGTGCCAAAAGCCACGCATTAGGTCATTTCATTTCTCTAAACGCAAATTTATTGTTTTTTTTAATTTTTTTAGTGAGTAATCATATTAAAACTAAAATGATCACTAAACCTATGATATTTATTTGGGGGACCCCATGAAATCAAACTAATAACCCACTATCCAAAGGACGTGCATTGTGTTCTTTTTTTATTTGGATGAAAATATAAATGATGAAATATCCCATTGGACAACCACACTTTCCAAAATCAATACTCAGAAAATTATACAAGGATTAAAATTAGAATCGGGTCATGCTAAATTATTTGATATTAAGTTTCAAAGTGTGTAATGTTTATTACCATGTTCAAAGTTAAAGGAATTTTTCCTTCCATTTACACACATTTTTTTTCAAATCATTCGTTTTTTTGACCCAAAGAATTTTTTATTTTATCTCCCCCCCAACTTAAAATAAAACTGTCCCCAGTGTTTAAAGAAAATAAAATTCAGAATGGGGTAGAGATAGATAATGATAGTTCAAAAAGGAAATTGAAAATGAGGATCATGGAATGAAGTCACCTGGTGGTTGAAGTTGAAATTCTTGCTACTCCCTTTTAATCCCTTGATCTCGATGTCAATCTGAGAATTCCCTAGTGGAGAAAAACAAACCACATATATATATATATAGTTATATTTATATAACAAAGAAAGTAAAATTTAAGTATATATATATATAAATTATAGAATAAGGAAGCACAAAAATCCATAGGTCAGTGGTAAGCGCGCGCCCCTGTCTCCCTTCGGTCCCGGGTTCGATTCCCCGCTGCTTTGCCGGTTGTGACGAGGTTTGACCCATGACCTATGACGTGTCCCTTTTTTATATTTTTTTTATTTTTATTTTAAGCTAAAAACACATAAGAATAAAACGAACTGACGATACATTGTCTTCTTTTTAAATTTCTGGGTAAGGTATTATTCAAGGATCACACCACATGACACAGATGAATACAATTCTACCTTTTCATACCCATCCATTCTCATAATAGAAGAACAAGTCAAAAGTCTATTTTTTTTATTTTTAAATATCAAAATGATTAATTAATCCTATTTTAAAAATTAAGATGACATGAAAACCACGGGTTGCCTCCCGTGCAATGCTTTTTCTAATGTCATTAGCCCAACATGGATCCTAAATCTATCAATTTTTTCCTAGTTCATAGGTTGTCTAAGTTAACTCAACCTCAATTTTCTATTTATTAAATGATTAAATTAATGGTTTTAACCTATTACCATTGACCTTGAAAATGTGACCACTAGTGGGATCTTGAATCTCTACTGCCCCATGGGGTTTCACATGATGCACTATGAAAGAACCTGACCATCTAGACCTTAACTTTCCTAGGTGTAAATGAAATTTTGAACTATACAAGAGCACAAATTTTCCTGGTTCAAGATGTTTGACATTGATATTCCTAGATTGGTAGGCTTTAACTCTAGCTTTATTGATCCTTGAATTTTCATAAGCCTTCATCCTTAGTTCCTCAAGTTCATTGAGATATAATTTCCTATTTTGTTTCGGCCAATAAGAGGTCATAATTCATTTTCCTAATTTCCCAAAAGGCCTTATGTTCAATCTCTACTGGAAAATGACATGCTTTACCATAAACCAACCTATATGGGTACATTCCTAAAATGGTTTTATATACGATTTGATAGGCCCAAAGAGAATCCAAGAGTTTCTCGGACCAATCTTTCCTAGAAGGATTGACAGTTTTTCAAGAATATTCTTAATCTCTCTATTTACTAACTTAGCTTGACCATTGGTTTGGGGATGGTACGCAGTGGAAACTTTATGATAAATCCCATACTTAGACATGAGTGAATAGAATGGACGATTGCATAAATGGGTTCCTCGGTCACTGATTATAGCCCCAGGAATTCCGAATCAAGATAATATGTGCTCTTTCAGAAATTGGAGCACAACATGATGGTCATTAGACTTGATGGGAATGGATTCAACCCATTTTGAGACATAATCAACAGCTAAGAGGATATATAGTTATCCCCTAGAGTTTGTTAAGGGACCCATGAAATTGATTCCCCAACAGTCAAGGATTTTAATCACTAAGATGGGAGTGAGTGGCATTTGATTCTTTTTTATGATTCACCCTACTTGTTGACACTTAGGAAAACTTTGAAAAAATGTGTAGGAGTCCCTTGAGAGGGTGGGCCAGAAGAGACCACGCTGAAGAATCTTAGAAGATGTTTTCTTATAGGAAAAGTGAAATCCACATGCCTCACTATGAAAGAATTTAAGGATGGACTCTTGTTCAGATTATGGGACACAACACTTAATGACTTGGTCAGGGCATAAATTATAGAGGTATATATCATCAAACACATAGTTTCTAACATCTGAAAGGAATTTCCTTCGATCTTGATTCCCTAATAATTTTGGAATGACTTCTGTAACTAAGAAATTGGCTATGTTGGCATACCAAGGGCAGTCACTCATAGAGTATAGGTGTTCATCAAGGAATGAATCAGACACAGAAAGGTGATTTGAGTTGTCCATTAATTCCATCCTAGAGAGATGATTAGATAAAACATTTTCAACACCCCTTTTATCCTTGATTGTGAGGTTAAATTATTATAAGAGAAGGACCCACCTAACTAGTATAGCCTTAGCATCTTGTTTTTGGAAGAGGTATTTTAGTGAAGAATGGTCAGTGAACACAGTGATGGGGGATCCTACGAGGTAGGACATAAAATTCTATAAGGAAAACACAATATCAAGTAACTAATTTTCTATGGTGGTGTAGTTGATTTGGGCATCATTTAAGGATTTTCTTGCATAAGCAGTGATGTAAGTAGTTTTATCACAATGTTGTCCAAACACAACTCCTACAACAAAGTCACTAGCATCACACATAAGTTTGAAAGGAAGGTTCCAATTTGGAGATTTTATAATGGGAGGAGAGGTGAGAGAGGATTTTAGGGTTGATAATGAACCCTCAAAACTTTCTATCCAAACAAATGGAGCATCCTTTACTAGGAGTGAACAAAGGGTACGGGTGATTGAACTAAAGTAATTGATTAATCTTCTATAGAAACCTGCATGTACGAAGAATGACCTCACTTCCTTGACAGTTTTGTGTGATGGAAGGTGAAGAATGATGTCAACCTTGGCTTTATTAACTTCAATCCCCCTACCTGAGACCAGATGGCCTATAACTATTCCCTCTTTAACCATAAAATTGATTTTTTTCCAGTTTAGGACGAGATTATTTTCTTATAATCTTTACAAGACTCTCTCAAGATTCCTCAGACATCCCTCAAATGTATCCCCAAAGACAGAGAAGTCATCCATGAAGACCTCAAGAAAATCCCCTACCATGTCTGAGAATATTCCCATCATGCACCACTGGAAGGTTCCAGGGGAATTGCATAACCCAAAGGGCATGCGTTTGAAGTAAAATGTGCCAAATGGACATGTGAATGTAGTATTACCTTGATCCTCTAGGGATACCTCAATTTGATTATACCCCAAGTACCCATCTAAGAAATAGTAGAAGGTATGACCTTCCACTCTCTCAAGTACTTGTTAATGAATGGTAATGGTAAATGGTTCTTCTTGGTAAATGAGTTTAGCTTCCTATAGTCGATGTAGACTCTCCAATCACTACTCACCCTTGTTGGAAGAATCTCTCCATCCTCATTGGTTATCACTGTGATTAATACCTTGTTAGGAACTACTTGGATTGGGCTCACCCACTCACTCTCAGCTATGGGATATATGATACCAAATTTTAAAAAATTTAGAAGTTCTTTTCTCACTACTTCCATGAGATTAGAATTGAGTCGCCATTGATGTTGATGACATGGTTTTAACTCAGATTATAAAACAATCCTATGAGTCCCAATAAGTAGGATAATCCCAGGAATATCAGACATGGTCCACCCAATAGCTTTCTTATGTTTCCTAAGGACATCTAGAATCATCCTCTCATGATTGGATTCAAGAGAAGAAGAAATGACAATAGGATGTGTTTTATTGTCCCCTCGGAAGGCATACTTGAGTGCAGTAGGAAGTTCCTTCAATTCAAGATCAGGTTGATTCAGAATTTCAGTAGAATATTGGGACATTAGATCAAGATCAATTTTTTTTCCTAGAGTTTTAGATAGGATTGATTCCCCACATGTAGAATGTTCAGCTACTAGATTGTCTTGATCAAATTTAGGGAAGGAAGTTGGAGTGGTATCCATGAAAGTGGTTTTTTGAAAGGTTTCACTGATTGTTGGACCTAAGACTTCATCATAAGAGAAATTTAAAAATGAATCAAGCCAAGGATATAAACTTCCTTCATTTGAACCAAGGAAGTCAATCTCATCCTGACTTAAACATCCATCAAATATTCCTTGATGATCTATGGATTCATTATCAATGATTCCTATCATGTTTACTTCACGAATTTTCTCATCATACCCTATTTGTGAGCTTTCATTATAGATGTTCAAGTCTAGACTCATATTTCCAAAGGTGATGGTCATGTTCCCATTTCGGACTAGGATAACAGAGTTGATTGTTGCAAGGAAGACGATGGATTTTTTATAGAGGTTTTGGAGGTGATTATCATCCTATGGTGTTCAGTGGGGTGTTTTTAGTTGATAGCAATGTTGAGTTAGCGGTGATGATGATATGGAATTATATTTCCTACCTCATTGGTGATATAGTAGACGAAGGGAGAAGATGTCAGGTTTGAGGAAGCTTCAGCTTTCACTACAGGCGACGACGATGGTGATTTTTGGAGTGTTCAAAAGCAATGTGATGTGAATGATGGTGATGTTGATCCCAGGATTCACGGGATTCACGGGATTCACGAGACGTGTACCTGGTGAAGATTTATTTTGATTTTGATTTTGAATTTTTAATTTCATGATCCCTCTGTTATGTTTTTGAATTTTGAATTTCATGACCGGTGATGATTTGGAAAATGTTTGGGTTCCCACTTACCCCCTGAAAGTGGTTTTATGAAATAATAAAAAAACGATTTGGAGGTGGGTTGGAGCTATTCTAGGCCTAACTAGTAGTACACTGCATAGGGGATGATATTGACACTAGCACCTAGGTCACACAAGGCCTTGACAACTTTTCTCTCTCCTAATTCAACATTAATGTAAGGGAAACCTGGGTCTTTCAACTTCGTAGGAATGGTCCCTTGAATGGTGGTACTCAATTCAGGCTTGGTTTTCCCCCTCATGCATTGAGGAAATGGTGCAGGTTGTGGGGTTGTTTTTTGAAGAGTTGTTTCTTTCATATTGTTATCAGTTTCCTTAGTTTGATATTGGGGTTCATTTTAATTTTCATCCAAGTTTGAATATTCATATGGGTTCTAAATTAGTTGAGGTTTCACAATTGATATCACAATTCTTATAACAGTCACAACCTTTAGTTGTTCATGAGTTATTTGAGTGAAACTTGACTCTCCCCTTGATGTTTAGGATGGTACCGCTTGAGTAGGAATGGGTGCATTTCCAGTTTTGATGGTTTGAAGTTCTTGTTTAAGGAAAGAGACTTCCAAGTTCATCCTTTCCATTTTTTTTAATAGTTGTTCTATTAGGATTTGTGGGAAGATTTTGGTTGGTGCTTGAGAAGATTGGTTTATCCCAAGGGGATATTTTGGAGGTGGGATGGTTTGTTGAAAATTGACTGGTGGCTATTGGTATTGGATATGTTGGGTTTGGAACTGGTTATGGGTTTGGTAGTTCTGATAGGGTTAAGGATTTTGTCCCTATGGTTGGCTAGGTTGTTAGTTATCTTTCTAGCGGAAGCCTGGTTGGTCATTATACCTTGGGTTGAAGTTGTTTTGGTATTGTTGATTTTGAAAGTTCAAGGAATTTACTTCTGCTAGGGGTCCTCGTAAAATAAAATCCTTGATGTATGGAATGGTTGTGAAGTTTTCTATCTTATGGTCACGTTTGTCACAAATTGTGCAAACAGGGTCTAGAATTTTGATTTCATGGACTTTCCTAAGGTTTAACTCTTCAACCTTTCTAGAGAGTGCTGCGAGTTTAGCCCTAAGAATTTCCTCTTATCTAAGTTTATGAATTCCAGTAGTTCTTTGTGGCTTTTTAGAATAAGGTGAAGTTCCCCATGTTTGGTTTTGTTTAGCAAGGCTTTCCAGATACTCGTAAGCATTATTTGGGGATTTGTTTTTAAAGGTTCCATTAAACATCATGTCAATGAATTGTTTGTTCCCTGGACCCAACCCTTCATTGAAAATTATCACTTGTTCAGGAATAGAAAAACCATGGTGTGGAACCATGTTTAGAGTGTCTTTGAACCTCTCCCATGTTTCATATAATGACTCTCCCTCTTTTTCAAAAAAGTTTTGGATGATCTTTTTAAGTGAAATTGTTTTGTGGTGGGGAAAGTATTTTTTGTAGAATTATCTTTGTAATTGGTCCCAAGAGTTTATGGATGATGGTATCAAATTTTTTAGCCAATTTTTAGCTCGATACTTTAAATAAAAAGTAAATAGCCTCATCTTAGCTGATTCTATTTGATGTGGGGTACACATGATTTCCACAATGTCATTGAACTCTATAATGTGAAGGTAGGGCATCTCGGACTCCATTCCATAGAATGTGGGAAGATGGTTTAGGACATGGTGTTTAAAGATGTAGTTGGAATATCCTAGGTAGTTGTGTATAATTCATGAAGGGGAATTGGTCCAGGTAGGTTTGAGGTATTCATTCATTGTTTGATCGACCACATTCCCCAAGTTTGGGGCTGGCTCATTTGGATTTCCATTTTGGTTTCCACCCGGGTTTATGAGTTGGTTTCTTTGAATAAATTCCATTGAAATGGGCTCAATTTTTGAATCTAGAGTATTAGGAAGATTAGTATCTAATATAAATAGTTCCCTTGGTGTACTTGACTCCCCAAACCCTGTACTATCCACCCTAACTAGACGGTTTGATTGATCACAAGTGTAGGCGGACATGCGCCAAAAGAAAAAAATGATAAAGGGAAAAGATAAGAGATATTGGGTGAGAATAGAATAAATGGGGGAGAATATAATGGTTTTGATATGACTTACTTGGGTCCCCTACAATGGCATCAAAATTTGATTCACACTCAAATTTACCCAAGAGATGAAGGTAGAACGGTCCTTGTAGTTTAGCTTGGGTTATCGAATCCTCAGATACCTAAGAAGTAACCTACAGACACGTACATTCTATGGATTCTTTTGGGCTATTAAGTGGACAACTTGGGTTGATTTTATAAGGGTTTAAGGTATCAATAACATATTTCAATTAATTCAAATTAAGATAATGAGTTGATCCTATGTTATCGCTTGGGGTGGATTGGATGAATTCCTTTTTTTAATGATTTCATTTTCTTATATTTGAGATGGGTTCATTTAATAAGATAAAACAACATCATAACTTAATGGTTTAATAACTAAAACCTTTAATACTAATCACCTATACACATGAAGGATCAAAGTTTTGAGCACTTCAAGGTAAAGGTTCGTATTAGCACTTGAAGTGTGTGGCCTTAAATTCAACAAGGACGATGGAGTTTAAAAATCATGAAATAAAAACCTCAATTAAAGAAGTGATTAGACATTAATGGGGTGATAAATAACCTCAAATCCAGACCCTTTATAATCCCTTGTATCAACCCATAAGTGGGTTATCCCTCCATTGATTCTATGGTTTCAATGGAAGCGGGAAGTAGACTCATGAGGGAGGAATTGAAGAAGTAAAGAAAACAGTAAAAAGAAAATGATCACTCCACCGTTGTGTGAATAATTTCACAAGGTTTGGTGTGAATAAATTAAAACCTCAAGGAAATGGGATCAAATTTATATGGATAAGAACACAATAATAATATAATAATAACTTTTATTAAGAAACAAGGATGAATTAAAACAACTTACATGTGCAAGACAACTTGAGACAACAAAATTGCAGCATAACATTATAATGAAAAAAAGATCAAAAGATGATCCAATACTCTACCACCACTACCTTAAATAGGAATTTTTGAAGCCTTGGGTATATCCTACAATAGTGGAAGTCACCTCAATTAATGGTGGTGGGCCTAGGAGGGTGGAAAGTTAAGAGAGAGTAGACTTTTCCACCCTTGACCCAAGGTGGTAGCCAACTTGCTTCCACCGAACAGAGGCACCTGGAAGACCTTCTAGATGGCCAAATTAGAGTGGGAAATAGCATCATAAAATTAATCTATGGATGTCCCCTATCCTTCTGTAAAGTTTCATCCCAACATAGTTTATTGTTTACGAGATATATGTAAAATGGTGGACTATTTTTCTGGGCCTCAGATTTTGGCCCAGAATTTTATCTCCAAATTGGTCCGCCTTAATAAACACTATGGAGGACGAATTAGCATTGTCTCATAAAGAATTATTTTTTACTATATATTTCTTCAAGAATCCCATGAAATTTGGGCTTCATTGGGCCTATATGTTGGGCCCCACATTCTCATCAGTGGGATGGTGTCCAATCTGCCTTCTCCAGAATTGTTTCCTTTCATCACCAAATATCTCCATCTTACTTTATGAATCCTACTTTTATCCCTGAATAAAAAATGTTCATATTGAAGTGTATATCAATTTACAAAAAAATAAAATTAAAATATGGATAATTACATTCCTTAAAATCATATGAATCATTGGGCTTAAATTGGTGCACATTAGGCATGAAGTGCACGAATGATGAGAATGGATGTTCAAAATTAAAATTCACTAAATTAGGACCATAAGATCAAAAATTAACATTTAATACCATTAAAATTTAATTAAAATATGTATTTTTATAGGCTAATCACCCATGATTTAGAAGCTTTTGTTATTTCTCAAGAAAACCTCACTACTCTCAATTTCTCTCATATCAGTAAATACTCATTTTTGGGACACATATAAAATGATAATCCTGAATCCAAGACCCATTCAACACTTATAGAATCAGAACAGACAGTTCAAACATAAACAGTATAAATATCATGTTCAAACAACAATGAATGGTCATTATTATTGGTGTTATTCGTAGAATTGACCCTTTAGTTATAATTTTTTTTAATGTGACTGAAATGTTTATAATTATTTTTTTTACCTCTAGACCTTAACCGGTTCTTGGAAATTATCTTACCACTTATTTTCCTTAACTACTCAAGCCTACCTATTACATTAATTCACTCATATTCCTACTTAATATAATTAGTATTATTCATTTGGATTTATTTATACAATAAGGAAGAATTAACTTATTTTTGGTTTAAATAATCTCTACCTTACATAATTGAATCTTTAATTTAACTATAAGAATAATCTGAAGAGTTGAATAGTACGATAGCCAAATCTTCATCATCAAAATTAACTACTATATTAGATAATTCATGAATGATTTTATTAAAATCATCAATATGTTTCTTGAATGTAGTTCTGGGATGTATATGAAAATTATAAAACTGCATCTTCTTATGTATCTGGCCTACTAATGTATTTTTCATATATAAAGTTTTAAGTTTGGACCAGATTTGGGAAATAGTGGATTTATAAGCTACATAATTAGGACATTATCACCTAAAAATAGAAGCATTAGACATAGGGCCTTCCTAACCATAACAATAAACACATGTATTTTTGGAGTAGAATAATTTTCATTAGTAGACAGGGTAACATATTTCCTTTTAGACCACACAAAGTATCAAATAGCTCATTATGTTCTAGCATCACATTCATATTTATCCTCCATAGATTGAAATCATATTTCCTATTGAATTTGTCTATATCAAATTTAGTTGATCCCATTATTCTGTATTAGATTCTTCTGATATCGATTATTTGGGGCTATTCTGGTGTGGTAGTCCCAATATAACAACCGAGATCCTATAATCTTGGTATTGGGATTAATATTGGATGTATAAAATTTAATTAATAATTAAATAGAAGAGGAATGATGGATACCATATGATTACATTGTAAGAAAATATAAGAACATAGAGATATTATGTTCTTCGGTCCATTGTGGACTGATAAACATGACGAGAACACCACCAAACAACATTTATTACTAAGAAAGAAACAGTATCTAGATTACAAGAAATGAAATCCGAAAGGAAATAGAGAAAAATATAAGAGGATCTTCCTAAATTAAAATTCATGCTACATGCAACAATAGAAGGATAAAACACCATATATAGAACCTAGAACATAAAAAATAATGTATAATTAACTTCTTACAGAGCTGGGTTCAAATACTAGAACCTGGAAGAAGCTTGAATAGAGCTCTAGATATTGATGTATTCCTGCATGTGAAAACATCCCATGATAAAGAATGAGGATCTATACCACTCTCCACTGAAACCCTTGACCAATTTAGTGACAATGAAGATGATCTACTTCAGCAGGCTACAAGAACCTTATATTATATCTTCATCGAGTTTCTCTCAATCTTTCACACTATGGGAATCAGAAAACTTCCTCTACAACATACTGAACTAAAAAATATCTGATGACAAGCTCTAAAGTACAATCATAATGATGGGTAGATGGTGAGGAAGTTTGTAAAAGCAGGATGTGGTCCACATGGATGGCTAAAAAATGAGATGTAGATTAGCTATTATAACAAATTAGAAAACCCTTACATGAATTTACCCTTATACGACATTAACTTTATGTAATCTAGGTATGGAATTTACACAATCTAGGTGTTACCTTTAAATGAATGAGGTGAATTCCTTTACATAAGGAGTACTAAATTTTCGAAGGATCAAATAATAACTAAGACGGGGGGGGGGGGGGGTTGAATCAGTTGTATACTTTTTATAAGTTTCAAAACAGTTATAAACTTAACCCCTACAACATGTTAAATTTCATTACCTTATCATATTTTAGTAAATACTCATGCATGAAAAAGTATGGAAGAAATTAAACCATATGATATTTACAAGGTTCGGCCTCAATGTGATTACCTAAATCCTTTACATAGCCACTCCCATGGGTCTATGGAAATTTACTATTATAAATAAGTAAATACAAATCGTTTAGACTCCTGTTAGAGACCTTCTATCTCCCAATAGGGATGATTATACTGACTCCCGTCAGTTTAAAAAGTTTTCTTATGAACATTTGATCTAAAAATAAATAATAACTACATTTTTCCAAATGATACACAAATTATTTATCCATAATCCTTAGTCATAGGTGGCTAGGTTTGATTCTCTCATTCCGATGAGGCTGGGTCCGATGGAGTCAGTCTGATGAATTTATTCTGATGGACTCATTATCATAAACCCATTCTCAATAATCAATACTCAAAATCTTCTAAAAAGCTCGGTCTGATATTCCTTAGTCTGGTAAAAAAACTTTCATATGCATGACCTTATAATGATGTATCAGTTTAGAAAGATAAATTTGACATAAATCCTACAGTGCTCTGCCTTTTCTTCTCATATTAACGGTTTCAAAGTAAGAATGTATTGTGCTTCTATTTATAGGAACATCAGAATAGAAAAAGTAGGAATCTGAAAAACTTTTACCGCTTACTCAAATTTCAAATATTTGAAAATCTCTCACATTTAAACTTTTATTGCTTAAAACCTTCTCAATATTTCTCCAAAATTAGTCTTCTCAAACATACTAACTTTTCTTCAGTCTGATGAAGCTTCCTTAGCTTCAGTCTATTATAACTTCCTTAGCTTTAGTACGATGTAAGTTCCTCAGATTCATCCCGATATAAATTCATTACGATGGAACTTCCTCAGCACATTATGATTGAAACTATTCCTCTTATCATTACAATATGACTATCTTCCTCTGCTCATTATGATATTAATTTCTTCCTCATCTCATTACAATATTGACTATATTCCTCTTCTCATTACGATTCGACCTTCTTCCGCAGAATCAGTCTGATGGAACTTCATAACAATGGAATTTCCCATTATGATTGATTTTCCCATTATGATGGAATTACCATTATGATGTAACTTTGAAATTATTTAAACCTCATGATCTATAACTCATTCATAATCCTCAAAACTTCTATGAATGATACTTCTGGATCTGATGGAAACTTTTTCTTGATTCCCAAAATTGATACAATCTTTATGATTCCTCCATTTCTTCGAAAACATTTATCATGAGAGTTTTAATTATTTATGAGAACTTTATGATTGGAAAATAATCTTCTAAATTTAGGTTAAATAGTTTTATAACTTTATAATTCCAGAAATCACTGTCTTCATTCAACCTCTTCCAAAACATTCCGAATCTCTAACTCAGAAACTTATTTCTAACAAACATTTCATCTGATGGATCTTGAACATCATGTCGATTTATATGATACCAATTATTTATTAGATCAAAAAATTTAACTTTATTATGACTTATGTAACTGCTGATACTTAGTCCAATGCTTTTTATTCAATGCTGCTCAATCATATCCTTTGGCTCCATAAAAAAACTTTCTCAAAAAAAAACTTTTCTACCCCTTTATGTTTGTGTTCGAACATTCAAAAACTTGCACATATTTTTTTAAAAAAATATTTTACAAATGATTAGTTTTCAAAAAATAGAGAACTTTGTTAAAAACAAAACATCACAAAGGTTCTTTAATGTTTCTATTTAGATTTTTTTGAAAACAATCATTAACAAAATTTTCAACTCTCAGAAATTTTTTACAAATCATGTTTTGAAACTACTAAAAGTTTTCAACTTTTATAAAAACACATCCTTTCTCAAAAGAGAGTGTCTTGACACCACACTAAAAGATAAAGTAATGTTTTTAAGGAATTTCATCCCTCAGTGACAAGATTTTTTTTGACCATGTAAATATAATCTATCCCTAACTTATATTTTTTCTCTCCCCCTTGATTGTTATCTCCCCCATTATTTAATTACCACAACTTCAGATTCATATAATAAAGATAGGTAAAAACTTATTATAAATTAAAAAATTGTTAATTTCTCTCCCCCTTTGTCAACATAATCTAAATAATGATGGGGGAACTTTCTTGTGAGTTTTATGAAGTAATTGGAGGAGACTAAACATAAAGTTGTAGACTCAATTACACAAATATCTCTTTCAGTATAGATTTTGTGAATATATAACCACTTTGATACTTTGTTGAGATATATTCCAGTAAAAAAACTCTAGCAGAAACATTATATTTTATAAAGTAAAACTTTATATCAATCTATTTTGATCTTGAGTATTGAACATGATTTTTAGAAAGATCAATTGTTCTCTGATTATCACAAAAAAATCTTCAATGGTTTAGAAACTTCCACTTTCAAGTCATCCAGCTGAACTTTCATCCACAACATTTGAGTATAGGAATGAGTATTTGCAACATAATTATATTCTACTATGATCCATGTTACTGAAATTTTTTTCTTACTATTCCAACTCACACAACATTCTCCCAAGAAAAACGATCCTCTAGACGTTGATTTTTTATCATTACAGTCTCTAGACCAATCAACTTTAATATAACCATGAAATTTTATTCCATAACTTATTTTTTATAAAACAACATATAAATTTGTTCCTTGACATTATCTCATAATTCTAATTGCTTCCAACATATGAGATTATTTTGGATAACTTTTATAACTAGCACACAAAATTACAACAAAAACAATATCAGGTCTTGAGGTAGTGAGATAAAGAAAAATTCCTATTAGCTTCCAAAATTCTTTTTGATTCACACTTTTTATAGATTCATCTTTACTCAACATTGTGCTCACTGAAATTGTAGTAGAAACTTCTTTGAATTATACCATCCTAAACTTCTTTAACAATTCCCTGGCATACTTTTCTTGAGATAATAAAATGTACTTTTCTTTTTGTTAAACTTGTAATCCAAGGGAAAAAGTTAATTCTCCCAACATTGATATTTCAAAATTCATCTTAATTTTCTCAGAAAATTCTTTACAAACTTTTTCTTCACCCCCAACAAAAAAATATATCATCTATATACACAATAACCATTAGTGGGCTAGAGTTAACTTATTTCACATATAGGTTACTATAAACCTTTACTTTATTAATATTCAACATTATCAAACAATTATCAAGTTTTGATTACCAAGCATGTGGGGATTTCTTTAACCCATATAAGGCTTTCTTCAATCTACAAACCTTGTTTTCATCATTATCAAATAGAAACCAAAATTTTGTTCAATGTAAACTTATTACTTAATCACTTGATTTAAGAAAATTGACATTAAATCCATATGATAAACTTTTTAATTTCAATTTGAAACCATTAAAAGACACATTATAAGAGTTTATAATCTTGATACTGGATCAAAATTTTCTTCAAAATCCATACCACCCTCCTATTCATAGACATTACAAATAAGTCTTGATTTATTTCTTGAAACTTTCCATGTTCATTCAAATTGTTTCAATAAACCCACTTTATTATGATAACATTGTTTATTTTTTGGATATGAAACAAGTTACCATGTTTTATTTTTCTCAATATGATCAGATTATTCATTCATATCATCCACCAATTATTTTTGTGGAATAGCTTTCGAAACTTATTTTGGTTCAACTTTTGAGATAAGTGAAGTCTGATTCTCTAATATCAATGTTCTTCTAGTATGAACTGGATCCATCTGATTACTAAGAATATTTTTAGTCTCAACATGTTCTTTTAAGGTAGTAAATTTCAATGTTTCTTTTCCATATAAACTTCCCTCGTTACACGATTCTTGTGAATCTTGATAATTTTGTTTTGTATCATTCTCAATTTCATTGGAAACATTTAGTTTATCCTCCTCATAATTCTTAAAAAAATTTGTTAAGAAAAATTGATTTTTAATAACTTTCACATCATATAAGTAGAATAAATTTTTTAATCATTTTTACAACATTTTTAACTTCTTCCATTCAGTGAATTACCCATAAAAGTTACTTCTTCTTCTTTCTTATCAAACTATCCAAGATATGGATTTTTTATTTTTAGCAAACAGGGACATCCAAAAACATTGAAGTATTTCAATGAAGATTTTTTATACCACATTTCATAGGAATTCATGTTGAATTACGATCTCAAAAAACATATGTTTGTAACATGTACAACAGTACTAAAATTTTCCCTCTAATAGAACTTTGGAAGTTTATATTCTATTAACATGCTTGTTCCCATTTCCAAAAAACTTTTACTATTTCATTCTCCTACTCTAATTTTTTTAGGGTATATGGAGAACTATACTGATGTTATGTTCCATTCTTTCTTAGATATGTTTCAAATTTATTGGATGTGCACTCTGTTCCATTATCTATTCTAAAATTCTTTATACAAACACCCATTTCTTTCTCAACATCTTTTCTAAAGAATCTGAACATTTCAATAGACTCTAACTTGTGTTTCATAAACATGATGTTGGTTATATAAATTAAATCATTAATTAAAGTGATAAATTACAAATCCCCATTTTTTGATTGATGTCTCATTGGCCCACATAAACCAGAATGAATTAGTTCAAGAGGCTTGGAAGACTGAATCTCAACTTTCTTATTACTTTTATAAGTCATCTTAACATTCTGAAAAGTTACAAAACATATTCTTCTCTTATTTTAAATTCTAGAAAATTTCATACAACCTCAACTCTAGAGATCTTGTTCATACTTTTTTTCCTGAGGTGGCCAAGTCTTTGGTGAAACAACATATTCTTATCTTCAACACTTAGATAACATGAGTTGTAAAGATCTCAAATATGAAAAATATTTCCATTGGTTCTTTTTCATTTTGTAATAACTTTTCCATATTTCACATTAATGATGATAAAAGAATATTTTCTAAAAATAACTTCTTTTCTATCATCACAAAGTTAACTTACACTATGTAATTTATGTTTTAGTCTATCAAAAAATAAAACATTATTAGGTTTTAACTTTTATGCTTCAATCTCTGCCGATCCGATTCCTTTGATTTTAAAATAACTTACATTAACAATGGTAAAAATACCTATATTATTATTTTCAACATGTTTCTACATTTTTAAGTCCCCTAGCGTGTGCGAAGAACAACCACTATCAATTATCCATGATTTCTTTCTTTTTTACTTTCTTTTAAGGATTTTCCAACACCAAAAGCTATTTCCTCAAATTTATTCTTTCTAGATTCCATTTATTTTTTCTAATAAGAAAATTGTTTTAGAAGTAGTGTCATACAACTCTCATCATGATGAACAACCTGATCACATATTTCTCAAACTTCTTCAAGACATTAAAGTTGATTATTTTTTGGAAAGTTTATCACATATTGAGATTCTTCTTTTCTAACTTCCTATGCGTTAAGAGAGTTTCTCATTAGTATTTCACCATTTATTTATCTATATTCAAACCTTATTCTAGGAAGTGATAATTTATATGAAAAATTATAATCCATGTACCCATAGATTCCAAAACACCAACAAAAACTATAAAATATTGATTTTCTATTGAAGAAAGATCTTTCTCTGTAAAAACTTTTTTGAGGTTGATAATTTATTCCTGCTACAACATAATTTTAGCATGGACCATCTTTACTTATGAGTGGGTTTTTCAAATTTTATATATGTGATAGGTTTCTCACATCCTTTCTCTATCAAACTTTTACAATACTTTTCTTCTCACCTGAAATTGTAGAAAAATCAGATGAAACATTATTTTTGGTCGGTGAGGATTTCACCTGATTCTTGATTTGAACTTTCTTAGTAACTTTAGATGTAATAGATTTTACTTCCAAAGATTTTTAAATGTTTTCATTCATCTTTATTAAGGTACTTTCGGACTCCATAAGTTTTGATTGAATTTTTTTAACTTATTCTTTCTTAGCTGTGAGCTTCTTACTAAGATTTTCAAACATCTTTCCTTGTTAGGCGATTATAAGTTTGTAACTTAATATCTTCAGGATGTATTCTTATTGTTACATGAAAACATATTTTTCACCTTCAAAAACTTTTCCACCATCTTTATTTATCATTTTGATTTCTTTATTGAGAGATTTGTTTTACTCAAGACAATAAACAAGTTCTATTATAAGATGATAATCTTTGTAAGGTTATTCACCTCCTTATTCTTCACTGTTTAAAGAGTATTCAATTTTATCAAATTTTTCAATGAATGTTCTAAACTTTTATGGACTTTATTATTTTAAAGAATTGTTTTTAGTTAAGTATGATTTATCTTTCTTACTCAACATACATCTCTTATTCCCAGTAAATATATTTTTCGATTTGTTGGATGAATTTTCTTCTTTAGAAATTTTGTTCCACTTATTCCATAGATTTTTTTCATCATAATAATCTTGATATTCTCCAACATTATTCTTAGTAAAATTCCTGGAAAATTCCCAATTACACCTCACTCAAAACATTTAAGAGGAAATTTACCTCCATAATTTTCTCTTCCTCTATGATAATTCTCTGAGATAAGTGAAATGATTTTATCATTCAACTCATCATCCTCTTTTTCCTTATAATCACAAGTATTAGTATCTTCAACATCTTTAATTTTAATCTTTCTCATAACTTCAAAATTAATTTCATCTTTCATTATATTTTTTAACATTTGAGATTTTCTCATTTAATAAGCAATAAAAAAGTTTTGAAATTTATCAAGAGATAAATTATATTTATCTTATAAAGAGGAAATTTTAGAATCAAACCTATTTGGAATGTTTCTTATAAGTTTCTTCACTATTGTTGAATCTTCCAAAACTTCTCTAAATCCTATGATTTTGAAAACAATTTCATTTACCCTATTGAAGTATTCATTAATAGTTTCTTCATATCTCATTCTTATTTATTCCAACTTAATACACCATATTTGTAGTTTTACTTCATTCAATTTAGTATTCCCTTCAAAAATACTTTTCAGAATGTCCCACATACTCTTTGAAGTTTTGAGACCCATCAACTTTGTCACGACCCGCCTTCACCAAAAGGAGGGAAGGGTCAGCAGATTACTAGGCCCTTCCTTATTTAAGTTGAAGGAGAGATAATGACCCCCGAGACCCACCTTCAATAGGTCCCAGAGTGGCGACTAGCACCAAAGGTATAGAAATTACACACAAATGGAAGGCATTAACCCTTTTTGTTTTATAGGATCGGGAGATAAGAAGATGAAACCCAACAACACCAAGGTAAAAGAAAAGTAAAGCCAAAATTAAACCATTCCCACATGCATGTTCCAAAAGTAAAAGCGACAAAGTACAAAAGGTGACTACAAAGGTAAGTACCAAAGGAAGAAAAACAGAAACAACAACTGCCCCAAAGGTACGAGCTAGTATGGTTCTACGCGATCCCCGAAGTCCTCCTAGAAACCTGAAAGCAGTTTTATATACATAGGGTGAGCATACAAGTACACTCAGTAGGGAAAACCAAAGACTCTCGTGCACAAGTGGGGGAACGTACTAAAGTTCCGTGAGAAGTTGACAAACAACACTATCAAGGAGTTCACCCATCCCACTCACCGACTACACTCACCAAGTAACACAACCAAGTAATATATATAATAATAGCACATCGATGTTTGGGTACCCCACACCACTTTCCCACTAGTTATTGAGATATCCTACGCATCGAAACAATCCCGCCATTCTCACCGTAGTCCCACTGCCACAGCCGCCCGCACACACCTGTGCCACAACCGCACGCAGTCCCACTGTCGAATCCCGCCCGCAAACACCTGGGGCACAGTCACACATAACCACGCCTGCAAACACCTAGTCCAGAACAACCACCACCACGCCTGAAGAAACCTGGGCTAAAAGATCCACTGCCACACCCGAAGACACCTGGGCCTCATCCCGAAGACACTTGGGAAACCACCTGCCGCACACACCTGGCCAACCACCACACTACCCCGCCCGAAGGTTCATGGGCTAATAATGGATCTCAGACCATCACAGCCTGCCCTAAGGTACTTGGTCTATCTGGGAAAGGGAGCAGAAAATGAGCTAATAACCAGCCACTAAGAGTAGTGTTGGAAAAAACACCCTCCCCCATGAAATGGGCGTGTTTGGCACTGAGTGCTCAACATGGGTGGGGAACGAATAAGAAACAAAAAACTACAAGTATATACATAGGTAAAAAGCACTCACCAAAGTTAGGTTTTTATTCAGACAGCCTACAGATCACAACATCACTCAAGTCCCATTCTTGTTTTCATGTTCAGTAATAATATTTAATTAAGTTCTGAACCTACTTGGGCAACTAGTAAACATAAGCACAAGTCCAGGAAAGTAAACAGTCAAGCATCAACCATAACACCCACACCCGGTTCTCTCGTAAAGCCACATCAACTAAAGATAACCCTAAGTTACAGCCCCATGCCCAATATTCGGGAGAAAAAGGTCTTCTCAACAATAGAAGATCCCACCCCAATTCGTGATATAAACAAGGTAACCACCCGGTCATAAAACTCACAACCACCGAAAGAATAACACAGGGGATACCATCCCCAATTTCACAACCACCGAGAGTATAATAAAAGGGGATCCCATCCCCTCCCACATCACCCAGAAATCGGCCTGTGAAAGAAGAACAATCAAACCACTACCACCAAGCAAGGCAGACCCATGCAGGTATTTTCAGATTTAAAAGATTTTACACAATCCATGATTTCAATTTCGTGTGCTTTAACTGGGGGTTATCACAGAAGGGTTGATCCTGGTGCTTTCAATTTATTTAGTCGGGTGTACGTGATTAACCAATTTCCCTTTTCATAGTAGGAGTTCACGACCACAAACAAGTCATTTAAAAGATCCCCATGGGTTCATTAGTGCACAAAGAAAGACCATCAACGACCATGATTTTCAGTAGGCGTAAGCCCGCACAATTCAGAAAGATGATCACAACATAAAACAACATCAATGATCACAACCCCTTATCTCTTTATAGAATCCATTCATTATCTTTCTTTAGGTCTGGTTTATCCAATTCTACAGAATCAAAAGCACACCCACCCCGCATGATACATAAAAGAGAGAGGCGAATGAGAAATTCCCTACTTGTTGATCGACGATCGACACTTAGGCTGGGCACAGAACTTTACGCATAATGATGCGGCTCGCCCTATGCACAAAAATCGGCTCGTCTGGATGAAAGTAAGGGTGATCGAGAAAAGAAGAAACCCGGGGCGAACCCTTTAGTTATAAGGGTCGGGGACGGTTGAGATAAGAACGCCAAACCGCGTAAGGAGCGGGGGTCGTGGGTTGACCACACGGACCCACACGTCATTAAAGGGGTCAGGTGGTTTAAAACGACACACACACACCAGGTTAATTCATTAAATAATTAATTAAAACATTTATGGGAATTTCCATGCTTCAAAATACGCTTAAAGGAGTCAAAATAGGGTTTAAAACCCTAATCGCGCAAAAAGGAGCGCTACTGGCCTGCGTGGTAGGCCAGAGCCACCGGTAGCTGAGGGATACCGGCGGTTGACAACTACCGGTAGCTGATCTACTGGTAGGCTGCAGCTATCGGTAGGCCGAGCTACCAGTAGGCTGCAGCTACCGGTAGGCCGAGCTACCCGTAGGCTGCAACTACCGGTAGACTGACCTACCGGTAGACAGAGCCACTGATAGCTGTAGCTACCAGTAGACCGAGCTACCGGTAGATAGAGCTACCGGTAGGCTGCGGCTACTGGTAGACCGAGCTACCGGTAGGCCTACTACCGGTAGGCTCAGGCTACCGGTAGGCCTACCGTTACGCCAATCTTCACCGAGATTCCCAGACCAGAAAACCCAACACGAGATTTTCACAAAGTAATGGACCCCAAAAACCCGGGCCATTACATCAGATACCTCTTAAACGATTCTTTTCCTCGAGAATAAAAAAAACCAGAAGGAAAGAGAGGTTCCGGACAACCACCTCTAAAGATACCTCTTAGGAGTGAACCCATGCTAACTAAAAACATTTCCAACATACCATGCCAAACTGCCCAGGCATGTGGGTTGGAGAGTCTCCTCCCCCATGTCAAGATATTATCCGCTTTGGGCGGCACTGACTCACCCGCACGTGTTTAATCGCATCCACCTTAATGCGTCTTGATTAGGGGTCGGGTTCTCTCCTCCCCCATAGCCAGGGCTTTTCACACACATTCAGAGGAAATAAAACTAGTACATTTCATAGACAATAAGAAAAAACATTCTACCACAACAGGTTCAACAAAGAACAAAACTCAAAACAACTCTGGGTACTGGGTACGCATCTGTGATTATCTCTCCCACTTACTCTCCTTGAGCCCACCGTGTCTCCACAACACACGAACCAAGGGAATGGTTCGCCCATGAAGCACCTTCTCCTTGCGATCCTCGATCATCACTGGTCTCTCCACAAAAGTCATGTCGTACTCGATGTCCATATCACCCCAATCAAGAATGTGTGAATCATCGTGCAGATACCGATGGAGTTGGGACACATGGAAGACATCATGTATCCTCAGTGGCGGTGGTAACGCTAGCTGATAAGCCACTTCACCGACCCGCTGCAACACTTCGAAGGGTTCGATGAACCTAGGAGAAAGCTTACTCTCCTTGTCGAACCTCCACTGCCCATGCCGAGGGGAGACCTTCAAGAACACGTGGTCTCCAACCTCAAACTCAAAGGTCCTACTTCTGGTATCATCATACGACTTCTGTCGGTCCTGGTCCACCTTTAACCTTTCCCGTATGAGCTGAAACTTCTCCGTCATGCTCTGCACCACTTCCGGGACAAGGATGCCTGCCTCTCCTACTTCGGTCCAACACACAGGTGAACGACATGGCCTCCCGTACAAGGATTCAAACAGGGCCATAACAATGGTAGAGTGGTAGCTATTATTGTAGGAAAACTCTACCAGGGGAAAGTATCGCACCCATGGTCCCCTTGAGTCCTGAACACATGCCCACATCATATCCTGCAAGGACTGGATGGTGCGCTCTGTCTATACATCTGTCTGGGGGTGGAAAGCAGTGCTAAGATGCAGCTGGGTTCCAAAAGAATGCTGTAATCCTTTCCAGACTCGTGAGGTAAAACGTTCATCCCTATCTGAGACTATAGACCTTGGAATCCCATGCAACCACACCACCTCATCCATGTATCTTCGCACCAAAGAATCCACTGCACTCGACTCCCTGATTGCCATAAAGTGAGCCGATTTCATAAACATTTCCACTACCACCCAGATGGCGTCGTATCCCCCTTGGACCTTAGGTAGTCCCGTGATGAAATCCATCGAGATGTCATCCCACTTCCACTCGGGGACATCTAGAGACTACAGTAGGCCACCTGGAACTCGGTGTTCGGCCTTCACTTACTGACATACTAAGCACTTGGCTACAAAATCTGCCACTACTCGCTTCACTCCGGGCCACCAAAACTATCTCATCAGTCCCTGGTACATCTTGGAAACTTCTGGGTGTACCTACAGGGGTGAGTTGTGGAACTCACTGAGAACCTTGCTGCGCATTACTCCTGGAACAAACAACCTTCCCTGGAAAATCATTCGGTTCTGAACATCCTCTGTCCATCCTTCCGGAGCATTGCCTTGGTCAACTCGGTCACGCATCACTTCGCACTCTTGGTCTCCCCACTGAGACTCCTCCACTTGCTGTAACAGAGACTAATGCACTGCCATCTGATATAGGAAACCTCTGCCGCTATCCATCCTCGCATCTAGGTGTAAGGCAGCCAAATCCTCCATCGCCTTCCAAGCATCCGCCGACTCTCGGACCACATCCTTCTGCGTCCTCCTGCTCAAGGCATCAACCACTACATTTCCCTTTCCCTCAGTATAAGAGATCTTGAAGTCGTAATCCTGGAGTAACTCTACCCATATCTACTGTCGCAAGTTTAGGTCCCGCTGGGAGAAGATATACCTCAAGCTTTTGTAATCTGTAAAGACCACAAAACATTCTCTGATGAGGTAGTGCCTCCATAACTTTAGAGAAAAAAATGACCGCTGAAAGCTTTAGGTCGTGGGTGGTGTAATTACGCTCATGAGGGCGTAGATGCCTAGACCTATAAGAGATCACCCCTTGTTGCTACATCAACACACATCCCAGGCCCTGTCCTGAAGCATCACAGAACACCTCATACGCTGCCCCTTCTTCTGGTAATCTCAGCACTGGGGCACTAACCAACTTCTTCTTCAGCTAGCTGAAGGCCGACTCACACTGCTCACTCCACATGAAAACCTGGTCTTTCTTATTTAGGGCTTTCAAAGGGGCTAAAACTCGGGAGAAGTTGGGTACGAACCTCCGACAGTAACCCGCCAGCCTGAGAAAACTACCGACCTATGCCACATTCTTGGGTGCTACCCAAGAAACAACTGCCTCAACCTTTGATGGGTCCACCGCTACCCCCTGATCGGACACCACGTGCCCAAGGAAGTGCACTTCTCGTGTCCAGAAATTGCACTTCGACAACTTCCCATAGAGCGGATGATGTCGGAGGACCTCCAGAACCGCCCTCAGGTGCTCTGCATGGTCATCCTATGATCTTGAGTAGACTAGGATATCGTCGATGAACACAACTACGAACCGATCTAGGTACTCCCGGAAGATGGAGTTCATAAGCCCCATGAACACAACCGGGGAGTTCGTAATGCCAAAGGGAATAACCACGAACTCGAAGTGTCCATATCTACATCTGAACGCCATCTTTGGGATGTCTCCCTCTTTCACTCTCAGCTGGTGATACCCAGACCGCAGGTCGATCTTCGAGAACCATCCTGCCCCTTTCAGCTGGTCGAAAAGATCGTCTATCCTCGAAAGAGGGTAGCGATTCTTGATCGTCACCTGATTCAGCCTCTTATAGTCTATGCACAACCTGAGACCACCATATTCCTTCTTTGTGAACCAGACTAAAGCACCCCACGGTGATGAACTCGGCTGAACATAACCCCTATTTATTAGATCATCAATCTGGATCCGCAACTCCCGTAGCTCTGAAGGTGCCATTCGGTAAGGATCCATCAAGATCGGATGAGCGCCGAGCTGCAGGTCTATCCCGAACTCGATATCCCATCAAGGGGGTAGAGTCGTTACCTCCTCAGTAAAGACGTCCATAAATTCATGGACAACCTCTGGCACCTCCACCATCTCAGCATCTACTGACTCTACAGACAGTTTGACTAACAAGGAGAGGAGGGGTTCCTCTCGCCTACTGCCCTTCTGACCGCTCCACTCGCCGGTGAAGGTAACACACCGACCGCCCAAGTCTGAGAACACGACCCTTCCTCAGAAATAGTCAATGACGACACACACAGAGAATAGCCAGTCGATGCCTAGGATGACATCGTATGGCTGAATCTGTAGCAGAAGAAGATCCCTAACTAACTGATGTGGCCCTATCATCAGTCTACATCCTCGACAAACAAACAATAAGTGGGTCTGACCTCTGACTAGTGTGCTCAACACCAGGGGAACTGGAAGTCTCTTAGTATCTAGACCCAAGGTACGGGCTAGACTGGGTGCAACAAAGGAGTGGGAAGCTCTGGTATCGAACAAGGCATAAGCCAGAGTGCTAAACATACTGATCGTACCTCGAACAACCTCTGGCCCTGCTGGAACTACTGCCTCTATAGCGTGTAGCTATCCATGCCCGGCTCCTCTACCCCTCGGTTGTCGGCCACCTCCCCGACCACACCCCGGTCGAGGTCCCTGATGAGCGCCTTGAGGTCGACCCCCTCCTCCTACGTCTGTCCTCGGAGGAGCGGGAGCTCGCTGTCCCTGCTGCTGCTGCTGGAAAGGCCTGGCTGGAAGCTACTGCTGGGGCTGGTGTTGGGGCTGTCCGCCACCACCGTACTATACCCGGTCTAGGCATTGACCCCGGAGATGTCCATGTCTCCCACAGACAAAGCATCACGATCTCGGGCCCGAAGGAAAAGGGTGAGGACCGGGGGATCGAAACTGAAACTGCTGCGGCCTGCTCCCTGCAGGTCGGAACCGAGAGGGTCCTGACGCTGGAGGCCTGGTGCTGATGGAATTCCCCTTCGATGGTCCCAGCTGGATCCCATCTCATTACACACCTCCTAGAGCGTGCATACTCTCCACCACTTCGGCCTTTTTCTGGACCTCCAAGTACGTCGGCAGGGTAAAGGGGGTAACAACATACTGGAGGGAGGGTTGGAGTGCTTCCTCTAAACGTTTTGCCCGAGACTCCTCATTGGGAAAGAGGTCCAGAGAAAAACATAGGAGGTCCTTGAACTTGATTCCTAGATCCCTTACTGAAATACTCCCCTGCTGGAGGGAGAGTAGATCCTGTCTCTTTTCCGCCTTCATCGTCGAGGAGAGGAATTCCGCCCAGAACTCCCTCTCAAAATCCACCAATGACACCTCAGCCTCTCTCCTCTCCCCCAGGTAAAGTGTCCACCACTAACGCGCCGCTCCCCGCATCTGGTTGATGACCAGAGAAACCCAGTACTCGGTCGAGGGCTGAATCAGGCTGAAAGCTATCACTAGCTTTTCTATCCAGCCTTCCGTCATCATGTTAGAGGTTCTCCCCTCATACTTCTCGAGGGTCTGTCACTGGAAGGCCCGAAGAGTCTTTTTCTACTGGTTGTCCTCCTCCTCTCGATTAGCTCTCTGCCGATCAACCAAAGTAGTCTCCGGGGCCTCGATCGCCTGTACCACACGTGGCCACCTTCCAGGTGCCATAGCTGCAAGGTAAACAAGGAATGCCTAAGCCCAAGTAGTGCAGAATATCGTTCTTAAAACTTCTTAAAATTATAATTTATTCTTAATTCCTAAAATATCCTAGAAACATGAGAACACAAGTCATTATGATGCATGTACCTTTCCTAGGGTCTCTACCCTTCAATCAGCGTGGCCTCACTTGGTCGTTCGGTAGGTCCAGAGTCCTTGCATCGGATCACGGGGGGCCCTAAAATCCCATGTCCTAGCCGGTATTCCTTGGCCTAATTCATGCACCAAGGTCACCCAACACTGTTGCTTTACCATCCCATGCAATCCTCACTGTGCCTAACTCCAGACTCCATCCTATCTCTCAACGATCTCCTCTGATACCATTCTGTCACGACCCGCCTTCACCAAAAGGATGGAAGGGTCAAAAGATTACCAGGCCCTTCCTTCTTTAAGTTGAAGGAGAGATAATGACCCCCGAGACCCGCCTTCAATAGGTTCTGGAGTGGCAACTAGTACCAAGGGTATAGAAATTACACACAAATGGAAGGCATTACCCCTTTTTGTTTTATAGGATCGGGAGATAAGAAGATGAAGCCCAAAAAAACCAAGGTAAAAGAAAAGTAAAGCCAAAATTAAACCATTCCCACATGCATGTTCCAAAAGTAAAAGCCACAAAGTAAAAAAGGTGACTAGAAAGGTAAGTACCAAAGGAAGAAAAACAGCAACTACAACTGCCCCAAAGGTCCGAGCTAGTATGGTTCTGCGTGATCCCCGAAGTCCTCTTGGAAACCTGAAAGCTGTTTTATATATGTAGGGTGAGCATACAAGTACACTCAGTAGGGAAAAATAAAGACTCTCGTGCACAAGTGGGGGAACGTACTAAAGTTCCATGAGAAGCAGACAACCAATACTATCAAGGATTTTACCCATCCCACTCACCGACTACACTCACCAAGTAACGCAACCAAGTAATATATATAACATGATCACATCGATGTTTGGGTACCCCGCGCCACTTTCCCACTGGTTATTGAGACATCCTACGCATCAAACCAATCCTGCCATTCTCACTGCAGTCCCACTGCCACACCCGCTCGCACACACCTGGGCCACAACCGCACACAGTCCCACTGCCAAATCCCACCTGCAAACACCTGGGCCACAGTCAAACGTAACCATGCCTGCAAACACCTAGGCCAGAACAACCGCCACCACGCTCGAAGATACATGAGATAAAAGATCCACTGCCACGCCCGAAGACACCTGGGCCTCATCCTGAAGACACTTGGGAAACCACCTGCCGCACACACCTGTCCAACCACCACACTACCCCGCCCGAAGGTTCTTGGGCTAATAATGGATCTCAGGCCATCACATCCTGCCCGAAGGTACTTGGGATATCCGGGAAAGGGAGCAGAAAAGGAGCTAATAACCAGCCACTAAGAATAGTGTTGGGGAAAACACCCTTCCCCATGAAATGGGGGTGTTCGACACTAAGTGCTCAACATGGGTGGGGCGCAAATAGGAAATTAAAAACTACAAGTATATACAAAGGTAACAAGTACTCACCCAAAGTTAGGTTTTTCTTCAGACAGCCTACAGATCACAACAACACTCAAGTCCCATTCTTGTTTTCATGATCAATAACAATATTTAATTAATTTATGCACCTACTTGGGCAACTAGTAAACATAGGCACAAGTCCAGTAAATTAAACAATCAAGCATAAACCATAACACCCACACCCGGTTCTCTTGTAAAGCCACATCAACTAAAGAGAACCCTAAGTTACAGCCCCATGCCCAATATCCGGGAGGAAAAGGGCTTCTCAACAACAGAGGATCCCACCCCAATTCGTGATATAAAAAAGGTAACCACCCGGTCATAAAACTCACAACCACCGAAAGCATAACACAGGGGATCCCATACCCAATTTTACAACCACCGAGAGTATAATAACAGGGGATCCCATCCCCTCCCACATCACCCAGCAACCGGCCCGTGAAAGAAGAACAATCAAACCACTACCACCAAGCAAGGCAGAACCACGCATGTATTTTCAGATTTAAAAGATTTTACACGCTCCATGATTTCAATTTCTTGTGCTTTAACCGGGGGTTATCACAGAAGGGTTGATCATGGTGCTTTCAATTTATTTAGCCGAGTGTACGTGATTAACCAATTTCCCTTTTCACATTAGGAGTTCACAACCACAAACAAGTCATTTAAAACATCCCTAGGGGTTCATTAGTGCACAGATAAAGACCACCAACAGCCATGATTTTCAGTAGGCGTAAGCCCGCACAATTCAGAAAGATGATTACAACACAAAACAACATCAACAATCACAACCCCTTCTATCTTTATAGAATCAATTCATTATCTTTATTTAGGTCTGGTTTATCTAATTCTACAGAATCAAAAACACACCCACTTCGCATGATACAAAAAAGAGAGAGGTGAAGGAGAAATTCCCTAATTGTTGATCGACGATCGATGCTTAGGCCGGGCGTGGAACTTTACGCATAACGATGCGGCTCGCCCGATGCACAAAAATCGGCTCATCTGGATGAAAGTAAGGGTGATCGAGAAAAGAAGAAACCCAGGGTGAACCCTTTAGTTATAAGGTCTGGGGACAGTTGAGATAAGAATGCCAAACCGCGTAAGGAGTGGGGGTCATGGGTTGACCATGCGGCCCCACACGTCATTAAAGGGGTCAGGTGGTTTAAACCGACACACACACACCAGGTTAATTCATTAAATAATTAATTAAAACATTTATGGGAGTTATCATGTTTGAAAACACACTTAAAGGAGTAAAAATAGGGTTTAAAACCCTAATCGTGCAAAAAGGAGCGCTACTAGCCCGCGTGGTAGGCCAGAGCCACCGGTAGCTGAGAGCTACCGGTGGTTGACAGCTACCGGTAGCCGAGCTACCAGTAGGCTGCAGCTACCGGTAGGCCGAGCTACCGGTAGGCTACAGCCACTGGTAGATCGAGCTACCGGTAGACATAGCCATCAGTAGCTGCAGCAACCGGTAGACCGAGCTACCGGTAGAAAGAGCTACCAGTAGGCTGCAGCTACCGGTAGACCGAGCTACCGGTAGGCCTTCTACTGGTAGGATAAGGCTACCGGTAGGCCTACCGTTACGCCAAACTTCACCGAGATTCCCAGACTAGAAAAACCAACACGAGATTTTCATAAAGTAATGGACCCCAAAAACCCGGGCCGTTACAAACTTCATAAAAAAATTATGATAGAGACATAAGGATATAATTTCTATCCTTTCTATCTGATTCAATATTTATTTTGTCAACAATTATCATAGTAGAATATTTATCAATAGAAGGAAAACCAATTTTAGTAGCATCAACAACTTCCAAAACAAGAGATAAGATATAAGGAATCATATTATTTTTCTAACCACAATAATTTTTTTCATCAAATCTTTAGATTCCTATACTGTTGATAGAATTGATATTATCTATGATAAGGATTCAAAAAGGGATCCTTGGATCTGATACTAATTGATGTTCTAAAGGATCGAATAATAATTGAGGGGGGGGGGGGGGTTGAATTAGTTGTATAATTTTTATAATTTTTATCACTTTTAGAAAATTAACCACTAAAACCTATTAAATTTCATTTCCTTATCATATTTTAATAAGTAATTATGCATGAAAAAGTATGAAAGCAAGTAAATCACACAATATTTACAAGGTTCAACATTAGGGTGAGAACCTACATTCTTTCCATAGAAAATTTAATGGGTCTATGGAAATTAACTATTATGAATAATTGAATACAACTTGTGAAAACTCCCATTATACTCATTATATTTCCTGATAGAAATGATTATACAAAATCCTGTCAGTTTATAAATATTTAATACAAAAAATTAATAAAAAAAGAATAAAGTATTTGTTCAAACTACTCCACAAATTCTCTATTCAGAGTCCTCAGTCTGATGTGGTTGGGTCAAATTCTCTTAGTATGATGAGGTTGGGTCTGATGGACTCATTCCGATGAATTTTGTCTGATGGAATCAGTATGATGAACCCATTCTTAATCTGCAATACTAAAAATCTTTTCAAAATCTCAGTCCAATCTTCCTCACTCAGGTAAATAATTTTTTTTTTACCTTTTTTACCTTTTAATGTGGTCTCAATATATAAAGATAACTTTGATATGAATCTTGAAGCACTCTACCATTTCTGATCACATGAATGTTTTTAGAGTTTGAATGTACTGTGCTTCTATTTATTGGAATCTCAGAATAGAAAGGGTGGGAAAGTAAAAAACTTTTCACGGTTACTCAAATTTCAAATCTCTGAAAATATCTCACATTTAAACTTCAACTTTTAATGCTTAAAAACTTATTAAGATTTCTCAAAATCAATATTCTTGAATTTACTAACTTTTATTCAGTCCGATGTAACTTACCTAGCTTCAGTCCAATGTAACTTCCTCAACTTCATTCTAATGTAAATTCCTCAACTTCAGTTCGATGTAACTTTATTACAATGGAACTTTCTCAACTTATTATGATGGAACTTATTGCTCGGCTCATTACAATATGACCATATTTCTCAGCTCATTACTATTTGAATTACTTCTTCAGCTTATTAGAATCTTACTATCTTCCTCTGCTCATTATAACCTAACTTTCTTCTGTAGAATTAGTTTGATGGAACATTATAATGATGTAATTTCCCATTATGATGGAATTTACCATTATGATGGATTCTACCATTATGATGGATTTTCTAATTATGGTGTTATTACCATTATGATGAAACTTTGAAATTATTCAAACCTCATCATCCATAACTCATTCAGAATTCTGAAAACATCTGTGCTAGGAATTTATAGATCGGATGAAAACTTTATTTTGATTCCTAGAAATGATAAAATCTTTATGATTCCTCCATTTCTTCAAAATATTTTATCAAGATAGTTTTCATGACTTACGAGAACTTCAATATTGGTAAAGCATGGGTTTACATCAGTTTAGGAAGTTTCATAACTTTCAAACTCCTAACATCACTACATTCATTCAACCTCTTTAGAAATATTATAAATTTATAACTCATAAAATTATTTCTAGAAAACATTGTGTTTGATAGATATTGAACTTTATACCGATGGCTCTAAGACCGATGTTGTGTCTAATTAACAACTTTAACTTTCTGACAACTTCTACAACCGGTGTTTCACAATCAGATGATCCGTGTTTGATGTTTCTTAGTTCGATTCTATGGGTTTGGAAAACAAATTATCAAAAACAAAATTATTCTCCCCCTTTATTTTTGGGTTTTAACATTAAAAAACTTTCACCTTTTTTCAAAAATATTATTTAAAAAAATATTATTTGTCAACAAATGAAAAGCTTTGTTAAAAAAACATCACCAAGGTTATTCAAGTACCCTATCCCTAGCTGTTTTACCATTATGAAAAATAGGTAGTACCCTCATGTGACACGTCATTTCCTTTTTCAATGGTGTATTACCCTTATGAAAGTAGGTATTACCCTTACAAAAAAGGGTTAATCCTTAAAGAAACCATGCATGACCCATATATAGATAGGGATAAACCTTAAGTATCCAGGTGATTACCCTTATGCATGTAATAAGTACCCTTATGCATCAGGAAATGTACTTGTACATAACAGGAGTACCCTTATGCAAGTTGGGGGTTAACCTTTTGTGAAAAAGAGTACCCTTACATATCTAGGTTCATACATTTATGTAATGAGGTATAAAACTTACACATACCATGGTTTCTTTATGAAAAAGGTAAGTTACCCTTATATAATCAGTGATTACCCTTACCCAAATGGCATGATGCCTTTACGTAGGATCTAATTATAGGGTTTGGAAAAACTATGAATTCAAAAGTAATAAAAAAGAATGAATATTGTGAATAAGAAATGTAAAAAAAATATTTTTCATGGAAATTCAGTTTGATTTCAAAAAAAGAAATGCATTCATGAAAATTTAACACAAATCATTCTAGATGTATGAAAAGATCACACAAAACTTTATGTCTAAAATGTGTCGCTTTTTCTTATAGTAGTGCTCCAATGAAAATAGTACAACATTCCAACAGATCTATAAAAAATAGTAGCAATTTAGATTCATACTTATCTCATAAATCTTTAATCACAATGACGTTTGTGATATTTAAACATTGAATCTTGGTTCATGAATTAATTGATTTGATTCTTCATTTTCGAACACCAACATGATTTTCAAAAATATCCATTTCAAAATCTCAGCCTTGATAAAATATTGATCTCACATATCCTCAACTTACATCAATATTTCTAAGGCATGGCTTGGATCATGGATCATAGAAGCATCATGAGGTTTTAATCACTTGAGAATAGTACAAGCATCATCGGATTTTATTTCATAATAATTAGAGTATTTTAGAAACATTGGTTTTCAGAATTGAATAGTCTCTCAAGATCCCTCTCTCCTTGATCTTCTTATTAAAAATTTTTAGATTAGCTTCTCAATTTATCATTATTGAATTATACACCCATCTTAGTGTTTATAATGTTTGAATAATTGAGGAGCATTGTAAGAATCATATCATTTGATTTTAATATTTATATTATGAAATTAGAAAATCTAAAATATTAAATTTGCTGCTTTATCTGATTTTTTCTAAGTATTGGATAACATATACATTGGGCTCTGATAAGACCTACACCCATCTATTTCACGAGCCAATTACACTTATGCTCTCTCAGTTTACACATATGACAAGGAATATGACACCTTCTCTATATAAGGTGACATGTATGTTTATTCAAAACACACCTACCACTATTATAGATCATGCAATATTCATCACTTACCTTTATCAATGCTAGTTAAAATCACTAATAAAGGGGGTGGATACCTTTATCAGTGCTAAAACAAATGCTGATAAAGGGTGACCTTTATCAGTTCTAAAAAAGCACTGATAAAACGTATATTTCATAAAAAAACTATTTCATTAAAAATCATATATTAATATATTAATATATTTCTATTATTATAAATAAAATATATTTTATTAAATATTATTTATATAAGACTAAATATATATTTACACATAATATATAAGATATTTAGTAAAAAAATGGCTTATATAATAATTAGAAAAAAACTATATTATTAAAAATCATATTTAATGTATAAATATATTTATATTGATATATATATATATATAATTTTCTTAAATATAATTTATAATAAATATTTAATTATTAATTAGAAAATGACCAAATATGTTACACTTAATATGTCATACAATAATTTCACATGTACATATTTGAAATTAATTCACTTTCATAGAGAGAAACATAAATAAATAATAAATTGTTAATATTATCATTTTTTATTTTTATTTATTAATATTAAATATTTAATGTATTATGTTTTTAATTATTAAATTTTATACATTTTTTATATTTATATTTTGTATATAATTTTAATTACTTTTTAATATATATATATATATATATATTTTAAATTTATTCATTTTAATTATCATTTATTTTATTAATATTTTTATAATTCATACAATTTTATTTTTTATTCGTTTAATATTTTTTGTAATATTATTTATTTTTAATAATTATTTATATTTATTGATTAAAATTTATAATTTTTTTTAGTACAATTAAAATTTAGATAATTAATATATGTATTCATTTTCATTTTAACATATATTCATATAACTAATAACACCCATTCATTTTTTTTTGTATTTTTCAATACATACAACTTTTAATTAAATTTCACTCATTTTAAGCATTAATTAATTTAATATTATATATTCATTAATAATGTTAAGATTTTTTTACCTTTTTTATAATTTATTAATTTTATATATTTATTCATTTAATATTTTTAAAATTTATTCTTTTTTAATGTTTTTATACATAATTATTCATTACTATATTTTATATAGAAATATATACATATATTTATAAATCAATATATATAATATTTCCTTAAATATGATTTGTATAATAAAAAATATGAGTTTACATTAAAAAGGAATATATTTAGTGATTTTTTTATAATTAAAAATTAATATTAACTAAAAATATTGGAAAATTAGTATCGAGTAAAGGTTTTTTAATAAAATTTCATTTGTTTTTTCAATTTAACATATATCAAACTTTTGTTACATTAATTTCACACACATATACATGTAATCAATGCAATTTCATAAAGAAACACACACAGAGAGACACACACATAACATTTTTATAATTTATTTAATTTTTAATATTCATTTTAGAATTTTATTTATTAAGATGATATATTTAATATATATATATTTTTTCTAATTGATAAATTTTATTAATTTTTTATATTTTTATTAAATATATATTATTTATTACATTTTAATATTTTTTCAAATTCATCCAATTTTAATATTCCTCATTCATTAATAATATTACAAATTTTTAATATTTTTGTAATTTATTCATTTTTAATTTTTCTTTGTTTATTTTTTGTAATTTTATATAGTTTTAATATTCATTTATACACATTTATTCATTATCATTTAATATTTTTAATATAGTTGTCATTTATATAATTAACATGTATTCATTTTCATTTTAACATATATTCATTTTTATTTTTTTAATAATATATATAATTAATAAACCTTATTTTTTTAATATTTTTGCAATCTATTGATTTTTTAATTATTAAATTTCACTCTTTTAACCTCCATTCATTTAGTATTATTCAATATTATTTATTCACTAAAAATTTTAATTATTATTTACTTTTATTTATAATTCATTCATTTTTAATATTTATTCATTTTAGATTTTTTATAATTTATTAATTTTATTTATTTATTTATACATATTTATTCATTAACATTTATTGTTTTCAATGTGGTTCTAATGTACATATTTAATATGTATTCATCTTTATTTTAATATATATTCATTTTGAATTTTTTTATAATTTATATAATTAATAAAACATATTAATTTTTCTAATATTTCTTAAGTTTATTCATTATTAGTTATTAAATTTCACTCATTTATAACATTCATGCATTTAATATTATTTATTCATTAATAATGTTAATTAATTTTTATTTTTTTATAATTTATTCATTTTTAATATATATTCATCTAAGTTGTTCAGACAGAGATAGGTTGGGATGATACTTCGATTGGTGCGACTCTCCAAGATCACCAAGAACCTCCTCTCAAGGTTAACCTTCCAAAAAACTTTTCTTCTAGAAAAATGAGAGGTTCTGAAGTAGATAAAGAGTGTTGTTATTATCCCAATCAATTATCAAAATTAATGAAGGGAATTTATGATTCTTTTGGGAAGGCCTCAGAAAATGAATGCGACAAGGTAAGGGACAAAAACTCCAATGTGAAAGTTCCTTAAAAAGATAACATGGGTAAACGGTTGTCTCATATACTCAGAGAGAATATTGATGACTGGTTTGTGATATGTGTATTTCTTGAAAATATTTTAGGGTGTTTTAATGCGCTAATTTATGTAATATAATTGATATTCTTAAAAATATTTCGTTTTTTGACTTGTTTTCTGATTTATGATAGGATACTACCAATATTTGGAAAAGGAACAAAAAGATACGATTATCATGAGTTGAAGACACTTCACAAAGCATGGTGAAGCAACATGGTGCAACATCGGAGAAATTAAGCTGCAACTGAGCTGGAATTCCAAAATTCATGTCGTGAAAAAATTTCACATCCTGAAACATTATAAGATGTAGACCCAAGATAGTACGTGAAGTGAATAAAAAAATAAATTCATGTACATTTCATGATACAAAATCATTACACATTATGAAATTGTTAGGACTACCCAAAAATGGGAAGATTCAGCATGAGTGGCAGAGACTTATTTTATGACCCAAAGACCACCCGAGATGACTTGATGACCCATTATGACATCATTGAATGAAAATCGATCCCTAATGAAGTCCATAAATATAGGATTGGGTGGCTTCTTATAGGGGGAATTCGAAGACCAAATTCTAGGGAGAGAAGTTGCATTGTTACATGGACCTCCACCACTTTCTCTCTATTTTTCTTTATGATTTTTTTCTTGCATTCCTTCCCTATTACTCTCGCATCATTAGGATGAGGGGTAAAACACTCATTGTTCTAGGGTTATTTATTTGAAGGGGGAAGGTATCATTGGATCTATTTCTTATTCTAACTCATGTATTTGGATTTCTGCAGTTTGATTATCACCTTCCAATCCATTTATTTTATTTGTATCATAACTATTGATAAAAAAATTTGAAAGAACATTTAAAATTTCACAACTGATTATCTTGAATTGAGTCATGAACACTATCACATTCAAGGAGACCAGGTTTAAATATGGTATCGAGACAAACTCGATTAGACAATTCCCTAATTACCTGACAATGGAAAAAGGGGAATCACCACATTAAAGAGGGGATTACTTGACTATTGGATCCACCCAATCTCAAATCAGATGCCAAACATAGAGTAATTAATTTATTTTCTAAAAATTCAGTTACACATAATCCTTGAATCTACAAAACCCCAGCATGCCTTTTTCTAATTGATTTTTAAACAAACCAAATCTGCTCTTTTATCCCTCGCTTTTAAAAATAATAAATCATATTTTTGTCCACTATCTTCAAAGTTAAATAAATCAATTCTTTTGAAAACTTGAATTAACTAATTTAACCATCTCCGTGGGTTCAACCTCAAACTTTCCTAATACTACATTTTAATTAATTAAGTTGTAGAGTTTGAGTTTTTATAAATTTTTTATTTTGATTAGACCAATAGGGATATAAAAACGCACTTAGGGCCTATCAATTTTATAGAAACCCTTTCCTTTTACACATATCATTGTAAGATTTTAAATATAATTAAACATAAAATTACAAGCCAAGTATCATCAAGTCTAGTTCATTGGAAGACTAGGTACATAAAACTGAAAACATGGGACTAAATAAAAAATTTATTTATTCACCATCCATTATAAGATCCTAACTTCCTTTGATCCCTTACAACTACATAAGATAACCTAGGGATAACATGAACAAAGGGATGAGACATAAAGCCAAGTAAGGGAATAAACATTAAAATATATCTTAGAACATGGATTAGAAGGCATAACATAATGATACAAAAAAGTCATGAAACATGATTAAATATAAGGAATCATAACATGGGATCATAAAATCATGAATTCATAGTAATGCAGAAGCAACATAAAACATGACTTTAGCATGAGTCAAGGCTCGTTGCATACAGAGGAGAACAAGTCAAGGCTCATTGAACATAGAGGAGCACGAGTCAAGTCTAACCACCAAGACTGTTGCACATGGAGCATGAGTTAAGGCTCACTACCCAGACCATTGTACATAATGTCTCATGAGAGTAAACATTACCCAATGTATTATAGCACTATCTAGGTGAACCCATCATAACATGTTCGGGAATATGTTTTCCACATAAATAATTGTACATAAGAAATCAAACATAAACATAATGGTTACCCATGGAATGAATTGAGTATCGTAATCACATCAAAAGCATAATAAATGGACGTATGATAAATGTGTCCATAAAAGAAAGGAATTAAGTCATACATGGAAATTAATAAAGGTTAATAGTCATAGATCATGATTAGTGATGTCATACTAAAGTGATAACATGTTAGAAGTGCATTTAAGAAACTTTAGAATTAAAACATTTTAGCATGGTTTAAGGAAAATATTAAAGATCGTTCAAAGAAGAAAAGCGAATAATATTTTATATAAAACAAAAAGTTAACCAAGAAAGTTTTCATAAAAAAGTAGTGATTTTAGAAAAATAATGGTGGCTTATAATAGATTATGGAGAACACTTGAAAGTTGGTAAGAATTGAGGATGTTCCCTCAAATCGAGAATGCTTATCGGGCAGAATTGAGTAGGGAACCTTTTGAAAACATGTATATAACCACAAAATATGGATGAAAAGATCTTGATACATGAGTTTGGAACATATAATCATCATTTAGAATATTTACATAAAAATTAAATAGAATTTTATTAGGTAAAAAGAGAGAAAGAATAACCCAAAGGAATAATGGAGGTTTGGATAGAATCCATTATCTTATGTCTAAAATGATTTTGCACTTGATCTTTATGTACTGATTAATAAAATTATATTAATTAATTAATAAGTTCATAACCATTTATAGATTTATTTTATTTGTTATAATTTTATTAAGTTAATTTATATCCCTTTAGGTGGGTTATGAAATTTAATTTCATCACTTAGAAGCGTGAGTTTCCTTTGTTTTCATGATCAATTTACTTGTATATGTGTATGGGAAAAACTTATAATGAGGATAGTTGTCTAGAACTAAAATTATATGCTATTAATGAACTTATATTCTATAAAAAACCATTTTTATTCAATAAGTGATGAATATTAATTAGATAAATAATTAACGATAATCATTTAGATTAATTTAGCATTTTTTGATCACAACGAACTCATTTTGTTCTATAAATTAATATCATGTGTACAAAATGATTTCAGAACATTTAATATGATATAATACATATATTATAATCTATTTCAACCATAAAAATGGTTTCATGACTAGACTTGAATATATAATTGAAATATTAAATCACGTCATCCACGAAGGTGATAGATCGACACCTCACAGACGATGTTTTCATTCTTAAAATAAAAGAGAGGAGATGATATTTGAAAAAGAATTATTACATAAACATGATAAAATTACATTATATGTAATATAAGTAAGTTTTAATTCCACTTGGAAATGAGTAATTAAGTAGAATATAAGAAAGTAAAGGAACTTGAAAAAGAAATTGAAAGAAAACAGAAGAGGGTTTTACCTCTTGATTCATTCTTCTTGAGAACCTCATTAGAGGATTGGTTTTGGTATTTTGTTAATGCCAAATGATCATATACATGGGGGATATATTTGGTAAATTATTTGAGCATAATTTTTACAAGGCTCAAGGCTTGAGAGGTGTGAGGAGAAGAGGTGGTGAGGGGTGATATTTTTAGTGGAGGAGAGGGGTGTTTTCTCATTATTTTATTCAATATTTTATTATTTTTCTCAAGAAAACCAATAGTGTTGATTTTCGAGACTAAATACATTAATTAGGTCATGTGAGTTATAAATATTTATGCCTAAAATAGCCACAAATAAATGAATAGTTTATTCAACATATAATGCATATATACAAAAAATTATCGTATTTTACTATTCACCAAAAATTCAAGTATTTCAGAAAAATCCCAAAAAATATCCATAACAATTTTTTGACATGTACAATTAAAAAATAAAATCCATTTTTTGAAAATAATTTTCTAAATATGAAAAATTGAATTTTTAATTATAAACATAATTTACTTTGAAAAATATATATTTTAAAATTAAAACAACTTTTCTAACATTTTGAAAAATTAATTAAGGTCTCATAAAATTATCTCATAATAATAAGGCATAAAAATATTAATTTATCAATAGATTTTATGAAAATACATTTTATTTTAAATTATTAAATTAGTTATAAAATTGTAATTAAATATTTATGACTTAAAAAATCCCAACACTTAATTAATATTTTTTAAAATATTTTTTTACTTATACTATGATATAATTATACCATATTGTAACTTATAAGATGGATACATTTTATTTATACATTTATTGGTGATGTTACTATTCAATTGGCTGATTTACTATTCATAAGGGTCACATTACTATTCCCAAGGTCAAGTTAATATTTAATCAGTATAGTTCATTAACTTCAAGAAATGATTCTTATTTCATTCATTCATCATTTATAAAGCTTGTATTATATTCTATATGTGTTTACACCGTATGAAATAATTATAAAAATGAATTTCCATTGATAAAAATTTGGGTCGTTACACTCTTCCCCCCTTATGAAAATTCAACCTCATTTTTTTTACATATTACGGTGAAAATTGGCGTGGGTAATTTTCCTTCATCGATTGCTCTGGATCCCATGTTGCCTCTTCATACTTATGGTTCCACAAAAGTACTTTGACCATGTGAGTGGTCTTGTTGCGTAAAACATTTTCTCTATGAACTAAGATCTTCACTGGATTATTGATAAAACACAATTTTATTGAATATTTTATTGATAATAAATGATATAATTTCCTCACATTGTGATAAATATTTTATTTATATAATATTTGGTATTAGATCATTCATTTGAAAATTTGATGAAAATTATAGTTTTACCCTTTAAAATTCACATTAGTATTTCGAAAATAAATGTTTTTATTTGAATTATTTAATATTAATTTTTTTAACTATGTTCTTGAATTAATGAGCTACAACTTTCATTCTGGACATATGAGCTAAATCATGAATTTGATAGGACTAAATGGTCTATCAAGTCAAAGATGGACTGTACTCGCCAGATTAGATACGACTTCAGTATTTGGGCCATAAATTCTTCATACGTGCTTGGAATGAGACCAAATCTGGAGAGGAGATCAATAAAAAAATTTATAACATCTTATCATTCTGTAAGGATAGTTGATTCATGTGTTTTATGGTTAAGAAGTTGTTGCAATTTGGCTTAAAAATTTGGTCGAATTTCCCCATTCACACTTGAAACCACTTGTAACCTAGCCACACATACACTATATAAATATGTATTTTTCTCATTTAGAGGGGTTTTAACATAAATTGGGAGATTAAAGGAAGAGTTAATTGGTTTTATTATATTTCTCCAGGCATTTCAAGACAAATATCTCTTGATTATAGGATCCCTTCATTGAAGCCTTCTTCTTCTTCTTCTTCTTTTGTTAATGTTTTTATTCTAGAAATAAATTTCTTAATTAATCTTCTATTTCTTTTGTTTCTTCTATTTATTTCAATTTTCTTGTTCTCTTAATCTTCCTCTCTCGGATAGAAATCAAGAGTATAAATGTTATTGGGTTATACCCTTTAAATGATCTTTTGTAAATGCAATGTTTCTACGATGATTACACCACCAATGGAAGAGTAATTCTTCTTAGTAATTGATCTAACTCTAACCATATTGACTTAATTATTTTGAATCAATGAGATGTTGTAATTAAAATATTATGATTTATGAATTTTGTTTTTAAATTAAAAGAAACTGAGCAAGAAATTGAACAATTCATGCAAAAACAGGCGAGGTTGATAATTGTGTGAATTTCATTGTAAAGACCCGTAAATTTCAAGGAATTTTTTTCTTAATTTCTTTGGAATTTTACGAGTCTGAAGTTTCTGACAGCACCTGATTCTGAGGCCCGGTGTGCCCGAAATAATTTTCTGAAGTTTTGTTCAGGTACGTTCAGTGAACAAATGAGCGGGTTTTTCTATCTTTTGAACCGGTGCTCGGAATTGAAATCTTAGGGCACTGATGAACTCGCGGCACTGGTATTCACTTAAGGAGACCTTTACTGCAGTTACTTTTTCTCGGGAGGAGAAGTTAATTTTTGGGGATTTGTATTAAAATAAATAAAATTGTTGTACACAATTTTATTATTTAAAAGTTAGTTAATTCCTACAATGGGGAGTTAGAGGTGGGGCCCACACGAACCCCCTAACCATTCATCTTACCTTAACTCCCCTTAAAACCCTAATTAATCTTCCCTTCATTTATTATATGGAGCCTCTCCACCTTCCACCCATTGATTGTGCCACCCCACCCAATGGATTAATTAATCTCTTAGTTAATTAATCTATGTGTCAACAATTCATTTTTTTGAATTTTTTTGAAATTGTTGGCAATTTTTTTAAAAAGAGGGGAAAACCTTTTCATCATTTTTGTTGGAAAAATTGGTGGGAGAGCTATTGAGAGGATTTAGAAAGAAGTGTTCTGCTCCGACGAAGAACACCAACCTTTAACAAAGGACGACTCTGACGGAGAACACGAAGTCACCGACGACGTGCCTTCTCTTCTTCTTCCTCCACGTCAAGGGAGGAGACACCACCGCGGGGAACGTCGCCAACGATGACGACTCTTCCTCCGACGTCGACGGAATCAAAACCGTTCTTCCGCGATGTCGTTCTATCACGACGCTTGCCTCTTTCCGCGGCTCGATGATGTGAAATGTCATAATCGAGGTAGGGGGTTGTTTTGTATATTTTTCATAAATCTGATTATACCCTCGAGCATGGGCGTTTAATTGGTTGGATGATTATTTGAACCACTAACGCGGTGGGTACGGACAAACGAACAAGTCCAGACCCATTGTCGTGTCATTCTTGATGCACGAAATGTTTGGTGACGACGAAACGGGGCCATAACGGAAATTTGGAGCTTCTGCAGTAGAGTTTGGGTCCTGAGATGACCGCCGACATAGACGGAAGCTAAAACGGACCACTGGAATGACTCCGGTGGCCCGCTAAATTTTTCCGGCGGCGGAGGTTGCCGGCACGGCGGCCGCCTGGAGGCGGCAGTGCCCTAGCGCGTCGCCGGTGGAAGTCCACCGCGGCAACGACCGCGACAGAGTTGTATCAGATCCCGCAGCCACACGAGATCTGGGAAGGCGGGGCGGTGCCAACTGGTATTGTCGGTACCAATTAACCCCCCCCCCCGCCCCCCCCCCCCCCCCCCCCCCCCCCCGCTTGGCCAGGCTGGCTGAGCTGTGGACAGCCGCGGGCCGGGCCGCGCCAGCTGGGCCGGGCCGCGCCCTACTGGGCTGGACTCGGACCCGGGTCGGGTCGACCCAGTTTGGGCCGACCCAGGGTGGGTTGGGCCGGGTCGGACCGGGCCCCGACCCCCCTTTTTCGACCATTTTCGGTTATTCACCCATAAGTTGAGCTATGGACTTCTGATCAACGCACCGTCAGTTGAGTAGGATTCCTCGGATCGATATGGTCGTTTAGTTATATTACACTCAAGGTTTCGGCAAGGTTTGGGTATAAAAGGGTTGGTTCGAACCCGAAACCAACCGATCCCTCAGAGCGGAAACACTTATAACTTAAGGACCAGACGTCCGATTGACGTGCTGTCAAATACGTTGGATTCCTTTTGATGAGACGGTTCTTTTGGCTTACTCCGCTTGAGATTCGGACATAGTTGGCGTATGGTCGGGTTGGTTTTAGCTTAAAAACCAACCGGGCCCCTGAAACGGAAAAGCCAATAACTCTCAGACCGGACGTCTGTTTGACGAACCGTCAATGGCGTTGGTAATTTCGTTGAGAAATGGTCCCTTGTGTATACCTCATGGGATTTCAGGGTATAGTTTAGATACGGTCGGGTTGGTTCATACACGAAACCAACTGGGCTCCCGTGACAAAAAGGCTAATAACTCACAGACTGAACGTCTGATTGACACGTTACTGTTACGTTGAGACCCCTATGATGAGGCGGTCCTTTGAGATACTTCCACGTGAGATTACATGAAATTTGGAAGTATCGACCAGTGTCTCATGGAGTGGACCCTCCCAGAGACGAGCTTATGGAGTTCAGAGACCTAGTAGCTGGCTGAGACTCAATGACTGCTTGTCCGATTCGTTTCAGAGTGACTTGACTAGCCTAGTGGGGAAGACTACTGTGTTGGGGCAGCAGACCCATGACGGAGGAGCGCTACTGTGTTGGGACAGCAGACCCGCGGTACTCGACAGGAGGAGTACCTCTGTAGGCTATTAGGGGGAGTGCTACTGTGTTGGGGCGGCAGACCCATGGCGAGGAGCGCTACTGTGTTGGGGTAGCAGACCCGCGATACTCGATAGGAGGATTACCTCAGCAGTCTAAGGTTAGTGAGTAGCACCTCAGAGTCGTGACAGGACTACTGCACTCGACAGAGGAGGAGTTCTCCTACAACCATGATTTCGATATCATGAATAAAATCCTGGTTTGAGCTGATTCAATGACCTTTGTGTTTTCCTCATGTTTGAGATGAGTTACTTGATAACTTAGGTATATGTATGGGCATATACCTAAGTAAAGGTTATCTGTTGAGATCTTTATTTGTGGTTTATCCTTGTTGGATTTGGTGAGACCTTGAGGGTATCGGGGTCCCTACTGAGTATCGTTATACTCATCCCTGCACGGGCTATGCCCGCACCTCGTTGTGTTGGTTGCAAACGACAGACAGCGCTGACCGAGGCAGAGTGTATGAGGATTGGACAGTACCCGAAGGTGGACACTCGGCGTGACGACACACGGAGCGGAATGATAGACGCGGAGTGATGAGGAGGAAATCTGTACCTACCCTTCAGGTAGAAACCTGGAGGATGATCCATGAGCTGCTTTACCATTCAGCTGTTTGTCATTTCAGTTATAATTTCTTTCAGTTGTAGCTGTACCTTTTCGTTGGGCTTGTATTTTCAGGCCCTTTGTACTTCCAGCACACTTGTTACACTGCTTTACTTAGTGTTTGCTTCCGCTTGTTCTTTGGTTGTGTGTGTTTACGTTTTATAAAGGCAATGTCTTCCCAGTTCTAGGGAATTACGCCTTTGGTGCTAGTCGCCAGCCCCTGGCCTATGGAAGGCGGACTTGGGGTAGTCATGATGCGGGCCCCGGGGGATGATTCGTGAAAGGCTAAATGTTACTACCTATGTCAACAAGGTGCACCTTTCTTTTCGGGAGCCTACCTGATTAGAACTCCACAGTTAAGAATTCTTGGCCTGGATTAGTAATCAGGATGGGTGACCTTCTGGGAAGTTTCCCAGGGTGTGTGTGAGTGAGGAAAAAACACACTGAAAGAACATGTGTTGGCCTGTGGGGATAGTCACTAGTCTGATAAGCGACCCTAGTGAGTAATAGCATATGGTGTGTGGGGAAGACAACCAAGGTATTACAGGAGACCCATGGGGTCAGATGATAAGGTTCCTGGCCTGGGGAGGCGGGTCGTGACAAAATGGTATCATAGCCAATACCCAGCCGGAAGTGCTTAGGCACTGCCTGGGTTTGAGGCTTGGGGTCCACAACGAGGGCGTTGTGCTTTAAAGGGGTGGATAATGTAACACCCCTGGAAAAGTGAGACTTAAAAGACTAAATGTTACTACCCATGTCAACAAGGTGCACCTTTCTTTTCTAGAGCCTACCTGATTAGAACTCCACAGTTAAGCATGCTTGGCCTGAAGTAGTAATCAAGATGGGTGACCTTCTGGGAAGTTTCCCAGGGTTTGTGTGAGTGAGGACAAAACACACTGAAAGAGAATGTGTTGGCCTGTGCGGATAGTCATTAGTCTGACAAGCGAACCTAGTGAGTAATAGCCTATGGTGTGTGGGGAAGGCAACCAAGGTATTACAGGATACCCATGGGGTCAGATGACAAGGTTCATGGCCCGGGGAGGTGGGTCGTGACATGCACTACTGGAAAAACCATTTTTTTTGTGACGGGACTTAATCCTGTCGCAAATAGTCCGTCGAAGAGCTTATTTGCGATGGGACAATCAACCCATCGCAAATAACCAATTATTTGTGATGAGAATAGACGCCCCGTCGCAAAAACTTTCGCGCGGGTTGGTGCGGTTTGTGCGCCAAACTGTGGGAAAGGGTATTTGCGACGGGTAGGCACCGCCCGTCACAAATACCGGGAGACGGTAAGAACTAGTTGCGACGGGGGATCCCTCGTCGCAACTAGTTCGACCCTCAGAGGGTATTTGTGATGGGTCCCGTCGTAAATAACTGGCAACGGTAAAAACCTATTTGCGACGGGATGATGTCCAGTCGCAAATAGTGTGTCGGCATATTACTTTTTGCGACGAGCCCGTCACAAATAACCTTTTAACCGCCAACCGTAATTAATGAGACCGAAGGTATTTGCGATGGGTCCCATCGGAAAAAATACTATTTGTGATGGGAATCCCGTCGCAAATAGTCTAGCCGCAACTAATCTAACCTATATATACCCTCCATCAGTTTTTTCTTCCCTCCTCCTGAATTCCTTCTTCCTCTGCATCTCTAAACTCTAATTTTAGAGTGAAAATTCTTGAGAGTTAGTTTTTTTACGAAGAAGTTGTGAAGCCACCTACAATTATAAGAGATCAAGTTTAAAGGTATTTATGTTTTATTTAATTTAGTATTTATTTTATTTCTTTATATTAGTTTTAAATATTGTTGATTAGTTGTAATTAAGTTAGATTTAAATTGTTTTGTTATCAATATTTATTTGCAATAATAAAATTAAATTATCAGTACTAATTCTTTGTAATTAATAATAATTAATAATTATTAACGATAATTAGTAATGTATATAAATAATTAGTAGAAAATAGTAATTAGTAGCTGTATTTTGCAGTAATTAATAGTAATTAACACTAATTAGTAATAATTAGAAATAAATCGTAATAATTAAAAAAATAGTAATAAATGTTTACAATTAGTAATAAATAGTATTAATTAGTAATAATTAGTAATAAATACTAATAAATAGTAATAAATACTAATAAATAGTAATAAATAGTAATAAATACTATTAAATAGTAATAAATACTAATTTTTTTTCGACAAATAGTAATAAATAGTAATAATTAGTAATAAATACTAATAATTAGTGATAAATACTAATAAATAGTAATAAATACTAATAAATAGTAATAAATACAAATAAATAGTAATAAATAGTAATAAATAGTAATAAATAGTAATAATTAGTTATAATTAGTAATAAATAGTAATAAATAGTAATAAATAGTAATAATTAGTAATAAATAGTAATAAATAGTAATAATTAGTTATAATTAGTAATAAATAGTAATAAATACAAATAAATAGTAATAAATTGTAATAAATAGTACTAAATAGTAATAAATAGTAATAATTATTAATAAATACTAATAATTAGTAATAATTAGTAATAAATACAAATAATTAGTAATAATTAGTAGTTAATAGTAATAATTAGTAATAAATATTAATAAATAGTAATAAATAGTAATAAATAGTAATAAATAGTAATAAATAGTAATAAATAGTAATAAATAGTAATAAATAGTAATAAATAGTTATAAATAGTAATAAATAATAATAAATAGTAATAAATTGCAATAAAAAGTAATAAATAGTAATAAATAGTAATAAATACTAATAATGAAGAATAAATACTAATAATTAGAAATAAATACTAATAATTAGTAAAATACTAATAATTAAAAATAAATACTAATAAATAGTAATAAATAGTAATAAATAGTAATAAATAGTAATAAATACTAATAAGTAGTAATAAATAGTAAAAAATAGTAATAATCCGTAATAAATAGTAATAAATAGTAATAATTAGTAATAAATAGTAATAAATAGTAATAATTAGTAATAATTAGTAATAAATAGTAATAAATTGTAATAAATAGTAACAAATAGTAATAATTAGTAATAAATAGTAATAAATAGTAATAATTAGTAATAATTAGTAATAAATAGTAATAAATAGTAATAAATAGTAATAAATAGTAATAAATAGTAATAATTAGTAATAAATAGTAATAAATAGTAATAAATAGTAATAAATAGTAATAAATACTAATAAATAGTAATAAATAGTAATAAATAATAATAAATACTAACAAATAGTAACAAATAGTAATAAATAGTAATAAATAATAATAAACAGTAATAAATAGTAATTAATACTGATAAATAATAATAATTAGTAATAAATAGTAATAAAAAGTAATAAATATTAATAATTAGTAATAAATAGTAAAAATTAGTAATAAATAGTAATAAATAGTAATAATTTTTAATAAATAGTAATAAATAGTAATGAATAGTAGTAAATAGTAATAAATAGTTATAATTAGTAATAATTGGTAAGAATTCATAATTATTATAATAATTAGTAATAATTAGTAATAATTAGTAATAATTAGTAATAATTATTAATAATTAGTAATAATTAGTAATAAATAGTAATAAATAATAATAAATAGTAATAAATAGTAATAAATAGAAATAAATTGTAATAATTAGTAATAATTAGTAATAAATAGTAATAAATAGTAATAATTAGCAATAAATAGTAATAATTAGCAATAAATAGTAATAAATAGTAATAAACAATAATAAACAGTAATGAACAGTAATGAACAATATGAAAAACAATGAACAATAATGAACAACAATGAACAGAAATGAACAGTAATGAACAACAATAAACAACAATGAACAGCAATGAACAACAATGAACAAGAATGAACATGAATTATGAGGAATGATTAGCAATGATTAGAAATGATTAGAAATGATTAGAAATAATTAACAATGATTAACAATGATTAGGAATGAAATCAATTGTAATAAATTATAATAACTTAGCACAATTTCCAGTAGATTGACATCACTCCTTTTGCTCGATTATTCTTCTCCTTTCAACTCTCACCAACTCAAAACATAATGAAAAGTATGCTTCTATGTATGCATATCCAATCTCGTATGCACGAGTTTGAATATGCATTCGTAGGACCACATTTTTTATAATGTCGTCAGGTGGTGAAAGTTGCAAGAAGAAGATTCATCGACGAAAAAGGGGCTCTTTTGTCCGAAAACTCATTTACTTGCATCTTTTTCACACTGAAATCACAATGAAGAATCTGCTCGGAGGTACGCTTATACATTCTTGTATGCATGAGAATGAATATGTATACCTGTAAGAATATTCTTCATTGTGATTTGAGTGTGATAAAATTGCAAGTAAATGAGCCGTCAGACAAAAGAGTAGTCGTCAATCCATTGGAAATTGTGTCACTCGTAATTAATGGTAATTATTATGAAGTAGCTATAATTATATATCTTCTTTTTTTGGATAGTGTTTTCCTAATTTAAAATTATTCAAAAAAAGTAATTATTTTATATTTTGTAGAAAAATATGGAACAAGGAATTTGAAAACAGTCATTATTAGATGATCACGCTTGGATAAATCAGTGTAGAAATCTAAACGGTTCTGGTTTAAATCCTAAATATATTGAGGGTGTTGAAGCTTTCTTATCATTTGCATCATCAAAACCAATTTTTTTTTCAGAATGCACAATTAAGTGTCCTTGTAAAAAATGTGCTCTGAGAACGTTTGACACATTTGACAAGGCTGGAGGACATCTCTCGCAGTTTGGTTTTCAACCAGATTATATTTTTTAGTATCAACACGATGAACATAGTTCCTGATAAGATACTAATAACTTGATTCCGGATCCACCATGGTTTCAAAATTTAGTACATGATGTTGGAGGTCCATCTATTCAACAAACTGGAACTCAGGATGATATTGATTTAACTCCTGAGTTGGCACCGTCTGAATTTTATGAGTTATTGAGGTCTGATGACAATTCATTATATCCTGGTTGCAAGATAAGAAAATTAGAAGAAGTTACAAAATTTATGCCTATTAAATCAGACAATGAAATTTCAAACAACTGTTTTGATCATATATTTTCTTTGGTTAAAACACTGTTACCTGAAGGAAATGTGTTGCCTATAAATTACAATGAGAGAAAGAGGTTGGTTCGTAATCTGGGCCTTAGTTATTCAAAGATTTATGTATGTGAAAATGATTGCATATTATATTCTGGTGAAAATGAGTTGTTGGATAGTTGTCCCACATGTGTACAATCGAGGTATAAAGAAGCTCAATCGGGGAAGTCTGGATCGATTCCTATAAAAAATTTGTGATATTTTCCCCTTACACCAAGGTTTCAATGTTTATTTATGTCTCAGAACACAATATCAATGATTTCATGGCACACAACCAAGATTTCAACCAATAAAATCTTGAATCATCTATTTGATGGTGATTCATGGAAACATTTTGACCGACTGCATCCATCTTTTGATTTAAAAGCCCGAAACGTGCAATTGGATCTTTCTACTGATGGTTTCTATCCGTTTGGTTCTTATGGTAGTCAGTATTCATGTTGTCCTGTCTTTATAACTTTGTAAAATTTTCCTCCATGGATGTTGATGAAGGAGACCTATATCTTTTTGACCTTATTAATCCCAGGACATCTGAAAAAGAATATTGATGTTTATTTGAAACCATTGATTGATGAGTTAAATTAATTGTGGAGTAATGTTGTTAGTACATATGATGTTGATGCAAAACAAAATTTCATAATAAAAGCTGCATTGATGTGAATGATTAGTAACTTCCTAGCATATGGAATGTTATCTGGATGAAGTAAACATGGTCCGAAATCATGTCCTTACTGTATGAAAGATAAAAAATCCTTTATGCTCATCAATGAAAAAAAACCTTTCTATTTTGACTGTCATCACATATTTCTTCCAACTGACCATCCTTTTTAGAGGAAAAAATCTCATTTCCGAAAAGGCACAATTGAAAGGGATGAACCTCCAAAAATGATCTTAGTTATAGAGTTAAAATCAGTTGTATTTTCATTACCTACCATCACATTTGAGCCAATAGTAAACCAACAGAAAATTCATCGCTTTGGGAAAGAACATAATTGAATAAAATAGAGCATTTTTTGGGATCTTCCATATTGGTCTCATTTGCTGGTCTGCCACATGTTGGATGTCATACATATTGAGAATAATTATTTTGATAATTTATTTCATATAGTTTTGGATACACCAGTTAAGACCAAAGTTAATGTAAAGGCACAATTAGATATTTCCCAAATTTGCAGACAACTGAAACTTGAACTATTTTAAAATGTAAGATCACAGAGGTTAATGAAGCCAAAAGTAGATTATATATTTTCCAAAGAGAGTCTCATATTATTTTTTTAGTGTAATGCATATTTGAGACTTCCAGATGGCTATGCTTCCAATTTGGGCAGATGTGTTAAGAATGGTCATATTAACAGATTAAAAAGTCATGTTTTTTATGTTATAATGGAAATACTTATGTCTATTGGATTAAGATGTTTGTTTAATTATATGATTTGATATTTGATAACAGATATATCATATTTTTTTGAGACATTTGTGTGGTGAAAATAGACTATGATTCAATAAGTAAACTGGAAGAAGATGTTGTTGTCATTATATGTAAACTAGAAAAAATCTTCCCGATGGATTTCTTTGACTCAATGGAACATATGCTATTAAATTTGCCACATGAAGCTAAATATGGAGGTCTGGTATAGTTTTGATGGATGTACCCATTCGAGATATGCATGAATAAATTGAAGAAAAAAGTACGTAACAAAGCATCAGTTGAAGGCTCAATTGCTGAAGCTTATTTTAAGAGGAAATTTCTTTTTTCTACTCTCATTATTTTGAATCTAAATATCCCTCAAAACACAACCTTATGGGTTGGAATGAGGGGAATTTTGATGATGAAATGGAAAATCAATTATTAGTTTTTAATCATCCAGATCTTGGTTTCGGTGGAGTTCATAAATGATTACTTTTATATGATGAACATCACATAGCTCATACATATGTTCTACTCAACTGTGAAGAAATGACATCATTTGTACTGTGAGTTCTTCTATCACTTATTCTATTATTTATGTTATAGTACACAAAATTATTTTATTTATAGGTTATATGATAATCATATCAAGAACACTACTAGAAAAATACCCTATACCAATGGTTTGGAACCGTTGGTATAGGCTATAATAACAGTTTGGAGAACTGTTACCAAGTAAGCCATGGGGATAGGTCTATACCAACGGTTTTGGGAAAACCGTTAGTATAAACCTATACCAATGGTTTTGAAAACTGTTGGTATAAGTAATATGAAAATCAATACCAATGGTTCAATAAACCGTTGGTATATGTAATTCAAAAAATAATCATCTGGTTGGTTTTGATCCCAACACCTCCCATTTGTGATTGAACGACCTAACCACTAACCTAACTTACTTCTGTGAACATAATTTCATAAATATATATATGTATTGTCATAAGTATTTTAAATTTTGATTTATTTAATGTCCTCTGTATGAAGATTCCATTAAAAATACATGTACCTATACCAACAGTTTTGAGAACTGTTGGTATATGTTCGTTGATTTTGGAACCTATACCAACGGTTTTGGACAAACCGTTGGTATAGGGGGGACCTATACCAAAGGTTTGGCCAAACCGATGGTATAGGTCCAAATTAGTGAACTATACCAATAGTTTTCCCAAAACTATTGGTATAGATCATATTTCCAGTAGTGGAAACAACTTCCACAAATTATAATAGCTTCCCTTGAAGAACACAAATACTTTTTTTTCTCAATGGTTTCAAAAACTGGTAACATAAATTATTGATGGTTTAATATATCAATTCAGTTTATTATTTATTATATTGATAATTGTTTTAAAAAATTTCAGGTGTCTCAACATACTGATAAAATTGATAATTGACTATGTATATTGAGTAACCCACCATCCAAAATGGTTAAATATTATAATGCATATGTGGTGAATGATTTTCTATTTCATACACAGGCATATGGGGAATTAAAAAAAATGAACATTGGATCTTTCTTGAGAGGATCACATCATAGAGAAACTGAAGTTGACTTTTACGGCATGCTGGATGAAATTATTGAACTGTGTTTTCTAGGGAAAAATTACATAACAATTTTTAAATGTTGGTGGTTGGATACTAAGAGAGGCTTGCATGTTCATCTAATTCATGGAATCTTTGATATTAAATATAAAATTATTGTTGTATTAAATGAACCATTTTTACTAGCTAAATAGGCATATCAAATATATTATACAAAGTATTGTGCTACTTCAAGAGACCTGAGTGATTGATGGAGAATAATAAAAATGAAATCTCTGGAAAATATGTTTATTCAAAATGAATGTGGTTCCGATAAAGTACAAGGAATTGAAATTTTTCAAGAGACTACTCAAAATTTATCTTTTTCACAAAGATAAATGAATATCGATGATGACACCCCACAATTAAGAGTCGATGGTGATGATGATGTTAATGATGTTACAAATGAATTTGAAATAAAAAGAGTTAATGAAACTGAAACTCATATGGATATTGATGATGTTGATGATGAATATAAATACATTGACATATGAAGATGATGATGAAGGTGAACATTGACATAGTTAAATGATGGTTATAATCATAACTAATATATGTCTATATGTAATAGTTATTTTCAACTCTCTTCTAATAATAATAATTTTGTGTTTTAGATGAACCTTGATCTATTTAGTGCATTGGAGGAGGATGATCTACCTTTGGATGAGAAGGATTTGGGATTATCTGAACCTCAACCTACTGACAGTTCAGGGGGTACGTGGAGGGGGTGCGGTCTTGCGTGACTGATGATTCATGACCCTATCCCTGAGTGATGTCCACATCTGGGTTTCGATCCACGCACGCAGAGGTATGATAACCTTTATATTTTAGTTAGATTTCATTAATTTATTTATGTAATAATTGTTTTATTATTTTTTCTTTTTTCATAGTTTTGCACATGTAGATATTGGACGGGGAGAACTATCTCGCACAATTATTTTTCTCAACCCTGGATCACATGGGAACAGATTCCCATTGATGTGCGGCTTGGAATGTTCAATCATTGGCTAGTACATAAATAAATAATATTTATTTTGAAATTTATTTCATTAATAACTTGATATTATAAATTATTTGTAGGGTTTATTGTATCCCATCAATGATAGCATGCCTGACGCTATCCACGAGGCATGGGAGGTGTCTATGTGTGAGAATTTCTACCAGTTTTTGCACAATTTTAGAAGGATAGCCATTAATAAAGCAGGAGTGACAATATTTGATGATTCATGTAGAGCTCATCGACCAGAGTATATTTAATCTCATGTTTGGGATGAATTATGTTCACACTGGTTGAGTGGTGGATTTCAAAGGAGGTCTTGATTGGGCCAACAGAATCGGGGGAGACAGGAGGTGACACATCGAGCTGGTAGCTGTACATTCAGTACGCATAGAGAGAATCTAGTAATTATGTTTTTTTTAATATTTTATATAACATTAAATATAGAAATTTTATTTTATATTCATATAGGAATTCAAGCATCTCGATATTACAGAGTACGACGTTTATCAGAGGATGTATATTGATCCAGCCACTGAAGAGATTAGAGGTGATCACCAACGTCAGATTGTGGTCAGTATTATTTCTTTTGTAGTTTGAAAATTAACTGCATATAATATTTTTGCTATTTTAATTTTAAATTAAAACTAAAGGAGTCATATGAGGCCGCGACCTCTCAGACACAGGCTGAGAGTCAGACTGAGATGGATAATCAGACTAGTGGCCACCATTTTGATGAGGCGACATGGATGCAGGTGACCCAATATGACTTCTAGAAGCACCAAGTAGTTGGTATCGGCTCTCATTTGACTCTCGGGACTTATTATGGCACTGTTGTGGCGTTGGCGTCCAGCTCGAGAGGATATTGTGAAGAGGCATCACCTTCTGTCTCACAGTATCCGGAGTAGTTGCGAGCTCAAATTGAGATTATAGAGTGTTTGCAGAAGTAGCAGGAAGAGATGCGTCAGTAGCACAAGGAGGACATGCATCGATGGCAGCAGCAGCAGTACGAGCAGATGGAGTACATGCACCGTATGACTCATAGTTTAGGGATTACATTTCCTCCACCATCTCCTCCATCTCCTCCAGCTCCTCCAGAAGACTATCCCCCATTGATTTTTTTGTTCTATTAAAAGCATTTGAATTGAACATTTGTTGTAATATGAACTATTTACAGTTTTTGCCTTTTATATTGGTGCAAATATTGCATATTTTTTTAATATTTTAATATTTATTTCTTTATTATTATTATTATAATTTTTAATGTTTGTTTATTTTACTAATAATAATAATAATAATATTTTATGATATTTTATATTTTTTTGCGAATAATGAGAATTTTAATATTTTTTATTTTTTTATTATTTTAATAATATTAATATTATTTTTCCATTAGTCATAATAATAATATTATTTTTATTTTATTATGTATTTGAAAATATTGAGAATTCTAATATTTTTTTTTATTTTAATAATATTAATATTTGTTTCATTAATCATAATTATATATTTTTTATTAAGTATTTACGATGGGGCCTTTTACGATGGGACCTCATCACAAAAATATTATATATATATTTTTTAACACATATTTGCGACGGGTTACTTTACCATCGTAAAAACTTTTTTTGCGACGGGCCCGTCACAATGGGTTTATAACATAAATCTATTTGCGACAGTGCGTCATCTTGTCGCAACATGTTCTTATATATATAATTTATTTAATCGGAGATCTATTTACGACGAGACTGATTCCCATCACAAGTAGTGTTTTTTGCGACAAACCCGTTGCAAAAAAATACTATTTGCGATGCCATTTTTTACAATGGGTATTTGTGATGGGACCCTGTCGCAAAAGGATTTTTTCAATGGGATCCTTTAACAAATAGCCCATTTCAAATATCCGAAATTCCAGTAGTTTAGTGAGAGCGCGATCTTAATCGGCAATACAAGACCACATGAGATCAATTTGAAGGGTTCAAATATAATCCCTAAACTCAATTCATCCACATTTCTAGAATAGATATATTCCCTAATTTACCATTTACCATAATCTAGTATTGGAATAACAATCAACGCAGGGTGCTATGATTTCATGATTCGAAGCTAGATTAGGGTTAATTTCATTTCATCATTGTGGTTAAATTAACACCCATAGGGTTTAAGGGTTAGAAAATTAAGGGATCATAATTAAGTGGATTTTAATTTAAATTATAATTATTAATAAGTAATTGAAGAGTTAAATTCATACTAGTTACGCTTTTTAAAATATTTTTCTAAACAAATATCCTCATTGTGTGTTCTTAATCAAATTTCATTTCAAAAATAAGAAAAAAAATACAATATTCTTACAAAAAAATTATTCTTCTTACTTTATAAATAATAACCCCCCAGTACTTCTAATTTTTTTTACATTTTTTTTATTTTTAAAATATATTTAATATGTTTTTAAATTAATTCCTCCTTTGAGAGATGACTTTGGTCATCCACTCTACTGCACCTAAGTACTCAAAAATCACATTTCATTTGAGAGTTCCCAGGACAACACCCTTTAAAATTGGTTCCATTTCTGAGGAGGCAAGTATTTTATTTAACTAACTAGAGTTCTTTGTTTACTTTTATTTTATCCTTTTGTTTTCTCTTCTTTCTTATTTCTTCTTTATTCTTTCCCCTTCCTCTATTTTTGTTTCTTTTTTTATTTCATTCTTCTATCTTTTATTATTTATTTGACCATCAATTGAAACTTATTATCATGATATTATGGTATAATCTTATTAATTTATATGATTTATGACATGATCCCATCCCGAGGATCTATTTGATATAGACCTTGAGATTGAACACAACCGTAGGGCTCAAATCAGAAAATCTCAGTCTACAGGAAGTGTCGAAATTTACAAAACTGGGTAATTACTTCACTCTAAGAACATTGAAATTGTAAACACTTCTAAATCCAACCTAAAATAATAACAAATGTCTTCAAACAATAATAATGAACTTAATAGAACCATTCGAGAATTGGATGCACCGTATATTAACTATCAACCAAATTGTATTGCATAACCAAATCTCGAATCTGATTTTAAACTAAAATTTGGGTTAATTAACCTACTTCAAAAATTTCATAGATTATCTGGTGAGGATCCAAACAAACATTTAAAATAATTTAATGTGGTTTTCTCAACCCTTTAACCAAGAAATGTCTCTTAAGATCAAATAAAACTAAGAGCATTCCCATTGTCACTTAATGGAGCTATAAAGGATTAGATGTATTATTTACAACATGAAGATATAACATGTTGGAATGATTTGAAATATATTTTCTTGAAGATATTTTTTCCATCATCAAGGACCAATTTCATTTGTAAGGAGATCTTAGGGATCAATCAAGAACAAGGGGAGTCAATGTATGAGTATTGGGAGAGATTCAAGAAGTTGTGCGCAAGCTGTCCACAACAAAAAATTAGTGAGAAAATCCCCATCCAATACTTTTATAAAGAACTCACACCTATAGAGAGGAACATGGTGGATTCTAAAGATGGAGGAGCACTGGAGGACAAAACACTAGTATCCGCATGTACATTGATTAAAAATATGGCACAAAACTCTCAACAATTTGGCGATTGTGGTATGCCACATGTTAGAAGAATACATTAGCTAAGTCCATCTTCTCTTGAAAGTCATTTAAATGATACCAAGTTAGAATAATTGAACACTATGGTGAGACATATTGATTCTGAAAAAAAGACACCCCAACCCTATCCCACAATTCCTTATAGAATTTTCACCGAAACAGACCACTTGAACTTTCTAAATATTTCTATAGATATTATGTCTTATATGATGGATATTACCATTCTCCTCATAATGAAGAGAGAGAAAGGTTGATGATTTCCTTATTATAAATTTTATTTATTAGTGATGAATCTCACATGATATTTTATAGTTCTTGAAAAAAAACATTTAGATGTCATTTTTGGGATTGATTGGCTAGTTGAACATAAAGCCTAGATGGACTGTTATCTGTGGAAGGTCTCCTATACCGCCCCTAATGGTCTTTTCCATGTTCTCCAAGGAGAATGGGAAACAACATCGAGTAGATTGAAAACATATTTTCTTGATTTGGGTAGAGTAATATTAGTGTTTACCTTTGATCTAGAGTAATAAACTTTGAGTGGGTCTCTTCCTCCAGTGGTCTTTAAGTTTCTCTATGTGTTTCCATATGAATTTTATATCTTTCTACTGGTATGGGAAGTACAATTTTCTATTGACTAGGTACCAGGTACCTAGTCTATCTTTATTACTTCTAACCATATGAAACTATCTGAACTGAAATAGTTGAAGCCTTAGTTTTATGATTTATTAGATAAAGGTTTTTTAGGCCTAAGTGTATCAACTTGGGAAAAAACTATTATTTTTGTAAAGAAAGATGATGGGACACTTCACCTTTTTGTTGATTACTGGAAACTCAACTGAGCTATAATAAAGAAAAAATATCCATTACCTTATATAGATGATTTTTTTATTATTTTAAAGTGGATAAGTGTTTATCAAAGATTAATATTTGATATTGTTATCACTAGTTGAGAATTAAAGAATCTGACATCCCAAAGACCACCTTACAGAGTATGTATTCCCATTAAAATTATCTTGTAATTCCTTTTGGTATGACCAATTCTCCTTTATTTTTTATAGATTCTATGAACAAGATATTATATAAGTATTTCAACTCATTCATAGTAGTTTTTTATGACATCATAGTTTACTATAAAATTGAGGAGGATCATGTGTGTCATTTGAGAGAAATTTTGGAAATCTTGAGGGATAACTCAATTTATTTCATGATATCAAAATTTGATTTATAGACTCATGAAGTGAAGTTATTGGGACATGTGGTCTTGAAACATGGTATTTCTATTGATCCTAAAAAGGTTAGGATTGTTATGACATGGGAACAACAACATAATTTCATCAAGATTTGAAACTTCTTGGGTTTAAAAAGGTATTACCACCAGTTTATCAAATATTTATTAATGTTGGATTCTCCAATGATAGATATCACTTGGAAAGATAAAATTTATTATGGGATTAAAAGTGTTATAATTATTTTTATTAGTTGAAGTGTCTTTTTTTAAATCTGCATTAGTGTTGACTCTTTTAGAGGCTCAATAGATATATGTGGTCTTTTGTGACACATTAGGTTTGGGTTTGGGATGCATTATCATGTAGGGTTATCATGTGGGGGCCTATGGTTCCCAAAATCTTAGTAAACAAGAGAATAACTATATGAAACATGATCATGAACTCATCACTAAGATTCATGTTCTTAAGATTTGGCATAATTACCTTTTTATAGAAAAGTTTACTACTTATTATAACCATAAAATATTGATTTATATATTATCACAAATATATTTTAATATCAAACAGTATCATTGGGTGGATTACCTACCATATTTTGATTTTGAAATTTCCTACACACTTGGAAAATGAAATTTCAATACGGGTGTTTTGAGTAGTAAACTTTGAACCCAAGCTGTGAAAGAATCATTGGATGAGTGGAATTTTATAGCTCTATTTTATTGTATGCATTTTCATGCTTGGGAGTATGATACCGACATTTTTATAGCAAGAGTAAAGCTAACATCATCTCTTCTCAAGATGATTATTTGAGAGAATAATCTTGTTGATGAGTTTTATATAATTAGGGAATCACTTTATGGTAGGGAGACCATAAAAGAGTGGTTGTTATCTTCTAAGGACATCCTATGTTTCCAAAACTGGTATGTTGTATTTTTTCCCTTAAGAAAATATTTCATGGGGGATTTCCACAATTCTCAATGGGTAGTTCACCCTAGTATCACTAAGATTTTCTATGATTTGAATTTATGATTTTGGTGACAAGGTGTGAAATGATACATTGCTGATTTTATTTTTCATTGTTATATTTATCAGTTGGTCAAGTCCAAGAACTAGTATCCTTCATATTTGCTTCATCCATTTCATATTCCTACATGGAAGTGGGATGGCATTTCTTTGGATTTTATGGTTGGATTACATATAACCCTTTAAATATAAAATTATATATGGGTATTTATCGATAGGGTGAAAAAAACATCTCACTTTATACCCATTTGTGATACAACTAGAGTTGGGGACATGGGAAATATCTGTGTATAGGTGATTATTATATTTCATGGAGTTCCATCTATTATATTTTCTGATATGGATCCCCATTAACATTCTCATTTTTAGAGAGGCCTTTAGAAGGCAATGGTATCCTAGGTTAGTTTTATCATAACATATCATCCATAGATATGTGGATATAAATAATGAGATATATAGATTATTGAATAAATGCTTCATGATTTCTTGATTTTAGTGGATCTTGAAATTTCTACATGGGGCTGGTTGAATTTTTCTATAACAAGTGATACTATTTATCCATCAGTATAGAACTATTTGAGGCCTTGTATGGATAGTTTGGTAAATTTCAATTGTGTTGGTCGAAGATTAGTGAAACTTCCCAGGTTGCACCTAGTTTTTTCCAAGAGATGATGAAAAATAATTATTTTACTTTTCATGGAATGGTGATGACATGGAATTGGAACAAAAATTATGCTGATCTTCATAGACTTACCTTAGAGTTTTTAGTCAGTATCTAGGTGTTCTTGAAAGTTTTTACTTAGTTGGGTCATCGACAACTTGGGAAACAAGGGAAGTTTACTACGAGATATGTGCGACCATTTGAAATTGTTGAATAGATTGGAAGTTTGGGTTACTATTTGGACTTACCACCTCAGTTGATGTCAATTCATGATATGTTTCATGTATCTTAGTTTTGGAAGTATCTCTCAAACCTATCTCATGTTTTGAGCTGGGAGGACCTTGATGGTGAACCTATTTTATCAGTGACTATGTATATAGTTTAGATCATTGATTTCTGAGACAAAGGTTCTTCATAATAAGTCTATACCTTTTTTTATAGTTCTATGTAATCGGAGTTCTACTTTACATGAGACTTGGGAGTGTGAGGTACTAATGAGAGATCAAAGCCTCATTTATTTGATATAGAGTCTTCTTGATAAGATTTCTAGGGGTAGAAAGAATTTATGGGTGGAGATTTTAAAATCCCTTTACCATCTTTCAGGTACTTCTATACCCACTCATTGATCTCACTTGGTTGGGCATTGGTCTAGGTTTTCTGTAAAACTTTTAAAGTTTCTATATGTAGTTGTTCCATGTAAGAGCTTGTCTACAACATGGTGTTTGTGGTTGCAGCATGGCCTCTATGGATGTGGCATAATCGGCCATGATTCCTAGCACAACTACATCATGGGTGATATAGTTGTAGCATGGGGGGTTTGATTTGGGTTTTTTGGGCTACTACGTTTTTAGGCATGACCGCACTGTGGAGGGAGTTGTTGCAGCATAGGGTTTTGAGGAGTAGTTTTGGTTGGTACTACCTATTATGAAACATTTATGACATAGTGGTGGGATGTGACTTAGTTCATTCCTTGACAATAATTGGGATACAATATGGAAGGAATATTATGACATAACCTTATACCAAGTAAATATGATCTGGGTGAGGTATGTGTTGTGGTTTCTAGATCCCAACTAGGTGAGGATGACCATGGAATGGTCTCATACACTACACTATGGCCTGAACCTATTTCCCTTCTTCTATACCATAGTGGTTTGGGATGCAGTGTGGTCTCTATTTTATAGTCTTTAAAAGTACTAATCTGTTTGAAATTAAAACTTCCATCCCATTCAAATCTAACTTGAACGTAGAATCTTAGAGGCTCACAAGAGTGGATTTTGGCCCCACCACCCTTTATTATTCTTAGATTAAAGTGTTGATGGATGCATTTATCTCCTCTTTATTAAATAAAAATTATATCATTCTAGAGAACCCCTTTTTATCTTCTTCTATCCTAATATGAGAGTTCTGAATACTCATGATGATTATGGATTTTATCCCAATTTTTTATGGGTTGTGATTCTAGGGACATCTCTTTGATCTCCCTAACCTTCAACTCTCTGTTGGTGATTTCTAGTAGGAGTGTTTGATTGATCTTATGATTAATGGTAGGTGGTTATGTAAATACTTTCCTAAAATTGAAACCTTGATTGGATTGTTTATTTAAAATTTATTTTCAATGGAAATCCTTAAATTGACTAGAATTTATATATAATTTGAAAATATATGAATTTGTGAACTAAAAACCCCTTCTTCAATTTTTTATGAAATTGATTAGATTTTGGGAAATATGTATTGAATTTAGAAATGATTTGATGATTGATCCTTGAGAAAATGTCTTTACATGAAAGGTAATTTTGAAATTCATGAATTTAATGAAAGCATATAATTTGGTTTTGAAATTGAAATGGCATGTTGAAACATTAAATTTTTATTTTGAACTATAATTGATTAATTGAATTTAAATGAATGATTTTCCCCATAGTTTTTTATTGATTGAGGTACATGTGATCCTAGGTAGTTAGTGGATGATTAAGATAATAACAATATGCCTTTGACTCCCTATAAATGGATTTAAAATTAAAACTATAACTAAACCAAGTTTGGAATGATTACCATAGATAGGATGTTGATTGATTTTTTCTCGATGGCTTAAGCCTAGGTATGTGAGCAAACAAACTGAGCCCTAATGATTGACCAAGATGTGTGAGTATCATATAGCATAGAAATAACTAACCATAGATATTATGTACACGTTTCATGGTTTTGATTTTATTATTACATTCCATTGATTATAAAACTTATTTTATTCATGCATTTGATTTATGAAAATGCCCATTTAAGCTTATTTTTTATATATTTTCCATCTATTTCTTTGAAATGATGTTTGATTGAAAATATGAAAAATAAATTTCCATGGATTTTTTATTTAAGTTAAATCCTAAATGGTTTATTTGAATTATAACTACTTATGAAATTATTGGGGAGACCCTACTCTATTTCTTACCTCAAACCCTACTTTTTTACTTTAGGAATTTTTTTATTTTGTCATTCTAGGTCAAAGAAAAGAGAAATAACCATGTGGAGGTGGTGGGTGTGATTGAGAACGAGACATGGAGTGATGGTAGTGACTAGTAGAGCTATGTTCCACTTGTCATATAGGAATTCAAATATTTTTTCTTAACCATGATGTGACATTTTTTAGATGATATATTCTTTGGGATATCTATATTTGGATGATACTTTATCCTTGAGGAGTGTTTAGAATACCAACAATGTGTTGTTTTATCTTCAACTATTTGATCATATTTATTGGAAAACCATTACCTTTGATGCTTGATATGATTCTTGGTGATAGTCTCTAACCCATGTGGATCAGGAATGCCCTTTGGGCTATGTCGGTTCAAGTTCATGCATTAGTATTCTAGGGTATCCAGGCAAGTTTGTGAAAATATTCATTCCCAGTGTGATCAACATCTAGTTGTGTGTCTAATATGTGGAGAGATGGTACACTTGTGGAGATTTTTCATGAGTGATCAATGGAAACCTAGTGATATAGTATCTAGAAAGATACATATATCATGGTTTGGATCATTTATGTCTTGACAAGTGGCTAGTTAGAGTTCTACTAGATGATATCGTTGGGGTTGAGTATGATGTTCTAAGGGATAGGGGCAATGAGACCATAGGGAGATGTAGTTAAGGAGTGACATGAAGGAGCATAGGGTTGTGGTGTAATCCAATTTCTTACATAAGAGACTACCCATATAGATTTTTATACAAGATAATATACTATCTAAGACATGAATATATTGGATTCAATTTTATCTTCTCCATTATTAGGCATAAGAACTACATATTCATTCGTCTCTACTCAGTTTGTTGATGGATTGGGTTTGGATATAAAGTATTTATATGGAGTGTTTTTGATTGAAACATTTCCAAGGACATGATCAAAGGTCATCCATAAATGTTGGGATTGTTCCATAGTCTCTCGTGGCTATAGGTTCCTTTGGGTATTCTATTTGATTGATGTGGTTAGCTTTGATGTGATCCTTGGGATGGTTTGTCTAGTGTAGTACCAAGCCCATATCAATTTATATTACCGAAGAGTGTCATTCACATATTTTTAGATTTTTAGTTATATTTATATTATAGATTGGGTTATACAGGTGGATCCTGTAGGACCTATCCATTGGATGTTGGGTGGGATTATAGCCCAGACTACTAGACTTGTTTTAGATGATCGGGAGACACATAACATTATTTTTCCTCCTATCATAGATTAGTTTCAGCATGTATTTCATGAGGATTCCTTGGGGTTTCAACCTAAGTGAGAGGTTGAGTTTACTATCGAGCTCATTCCAGGTGTGGAACTTATTTATATTCCTACTTACTGGATGGATCCTGCAAATATCTAATGGATCAACTAGAGGATTTGGATGCAAAATGTTGCATACATCCAAGTACATCCCCTTGGGGTGATTTATTTATATTCACTAATAAGGTGGATGGATCTTTAGGTATATTTATAGATTATTATTAGTTGAACCAAGTGATGATCAATAATCATATTGACTTCCATGTATTGAAAACATATTTGTTCAACTTAGGGGAGATAGAGTATTATTTAAGATTAATTTGAGATCAGGATATCACTAGATGAGGGTGAGGCCTTATGATATACCTTCCCCATATTCATAAGCAGGTATGTTCTATATGAGTATTTGGTGATACTGTTTGGTCTATGGAACTTGCTTTTGATGTTTGTAGTCATGATGAAATGGGTCTTCCATACATATTTGGAAACATTTTTTATTGTTTTTATCTATTATATAATCATGTAATACAAGTATATAGAAAAGAATGGATGATATTTAGATATTTTTTAGCACACTTATTGAGTATTTTCTACATTCCAAGCTCTAGAAGTGCCACTTTTGGATCTAATATTGCATCTCACTCTCTTAGATGTGTTTTTATTATCACAAAAAACTTTTGGTGTTATAAAATATTCAATTGAGAGAAATTTAGTATTTATGTACGATCATGGAGTTAGGTTGAAATTAGAAAAAACAAAGGCGTCAAATTGGATGTTGTATACCAAGGGGGGATATCCCAAAGTCTTCCACCACCGACTACCAAATAGAGTGTCACGGGCCTACTGATGGTAGTGGAAGAAAGCTCAATGTCTGTAGGTAGTTCACCAGCTACCTGGTGGTAGCCCATGGGTACCTAGTGGAGGATTCAAAAACTAATAAGTATATATCATCCCTACCAGCAAGTTGGTAGAATTGGGTTTCTATCTAGTGGCATCAATTCATCAATTCAAAGTGTACATTTATGCTAGTCTTCAATGGAACCCTCAACCAATTTAAACATCCAGGTTGACCCTTAGACACAGAAGGCTAAAAATACCTCTTATAAGAGGCTTAGAAAGAAAAAAATATGAGCTATAATGATATAAATAAATAAAAAATCAACAATATTTAACCACCCCTCATTTTTCTTCCCCTTGAGATCTTCTTATAATCATTTATCTAAACAAATTGATCTCCATATTTATCTCTCTCATTATCTCAAATAAATATTCTAAATATTCCTAGATAATTGAGATATTTTCTTCAAAATATCTTCATCTAATAAAATATTCCTTTCTATCACTCTTCAAGTTCTTAGTAAACCTCTAAACCAAGGTATTTCCCTTTGGGTTATTAGAAAACTGATAAAACCAAGGTTCTATTTATGGGTTTCTTGAATACCACTAAATTAAAGGGGTTTTGTTCCTTTTGGGTTCCTTGGATAGAACTACAGTCAAGGTATATATATATTCTAAATCCTTAACCATTGATCTATAAGATGTAAGGGTTCATAATTGATCTATTTCCAAACATCCATAACAAATTATGTGCCTTATTTAAAATTTTCATATTTTATTTATTAATTTCTTTCTTTAAATTAATATTTCTACCACCCTATCTCTAAAAAGTATTCAATAACTTTATATTTAATTTTTTTACACTATGATCTTTTTTAAATTACAAATTTGTTTTTTAATTCTATTATGCTTACATTGATTATTTTATTTACCACTCAATTGTACTTTTTTGTATCACGTCAATTATATTAATTTATTAAATGTAAATTCTCCCCCATATTTTCATTTTAAACCTAAAAAAATTGATATCAAATAAGATCTTATTTTTAAAAACAAATTTTTATCTTTTTTAAATTTTTGGTTTTTTATTTATTTTCAAAGCTCTATTTAAACCTTATTTTCTTTTTTTTTTAAATATTAATCAAATTCAAGAAATAATTTTTAAGAAATGTAATAGAATTCAAACAGCTATGGTCCTCCTAAAGGAAAATCAATGGTTCTTGAACATTTCTTTAATGGAACTACCTATAATTATTGAAAAACCCACATGTTTACTTTTCTAGGAATCATAAGTTATTCTATTTGGAAAAATATTATGCATAATTACACATGAACTAATGAATCAGAAAAATAATGGAATCCCAATGGAATTACTACTTTTGAACTTGAAAAAAATACAAAAAAATATCTTTATTGTTGTTTAAATAAAAAAGAATCTAATGAACGCAGTACCACAATTGAGTGGTTTGGTTGAAGTCATTACATTCAAGCGTTTCGAGGGTCAAATCTCAGTTACTTCAATTATAACCTACCATTTTTGTTAGGGTGTGACATATTTTCTTAAGGAATGCATGTGTTTGGGTATATGATGGTAAAAGGTGTGGTATGGACCTCCAATGGTGGATGGGGATGAAAGGGATGGCGATTGTGGTAAGGACCAATTGCAGGAGAGCATGAGCAGCAACAGGGAGAAGGGTGGACCAATTGCGGGTGAGCATGAGAGGTGATGGTGGTAATGTCTAGTTGTTGGTAAACATGGGTGATGAAGAACCAAGGGTGGCTAGTTAAAAAAACGGGCGTGATAAAGGATGGTAACAGAAGGAAGGGTCGGTTATAGGTGACCTAGGGCGAGTATGGATGGTAGTGGTGGGACCATCATAGATGGGTGTGGCCCCTTGATCTATATTCTTGTCATGGTTCCTTTTGCCTTGGTACCTCTAGGACTACATGTCGTGTATTGGGATTTAATGCACATTGGGTTTCCAAGCTATGTATCTTGGGAATTTTTATGCTTGTGATCCTTCAAATCCCATGTAATGGGTTCCCTCTACCCAAAAAAAGAGAAGTTTCCCTATTTTATAATAAAATGGGTTCTTCCTACTAGCTTATTTAAAAAGTAAAAAAAGAAATGAATTTAATCATGTTTCTGGTTGCAAAAATACCCATGGAATTTAGAAGTTACTTGAAATCAATCATGAGGGAATAAATAAAGTTTAAGATACTAGACTTGATATGTATAGACAAGATTTTAGAAGTTATAAGATGTATTCAAATGAATCAATTTTTGAAATGTTTACTCATTTTACCAACATTTGGAATAAAAGAAAATATATTGGGGATTATATTTCTTTAAAATCTCTTGTGAAGAAGATATTTTGTGTTTTTCCAAGTTTCAGGGAACCTAAAGTAACAATGACTCATGAAGAAAAAAACTTTAAGAGAACGATAGTTGGAGAACTTATTGGTTCTCTCTTGACCTATGAGATAACCATGAAGCAAGAATACACAAAATAAGTAAAAAATGTGAAGGAAAAAATAAAATATATTTTAAAGAAATCAATTATGATTGTTTTAGAAGTGAAATTGATTTAGAAAATATATCCAACTAAGTGAAAAAAATCACGATGACTAATAAATCACTACGGGAAAAATCAGTATTTGCGACGGGTTATTTGCGATGGGATTTCTTCCCATAGCAAATAACCCGTCCAGGAAGCTATTTGCAACGGGAAAATTTTCCCGTCGCAAATAACCAATTATTTGTGACGGGATTGCGTCTCCCATCGCAAATAGTTTGGCGCGACTTGCGCGCCAAACCGCGTGAATATTATTTGCGACTGGTCCCGTCGCAAGTACCCGGTGGCGGTTAATAACTTTTTTGCGACGGGATATCGTCCCGTCGCAAAAATATTGTTGGCAGGAACTATTTGTGACGGATCCCGTCGCAAATAACCTTGTAACCGCCGACTGTAATTAATGCGGGCGAGGGTATTTGTGACGGGCCCCATCGCAAATACCACCATTTGCGATGGGAAACCAGTCGCTAATAATCCCGTCACAACTAATCTAACCTATATATACCCCCATTCGTTTTTTTTCAAATCATTCAGATCCTGCTCTCTCTCTCTCTCTCTCTTCATTCTTCAGTTTCAAAGAAAAATTTTCTTTTAGTTGAAAATTTTTATACGAGAGCAATCAGATGACGTCAATATATTCAGAATATCAAAGTTTAAGGTATTTATATTTTATTTTTTTAATATTTTTTTTTTATTTTTTATGTTAATTTTAATTGTTGTTTATTAGTTGTAATTTAATTAGATATCAATTGAATTTTATTTTTATTTATTTTTACTAAGAAATTGATATTGTTAGTTATAATTATAAATAATTAGTCATAATTAATATTAATTAGATATAATTAGATATAATTGTAATAAATAGATATAATTAGGAATAAATAGATATAATTAGCAATAAATAGATATAATTAGCAATAAATAGATATAATTAGCAATAAGTAGATATAATTAGCAATAAATAGATATAATTAGCAATAAATAGATATAATTAGCAATAAATAGTTATAATTAGGAATAAATAGATATAATTAGGAATAAATAGATATAATTAGTAATAAATAGATATAAATATATATAATTAGTAATAATTAGATATATATATAATTAGTAATAAATATATATATATATATATATATAATTAGTAATAAATAGATATAATTAGTAATAAATAGATATAATTAGTAATAATTAGATTAGTAATTAGATTAGTAATAATTAGTAATAATTAGTAATAATTTGTAATAATTAGATATAATTAGTAATAATTAGTAATAATTAGATATAATTAGTAATAAATAGATATAATTAGTAATAAATAGATATAATTAGTAATAAATAGATATGATTAGTAATAATTAGCAATAATTAGAAATAATTAACAATAATTAGGAATAATTAGGAATAATTAGTAATAAATTGTAATAAATTGTAATAAATTGTAATAAATAGTAATAAATAGTAATAAATAGTAATAAATAGTAATAAATAGTAATAAATAGTAATAATTAGTAATAATTAGTAATAATTAGAAATAATTAGTAATAATTAGTAATAATTAGTAATAATTAGTAATAATTAGTAATAATTAGTAATAATTAGTAATAATTAGTAATAATTAGTAATAATTAGAAATAATTAGTAATAATTAGTAATAATTAGTAATAATTAGTAACAATTAGTAATAATTAGTAATAATTAGAAATAATTTGGAATAATTTGGAATAATTAGAAATAATTTGGAATAATTAGAAATAATTAGCAATAATTAGCAATAATTAGTAATAAATAGCAATAATTAGCAATAATTAGCAATAATTAGGAATAATTAGCGATAATTTGCAATAATTAGCAATAATTAGCAATAATTAGTAATAATTAACAATAATTAGCAATAATTAGCAATAAATAGAAATAATTAACAATAAATAACAATAATTAGCAATAATTAGCAATAAATAGAAATAAATAGCAATAATTTGTAATAATTAGCAATAATTAGAAATAATTATCAATAATTAGGAATAATTAGCAATATATTAAAAATAATTATCAATAATTAGCAATAATTAGCAATAATTAGCAATAATTAGCAATAATTATCAATAATTAGAAATAATAAGCAATAATTAGCAATAATTAGCAACAATTAGCAATAATTAGAAATAATTAGCAATAATTAGAAATGATTAGAAATAATTAGCAATAAAAAAATTATATTATCAATATTTACGAAAAAAAATATTAATATTATTAAGATAATAAAAAATTTATAAAATATTAAAATTATCAATATTCGCAATTTGATTTTCTCTATTTTTAACATGTTCAAATCTCAAAGGGTCGCCAATTGTCAGGTCATGCGCAATAAAAAGTTTGTGTCAGCCATGTCCAATATAAACTCTATAATTGTCCTTAAATGGTTGATCATCTCGCATGTAGTGTTGCAATAGGACAAACCAAGTCATGCCCTTCTTATGTATAAGAATTATCTCACATGAACCTTTACATAGAACATTCTTCCTTGAAAATTTAAGGGAAAGATACTGATATCCCCTCAAAATTTTAAGGAAGAATGATCTATGTAAAGTGTCATGTGAGATGATTGTTGGAGACGAGAACATCATTACTTTGGTTGTCCTATTGCAACATTACTTGGGAGGTGATAAACCATGCAAATATAATTATAGAGTTTACATTAGACATGAATGAAACAAACTGTTTACTTTCGGTATATGGCATGTTATCTGGTTGGAGTACACATGGTCCGAAATCATGTCCTTACTGTATGAAAGAAAAAAAAGCCTTTATGCTTATCAATGGAAAAAAAACTTGCTATTTTGATTATCACTGTATATTTATTCCAACTGATCATCCTTTTCGGAGGAACAAATATCATTTTAGAAAAGGTACAATTGAAAGGGATGGACCTACAAAGATGATCTTAGGTACAGAGTTAAAATCAGTTTTATTTTCATTACCACCCATCACATTTGGACCAACAGTAAACCAACAGAAAATTCATGGCTTTGGGAAAGAACATAATTGGATAAAACGAAGCATTTTTTGGGATCTTCTGTATTGGTCTGATTTATTGGTCTGACACATGTTGGATGTTATGAATATTGAGAAGAATTGTTTTGATAATTTATTTCATATAGTTTTGGATACACCAGGTAAGACCAAAGATATTGTAAATGCACGATTAGATCTTGCCCAAATTTGCAGGCGACCAGAACTTGAACTATTTGAATAAGTCAGATCACAGAGGTTAATGAATCCAAAAGCAGCTTATACACTGTCCAAAGAGAGTCGCTTATTATTTTGTCAGTGGATTGCAGATTTGAGACTTCAAGATGGATATGCTTCCAATTTGAGCAGATGTGTTATGAATGGTTATATTACTGGATTAAAAAGTAATGATTGTCATGTTATAATGGAAAGACTTATGCCGATTGGATTTATAGGTTTTTTTAATTCTATGATTTGGGATTCGATAACAGACATATCATATTTTTTTCGAGACATTTGTGCAGTGACAACATGCTATGATGTGCTAAGAAAACTAGAAGAAAATGTTGCTGTAATTATATGTAAACTGGAAAAAATCTTTCTGCTGACTTTCTTTGACTCAATGGAACATCTGAAATTACATTTTTCACATGAAGCTAAATGTGGAGGTCCAATATAGTTTTGATGGATGTACCCATTCGATAGATGCATATTGAAATTGAAGAAGAAAATACGTAACAAAGCATCAGTTGAAGGCTCAATTTCTTAAGATTATTTGCAAGAGGAAATTTATTTTTTCTGCTCTCATTATTTTGAATCTCAATATCCCTCAAAACACAATCACCTGGGATGAAACGAGGAGAATGTTAATGATGAAATGGACAATCAATAAACAGTTTTTAATCATCCAAATCTTGGTTTCGGTGGAGTTCATGAACGATGGATTTCAGATGATGAACATCACAGAGCTTATACATACGTTCTGCTCAACTGTGAAGAAATGACATCATTTTTCCTGTGAGTGCTTCTATCACTTATTATATAATTTATGTTACAGTATTTAAAATTATTTTATTTGTAGGTTATATGATAATCATATCAAGAAACAATTTTCACAAATTACAGCAACTGCTCTTAAAGAATGCAGACAAAAAAAAAATTCTCAATGGTTTCAAAAACTGGTAACATAAATTATTGATGGTTTAATATCAATTCTGTTTATTATTTATTATATTGATAATTGTTTTACAAATTTTTAGGTGTCTCAATATGCTGATAAAATTGATAAGCGACTGTGTATATTGAGTAACCCACCATCCAAAATGGTTAAATCTTATAATGCATATGTGGTCAATGGTTTTTGATTTCATACACATGCATACAGGGAATCAATAAAAAACAATGAACAATGGAGTTTTTTTGAGAGGATCACATCACAGAGAAACTGAAGTTGACTTTTATGAAATTTTGGATGAAATTATTGAGCTGTGTTATCTAGGATAGAATTACATAACAATGTTTAAATGTCGGTGGTTAGATACTGAGAGAGGATTGCATGTTCATCTGCCTCATGTAATCATCGATATTAAATATAAAAGTCTTCTTGTAGTAAATGAACCATTTTTACTGGCTCAATAGGCACATCAAATTTATTATGCAAAGTACTGTGCTACTTCAAGAGACTTGAGCATAATAAAAATGAAATCTTGGGAAAATCAATTTACTCAAAATGAATGTGGTTCCTTTGAAGTGGAAGGAATTAAAATTTTTCAAGAGACTGCTAAAAATCCATCTGATTCACAAAGAGACGTGAATATCGATGATGAAACCCCACAATTAAGGATTGATGGTGATGAAGATGTTAATGATGTTACAAATGAATTTGAAATGACTAAAGATGATGAAACTGAAACTCATATGGATATTGATGATTCTGAGGAGGAAGATGAAGACATTGACATTGACAGCTATGGATAAGAGGATGAAGATGAACATTGACAAAGTTAAATGCTGATTATAATCATAAATAATATATATCTATATATAATAGTTATTTTCAACTATCTACTAACAACAATCATTTTGTGTTTCAGATGGACCCTGAGCTATTTCTTGAGTTGCAGGAGGCTGACCTACCATTGGATGAGGGGGATTTTGGATCATCTAACCCTCATCCTATTGGCGGTTCAGGGGGTACGTGGAGGGGGCACGATCTAGCACAACTTATGATTCCTGACCCTATCCCCAAGCGACGTCCACATCTTGGTTTCGATCCATACACACGGAGGTATGGTAACCTGTATAGTTTAGTTATATTTCATTAATTAATTTATATATATACTAATTGTTTGATTATTTATTCATTTTTCACAGTTTTGCGCATGTAGCTATTGGACAGGGGAGAGCTATCTTGTGCAATTATTTTTCTCATCCATGGATCACATGGGAACAGATTCTTGTTGATGTGCAATGCGACATGTTCCATCATTGGCTGGTACGTAAATAAATAATATTTATTTTTAAATTTATTTTATTAACAACTTAGTATTATAAATTATTTGTAGGGTTTATGGTATCCTATCGATGATAGCATGCGCGACGCTATCCACGCAGCATGGCGGGTTTCTATGCGTGACTATTTCCATCAGTTTTTGCACAATTTGAGGACAACCATTAAGAAAGCAGGGGTTACAGAATTTGATGAGTCGTGTAGAGCCCACCGACCAGAGTACATTTCATCTCACGTTTGGGATGGATTATGTTTACACTGGTTGGGTGGTGGATTTCAGAGGAGATCTTCAGTGGGACGACAAAACTGGGGGAGACAGGAGGTGACACATCAAGCTGGTAGCCATACATTCAGTTCGCATAGAGAGCATCTGGTAAATATATATTTTGAAATATTTTATATAACTTTAAATATAAACAGTTTATTTTATATTTTTGTAGGCAGTCTAGCATCCCAATATTACGGATTTCTATGTTTATCGGAGGATGTACAGTGATCCATCCACTGGAGAGATTAGAGGTGATCGCCAGCGTCAGATTGTGGTCAGTATTATTTTTTTTCAGTTTGAAAATTAATTGGATATAATATTTTCACAATTTTAATTTTAAATTAGAATTGAAGGAATCATATAAGGCTGCGACCTCTCAGACACAGACTGAGGGTCAGGACGAGATGAATGAGCAGACCAGTGCTCACCATTTCGATGAGGCAGAATGGATACAGGAGACTCAGTATGGCTTTGAGAAGGGCATAATAGTTGGCATCAGATCTCATTTGACTCCTGGTACTTATTATGGTACTGCTGCGATGTCGGCGTCCAACTCGAGAGGAGCTCGTGGAGAGGAATCATCTTCTGACTGATAGTATCAGGAGTAGTTGCGAGCTCATGCTGAGAATATAGAGACTTTGCAGAAGCAGCAAGAAGAGATGTGTCGACGGCAGCAGCAGCAGGAGAAACATTACGAGGAGCAGATGCATCGATGGCAGTAGCAGCATCACGAGCAGATGGAGTACATGCGTCATCTGACTCTTAGTTTAGGGATGGAGTTTTCTCCACCATCTCCTTCAGCTCCTCCACCTCCTCCAGAAGACAACCCCTAATGATTTTTTTTATGTTACAAACATTTGAATTTAACATTGTAATATGAATTATTTAATTTTGGTCTTTTATATCGGTGCAAATATTACATAATATAATTTTTAATATTTTATTATTTTTTAATATTTTTTTGTGAATATTAAGAATTTTAATATTTTTTATTTTTTTATTGTTTTAATAATAGTAATATTATTTTTTCATTAATCATAATTTTATTAAATTTTATTTTTTTTAAATAAATTTATTATTTGCAACGGGACCATTTGCGATGGGGTCCCATCGCAAATAGTCTAACTAAATATTTTTAAAAACATATTTGTGATGGTACTACTTGACTATCGCTAATAATTTGTTGCGATGGGCATGTCAGAGAAAGTTATATATATATATATATATATATATATATATATATATATATATATATATTGCGACGGGACAAGAGACCATCGCAAATAGTTTTTGCGACAGACCCATTGCGAAAATGTTTATGTATATATAATACATATAATCAGAAGCTTATTTGTGACGACAATGTTTCCCGTCCCAAATAAGATTTTTTGCGACGAGCCCGTCGCAAATAATTGTATTTGGGACAGTGTTTTCTACAATGAACTATTTACGACGGGATCTCGTCACAAATAGGCCGTCACAATTACCTAAAATTCCAGTATTGAATCCTTTCTCCGTGATAAAAAGGAAAATAAATAGAAAGAAGTTGAGGTAACTTTATATCATCTAAAAAAGGGACACATCAAGCCATATTTTCTCTTATTCAAAAGGGAAAATAAAAAAAGATTTAAATCCCATAAATTTGTACTTTGAGTGTAAGTGCTAATTCCCTCTCCTCATCTAAATCAAGTTATGGAAGTGTCAAATGTCTCATAGATGAAATTGAGGTATGTGATGAAGTTAATCCCCATACTTCTTCTACTTATAATTATTTCACCTATTCTTATTATTTAATTCAATTAGATTATGAAAAGTTAGAAAGATGTTTTTTTAAAATTACCACAAAATTCAAAAAACTAAAAAATAATTATAATCAAATTGTTTTGGAAAAGAACCAGCATTATAAATAAATTGGAGAATTATATTTGAAATTAAAAGAACAAACTATAACGACCTATATTTTTCATGAAGGTATGGTACATTTGTTTTTCAATTTAAATCCTTGTTTTAGTCTTGGTAAACAAGAACTAAAACCTAAGAAGGGTCCTAGGAGCATCTAGGGCTTGTTTAGAGCCCATAGTTTCGAAATATTGGAAAAATGATTGGGCTACATGATTAATAGAAATTATGTTTCCCAGCCTGCATGATATTTACTAATTGTGAGGGGGGAAACATAGTTACAGCTGGAGATGCATGGTTTTTCTGAAATTTTGCAACTCTAGGCACACAAATGTGATTAAAACTATAGAATTTTAATAGATTCTCTTCACTTGGTTTGTGCACAGTTAGGGAAACCACATGCCTTATTCATGTGGGGATTTTCTATAAATAGTGTCTTGAGCAAGGTTCAACACTATTTTTCCAAACCATGTGGCTAAACCATTCTCCACCTATATTGAGGTTGAAAATTCAATTTTTCATTTAATAAATTAATAAAATTACCTTTTCTTTATTCTTTTCCCATTCTCTAGGGGATGACCATTTTCTTCTCTTGTTGAGCTCCCAAACCTTTCAATATAGTCTTTGAGATAAATCCCACTTCCAGAATCCAAATCAAGATAAATTGGAGGCATAAGATCCATATTATTAAGATCTAAAATCCTCTCCCATCCAATTTCATAATATCTTCAAATCCATCATTCTATTTAGGTGTAAACTCTTTTTCCATATTTTAAGGGTTTGGGACTATTTCTTAAATTTCTCTCAATCTATGTTGAAACTGAGACTGGTATCATGTGATTTGTGATCTAGGGCATTGAGGTAGGTGGTATTGTCATTTTCCCCAAGAGTTTTGGTGTTTCATAGATTTTCTTTTATGCCACACGTCGTTATTTCCCACTCTCACCTATTTAAATGAGTTATTCATATTAAATTGATATACTCACCTTCATATACACATGTTGATCCATGTTTAGTATGTTATAGTATGATGACCTCATTTATAGGCACCTCTTGGGTGTTCCAAATTGAATTTTCCTTTGTGATTAATTGTTCAATTTCCTAGAATGCCTTCTAAGAATTTGGATTAGATTAGAAATGGATTTTCCCTTATTATATGATTGTTTAATGATCCCAAGGAACCTCCTAAGCACCTGGACTATCTTGTAATTGGAATTTCCCATAGAGGTAATTGCCTTATCCGACCATGGCACCTTCTAAACGCCTCTTGAGACTTATGAATTGAATTTACATTTTTTAATAAATCATAAATGGATTGATCATATTGAATGGATTATTCATGATGGTTTAAATTTCCTTAATTTAATTAAATGGATTCATTAAAATGATTTAAGGGTGTCAAGGCATAACCTATTGTTTAATTGTTAATCAATTTTTTAAATTGATCTATTATGCATTTTTTATATATATTGGCTTCAAGAGCATAATACCTAAGAGTTAATGTGTCATGCCCATATTATAAATGAAATTAAACATTGGCATAGGATATGGAATGAGGGTAAGGATTATTTTGATAATGAAGGTATCACGATCCCTTACATCGGGTGTTGAGCATGACATCTCACACCATTGACACTATTTGGATGGTGGGCATGATGCACCATATCCCTCGTTCAAACATTGACATGATGTCACACTCACTATATTGAGTGATTAGAATTAATAATCTCACTCATTATTATATGTAGAGAATTTACAATGTTTCTTGAGATTATAGGCTCATTAGACTGGTAATGGATGTTTGTGTTATGCCCTGATCGAACCACCAACTAGTATTCCAGGTATATGGTAACTTACGTCTGCATGTACCTCATTCATATAGGTGGGAACAATATAAAACTATATATATATATATAGATATTACTACTACATATATAGAAACTAATAAGAAATTCATATCAACCATGATCTAAAGAAAGTAGAGTCGTCAGGTCCCCTTGAGGAACCTGAGCGGGATGGTTATTTATTTAGCATTTGTTTATTATTTTTTTATACCTGCACACTGTTTAGTTAAAAGTATAGCTTGGATTATTTCTAGAAACCATTGGTGGTGAAAAAATTCTATTTTTATCTCACAACCTACTTGGGATTCCTTTGGTACCCAATAATATTATTTTTCTGTAGGTATGGATAAGGAGAAGTTCCCTTCTAAAGGTCTTTAATATGTTTTTCTTATAGATGGAGCATAGGAGAAGAGGACCAAGAATATGATCGAGATGCTATTGAATCATCCTTTTGATATTTTTTACTTCTTTTCTGTAATTATTGAATATGAATGTCCCCTATTCCCATTTTATATATTATCATTCCATACATCCATGTATATGAAACTGCCTTGTGACTTTTGATTATTATCATATGTTCGGTTATTTATTCTTCGACTACTTTATGGTTATATCTATTTCTATTGTCTTACACTATTGTATGCTTATGGTTTTATCTATTATGACACTTTGATAAGAGTGTACAATATCACCACTATACCACCTTAACATTCTCACTGCTAGTCAGCTACCTCTAGTGTACGGGGAGGCGCGATTGAGGCCTTGTGACCCACCGGCTCAGGGCACAAGTTAAGTAGATCCTAGGCTAGGATATTAACCAAACTAACGTAGAGATAATTTTATAAAAAATTAAGGATCTCAAGAATTATATTGTTAAATTCACCCAAGGTGAAAAAATTTAAATAAAATTCTTAGTTCTCAATGACATGTAAAGATTGTTTTGGTTTTGGGTTTTCAAAATAAAATATCACAACAAAAGTAATATTTCCTTTGTAAAATGATGGTCACAAGATAAATTTTGTAATTATTGTAGAAAAAATGGAATCTTATTTATGAATTTGATTTTAAAAATTCTCATTATGGTTGATGTAATTCAATTCATCTCTCTTCTAATCATTTTTTATAAATTCTTATGGAAATTCATATGCTAAACAAGTATGGATTCCAAAATCTCTTTTGACTAACATATGTGGAACCAAAGTCTCTCAATTATGTTATAGGAAAATTTTCTCAAGAATAAAACCCAAGGATTAAAATGGTACTTGGATAGCAGGTTCTAAAGGCACATGTATTGTGACTACTCCAAATTCAATGATCTTGATAAACTCAATGGTGTCCGCATTAATTTTTTGGATAACTCACGGAGCAAGATCATAGGTATAGGTAATATTATTTTTTAAACCATTTATATTTTTAAATATTATTCACATGTTAATGGTTTGAAAAAAAATTCTAATAATTAGTTGATTATGTGATAACGGTTTTAAAGTCTCTTTTGAAAATTATTTTTATAAAGTTTTTTATTCTAGAGAAAAACTTTAATTTTTCAGATTCCTTTTTTCAGAATTTTTATTTAATTTAATTAAAATATCAATAAATTCTGCATGTTAAATGTTTAAGTCCTTTAGATTGTAATTTATATATTTTCCATAGGTTCCTTGGTCATTTTATCACATACAAAGTTGTTAAACTCAACCAAAATCATCTAGTACGATATTTACCTAAATTTAATTTCAAAAAAAAATATTGATTGAGAACCATGAAAACTCGGTAAGAAACAAAAAAACACCCATTAAATATAAAAAGGAAGTGTCCACCTCAAAGTCCCTTGATATTATTCATCTTGAACTTTCTTAGACCAATTGAAGTTGCAATTATAGGAGGAAAATCTTACACTTTTGTAATTATTGATCATTATACTAGACTTACATGGGTTTATTAATTGTCTCATAAAAACTAGGCTTATAAATCCTTTATTAAATATTAAAAGAAGGTAAAATATGATAGAGTCTATAAGATAATATCTATTTAGAATGATCATGGGGGAGAGTTTTATAATAATGTTTTTGATGAAATTAATACTTCACAAGGTTATAATTTTTATTCTATCTCCAAGGACTCTAGAAAAAAATGGGGATGTTTAGAGATGAAATCAAACTCTTTAATAAATTTATAGAACTATCCTTAAGGAAGTTAAAATCCCTCAATATTTTTTGTCTAAGGTTGTTAATACAACTTGTTATACCTTGATTTGTGTTCTCATATGACCATTCCCTAAAAAGACCATTTAGGAAATTTAAAAAAATATTAATGTAGGATTTTTAAAGTGCTTAGATATAAATTATTTATTCTTAATACCAAATACAAACTAGGAAAATTTTCCCCCAAATACCATGAAGGAATTTTTCTTATGTACTACAACTCAATTAAATAATACTAAGTCTTTAGTAATCGGAAAAAGAACATAGAAAAATCAATTCATGTAAAATTTGATGAAAATTTACCTAAACCTAATGACCAAGTTGATGAATTCAAGTTTGAACTATAAAATTTTGCCTTAAATAGTCCATCTACTGCTAAATAAATTGAATTTGTGGAATAATCACCATATATCCTTTTATCCAAGGCATGGGTGAAATCCAAAGACTATCCCTTAGAAAATGTTATTAGCAATTTTAAAAGGAATACTCTTACTAGAAGATCATTTTTAAATGATTTTCAAAATTGTACTTTTGGTTCACACCTAGAACCCCTAAATATTGATGATGTCATTAATAATGAAATTTTTCTACATGTAATGAAAGAGTAATTAAATTAATTTTGAAGTAATATTTTTTGGAATATTATTGAAAAACCTAACAATCATCCCATTAATAATACTAAATGGATATTTAGAAATAAATTAGATGATCATGGTATCATAACTCCTAAAAAATATAGACTCAAAGATAAAGGATATAATAAAAATGAATTCATTGATTAGGCCGAGACATTTTTACCCTTTACTAAGCTTGAATACTTTATAATCATACTCGCATTCACCACTCATTTGAATTTTAATCTTTTTTAAATGGATACTAAAAGTTATTTTTTGAATTGTTTTATTTCAGAAAAGGTTCCTTTGGACAAACTATTTGGTTTGAAGATTAAAAATTTTAAAATCATGTTTTTAAGTTAAAAAATTATTTTTATTGTTTAAAATAATTCCCTCATACTTGGTACGAATGAATGCATAAATTTCTTTTAGAAAATGATTTTATATTGGAAAATGCAGATTAATTTTTTTTAAATATATTTAAAATAATTTATTAATTGTTAGGATTTATGTTGATGATTTTATTTTTGGTTTTATTAAAAAATATATTTGTAATGATTTTTCTAATTTAATGAGTAAATAATTTTAAATGAGTTTTACAGGAGAAAGTATGTTTTTTCATGGTTTTAAAATTTATCAAAATAAAAATTAAATTTCTATAAGTCAAAGAAAATATACTAATAAATTTATAAAATGTTTTAATATGGATCAAGTAAAAGAAATATATACACCTATGAGTAATTCTTTTAAGCTAACGATGGATGAAACAGATAAACTGGCTGACAAAAAGCTTTATAGTGGTATGATTGGGAGCCTTCTTTACCTTACCATGAACCAACCAAACATAATTTTTAGTGTATTCCTTTGTGTTAATATTCAATAAAATAAAAAATAATCACATTTAAAAGCTCTTCAAAGGTTTTTTATATATTTAAAAGGATATGAAAATCTAGGTTTGATTTATCCAAAAGAAAAGTGTTTTGAACTAACATGTTTTTTACTATTGATTTTGGAGGATTTTAACAAGATATGAAAAGTACAAGTGAGAATTTTCACCTACTTGGAAAATAATTTATGTGGTGGATTTATAAGAAGAAGATTTTTATTTCTCTTTATATAGCTGAAGTAGAAAAGATAGATCTAGGAGTTATTACCCCAAAACTATTTTGATGAGAAATGACCTCTTAGAATATGGAAAAAATTATAATTTTTTCCCAATTAATTGCTCCAAAACTAGTTCCACTAAAATTTATAGAAATCTAAGTCAATACTCTCACACTAGGAACATTGATATGTGACACCACTTTTATAGAGATCACTTCCAAAAAGGTTATATATTTCTTGAGTTCATTATAACCAGTTAGTAATTAGTCAATATATTTACCAAGCCTCTTGATTTGGATAATTTTAATTTTATTAAGGGTGATTTAGGTATAAGAAAATTATGAGACATATTCATTAAATATTTCAAGATATATTTGTTTCAAATGTTTTAAAAATTATAATATCTTTAAAAATTTATTTGGAACACATTATAAAACATTAATTTTGTTAAAGTAAACTATGTATCACATTCCTAACAAATAAAATCCTATATAGATAAAACAATTGTATATGATTTTTAAGTAGATTCACCTAGTGGTTATAACCTCAAATAGGGATAGTTGTATTTTTAATCTTATCTTCACCCTGGTCATAAGTAGTGGACCTTTACTATACACTTTATTTGGCACTCCTAGGGAATATTCTTTGGATAATTAACACAACATTTACAAATCATAATGATGGATTGAAAACATATTATTTATCTTCAAATATTTTTTATCTCATAAATATAATTGTTTTATTACTTTTATATTTACAATGTATCAATTAAGGGAGTTCTTATCTTGTTAATAAAAAAATGTTCCTAGAGGAGAAAACTCATTTCAATAGTGAAATTATTTTAAAAATAATATTCATTGTTTTATTTCAATCTTGAAATTATTGGAAATATATAATTTCATTTCAAATTTCCAAATATGTGTTTTGATTATTTAAGAATGTAGCAGTTATTTTTAAAAAAAATTAAAGGTGTTTAATTTTCAAAAATCTAAAATTCTGATTTTTTCTATCTCAATGGTTCATTAGTGATGAGAAATGCGATTTATTTTTTATTTCTTATTTCTATAACCCAATTTATATGTTCTTTTTGGTAATATCATTGGGGCATAAGTTGTTAGTTATTTATGATTAATTTCATCATTGTTATTTATCATCTCATTTTAATTTAATTATGAAATATTTAAATTCATTTATAAATAATATTTTGTTTATTACAAGTGTTCATGATCATAAAAAGGGGGATATTTGTTTACCTGACTCTCTTAGATGTGTTTTAATGATAAAAAACACATATTTGTGTTATAAAATTTTTAATTGAGTTTATTTCAATATTTATGTTTGTGCATGAATTTAGTTTGATAGTAACACCTCTATTTGTTTTCTTTAAAGACTTTGAAATTTTTGAAGGAATGTTTTTAGATCCAAGAACTAAGATGACATGAGTTTCCAAGACCTAGTGAGCATCGTTTTGGATATAAAAGAAATATCAAATATATTTTATCCCTCATGCATGGTTTTTATAAAATAATGTAATAACACATAAATTGGGACTCAGATAGAAAATTAAATATTTTCTTTGAATTCGGAAGACAGTGTTTATCCTATGTGTGATATATCCTTTGTGTTTATTGGGAGTTTTGTTAAAGTGTAGTCACAAGAGAAAATAATAAAATTAATTAATTTAATTTATTTATTTGTTTTTTAGCACAGAAACCTAACCCCCTATATAAATACACTATTCTAGAAAATCTTTTGGGTTAGCCACATAACCCTATGAGATTTGAGGGAAAGAGATGATTTTTCATTGGTGGATAGGGATCAAGTATCAATGATGAATTCATCCAGGTGAATTGAGAGATGTAAAACAAATTTTGTGGGATCTTATTCATCATAAATAGTGGAAATTATCTTTAAAAATGATCAATCCAACCTAAGGTATGGAATTTTCTTTTTTTAGATTTATCCAATTAGATATCCTATGCTGAATGTGAAGTAATTCACCCAAAAAATTGGTTCTTAGATCGATGGTTGATTTAAATTAATGGTTAATCTTTTTGAGGTTTATAAATAAATTTATTTTATTATTATTACTACTCCTCACTCATTTTTTGATGACAAATAATCTAGGTCAACCCGAATAAAGTCCTAGGTTTGTTACTCTCTTTTTTTCATGGATTTATTCCATGTTTCTTCGAACATTCATTTCCAGCAATTCCTTTGGACGATGGTTCAACCTTTACTCAGTAATAGATACAAAAATCATTTGGAATAATGTATTGATACCATGGGTTCGTTTTTTTGATCTAGGGAATTATTTAGGTGTATTAGTGATGGAGAGAGATCAATACAGGATCAGGACCAGATTAGAGATCCCTATTTTCCTAGTTTGACATGCGGTGATGGAGTGGTGCTACAAGAAATGATCCACAATTAATTTTTATGGATGGAATATAATATGAAGTGATGAAAGGTTTTGTTCATATCAAAATTCATGAACTATAGAGGGAATCATGGCTAGATTGAAGGAGGGAGGCACAAATAATACAAGTAAAACCATCTCCAATTTCCGAGAAATTCCAGACTACATGGAATGTAGTCCGATGAACAAATGCCATGTAGACCCCCATTCTATAACTATAGGGTTAAACCTATATTATAATATCACATGCCATGTGACACATGTCACGCACCATGTGATACAGGTCACACATTTTGTGACACAGTTTTGGTGGATCGATATATATCTCAGAGGATACATGATCACAGACATGGCCAAGATCATGAGAAGGGGTAGAGTACATGGTCACAACATGGTACTCAGGCATGACCAGGTACAAAGGCATGCCCTGAAGTACATGGTAAGAACCCAAGTACATGGGAAGGATCAGATGTTCATGGGAATTTGAAGGTTGCATGCTTGGTGTCGACCTAACCTCTACATGTCTTGTTCCCCCAATGGAAATGTCATGTATATAGAAGATTACATGTCATATGAGACAGTGAATCAAAGGTAGACCTGGGGAAGATGAGAAATTGCATGTACTTCCTAGTACAAGACATGAACCTATTTTATGAAAATTTGAGGTCCTTCATCTCTTTAGTGTAGACCAGGTTCAATTGAGCATGATCCCCTGGTTCATACCTATGTGGGTATAATGTGGAATTATGTTCTGAGCATGGGATTATGATATGCTATATGGGTTATGTATCAGATAGAGTTCATTATCTCCCTCTATGAGGTTGGGGTGGGATCCTATATCATATGTTCTTCCCTAGATAGGGTTTATGGTATCGATATGGCCAATATGAACAAGGAACTAATCCCCTATCTAAGAGATTGATCAAGTTTGGTATGTGGTGTCCCCTAGTGATGTTGGGTTGGATCCCTTATCGAGATGATGACATATTTGGAATAATTTTATGGTTGATGTATCATTTTATAGTGGACATACCTTCATGATGATGATCTTGATACTCTTATGATGCTTTATGTTTAGTGATTTAGGGTTGTGCAAATGGGTATTGTTATAATCACCCCTACATGGGATCTGTCTATATATGTCACGTCATATGCAGATGTTATTCCATTTTACAAGTTCTTAAGAGGAGCCATAGAAGGCGGATCATTATGATATAGATAGAATATGGGTTGTACTAGGTGATACATTTGATAGGAGTCTCATCCAACTTAGTAGGTTAGACTCATGTATTAGTTATGATGGGAAAGTATTTAGCCCTTTATAATTTATATTACATCTTTCATACTCTGATTTGGGATATATGTTTGCATGAATTGGTATTAGTTTTATTTTTATTTTAACATTGTAGAGGTATTTTGATATATATATGTGTGTGTGTGTGTGTGAATTTAATTACCTTAGGATAATGCCTCCCTTGTGTTTGATATGGCTACTCAACACTTTTCACCAACCCCTAACCTATTAGAGGTGGGATTGGGGTTTCACACTTAGCTTGTCACCAGCCAGGCGGGACTCGGTGGGGTGGGTCATGAAAGAGTGGTATCATATAACTGTTCAACTTTGTATTTGAGGTTAGTATTGTATAGATGTGGGGTTTTGGATGGGATTTATGGAAAAATGTTAAAGTTGTTCAATTTTAACTCTTAGGATAGGGACTTTAGTATTGATTCAGCAGCCAACATATCCATTCACTAGGACTCTGATTTCCTACTTGTTAACTTATCTCATGTAGGCACTAGTTGCAAGGAAAAAATTAGTATATTCATCATATAGGAATGGGTTGTGTATTCCTTTTCATTATTTAATATCCTTCCCAGATATGCTCTTTGATCATGGTACATCTTTAAAATTTTTAATACACCTACATGATGACATCCATCTAGTATTTCGAGACAGTTTCACGATAATGGCTAGTTAAGAGATGGGGGATTAGTGTTACATGCATATAATCTCCTACATGTTTAGTAGTGGATAGATTCAATAGGATAGTAAAATGTTATGTGTTATCTTAGTTAGTTTCACAAGTTTTAGAGATATTGGTTTCTTAGGTTTTCAGCAAGTCATACCCTCTAGTAGTGGAGGATTTCATGAGGTGGTGGTCTGGGTTTTTTTCTTGTGAATAACCTTGACCAATCAGATGGTTTTTTTGAAACAAGTTTTCTTAATGGAGAAACATCTTATTCTAGGGGTACCATAAGGTAACATACCAATTTTTATTACACATTACGGTTTCCAAAGATAGACACTTACCATCTTTCATGGTGAGCTGGACCCCCTTCTCAAGCGGTAGAGTACTGGTGTGAGATTGTGGAGAAAATGTCCCACTTAGATAGGACCCCTCTTGATGATAGTCCTAGTAGTGAGAATTATTCATAGTGGCATGGGGAATCAATAGAGCCCTTAGTTGGTGGTATTCAACATAACTTTAGTCACACAAGGAATAAGAACACTTCCCCTATTGAGATGCATTATTGTGATGTGATTCAATCCTTGTAGGCTAGTTAGTGTTACCTAAAGTGGATAATGTTAAGGTTTAGAGGATGAGTTCCTTAGAATTTTGTGTTCATGGTTGTTTGGTGTGATAAGGTGTCAAATCAATCCCTGGATATGGTGAGAAGGTGGGAAAGGGAAGGATATTTTTAAGTGGTTAGATCTTGTGTTCTGGAGGCTTTAAGTGTGGTTTCTGGTATATTATGTGTCTTGATTTCTTAATCTGTAGTTTTATTACTGAGTCTTAAGCCACCATTCCCCCTAAACATATCACATATTCGAGATCTATTTATATTATTGGATACTTTTAGCTCGAAACTTATAATGGAGGCTCCTGTAGACATGATCAGTGATCACACACTCCTATCAATAGTGTGACCTCAATCTACAAAAAGAGTGAGATCCCTACATGGAATATTTTTGTATTGGTAGCAAGGTACTATTATTTTTCCCTTTTTGTGGACCATTTTCTTACTATCTATATTCTATTGATTATTACTGATGAGGTTTTCAGTGTTTTTGAGTTATTGGGATGGAGTTTTCCTCATTTGATGAGAAGAAATCCCAGACAAAGAAATATGAGATCATGTGTAGGAGGATTCAACCAATTACTTATTAGTTAGATAGTATTACCCTTGGAAAAACATATTCTACGAGACTTATGTTCCTTGAAGAGTTGTATGGGTATCTGTAGGTATTCCCTAAGGATGTTCCATTCTTACCTCCCCTATGAAAACTATTTTTTTCTACATAGACTTATACCATGGGTGATCTGATATATTCACCAACATATCAAATGACCTTATAAAACCTTGATATCTAAAGTGAAGTTGGAGGATATAAAAAGGTGTGAATTAATAAAATACACTATGTTTTCTTTAGAGGATTAGTGTTATTCACATAAGAGGTGGATGCAATCTTGAGGTTAGGTGTGGGTTGACCTCACTAGAATAAGGTGACTATCTGGAAGGAGTACCCCCCCCCCCCTCAAGAATCGATGAATTATTCATCCAGTGGTTAGAGGTGAATATTTTCTCATTTTTTGACCTCAAGATAGGTTATCACCCACTCTATGTTTGGGAGGATGATATACCAAAGGTGATTTCTAAATCCTCTATCATTGATTTGATTTTATGGTGATGCATTTTGGTGCATTGGACACCCGAGAAGTTATTGTGAGGCTAATGAACTGGGTCATTAAATCCTTTTTGGATTGGTTCATGGATTTATTCTTTAGATACATCTTAGTGTACTTGGAATCTGAGGAGGAGCACATGAGACACTTGAGTATGGTTAGGGACATGCTTCATGTGAACAAAATTTTTAGGAAGCTCTCAAATTTTTGGTTCTAGATGAAGGACGTACACTTATAGGGTAATGTATTCTCAAACATGATAGTGATAGTTTAAGAATTATAGGTTGAGGTAGGGTGATATTGTGATCCCCTCAGGAGTGTGGTGGTGATAGCTGATACTCACAATGATGTTTTCTATTCGCTATTGTTGAGTGAGGTGATGGAGTTGTTGGCCTCTTTATAGTTGACCAATAAGTGTGAGGATGTTTATAGTACATATAGTCAATGATTGTTTCCCATAATATTCTTTAGTGAGATAAAGATACACAAAATGGTGATATCTATTAAGAGATCTTTCATGACCTAAAATCAACTATACATGTCCTTAATGGATTTTTTGAAGGTGGGGAGTCTGTCATCCTCGATCGAGGATGGATGATGACATAATTAATTAAGTGAAAGGAATAAATAAGGAGGTTTATTACCCTTAGTAATACACCTAAGAGAGGCGTGGATGTACCAATATCCTTTGGAAATGGTTTTGGTGGCCAAGGATGTGGTAGTTTGTTTCTATGTTAAACTCTCGGTGTTTCACCTATCAGTATGTAAAGGCTAAGGTTCCCATATGGAAGTGGAAATGGTATGGAATGTTTGTGGTTATAATGAAGGGGATTATATTATTAGTGTAATGTAATAATTATATCTATGTGTTCATTAATCGACACAAAGTTGGACCAAATACCTAAGAATTTGTGTGTATAGTTTTGTGGAGAGTTTGAAATTCCTGTACATGTAAGAGGAATTTCAGCTTCATAGAATTCCATTGATGATTGATTCATATGGTTATACTAAATTCACATCATGATTATGGAGAGTATGATGAAGGCCTTGGGACTCAGTGTCATTTGAGCATTGTTTCTACCCTAGATAGATGGATAGGTAAACGAGATCGTTCGAGTTCTGGTGAACATGCTTCAAGTTTTCATGTTACTGATGGTCAACATCTAGGATAATCATCCACCATATATGGAGTTTATGTATCATAATAATTACGAGTCCACTATTAGTGATGTAACATTTAATTCCATGTATGGGATGCCTTGTTGGACACTCCTGTATTAGTTAGAACCAGTGAGATGAGCCTAGAGTTAGTGCTAACAATGGTTGTGTAAGATGCAGTTCATCCAATGGTGGATGAGGACTACACAAAAACATCAGTATTCCCTTATAGACTAATTAAGGTGTCCTTTTGAATTCAATGAGGAGATATTTAGTTCTAATATATCTCACCTTGATTTGGATTATGTAGATTTTTTCATAGAAAACATGCTATCTTTGGGGTTCTTAGGCCCTTTTTCTACTTACTTATTTGGGTTAGCGAGGTGGAGTACCACCTAACCCTGTGACCACAGTTATGCCTGGTGCTTGGTTTTTCCCACATGTGGTATCTAAAGAGACATGTGTCCATATAATTTCTTTATTCCAAATACTATGAGATATACATTGAGGGTTGATTTGCTCTTTTGAGGTTCCTAGTGGTGTTAAGAACCGGTAGAAGAAGACCCTTCATGGGAAAATGGTTCACTTTAGTGCATGTTTTTTTGACAAAACAAGAACCATCAAGAGGGATCATGATAGAGGGGGGCCTAGATGAGAGCTTAGTATCCTCATTTTTGGGTAGTTTTTTCACTTTTTGGGGTGAAAATATTTTATGGTGGGGGAGAATTCAACGTCTCTGTTTTTCCTTATTAGACTTTGAAATATTTGAAGGAACATTTTCAGAGCTAGAGACTGAGATGATGTGACATTTCATGGACTTGTGAACCTCAATGTGGAAATAATAAAAATATTAAATATATTATATACTGCACATGTAGTTTTTTTAATAATTCAATAACTCTCAAACGAGCACTCAAATAGAAAATTCAATATCTCCATTGAATCGAGAATGTTGGGTTTACCCTAGGCACTATATAAAATTTTTCATTGTTTGGGATTTTATTAAAGTGTCTCCATAGGCACAAATAATAATAAAAATAATTCTATTTATTTATTTTTTGTTTTATTGAATCAACCTAACCCTCTCTCTAAATAAAATGTTATGTAAAATTTCCAGGGTTAGTTGCATAACCCTGTAATATTATAGAGGAGGATAGCATTTTTTTTGTTAATTTGGGTCAAGTATTATTGATGAATGGATCAAGGTGAATCAATGGATATAAAATAAACACAAATAATCTTCATTTTCATCTCTATAAGACATTTTCTTTACCAAAGATTGATCTAACTTGAGGTAGGTAATTTTCTTTATTTGGATTTATCCCATTTGATCTCCCATGTCCAACAACAACCAATTAACCCCAGAGATTGGTACACAGATTGATGTTTTCTTTTGGTTGATGATTTATCTACTTCAATTTTAATAATTGATTGATTTATTGGTTATTAATTCACTTAGTTCATCTTTATAATGTAAATAAATCAAGTCTAGACCAAAAAATGGCCAAGGTTCATTACACGTTTTTGTTTAAATGGATTTCTTCCCCATTTCAGCACACGTTCATCATTAGAAATTCTTTTAGTCTATGGTTTGACCATTACCTAGTGAATTTTTTTTTCACAAATGTTCATTGTTGCAACAGATTGATACATTGAGTTCAGTTTCATGATTTTAGGAGTGATCGAGGTTCATTGGTGATGGAAAGTGATCCAGACCATATTATAGATATATGTTATCCCTATTTGTTATGCGATGATGGTTCTGTGAAATGGGAATTTATTACTAATAAGTATGGATGGATGGAATTTGGCGGGAAGTGATAAAAGGTATTGGTCTAATTGAAATCCATGACCTACAATGGGAATTGTAGCTATATTGAAGGATATAGTCATGGTGAAGACACAGAGAACTATCTTTAATTTCTAGGAAATTCCTAATTAGATGGTGTTTATTAATATGAACACATTCTCTATAGTCTCCCTTCTAAGGCGCTAGGGTTTACGTGTAGAGAAAAACATAACACACTATGTGACACATGTTACACACTGTGTGACCCGATACTAGTAGCTCAACGTGTATCCCAATGGGTACACATGAACAAACATGTCCAGACATAGGGTCATAGGTAGAGTACATGGGCTTGACCTAGTACACAAACATGACTAGGTACATCAGAACGACATAAAGTACATGAGCATGTCTAGATGTAAATGGGAAAGGGATGGCTGATCATTGTGTTTTGAACCTATATTTACATTTTGTGCACCCCCAAAGGACATGTCATGTATTTGGAGGATTTCATTTCATGTGAGATGGTAAGGAACATACATATTTGGGACAGATGAGACATGTCATGTACTTATTGGTACACACTATGTGCTTCCTGGTACAAGTTGTATACTTCTTTGAAGATAATTTTATGTCTTTCATCTCTCTAGTGTAGACAAGGTTGAACTATGTTTTATCACTTGGTTCATCCCTATGAGGGAACATTATGGAATTATGACAGAAGCAGTGGATTTTGATCCACTCTATAGGTTATGTATTAGATAGAGTTCTTGGTATCCCTTTGTGACGCTCAAGGTAGGATACTCTATCATATATTATTCCCTGAGTAGGGTACATGATATCTACATGACCACCATGTATAGGAAATGGATCTTCTATATAGTATGCTGATCCAGTAGGGTTTGTGGTGTCCCCCAATGGTCATTGGTATGATCCCCTATCTATATGTTGATATCATTGGAGTTCTAGTGATTACCTCTTAGGAAATACCTAAAATGAATGACTTGTTGGGTGGGAAGATTTAGTGACATTATATCTCATGGATTGAGTTCTCCCAAATGAGTGTTAACTTGAATCCTTGATTAGAATCCTATATAATAAAGTGGTTGTAACCTTAAGACTTTATGTCTAACTTTGGAGATCCTAGATGGATCATCGTTATTTGTTGATCTATGGAGAAAGTGACCCCATTTCTCTATTAATTTGGGATTATTATTGAGAATATCTAGATTATTTTTTATGGATGATTTCTCATATTATGACTGACATTATTTCATGATGATAAGATGACTACTCTCTTGATGCTTTGTGTTTGGTGATTTTAGGGTGTCCTATTGGGTATTGTTATAATCACCCCTATATGAGATATTACTACACATATAATGTGTTATGTAGAACGTAGAAAATTTTAAGGTTTACTAAGAGGATTGGGAGTGGTAGGATAATTTTTTTAAAAAGACCATGGTTCTTACCAGGTGTTTCATTTGACATCAGTCCCCACCTACTTAGCAGGATAGACTCATGTATCAGTTATGATGGTCCTCTATTTGGACCTTTATGATTTCCAATAATTTTATCATACTATGATGTGGGATAGATGTATTCATGATTTTATATTAGTTTTATTCATTATTAAACATTGTATAGGTATTTGGAGATGTGTGTGTGCACATTGGTACCTTAGGATAAGGGCTCTCATGTGTGTGATATGCCTACACGATGCTTGTCTCCAGGCCCTAACCTATTGGAGGAAGGCTTGAGATTTCACACTCATCTTTCCATTGTCCAGGTAGGCCATAATGGGTCAAGTCATGACATTGACATTAAACTAAAAAGAAAACATGAAACTAGATAAAGAAGACTAATGGAGGATATCTAAAAGTCTTTCACCACCTACTACTTGATGGAGTGTCATTGGCCAGTCTATGGTAGTGGAAAAAAGGTTTAGGTTTTATGGTATATCACTGAATAAATAGAGGCATCCAATGACTACCATGTGAATGCAATAGTATAAAGGAATTCTACAACATTCCTACCATCTAGTCGATGGCATGGGGTAACAAGTTGGTGGTGCTAATTCAGCAAGTCAAAGTGCATATTTATGGGAGACTTCAATGGATACAATGAATCACTTAAACATATATATTTAAAATTAAACCCTTTAATTCTATAAATACCTCATATTGGAGGCTTGGAAATATATTATTTTGGACTACAATGATCCAAATAAATCATCAACATTCATCAATTATAATTTTTGTCCCATTATTCTTCCTCTTGATATTTTCTTGTATCTATATCAAAACACTTTGATATCCATATTTCTATCTCTAATTATATCAATTAAAAATTATATATATTCTTAGAGAATTGATATATTTTATTCAAAGTATTTAATAATAATAAAATCTACCATTCCATCTCTCTCTTAAAGTACTTTGCAAATTGATAAAACCAAGGACTTTGTCTCTGAGTTCTTGGAAAACTGCTAAAACCATGGTTATTTTTACATTCCTTTTTTACTACCATTAAATTTAATGTATTGTTTTATTTTTGGTTTTCTTGGATACTTATAATTTCATGGTATATATATATATATGTATGTATGTATGTATTCTAAATCCTCAATTCATTAATGTAGGATGCATAGGGGCTCATAATTGAGCTATTTTCAAACTTCCTTAACAAATCATGTTACTTATTTACTTTCCATGTATTTTATTTATTAATCACTTTATTCAAATAAATCATTCAATAAATTTATCTATTAAAATAATTCTATCAATTTATATTTATAATTATGCTACTATTTTCTCTGTTTTGAATTACAAATATATATTTCAATTTTATTTTACTTATATTGATTATTTTATATATTGATCAATTTTCATTTTGTATCTATACTTTTGTTTTAGTTTTTTAAAATAAAATTCACCCCTATTTCCATTTTATCTTGACCAACATCAACTGGTTTCACTTCTTGGGGAATGTCATATAAAATTATAGAGTATATGTAGACCCTAAGAACGTCAGAGAAGATATTTCTTGGTAGTGGACATGAATGATTCTAGGATTCATAGTTTTTTTGTTCTAATTTATTATTACTAGAGATTTATTCATTAGTTATCCCACTTTAAATTTTTTATGATAGTCCTATCCCAGAAGGGGTGAAGTTTTTTTGGTTAGAGTCTTATGAGAAATCATTTTTGTGATTTGAAAGGGAGGTTGATAAAATGTTTATCCTTACCTTACCTGAGCCTAGTAAGGTGTATTCCTTGTATTGTGATGCATCATGGATTGAACTGGGAGTATTTATGATATAGTACAGTCATGTGGTCACTTACAGGTCTAGTAAAATAAGTTTACATGAGTATAATTATATGTCACACGACCTAGATCTAGAAGTAGTAGTTTGATCGATGAGATGTTAGCGACATTACCTTTTAGGTGAGAGGTTTTTGGTGTGTACAGAACATAATATCATGAGGTATATCATCTCATAGTGGGACCTAATACCTCAATAGAAAAAGTTTTTTGATTATCTATAGTCCTTTAATTTTTATCTGGAATAAACACCCAAGAAGGTTAACGTCATTGTGGATGCACTGAGAAGAAAGACTCAGACTCTGGTAGTATGGGAGTTAATTAGTGAGTGGAAGATGATGTACCTCTTATAGAGATAAGGTTGGATATTTAGGAGTAGTAGGAATGAGAAAACCTTTTATATATCTATTTCCTATTCATTCCTTAGTTGGTTGAAGATGAGTGAGTTTTTAGATTTTGTTTGTTTGGTCATGAGGGAAAACATGTATGGTGGAGATCTGCCACTAGATAGGACCCTTGATGACTATTTGGTTATCTATATATGATAATGTGTTATGTTTCCTATGATTATGTGTGGGGATTTTATTAGGGACTCACATGACTTGATGTGGGTCTTACATCTGGGTTTTACTAAGATGTACTGATACATATACATATAGTATTGGTGGCTTTACATGAAGAAGGATATTGTAGGTTTGGTCACTCGGTGATCCACCTGTCAGTAGGTGAAGAATGAGAACAAGTAACCCAATGTTCTTCTTCATCCACAACCAATTCCATAATGGAAGTGGGATGATGTGATGATCAATTTTCTAAAGATTTTTTTATGAAAACTCAATGTAGTGGTGCAGTATAGGTCTTAGTTAATCATTTAACTAGGGTAGATCACTTCTTAACAATTTTGGAGACCTTCCCTATTGATGAGTAGGGTAGAATCTATGTCAAAGAGATATTATAGTTTCATGGGATACCTTATAGTATCATCCTAGGAAAGGATAACTATTTTAGATCACACTTCTTGTAGGTATTATAGAAGGAATATGATACACAGGTGTATATGAACATAGCCTATCATCCACCAATAGATGGGTAGTTTGATATAACAATATTGATATTTTAGGACACTCTACCCACACATGTCTTGGTTTTTTGGGGTTCATGGGAAAACCACATGGAATTAAAAAAATTATTTTACAAAAATAGCTATCAAGATTCGATATATGTGGATCCATTTAAAGATATATATGATATATCTTTTTGTCCACCCTTATGTTAGCTGGAAGACGTTAAGTCTATCATTATTGGGTTGAGTCACATATGTGACACATTAAATCATATTTGATTGATTATGAAGTGGTTTTAAATCACTCATATTAGATATATGTCATATATTGATAAGAGATAGCATCCAATGGAGTTAAAGGTGGGTGATTGGGTATTCTTGTGGTTGTCTCTAAAATTGGGACATCATAATATACATAAGAAATGGATTTTGGCACCCAGATAATTGGGTCTATTTAAGATTATAGATAGAATTGGTATAATGGTATACTAGGTGGATCCTCCATTATGTTATAGTTTTATAGATGTTATATTCATTATGTCTTATATTTGATAGTATTTTTCCAATCCATCACATGGGATCAATATAAATGAAATCGTACTTGAGGTTGGTGAATTTTTTGAGAATCATCTGTTATGTGTTATGGATTATAACAAGAATAATTTACATAGGAAGACAGTTTCCATAGAATGGGTGTTATGGTATCATGATCTCATTTAAGTGAACTTGGGAGTGGGAGTCTAACATGTGATCATAATGGCCACAGTTTTTCAATGAATAAATCTGTAATGTTTTGGATTTTAGCTCAAGGATGAGAGGATGTATGATGGGGATGTTATAGAATCCCTACATGATTGAGGTGAATTCTTTCATGAATTTGATCTAAAATACCAAACCAGTTTGAATTTTTATTTAAATATAATATTTGAGTTCAAATCTATATTTATATGTGTTTGGGGGATGTTATCTATGTATGCACAAAGGGATTGGTATTTTGTGTCAAAACATTGATAAGGAATTTATATTAGGATGCAATTGAATATTTTTTAGTGTTAGAATAGGATAGGAATTGATCTTTCAAATTTTTCTAGGTTAGACTTATTCTTGTTGCTATTTTTTAGTGGCTAGGTCAATTAGAGAATCCCTATAGGTTATGAGTCCAATTGTGATGAGTTCAGAGTGATTTTTAGTATTTTTGATTGGTTTCTATTTTTTTAAATCTTTATAAGTTCCTCCTCTAATATATGTTTTTTCTCCCTGTATACATAAGAGGATCCCTATGAATGGTTTAGGAGAATCAGTTATGTCTTGGAAAATTTCACCCTATATTTGTAAGAGGATAAGTATGAAGGGTTTATAAAATTAACTAAGTCCTATAAAATTTCAACCCTATATATATAATAAGTACCTAAAGAAGAGTTTCTCTTAGGTATTGCTACCTCATACATAAGAGTAACCCCTAGAGTTTTGGGAGATTTCATCTATGTCTGAGAAACCACCCTGGGGGTAGATCCTTATATGTTTGGGTACTATATACATAATAATTCCTCACTTGTGTAAAAATTATATATTTATAGATGAACTATGGTACATAATATTTGTCTCTTGACACATTATAATTGTGTGGGAGGGACCTTATAGTGTATAAGAGTCCCTGTGTTAATGGAATTTAGTGAAGGGTGATACAAAAGAGGAATCACCTGATTCATAAGAAAATTTGTCAACATAATGGTATATAAGAGGAGTTATACCATGTGTATGATTTGAAAAATAATCTATGTATGGAACCACACTATTATGTATAAGAGGTTGGGACATATGTTTGATGTTTTGTTGAGTGGAAACTGTAAATTGGCTAAGGAAAATGTCTTACACATGGGGATTCATATTACATATGGACTTATATATTAAATATATAGTTTTCTAAAGGGTAAAATATTATGTATTTAATATATTTATGATGTATATAATATGTAAGAAGTATAGGAAATATGTAATAGGTAGGGGTTTCCAAATTTTTCCAAATTTCTAAAAAGTGATCAAGTTTTCTATAATTTCTAAAATATTATGTAAATGTTAAAAACACTTATTTTATGGAATGTAAGGATATTATTTTCTGTATATAAGGCAACCACCAGAATAGAGCTATCACCCCTATTTTCATTATAATGTGATATATCCTTCATTTATCATTATATTCAATTGTTTTTTACTCTAATTTATATCTAAAGGTAAATCTATCACTCAATGGCCATCCTCTCTTTGCTTCTTATAGTGTTTCTTGGTCCTATGATAGTTATGAATGTTTATACCCTATTTTAGGGTTTTTTAGAATATTAGATTATTTTTATTTCATCTTAGATTAACTAATAATATTCATTTAGTGTTTATATTCAAGCATAAGGTATGTGATCCCTAATCTATTCCATAAAGTATCACTCCTGTAACATGTGCGTATTATGTACAGTCACATCAACTTAATGCATTCCTAACCTAAAATGTAAATGAATGATTGGTATTTATATTTCATGTGTATAATACTCTCAATGGGGAATAAATATCATATTTATATATTTAAAATCTAGACCTCAACCACTATATAAGATGAGGATTATTTTAGATAAATTGGGGAAAAAAAGAGGCGACTCAAGGGGTTATCTAAACTAAGTAGTCTCATAGTGAATAAGTATAAATGTAAATGATTATTCCTTTAATGTGATGTATATGAGATATACATAGTGGGTTTCATCCCCCTGGTGGTGTACTATGATCCATATGTGCTGATCCCCATTTACACTGGTGATTTACTATAAGATATATGAGGCATGACCCATTCCCCCCAGTGATGTACTATGAGTTATACAAGGTATATTATATTCCACCATGATATATTATAAGTTATATAGGGGGAGAGCTTTTCTCCATGATTAAGTATTATGTGATTTACCAATTGGGATCCTTTTCCCCTGAGTATTATACCGGAGACTTATGGGTTAGGTGTCCTTTTCCATTAGTATGACATGATACGAGATTGTTACAAGGAGGGTTGTTATTCCCCCTTAATGGGTTTGTATATGTATCATGTCTAACGACTTCTAGTACTAACTGAAGAAGGTATGGTGGATCCCAAGTGTCACCTTAAAACTTGAGGGTGGATATTTTGTATTTATTTTTTCTGATTCATTTAATTATTATTTCACAACAATTTGAACATTTTTAAAGGTTGGATATTAAAGGACATTATTGGTGGTGACCTACTAACTTTTACTAACACCCTATTTGGTTCAATGAGGGTACCTAGTTATATTTTATGTTTATAAGACTAGATAAGGTAAAGGACACTATGCTTGATAAATTATCTATATTTCTAATTGATATGGTGCATGAGTGATGCATACGAACCACCCATAGAAGATTATAAATATGCCTATATAATATGTATGGTTTATACATCATTAATTTTTATATAACATGGTTTGTATATGTTGTATGTGGGAACTATCTCTGATGTATGTTCCTTTTATTTATTTGGATGTATGTTATATTATTTATGTCTACTATTCTTATTTACTTTGATTTGAGGGTATATTCTCTCCATTATACCACCTTGGACCCTCACGTATAGTCAAAATCATATGGTGTATGGGGAGTCACTCCTGGGGCTACATGGATATCTTATCTAATTACTATAGAGTGAACTGGGTCAGGGTATCACAACCAATATTCCTAAAGGGTTAGATTATCAAAAACTACATCATTCAGGAAGAGAAGGTTGAAAGAAAGGCCAATCCATCTATCCAATGTCCCGATGGCCTTCATTTTTTATCGATTTATTGATAATCCACCTTTCAAGGGGTGATTTGGAACCCTTACAAGGCTCGTAGGCATAAGTATTACTTGGCCCATAGGCCTTAGAGAAATTCACTACCCGTAGGATTCAACCATTACATACAACCCAGACTAACTACTTAGAACTGCTCCTCACCAGCATGTTCATCGTGAACCAGCTCTTCACCTTCGCATGGCTATTCAGCTAGGCTATCCCTTACATTCACATGCTTGTCCTGATGGAAGGTTTCATACCCTCTCATTCTTACAATCCGTGTAGCTTCTGCTATGGTGAATGCTCCTTGCTCATACTCCTATAGAGATTGTTCCTTGTAGGTTGTCTGGTTTGCATCTGCACTTAAGGTGTCCCGAAGGCGTTGAGGTGGCCCGAAGGCCTAATTGGACCGAAGGCCTTAAAGGACTTGGGGACCAAATTGATGGCCCGAAGGCCCAAACGGGGGAAAATCCCCAGCTGCTATAGTGCTAAACAGTGTCTACTACAGTTCCCGCTACAGTACCTGCTACAGTCCTGAACAGTTCCTAGTACAATACCTGCTACAGTACTGCACAGTTCCTAGTACAGTACCTGCTATAGTACTGCTACAGTACTGCTATAGTACCTGGAAATTATGCCTCCACCTGGATTTGGTTAATATTTATTTTTTATGGAAATTAGAGTGTTAGGATGAAATATGATATTTTTAATGTTTTAGATAAATTTATATGAGTTTTATGTGGATCTTAGACTAAATTTGGTGAGGCATGGAAGAAACACAACGATATTATTAATTATGCCATGATTTTATTTGGTGAATTTTATATATTGAAAAAATAAATATTGTTCCATGAAAACACTTTTTCATTGTGATTATTGACATGAAATATTAAAAATAATAATATATAGTGAAACACTATAAATTATAGCTAAAGGATTACACTATAATCTAAATTTCGAATTAGATAGGAGAACTTTTTGGTCAAAATCACATTATAAATATAAACCTATTTGTTGACCTCCTTGTTTTAATGATCACCAAATCATGATTCTTATGATAATAATGAGATTTAAGTTTTCTGTTAGCATTTTATTATATGAGAAATATTGGAAACAATTAGGTTAAGTCTGAGAAAGACTCGCCATCAAGAAGTCTCACCATCCTCAATGAGTCACCACTGAGATGGAAATTTGACAAAGTGTCAGGAGGACACACTGCCAATGTATCTCATCGCCATATCAAGACACTATTCTAAGGAGTTTCCACTAGATGTAGACACCACTAGAAGTTTCACCATTCCAAGGAGTCACAGTTAGATCAAAAAACCACCAGAAGTGTCACCATTCTAAAGACTCACCATTGTGGTTTTCATTTATTTTTTATTTAAATATTTCTAATGACTAGTTTATTGAATTTAATGTTGAATAATATTTTAATAATTTTTTCTTAATTTCTTTAAATAATTCATTGATGTATGTGTAAAACAAGAATTATGAGGATATAGAGGATATGTCTGATTCTCTTTGCTAGTTTTTCTTCTATTGATAAAAGAGGAAGAAGATAGCCTCATTATCAATAACTCAATAACATGAAAATACACTTAGAGAGATATACATATGGAGTGATATTTAAATTAATTAAAGAACCATAAGAGATTGCATGCTACCTATTTCTTACACTCGAATGAAGAAGCTGAATCAAATCTTACATCTAGTGCCTCTCTATAGTCAAGAAAAAAGAGTCTATAAAACTCCATTCTACAAAATAGTTCTGAAATAAAACTCAATCCTTAGTTCAAATCACATTCAAGGAGTCATAAGATGTAGAGCCTAACCGACTGAGAAACACTATTCCCCTTACATATTTTATTTCCCCAGTATGCTTATTTATATTTACATTATGATAAGTGTGTGTTACTCTATTTTATACACTCATTGTCTCCTACTTTAAACTATCAGATACATATATATCTTCTCAACACCATTTACTCTAGTTTCCCATATGTTGTGGTAGAGGTTTGGTTATAGACTATTTATTCTTTTGTACTCCCATGAAAACTATGGAAGATGTCCACAGTGGCCTGGAAATTTTTTATGTTGTTGTAACACCCAATCCAGGTTGTGAATCAAAATTTTATTTTATATAAATTGTAGGTGATTGGAAAGTATAGAGGAATAAGTATCATCTTGAGAATAAACCTCTCGTATTCAAATTCTGTTGTGTATTTTTTTACTATATTTATTTTATTTAAAAATATTTTTGTTTTAAACTTAAAAACAAAATATCTAATTCGATATTTTATCTCAATTAGTATTTATATAAGATTTTGATTAATTAAGTTTATTTCAAAGGATAAAATAATTTTGTATATTTTTTCACCAGATAGCTAATCAATATTTTGAGAAAAATTAGAGAATAATAAAATTTATATCAAACTAATATTTTGGTAAATTGGGATGTTTTATTTTAATTGAGTTATTTTATTTAAATCCAATTTAACATAAATTTTAATTGAGTACTCAATTGGCCGCTCTCTTTAGAGAATCACTCTGACCCACGCCTGTGATCATCTTGAATGAAGGCTTCCAAGAAAATGGGTGTTATGCTAGACATTGAAGGTAGTTGTTCACTCCATAATTTGATGTTGATTTTTTTCATGTCATAATGATTATTATTATAGCACTGAAGTACCCAAATGAATCCTGATAAATAATTTTTTACTATTGTCAATGAAAAGTCAATTCAATGAAAAGTAATTTCAATATGTGCTAAAGTTAAAGATGAATAATGAAGTTAAATAAAACAATGAATGAATAATTTCAACCTTTTTATTATTATCATGAATAAATATTCATAGGGTTTAAGTATAACTTGTATGATGATAATAAGTTGAGATAAAAGTACAATAAATGTTTTTGAAGTTGACCCTATTTTTATAGTTAGAGTTTGGATCTACCTATGAAAGGTAACATTAAAAGAGATTCAATTTATGGATGGTTAACCAGGATAATTGAAAATTAAGTTAATTATATTTCTATGTAAAGATGGATATTTCATAAAGTAGTAATATCTAGTTAATATAATGTTGATCTCTTAGTAGATTCATGAAAAGTGTGTAAAGTTTGGTGATTGGATAATTATTTACTACGTATTTTGGCTAAGTTCTGTGATAATTTTTTGAGGAATATGCTGAGATTAAAATTTTCAAGGATTTATACATATTATATCTAATGGTTATTAAGTTGGGATTAATGGTAGATACCGACTAGTGGATATGGTTGAGGAGATCACTATCTTCTCTATGTTCTTACTAAAGTTTGTTAGAATTCATCCTTGAGTTTATAAATCATGGAAATTGATTTTGAAAGTTAGAGTAAAATTTTATGGGATTGAAGGAGTTAATATGGAAGAAATGTGATTCTGAATGCTTCATCCAGATGTAATACTTAAAGAAGATACACTTATGAAAGAATCACTAAAGATGCAGGCATATCATGATTTGAAGTTTGTAATATATATTTCTAGAATATGTATATATTCAATATATCCTTAAATAAATTGTGAATGTTTATTGATGAGTTACTGATGATGAGTTTATGTGTATTTAAATGATAATAGATGTAGTTATATATACATTTAGAAAAATGAAGTATTGAGAAGTTGTACACTACTAGATGATGTGGTACATAGGTAGATAGTGTATTCGAAATAGAATAATGAGTATTGAGAATATAAAAAAAATCATAAATAAATAAAAATTATGAAGTATCAAGAAGTAAAATTGAGTTTGAGTTAAACTAACAAAGGCATGAAAGATGTTCAAGAAACATATTATTCCAAAAGAAGACTTGTGGAACCAATTGAGAAGAAGACCTTTTCTGAGTTAGAAGAAGTCCATGAATTGATAATGTCTAATATAATATTAACCTATGTTTTACTATTTAACATGATATTTAATAGGTTATATGTTATTGAAATTTTATATGTGCTGAGTTCAGAAAAAATTATGAAGTGTGATCGTAGAGGAATGGAAGATGGTGTTAAAGATAAATCTAGGGTGGGATTAGTATGTGATTATTAAAGAGAATAAGTATATAATGGATAAGAAGGGTTGTTTGATCTAATTTTGATATTTTTTATTTATAAAAATCATAGGAATAGTTTTTGACAATAAAGTTTCTTAATTTGAGTAGTTTGAGAAGTAAAAAATGGAAAATGCAATGGAATACCAATCTTGATTGAGTTTGGAAGGTTAAACTGAAAGTTTAAGAAATATATCTTATGGATTCTATTTTAGAACCATATACTAGAAGTAAATTACCAAATTAGAAGAGAATTAGTGAGATATATTATTCTGAACATAGTAAGTGGAATTAAAAGCAAGAGCTACAAATTATATATGATATAGAAACCTAATAGCTAATTAAGTAGATGTAGATAAGTTTTTAAGAGGAAGTGTGAGTAAATTATATAATAAGTGTTGATATGTATATAAGATTCAATTATATGGAATAATTACTCTAACTCTTCTATAGTTATATAAGAATAATATTGGGTTAACTCTGGAAGGTGTTTCAAGATAACAATTTTCTAATTCCAAAAGATCAAAAGTTAATGAGCATAAAAGATAAAGAAGTTAAAAAATCTGTAAGTTTAGGATATCAAAATATTTATATATTTTTTGTGTGGAAGAATCTATGATTTCATAATCCAGAGTTTGGATGATATATTGGAAATATGGATGAATAACTCATAAAGATAAGGAGAAACATGAGATTAAGTTTGAATATCTAAATTTAACATAAGAGTGATCTAAAAGTTTCAGAAGGTCAACCCAGTGTTATGGAGGAATGATTTATTAAGTTAACAAAATAAATGTGATAATGATGATCAATAAATTAAGATATAAAAATAGTCATAAACAATGATTCATGATAAGATTTAAGTAGTGAAAAAGATTGATTGGGGACTAAGTGAGAAGAATTATTAGTTTGGAATCTATTAAGAAGGAAGATCACATAATTAAGAAATTTATAAAATTGTAGAGATTAATTCTCTGAGTATATGATTCCATTTTTCATGGATTTTTTAAAATTTAATGATAGATATAAAATGAGGATGTATCATTTAGAGATAGTGATGATTATAAGAGGAAGATTGAGGATATAGGTAAAAGATCACTTGTGTGTTCTAGAAGATCATTGAGTTGAAGAAGTGAGTCTAACATGCATATTTAGGAAGATTATTTAAAGTTAAGAAAGAAGTTAGCATGACCTATATATTCAAGTGGAAATACTAAATTGAAGAAATAATTCAGTTAGTTGAACCATATCTTTCATATATTAGAATAATAAAAAGTGGATCTAATTTTGAAGTCGAGGGATTTATATTATAGAGTAGATTTGGAAGATGATTTGATTTGGAATGAGTTAATTCCAAATAGTTAGAGTTTATTAAGAATAAAACTAATAGTTACTTTTTTATTCTTAAGTTAATCATTTTAAATATTGAGAGTACATGGTTGATGTTCATGTATCTTTAGTTATTAATTCACTAGATGTTAAAGAAATTCCATTGCCGAAGATCTTACATTATAATTATAAAAAAATCCAGGTTCCTACCAAATAGAATTTTTATAAGAGTTGACAGAGAACCATTAGTGACTAGAGGGATCTATCATTATCTTTTCCAAAAATATTCTACCGAGAGATAATATTTGGTCAATTATGATACACTCCCAAGAGTTATGGATTATACCTTCCCACCCCTTGTAAGTGCTGAGTTAAAATAATACCTTCTCACTATTTGTAATCACTATAATTTATTAGTGATAAAATCTATGTCTCAAACTGAATCTTAACACAGTAAGGAGTACATACACACATTGAGACCAAACCATGTAAAAATAATATTTGTTATAATTTATTTAATTTTCGTTTTTCATGTGCTGTGAATGTATTTCTAAACATAATATAAACATTCATCCTATTAGGTCTACATTTTTAAAAAATTAAAGTGGGTAAAAGTTATATGATAAGAATTTAGTAAAAACTCTCTACACCAATTCACCCCAATCATTGTTACTACACAATCTATTAGGTTATTCATGTGGTATTAGTGCTGAAGGTTACACCTTTCATTGGGTATTTTTTTCTTAATGATTTTAACTTTTTTTTAATTCTTATAGTTTCAGAAGTTTGTGTGATGTCTCAATTGAAGAATAATAAATATATATATTTTAGTACTCATATAGAGATTTTTTCTTCTAAAAATCTAAATAACATAATGAAAAATTAAGCTGAGATGATACAAAATATAACTTATTAGAAAAAATGGAAAGTAGATACACCAATACTTCAAGTTAATCAAAGGGGTAAGTTATTTTTCACATGTTTTAACAATCACCCTTAGGATGAATTTGGTTCAAACAGTGAAGAGTGTGGGTCTATTGAATCCTTTTAAGATCTCTTATATTAATTTAATGATTATTAAAAAAACCCTATTGAATTTCTCACATATATATTTTATCTTATGAAGGAACTACATGATGATATTTTTTTTTAATGGATTGATAAGATATGAAAAATACATTGATTAAGAATTTTTAATAGTGAAAAACTCTCACCTAACTTGTTGAAGGAAAGGAACACACATAATTATTATACAAAGAAAGATTAAACCAAGATAGAGAAGCATTACAAAAATAAAGTGATGAGAAATTTGATATTAATAATTTATTTAAAGAAAAATATCATAAATTAAATTAAGTCATTAGTGTAAAATATTCTTAGTTGGAAATCAAGGAGATAAGGATAAAGGTTCTTGAAAATTCCTTATAAGAAAAGTGTAAGTTTCATTAAGATAAAGTTAAGAATATAATAAAGGAATGTGAAGATAGAGTTAAATATTTGGAATATGAAAAAAACTTTGAATTTATAGATTATGGAGTTAGAAGTAAATTTTAGAAACTTGGAAGTTACTCAAGTTGAATCTTTAGATGAAGCTAAAAAAGACATGTTTCAATGAAAGTTTCTAAAAAGTGTCTTACTTAGGTAAATATGCATAATAATGGAAATAAGATATTTAAATTATCTAAATATAAATCCAAATTAAGATCATAGGAAAATGTATCCCTTACTATAATTTTTTTTATGCACGAATAATGTTTCCATAAAAAGTGTAGGTTACACCTTTAGTTCTAGTTTTATGTGGGTCGAGAAATTTTTTTGGAAACCCAAAACTTCATCGATGGAAGAGGATATTATGAGTAGAAATTATTTTTATATAAATGATTTTGAAATGAATAAATACTTATTACAAAAATAAAAAGGGGAAAAGTTTATAGTAATCTTTCAAAAAAGAGGAAAACAATATCTATTGGATACTATTAGTGGTATGACACAAGTACATTGACTGTTGGTATAACATGTCTATTTTTAAGAGACAATGTTTTTTGAAATTAAAGTGGATAAAATCAAAAGTTAAAAAAATCCCACTAGAATGAAGAAATGTTCACAAAATAAGGTGGATCGGTTTATTTAAATAAATTTTAATATATTGAGATCCTATGTGGAAGTTGTAGTAAAATTGGTCATTGTAATGATGAGTGTTGTTTTAAGCCTACCAGGAATGATTAATTTACTAATAATGGAAGGGGTGATAAAAGATTAAGAACAATCTGAGGAAGAAATATGGTGAGTTAACCTTGGGGTGTAAGAAAAAGTAAGATAATAAATAAAACACACCCATAAAGAATGTAAAGAAAAATGTTACATTAAAGAAGATATATTTATATTATGGATGAAAACGACATATCATAGATGGTTTTAATAAATCTATTAATATTAATTTTAATGGAAGAAATATTTAATATAAAATAAAATCAATATAAGAAAGATACAAAAGGAATGGATTTGCGGAAGACAACTATGAAGAAAATGTTAAAATTAAAGGGAAGATGTCTAAAGTAGGTAGATTAAGTAACCTTTAGAAACCATTGTTAATATACAATAAATATGGTCCATTAACCTAAATAATTCAAGATTATATGTCAAATATAGTTGGAATATAAATTAAAATAAATAAATAATAATAAAGTGAAATTTCTATGTTAACTATTGTGAAAAATAAAGTTCCACATGGGAAGAAAACTTAAAATCGGAATAAAAACATTTTTTAAAATGGAATTAGTGATTGGAATATCAAGGTCTAATGCATGGAGAAAAGTGGATTTGATAAGTGATGAGTTTCTAGGTTGAAAAATATCTCTAGAACTTGTTCCTCTAACTAAGGATACTTTGGAGAAACAAAATTGTTCCCATATATATGGTGTATATATCTCCATGCAAGGAATTTATGGTGGTGCATGTATTCAAGGGATACTAGAAGTAATTATTGTTGAGAAAATTTTAAAATGACATAGATTATATCCATCATATAGTAATTTATTTCAATTGGTTTTAGTGATGATAAATGAGATAGATTGAGTTTATCCATTGAGGAGGAGTTGATCTTGAATAATTACTAGATATTGATACCCCATGGGAATCTAAAATTATTGTAAGTAATTGTAATAGTGATCCTGGAAAAATTAATAATTTAAGATAAAAGAAAATAAATTCTAGATGGACAAAAATTTAATGTTACAGACATTATAGTTCAAAATATTTTCATTCTTAATTTATAGATTCTGGATATTGAAACTTTAGAAATTGAATATTTTCATTGATGAGGTAAGTTGATTATATTATTTTGTACTTATGTGAAAATTTAATTCTAAAAAATAAAGGGAGATATTTATTATTTGATGATAAGAGAAAAGTAAATTGAAAGGAAAAAAACATGCTTTTGTTTTAATGCTTTTAATATATTTATTAAGTTGTGTGCAAGATATTAGTTGAAAATATTTTTAAATAACCCCTAAAGGAATATTTCTATGTTGGAATCACATGATGAATTATTTTTGGACATATTTTACATCTAAGTTTTTTTACCTTATTTTATACCCCAAGAATTTCTCTTCCAGACTTAGAGATGACTAATTTATGGATAATTTCGTTAAGAAAATTGATGTAATCCTTATCTAATATAAATTAGGTTTTACTTTTAATAAAATGGAAGATAAGGGAGGATAGTAAAATTTAAATTCATTTTTAGATCATGGGATGATTCTGAATTTCCCTCACTCAAGAATCATTAAATAAATAGATAAATTTTTTTGTATATATTATTAATAAGGGGGAGAGAAATTAAAAACATATTGAAGAGAAACATAGAATGATACTGAATTTAGAATTAAAATTTCTATAGAAAAAATAAAAAGGGGGAGATTAAAGTTCCCAAATGGATTGTGATGATTTTTTTTTTAATTTTTTTAATGAGAATTAAATTAAATGATAAGTAAATTCAACATGTGTTTAAGGTAAAGATAGATACTGAAGTTAAAGTACCAGATAAATGAATAGTTTAATCCTTGTGATTATTGGAATGAAGAAATATTCGTGGAGTATAAGTCTCTCTTAGGTAATGAAAATAAGTTGATATAAAATTACAATATATGTTTTAAAAGTTAACATTTTGGTTATAGATAAATTCTGGATCTACCATCAAAAGGAAATACTTAAGAAGATTTGAAAATCTAGATGATTGATTTGGTGATTGAAGATGATGTTAATGCTACTTCCATGTAAAGATGAATTTATCATGAAATAGTAATATGTGGTTTTTGTAGTGATAAAGTTTTAATGGATTCATGAATGTTGTTGTAAAATAAAATATTGAATAACTATCTACCATACATTATGTATAAGTACACAGGAAATTGGAGATGGATAGGAATATGACAAGAGTTTGAGGTAGCTTCTGAGATGGGAAAGAGTACAGATTCATACATCATATATATAATAATTATTGAGTTGGGATTAATAGAAGATACTAATAAGTACTGATTATTGAAGAGTAAACTGTATTATATATTTTATTTCTAAAGTTTGTGAGAGTCCATCCTTGTGTTTATAAATAATGAAAACTGTTGTTTAAAGTTAAACTACACTTAGATGTTGTTAAAGTAGTTAAATTTGAGGAAAATTGATTCTAGAAGATGTATTCAGAAGTTATACTTATGGATGATACTCTTAAAGAAGAAGAACTAAGTATATAGGAATATCTAGAGATGAATTCAGGAAGAACTATTTTTGAAATTTGTATACATTGAAGATAAACTTGAATTAATTACATAAGATTATTTTTAAGTTGTGGATGTTGAGATTATGTGCATTTGGAAGATAAATAATGAAGGAAGACATATATTTAGAAAATTAAAGTACTAAATATGAATACACTATCAAAATAAGAAGTAGAAATATAGACTATGTTTCTAGAAGTGGAGACTAACTATTTAGAATATGTGATACTATTTAAAAAATAATAACAACATTAAAGAGAATACATTTCCAAGTTATAATAATTATGATAATCGATAAAGCCCTATATAGTATTAACATATATTTTATTGTGTTATTTGATATTTAATAGGTATAATGTTAGGGGAATTTGATAAGTACCAAGTTTAGAAAGAATTTTGAAATCATGATGGAAGAGGAATGAAAACTGAAGATAATTCCAAAGCCTGAGTCTAGGTAATATGTTAGTTGATAAGATCATAAGAAAAGGTAGGAGTAGAAGAAATATATGATTTAATGTTAATAAATTTGTAAATATTTTAAGTAGGAAATGTGTTATTGAGACAACCCTTTCTAAGTAAAAGTATTATAATAATTGAAAAAGGAAAATTTGACATAATACCATTATAGAGTGACTTAGAAGTTGAAACTATAAGTTGAAGAAACAAATATTGTGGATACTCTTGGAGAACCATGTATAGGAAGGAAAGTCTAGAATTGGAAGAAAAAGTAGCGATAATACTAATACAGATCAAAAAAAGTGTAAGAATAAGTAGGATACACATGTTTTGGGTGATATAGAAATTTAACAACCAATTTAGAATATATTAAGAAATTCTAAAAGAAGAAGCAGAATTGAATTCCTAAATAATAAGTTTTGTGATGTAAAAAATATTCAATAATAATACATAAATAATTAGAAAGATATAGATTTATGGATGAATAACTTTTAGCTAAGTCAGAAAGGTGTTTCAAGAAGATAATTTTCAAAATTTCAGAATATTAATGTTTGAGGGGAGAAGAAGTTGAAGAAGTTTAAAAGTCTATAAGTAGAGGAGATAAGAAGATGAATAATGACGTGTTTTAGAAAATTATGTGAGAGGCCATAATATATGTTTTTTATAATATTTTTGATAAATGGAAGAATAAAAATGGAATCTTAGCATCTATGTGAGTTTATGTTCAATGATCTGAAGGCTACATAAGAGTGATCTGAATGTTTTGGAAGGTTATCCAAAAGTTATGGAGGAATTATTTATTGGTTTGTTGAAATAAATGTGATGATTCTATGTTTCACATTAAGATTTAAAATTCATGAGTCAATATCCATTATTCAAGCTGATATTTTACAATGTGGTGAAGAAGTTTGGACAAGGACTAAATGAGAATAATTCATTTTTAAGTTGAGTTTTTTAAAATCTATAAATAAGGAAGACCATACAATTGAGAAATAAATTCAAAGAGAGTAATTACTAGAGTCCACATGAACATATTTCATAGAAGTTTAAATATCCAGTGATAGATATAAAAGGAGTATAGCCCATTTATAGAGAGATGATGATGAGAGAGAGATTTAGAATATATAGGGAAGTCGACCTATATGTTACAAAAGATCATTGAGTCGAATAAGTGATCTTGAATTTCATGTTTAAAAATATTAGCTGATTTAAAAGAATAAGTGAGTCTAACCAACATGTTCTGAAGTATTTTTTGAGTTAAGTAAGGTAATGATTTATTTGAATGGTATATTCCAAATATGAGAAGAATCTAATGTAAAACTAATTCATAAGTCAAGGGGTTTTAAAATAAGAGAATATTCAAAAGTTTAGTTGATTCAGGAAGATTTATTTCTAAATATTCATATTTGAATAAGAAGAAAATTATAGTTATTTATGGATTACCAAATTGATTCATCTAAATATTGAGAGTACATTGACTATGTGCAGGGAATTGTAGTTATTCATTTATTAGTATTCAAGGACCTACAATTGAGGAAATATATCATACATTTTGATATAGAGGAATCCACGATCATAATGAAAATCATGTTAATAAGAGTTGAAATATGGTTATTGGGTATTAGGTTGATCTATTAAAATCCTATCTAAATTTCTACTATTAGGAGATAACATAGGGTTAAGTGTGATACCTTACCAATGGATAATGATGATTCATTCCCACACCGTGTAAGTGTTGAGTCAAGGATGATACCTTGTCACATTTTATAATCAATATAATTAATTAGTGATAAAATCTATGTCATAGGATGAACCTAAAAAAACATTGAGTAAATACCCACATTAGTAACAAACCTTATGAAAATATCATGTATTGTGATATATTTATTTTCTATTTTTCATATGGTTTGAATGTGTTAGCACACATATGAGATCAAATATTACTAATTTGTGAAAATGATCTATTACTAAAATGTGTAAAATTTAAGTGAAAAGAATTAGGTATGAATTTTCTATAGTGATTCACCACCTCTTAGTGTGGCTGCGTGATACACTAGGCACTCCAATAATAATGTTTTTCAGGTTTCAATTTTATAATGATTGAAGATAATGAAATATAAAATGTTGATAAATTATTAAAAATGGTTTTTTGGAATAATTTGTAACTGTCTCATTATGATATAATATACCCTAATATATAGTTATTTCCTAGATTTATTCTTATCTTATAGAGATGTTTACATCTTGAATTTAAGAAGTGTTTTCTGATAAGTGGAGAACATGAATCAATATTGGTGAATGTTTTTGAGGCCCAATGATGAAGTGAAACATATTAAATATATTTTTTTCAATTTTTTTTCAATTTAATTGATTAAAATAAATTTTACATAGATTGAGTAAAATAAAAAAAATTAGGGAACTATAGATAATGTGGGAAGAATAGAGAATAATTAAAAAACCTCAAATAGGGGGATTGAGAAAAAGAAAATAGAAGAAAATTGGAGATCTATTTTTTTTTGAGTTTATATAAAAAAATAATGTATTCTTGAAGTTTTATATTTTTGAGTTTAAACTGATGAAAAACACCCTCATCTAGTTTGGGGTTGTGATTATTTCCTTTTAACACACACATTGTAAGATAAATATGTGTAGACATTTTGTTTCCTTATCTTAATAAGGTGTGAAGATATATAATTATTGGGAGTTCTCATTGTGTACATTAATAAGACGTTCCTAAAATTTATTGTCTCAATAGTGATTTAGTGATTGTACTAGATACATTCATAAGGATATAGTGTACGGTCCTTGGTTGTATCCCTTATGAATAAAAAAAGTCAAACCATCATGTTATTGTATTTATATTTCATATTTTAATGATTTTTGACACCTAATTTATTATGGGTGACCCATAAAAAACACAAAATAATAGTAATCCTAGAATATAATATACACTTTAATTATTACTAGATTTAGTAATTAATAAAAATAATTATCCATTAAAAATGGTTTGGTTTTATGGAAGAATTAGATGTCTGCATGATTTGGCCATCTTTCATGGTTCGAAGGTGGGTTAATCATATGGTCATATGAACCCACACAACATGATGTATCCTTATTAAAATGTTAATTTAAATAACATGTAATACCCTAATATTTCATGATACATTTCTCATTGTAACATTTTATTTTCTTTTATAGCTTACCTTACATGCAACACATAGTTTAAACAAACCATGACATACTGTTGAGTTATTATTATATAATTTGGAAGTTATCGCCTAGAAATTGGATTTATGGGAATTTATAAGACTAACTAAATTATAAAAATATTTTTTACATATGTATAAAATTAATTCATTGGTTATTAATTGCTTTTAATTGAAAATAAAATTATTTAAAATTAAACAAAGATGGTTTCCTAAAAAATAGTTTTTACGAACACAATGTATTTTTATCTTAATAAATTAAATGAATTAGTATTTATTATTTATTTTAAGAAAATTTATAGATTATATATTCATTAAAATTTATTAAAATTAATTTAATAGTTTTTACATGGTAATGAATGATGGTATACTCAATTTTATGCCAAAAATACATTTTTTCTAAAAAAAGGTTTTTAATGTTTTGCACACTTATTTTAAAATTATTTTATAAAAAATTTATATATTTAATTAGATAAAATTTATTCTATATTTGGAATTAATATAATAAATATTTCACAATAAGTTGAAATTAATTTGTCTCATCTTGAATAGTAAGTGAGGTAAAAATTCATTAATATGGTAAAGCTTAAAAGGGGTTAAAAGAGAATAAACTAAAAGGATAAGGGTTAAAATTCCCTAAAAACGTTTATAAATCAGATTATATGATTATATATTTTACCCTATATCATCTAATATTCTAATATGATTCATTTTAGAGTCATTTTTCTTGATTAAGACATAATTATAGTTTAATATTTTGAAAAATTCCAAGTGTATCTTCTTTCTCCCTTATAAAAGGACACAATCTCTCCTATCTTCATAACACTTCAAAATACTCTTACCTCAACCAAGACTTACCTAAATAATTTTTTAAAATCCCTAAAAACATTAAATATAAAATGGTTTTATCATAATATTATTATTTTATGGATTAAGGTGTAAGCCAAAGGATGCTTCTCAATGAAGAAGTAGAACTCTTAATCGAGTAATTTTAATTTTATTTCTTCTCCAAACATCTATAAAAAATTTAAATAAATTATAATATGATTAATCAAGTACCATAAATATAGTGAGATATTATTATATTGATGGTGAAACCATTATTCATCCATATCCCCATCAAATGCGAAACGAAAGCATCTTTTTTGCATACATGCGGACTACAGCCTCATGAAACAATGTATTTAATTTTCCATATCCATAATTCATGATTTGTTTCTATAATGGTTTTAATTTTTATATATTTTATTTAGGAAATTATTATGATTCTAAAATTATAATATCTTTTCTAACTTTTTACCTTTTCATCCATTGGAAAATATTAATGTTGTTCGTGCGTACGCGTGGTCAACCACCTCCATGAAGTGATGTGTTTTTTTCATTTTTGATTTACATGGATGGTAATAATGACATATTTAATTAATATATACGATATAATCATGTTTTTAATGATATAAATTTATTTATCTTTCTTTAAATCTTTTCATTGCAAGATAAAAACAACATTCATGTGTACGTACGGACTGTCGTCTCCATGAATGGTGTAATTCATTTTTCTATATCTACCTTTTATGGAAGGTTATAAATATTTATTTTAAATATATATATAATTTTTATCATGATTAAAATTCTTTATATGATGGAACCATGATCAATTTTAAAGGACTAAAACCGCCAAATCAAAAATTACATGAGAAATGAATGAGTTAACACCCATAAACGATGTAGTAATAGTGAATTATTAATAAATGGTTACTAAAATGTAATAAGTGGATCATATATAATAGTTTAAGTATTTATATTATTATTATATATAATTATAATAAATTATAATTTATTATACATAAGTTTCTAGTACTTATGAATCAAGTCAGACTTGAGGTACGGGTTTGTGTTATATTCTCATTTATTTTTAGGAATCTCTATAATAAATTTTCACTAAGGGAAATTTTATGAATATTATTATTTAAAACTCATATATTTTATTCTCCAATATTTAATCCTATAATTCTCAATCATTATTTCTATTTTTCATTCTTTGTAACTTAAAATGATCGAGAAAATGTTTTTAAAGAACAGATTACCATAATTCTTCATTTGTTAAGGAACTATTTCTTCAATGTCCATACTCTTAAAAATTATTTTTTTGAAATTTATTACCTATAATTTAAATTTATTTAAAAATAATTTTCACTATATTTTAATTTATTTACAAAAAAAATAAAATTTAATATTTCTAAATGTTTTATGAATAATTCATTTTTGCCTTTTTAAAAGTGTTAAAAGAATGTTTTATTTTATCATACACATCCTGAATTAATTTTAACACCATCATGACCATTAATTTCATTGAATATTACTCTAAAAGTTTCCTTATTTATTTTAAAATAAATTTATTTTATCATTATTATATAAATTTTTAGCTAAATTGTTATCAAAGGAAAATAATATTTTCTAATGTTTTAAAAAAATGTTCGAATGATCTTTTAAATGAATTTTTATCTATGTAATCATCCTTTAAATATTGTTATTATGTACTATAGATATGATACAATGATTCCATATTTATTATTTCTTTGGATGGTTTATTATTATTATGATAATATGTTTATGAAACCTGTTTATTTACCATGGGTTATGCTATGATGATATGATGAATGTTTTATAATATTTTGGAACACATATGTGGGGTTTTAATTATATGATAGGTGGGACTATAATTATATATCCCTATAATTAATTGGATAAATAATTATATCTCATGATATTATTATGGTAAATGAGTTTATATTCTCAATCCACCATGAGAAACATGTAGGGATTCCTATCCATTATGATATGGGGAACATGTGTTAATGTCTAACCCACTATGATATAATGGTATTTGTAGTTATCCTTGATATATGATATGGTTTTTATGCCTATAATAGTTCTAAAAGATTATGAAATGTTAATATACTTTTGATATGCACTCATAACTCATGATTAATTTTTAATGATTCCCTAATCTTGTGAGATATTATAGTTTTATAAAACCACACATGATTGTGATCTATGAATTTTTTGGTATGATTTTATTTTTAAAATCACATGTTCTCATTCCCTTATGCTCATGAAATTCTAATATATGATTATTTATTTATATCTCATATTTTTACTCTTATAGAGAATCTGATCTCAACCTTTCTTATATTTTCATTCTCTATGTTATGAAGAAAGGTTTTAAGTAGGTTATTTATAAGAAGTATTTTATGTCAGAAGAACTTATTTTAGAACATTGAAGATATTTCATGATATAAGATTATTATATATCTAGTCTCTAAAGACATGAAACCTTTACGGTCCTCAAGAATGTATTATTGTAAATATATTGAATATTTATATATAATGATGTAATATTTATGTATGAAATACTCTGGTTTCTCAGTTGGTATAAAATAATAATATAGTTATTTTTAGATATTAGGTTATGTGAAATATAAGGATAGAACCTAATAAAATATATGGTAAAAAAAAGTGATATGGATTTCTTAAACTTGTGGGGCTTCCTAAACTTTTGGTAAAGAATTAGTTCCTCAATGTTTGAAATAGTGATATCAGTAGCCATGTCTACTTTTGGAAGTGGGTGGAGTCTAAAATTCTAAAATATATGAAGGGTGTACTATATTGATTTTTTTAATATTTTTACATACTATGAATGATTTTTCATGATTATATTATTTATCACTATGATGTTTGATGCTCAATATAATCATTTTGGTTTTAGTAAGGGAATGAAGATAAAATAATGAAGTTGATGTGGTGATAGGATTGCTCAAATATTGAAGTATCTTATTTTATATTAGTCATATCAATTAATTTTTCATCATGAAAAATTCTCTTGGATGTTGAGTTCACAGTAGAAACTCCTAATGGTATGAAAATTGAATCTCAAGTATATATATCCTCTTAAATAGAAGTTTGTGGGAATGTTCTTCCTACAAATCTTGTGATTTTCCCTCTAGTTTGATTTGATTTTTATTTAGGCATGGATTATCTCTCTCTATATAGAGCACATGAAAATTTATAGGTAATTGAAGTCTCATTTGATATTCTAAATTAACCTATGATCATCTTTTTGGGTGAGTATGAAAATGAACTTACAATAAAAGTTACTTCGATTATATGGGTCTTACTGCCTATTCATGGAGGATATTAATCTCAAATGATATTGGAGAAACGAAAAATTGAATAAATTACTATTTTTTGGATTATTCTAGTGTATTTATTGAATAATTTCTTAGTATTCCTTCTAATCAATAATTTTAGTTTATAATAGAACTCATACTTCATGCTCCACCTATTTATGAAATCTATATATAATGGCCCCAATTGAGTTGCAGGAATTGAAAAACAAACTCATGGAGAATATTTATAAAGGATTCATATACCCTAGTTCATCACCATGGGGACTTGTTCTTTTTGTTAATAAGAAATATGGTTCAATTCATATTTTCACTTATTATTGAGAACCTAATAATATCGTTATCAAGACAAATATCATCTACCATGTATTGATGACTTGTTTGATCAATCATGTGGAGCTAAATAATTTTTCAATTTTGACCTTCATTATGGATATCAATAATTGAGGGTCAAGAAAATGGATATACCCATGATATCCTTATGTATAAGGTGTAGTCATTATGAATTTATAGTGATTCCATTTGAACTTATAGATGCACCTTATATCTTAATGGAATTAATGAATAACATCTTTAGAGATTACTTTGATCAATTTTTGGTATCCATTATAGAAAATATTCCTATATATTATATGTTCAAGTAAGATAGTGAAGAATATTTAAGGATTTCACTAAAGACATAATTTATTAAACAATGGCCCAGACCCACTTTGTTTATCAAGAATCCTAATTTTCTTGGGTTAGTAGGATACGACAATTTATTTTTGATAAATTCTCATGGATATAAAATCTATTAACCAAGTTAATGTGAAAGGGTTCCAAGTCCCATGGATAGAAGAATGTGATGAGAATTTAAATAAATTCAATAGATGGTTGGTCAAAGCTCATATACTCACACTACCCTATAGTGGATAACGGTTTGTGATCTATAGTAATTCCTTGAATAAGGGACTAGGATTATTACTCATGTAGAATGATATAGTGATATATTATAACTCTTTCCAATTGAAAATACATGAGAAAAATTACACGACTCTTGATTTGGAGTTGATAGTTGTAATTTTTACATTAAATATATAGAGGCAATATATTTATGGTGAATGGTGTGACATATATATGGATCATAAAATAATTTATGTATATATTTACATATAAATAGTTGAATATACACCATAATAGATGGTTGGAGTTGATTAAATATTATGACTACTCAATAAAGTACTACACTAGGAAGGAGAACAATGTCGTTGATGCTTCATGTTTGAAGGATCATACTAGTTTAGCCGTGATGAGGATTTAAAAAGATCCAATACTTATGTATTTTTATAATATGAATCTTTAAATCATGAGGAAATGGGAAATATGATATCTTTCTCAGTTGAATGTTCAACCATCCATCCATGTGAGGATTAAGAGGTGTATACAGAGAATGTGGAACTGAAAAAAGAATGTGGGAAATGTTCCAGAGTTTAACCATGATTGAGATAGAATTATAAGGTCTTGTAATTGAGTTTGTGTGTCATAAATAATGAACTTGAAGAATGATCTATTAGATGAATCACATAGTTAATATTTATCTACTCATCCTAGAAGTATGAAGATATATATAGATATGAAAGAGTATTTTTGGTATGAAAACATGAAAATGGATATTGAAGAGTACATATATAGATTCCTAGTATGTTTTCAAGTCAATTATGGGAGAATGAATTCTAAGGGGATATTAAAACCATTACCCATACCATTATATAAATGGGAAAACATCACCATGGATTTTTTTCATTGGACTCCCGAAAACATCTAAAGGATATAATGTTATTTGGGAAGTAGTTGAACAACTTACGATGTTAACACATTTCATTTATATTATAGAACTTTTATATCTTGATCAGTTTACCTAGATATATATCAATGAAGTGGTAAGATTTCATGGAGTATCACATTTAATTGTATCTGATCAGGATTCAAGGTTTACCTCAATTCTATGGAGAGGTATTCAACATGTTTTGAAGATAGAGTTGAACTTTATCACTTCATATCATCCTCAGATACGTGTTTAGTCTTAATAAACCATTCAAACCCTAGATTATATGTTTAGATAATATTATATAGATTTCATTTTTTTGGTATTAGCACATTCATTTGGTATAATATTCTTACAAAATAGCTTTCACTCAAGCATTTATATGTCTTTTTATGAAGTACTCTATGGAAGGAAGTGAAAAACTCCAACATGAATGGATGAATTTTGAGAATGAATGATATAGATATTTGAGCTAGCTAAGTAAATGTAAGACAAGGTCATATATATTAATTAGTACATTAGGGAGCTCATAATCAATAAAAAAGTTATGCTAAAAATCATCAATGAGATCTAGAGTTCGATGTTGGTGAAAAAACATTCCTATAAATATATTCTTGGAATAAGGTTATGATATTTTGAAATAAATAAAAAAATTATCCCTATATATACCATCGAATTAAAAATTATTTATTGTATTAAGATAGTTCCTTATAGTTTGGCGCTTTTACCAAATCTCTCTCATGTTTATGCTGTGTTTCATCTATCTCTCCTGAGGAAGTACATACCAAATATTCATATTTAGACAAATAAAAGTTCACAACATTGTAGAATGATGCCACTTATGAGGAAAAACAGGTTGATTTTATGGATAGAAGATATAAAGTAATTTGAAACATGACCACGCGTATAGTCAATTTTTTATGGTGAAACTATAAATTTCAAGAAGCTATGTGGGAACCTGAAGATGTGATAGGGAAATCGTGTACTCAGTTGTTTGTATCAAAGTGATGGAATTTTGAGGTAAAAATACTTATAAAGGAGGCATAATATAACACCTTGATGTTTTATGATGTATCTCTTTTATATAAATTTAATTTCATTGATATCTTTCCTTACATTCAACACTGGTCTAAATGAACTGTGGTATAATATTGAATTATTATTATTTAATTTAAAGGATATCATCTTGATGTTGGATTTGAGGGTATGAATAGAACATACTAAATTATTATAAATTATTTTTTACACATTTATAAATTGAATTCATTGTTTTTTAGTTGACTATAAATGAAAATAAAATCATTTGAAGGTAAAAAGATGTGGAATTTTGAAAAAAAAATTATACACGCCGTGTTTTTTATCTTAAAAATTAAATTAATTACCATTTCTAGTTTATTTTAATGAAATTTAAATATTATATATTAAATTAAATATTATAACATTCATATAATAGTTTTTATATGGCATGTAATGAAGGTAAAGTCATTTTTATTCCTAAAAATGCATTTTTGCTAAAAGCGGTTTTGTTGCATTTTGCCCACTTAATTTAAATGAATTTATAAAAAAAATTAAAGATTTAAATTAATAAAATGGAATCCAAATTTTGGAATAATAATAATTAATATTATATAATATGGGGAAAATAATTTTTTTTTATTTTGAATAGTAATTGAGGTAAACATTCATTACTATGGTAATGATTAAAAGGTGTCAATGAGGGGTTAAAAAAGTGATAAATGTAAAAATGACCTAAAAATTTGTCTAAATTCAATTTTATGGTCATATATAGACTTTATATCTCATGATATTTGAATATGATTCATTTTGGATCCATTTGGATTGAGTAAGACATTAATATATTTTAATATTTTTTTAAATTCCAAGTGTGTCCTCCTCCCCCTTATGAAAGGAAACCATATCTCCTCACTTTCTCAAAATTAAAGATCCTATTATATTATAAAATACTTACTTAAATAAATTCTTAACATTGTAGGGTCCTGAAAATTCCACAAGGGGAAAATCCAATTAACCCAAGACTTGGAAAAGGACCGAACCGGTCTGCATACCAGCTCCCAGCAACAGTACGTGACCAATTCGGCGAACCGCCCTCCTGCAGATATTGTCATTCGCGAAATGGGGGAGGAGCACCTATGCGGGCGTGAACCAGGAAGATCGTCGGTGAAGCCAGGCTGATCCACAGCCGCAAACCACACCAACCGGTCGATGTCGTTAGTGTCATAGTTCATGAAATGGAGGCGGAGTGCCTATGTGGCCGCAGACCGCTGTTGTTCGCAGAAGAGAAGCGGAGTGGTGCACAGCCGCGAAGCAATTCTGCGGATCTCGGTTCCAAAAATCCCCAGTTGATCGAGTCATCCACGGGTGGGGATTCATTCATGGGCTTCCGCAGAAAGTACCATGGGCCCATCGATACAACCTCCTTCGTGACTCTATAAATAATCACTGAGGGGCACAAAAATAAAAAAGAGTGGAAGGACGGGTGAAAACCCGTGGGGAGACGCTGGAGAAATCGTTCCCATCAGTAAAGTTCTGCAGCCATCCACGGACCCCATATCGTCCGCGGATGTAAACTTCCGCATAGAGGAAAAACCAAACCGCGAACCACATACGACCATCTCTTTCGTGGCCACCCCCTCTACGGACTAGTTTTGTTCGCAAAATGGAGGTGGGAACCCCTCTTCGGGCGCGAAGTAGGATGGGTGCTATCCCCTCTACAGACGCCCTTCGTAGCCATTTCCTTCACGACCATCTCATTCGCAGACACCCTTCGCGGACGACCATCTTTCGCGGATAGCCTCATTCACGGAGGGCCTCCTTCACAGAGAGACTCCTTTGCGGATAGCCTCCTCCGCGGCCATCCTCCGCGGCCTAGTCCTTCACAGCCAGCTCCTCCGTGGATACCCTTTACGGACGACCAAACCGCGAACCACATGCGGCCAGTCCCTCGCGTCCAGCTCCTATACGGTCCACCCCATGCAGAAAACACCATGCACTCGCTGGTCCATACCACGGGGGATCCATCCCCGCACCCCCACTCAGGCTCAGTGCCAGGCTGCGGTCCTGGCCCTCCAGGCCGGTCCCTTCATTGCCTTCACTGACCCCCATGAAAAATGGAAAGTCACACCATAAACTTTTTGGGTTGGGTCAACAGTATTTTACATTGCACCCTTGCGCCACCCCAACATCCGTCCTATACATTCCATGAGTCGAGCTAATCCTCATGAATCTCCTATAACCTCATTTCCTAGCTCCTTTTTCTAGGTTCATCCAGAAAGGGTCGCCCTTGCATAAGTCCCACACGAACCATTTCTAGGTATCTCCTACCCAGTCGTCCTAACCACAAGACGTTAAACTGTATGGCCCTCGTCCTACCCATATAACGTTAAAATATATGGAAACAGTCCTCTCTACATGACTATAAACTTTATCATTTTCTATCATTCAATAATTGGATGACTCTTGCTCCATGAAATATATGCCTTATGCTCCAAGCATAAGATTTCTCATGCCATGTTTACAGTGGCATAATTTCAAGAGCGTTGGAATCCGTTCAAAAATTCCATCACTCCACCCCATGCTTTGTGTGACCTTCATTCGAATCTCCATCCTATTTCATGTCTAAAGGGACCCCCTAACGGCCTGGTCCAATGCCGAATTGTCTCACCTACCGTCCTAGGCCAACGCCCCGGAAGACTTTTGACAACACTTTGAGTCAGGTCCTGTGTTTCGAACACGGTCAGTAGTAGACCCTCATTTGTTTGTACCCATTTTAGGCTAACGCGATATGGATTCTGTGTTGCGAACACAGTCAACATTTATCCTCCATCTCCATGCCACCCTCATTGTGTTCCTAATGTCGAGCATGCAATTCACACTTTTCATCTCCCTTTGTTCGGACTGATTCCAACGCCCTTGGAGTTATCCCGCTCGTGCACTTGCGCATAGGCGCTGGCCCCCATTATACTCCTCAACCCACCAATGGGTTGGGATGCCCTCATGGCCAGACATGAGGAAGAAACCCTGGGCGTCCATCTCGGAGTAAGCCCCAACCTTATGGGCCGCTCTATGCATAAGCCCCACTCCACTTCTCACGGAAGCACCTTTCCCGACGTGATCGTCTGGTCCCTGCTGCCTCTTGTTTCTCACACCGAGCATGACTCATGTGGGCTTAGAGTAAGCATCGACCATGAAATACCCTTATGGGCCTCCTCAGAGTGTAAGCCCCAATCCATTACTATGGGATGCCTCAAAGCATAAGCCCTGCTCATGCGAACTACAAGGACTTTCATTCCCCACCACAGGGATACGTAGGAAGCCTCCAAGAGGTTCAAGCCCGATCACCATCGGACCCCCGGGTCCACCTTTATGTCGGTTCTCTGACACCCCAATTCGAACTACATGGACTTTGATCCCTATCTCCTAGGCAAGGTACGTAGGAAGCCTCCCTGAGGTTCAATCCCAACAACCGATTGATCTGATTATCTTTACGTCGTTTCACCGCACCAACCCCAGCGCCGCCTCAATGAGTCCCGACTCCACGGGGTCATTAATCCAATGAGGGATGGTAAACCTCAGGCCTAAATGATTCCGAACCCCTGCATCCAGGTGACCATTGCCCACCAGGGTTAAATCTGTGGATAGTATGTTTGGGTATAAACCAAATATTTGCGGACATATGAATACGTCTTAAATCTATAAGAGAGTCCCGGAACACGAAATAATTCCCCCCAAAAGGGTGTGATGAGCCCGACTTCCCATCCTCTCGACCAATGTGAGTTATTAATCATCACTGGACAAACCATCCAGCGAACGCCTGACTTTGAAAAGCAGGTCCATGTATCGTTGTATATGGAACCATTGGGCATTTCGAAATGAAGACCGGTGTAGCTGACATTAGTAATCGAGCGGGGCTCATCCTTCCGTGAGATCGACAGTCGGGCGTGTCATTCCTCCATCTCCTCGAAGGGAAACGGTTCGAAACAAACATCCATAACAATCTCAAATATTTCCCAGTTTTTTCAAAATACCATTGTTTCAAGGCTTAAGTTTTAAGCTAAAGGAGGTTTCTCGACAAAGTGGTGTAACTCTTTAAGAAGTAATTTCAATTTTATTTCTTATTCCACCTTATCTAAACCTATTTTATCCATAATAAAAAGATTATTCCAATATCATAAATATATTTATATATTATTATGTTTATTTTTTCACTTTTATTCATCTCCTTCTCTATCAAATGGGAAATGAAAGGATCATTCGTGCATGCATGCAGACTACTGCCTCATGAAGCGGTGTATTTTTTTTATAACCATCATTCATGGTTGGTTATTATAATATATTTAATTTTTATATAATATATTTATGAAATAATTATTATTTTGGAATTATAATATCTTATCTACCTTCTTACCTTACAATCCTTTGGAAAATGATGACATAGCTCGTGCATACGTGTAGACCACCACCTCCATGAAGTGATGTGATTCTTTTTTGATTTATACATTACATAAATGGTAATAAAGATTTATTTAATGAATATATAATATATTTATGATATATATATGATTATATAATAATAAAATATTATTTTTCTTTCTTTATTTATGTTAATTAGAAGATGAAAACAATGCTCTTGTGTATGTATGGATTTCCATATCCATGAACGTTGTAATTCATTTTTCTATATTAAACTTTTATAGATGATTATAAATATGTATATAATGAATATATATGATATTTATATAATGATTAAAATTATATATGTAATGGATTCATGATGAAATTTCAAGGACCATAACTTTCAAACTGAAACTTACATGAAAAATGAAATAGTTAACACCTAAAAATGACGATTTTAATAAAAAATTATTAATAAATTTCTTTTGAAATTTTATAAGTGGGTAATTTATGATATTATAATTCTTTATATTTTTATTTTATATAATTATAATAAATTTTATTTTATTATATATTAATTTAGATAAATTATGAAGTAATTCATACTTTTTGTAAGGTTTTATATTACAATCTCATTTCTTTTTGGAATTGTATATTCTACATTTATATCAATGGAAATTATATATATATATATATTATCCTTTAATCCACATATATTTTTTATAATTTATTTATTCCTATAAATTTTATGTATTATTTCCTTTTTTCGGTCATTGATGCATAAAATGATTTAGAAAATATTTTAAAGGAAAGTCGACCACTCTTTGGTCGATGAAATTTTTTCTTCCATGTCCATGATCTTAAATTTTTTTATAAAAGTTATTAAATATAACTTAAATGTTTTAAAAAGTTCATTTTCACTAAATTTAACTTTATTTACAATTTTTTGTTAAATCAATCTTCCTAATTTTTTTTCCAAACAAGTCATTTTTGACTTTTTTACAAAATTGTGAAAGGAATGTTTTCTTTTAACTTAAATGATATGAACATATTTTTCCCCCTTTATGACCATTATTTACTTTGAATATTACTTTTCAAGTTTCATTTTTTATTTTAAATTAAATGTATATTATAAATATTCTTTTATTATTTAGTTAAAATTTTATTAAAGGAAAATAAAATTTTCTCATGTTTTTAAATAAATGTTCAAATGATCATTTAAAGGGGGTTTTCATCTATATAACCATCCTTTAAGGATTGTTTTGATTTACTAGGGATATGATCCAATGATACCATCTCTAATATTTCTATGGATATTTTTTTATTTTTATGATAAGATGTTTATGAAACCCCTTTATTTTCCATGGGTTATGCTTTAATGATATAATGAATGTTTTATGATCTTGTGTCACACATATGTATAGTTTTCATTATGTTATGGGTGGACCTGAAATTACATAGACCTCTAATACATCAGGTAAATACTTATATCTCATTATATAATTATGATAAATGAGTTTATGTGATCTATGTATTATAGGAAATATATAGGGGTTCCAAATCCTCTATTATATGGGAAACATGTGGTGATGAATGATCCAATATGATATGATGGTATCAGTAGTTAACCATGACATATAATATGGTTTCTATGCCTATGATGGTTCCAAAGTATTATTAAATTTTTTTATGTTTATGATTTGAACACAAGGTTCATGATTTATTTTTTGATTATTCCCTAATATTGTGGCATAATAAATTTTTATTCCAAGACTCGTGATTATGATTTATGAATTGTTATTATTTTCTATTGATAATTAAATTTTACCATGACCTTATGATCATGATATTATTACATGATATCATTGATTGATATCTTTTATGTTTACCATTAATGATCATCTAATATCACCCTCTTTTATTTTTCCTTTCCCTGGGTTATGAAGAAAGGTTTAAAGTAGGGTTTTTCTAATAAGCGTCTATATGAGAAGAACTTTGTGGGAGATATTGAATATCATTCATGAAATAAAATGATTATTTATCTAGTCTCCAAATACACTAAACATTTATTATAACTAATAATTTTTTATTTTAAATGCATTGAATAATCTTATATAATAATGTAATATTTATGTATGAAATTCTTAGTTCACCTTAGAAAGCTTACATATCCATGTGATCCCACACCATGTGATACCCTGCCTATTACGTGGATTGCTGAAGTAAAGCTTATGTAGTCTCATCACCCTACATCATGCGATACATACCTATCTCGTATAACTATCATATGGGCCACATGGCCTTTGGTGGTTACCTATCAGGTGACTATGCCTCATCACTAGGGTTTCCCGTAAATATAAAAATTCCATTTTTAGAAAGGGGGAATGAGGAGGAGAAAAAATAGGGAGATCAAGAATGGATTTACAGACCAAGGGAAGAATATAAGGAAAACTATGGGCTTAGAAACCTCATTTTTAAAATTCAAAATATTTTTTTAGTAGAAAAAAATCATAAAAATAATAACTTTTAAGAATGAATATTCACTTGGGAAATTACCGCATGAAAAAGTTCTACATGATATGTCTGCATGATTGAAGCCTGAAAATAATTTTGTGTGATCTTATTCATGTGATCATAATATGGTCACATGATATTGGAACCATTTTATAGTCGAGAGATAGAAATGTTGTGTAAAAAACATTGCTTGAATGTATTCTGTAGATCAGATTACATGAACATATTCCATAGGCCACCTTACCTGAACATATTACACAAACCACCTTTCATGAAAGTCTTCCACTAACTACCTCACACAATCAACTCAAATTTATTTCCTCAAGATAATCAACTCACTCAGTTTCCGTTCACAGTATACCTTTATCTTGAGACCAAGTAGTATATGGTCACCTCCCATGATTACCTTACATGGTCAGGGACTTCTGTAAGATCCATCCTCCCAAAATTAGAATTTTCCCAAAATTTTATACCTACTACCATAATAATTCATCTAAACATTTCAATTTGAATAATTATATGCAGTTGGTGATATGTGTTTTCTTGATCCATCTAATTAGATTATTTTAACCTATAAGGCTTATATATCCACCTTTAACCAAGTTTAAAACCCTAAAAGGACCACTTGAATCAATCTACAAGGACATCTGATGTACATGATCAGAGTTTACACACCTGCATGCACCACCTTATTCATAAATTCCCTTGATAAAAGTAGGATTAAGAATTATCCTCACGTATAGGTAAAACCAAATGGGGAATCAAAACCAGGGATTCCCTTGATAATTCATGTCCTTATTAGGAGGATTCTGGAGTAGTATCTATTAGTTTGATGGTAGATTTATTCTTTTACCATCAAGTTTGGTTGAATAGGGAATACACCCTAGAGTAATGCCCCATCCTTTCTTAAAATATTTCATATCCCTCCAACCTTATATATCCTCACCCATATACACTAGTGGACTAGGAGTAGGCTTTTCAACATGGTCCAACTTATTAGGTGAGAGCCACAACATATCCCAATGATACTCCTTCTTAGTTATAATCTCCAACATCTCTTTCCTTATGGTCATTATTCTTAGGTGCAAGCACCAATATATCCCCATGCGGTTCTTCTTCAAGTGTAATTCCCATCAAAATATGATAGTGAAATGTGATTGATATTTTATCATCTATTTTTTCTCGCATCAAGCAAAACTCACATGGTCTTGGAGATCTGAGTTCATTATTCCATTAGTAAATTTCAATCAATCATCATAGTCCTCGTACTTATGTTTAAACCCCAACACATCTTTCATTATGGGAATCATCTTAGTTATAAACACCAATAACCATATCCTATATTTCTCAAAGCACTATAATCCCCATGATAAATTCCATTTAGGGGCCATATTCCCAATAAATAATATCAAGGAATCCCCCCCCATGTGTAATCCCCACTCAATTATATTTATCCATACCCTTCATGAAACAGATATCCCAGGATCATGTCATTAAACAATGTGGCCAACATTCTTACTAAATTATGTTAAAATTCATGGTACGGTCTCATCATGTGACCCTAAACTATGATACTAAAACTATGTGAAAGTTGATTCCTTTATCTAATAGGACACATAAGAAACCTCTTCAAAGAAAAAAAAAGTCCAAACCTTTCCATTATTTTCTTAGTACCCTTGCTATGCTATATTCTCAAATCAACCATATTCATTCATCAGGAAATATTCCTAAATACATCATACCCCCACCTAAAAATCCATATTCCCTCCATGTATTATCAAATATCCTTCATTAGGCCATCATCTCAATGAAACCATGTTATACTCAATGGGACATATTCAATCTAGCTAAACCAACCTCATACCTCAAAGGGATGGGTACCTTATGAAACCCAACCATCCATATTGGTACATTTTCCCTTTCAGGAAAATCATAAAGGGTCACCTATACATAAGTTTCACAATGATCAACTCTTAGAATAATTCACCTAGAAATTATATTTTTTTTATGAATTTAAACTACTTGGAATTGGTCCTTATCAAATGATCTTAAAAGGTGTGATGTGTCTCTTTACAAGGCATCAAACTACATGATTCTTGATTCCTTTTATAAGTATACATAAGAATCTTATTTAACAGGATCAATCCCAACACCAAAACACCAATTTCTACCTTGGATTACAATAAAACCTAGAGTTACTGATAATTAGGCTTTAAACTAAAATAGTATCCCTTCACTTAAACAAGGAAGAGATAATGAATATTTAATGCATACAAATGTTTTCTCACTCACACACACATGTTATTAGTCAAACATATTTCATTATGTTAAACATAGTGTTATTAACATTACTAGGTAATATTCAAGAACATGTCTTAAATTTATAATAGATTCCTACAGTAGGTAATGATTTCCCTCAAAAGGCCCAAATAAGACCGGTCTCCCATCCAATCAGTTTGATGTGCATTCGTGGAGCCACTGTTATGTCTCAGTGACCACTCGTATTTAGAAAATAGGATCAAAAGGTGGAAATAAAGCATAAAAATAAAATATAAATAAAAATAAAAAATGGTGAACCCAATGTGAATCATATAATCATGACGTGGATGGTGGTTAATTCTATTCCTGTAATAATAAACACGGGAGTGGTATTAATCTTTGACTTCACCCTTTGATGCCATATGAATCGAAATTAAAAAATGGTGAACCTGACCTGAATATTGTAATCATGAAAATGTATTATTATAATTAAATATAATCAGATTTGGGTATTATATTTACTCAAATAATTATTTGTTATATTTAACTAATTATTGTTCTTGTTTGTTGTTTTCTGTGGATGTAGGAAGTCTTTGGGAGGTCTCTTTGACCCAAAACAATGGAATCATCATCCAAGAATTGTTATTATATCTTGGTTGTTATAAATGGTGTGGAACTATATGCTAATAGAGAATTATAACCCACTCAAGATCTCTAGTGGTAGGTTATTAATATCTTGGTAAGGGAGTACCACCACAATGGTACCATCCAACCCTGAAGGCCACTTTAAAGTGTATTTCCTTTCTAAATTACAATAACCTAACTCATCAAAGTTGACTAGTGGTTGGAAAAGTGAACCCATTTTCAAATCCAAAAATTTTTGTGGCCTTTCTTCAGAATGTGATAGTAGATACCTCCCATACCCAAGGTATATGGAAGAACCCTCTAACAAAACCACTACTTTGGAAGTGAAATTGAGGTATTCCATTTATAATAAATGTTTTCATTATCACAAAACTCTTAATCTTTAGAAACCTACTTAAGATGATGTTCACAATAGTTCAAGATCCTTTACTCGTGATAGGGTGCCTAAAAGGTATATTTGTGGGAAGTGGTATACAGAACCCAATAGATTGTATATACCCTCATTCCCTTTGAGTAAACTAGCTATAATAGTATTATTATTAGGAGGGAAGTGGAATATATTTTTTTTCTCACAGAAGAATATCTTCCATATATCAAGGAGGCACCCCAAGGTCCATCCCATATTCCAGTTCCCACATAAAGATCTCACCTGTATACGGTGGAAACTCAAGGTAAAGGGCATATTATTGATCTCCCAAATCAAGATTATTATCATAATTTGATAATAGAAGGCGGATAGGAGCAAGAATATATCCCCAATTCAATTGAAGAAACACACCATCATATCCTATAAATATAATAAGGGTAAGACCATATACCTATTTAAACTCTTTAGAACTATTGGTGTATTATAGTAGTCACAAAGTTGATCCATTGAGATGTTCTACCAATCAAAAAAGGATAAGTGCATTTTCCTATTCCTATCACTAGAGTGTCTTATCTAAATATTCAAATAGATTCTTATGATAAATATCATATTATTTATCCCATTAAATAGGATCACCTATATATTCTAGTGAATTATATGGAACATGATTGGGAAAATATATCTATTTAGATTAGGTTTCATCATCATATCCCACCATTCACTTAAGGATAGGTGTATATCCTAATTGTAAATATATCATAGAGAATGTGTCATATTCAAAAAGAAAAACCATAACTGATAATATATTCTCATTCTAACCAAGTTTCATTGAAACATTCTAGGATTCACTTAAGGGTAGGATCATATCCTTTCCAATATGATTTAGGTCCATATTCCTACTATTTCTAATGAAGGACCACTTCAACACACCCCAGAGGTGATGCATGAGAAAGTGAATATCCCCTCTCCCATTTTGGAGAACCATCAACATATTTTGGTAGAGAATGAAAAAATAATTGGTAATATATCCCTATTATAATAGAGGTTCATTAATATATTTTTACAATCACCTCAGGCTAGTCTAATATCCCTTCCAATAATTTTTAATATTTTTGATATATTTCCATGGAAAATTATAGTAAGGCCCATGTTCCTACTCCTGCTAGTGAATGATAAAATTAACACACAACAAAGGCTATATATAAGGGGGTTTATATACCCTAACCCATTCAAGAGGATAATTAGTATATTCCGTTGAATGAGAAAATCTGGATTGGGTGTATATTCACATTACAATCAAGGTTCATCGGCATATTCTGTAAGTCACTTTGGGGAAGGCTTATATCCATAACAAAAACTCAAAAACGTCTCACCATATTTCATATATTAATAAACAGAGAGAACATACTCACAAAAATATTAGAGAGAGTTTTTGGAATATTATAACAGCAACCCAAGGACCATCTACGACTATTCCAGTTTATAAAGGTTCCCATCAGCCACCTATAGACCTAGTATCTTGACAGGGAGTATCTAAATAAAATCATCATCAGAAATCACCTACAGATCATGAGAATTCTAATGTTACTACTCTAAAAAAATTATATTGTCCTTGAGGCTATACAGTTCTTATCAATATTGGACCAAGGATATAATAAATCCACATCAGAAGTAAGAGGTGATATTTAGCACAGAAATTCCTCCCCGTGGTAGTATAGAGATAGACCATGAGGACTCATCCCCTAATGTAAATTGTGAAAATCCTCTACATAGTGATATCTCACCTAGATAAGGATATCCTCCCCCTTTTAAATTCACCTTAATATAGAAAGGCACTTGAAACATAATGGTCAACTATATACAACACTCCATCATTAGATAATAATCCTTCACTATGGTCGATGGATAGTTGGGGGAAACAACCATCATCTCCATCTCTAACATATCACGTTTCATAATATTCATAAAAGTTTCCTTTTTGGTCAAATCAAGTAGAATATTGTACCTATAAAAATGATGAAATATCATGGGCATGTAGAGAGAGTTATCCAAGGATGATATTTGAGTTATGTTCTATCCAACAACTGCCTCCCAATATGAGGAAACCTTAGAAATAAAAGTGGAATGTATACACCATCTGCATCTCAACATGTGGAAAACTCCTTTCCACCTCATGGTGAAACATATAACCCATTAAGGATACACTGATCAACTTAAAATGATATGTGATATCAGCCACCGTGTTGATTTGGTAGCCTTTTTGGTGTCATATTCCCTAAGTTCTAGAAAATAGTATAAGAATATTCACCATTATTTCCTTGATAGCTTGATGAAACTATAATAGATAATAAAAATCCCTTCATATTGGGTGTCCATCAGAGGGTGGATGGAATATGGAGAACAACATTTCACTCCATTCCCGAGTTATCAATGTCCTTTGATGAATAAATCATGTAATGTTATTTCCCCAGGCCAAGTCATAGACCATAAGGTGAATATATTGTATGGTTAGTTCAGCATAATTTTACCTTTTCTAAATCATATAAAAACATACTCATCAAGAAGAAAACATTAGTAGGTTGTTTCATCTTGCCTATTGGAAATTTTAAAAGGACTTATAGTTGAGAATAATAGATCCCCCAACCACGGAGTAATCTATATAAGAAAGTATATCACACTAATAATGAATGATTCACTTGACCCATACCCATGTAAAGGAATATAAATTTAAATGGTTGTCATAACATTATATTTAGTGGAAATCAAGGAATAATCCTAGACCATATGTTAAGGGAAATTTTCATTATATCTACACCTTCACTGCTTCTAAGATTTCCAAATACCTAATGAATTTAGAATATAATAGTGGTGGGTATAAGTCAATCACAACCCATAGGACTGGTGGAATTTATATCACCACCACCACCACTTCCACCACCATTAAGTTCATAAAAATACTATAAATATATAAATATGGAAGATTAATTATCTAGACAAACCCATCCTATAGGGATAAGAGAATTTATATCACTACTATATCCTCAACAAGGGATTCAGTCTTCACTAGGATGGGAGAATTATCATTGGGATTATATTTATTGTTCTTTTAAATGCCTAACAAGTCCCACCATTAGGGACATACTTTTAAAGAGTCATTTGAATCTCGTTATGGGTCACTATCCATAAATCACTTATAAGGGATCATTATAGAGAAAACATCAAACCTTAAAGGGGTCATAAGCCCAAAAAACCTTCTATAAAGGAGAGGTCTAGATATAAATTTGAATTATCCCTTGATGAATATATGGGGGATAATATAACTCCATAAAATTTATAGTTAGACTATGACATGATTCGAACTATCTAGTATGATTTGAATAATTTCAATAGTACTAATTTGTAAAATGAAAATACCAATCATGAGGAACTGGATAAAGAGGTGTTAGTCAAATATAAAGTCTTCTCTAAGTTACTTGAATAGGGTGTACCTGCTCAAAAATAAATATCGTCTCAGAATCTGGAATACCCAATAATTCACCTACCACCCCCATGATGTGCATTAGCAATAGATAATGGGAAATAAGTATCGTTATCTCAGCTGCACCCTGAATTGATGGATGAAACTTTTGTTGAGGAGAGATTATCATGATATAAAGATGAGACTAAATATTTATAATGACACAATACTTCTATTTTGAGGGGAAATATTACCACTAAATAAAATTACTTGATGGTAGATGATGTCCCCCCATTAACGGGAGTTTTGAATCTTAAAAAATACTCTCCAACAACCATAGAAGGGTTTAGTCATCATGTTGGCTCTAGAACCAGAACACCAATTTATTTGACTCCAATATCCAAAAACTATATAGATTTACCTCTATTGGGACCTCAGTAATCATAAATTCATTCCAAATACCCTAAACCCACAAAAACTAGGTTTCCATGGCAAGCACAAGCACGTAGGCTATATCAAGACTCACCCCTATCACTAATCAAGATGCTCCTCAGTTATTGATAACTCCTGAGTTATTCAAATATATTTAATACCCCATCACTTAGATAGAGATCATAGAGGGAAATAATTATTTAGTAAAAAAATATAGAAAACCTTACCTTTAATGGGTGGATCCAACCCCACCTCCACCCAACTTTGTAAGTCCTACTTTTCTGGACTGTAGTGGTTTTGGTGACTCAAACAACAATTAATTCATGTTGTGTCCTGTTGTATACCCATGAAGGGAACACTTGATAAATAAGAGGCATTGAATCATGTTTTATATAGACATTGGAAGTCCTAACATTTTCTAGTACAATAATCTCACTACTAAGTCAATTGTTAATTGGGAGGATTTGTGTAACCAATTTTCATATTAATTCAGCGCCACATTGAGGAAAAAACAATCATCGACCTCTAAAAATGAAAATAGAGTGAAAATGATATATTTTTAGATTTTATTAAGATATTTAAGGGTATCACATATTACCTATATATACATATCCCATAGGAGTATCTAGTAGAGTAATGTGAATCAAATTTCTATGAAGAATTGCAAACACCTCATATCTTGTTGAAATTTCCTAGTGGTTTTGTAGAATTATCCACTATAAAATAATTGTTAGAGGATAAAATTCATTTTAGAAAATACAACACTCATCCCATGTCACCCAATCAAGAAAGAAAAATGTGTATAGTAGAGGTGGAAACTGTCACACTCAATACAACACAGGTGCAAGCTCCAACACCAAATACCACTAAATATTGTGTGACATGTCTACCTAAATGACCATAACAACAAAAATGAACTTGGAATAAATGGATAAAGTAGAATGTCAATACGGTATTTGAATATATAAATAATTGTTATTATTCTTATAGGAGAGATCATGTTCTAGAATATTTTATTTCATCCCTAGAGAATAACTCGATCAAGTTTATGAAAATTTAGAAACATAAGAAGATCAATATTAGTCACTAAAAAAATTATTATACCACTAATCAAATTTCATGACATAATATCCAAAAATATTTTATCTTCCAGGACATGCTATAGAATATGATTGACTCTAAATAAGTCAAATTGGGAAAATCTTAAGAACATGTTGCATCTTTCTCCCCCATTACATTAGAAGAAGAGGGAGTATGGAAATTGGTACTTAGGAAATGTGAATTTAAATTTGATGATTAGACAACTCAGAAAATAGTGGATTGAGCATATTATATACTTAGGGTGAAACTGAATATGTAAATTTGGACCATAATTCCCTCAATGACAATTAAACCACCTATTTCGGCATATCGGCCTACCAAAAGAATGTATATCCAACAAAGGAAAAATAAGTTTCAAGAAGAAGAAAAAGAACCTAGACCGGTCCCTAAACCAGTTAAAACTCTGTAATAATTCTTTCTCCTAACCTAGGGATAATGATAACAATTCTACCAAATGTTACCCACATCTAATGAAGAATCTTTATATGACTCAGTAAACATCATTTTCTTTATGGAACCCTTTTTTGATGAAGAAATTGAATATCAAAATATGCCTTAATTCCCCACATATAATCCAAGAGGAATCCGTATGTGAAAAGTCCATAGAGATCAATATGGATATATATGAATAGGTTAATGGTAGATCATATCATATATGAAGAATCCCCATAAATTCCATATACATAGCTGTGAATCATACAAAAACACTATAACCATATCAATAGGAGAATTAATCAACTCCTAGATAAGATGGATCTTGGTGACACCCCATTGTATTTGAAGAATAATTGGTAAATACACCTCCAACTAGTCACCATAATTAAAAAATATATATGATAACTTAATATATCTCATGAATAGAAACATATTTTAGTTTTTCCATAAGTCATTATCATAACATGAGTTTACCTCTAGGAATCAATTTAAAGAGAAGATCCCCACTGGGAAATAAAGTCCCTTCGCTAAAAAATATAATATCTTGAAATATTTGGATATATTAATATCTAAGATTTCAATCATGGATACCCTTAAACTATCAAAGGGCATTCAAGAATCATTGATAGATACCCTTTCTTTCCCTTGTAAATTCAAATAAAACGTTTTCAAAACAGAAGTATACCATAAAGAGACTCATCGAGCTAAAATCCACATGGTCATATCATTCAGAGAAAATGAGTCACAAGATACTATAAATTTTCATATTAGTCCCCTATACATGATTATAAAGATTAATGATATTTATGTTCACCTAGATCTCATGGAAAACATCTCCAGGATTAACCATATCTTAGTATGAACCCTTCAATGCTTGGGTTATAACGAGAAGTACATTTCTGCTTCCATATTGACCATCCATGGGTATGATAAGGGTGGATGGAATCCCATTTCAAAGGTCAAGTTAAAATATTTATTTGGAGAAATTATATCTAAATCTAAGGTCAAGTTCATCCATAAGGACACAATATTCAATATTATTTTAGGAAGACCATGGCTTCACATGAATGATACGGTGCCCTCATCATATCATCAATTCTTAAAATATATGGTTTAAGGGAATTTTGGAGTGCTATATGGTGATTAATAACCATTTTATGATTTTGAGGCTCATTATATGGAAGCAATCTACTATAAAAAGAAAAGAAAGAAGTTGGAAATAAATTATATTGATAAAGTCACTACCCCAAATGTCTTGAAAACTACTCTTAATCCATGGAGTATTCTTAAGGATTATTACATGATTCCCATTAACCAAATTGAGAAAATGATTATGAACCATGTAAGTTGTCACATCATCCAGGTCCTACATGATCGGGGTATAAATTCCACAGTTTTCATTATATCAATTTCCTCACCAATATAGAATTGTGATCCTCTAGAGTCTTGGAATACCACAAATAATGATGATCCTCAACCATCCATGAGATAATAGAAGTTTACCATGGGAAATATCCCTACATATGGAAACTTTCCTGATGATAATACCCCCTTGTTGAATCATAAATCTCTAAGGGTTAGTTTGCATTCACACTCAGGAAATGATAATTCCCCCAATATGTCCAAATTGGAATCCTATTGGGAATTGAAATAGGAAAACTTACACCAAGATCCTGATGTAGATGACCTTATTTTTCCTTCAATCTATAATTCTTATTTTTCTATTAGTAATGAAAATGACACTGATACATTGGTTCATGTATTTTTTTAAGTATATGGATAGGTTTTCCAATATTTTATCTCAAAAAAGAATGCTTCTTCACCATTTTAGGAAGTCAATCTATCTAAACCCGAATATGACTTCACATTTGGAAATCTTACACACATTATTCTATCTCTTGATGTTATGGGAGAGGAAAAAGATGATAAAGATGATCTTAGGTATGTACCTCCATCATTTGATGAATTTATCTCAACCATAATAGATGATTGGAAATAGGTAAAACTTTACCAAGATAAAGATATGTAGCCTACTTTGGTTAGCACCATCATGAATCCAAATCAATTAGAGAGATATATGTTCTTTTTTATAAAAAAATTATTATACTTTCACTTGAAATTGTATTGAGATTACTAGGTTAGAGATTAAGGTGGCCACCCACTACATGGGAATTCCATATTATCACTGTGGTTATAAGAAAATAGAAAGAAGAAATCATTTGATGCTCACTACCAAAGTAGAGGCTAATACTGAGAAGTTTATCATGGAAAATTTTATTATAGAAATACAATATCTAAAATGGATGGATAATATTATCCCATATGAGAAAAATAAATTGAAAATACCGACCTGTATTTATTTTAGAGATCTCAAACAACATTCCTCAAATGATTATTTCCCTGTCTTGAGCATAGAGTTATTGATCAATGTGATTATTTCCTTCAAGAAACTTTTCTTCATGGATGGATATTTTGGATATAATCGATTCTTATAGACCATAAATATGAAGATTAAAATTCTTTTAGATCTCCCATAAGGTCTTTAATACTTTTATATGATTCCCTTAGGTTTGAATATTGATAACACCACATACCAACATTCCAGGCACTATATATTCAATCCCATCATGGGAAAGATCATGGAATGTTATTTTGATGAAATAATGATAAAAAACCACCAATAATATAATCACATGAACAATATTGATATATTTTTCAAAAAAATACAACAACATAACATGAAAATTAACCCCTTGAAGTGTGCCTTTAGGGTGAAATTAGGAAAGTTCCTTGGTTTTGTGGGACACCAACATTTAATTGAGTCCAATCCTAATAAAATAAGGGAAATCAATAATATTACCCCTACATTAAACCTAAAATAGATGAGGGGTTACATGGATCTATTTCTTATATAATAAAATTTATTGAGAACTTGGTTATAAAATTTCTACCCATTACAAGATTGATGAAGAAAATAATCCCCCATAGATGGGATTAAGGTCTCAAGAAATAATTTTAGAGCCATAAGTAGTATCTGATACACCATCTAGTCCCAATGCCTCATGTTAAAGGGAAGACAATAATTATTTATGTGGAAGATCAAGAGTGATCACTTGGAATAATCCAAGATTAGAAGAATGATGCAAGAAAAGAAACTATCATTTACCATCTTGTAAGAAAAATGATTGATGTTAATACTTGATATTTTGACATCAAGAAGAATTATCTTGGGATGAAATTTATAGTATTGAAGCTTAGAAGTTATTTACAGCACCATGAATTATATATAGTGTCTAAATTTTACCTGATCAAGTATATCCTTATCTTCCCTATAACACCCCAAGATTTCATAGTGTGTTATTGCTTCAAAATAATTCAATAACTTTCACCACACGCAACACCGAGTTAAAGCGCACCATGACTTACCAAACAAGCCGTTCAAAAGAGGTTATGAATAGTATTAAATAAATTTTAAACTTTATATAATCCTTATAATTTTAGAATCCATATTATGAGTTTCTTAGACATAATGTAAGAACAAATTCCTTTTTTTCAGATAAAAGAAGTATTTTTCAAAAATTCACTTTTACCAACTTTAATAGTGAACCCTTTTTAAATCCAATATTTTAAACTTTTATATATTTAATTTGACTAAATAAATTTATTATTTAGAATGAGGACATAAAAAAAAATTTACAATGTAACACCCCAAGCTTCCATGGTACGCTTCTCTTTGAATAATACAGTAGTGTGTGTTGTACGCAACTTCGAGTTCTAACACACACTACAACCAATCAAACTAGCCGTAATAAATATTAATACCTACTTTTTAAAATTTTATAAATTTTATCTCTCAAAATGGAATTCATTTTTGGATTTGGAGTATCGAATTTAGCCTAAGGTGAAATTTTTGGTGCTTTTCAGATAACTTTAATATTTTGATAAATAGTGAAAATTACTAAATTTTAATTAAAAACAACTTTTCTAATCAAAATAATTAATAGTGAGAAATTATGAATTTGAGTGTTTTTAAAGTATAATTAGAATATATTTTTACCATTTTATCCAATGGTGTTCATTAGAATTAATTTCACTTTGAAATTGGACATAAACAATTGTCAATCTTTTGATATATATTGTTTCTTAAAAACACGCTATTTGTTGTGACAACGAGAATTAATTATAAAATTAATTAATGAAACTTATATGTTTGTAATTTTGTAAAATAGAAATCATTTTTGAATTCGGAATATCAATTATATCTTAGGGTGAAATTTTGACATTGTTCTGAAAAACTTCAATTTTTGATGAATAGTGAAACTACTAAGTGGTAGTTAAAAAACTGAATTTTTCAAAAAAACATAATTTTACCGTTTCTGTGATTGGAATTTCAAAAATCCGAGAGATACGGTTAATATCAAGGAGTAAAATGTGGTTCAATGAGATGAAAATAATTTTTGGTGAATAGTAACTTTTTACTTTTATTTACCACGGTTAAAAGTAAATAGGGTAATTAAGGGTAAAAATAATATTAATATTACCCTAACACATGTCCTAATTCTATTGGATAAGTTTATCTTGACCAGAAATAACCTTAGTAATAAAATATTATCATTTAGGTCCACTTGGATTATATTAGGACATTTATTATTATTTAATTCAAAGAAGAGTTAAAAGAGTTGAAATCAAATTTTATTTACTAAAACATTTTTAATATAGGGTTATACATAAGATAAATTCAATTATAAGTATTAATTAGAAATATAAAAATATTTCCTACATAATGATATTTTATTTATAATTTTTATACATTAAAATATTTAATTTATTTATGACACAATGATGATGCAGTAATTACCTAATTAATGAGAAATTGGAATAATTGATATTATAAATACCCAAATAAATGTAATTTGAGACTTTTTATAAATACCAATAATTTTATAGGATAATATGACATGTTAGGATTGATTTAATTAACTTTTTTCTAGGTAATAATTTTGTTATGATTTTTTAAAAAAATCAATTATTTAATAGTGTCAAAATTGACATAAAAGAGTTTTTAAAAGAAATATTATATTATTAATTGATATTAAATTATTAAAAATCTACGGTTCGGCCAAGAGACTTATATCATGATAGGTGTATCATTAATGGACCACTTGGGGGTCTCTTGGATGTATATAATAAGTTTATTAACCATATAATATAAAAATACAAAGAGACATTGTAAAAGTGAAACTAATTAACTAAGAGTTAATACTTAAAGATAAGGTTAATATAATGAGCCAAACCTATCTAAATTTTATTGTTTGAGTTTTTTTCGACCCATCCCCACCTTAACCTTTAAATAATACACTTTGGATCCATTAGAAACCGAATATGAATTTATTATAAAATAATATTTCTAGGTTTTCCAAAGGTGCCCCTCACCCCTCTTATAAAAGGGCACTCTCCCTTATCATTAACTCGCACTTTCAAAGCCTTTTGGTTCGGCAAAACTCTGCCCAAATACTCTCTAAACTTCCCTAACTTCATCCTAGAGGCCTTCCTTTAGTCAGAAATCCAACTTAAGGAGCCCTTTTGATCAAATCAAAAGGAAGAACTCGAAGAAGAGGTAATGATTTCACCACCCTTTTTCAAGTTCCTTTCTTCTTCCACTTCTTCTTTCTTTGTTATTACCATTCTAAAATAATGAATCCAGTATCTACTATATACTGTAATATTATTATAAATATGGTACGACCATATTCATTATTCTATCCATCCTTTGAATGACATGTCACTATACGTGCGTACGTACGGTTTACCGTCTCCACGTCGTGGTGTAGTTATTCAATATATTATTATTTGGATGGGTATAATAATGATTTGTAATTCATTTAAATAATAAATATAACATGATAGTTATTCTGTATATATGATATAAAATCCAATTATATATTATTTTAATATCAAAATAATGATATTTTTGCTCGTACGTACGTACGGATTACCGTCTCCACGACGCGATGAGATTCATTTCCAAGTTCACCATTCATCGACGATTATAAAAATATATATTACTAATAAGTATGTAATATATGACATAATAATACTACTGGAGATATATATATATATATATATATATATATATAAGGATTTATGTACTTACATATATCTTATTCATTTACTTCCGTTCAATACTATATGAAAACAGAAATTGCGTTTATGCGTACGTACGGACTACCGTCTCCATAAACGGTGTTTTCCATTTCATATATATGACTATTATACATATTTATATTCTAAATATATATGATATATTTATCATGTTTTATATTCTGGAAGTATTTAAATCATGATCTAAGTGATACAACCATGAGTGACAAGTTAAAACACGTACAATAAAGAAAGTGATTATTACCCAAAATGTTAACTTAACATGGAAATTATTATTAAATGGGTAATATAAAGTCATAAATAAATCAGGTATGATATCATAAATATTAATATGGTTCTGGTATAATTTAATAACATGCTACTATCTTCGTACTGGAGGTTAAACGTACCCTCAACTAAAGGAAAGTGCAAGGTAAGGGGTTTCCATCTCACTCCTTATTCCCGTGAGATTTATGCCATATTGCCACTATTACCTTTTGTGTGGTGTATGTACTTCCCATAATTATATTCTTTGTGTAATAAACTTTAATTTATGTGTATTTACATATTCATTGTATGATACCTCTTTCATGGGTTGTATGTTTCGTAAGTTACCGAACTGGTAAGGGTTAATTTCACAATCTCTTTATTATCCGAGGTTGTTTTTACATAAGTATCTACTGGGACATATTTATTATCCATGTACATGTTTTATGAAAGAGTTTTAAAATGGATTATTTTAAGGTACTTTTTACTAAAACACCATTTCAAATGTTTTAAATATTTATTCTTCTAAATCTTTCTCATTAATGTCCATGTCTTCAAAATGGTTTTTAAGGATTTATTTATATGGACATGAATGTTTTTTTAAAATGTTAATTCCTTTCAAAAGTTTCAAAGTGGTATGGGACACTTTGATTCAAAAATGTCTTTAAATGACTTATTTTCTAAATTGTGTGACTTTTAAATGTTTTCATGAAAAAGGGGTATTTCTCTCAAAGGGTTTTACAAATCAATCTCTTCTATGTCAAAATCCTTTAATGGATTTTAAACTTGTTTTGAAGTTGATTTATCATGATACAAATTTTCCATATTGTGTTGAAGGTTTTGTGATATATTTGACTGTGGATGTGTTATTTTTATACCATTCATGGTTTATCGGTAAAGTATTGACATTTCTCAGGCTAGTTTTAATACAAAATTTTATGTTATATTTCATCCTCTTCTTAAGATGAATGTGTTTTACTAGTATGTTCTGGGTTGGGGACCGGTAAAAGTAAGCCCTCCGGGTTGGTGTCCGGTTATTAGAGGCACTCCGGGTTGGTGTCCGGTTATTAGAGGCACTCCGGGTTGGTGTCCGATTATTAGATGCACTCCGGGTTGGGTTTTGGTTATAGTTATCCCCTAGGCCTTGGCACAAGCCTTGATAAAGAAATTAAAGTTCAGCATTATGCATTCCATCATTATGAAAGTGGTTAGTGATATTGCATGTGATTATTCGATTAGTATAATATCCATGTGAATAAGTAAATGGCATTATTTCATTTTATTTCTGCCATATTATGCTAAAGTTCAAGTTTAAAAGGATTTTGTTTTAGTTTTATACATTGCCTTAAATGTTTATGCTTATTTTTAAGTTTTAGTTGTATTACTTACCCTTACTGAGCATTTGATATCACCCCTTTCTATGTTTTATTTTTCCCAGGATTCCAAGAAGTGTAATGTGATTGATATGCAGGGTTAAGACAAGGGAATAATGACATTAATAAAGGATTATTTATGTTGTTTTGTATGTTATGAAGTGTAATGTAACATTCATGTATGTAATATATTTTCCAAGACTGCTAAAATGATCAGTTCTTTGGGACTTGGTTCCTTGTAATCATGCCAATGTATTAAAATAATGCACCGAATCTAGGTCACTGGGGTCGGGGTGTTACATTCCCAATACTTATAGGGTGACTGGGACACTAGTCAGTCATTCTAAAATTATTTGATATACAATTCACTCCTCATAAAGCAATAAAGGGGTATTCTTTAGTAGATTTTATTATGGCACATCCATTCCCTGAGAATACAAAAATAAATATAGATATCTCCAATGAAGAAGTATTTTCCATCTTGAAATCCCAACAAATATGGGAAATATATTTTGATAGAGCCACCTAAAACCCCATGATAAATAGAATGGACAACCTAATGAACAACCAGATCATTATAGACATTGTGTTAATATTCCTAATCAAAGTAGTCATTTTCATATTCCTTTCTACTTTTAGAGGGTGGAACCTATAATAAATTATAATATCATGACCTCATTTTAATCTTGGAGTTGTATCTTTAATTATCAGTGACACACCTATATAGTAAGAGAAATTCAGTTCAGGTAATTAAGAAAATTATTAGAGAATATTCTATAAAAATGGAGGAACTGGTCTCTTTATTTGATCATGACTTTAAACTAGTGGTAGAATTACCCTAGGAGTAGAATCTAACCCATGTTTCATGATTTCAAAATGATTGTACCATTGCGTTGACATATTATTCTACTATCCTAAAAGATCTAGATAAGGTAGAAATGATTATTCATGTTCCTCATGGTAGGTTTATCTCTATATTAATTGGACATAATATATAGGAGATCAATGAGATCAACGTTGTTCGAGAGTATGATGAGCCAATGTCCTTGTTAATAAGTTCCGCTAATATATAGATGTCCCCTATAATAGACTACCTCCAAAAGTGATGTCCTTCTATCTAATCAAGCCAAGAAATAAAAAAATTTGTTCTATGAAGAAAATTTCATTCTCTATGATGATCCAAATAACTGGTAAGTCCTCTATAAACGAGGCTTAAATGGATTACACCTTAGATTCATTGAAGGATTAGAAATCATCACATTCATACTAAATAATCCATGTTGATCATGTGGTGTGCATCACTTGGGAATAAATCTCTCTAATTAGATCATGAATCTTGTAAATTTTTGGCCATCAATAACCCAAAATTATATTGAATTATCCAAAAAGTGTCATTATTGTCAAATACATGCCAACTTTATTCCCTAAACTTCAGAGTTTTTGAATACTACCAGATATTTATAGACATTTTTCATGTGGTAAATGGATGTTATATGGCTATAACCCCAAACTATAGTTAGAAAGATCATGTATATCATTTATTCCAATGAATTATTCTCCAAATGGTCCAAGATTATACCTTTTAAGGAGGTCAGAACAAAATCTACTATCAAATTCATGAAATTGACCATCTTCACCAAATTTGACAACCCTCACATGATATAGAAAGATAATGGTACAAATTTATGTTTTCAATGGTTAAAGGGATATATCAACAATATAAAACCAATTCCAACAATTTCTCATGCTATTATGAAGTAACAAGTGTGAAGATAAAATATTTTAATAAGACTCAATTTAATATCATTCAGAAGATAGTGGATAGAAATAGGAAATCTTGTCTAGATAAAATCTTTCATTCCTTATAGGAATATCAAACTACAACCCACACTTCCATGAAAAAGAACCCATAATCGCTTGTGTATAGAATAAAGGTGGTCTTACCCATAAAAGTTTAGCTACCCTCATTCAATGGATCTATGTGAAACTAGTTATCTAGAGATGAAAAATCCTAGAAATGACTGGATGATTTTTAGTAGCTTAATGAAAATAAATTTTGTACACAACACAATATATAAATCTATCAATATTGAGTTTTATGGACCTACACTAATAAAGTTCTCCTTCATTAATTCATTAAGGTATAGCTAGTGTTTTCTGTGATAAATCCAATGATTCTAGGAAATAAGCCTCTAAAGTTGTGGCCAAAGTGGGATTATCCTTATTTTATACATGAGGATTACCCTAATGGGGAATATTCCCCAATCACTATTGATATAAAGTTCATCATTCCTCTTACTAATAAAAGATTTTATAATAATTACTTTTTAAAATCAGATGTCAATGAGAGCTATCCTAGCCAAATGATAAAAAACTACACAATAAATTCCTAACTATATGACTTTAAACTACATAAAACATCATCCTCACCATATGATGTCAAAATATATGGTCATAATCCTCATCATATGACATCAAAATTCATAGTGGAAGTCTATCCTATATGAATTTGAACTACTTAGAGTGGACCATTCCTTATGAATTATTTCTCCATTATATGAGATCATGATCCATGTAAAATTATTTGCCACACAATCCACTCATGCCTCAGAAAATCAATACCCCATATTCCTCACATATGAGTATGATATATGCAAGGAATTTTTCACACAAGAACTATATGTTTCTTGATTTATTTCCTTACATTATACATAGTGATGTTAGTTTCACTTATCCTAGGAAAAAACAAAAATTTTATTAGTGATAAATGACATCACCCCTATGTAAGAACATGTTCTACATAGGGAATGACCCTCACAAAAATTACACGTAGCTAGATTCTTCAGTAGTTCAAGATATATAGTGATTCCTAGACCGTAATCTCTAGACGTTTTCATGAAACATAATCTATATTCATTCTTTTCCATTGGATATTAATAATCTAGATTTGGAAAGCTTAGGTCCATATTGATTCCAACACCTCTTTTGAACAACCCCTTCCACAAACCACATTTTGATTTTCATGTTCCTTAGAATACAAAAAATATTTCATTAATATTGGTAATAGGTATGTTTGATGCCTGGGAAAATTCCTATTGGATATGAAAACATACCCCAAAATAGCTATTAATATGCTACCCAATTTTGTTATATTAACCAAAAAACATATCACCCTGAGGGGAGGAACCACTGATCTCCATGCACCCTGGAAGCATCATATTGGAACCCATCATCAAAATTTGGTCAATTTTCATCCTTGGTGTACCTATCTCATCTCAAAACTCTTTATCATATAACATAAATTTGTGATTTACATCATCAATATCATTACTATCATAAGAGGTGTTAGGGTGTACTTGTCTCTTAAACCCCATCTACATTATTTCTTTTTACCCCATTTTTCATCATGTTCATGCATCATGAACCCAATAGTTCATACTGGTCAAAACTGCAGGACCTTAAACTAAACATATTAGGTCAAAGATATATGACCTTAAAGTCATCATCTTAGGTCAAATTTTTTCAAACTTAAACATCAACCTTAAGTGGTCTAATTTTTTTTCTTCAAATTTCCCATGAAAGAGAAATAAAATTTATCAATCAGAAATCTCATAAAGGATGATATGAGAAAAGTTAATTTCCCGACTCGCTAAGCCTCCCACTTATAAGTCTTGGAAAAAATTTAGAGTGAAAATTGAAAATTGTAGAAAGATTATATAGCCCACTATATGAACCTAAGAAAAGAAAAGTTACTCTCATTAGATTTATCAGTCCTAGAAAAGGTTAGAGTAATGATCTATTATATATATTCTCCTTGGTAATATGGTTATTATATGATGAAAAAAAATTTAGGGTACCATATCCCTTCTTGAATACCCTTTTCTCCATAACCTACTTTGTTTCCCATGTTTTTATCCCTCACAAACCTTTCATGGCTATTGGTAATGAGTATACTCTAATATAATGGAAAATTAAATTTTGATATACACATATTATATAATACAACTATGAATATGTGGTATTTGTTGGCCTATCAACTAGAAGAATCTTTGTCTAAGGAGAGGGAACTATAATCTCATTAGACACTTATAGCATCATAGTGGAACCTGTCAGTCAAATTTGGTTAGTGTTCGTCATTTTTGTAAATATCCTATCTCATTATTATTAGTTTAAACTCCTTTAGATATGATTTTCATAAACCATAATCCAAATATTCAAGGGTATTCTTTATCCTTGACGTTACTCCACCATGTAGCATACCCTTTCTCAGGGAAGGAAGGTAACATTTGTTTATTGAACATTCAATTCTCTTCACATGATCCCAAACTACATAATTATTCACTATGAGTGATATTTCCCTAAACCTCATATAATTTCTCTACATTTTTTAAATTGGTATCTCATTAACATCATGTTTTCTTCACTCATGTGTTTTGAAAACTACCTCAATTTATAGTAAAAGTTATTTAACCTTAAAAAATATCCTTCATTAGACTAAATTGAATGACCTTATACTACCTATGACAACCCTGCTTTTTATTACAACTTAAACATGCTTTATTACATAAAACTTCACTTGATACAACAAAGAAGATCGAGAGGTTTAGTGTCTTTGGGGCTTAGGATTATTACATAAAAACTTTAAACTTGAAATACAACATCCTTATTGAAAACTTCCTTTACATGACCACTACATTCCTTCGTACTTAGCATTGCATGGGATAACCTGAGGACATGCATAAGAAAAGGGTGAGCTATAAAGCCCAGTAAGGGAGTAAACAATGAATAACATGAGGAGTACAATACATGTTAGGCAATAGGCATATCAATAGAGCATAAGAGAGACATGAACATAAAGGCATGATAAAGCATGATAATCATAACATGGAAATGTGGCAACAACACTTAACATTGAATTAGCATGATCCAAGGCTCATTGCACATGGAGCATGAGTAAACCCTCATTGCACTTGAAGCACGAGTAAACCCTCGTTGCACTTGAATTAGCATGAGTCAACACTCATTGCACATGACGTATCATGATACTATACTTTACCCAATGCATTGGAGCGCTATCAGGGCGCACCCTTCTTAAACATTTCATTTCATGCATAAGTGTGCCACATGGATCATAAAACATGGATTCATAAAACATAATCATTTATTCCACGATAAAGGAATGTGGAATTCATACATGAAGCTTCACAATCAATAAGTAAATGTGCATAAAGGTGAATACCCTTGATGGAGAAATGGGCATGGTATTCACTACACAAAGACATTGGCTTAGAAAATCGGTGCGATTTCGGCGGCGTAACGGCGTGACATAAGAATTCATAAAAAGGTTGATGAGAGAGAAAGGGGTTCCTCATCATATTTACATGTAATAGACAGTAAGGAGATCATATATATACATGTCCCAATAATAGAAATGGAATTTAGATTCATGATACAAAAGTATTGCTTGAATATAAAAGAAGAGAGAGAAGCTCCTTTCGGAATTTCGGCATAGTAACGGGTGTACATGGGAGGCATTTAATGAGAGAGAAAGGGGTCTCCCATCATTCAAACAATAAGTGGGCAGTATGGGGGAGGTGCGAAACCATACCCCAACATTCATAATTGAAATTAAAAAGGCAATACAACTTAAAGAAAATTGACAAAAATGAGAAAGGAAGAAAAACCCTTACTTGGAAGTGTGCTTCCAAAGGCTAGAGAGAGGCTTGTGAGAGGCTTCTTGGGAGCTTGGGGCACCTTGAGAGGATTCTAGAGAGAGTAGGGCAGAGTTTGGACGAACTTCAAGGGCTTTGAGTGAGGAGGAAGTGGGAGCTTGGGTGGGTTTATATAGAAAAGGTGATAGAATTCTTTATTATTTAGGTTTGGGACCCCTTATATTAAAATAATCCAAACCACAAACCATCCCATGGTATTTGCCCATGGTTTCTGGAAAAGGGAAGAGGAAAACAATATTTTACAAGGCCAAGGTCCGAACTTATTAAAAAATTAGGGTTGCTTATGTGGAGGTGAGTCACACTCCCATGGAAATTAATTTAAAAAGGCAAAGTGTTGAATAAGTCTTGAGGGCTCCATTAATGCTTTGAAAAGTGAGTCAAACAAACCCAAAACCTCATTATTTTATTGATAAAACACATATTGTCCGAACATAAGGATTATGGTATTTTATTACATCACCATTGGGTCATTATGATGTCATAAAACACATTATATATTTAAATGGTATTTAATTTTTACCCAAAAATTTGACTGTCTCAGAAAATTATGAAAAATTCACCGTTGGATAATTTCGACGTCCTGATTCCAAAAATAATATTTATTTTATCTAAATAATTTTCTAAATATGTGAATTTTCACTTTTAAAATAAAAACCGACATTTATAAAAAATTCACGGGTTTTGACAGAAATGGCTTTCAAACCTTAATAAAAATTTTAATTGCATTCATAAAATTATAAGATCATTTATATATTAATAATAATATTTTATTAAAATATTATTTAATTCAAAAATACTTTAATTTAATAAAATATAATTCTTAATTAAATAATAACTAAAAACATCATTTGTACTTTAAAAACTAATTACAATGCATCAAAAATGACTAGAAATTATATTCATTATTATATACAAAAATAATGTACATGAACATGGTGCTACTTATTTGTTACATAACCCCTTAAAATAGCCGCATAAGACCTAAGGGTAAGGTGTGCGATGGTGACAGACTCTTGGGGTTGCTCGGATAACATCGCTCGAGTGGTGATCTCTATCAACTTCCATTTTTCCCGTAGACGATCACGTTCGAGCTTGACTTGATGAAGCTCAGCTTGGGCTTGGTCAAGGGCAAAGCCCAAAGACGCCACCTCCTTTCCGAGCTCCGACAAATGGGCTTCGTAAGGGGCAATTCTACTGGATGAGGCCATCTCTTCCTTTGTCTGAGTAGAAAATTGGTTCGTTAAAGCCTTATATTTAAACTACCCAGATGATCACTGTTCAACGGCTATAAAAGTAACGGTCACAAATCTTAACGTTAAACTAAAGAAGTTGACATCATATAAAAACATAAAGAAACATTTAACTGGATCAAGAGGGATTTTCCATTAATGAAATTTTGGGTCGTTACAACATTCCCCCCTTAAGAAATTTCGCCCTCGAAATTTTCCTTTTCCCACACTAAAACAAATGTGGGTAACTTAGCTTCATCATATCCTCCGACTCCCAAGTTGCTTCTTCAAACTTGTGGTTTCTCCACAACACCTTGACGAGGGGCATTGTCTTATTTCGTAGAACTTTTTCTCTACGATCTAAGATCTTCACTGGTTGCTCCTCATAAGAAAGATCGTCTTCTAATTGTACCACCTCGGAAGAGAGTACATGTGAAGGGTCTGGTATGTACTTCCTTAAGAGGGATACATGGAAGACATCATGCACCTTGGCCATAGTAGGTGGAAGTGCTAGTCGATAGGCCACAGCCCCAACACGATCAAGAATCTCGAATGGGCCGATGTACCTTGGACTTAACTTCCCTTTCTTTCCAAACCTCATGACCTTCTTCCACGGAGATATGCGTAAAAACACCATGTCTCCGACTTTAAACTCAAGGTCTCGTCGACGATTATCTGCATAACTCTTCTGTCGACTTTGGGCTGCCTTGATATGCTGCTGAATGGTTTTCACCTTCTCCACCATTTCTTCGACCATTTCTGGTCCAAGCAGCTTACGTTCACCGACCTCATCCCAACATGCCGGTGTTCTACACCTTTTCCCATACAGGGCTTCATATGGTTCCATTTGGATGCTCGAGTGGAAACTATTATTATAAGAGAACTCAACTAGAGGAAGATGTTGATCCCATCCTCCTTTAAAGTCCATTGAGCACGCTCTCAACATATCCTCAAGTGTTTGGATAGTCCGCTCGGATTGGCCATCAGTTTGAGGATGATAGGCCGTACTGAAGTTCAGTTCAGTATTCAGAGCATGTTGAAGACTCTTCCAAAACTTAGAGGTAAATCTTGGATCTCGGTCCGACACAATAGATAGTGGTACTCCATGCAACCGTACCACTTCCCTGATATATATCCGTGCCAGTTGATCCAAAGAGAAATCCTCTCGAATAGCAATGAAGTGTGCAGTCTTTGTAAGACGATCCACAATAACCCAGATTGCATTGTTGCTTTTGGATGTCCTTGGAAGTCCAGTGACGAAGTCCATGGTGATGTTCTCCCATTTCCATTCTGGTATGGGCAATGGTTGCATCATCCCCTTAGACTTCTGCCTCTCTGCCTTCACTTGCTGACACACCAGGCACTTTGATGTATATTCGGCGATCTCCTTCTTCATATTATCCCACCAAAAGTTTTCTCGGAGATCTCGATACATCTTTGTGCTCCCTAGGTGAATAGAGAAATTTGAACTATGTGCATCATCCAAAAGTTCCTTCTTCAGCTCCGAACATGATGGGACACATAGTCTTTTCCCAAACCGCACAATTCCTTATTCATTAACATTAAACTCTGAGGATTTTCCCTTTTTGATAGCTTCCACTTTTTCTTGGATTCTCGCATCATCCCTTTGAGCATCCTTTAACCTTTCCAAAAGAGATGGTTGAGCAATCATTTGTGAAAGGATTGATGATGTTCCCTTCTTTATGATTCCCACGTCCATCTTCATCAAGTCTAAGAAGATTGGATCCTTCTCAATTCTCATCATTGATAGAATTGCTGGATCCTTTCTACTTAGGGCATCCGCCACCTTGTTCGCCTTCCCAGGGTGGTAATGTATTGAACAGTCATAATCCTTTATGAGCTCTATCCATCTTCTCTGGCGCATATTAAGCTCTTTCTGTGTGAATATATATTTAAGACTCTTGTGGTCAGTATATATCTCACATTTCTCCCCATAGAGATAATGCCGCCAGATTTTCAAGGCGAAGATCACCGCCGCCAACTCCAGATCATGCGTTGGATAGTTTCGCTCATGGGTTTTCAACTGTCTTGAGGCATAGGATATCACTTTATCATTCTGCATCAGCACACATCCTAAGCCCTTCTTTGAAGCATCACTGAATACCACAAAAAGCTCCCCACTTGTGGGTAAAGTGAGCACAGGTACAGTGATAAGCCTCCTTTTCAACTCCTTGAAGCTTTCTTCGCATTCATCACTCCAAGCAAACTTTACTCCCTTTCGAGTTAGCTTGGTAAGAGGGTTGGACAATCGTGAGAAGTTTCTCACAAATCGTCGATAATATCCAGCTAACCCCAAGAAGCTACGGATATCAGTTACCGATGTTGGCCTCGGCCATCCCTCAATTGCATCTGTTTTGGAGGGGTCCACAGATATCCCATTGCTTGTGATGATATGGCCCAAGAATGAGACCTCCTTCAACCAGAACTCACACTTGCTGTACTTGGCATAGAGCTTCTCCTTGCGCAAAGTCTCCAGTACAGTTCTTAAATGCTCCTCATGGTCCTCCTTGGTTTTGGAGTATATCAGAATATCATCTATAAAGACTACCACAAATTTATCTAGGTAATCTCTAAAGACTCTATTCATCAAGTCCATGAATATTGCTGGAGCATTGGTGAGTCCAAAAGGCATTACTATGAATTCATAGTGCCCGTACCTTGTACGAAAAGCAGTCTTGGGGATATCTTCCTTCTTCACCCTTACTTGATAATATCCCGACCGCAAGTCGACCTTGGAGAAGTATTGAGCTCCACGCAGCTGATCAAACAAGTCATCGATTCTTGGGAGAGGATACTTGTTCTTTATCGTGATTTTGTTAAGTTCACGATAATCGATGCAAAGCCGCCTTGACCCATCCTTCTTCTTGACGAAGAGGACTGGTGCACCCCATGGTGATGCACTTGGGCGTATAAACCCTTTATCCAGATTCTCCTGTAGTTGTTTCTTCAGTTCTTCAAGCTCAACCACATCCATTCTATATGGAGTCTTGGATATTGGTAGCGCCCCAGGTATAAGTTCAATTGAGAACTCAACATCTCTTCTTGGAGGAAGACCAGGAAGTTCCTCGGGAAATACTTCAGCGAATTCCCTCACAATAGGCATTTCTTCAAGGGTGGTTTCTTCCTTGGACTCAATCATCTGAGCCAGATATGCGTGCTCATAAGGTAGTAATATCCATGCTTGAGATGATGGAGTTAAAGGAGATTCATCTTCCTCCTGACACTTGTAAAGAATCGGGGGTCGATTCTCCATATGGAGTGTGATTTCCCTCTCCCGACAATTTATGTTGGCTCTATATAAGGAAAGCCAATCCATGCCAAGAATTGCATCAAATTCCACCAAAGGGAGTATGACAAGGTTCGCTGGGAAATTCAATCCACAGATTATAACAGGGGAGGACTTATACTCATGGGATGCAATGATTGCCCCATTTGCCGTACTCACCGACATCTTTACTTCCATGATTTTTGGTGGTGCAGGGATTATTCTACTAAACTTTTGAGATATAAAAGAATGCGTAGAACCTGAATCAAAAAGTACGTTCGCTATTCTTGAATGAATAACTAGCATACCTGTCACCACTTCGTTGTCGGGGTTCACTTCGGCAGAAGTGATGGCAAAAGCTCTTCCTTGCTGTCTTGGAGGTTGTTGATTGCCTCCGATAACCCTTGGATTAGGGCACTGATTCGCAAAATGACCCGGTTCTTTGCATTTGAAGCATTGAACAACGCGTTGACGTTCGAACGGAGCGTTCCTCCCCTCCGTCGCAGCCGCGGGTCCTTCTTGCTGACAGTTAACAGCTAGGTGCCCTTCTCTTCCACACTTGAAGCATTTTCTTGTCCCCCTAAGGCAATTTCCAGGGTGCTTCTTTCCACACTTTTGGCAAGTGGGGTGCTGGAATTTCTTAGCGCCGTTGGATTTATCCATCGGACCACCAGCATTGAAGTCCACCTTCCGCTTCTTGTCCCCATGATACCCCTGTGATTCTCCGATCTCCATTTCAACCTTGAGGGCACATCGGACAATTTCCTCATAGCTGTCGAAGTCACGGATCGCTAATGCTTTCCGCAAGCTAGGCTTCAGCCCACCAAAGAAGCGGTCAACCTTGCATTCGGGGGTAACGACAAAGCCGGAAGCGTATCGTGCAAGCCTTGTGAAGTTTGCCTCGTACGCTCCCACAGATTCCTCATCTTTCTGCTTGAGGGAAAGGAAGTCCCTTTCCATCTTAAGACGGAGGGTGCGTGGAAAATATTTATCGAAAAACATCTTCCGGAATACCTTCCATTCCAAAGCCTCGATCTACTCCTCAGGCTTCGTATTTTTGATCAATGTCCACCATTGATCAGCTTCACCCTCCATACGATAAGCCGCCAGGAGAACCTTCTCTTTTTCAGAGCATTGGAGGATGGAGAATATCTTCTCAATGGAGTTGATCCATTGTTCAGCGATCGTGGGATCAGATGATCCACTAAAAGTAGGAGGCCTTTGTCTCATGAAGCTTTCAATAGCGACTTGTTCTTTCTTAGGGGGGGTTGAACATTCCTCTTGACCAGTGTTTCTATTCAAAACTTGAGTTAACTGAGAGAGAAGCGTGACAAAGTTTGCGATTCCCGCTCCCATTGGATTGGGCATCTCATTGGTACAATCATCACACTGATCTTCACAACGGTTGTTAGCCCGAGTTCTCCTATTACCGGCCATTGGCTGGAATAAAAGGAAAGTTAGGGGTAACACATAAAGGGTAATCCAAAGACAAAAGTTGACAACTTATAAATAAACTTTAATCTCTTCAACTCATGAGTCTATAGGATTCAATCCAGGCTTTTCATGATCTTCCTTCTAACATATATTCTTAGGGGCATTTTTCCCTTAATAAGGGTTCATACTAAGATTGTGAATTTATCAAAACATATCCCCCGGGAGTGTCGTAACCAAGAGTGCAGCAAGGCCCGTTGTCGTGCACCAGTTCACGTTCGAGTCTAGCTCAAAGCGGTGTTTTCGGGTTTTACCCCTAGGATACATCTGTGCCAGAGCCGCCTCTACCTGCTCGTATCCAGACAGGGATGTATTTGTTTGATAAACCACTTACTTAGTATTTACCAAAACTTAGGGATGTTTTTATTATGCTTAGTCTTGTATCTAAGGCTTTACTAGGGTTTCCTAATCCCAAAAATAACTAAACCTATCCTCTGATACCAACTATGACAACCCTGCTTTTTATTACAACTTAAACATGCTTTATTACATAAAACTTCACTTGATACAACAAAGAAGATCGAGAGGTTTAGTGTCTTTGGGGCTTAGGATTATTACATAAAAACTTTAAACTTGAAATACAACATCCTTATTGAAAACTTCCTTTACATGACCACTACATTCCTTCGTACTTAGCATTGCATGGGATAACCTGAGGACATGCATAAGAAAAGGGTGAGCTATAAAGCCCAGTAAGGGAGTAAACAATGAATAACATGAGGAGTACAATACATGTTAGGCAATAGGCATATCAATAGAGCATAAGAGAGACATGAACATAAAGTCATGATAAAGCATGATAATCATAACATGGAAATGTGGCAACAACACTTAACATTGAATTAGCATGAGCCAAGGCTCATTGCACATGGAGCATGAGTAAACCCTCATTGCACTTGAAGCACGAGTAAACCCTCGTTGCACTTGAATTAGCATGAGTCAACACTCATTGCACATGACGTATCATGATACTATACTTTACCCAATGCATTGGAGCGCTATCAGGGCGCACCCTTCTTAAACATTTCATTTCATGCATAAGTGTGCCACATGGATCATAAAACATGGATTCATAAAACATAATCATTTATTCCACGATAAAGGAATGTGGAATTCATACATGAAGCTTCACAATCAATAAGTAAATGTGCATAAAGGTGAATACCCTTGATGGAGAAATGGGCATGGTATTCACTACACAAAGACATTGGCTTAGAAAATCGGTGCGATTTCGGCGGCGTAACGGCGTGACATAAGAATTCATAAAAAGGTTGATGAGAGAGAAAGGGGTTCCTCATCATATTTACATGTAATGGACAGTAAGGAGATCATATATATACATGTCCCAACAATAGAAATGGAATTTAGATTCATGATACAAAAGTATTGCTTGAATATAAAAGAAGAGAGAGAAGCTCCTTTCGGAATTTCGGCATAGTAACGGGTGTACATGGGAGGCATTTAATGAGAGAGAAAGGGGTCTCCCATCATTCAAACAATAAGAGGGCAGTATGGGGGAGGTGCGAAACCATACCCCAACATTCATAATTGAAATTAAAAAGGCAATACAACTTAAAGAAAATTGACAAAAATGAGAAAGGAAGAAAAACCCTTACTTGGAAGTGTGCTTCCAAAGGCTAGAGAGAGGCTTGTGAGAAGCTTCTTGGGAGCTTGGGGCACCTTGAGAGGATTCTAGAGAGAGTAGGGCAGAGTTTGGACGAACTTCAAGGGCTTTGAGTGAGGAGGAAGTGGGAGCTTGGGTGGGTTTATATAGAAAAGGTGAGAGAATTCTTTATTATTTAGGTTTGGGACCCCTTATATTAAAATAATCCAAACCACAAACCATCCCATGGTATTTGCCCATGGTTTCTGGAAAAGGGAAGAGGAAAACAATATTTTACAAGGCCAAGGTCCGAACTTATTAAAAAATTAGGGTTGCTTATGTGGAGGTGAGTCACACTCCCGTGGAAATTAATTTAAAAAGGCAAAGTGTTGAATAAGTCTTGAGGGCTCCATTAATGCTTTGAAAAGTGAGTCAAACAAACCCAAAACCTCATTATTTTATTGATAAAACACATATTGGCCGAACATAAGGATTATGGTATTTTATTACATCACCATTGGGTCATTATGATGTCATAAAACACATTATATATTTAAATGGTATTTAATTTTTACCCAAAAATTTGACTGTCTCAGAAAATTATGAAAAATTCACCGTTGGATAATTTCGACGTCCTGATTCCAAAAATAATATTTATTTTATCTAAATAATTTTCTAAATATGTTAATTTTCACTTTTAAAATAAAAACCGACATTTATAAAAAATTCGCGGGTTTTGACAGAAATGGCTTTCAAACCTTAATAAAAATTTTAATTGCATTCATAAAATTATAAGATCATTTATATATTAATAATAATATTTTATTAAAATATTATTTAATTCAAAAATCCTTTAATTTAATAAAATATAATTCTTAATTAAATAATAACTAAAAACATCATTTGTACTTTAAAAACTAATTACAATGCATCAAAATGACTAGAAATTATATTCATTATTATATACAAAAATAATGTACATGAACATGGTGCTACTTATTTGTTACATAACCCCTTAAAATAGCCGCATAAGACCTAAGGGTAAGGTGTGCGATGGTGACAGACTCTTGGGGTTGCTCGGATAACATCGCTCGAGTGGTGATCTCTATCAACTTCCATTTTTCCCGTAGACGATCACGTTCGAGCTTGACTTGATGAAGCTCATCTTGGGCTTGGTCAAGGGCAAAGCCCAAAGACGCCACCTCCTTTCCGAGCTCTGACAAATGGGCTTCGTAAGGGGCAATTCTACTGGATGAGGCCATCGCTTCCTTTGTCTGAGTAGAAAATTGGTTCGTTAAAGCCTTATATTTAAACTACCCAGATGATCACTGTTCAATGGCTATAAAAGTAACGGTCACAAATCTTAACGTTAAACTAAAGAAGTTGACATCATATAAAAACATAAAGAAACATTTAACTGGATCAAGAGGGATTTTCCATTAATGAAATTTTGGGTCGTTACACTACCAGTGAAAAAAGATGAGTAAATTAGTAGGTCAAATACCCATAAAAGGAAATTTTGAAAAAAAAAATAAATTCTACGCTTTCTAGACATGTGCCTTGTAAGATATTGAAAAAAATATAGTGTTATAAATTAAAGAGGCACAAAACTTGTTAGGTTGAAAATCATTAGAGTCAAAAGTAAAATTCATGTTCTTACCCCCAAGGATCCCCCATATGAGAACTATGAATAAGTTGGAGATGGTATAAAATAGAAGAAACAATGCTTGTGGGTTTACCATATGGTCCCAGAAAATTCAAGCTATACTCATCAGGTCCTTTATCTTGGGAAAAAGATCGAGTGTTATTTTAATATATCATTTAAAATACTCGAGTGAGATGTATAAAGGTATAACATCAAGGTTCTTGGATCACTTTTTATCATTGCAATCCTCATTCTAGTTTCCAAACTTTATGATGCTCATCAAATTGATTCACCTCGACTGTTTATCCAAACATAACAGTTATAGTTTTATAGTGAATGTATTCTAACCTATACCCATCCATGAACAAAAATATAAAATAAATAATCTAGATAGTACAAATATTTTTTTAATATGATGGTATTTACAATTATAAACATCTATGATCAATTACCAAGAGGAAACTGATTTTGAATCGTATGATTTAGAATCATATTTGACTTGTTTCATACAAATTCAGTGATAAGATGCATTTAGGTTATCCTACCATTATTATTTAGAGTTTTGAAAGTTATGGTGAAATGATAATCCTATTGAGATTGAAATTAAACAATCAAAAATTATTTTGGGATAAAATACATTATCATTCATAAAGACAAGGAAAGGATGAATCTCCATAGGATGAATTATCTCCTTATAATAAGAAACAAAGTAATAAATACTTTCAATCTAGGTTTAAATTTGATGGATTTATTTTTAGGCTTCATAAATATTATTTTGAAGCTTGAAAAGATTTGATACTTCAACTTATTTAAAAAGGGGAATATTTTATACTGTGGAGGAAACAACACTCCTTCTTCGAGTATGGTTTACCTCAAGCCACTGATGGTTCTCAAATGACTTCATTTTGACCGCATACAACTATTTTTGAAGATGGATCACCCAAAGGGAATCTTTATTAATCTAGAATTGATGCTTCATTACCTCTTCAACATAATGAGACTCCTCTTGAGACATTATAGATTGGAGGTTAACAAATTGCTATGATAATATCACCATGATTAGAATATTTTTCAATATCTACCTTTTTTTCATCTTTGAATGTTTCTTTTATATAATTGTGGACAATAGAATAATGAAAACTAGAATATCCCATCATTGTTGACATTCTATGTAGATTGTAGATTTGCTATGGAAAGTATTCCAAGGGAGTATTTGAGACTAATGTTCATATATCCCACTAAACAAAATGATTTGTGGCATAGAAATAAATTTATGCCTCATGATCTGATTTAGATCTAATCATAGGAGTGTGGATATATTTGGGGACTAGCTTACCCAATGAGGGTACAAGAACAACACTCCCTGATAAAACATGCCACGTACCCATTGATGTCTCTGAAATTTTCACCAATCAGGATGTCAAGGGATCCACTTCTTGAACTTAATTAAAGATTTCAAGAATCTATAAAATATATATTCTAAGTATGTTAATGGAAAATTGATTTAAATGAGTAAATAGATATGTTATTACTCACCCCTTCTCACCAAATCATTTTCTCTCAAGGCCAACATAACTGATAACTCCCTTTGTAGAGGCTCTTGAACAGGTTCTTGGGACCTTTCCTCTATTCCCATAGACATTTCATCCATTTACATCATTGATTAGATCACACCATATATTAGATAAGAAGTTAAGATAGGCACCATAACTTAGGAACATTGGACCAGTCTCTATCAAGTGTTTCATGTGTAGTTTGGTAGGAATTAACATAATTATAAAATAGAAAAGGGAAGGAATCCAAAAGTCTTAAGGATTCCAAAATATAGTACATGGATATATTGAACACATAAATATTAGTGGAAAAATAATTAATTGGGTATTATGTCCACATAATATGGTCCAACAACCCTTAATGGGTAGGAATAATGGCTAGGGTATTTTAATCAAAGGCCATCTATGCTCCTTCCATTAGCACCTATTCAGTCTCCATCACTTCCATGGTTACATCATTTGGAAGTATAGAGACCATATTTCCCTGGTGATCAACACTCATAACTTGATAGTGCCAAAAAAAATCATCTTCTAGTGTTTTATCATGTTGGGTATTAATTTTCATAGACAATTATGAACTTCCCTTTGGTTCACCCATCATTACTCCCATAGTGGTTCTGTCAACAATGAATGATGTGGTCGGTCACTTGGTCAGTCCTAAATCCCTCTAAGACTTACCTGTGACCACATCTATGTGTATTATTTCAGAGGATGTTGGAATAATATTCTATTGGGTGGTTAGTGACATTGAATAAGTTGAACTTAGATCAATATATACACAAATTGATTAGTTTATGATAAGTGGATAGGATAATCAAGAGGTGCATAAAACAAAAGTGAGTGGGGGTATAATTATTACCTAAATTATCTGAATGGATATGCATCTTCATCATTTTTTCTTCCCTCCACCTAGTATTTTTCCACAAATACAGTCATGTGGAATGGTAAGATAGTGGTGGTGGGGTTATAAATGATCTTTCAAGATTTTACATTATATCCCTCATATGTTCTATGGTATAGGAAAACCTTCTTCTATAGTCCTTTCATGGGAAAGAGAACCCATTCCAAGTGTCACACCCCTTAAATTTATTTTGGGGATGAAATAAGATATTTTTCATCTCTATTATACTAAATTATTTTTAAGGGATGATAGTCTCATGTTTGGAAAGGAGGGAAGATTCAAAATAGAAGTGTATTTCACCTCTTCCTAATAATTGGTCACTTTCACTCTTGGAATTAGTATATATGTTACCCAATCCATAAAAAATAAATTTCCATTAAGGTGGTGGATATATGTGTATATATCACTAATATAAATCCCGAATTCTTCAGGTTTATCTAAAAAATAGATATTCTTTGATTTAGTTACATGCCTAAACCTTGGTAAGTTGGTCTTTTCTACCTGTAGTGTCTTCCAACCTTCTTCAATAGAGTGACTCTTCCTCTAGTAATACAATTACTTCTAGGAATTTGGAAAGGAAACCCGAATTGGGATGGTGAAAAATGAAAATGTCATGCTGGTTGAGGGTGCTAAGTCTAAACACCTTGATTGTGTCTTTTAAATATACATGGTTGGAGTCTTACTCAGAAGATGATTCTTTTGGGGTATCAATATCTCTATTATAGACGCTTGTGTGTATCTACCAACAAATAACAAGGAATCCTAAATCATTATCACCGGTTCAATTGACTGACTAATGGGATATAAAGAAATCCAAGTATCAAAAAAATCCAATTTTATCCCAATGAACACACCAGATAGAGGAAAAGTCACTAGGATACCCATACACTCTCTCATCAACATTAACTAAAGTTGAAGTACTACCATTGGGTGCCTCTCAAAGCTCACACTTGCAGGAGGAGATGATCATTTATTTTAGACACAACTGAATTATCTACTAAATATGTTGGGAACATAAATTCCATAGATAACTTCACCATCTATTAGGGCTATCAACATTCCTTCTCCAATGAACATCAAATATGAACATGCTTTAAGAGTGTTGATATCATTATCAATGATATTACTAGATGATGAACCATAAGGTGTGAATACAAATAGATCATTTCAATTAAACATGTTATTATTCTCTCCATCACTTAAAGAACTTGGTTGAACCCCATTGGTGTTATAAAATTCCATGACATCTCAATATGTGAACAGTATCTAGACCAGTTCACCATGTGACCTCAAGCACACCTCCCTATATATCATAGGTTGTTGGCTAGTAGCGAGGGTCTAAGTCAGTACTATAGGTAGATTATACACTCTATATTGGAGTGTAAAATAACTAATAAAATAACCATGGATCATACATCATGATAAAAAAAAGAATGATAAGATAATTATAGTAAGACCAAATAAATAAAACAAAATCAATAAGGCCCAAACAACCATGCCATACATAAAACTAACCACTCACTGGTATATTTACATATACAAACAAAAATAAAAGAAAATATAAAAACTAGATCCATAAAATCCAAGAGACATACCTCATCCCAAGATCCATGTAAGTTCATGATCCAACCAGTTTTACCAAACTTGGGCCTCAACCTAACATGTTCTTGCAACTAAGTGACTGTCTTCTCAGGTACCCAAGTGCAATGGTGGCCCGAGTAGGGTGTGAATAAAAAAATTAGTAGGGAGCCACCAGTGTGGTCCCACACAAACCAGTAAATGTATTTATATGTTCATTCGACTTTATCAACTAAAATAAGTAAAATAATACCAAAAATAAATAAATTATTGTAGAACCTTATATCTATGACCTTGATTGGCCACACCTTCTTTAGTCAGTGTTGGGGTTTCTTTGGGAACATTGTGATGATCGTGGCTTCCATGTTACATATAGGGTAAAAGTCCATGAAACCCCAAACTGATCCTCATGACTTTATATTCCCATCCCATGATAGTTCTATTATCCATTATCTTAAACCAAGGTAACCCCAATCATAAACCTCATGGATCCAAGGATAAGGCCCGCAATAGTCCTATCATGTGGGATCGAAATACATGGTAGATGCTATCACATCCTTTTGAATCAGGGTGTGAGTCTCTCGATAGTCATATCATGTAGGATCCAAATCCATGGTATCCCCTATCACATCCTATCATCTCCCTGGATGAGTCCCACAATAGTCTTATCATCCAAGATCCAAATCCATGGAATCCCCTATCATAATCAAGCTCTAAATCCTTGGTGTCTCTATCATTGAGATTTAACTTCATAGTATATCCAACCTATCTAAATCCAAAATATGGTATCCCAACCATACACCATATTTACTAAGGGTTCATTCCATGACCCTTCAAAAATAAAAACATAGTGTTGGCTGAATTCCCCTACCTATCGTAATTATCCACAACCCCTCGAGCTCACTAGTATGGTATGAGTCCCATTAGAACACCAGATACCATACCATGTACACCAGATCAGGGTAGGTCCATCAATGGGGAACCCATTGGGTCCCCTAAATCTTAGTTATGACACACTCCCTATCATGGGTTATGAAAAAAAATTATTACCTAAGTTTTATATAGTATATAGGAAACCTAGGTTGTTACACCCCAAGTTTTTATGGATTTTTTTCGAAAAAATTAGATTTCATTGATGGATTTTATTACGTGCTACACTAATTCAAGATTTTATTATATGAAAACTTGGGTTATCTAATACTACATATAAAACTCAGTTAGAATGCATGAAACACAACACTAAGTGCTAACAAAACATTGACATATTATTAATATAGTTATTTAAACATGACTATTATAAACTAGAAATTAGACATATAATAATGAATAGTAATAAATAATTTTTAAATATTAATTATAATAGTTTTACATAAAGGAAAAATATTGATAACAAAATACATAATTTTTGGTAAAAGTCTTTATATGTATTGAAAATAGTATTTTCTCAAAAGAACGACCTTTTATGTCCATCTGTGAAAAATATTAAAATTAATTATTGAAAATTTTATAAATTTAATTTGATAAAATAAACTCCATTTTTTTATTTTATAATTTCAAAATAATCTTGGAGATTGTTTTGGGATTTTTCTAAAATATTTCATTATTATATGAATAGTGAAAAATACAAAATTTTAATTTAAAATCGACTTTTAATCTAATTTATTTAGATAGTTAAATTATATTTTAAATTGGTTTTAAATTATAATTATTTCAATTAGACATCATACAATGCAACTCAGTTCATTGGAATCAATTTCACATTTATATTTGATGTAAAAACACCTCAAACTTTTGAACATTTTCTCTTTAAAAACTCGTTGTCTTTTCCTGACCGTGGGATTAGTTTTAAATTAATTTATACCACTTATGTTTATTTAATTTAGATAAATTGATTTATTATTTTTAATTATAATAATTTATAATCTTTATTAAGGCCATATTAATTTTTGACCAAAGATATTAGTAAAAATAGTAAAAATTAATCACGGTGATTAAGAGAAAAATGAGTTTACCAAGGGAGTAAACTTTAAACTTAATGAAATAAATGACCTAGAAACTTTTCCAAATCCCATTTTATAGAAATATTTAGACCTTATAACTTCTATTATATATATATTGGTCTATTATTTTATCCACTTTACAAGTAAAAAATGTGGTTGTAATTATCTATTTCAAAAATATAAAATATTTCCACTCAACACCCTTATAAAAGTCCACCCAATCTTTCCCTATATTCAAATTTCTAAATCCATTTTACTCAGAAAATACATGTCCAAATATCTTCCCATATGACCTCCCTTTATCCTATAATCCTTAATTTGTGAAAAAATCCAACTAATATTTTCCTTTTTTTCAAACCAAAAGGTCATACCTGAAGAAGAGGTAACATTCATCAATGAACATTTTTGTTTTATTTCTTCCTCAAACCCCATTATTTATTTTAATATCATGATTATATAATAACCTCAGTATATAAAATATACTTATATATTGATATATTAAGTTTAATACCTAAAACCACACACACTTCCATCAAATGGGTTATAAAACCATCGTTTGTGTATATGGCGTACTACCGCCTCGCGAATCGATGTTGTTCATTTTTCCATTACCACCTATCAAGGTTGGGAATAATGATGGAAATCATATTTATATTTTATATTTAATATTTTTATGTTGTTATTATGATTCTTTAAATTTTATATAACACATAACTTCATGCTTTCCATTTTTTTGGAATATGATAAATTCATTCGTGTATATAGTGTACTACCGCCTCACGAAGCGATGTGATTTATTCACACTTTAAATAGAATGTATTAAGGATAGGTTTGACAAAAATATGAGATATATATGAAAAAAATTATTCTATAATGATAATATATCTTATAATTTTATTTTATTTTCAATCCAAAAATAAAATGGAAATAGCGTTCTTGCGTATGTACGACCTACCGTCTCCATGAATAATGTATTTCATTTACTATTTATATCTCTTAGATGTTATTATAAATAAAAATATACATAAAATATATTAAATATATATAATTTTTATCATTCTTAAATTTATTAAACCATTATTAAATTAAAAGGACCAAAAATATAAGAATTCAAAACTTATATGAAAAATAATGCAGTTATTACTCGAAACGTAACTTTAACATAGAATTTTTAATAAAAGGGTAATTAATGGTCATAATAAAACAATATATATTATTATAAAAATTAATATGGTTCTTTAAAATATTTATAATAAACCTATATTTATTATACAGGAGGATTGAATGGGTATAATTGAAGTCAAGACTTAAGGTAAAGGTTTTTCATCTCACTTTTATTTAAACAAGACACATAACATGTTCACCACCTATTTATTGTATGTGGTATTTATACTACCTATTTATGTGTTTTATTATTCTTATAATAATAATTTTTGGGATTTAAATATCAATTTTAATATATATATTTCAAGGGTTTTATGATTAAAACATTACCAAAGCGGTAGGGGGATTTTGTCTCAATTTTCCTTCATTAAGACATGCATTATATTATGAATCTATATTCTTCCGAGAGGTGTATATACATACCCTTTTACATATAATATCATCAAATTTTTTATAATAATGTTATTTTAAGTTTCATTTTTTTTATTCCTTCATGGTGTTTATGATTCAAAATTACCAAAGTGGTAAGAGTTTATTTTTACAATCCCATTGTTTATGGGGATTATTTATGATTACAGTTCCATTGATGAAACATTATGATATATATATCAATAATTCTCATGAATTTTATTATCCTCTATTTATTCATGACATATTCAATTAATGGTACCATTTTACACTCTTTTGTATTGTATATAATTAAGAAAAAAAATTTAATATAATTTGATCATTTCTCTTTTCGGTTGCAAATTTATTTTCCTAAAAAACCATGTCTTTTAAAAAAGTTTTAGAAAATGTTTTATTATTAAATTATTATTTTTAAAATAAATTTACCCCCTTGTTGTAATTTTAATTTTTTTGAAATTATTCTTCATGTTATTTTCCAAAGCAATGCATGTTTGGATTTTACTGAAAATGTGAAAGAAACCTTTTTTTTCATGTATGACATGAATATAATTTTTTGACATCATGACCAATAATTCCTTCAAAATATCTTTGGCAATTTTTCAAATTTATTTTTAGAAAAAAAATGTTTTATAAAATTTTTATGTATTAAAAAGTGTTTTACCAAATTGGAAAGTATATTTTCCTCAAGAAATGTTTTAAATGATATTTAAAATTTATTTTCCATCCCTGATGACATATGTTGGTGTCACTCATTCCTTAATGGGGATATAATCCAATTATTCCATTCATATTATTTATTTTAATGGTTTATGATATCATGGAATGATTTTATGGAACTTTTTTCTATTCCATGAGTTATATGCTTAAGAAACACACTTATTTTCACAGGTTTTTCTATAATGAAATGATTATGAAACCTATCTCTTTTCTAGAGGTTAATAAATTATGAAATGTTTATGATACTCATTTCATTTCATGGGTTATGATATGATGTTTATGAAACCCTTCTCTTTTTATGGTTTATGATATGATTATTGTTTTATTATATTATGGCACACACATGTATGATTTCTTTATCTATTAGGCTGGCCCTATATTAAACCCCTAATGAATTGGGTAAAGATTTGTATCCCGTGAGATAGATATGGACAGAATGGGGAGTAACCAGTTTAGTAAAGGACTCTGTCCTCTGAGATGGTATTGGGAGTGAATTTTAACTACTAAGATGATTTGGGGAGTAAACCCATTACATGAATATAGCCTTGGTAGTGATACATGGATACTATGAAAATAATTTTATATATTTATGTGTTTTAAACAATTAAATGTCTTAAGAAACTATTAAGATATCATGGATCATGTTCTTTGTTTCCCTTATGATTTATGTATTATGAACTATAAATATTTATTCTATGACTCATGATTATGATCTTTGATATGAGGGGTTTGGTTTTAAAATGTCATTCCCATATTCTCGTACCCTTATTTTCATATTTTTCTTATGTTTCTCCTTTGTTTACTCTTACAGATAATTTGAGCTTACTTTTTCTTATGTTTTCTTTCCCAAGGTTATGAAGTTATTTATTATGTATTATGTGTCTAACAAGGGTTATATTCATGAATAACATTGTGTGATATTATGTAGTACACTTATGGTATAGTGTTTTATGTTTCCATGTGTCAAAAGGCACTGAAATAATACAGTCTTTGGGTGTGTGTTTGTGTAATGTATTAAATATTCTGAAAAAAATGATGTAATGTTTATTTATGAAAATATAGGGTCACTATATTTGGTATTAGGGTAATTTTTTAGAATTTTTTTGGAAACTATGATGATAAAACCTTAGTGATATCTCTAAGTAAATGTCTAAGGATAAGTCTAAGGATGAGTCAAAGTATAGGAAAATGTCCTAGAATATAGGTAAAGGATATAGAGTGTGGTTTCCTATCTATACATCCCTATGTGTCTCTAGAACATATGTACATAGGGGTAACATCCCTGAAAACACTTTATTGAGCTTGACTCAATCAGGAACCGGTGCAAAGAAATGGGCCTTGCTACACTTCTAGTTTGAAACTCCTGGGGGATTTGCTTTCGAAATGCAAAAACTCTTTATGAATCATCATGAAGGATTTAAATATAATATGACTATAAATTACCTAGTATGAACCTAAGGTTTCATAGATTAATAAAATTTTCCATGATTTATACATCCTATAAGTGTTTTTTTCTTGATTATGTGGTTCCCTACTATGATTATTGTTTCTTACACTATGATTTTTGGTTTTAGTCAATGGATATAACTAGAAGAAATCACGTTAACATTGAGTGTGATGAAAAATGAAAAAAAATCCTCCTAATAATACAAATTCTATGGGATATAGAATATAAAATCTTATTTACATTCTCATAAAACATTCTCAAACTATGAATCATGATGGACTACCAAATGAGAAAATAAGGGAACAACATTTTATTAAGTCATTCATGAGGGAACTTCTGCAATATTTCAGTTGTCCTCTAACCCACTAGTGGTTGAGAAATAGATTATTACCACTAAAAAGACATAAAATTTTATCCAATGTTCATAACATCAAAAAATAATTCCAGTTGTTTATCATTTAGAAGGTGAAGCATACTAGTGGTGGAATCTAATTAAAAATATTAGGAAGAAAGATGAAGTTGACTCAATAGATTTAGAGGAGTTGAATAATTTATTTTTCAATAAGTACTTTCCTCATGTTCTTCATAAAAATATATATAAGGTGTTCCTTGAGTTAAATAAAAGGTATGATGATATTTTTGGTACCTATGAGATAATTTTACAAGACTTACGAGATATGCTTTTGGAATTATCATCCTACACAAATGTAAGGTTGGTCGATTTTTTAGTGAAATAAATCCAAATATCCAAAGGGAGTTAGACATAAGATAATTTCATATCTATATATAAATTTGTTGATGTTCCTTTAAGGTGGAAATGGGGGTTGTAATTCCACATTAGTCTCATCGGTTTTATAAGAAGAGGAAGATGGATTTCAATGGAAAATCTAAAAACCATGGAGAGAAAAAAGATAATCTTTACGTTATTCTCAATGTGTGGGAATAATCATGGAATAAATTGTATTAAGGGGTATATAAAATGTTTTTTAAGTGTAGGATGGATGAACATTTCACATTTTAATGTTGAAGTTATGAGAATTTGTTAGCTAACATTGAAAATACAGAGGAAGTTATACAAAATGAACCTCTTCAGAGCTTTAAGTGTAAATAGAATGTGAATTATGATAAAAAATTAAAAAAAATGTGGTTAAAAGATGATTATCTATGTTAGAAACATCTAAAGTCAAGGGACAGTGAAAATCTCAAGAAACCTTTATTTCTAATGATGGGTACGACAACAACATGGTGAAAGGTGCACTTATCATTCACTCTATACCCGGTAATGTCTTATTTGACTATAGATCTACCCATTTGTTAATATCTAAAGAATTTTATAAGGGTATCAAGATTCCACCCAAATGATTAGATATATAATTATCAGTGAAAACCTCTAATGGTATGATGATTACATCTCTAGTCTATGATTCCTCTTCAATTAATGTTGGTGGGAACGTACTTCCTGAAAATCTTATCATTCTTACTCTGGTTGAATTTGATATCATTATAGGCATGTATTATCTTTCAATATATAAATCCCACATCAATAGTTATGGAAGAGATGTTACATTTGATATTCCAAAACAAACTTTGATCATCTATCAGTGTGACGATAATAGCTTCCGCTGAAGATCACATTCATTGTATGGGTCTTAATTCCCATTAAAAATGGGTGTTTAAATCATATGGTTAGGGTGAAACTCAATATAAATGATATTCCTATTGTTTAGTGATTTTCTGATGTTAATATTTTTCTATCCTTCCACCAAAACTTGAATTTTAGTTCTCAATATATAACTCATACCTGGTTACACACCAATTTAAAGACTCCCTATAGAATGACCTCGATTGAGTTGAAATAATTGAATATGAAACTCCAATAAAACCTTGATAAGGGATTAATTTTCCCAAGTGTGAAACCTTTGGGTGAACCTATTCATTTTTTCAAAAGTAGATATTGGTCAATGGGACTATGCATTTATTAACAGAAGTTAAACAAGATCCTGATCAATAATAAGTATCATATTCCTCATATTGATGACTTGTTTGATCAACTTAATAGAGCTTAATACTTTTCCATGATTTGGATTCATTATAGATGTCACCAATTGAGGGTTATGAAGGAGGATATACCCAAGATGTAATTCAAAATAAGGTACCGATACTATGAATATATAGTGATTCTATTTGGTCTTACTAATTCCCTAATAACTTTATGGATTTAATGAATTGAGTCTTTAGAGATTAATTTGATCAGTTTTTGGTAGTCTTTATAGATGATATTCTTAACTATTAAAAGGGAAAGTATAAGCTTGAAGATCACTTGATAATTGTACTAAAGACCCTAAAAGGGAAAAACTATATGAAAATTTCAAAAAAGTGTGAATTTTGGATGAAAAATGTTTCATTTTGGGGTCATATAATCTCAAGATAGGGTATATTAGTAAATACTTTAAAAAATAGGTTATTGAATGTTGGAATAGATCAACCACTATGACTAAGATCCATAGTTTTCTTATTTTATCTATATATTATTTATGGTTTGTTGAGAATTTTTCTTTACTATCTGTCACACCGTAACTTTTATGTTTATTTTTATGTTTATTTCTTTTGGATCTGGGTCCTCGCGCCAAGGTTCGGGTTGGGTCTCAGTTTAAATTTTTTTTCTTTTAACTTTTATTTACTAGGCTTTGACCCATGTGTGGTCACCGCGTGGTTGGCGGTAGCTGCTTAGTCAGCCCGAGAGTCAAGAAATTTCTCATTATTCTTACTATTATTATTATTGTATTTATTGTATTATGATTATTATTTTTATTGTTATTAATTTTCATCTTTATTATTTTCATTTTCATTATTATTATTTTTGGTTTTATTATTATTATTTGTATTATTATTAGTATTATTTGTGTTATTATTATTATTATTATTGTTGTTGTTATAAGATATTATTAAGAAAAAAATGGAAAAAGGTTCAAAACCCTGGGGGGGGGTCGCAACCCCCTTATTCTTCCCCCCATGGCGTGGCGCGGCACTGTGCACCAGACCCCCCCCCCCCATCCGGCCTTCCGCATTATGGCCCTCTAATTCTGACCCTGCCTTTGGGCTTCCTCCCTTCGCATCCCAACCGCCTCACCTCTCACCCCGCAAGTCCCCACCAACCTTGACTCACCCTCCTGCGCCCAGCCCACACTCTCCCTTGCTCTCCCCATATCCCCCAATTCATCTCGTCCTCCCACACCCGACCTTACCTTGCCTCATCCCATCCCTCCATGCTCGCCCATGCTAGGTCTCCCCTCAACCTCGACCCCCCAATGTCGGCAGCTCCACCCGCCATCGCCCCATGTAGGACTCGCCCCCATCCACCTCGACCACTGACCTCATTCTCGTCTGCCCTCTCCCAAGCCCTTGGCCTCACCCCCTTGGTGCACCTAGCCTCTAATCTCTAGTCGACGACCAACCTCGCGACCCACGAGCACCGACCCCACTCTCATAGTCTACAACCGGCCAGTGATGGATCTAGTCTCCCGTGCTTTGGTCAGGCTGTCTCCAACCAGGACATGCTCCGAACACCTCTCTCCAACCTGCTCTCACCCCTCTGGCCAATAGCGCACCAAATCTAGCAACCCCCTTCCCCCCTTTCCTATGGACAGTAGCACACCAAACCCTCCTCGCTCCAGATGTTTTTTTATTATTCTTCCATCTTTGATTTTATTTTTTTGGATAAATTCTAATACCGTGAGTTGTGTTCCGTGCATTTTTCTCATTGTTTTTGGTATGTATTTAATTCTTAGGGTGCTGTTATTCCTCCCTCTGAAGTGTCATTGCATATGCACTTTCTTTGATGTAGGCATTTTTTGTACTTTTCCTTTCCTGTACAATCTATGAAACTTCGGTGTTTCCAATTAATTTTGGAATACCATTCGCACCTCCATAAGTATTTTATATAATTCATTTTGGTGTTTTTATTAGTTAAAAATTGTTAAATATGTATTTTTAAATAAGTATACCATTATGGGTAGGTATTTTTTCATATAAATATTACTGATAAATGATTTTTCCTATTTAAATAATTTAACATGTTCTTTAGTTAATTTATCTAGTGAGAACTTATTTTTCAAAGAAGTTTAATATGTATGATTTATCCTTGGGGCATGTTGTGTGATATGAAGTGAATTATTCTATAAAAACCCATAGTGTGTCCTCTACTAGTGTTTTTATGAACTGCGCTACTAGTTGATTTAACTGTGCAAGGACTACAAACTGTGTTATGGTGTGACATCGATGTGTATTTAGTAACAAAAGAAGATTTGAGTGAGTTTTTGTATTTTAGGCTATGGGTTGCTTCTTAAAATTGTTTAATTATTTTTTATTGTAGTTTATTTAGTGGGTAAACTGTTTTCTTTAATTGTGAAAATGGTTTTTTTGGTTGTTCAAGTGGTGTGAGTTAGTTTTTGAATGGTGCGAAAGTAGTTTTCTTAAGCATTTGGGTATGAATTTTATTTAAAATCGGAATTCTCATGTGAACTTAGTGATATCACGATGTAAATCTTTGTTTGTTCCTTATAAATTTTTTTACGGAATGAGTGAATGATTTATTAAATGATGTTTTACATGTGAATCATGAGTGCTAATTTTTTGAAAATGATTCTTTATTTCTAAATGACTTTGGGTTCTTTGTGTGATTTCTAAAATGGTTTGGAATGAAATCTTTGACCATATTCCTACTTAGATTTGTAAAGGAAAAAGTGGTGTTTGTGTGATGTTTTGGGTAATACTTTTAGACATGTTGAGTTAAAGGCATGTTTGGCACTTTTAACGCAAGGGTAATGTACGTACTAACTTTTAATGGAGATTGTGTTTTGGGAAAAGTGTATGCATGATTGGAAACTTTGAACATTTTATGAAATGATTTAAATGTTAAATGGTTTGATGGCCTGGTTGGAACTTTGTTAATGTGAAATGATTGAATGTGTATTTGGGGACGTTCCAGTCTAGGGTATCCCTTTATGGGTGAATGCATAGGAAGCATCCGTGTTTTGGGAAGGAAAGTGTGGTGAGATGAGTCATACGTGCGAGGGCCTTCCTACTTACATAGTATTATTATAACCACCATGGGTTACTAGGTGTCTTTTAGATGATCAAGTGATGGTTGTTAATCAACCTTGATTAGATGGGTCAGTACCCCCTGGATTGGTTGTTAGGCCAGGCGGGCTTTGCCATTGGATTTCTCAGTTATAGGGCAGCCAATTGCTTATAGACTTGGGAGATTCATCATATACCGAAAAGTGGTTCTGAAACCGAGTATGACCAGGGGTATTCTAGTTATTTTTAGGATCTCCATGGTTACTATATTATTTTTATTTCTTGTTTACTTTTCATTATACCAGTTTATTTCCATCTTGCATTGTTTACCAGTTCTACTTTATCCCAGCTTTGGTATACTTTGTTTTGGGTTTAGTTTATAAAATAAAAATTGATTTTGGAAATGGTATGTCGTGTGTGTTGGATTTTTAAAAGATAAAATCATGCTGCTTATTTTAAAATGTGAAAACCTTAATTTTATATTTGTATTTCAAACTTGTGTTAGTGGATTATTTTGGGAAAGGAAACATTAGGTTCTGTGGTTTATCTTGGAAACCATACTGAGCATTATTAATTCTCACACATTTTTCATCATTTCAGTTGAAGGTTTCCTTTGCTCAGGTTTTCTTAGCTGAGATTTTCATTATTGGAGCTAGGTCGACCTTTGGTTGGGAGGTGTCCTGGATGGTCACATGGAGGTATGTTGAGTTTTTCTGTTTATTTTTTTTCCCGCTTCTAGAGTTTAGTTTTCTTATTTTGTTTATTTATTTATCTTATTAGGAAAAATAATTCCCATCTATTAGGTTTTGATTCCCGAAAATAGTTTCCAACCCATAGGGATCGGGAATGCCCTTTAGGCCTTGCTGCGGACTAGCTCGGGTGATCGGTTCAGGGTTGAATTGGGCTAGTTTGTGGAAAAATGGTATCATAGGTAGGACCTTGTTATTTGGGGTGTCTAGTAGATGGATATTAGTATTTTTGGGACATGAGAGGAAGGTACAAGAAGGACTTCATGAACCCTCACCCTTTCTAAACCTCGAGTCACCAGGGGTAGTCTGGGAATTGAGTTCTTGTCTCGTTCTGGTTTGTTTTAGATTAAGGGATTACAACGGAGGCAAGATGATGTTACATTGTGATTTCACATGGAGTAGTGACCCATGTGGAGTCTGAGTACATGGTTTAAGTTTCTCCTAGTTGTTTATTATTACTTGGATCATGAAGCACTACCATGTTGCAAGGTTAAGCATAACCACTAGTCCCTCACTTCAGTAATTTGATGCAAGTTGTGTGTCATCTTGGTTCTGGTTGGTGTAGGTGTGCTTTTGAAAATAAAAGGGGGTTTTCAAATGAGAATTATTTCTTTTAAATGGATTTAAATTTTTGAAATGGGTTTTAAACCTGAAATATTTTGGTCTAAAAATTTGTTGTTTGCTTGGAACTGGTAGAGAAATGGTTTGGGTGCAACCTCCAGTACTCTTTATGAACATCTTCACATGTGAGGGAATGCATGAGAAGTGTGTGTTGGTGTGCATGAATGAAATCGGATGAAGACATGTTCAACGGTTCATGGTATTATTGGGGTGTGTACTTGGAATTAAGGGCTTGAAATTGTTTTTTTAAAGTGATTTGAAAAGGGTAAATGATTTTGGAAATTGAATTTGGTTTGAAAAGTGGGCTTGGTATTTGGAAGGTGGCCTTAAAAGAAGGTGGTTTTGAAATCTAAAATGAAAAGGGGGTTTTGAAAAGGGAATTTTGGGTTGTGTTTGTAATTTTTTTTGAGCTGATTGTTTTTGGAAGAAGGATATTTCATTGATGTTGCCTCAGCTTGATATTGGTTTTGGCTTTGTGTTTTATATGTTGTTCATAAAATGATGCCCAGAAAGGTCTCCAAGGTTTCAGATAATTCATGACCATTTATTGGTCCTTCTTGGACATTTCCTATCATTCACAGTGATCAGGGTCCATTAGAAGCAGAAGATTAACATGAAGATTCGATTGCATCTTTAGGGTATTGGGAACTCATGAAGTGGTTAGAGTGCATGTTGTTTTGGTTCTGTTCGAAGGTCCAACTCTGGATGAATGGGAGTTGTTTTCCCCGCCATCACTGAAAGTTAGGATGATGTGGGATTTATTAAAATCTTTCTTTGTTCGATGGTTCATACCTAAAGAGTTGAAGAAGAATAAAAGGTAAGAGTCCATGTGTATTCAACTAGGCCAATGGATGGTGAAAGAAAATGTTGACCATTTCAAGGAACTTATATCCTTTACTCCAGAGGTAGAATCGCAGGATTTGATGAAGACTTACCTCTTCATCGGGGGTATTTGGCCAAAGATCAAGTATTGAGTCCTCCCATCTAGGGACCATTGTCTTTAGAAGCTGATGGATGAGGCATTCTTAGCTGAGTTGGTCTCTGGGGCACAGATGGTTGAAAATATAGAGTATCTGTTTGCTCGCGGAGGATCCCCATCTAAAGAGAAAGGTGTCCAGAGAGACCTGTTTCTAAAGAATCCTCTACAGTGGTCTTGACTTCTAGTTTGTTGGACTATTCAATGGGGTTCCATCAGTGTGGGCATTTAGGGAACAAAAAGCCATTATTTCAAACACCCCAAAGACGTGTCATCGTTATGGGTGTATGGGTCATCTAGAGAGGTTTTGAACGAAGTGTCTCCTGAAGAAGATGTTGTAACTAGAGGATTCTTGTACCAGAATGTGAGGCAGGAGATGCTTCAGCCACCAGATCCCTAGCCACATGTATTGGGGTGAATCTCTCGCATGGTCAGGAGTTGTCGGGGGTATGAAGCCTTGGTTCGGGTTTTTTGTTCTGTGTTGGCAGTGGAACATTTAAAGTCTTTCTGTTCTTGTTTTTCTATTGCTAAAGTATTGATGTTGTTGTAGGTTCCTTGTTTTCCCGTGAAGTTATGATGGACTCATCCTATTACAATCCAAGCAGTCTTGTTTGTGTGGATGTGGTTTCCCGATTCGTGTATTTTTCTTAAAAGTTTTTTGGCTATTTTATGGGGTTATCTTGGTTTACATGTGTTTGTTTGGAGATTTAGGTGCCTATGGAAGAGTCTATGTTTGTGTTTATGCTCAAGTTCACTGCTTGGGGTGAGTCCTTCTCAGAGATTTTCCCCTAATGTTAGGAGTTTTTGGTCTAGGTTGAGGGTTCCAAGTTTCAGTGGAGGTGTTGTTTCGCTTATGCTATAGATGTTAGTTTGGATCAGTTTGGATTTCCCATGTCGCACCCCCCTCCCAGGGTGGTATATTTGGGTGTTAAATTTCTGTGCTTTCTAAGTTCTTATAGTGGGGAGAACCCTCTCATGTTCTTATGTTCTCTTATATTGTGGTTTCTTTAGGTTTCAACCAGGCATGGTCTCTTGTTTTGTCTATTGTTAGGCCAGGTGACTTTTTAGGGGTAGAAAGTGTCGGTGGTGGGGATAATTTTCACACCTTGACTTTTATGTTTATTTTTATTTTATTTTTTTCTTGGCTCTGGGTCCTTGCACCAAGGTTCGGGTTAGGTCCCGGTTTAAAAAAAAATCTTTTAACTTTTTTTTACTAGGCTTCAGACACGTGCGCGGCCACCACACGGTTGGCAGTAGCCGCGCAATCGGCCCAGGAGTTGGGAAATTGCTCATTATTCTTACTATTATTATTATTGTATTTATTGTATTGTGATTATTATTTTAATAACTATTATTTTTATTGTTATTATTTTTTATCTTTATTATTGTCATTATTATTATTATTATTATTGGTTTTATTATTATTATTATTTTATTATTATTTGTATTATTATTTGTATTAGTTGTATTATTATTATTATTGTTGTTGTTGTTATAAGATATTATTAAGAGAAACAAAATGGAAAAAACATCGAAAACCTAGGGGGTCGAGACCCCCACCCCCTTCTTCTTCTCCCCATGGCGTGGTGCGATGCAGTGCACCAGGGCCCCCCTCTGGCCTTCCGTTTTTTGGCCCTCCGATTCTCACTTAACCTCTGTGCTCCTACCCTCCATGCCCCAACCGCCTCGCATCTCGCCCCACAGGTCCCTACCGACCTCGCCTCACCCTCCTGCGCTCGGCCTTCACTTTCCCTCACGCTCCCTGCATCCCCCAATTCATCACAACCTCTCACACCTGGCCTCACCTCGCCTCATCCCAGCCATTCGCACTCACCCTCGACAGGTCTCCCCTCGCCCTCGACCCCCCCAACATCGGCAGATCCACCCTCCCTCACCCCCCTGCAGGACTCGCCCCAGCCACCTCGACCTCCACCCTCATTCCCTGTCTTCCCTCGCCCAATCCCTCGGCCTTGCCCCCTCAGTGCACCCGACCTCCACGCTCTAGCTGACGACCACCCTCGCGACCCAACAGTGTCGGTCCAGCTCTCATAGTCCACAATTGGCCATTGACACCTCCAGCCTCCTGCACTCCAGTCAGTCCATCTCCAGCTAGGACACACTCATCCTCCCCGATCCAACCTACTCTTACCCCTTTGTCCAGTAGCGCACCAAAATCCAATGACCCCCTACTCCCCTTTACTCCGACCATCAGCACGCTGAACCCCTCCTCATTCCGATTGTGTTTTTTTAGTTTTTCATCTTTGGTGTTTTTTTATTATAAATTCTAATACCGTTAGTTGGGTTATGCATTTTTTTATCATTGTTTCAGGTGTGTAGTTAATCTGTAGGGCGTTGTTATTCCTCCCGCTGAAGTGTCGTTACGTCCTCTCTTACTTTGAGGTAGGCATTTTCAAAACTTTTCCTTTCCCGCATGTTCTATGACACTGGGGTGTTTCAAATTAATTTTCAAATACCATTCAAACCTCTATAAGTATTGTAGATAATTCATTATGGTGTTTTTATTAGTTAAAAAAATGTTAAAGATAGATTTTGTAATAATTATCTCATTATGTGTAGGTAGTTTTTCATATAAACATTATTGATAAATGATTTTTCTTATCTAATAAATTTAACATGTTCTTTAGTTAATTTATCTGGTGCGGACTTAGTTTTTAGGGAAGTTTAAATATGCATGATTTATCCTTGTAGCATGTTGAGTGATATGAAGTGAATTATTTTATAAAAACCCATAGTGTGTCCTATAATAGTGTTTTTATGAACTATGCAACTAGTGTATTTAACTATTCAAGGAATGATAACTGTGCTTTGGTGTGGAATTGATGTGTATTTAGTCACAAAAAAAGATTTGAGTGAGTTTTTTTGTTTTAGGTCGAGGGTTTCTTCTTAAAATTATTTAATGATTTTTCATAGTGGTTTAGTTAATGGTGAAAGTGTTTTATTTAATTATGAAAATGGTTCTTTTGGTTGTTCAAGTGGTGCAAGTTAATTTTTGAAAGGTGTGAAAGTATTTTTCTTAAGAATTTGGGTATGAATTTTATTTTAAAATGGAATTTTCATGTGAAATTGGTGAGATCGTGATATAATACTTTGTTTGGTCCTTTTGAAATGTTTTATAGAATGATTTAATGATTTATTAAATGATGTTTGATATGTGAATAATGAGTTTTAATTTGATGAAAATGATTCTTACTTTCTAAATGACATTGGGTTCTTTGTGTGATTTTTGAAATAGTTTGGAATGAAATATTTAAGAATATTCCTGTTTGGTTTTGTAAAGGAAAAAGTGGTGTTTGTATGATGTTTTGGGTAATACTTTTAGTCATGTTGATTTAAAGGCCCATTTGGAACTTTTAACCCAAGGGTAATGTTTTTACTAACTTTTAAAGGAGATTGTATTTGGGAGAAAGTGTATGCCCGATTGGAAACTTTAAAAAGTTTATGAAATGGTTTAAATGTCAAATGGTGTGATGTACCAGTTGGCACTTTGTTAATGTGAAATTATTGAATGTGTATTTGGAGGAGTTCCTGTCTAGGGTAACCTTTTTTGGGTGAATGCATAGGAAGCATCCATGTTTGGGGAATGCAAGTGCAGTGAGATAAGTCACGCGTGTGAGGGTATTCCTACTTACACAGTATTATTATAACCACCATGGGTTCCTAGGAATCTTTTAGATGATCGAGTGACTGCTATTGATCAACCCGATTAGAAAGGTTGGTACCCCCTGGATTGGTTGTTAGGCCAGGTGGGATTTTCCACTAGATTGGTCAATTATAGGGTTTCCAGTTAGTTTTAGACTTAGGAGCTTCACCATACGCCGAAAAGTGGTTCTAAAACCAAGTATTTCCATGGGTATTCTAGGGATGTTTAGGATTACTATGGTTACTAGATTATTTTTATTTCTTGTTTAATTTTTGTTATACTAGTTTATTTCTAGCTGGCATTGTTTACCTATTCTACTTTATCCCAGCTTTAGTATACTTTGTTTTGGGTTTATTTTATAAAATAAAAAATGATTTTGGAAATGGTATGTTATATGTGTTGGATTTTTAAATGAGAAAATCATGTTTCTTATTTTAAATTGTGAGAACCTTACTTTTATATTTGTATTTAAAACTTGTGTTAGTGGATTGTTTTGGGAAAGGATATGTTGGGTTTTATGGTTTATCTTGGAAACCCTACTGACCATTTTTAATGCTCATTCCTTTTTCATCATTTTAGTTGCAGGTTTCCTTTTCTCATGTCTTCTTGGATGAGTTTCTCATTATTGGAGTAAGGTCAGCCTTTAGTTGGGAGGTGACCTAGAAGGTCACATGGAGGTATGTTGAGTTGTTTTGTTTATTTTTTTTTCCCGTTTCCATAGTTTAGTTTTATTATTCTATTTATTCATGTTTATTTATTTATATTATTGGGATAAATAGTTCCCATTGATTAGGTTTTGATTCCTGGCACTAGTTTCTAGCCTGTGGGGATCAGGAATGCCCTTTGGGCCTTGCTGTAGACTGGCTCTGTTGACCGGTTCAGGGTCAAACTGGGTAGGTTCGTGACATTATCTAATCCTCTAACCAAGTTAAATTTAAATAGAGAAAAGTTCCTCTGGATATATTAATGTGAAAATAAATTCAAGGAACTGAAGATAATATTAGTCAATTCACATTTTCTTACATTATCATATTGTGGATAAGGGTTTGTTATCTATAATGGTGCATATAAAAAGGGTTTGGGAGGTGTTCCTAGGAAACATGGAATGGTTATATATTATTAGTCATGACAACAGAAGATTAATGAGTAAAATTACTCAACTCATGATTTGGAGTTAGCCATGGTAATTTTTTAATTAAAGATACAGAAGAATTATATTTATAGAGAAAATTGTGATATATATACTGATCAAAAAAAATTAAAGTATATATTCACACATAAGGAGTGGAACATGAACCAAATAAGATGGTTAGAGAAGATTAAATATTATTACTTCTAAATACATTTCCACCCTAGGAAAATGAACATGGTGGTTAGTGATTTGAGTCAAAATAATCACGATAGATTAACCATGATGAGGATAACAAAACATCAAATATTTCTAGATTTAAAAAGGATAGATCTAAAAATCCTAGAGGAAATAGAAAATCTTATCATTCTCAATTGAATGTTTTACCATCTATACATGTGAATATTAAAGAGGAATATAAGGAATATATAGAGCTAAAAGGAGGTTAGAAATGTTCCTGATTTTAACCTATACCATAATGGAATGATATGTTTTAAGAACCATGTATACATTCCATTTATACTAGATTTTAGGAAGGAGATGTTAGAGGAGGACCGTAGTTTATATTTATTTATTTATCCTAGAAGTATGAATATGTATAGAGATTTGAAATAATACTTTTGGTGGGGTGGAATGAAGAGAGATATCATAAGATTTTTATATCGGTGCTTGTTATGCTAGGAAGTTAAGAGTGAAAGGAAAAATTATAAGGGGATGTTACAACCATTACCCATACTAGAGTGGCAATGGGAAAACATCACCATGGATTTTGTCATGGGACTCCCAAGAATGTATAAAGGGAATAATTCTATATGGGTGATAGTCGATCACCTTACCGATTCATTACACATTTTATCTATCAGATATTAATTCTCTCTATATCATCTTTCTATAATATACATTAAGTAAGTTTTAAGGTTTCATAGAGTACCCCATTCCATTTTATCTGATTGGGATATGAGGTTTTCCTCAAAGTACTAGAAAATTGTTTAGAAAACCCTTGATACAAAATTGAGTTTCAGCACTACTTATCATCACTAGAAATATGGCCAATCTAAAATAAAATTTCAAACCTTAGAGGATATTTTTAGATCTTATTCATTGGATTTCAAAGGTGGTTGGGATGAAAACATTCCTCTAGTTGAGTTATTTACAAAAAAATATTTCACTCAAGAATTCATATGGCTCCTTATAAAGACCTCTACAGAAAGAAATATATATCTCTGACATGCTATAATTAAGTTATATAAATAAATATATTGGTACGTGAGATAGATAAAGAAATGGAAGATAAGGTTAGATCCATTTAACAACATATCAAGGTAGTTGAAAGTCAAAAGAAAATTTATATTGATAATCACTAACATGATCCAAAATTTCAAGTTGTTAGTAAGGTTTTTCTAAGGATTTATCCATGGAATAAGGTTATGAGATTTAGGAAAAATAGAAACTAAACCCTAGGAATATCAATCCCTTTGAAATTATTGATCAAGTCAGGATGGTAGCCTATCGCATAGAGCTTCCAACAAACCTCTCTCAAGTCCCTGATGTGTTCCGTGTATCTCTAATTAGGAGGTACATACCTAACCCTTCACATGTACTAAACTAAGAGGTCAAACATATGGAGAAAGATATTTCATATAATGAACAACCAGTGCATATTATGGATCATAAAAAGAAAGTTCTATAAAACAAGACCACTCAACTGATAATCTTTTGTGGTGAAAACACCAGTTGGAGGAAACTACATAAGAACTTGAGGATATAATGAGGCATAAGTGTCCTAATTTTTTTGTTTTATATTGATGAATTTTTAGGTCTTATACTATGTCCAACCCTTATTTAACTTGTGTGACACATGACACTAAGTTTTAACAAAACCACAACATATTATTAATATAGTTATTTAAACGTGACCATTGTAACATTGTCTCCAGAATTATAAAAGTGAGTAGTAATGAATAATTTTAAAATATTAATTATAATGGTTTTACATAAAGGAAACATATTGATAATAAAATTTCTGGTTTCAGTAAAGTATTTATATGTTTTGAAAATACTATTTTCTTAAAAGAATGGCTATTTACGTCATTAATTGAAAAATAATAAAATTAATTTTTTACACATTTAGAAATTTAATTTCATAAAATAAACATAATATTTAATTTTAAAATTTTAAAATTATCTTAGGTTGAATATTTGGTATTTTTCTAAAATATTTCATTTTTGGATGAATATTTAAAAATACTAAATTTTAATTGAAAACTATCTTTTCATCAAATTTATTTAGATAGTTAAATTATATTTTAATTTTTTTTAAATTATAATTAGTTCAATTATAAATTATACAATCCAATTTAGTTCATTATAATAAATTTTACATTGATATTGGATGTAAAAACATTTCAAAATTTTGAATATTTTCACTTTAAAGACATGTTGTCTCGTCCCAACTACGAGATTAATTTTAAATTAATTTATGCCTCTTCTATGAATTAAATTTGGAAAAATGGATTCGACATTTAGAATAATAATAATTTCTAATTTCTAATAAGTAAAACATAATTTTTTATAAAAGTTATTATTAAAAATAGTTAAAATTATCAATGATGATTAAGAGAAAAATGATTTTAGTAAGTGACTAAACATTAAACTTAAGAGGAACAATGACCAAAACACTTATAAAACACCCCTTTAATGGAAATATTTGGTCCTTATAACTTCTATTATAGATATTGGTTCTTTATTGGAGCCAATTGAAATAGAAAAAACATTGTTGGAATTCTCACATTAAAAATTTTACAAGTTTTCCACTCACCTCCCTTATAAAAGGCCACCACATCTTATCCTTTATTCACACCTATAAATCCATTAGTTTCAACCTATAAATATTCAAATATCTTCCAAAATTACCTCCCCTCATCCTATAATCCTTAATTTTGGTATAAATCCAACCAAGGGGTTCCTTCGGTGAGAACAAAAAAGAGATACCTAAATAAGAGGTATTGTTCATCAATGAATGTTTTTGTTTTATTTCTTACTCATAAAACTTTATTAATTTTTATATCATTATTATATAATAAAATCAGTATATTAAATATAATTATATTTTTTTATTAATTTTATGAACTAAATACATACAAACATCCATAAAATGGGCTATGAAATCATCATTCGTGTGTACGACAGACTACCGCCTCACAAACCAATGTCATTAATTTTTCCATTAACACCTATCAAGGTTGGAAATTATGATTAACATGATGTTTATATTTTAAATTTAATATTTATATGATGTTATTGTGATTTCGTATGCTTAACTTCATGATTTCTATTTTTTGGAATGCAATAACGTTATTCGTGAGTACAATGGACTACAACCTCATGAAGCGATGTGAATCGTTCATAATTTACATGGAGTGTATTAAGGATGGGTTTTATAAAAATATGTTATATATATTAAATAAAAATGATTCTATAATAATAATATCTCATATAGGTTTCTTTCTTTCAATTCGATAAGAAAATGGAAACAATGTTCATGCGTTTGTACACCCTACCGTCTCAATGAATGACATGTTTAATTTCCTTTTTATATCTATTATATATTATTATAAATACATATATACTGAATATATATGGTATTTATATCATTTTTAGCATTCTTTAGATCATTAAATCTGGATTAGTGTAAGAGGACCAAAAACTTAACAAATCTAAACATATACAAAAAAACAAAGCGGTTATTACCCAAAACGTAACATTAACATGGAACTATTAATAAACTAGTAATAAAAGGTCATTAGAAAATAATATTTGGTATTATATAAATGGATAATATTCAGTGATATATGTATAATAAACATATTTATTATATATGAATATTGAACGAGTATAATGGAATTCAAGACTTAAGGTAAGGGATTCCCGTCTCACTTTTATTTTCCGCGAGACACCAACCATTTACACAACCTATTTATTTTATGTGGTGTTTATAATTCCCATAAGTGTATTTTGTGATTATTAAACTGATAATTGTTTGGATTTACTTATCCATTTTAGTATCTCTATTTCATGTGGTTTATGGTTAAAACTTTACCAACACAGTAAGGGGATTTTTGTCTCAATTCTCTTTCTTTGGGACGTGAATTTTGTTACGGACATATATTCTTTCAAGAGGTATATATATAGACCCTTTTACACCACATGATATTTTATGTTTCATTTTATTTTATTCCTTCATGGGTTTTATGATTCAATGTTACCAAAGGGTTCATATTTTATTACAAAAATTACAAAAATTACATCGTTTATGGAGATTATTTATGATTATGTTTCTATTGATGAATTATAATGATATATATTCCAATAATTCTCATTAATTTTCTTATCATATATTTTTTTAATATCATAAATTAATACTACCATTTTTTCAGTCTTTGGTACTTAATATAATTAAGAAAATGTTTTTAATAAAATCTGACTTTATTTCTCTTTTCGGTCAGAAATATGTTTTTCCTTCAAAACAAAGTTTTCTAAAAATCTTTTCAAAATGTTTTATTACTCTATTATTATTTTTAAAATAAATTCTTAAACATTTTTTACTTTTTAAAATTAAATTAATATTCTTTTTCATTTTCAAAAACAATTCATGTTTGTATTTTATCAAAAATTTGAAAGAAACCTTTTTTTTACGTGTATGGCGTGAAATGTTTTTTTGAATTCATTTTCAATCATTTCTTAAATGATTATTTAGTAATTTTTTAAATTTATTTTCAAAAAAAAAGTTTTTCATCAATTTTTATGTATTAAAAAGTGTTTTTCCAAGAAGAAATAATATTTTTCTCAATAAATATTTTAAATAACATTTTAAAATTATTTTCCATCTATGATGACATCAATTGGCATTAATCATGACTTATTGGGGATATTATCCAAGTATACCATTCATATTCATTCTCTAAATGATTTATTTTTTGATGTTATTATGTTTATGAAACTCTTTTATCTTACATGGGTTATATTCTTATTAAACCCTCTTCTTTTCACAAGTTATGCTATGATGAAATGATTATGAAACCTGTCGCTTTTTCATAGGCTAAGATATGATAAAATGTTTATGATACCCATTTCATTTTATGGGTTATGATATGATGTTTATGAAACCCATATATTTTTATGGGTCATGATATTATTAATGTTTTTGATCTTATTTCACACATATTTATGATTTAATTATGTGATGGGTGGGACCTATATCTCCCTCCAATGAATTGGGTAAAGATTTATATCTCATGAGATAGAAATGGATTGAATGGGGAGTACTTGATTTAGTAAATGACTTTTTCATCTAATATTTCCTTGGGTTTTAATCTTGACTACAAAGATGGTTAGGGGAGTGAACCCATTCCACTAAGATATCCTTGGAAGTAAGACTTGACTACTATTTAAATCATTTTATATGTTTATATGTTTTTCAAAATTCTATGTCTTATGAAAATTTTATGCTCTCATGGTTCATGTTATTTTTTTCCCTTATGATTAATGTCTTATGAACTACCAATAATTATTCCATGACCCCAGATTTTTATCTTTTATATGTAGGGTATGGTTTTCAAATGTTATGATTATATTATCATACCATTATGTTCATGTTATTCTTACATATCTCCCTTGATTATCCTTACTAATCAGTTGAGATAACCCTTTATTGTGTTTTCTTTCCCCAGGTTATAAATATAAGTATTATGTATGATGTGTATATGAAGGGTTATATTTATGTAGAATTAAGTGGGAGATTATTTAGAGTAATTAAGGACTAGTGTTTTATGTTTCCATGTTTCCAAAGGCCTTAAACTAATATGGTATTTGGGCATGTGTTTGTGTAACATTTAAAATATTCCTAAAAAATGATGTAATGTATATGTATTCAAAGAAAGGGTCACTATATAGGTAGTCTCCCAAAGAGGATTCAATTTTTTTTTCACTTTTATGTTGTTTCTAGAAAATGATTTTGACTTACTTTGAGAAATTATACTTTATAAATAAATTTAAATTATATTTTTAAAATAAATGATGAAATGGTGACCAGGTTAGGCTTGGATAGACTAATTATAATGTTATATTAGTTTTCAATTTTACCAATATTCTTCTTTTTAGGATGGTAAGAGATATATTCCATGGTTTCTTCCTCCCTCTTCCTTGGATAGATCTTGATGGTGGGAATATTCCTAAATGAGATCTCAGGAAGGTCTACCCACTTTCCTATGTGTGTGAGCATTATGGAGGACCCTTTTGTTTGATATAGGGTATCTTTTATTGGGGTTTTCTCTTCCTAAAAATCCAGTAGTTCCAACCACAAATTCACACACATGATGATTATGGTTGAGTGCTTCATCACATAACCCTAGCATGTTCCTTCATATACAGACCAAAACTATGTGGTGGGAGAATATGGGTCGTTGATCTAGGAAGTTATCATTAATAGAATAAAAAATAAATTACAATCACACTTGATAATTTAAACTATAATTTTAGAATTGGAACCAGTTTGGAAGAATAAATAGAGTATTTTATTAAATTAAGAACAAGTAATCAATCATTACAATTGATCCATCCAATCCTTATGTGATCAATCATTTATTTTTCCCCTCCACGTGAAGGTTGTAAAGACCCGAACTATTATGAATAAAATTACCCTTTTTGATTTAATTACATGTCTTATGGTTATATAAAACACATTCACATATTTTTTTATTATATCCAATTGTATTTCAATTACTATTAAGTATATTTACTATTGATAATATATCTATTGAATAGTGACCACATGAATATTATAAATATAGGGTTTTAACAAACCCTTTTGGCTTAGTAAAAAGAAGTGATGGACTAAACCAGTAGGATAGTACCCTATGAATTCCATTTATCAAACATTTTTAGGGAGATATAATTTTTATTCTTTTCAATACACCAATACCAAGTTGAGATATGAAAACTTAATCATGAGGGCAACTATTTACGGGAGAATTTCAAACTCATCAAGATCATGACCCAAACTATGTTCAACGAATGACCCCATGAAAGCCCCACCATTGATCACCTTACTCTTAGGGCGTATTCTACTATATTAAAGAGTAATGTATCAAGAACCTAGAAATAGGAATATTCAAATTATTTTTTATATAATAATGAAAATATTTTCATCCTATTATTTTTACTTTATAAATTATTTTAATTTTTGATTCTATAAAGCACAAATTGTATTTTTGGTTAATATTCAAATATAATTAATTAATTTATGAATTAGTGTATTATTTAAATAAATAATATTTTAATAAAATATTATCATTAAATAACTTTATTTGAATATAAATGATCATAAAATTTTTATGAAGTTAAATGTTATTTTTATAAGGGTTCAAAAAAATGATATTGTCAAAAACTCATCATTTTCAATAAATGTAGGATTTTATTTTAAAAATAAAAATTCACATGTTTATAAAATTATTTAGATAAAATAATATTATTTTTGGAATCAGGACATAAAAATTATCTAATGGTCAATTTTTCATAAATTTTTGAGATGATTGAATTTTTGGGTAAAAATTAAATATCGTATAAATATACAGCATGTTTTATGAAAAAATACTATCCCAATAGTGTTTTAATAAATAATATAAGAGGAATACTAGGCCAAATATATTCTTTCCATTTAAAATAATGTATTGATATTTTTATTTTTCTTATTTTATAAAGCCTAAATAAAACCTCCAAGATTGATAATGTATTTTAATATTTTAAAATCGTTTCTTTCAGAGTGTGACTCACCTCCACATAAGAAAGGGAATTATTTTATTATCTTAAGCCCTTTTAATTATAAAATAATTTAAACCATTCCTCTTTGGCATAAACTATGGAAAAACCATGATATGGTTTATAGTTTTGAATATTTTATTATATAGTGTCCAAAACCAAAAATAATAATGAAATCCCCCTCCTTTTCTATATAAACCCCCAAGATCCCATTTAACTTCATTAAATATCCTTATAGAATCATAAAACTCTTATATATACTCTATATATTCTTCCCAATGTTCCCCAATCTTTCAATAAGCCCCTCCCAAGCCTTTGGGGTCACACAGTCATGTAAAGGATCCTCACCTTCCTCTCCTTATTTCAATTGAATAACTTTCCTTGAAATTATTATTTATAATTTCAGTTGGTTATATTATAATTAGTTTAAGATTATTATATTACTTTCCAATTTATGTTATTTTAATTAGATATTATTTATCCTCTATCATTTTTACATTTATCTAATTTGTTACTATGCTGAAATTTCGTAAGGGATATTCCATTCTTTTCTTTTATCAAGCACTCCTTTTAATGTTGTGTATTTTAATTTCCATTTTATTATTTTGGGATATTTTATTATATATCCCAATTAATTTAAATTTTATTTATAAATTATGATATACCATTTATCTCTCATTAATCCCTCCTATGGGCCTTTATGCACACTCGTTACCATGCTTGAATTTTGTAAGGGTTCTTTCCTTTCTCCTCTTTCTTCAAGTTTCATTATTATGTTATGCCTTATATATCAAATTACTTATGTTGTTAAACATATTTCCATGTACACCTTACTATCCATTTAATTTTTAAATTATTAGATACCCCTTTCTCTATCATCAACCCATTTTATGAATTTTTAAGTGATGCCATTATGCGACTGAAATTTCACTACGATTTTCCATGACAAAATAATTGTGTAGTGAATACCATACCCATTTTTCTATCAAGGGTATTAAAGTTTAGGCACATATAATTATTTATTTGGGACTTACATATATGTATTACACATTCCTTAATCTTGGAATAAATTATGATGTTGAATGAATCCATGTTGTAAGATCTATGTGGCACAGTTAAGCATTAGAATGAAATGATTATAAAGTGTGCACCCTGATAGTACTCCAATTAATTGGGTAATGGTTAGTATCATGATATGTCAAATTTGTATAGGTTTGTACCTGATTCAATTATGGGACTTTTTCCACCATGATGTCTTGGTGGGTTTATCCTTGACCAATGATGCAGTGTTTTTAAGTTTTTGTCACATGTCCCATGTTATGATTATCATACTATATTATTTATTATTATTCATGATCCTTTTATGATCCATTGATGTGACTATTGTTTAACATGTATTTTATTCCTCATGTTATACCTTATTTATTCCCTTACTGGGCTTTATATCTCACCCCTTTCTTATGTACATCCTCAGGTTATCCCATGCAATGTAAAGTACGAAGGAACATTTTGGTCATGTCAAAGAATTTTTAAATAAAGATGTTTATTTTCATGTTTTAAGTTGTTATGTAATGTACCAAATTTTAAAAATACACTATAAATATCTATATTATGGGTTTTATTAAGTTTAATAAAACATGTATTAATGTTTAATAAAGATTAGGGTTGTTATAGTTGGTATGAGTGGAAATATTTAGTTATTTTAGGAATTAGGATTAGAAAACTCTAGAGAAATACTTATGGATAAAACTAAGTATAAGAAAACATCCCTAAATTTTGTTTAGTATAAAGTAAGTTGTTTATCAATCAAATAGATTTATTTTTGGATACTACAAGTGGACATGGTTCTGACACAGGTGTACCTAGGCATAACAACTCTAACAAGGTGTTTCGGGCCTCACTCTAGGTAATTTGGTTGACGATAATGGGCCTTACTACACACTTAGTTTGACACTCCTGGGAGATATTATTTGGTAACTTAATAATCTCATTATGAAACATTATTAAGGGAAAAATTACCATAATTATATATGTTAGAAAATAGATCATGGATAACATAAATTAAAGCCTAAAAACTCAAAAGTTAAGGAGATAAATGTAATTGATAAGTTATCTATTTAATGTCATTGGATTCCTATTTATGTGTTTAGTAGTTTAAAATTCCTCATTCCTAAGTCTATATTTGATAAGTTAGAACTATAATAAAAAATTGAAATGTTGGGTTATCATCCATAGTTCTATACATTTCTTCATATTACAAAAGTTTAGTAGAACTATTAAAACACCAACACAAAGCATGGGAGTAGAGATGTCAATAAAAATAGAAAATGTTTCAATTATTGCATCCTGATTATATAACTCTTCCACTATAAAAATTTATGGGATTAAATTCTTGGATTACATTGTCACACTTCCCTTGGTATAATTTGATGTAATTCTAGGCATGAATTGGTTTTACATATATAGAGCTGACAAAACTTCTGCAAGAGGGAAATCATTATCCATGTGGTGAATCGACCCCCAATTATATACAAGTGAAAGGAGGAGGATGAATCTTATTTAGAACCATTATCTACATAATGGATATTATTTCCTTGTGATCAATAATATCTAGATCAAATTATTGAGTCTAAGGAAAGAACCATGTTTGATGACATGTCTATTGTGAGGGAATACACATATGTGTTTCTTGAGGAATTGTCTGGTCTTACCCCAAGCGAAGAGGTTGAATTTTCAATCGAGGTTATACATGGGGTGTTTTCAATATCCAAGGATCTATAGAAGATGGTTTTTGTGAAAATTGAGGAACTGAGGAATCAAATATAGGAGAATGTAGATAATGGATGTGTACGCCCATGTGCTTCACTATGGGGTGCACTGGTTCTCTTCGTCAAGAAGAAGGATGGGTCAATGCATCTTTACATTGATTATCGTAATATCAAAAAGATAAATATAAAGATAAAGTATCATTTTCCATAGATTGATGACTTGTTTGATCAACTATGTAAAGAACAATACTTCTCCAAGGTGGATCTGTGGTCAGGATATTACCATGTTAGGGTGAAAAAAGAGGATATCCCAAAGTCTTCTTTTCAAACAAGGTATAAAAATTATGGGTTCATAGTGATGCCTTTCGGACGCACTAATTCTCCAAAAATATTCATGGATTTGATTAATAGAGTCTTTATATATTATCTCTACAAATTCATGGTAGTATTTATAGATTATATTCTAATATATTCCAAAACCATATATAGCCTTGAGGAGCATCTAAGCACTGTGCTAAAGACCATGCGAAAGGAGAAGCTCTATGTAAAGTATAAAATTGTGATTTATAGTTGAAGGAAGTCTCATTATTGGGTAATATCATCACAAGAAATGTGATATCTATGGATCCTTCAAATACAAACGAAATTGAAGGATGGACAAGGCCAATGTCTATGATAGATAGTCGCATTTTCCTTGGGATAACTAGATATTATCACTGATTTGTGAAACATTTCTCACGATTGTCAAACCCTCTTACCAAAATAACTCATAAGGGAGTCAAATTTTCTTGTAATGATGAATTTAAAGAAGGATTCATGGATTTTAAAAAGAGGCTTACCACTGTCCCTATGCTCACACTACCCACAAGTGGGGAACTTTTCATAATTTTTAGCGATGCTTTGAAGAAGGGATTGTGCTGTATATTGATGAAAAATGACAAATTCATAGACTATGATTCATGGAAGTTGAAAATTAATGAGAAAAACTATCACACACATGATATAGAGTTGGAAGTGGTGATCATAGCTTTAAAAATTTGGTAGCATTATCTCTTTGGGGAGAAGTGTGAAATATATAAAGATCAAAAAAGTCTCAAGCATATATTCACACAGAAAGAGATGAATATGTGACAGTGAATAAAGTTAGAGTTGATAAAATAATATGACTTCTCAATACAATATTATCATGGGAAAAATAATAAAGTGGCAGATTCTATAAGCAGAAATGATCTTGAAATTATGTCATTGATGATAATTGAGAGGGATATGATATTCTTAGATTTGGAAAGTATGTATATGGGAATCATAAATGAAGGAACATCATTAATCCTTTCAAAAATGTTTTCTCAACTGAATATTATGGAGATGGTAAAGGATTCTCAAATAAATGATGTTGGAATTCAGAAGAAAGTTTAAACTATAAGAAAAGTGAAATCCTTAGAGTTAAATGTTAATGAATAAGGAATTATGAGATTTGGTTCAAGACTATGTGTTCTATAAAATTAGGAGTTAAAGAGTGAACTACTGTATGATGCACATAGATTGACTTTATCCATTCACCAAATAAATGAAAATTTGTATCAAGATCTCTCAGAGAACTATTGGTGGGATAACATGAAGAAGGATATTGCTGATTATACATCAAAGTGCATAGTATGCCAGCAAGTGAAGGAAGAAATGAAAAGGTATAAGGGGATGATGAAACCATTACCCATACTGGAAAAAAAATGGGAAAACATCACCATGGACTTTGTCACATGAATTCAAAATAAATTCAATGGAAACAATTCCATCTGGTTTTTTGTGGATCATCTTACAAATACTACACACTTCATTGTGATTCAATAGGATTTCCCACTGGATCAATGGGAAAATATATACATTAGAGAAGTGGTAAGGATTCATAGAGTACCACTATCGATTGTATTTGATCGAGATCCAAGATTCACCTTTATGTTTTGTAAAAGTCACCAACATGATCAAAACACTGATATTAACTTCAGTATGGCTTATTACCCTCAAAATAATGTCCAATCCGAGTGAACTATCTGAAAGCATGAGGACCTTTTGAGAGCATGCTCATTTGACTTAAAATGAGTATGGGACCAACATCTCCCTCTGGTCGAGTTCTCTTACAACAAAAGTTTCCACTAGATCATAAAAATTACTCCCTATGAATCCATTTATGAGAAGAGGTTAAGAACATCAGCATGTTGGAATGAAGTTAAGGAATGAAAACTTCTAGGTCATGAAATGGTTAGAGAATCTTAAGACCATTCAGTAGCACATCAAGGCTGCCTAGAGTTGGAAAAAAATCTATGCTAACAATTGTCGTAGTGACCTAGAGTTTGATGTTGGATAAATTTTATTCCTTTTCATATATTCATAGAAGAGGTTGATTAAATTTTGGAACAAGTTAAAGATTAGTACAAGGTTCATCGTCCCTTTTGATATCCTTAATCACATTAGAGCAGTGTCCTTTCAAATAGCACTCCCACTAAACATGTCTCAAGTATATGATTATTCCATGTATCCCTCTTGAGAAATTACATACTAGACCCCTCACATGTACTAAATCTAGAGGTGGTACTATTGGAGAATTTACATTCCAATGAGAAGTATCCAGTGAAGATCTTAGATCACAGAGAAATATTTTATATGAAATAATACAATGGCCCTCATAAAATTTTTGTGGAAAATAACAAGTTTGAAGAAGAAATGTGGGAACCAGTGGAGTTGATGAAGCATAACTACCATAATATATTTTACTATGGTAAAAGAAAATTTCAAGGGTGAAATTTCTTAAGTGGTAAGATTTTAATGACTCAAAATATTAGGAATAAAATTCACCTTTTTGATTTAATTAAATGTCTTATGGTTAGAGAAAACACATACAATTATTTTGTTTTATTATATCCAATTGGATTTAAATGATATTTATGTATATTTACCATTGATAATATATCCATTGAACATTGACCACATGACTAGTATAAATACATGTTTTTAACAAATCCTTTCTACATATACAAAGGAATTGATAGCCTCAACCATTAGGATCGTACCATATAAAGCCCATTTATTGAATATTCTGAGTAAGATATCATTTCTTGGATTTTTCCTGGACCAAGACAAAGATGAGATCAAATATCTCAAGGATTATTGAATCCATTTATGGGATAATTTCATGCTCATCAATATTACAGCCCAAACCATGTTCGCCAAATGGTCCCATGAAAGCCCCACTATCATGCACCTTACTCTTAGGGCGTATTCTGGTGTATTAAAGGGATATGTATCAACAAAATATAAATAGTAACATGAACATTATTTTATATAGAATAATGAATATATTTTCATCCTATAATTGTTACTTTATAAATGATTTTAAATTTTTATTCAATAAATCACAACTTGTATTTTTGGTTAATATTCAAATTCAATTAATTAATTTATGAATTATTGGTTTTTTTAAATAAATTATATTTTAGTAAAATATTATAATTAAATAACTTTTATTGAATATAAATGATCATATAATTTTGATGAAGTCAAATTTAATTTTTATAAGGGTTCAAAAAAAATTATTTAAAAAAAACTCATCATTTTCAATAAATGCTGGTTTTTATTTTAAAATTAAAAATTCACATATTTATAAAATTGTTTAGATAAAAAGAATATTAATTTTGGAATCAGGACATCTAAATTATCTGATGGTGAATTTTTCATAATTTTTTGAGATAGTTGAATATTTGGGTAAAAATTAAATAACATATAAATATATGGTGTGTTTTATAACATCATAATGGCCCAATAGTGATGTAATAAATACTATGAAAGATATAATTGTCCAAATATATGTTTTCCTTTAAAATCATATTATTTTATGTTTATTTTATTTATTTTATAAATCCTTAATGAATCCTCCAATACATATAATATATTTTAATATTTTAAAATCATTTCTTTGAGAGTGTGACTCACCTCCACATAAGAAAGGGAATTATTTTATTATATTTGAACCATGGCCTTATAAAATAATTTAAACCACTCACCTTTGGTAGAAACCATGGGTAAAACCATGATATGGTTTGTGGTATTGTATATTTTATTATATTGTGTCCAAAACCAATATAATAAAGAAATCCCCCTCCTTTCCTATATAAACCCACCCAAGATCCCATTTTTATTCACTAAAACTCTTTTTATCATGACCAAAAGCTTCCCTCTACTCCATATTGTCCTATAAAGGAGACTTAATCATTCAAGAATACCCTCCCAATCCTTTAGAGTCACACACTCAAGTAAGGGATCCTCACTTTCCTCTCCTTTCAGTTCAAGAATCTTCCTAGAAATTAGTATTTATAATTTCAATTGTTTATATGTTAATTCATTAAATATAATCCTATTACTGTAAAATTGATTTTATTTTAATTATATATTATTTATCCTATCTCATTTCAACATTTATCTAATCCATTACTATGTTGAAATTTCGTAAGGGATCTTCCACTCTCCTCTTTTATCAAGAAATACTTTTAATGTTACATCTTTTAATTTTCATTTTATTATGATTGGATATGTTATTAAATATCCCCCTTACTTTAAATTTTATGTATAAATGGTGATATCACCTTTCACTCTCATTTATCCCTCCTATGAACCTTTATGCACACTCGTTATTGTGCTGAAATTTTGTAATTGTTCTTTCCCTTCTCCTCTTTCTTCAAGTTTATTTATTATGTTACACCTTATATATCTAATTAATTATGTTGGGAAACATATTTCAAATCCCCCTTACTATCCATTTAATGTATAAATGATGATATAAATCTTTCTATCTCATCAACCCATTTTTTGAATTTTTAAGTAACGTTGTTATACTGCCAAAATTTCACCTCGATTTTCCGTGCCAAAATAACTATGTGGTGAATACCATACCCATTTTTCTATCATGGATATTTATCTTAATTCACATATAATTTTTTATTAGGGACTTAAATTTATGTATTACACATTCCTTTATCATGAAATAAACTATGATGCTGAATGAATCCATTTTGTATGATCTATGGGGAACACTTAAGCATGATAATGAAATGATTATAAAGGGTGAACCCTGATAGCACTCTAATGCATTAGGTAATGGTTAGTATCATGATAAATCATGTTAGTATAGGGGTATACCTGATTAATTTAGGGAACTTTTTCCACCATGATATCTTGGTGGGTTTAACATTGACCTATAATGTAGTGTTTTATGTTGTTTCCACATCTCCCATGTTATAATTATCATGCTATATAATGCCTTATTATTTATGTCACTTTTATGATTCATTGGTATGAATGTTGTATAAAATGTATTGTATTCCTCATGTTATGCCTTGTTTATTCCCTTACCAGGCTTTATATCTCATGCATTTCTTATGTATGTCCTCAGGCTATCCCATGCATTGTTAAGTATGAAGGAACATTTTGGTTTTTTCAAAGAAGTTTTCAATAAAGATGTTGCTTTTCATGTTTTATGTTGTTATGTAATGTACCTACATTCCCAAATACACTAGACCCCTTGATCTTATGGGTTTTATTAAGTGTAATAAAATATGTATTAATGTGTAATAAATATCAGGTTCGTTATAAAGGATAACTGAGAAGACAGGGGGGATTAGTGAAAACTAAATTTAAATAAACATAGTAGAAATTAAAATAAGTAGTAGGCTATCCTTATTCTTTACTTCTCCTTGCCAAGATTAATGCTTTAAAACCTGACCATACCATATAGCATCATTGATTCTGTATGGTCATGATCTGATTATAAATTTATAAAACCCAGATATCACTACTATGGGGTATGTAGAATGGTAGAAGTCTAGGGTTAAACCCATAGAGAAGAGCTAGATATAGATAGTGACCTAGTAACTAGAACCTAATAGTGGATTCCTCAAGTTATTCTAATAGTTGGGATTAATATAAAGAAATTTTATTTAACTCATTTGATGAAAGAGAGGGTTCGAGATCAATTTTGGGAAGCCTACACATGGGATAACCCTAAATTTAACAAGGTTAGGTATGTTGTGTTCAACTTCATAGTTGTTCAAAATTTTCTAATTTATCCTTATTATAACAAATTGGATCCAACCAAATAGACTACAAATATTTGATCCAGATGTGGTTGCTAATCCATATTCATTAGATTCAACTAAAAATGAATAAAAAAATAAAACTATTGGTCCAAGTTTAGTCTATTCTAATTAGGTTGGGGTCCTTCACATAAAATCTCCTGGTATGGATCATTCAAGGGAATGTGATATGATTTTAAAAACAAACAAATTCTGTAGCTAATAAATTACACATATTTTGATTTAGAAATTCATTAATTCATTACTACCCATACTTTTGATCCCTATCCCTATGTGGTTTATCCACACATGGAAAAATTTGTATTAAACATGAAAATAATCAATTCACTTGAATAAAGAAAGGATTCCATATAATAATCAGAGAATAAAAATTTTAACAATAATAAATTTAATGTAAAAACTAACTACACATCGATCATTGAAGAAGAAACAACAAAATGAGTCTTGAACATTGAGAGAGAAGAAGCTAAAATACATAAAAAAAGAAATTTTAAACTTTATTCACATAGAATTCTTGTTTTCATAAGGGAATAAAAATGAGAGAGACAAAATTAGAAAATAAAATAAAAACATAGGGTGAAGTTGTTTAAAATATCTAACACCTAGAAAATAAATAGGCCATATCACCATACGATGAAAACATGTTTTACACCATAATTATTTGTTAATCACATTTTCTGCGATAATATTATGTCGTAATACTTGTATTTACACTAAAAGTGACAAAATTTTAGTCTTTTAAGATTTTATATCTTCTATATTTATGGTTTTAATGAAATTCATGGGGTCTTCAATCCCTAGGTGTTTAATTATGTAAGTGAAAATCTTGATCCATAAGATATTATTTTACTCCAAACCCTTTAAACTAGAATTTACCTTATGGATTTTACTTTATTTGTAATTTATAGATGAATTTACACTATATACAAGTTTTTATAGAGTAAAAATGTCTAAAATTTAAAACTTTTACAAAACTCCTTCTTTTTCAAACTTAGCTCAAATTTCCTAAAAAAACAACCAAAACCACAGTATCCATGTACTAAACATGTAAAAATTCCAAATAAATTATTCCAATATATATATGAATTAATCTTATAAAATTCTCCAACACTTGAACTATTTATTATCCTCAAGAAAAAAATTCTTAATAATGATTCCAGAGGAAACATTTTTAGTAGGAAACGTGCATTACAACCAATCAAATGAAACAAAGTGTTGGAAAAAATTTATAGTCCTCCAAAATCACCCCTTCATAGAAAATTAGTCATATCTCATAGTCATGTTCTTTTATTCAAATCCATTTTTTTACTTTAATTTCAATTTTCTAACTCTTTCTTTGAAGGTATACCGATTTTAAAATTTATCTCATCATGAATTTACTCTCATCACTCATGGTAATATAAAACTAGAGTTATGATCATACCATTAATACATGTTATTAACCATAGATTTTCATTTTTTTTCAAAAATCTGTACTTTTTAAATAAAATTAACACAATTAATCATGAGGAATTTTCAATAAGGTTCAAGTGACTCTGAGGCTAAGGGTAGGTGTTTAGACGATAAAAATCAATATAAAAAAGATTGATAAACTCTAAAGTAAAATGAATAAAAATCAGTAATAGTAAAATAAAAAACCTCCTCCATAAAGTAGCATCTCTATGATCCATAAATATTTGGGCATGTCCATAGACATGTCATAAAAGTATAATGAATAAATCATATATCTTCCCTTCTCTGATTTTTTAAAGTAATGTTTATGACAGATATCACATCCACCACCTACCTATATATGATCTACCATGAGATTTATTGGTCAGGTAATGGTGATTTTTAAAACTTCTTAATAGAAAAACCATGTTGTTATTATTATTATTATTTCCAAACATGATGATCATGAATGGTATATCAGAAGTAACCATGGGCCACATCCAAAAAATCATGTGAAAATATCACTGCATATCTCCTCAGTAATAAGCATCCCATGTCCATCCCTAATGATCATTCTCCCACACTTATTCAAGTAAAAATCATGAAATCATTCCAATGATTAGGGTGGGAAGGGATAAAATGGTCTTATAACGATTCTCAATCCTATCAAGGTAATCCATGGATTCTATAAACTTAACAAGAAAAAATGTATAGGCAGTTCTCAAAAAAAACTTCTCAAAAAATAAAGTGCCCCAATCATTTCAATAATGTATTTTTTTTCATTCATAGATTAAATAAGATTAAAATGAAAGTTATGATAGGTTTAAATTCCCCAAGTATATCTCAAGAAATATTCAAAAAAATGAATGGAAAAAATTAGGCTAAGAATCCTATAAAAAATGGGAATACATTAAGAAATGGAAAATCACTCATGGAATAGTATCCAATAACAAGTTAATTAAAAAAAATTGAAGGAATTTAGAACCTGAATTAAATTAATCAACTCAACAATCATGATAAAATTATAAGAATAAGTAAAAAATAGATTTTAATATTTTATATCCAAACTTTTTCTTTTATTTACATGGGTGAAATTATATTTTACATTAAAGCATGTTTAAAATGAAAAATATATCATAGACTAATGATAATAGGAAATAATCTAGGTGTATATACAATATAGCTCCATAATTATCCCCACACATTTAAATTGGAACAATTTCCACACTAATTTGGGAAGTGATGTGGGAGAGACAAAAAATATAAAAAACATAAATGAAATTGAAAGAATGAAATTAGTGTAGGGAATCAAGATGTTAGTGTAATAAATTTAATTCCATAGGAAAAAATTCTAGAGTTTGATGTCAAAATGGCTACCAATAAAAATTTTAGAAACAAAATATCCTTACAGTGGAGAAATAATTGTTTCACAGGATATGATTGACATTTAAGTGAAAAAATGTGTAAGGTAACACAATAAATTGGAATGTTTATCAATTCAGATATATGTGCATCAATAAAAATAAAAAATAATCACTAGAATAAAATATTGAACATACAAACCTAGAAAATGAAAAAAAAACTAATATACTCAATAAGAACTGAAAAGATCAAAATATGGGTTAACTTCTATAAAGAACTAATAATGATGTCATCAACCAGATAGATAAACAAAGATAAACCATAGAATTACATTGGATCAACTATCTTTGATCTATTTTAGGAACTAAAGGTGGTGTATTTGATCTCTAATGGTCAATTATTGGGGATTACTACCTTAAAAATGAGTCAACCAAATATCTCGTGTGGTAGATGGAGCATCTGTGCAGGTTGTGGACGGTGGTATTGAGGTGGTCCCTATACCATGATGGTACAAGGAAATACATCACGGGGATGTCCATATGGTAGCCTAGTTGGTCAATCTTATGCATCAAAATAAGTAAACAATCTTGAAATAGAAACTAAATATACAAGAAAAATGAAGGGTGTAAGAGAAGAAATTAAATTAAAAAAAAATTATGTTCCATTTTGAAATTTAAAATATACAAATTGGATAGGGAATATATAGATAATTGGAAAATACCTAGAATGATTAAAAATGGGATTGGAATACTGGGAAGTAACTAAGTAGGGAAGTAAGAATCTCCACTAGCAGTATCTGTGGTCCCCTCCGAAATTATGGGTGGATGAATTTTCCCCTCCATGTCGATTTAGTGATGGTGGTAGGAGTAGGTGGCTAAATAGTTTATGTAGGTGTCGTAGTACTATAAGCATGGTTAGTTTCCACTGATAGAGGGGAATTTCCAATCCATACTAGGGTATTATATTTAGAAGTTGAGTTTATGAATGGATTCTCTGATTTATATGGAAGAGTAAGACCATTTCCACATCGAGTGTGGTCCTCCAAAAATCCATGTTGGGCAGAAAGGTCTATGATCTCGAGAGGAACCTCTATTGGAGTTTCCAAAGTTTCTAAGGTGGATTGAGTGGGGATGGAATTTGAGGAAGGATGGGGGTGTGAATATGTAGTGCATGTGGATGGGTCAGAAGAAGAACCAGTGAATATGATATTAAAACAGTGTAATATACACATCTAGTTATCTAGAATACACTAGATAAGGTGATCACAGAAATGGAACACCTCCCAAATATCTAAAGAATCATAAGAAGGATAAAAAGATACCAATTCCTTAGGTCTACTGACGGCTGGCTTAATGATAATAGAATGGGTGGAAGATGCATTAGGAGTAAGGACTCATCGATATACTTGGATTACTCGGGTTCCCAATCATATTGGTCACCCTCCTTCAAAAACAACTCATATTATAGAGCATGGTATGGTCCATAGACAACATCGATCCCATGTATGAGAGAATTTTGGATCTATTGAAGACTCCTAAATTTGTAGCCATGTGGGTGATGAATGATTCACCCATAAGTGTGTTGTATCACCTCCTGTACTGAGTCTCATAGTAAAGAGAAATCTAGAGATTCATATTGAGTGAAGGGGATCCCATGGTAGTGAAGAGTATGGGCACCTCTTTCTAAGTGATAGCCCCCTGGGAGTCTCCTTATTCCATCCAGGCATGAGATAAATCATAGTGGATGATCCTGATAGTCACACCCATCAATTGGGTACTCTTATCCATTCACAGATCGTGAATTTTGGTGGGGTCATGGGATATCAGTTCCCAGTTCTATGTAGTATTCGTCTTGTTTGTATCAAGATGAAAGGTATATTAGTTAGAAGAGTAATTGAAATCTAAATAATAAATACCTAAGAAAACTCCAAATTCACCTAGTGTTAACTCTCAGTCCCCGCCACCCAGTCTGAAAGTGACATGGATGATGTACATCTCAAAGTTATTTAATAACTCTAAAAATAGATCATCAAATGTCTCTACACACACCTTGATAATATGATCTAGGTTCATTCATCATAGAGCCTTCATAAACTCCTTATTTATGAGGATCTTTTGCAAAATTTCCAGATCTAGGGTCTTGTTCATTCACATAGGATTGGCTTGTAAGTGGGCTAAGAGGACCTTATTCCCTAGGTCTTAAAAATAAAGGCATAGGTGAATATGGGCTATAAGAGCTTTACCTTGTGAGTTATGAGGTTCAAAACTCTTACTTGAAATAGATGGAGCGGAATGAAATTTAGGATCTACAGATGGGTGGGTGGTGATGAAGAATGAAGACATGGAGAATGTTCCTAGGTTGTGCATTTGGCCATAGGAAGTTGTGAACCCTAAATCACGCATTTGGAAGGTGTTTGGGTACTACCTGTACTAAAAACCATGATGGAAGTTGAGGATGTGAATATGGAAGGATGAAAGGGAATGAAAGGGAGGATCATCTGAATGATGAGGAGAGGAAGGGGTAAAGGAAATCATGGCTAAGGTAGGTAGAAGCAGTAGTGGTAGAAGCTTGAGAGGCGGATAGGGGGAGGGGGATGAAGAGAGGCACAAAGGTGTGGGAACTTTAAACCATAGGGTTATACCTTAAGTAACCCAATCATTATTATCATATTGTAAATGTTAGTTTTAAAGCATGAAAAGGGTGAGAATGTTTTTTATGCAAAAAATTACTGCATAAGTATAAAACCTTATACCATAATTTTTTTGTTTTTTATGAAGTGGAAACTCAACATTAGTTCAGTGATCTTTGATGATCCTAACCGAATAAAAACCAACCTAGGTTTCCTCCCAGTCAGCGCTTCATTTTTTTCTAGATCTCTGCATCCTACCAATTCATGTTAATTTAAAATATAGGGCACATTGATCCTAAAATGGATCTTGGTAGATTTTTTATTTTTGTCCATTAACCTTAAAGGGTAGTCCATTTCCTTTTAAAATTTTAATAGTTCCATATAGGGAGACTTTAATAATTTCAAATTGACTCAACCATCAGGACTTCAATTTTCTAGGAAATAATTTCATAAATTAATAGAACAATATACCTTTATCCCTCCTTGTAAAATTATATCGTACAATGTTTCAGTCATTCCATTGATTTTTTTCTCATTCTAGATTATTTAATTTTCATAATCATCTCTTCTAATTTAACCCAGCTAATCCAATTGAAGAAATATATGCCTCTTATCTCTTTGTGCACATAGGTTTAACTTTTTAGTTTCCTAGTATGAGAGATGTTCTAATTCTACTGGCAGCTGACATGGTTTTTTATAGACAAGTCAGAATGGTTTTGTTCTGATAGGTATTTTATAAGTGGTGTAGTATTCCCATACTGCGACATAAATATTGAGACTCTAAAATTTCATATTTTCATTGATAGTATTTTACAAAATTTTCTTAATATCTTGTTTGGATATTCCCACTATCCTGTTAGTTCTCATGTGGTAATAAATTTGATTATTGTATCTAATCTTGTACCTTTCAAGAAACCCTTTTATGTTATTATTAATTAAATGAGTTCCCATATTAATAATGGGTAGTTGGTGAAATACCAATTGGGATAAAATGTTTTTCTATAGAAATTGAATGCCTAATTTATTTATGTCATGGGTGTTAGCCTTCACTTATACCCACTTTCAAACCTCATCCATGCCAACTAAAATGGAAAACATCCCATTAAAATTGGAAAATGGGGCCATAAAATAATTTCCCCAAACTTAAAAGATTTATAATTCTAAGATAGGTTTTTGAGGGATTTCATTATATTTACCAATAGTACTCATATATTGGCATTGATCATATATTTGAACAAAACTTCTTGGGTCCCAATGGAGTGTGGGCCAAAAGAACCCACTCTAAATGATTTTATCCAGGTTATTATTAGACCCATGATGTCCTCTATTCGATGACATAATAATAACTCTAGTACACTTTGAATTCCCTTCTTAAGAATACTATTTTTCATTAATCCATCTGCAAAACTCTTAAATAATAGCGAATCATCTCTATAATAGTATGAAGCATCTATAAATAATTTCTTCTTCTGTTGAAAGGAAAAAATGGCGGTTGAGGGTTTCAATAGAAATGTATTTTTATATGTTATAAAACTAGGGTTGTACTTTAACATTCATATTGAAAAGTTACTCAATAAGAAAATCATCTTCAATACTTAGCTCTTTGTCATTCTTGGTATTAGGGAGTGGATGTCTAGAGAGATATTCAATAATGAAATTTCTAGTCCCTTTTGCTTCTTGGATGAAAATATAAAATTATTGCACTAGTAGGATCAACCTAATAATCCAAGGTTTGATATCCTTTTATTTAGAAGGTACTTTAGTGCTGCATGATCAGTGTAAACTACAACTTTAGAGAGTATGAGATATTATTAAAATTTATTGAATGTGAAAACTAATTCCAATATCTCCTTCTCTATGCTCATATAAATTATCTGAGATTAATTAATAGTATGGATGAAATGATAATTTTGTTGAATGATATGTCTAACCTACTATCTTAAAACAACACCCATAGTGAAGTCACTTTAATCACACATCATTTCAAAGTATTTTTCCCAATGAGGTGATATAATGACAATAGCAGCCACCAAGATATTTTTCAGAGTATTTAATTCCTACCAAAATTCTGCACTAAAATAAAATAAATCATCCTTCAATAGTAGGTGTGTTGGTGGTTGGGATATTTTTTCAAAGACTTTTATGAAAGGTCGATAAAATCTCATGTGGCCCAGAAAACCTCTTATTCATTTCACTATTGCGTATTTAAGAAATTATTTCATTACATTAATTTTTTATGGGTAAAATTCCATTTTATTATTTGGGATTTTATTCCCTAGGATGATGCCTCCTTAGACCATGAATTGTTATTTCTCCAAATCCAATAATACACATTTCTATTTGCAGTGTTTTAAAATCAGTTCCAAATTACTAAGGCATACCTAAAATTATCATCCATACATGAAAAAATAATCCAATATGATTTCTAAAAACTCATCCACCATATCATGAAAGATATGTTTCATAAACTATTGGAACATTTCCAGTTCATTACGCATCCCAAAAGGCATTTTTCCATAGGCAAATATTCTGAAATGGCATCTGAACATTATCATTGAGTAATCAACTAGTTCAACAAAAATTATATTGTATCTAAAATATCCATCCATAAAACAATATAATTCATAAATAACTAATCTCTCTATTATTTTAACAATGAATTGATATGGGAAGTGGTATTTTTGGGATTCTCCATTGATATTTCTATAGTCAAAACATACTCTCCATCTAGTAATGGTTCGAGTTGGAATTAATTCATCTTCATATTTTATCATAGTTAAGCTTCCTTTATTTGGAACAACTTGTAGTGGAATCACCCACTCACTACTCAATGTGAAAAATATAATCCTAGAATCAATAATCTTCATAAATTTCTTTTTAATGATTTCTTTCATTTGTTGGCTGAGTTACCTTAAGGGTTGGTTTTTTGTCTTAACACCTTCTTCCAATAGAATATTATGGGTGAAAATTGTGGGGATAATCCCCTTTATATCAGCCATACCCCAGGCTATTTAATTTTTATGTCTCTTGAGGACATTTATCAATTACTCTACATGTTCTTGATTCATCTTTGAGCTTATGATAACTGATAGTGCATCTTTATTTTCTAAGAATTATTTCATCAATGTGATTGAAAATTGATTTAATTCTATAGTTGATAAATTAATGGCTGAGGGTATGAACTATTCAATAGTGTATCTCATTGGATTTTCTATATGAATTACCTCCTAATATTCACTAAACTCTTCTACATTAAGATACATTCTCTATTTCTCATCAACAATAGCTATAAAATTCTCATTTTCATTAGTCATAAAACTAGATTGACAATCATATGAGTTTCTTCTTTGCTCAGAATATTTCACTCGATCGAACACCACTTGTTCTTCACCAATAATGAAAACTAGTCTACCTTGATTCATATATATTAAAAATTTTCTAGTGGTAGGAAATGTTAATCCTATAATTATTGGTACATCACCATCTTCTTCCATACCTAGGATATGAAAATTAGTATGAAATATGGATTTTTAAGCTTTGACTAAAACATCCTTGAGAATCCCCTAAGGATACTTAACAGATTGGTTAGCTAGCTAAAGTGACACTATCATCATCTTTAGGTATTCAGGTCCAAATTTTTATAATAAACTCATTGGCATGAGATTTATACTTTTTCTGAGATCACATGAAACTTTTACAAAATTGCATGATCCAATGGTGCATTGGATTATAAAGATTCTAGGGTCTCTCATCTTGGGTGGAATTTTCTACTGAACTAACACAAATAAATTTTCATTTTGGAAGATAACTTTTAAGTTTTACATCATACTCTTATTATAGAGTATCACCTTTAATAATTTAACAAAAATGGGCATCTGAGGAATAGATTCAACAAAGGGGATATTTATGTGGTGTTGTTTGAAGATATCCCAAAATATCTTATACTACCCTCTATTTTTCCTTGTCACATTATATCTAAGAATTTAAGAGGGGTATTTATTGTGGTGTTTCTATATATACATCTTATTTGATGAGTTTCTCTTAAACTTGACCTTTTTCATTTTTCTCTACTTCTAGACCCTATTATTCAATAGCTTTGTGATTTCTCTCATTACTATCTTCATCACTGACTATGGAATGTGATTTAGGTTTTCTTATCATCTTTTTTAAACCTTTGTGTGGATGTTGAAATTTATGTTCTTGTATTCTAGGAAGAACTACATCACTATCCTTCTCTTATATATATTTTTTAATAATACTAGGTAGTGTTCATGGTAATCTTTCTGAAAGAGTCGTAGAGATCTACCCTAATTGGTGCTCAGGGTTATGGATAAAAGTCCTTTAATTTCTCATCTACATATAATGAGTATTAATTCTTTGGTTTACTTTTTTAACTAACACAGTGAGAATATTTTCATGGTCTGACTACTGAGTTGGGGTTTTTTTTTGTGTGGAGCATAGTGAATGTTTTGTTGATGAGGGGGATGAAATTATTGAGTCACAGATGGAAAAGGTTGTTGTGGGAAGTAATGTTATGGTAGAGGATCTAGATTCTGAGGTGGGTACCTTATTTTTCCTTGATTCTGTGGTATGACTTGACCACTACTCTATTAATAATAACCTTTATTTGGTTTTTTTATATTAAAAATGTCTTTTTTGGTAAAATTGTTCAAAAAAAATTTTGTTTTATGATTGTAATTAAGGTAATTATAATCCTTATTTTTTGTTCTTCATTGCTTTCTTGGAAATCATGATATAAATACGGGCCTCTACACATCTCATAAGATTGAACTTCCTTGAAAGGAGGAGGTGGTGGTGGTGGTGGAGAAGACATCTAAATTTTTTCAATATTTATCTTAAGGGATTTAACTTGGGTTGATAAATGGGTGGTTTTTTCTACTAAGTGAATTTTTCATTGAGGAGGTCCTCGACCAGTCTTTAATAAACTACCATTGTGTGAGACCTCATCTAGAAGTTATCAACCAACTTCTGGTGTCTTGAGAATAATTCCTCCTTCAGTGAAAACATATATTTTAATCCATGTAGTGGGTTGTAGGCCCTGGAAAAAAATTTGAAGTAGTAACCACTCCTCGAGTCCATGGTCATCGTATATTTATATATTTATTGGAAAAAGGAAAAGTACAAGGCAAAGAAAATGAAAGTAGGAAACTAGGGGGTCCAAAATATCGTATCCCTAAGGTATACCCTCTAATAATATTAACCCCCTCAGGTTTCAAAAAGTTTAAATTATAGAAGTGGTAATCACCAGAGTCTTGAACCATAAGAGAGGCTAGGTTGTCTGAAACATTATTTCTCTCATTCTAGGTGTGAACTATATGGATGTTTTTTGGAGAGAATACCTCATCATTTTCTGATGGTGTAGGAAATTGAACAAGGAAAAAAACAATTCCATGAAATGAATTGAGAAGGATCATATAATTAGTCTCTGATTCAGAGATAAAAATGTTCCTATGGCGGTATAAGGTAAGGACAGTAAGCAAAGTGTAGACCTCTGTCTGAAGAGAATATCTGAAGCTATGGTGGACTGTGAATTCTAAGATGACCAAGCCCTAGATTCATTTACAACCTCTTCTCCTCTCCTAACTCTTGAGATACAATACCTGTCAATTTTAAGTTTCAAACCCATTGAGGATGGTTTCCATCAGTCCCATTGGCTTCATAAAGCATTACAACTTGGATGGTATATTTGAGTGCAAGTATGAAGTAGATGTAGGGATAAAGCTTCCTGCAAGTTACTGATGAACCTGACCAGGTCGATGAGGAGTTTACTTGTTCTAGTGATTATGACCCTCTCTAAAGAATGATTCCCCTCATAAATCACTTTATTCCTAGCCTTCCATAAGAACCATCATCCAGCATGAAAGATTGTTTTCCATTCCATTTTCTTCGGTTTCCAATCACCTGATCCATGAAACCAACGATCATGGAAAGGGGTATCAAGTAGGGTTTGGGGAGAGAAGGTTGTAAACTCTCATGCTAGTTCACCATCAACTTGAGTAAAATTTTGTATTTCATTCCTACACTTCCATGTATGTATGGGTGGAAAAAAATTATCTAATAATTTTTTAGCTAATTCATCCAACATTGTGACGGATTTAGGATCTAGAATCTTTAGCCAGTCCTTAGATCTGTCACATAAGGAGAGGGGAAATTACCTAATCCAAATGGAATAAAAATAGACTCCATATTTTTAAAAGGTATTAAAGAATTAAAAATAAATAAATATATGTTTGTGTGGATATTTTCTCTAAATTTCACTGAAATAGACCCTATTGAAGATTATATGAATGATTTCAGGATTAATTTCAAAGGTATATGCCTAAATAGGTGGATGAAAAATTTTGGGTGTAGAACCACTAATGGATGAAAAAATATAATCCTTATTGGTGGAATCATATAGTAGAGGTCACTATCCCTTATATTTAGGTGGAACAATTGAGTGTTGTGTTGGTTAGAAGAAACAATATTTTTTATCCATGTTTAAATGAAGGCAAACAAAGAGGAAGCACTCAATTTCAGGGTTGAACTCAAGAGGTTATTTATATTTTAGGGTTCTTTAAAGATTCATATGGGATTGGATCATGTACCAGCAGAACAACATATATGAAGGAACTAATCCATGTGTGAAAATTGTAAAAATAAATTGGGTAGGGTGAAGAGGGTGTGAAGAAATTCCTAGTTCATACCGAACGTCATTGTGCCAAATAAAATTGTTAGTCCCTGGAAACAATTCAAAATTTGACCATTTCATGAAACATTATTGATTTCACACATGCGTGATCAAATTGAAAATTTATAAAACCCATCTAGAATTACTACTAATTTATATAGAATATTGTAAGTCCAAGGTCAAACAAATAGGGAAGAGTGGGTTATGGTTGGTAACTCAGAAACTAGAACCTAAAAATTTATTACTTATGTAATTCTAAGAGTAGTGTTTAATCTAAATAAATTATACTGAACTCAATTGATGAAAGAAATTATTTTGGATCAATTTCGGGAATCCTACATGAGGGATAAACCTAAATATTACAAGGGAAGGTCTATTGTCTTACAATACATAGTTGTTAAAAAGTCACCAATTTAGCCTTGGTTTAGAAAATTTGATCTACCTAGAGATGAAACCACTCTTTGGTCCACATGTGGTTTCAAATTTAGATGCATTTGGTGCAGCTACAAAAGAAAAAAATAAATCAAATTATTGGTCTATATTGGTCTATTTCAATTAGGTTGGGGTCCTGCCCTTGTAATATCCTACTCTGGATGATGCAAGGGTATGTGATATTATTTTTAAAAAAACCTAATTCTTAAACCAATAAATTACCCGGGCTTTGAATTAGAAATTAATTAAATCATTAAAACCCATAAATTCGATATATAGCCCTATATGGTTTAGTTATACATGACATCATTAGTATTAAATATTAAAATAGTCAATGTAGTTGAATCAGACATGGATTCAGTGTAATAATCATAGAACGCAATTTAAAAACCATTAACTTGAATATAATTAAGAAATGAATGGAAATATTTGATGAAGAAATAGTCAAATGAGTCTAAACCATTATGTCAGAAATATAAGAATGGCTAAAAATTAATTCAAAACTATATTCACATGGAAGCGAAGTTTCCAAAAAGGAATGAAAAAGAGAGAGATGAAAGAAGAAAAAAATTAAAAAATGAAAATATGGAGAAGTTGTGTAAAATATCTAGTGCCTATAAAATAAATAGGCCAAATCACCTTACAGAATAAACATGTTTTACAGCATAAGTATTCTTTAATAACACTATCCTATCAATTTTAAGATATAAGACTTTTATTTACACCATAAGTGAAAGCTTTTCGGTCTCTAGTGTTTTTATATCTCCAAGATTCATGGCTGAAATAAAATTCATGAATCTTTAATCCTCAAGGGTTTTATAGCATAAGTGATAATCATACCCCATAAAATCATCTTTTTTGTGAACTTTTTCATCTTGAATGGATTATATGACTTGTAATATGGTTGGAAAGTCTCTATGAATTTACACCATAAACAAGTTTTTATGGTATAAAACTTTCTAAAATTTAAGACTTTTTCAAAACTCATTTTTTTAACCATAAGTCAAATTTCATGAAAAAACCAACAAAAAACCCTAATATCAATGTATAAAACATGATCAAATCACAAATAAATGGTTCCAATATATATATATATATATATATATATATATATGAATTAATATTATCAAATCCCACCATGTACTTGTATTTATAGGAATAAATCATTCTTGGGATTGCTTAAATATTCCATATATGAATAAATTAATTCATCTCAAGTCAATAATATGGGAACATTGGCGTATCAGGTCAAAAATATGTGAGATTAAGTCTTAAATTTTATGTTTTATGATGCATAAATTTTCCATAGAAATGATTCATGATGTGACATGATGTTTCAAACTATGAGAAACTGTGTTGTCCCCCTAGGTGTGTATTTTCACATATTTTATTCATGTCATAAATTCCCATCTAGTATCATATTTTGAATAGTATCTTCATGATTTTAGTGATGAATTTTTATCTTTTTTACTATTTTCTACATGATTATTTAAATTTAAGACCTGTAAACCTGTCATGGAAAATCCATGTCAAGGAAAGTCTTCTTTTGATGAAAATATTGATCTACTTTTCTATTTTTTCAAATTTTGAAACATTTTTTGTATCATGACACCAATGAATAAAACAATAAAATATCAACAAGATTGATCTGTTAAATTACACAAATAATTTTTTACATTAAAATAAAATGCATGGAATGGTTTTTTCTATTCTCGTACACTTAGAATTTTATTTTACTCAAGCATGTAATCTCATCAATAACACAATGGAACTTAATTATACAAATAATCAAAATTAAAGGGAGAAAAAACCAAATACATGTTAAGGGAAAATAAACATTCAAATTTCATATAAAATAATTCATCAAACTTATCACTCTTTAAATAATAAAAAATCTAATCTTGCATTGTACTTTTCCTCCTTCGAAATAACAATGATCTTCCTTCCTTCAACATAAATTTCTTAATTCATCATTAATGTGCATTCCAATTTCAATATAACTCACTTGAATTACTTTCACTCATCACTCTTGGTCATAAATGCAATTGATTAGTTCTCATAACTCAATTACATGTCACTTACCATAATATTTTATGACATCTAACATCTCTTCCATATAAAGACAGGGATCAATATTAATCATTAAGACTTTTTATCAAGGTTCAAGTTTCTCTAGAGTTTATTTTAGGTGGAAAATGATTAAAATAAGGCTCAAAATGGATTTTTTACTCCAAATGATAATGCATGATATCAAAAGATAATCCCAATGAAATACTCCTACAATGATGAATATGTCATCACTATATTCCCCAAAGCTCAAATTGGGAACATGATATGAGTAAGTATAATGAATGAATCACCCTCTTGTTTTTTTATTTTTCTCTTTTTTCCATTTTTGTCTTTTTCAATAGGTGTGATGGAGAAAAATCACACATCCACTACATAACCCCATATGATTAGAGATCACCAATCTGACAATTTTTATTTTTGACCCTCCTAAGAGACATCCCATTTTTTTCTCTTTTTATTTCTTTATTTTATTTTTCAAGATGGGTAAATAGTACATTACAATGAATTATAACATGAACTCCCCTAAAATAATAAGACCCCCACAAAAAATTATCTCCTCGAGGAAGTTTATCCACATATACCATAAAAACCTTCCCCACACTTAGCCCAATGAATATCTTGTAACACATTGAGAGTAGGGTAGGAAAGGATATAATAGGCTTAGAATGTGGATATTTTCCTAAAAAGTTAATTCATGGATTATATGGTCTAAATTATGATTTAGTTTCAAGTTGGGTTCATGGATAAAGGGATGAATAAAACAAAATTCTTCAACCTTATTAAAAGTGATTTTTTCCAATCATAATTTTGAAAAGATGTGAATCAAGTTCTAAAAGAAAACACAACCGAGTATCTCAAGAAATATACTATTGAAATTCTGAGAAATATTAGTTTAAAACCTTATTAGGAATGGAAAATATGATTTGGTATAATTAATCCTTGAAATTCACATAAAAACAAACCAATCAATATTATTTTTTAGAATTTTAAAACATGACAATTCAAATAAGAACATCATCTGCAAAAGTCAACTCATTTAAAAAAACATGATTTTTCAAATTGATCCACTTTTTATTTAATTTATTCATTCATTTTCAATTTCAATAATCTAATCATGTCAATAGTAAGAATTCAAACATTCATAACTATTACATTAATCGTGTTTATGTCTCCTAGATCAACACTGGAGTTGTAGTTGTGGTTTGGATTAATGGTAAGCACCCTATAATCCTACATGAAAAATGGGGGTTCAAAACCCATTGAGTGTAGGGACTGTAGCAGTACTGTAGCTCACTACAGCAGCGGTGGTACTGTAGCAACGACAAGCACTATAGCGGCGGCAAGTCATTGTAGCGGTAGCAAGTCACTGTAGCAGCGACAGGTCACTATAGCGGTGGTGGGTACTGTGTGGTTCTATAGAAGGGGGTACTGTAGCAGTACTATTCATTGAATGGGCCTTGGGCCAAAAATTTGGTCCTACATGCCATGTAATGGGCTAAATTCCCACTGGGCCTTCGGGATATGTAATGGGTCTCCCTCTACCCAGTTAAAGAGGTCTTTACTTTACTTTAATTATAAATGAGGCTTTGGCCCCAACCTTTTAAAACAAATCAACACTGGAGTACACAAATTCAAAGTGGGAATTAAATTTCTAATGAAAAAATCTTTAATATATATTTAATAAAATATATGTGGGTAAAAATAAATGTAGAAAAATTTAATATTATTCCCCATTTATCATGAATATCTTCTTTTTCATGTTTGCAATCTCTGATGATCTATTTGTAAAGGTCGTATTCTACAACATTTCATGGTGTGAATCATGTATAGTTTCTTCAATTTATATATACTAATTGTGTCATATTAATGGACATAGAAATAGTATTAAAATAAAGTGATATTATATAAATATTCAATTAGGATTAAAAGGATAAGGGGAAGAATGAATTAAGACAAAAAACTTGAGTTGCCTCTTGGAATCTATTTTTTTTTACATCATTGGCTTGGGCCATTTTTAGAAAAATAAATCATAGACTAAAGGTCCTAACTACAAGATTACATTCCCAATAATTAATTTATATAGTGTTTACAATGCATTCAAGTAGATTATTTGGGTGTGTAGATTTAAAATTTAATACCCACATTAAATCAATTGTCAAGGAAAGGTACAATATTGTGGGTCTTATCTGATAAATATGTCAGAGGAGAGTAATCTCCTCTATTGATTCTTAGGGTATGTTCAAATGATACTTATTTTTCCCATTCTCGTTTACAATGAAAGGGGTTTCTTCTTGTTCCTTTATAATATATAAAACACTAAAAGGTTATACATGGTTAATAATAAATGTCCTTCCAATATGGAAAAAAGTTTACTTAGTATCAACTTGAGTCTAGATTTGTATAATAACACTTAATCTCCATAGTGTAAGGTTGTAGGTTGAATTATATTTTCATGAGAAATAATTTTTATCTCTTTATAGATATTTTAATTTTTAAAGGGTTCTATCTTGATTTATTGTAGAATATCCAGTTTTAATTTCTCCTATTCCCAACATTTTTATGGTTCAGATTCTTCTATCTTATAGCCCAATAGGCTTTGTGTTCCAATTCCACAAGGTATTGTAAGATCTTCCAATAAATTAATCATTTATGGGATAATTATTATTGGTGTCTTGTATGCGGTCCTATAATCCTATAAGTTATATTGAAACTTTTGATTCTAATACTTCCAGTTGGGTTTGACTGTATTCTCCATAATTCTTTTATTTTCTCTATTGGAAGCGTAAGCTTGACCATTCATTTGTATATGGTATGGTGTTGATGAATTATAATGTACCTATAATTTTTTAGTAATTACTACATTCATATATTAAAAAAATAGTACTTTGGTCATTGATGATGTCTCTTGGTACTCCAAACCTATATAATATGTTGGCCCAAAAAAATCATAAATAGCTTTAGCATCATTAGTCTTGGAGGTTTTTTCATCCACCCATTTTGAAACTTAATCTATAATGTGTACAATATATGAATTCAAAAAGGACATTATAAATGGCCCCATTAAATTTATGCCCCATACTTTAACATTTTCACAATTACTAATATTTTTTTCAGTCAATTCTTGTCTTTTCAAGATATTTACTAAAAACTATCATTTTTTCACATTTCTTACAAAATTCGTGTTCTTATTTAAATAACATAGGACAATAAATTCTAGATTCTAGAACTTTTCTAAGTTTCTTTTGAGGTCCAAAATGGCCTCCATAATCCATTATATAGAAAAAATTCAAAAAATGATTCAATATCACTTATCAAAAAACATTTTCTTATGACTTGAATAATAAAAATTTTACAAAGAAATGGATCCTCCCAAAAATAATATCTAGAGTTAGATTTTAGATTATGCTTTTTTATGGGAGTTAATATGATATGGTACATGATATGTCACCAAATAATATAATATTATAGAATACCATTTTACTTCACCTTCTATAATGTATAGTAGTTATTTAGGTATAAGGTCATTTAGTGGGTTTAGATCTAGAATTTCTACTTCATTGGTGTTGGGTAGTTTACATAGATAGTCTACTACCTAGTTTTCAACTCTATTATTATCTCTAATCTCCAAGTTAAAATCTTGAAAATTTACAATACATCTTACCACCCTTGGTTTGGCATTAGACTTATTCACCAAAGACTTAAGTGCTTCATGATTAGAAAATAAAAATACTTTTGTTCTAAGAAAGTAAGATATAAAATTATCTAAAGAAAAACCAATGACATGGAAATAATTTTCAGTGCCTATGTATTTGAGATGAGTAACATCCAATTTTCATGATTCATAATAAATGACTTGTGGTTTTCCTTCAATCCTTTGAGAGAGTTACTCTCCTACATCTTGGTTTTATGCATCAAAAAGTAGCTCAAATGGATGTTCATAGTTGGGTGGATGCATTATTGGTGGGGAAATCATCTTTTACATCATCTCATCCGTTGATTCCCCACATCACTATTAAAATAAAATTCAACTTCATTTAAAATTAATATAGAATAAGGTAGATAATTCTTACTAAAGCCCTTGATGGATAATATATATAAAAATACATTACCTAAGAAAGATATAACATGTTTCAAACGAGTTGGGAATACCAAAGAATATATTACTTCAACTTTATATTTATCAACCTTAATTAATTTTTTTTCTAAATGATGCATCTTACTACTATCCCTTTATTAACCATGAAATTAAACTTTCAAAATTTAAAAACAAGACTCCATTCAATGAACATTTTCAAAGAAATTTTCATATTTTCCAATAAATGATCAAAAAAATTACCAAAAAAATTAAATTCATTGAGAAATACCACTAGTAAATACTTAAAATGATATAAAAATATACTGACCATGTATCATTAAATTGTACCTGGGACATTGCACAACCCAAAATTCTTTCTCGAGTAGAAAAATTTTCCAAAAGGAAATGTGAATGTTGTATTATCAGGATCTTCTGGAGTTATGGGTACCTGAAAGTATCCTAATAATTCATCTAAGAAACAATAGTGAGTTCTTCTGGCTAACCAATATATCATTTGGATAATTAATGGATTGTGAAAGTGGTAATTCTATTGGAATAATTTATCTTTATATAATCAATATGTACTCTCCAATTATTCTTTACTCTCATGGGAATTAGTTCATTATGTTCATTATTAACAATGGTTAAACTGGATTTCTTGGGAACAAAAAGGATTTGGTTTACCCATTGTGAATCAAAAATTGTGTCTATGATATTATATTATAATTAATTTTCTATATCTTTCTTTACTACATCCATGATGGTGGGATATAGTCATCTATAGGCCTATATAACTATTCTGTAATCTCCTTCTATCAGGATTCTATGTGGGCAGGTTTTCTTGTCAATTCTATGGATATCTCATAAAATAAATCCTATGGATCATGTGTTTATTTATAGAAGGTAAATAAAAGTTTATTCATTGGTTTTGGATAGTTAATTAGAAATAATTATTGGTAATATTTCTCATACCATGAGATAGATATACTTCAAATCATATGGGATTGGTTTTAGCTCTAGGTTTTGGGGTTGTTCAAGAGATGAGATTAAATTTAGATTCCCCAATTTAAAATCCTAAATCAATTATGTAAAAGAAATAATATTATCTTCTTTATCATATAATAAATCATCATTCAAATTATATATTACTTATTCTTCTAATTTAAAATCAAAATTTTCAGTTTATTAGAAACTCACATGTTCTATGTTATTTTCAATCGAAATGTTCTTTCCTAAGGCTAAGAATTTACGGTTCATATAGATATCTTCAATAAATTCTATAACATATTCAGGAGAGAGTGCTTATATTTAATGAGTACTTGAATAATGCTTCATGGAGTCACTAATTTTGAAATGTACTATGAATTATTCAAGTTCCATAGTAAGGGTTCCTTCATGAATATTGATGATTGGATTTGTTATTTTCAAGAAAGGTCTTCCCAAAATAAGGGGTGAATGGCCTGATTATTTTTATTGTTCTATAGTGAGAACATAAAAAATGGATGGAAAAACCATCCCTTTCATTCTTATGAGCACATCTTCCAAAACTACCACTGGAAAAATATTTGATCTATCCTATAGTTGAACCACTAATATTTTAGAATTTAATTCACCTATTTGAAGATATTAAAAGGAATAGTGAGGCATAACATTTTTTGAAGCCACAAGATCACATAAATCATTAGAAGAATTTAAGTATCCAATGGTATAGGTAATTTAAAATTTCATTGGATCTTGATTTTTTTATCATTAGTGGCCTGATAAGGGTTGATATTCTTCTTCCTAAGCTTATTCTCTTATTCACATCAAGTATTCTACTTTTAGTGAAAAGATCCTTGAGAAATTTTACATACTTGGGAATTTTTAGGATGGATTCCAAGGGAGGGATGTTGATTTCAACCTTTTGAAAATTTTCTTGAATATCTCTTTGAAGTTACTCCTCTTAATGATTCTTTGATTGTGTAAACCTAGAAGGGTATGATGGTGACATGTCCTTATTTTACCTTTTTCACCTTTTCTAGGAAACTTCAGGTATTTATTATCTAAACCTTATCCTTACTTATTATTTCTTATTTTATTATTCTATTGGATGGATGGATTAGTATTCAAGAACTTGTTCTTGATTTACAACCTTTCTACGTTTAGGTTCACTTTAAACTTTCCTTAGTTTGGATGGTTAAATCTCTTTAAAACTTCATGTTAGTATCACTCTTACACTCTCCTCTAGGTTCAGGACTATTTGGGATGGAATATTTCTTGGATTCTTTTTTAGTATGTCTATAAGATTTCTAACCAGGTTTTATAGCTTATCCATATTATATTTTGGTCTCTCTACCTTGTAATGTAGTTGTTTCTCTTCAGAGGATGGTGAACTTATTAAGGTCAACTCATAAGAAATTTGTTATAAAGGGGGTGGTAAATAGTCATGTTTTTTATAATGTTGTTTGTAAGGTTTTTGGAATGGTGGTGGTATTTGGTATTGTTATTCATATAGAGATTGTTTTGGGAGTGGTTTGGATAAAAGGTTTTAGCATGATTTTATAGGTTTCTATATCCAAGTCACGCTTGAGGTTTATCTTTACATGGTTGATTTTATTTTAATTTCCTTGGATGAAAGGATTATACACAAACTTATATTACCTCTACCTCATCACACTATTCATTATATTGATTGGATGAAGAACATAAATCACATACCTAAGGTGGGGCCTATTATTCACTTAGTTTCTTCACAACCATTTATCTCACTAAACTGGTTAGTTCATCAACCTTATTTCCAAGTAAAGGTACTAAATTAGATTTTCTTACCTCATGAATCCCTATAGTGCATTTACCTCTTATTCCAAATTATTGTGAGTTGTGAATAATATTTTCAATCAAATCTCTAGATTCTTCTGGCGATTTGTCTATCAAATCTTCTTCAAATGATTAATCAAGTAGGTTTTAGTCATTATAGAGAAACCCATAGTAGGAGAACACATGAAGTTGATGTTCCTCCATAGTTTAAAGAGGAAAAATTGTGCCAATATTCTTGAATCATTCTAAATACATATAAAGAGTTTCTCTAGATGATTACCAAATAGTATTGATATCCTTTCTTATCAGAATACTCTCAGTGGTGGGAATTAATATTGGCATAAATCACCATTTCAGTTGGAAATCTTGTTTGATTTAGGTAATCCTTGTTCAGATATTTTTGTTCCTAAACAATCAAAAGTTCCAAACAAAACTCCACACATGTGTTGATTGTCACCGACCACTTCAACACCCAACCCTAGACTTATATACATACTAAAAGTAGGTGGATGGAGAATATGAATCATTAGCCAAGGAAATTATCATTAACATAATCAAAAATCAATTACAATTTCACTTGATAACTAAAACTTCTATTTGTAAATTGAAACCAATTTGAAAAAATAAAGAAATTATTTTATTAAATTAAGAACAAGAACTCATGTATTAGAATTGATCTAGCCTCCCCTTCACTAATCACTTGTAGATTTTACAACTCCATATGAAGTGTAATGAAGAAGATAGTGGAGAAGGAAGTAATTAGAGAATAATAAATTCAAATAAAGATAATAGAAAATAAAAATAGAAATAGGTTTTCCTCATTCAGTGCTTCTCCCACCAAGATTTTTGCTTTAAATCCCCCATGGAATCATATTTATCTGAATAAATCATGCTTGGGTCAGAATGATTCAAGCTGTGATAAATAATGTCACACAGGAAAATTCATCTTATCTCTTAGAGTGTGGTTCCTAAAATCCTATATTTATGTCATGAATTCTCATTGGGTCTCATGTTTTCAATAGTTCATTCACTATGTGAGTTATGAAATTCTAGTTATTTTCTCTTTGTTTCAACTTGATTATTCATATTCAATCCTTGTAAACATGCCATAGAAACCCAAAGTTATGTTAAGTCTTTGTTCAATGTAAATATTGATCCTCTTTACTATTTTTTTAAAATTTAAAAAAACCATATCCTTCTAACAATGAATAAAACAATCAAATATTGTAATTATTAATCAATCAAATTAAAAAATAATGTATATTACCTTAAAATAAGTATGCATGAAATGGTTCTATCAGTAAAATAGATTCATCCTCACATTGGTCCACAGTATCAATAATATTCATGTGTCAAAACTCAAAACACTTGTAAATGTTTTCCTACAACATAATCAATATCATATCATGGCCTCACCATCTATATAGGGTCTCACCACATTGTCTTAGTCAATAGATGTTTCATAACACATCTTAATCCATAGCTTCACTCTGGATCAGTCCCCTCACAAAACATAATCTCGATCAGCCTATGGTCTATCGACCTAGGCTTATTCACATTATAAAAAATAGTTTTTCTTGTCCCATCATCATCCCAATGATCCTGAACATCTCTAAGTACAAAAAGGGTCCTCTAAGGCCTACACCAACTACAATAACTAGTCCACCCCCACCTCTATCTTGGAGGTGTCTCAAGATTCTACGGATGGGATCCCAAGTATCATCTAGTCTAGAATAAAGTATTACAAGGACTGGAGGAAACTTAGTGGAATAAGGGTCTCAACCTTAGCCACTGGTAACCAAGGCATCATGCTAGTACACAGGGCTAATTCATGGACCCTGACACTAGACCGTTTTTTACTTTCAATTTAATTTAAAAAACAAATCATTTAGTTAAATTTATCTTGGGTGTCACCCAGAATGGTGAGTTTGAGCATCGACATGCAATATAAATGAGCATAATTCCCATAGGGAAATTATATGAAACAACGTAACTTTTACCAAAGTTTTCCAATTATTCCCATGGGTTGTAAGTAGTTGTCGAGGCCCATCTAAGCTTATCTAAGCTCATCCAAGGTATCTAAGTACCCATATCATAACCAAAACACCAGAATTATAAAATTATAACCATTTTATAATTCATTAATTAATATAAAAAAATAATAATTAATTAAACTATTTTATCCAAATAGCCATAATGCCAAAATTTTCACTGGTCAATCTTGTCATGCTAGATTTATGACCAAATGATCACCAACAACCCATGACATACCCCAAACTTCAAATCAATTTTGTCTATTCCTTTCCTCTGTATAAGTGGCCGAGATCTCTGATTAAATATTTAAGTGGAAGAATTAGAAACTTTGTTTGGACTAGCTCAATTAATGAGAAGAAATTGGTTACAGTTGCCTAGAAAGATTGTATTAAACCGGTACAAATGGGGGGATTGGGTATTAAATATATTCTAATCTTCAATGACAATATGATTAAAAAGTTTTTCTGGAAGCTTTTTTCAAATAATCATCCCTCCATGGAGTTTTAGATTACTAGATTTAATAGAAAATTTCAGGATGGGTATGGTCGCTATATGAGATCCTCTATCTAGTCTGATCTAAAGCAGGCCTATTCTAATCTAATGGCTCGGTCGAAATAGTTGGTCTGTAAGTAGTCCAATATGAATTGTTGGACATCCACTTGGCTATCACATCCTATTTGTGATGAGGTTATCATTCCAGACTCAATTAAGCTCAAATAAATTGCTGACTTTGTTGCAGACCCAAATCTGTCTGAAATTCTGCCCAGCCACCTGAGAATGGAAGTTATGAGGTACTATTTCACTAATTAAGACGTTCTGGTGTGAAATCTAGATCTTAATGGCCTCTTTAGCACAAAGGAATGCTACAAGTCTCTTGGTGGCACCTTGATACACCCCCTAATGGGTTACGGACTTCAATAAGACCTTTATTCCCCCTACGCACTCTCTGCTTTTATGGAAAATATGGAAAAGAAGGATACCCTTGCAGTCCTTGTTGCGGTGCACTAGGTTGTCCCTTTCCCCAGTCTGTCATATCTACTTGTAAGAAGATGAAACCATCTCACATATTTTTCTCTCCTGCCAGTTTTCTCGAAAACTATGGTGTTGTATGCAGCAGATTTTTCAATGTTTCTTGAGTTTTCATTCGGTTGATGGTTTAATGCATGCCATTGGCACTGCCAACTTCAGTGAGAAGGTTCATGTTCTTTTTTTGCTGCAATGAAGGCTATTTTTGACTTCATCTGGAAGTCCATAAATGAAGTGTTGTTTAATAACACAAAGCCGCAGTTTCACAATGGTGTTCTGAAAATTCATCAGGCCATTCGCATGGCTTCCAATATCCAAACCGGCTATATGGGAAATGATGTTTCTGACATGGTTTTATTGAGATATCTTGGTCTTAATGGTGGGACGAAGAATCCACTTATAGTGAAATACATTCGATGGATTCTTCCACTTCCACAGTGGATAAAGGTTAATGTTGATGGAGCTGCCTCTGGTGCTCCAGGGCCCTCTGGCTGTGGTGGGGTTTTTTGTACCTCTCAGGGGTTTGTCAAAGGATACTTCTTTAATTTTATTGGCAATGGATTCGCCATTGAAGTTGAGATCTGGGCCATTAATAAGGCAATCAGGTATGCTGTCCATTTTCGTTGGAATGAGTTATGGGTAGAATCGGATTCGACTGTTGCAGTTAAAATTTTGAAAGAGTGTTCGAGGATTGTGCCATGGAGGATTATACCAATCTAGATTGACTGTCTTCAGCTTCTTGGATTGCTCTCCTTTAAATCCACGCATGTTTACCATGAATCTAATCAAGTGGCGGATGCTATTGAAAAAAGGGCAATCAATGAGGTTACCTCCTCGTGGTCATTTGTGGCACCTGACTACTGTGTTAATCTTGTTCATGCGAATTATTGTGGTGAGGTTTATTCTCTTCTTTGTAAGGTGTCTTAATGATGTCTTTTACTGTACTTTTAGTTTTATTTTTATTATATTTCCTCATAATAAGGTTCTCATGTCTCCTAGCTTTCTTGGTATAGTGGAATCCCCAACATCAATGTATGATTCCACCATGATCTGGTGGAATTAAAATCAAAATCCCTAACCAAGGATCTTAAAATTATATCTGAGAGAGATATCCCTTTGATTATGCATGAGAGAGGGTGGAGAGAGAGATGAGACAAGAAGAGATTAATCGAGTGTTAAAAGTACCTTGAACCATTGAAGAACAACCTAAAACCCAAATCAAAGGGGGGTCAAAGTAGGAAGAGGGGGATATCCATTTGATTATTCCTGAGAGAGGGAGGAATAATATAGGGGTTTCCCTCTTAAAACCCACATGGGAAAAGTGGTTTTTAATACTTTTAATGGGTGGAATGTTTTTTCCACATAGGTTTCTAAATCATTTATTGACTATATGAGTTGAACAACATCAATCCATCCACCTTTCATGGTTAGGGTGAAATATTTAACAAACCATGTTTCAAACATGTGACATGTCTAAAATTTACTATATCCACCCATATAGTTTCCTCAAACATGCCACATGGTTTCTCAAACTATGCACCTTTGAATTATGGGCCACATTGTTGGGGTTCATGGTTAACATTAACCATGAACCAATCGTGCACCCTAGGTTGTCTTTCTAAAAACTATAACTATGAGCCCCAAACCCCTGGGATGATCATTAAGCCTCTAAACTATTTAAGGATCTTAATTACATCTACAAATTGGTCCTTTTGAAGGGTTCCAGCACTCATAATTCCATTCCAAAAATATGATAAAAATTTGATGCATTCAGTATTTGAAAATTCAAATACCTCCTAAAAGTTTCAACTCTATGTACATGAGATCTTAAAACCACCCCACCTTAATACTAATCATCCATAAGAATCCTTAGTGTTCATGAAAATTAACATCTCGACCAACCTTATTCATGAATACTCTCACAAATGGTTGTGTCCCCCCCTATAAACTCCAAATGTGATTTTAAAGATCGACCATAAAAATTATGTGCTCAATACACCTAGATATGATCTGACACTCATGACCACCACTAAATTATTAAGAAAAAACTTTGCAGATACCATATAACTAGAAAAATGTCTATTTATTCATCATATTCATCAACCAGCGTATGGTTCTCCCAACCATAGGACCTAATACAAGAAGGTTAATTTCAAGCCACGACACTACCCACCATAAAAATTTACTATCGAAACACACATGTTACATTCCCATGACATGACCGGTATGGTTTATAACTCACTGTATCCATTCACACATGAGAACACCATTCCCTTTTCATGATTCAGATCCGAACTATTTAAATTCCAACAAACCATGAATCAATCCTAGTTTCACAGAATTTTTAATGAAAAGGACTCACCAACCATCTAAACACTCCCATTATGTCCAAAAAGAAGTACCTAATGTGGTTTTCAGCACACCAGCTTTAGTCTCACACAAAAATTTTATTCATTCTTACTTTGTCTGGACCTTCTAGGAAACACTTGGCTCAAATCAATGATGCAACACCAACACATTGACCATGATTCCTTTAATCCTTGAGTCATCATATGATTTTTTAGAAATAATCAATTGATTCCATTCCAAACTCCTGGTGTAGCTCCATAGTAAAATCCAAAATATTCAAGATCATCATCATGTCCTACCACATACACCAACATACCCCTGATCCAACACGCACTCAAATTGTCACAAATCTTCTTGATCCCAACACCCATGATCGAACTCCACTAGAAACTATATCCAAACCCATACCTATCATTCACCAAGGAATCCAATATTATTAAGGTCCATTTATCCATAAGCACTAGATTTCAAAAATGGCCATCCAATGACAGATCTAACCATTCTCATGAGCCTTCCCACATGAGAGTTACACACTAGTGACTGAAATCCCAATCCCTACATTAGGATCATCTTGGCCATAGCACTACCAAACAAATCACCCTATAACCATATCTCATGCCCTATCCATCACCAGAAATCACCACTAGCATGGTAAAAAATCTCACTATCGAGCCATGATCCCTACCACCAACACCAAACACCATGTTCCCCAAAAGATTCATGTTAAGGTCCACCCTTGGGTCAACCATTCCATGAAACCTGATCCATTTCTAGAACAACCCTCATCATAGGGGGAGTTCCTTTATTTCTCCCAAAGATTTAGGCCACCACACCCGCAAGCATGTCTTTACATACCATATTCCCTCGACCCACTAACGGTCATTGTTTATCCCATCACCCGACTCACAATTTAGTTAATTATACCATACCCATAAAATTTGGTTGTTCTCTTTGACATGTCAGTCTTGACACACTTAGATCTCCATTTGGAATCCTCTTCAAAAAAATTCACCTCATGCATACCATGATTTATCCCATATCGGCCCATCACATTACATATCCCTAGAACCATAGGTGCTCATCCTCGATCCATGATGTGTTAACCTCCTCCACATTCTGACCCTCCACAAGAATCCATTCCAGTCATGAGCTTCCACCCTCACTACTTGAACCGCATTCAAACACACATTCCATGTGTCATACTAGACCTACCATTAGAATCAAACCTTGATTTCCAACATATACACTATTACAAAACCTTGATCACCTCCTATGCACTAGTCTCACACCCCAAATCACCTCTTGTGATTATCTTAACTAATGAAACCCCCAACATGGGATAACAACTCTGATAGGTCACCCCCAATCATACGAACTAGAAACTCACTAACATTCGATTAAAAACTAAGAGCCTTTAGGTCTCCCACCTAGCCCAACCAGTCAGGTCTCATAATGATCACAACTTATGGTCATCATACATACTCCCATATCATCCAATAACAACACATTTTCCAATGACCATCCGTTAATAGGGAACCCATCCTCTATGAGAATCTATACATAAGACATATCCCTTAAGGATTGCATCTCATAGGTCAAATGTACACACACACGGCATAATCCTAGATAGTCCATGTCGAATCACCATCACTAGGTTCATTTATGTATAATACCATTACAATATATGTGGGAAAAAATATATAGGTTGTTACTAGAATTTTAAATAACCAAACCTAGGTAACAACACCCTAAAAGGGGTTTATCATAGGAAACTAGTTCCATACTGACCCACCAAGGTCATTGCAGTCCTTCTGCATGAGGACAGAGTCATCATCCTCCCTATCATCCATCTCACCATAGATCGAAATGACCTTCCATATAATGGAAATACATATACAATTCATCCAAGTTGGTTAGAATTTCACTGAGTTCTTATACGAGAAAATTCTATATGATTAGTTGTTGAAAATTTAAACCAATAATCTTAATTCAACTGTTAAAATGCACACTAGAAAGCCTGTAAAATATGGATCGTACATCACTAATATTACTCATGAGACACCTCTTTCTTATACAATCCAAGAGTCAAAGTCAAACCACTATCCAGTTTAAAATGATCCCGGAGTCAGAGTATATAATAATCAGAAACCTCAAACATCCTTGTGATTCACCCAAGGTGTATGTCACGAACCGAATCTGGTTGCCGCCAAAACCGGAACCAAACCCAGCCTGTGACATGACCCAAAGGGCGTTCCCCATCCCCATGGGCTGGCACAAGTGCCCGGGTATCATTTATTTAGGTTTGGGAACGATTTACCCGAATATGAACGCATAAACCATTAAAAACAATCAATAAACTGAATCTGAAAAATTTATACCAAACGATGTTTAAAAAAAACAAGAACTGAATACATAGGTTTAGAGTCAATAAAAAAGGTCCAAAGACACAATGGAACATAAACAAAACATCCCCATGGACTCCACATGACAATGGGTCATCACCCCCAAGTCGTCTCCACTACTCCGCCCCAAGAATGAGGACTAACACCCTAAACCGCCATCACCCTTAGCCTTTCCTTTACCTGGGTCAAAAAAAAGGTCTACTTACACCCAAGGGGTGTAAGTAGGGTGTGAGCCTAAGCCCAATAGGATACCACCCTATGATTCCAAGGTGCATGCAATACGAGGTGAAAAAGCAAGCAGTTTTAATATGCAATTAAAAGCGTTGACAAATTCCACGAAATGAAACTTTAAATTGAAAACATTTTTCAAGATAAAACATTTAGAATGTTAACACATTTAAATAGGAATATTAGATACTGCATTATAATTCCAAATACACCCAAATACAAGTGCAAATACAACAAATCCATTGAGCAACAAAATCGGGAACACCCCTAGGCACTAGATAGTCTCAGGCCCCATGTACCTCGTACCTCAGTGTAATGTAACCATAGTAAAATCCTTTCTCGTGCACGAGCCACTAGTAGGGAACATACCCATAACCTAGTGGTCCACAATCATCATCCACATAGTTTAGTTATAGTTGTCGTTATCCAAATGCTAAGTGAAACAGGGACAAAACCCATCCGGTCCACTAGCCGTACTAGTACAAATCTGCCCCACCTAGGTACCCGGGCTTCCCCCTTTGTGCTCAAACAATTTCAGGATTTAACACATATCCATTTTAATGTAAAACACCACTACTGGTCACATACACCAAATACAGTATCTATCTCATTTTATACCACTTAAAACACACAACAAACTCTTTGAATTTGAATAAATCAATTTCTCAAAATCTCGTGTAGTTTTGCACACAAAACCCCTTAAGAAACCCACTTGTACACGATGTTCACAATTGTAAGTTACAAAAACAGTAAAGGCATCCCAATAAATATAAATTAAAACAACAAATCAATTTTTGGGCATCCCATGTTAAACAAGAAGTGTTATCTTTGTAAAACCTTCATTTTCACACAAAAGTGGAACCAAAACTTAACTTTCTTTACAAACACAATTAAAACCCATTTTTTTGCAGAAATTACCAAAGGGGATAAACATTATAAACAGTATTTTATTCCTTATTATAGATCAATAAAAACAACTAATTATTTATAGGGCATCCCCAAATAAACAAACAAAACACTTCTTTGGAAAACCCCCAATTTCACACCAAATTGGCATTTTAAATTCAATTGCAATAGAAACATCATTAGAACCAATTTTTTCAGCAATAATAAAATTATATAAATCTGAAAATATGATAAATACAGCATGCTAATACACATAGATTGCATCAACATTGGAATCACCTACCAAATCAAATGAAACCATTGAATCCTTTGTGCGAAAACACAAACGCACCACCGCCGCACCTCAAGAAGGGTAGATCAAACCTAAAAATAGAAAATTGGACCAAGAAAACCCAAGGTTAAACCTTAGGTTCGAACCCCTACCCACTGGTCATTGTTCACTTCAATAAAAATGGAGGAAACCCTAAAAACAATAGAATGAAACACTAATCAATTTGAAAGGGGAAAAGAAATGGACAAACTTACTTGAGAAATCTAGAATGAATCTCCACAAAACACAAGAATATGAAATTGAAAACGTCCAAAACTTAGGGTATGTTCTCACAAGAATTATTAGGTCATTTAAGAATTGGAATGGAGGGAAAATAGTATGAATTGAAAGAGTTATGATTGAATGAACATACCTCATCAAATCTGTCCGATTTTAGAAACCCTAAGCTGTTCGTCCCAAAATCGCGATCCTAAGAGCTCCAAAGAGGGGGGTAAAGAGGCTGGGGGAGCTTCGGGGTGTAAGGGCCGCATATGAGGCTTGGAATCACCGAAAAACACTTAAAATTGAATAAGTTATTAAATATATAAAATTAATTTTTAAAACTACATATGGGCTTCCAGGCAGGCCCAATCCCATAAATAAAAACCCAACTAAACCATGGTTATGGATTTCCAAAGGCTCCATATTTTAATTGTAGTGTTAATATATCAGGGGAGGACATTTAGGAGTTGGAATGAGTGAAAAATATTAAAAAATGAATAAGTTATAAAAGAATCAAAATTTATTTTTAAATCTGGAATTGGGCTCACGGTTTGGCCCAATCCACGAAAACTCACCTATTCTCTATAAAACCATTGAAACCCCCAAAACAAAGCATTAATGGAAATTAAAATAAATTTAAATTTAAAATAAGCTATGTATGTGACAATTCTCCCCACCATAAAAACTTTCCACCCCGAAAAGTCACAACAAGACCAAATCAACAACCAAACCCAACTGAGAAACCAAGAAGTACTCCCTTGCCAGGTTTCTTCCCCAAAGGCCAAAACACCTCCAGTGATCAATGAAGGAAGGAATACTCTCAAAAATCAAACTTACACCACTTTCCTAAAACCATCAAGAACATTCAGGCTTTATCCCAAATAAAAACTCCTCAAACACAATCTGAACAATACTCAAGCAATTCACCCAAACGAACAACAACTTTGAACAAGGTTACACTTACCTTACTTTAACTAAACCATTGGGTGCTCTCCAGTCCAAATGTTTACTCAAGAATGATGTTGGTATCTAGATAGATCTGAACGAGACTATCTACACCAATCCAAGACCATGGAAAAATCTAAGTTACTGGTACGGGGGGACACAAATACGCTCCCCACCATAAGAGACAACCAATATTTTTTTGAGACATAATCAAGAGACTAACAGGGGGAGGCCTAAATGGACTCACCGGTACAAAGGATATACTTCCATAAGAAATTTACAAAATAAATTATATAAGACTCATAGTGGGTCTCCCCACCATAAGAACCAACCATCTTAACCAACCATCACTGGCCGGTAAAGAAAGACCCCAAAATTTAAAGAGTTGGGGCGACCACATGGTTAGTTTGCACGGTTTGGGAAGCCATACACTAATAGTTGGGATCCTTCTTTCAGCATGGTTTTCTAGGGCATGGTAACTATTATCCATGTGAAAACTGTGTTCACAAACACGGTAGAAAAACTTCAAACCTTTCTCTAAAGACTCAGTGGAAACCAAAAGAGGGAGGGAATAACATTGGGTGATGACATGGGCACACGGCCCTCCACCTATTTCCACCGAACATGGACAACAGAAGAATGATTATGACACCATAGGTTTAAACACTTCCTATCTTTCACACTGAGGATATGAAATTTTACAAGGGTTTAAATGACCCTGTGATTTCCCCTGACTATGATCCAGATTCTCTCCGTGACCTATGGTTGGAGCTCAAATGACTGAAGCATCTTCGGCCTCACAGTTAGTCTTCGGAAACCCACTAAATGAGAATTATTCTTTCGGTGCCACCAACAACTACACCACACCCCAAGATAAGTTTTCTAGACATAACAAATTCCATACTCACTTTACCCTATCTCGATATTTCACTGAAACTAGGGCTAATAAGATGCACACACATCACACCTTGTTTCTTTAGGTGATAAACAATAGAATTAAAGAACACCTACACTCACCTTCCTCTAAAATGGAAGATTTTGAAGTTTTTACAAGGGAGACATTCACCCAACACAATAGGGACTCTTGTAGGATTTCACGACTTTCACCTATATGGTCAATCGATCACATGACATCATAAGGCATCACTGAACATGGCCATTGCGACTGTTATAAACAATGCATGGAGAGGGACCTTATAAAACATCCCCAAACAACACACAATTCTAGAATGTGGCCACAATATCCTATTGTGACCATATTTCCCACACTGGTGGTTTAACATGAACTCATGCTTCAAAGAAACTTTGAAGAACCCCAAAGGACCTCTTAGACACCATCGAGACACTCATCTACACTAACAACTGTAGACCACATCCACCTTCGATGAATCAGGAAACATAAGAAACTATGGTCTCTTTCACCCTTCCACGAGCACTCTCTCGTTACAAGAGGATCTAAAAATAAAATAAAGGAATGGCTGTAGACTCAATCTAAAAATATCAAGAAAAAAAATATTCCTTATATTGATCAACTGGAGGGTCTTCAAACGGCGAAACAATCCGGGTTGCACTTCAGTTGTGCACTAACCTTTAATGGGGGTGTAACTTATCCAACGGTTGAACCCATGGACCCAACCAAGATGGTCCATTAGTCAAGATATACCACAAACCAGATACAAACACATGATGGGAACCATCATAAAGACGTCCCAAAACATTTTTCAAAAGAGACCACTAACTGTCCCTATAACACAACTTACTGACCAAACCCAAACCCAAAACACAGACCAAACAGGAGGGGTTCTTGGACTCAAAACATCCCACAACATCAACATTATCAAAAACCCATAATACAAACTATACCAAACTATTCATCAATACATCATGTTTTTCTTTAAAACTATTTCTTTGAAAACAAACGGTTTTGCAGTAAGCATATCCACCAATGGTACCCCATGGGCCTCACACATGCATGTTTTTGTGTCACACCGGGCACCCTCCTCATAACCATCCCAGCACTCATCCACTCATGCCATCAACCATCCATCATCCCATATAACCCAATGCATGTGGTCACTCATGGAAATACCAAAGGGTAAAACAAAAATTCCTTCCACTTTTCAAAAACAAAATGCTCAACCAACCCAACCATTTTCTCAAAACTGCTAACAATGAGATCAAAATCCCAATTCATATCTTACAAAACATTTCATAAGGACACAAACATAAAAAAAGAACTCACTTTCAAGTTATTCACATCAATTTCAAAACATATCATCCCATTAAAACACCCTTTAATCGTTTAGAAAACTATATTGGAAACACTTTTGAAAACCAACTTCAATATGGTTTCGGATTTCAAAAGAGGTGTAAGCATACTATTTTCCATTTCAAAACAATTCTGAAAATTCAGTTCCACCATTTCATAAATCAAAACATTCCATATTTATTTGAAACTAATTTCACAAAAACTTTACAATTCTTAAAACCAAGTCAGTTTAAAACCAAAGTTCCAATATTTCAAAACTAAAGAACACAAGACAATGCGAGAGGAAACTAGTTTCAGTGGGTGACTTGGACATATGGTTGGCGGCCATATTCCAATCACTTCACTATCACATAGATTGTTCTAGGGAATATCCCCAGCTCCACATGGCTTGCCAGGCCCTGCAAGCTTACTGAGACCATTAACCCAACTCTCTTTTCATTTCCCCTAACCATCATTAAAACAAGAAAACCAAAGGACTTAGATAAATCCTGACTTCCCTAGGAAACTTGAATCCTTTCATGAGGTGTGGTGATCAGGCACACTACCCATAACTATAATACCAAGTCCCTACAATCCTAACTCCATGATATCCTAACTCTTCCCGAAATAACATGACCCAAAGAGTTAACATGAACCTGCCTCTGATACCATTTTGTCACGAACCGAATCTGGTCGCCACCAAAACCGGCACCAAACCCAGCCCGTGACATGAACCGAAGGGCATTCCCTATCCCCACGGGCTGGCACAAGTGCCCGGGTATCATTTATTTAGGTTTGGGAACTATTTACCCAAATATGAACGCATAAACCATTAAAAACAATCAATAAACTGAATCTGAAAAATTTATACCAAACGATGTTTAAAAAAAACCAGAACTGAATACATAGGTTTAGAGTCAATACAAAAGGTCCAAAGACACAATGGAATAGAAACAAAACAGCCCCATGGACTCCACATGACAATGGGTCATCACCCCCAAGTCGTCTCCACTACTCCACCCCAAGGATGAGGACTAACACCCTGAACCGCCATCACCCTTAGCCTTTCCTTTACCTGGGTCAAAAAAAATTTCTACTTACACCCAATGGGTTTAATTAGGGTGTGAGCCTAATCCCAATAGGATACCACCCTATGATTCCAAGGTGCATGCAATACGAGGTGAAAAAGCAAGCAGTTTTAATATGCAATTAAAAGCGGTGACAAATTCCACGAAATGAAACTTTAAATTGAAAACATTTTTCAAGATAAAACATTCAGAATGTTAACACATTTAAATAGGAATATTAGATACTTCATTATAATTCCAAAGACACCCAAATAAAAGGGAAAATACCACAAATCCACTGAGCAACAAAACCGGGAACACCCCTAGGCACTAGATAGTCTCAGGCCCCATGTACCTTGTACCTCAGTGTAATGTAACCATAGTAAAATCCTTTCTCATGAACGAGCCACTAGTAGGGAACATACCCATAACCTAGTGGTCCCCAATCATCATCCACATAGTTTAGTTAGAGTTGTTGTTATCCAAATGCTAAGTGAAACAGGTACAAAACCCATCCGGTCCACTAGCCATACTAGTACAAAACCGCCCCACCTAGGTACCCGGGCTTCCCCCTTTGTGCTCAAACAATTTCAGGATTTAACACATAACCATTTTAATTTAAAACACCACTACTGGTCACATACACCAAATACAGTAGATATCTCATTTTATACCACTTAAAACACACAACAAACTCTTTGAATTTGAATAAATCAATTTCTCAAAATCTCGTGTAGTTTTGCACACAAAACCCCTTAAGAAACCCACTTGTACACGATGTTCACAATTGTAAGTTACCAAAACAATAAAGGCAGCCCAATAAATATCAATTAAAACAACAAATCAATTTTTGGGCATCCCATGTTAAAAAAGAAGTGTTATCTTTGTAAAACCTTCATTTTCACACAAAAGTGGAACCAAAACTTAACTTTCTTTACAAACACAATTAAAACCCATTTTTTGCAGCAATTACCAAAGGGGATAAACATTATAAATAGTATTTTATGCCTTATTATAGATCAATAAAAACAACTAAGTATTTATAGGGCATCCCCCAAATAAACAAACAAAACACTTCTTTGGAAAACCCCCAATTTCACACCAAATTGGCATCTTAAATTCAATTGCAATAGAAACATCATTAGAACCAATTTTTTCAGCAATAATAAAATTATATAAATCTGAAAATATGATAAATACAGTATTATAATACACATAGATTGCATCAACATTATAATCACCTACCAAATCAAATGAAACCATTGAATCCTTTGTGCGAAAACACAAACGCACCACCGCCGCACCTCAAGAAGGGTAGATCAAACCTAAAAATAGAAAATTGGACCAAGAAAACCCAAGGTTAAAACTTAGGTTCGAACCCCTACCCACTGGTCATTGTTCACTTCAATAAAAATTGAGGAAACCCTAAAAACAATAGAATGAAACCCTAATCAATTTGAAAGGGGAAAAGAAATGGACAAACTTACTTGAGAAATCTAGAATGAATCTCCACAAAACACAAGAATATGAAATTGAAAACGGCAAAAACTTAGGGTATGTTCTCACAAGAATTATTAGGTCATTTAGGAATTGGAATGGAGGTAAAAGAGTATGAATTGAAAGAGTTATGATTGAATGAACATACCTCATCAAATCTGCCCGATTTTAGAAACCCTAAGATGTTCGTCCCAAAATCGCGATCCTAAGAGCTCCAAAGAGGGGGGTAAATAGGGTTGGGGAGCGGCTGGGTGTAAGGGCCGCATATGAGGCTTGGAATCACCGAAAAACACTTAAAATTGAATAAGTTATTAAATAAATAAAATTAATTTTTAAAACTGCATATGGGATTCCGGGCAGGCCCAATCCCATAAATAAAAACCCAACTAAACCATGGTTATGGATTTCCAAAGGCTCCATATTTTAATTTTAGTGTTAATATATCAGGGGAGGACATTTAGGAGTTGTAATGAGTGAAACATATTAAAAAATGAATAAGTTATAAAAGAATCAAAATTTATTTTTAAATCTGGAATTGGGCTCACGGTTTGGCCCAATCCACGAAAACTCACCTATTCTCTATAAAACCATTGGAAACCCCAAAAACAAAGCATTAATGGAAATTAAAATAAATTTAAATTTAAAATAATCTATGTATGTGACATTGTAAATCATATACAACCATAACATCATAAACTAAAACAGAAATATCGACCCTAGTAACATGGGCTTCTTATCAGAATAATTGTTATCAACACCCCAGTCTGATATACCTCACAAGGTTTGATATATTACTAAATATTCAGCCTAGAAATCTTGAAATAGAAAGATAAAAACAAAATTAATGCTTTAATACCACTATGTAATGTCCCGCTCCTTCTCACTCTATGAACACTAACCAGACCGATTCACCACATGACCTTAGAAGCACCTTCTCATAAGAAAGAGGCTACCAACTAGAAGTGGGGGTCTAAGGTGGTACTTTGGGGACACTATAACCCCTATATTAGAGTGTGAAATAATAAATAAAATAAACAATCATCATATATCATGATAAAAATAAATCATAATTAAATAAATGAAAAAAGACCAAATAAATAAAAGAAATTCCATAAAGTTCTAAATAACCATATCATATATACAACTAACATCCCACTAGGCCTACTAAATATACATATAAAAATAAAATAAAATAGAAGAATTTACTCTATTAATTCATGGGTCATAACTCATCCCAACCTCTATATACTACCTTGATCCAACCCACTCAACCAAACTTGGGCTTCATCCCAACATGTTCTTTTAACCAAGTGAATGTATTCTCAGGTACCCAAGCGCAGTTGCAACCCAAGAAGGGTGTGAGTAAAAAACTCAATAAGGAGCCCCCAATGTGGTCCCGTACTAATAAACAAATGTAGTGATATGTGAATGTGATGTGATTTTCTAGAATAAATAAAAAATAAATAAATTATTGTTAATTATTATTTTCATAAAACTGAATGATTTTACCTGCTTTGATCAGTGGTGGGGTGTTATTGATCACATAATGAAGATCGTGCCTCCCAAGTAACATGTAGGTTCCAAATATATAAAATCCCCAACAAATCCTCCTGACCATAGGGACCCATCACACATACTTTCTGTTATCTGAGCTCCTATTCCATGGAAACACCTATAATAAACCTCACGAATATGGGGATGAGGCCCATGATAGTCCTATAATCTAGGTTAAAAATTAATGGAATCCACAATCATATTCGATCAACTATGGGTATGAGTCCCACAACATTCCTATCATCCGGGCTCTAAATCTATAGCATCCCATATCATATCCTCTTAATTCTGGGGATGTGCCCCATGAAAATCCTATCATATGGGATTTAAATTCATAGAAACCCCTATCATAACCAATCCCTAAATCCAAGTTGTCTCTAAAAATGATCTCCAAATCTATGGTATATCCAATCTTATCTGAATCCAAAATGTGGTATCCCAACCATGCACCATCTACCCAAACGGTAAATTCCACAACCCATCAAGAATAAAAACAAAGGTCTGACCAAAAACTATGACCATCATCACTGTATATATCCCCTCAGACTCACTTTTCTTATACAGGTCACATGGGAACAACTACTACCATCCCACATACACCTTCTCAGGTTCAATCTGTCAATAGGGAACCCAATGGGTCCCCTTATTCTCAGTTAAATAGATGCAACCTCATAGGGTTCTTCGGTCTTAGTCACAGTCTTGGTTCAACAATTTAAGCACTAGGACATCATATCCCATAATATAATAAAAAAGGTACCAAGAAATCACTATCTACATGAGGTCTCATTTTATTATCTCAATAAAGATATGGACCACAACCTATCTCGGTCCATAGGATCACTCTGGTTCAATTTTCTCACCTACCCAATCTCATCAAACCAATGATTTATCCACCTAGGTTTGGAAACATTAGATAGAAGAGGTTCACTCATCCCACCTCATCAAGATGAGTTTGAATGGATTGAATCACAAAAAGGGTCCTCCAAGTCTTATATGGCCTAGAATCACTAGTCCACCCTCACCTCAATATTAGAGAAATCCCAAGCTTCTATAAAAGAGCTTGTGAGTCTCATCTATTTTGGACTCACCTCCCAGAAGGTTTGGAGTCCACCTATAATCATAAGGGTCCTAACCTCAACCAATAGAGGATGAGGCATCGATATTTAAAATTGGGGTTGTTCAGGACCCCTAGAATTCTAATACTTTATACATTCAATTTAATTTAAAGAAAAAAATTTAATTTTTTAAAATTAACCTTGGGAATCACCCTAAACAGCATGCCCGAGCACCCACATGCAACATAAACAAACATAATTTCCACAAGACAAGTATGTGAGACCACCTACCTTTTACCGAATATTTTTCCATTATGACCAAGGTCCAGAAGGACCTACCAAGAACCTTCCAATCCCATCTAACCTCATCCAAAGAATCTAAGGCCCATTATCACAACCAAACCACCAAAATTAATTAATTATAACCATATTATAAATTTTTAATTAATATAAAAAATTGTAATTAATTAAACTATTTACCCAAATAAGAATAATTCCCAAATTATCATCGGTTGATCTTATCATATCAGGTCTTGATAAAATGCTTTCCGAAATTTTTTTAATACCCTCAATCTTGAACTAAGAAAAAAATATAACTAGTGATATCAAAAAAATTATTAATTTAATTAAATTTAAGATCAAAATATTTTAAAATCACCACAATGAAATACCTCAATGAAATGGTATGTGGGGATGTGTGGGTGAAATCTCATGATGTCCTCTTCCTAGGAAGAGTAGAAGCCCCATTATCAATGTCTAATTCCACCATGATCTGGTGGAATCGTAATAAAAACCCCTTTACAGGGAACTAAAAATTAGATTAGGGAGAGAGTAAATGAGAAAATATCAATGGAGGGTTAAGAATACCTTTAATTAATTAAAAATGTCCCTAAGAACACTATAAATCAAAGGGAGATCAATGGGGGAAGAGGGGGAGATCCCCCTGGTCATGTACAAGAGAGGAATGAAGAATGGAGGGGGCTACATTCTTAAAATAAATGGGGGAAACATGATATCTTCTCACTTTTAATGGGACCCATGGTTTTAAAACCCATACTCCAATTTTGTGGGTGGTATTTTTTCAAGTGATCCAACTCACATGGTTACGACACATAGTTTAACTGACTGTGTACCAACTATGAGACATGCCTGTAATTTACTGTAGATACTCACATGCTTTCCTAGGACCTTCAGTATGATTTCTCAAAATTTGTGCTTTTTCATTCTATCCAATTAGGTTGGGGTGAACATTTATCACTAATCATGTTCCCTATGATGCCTTTCCAAAAACTTTAACATTGAGACTAAAACCCCTAGTATTGTTGTGGAACCTATAAACCCTCTAAGGAAGTTCAATCCAAGTCTAAATTAGGACTTTTGTAGGGTTCCAACTCTTAAAATTCCATTTCAAAAATCCTATCAATAGCTGACTTGGTTAATATTGGAAAATCCAAATTCCTTCAGAAAATTTTAGCTCACACAAACATGGGATCTTACATGTTCTTTGGAGATACAACATAAATTGATCATCAGGAATCCCTTGTATATTGATAAACTCATATACATATATATGATCCACCATCCACCCCTATAGAACATGGAATGAACAATGAGATAGAACGATGCCCTTTCCTTGAAAATATGACCTAGATAGTGGTATAGTTTCACAAGCACTGGAATAGCCTAATGATTTTTCTACCACTAGAAAATTACACTAACATCACAGAAGTTCTAAGGATTACCTTAGTTTTTAATATAAAACTAAGAGAAATTAACCAATTGTGAATATTTCAAAGAAAGATGATAGCAGAACTGGGCGATCATCTTTAGAAGAGACCCCACATACCCAACTATTGAATTTTCCTTCTTCTATGGTTGGATAATAAGAACCTATATTTTTAATAGTTACGAAAGTCAAAAAAAACTCTAGGTCTCTTTTACTATTGTTATTTTTTGGTTTTCTTCATGAATCAAGCTACTCATGCTCTAATAGGAACTTAAACCCCAAGATGGAAATTGTTTCCTAGGATCTCTTCTGTTAGATTAAATAAATCCCCATTAATTATAGGGGTCCTCTTAGAATTATCCTATTGAAAATTTTGGAGGATAAATTCATTTTACATGATCCCTATAATTGGATCCATATTGATCATTCACAAATTCTAGAGACTCAACCCAATCTCTTTATACACTATATTTATGGTATTAGTGTCTAGACAACATCTAGTGATGAGGTCTAGGAAAATACACCTGTTATGATTGGTAAAGGTTGCAAGAACAAGGTAGATTCTTATAAATATACTACCTTTAGCTCATTCTGAAATTCTTTATAGTTTTGTTGCACCCATAAATTCCACCCCTAATTTATTCCATAAAGTGATCATGATTGAAAATACTAGTTCATCAACCAACCAAATTTTTGACTATTTGATGATTGCCTTATAATGTACTTGTAGACATAAGTATCAGGATTGGGATCACATAGTTATTCTTCAAAATCCAATAGATTATACCCTAAAACATAGCCTTCCATGTTTTTGTATTACTTGATGAAACCATCATATGGGGATACAATGGTATGAATCATTTCTAGGTTCTTGATAATCCAAAGAGGTGATTAATTTCATTTTCGAGGTTCTATAATTGGATAATATTCTGGAATACTAAGCACATAGAAGGGGAGCCCTTATGACAATTAGTATTCCCAAAGACACATCCATATGAGGTTGTAAAGGAAAGTATGTGATTACTAAATATTCTAGTGGTATTCGTTTCTGCCAAAGTGTTATTTTTAGATATCCAAATTGTATTACCCTAACGAGTATAGTACTAGTAAGGGGTTGATCCATAGGGATAAAGTGTTATTTTTTCCTTTATTATCTAGTTTTTATTTGATTTAGTGTATTGTACTGAAATTAGAGTTGATTTATTTAATGTTTTAATGAAAAGGTGATTGGATTTTAATTTCTTATCAAATTACTTAAAGGATAAAGAAAAACATGGGAATTTGATTCTGATGCAAATTTGGAGGGAAATGTGTCAAGGCTGTGGATTTTAAGAAGTTGTTATTAAATCAATTTTCTTATGAGGTTGTCTTGTTTATGATAATTCAAATCTCTAGATTAATTATGTAACAGAACCCCCTTGGTCTGGTAAGTTCTATTTAAAACAATGGAAGTCAGTTACATTAGTCTGTAAATTGATTTCTCTTAATTTATATTAATCGTAGCCCTTTTGAGATGATTAAAACACCCAATTTTCATGGTTTTTTTAACCCTAATTCCTTAAGGGATCCCTAGAAATCCCATTCTTGGTCCGATACGATATTTCTAGTGATATTTAAAAAGGTTTATTAAGGAATTGTGAGGAAGAAAAAGATAAACAATACGATTACAACATCACAATTGACAAATTATAACATTCATTTATCCACAGTCCCAACACATAGGGAATTTTAGATACTCATGGAGTAGATATTAATTAAATAACTTGAAGTATCTGAACACATCTTCTTGAAAGATTTGGGGAGAAGTTCGTCGGGAAGGTAGCACAGAAGCACCTTCATTTCTCTCTTCTCTCTTCTTTATATATCTTCTTCTCTTCTAGGCCATACTCAGAGTGATCTTCCTTAAAAATGAATGATATATGAATGAGTGAATGTATAAATACCAAAATTTGAGGTCCTTCCACCTATTTATAGGTTTTAGGAGTACAGGTCGTGTAAAGGAAAGTACACGGCGTGTACTCTTTTCAATGTGCTTCTTCCATATTTTTCTCCGATGATGGGTGACCTAACATGTCATATTTGAATTGGAACATGGTGCCTCCTATTAAGTATAGGTACATGGTTTTTAGAGCCACCATACATGGTGTGTACTCGCATTCATTGGCCACCAACCACTTCTAGAAGGTCCACATAGTGTGTATACTGGTGTACACGGCGTGTAAAGGTCAGCCAAAAACATGGGCGTGTAGACTTCTTCTTAGCCACCATCCACTTCTAGAAGAGGATACACAACGTGTATATGATGTGAAAATAATTTACATTCTTCTGGTAACTTGGAAATGTACTTGTACTAGCCAATCTGTGTCAGGGTTTTGGTACACGTCGTGTATCTAAAAGTACACGGCGTGTATTTTAAAATTTTTGATTAAATTTCTCCCGATTTGTGTCTTTGTCATGGAAATACATGAAAAGAATTATGATCACTGAATTACAACATTTTAACTCCAAAATAACTTGTATTTGGTAAAAACATGTTTTAAAAACTCGATAAAATGTTCGAAAATGTATACACAAATTAGGCACATCAAACTCCCCCACACTTAGTCATTTTCTTATCCTCAAGAAAAATCTCAAAATCTAATCAATAGTACCCATATTACCAAAAGGGAATCATTCAACTTTAATTATACTTATAAATACTATAGGCATAGAAAAAGACTTTATAAAGGCACAGAAACACATTTCAAGGTTAAATGATATTATAATCATGCCTCTTTTATTGTTGAATTATAAAACTTCCATTCTATTTTATGTACATCGTTCAACATTTCACAATTACACATGCCACCTGATGATTTACCTCACTAGAAAATAATACTCTCATCACTCAAGACCATTTTATCATAGATGTTCTCAATCTTAAGTATATACACTCTATCCATAGGCTTTCAAGTGTTCTCATTCTCTACTTTAGAAATTTAAATCACAAAAATCATGAGGGCTTTCATTAAGGTTCAAATGTTTCTGAGGATAAGTATTGGTAGGTAATAATGTGAAAAATAATCTCAAAGGCTTGAAAAAGGAGGATAAATTCTTATACAATAATGAATTATATTAAAAAATTAGAGCTTAATGAAAATCCATCCCCAATCAAGATCTCTTAAAAAGGATATCATCACCATGATAGTCTTTTTCCAAAATGGGTTCATAAACCATCCGTAAAGTGTAATAAATGAACTTGGTCACTCTTTTTCATTTTTTTAATAAAAAAAATAAACCACAAAGAATACAATGGGTAGTAGGATATGGAACCCTTTTTCACAAATGAAAAAGTGAAAAACTCCCCCACACTTAAATTCATGGTTGCTCACAAAAATTTACCATGAAAACCCAAAAATTCCTCTGTAAAGATCAAGTGAATAATCATGAAAAATTATAAAATAATTAGGGTAGGAAGGAAAAATAGGCTTGTAATATAGCTTCCTATCAATGAAATTCATGGTTTCTAAGGGTTTACAAAGATCATATATAGGGTAGGTCTCAAGGTCAAAGGGGTTGAAAAACAATCAAATGCCTCAATCATTTTAATGGGATTAAAAAATCTTCATGTTTTTAAGAGAAAAACTAGAAAATTCTGGTAGTTATGCATATCCCAGTAATTTCTCAAGAAAGAGGGTATAAGAAAGAATATGTCAAAAAGGTTTAGAATACCTCTTGGGAATGAGTGAAAAGATAAAGGGTTAGTCAAGTCATGGCATGAATAAAAATGAATAGTCTAGTAAAAATAGATAGTCAAGAATTTATGTCAGAAAATAAACTATATCAGCAATCATTTTAAAATAATTTATTACAATTCTAAAATAATCATGTAACGTCTAAAATTCTCAACTATTCCTTTATTATTTACAATTATAATTAACCAAAAAATTTCCACAGTTTTAAAATATTTCATCTATTAATGATGTCTCCAAGATTTTTTCAAGGGAAAAAGAGAAGTGTAGGTAGAGAGGCTCCCCCACACTGAATAGGGCACAGGGTCCCCCAAGTGCCATAGAAAGGTGGAGAAGGTGATGTGGGGAAAAAAAGTGGACCAGGACAAGGGGAAGTAATGGAAGAAGTAAAACTAGAAAGAAAAAAAGAAAACAACAAAAACCTGAAAAACAATAATCTCCTCGTGTCTAGGTGAAGAAAGATGCGAAGTGGTGGATAAATAAATCCCAAAGCATGCTAGAGTACCTGTGATAGTCATGGAGAGAGAAAAATACAAGCATACACAATAGAACACATGCACAAGATATCACAATAATATATATATATATAATGAAAGAAAGTTTCCCAAAAACCAGTTAGGGGGTCGCCTTAGAAGAGGAATCATCCCATACAGAAGCAGTCGACAGAGAAGGATCAGCAGCAGGGGAAGATGGAGGCTCAGAAGCTGCACTCAGAAGAGAATCTATAGTAGTTGTAGCCACAAGAGCTGGACTTGGAATAGAAGTCATGATAATGATCTCGGGACTAGAAGTAGAAGAGGTAGCAGTTGGGCCAGTAGTGGAGGGAAGAACTGATTATGCTGAATAACAAGCCCCAACATCTACTCGAGCTGTTGAAGAGTCTGATCCATAGTATCCTAGCAGTGCTCTACCTCAGTTAGGTAGAGGGTAAAGGAGAGATCAACCGAAGGGGCGAAGGGAGGTGGGGTGGTAGAAGGAACATAAGAAGAGGTAATGGTGGAAGAAGAAGGGGATTTGGGTGGGGAAGGAGGTGTAGGGATAGCCTTGGGGACAGGAGGGTTGGCAGGGGTGGTGGTGGGGCCAGGGAAAGGATGTAAGTGCCCCCCTTCTTCTGGACCAATCCCATGCAAATAAGTATGAGAAAGTCCATCTGTTGGGGGGAACCTAATTGGTCGTGAGGAATGGAAGGCTTGAAAATGCTGAGGTGGTGGGCAAGGCAAGTGGCGTAAAACCTACCATTCAGGGTTCCTTGACATGGCCATTGAACATGGCATGGAAGTAAGAGGTGGCAAGGTATGGTAGGTCTGGGTAGTCCTGTCGAATGATGAAGGTGAGGAGCTCCAAGTCATGGTCAGTCACAGCCCCCAAATCCTTGTGGAAAAGAAAAAGGATGGCACTAAAGAACTAGTGGGTGAAGTGGAGGATAGGGTCAATGATGAGGGTATTATTCTGGGAAGTGGGGGTGTAGCGGTGGTCAGGCCCAGCAATATCCTGCCACATGGAAATGATCTCAGAACTCTCTAGTTGGGTCAGGGTGGAGAAAAGGGGTGGGGTGATGGGATGGGGATATAAACCACACCCTCAGCCAAAAACGGTCATGGTAAGGGGAAAAGGCCAACTGCCCAACCGAAATCGAACCACTGGGATAGTGTCGGTAGGTGTCTCCCGGTACTCAGGCTCGTTGAACTCGAAGGAAGAAGAAAACTCCAAAAATAAATATCTGAAAATAGGAGGGCTGACCTAGAAGATTGTGAGTAATGGTGTGTTCCTGAGGAGATCCTCTATATCTCTCTAGATACCCAGTTGTTGAGGTACACTACTGTCAATATAACAGATGCTCAATAGGATCAGGTGGCAAGAGAAGTTCTGGAATCTGTCGTGTGCGAGGTCGGTAATAAAGAACACCATGTAAAGAAAGGGGATACCCACAGGGGCCAGCCTAGGTGGTGTAGTAGCAGGGGCTGGCTCTGGTGGTGGAGCAGCCGTAGTTGATGAAGGCCTACTAGAAGTGGTGGCCGATGGGGGATCAGCTAGGACTGAGGAGGTATCAGGAGGTGTGGCGGCCGATGGCTAATAAATGATAGTTCTTGGAGGCTTCGTGTAGGGTGGTGGAGGTGTGGTATTGGGACCAACATCTTCTAAGGTAGTGAGTGGTGGTAGGATGGCCAGCAGAGGAGGATGGTACACCAGGAAGTTCGGAGCTGGTGTCATTTCAGGTCGGAGTTGTATCCAACGAAAAGTGGGCCTCTCGCCTACAATAGTAGAGGCGGGCCGCTTCCCACACGCAGGGTCTCTATTGTCCATTTCCTGAAAAATAAAGGAAAACAAAATAAAATTAAAAGAAAAATAAAATTAAAATGAAGAAAATTTGAGAAAAATAAGAAATGTAAAAGAACATGGTGTGTATATCCAGAGTACATGGAATGTAGTGTAAGCGAGTTAGAATCTCGTGTTGTCTAGATAGACACGCTGAGTGGGTATGTCACTGGCCAAGAAAGGATACACAACGTGTATCGAACATACACACCGTGTATGTGCAAAGTGGTTCTTGTTCATGTGTTTCAAAGACACGACCACTATCTAAGTAGAGACAAAAATGCAATACACGTCGTGTGAAGGTACAACATGGTGTGTGTAATAACAGAGTTCATATGGCCATGTGGAGTGCTGAACACGGGCTGGCCTAGAGAAATGGTATACATGGCATGTACCAAAAATACATGTCGTGTGTGTAAACATGGTGTCTGTGGTCATGTGAAAGAGGAACTTAGGCACGATTCTGGCTGGTACACAGTGTGTACCGAACATACACACCGTGTAATTTCAAATTTCAAATTTTCTAGTGTGTGGCCATGTACAAAAGTACACGACGTGTGGTCTTAATGTCGTGCCTATGTACTGTGGGAACCGAACTAGCATTTGATCCAAAAAACACCCTAAACACTATGAAAACTGGGAAAGAAGGAGTGTCGAATGACACACCTAAAGTGAGGATCACAATGGAGAAGAAATTGGAGCAAAAAACACACAAAATCAGTGGATTTGAGGTAGGGAGCCCGTGCGGCATACATGAGAAGAGAACGATGAGTGGGGGCACCATGTGACATGGTGTGTGGCTGCATAGGGTTTATGGCTTTTATAGCCAGAGTATAGAGCGTGTACTCTAGCTGACACACCGTGTAGTATTTTTTTAACAATAAGTATATAACATAATTATTATAGTAAACTATATAATAATTAATATTAATATATTAAAAATATATATATACATATATATAATTTTTAAAAATAAATCTATAAACATAATGTATCGAGAAATACACATCGTGTGTTGTAAAATTGGTAAAAGAGAAGTACAACCTTTGGTCTGGTGCTTGGGGTGAGGTTCGAACCGGTGATCGGCTGTTCCGAACGGAAGCCCTCAACCACTGGAGCAAAGGTTGTACTGCTACTCATTTTTATAAGTTTATATATTTCATAATTTACAGGACCAAAACTACATGGGATGGAGTAAAGGCATGATGTGCGGTTTTTAATTTAGACAAAAAGGGATAAATCAGGGAGATTATCCAAGTTCAAACCTGGGTCTTTATGATCTAGGGCCGAGACTCTACCAATCTACCAACTTCACTCACATGTATTCCTTTATTTTGAAAATATTTTCAGTTATTAATTAAAACATGGTGCACACAACATATATTGAAATACAGATCGTGTTGTTTTATTAAAAGGACAAATGATGTAAATGGGATGGTTGTCAGGATTCGAACTCGGGTCTTTTGGAACCGGGTTACAACCCTAGCCAACCGATCCATCCCCATCATGGGTTTTCTTATATTTAAACAAATAGAAATATATTATTTTGAAAAATACCACACATGATGTGTAAGAAAACATGGTAAAAAAAAGGAGGAACCCCGTTCCGATGGTAGTTATGGAGGGATTCGAACTGGTGGTGGATCAGATAAACTCTAGTGACTTTACCATCGGCACCAGCATCATCCCTATATATTATTTAGTTAATCTATATATTTATAATATTAAAATAAATATGAAAAAGAATTATTACAAACTGTGTGTATAGGGCGTACACGGTGTCTAACCTCTAGGTTTCCTCTTAGAAAGTACATTTGGTTTAGAACGTTGGCTCGACGGACTTACCTCTACTTACCTGAGATGCATGCTGGAGATTGTTCCCACCGTGTATTCCATGTGATGGTAAATCTTCATCCACTATCCATTCACCTTGAAATTTTGACCATCCTCCCCAGCAATTTCTACCACTCCATGGTGGAAAACTCGTATGACTTGGAATGGTACCGACTATCTTGACTTTAGATTTCCTAGTAGTAATCGAAGACAATAGTTAAAAAGGAGCACATGATCATCGGGTTGGAAAGATTTTTGTGAAATCATTCAGTCGTGGATTTCTCTCATCTTCTCCCTGTATATCTTGGCATTCTCATACATCTCCAATTAGATTTCATCAAGTTCAGATAGTTATAACTTACAATTCTCTTCAGCTACCTTCATATCAAAATCTAGGGCCTTGACAGCCCAGTAATATTTGTGCTCCAACTCTACTGGAATATGGCATGGATTTCCATAAATGAGACAGAATGGGGACATCCCTAGTGGCATCTTGAAAGCAGTTTGATATGCCCACAAAGCATCGTCTAGTTATTAGACCATTCTTTCCTTGAAGTGTTTACTATTTTCTCCAGAATCTTCTTGATCTCATGGTTGGAGAGCTTCACTTGTCCACTAGACTGGGGATGATATGGTGTCCCTATATGATGGTTCACTCTGTACTTCAACAGTACTCATTTCACCATCATGTTTTTGAAGTGGGTCCCTCTATCGCTAATCAATACATGGGGAACGTCGAACCTGCTAAAAATGTGTTTCTTTAAAAATACCACAACCACCTTGGTCATGTCATGTGTTCTAGCAGTGGCTTCTACCCACTTGGAGACTTAGTCGATGCTGAACAGTATGTAACTGTTCCCGAAAGATTAAGGGAATGGCCCCATTAATTCTATGCCCCAATCGTAGAAGATCTCAACTTACAATATGGGGTGCTAGGGCATCTCAACTCTATGCCCCACATTACTGGTTCTTTGGCATCAATAACAATGGAAAACCAAGGCTCGGGCATCTCTATGCATGGTGGGCCAGAAAAACCCAGACTGTTGGATCCTTGTTATAGTACGGTCTGGCCCATGATATCCCCCAAATGGCATGGAGTGACAGAATTCCAAAACTCTGTGAACTTTAGTTTCCAGGATGCAATGTCAGATCACCCCATCCCCACAGGATTGGAATAGTAAAGGATCTTCCCAGAAGTACCTCTTGACATCAGAGAGAAACTTCTTCCTCTGCTGGAAGGAGAGTTCGGGGTGGATGGAACCTATAACCAGATAATTATCAATATCAGCATACCAGGGCCTAGGTTATTCTTTGACTGAAAAGAGGTTATCATCAGGAAAATCCTCCTTGATCTCTCAATCTTCCTCTTTCTCCAAATGTGGCATCTCTGGGCGATAGATATGATCAGAAACAATGTTCTCTCTCCTCTTCTTATCTCAAATATCCAGATAAAATTCTTATAGGAGGAGCACCAAATGGATCAGTTGTGGATTCACATCTTTCTTGTTCAGTAGGTACTTTAGCGCTGCATGGTTAGTATAAACAATAACTTTAGATAGCACTAAGTAAGAACAGAACCTTTCAAACATGAACACCACTTCCAGCATCTCCTTTTAGATGGTAGTGTAATTAATTTGTGCCTCATTGAGTGTCATGTTGGCATAATAGATGGGTCAGAAAATTTGGTCAAGTCATTGGACTAGGACTGCTCCAACTTTGTAGTCGCTGGCATCATACATCACTTCAAATTGCTCCTCCCAGTTGGGAGCAATCATCACTAGAGCTTCCACCAGGCACTGCTTCGGGTGCTCAAAAGATATGGTGCATGCTTCGTTGAACTAAAAAATGGAATCCTTGGTCAGAAGGGTGGTGAGGGGCTGAGTTATCCTTGAGAAGTCACAGACAAACCGCCTGTAGAAACATGTATGCCCCAGGAAGCTGTAGATGGATCTGATGGAAGATGGAATATGAAGTCATGAAATTACTTCTATATTTTTTGAGTCCACCTCTATCACCTTCGCTGAAATCCTGTGGCCATGGATGATGCCATTGTGCACCATGAAATGACAGTTTTCCTAGTTCAAAACTAGGTTAGTGTTCTCACGTCTTTCCAGAACCAGAATCAGGTGCTGCAAGCAAGTGGTGAATGATTTTTCATAAATAGAAAAATTATCCATGAATACCTCTAGGATATGTTCCTCCATGTCATGGAAGATAGACAGCATGCATCTTAGGAAGGTGGTGGGAGCATTGCACATGCCAAAGGACATCCTTCATTAGGAAAACATACCATAAGGGAAAGTAAATGTGCTCTTCTCTTGATCCTCTAGAGCAATGGAAATTGGATTGTACCCAGAATAGCCGTCGCGGAAGTAGCAAAACTCATGCACCGCTAGTCTATCTAGTATCTAATCTACAAAGGTTAGGGGAAATGATCATTCCTCATGGTGTCATTCATCTTCCAATAGTCCACATAGAATCTCCAGCCTATGACAGTGCATGTAGGGATGAGATCATTCTTATCATTTGAAATCACAGTGATACCACCCTTTTTGGGAACCACTTACAGGGGACTCGCACACATACTATCTGATATGGGGTATATGATTCCTATATCCAGTAACTTTATTACCTCTTTCTTCACAACTTCATGGGGGGTTCAGGTGTTATTGTGGTTGCTGAGATGGAATTTCTCATTCTATGAGCAGCACCTTGTGGGTGAAAATGGTAGGTATGATGCCCTTCAAGTCTGCAATTTTCCACCCAATAGCCTATTTTTTCTACTTCAAAACCTGTAGAATTGCATATTCTTGTTCCTGCGACAGTTCTGCACTAAGTATGATGGGAAATTTTTTATGGTGTCCCAAATACCTGTACATCAGAGAAGATGGGAGAGGTTTCAACTCTAGTGTAGGTGCCTTTAGAATTGAAGGTACAAGTTTTTGTACCTCTCCCACTCTAGAATGTTAGGAATAACAGCACACTGCTAGTAGTGGCCACCTTAGCCTTCTAAGAATTGTAGTTCCTTTGGTGCTTCATCAACTGGAATGTCTGGGAAAACTAAGTAATCTGAGGGGAAAGAACATACCAAATCATCTCATTTTCCACTCAAGTGATCATCCATGGCAGTCACTGCATAGAACCCCTCATACTTTGATAATGATGCTTGCTTGACGAATTTGAGGACATTGTAGGAGACACTTTTTTCGCCTACTCTAAAAGTCAGCTCCCCCTATTGTATGTCGATCAATACCTTCCCAATGTCCAAGAAAGGTCTCCCCAAGATGATAGGTTCCTCCTGGTCTTCCTCCATGTCAAGGATGATGAAATATACTAGGAGGATTATCCTTCCCACCTTTACCAACCCACCCTCCAGTATCCCCTTCGTATATTTGATGGATCATTAGGCAAGTTGAAGGGATACTTGAGTAGGCTTCAGATCGTTGATCCCTAGCTTCTTAAAAACTCTGAAGGGCATGAGGTTGACACTGGCCCCTAAGTCGTAGAGGGCCTTTCCACACTCACATGGTCCAATAGTGCATGGGATAGTGAAGATACATGGATCCTGATGTTTGGGAGGAATCAAATGTTGTATGACCACTGAGCACTCATTGGTCAATGAAATGGTTCCTAGATCCTCCATATTTCTTTTGTTGGAGAGGATATACTTCATGAATTTGGCATACGTGGGCATCTGTGTTAGTGCCTCTACAAATGGAATATTGATGTGAAACTTTTAGAATACTTCCATGAATTTTCTGAATTAGTGGTCCAGATTTCTCTACATCATCCTCTCTAGGAAGGTTAAGAAAATCTTGAAAGGTTTGACAACCTCCTTTCCTTTACCCTGTGGGACCTCTTTTGGTGGCCCTTTGGATGAGGAGGGGTCTGTTACTATACCTTCTTTGTCAGAAGGGGGTGTAGGAGCACCCGGTTGTGGTGGTTCCTTTTGTTTTAGCTCCTTTCCACTCCATAGTGTGATGGTATGAGCCTCCTCTCTTGGGTTCTTCTCAGTTTTACTCAGTAGTGTACCAGGATGCCTCCTTGAGAGTCAGTTCCCCAGCTAGCCAATTTTCTTCTCCAGGCCGCGAATGGAAGCCTCCTGACTCTGGAATATGGTCTCAATAGTAGATATAAACTTGTTAATAATATCCTTTAACCTTGAGGTGTTCCCCTACTAAGGTGGTTGTGCAGCTAATGGAGGTGGTGGCTACTGTAGATACTACGAGCGAGGGTTTTGATACCATTGCTACTGGTAAGAGCCCTGTTGGGGCTGATGATGCCTCAGGTATTGGCTCTGATACTGGGGTTGATCGTAGTTGGGCGATCACTAGGGTTGATGATTTTATTGTTGTGGTCCCCATCCTGTGTTCTAATGATCACACCATGCCGGGTTCTGGTACTTTTGGTACTAGTTCGGCCCTTGGTTTTGAGCAACATAGCTCACCTCGCTCATCGAATAGCTAACTATAGGTCTCGGGCATTCTCTCATGATATGATTATCACCACATTCGTTGCACATTAGATGGTTTTCCGCATGTACTTGGGATGTGCCCTTTAGATTCTTCACATCGATCTTTTTGAAATAGCATCCAACTGGGAAAAAAGCATAGTAGTGGAATCAATATTGTGCATACCATATTTTTGTGTGCCCTGCACAAAATTTCATTGGAATCTATTGGAAGACATGTCTTCCAGTAGTTTGAAAAGCTCTTTGGGGGACTTCCTTATAACTGTACCTCCCGCAGCAGTATCCACCATGGACTTCATGTTCGTCATCAGTCCTTTGTAGAAGGTCTGGACCTACATTCATAGTGGGAGTCTATGGTGTGGTCATTTGCACAACATCTTTTTGAAACGCTCCCACGACTCGTACAATGACTCCGAGTCGTGCTGCTAAAAGTTGTGTATTTTGTTTCACAAGGTTACCATCTTTAAAGGTGGGAAATATTTGGATAGGAACGCCTGGTCTAGCTTAACCTAGGTGATAATAGATCATTGTGGCAAACCTTTGATCTGGTCTTTTGCCTTATCCCTGAGAGATAATGGGAAGAGATGAAGAAAAATGGCATCTTTAGAGACTCTAAGGTAGTGGAACATGTCGCAGACCTCCAAAAAATTGGAGAGATGGGCATTGGGGTCCTCACTGGGCAAGCCTCCAAACTGAAATGTGTTTTGGATCAGCTTCTTGATAACAGGTTTGATGTCAAAGTGTTGGTCCTGCACTGGTGGACAGACAATGCATGTGTCAGCTCCATCAATAGATGGCAGGCCATACTCTATGAGAGTATGGTGTGGAGGTGGCTGCTGAGGGAGTGGAGGTGGCATGTATTTCTAATCGTGAGGAGAGAAATACGGCCCCTAAATGGTTTTTAGGTATGCCATCTGCTTCGGTTGGAATATTTGGAGCTGTTGCGGGCCATATCCTAGAGTAAGTGGATCTTGATGGTTCTGGCTGTCATCCGGGCCAAATGGTTGTCTAGATCCTTGTATAGCAGTTGGATATCCCTCTTCATGTTGTGCCATGGGATTTTTTTGGTTGTTCTTATCTATGAGAGTATTTTGTCACCTCAAAAGTGTTTGTTCAATCTCTAGGTCAAATAGGAGAAGCTATGATGACTCAGCAATTTTGGAACGAGTAAGGTGACTTCTCATATACCTATGAACCTACACAACACTAAACACAGCAAGCGTAAACAATGAAGAAGAAAGATAAATATAAATGTGTTTAGGAAATAGTTTTTTTGGGAATTTTCAATTTTTATTTTCACTAAATTTGATACAAACTTGATTTAAACAAAAACAAATTTAAAAACCGAGTCCTTGGAAATGGATACAAAATTTGGTAGTCTTTTCTGTAGAAGTGTTATTTTCAGCTATCCAAATTATATTACCCTAATGAGTATAGTACTAGTTAGGGGTCAATCCATAGGGAGAAGGAGTTATTTTTGTCTTGATTATCTAGTTTGTATTTGATTTAGTGAAGTCAAGGTGATTGGTTTTTTAATTTCTTAGAAAATTACATAAGGGATAAAGAAAAACACAATAATTTGGTTCTGATAGAAATTTGGAGGGAAATGTGATGGGGATGTGGATTTTAAGAAGTTTTTATTAAATCAATTTGCTTATGAGGTTGTGTTGTTCATGATAATTCACATGTCTAGGATTAATTATGTAACAGAAACCCCTTGGTCCGGTAAGTTCTATTTTATAAAATGGAAGTCAATTTCATTGGTATGGAAATTGATTTCTCTTAATTTATATTAATCCCAATCCTTTTGAGACGATTAAAAGACCCAATGTTCATGGATGTTTTTAACCGTAATTCCTTAAAAGATCCCTATAAATCTCGTTCTTGGTCCGATATGAGATTTCTAGTGATATTTGAAAAGGTTTAATAAGGAATTATGAGGAAGAAAATGATGAACAATATGATTACAACATCACAATTGATAAATTATAATATTAATTTTTCCACAGCCCCAACACATAGGGAATTTTATCTACTCATGGAGTATCTGTTAATTAAATAACTTGAAGTACTTGAACACATCTTTTTGAAAGATTTGGGGTGAATGTCGTCGAGAAGGTAGCATGGAAGCACCTTCCTTTCTCTCTTCTCTTCTCTTCTTTCTCTCTCTTCTTCTCTTATAGGGTGTACCCAGAGTTCTCTCCCTTCAAACTGAATGAGATATGAATGAGTGAATGTCTAACTACCAAACTTGGAGGGTCTGCTACCTATTTATAGGTTTTAGGAGTACATAGAGTGTAAAGGAAAGTACACGGTGTGTACTCTTTTCAACACGCTTTTTCCATCTTTTTCTCCACTGGTGCGTGACCTAACACACTATATTTGACTTGGAACATGGCGCTTCCTAGTAGGTGGAGGTACATAGTGTGTAGCACCGCCATACATGGCGTGTAATCACATTCATCGGCCACCAACTGCTTCTAGAAGGTCCACATGGTGTGTAGACTGGTGTACACGACGTGTAAAGGTCAGCCAGTAACATGGGTGTTTAGACATCTTCTTAACCACCAAACAAATCTAGAAGAGGATACACGGTGTGTGTGTATTATGTACACAGAGTGTAATTGCTTTTGGTAACTTGGACATATACTTGTCTTGGCTAATCAGTGTCAGGGTTCTGGTACACGGCATGTATCTGCAATTACACGGTGTGTAGTTTGTAATTTTTGATTAACTTTCCCCTGATTTGTGTCTTTGTCTTGTAAATACCTAAAAAGCATTATGATCACCAAATCACAGCATTTTATCTCCAAAAGAACTTGTATCTGATGAAAAAATGTTTTAAAAACATGATAAAATGTACGAAAATGTATGCACAAATCAGGCACATCAGCTAGCACTAACACTATTTTAAATTTTGATCTATCTCATCACCTATTAACTATCCTCTCACTTAGAAGTTAATTACACAAGAAGAGATTCAGTTCAAAAATTAATTATAAAGGAAAAATGAAAATGTGGTGAAGTACTAATCGTATCCACATATTCATTTAATGTAGTCTATATAATTATCATGTGGCCTGAATGATCATCATAATGTTCACATGTTCCACATGATCATTACATAAATATTAAATCATTTTTCACAAAATGTGCTGGGAAAGAATCCCTCAAGGTAACATTGCATTATTTTTGGGTTGGTTTTGTTTGTTGACAATATAGGTTTCCATGATGAGTTGTCGAGTTCCAGAGATATTGTTGACAACCTATGATTTACAGATAATTATGACAAAGGAATGGATGATCTAGAGGCAGTACAAAAAGAACAGATCTAAGGTGGCGTCGTTTTCTAGTGTTTGCCAAATTTTTGGGGTCCAAAATTTGGAATTTAATGAGCATTGTGAAATATGTATTTCCTTGAATATCTCATCAAAATATGTAAAAGGCATGAGTTTCATGAATTTGGTCTTCATGAAGTGGATTTTTCGAAGACATGAAAAAATTTGATGGTGTTATTTGCAATTACGATGATCTTTACAAATGGAAGAGGTGAAGTGAATTGCAGTGAAGATTTGCAGTGGCGATGTGAAGGAATTGACGGAATTCTCTATGATTATGATGAGCTCCGTGATCTGAAATTTTTCATGGTGCTTCGCGATATAGAGAGATTTTCGGTGGAAATTTCAAAGCTTCGTGATTTGAGATGATGTGGCACTGAATTCGCGCGGAAGGTTCTTGATTCATTGTAATTGACTATAAATAGGTCTCAACCCCCTTGAGAGAATTATATAGTTTTCTAAATAAAAATTCATGGCTCTCAAATCGCAAAGGAGGTTCACGGAGGCAGTGTGCTTCGCGAAAGATAAAAGCTTTGTGATGGCTAATCTAGCTCTACGAAAGAGGTGTGTTCTGCATTAGCTCTGTGAGCTTCGTGAAGGAAATCACTTTGAGACTACTTGATCTCTATGATGTCCTAATATCTATGAAGGATTGATCTTTTTAAAGGTTTAATCTATGAATAGTAGTGTTCTCTACGAAGCAGTGATCTTTGCGAAGTTGTGTGCTTTGTGAAGAGGAAAGGACTTCATGAAGGCTTGTTTGAGCTTCGCAAAATTGGGTGCTTCGCAAAGTAGGGATCTTTGTGAAGGTATTTACAAACGTTGATTCCCATTGAATATTGTAAATTGGGTATTCATCAGTGGATTAAATTTGGACTTCAACAGAGCATCTACATACAGTAAAGGATGCACTCATTAGAGATAATGAAAGGACCTACAAGTCTTTAAACTATGAGTGGGTCTTCTGAAGAAGCAGTGAGTTCACTTCAATTGAGAGATCAGTGAGTTCTCAAATTGTGAATGGTTTTAAACTAGGAGGGATAGTGAGTCCAATTTGAACTTGTAAACAGCAGTGCACTTATAGTGGATTTGTTACATTGACACATAATCGGTGTATGCTCCTTGGACATAACTCATTGAGGGTAAACCAAGTAAAATTGTCATGTCTTGTGCATGATTTAAGTTTTATTCATACTCTACAATGGGAATGAGAGAGATAGGTGAGTTTTTTCTAACAAAAAAACAAGATCCAAATGAGAAGTTTTTTTAATCTACCATACCCTGATTCACCCCCCCCCCCTCAGGGTATCTAGCCTAGTGAACCTAACAAAATTTAAACCATGTGAGATTGAATTCTTACCTTTGGTGTTTTTCAGCTCTCTTTCATGGTTCTGTTTCATTGGTTCTCATTTGTTATTTATTTTTCATATTTATCTCACATTTTTTGACCACACAATTATATTACGTGGTATAATATTGTATCAAAATATTATAATTCGGAGAGTTAATGTAAATATCAAGTCTCTTAAGTGATTATAAGTGTCTCTCTTCCATGATATTTATAGTGTATGACCTTCATTGGACTGATAAAACCTTATACAAGATTCAATTACCTTAGAAATGTTTCCTCTTCATGCCGATCAAACCCAGTTTCCGTGGTTGGGCATTTTTTGATGCCCACTTTGTCATAGATGACCCACAACAAACAAAAAATAATATTAAGGTTGGCTCAAAATATCCCCTTTAATTATTCTTAGAGTTATCAATAAACTAAAATAATTATTCATGGAAAATGGTTTGGTAACATGGAATAATTAGATGGATATATAATTCATACCTCTTTCATGGTTCTGAGGTAGATTGATCACATGGTCATACGACCTCACTGGCATAATGGAGCCCTCTTACATGACTCATTGAAAGAAAACTTATATAGTCATGTGATCCCACACCATGTGAGACCCTACATCTTACATGACTCATTAATAGAAAAATTATGTGATTTCATGACCCTCCATAATGTGATAAAACCCTCTATCATGGAACTCTCATATGTACCATGTGGCCTATAGAAGTTGCCTATTGGATTCTCATGCCTCATCACTAGAGTTGAATATAAATACCCTAGTTTTCATTATAAGAAGGTGGATTGAGGAGGAGGAAAAAGGTGAGACCATAGAGAAACCAAGAGACCGAGGTGAGCTAAAAAGGAAAACTTTGGACCTAGCTTCCATATTGAGAAAATTCAAAAAAATCGATAGGTAAGAATGGATCATAAAAATAACAACTCTAAATAATGAATATTACCATGTGAGGAAACCACATTAGAAAATTACACATGATACATCTGTATGATAAAATCCCACAAAATCATTCCATGTGAACTTATTTGAATGATAATAATGAAATAACATTATATTGGTGTAATTTTGTGGTCTATAGATATAAATATTTTGTAGAAATATTTATGAGAATGTCTTCCATGGGTCGACTTATGTGAATATCTTATACGGATGGCCTTACATGAACATCTTCCACGGACCACCTTATATGAATTTATTCCATAAACTACCTCACATGGTTACCTTATGCAAATCACCTCATGTGGATCACCTCACATGGTTACCTTTTTTTCCTCCTTTATCATGTTTCCTAGTAGTATGTGGTAATATCCTATAGTTACCTTACATAGTTAAGGAATTTTTCATGATTCATCCTCCAAAAATAAGGGTTTCCCAAATATGTTCTACCTCCTCCCATACTGATTATTCTATATATTGAAATTTTAAGTATTGTGAGTGTTTGGTGATATGGATTATCCTAATCCATCTAATCATGAAATTTTATCCCAAAAGACCTATATAGTCTCCTTTCACCAAGGTTAAACCCCTAAAAAGTCCCACTTGAGACCTCCTTCAAGTCTAATGGTTGTACATGATTAGGTCATGCACACTATCATATAACCCTTCGTTCATAAGTTACCTTGATAAAAGGAGGCTTGAGAATTATCCTCCCAGATAGGTAGAACCATATAGTTAATCACAGTTGTGCATTCCCTTGATAATGTAGATCACTTTTAGGAGGATTCTAGAATGGTCTCTCCTATCACAATGGTAGATTTATTATCTACCCTTGGGTTTGGATCAAACATGGAATGCCTCATGGGGTACTCCTCTTCATTTTCTTATAGGATTCCATATCCCTCTTACCTTCTATATCATATCCGCTCACCACCAGTGTATAGGGAGTATGTTTTTCATAATTTCCCCCCTTCTTAGGTGAAATACCTAATATACCCCTAATAGGTCTCCTTCTTAGGTGTAATCCCCAAAATATATTTCAACATGGGAATCCTTATTAGTTGTAATATAAACCCCAATATAACCATATGGTCTTCCTCGACTGGTGTATGCCCCATCCAAATATAATTATGTAATGTTCTTGATCTTCAACCATCTCTTGTTTCCCACACTGAGTATGAATCATGTGGGCTTATAGATATGAGTTGATTATTATATTAACACGGTTCAATAATTTATCATGGGCCTCCTCATTAGGGGTATACCCTAACACATCGTTCTTCGTGGGTATCCTCTTAGGTGTAATACCCAATAACCATATTCTATCCTCCTCAAAGGGCTACATTTCCAATGAGACATTGGTTCAAAGGGTCATATTCCCAATGAATCATATTAGGAAATCCCCTCCCAAACACCTCCACACATGCATAATCCCTTATTAATTTTCTATAGCCATATATTTCACGACACATACATCCCTGTAGAATGACTTTAAACTATGTGCTCAATGTCTTTACTACATGACATTAAACTACATGGTATGGTTTTTTCATGTGACCTTAAATTGTGCCACTTGAACTACATGGGATTCGATTCTTATATACAAAGGATATATAGTATGCATCTTAAAGTCTTGAAATAAATATCCCCATATCTCCATTATTTTCTAAGTTCCCCCACTAGATTGTATTTCTGGCACAACTGTACTCCTTCATCTGGCTATATCCCCAAAGACATCATGCTCCCACCTAGAAATTCATATTCCCTCTAGGTATTGTAACAAACTAAGATTTTAGACCTTGTAAAAAATAATAACGCAATGTTAGATAAATTTTATTTCACACAACACAAAACATTAAAGTGATGAAACATATTATAATAACATTTTTAACTAACCTAATATGATAATAAATGAAAAAACATTACCTTTAGAAGATAAATAGTTAACATGTGTTGACACTAAAAAATCATTTTCAATATAAGCGGATATATATATATATCATTAAAAGAAAAAAATTATAATTTTATAATATTAATTAGATCAAATAAAACTCTTTTTTGAATCCATCATATCAAAATTTAAGTATTATTAATTTTTGAGTATTTTCTAAAAAGGTTTATTTTTAGTCAAAAATATAGGATTTGTGAAAAGTATAATTACCCTGATTTTATCCTGATGTTTGAATAACCTAGAAGATTTAAAAACAATTAAATAAATTAAATATTAAATTAATTAATACCATTATTAATTTTTAAATATTATTTGTATATAGAAAACCTATTAAAACAATTTTAGAACTAAAGAAAAATGTTACTTTAATATATATAAAAAATGTTTTGGAATTTTCTTTTAATAAAGTAAAAGTTTGGTAAAAATTATGTTTTTATTTGGTTTCAAAGTTACATAAAATTATTTTTGGTTTATAATAAATCTATATATTTCATAGTAATTATTAATAATAATAATTCTATCTCACTCATAAATTTTAAACTTAAAAAGCAGTTTTCCTAAAAGTTTTTTCTATGTGTTTAATATGTTTATTTGGAAAGAAAAATTTATTAACAATCATAATTTTATTTGATAAAAATATATTCATATTTTGTATTATAATTATAAAATTAGGGTATAAGGACAATTTTTATTGTGGTGATTTTAATTAACTACCTTGGGTAAAAAAACATTTACCTAGGTAAAAGTACACTTTGGTAAACAAAAGTCAAAGGGAAAACACTTAAATCACTCAAGGATATATAAAAAATGAGTATATGGGGGAATATTTCGTCCTAAAATTGTCCCAAAATTCATACCTTATAATTATTTGAGTATTTTACCTGGAATAGTGTAAAGATATAATTAAATAGGTAAAGTCTGTTTCCAAAACTACTCTTCTCTTCACTTATAAAAGGGGACCCTTACACCCCATTTGAATTAACCCTTTTAGCTTCAAAATTTCACTCTCCCTAGAAACCTATCCCATGAACGTAATCTTATGGTCACTCATAGTCAGCATAAAACCTCCAAATTCAATGGGACTTTCAAGGAAATATCAAGTCTTTGGTGTAAGTTTTATCTCCATCTTAAGTTTTTTTTCTTAATCTTACTCTTCCAAATATCTTATAAATATAATAATGTGATTAATTTAGTATAATTATAATAATATATGTTCTCATACTAATTTTATAACCCATAGTTATTAATTTACATCCACTTAAAAAAACAAAGGCACGACAATCGTGTGTGTGCAAAGACTATCACCACCACGAAGAATCATTTTTTCGTTTTTCTTCAAGTTTTTCATTATTTATAAAAATATCATAAAAATGGTTCATAGAAATAAAAAAATAAAACTAATATCAATATATTTTTATTATAATGATATTATGTAAAAATAAGCACCTCTTTAACCATACTCTCCAATCAAGTAAAAGCAAGATCATGTTTGGTTCAGTTTAACCACCAACATGAATGATGCTTTAAAATCCAATTATGGATGAATATGGGGACATCAAAATTTTTATTAATATAATACAATAAGTAAAAAGTTATTGATATATTTTTCTATAAATATTATAATAATTATTTAACTTATTATTAAAGTGTCTCTTTCATTCACTAAAATCTCTGAAATAATCCAAAACTGATTCCATTTTCACTTAGTTTAAATAAAAAACTTATGGAAAGCTATTAGAGACTTAAAGATAATTATATGTTATATATTTAACTATATTTAATGAAATATTCATATTTAACTTGGTATCAAATAATGGGTCCTGATATAATCTTTATAAATCATACACAAACATTTTATGTTATTAACACCAGATGTTGAAAAGATATTACAAAAATATAATACATGAATATAATTGTAATTAATGAAGAGTATAAATAAACATGTATGTGAATGAGGTTCTGAAATAGTCTATTAATAACTTTATCTTTATGATATAGGAGGATAAAGAAATTCTATAGAAATAAAGGTTTAAGGTAAGGGTCTTTGTAACTCAAACTTCTTTCTTTGAGTTATATAATTTCTTAGTTGAACTTAATTTTTATAAAAAAAATTATATTAGATAATATTTTATTTTTTTACTTTTAGGTAAAATGTGTTTTTTAATCATTTCCATTTCCATGAAAGTTTTTCATTTCATTTTTCTTAAAAAAATAGAATTTTTTAAAAGAGTCTCATAACTATGAATCTTAAAATGATGAAGAGAAAATGTTTTCAAAAATATATTTTTGTGATTTGGTTTTAATTATCTTAAAAAATGATATACATATAATATATATTAAGTTTCAGGTTCTTCTCTATGATATTATACTATTTTGTTATTATTTTAGGCCATTAATTTTTCAGAATCAAGGGATTTAATTAATAATGTTATTTTAATGTTTTATGAATCCCATTTTATTTCCATTCGTTCTTTATGTGATGATTTTGAAATTTTATTAAACCCATTTTTATTTATATGGGTCATTTTATGATATGATGATTGTTTTCAGGTGGCGCACAAATATATAGATTATTAGACGGATGGGACTTATATCTCCCTCCAATTAATTGGGTAAAACATTATATATCATGATGAGGTAAAAATGTTATGTGAATGAGTTATATAGTATCTAGGTTCATGAAGGGTGATTGTAATGACATTTATCTCTACTAAAAAAACTAGTGAATGGGTTGGAAAGTATCCAAATTCAAAATGATACTAAATCCTATTATTATGATTTTTACATTTTCATTCCTATATTCCATGGCTCATGTTATATTATTTATGTTTTATTTCTCATTTCATAGTAAAAGTTTTATCATTTGAGATGCTATGTGTATATTTCCTGCTTATGGTTGACACTTATTGATTTATATTCTTTAAAATCGGATATTTTCCCTTATACATGGATTTATTTATACTTATGATCTAACCATTATAACCTTGTAATGTTATACCTTGAGGAGTGTTTTAACTTACCCCTTATTATGTTTTCTCGTTCCTAGTTTTTGAAGAGTATTATGTCTCATGGAATGTCTAATAGTTGATTTAGCTTATAGTGAAATTTTCACAATATTTTAAATAAGTGTATTTAGGTTACTAGTATCCAAGACGCTGAACCTTTAGATCCTTAGGTTGTGAGAATATTTGTGGATGTAATGATTAAACCATATTATCAATGTATTATTTATGTATGTTTATCATGGGTCTCCAGAGTTGGTATTAGAGAAAGGTTTAGTCATTTTTTGAATTAGGATGAGAAAACCTTAGTAAAAACCCTCAGGATAAGTCTAAGATAACATCAGGATATTTTGGTAAATTATGGATTATGTGGTTTTCCAAGAAAATGCATCCCTATTAGGATATAGGAAAGTGGATGTGACTGTGGAAATTATGCACCTAGTTATAATCATCTTAAAAAGGGTTTCTTGATCTTTGAATCGATCATCACCCAGATGCATGATGAGTGGGCCTAATGATGAAAACCTAGTGAGGAAATCCTTGGTGATATGATTAGGTTAATTAGAATTTTCATTATGAACCATTATGAAGGATTTATTTATCATGTTAACTACCATGTTCAATGAAAATATACTAGGGGATAATCATGGATAACCTAAATATAAACTAACGGAGATGTTAAATAATAATACACTCAATGTTTTTTTAGAATTATTTCTTCTTTGATCATATATTTTTTATTTAAACATTAAATAATTTAAGTATCCTTGCCATGAACATTCCTCTATCAAGGAAATGGTTGGAATAAGAAGTAACCAAGAAAGTGATATATGAAATGGATAATGTGGTGATTTTTTCAAATGAGATTGGGAATAGAGTTCAAAATCCCATGGAAATTCTCACTCAAATCTCTCATGTTATAAATAATAACAAGAATAATGTGGATCTTCTAAACTCACAAAGAAGGGAATGTGGAGTGACTCAAGATAAACATGACTTAAATAGTACATTAATCCTATAATTTAAATAATACATCTCACAAGTAGTCATATAACCCAAAAATCAAAAGGTTTAGTGTCTTGGATATTAGATATATAAACATAAAATTTTATACACTTAAAAACATTTCATCCTAATCATGATCTAGTAGACCCTTTCCTTGATATTTCCCATGTTATAATCATCTTTATAAACTAAGGATTGGAAAAATAAGAAAGTGGTTATCTCAAATGCCTAATAATGTAAAAATATATCATATAGTAATTGATCATAAACAAAAAATAGAACATGTGGGAGACATTATCCAGATCTTTGTTTTTTTTATTTTCAAAAAACCACTTTTTGGATGAGTGGAAGCCTAAAAAAATGGATATAAAATTCACACATCACCCTCATGAAAACCATTACACAACCATACCTAATCCCAAAACCACATTCAAATTTCAAAATTCAAATTCAAAGAGTGTAAATCACAAAAACACGGGAAAAGCGTGCCTCCTGAGAAACCCACCAATGAGGAACATTGACTATCATCGCATCATCACATCACCAGCCATAATCTCATCATCATCACTGCCATCACGTCATTCCATCACCATTATCATCATCCTCATCAGTTCTTCACCTACAGCCTCTTCTCTGAAATCTACCGCCGATACCAAACACCATCAACGTTGTCTCACAGGACCTTCCTCATCATGATAGTCATAAACTCTGATCCACCACCACCATCGTTGTCACCATTCAAACATAATCCAACCAATCTTAGATCCCACCATCACTTGAATTTGGACAGGGCCACCTAGAACCACCCATCACAACACATCCCAAAGCCTCTTAGAAACCACTACACCAGACTGACCTAGAAGGGAGCAGTGGATCTAGATCCCAGAGAGGTATGAGTGCCCAGGACTTTCATAGAAATTCATGACCGAGAAAACACAATTTTAATCACAACCCACCAATAGAAACCACAACTCCATCAGAACCTTCACCATCGATGAACCTTCACCAGAAAAACAGAAACCAAAACTCCATCAGAACCCCCCCAAAAGAAATATAATCGCAACCCATATCCACTATGGAACAACGAAGAGTAAAACATGATTGAAACCCTAATACAAACATAAAAGGGGATCTAAAACTAGTATAAAAACATGAATAATAAAAAATAGAAGTAGGAAAAAACCTCAAAAGGAGCTTGGGATTGTAACCCTAGGAAGAAGATACAACTCTGGTAATGTCTGGTAATCTATCTTCTACCGAACTAATTGCCCAAACGATCAGTGTATCCCATTCTCCAAATATGACCAGGAGAGGAGTTAAGGAATGAAAGAGCAAATCATAAAGAGACAAACAAGGAGAAAAATAGAGTTCCATCACAGAGTAGGGAGAGTCGAGTGATAGAGAAAAAAATCCAAGAGAGAGTGCAGTCCAGAGTGAGTGAGAGAGAAGAACAACCAAACAAGATTGGCACAGAGGAACCAACACCATCATGGAAATCCAAAATCCTAAGATAAAATCCTTGATCTCTGGAGTGTCTAGGCGAGTGAGGTTCCATTTAAATCCCAACAAGAGGGAGACATAAATATCATAAAAAATGATTATAATAGAATAGATGAAAATCCAAAAACATTTTAGGGAAACATAATAAAATAAAATGATCATTTGGGATTCATAAAAGATAAAATGCATAAAATATATACATAACTTAAATTTTTAAAATACTTAAAAATGAATAATCGTGAAAACATGGAATTTTGTGGAGATGAAATGAATACTGAAACTTTATAAAAATTGATAAAAATACAAGAAATGTTTCATAACATTATAAACATAAAATTCTATCATAACAAAATAACAAGTAACTATTTGTGAGAAAACTCATTATTCCCATGTTTTCATTAACAAACTCATTATGTTCGCACTTGAAAATGTTATAAAACCAAAAATTCTCATGCTTGTGTGAACAAACCCATTTTCCCATGCCTGGATATATCATGATACATAAGATTATACCAATTCATTTATGGCTGATATAGGACCCCACCGTTCATCATCCACACATATGTGTTCCACTTAAAATCAATCATAAACATATCTTAATGAACCCATATAAAAATAATGAGTTTTCATGTAACATGAACATAAGTTATCATGGGTATAAAAATACCATTTAAAAAAGAAATAATAATATAATAGCATATAAAATATCACATCAAGATAGATTGATCATTTTATGATAATGAAAAAAATCATGAAGTGTTTTTGAAAAACATTTTGAAATCAACAATGTAAAAGTCATATTTATGAGTCTGTTTTTATAGAGTCTCCTTTGTTTTAAAGAAAATGAAAATAAAAAATTCCAAAAAATATGATTTTTTTTCAAAAACTATTTAACATAGAAAAAAATATAAAATCAGTTAAAATGTAATGTCTTGTAAAACAATTTTCTATAAAAAATTATATAACTAAAGTAATGGAGTTTGAGTTACCAAGTCCCTTAATTTTACCCTTGATTTTCTAGGGAAGTGATTTAATATCTTGTATCATGGAGTTATAAATATTAATTACCAGTTTCAAAACCATACACATATTTATTTCCATTTATAATCCTCATTAATAGAAATACTCTTTTTTCATTTAAATTGTTGTAATCTCTCTTAAACATCGGGTGTTAATATATTTTACCATTTGTTCGTGCTTTATATTGTTGATATCAATACCCATTATTTGATACTAAATTCATTATTGATATATCATTTGATATTATGTAATATATAATGTATATGGATTTAAAATTATCTTATTTTATTCTATGTGTGATTAAGTTATGTTATATAAAAATAGGTTTTATGACGGCTTATTTCTATAATTTAAGAAAATGAAAATGTTACTTTAATAATATTTTAAATAATTAATGTAATATTTAAAAACCATATAATAGTCACAATTTTATCAATATATTATAATAGTATTATTTATCATGTTCCCATAGTCATCCATAATCAGATTTTAAAGCATGGTTCACTTAGGTGGCTAAACCGACCCAAACATGAACACGCTTTAACATGGTTGGAGTGTATGGTTTAAGAGGTGTTTATTTTAAAATAATTTCATTATATTATAATAATAATGATGTTATTTTTATTCTACTATTATGTTGAATCATATTTGAAACTTTTTATAAGATGTATGAAAATTTAGATGAAAAATGAAAAATGTTTCAATGTGGAGGCAGTAATATGAACTTATGCACAATTAGAGTTCTCATTTCTCAACATGTGAGTGGGAGTGAAGGTTGATATTAAATTAAAATTCCATAATTATAATTATGTGATATATATCATATTTATACATAATTACCACCATTAATAAAATCCATAAATGTGGTGAAAAAAAACAAATGACATCTATTCGTGGAGGTGGTAGTCTTTGTAACGCACTAAGTATGTTCTTTTATTTTTTCTAAGTGGATGGAAATGAATAAATATGGGTTGTAAAATTAATATAAAAAATATAAGTATGATAATGTTACTAAATTCATTATATTTTTATGGTTATAATATGTTTTTATGATTAAGATTAAGAATAAAAACTTGAGAAGGAGATAACACTTACGTTGGAGACATGATTTTTCAATGGAAGTTCCCTTAAAATCAAAGGGATTATCCAAACAATGAGTGAATAGGGGAATATTTTTGTGGTATAAAGTTATAGAGAGATAAAGAGTAAATATTTTTAATGAGGAATTTGAAGGTTAATTATAAATTTTGAAGGGTAGAAGTGGTATCCTTTTATAAGGTAAGAGAATGGTAGTTTTGGAAACACCCTTTACATGTCAATTATATCCTTTCACTATTCAAGGTTAAAATGTTAAAAAAGTTGGAAAAAATCATTTGGGATTGGGTTTTTTATAGGATCCTTCATAATATTTATTTTGAGGAAATATTTAGTGGTTTATATCATTTCTATAAAGTTTTACAACCTTTTATTTTTATTTTTTACATTAGTAACTTTTTGTTAATTTAGTAATTAAATTATTAATGAACATATAAGATAGCCTTTAAAACAAACTTTTGGTGTTATGGAACTAAATTTTCCATCTATTTAATCATATTAAATTTCTAAATATAATAAAATCAACCTTCAAATTAAAATATATAATTTATACAAAAAACTACTTTAGTAGAAAAATGACATTTTTTCCATTATGATTTGTTGATCTTATTTAGTTTTGATTAACAATTAAATGAGTGTAAATATATTTATTTATGTTTATATCCATAATTTTATATTAATTATTTAAAATTTTTACATTTAATTGATTTGATATAATTTCTTTATATTATTCAAAAAAATAATTCTCAATATAATTATTTCACCATTATCAAGGTAATTAGCATTAATCCTAATAATCTAAATTTTTAACCTACAAGTGGAATTGGGAATATAAAATAAAATTAAATTATTGCCTTAAATATAATAATAATTTTATAAAATTAAATTTCTATATTTAGGGAAACTAATCATAATGACAACCCATTTAACGCGTAAAACCCTGTTTTTTTTGTAAATAGTGTTTTTTAAGAAAAAGGATTTATGAATAGGATATAATATTCAATGATATTGATTACAATGAATTTAAAATAATTTTTATCATTAAAATTTTATTTATTTAAAAATAAAATAAATCAATAACTTCTTTTTATTATTTAATAATAAAATAAACAAAATAGTTGAAATTCAATTTTCATGAAAACAATACATAAATTTTCAAAATGTTGACAATGGGTTTATAAATTTAACATAGTATTTTAAATTATATAATATTTATAGGAAAATATTCCAAAACTTTCAATGTATTCATATAATAAAATAATTTTATATAAATGATGATATTAAAAAAATTGATATTTTTTACTATTCACCTAAAAATAAATTATTTTCAAAAAATATCAAAAATCCATCTTAAGCTAATATGACCCTAATAAATCAAAATATTATTTTCATTTTTTCAAATTCACAACCTAAAATTAATAAGTGTTACTTTTGACCTAAAAAATAATGAAAAACTATGTTTAAATAAAAAATGACTTTTGGTATATTATGTATTATTAATTATTCTAGTATTAACATATCTTAATATTATTTAATTAAATTGAACATAAATTCTTGAAATAAAATAATTTTTTCGATTTTATCATAAATAATTTTCAAAAAGTATATATGTTCTTGATATATCAATATAAATATTTTATTACATTTTGATATAATCATGATGTGATGACCTAGACCCGAATGCCACTTTAAGGCATGCCTCGATCCCTGTGTGGGCACATGGCCTCAAGCGCATCTTCCTGAATGCCAGAGGCTACCAACTAGCAGCGAGAGCCTAGGGTGTGTCTGTGGGATGACTATGACCTCGTTAGTAGAGTGTAGCATAGCAGAGGGAATATAAATAAACAGTAAACTATAGAAGTAATATAAATATTGTAAAAAAACAGTGAAAGCTAACCAATGCAATAGATAAACACGAATAATAACAACTGTATAAACTGTAACAATGATGATGTAATGTATGTCACTATAAAACTAGAGAAACATGGATACAAGACAGCAGGCAGAACATGTTCCACAAAGTAAAAAAAATAAAGGATACTCTAATCATCTAACGATCCTACCCAGTCATATTCTATCAAGATATATCCTATCAGCACGCAATCAAGTGTTGGAAGTTGTATGCTTCCCTTTTTTCAATACCTACAACCATGTAATCTACTCTAGGCATCAAATGGTTCCCATAGAGGATGTGAGATAAATCTTAGTGGGCCACCACCAATGATATCTATAATATCCTCCCCATGAAATTGAATATAGCAGTGTGCAGGAATGCATATATAAAGTAAAAAAATCACTAAAATATGACTAAATACCCAAGTACCTGATTCATCCCTCGTCCAGTGTCTAAAAATGTAACCAGTTCATTAATTAAGTGATCATCATTTAATTTTAATAGGTCATGCGAGGCATATCCTGCACTGACATCACCTCATGATAGTATAAGTAGTGAAGGTTCCAAGATGTAACATGGAAACCTGATAAATATATCCAGTGAGGGAGTTCCAGGGTAATAACCAAGGTAACGTAAAACTCACAGAACGCTGACTTAGGAGTTTTTGAGCCTAGCTAAGGGGTAATATTGTAATCCAATGATTATAATCCATGGAATTCAATAATAAGGCACCTATTGAGTCCAAGGTGATCGACCAAGATAAAATAGAGCTAAGAAAAGATAGGTCCCTGATCATACCACGATTCTCCATTTTATTTCACCCTTATACCAATGTATTAAATTGGTTTTGTATTGAAAATTACAAGTATAATAAGAAATTTCACTCCATGTTTGATTCAATTATTTTGTTTTTAACGTTGTTAAAAAGGTAAATGTTACTTGTTTTGATAATTATATTTTAGGTGGAGGTGATTTGGAGGACCTATGATGAAGTCCAAGAAAAATGGGCCAATCTCCACATGATCCAAACACACCAGTTTCCTAAAACACATGTTTCTAGTAAATAGTGAATTAAAATTGGATTAAACTCTGTGGGATGGTCCCAAATTTAATTATATTCATTTAATATGAAGGAATCAAAGCCCATTTTTTCATTAAAAGGCTCATACAAACTGATCTATTCAATAAAGTGGATCTGCATGGGGTTAAAACTTTTCCCTTGTATTTTGGAAATATCTCTTACTATATTCAATATCTGGCCGTAAAATTTTACATGGAAGTAGAAAAGTTTTCTTAAAACAAAAATTTAGTTTTGTACAAAGTGATTTAAGATTCTATGGCCGACCAAAACCATGGACAAAGAGGATTAGTGAAATCAGGGTGCCCAAAACCACTTCCCACTTTACTTATAAATTGGAACCTTGGGCACCCCATTCGGGAGTTCAAACCAGAGGCAAGGTACTGCCATTTTTGAGCCTCAAAGGAGTCCTCCCACCAATATTTGAAGTTCTGGAGGATATGGTAAGTGCTAATTCAACATCTTCTTCTTCCTCTCCTCCCATGGGTTTCTAAACCCCATGTGATCACCCAGGGAAGAACATGTTGTAGATCCTGAGCTTAATGTTATAATATTTGAATGGTATTTTTAATTCCAGTTTTTTATGTTATTTTTATTCATCCTCTATTTTTATTTATTTGAGTGATATACTGGTATGTTATAATCAAACTCAAATGATCATGTTTGGGGGTACCCTTTCATGTGATGTTTTGCACATCATTCATCCCTTTTTCTTCTATCATACATTTGTGGTGTTTATGTGGTTCATATTGGTCAATTGAAATCACATAAGAACTTTCAAGTCCATGTAAATTTATATCATGGTATCACAAAGAATCAACATGCAAACCTTGGTAGCACATCAAGTTTTTTGTGTGTTACCTTGGTGAGTTTCGATTATGAAGTCGAACACAAATCACACAGTCATCGACAGTGTCCGGTGAATCATTGTGTTTTTTCGACTATAACCTAGGAGTTATACTAGAATAAACTCAGTAAAATTATGGTTATAGGTGTTAAAAACCAGGTATTAAAAGATCATAACTCTGTCTCATGAAGTTATGAAGGATGAGCATCATGAGAGTACCTCAGGTTGATCACGTTTAATTAATCTTGTTTACTTCTACTTTGTTTTATCACTTTAATTTTCTATTGTCATACTTAATCATGAAACCCAAGTATTATGAAACCACATTTCCCTTTCTTACTTTAATAATCAGAACCACATTTTGTAATTAATGATCTAAGGCTCCGTCGAGAGACGACCTAGGGTTGCTACTATACTGCAGAAATTCTAGTTAAAACTAAACAACTAATTTGACGCGCTCGACAACATGATCAAATTTTGGCATATTTTTTGGGGATCCAATATCATTTATTTTCTTTATTTACTTTTATTTATTTATTTTACTTCTTAATTAGTACTCTTTTCAATATCCCACCCCATTTGAATGTTTTTGTTTTGGGTTTTTGTCTTTATTTTTGGTTGTTTTTATATGTTCTTTCTTTCTCTATCTCTCTCTCTTATTCTTATTCCTCTCCATATATCTATATATAATTCTATATTATAAAATTATATTCTCTTTTAACCCTTATTAAGTGATTTTATCCATATTCAATAACAAAAAAACTTCACAACTTATTTGCATGACCCGATCAAAAAAAAGAAAAACTGCTTTAATTTGACCCTGAAATTGAAAAGACAATTCACACACAAATCAAGGAATCTAGAGAAGGTAAATCAAGTAACACTAAGTAACCCATCGTGTAACCTAAATTGTTCATAAACCAATAAAAAATTGAACGCAATCAAATTCAAGAAAACATGGCTGCAAATAATTGAACCTAAAAAGAACTAACCACCCCGGATGTGGAGTACCAACCTGCGTACATCCAATATCCTAAAGAAGCATCCAACTTTGAGTTTAAATCAATACTCATCCACATTCTTCCTAAATTCCATGGTCTTCATGGTGATTACCCTCATAAAAACCTTAATGAGTTTCACATAGTGTACTCCACCATGAAACCCCAAAATATCTCTAAGGACTTAATTAATTTTAGGGCCTTCCCTTTCTCCCTTGCTGGTGTAGCCAAATATTGGATATACTATTTTCCAACCACAATTTGGGGTTGGAATGACCTTAAAATACTATTTTTAGAGAAGTTCTTCCCTACCTCCTGAACAGCATCAATTAGGAAAGAAATTTGTGGCATTAGGCAATCACAGGGAGAGACCCATCATGAATACTGGGAGAGATTCAAACGACTCTGCTCAAGCTTCCCCCACCACCATATTAGTCAACAACTATTAATCCAATAATTCTATGAGAGACGTATCCCCATGGATCGTGGAATGATTAATGCAGTAGCTGTTGGTGCCTTGGTTGATAAAAATTCTTTTGCCACTCATGACTTAATAGCCAACATGGCTCAAAATTCATACAAATTTGGTACATGAGCAATTGCACCAACCCAGGGAGTTCATGAGGTAAGTCATTCAGTCCTAGAAAACAAGGTAGATAATAAACTTGAGGAGATTCAAAACCTTATAAGGAAATTATCTCAATCACAAGGTAACTCCCACTCTTCTTCAGTTTCATTACATCATGGTATTTTCTCTGACAATACTCATTTTTCTAATCAGTTCCCACAACTTCAAGATTCACCTGAGTCTTGTGCAACTGTGTTCCTAGGGAATCCATACCAACAAGAACCTCCCTTCAATCAAGAGCCATTTAGGACAAATCCAAACCCTGTGTGGCAAGCACAACCCCAGTACCGACAAGGAGGATACTCAAGCTACCCCAAGCACAATTGGTACCAACAAGTCCAAGGTATGCAATCTTCTTATCCTTCAACTTCTAAAAATAATCATCCTCCTCCCAAATCTAAACCAATTCTCAAGTATATGGTCAAGAAAATGGAAACCTAGAACCTTCAATTCCAACAGACCACACAATCAAAAATTCAATACCTACGAACTCAAGTGGGGTAGTTGGAAAACACCATCAATGAGCTTAAGATACAAGGTTCTAGAAAACTACCATCCCAACACATTGCCAATACAAAAGACAAGGGTAATGTATGTGATGTTACACTTCATAGTGGTAAAGAATTTTATCATCTTAAGGGTTCTTCCCAACAGGTATGTCCCCCTAATGAAAACACTCTTTCTCCAAACATAAAAGATTCTAATGAAGAAAAACAAAATAAAAAAGGTAATATAATTATTATTGATGATTAAAATGAACAATTCATTCCTCTTACTTTCCAATAAATACTCTCTAAATCTAAGAAGAATTTTTATAATGATATTGATAAAGAAATAATTGATACATTTAAAAAAGTTCAAGTTAATATTCCATTATTGGATACAGTTAAGAAAATTCCACGTTATGAAAATTTTCTCAAAGAACTCTGCACCCATAGACGTATGCAGAAGGGTAATGAAAGAGTCAACTTAGGAAGAAATATTTCAGCCTTGATTCAACAAGAAATACCAACCAAATTCAAGGATTTAGGCACATTCACGATACCGTGTACCATAGGGGAGACCTTATTTTCTGATATTATTCTAGATTTAGGTGATTCCATTAATGTAATGCCTCACTCCATTTATACTTCTCTACAGGTTGGAGAGATTTAACTAACAGGAATTATCAAGTAACTTTCCAACTAGAGTACTACACATCCGACAGGAGTGATTGTGGATGTCCTTGTAAGAGTTAAGAATCTCATATTCCCTACTGATTTCTACATTATTGAGATGGAAGATACCCAAACCCAAGGACATTATCCTCTCATACTTGGGAGTCCATTCCTTAAAATAGAAAATACTATAATCAAAATTCATAATGGTATGTTTTCCATGGAGTTTGGAGGAGAAAATATAAGTTTTAACATTCTTGAGGCTATGAAACACCCCGTTAAAGATCACTCCACTCTTCCTGTCTATTCGATGGAAGTGCTCTGAAATGATGCACACAAACACAATTCTCTCATCAACCCATACTTTGATTCATTTTACTCTTCTTCAACCTTGGATTATTTGAGTTTTGATTCATGTTTTTAGTGTCAAATGAAAGGATTAAATTTGTTCCAATACGTGTGCAAAACAGTTGGCAAGTCTGTATTGACTACCATCGACTGAATCAAGCCACATTAAAGGACCACTTTCCTCTACCTTTCATTGACCAAATGTTATATTCATTAGATGGTAAGTCCCATTAATGTTTACTTGATGGATATTCGTGTTATTTTAAAATCCATATATCCCTTGAGGATCAAGAAAAGACAACATTTACCTGTCTATTTGGCACATTTGCAAACATAAGGATGCCTTTTGGTATTTGTAATGCTCTTGGTACTTTTAAACGTTGTATGTTGAGTATTTTTTATGAGTACATATAGAATTTAATGGAAGTTTTTATGGATGATTTCACAGTTTACGGAACTTCCTTTGATAACTGTTTGTCTCGCCTAGGTTATATCCTCCATCGTTGCATAGAAAAAGATCTTGTTTTAAATTACGAGAAATTTCATTTCATGGTTGAACGAGGGATAGTTCTTGGTAATTTTATTTAAAAAGAGGGAATTCAAGTGGATAAATCAAAAATTTAATTAATTTTAACCCTTCTATATCTAAAATGGGGTTTTGAGGTGAGATCTTTCTTGGGTCATGCTGGTTTTTACCGTCGATTCATTAAAGACTTCAGTAAGATCACATTTCCCTTGTCCCGATTATTGAAAAGGTATTCTGAATTTGTTTTTGATAAAAAATGTGAGGATGATTTCAATTCACTAAAAAGGAATCTCACATCACCTCCCATCATCCAACCACCAAGGTGGGATCTCCCCTTCAAACTTATGTGTGATGCCTCTAACTTTTCAGTTGGGGCAGTTTTATCACAAAGGGTTGATAAGGCTCCTCATGCCATTGCATATGCCTCACGTACCCTTGACCCAGCCTAAGAAAACTACACAACCACTTAAAAATAACTTCTTTCCATTGTGTTTGCCTTGGAAAAATTTTGTTCATACCTTATTGGGTCAAAAATCATTGTTTTCTTTGATCATGTTTCCCTTCATTTCCTCCTAAAGAAACATGAAGCCAAGCCCTACCTCATTCGGTGGATGCTCCTCCTCCAAGAGGATGACCTTGAGATTCATGACAAGAGAGGAGTGAAAAATGTAGTAGTTGGCCACATTAGTAGGATTTCCCCTTTATTGGACCATCATGCATGAATGACCCGAAGGCCTTCATTTTCACCTTATTCCACACTTTGGATTGTGGGGGTCACTTTGGCTCTCAACGTACAGCTCGAAAGGTCCTTGACTCAGATATTTATTGGCCAACATTGTATAGAGATTCCCATCAGTTTTGTCATTCATGCACTAGATGTCAATTCATAGGAAATATCTCCAATAGGAATGAAATTCCCCAACATCCCATGTTATTTTTTGATATCTTTAATGCATGGGGCATTGACTTCATGGGGCCTTTCCAAAATTCATTTGGATTTTTATAAATCTTATTCACTATTGATTATATATCTAAATGGGTGGAAGAAAAATATACTAGGACCGATGACTCTCGATTTTTTGTTGATTTTGTGAGGTCCTGAATTTTTAGTAGGTTTGGTTTGCCAAGATTCATCATTAGTGACCAAGGTTCACATTTTTTCAATCGCAACATGAAAAATTTGCTTCGTAAGTATGGGGTTGTTCATAAATTCTCTACATCATATCACCACCAAACTAACGGACAAGCATAAATCTCAAATTGGGAAGTTAAGAGAATCTTGGAAAAAATGGTACAACCCAACATTAAAGATTGGAGTTTACTCTTGGATGATGCACTTTGGGCATACCGTACAGATTTTAAAACCCCAATCAGAATGTCACCATAAAGAATTGTGTTTGAAAAGTCTTGTAACCTCCCAGTGGAGGTAGAACACTATGAATATTGGACTGTTAAACAATGTGATATGAATCTTTCAGATGCAGGTAATCATAGAAAGTTGCAGATTCAAGAGTTGGAAGAAATTCAACATGATGCATATGAGAACTCCCTGATCTATAAAGAGAAGACAGAGGCTATCTAGGATAGAATGATTCATCATCGGAAGTTTTATATTGGTGAGAAGGTTCTCATGTACAATTCTTGGCTAAAGTTCCACCCTGGTAAGCTTCATTCTTGATGGCTCATTCCTTATACCATTACTGATGTTTACCCTTTTGGTGTTATACAAGTTTTTCATGAGAAGAGTGGATAGAGGATTACTGTCAATGGGCAGAGGCTCAAACACTTCTATGAGAATTTTCTAAAGCATCTCATGGAGGAAATCCAACTAATAAATGCCACATATGACACCACTTAGTAGGTTTTACCTTCTCCCTACCTTTATTTTCTTGTCTATTTATTTAAAATAATTTCATTGAGGATAGTGTAACTTTTAGGTGTGGGGGAGAGTGACATGTCATAGTTAGGGTTAAAACAAAAAAAACAAAAAAATGTGTTTTCATTTTTTATTTCTTTTTCTTTATTTTGTGTTTTTAGATAAAAATTGATCTTAAAAATAATATCAAAAATCATTTTCATTCTTGAGTCGATTTTGTGGAAAATTCCATTATTTTGGGAAATTTTTTTTCAAATGAATATTGATATGGAATATTTTTCTATAATTTGTATTTTCAAATCATTCTTAGGTGTTTAATGGGTTTTTAAATCCCATGCCTCATTAGAAATGACTAATATTTTAATCCCTTACCTAAGAGAAATTCTAATCCCTTTATTGCATATTCTTCCTTTTAATCACTTTCTTGAGAGTCTCGGGTCATGTAGAGAAACTAGAACTTGCATTGATTCTATTTGAAGACATAAGATTCAAGTATGCCACATTCATGATATAGGCAATCATTCATTGAAAATCCATTTGTACAATTATCCTCTATTTTTTTCCACTTTTACATTTTATCCTTATTAAGCCTTAGAGACCATGAAATGCTTGTTAGGTATCCATATTACAAGCTAATTTATCCCTACCTACCCATCTCTTGTGTATATTCTTTATTTTTAGAAAGTATGGGTGAGAGGGTGTTTCCATGGGAATTCTGGGGAGAGAATCATTGTTATGGGTTGATATAAAGGGTGCCTACATTTTCCTTGGGCAATGGGTTCACAAGCCATATTACATCATTGTTTTACACATGTTTCCCTCTTTATCTCCAAAAAAAATATACAAAAAAAATTAGTTCTGTACATTGATAAAAAATAGAATAAAATAAAAAAATGCATAAAAGAGGATTTTTACTCATTATTATTCACTTCTTGGTTGTGACCCACAAAAATAGACAATGGGAAGAGTGAGTTGGAGGTGATACTTTTTGTGAGGGGTTGAGTGTGTATATTCATTATGAACACTTGATGAATTTTGAAATGTTTTTTACATAAGATATTAAACACTCCTCTTCTGCCTAATATTTTTAAACATTAAATCCTACCAACCCTTGAACCTCAGAACAACTTGTTGGAAGTCCTCTTGAGTAGCCCACTAGTTTCTACTGGTAGATAAATGAGAATCTTGGAAAGCATATGGTAAGATCACATAAAATCTAGGAAAACAGCATAAATCCAATTTCATATACTCCTTGAGTGAAGAGGGAAAGTTTTTAGGTGAGGTAGGTTACAACATGTTGCATGGGTGAACAGATAAAGTTCAACAAATTTGAATGTGAGAAAATAAAAATGATAGGAAAATTGATTCCATAAAAGAGACATGATAAATTTCATTTCAAAATAATCTTGGATGTTTTCATGCCTTTGATTTAGGAATGGGACATGATTAGTATATTATACTTTTCCCAGGAGTGCAAATGTTTAGGTGTGGGGGTGTGATCGTACCACGATTCATTGTTTTATTTCACCCTTATACCAATGTATTAAACTGGTTTTGTATTGAAAATTAAAAGTATAATAACAAATTTAAATCCATGTTTGATTCAATTATTTTGTTTTTAACACTGTTAAAAAGGGAAATGTTACTTGTTTTGATAATTATATTGTAGGTGGAGGTGATTTGGAGGACCTATGATGAAGTCCAAGAAAAATGGGCCAATCTGCACATGATCCAAGAACACCAGTAGCCTAAAACGCATATTGCTTTTAAACCATGCATTCCAATGGGCTGAAACATTGTGGGATGGTCCCAAATTTAATTATATCCATTTTATATGAAGGAATTAAAGCCCAATTCGTTCATTAAGAGGCCCATAAAAACCGATCTGTTCAATAAAGTGGATCTGCGCGGGGTCAAAACGTTGCCTCTGTATTTTGGAAATATCTCTTATTATATTCCCTATATAGCTTCCAAATTTTACATGGATGTAGAAACAGTGTCAATTAAAAACACTTTATTTTTGTCCAAAGTGATTTAATACATTCTGACTGGCCAAAACCATGGACCAAACGGATTAGTTAAATCAGGGTGCCCAAAACCACTTCCCATTTTGCCAATAAATTGGCACCTTGGGCACCCCATTTGGGAGTTTGAACCAGGGGAAAGGTGCTGCCATTTTGGAGTCTCAAAAGAGTCCTCCCACCAATATTTTATGTTATGGAGGCTATGGTAAGTTCTACTTCAACATCTTCTTCTTCCTCCCCTCCCATGGGTTTTTAGACCCCTTGTGATCACCCAGAGAGGAACGTGTTGTAAATCCCGAGATTAATGTTGTAATATTTGAATGGTATTTTTAATTCTAGGTTTGTATATTGTTTTTCTTCATACTCTCTTTTTATTTAATTGAGTTATATTCTGGTATGTTATACTCAAACTCAAATGACCATGTTTGGGGTTACCCTTTCATGTGATGTTTTACACACCGTTCATCCCTTTTTCTTCCATCATTCAATTGCGGTGTTTGTATGGTTCATATTGGTCAATTGAAATAAAATAAGCACTATCAAGGCCATGTACATTCATGTCATGGTATCACAAAGAAATAACATACAAATTTTGGATGCACATAAAATTCTTCGTATGTTTCCTTGGTGAGTTTTGGTTCTGAAGTCGAACACAAATCACCCAATCATCGGCGGTGTCCGGTGAATCATTGTGTGTTTTTGAATGAACCCTAGGAGTTATCCTAGTATAAACTTAGTAACATTCTGGTTCTAGGTGTTACAAACCAGGGATTAAAAGATCATAATCTATCTCATGAAGCGATGAATGATGAGCATCATGAGTGTACCCCGGGTTGATAATGTTTAATTAATCTTGTTTACTTCTACTTTGTTTTATCGCTTTCATTTTCTATTGTCATCTTTAATCATCAAGCCCAAGTATTATAAAACTCCCTTTTCACTTTTTTACTTTCATAATCAGAACCAAATTTTGGAATTAATGATCTAAGGCTCCTTCGAGAGACAACCTAGGGTTTCTTCAACATCTTCTTCTTCCTCCCCTCCCATGGGTTTCTAAACCCCTTGTGATCACTCGGGGAGGAACATGTTGTAAATCCCGAGCTTAATGTTGTAATATTTGAATGGTATTTTTAATTCTAGGTTTTTATGTTGTTTTTATTCATCCTATATTTTTATTTAATTAAGTTATATACTGGTATGTTATACTCAAACTCAAATTATCATGTTTGGGGGTACCCTTTCATGTGATGTTTTACACACTGTTCATCAGTTTTTCTTACATCATTCAATTGTGGTGTTTATATGGTTCATATTGGTAAATTTAACTCACATAAGCATTGTAAATGACATGAAAATTTATGTCATGGTATCACAAAGAAATAACATACAAACCTGGGAAGTACATCGAGTTCTTCGTGTGTTTCCTTTTTGAGTTTCGGTTATGAAGTCGAACACAAATCACCCAATTATCGGCGGTGTACAATGAATCATTGTGTGTTTTCGACTGAAACCTAGGAGGTATCCTAGTATAAAATTATTAACATTCTGGTTCTAGTTATTACAAACCATGTATTAAAATATCATAGCTATATCTCATGAAGTGATGAAGGATGAGCATTATGAGAGTACCTCGGGCTGATCACATTTAATTAATCTTATTTAATTAATCCAAACTTTGCCTCTATATTTTGGAAATATCTCTTATTATATTCTATATCTAGCAACCAAATTTGACATGGAGGTAGACAAGGTGTTGTTCAACCACTCTTTAGTTTTGTCCAAAGTTATTTAAGACTTTTTGACTAGAAAAAACCATAGACCAAGAAGATTTCTGAAATCAGGGTGCCCAAAACCACTTCCCACATTGCCCCATTTGGGAGTTCGACCAGGGGGAAAGGTGCTTCCATTTTGGAGTTCCAAAGGTTTATCCCCATAATTCTTAGAAGTTTTTGAGTCTATGGGACGTGCTACTTCAACATCTTCTTCTTCCTCCCCTCCCATGAGTTTCTAAACCCCTTTTGATCACCCAGGGAGGAACATGATGTAATCCTGATCTTCATACTTGTATTATTTTGAATTATCTTTTTAATTCCAGGTTTTATGTTGTTTTTCTTCATCCTCTATTTTTATTTAATTGAGTTATATACTGGTATGTTATACTCAAACTCAAATGATTGTGTTCGGGGGTACCCTTTCATGTGATGTTTCACACACCATTCATACCTTGTTCCTCCCTTATTCAATTGTGGTGTTTGTGTGGTTAATATTGGTCACTTGAACTCACATAAGCACTTTCAAGTCCATTTAAATTTATGAAATGGTATAACAAAGAAATAACATACAAACCTGGATAGCACATCTAGTTCATCTTGTGTTACCTCGGTGAGTTTCGGTTATGAAGTCGAGCACAAGTCACCTAATCATCAGTGGTGTCCGGTGAATCATTATGTGTTTTTTACTAAACCCTGAGAGGTATCCTAGTATAAACTTAGTAACATTATGGTAATAGGTGTAAGAAACCATGGATTAAAAGATCTATACCCTTTCACTGGAAGCGATAAAGGATGGGCATCACGATACTCCCCTAGGTTGATCACGTTTAATTAATCTTGTTCATTTCTACTTTGTTTTATCAATTTAGTTTTTTAATTGTAATATTTAATAATAAAAATACAATTTTTATTAAATCCTATTACCCTTATATTTTCATAATAAAATCCCTTTTTCAATTAATGATCTAAGCCTCCATCAAGAGATGACCTAGGGTTGCTTCTATACTACAGAAATTCTAATAGGAGTGATTGAGGATGTCCTTGTAAGAGTGAAGAATATCATATTCCTCACTTATTTATACATTTTTGATATGGAAGATACCCAAACCAAAGTACATTACCCTCTCATACTTGGGAGTTCATTCCTCAAAATAGCAAAGACGATCATGAATGTTCATAATGGTACATTGTCTGTGGAGTTTGGTGGACAAAAAGTAAGTTTTAACATCATTGAGGCTATGAAACACCCTGTTGAAGAGCACTCCACTCTTCTTGTCTATTAGATGTAACTGATCTCAAATGATGCACACACACACAATTCTATCCTTAACCCATACTCTGATTTATTTTTCTCTTCTTCACCCTTGGATGATTTGAGTTTTGATTCATGTTTTGAGTGTTGAGTGGAATCTGAAATGTGTAAATTTTGTGCTTTGATTGATGAGTGTGTTCATTCTGAGGTACCCATGACTGTCGATGATTCGGAAAATATCATTTCCATAGATTCTCTTTCCTTAGAAAATAAACATGATTAGATAGAGAGTTTAGTGGACCTCACTCCCCCTAAATTCCCTCCCTCAGTCCAAAAACTCCCGGTGTTGGAATTAAAACCACTTCCTTATAATTTAAAATATTCCTATCTTGAGGGTATTGACCAATTGCCCATCATTATTTCCAATAATATCTCTCAACAGTAGGAATCAAAACTGATTGATCTTTTGAGAGAGTGTAAAAAGTCAATAGGATGGACATTGGATGATATTCCCGAGATTATCCCATCTATTTTTATGCACCATATACATTTGGATGATGAGGCTAAGCTTGTAAGACAATAACAATGCTGGTTGAATCCCACTCTCCTTGAAGTGGTAAAATTAGATGTCTGTAAATTACATGTTGTGAGGATCATTTATCATATATCAGATAGTAAATGGGCTAGCCCAGTGCAAATTTTTCCTAATAAAATAGGAATAATAGCTGTGTCAAATGAAAGGAATGAATTGGTTCCAACACATGTGCAAAACAGTTGGTGAGTCTGTATTGACTATCGTTGACTGAATCAAGCCACACAGAAGGAACAATTTCTTCTACCTTTAATTGATCAAATGTTTGAAATATTTTATGGTAAGTCCCATTATTGTTTCCTTGATGGATATTCAGGTTATTTCTAAATATATATAGCCCTTGAGGATCAAGAAAAGACAAAATTTACCTATCCATTCGGCACATTTTCACACAAAAGAATGTCTTTTGGTCTTTGTAATGCTCCTGGTACTTTTTAGAATTGTATGTTGAGTATATTTTCAGAGTAACTAGATAATTTCATAGAAGTTTTTATAGATGATTTCACGGTTTATGGAACTTCCTTTGATGATTTTTTGGCTCACCTAGGTTTTATCCTCCGTCATTGCATAGAAAAAGATATTGTATTAAATTACGAGAAATGTCATTTCATGGTTGAATGGGGGATAGTTCTTGGTAATTTTATTTCAAAAGATGGAATTCAAGTGGATAAATCAAAAATTGAATTAATTTTAACCCTTATATATCCAAAATGTGTTCGTGAGGTGAGATATTTCTTGGGTCATGCTGGTTTTTACCGCTGATTCATTAAAAGACTTTTGTAATATTGCACTTCCCTTATCCTGGTTATTGCAAAAGGATTATGATTTTTTTTATAAAAAATGTGAGGATTATTTCAATTCACTAAAAACGAGTCTCACATCACCTCCCATCATCAAAAAACCAAGGTGGTATCTCCCCTTCGAACTTATGTGTGATGCCTCTAACTTTGCAGTTGGGGTAGTTTTATCACAAAGGGTTGAGAAGGCTCCTCATGTCATTACATATTCCTCACGTACCCTTGACTCGGCCCAAGAGAACTACACAACCACTAAAAAATAACTTATTTCTATAGTGTTTTCCTTGGAAAATTTTCATTCATATCTTGTTGGGTCAAAAATCATTGTTTTCTCTGATCATGCTACCCTTAATTTCCTCCTAAAGAAACCTAAATCCAAGCCTCGCCTCATTCAGTGGATGCTCCTCCTCCAAGAGTTTGACCTTGAGATTCATGAGAAGAGAGGAGTGGAAAATGTGGTATATTACCACATTAGTAGTATTTCCCCACCATTGGGCCATCATGTTGACTCACCCCTCCCCATTAGAGAATTCTTCCCCCATGAGAATTGTGATGTTGTGGACCTTACCCCCTGGTATGTGGACATTGTGAATTTTCTAGCAACATCTAGGGTCCCCACTAATTTCAGCACTTCACAATCTCATAGACTTAACATAATGCCCTGACCCCAGTTACCCAGAGTCAGTTTATTATTACATAACATTGGCATGATACAAAGAATAATGTCCTGAAAGACCGATCAGTTTAGTAGCCTTGGAATTACTAGATACATTCATAAGTTTTACATTACATCATGAAATAAAAACATCAACAACATTTTGTCCCCTTTTAACACACTTATATCCTTAGCCTATCCCTGTAGGTCAACCATAAAATACTTATTCACATCCTGGGAAAAAAACATAGAAAGGGGTGATCTCAGATACTCAGTATGGATAACAATATAGTAGATACTTTCACAAATAAGCATAAACATTTAAGGCAATGTATAAGACTAAAAAATCCTTCTAAACTTAAACTTCAGCATAATATGGAAAATATAAAATCAAATAATTCCATTTACTTATTCACAGGGATATTCTACTAGTCGAATAATCACATGAAATATCAATAGCCACTTTCATAATGATAGAATGCATAATTCCAGACTTCATAACCACATAGTCAAGGCCTTTTTCCAAGACACTAGTTTGTCTCATGAGACCTACCGATTCATCGAGAAGCTATAGTGGTCTCAACCTATCACTTACTAAGTCCAATTAATTCCTCATATGAAAATGTTTAAACATAACATAAATATTCGTATTAAAAATAGCATACGAAATGTCAGAACTTTATCCATAAACCATGAATGGTGAAAAAATAACACATCCATAATCAAACATATCACAAAATCTTCAATACAATATGGAAGTTTTGTATAATAATAAATCAACTTCAAACAAGCTTAAAATCCATCAAAGGATATTGACATAGATGAAATCAAAACTTTTTTAGAGAAAAATAAATTTCTATTTTGAAATCATTTAAAAGTCATATAATTATAAAATAAAACATTTATTTTGAAAATATTCTTATAAGATTGTATGGGAAGATTTGATGATGTTATAATGGAAGAAAATAGCTGCACCCACCGTATAAGTTAAAAAAAGACATTCTTACCTTAATTTTGTTGAAAAGGTCATAAAGTACCTTGTTTGGAAAACGATGGAAAGATTCCTTTAAAAACATATAAGGTCAAATAAGGGTATAAATGACTTTAAACCATTTTCTAGTAAATATTTTTTTTTGAAATACGCTTTTAAGAAAACACGGATGTAGATGATAAGGAGGACTCAGTAGATACTTATGTAAAAACAACCTCAGATAATAAAGAGATTGTGAAATTAACCCTTACCTTGCACTTTTCCTTATTTTATGGTATGTTAACCTCCTATATAATAGTTAAAACATTGTTATTAAATTATAAAATAACTATATAGATAAATATGATATCATATATGATCTTATAATGTTGCTTTGTTAATATTATTTTAGTAGTATCATCGTTTCAGGTGTTAACTAATTCGTTTTCCTTTATATGCTTGGTTATGTAAGACATGTTTATTATATATAGGATGTATTTTATTAATATATATAATGATATTATGTTCATAAACATTATTTTTAATCATAAAATGAAAATTATTTTTGAATGATTACGATAGGGAATGAATCTCATCGCATTCATGGAGACGGTAATCCGTACGTACGCACGCGCGACAATATAATTATATTAATGGTGAAATAGTATGTAATTGGATGGTATATCATATATTAAGAATCATTAACATGTTATATTTATTATCTAAATTAGTTATACTCATTATTATACCCATCCAAAAAATGAAGTGTTTGAATAACAAACTATACCACAACCTGGAGATGGTAATCCATACGTACGCACGTATGGTGACTTTATCATTTGTAGGATGGATAGAATAATGAATATGGTTGTAACATTTTTATAAAAACATCACATTATATATAAGATACTGGATTTATTATTTTAGAATGGAAATAACAAAGAAAGAGGAAGTGGAAAAGAAAAGAACTTGAAAGAGGTGATGAAATATTTACCTCTTCTTCGGGTTCTTCCTTTTGATTTGATCAAAAAGGATCCTAAGGTTGGATTTATGACCAAAGTAATGCCTCTAGGATGAAGGTAGGAAAGTTTTGAGGATATTTGGACAGGTTTTGGCTGATCCAATAGGCTTTGGAGGTGTGAAATTAATATAAGGGTAAGTACTCTTTTATAAGATAGGTGAGGGTCACTTTAGGAAAAGCTTGAAATATTATTTTATAATAAACTATTTTTCAATTTATAATGGATCCAAAATTAATTATTTAAAGTATAAGGTGGTTATTGGTCTAAAACCTCTCAAAAAATAGGTTTTATAAAGGTTTAGGTCATCATATTAACCTTATCTTTTAGATTTAACTCTTAGTTAAATAGTTTGTCATTTACCATGTCTCTTTGTATTTTTATATTATATGGTTAATAAAATTACTATAAAATTACAAGAGAACCCCATGTGTTTCATTATTAATATATATAACCTTATATAAGTCATTTGTCTGAACCTTATATTTTTAGGAATATTATATCAATTAATAATATAATATTTGTTTTAAAAACTCAATTATGTCAATTTTGACACTATTTAGTATTTGATTTTTTTGGAAGCCATAAAAACTTTATCACTTAGAATAAAATTTATTTAACCAACCATAAAATGTCATATTAACCCATGAAATTAGTGGAATTCATCAGAAGTCTCAATTTACATTTATTTGGATATTTATAATATCAATTATTTTAATATTTCATTAATAAGGTAATTACTGCATCATCATTGTGTCATAAATAAATTAGATTATTTAATGTCTAAAAAGTATAAATAAAATACCATTATGTAGGAAATATTTTTATATTTCTAATGAATATTTATAGTCGAATTTATGTTGTGTATAACCCTATATTAAAAATGGTTTAGTTATTAAACTTTGAATTTAACTCTTTTAACTCTTCATTAAATAAAATAATAATAAATGTCCTAATCTAATCCAAGTGGACCAAAGAGGGTCATATTTTATTCCTAAGGTTTTTTTGGTCTAATGAAACTTATCCAATAGAATTAGTACATGTGTTAAGGTAATTATAATATCATTTTTACCCTTAATTACCCTATTTACTTTTAGCCATGATAAATAAAAGTCAAAAGTTATAATTCACCAAAAATTATTTTAATCTTATTGAACCACATTTTACATAATTATATTAACCTTGTCTCTCTTAGTTTTTAAATTCAACTCACAAAAGCAGTAAAATTAAGTTTTATACAAATTTTCAAATGCTCCTAGGAGGTGGGTAAAAGACGGTAAAAAGTTCAATAAAATTTTATAAATCTAAACTTATTATAAAATTTCTCCAATAAATTACATTGAACATATATAGGTATTATGTATCTAATTTGACCTAAAATAAATTAAAATAAAATAACTAATTATTTAAATAAAAAAAGTCAGTTTTAACCAATAACGCAGTGTTTTTTCACTATTCACCAAAAATTGAAAGTTTTCAGAAAAATACCAAAAATTCACCCTAAGCTAATTTAGATATTCCGAAACCAAAAATGAAGTCCATTTTGAAAGATAAAATTTATAAAATTTCAAAAATTGGGTATTACTATTCATAATGGCTAGTTTGATTGGTTGTGGTGTGTTTGAACTCGAAGTTGCGTACAACACAAGATATTGTATTATACAAAGGGAAATGTACTATGGAATCTTGGGGTGTTACGCTTAAGCATGATTCTAGGTGGTACATTTGGGATGACCCAAATTTGTGGAGAATTTGTGGTGACCAAGTAGTTTGTCGGTGTGTCCCTGACCATGAGTTCACCTCTGTTTTGGCATTCTTCCACACTTTGGCCTGTGGGGGCCACTTTGGCTCTCAACGTATAGCTCAAAAGGTCCTTGACTCAGGACTTTATTGGCCAAAATTGTATAGATATGCCCATGGATTTTGTAAGGCATGTAGTCGTTGTCAATTCATTGGGAATATCACTAAGAGGAATGAAATGCCCCAACAGCCCATGTTATTCTTTGAAATTTTTTATGCATGGGGCGTTGACTCCATGGGGCCTTTTCCAAATTCATTTGGATTTTTGTACATATAATTGGTTGTTGACTATGTATCTAAATGAGTGGAAGAAAATTCCACCAGGACCGGTGACTCTCAAGTGGTTGTTGATTTTGTGAGGTCCCAAATTTTCAGTAGGTTTGGTTTACCGAGATTCGTCATTATTGACCAGGGTTCACATTTTTTCAATCACAACATAAAAAAAAATTCATAAGTATGGGGTTGATCATAATGTCTCCACTGCATATCACCCCCAAACTAATGTACAATAAGAAATCTCAAATCGGGAAGTTAAGAGAATCTTGGAAAAATGGCACAATCCAATAGGAAAGATTGGAGTGTGTGCTTGGATGATGCACTTTGGGCGTACCTTACAGCTTTTAAAACCCCAATCATAATGTCACCATACAGAATTGTGTTTGGAAAGTCTTGTCACCTCCCAATGGAGGTTAAACACCATGCATATTGGGCTGTTAAACAATGTGATATGAATCTTTTAGATGCAGGTGAGCATAGAAAGCTGCAGATTCAAGAGTTTGAAGAAATTCGATGTGATGCATATGAGAACTATTAGATCTATAAAGAGAGGAAGAAGGCTATCCATGATAGAATGATTCATCAGCGAAAGTTTCATATTGGTGAGAAGGTTCTCATGTACAATTCTAGGCTAAAGCTCCACCCAGGTAAGCTTAATTACCGATGGCTTGGTCCTTATATCGTTACTAATGTTTACCCTTTTGGTGTCATACAGGTTTTTCATGAGTAGAGTGGACAGAGGAATACTGTCAATGGGCAGAGGCTCAAACACTTCTATGAGGATTTTCCAAATCATCTCATGGAGGAAATCCAACTGATAGATTCCACATATGATACCACTTAGCAGGTTGTACCTTCTCCCTACCTTTATTTACTTGTCGATTTATTTAAAATTATTTCATTGAGGACAATGTAACTTTTAGGCATAGGGGAGGGTGACATGTCATAGTTAGGATTAAAACAAAAAACAAAAAAAAAGGTGTTTTCATTTTTGATTTCTTTTTCCTTAATTTGTGTTTTTAGATAAAAATTGATCTTAAAAAGAATATCCAAAATCATTTTTCATGCTTAAGTTGATTTTGTGCAAAATTACATTGTTTTTGGAAAAATGTTTTTCAAATGAATGTTGATATGGAATCTTTTTCTATAATTTGTATTTTCAAATCATTCTTAGGTTTTTAATGGATTTTTTAATCCCATGCCTCAATAGTACAGACCAATATTTTAATCCCTTACCAGAGAGACATTCTAAGCCCTTTATTGCATATTTTTCATTTTAATCACATTCTTGAGAGTATCGATTCATGTCGAGAAACTAGAACTTTCCTTGATTCTATATGAATCCATAAGATTCAAGTATTCTATATTCATGATAGAGGCAATCATTCATTGAAAAGCCCTATGTACAGTTATCCTCTATTTTTGGCCACCTTTACATTTTATCCTTATTAAGCCTTAGAGACCCTGAAATGCCTATTAGGTAGCCACATTCCAATCTAATTTATCCCTAACTACCCATCTCTAGTGTATATTATTTTTTATTTTCAGCAAGTTTGGGTGATAGGGTGTTTCCATGGGAATTCTGGGAAAAGAATCATTGTTATGGGTTGATATAAAGGGTGCCTACATTTTCCTTGGGCAATAGGTCCACAATCCATATTACATCATTGTTTTACACATGTTTCCCTCTTTATCTCCAAAATAAATATACAAAAAATTAGTTTTTTACATTGAAAAAAATAGAACAAAAGAAAAAAAATGGAGAAAAGAGGATGTTTACTCATTATTATTTACTTCTTGGTTGTGACCCACAAAAATAGACAATGGGGAGAGTGAGCTGGAGGTGATGCACTTTGTGAGGGATTGAGTGTGTACATTCATTATAAACACTTTCTGTATTTTGACATGTTTTGTAAATAATATATTAAACACTCCTCTTCTACCTCATATTTTTAAACATTAAATCCTACCAACCCTTAAACCTCAGAACAACCTATTGGAATTCCTCTTAAGTAGTACACTAGTTTCTACCGGTAGAGAAATGAGAATCATGGTAAGCATATGGTAATATCACATGAACTCTAGGAGAAGAGCATAAATCAACTTTCATATGTTCCTTGAGTGAAGAGGGGAAATTTTAAGGTGAGGTAGGTTGCGACATGTTGCATGGGTGAACAAATTAAGTTCAACAAATTTTAATGTTTAAAAAGAAAAATGATAGGAAAATTGATTCCATAAAAGAGAAATGATGAATTTCATTTAAAAATAATCTTGTATGTTTTCACACCTTTTATTTAGGAATGGAACATGATTAGGATATTATACTTTTCCCAGGAGTGAAAATGTTTAGGTGGGGGGTGTGATCCTACCACGATTCACTGTTTTATTTCACCATTATACCAATGTATTAAACTAGTTTTGTATTGAAAATTATAAGTATAATAAAAAATTTCACTCCATGTTTGATTCAATTATTTTGTTTTTAACACTATTAAAAAGGAAAATGATACTTTTTTTGATAATTATATTGTAGGTGGTGGTGATTTGGAGGACCTATGAAGAAGTCTAAGAAAAATGGGCCAATCTGCACATGATTCAAGCACACCAGTGGACTAAAGCACATTATGCTACTAAACCGTGCATTAAAATGGGATGAATATTTGTGGGATGGTCCTAAATTTAATGAAATCAATTTTATATTAAGGAACCGAAGACCAATTTTTTTATTAAGAGGCCCATACAAACTGATATGTCCAATAAAGTGGATCTGCACGGGGTCAAAACTTTGCCTCTATATTTTAGAAATATCTCTTATTATATTATATATCTGGAATCCAAATTTGACATGATGGTATAAAAGGTTTCAGAAAACCACACTTTAGTTTTTTACAAATTGATTTAAGACTTTATGACTGGTCAAAACCATGTCCAAGAGGATTCATGAAATCAGGGTGCCCAAAACCCCTTCCCACATTGCCTATAAATTGGCACCTTGGGCACCCCATTTGGGAGTTCGACTAGGAGGAAAGGTGCTGCCATTTTGGAGTCCCAAAGGTGTCTCCCCATAATTATTAGAAGTTATGGAGGCTATGGGAAGTGATACTTCAACATCTTCTTCTTCCTCCCCTCCCATGAGTTTCTAAACCCCTTGTGATCACCTAGGGAAGAACGTGATGTAATCCCGAGCTTCATACTTATATTATTTTTAATGATATTTTTAATTCCATGTTTTATGGTTTTTTTATTCATAGTATCATTTTATTTAATTGAGTTATATACTGGTATGTTATACTCAAACTCAAATGATCATGTTTGGGGGTACCCTTTCATGTGATGTTTCACACACCATTCATCCCTTTTTCCACCCTCATTCAATTGTGGTGTTTGTGTGGTTAATATTGGTCAATTGAACTCACATAAGCACTATCAAGACTATGTAAATTTATGAAATAGTGTCATGAATAAATAACATACAAACATGTACAGCACATCGAGTTCGTCGTGTGTTTCCTTGGTGAGTTTCGGTTATGAATTCGAACACAAGTCACCCAATCATCGGCGGTGTCTGGTGAATCATTGTGTGTTTTCAACTGAACCATGGGATGTATCCTAGTATAAACTCAGTAATATTATGGTAATAGGTGTTAAAATCCATGGATTAAAATATCTATACACTTTCTCTTGAAGAGATAAAGGATTAGCATCACAATACTCCTCTGGGTTGATCACGTTTAATTAATCTTGTTCATTTCTACTTTGTTTTATCGCTTTAGTTTTTCTATTGTAATATTTAATCATAAAACTTCAAGTTTTATTAAATTACATTCCAATTATATTTTCATAATCAAAACCTTTTTTTCAATTAATGATCTAATGCTTCGTCGAGAGATGACCAAGGGTTGCTGCTATACTGCCGAAATTCTAATTAGAACTATACAACTAATTTGACACGCTCGACAACACGATCAAATTTTTTGAGTTTGATGATTAAATATGAAAATAGAAAATGAAAGTGATAAAAAAAGTAGAAATGAAAAATAATAATTAAACGTAACCAACCTGGGAAAGTCTCATGATGCTCATCCTTCATCGCTTCAAGAGTTAGGGTTATGGTCTTTTAATCCGTGGTTTGTAACACCTATTAACATAATGTCACTGAGTTTATTCTAGGATACCGCCTAGGGTTCAGTCTAAAACACACAATTATTCCCCAAACACCACCAATTATTGGGTGATTTTTGGTCTACATCATAACCGAAACTCCCCAAGGAAACACACAAAGAACTCGACGTGTTGTCTAGGTTTTTCTGTTATTTCTTTATGATACCATGAAATAAATGTGCATGTCCTTGACAGTGCCTAAATGAGTTCAATTGACAAATATGAACCACTCAAACACCACAATTGAATAAGGGGGATGAGTGGTGTGTGAAACATCACATTAAAGGGTACCCCCAACATGATCATTTGAGTTTGAGTATAACCTACCAGTATATAACTCAATTAAATAAGAAGGGAGGATTAAGAAAAACAACATACAACTTGGAATTAAAAATATCATTCAACATAATACAAACATGAATATTGGGATTAAATCATGTTCCTACCCATCTCTTGTGTATATTCTTGTTTATTTTTAGAAAGTGTGGGTGAGAGGGTGTTTCCATGAGAATTCTGGGGAGAGAATCATTGTTATGGGTTGATATAATGGGTGTCTACATTTTCCTTGGGCAATGGGTTCACAATCCATATTACATAATTTTTTGCACATGTTTCCCTCTTTATCTCCAAAAAAACTATACAAAAAATATTTTTGTACATTGTAAAAATATAAAAAAAGAAAAAATGGAGAAAAGAGGATGTTTACTCATTATTATTCACTTCTTGGTTATGACCCACAAAAATGGACAATGGGGAGAGTGAGTTGGAGGTGACACACTTTGTGAGGGATTGAGTGTGTACATTCATTGTTAAAAATTTCTGAATTTTGAAATGTTTTTTACATAAGAGATTAAACACTCCTATTCTACCTTATATTTTTAAACATTAAATCCTACCAACCCTTGAACCTCAGAACAACCTGTTGGAAGTCCTCTTGTGTAGCACACTAGTTTCTGCCAGTAGAGAAATGATAATCTTCGAAAGCATATGGTTATATCACATGAAATATGGGAAAATAGAATAAATCCACTTTCATATGTCGCTTGAGTGAAGAGAGAAAATTTTAGGTGAGGTAGGTTGTGACATATTTCATGGGCGAACAAATGAAGTTCACCAAATTTGAATGTGAGAAAAGAAAAATGATAGGAAAATTGATTCCATAAAAGAGACATGATGAATTTCATTTCAAAAGAATCTTGGATATGTTCACACCTTTTATTTATTAGTGGGACATGATTTGGATATTATACTTTTCCCATGAGTGAAAATGTTTAGGTGTGGAGGTGTGATTGTACCACGATTCATTGTTTTATTTCACCCTTATACCAATGTTTTAAACTGGTTTTGTATCGAAAATTACAAGTATAATAAAAATTTTAACTCCATGTTTGATTCAATTATTTTATGTTTAATACTTTTAAAAATGGAAATGTTACTTATTTTGATAATTATATTATAGGTGGGGGTTATTTGGAGGACCTATGATGAAGTCCAAGAAAAATGGGACAATCTGCACATGATCCAAGCACACCAGTGGACAAAACGAATTCTTCTACTAAAACGTGCATTAAAATGAGCTTAAACTTTGTGGTCTGGTCCTAAATTTAATTATTTCCATTTCATATGAAGGAAACAAATCCCAATTCGTTCATTAAGAGGTCCATACAAACTGATCTATTCAATAAAGTGAATCTGCCCAGGGTCAAAACTTTGCCTCTATATTTTCAAAATATCTCTTATTATATTCTATATTTGGCCACCAAATTTGGAATTGAAGGTAGAAAATGTGTCACCCAACAACTATTTAGTTTTTTACAAAGTTATTTAAGACTTTATGACCAGAAAAAAACTATGGACCAAGCGGATTAGTGAAATCGGGGTGCCCAAAACCACTTCCAACTTTGCCTATAAATTGGCACCTTGGGAACCCCATTTGGGAGTTAGAACTAGAGGGAAGGTGCTTCCATTTTGGAGTCTTAATGGAGTCCCCCCACCAATATTTTAATTTCATGATCCTATGGGAAATTCTACTTCAACATCTTCTTCTTCCTCCCCTCCCATGGGTTTAATAACCCATTGTGATCACCCGGGGAGGAACGTATTGTAAATCCCGAGCTTAATGTTGTAATATTTGAATGGTATTTTTAATTATAGGTTTGTATATTGTTTTTATTCATACCCTATTTTTATTTAATTGATTTATATACTAGTATGTTATACTCAAACTCAAATGACCGTGTTTGGGGTTACCCTTTCATGTGATGTTTTACACACCGTTCATCCTTTTTTCTTCCATCATTCAATTGTGGTGTTTGTGTGGTTCATATTGGTCAATTGAACTCAAATAAGAACTGTCAAGGCCATGTACATTCATGTCATGTTATCACAAAGAAATAACATACAAACCAGGGAAGCACATCAAGTTCTTCGTGTGTTTCCTTGGTGAGTTTCAGTTATAAAGTCGAACGCAAATCACCCAATCATCAGCGGTGTCGAGTGAATCATTGTGTGTTTTTTAATAAACCATAGGAGTTATCCTAGTATAAACTCAGTAAAATTTTGGGTCTAGGTGTTACAAAATAGGTATTAAAATATCATAACTCTATCTCATGAAGTGATGAAGGATGAGCATCATGAGAGTACCCCGGGTTGATCACGTTTAATTAATCTTGTTTACTTATACTTTGTTTTATCGCTTTAATTTTCTATTATCGTTTTTAATAATTAAAACCAAGTATTATAATAAACTATTTAACTTTTTACTATCATAATCAGAACCAAATTTTGGAATTAATGATCTAAGTCTCCGTCGCGAAATGACATAGGGTTGTTGTTATATTGCAGAAATTCTAGTTAAAACTAAACAACTAATTTGACGTGCTCGAAAACATTATCAGGCCCTATGGGATTTCACCATGGTACCTAATAGTCAATGTTGGTTACAAGGAGTGTATTTGAGGTATCCTGTAATAATGAAAAGGACCCTACAATAGTATACCAGGCATCTGAGTAATAGACAAGAACTGGAGTCTAGGTGGGTATCAACATAAGAAAATTGCATCCCTGAATCGGAATGGGGTTCCCAAGAACCAAGGTAATCTTCTCTTAGAATCCAATGCAATATCAAGTTATTCCATTCCTATTTGATATTTTAATCATTTAATAATTCATTTGGTTCAATTCTTTCTTTCCAGTAATGTGGATAGGTCAAGTAGAGTTGAAACCATTTAATCAAGTCTTAATTAACCATTTAGGCATATTCAATTAGAGAGGTTCACTCCATTACCTTAAATTAACATGTAAAGGGGTTGTATGGACATGTAACCTTAATTAAACTCATTTTTTAAGGCCAAGATATATACTTAGTATACATTCCATTTCACATTTCACATTTAATAATCATTTGGAAGTACTTACCTTATGCGGGTCAAGTGGTGAGCATACATGGTACATGACATTATAAAATTCTCATCAATAAAAAGTCATTTATTATATAAAGACTCACCTTTATAAAGTTCAAGAAAAGTCACACCCAAACGGTGGCTCAAATGTGCTAAAACACTAAAACCCAGTTATGGCATAACCTTCGACATGAGGTAGATTGATTTGTGGGTGTAACCACTAATGACTAATCACATATTTGGAAAGAGAATAAACATAAAATTATAACATGTATAACCATTTCATGTAAATCGAATAAATTATTTCCAAAAAAATTGGTGGGCCCCACATGAACATTCCAAAATCAACAAACTTTAGGGATAAGTTATAGACTAACCACCTTAAGGTTGTATGATCATTCTCCTATGGTATCGGTCCTTGATTTTCCTCAGATGAGAGAATATCTAAGAAAAGGTGAGAAATTCTCATATGGTGATATCTAGGTCTAGAGAAAGAGAGAAGGGGGATGGCTAAAGAGGACTTGATTACTTACCGTTGTGCATCCAACGTGATGAAAGGAAGGTCAATCGGATTTTGGATGAAGGAGATCTCATAATCCCTAGATTTGTCCTTAAAAAGCTCTAAATGGGTGAAAATGGAGTAAAATCATGCCAGTTTATGAGTTGGGAATAAGTAGGGTGATTAAAAGATAATTAAGGTAAAAACTATGAATTTACCGGGAAAAATAACTTGTGCACGGTTTTTCTGCACGATTTGTCAAACTATGCACAAACTGTGTGGGATGGATCCACCCGAATGGTTTGGTCCGCATGGTTTTTCAAACCACGTGCAACCTATGAACGAATACCTGGGAAAAAGGGGTTCTCACATGATTATGCCGCATGGCCATGTGCCAACCATGCGAGGTGGATTTGTCCAAAAAATACCATCTTCATGGTTTACTCTATACCGTGCATAAATCCTGTATTCTCCAAAAAGATGGGTTCGGGGCTTTGAAAAATCCCTAAACACCCTTGTAACCTTTACTAACTCATTAAGAATCTATATAAGTTCCAAAGTAAGGATTTAGACTAAAAATTAAAGGATCCATACCTAGGTTAAAAACTGGGTTCTTACAGGTTAAAAGAACTCACCCTTGAGTTCTCCTTCCAAGGGTAAAGAAACACTATTTGAGAATAAATCTGTCCATTGAGCATGTACATCGGCTTCCCTCTCCCAAGTCTCATCCTATACCCGATCTTGCTTCCATAGCACCCATACGATAGGGATAGACTTACCTCATATAGCCTTCGTGCTTTAGTCAACGATGCATACTGGATACTCCTCAAAGGTAGCATCAATATCTAACTCAACTTACTTGGGATAAAAGGTATAGAATGGGTAAACATGAAATTTGTGAAGCTATGAGACATGAAAGACATCATGCATGGAATGGTACCTTTGAGGTAGTAGCAACTGATAGGCTACCGGTCCGACTCTCCCTAGATTTTCAAATGGACCGATGTAATGAGGTGAAAACTTTCCCTACTTCCTTAACCGTTTATTCCCTAGCATGGGTGATACCCAAAGAAAAAAATGATACCCAACCTCAAACTCAAGAGGTATTCGACAGTGATAGGCATAAGATTTCTATCTAGACTGATCAGTAGTCATACACATTCTAATCATCTAAACATGTCATGAATTCTCCTGAATGAGATGAGGACCTAGTAGGGCTTCCTCACCTACCTCTATCCAGCACAATGGTGAATGGCATGGCCTACCATACAAGGCCTCAAATAAATCCTTATGTATCTTCTCCTGAAAACTATTATTATAAGCGAACTCGATAAGAGGGATATGTTTCTCCCAAGAACCGTCAAAATCAAGGACACATGATCAGAGAATAACCTCTAAAACTGATATTGTCTGTTCCAATTGTCCATCGATTTGAGGGTGAAAGGCTATGATTAGAATCCCATGAGTTACCATAGATTTCTACAAACCCTTCCAGAACCGTGAAGTGAAACACGCATTGCTATCTAAAACAATAGTATGTGGAACCCCATGTAGTCATATGATCTCATAAATATATAGTCTTCCAAATTCATCAACTGAGAAAGTCTCTTGAATAGAAATGAAGTAGGTTGATTTTGCTAGTTGGTACATGACTACCTAGATAGCATCACTACCCCTCGGAGACCTAGGTAATCCGACTACGAAATCCATAACAATATCTTCTCATTTACATTTTGAGATTGGAAGCAGTTGTAACAAGCCTGTAGGTCTCTATTGCTCTGCCTTCACCTACTAATAGGTGGAACACCAAATAATGAAGCCTCTAATCTGATGTTTCATTCTAGACCACCAATAATAGAATCGCATATCCCAATACATATTCGAGATGCCTGGATGAACTGCCTATTGAGAATTGTGGGACTCTTTCATCAACTACTCTCTCATATCTGTAGGAACACAGATATTTCCACTTAAATGAAAAACATTTTCTCTATCTATAGACCAATACAGAGGTGGTTTATCTCTTGATATACTCTCATAGAGAACCAAACCTTCAAGATCTGAAAACTTCCAACTCTTCACCTTCTCAAGGAGGGAAGAGGTAACTATTAAAGCTGAGTGGTAAGACTGCTTGTGACTGTCATGAAACTCTAGATGAAGTTCATAAAAGAGGTCCATTAGCTTCCATTCATCCATGTCTTCCTATATGTCCTGCGTTTGAGTCTTCCGACTCAGTTTATCAGCGACCACATTACCCTTTCCAGGCATATAAGAAAGTTCAAAATCAAAGGATTGTATATATTCAACCCATATCCAATGTTTGGGGTTCAAGTCACACTGGGAAAATATATACTTGAGGCCTTTTTGATTGGTATATACCACAAATCTCTCACCCAATAGATAATGTCTCCAGCAACATAAGGCATGGACAACCACTGCTAGATCAAGGTTATGTGTCGGGTAATTTCTCTCATGAGGCCTCAACTGTCGAGATATGTACTCAACAACTTTGTCTTCCTGCAACAAAACTGCTCCTAAGAAAATTCTTGATACATCACATAAGATGATATAACCTTTACTAGGTTCTGGAAGAATCAAAATAAGTGTCGATACAAGACTCTCTTTCAACTCTTGAAAGGCTTTCTCACATGCTTCTGACCATAGAAACTTAACACCCTTCTTTGTAAGTCTAATAAGAGGCGACGCAAGATGTGAGAAGTCCTATATTAAATGCCTGTAATATCCAGTGAGCCCCAAGAAACTCATAATATCGAACATGTTTTTGGGATTCTCTTAGAAAACTACAGCACTAACCTTTTTAGGGTCAATAGATACTCCTAATTCTAAAATAATATGACCTAATAAGTGTACTTTTTCAATTCATAAGTCGCATTTAACAAGATTGGCATAAATTTTATGCTCTCTCAGTGTACTCAGAACGATCTCAAGATTTTTGGCATGGTCATTACAAGTGCGAGAATACACCAAGATGTTTTCCACAAATACCATGAAATAAGAGTCCAAATAGGGGTGGAAAACCCTATTCATCAAAGCCATGAAAATAGTAGGCACGTTCATAAGACTGAACGGCATAAAAAGAAACTCATACTAGCCATAACTTCTATAGAAAGCTATATGAGGTATGTCTGATGGTATGACTCACACCTGATGATAACCCAACCTCAGGTCGATCTTAGAGAACACATTTTCTCCTTAGAGCTAGTCAAAGAGATCATCTATTAAAGGAAGTGGATACCGACTCTTGACTGTATGTTGGTTCAACCTTCTGTAATCCATGCATAGAGGTAAGGTTACATCCGTCTTCTTGGTAAAAAGCGTAGGTGATCCCCAAGAGGATGTACTAGGACATATAAAGCCTTTCACCTCTAGGTCCTCTATTTGCTGCTTGATCTCCTGAAGCTTTGTTGGTTCCATCCTGTATGGAGGAATGGACACTGGATATGCTCATGGAATAATATCAATTGTAAACTTTACCTCTCTCTTAGGAGGTAATCCAAAAAAATCATCAGGAAAGACTTCCATAAAATGATCAACTATAGGAGGGAAATCAGTTTGAAGAAAACCCTAATCCTCTATGAAATGATTTTCAATCTGGGCGGTCACTTCACCTAGCTCATGATGCTTCGGTCCATCTCTCCCAGCCTAGACACCCCACTCACCTTTGAAAAGGTAACCACTGCCTTCAGGTGGTGTAAAAGAGACCCTATGAAGATAGAAGTCTATAATGGTGTGATATTGGACTAAACAATCCATCTTGAGAATGACATCGAAGCCCGTCATCTTGAGAATAAAGAGATTCCACAATAAAGGGCTACTTCCAACCTCAAGGGGATAGTCCCTGCACTGGTATATGCCCTCCGTCCCTATTCTCAATGGTGTATTAAGGGTCATTACACCATAGTGATACTGTATCTCTAATCCAAGACTTTCCATGATAGATACAGAAATAAAAGAGTTTGAATCGCCTATATCAAACAAAGTAGAGACAATAGTGGAGGCTAATAGAATAGTACCTCGTACTGTAGATGGTCCTACAGCCTGATCCTCAGGTATTAGCTGTAAAGCATGTAATTGACTTGATCAAAGGCCCTATGCAACAAATGGACTACCATGATCATGACTGCTCTATTGGTGCTGCTGGTGATCAGGGGTTAGACTACCATGGCCACGACCTCCTCCTTGGCCAGACCTTCTAATGCTACTCCAATTCCCCACCTGACATGGTGAAAAATAACTTTCTCCTGTAGGTGGAGCAGATGGTGATCATTTTCCATTATAAGCTATTGTAAATTTCCTATATAAATGCTAAATATGACCCATACAGTCGCAATCCCGACACTCCATAGGGTCTTTATCACATTGGGGCTTCTTATTCCCTAGTCTTCCACATTGATGACACACCGCATAGCTATCAAACAGGATACTCCTCTGCCACTACCCTGACAAGAAACCTCAAAGGAACATTTCCTTCCCCCAGAATAACTACTAGCCTGATGTGGTACTGGTCCTTTAAACTTGGTACATATGTCATTCCTCAGGTTACATTCATTGATAAGGGCATGATCAACTATTACAGAAAAAGGTAGGAAGGAGAAATACATTCACCTGAGTTTGGATGACGCATTGGAGCTCATCCTAAAAATTTATAGCACACGAAAGCTCATCACCGGCTAGAAGAGGTGAAAAGCACTATAAATAAATGAAACATGATGAATATTGCATATCTGACATAGAACCCTTCTTGAGATGCATGAACTATTTGGCTCTATCGTATCTTAGTGCCTGAGGATAGTACTGATCATAGAAGGCATTATGGAAATCATCCCATAACATGCCCTGATGATGACCGGCCTGGGTAACCACATCCCACCAATGCTTGGATGAATGCTTAAGCATGTATGTATGAAGATTGAATCTATACTCTGGAGGAATTTTCAGATGATCAAAGATAGATAGCATGGACTCTAGAAAAAACTCAGCATTCTGAGAACCACCATCCCCTGAAAAAGTAGGAGGATGCTGCTACTGGAATTTGTGGGCCAGATCAGCCATCATAGGTGAAACCCATGGAGAACCATGAAAATAATACATGATACATAGGAACTATCACCGAATTGATCATCAATTATCAGATCAGGTATAGAAGGTGGTGCCTCAAGTGGAACTCCTGGAGGTAAGACTAGCAGCTTAGGGCCCACTAGGTCTAGAGCATGATTGTCACTACCTTCCTGAAGAAATGACACAAGGGATTCATGGAGACATTGGTCTACAAATACCAATAACACACCTTAGAAAAATCCTAGAAGAATAATATAGAATCACTAATATAAGCAGAATGTAAGAAAACTCACTACCCAAGACATACTACCCAAACAACCCGCTTAGACAGCCAGGCATCGGTAAGTGCTCAAGTATCAGTTTCATGTCATTCTGTAGTTAATTCCCAGGTTCATACCTTTTCCTTTCATAAACATGAAAAGGTGGGATATGGATGTGCAACCAATTCATTTTATCTTTCAGTATTCACTTTATAATGGATATACATTTTCAATGAATTAGTGCCCCTACACCTATCACCAGAAATGAAACCCATTTCTTTATAGTATAATGGCTTGACTTGGTAAATTATTCATCCCAATCCATGAGGGCCCATACACCTCATGAATTGAGATAAGAAATAACTTAATTTCATCCAAAGTAATACATGTATAATCAAACTATCACAACATCACTCAACACTCACAAACATATCAAGCAATGCAAGATAGTGAAATACAACTATAGGGCATGGAAATATGCATGAAATGTGAATTTTAGGTGCCTATAAAGATTCATGTAGCAATGCTCCTTGACCTCATATCATTAGGCTAAGGATGAAATAAATTCTCAAACAGATTAATAATCAATAACACCACACAGCATGTGTGTCACCCAACGGTGAAATAATAACAACTATAATAGAAAAAATTAGAATAATAATTATAATTTAGGAAACTTGGTTTTTACCCCAAACATGGGTTTGTGACACCCAAGAACAGCTTATGACCATGTCCCAAGAATTCCTATTCACCAACATATTGTCTCAAAATAGTAAATCAAGAAAAGAAACAACCTCCGATACCACTTTATGAAAATCTGAACTCAGATGCCACTTAACGGGTGCCCCAAGCCCAGTGGGCCACATGGCCTCAATAAAATCTTCCTGAATGCTAGAGGCTGCTGACTAGCAGCGAGGGCATGGGTTGTGTCAGTGGGAAGACTATAACCTCATTAGTATATTGTATCACAACGAAAGGAATATAAATAAATAGTAAACTGAAGAAGCAATATAAATATTGTAAATAAATAGCAGAAGCTAACTGATGCAATAGATAAAAAATAATAATAATAACTACATCAACTGAAACAATGATGATGTAATGTCATGTCACTAGAAAACTAGAAAAACATGGATACAAGACAGCGGGCATAACAAGTTCCACAAAGTAAAAGAAAACAAAGGATACTCAAAGAATCTTGGTATCCTACTTGGTCATCTTCTATCAAGATCCATCCTATCAGCATGCAATAAAGTGTTGGAAGCTATATGATTCCCATTTTCAATACCATGTAATATACTATGGGTACCAAACGGCACTCGGAGAGGGGTGAGATAAATCTCAGTGGGACACCACCAATGGTGTCTATAACATTCGGCCTATGAAATGGAATATAGCAGTGTGCAGGAATACATATATAATGTAAAGAAAGCAGTACAATATGACTAAATACCCAAGTACCTGATTTAACCCTTGGTTGGTGTCTGAACATATAACCAGTTCATTAATTAATTTATCTCCATTTAATGTTAATATTCCATGTGAGGCATATCCAACACTAACATAACCTTTTGATAGTATAAGTAATAAAGGTTCCAAGATGTAACATGGAATCCTAACAAAGATATCCAGTGAGGGAGTTCTAGGGTAATAACCAAGGTAATGTAAAACTCATGGAATGCTAACTCAAGAGTATATGAGTCTAGATAAGGGGTAAGAGTGTAACCTAAGGAGCGTAATCCACGGAATTCCACAATAAGGTGCCTACCAAGTCCAAGGTGATTGACCAAGGTAAAATGGGGCTAAGCAAAGATAGTGGGATTTCACCATAGAACCTACTAGTCAATGATAGATCCAAGGAGTGCAACAAAGGTATCCTATAATAATGAAAAGTAACATATAGTAGTATACCGATCATCCTACGAATAGACAAAAACTAGATTCTAAGTGGGTATCAACCTAAGAAAACCACAACCTTGAATGAGAATGGGGTTCCCAAGACCCAAGGTATTCTTCTCTCAGAATCCAAGTCAATATTGAGTCAGTCCATTCCTATTTGATATTGTAATCATGTAATAATTCATTTGGTTCAAGTCTTGCCTTACATTAGTGTGGATATGTCAAGTAGAGTTGAAACCATTTAATCAAGTCTTAATTAACCATTAATGCATATTCAATTAGATAGGTTCACTCTGTTACCTTCCATTAACATGGAAAGGGGTTCTACAAACATGTAACCTTAATTCAACTCATTTTAAGGCCAATATACATACTTAGTATACTTTCCATTTCACATTTCACATTTAATAATAATTTGGAAGCACTTACCTTAGGTGGGTCAAGTGGTGAGCATACATGGTACATGCCATTATGCAATTATCATCAATAACAAGTCATTTATTATAGGAATACTCACCTTTAGAAAGGTCAAGAAAAGGCACACCCGAACGGTGGCTCAAACGTGCTGAAACACTAAAACCCAATTATGGAATAACCTTCAACAAGATGCAGATTCAGTTGTGGGTGTAACCACTAATAAGTAATAACATATTTGGAAAGAACATAACCATATGATTCCACGGAGTATAACATTGGCATGTAAATCTAAGAAATAGTTTCCAACATAACTGGTGGGGCCCACACAAACATTCCAAAATCAACAAACTTTAGGGATAAGTTATAGAACACCCACCTTAGGGTGGTACGATCCTTCACCTCTGGTATCATCCCTTAATTTTCCTTAGATCTAAGTAGATCTAAGAAAATGTGAAAAACACTCACATGGTGATATCTAGGTTGAGAGAAAGAGAGAAGGGGAAAGGATAAAAAGGACTTGATTACTTATCATCATGCATCCAACATGACAAACGGAGGCTTGATCGGATGCCCGAGGAAGGAGATCTCTTGATCCCTAGATTTGGCCTTCAAAAAACTCCAAATGGGTGAAAATAGAGGAAAATTATATTGGTTTATGAGTTGGGAAGAAGGAGGAGGATTAATAGATCATTAAGGGAAAAATTGGTAATTTTCATAGAAAAATAGTTTGTAAATGGTTTGTCTACATGGTTTTTCAAACCATGCATAAAGTGTGTGAGACAGCTCTGCTCGAATGGTTTGGTCTGCATGGTTTGTCAAACCATGTGAAACTCATGCACAGATACCTAGGATAAAGGGGAACTCAAAGGATTAGGCTACACGACCATGCACCAATAGTGCAAGGTGGCTCTGTCTGAAAAAACACCATCCACATAGTTTAGCAAATCCCGCATGGTTTACACTAAACTATGCGCAAGGTCTATTTTCTCCAAAAAGATGGGTTCTGGAATCCGAACAAGCCTTGGAAACCCTTGGAACCTTTACTAACTCATTAGGCATTCATATTAGTTCCAAAGTAAGGATTTAGAGTAAAAATTAAAGGATCCATACCTGAGTAAAAAACAGGGTTCTTACACATAATTTCTACATACATAACCCCTTATGATCCATGCATAATACATAAGCATAAGGTAAGCTCTGGTTTCAGTTTTAGGTTGCAGTTCACCTATCATGGATGTTGTGGAAATATCTATGAGCTTCATATTCTCCCATATATTTATTTTCTCAAACCATAATTTCTCAAGTTTGGATTAGGCTTGGTCAAGGGAAAAACCTAGTTAAGATACCTCCCTTATGAGTTCAGATAACTGAGCTTCATAAGGAAGACTTCTGCTTCCAAATTCCACCCCTTCTTACTTCTTTTATTGGTGATGTGATATAGTTACATCAATTTATATGGTCTAATTTATGTTTTATCGATCATTTCTATTATTCAATTTATATCAATATTATTATTTTTTTCCTCTTTAGTTAGGTTTTTCATGTGAAACACGCTATTAACCAAATATTTATTTTAGCATAATATATAGTGAAATATCGGGTCATTACATTACCCCCTTAAATAAATTGCATCCTTAAAATTTTAATTATTAATTACTAACGAATTTTATATAATTATATTTATGATATGAGATTTAATTTTCTAATGAGATATCAATTAAAACTATTTATATATAATAAACATAATCCCATAATTTTTGTTTCTTCCTAACTATCTGAGTGTAATACCTCTCTTGGTTTGGTGTGAAGACCTATTTTATTTTATTTTGAGTTCATAGTTCATACCTATAGTATTAAATTATAATAAAGTCATTTATGGTAAGAAATAAAATTCCAAATTTTTATAATATCTACAGCACTCAAATCTAAATATAATTTCACGTGGTTATTCAACTTAGTGGTTTTAGAGGAAATTTGAGGTCAAATGATGAAGTCAGTAAAGAATTATCCTCCTCTTTATAAGGCTTATTGAGATCCACATTAAGACCCCACTTTGACTATTATAGAGTATCAATTTTCAATACGCCAGATTTCACCCTCTCTATCTTATCACTTTCCAATGTTTCTAGATTCAATAGATAACCTCCCACCTATTCACCCTCTTGTTTCCCCAATCTGTGTGATGCTTGCATTATAAAATTCTCTTGGTTAAATGTTTTCAGGGAATGGATACTTCACCATGTTTGATTCAGGTGACATCCCAGGTTTCCAAACATGGCCTTCCAATACCCAAACTATTTCACACACATGTCACATGGTCTCACATATTCCAAGGCATAAAAATTGATTCTCAAACTCCTTATAGCATCAAGATAACTTGGTGGCCTACCCCTTTTTGCCTCACCACCATGTCCATTTTTACTATCAGTGGTGGTAGTAGATTGTATTCTACATATTATATTTTAATGGTGCTTCCAACCATTCTAGAAAAATCAGGGCCTACACATGGTGGTAGTGAATTGATGGATAATAATGAAGAATATATATTACTATATTTTGTTTTTGAATTGATGTTAATATATATATTTGGTGGCATCTGGTTACTATTTCTACCCTCATATATTCTTTCCAATAATAAGGATGTTGTGGGTAATCTGACCATGATCTGTGATTATGGATTCTATATTGGAATAGTTAATCCATTAATTCAAATTCATCTAAAGAACCCAAACAAATATTTATATTCTCATAAAATTTGATTTTTAAGAGAAAACATGATGAAACTAGATATTTTATTTGATAAATAAGCATCATGGTGATAGGATTAGATAAAATACTAGGCAACAAAGGGTGGATATAATAAATATCCCATATCCACAATTCAAAAGTGGCAGATTTGATTATCACAATCCACCCCATTGTATTTCATTTAACAATATCCACATTATTCCCTTGATAGTGGTGGTTGTTCAAATAATGCATTCTTATCCTCCTTATATTTATGACACTAGATAGGATAGTGTCCAATATTTCCATACTTAAGGCATCTTATTATTATTGGTACCTTTGGATTCACATTTTTCATTCCCATCATGCTAACTGACATATCCATTATCCTTTGATATTATGATACTTTATGACCTCATTTACTAAAATTAAATCATATTTTATCCCCCCTTAAATAAATTCACTTGGTTCTTTCCATTTTTTTTTACATATAGAAAATTGAGCAACTTTTTTCTTTATAATCACCATAAATTGATTTTTCATGAGACTCCATATTTCTCTTCTTTGATGAGTTTAGGACCATAAATATATAAAAACTTTTTAATCATATTTTGTGATAGATTATTTGGTATAATCACATGGTTTCTCATTCCAGCTCCCATTCTGATGGGTTTTCCATTGAGTAAACCTTTACATTATTCCTCACACCCATGTTTCCTCCTAGTTTCATCCATTAATAAATCCAAAATGGTTGAAATCAATGGAAAAAAATTAAAAATACATGGGTATTACCATAATCATAAAAGGAATTAAATATTAAAAAATCTCATTATTTTACATTTCCATATTGGCCCATAGATCCTTCAGTTCAATATATATCAATCTTAGTTTGATTTGTGTTAGTTTAAGTTGGTTATCTTATACTACTCAACCTAAACCATGAATTTAACTAAGAAATAAATACTTCATAATGGTTAATAAAGAGAATTTGATCAACCAAATCATATCCCTTAGTATTTTCAAACCAGTTTTATAGTAAGGGCACACTCACCATGAACCAAAATGATATCCAAGATAAACCCAACCGAATATTTTCAGTATTATTACCACTAGGTGCATCTATTAGAAAACCATTTCCAATTATAGTATCCAAAAATGGGTGTATTTATAGAAAACCCATCTACTCAAGACTCCACCAATATGTCATGATATATTCTTGTACTTAGAATAATATATAGAGTTTTCAATCAGTTTATCTAAAATAATCCCCAAAATAACTAAACTGGTCATCAAAAATAATTAAACTAATATCCAATATAACTAAACCATGTTCTGATAAAAACTTAAGTGTCCCAAGTTAAACATGATGTAAATAGTACATTAATCCCATGATATAAATAAAACATCTCATAATCAGGCACATACCTCAAAGACCAAAAGGTTTAGTGTCTTAAAGATTATCTATATAAACATCTTATTTTATTAAGCTTTAAAATATTTCACTTTAATCATTCTCATTTAGACCCTTTCCTATATATATCACATGTTATAATAATTTTTATAACCTCGGGACTGTGAACATAAGAAATGGTTGAGTTCAAACTCCCGGTAAGGGAAAAACATATCATAGATTAATAAATCATAAACATGGAGGGGACATGAGGGAGAAATAAATATCATAATACATGATCATAAGATAATAGATAAAAATCAAAAAACATGTTAGAGAAACATAAGAATATAAAATTATCATTAAGGAATCATAAAATACAAGACATATAACATGTTAACGTTACATAAAAGTATGAAATACTCTAAAAGGAATAATCATGAAAACATTTTATTTCATGGAAATGAAATTCATCTTGAAACGTGAAAAAACTTAATAAAAACATGGAAATGTTTCATAACTTGATAAACTTGAAAATGTGGCACAAGAATAAGAATAGGGTAATCTATGTGAGAAAACTCAATATTCTCACTCTTATGTGAACATACTCATTAGTTCTATGGCTGAAAATGTGAGCAAACCCATCATTACCATGATTGTGTGGGAAAAAAAATTATTTCCACACCTGAAGATCCCATGAGATATAATCTTATAACAATTTATTGTAGGTAAATATAGGACCCCACCCTTCATCATTTATACATATGTGTGAACTTAAAATAAATCATAAACATATCTTAATGAACCCATGGAAAAAAGAATGGGTTTTCATATAACATGAACTTACATGACCATGAGTATCAAAATATAATTACATAAAGAATAATAATATAATAATATATAAAACATAACTTCATTAGAGATATATCATTTGAAGATAATGAATACCAAATCATGAAAATATATTTTTGAAAACATTTTGAAATCATTTATGTAAAAGTCATAGTTACGAGTGTATTTTTAAATAGAATCAGTTGTTTTTGAAAAAATGAAAGGAAAAAATTACATGGAAATAGATTTGGTTCAAAAATATTTTTACCAAGAAAAAATAGAACATCATTAAAATGTAATTTCTTGGAAATTATGTTCTATAATAAAACTATATAACTCAAAGAAAGGATTTTGAGCTACCAAGTCCCTTACCTTTACCCTTGATTTCCAAAAAAAAGTATGTTAACTTTATATATCATATAGAAAAACATATTAGTTACCTATTTAATAAACTTACTTATATTCATTTCCATTTATAATCCTCATTAATAAAAATTCTCTTCATGTGTTTAAATTTTGGTAATCTATTTTCTACATCAAGTGTTTTTATCTTTAACTATTCATGCATGATTTATAATGATGATATCATAACCCATCATTTTATATAAATTTAATTATAGATAAATCATTTAAGATTATATAATAAATAAATTATACTAATTTAAAATGTTCTTATGTCATTCTATGAGTGTTTTGGTTATGTTATGTGAAAACCGGTTTGATAATGACATATTTATATAATTTAAGAGAATGAAAATGTTACATTAATAGTAAGCTTAATATTTAATTTAATATTTTAATATCCATATAATAATCATGATTTTCTCAATATATTATAATAATATTAGTTTTCATGTTCCTATACTCATCTATAATCACATTTTAAAGCATGGTACATATAGGCGGTTAAACCGACCCAAACATGAACACACTTTAACTCGATTGGAGAGTGTGGTTAAGGAGGTATTTCTTTTTACATAATATCATTAAAAAAGAATAATAATTATGTTATTTTTATGTTATTATAATGTTAAAACATATTTTAGGATTCTTATATAATGTATTAAAATCAAGATGAAAAATGAAAAATGTTTCATCTTAGAGAAGGTAATCTGCACATATGCACGATTAGCATTCTTGATTCTCAAAATGTGAAAGGGGGTGAAGTTGGATATTAAATTGAAATTATATTGTTATAATTATATGAGATATATTTTATTTATACATATTTATCAACATTTATACCATCCATGAATGGAGGTAATGAAAAACAAATGATGATGCTTCGTGAGAGGCGTTAGTCTACACAACACACTAACGATGTTCTATTTTTTCCAAGTGGATTGAAAATAATAACTAAGGTTTTTAAAATTAATATAAAACATATCAGTATTATAATTAAACTGAATTCATCATATTATTATGATGATAATATATCTAGAAGAGTAATAATAAAAACTTGAGAAGGAGATAACACTTATGTTGGAGACTTGAATTTTCCTTGGAAGTTCCCTTGAAATTCAAGGTCTTAGGATAAATATGAGTGACCAAGGGATTATGTTTTTGGGAGATGGTTCTAGGAAGTGAAATAATTATATTTTATAGGAGTAATTTTAAGGTTAAGATTATTTTTTTAAAGTTGGAATTTCTATCCATTGTGAAGGGAAGAGAATGGTTATTTTGGAAACACCCTTAACATTTCACATGTATCCTTTTAATATTCAAGTGTTAATGGTTCCAAATGTTGTAAAATATTAATTGGGAAAAAAATTTGGGTATAGTATCTTTATAAAAAAATTGGCGATAGTATTGACTGGTTTAAGGTAGTTCTATAAAGTTTTACATCCATTTCCTTTTTAGTTTTTACCTTAGTAGCTATTTTTTACTTTAGTAATTAAATTCTTACCGAAAATATAAGATAATATTAATAATTTTTTTGGTGTGTTGTTAAAAAATTTAACATCAATTTAATCTAATTAAATTCCTAAATTTTATAAAATTAACTTTAAAAATAAAATAGATAATTTATACAAAAACTATTTTAGTATAAAAATTACATTTTGACCATTATGGATTCTTAATCTTATTTAGGATCGATTTCCATTTAGACAGTTGTTAATATATTTATTTATGTGTTTATAAATAATTTTATATTAATTATTTAAATTAGTCAAATTTAATGTATTTTATATAAATTATTTAATATTAATAATATAAAAAAATTTAAAAATAATTTTTTCACAATTATCATGGTAATTAGAATTAATATGAATAATCTTAATTTTATACCTAAAAATAAAATTATACATATTAGATAAAATTAAAATTATTATCATAAATATATGAATAATTTGATCAAATTAAATTTATATGTGTAGGGAAATTAATCTTAACTATATCACATGTAACGTGTGAAAACCTATTTTTTTAGAAAATGTATTTTTAAGGACAAAGTTTTTTTAATAGGATATAATTTTTAATGATTTTAATTAAAATTAATTTAAAATGATTATTATCATAAAACGGTTTTTTATTTAACAATAAATGAAATTAAAAACTTTTTTTCATTATGTTGTAATTAGCTAAACAAAATTGTTGAAAAATATTTTTCATTAAAAGAGTACGTAAATTTTCAAAATATTGAGAATGGGTTTATTAATGTAACATAGTATTTTAAAATATATAATATTTATTGGAAAATGTTTCAAAAAATAAATGTATTAATATAATAAAATAATTTTATTAAATTTATGACATTAATAATATATGTATTTTATACTATTTTCTTAAAAATCATTTATTTTAGAAAAATATCCAAAATTCATCTTAAGCTAATATGACCATGATAAATAAAAAAATGATATTAATTTCATTAAATTAGCAATAAATATTTTAAATTTTATTTCTAACAAACAATATGGAGAAAAAAATTTAATAGAAAAAATAACTTCTGGTATATTATCTATTAAAAATTATTCTAGTGTTAACATATCTTGTTACTATTCAATCAAATAAAATTTAGTTTCTTGAAATAAAATTCCATTTTCTAAAAAATAAATTTTGAAACATAAATTATGTTTATAAAAAATAATTTATTAAGAGAATATACATTCTTGATATGTCTATATAAATATTTTATTACATTTTGATATGATCCTAATTTCTATTTACATAAACCCTTTTGATCCCTATATAATGCCTAAGCATTAGTTAAGATCTGGTTATAGTTTTGGGTTGTGGTTTGCTAGAATGGATCTTTTAGTAATCTCTATGAGATTAAACTTCTCTTACATATGGTTTTTCACAAACCATAATTTCTAAATTTTGGCTTGGTCATGGTAAAGGGAAAACACTTGAAAAGATAGCTCACTTCTATGTTTAGATAAATGGGCATCATAAAGAAGAATTTTTCATCTGAATGACATCTATGCTTACTTTATTTAATGGTTTTTTGATATAGTTACTTCAATTTATACTGTATAATTTAATTTTTAATGATCATATCTATTATTTGAAATAAATTTAGGTTATTATATATGTTTTTCTTTAGTTTGGTCTTGTATATGAAACATGCTTTTAACAAAATATTTATTCAATGATAAAATATAGTGGAATCGTGGGTCATTACAAAGTAGATTACTATTGAATATTTAATATATCAATGACCACAATCCTTTTATAGGCCTTCAGACCCATTGATTGTCTATAAATGGATTAATGTGATTTGAAATATATTTTCTATCCTTCCATACTTGAATCATGGGATGTTTTTTTTTCTATCTATCATTTAGAATATGAGGAGTAAGCACTTGAGTAATTTCCTTAGGGGTTATGAGAAGTTTTATAAGTGTGTTAAAGAATTCTACCTTGATTGTGACTACTGAAGCAATAGAAATTGGATGAATAACACCATTGAGAAGAAGAAGGTCTCATATAATGCTCCAATAACTCTTTAATGCTTCAAATAGGAGGATTACATGAATTATGCAAATAAATTCTCTAAAACTATAGTTAATGAAGGGAATATATAGCAGCATCCTATTAATCCAAGTGATAAAGGGAGGGCATATGAAATCACTACTACAGAGGTGGACCATAATAATGAAGTGGTGAAAGGTACAATAATTATCCACTCTAGAACTGTTAATTCCTTATTTGATTCTCATTATTCTAATTTTATTATATCTTATTAGTGTGATAAGAATATGGATTCACCACCTAAAAATTTGAATATCAAGATATCCATGAAAAAACCTAATGTCACACTAAATGAAACTATGGTGTAAAAATCTTCTCCATTTAAGATTTTTTAGGAGATACTTCAACAAATATATTTCTCCTCTCTATAGTTTAATTTGATGTAATTCTGGTTATGGGCTGACATTCTTTATATAAACATCATATCAATTGATAAGAGAGGTAAATATATTTCCTTATACCTAATAATATGGTTATTAAGTATTAATGAAAGGATGATCCTACACCTTCATAAAAAGTGAATTATGTAATATAGATCTTGAAACAGAGAAAAAAATGGTTCTTTTCTCATATTATTGGAGATTAATTGGATATTGAGAGCAAACCTATTATATGGGAATATGATGATGTATTTCTGGATGAATTGATTACTCTACCCATTTTACGTGAGGTTTAATTGTAAATAGAAATCATCTTGGGATCATTTTATATCTCATAATTTCCATATATAATGGATCTCATTGAATTGGTGGAGTTAAAGTATCAACTACATGGAAATTTAGATAATGGTTTTATATACCCCAATGCTTCACTGTGGGGTGAAACCGTCCTCTTTGTTAAAAATAGGAATGGATTGATGCATTTTTTTTTGTTGATTATTGTGATCTTAATAAAATCATGATAAAAAATGCATCACCTACCTCATATAGATGATCTATGAGATCAAATATGAGGAGCTCAGTACTTCTCAAAGATTGAACTCTGATATTGATACCATTAGTTAAGGTTCAAAAAGGAGTATATTCCAAAAATAACCTTCCATATGAGGTATGGAAACTATTAATTTATATTTATTCCCTTTGGACTTATTAATTCTTCTACTATCTTCATGGATCCAATGAATAATTATTTAGAGACTACCTTGACCATTTTATGGTTGTCATTATAGAAGATATTATTATATACTCAAAGAGTATGAAGTTAATTTGAAAATTGTTTTAAATACATTGATAAAAGAGAACTTGTTGCCAAATTTAGAAAATTATAATTCTAAATAAAAAAAATTTCATTCATGGGCCACATAATCACAAGAAAGTTCATATAAGTAGATCCATAAAAGGTGAAAGTTATCGATCAATATCCAAGATGAACCACTATATTTATGATATGTAGTTTTCTTGGGTTATCAAGATATTATGAATGCTTTGTGATAAATTTCTCATGGATATAAAATCCATTAACCAAGTTGAAATATAAGGGAGTTATGTTCCTTTGGATAGAAGAATACGAAGAAAGTTTTAAAGAATGTAAAAAGAGGCTGGTCACTACTCTTTTACCTATATTACCCTCCATTGGGGAAGGGTTTATAATATATAGTTATGATTCAAAAAAGGGTTTGGGTTGCGTCCTCATGCATAATGATATGGTAATTATTTATAGTTTAAACCAATTAAAGACTCGTGATAAAAATTACTCGATGCGTGATTTAGAGTTATCAATAATGATATTTTCATTAAATATTTGGATACATTATATATCTGTAGAAAAGTGTGATATATATACTAATCCAAAGAGATTGAAATATATATTCACATAGAGGGAATTAAATATGTTCCAAAGTAGTTGATTGGAGTTGATTAAATATTATAACCTCTTAATACATTACCACCCGGGAAGTAAAATAAGGTTATTGACGTACTGAGCATGAAAGAACATCCTACTCTATAAATGATAAAGATTGAAAAACCCCAATTATCATGGATTTATAGAGTTGGATATTGAAATCATAATGGGGGGAGATAAATACTATATTTATCAACTATCCATTCATATAAATATCAAAGAATCCTATAATGATGATGTGGTGCTATAGAAAAAGGTATAAAATATTCCAGAGTTCAAATTTGACAAAGATAGAGTTATATGGTTTGGAACTAAGATTGTGTCCAATCATGGATGGAAATAAAGGAGGAACTTTTTCATGATGCACATAGATCAAATTTTCTATAAATAAAAGATGTATTAAGATGTATATATATCTAAAAAAATTTTGGTGGCATATTTTGAAGAGAGTATACAAAATTCGCATCTCAATACTTGATACACAATAAATTTTAGACTAGATGACAAAATTATAAGTGTATATTTGATCCAATGATGTGCATAAGGAATTTCTGTTAATTTAAACATATTGGAATTAAAATTTTGTATAAATTTACCTAAGTTTTCATTCTAAATATGTTTTGGTTGATGGAATTTTTTTGTTAAAGGAAAGGAGTTGAAGATATTATACAACCTGGTGATTTTGGATGGAAATAGGAGGCATTTGGATCCTTTTTACATAATGAATACTTCTTATAAGTAACCCAATCCAAGAACCCCAACCCTGAAGGCCATGAGAATATTGGAGTACTAATATAGATCCTCACACATGGTCTCCACACGGTTTGACAAACTGTGTGGACCCTACAGGAATCCATGCGGGGAATGCATGTTTTGAGGAAGAGGATTACCACACAAACTCTGCATGGTTTAAAAACCATGTGGACCAGACCAGGTACTCGTGCACCTATTCATCAGTGGATAAAACTGTCATCACAATTAGCACATGGTTTAACTAACCATGCAACTTAACCGTGCGGGGGTCAACAGGACACAACCTACCTTCTATCTACCCCTCCTACCCATCCTTTCACCCAGAATTTGGACCCCTAACTACCCTGGGATAGTGGGGGGTGGATAATTAATGTTGTTTGGACTCATTTAAATAGGTAGGATCATCTAAGAGAGATACATCTTGGAAGGGGGGATCTTGAAACCCATTCTAGGTAATTTTTGGGAATTTTTCTTGTGATCAGTTGGTGTTTTCCTTTTTTGTATCAACTGGAATGAATATCTCATGTATTACCAGTGTGTTTTCTATCATTCGTTCAATTCATATCTAATTACCTCAATGTGTTATAGCTGTAGATAATGTAGTTTCATTGTTAATTTAATTTCTCATTGTGTTTGTGTTGATTCATCTTCCTCTCATAATTTCCCCCAAAATATATTTCTTAATCTTGTTGTAAATTTTATATGATACCATGAATGGAGTTTCTAAGTAACTTTAGGGAATTTATGATAAGTAAACCCATGATAATTGGGTGAACTTTTCATCACATAAGGTACCATATTTAATGAAGTTAATAGAAATCAATTTCTAGACCATGAATTTGATTACTACTAATTTAATCAAAACTCATCGGGCAAAAGGGGGTTTTGTTATGTTTGAAACCCATAGATTTGAGTTATTATGAACAACACAACAAAATAATAAAATATATTCTTGAAAACCATCACAAATATCCATATCCCTGACACATTTATCCCATTAATCATTAAAAACTAGTTTCTGTGTTTCTCTATTTTAAAGTAAATCATTAAGGAATTTGAAAAATTAATCACTCAATCATTCATATCAACTCTCACAAATATCACAAATCGATTATAAAATTCATACAACCTTAAATTAATAAATTAAAATTCAAAAAAATAATCACTTTAACTCTCCCTTTGAAATGATGCCATACTTACACTATACTAATAGTAAAAGTGGGTAATTCAATTTGGGCTGCCTAAATTAACACTTCGTCTGGAACAACAAAATTATTGAAACTACACATACTAGTATGTAAATTGGAAAAATAACCTTGAAATTCTTCATAGGATTCCCCAAAACATCTAAATAGAATAATGATATTTGGATTATAGTCGATCCCCTTAAAAATTCATCACATTTTATTTCCATCAAATAAGATTTATCCCTTGACTAACATGACAAGATATACATAAGGAAAGTGGTGAAGATGCATGTATTACCACTATAAATTTTATCTGATTGGGATACAAGGTTTATATTAAGGTTTTGGATAAGTCTTTAGAAGCCTTTGTAGATAGAGATGAGATTTATCACTTCCTATCATTCTCATACGGATGGTCGGTTTGAGAGAAAAATTCAAACTTTATAGGATATGTTGAGACATTGTTTGATAGATTTCCAAGGATTTAGGGACCAATACCTTCCCATAGTATAGTTCAAATATAAAATTTTTTCAATTATACTATTCATATGGATTCATATAAGGTTCTATATGGGAAGAGATGTAGGGATACAACATGCTAGGATGAAGTTAGAGAGAGGAAGATGATAGGTCCTGATCTTGTCTATGAAATTATGTGCAAGGATCAAACCATTAAATGACACATGAAAGTGACAAAAATATTAAAAAAGAGTTATGTAGACAATCATTGATGAGATATATAGTTTAAATTTTGTGACAAGGTGTTCCTTTGAATATATTCATGAAAGTGAGTTATGAGATTTATGAAGAAAAGGAAGATGATCTGTAGATACATCAAGTACTTCCAGATCCTTGATCATCTTGGGGTCATATAAAATCATATATAAATCCCTCCAAATCTATCTCAAGTAAATGATGTGTTATATTTATCACTTTTTTAGAAAGTACATTCCATATCATTAAGTTGTGTTAAGCTAAGAAGCTTCGCGACAAGAACATGATCTCTCATTTGAAGAATAACTACTGGAAATTTTGAATTGAAGAGTTAAGGTGTTGTGGAAAAATACCACACATTTGGTAAAAGTTCTATGAAAAAATCATAAGTTTGAGGATTCCATGTGAGAATATGAGTATATGATGAGGAAAAAGTATGATCACATGTTTTTTTCCATGTAATGAAATCTTGAGGATGAAATTATTTTAAGGTGGGTAGAATATAACAACTTAAGATTTTAGACCTTGTAAAAATGAAAAAAAAATAAAATGTTTGATAACTTTAATTTCACACAAAACCTAACATTAATGAACTGTAACATATTATAATGACATTATTAATTAACCTAATATGGAAATAAATTAAAAAACACTACCTTTGAAAGATAAATAGTTAATTTGAGTTAATGTTGAAAATGAGAATATCCTATAGAAGTAATTATATATATATATATTCATTAAAAAAACAAATTTTAAAATTTAATAATTTTAATTAGATAAAATAAAACTCATTTTTTAATTTTTCATATCAAAATTTAATTGTTATGAATCTTTTATCATTTTTTAAAAAGATTGATTTTTAGCCAAAAAATGTCAGATGAATGAAAATTATAATTTCCATTATTTTATCACTATGTAAGAATAACCTATAATATTTCAAAACCATTAAAAAATGAAATATTAAATTGAGGAATAATATTATAAATTTTGAAATATTATTTTTACATAGAAAATCTATGCCAAAAATTTTTAGAACTAAAGAAAAATGTTACATTAATATATAAAAAAGAAAATTTTGTTTGCCTTTTCTTTTAATTATGTAATATTTTGGTAACAATTTGATTATACCTTGGTTTCAAAGTTTCATAAAATTATTTTGGTTTATAATAAATAATTACATGTCATAATAATTATTGAAAATAAATATATTATCACACATATAAATTTTATTTTTAAAAACAAAATTTTCCTAAAAACAATTTTTATGTGATAAGTACATTTATTTTGAAACTAAGTTCTCTTAACCAAATTAATTTTATTTGATAAAATTATTTTGATATTTTTTATTATAATTATAAAATTAGGTGATAGGATTAATTTTTATTGTGGTTATTTTAATTAACTACCATGGGTAAAAAGAAATTTTTCCTAGGTAAAAGTACACTTGGGTAAAAATAAATATAAAAGGTAGAACCATTAAACCACTCAAGTATAACTACAAAATGAGTTTATAGGAGGATTTTTAAAAATCAACATATCCCACACTCCATACCTTCAAAATTTTGGAGTCCTTTACTAAGAATAGTGTAGTGATATAAGTAAATATGCAATGTGTGTTTCCAAAACTATTGTTCCCTTCACTTATAAAGGGGACTCTTCCACCCCTTCATCCTACACACTTTCCATCAAATCACCCCTTTTAACTTAGAATTTTCACTATTCATATAACCTTATACCATGAAAATAATACCCTGATAAATCATATATACCTTAATCCCTTCAAATTCATGGAGACTTCCATGGAAAAATCAAGTCTTGAACTTATGTATTTTCTCATTTTTTTAAGTTTTTCTTCTTAATCTTACTCTTTCAAGTATCCTCTCACCATAATAATGTGATGAATTAAGAATCATTATCAAAATCATATGTTATTATATTAATGTTATAGACCTTATTTATTCATTTTTATTTACTTATAAAAACAAAGGATCGTCAATCATGCCTGTGTGCGGACTACCGCCTCCATAAAGAATCATTTTTTCATTTTTCTTCCAATTCTTCATTATTTATCCAAATTTCGTCAAATATGGTTCACCATAACAAAAAAATAAAAAAATATCATTATTATTCTATTATAATGGTTTTATATAAAAACACCTTTTTGGCCTTAATCACCAATCAAGTTAAAGTGTGTTCAAGTTTGGGTTGGTTTAACCACCTACAAGAATGCTGCTTCAAAATCCAATTAAAGATGAATATGGAAACATGTAAAATAATATTATTACAATATAATAAGAAAATAATTATTTTTATATTTTTCTATAAATATTATACTATTTATAAATCTTGTTATTAAATTATATTTTTTATTCTCTAAAATTGTTGATATGAGTCAACACCAATTCCATTTTCACACAGTGTTACTAAAAGACTTAGGGAATGGTATGAGAGAATTAAAAAAAATAAGGTATATATTATAGTATCATTAAATATATATTAATTATTAAATTTTTATTGAATAATGGTTAATGATATCAGTTTTATAATGCATGTGTAAAGCATTTAAGTTATTAACACTCGATGTTAAAAGGATAGTACAAAATCTTAATACATGAAGTGAATTATTGTTAATTAATATTATAAATAGAATTTTATGTGAATATGGTTCTCAAATATGTAATTAATATGTTAATATTTATGATATAAGATATCAAATCACTACATTGGAAAAACATTTATGGAAAGGGACATGGTAACTCTAACTCCTTTCTTTGAGTTATATAATTTCATATTTGAACTTTATTTTCCAAAAATTTAACTTTTAAATGATGTTATATTTTTAAAATTCATAGGAAAAAGTGTTTTAAAAACAATTCCATTTCCATGGAATGTTTTATTTTTATTTTCCTGAAAATTTTATGAGACTTTTTGAAAAGAGACCCGTAGCTACTACTTTTAAAATGATGAATAAAAAATGTATTAAAATATATATTTTCATGATTTGATTTTAATTATATTAAAAAATGGTCTACTTATAATGGATATTATGATTCAAGTTTCACCCTGTGGTATTATTCTATTATGTGATTATTTTTTGTGAACAATTTTTCAGTATCAATCAATTTAATTCATGATGTTATTTGGATGTTTTATAAGTCCCAATTTATCTATGTGGGTTATTTATGTGATTATTTGGAAATGAAAAGAAAAACATTTTTTATTATATGGGTTATTTTATGATGTGATATTTATTTTCAAGTGGCACATAAATATATAGATTATGATATGGGTGAGACATATATCTCCCTCCAATGCATTAGTTAAATGATAATATCTTATGAGATAGAAATGTTATTTGAACGGATTAGTAGGTAGAAAGCCTTGCAAAGGGTGAGTGTGATGGAGTTTATCTCTACTAACAATTATATGAGTGAATGGGTTGGAGAATATCAAGTTTTAAAAGATAATAAGTCCCATGATTATGATTGTTCTATTTTATTTCCTATGTTATATGAATCATGTTATACACTTTTTGTTTTATTTTCTCATTCCATGTTAAAAATGATATCACATGAGATTTTATGTCTATATTTAATGATTATGGTTATCACTTATTTATTTATGTACATTAAAATCAAATATTTTTTCTTGGACATTCTTTTCCATATGCTTATGATTCAACCACTATGGTCATTATTATATTATCCATTACTTACCATTTAAGATCACCCCTTTTTATGTTTTCATGTTCCCAGATTTTGAAGAGGATTATGTCTTATAGAATGTCTAAGTGTGGATTTAGATTAAGGAGAAATGTTCACAACATTTTAAGTAAGTTTTTTTATATTGCTTATATCCAAAAAACTAAACCTTTAGGACCATGAGTTTTGAGACTATTTGTGGATGTAATGATAAAACCATGGTATCAATGTATTATTTTTGTATGTATAACATGGTTCTCCATATGTATCATTATATCTCCTTTTTTAGAATATCTTCTTAAAGAAACCATATTCTACTCAGTGGTCCATATTATCACTATCCAAACCAACCACATACCTCACAAGGATCGATAACTTATAAAACCAACCATTCCTTATTGAGCTATATTCCCTTTTAGACCAACTAAAAATTGTCTCCCATGTGTAAGTCCCACACCGATCATTACCGGGAACCTTTCGCCTTGAATGTATATTCTGATTGACTTTAAACCTATTCTAATTGGTCCTTATCACATGAACTTCAAAGGCATAATATATCTCATTATAAGGTACCTAACTACATGAATTATGATTCTTTTTTATGGATACATAGGAATATTATTTAATAGGATTTATCCTAATGTCAAAACACCAATTATCTCCTTTAATAACATTAAATCCCATAGTTCCCTAGAATAGTGATTTAAACTAAAATAATATTCCTCCACCTAAAAAGGGATGAGATAGAGAACTTTTGATACATAAAAATGTGTTCTCACTCACTCAAGCTCATAACTAATCAATCATATTTATTGAGGGTAACTAGTAACAATATTAACATTGTTGGGTAAGATTCATAAACTTGTCTTAAATCTATAAGAGAGTTTTATAGTATGTTATAATTCCCCCTAAAATGTATATATGATCTTGAAATTTCATCTTCTCGATTTAATGTACATTAGTGGATTCACTAGTACATCTCAGTGACCACCTTCCATTGAGAAGTAGGACCACAAAATGGTAATAAACCACTCAGATTGAATATGAATCAAAAATAATAATATAGATGTTTTATTGGAATTGTAAGACCCAAATTGATCTTTAAAACATGATTGTGACACACACATATCATAGGGTGTGGAAAAAACAATCCCCCCTTGCGATGTCGTATTAATAGCAACCAAATTCATATCCATAGAGCAATGTTTAAATATAATTTACAAGAATGTAAAAAAATAAAAATAATTACAATGACTCAGAAGTGAAGAAACATGTATAAGAAATTTAGATTAGTGGAAAGTTATTGGGTTTATTATTGGTTCCCATTTTTTGTAATTCTTTAATTTCATTTTGAAAAGAGTTTATTATTTTTTATTGATTGACTAAATGAATGGAATAACAATTGGTCTTCCTTTTCACCCTTGATTTAGGTTTATGATGATGAGAATGATCTTAAACAATTCCCTTTCATGGATTATTATCCTTCCAATGTGTGAAAGTCACAAAGTTTATTTATTTAATTATTAAGGAAATACCAAATCTATTATTGAAATCTCTAAACATTAAAACTAGTTTGTTGCTTTTTCAATACTTGGTTAGAAAACACTAAACACCTCTCTACTTAATTTTAGATCAACCAATCAGTGAAATACAAAACCAATTAGACGGAGAATAAAATTATTATTCAATGAATTTTAAAATCTCAAAATTAAATTAAAACACAATCACATTAATATTAATTTCTAAAATTAATAAATTTAAATATCATTCAAAAAAATAGCTTAAAATTTTATTAAGAAAAAGATTCAAGACCCACAATATTTTTGGGACACCTCTACCTCACCTAACTGTAATGTCTCATAACCCTCCATTTAAGTGGGTATAATTGAATAAGAATAGGTAGAAGAAAGAATTAAAATAAAAAAAATAGAGAGGGAATAGAATGGAAGTAACCAAAATGGGGGGAGGTAGTGGGTCTGCCTCACATTTTATTCCCCATAGTAGCCTCCCCTTTGCTACTTCCAAGGATTTAGTATGTATTTGGTTATCCTCCATATTGTGGTACCCATTATAATGTGTTTTCTTCTCCTTTTATAGGTATCATACACCACCTCAGCCTACCACTTCAAGTGAAATAGTTGTATGAGTCATCGAGATCTTTAAAATATGAAAAAAAAATATTCACCCCCCCCCTTGAGACCCACAATGGTCGTATCTACTATAGGAAACACCTGAATAATTTGGGTCTCCAAAAAATAATATCATCCATTTTGGATTTGGTATTTCATCTCTACACACACATGTCCTCATCTCCTAGGTGACTTCAAGCATCATAGATGGTATGACAGTGGTGCTCGGTAGTGGCGAGTGTGGTAGCATAGCAGCAGAGGCAGTAATGATCATCTCCTTTATCTGATCTTCAAAGTGGATGGATAGTTCTTAGATATGGATTCATGGTGGCCAAAACAACCCATGTGGATGATCAATAGTGGGAATAGGCCTTTTCATGGAGTAAGGGATCAAGATTGGGCTTCCCAGGGGTTGGAGATGGTGATCTTCAGTGATGCAGAGGATGATAAAGACATCGAGTGGTAGAGAAACGATAGAGATGAAATAGTGATTGTGTATGAGGTGGGGAACATTAGAGGTTGGAAGAAACACATCCATTTATATAATGATTAATATCACCCAAGATAATGGTGTCCCACATCAGAAATTAGAGCGGGGATTGTGAGCGATTATTACTCAAAACCCACATCATTAGGGAAGTGAACTCTGATGGGGGTTATAGGCCCCCTCCAGCCACTGTGCACCACCCCATATTGTTGAGACTATCCTCTCATCACCTCATGTCCTTAACCTCCATGGGATGGAATATCTAGGATTCATCCCATCCAGATTTTCCCACAGATTCATCCCTATATGCCGCATGGGCATGATCCCTCATGCCTTCTTCTGCCTTGGGTAGGCTCTCCCAGTGGCCTCCTTGGTTGTAAAACCTCTTCTTGAGGCTGGATAAGTGGTTGTGGGATACTGTTTAAGGGATAGCCCTTGGCTGGACATTTTTTTGTAGACTAAAATTAATTAAAAATGCTTAAAATTTTATCAACCAATGTCGTAATTAAATTCCAAAAATCAAAATTAAAATTTTTTTTCTTCATTTTAGATCCACATTAATTATTAATTCCTAATCTCCCATTTTTTAATAAAAGAAAGTATTATAAGATAATTTAAATTAAAAAACATTTATAAAAATTAGAATATGTTTGAAATTTTCTTGAAAAAATGAGTCTGTCAAATACCCCTACACTTAAACCATTATTTTCCTCAAGTATACGATATCAATATTAAAAATTAGAGGGTACCGGTGTTATAATTATTCAAATATCAAAAACACAAAATAAATTATTATCAATGTTAAATTAAAATTTAAAAATCCATATAGAATAAGAATTTAATTTCTCATGTTTCAAAGAAACAATCAACTCAGGTATTATACTTATTCCCTTTTGAATTTGGGTGTACTTATCCTTTAATTAATTCAAGTTACTCAATTCGTTATTATTAAACATGCTAGTAATGATCTACCTATACTTGAATATTTTCACTAATCACTCATTATACAATTAAAAATAGAGTTATGATCATATCATGAGAACATTCTCCTTATCTATAATCTTGTAAATGAACTCCTTTCTCAACTTTGTAAAGACAAAAGATACATGAAATCATTAGGTATTTTCAATTAAGGTTCTAATTACTCGGAGGCTTAATGTTGGTGGGAATTAATGTTTTAAAAATTAAGGCTCAAGGATGAGGTTTCTCTCTAAAGTACAATGCATGATATAAAAAGTAAAATCTCAATGAAATATACCACTCTAAATTGTGACAACTCTCACTTTCCAAAATCAAAGTAACTTCATGGATAATTAAAGGATAATTAATTTTTTCACCTTCATTAATTTTTCACTACTTTAATACTTTTTCCCTTTTCAATGTACTTTTTTATTTTTTCCATTATTTTCATTAAGGGAAAATTATCAATAATAACAAATAAATCATTAAACCTTTTGCAATTCCAAAGATAGAACTTCCACACTTTTCCCTTACAATTTAGTGTATCCCTTTCATCGTGATTTTCCTCACCCCACACTTTAACTTTAAAATATCATGAAAAATACTAAGAGTAGGGTAGGAATGGATATAAAATTTCTTGAAACATGGATCATTCGTAATAAAGTCATTTATGGTCTCTATGGTTAATCAAAAATTGATGTAAAATGTGGGTTCAAGGATAAGGTCATATAAAAAGATAGCTCAGTCATTTTAAATGTGTTTTTTCATAGTCATATCTTTGATAAGTTTAAATTAATGTTCTAGCAGGTGGCTTGTCCCAAGATCACTCAAGAAATATGTTCAAGAGAAAATTTGAAATATCTAGTCTAAAAATATTTATATGAAAGTGATATGTGATTTTTTAATAATCACCAAGGGCATGAATAATAATAAAAATTAAATTTAAAAGAATTTCAAAAATTCAATGTGCGAAAAATGTTAGGGAAATCTCATTTACATGAATCAATAAATTCCCTCAAATCACGAGTCTTTATTTTAATATCCATGCTTCACTGTGATAATTTAATTATCTATTTTACTCATTCAATTTCATTAACATTGAAATCTAATACATGGAATCATAGGATTCCTAAGAAAATAATGTCTCATAAATAAGTCAAGTAAAGTGATAATTAAAATCATGGGCATGCAATTTCCAATTCAAAGCTCAAAATAGGTCCTTGGAAAAAAAATAGAGAGTTTAAAAATAGTAACTGAAGGAATAAACTACATGTTGAAATAAACATTTTTTTACTATTCATCCTTATATTTTTGGGGGTTTCCTTGTGACTTCCTTCCATTATAGTCTTGAAAAATAAAAAAAACTCATACCAATATAAGAACCATTCCATTATAGATTAGAGGTGTGAAGGGAGAGAAAATTAAATCCTAAGAATCCTAAATCCTGAGAATCCTAATTCCTAAGAAAATAATAAAAATAAGTTTTCCTCTTTTAAGAACCTTTTGTTAATATTATTAGTAAAACCTAACCTCATGGGAAGAAATTAGTATATGGTTTGGACAAGTTTGAGCTCCTCCACTGGTTCTTGAGGTATAATTTTGTTGAACTTTTTCAATATTTTCCCATTATTGACACTTCCTTTTAATAAAGGAGGGAAAAGGATCATGAAGAGAATATTGAATATGTTAAAGTATCAAAGGATATTAATAGAATCTTAGAGACTTATCCCAATGGACCTACACACATAACACCTACACTCCAATAGGCTAACATAGCTTCTTCTAGTATAGCCCAGAAGGCACATCCCCCCTATACGGAAGACCTACGAGGGAAATCTATTACAAGGACCTGTAGGTTGGACCTACACTGACAACTTAATTTGAACAGTTCCCCTACTTTCCTATAAATAGGGCCCTTGGGCTCTTTATTTGAGTAGCTGGAAAATCATAAGAAACCCCAAAGATCTCATTGGGTATCCCTTCACCTAGGTCTCCTAAAATTTCTCAAGAATCTCTCTAAAACATGATAGAAGATATAATTAAAGGGATAAGTAAGATAAAATTCCCCTTAGGGCCTGAATACATAAGACACCTACACAAGGATCATTCTTCCCTAAGGATAAATAACCTATGTGAGGTCCATCTCCATAATCAGGGACCTATGCGAGAACCTTTTAGGAACACTGGAGGAGACTCATGTTGTATTGGATAAAGCCTTATCTAAGTTTTTCACTCTAGTAGCATATTAATTGATGTATATCCATCTCACGAAGTCCTATACCCCTATTCAATGCACTTTCAATTCCTCCTAGGTTCTATGAGGCCCACCTACACGATATACCTACGCCCAAGGCTCCTCTTTCCTTGGTTCCCTTGTCTGATAGGGATCGAGATGAAACCTCCACCAAGGCCCTCATATTTACACAACCTTGGTGAGTGGAACACCAACGTGCCCTCCATTTGGGTTTCTATTCCTATGGTTAGAGGTTCCCCTCACTTGTCTGGTTGGCTAGTCAGGGTTCTCAGGGTATATGTGGGTATGTATACCCATGGTCATAAGGACCCTTACCCTAGGGATAGTGTTGAGGAGTTCTTGATATCATATTTTGAGGATAGGAATCTGTTAATACCTTATCATCTTTGAGACCTAGAGCCTTTGGTTCCCAATATGGAGAATAAGGATCACACTTGTTTTTCCATTGAACATGGAATGAGATATGCCTCCCATAAAGGAACCAATTTTAGGGTATCCATCCTTGTGGAATCCCCTAGCCTTTTTTAGAGGTTCCAGCCTTGCTCCTCTCCACCTCTATGTCCTTCACCTTCATTACTTCCTTAACTTGGACTCTAATCTAATTTAAAGTGAAGATATGGAAGTTCCATATCCTCTTCCTCTTCCTCTATAGCCTCGTCCTCTTCCATCTTAGCCCCAACCTCTTCCACCAGTGAAGGAGGAAAATGGTGTGGTTTGTAAAATATTTTGATTCTTCTTATTTATCACACCGATCATGAATCACGTGGGATTAAAGGTTAGTGGTGATCATGAAACCCACAAAATCCACTTAAAGTATTGATCTATGAGAACTATGATTCTTGTTAACTGAGATATATAGGAAACCCACTTAGGGTCTGAGATTAATGGGCATCCTCCTTAGGAATAATCCCCAATCACAATACCCTTAATCAGGGTATCCTCCCTAGGAGTGAGCCCTGAGTTAATAACTCAAATCACCATGAGTTAAAACACCCCACATGGTCCCTTCAAGGGGGATATCCTTCTTAGCCATAACCCCCCCAACCTATCATCTCAAAGGGACATACTCCCCTATGATACATACCCTTGAGGACCTCCATAGGTGTGGTTCCTCGCCAATGAACTATGTGGGATTTTATTCCCATCCAAATGGGATATATAGGAAGCCTCCCTGAGGTTCAAACCCAACACCCCAAACCAAACCTTTTTTTTCTTGGTCGTATATCTAGAAGGGTCTAATTCAACTTAGAAACTCATATCCCTTTCATGTTCCTTGGGTTGTCTCGGCATTAATCCTACACTAAACTTTGATTGGGCACCTTCCGCCAAGATTTATTTGCCACGTGGTGTAAAACTGTATGGTTGGGTCCTCATCACACGAACTTAAAAGTTATTATGTGTCCCATCAAGAAATATCAAACTACATGGGTTCTAATTCCTTTCACAAGGATACATAGGAATCCCATTTATGGTTTCGATCCCAACATCAAAAAAATATTTTCTCCCAAGATGACGATAAATTCTAAAGTGACATTCATCTAGATGGATGACTGTAAACTCTAGAGTGACATTCATCTACCTAGATGATAACAAATTCCAGAGTTCCTCACTTTGTGGCTAGAAAACCAACATCATCATAATAACGGCCAAAGTATCTCAAACTAGTATATAAGAGGATACCATCAATGGAGAGCCTCAGATTCATATAGATATATCCATTGATGAAGAACCTCAAATACATATATATGATTCTAAATTCCACACATGCTAATAATTGATTTATAATATTGGGATAACTCACATCATACTTGGGAATTAATGAAGGATTTATGAACATATCTTAAATCTATAAGAGAGTCCTAGAGTATGAAATAATTCCCCCCAAAAGGGTGTGATGAGCCCGACCTCCCATCTGCTTGACCAATGTAAGTTATTAAGCATCATTGGTCAAAATCCCTAATGAGTTCCTACCTTTGGAAAGTAGGTCTCTATGGATATATTACCATTGGTTGTTTCTTGTTCCACAAATTAACCCATTGTAAACCATTCAGAAATAGAAAACCATTATGGGGCATGAAATTGGAGGGAAACAAAAATTGGTGAACTTAATGGGAATCCTTAACCAATAGGATAGTGTCGCCTACTTTTTAGGTCCCTCCCATTATCAAAGGAAATGAGGGTTGGGCGGGAAAATTAATCACAAATGTGTTCATACAAAAAAATATTCTACTTTAACAAGGTTTTATTGATCATTTTTGTTATATATCCTTAGGAAATTTCTTCCAAGAACTCCCTTCAATCCAATGGATTCCTTCAAGTTTTCAACAATGAATGCATCATCTGCTACTCAAGCTAGATCTTTATCCATGAGAAGGAAATCATCACCAAATCAGCATCTTCAATTCTAGGTCTTGAACTCACAGGTCCAAGAATACCATCAAAACATTACACTCCCGACATTGGAGGCTACCCGACAAGCCCTCCAGCTCAACCAACAACACCAAAAATCCAATCAATGATGACCGATGGTCCTAAAGCAGATGGTGTTGACAGATGTCTTCAGTCATTTCGGGAGATTTTAATAGGAATGCAATAAATAGTCCCTCTCATATTTTAGGGAGGTGGATCAGGAGTCCATTGAAGGCCTCATCCCAATGATACATGGGTCCTTCTTGAGGTATCCTACCAAAAATCTCTGTCATGAATGTCACATGCTAGTGAACCCTCAACATGATGAGGGTGTATCCTTTGGTTGTCTGGATTAGGTCCCTTAGACCCAGGCATGCAAGATAGCCCATTGGGGATGACAAACATCCAATAGATAGAAGGTTCATACCTTTTCCCCCTCTAATGAATCCCACCAACCCAGTTTGGTGGAAAATAGCCAGTGGGAACATACACCTATCTTTCTTCATTCATACCACCAGCAGACTTGCCTGATGGAATTCAAAGAATCCCACCAACCAAATACAGCAGATTCCAGTAACAAAGAATATAAATTTACCTACACCCATTAATCTTGCCATAAAACTCATTTAGAAGCACTCAAATAAGTCCGTAGACTATGTTTGGTGGAAAAAAGTGAGTAGGCACACACACCTACCAACATTTATCAGGCCTTCCAGTAGCCTCATCTAGAATCATATAGAGAAATCAGTTAGAAAGTCCTAAATACAAGAATAGGGTAGACTTAACTCTCTTACCACGAGTACTTTCAATATCCACTAATAGGAAAGGTAGGATAGGAGCAGCCATATACACCTATCTAGATACATAATGGATGTATATCCTTGTTCCGATCACTGAAGTTAGAAATCATATCTTGGAAATGGTAAAAGGGAAGATGCAAACCCTTTCCCACATCCTATATACTTTCCAAGATATCATCATGATGACAATGATAGTGCTTTAGGGGAGAAAATGTAACTCTGTCCCCAGAAATGGGGTGGCTCATAAGTATAACACATCAGAGTAGACACATACCTCTGCTCTTGTCTAGGAGGTTCATGGGGAAACCTCCCCCATAATATATAGATAGTAGGATTGGGAACATACACTTATTCCAATCGGGGGTAATCAGCCTATTTTAATGCCACTCCAAGGAAGGAACAAATAGCTTCCCATGATGACCACTTCTCCCAGCAAGTGGCCCAAACTATTTGTAAGAAGACACCCAAGAAGAAGTCTCATCAGGGATGGTTGGAGAATCAAGAATATATATATTATTAGGCATCTCTTTACTATGGAGTTCATGAACCCCTCAAATGTTTATCTCTTGCAGCTCAAGATCTTACCCTCTCATTACCAAATTATGAGAGCAGTAGCAGTAATTCTGAAGTTCCTCATCAGTCACTTCACCGTGACGGCTTTCTTCATGGAAACAATTTGTTCGATCTCAAGATTCTGTCTCTTGATTAGATCCATAGAAACCCTCCATGTGGATAGAAGACCAAGGAGAAAGAGGGTCTTCCCCTTGCTATAATCCACCATGATGGTCCTCACCATGATGGTGATCACTGTGAAAGTTCTCTCTCTAGTAGTGATTCTCATTGTCAAAATAATTATCAAATTGAAAATGTAGTGAAGATAAATCCCTCTTACTATGAGGTTCTTTCAAATACAAGGCTAGTCATGTATAACTAATTTTAACTGGTAGGTGAAATCATTTCTCAACCAGAAGATATACCAAGGAAACAGTTATTCTTCAAACCAACCTTGGGTCATTTCCCTCCAATATAGCATAGAAAATCATATACAATCCCATTTATTGTGGTAAAACAATCAAGAAGCATCCACTTTGGTCAGAACAGGTCAAGTAACATCTTGTGAAATTTGAAGAATATCTTATAAAAATGAGGAAAAAACTGGCTAAAGATGATGTACCAATCATGTTCTAGCCTTTATCCACCTCTCAATATAACATTCCAGAGGTGTTTGTGGAATATTGTATGCATGAAATCCGCCTCAACATATGGAAAAATCTTCATCACCTAAAAGCAAAGATATTACCCTATGATAAGTATCAAACTCACATCAGGGTAATAGAGGGTTACAACACCAAATCAAATTGGCATCTCTCATGGATTCCTGACATCCAAATATCGAGAAGAAGCAAGGATACCTTCAACATGAATGCCTTGATGCATTAATAAGGTTGTGAAATCTTATAAAAAATACCCCATTTGGTGTTCATATCAAAGGATGGGGTGTACATTGAGTATTGAATTTCATTGTGCTCCCATGGAAGCAAAGCCTTCCAATGGTGGCATCATGCAATTTCATTTCCCTATGCTAGATACAACAAATGGAATATGTTCATGACTAGAGATATGCATTACAAGAATAGGCCTCGACTGACTCTCACCAATGTTAGGACATAATAGATCAATTTTTAGAGATACTCTTGCATCAGGCATCTAATAAAATTGAGAAGTCATCCCGCTTAGAGGATGTTAGATGTCAGATCAAGAAAATGTCAGAAATAGCACAAGGGTCTTTTGAAACAAGTGATTTAAGTGTGTGTTTAATAATTCACCCAACCCATGTTCAAACAAGAATCTGTAAAATCAGAATAGAAACTATGGTAATATCATCTACAGAAATTCGGGAACAACCCTAGCCCATTGGGTTGGGGGATTTTTTAACCCAACCCTCTATATTATCCAACCAATCCCAAAGGTTTGCGAAGGCAGAACAGGAATAGCCACAACCCTTAGAGATGGGGGATTTCTCACCTCAACAATCCCCTTATCAACAGGAATCAGTTTTCTCCTAATTAGGGAAGATTTCATAGAGTGAATATTCTCAATTTTTCACATCTCGTGATTTAGTGCAATAACTTGGAAAGTGCATGACTAAAATCATTTGGAATTCCCTTCGGGTCGTTGTCCATCAAATAACCCCTGGGGAACCAACAAAGAAGAGGAAGAGGTCTCATGGAGAGCGTAAAAGAAGGATATCTCACAGAAATTCCAACATAATGATTTTGATGAACTATGCATCAATGAATGTCATCAATGAAATCATTGAAGACCCTCTAGAACATAAGACCGATTTTGAGGATTCTGAAGAAGAGGTTATTATTCATGAGACGTTCCACACCGAAACGAATGTAGAAGGTGTGCATACCTGAAACTAAAGCCTCACCCAAAATTTTGGTATTCCCTTAAATAATCCACCTCTACCTCCTCAAAAGGAACCTAATAATGGAAAAGGTAAGGGTCATACCATGTTTCACCTTCCCCCTAGAGAGAGCCAATCCCTTTCTCTAGAGGAATGATTTTCTAAGAAAGAGAAGGAAATGATATAGTTGATAAGACTCAATGTAGAGTTCCTCTAAGGTGGTATTCCTGCCAAATATTCTCCACAAGAATACCCTCAAATTTCACTTCCAGTTATCACACCTCAGCAAAGAGGGTTTTCTGCAACAACTAGAGAAGACAGGGAATTTCCTCTCAATGTGGGACATCAACTACCAATATATTTAAATATATCAATAGAACATAAATAATTCCCTCCATTGGTTACATAGCTAGAACATGTTCAGGTATATCCTTACATTCCTGCCCCTATTAGTTACCCATGGTAAATACCAGTGGTGCCTCCACCAGTGGTCCTGCCAGTCACCACACCTGTTCAGGCTTTAGCAGTTGCACCTATTTAGGTCCTAGATTATCCAAATATTCCTTGAATGATTATGAACACCATTGAGTAATTAATGACACCAATGTAAGACATATAAGTATGGTGTGTGCTAGTATATCCAGAAAATGAGGCTTACCCTTCTAGGTGGATCTGACTACTCCACAAAACTTTGAAAATCCAACATTTCCAAGTTTAAATGGCTTGGGAGATCTACATAAACACTTGACGCATTTATTCTCTCACTACAATCCCATGATGGGGACCCCTGAGCAACAAGAAGTGGTAAAACATAGATGTTTCATGCAATAATTGCAGGGTCCATCCTTTGTATAGTATATGAGTTTGAATTCCTAATCAATACAATATGGGAAAATCTTCATCATAAGTTTATATTATAGCTTATCTCTACGCTACAGATGACAATATTCTTTGATATTATGAATTAAAAACAAAAGGATAATAAATGATACTTAGATTTCATTACTCTATGGAAATTATTGACATACTCTTTGAACCTATCACTCCCTCAATAAGAGTTTTTACTTATCTGTGTATAAAATCTCCATGATGAGTTAAGCACACCATTGATCCCAATGAAATACACAGGAGGGTTTCAGGATCTGGCCACAATTTCTTAACAGTTGGAAAAATCCATCACAAAGACCAAAGCTAGGTTTTGGGTAATCCCATTAGCTCAGGGAAGGATAATAGGAAAGGCATAGGCTGCTACAGTTACACTTAAGTAGACCCTTGTACCCACTCTTACCTCAAATCCTACATCATACCATAGGGCTCCACCTCCTGAGTGTCAATAGAAACAACTTCCACATCAGTATGATCAAATAGATTAGAGGTGAAAATATTTTTAGGAGTTTAAAAACAAGGTTTATTCCTTTTATAATAACCAAGCCCCTAGCTACATCATATCATCTTTGGAAAAAAACCTAGTTCATTTGGAAAAAGCCTAATAATCCTAGCAAAGAGGGTGATGAGGATCTCCCAAAATATTTACCTTTCCATCAAATGTCAGGGAATCCCATCTATGAGTGTTTTTTTTCAAGGAACTCCTACAAAAGATGGTGGATTCTTGGAAAGTGAAACTAAAAAATTTACCATCCCAGGTAGAATATGTTTTTGTTACAGATCCAAAGGATGGAGGAGAGTGGTAAGAAGTTAAAAGATAGAATACGTAGAAGTTCGATGACTAGATGGTCATAAAAACAATCAATCAGACTCATTTCATTCAAAGAATATAGTTGAAAAAACCCATTGTTCCTCCTATCGCTTTTTCTATAGAAAAGCTAGATTCATCAAAAGCCGCATCCTCTAATGGATAATCTTTGAAGAAGAGACATGGAAATAAGGATAAAGAAAAAATAGAAGAATATAAAATCATTTCAAGGAAAATGTTGTCATTTAACTTAGAGGATTTCATGTCGATCATCTCAAAAATCATGGACACCTCCCCGCAAAATGGTACAACAAAAGTTGACCACCTAGGAAGAATCTTCATTAGATAAGGAGTAGATCTTTAGTTCTATTAGTGGTATTCACTTAAATGATACTTAATCAAATGATTATTCAGATTATGAACCCGATTTCTATGTACTTGATTGGGGAACTAGGAGATGAGGTCTTCAGGGTTGATGATATAGTGGAATACCTGGTCATTCTATGAGCCATTACTTCAACCAAACCCCCACTCGAACCATTTACATGGCCAAAACCCATGGGAAATATATATAATGGGATCAGGAATAAGGGAGTTCTTCCTCCACACATGATAATATCTTCCCTGAAATGATTATCTTGGAAGATCAGTTAGAGGACACACCACCACTTCCTTGGTAGGTAGGCAGACCTAGATGACCTAATCCACCAAGAACAAGATCACTTCTAGTTCCATCCCCAAGAGACAGCCCATCCACATCAGAAACATAAACTCATAAAGTACATGAAAAAGAGAATCTTCATTCTGAAAAGTGTAGACCTTTGGACCAAAAATATGATGTTTTGAAAAAATTAGCCCAAGTGTTGGCTAAGTTATTAATTATGGATTCTATGATTCTGTTGAATGACCTCTAGGAAGCACTCATTGATGCATTGTTAATCCCTAAGGAATTTTAAGTTGAGGTCACTACTATTGAAGTATATCACGTGGATAATGATCCTGTGGAATTCCAAGAACTCATTTTCTTCACCAAACAAGATGAGGATGTTTTCATACAAGGACATTTCAGACCCTTGAATATATTTGGAAAGCTAAATTACATTGATATTCGATGATCCTTCATTGATAATGGATTAGGATTCAACCTCATCCCAATATAGAAACTTCATCAACTGGGTCTCAATGAATCTCACATGTCTCCCGCCACTCCGATGTTTCAAGGTTATAAAAATAATGGGAAATATCCTATCGATGAGATCACACTTATAACTCAGTTCGAAGATCTTGTATCCGACTCAAGATTCATGGTGGTATGGTAGCACATAGATTTCAATGTTCTATTGGGAAGACCTTGGCTATATCAGCATGTGTCCATTCCTTCACCATACCACTGATGTATCAAATATTATATCAATGGTCAAATTGGGACATTTTATGGTTAAAAGACCCCATTCAAATCCTACAAAACAAAATACATTGATGTAGGGTTCTGTCACAATGAAGGGAAGCAATAAATGGCTAATGATGTCACCCAAATCAATTCCCAAAATGGATTATAGATGATCCCAAGTAAAACTTTTAAGAAGATTAGTGCAGATTACATTCTGCCTATTAATCAAATTGAAAGGGTGGGCCAGAATTTACATTATCATTCAGCAGCTTCTATAATGTCAATCAGGACAGTTGAGCCCGATGGCACTGAAAAAGTTATAAACTCTCCAAATGATAATGAAATATTTATTGAAAATGTCTTCATTCTACCCACTAATCTTTAACAAATCCTAGTTTTTTCAGAAAAACTATAATAATTCATCATTACTATAGGATAAAGTGAAGAGACTCATTCTCAATCCCTTGTTTCCCCTTCAGGACTCCAAGAAGGTTGTATGCCAATAAGTGAGCCTGAAATGATAACTTCATCCTCTAAATGTCTGAATGGCGACTCCCCTCTTCCCTCTGAGAAACTTGTTTTCTCATATCCTCCCTAGTAAGAAGCACAAGGATTGGAGCATGAGAAAGAGGAGTAAGAAGAAGATCTCAAGGGCAACCCTCCAACATTTTAGGAAGGCATCTCCCCCATCATGGTTGAACTCAGAGAAATAAATATGGGTACAAAATAAGATTCATGCCCCACTCTAATTAGTGTCGCCTTGACTCCCAAAGAACAAGAAGAATACACATCCTTCCTAAATTAGCATTGGGATATGTTTTTTTAGAATTACACAAAGATGCCAGGCCTTGAACCAAAGGTGGACACTCATCATTTGGGTTTTCCAAAAGATCACAGAGGATACAAGCAAACATCTAGAAGGACACACCTAACTCACGCCTCAAAAACTGAGGCTGAGGTGGAAAAACTCATCAAGAGTGATTTTATCTGAGAGTTAAAATACCTAAAATGGATAGAAAACATTATCCTTTTAAAAAAATAATGGTAAAATCAGAGTTTTCATTAATTTCAGTGATCTTAATAGGAATTGTACCAAAGATGACTTCTCAGTTCTAATTAAATAATCATAATTGATGTAACGGACAGTTATCAGGCCCTCTCCTTCATGGATGGTTACTTAGGGTAAAATAAACTCCAGATATCCCCAGAATATGAAGAATTTTTAGCCTTTAGATCACCTCAAGGTGCATTCTTCTATTGGTTAATTTCCTTTGGCTTGAATAATGTTGGTTCCTCACACCAATGTGTTATGAATCACATCTTAAAACCCTTCTTGGGAATGTTTTTAAAATGTTATGTTGATGATCTAGTGGTAAAATCATGAAAATGATCTGATCACCTAGATGACCTAAAAACCATCTTCAGCAAGCTTCAATAACATAATTTAAAAATGAACCCCTTGAAATGTACTTTCAGGGGAACCTTAGGAAAATTTCACAACTTTGTTGTATGCCATCATGGCATTGAAGTTTATCTTAAGAATAATAAATCTATCCTCGACATTTCACCTCCTAGAAACTTTAAAGAGTTAAACAGACTTCAAGGACACTTATCCTACATTCGATACTTCATATCCAACCTTGCAGGAAAGTGTTTACCCTTCACCAAATTGATGAAGACATGGGTTACTTATCAGTGGACCAATTACTATTAAAAATCATTTGATTCCCTCAAGAAATACCTCTTGAGACCACCAGTAATGATGCCAACTATTGAAGGAAATCCACTAATTCTATATGTGACATCCTTGGAGCAATCACTGGTTTCTTTCCTTACACAAAAGAATGATGCCAAAAATGAAAACATCCTTTATTATCTCATTTAAACCATGATCAATGTAGATACTTGATATTTAGATATTGAGAAGATCTACATAGAATTAATATTTATCGTTTAGAAGTTGAGGCACTACCTGCAGTACCATGATATACACTTTTTTTCTTGTGATAACCCACTCAAATTTATCCTAAGTCATCATATACTGAAAAGATGTCTATCATGGTGGATAGTAATCCTACAGTATCTTGATATATATTTTGTGCCTAAGAAAATAGTGAAATTCCATGCCTTATAAGACTTCCTTACTGAGCACCCATCTACAAAAGAGATGTTAGTAAATACTAAACTACTTGATGAAGAAACCCTCTCTATTTTGGATAGACCTAGAACATGTGAAATGTATTTTGAAGGTTCTTCCAATAGTTGAACAGAGAAAAGAATAGAAGACCCTAAGATCAACAAATTTGGGTTAGGAATTATGCTTATCTCCCCATAGAAGGTAGTGTTTCTATATTCCTTCTTGTTATCAAAAGGTGGTAACAACAATGAGATAGAATATCAGGCTCTCATTGCAAACCTGGAATTAGCACTCCATGTACCGGTGAACCACCTAGATGTGAAGGGTGATTCAGAATTTATAATAAAGTAGACCAATAGGGATTATGCCATTAGAAAAGTGGATCTAATTCCCTTGTGTGATTATGTTTGAGGTTTAATGGAATAATTCCTCTCAGATACAACATTGAATCACATCTCGCAATCATATAATGTCCAGGTAGATGCATTGGAAAATGTAGCTATAGATTTGGCATATCCAAGTCAGGATGAAAGAGTTATCAGTATTGCCCATCATTGAATGGTTTCACCTTTTGTTCATATCAAAGAAGAAGAGATAAATGAAATTATTCCCATATATGATCCATATGGTCCTACTATGGGATGGATTAAACCCATCTTGAAATATCTCCAAGATGGAATACTTCCATCGGATAGGGTTGTAAGAGAGTGGATCTGGTGACGAGTGGATAATTTCACTCTTTATGATGGCCCAAATAACCAAAAAGTAATATATAAGTGAGGATTTAATGGAGCCCTTATCAGATGTGTTTATGGGTAAGTGGTTATGGCTATAATGGAAGAAGTACATGTAGGATCATGTGGTGCTCACCAGTTAGAGTATAGGCTTTCTGATCAAATCTAAAGGCTTGGATACTTTTGACCTTTGATGCCACAGGATTTCCCATAATTCACTAAGAAGTATCATCCCTTACAAATGCATTCCAACTTCATCCATCAACCACCATAGTTTCTATATATAGCTAAATACTTCTATTCATTTTCTACATGGGTAATTGATGTTGTTGGACCATATCCTCCAGCTACGTCTAAGAAGTTCAAGTACATCCTTATTGCTACTAATTTATTTTTTAAATGGGATGAGGAAATACCTCTCAATGAAATAAGATACAAAAGAATTTTTAGCTTTGTCAAAGTTAATAACATTAACATATTTGGTGTCCCTCATACTATATTGATGGAAAACAACACCAATTTCTATTATGATAAGGTGAAAAAGCTATATCAGGAATATAATATAAAATCCAACCATTCATCCTCCTATCATGTAGTAGCCAATGGATAGATAGAGGATTTTAACAATACATTGTCAAACATACTCCAGAATATGGTGGATAAATATAACAAATATTGTCCAAAAAATCTCTTAAATTCCTTATGGGATTATCAGAATACAACTCATACTACAACATGAGAAATCCTGTACTCGTTGGTGTATGGAATATAAGAAATATTTCCCATTGAGGTTTAGTTTCCATCACTCTGTATTTCCATTTGTGACCAGCTAAACACAGATGAGAAATCCCAAAAATGACTGCATGAGCTAGAGCGACTGGACGAAAAGAGATTTCACAACATTCATCACTTAGAGGTGTATATGAACTAGAAAAAATGGTCCTTTAAAAAGAAGTTACATATTTATTAATTCCTTCAAGGAGAATTGGTATTGGTCCTTAGGACTCTGATGATACCTGGAAAGAAGCCTCTGAAGCTTGAGCCAAAGTGGGAGGGACCTTACTCTATACATATGGTCTACTATAATGTAGCTTATTCCTTGATCTCAATGGATGGAGAACTCACTACAACTCCAACCAATGAAAGGTTCCTAAAAAAGTTCTTTGTGTAATCACACAGAGTTCGTCTTAGCTACAGGGCATTAAAATGCATATAACCATTTGCATCCATGTTGCACGATGTTAAACTACGTAGCAACATCATTATTTCTGCATGATGATAAATTGAATGGTTCATCAAGAACTATGTTTAGATTTATTATCATTCCAATGAGATATGTAGTGACACCCAGATCCCCAATCTTAGGCCCAGTCATGACCATAAAGAAACAATTTCTATTTTCCCTATATTTGAACGAAATCTATACTAGGAAATACTATAGAACATATGTCTTGATTATCATACCATTTTTTGTCTTGAGTCCAACCATTATTCTGAAAAATATCTGAAAAAATTAAATCCTCATTCCTCACATCAAACCTCAATTGGTGTGGGGAACCATTGTTAAGAACTATGTGTGGCTTGATTCTCATCCTATTGAGATATGTAGTGATGCTCGGATCTCCAATATTGGGTCCAGTAATGGTTTTAAAAAATCTCCCACTCCCTATGTATGGATCAGACCTATATGGGGAATTTTGTCAAGAACTACATGTGGCTTTATTCTTGTTGCAACAAGATATGTAGTGGAGCCTAGATCTCTTATCTCGAGTCTGGTCACAATGTCTAAAAATCCACTTCACCCCCTATGAGCATGAATCAAACCTGTATAGGGATAATTTCCAATAACTATGTGTGGCTTGATTCTCATCCCATTGATATACATAATGACACCCGGATATCCAATCCCGGTTCTATCCATGAATTTAGAAAATAAAATCCCCTTCCTTTTCCCCTAGCATGAACCAAATCTGCACAGAAAACCTTTCTAAGACTTATTCATTAATTCTCATTACAATTATATGCATGGTGATACCTAGACTTCATTTTTTAGGCCCAACCAACAGACTAGAAGTTATCAAAAGTACCCTTCCCTATATCAAAGTCTGATTGGTGTGGGCAACAACCATTAAGAACTACATGTAGCTTGATTCTCATGCTGTTGAGATATGTAGTGACACCCTGATCTCCAATACTAGGCCCAACCATGATTAAATCATAAAGCCCCTTTAATTCACATGCATGAATCATATCTACATAGAGAGCCTATCAAGGACCATTTGAGGCTTGATTCTCATCCTAATGACATACATAGCTATGCCCAGGTCCTGCACCTTGGTTCATCCACAATATTCTCATCCTTTCATGTCAGTTCATCTTGTCTTTATAGCATGGAATTAAACTGTTAGGAATATCAAGAACTATGTATGTCTTGATTCTCATCCTAATGAGATACATATAAATACCCAAATCCTATCTCATAGATCAGCCACCCCATAATTGAAATGCCCTGATCCTTCACATGTTTTACTTTTGTGCTATAGAAGAAACTTTTACCACTCCTTGTTTTTCACACCGAGAATAGCTCATGTGGGCTTAGGAGTTTAGTAAAATATTTCTATGCATAAGTAAGGTGTATCAATTCACATTGAGGTTATTATGGTCCTAACTGAAAGAACTTAAAAGGCACACCAAACTTCCTTACCGCATGATGGTATATTGCATGGTTCTTCAAAAAACTATGTTTGTCTTTATTTTCATCCATATGCTATACATAGTGAATTCCAAGTCTTCAATCTTGGGCCTAGCCCCAACAAAACATAGAAAAATCCCCTAATCTCTTGTGTAAGAGTCAAATATACATAGGGAGATCCAATACAAGTTCCCACTTTAGGCATGAACCCATATCTATTATAACTATGTATGGATTGATTCTTGCTTTGACAAGATACATAGTGAAACTTGGGCTCTACACCATGGTCCATCCATAATAGTCCTTTTCACGTCATAATCACTAATGTCTCTATTATATTACTTTAAACCACATAGCATAATTTCGTTGCTACATGATTTTAAATTGCATGGTACCTCTAGAACTATGTGTGTCTTGATTCTCATCCCATTGAGATATGTAGTTAAGTCTAGGACTTAAGTCCTAGCCCCATCCACGAGGTAAAAGAAAATACCCTCTCTCCAGTATTCAATTTAAAAAAAATATTTGTAGGAACTTTTATTTTTGGGTCCTCTCCTTAAAGAACCCACCAAGAAAACAAGAGATTCCCCCTTCTACATACGAGAAAAATCTGTACAAGGGAATCCAAACTCATAGCCAGTATCGATCCAATGCTTCCTTTATATATTGAACAATGACCCTTTCACATGTTACACTCCTGATCTTGAACACTTTTAGATCTTCATAACCTTTCCTTGTATTTTAATGGAATAATTTATGATTCTTGAGAGCTCCTTTTCCTGACCATGCAGTACGTGCCCCAGTTGGCCTTACATAAACTTCCCCCATAATGGGTTTTTTCAGAAAAAGGATGCCATTGTTTGGCTATGAAGTACTTGCCCCAGTTTTCCTTGCATAAAATAGTCCTCATAACAATTTTTTCAACCAGTGGTAACTTTTTTATTAGGATAATCCTCTTCTGTTCCTTTAATATTTTGATGATGGTATGCTGGAATCTGCAATTTAAAATCTGGTCACCCTCTGCATTTTTGTCCCATTTCCTTTATCCCAACCTAAAAGTCTCCAAAATCATAGTTTAAATCCCCCCATTATATGTTCAAATCATACTAGAATAATCATGGTTCATTTGACCACATACCATCCTCCATTTCCATAATACTATGGTCCTAGTCGTATGACCTAAAACTGTAGGAACCATACTTCCTACACTTGAGTTGGACCTATGTAGAACATCCATTTCCACAATTATTTAGAAATTATGAATTGAAATACCCCTTCTGTATTCATGTACTTTCTACACAAACCATACTCTGTGATTGGGAAGATTCAAATCTCCATAAACTTTCATCGGCTTTTAATGATAGAATGTCAGAATTCCTAAGAGATCTTTTACCTGACTATGTAGTATGTACCCCAGTTGTCCTTGTATAAGTTCCCCCATGATATGCATGTCAGCCTAAGGATGCTGCTATTTGATCATGTAGTACATTCCCCAGTTTTCCTTACATAAAATATCCCTCATAACAGGTTTTTCAAATATTGATAACTTCATTCTCAGGCAAGACCTCCTCTAACGTCATCAAACCTTTTTCCCATACCATCATTCGGATCCAGGAACCCCCAAATCATAGCTTGCAATTTTCTCCTTCCATATCTGAATATAGTAGCACATTTCCAGACAAATTACCAAGAATTAGAGAATTTCCAAGCATTCGGTCATGTCTAAAGAACTTAAATTATATCCCCCATAACATTTTTTTTGCATGAATTTAAATTTCACAACATAATGTTCTCATTTCATGACTTTAAACTGCATGGCACGATGTCCTTACACCATGAATTTAAACTGAACAAAATAACATCCTTGATGCATAACTTTAAACTACACAACATAATGTACATGCTGCATAACTTTAAATTGCACAACATAATGTCCTCACTGCATGAATTTAAACAGCACGACATGATGTATTTATTGCATGACTTTAAATTGAATAGCATAATGTTTTCTTCACATGACATTAAACTACACGATAACTTCGTATTTTGTTAGAAAAGGATCCATCGTCCCCTGACATTGGTTATCTAACAAAATGTACCCTCTTTCATGCATAAAATTCATATAACAGTGGTTTCTCATCCATGACTTATACTGACACATATATTCCTTTCATTTTCAATCATATTACCTTGGAAAAACCACCCATTGTGGTCTAGAGAAATTTTAATCTCCATAAAATTCCTTTACCAAAGAGTAATAGAATGTCAAAATTCCAAGGAACTCATTTACCTAACAATATAGTATGTGTCTCCATTAGACTTTCACAACTCACCCCCATAATGGGCATGTCAGCCTAAGGATGCCACTACTTGACCATGCAGTACGTGCCCCAGTTGTTCTTTCATAAAAAATCCCCCATAACGGGTTTTTCAATTATTGGTAACTTCATTATTAGGATATAACTTCTCTATTCTCAAAAACCATGTTTTAGATTTGAAAATAAAAAAATAAATATTCCCCTTGGAAGTATCTGAAGAATATTGGAACATTCCTAGCCATCAAACTTTGTTTGGGTTATAATTTCCAAATTCATGGTCAAAGATATTTGACCAAATACACTATCCATTTATTCTAGAATACATTACTTTAAATTTCCCACAAAAAGAGACATAGTGCTCCCTAGGTTGAAAACTTGTAAAGGATACTCTAGAAAAAAGTCAAGTATCATCTCCCTATACCTATGCTTTGTATGGTTTAGGAAATATCAAGTGATAAAAAGTTAAAAGAAATAAATCTTTTTAGGTTAAAAACCCAAAAAGGGTGGCCTAATTAAAATCCAAGTTTCACACGCTAATCCTCCTTCATATTGAGCTTAGGTAAAGATTAAGTTGATGACGTAAAAGAGACAAAGTTTGTAGGATTTCCCATATGACCCCAGCAATAGTTAAACTATTCTCACTAGACCCCCTTGGTCTAGGTAAAGGTTAAATATCCCCCTATCCCTATCATTGTAATTATGATTAGATAATATGAAGATGTAATACTATGAAAATCAACTTTGAAATTATAATTATAAGAGGAAAGTAAGGATGAATACATATATGATTGGAAACAAAAAAATCTTTTCATTTATGGAGAAAAATGAGAGAAACATCCACAAAATTGAATCTCTTTGTCATATATTAAAAAAAGACATTTGACATAACTCTTAATCTGTTGAAAAGCCTCCTGATCCCTATCAGCTTCTTGTTAAAGCTCATCTAGTCATCTAGATTCAATCTCCTCAGCCTGATGAAGTGCTTCCATGGTAGCTGTAATTGTAGTTACACCTTCCAATTGGGTTTCTCCTAATGATTGGTGGGTTTGTTTGAGTCCTTATTTAGGAGAATCAAATTCTTGGTGAAGGAATGTAACTTCAAATCTATTCTTCTTAATTTGCTGTTTGAATTTTGCAAACTTTTTATTTTGGATAACTTCCGCTTGGGATACTGTAGCTTGGAACCCATCAATGTTGGTGAGTAGTTTGGACTTTATAAGTTCTTGCCGAAGTTTATTATCTTTCTCCTGTCGGTGAATGGTCTCTTTCATGGAAGTATAAATTTGTAAATAATCAAATCCACTGAATCCCAATACGCTGAACATAGATGGAAGTCAGCCAAAATGTGAAGGCAGTTCTTCCAGATACGTCTCAGAGATCATGTTCTAGATGATCCACCAAGTCCTACCACACGTGACACTGAGAGAATCATGCAGCTCTAAATCTAAATCAGATCCACTATCATGGGGTAGGATGTATTCTAGAATCTTGGCACTCAAATAAGTTCCTTGTTTTACTCCCTCCGAGATAGTAGCTGCCTCACCTTTCATTGCTGGTCAAGCTAATGCAAAAGATTCACCCTCAGACCTAATCAAAGAATTGGATAATACTAAATGATGAATCATAATTATTTTTATCTTCAAATGAGTATCAATAATGAATCATGATCAATATATTTAGTGATATTCACCCAATAATAAGTTGGTAGTTTGAGTAGATTCCTCCCTAATATTACCAACTTCATAGGTTTGAGTGAATACTTCTTAGATAGGGATACTCTTCTGAGCTTATTCATCCACCATGACCAGAGGTTCTGAAGCATCTCCTAATTTGGGATTCTCAATTATCACATCTCTAGTAGTAGGGGTAGGGTGGATTTGGATTCCCTACTCTTCAAGGGATTTTTCATTGTTCTCTACAAACAAAGCTGCATGGTTTGAACTTTGATGTGAAATATCACATAAGAAAAGAACAACTATGAATGGAAAGTGAAAGAACAATGAAACTCACATACTTTTAGTTCCTTTTGTAAAGTCCCAAAACTCCTTGATGGAAAGTGTAATATTAATGTTTGTATTAAGATATTCCATCATTTCACACTATACAGTTTTGTATATTGTAGCATCCTCACCATTTAGGGTATCCATGAAATGTTGAGAAGGACCCGTATTGGCTCCACTAACATTACTCTCTATCAACTCTTCAACCAAAATGACATTGTTGGGACTTTCAAAGTCAGTATCAACACTGAAACCTTCCTTGGACAGCTTAGGATCCCCATTTCTCCCTTTTGGGGTAAGAAGAGTATCAACATTGATTATTGTGGGGTCGTTTGGTGCAGGAAATAGATCAAAAACATTATGAGAAGAGGAAAGTTAGAAACAACATATGGAACCCAAAAAGAAGTGTATATGATGTTACCATGACCTTCCTCCCTATATATAGAAGTAGGAGTAGATGCATCTACACCCTTTGACACTTCATCTGTCAAGGTGACTGATTCATCAGTACAAATTTCTACCTACCCCGGAGTATCCTTCTCAATCCATGAAGGAATAGTATTAGATACCTTAAGGGAGGAAAGTAATTTGGGTCCTATAAAATGTTAAATGTGGTCAAGAAGGTGTGTTAATAATGTTTTAATACCGGATAGAAGCATTAATACTCACTATAGTGTATTCTCCAGACCAACTTTAACACTCTCCTTTGCTTCCTCTCATGAGACAGTGAAGAGACCGTACTGCTCTTATTAGAAACAAAGACATGAGGTAATGGTTGAGGAATTTTCATTGAAATAACCCCCATCATGGTTCTACCACCTTGATATAGTTCTGGGGACCCAAGGTCCTCATCCACTACCTCGATAGGGGTTCTCGTAGGTCGGTATTTCAGAAACTCAAGAACCTTTTCTGCTACTCCTCCTTCTCCCATGTCAAGATAAAAAATATAACCCCTTCAATATTAATGGTTATGGATAAAAGAGTGGAATGGAGAAAGAATAAAATAAAAATAAATTAGTAGTGTTAATGTAAATGTCTCATTCCTCCACGGGATAAAAAATTACCCCTTAAAGCACTCCTTGATCTCGCGTGTCAGATACTCGCTTTGAGGATGGGGCTTGATCATCAATTAAATATATCAAATCCTTTAACTCCTTGATGTACTCTGTTACATCATCCAAATTATTATCAGGATTACCATCATAGGGTGATTTGATATCACCCAGTTCTATAATTCGAAGGCCATACTGGAGAAACTCCCATGCATCCTTGATATTGTGAGTCGTGATTTCCTAATAATGGATTGCTAAGGGTATCACATTGTTCATCTTTAATGCAGATTACTCTGGAGAAAATTCAACACCTTCTAATTGGAAAGCCTCTTCAAGACAAATTTCTCCATCAAAAGAATGAGGGGATGAGAAAGCGAATTCCTCCTGAAGATTGTGACTAGAGCATCTTGGAATTGGAGGTGTTATCTCCTTAACCTTAACTTACTTGGTGAAATTTGTACGAGAACGTTTTGACGGATCTTGATCCTTCACATCATCATTGGTTCTGTCCAAATTGCATGTAACAACCCAAAGTTTAATCAATGGAAATTAATTTCTTATAATTACATCATATAGTATAATCACGTGAAATCACAACACAATGAACTATTAAATACTATGTTTCCTTCAAACATAATATTGTCACTTATGTGATTTGAATTTTGAAAATATGACATACACGATTATGTTTGGTAAGATGTTTGGAGTTTAATAATACAAACTTAATTTTTGGTGAATAGTAATTTACCCTTATGAATAGTAATTTTACCCTTATGAATAGTAATATGGCCCTTATGAATAGTGAATTGTCCAAGTGAATAAGTAAACTTACTAATAAAAGTGTAAATAAAATTAATCCATATTATAAGTGACAATATGATATAATTATATCATAGTGTTTGTATTTTTGAGAGTCATGTATATTTAATTAAAATTTTATGATTAATTTAATTATTTAAAAGAAAATTTATTTTCATAAAATTTATTCATAAATAAGTATTTCTATGACTTATGATTATATGATAATTTTAAGAGACCATAATAAAATTTTCAAAGTGTTAGAAAAGAAGTTTTAATTTTAAAATTTGTATTTTTCAAGTAAATTATGATTTTAATTAAAAATAAAATTTCAAATATTTATAAAATTATTTTCATAAAATGGACTTCATTTTTTAATTCTACATGTTGAAAAATGGTTGGGGTAAATTTTTGGGATTTTTTTAAAATACTTGAATTTTTTGTGAATAATAAAATATGGTAATTTGTTGTATATATATGGATGATGTAAGCACCTTGGGTTCAAACTCACATGAAAATATTAATATTTTTTAAAATAATCAATAATATTGCTTATCTTGAGAAAAATAATAAAATAATGAATAAAATATTGAGAAAACCCTCCTCTCCTCCACTATAAAAACTACCCTCACCCCCTATTCAATTCACTCCTCTAAAGCCTTGTTCTTATTCCAAATTCTACTAAAATCCCTCCCTAATCACCTATCCCACATCAATCAGCCCTTGGTCTATTAAAAAGACCAAATCCTATCCCTTAAAAAGGTTCTCAAGGAAGATATATTAAAGAGGTAAATTCCTCTTTTCATTTCTTTTATTTTCTTTCATGTTCCATTCTTTTATTTTTATTTCCTCACCTTCATTCATCCAAATGTTATGATAACTACAATTAATTAAGTGTGATATAATTGTTTTATTATAATGGAATAATTCAACATCATCTCTCCTTTCCCATCATTTTATACTAGAAATGAAAACACCACCTGAGATGTCTTAATTTATCACATTCAAGGACGACGGGTTTTCAATTCCTTTTACCGTCATCAATTCTAGTCATGAAACCATGTTTATGGTTGAACCAAACTATAATATATTTATTATTTATAATTTAAATTTCTGAAATATTTTTTACACATTATATTAATTTATAAAGAAAAATGTGTTCGATGTGATCAAAAAACTGTCATATTAACCAAAACAGTTATTATTAAAGTTTTATATAATGATTCATCTTCACTCCAAATAACCAAATTAATTTTATAAAAAATTAATCTACTATATGATCACTAATAACATATAACTCCAATTATGGACGACCATTCTCATATTACATGTTTATCCTTACATGTATATAAGTAAACCAATCATGAAAACCAATGAAACAAACAATGGAATTGAAACTCTTAACCCATCAAAAAGGTCATGAATTAACTTAATAAGGTTATAATAAATCAATTACATAAATAATATTTTATATAAATATTAATTAATGAATTTAACTTTGTTACCTAGGACATTAAGATCAAGTGAAGGGCACCATCGGACTTAAGGTAAGGGGTTATATCTGAACCTCCTTTATTCCTTTGAGTTGATCTATATTTCTTTCTCCCAAAATGAGGTTATCTATTATTTTTATGTACATATTCTAAATTATTTTTATATGCTCCAAAATCATGTATCAAGATCCATTCATCATTCTCTTTTGGGGATATACATGTTTTTAAATGATTCCCTCCTCAATACTTCTCGATAAACAAACCTATTTTAAGTGAACTTCCCAAATTCTTAATCAATTTCAAGTTCACTCTATAATATATTTAAATCCACCTTTTTTTAAAAAAAATAGTCTTTTTATTTTTAAAACCTTCTTTGTTCACTTCTGGTTTTATATAAAACATTATTTCATTTTCTATTTTTAATTCTCTTTAGTATTTTCCTTAAAATCGTACTAAAATGTTTTAATGCTAAAATTTCTTAAATACTCTTCTTACATGGTATCAATTCTATTTGACATAAATTACCATGATATATGACTATTTTCCCTTATGAATTTCCATGAATGTTTTAATCCCTTTCTTTTATAGAGACTTTTATGATATGCCCATTTGTTATGCTTTATGACATGATTATGATACCCATTAATTTCCATGGCTACCCTTATGTTTTATGTATGATTGATTATGTATGATTTTATAAGTGGAAATTATATTCATGAACATGTTATGATCATTTTTCCCAGATAGTTCTCTAATTCATTGGGTAAAGTTTAGTCTCATGAAACATTATGTGCAACAGTCTTGGCGGTTATTCTTAATTCATGCTACCATGTGCAACAATATTTGTGGTTAACCTTGACTCATGCTCCTTTATATGAAATGAGACTTTAATAATACTAAATTCATGTTTTATGTTTCTTCCACATTACTATGAATACATGTTTATATTATCCCATGTTTATATATTGTGATTCCATATGTTCCATGCCTTTTTATATCATTATGTCATGCCTTCTAACTCGTGTGTTAATGATTTATTCTTATGTTTATTCCCTTAATGGGATTTTCATCTCATCCCTATGTTCATGTTATCCCCAGTTTATCCTATGAAGATGTATGAGCACAATGGAAGTTAGGATATATTTATGAATACTAAATAAATAAATGATATATTTAGTTCCATGTTTTCAATTTTATGTACCTAGTCTTCCAAGACACTAGACTTTATGATACTTAGCTTGTAATATGATTATTTACTATTCTTAAAATCATGTAATGATATGTGTAAAAGGATAGGGTCACTATAGTTTGTATCATAGGGAGGTCCAGTTATTTTAGGAGATTATGAATAGATCACTTTAGTATGAACCTTAGGTATGAAACTAAGTATAAGAAAACATCCATAAATTTTGGTAAGTATAGAGCAAGTGGTTTACCAAGTAAATTCATCCCTATCTGGATACGAATAAGTGGATTTGGATCTAGCATAGATGTATTTGGGGGTAAAACCTGGAAACACTGTTTTGAGCTAGACTCGAATTGGAATTGGTGCATAAAAACGGTCCTTGTTGCGCTCCTGGTTTGACACTCCTAGGGAATATGTTTTGGTAAATTTATAATCTTAGTACAAACCATTATTAAGGGAAAAAAGAGCCCATAAGAATATATATCGAGTAAGAGATCAAGGATAACCTACATTGAAACCTTGGGAATCACAAGTTAGGATATACTTTTCATTTAATAGTTTATCCTTTATGTTTAAAATTTAATTTTTATGCTTAATAGCTAAGTATTAAATACCTATAATTGTATGTTCTTTTTCTTAGTTAATGGTAGGAAATAGAATAATGTGTTCCAATAATCAATGTGATATGAAATGTAAATATTTCCCTAACGGTATTCCAAATATTATGGGAACAAGTGCTCAAAACATCAAGATAGTACTTGCTCAGCTGGCTCAAGTTATGAATAATAACTTGAATCATGTGGAATGCCCTCCCCCTCCAAGGAAATAGTAGGTTGTTGTCAAATTCTTCATGTGGAAAAGGCCTCCCATGTTTAGTGGATATTCTTATACCCTCCTTGTGTAATATTGTATTAACTTCATTGAAAAGATATTCTTTGTCCTCCAATGCTCAAAGAATAGAAAGTCGTGATGGTGGTCTATCATTTTGACGGGGAAGCTAATCAGTGGTGGACACTAGTCAAGAATATGATTTCCCAAGAGTAAATTGATTTCATGGATTGAGAGGAATTCAAGAAAATGTTTTCAATAAATATTTTCCCTAAACCCTCCATATCAATATGGAAAGAGAGTTCCTTAGACATAAGAAGAAGAAAGATGAGTCTATCAGGGAATATGAAGCAAACATCAAAAGGCATTAAATATATGCCTTTGACTTTTTCATGAACACTGAAAGCAGGTTGGATTTCTTCTTTAGTGGACTAAATTTGAGTCTCCCAAAGTGTTGGTGATTTTTAACTTTTACAATTATGATGATATTGTCCATTGTGCGTTGAAGGTTGAAATAGAGATTAGAGACTCTCAATGGTCTCGTAGACCCAGTGAAAAAAAATCATAAAATAGAGTCTAATATGGGTGGTTAGGAAAATAAATCCCATGATGGAAGTAAGATCTAACATCCCACGTGTCAAAATTTTGGGAAGAAGTATCCTGGGAACTATCTAAAGGTAATAATAAATTGCTTCAATTAGGTAAGAATGGGACATCTTTCTAAGAACTGTCGGAGGGATATGAAGAAGCCCACTAATGTGGAAGAAGAAAGGAAGGTTAAGATCAATGCTCATCTTATAGTGAAGTGTTACAACAGCAATGAGAATGGTCATTGTGTGAATAATTTCCCCAATCCAAGTGTTATTGGAGAAAATCAACAACAACCTCCAAGGCAACAAGGAAGGGCTTATACTATCACTACTTATGAGGTGGAGCAAGACAACGATGTGGTGACAGGTATGCTAGTTATTCATTCAAGAATAGAGAATGTACTATTTGATTCTGGTTCTACGCATTCTTTCTTATCTTGAAAGTTTATTAGAACTATTCAAACACCATCTCAAAATTTGGAGGTTGAGTTATTTGTGAGAATAGAAAATTGGGCAATTGCTACATGAAAAGTATATAACTCCTCCCCAGTTAACTTTTGTGGACTGTACCTCCCATAAAATCTTGTTATACTTCATTTAGTGGAGTTAGATGTTATCTTGGACATGGATTAACTATATTTATGCAAATCCATCATCAACCGTCAAGAAAGGGAGATCACTCTTCGCATCCTGAAGCATCCTCCAATTCTTTATAAGTGTAAGGAGGATGATGAATCTCCTTTAGAATCATTGTCACAAGTGTGGATATTATTGCCTTATTAGAAAGCATGTCTATCTCAAATGATTGAGACAAAGGCGATGATATTTATCGAATATATTCCCATTGTGAGGTATTACACTAATGTATTCCCTGAAGAATTTTCTAGTCTTCCTCCTGATCGAGAGGTTCAGTTCTCAATTAAACTTATTCTTGGATCTCTTCCTATATCAAAGAAAACTTATAGAATAGACATCGTAGAGCTGGTGGAACTAAAGAAAAAAATTATATAAGAATTTAGAGAAGGGTTTTATATGCCCGACTACATCACCATAGGGTGCACTAGTCCTCTTTGTCAAAAAGAAAGATGGATCAATGCACCTATTCATTGATTATCGCGAGCTTAATAAAATCATGATAAATAACAAGTATCCCATACCACGGATAGATGTCTAATTTGATCAGCTTCTTAGGGAAAGTTATTTCTCTAAGGTGGACCTTTTTTCAGTATATGACCAATTAAAGGTGAGGAAGGAAGATATTCCCAAGACTACATTTTGAATGAGGTATGGACACTATGAGTTCATAGTGATGCCCTTTGAAATCACTAATGCTCTATAAATATTCATGGATTCAATGAATATAGTCTTTAGATATTACCTATACAAATTTTTGGTAGTCTTTATCGATGATATTTTTATATACTCTAAGAGTAAGGAGGAACATGAGGAGCATTTGAATACTGTGTTGATGACTTTGCGAAGGGAAAAAAATTGTGCAAAGTATAGTAAATGTGACTTATGGATGGAGGAATTATCATTCTTGGGGCATGTTATCCCTAGAAAAGGGATATCTATGGACCCTTCCAAGATAAAGGAAATTGAATTATGGCCCATGCCAACATCTGAAAATGAATATCTACAACTTTATGGGTCTAGATGGGTATTATCGATGATTTTTGAAGAAATAATCGTGATTTTCAAACCCAATGACCAAGATAACATGGAAGGGGTGAAGTTTTTCTAGACTCAATAATGTAAAGAAATCTTTAAGGGGATCAAAAATAGGCTTATCACTACGCTAGTACTCACAATCCCAATAAGTGAATAACTCTTTGTGGTGTACAGTGATGCTTCAAATAAGGGATTAGGTTGTACTCTGATGAAAAATGATAAAGTGATAGCCTATGCCTCAAGGAAGCTGAAACTTCATGAGCAAAACTATCACACACATGATCTGGAGTTGGCGGTTATGATATTTGTGTTGATAATCTAGTGGTATTATCTATATGGGGAGAAGTGTGAGATATATACTGATCAGAATAGTCTCAAATATATATTCACATAGAAGGAGCTTAATATGTGCTAGAGGAGATGGTTAGATCTTTTCAAGGATTATGACTACTCAATCTACTACCATCCTGCTAAGGAAAATAAGGTGGTGGATTCTCTAATTAGAAAGAGTCCTTCATATTTATTAATGATGAGAGTTGAGAAAGATCCAATCTTCTTAGATTTGTAGAGGATGGACATGGGAATAATTAAGGTACGAACATCATCAATCCTTTCTCAAATGGTTTCTTAACAATCCCCCATGGATAAAATAAAGGATGACCCAAGAAAAGATGTGGAAATTATGAAAAGGGTGGGAGATATTAGAAATGGGAAATCCTTTGAGTTCAAGATTGATGAGGAAGGAGTTATAATATTTGGTTCATGATTATGTGTACCATCTGGTCCATAGATTAAGAATAAGCTTTTGAATGACACAAATAGCTCAACCTTCTCTATTCACCCAGGGATCACAAAGATGTATCGATATCTCTGAGAAAAAATTTGGTGGTACAATATAAAGAAGGATATTGTTGAATATACATCAAAGAGCCTAGTATGTCAATAAGTGAAGGAAAAAATATAGAATTATAAGGGGATGATACAACTACTACTCATACCGACATGGAAGTGGGAGAACATCATTATAGACTTTGTCATTGGAATTACAAGGACATCAAGAGGAAACAGTGTTATATGTGCCATTGTGGATCATCTTACAAAGATATCTCACTTTATCATAATTCAAGAGGAATTATAATTGGATAAACTTGCATGGATATATATCAAAGAGGTGGTAAGGATACATGGAGTAACACTATCTATTGTATCTGATAGAGATCTGAGATTCACCATGAAGTTCTAGAAAATTATCCAACATGCTCTAAGAACTGAACTAAACTTTAGTATGAACTATCATCATCAAACTGATGTCCAATATGAGAAAACTATTCAAAGACTAGAAGACATGTTGACAGAATGTTCTATGGACTTCAAAGGAGGGTGGGACCAACATCTTACACTGGTAAAATTCTCTTACAAAAATAGTTTTCACTCAAGCATTTGAATGGAACCATATGAATCCTTTTATGGGAAAAGGTTCAAAACACCGGCATGTTGGGATGAATTCAGTGAGAATAAGATGCAAGGACCTAAAATGGTTGAAGAAATGGTGGAGAAAGTAAAAATCATTCAACAACACATCAAGGCATCCCAAAGTTGAAAAAAGAGCTATGTAGACAGTCGTCGACAAGAACTTGAGTTTAAAGTTGGAGACATGGTATTCCTCTACATATCTCTATGGAATAAGGTCGGGAGATTTGGGAAGAAAGGAAAGATATGTCCCTGGTACATTGGACCCTTTAATATCTTTTATCGTGTTAGAGCGGTGGTCTATCAACTATCACTTCCACCTACCATGTCTAAAGTACATGATGTCTTCCACGTATCTCTCTTAAAGAAGTACATACCAGATCCTTCACATGTACTCTCTTCAGAGGTGGTATAGTTTGAGAATGATCTTTCTTACGAAGAGAATCTAGTGAAGATCAATGATCATAGAGATAAATTTCTACACAACAATACTACTCACCTAGTCAAAGTGTTGTGGCGGAACACAAGTACGAAGAGGCAACATGGGAATGGGAGGTAATGAAGGAAAACTACCCACACCTATTTACATCTTAAAATGTCAAATGAAATTTCAAGGGTGAAATTTCATAAGGTGGGAAGAATGAAATGACCTATAATTTAATCAATGAAAATTCCCTTCTTATAATTATTTCATATAGTATAATCACATGAAATCACAACACAATGAACTAATATGTACTATGTGACCTTTAAACATAATATTTTCAATTCTGTGATTTGAATTTTGAAAATCTGACATACACAGTTGCAATCAGTAAGATGTTTGGAATTCGATAAGATAAACATAATTTTTGGTGAATAGTAACCGACCCTTATGAATAATAATGTTACCCTTGTGAATAGTAATATGACCATTATGAATTGTAAATCATCCAATTGAATAAGTAACCTTACTAATGAATGTATGAATAAAATTTATCTATCTTATAAGTGATAATATGATATAATTAGATCATAGTGTTGGTATTTTTGTGAGTCATGTATGTTTAATTACAATTTTATGATTAATTTAATAATTTAAAAGAAAATTTATTTTCATAAAATGTATTCATAAATAATTATTTTGATGGCTTATGATTATATGATAATTTTAAGAGACCATAATTAATTTTTCAAAGTGTTATAAAAGCAGTTTTAATTTTAAAATTTGTATTTTTCAAGTAAATTATGACTTTAATTAAAAATTAATTTTCTCATATTTAAAAAATTATTTTCATAAAATGGACTTCAAATTTTAATTTTACACATAGAAAAATATTTGGGTTGAATTTTTGTCATTTTTTTGAAATACTTGAATTTTGTGAATAGTAAAATACGGTAATTTGTTGTATATATACATTATATGTTAAATACACTATTTATTGATTCATTGATGTTGTAAGAACCTTGGGCTATAACTCACATTCACATATTACTATTTTTTGTGACAATAATCAATATTATTGTTTGTCTTGGAAAAATAATAAAATAATGAATAAAATATTAAGAAAACTCTCCTCTCCTCCACTATAAAAACCACCCTCACCCCCTATTCTCTTCACTCCTATCAAGCCTTGTTCCTAGTCAAAATTCTACTAAAATACATCCCTAATACCCTCTCCCAACTCTATAATCTCTTGGTCTCTTCAAAATTCAAAATCCTCTCCATTAAAGAGGTTCTCAAGGAAGATATATTCAAGAGGTAAATTATTCTTTTAATTTCTTTTAATTTCTTTCAAGTTCCATTCTTTTATTTTTCTTTCCTCACCACCTTTCATCCAATTGTTATGATAAATACAATACCTTAAATGTACTAGAATTTTTTTTATGATAATGTAATAATTCATCATCATCTCTCATTTCCCCTCCCTTTATACTAGAAATGAAAACACCATCTGAGATGTGTTAATTTATCACATTCAAGGACAATTGGTTTTCAATTTATTTTACCATCTTCAATACTAGTCATGAAACCATTTTTATGGTTTAACCAGAATATAATATATTTATTATGTCTAATTTAAGGTTTTGGAATATTTTGTACACATTATATTAATTTATAAAGCAAAATGTGTTCGATGTGATTAAAAAACCACCAATTAAACAAAATAGTTATCATTAAAGTTTTATATAATGATTCATCTTCGCTCTAAATAACCAAATGAATTTTATAACCAAGTAATATACTGAATTATAACTAATAACATATAACTCAAATTATGGACAACCATTCTCATCTTACATGTTTATCCTTACATGTATATAAGTAAACCAATCATGAAAACCAATGAAACAAACAATGGAATTGAACCTATTAACTCATAAAAAAGGTCATTAATGAACCTAATAAGGTTATAATAAATAAATTACATAAATAATAGGATATGTAAATATTAATTAATGAATTTAATTTGGTTACCCAGTACATTAATATTAAGTGAAGGACACCATTGGACTTAAGGTAAAAGATTCTACCCAAACCTCCTTTGTTCTTTCGAGTTGCTCAAACTTTCTTTCTCCCCAAATGAGGTTATCTATTATTTTTATTTAAATATTATAAATTTTGTGTATATTATATAAACTCATGTATAAATATCCATTAATCATTCTCTTTCTGAGATATACATGTTTTTAAATGATTCCATCCTCAATACTTACCGATAAGCAAACCCGTTTTAAGGGAACTTCCCGAATTCTTGCCTAATTTCAAGTGTAGTCTATCATCTATTTAAATCCAATTTTTTTTTTAAAAAAATAAATATTTTTATTATTAAAACCTTATTGGTTCAATTCTGGTTTTATATAAAATATTATTCTCTTTTCTATTTTTAATTCTCTTTAGTATTTTCCTTAAACCGCACTAAAATGTTTTAATGCTAAAATTTCATAAATACTCTTCTTACATGGTATCACTTATGTTTGAAATCACTTACCATGATATATGCCTATTTTACCTTATGAATATCCATGTATTTTTTAATTCCTTTCTCCCATGGACACTTGTATGATATTCCCATTTATTATGCTTTATGACATGATTATGATATCCATTACTTTCCATCGATACCCTTATGTTTATGTATGATTGATTATGTATGATTATATAAGTGGAAAGAATATCCATGAACATGTTATGATGGTTGTGACTAGATAGCACTCCAATTCATTGGGTAAAGTTTAGTCTCATGAGATGTTATGTGCAACGATTTTGGCGGCTAGTCTTGACTCGTGCTACCATGTGCAACGGTCTTGGTGGTTAACCTTGACTTATGCTCCTCTATGTGAAACAATCCTTGATTAATTATAAATTAATTTTTTATGTTAGGAACACATTATTATGAATAAATTTTTATATGATCCCATGTTTATATGTTATGATTCCATATGTTCCATTGCTTTTTATATCATTATCTCATGCCTTATAACCCATGTCCTAAAGCTTTATTCTTATGTTTATTCCCTTACAGGGATTTTTATCTCATACCTTTGTCCATGTTATCCCTAGGTTATCCTATGAAGATGTATTATAACAATGGAAGTTAGTATCTCTTTATTAATAATAAATAAAGAAATGTTATATTTAGTTCCATGTTTTAAGTTTTATGTACCTAGTCTTCCAAGACACTAGACTTTACGATCCATGGCCTGCAATATGATGCTTTAATATGCTTAAAATCATGTAATGATATATGTAAAAGGCCAGGGTTGATATATTTCCATGCATACCATGGCCAGTAGTTGTAATGTCATCTACCCGATATGTGCCCTTTTTAATACCCCTTGAGGGTATGAAGAAACCCATGCCTTGGAATATTCAGCCTCCAATCCAATTGATGCCTCTAACTGAGGTAGCGTGGTTGAAATTTTGGATAACTATAATGACATCAAGATACATAATAGTTAAGAAAACATTGGATACTTCTCATGCCTAACATATGTATGGGAAAAGGTGCTTGATTGTTGAAGACATTTAAATTGGACAACAAACTAATAAATAATGTAAGACTCATAGATAATCACACTATCAATACGGGCTACCAACACACTATCCCTAAATGCTATAATGTATTCCCTCAGCTCGTAATTATTTTCATTACCATTATTGACAAACATCTCAGTTGGTGGGTTACAAAACAGAAAGAAACTAAAGTCTCCAGATACATTCAGTGCCTTCAATACCTCATCAAGTCTTAGGTTCAGTGGCTAAATCCCATAGACTTTCGGAATAAATGGGTGAAATTGAATTTCAAGGATGTTAACTGAATTTAGCACTAAATATAAATAGAAATATGATTCAATATATCCCCACAAAACCTAGAATAGTCCTGCAAGTCTAAAAGGGTCCTTCCCATTATATAAATGCAACAAGAAGTGATAGATTCTTTCTAAAACAGGTGTAGCCATCCCAATATGCTTCCCCTCTGCTAATTTGGCCACAATAACAAAAGTCTATAGCCTCACTCCACCACCAGACTCGCGGACTGGGATCATATAAATTCTTAGCCACATGGAAAGGAATCTAGCTAGGCTAACCTTTGCATTAATCGTGGATTTTACCATGTAAACCCAATGTTTGTACTCACCCTTATCCAATGTGGTCCAAAATGTACCTGAATCACCCTGATTATCCCCAATGGGGAAACTGTAGGGTTCTTTAAATTAGGACCCTTCTCCTTTATGGGTTCTATGAAAACCCCCATCTACACTTTTGCATGGACATCAGCCCTGGGATGAGGGTCTTTTTTTCTACATATTCCTCTCTAATTTGAATATCTCATAATCTAATGGGGGAATCCTCTCAGTGTCATCCCACATTGTCTTTGGTAGGATAAATTCATCATACATTTCCCTGAGAATGGGAGCCATCGAGATTTGGTATACATCCCACAAACTGATGTCGGCCTCAGCATGCATCAAATGAAATGAATTTGTTTTTGGACTCCATCGGCTCAATACTTCAGGAATAATATCAGAATTATTGTAAATATAGGTTTTTCCTAACCAAACATCCTCATAAATATGGACATCCTGTATGTATTTTCTAAAATCCTCACAAGTTTGGTGCACCCAGAACACCCACATCTACTCAGGCCTGACTCCCCCTCTAGAGTAGAGATCCTAGTCTTCTTTCCATCCATGAGATTGATCTTTCTTCACAACACAAAAGTTCAAATCATAATAATGAGTTATTGTATTTATGATATGTTTATTTATATCTAGATTGAATACACTGTGATGTAAAATTCATCCAATAAGGATTGTTCATTCCTTGATGGGAACACCCTTCACAGAGATGTTGGCATAGGGAGTGTTGATATGTTTCACAATCCAAGTTTCTGGAAAGTATTTCTTAAATGTTGGAATATGAGAATCCTTCAGAAGACCATGATTCTATAGAGGCATATTGTTGATTTGTGGATACTCACATTGATATGGAATCAAACACTTCTCCAAATCAGTAAGGTTCATCTTAACAACGTCATAATAATCTTGTCTGATGGATTTCATCATTTTAGTTTGGCGCACCGTATCTTCCTTAGTTGAAGTCATGAAAGAAACCATTTTAAAACCTACAAGAAGACACCAAATTCTCTATTTAATGTTGAAGTATTAAATTAAGAAAGTTAAAATTTTAACTTAGAAGATTTGAAGAATTTGGAAAAGGAAAGTCCCAGTGCAAGTCCCTCGATGAGATGACTCTACATATCCCTTTCGATGAGGTGACTCCACAAATCCCTTTAGAAGAGGTGAATCTACATAGGCATTTTGATGATTTTTCTCTATACATCCCCATTTCTTAGGTAGCTATACCTTGAGAAAATCCTTGGGGAACCTTCATAGAAGCATTGCACGATGAAGTTGGATGAACGAGCTATTCATCGAGAGAGAAAATTGGAAATTCTGAGTGAGGAAAATTCCAAAGGTAATGAGGTATTTATAGGCACCCTCAACCAGTTCGCAACACCCTATGCAAAGAATCTACATGGAGAACCTACGCGAGGACCTTACGTGGGGACCCTACATGGAGAATCTATGTGATCCAGCTACGCACTCCATCATTTTATCCATCATTATTGTTTCCCCATTATTTTTACCTCTAGACTAGAACCTCCTTCATTTTGGATCCAATCATAAGGGGAGGATTTTTTTGACACTCCCATTTGACAAAGGAGGGAAAAAGGATCATGAAGATCATATCGAATATGTAAAAGTATCAAAGATCTTAAGATAAGCTAATAGATTTATCCCAATAGACCTACACACATAACACATGCACGCTAATAGGCCAGCATAGCTCCTTCAAGTACAGCCTAAAAGGCGCATCCCCCCTACACCAAAGAACTATACAAAACAGCTATGCCAAGGACCTGTGTGGCCCAACAATGGTTCCAACCCTACATGGGACAACTATGCTGAGAACATATGTGGTGGACCTATACCTAAAACTTCCTTTAACTATGTCTCATTCTTTCCTATAAATAGGACCCTTGGGATCCTCATTTAAACAACTAAAAAAATTAGAAGAAATCACATAGTTATCATTGCATATCCCCTTCACCCAGGTCTCCCAAAATTTCTCAGGTATCTCTCTAAAACATGAGAGAAGAGAAAATTAAGGGTATGAGCAATATCAAAGTCCCATAAGGGTCTAAATACATAGGAAACCTACATGAGGACCATTCTCCCCTAAGAAGAAAACACATGCATGTGGTCACTCTCCCTAATCAGGGACCTATGAGAGACCCTTCTAGGAACATCAGAGGAGACCCATGGTGTCTTGTTTAAAGACTTATACAAGTTTTTCCACCCTGGTAGCCTATTAATTGAGTTATATCTAGATCGTGCAGGCCTATAACCCTACATAATGCACTTTATGTACCTTCTAGGCCTAGTGCAGCTCACCTGTGTGGTGTACCTACGTCGAGAACCTATTCCTAGGACCTACGTGAGTCACCCTTTGATCCCTTTTCCAAAGGAACCTATGCCAGTTCTCCTCTCTCCTTGGTTCCCTTGTCTGAATGGGACTCAGATGAAACCTCCACCAAGGCCCTTGGATTTACACAACCTTGGTGAGTGGCACACCAGTGTGTCCTCCATTTGGGTCTGTATTCCTATGGTCAGAGGTTCCCCTCACTTATCTGGTTGGATGGTCATGGTTCTTAGGGTGCATGTGGGTATGTATCCCTATGGTAATGAGGAACCTTACCCCATGGATAGTATTGAGGAGTTCCTAGTATCGGATTCTAGGGAAAGGTCTCTATCCATCCCTTCTCATCTCTGAGACCCATAGCCTCTAGTTCCTAGAAAGGAGAATAAGTATCACACTTGCTTTTCCATTCAACATGGAATGATATCCTCCTTCTGTTGCTGAACGAATTTCCGGGCATCCTTCCTGGTGTAATCCCCAAGCCTTTCCTATGGGAGGTTTCAGTCTTTCTCTTATCCACCTTTGTATCCTTCACCTTCATTCCTTACTTACCTTGGGCTCTCATCCAATGTAAAGTTAAGAGAGGTAAGTGTCATAGCCTTATCCGCTTCTACCGTATCCCCAGCCTCTTCTACAGTGGCCCTGACCTCCACCAACGAAATAGGTAAAGGGTGTGGTTTTTCAAATCTTTTATTTCTTCTTATTTATCACACTAATCATGACTCACATGGGCTTAGAGGTTAGTTATGATCATGACACCCACACAATCCACCTGATGAATTGATGTATGAGAACTCTGATTCTTGTTAACCAGGATATATAGGAAACAAAATTAGAGTCAAATCTCAATGGGAATCCACCTTAGGAATAATCCCCAATCATAATCCCCTTAATCTAGGTATCCTCATCAGGAGGAAACCCATAGTTAATCCCTCAAATAACCATGATTTAAAACATCCCTCATGATCCCTTAATGAGGGATATTCTTTTCAGAAGTAACCCCCAACCTATTATCTCAAAGGGTCATACTCCCCTGTGATACATACCCTTTAGGACCTCTATAGGCATGGGTCCTCACCAACAAACTACAAGGGCTTTGATTCCCATCCAAATGGGATATGTATGAAGCCTTCCTAAGGTTCAATCCCAACACCCCAAACCAACCCAGTTCTTCTAGGTCATATCCCTAAAAGAGTCTAATTAAACTTGGAAACTTATATCCCTTCCAGGTTCTTTAGGCTGTTTTAACAGAACTCATACACTAAACTTTAACTACACACCTTACACCTAGACATCATTCCCACATTACTTTAAACTATATGGTTGGGTCCTCATCACACAACCTTAAAAGGTATGATGTGCCCCATAAAGAGTCACCAAACTACATGGGTTCTGATTCCTTTCACAAGGATATGTATAAATCCCATTTATGGGTTCGACCCCAACATCAAACAAATCATGTCTCTCTAGATGATGATAAATTCTAGAGTGACCTTTGTCAACCTGGATGACTATAAACTCTAGAGTTAAATTCATATACCTAGATAAAAATAAACTCTAGAGTGCCTCACTATGTGGATAGAAAACTATCATCTTCATAATAACAACTAAATAATCTCTAATTATTATATAAGAGGATACCATCAATTGAGATCCTCATATACATACATATATCTCCATTGATGAAGAACCTCAAATACATACGGATGATTCTGAATTCCACACATGCTAATAATTGATTTTTAATATTAGGATAAATCACATCATACTTGGTAATTAATGAAGGATTCATTAACATATCATAAATCTATAAGAGAGCACCAGAGGATGAAATAATTCCCCCCAAAAGGGTGTGATGAGTCTAACCTCCCATCCTCTCGACCAATGCAAGTTATTAAGCATTGTGGGTCAAAATCCCTAACAAGATCATGCCTTTGTAAAGAAGGTCTTTATGTATATAGAACCATTTGGTGTTTATAGTTCCACAAATTAACTCATTAGAAACCATTCAAAAATAGAAAACTGTTATGGGGCGTGAATTCCGAGGGAAACACCCATTTATAGTGAATGGGTTTCCTTTATCTTCTTTATTAATCTGAATCTCACCCAAAGGATAGAAATCAGTAACAATATAAGTTCCTTACCACCTATAACAAAGCTTACCTAGAATAAAATTTAGTATGGAATTGTAGAGTATGACTTGTTTTCTAGGTTGGAAGTTCTTTGGTTGAATCAGTTTGTAATGTTCTACTCTGATTCTTTCTTTGTAAATTCTTTAATTTTTAAAATATTTTCTTCTAATTTCTTCTAGATCCTATAGCTTAATTTTTATCTCTTTTCTGAAACTCTCCAAATCAAAATTCACCTTTTTTACAACCCAATATTATTGATGTTTTAACACTTCTAGTAGATGATAAATTTTTCAAAAAATCAACTAGTATGGGATCATACCTATAGGTGTATTTTAAGTTGTTGGGTATACCCATAGGGTATCTTTAATTCTTAGAACCCGATACTTCTAGTTTATTTTTGACCATTTCCTCCAAAATACACTTAATCTTCTGATTGGACACTTCTGGTTGACCATTTTTTTGGGGATTCTAAGGTTTAGATGTATTGTTGTGAACCCCATACTTTTTAAGAATAGACTCCGTTATTATATTGAAAAAATGAGTCTTTCGATCAATGATGATGGATATTGTCATTCCAAACCTACAAAATATATTAGCCTTAACAAAATCATACACAAATTTGGCATCATTAGTTTTTGTGGCCTTATCTAACACCCATTTGGATACATAGTCAAAAGTAAGTAAAATATAATATTTTTGAAAATACATGGGGAAGGGTCCCATAAAATCAATTCCCCATAAATAAAATATTTTATAAAAATGGATGGGTTTTGGGGAATCTATTGTATTTTTGAAATATTTATAGAAATTTGACATTTTTATCATTTTTTTCAATATTCATGAAGTCTTTTTGTTGTGATAGTGGGTTCCATAGATCTAAATATGCAGTAATTTTTATTACCATATTATGTATGAAGTTATATATACATGATTTATTCTTACCATTATAGTTTATACTTTTCTACTTCCACTATTTAATTGTAATTTCCATATATTTATTATCATATGAAAAGGTTATAGAAGATCCCAGGATATAATGAGAACCTTGAGATACTATTACATTAGTCTTAAACAAAGGTCTTATGGTCTAAATATGTCTCCCTAACTAGATATAGTAGATGTTTTACTATCAGGTGCTAGGGGATCATAAGAATTGAGGGTTTTTCTCATGAAGTTCACACTTTGTGATCTCTGGTAGTGACATCATGAGGATAGTCCCAACAATAATAACCCCACATATTTTGGGTTTCATTGGTTTTTCATATCTATGTACAAGTGTCTTGCTCTCCTGGCTAGATATCATTACAAGTGTGTGTCATTTGATCATGTACTTTGATGTAAGGAATGAACCATGATATGGAAATAATGGAAAGGTAACTTGCATTGGGTGTGTCATTGGTGGTATGACATTGGTTGAATAGTCAAGAAATGATTTTTCACTTCTAGATTAAGAAATTGATATATCATAGACCATGTTGATCAGGACAGTAGTACCTTTATAAGACCATGTCCATGGAAGTTGTGGGTAAATCCATCCAGTTAGATAATAAATAATAAATCAATAAAGGGAGATGACATGGGTGTGCATCCTACTTTATGAGATATTATTGACAAAGATATTATATTACACAGTGTGTGTTTGTAGGTTGGTTTTCATTTCTATGACTATCTTTATCTCTTTAGGGGCCATGACGGGTAATTAGATCTCGCTCTTGGTCTATGAAAGGTATTCATTATTATCGAGATAAGGGCCTAAAGGGTTACACATAATAGCATATTCAATAATCTACCATATTCAGTTGAATATGTATATAGTACATGGTGGGACCCACCACTAGGGTCTGAGTTTTTCCCTAGGATGTACGATCACCAAAGAAATAAACAAATTTATATTATTTAAGTTAATAATAATTTTCATTGAATTTATTTATTATATGTATTTATAAGTATTAAAATAAATACATGAAAAATATTATTTGAACGAATATTGGTTCATTTAATATTTGCAGGAACGACGAGTTGAGCTTATGGATAGGGTATTATCACATAATATATTTAATATATTACAATAAATTGATAATAATAATAATAAATGGTATTTATGGCTTAGTATAGTAGTCATAATATCATTTATATAGTGTGTAAAATATTCTAGGGTTGGGGAGACAATTCTGGGTAAGTGTATTACACACTATATATAGAGGAGGAGAGTAATTAACCAAGGAACATTCACTAAAAAATGGTGAGAGCCTGTATCACTTCTTCTATCACTCTCTTTCTAGAGAGAGAAGCTATGGATCTAGATGATTAGATTGAACTCTCTCTATATCATTGCAAGCAAGATGATGCGGTGATCATTGGATTGTTAAAGGAATCATCGGATCTCTATTCTAGATCTCATAATTCAATGATCGATACTCCCATAGTTTCTTGAAGATAATGTGAAAGATCTATAAGAATTCAGTTTCAGATTATTTGAGAAATGATCACCAATTACAAGAAGATGTCAAGTGAAGCTTCAGATCTGACCAGGTATTTTGGTTTATTATTTTGTGTTTAAAATTCCTCACGCGATATCCTTTGGATTTAATCAAGCAATGTCCCACCATATATGATTTATTCATATTGATCATCGGTGAAAAAAATTTAATATCCCATTTTTGGGACTTTTGCTACATGTCTAGAACCTTGAATTAGTATCAGAGCGATGAATGAGGGTTTTATGTTGAGAAAAAAATTCCTTAAATTTCATAAAGGGCATCATTCTGGTCACAATGTCGTAGATGACAGTTAAATCTAACATCGGATGGCCAAGTTACGACCATACAAAGTTTTAAATAAAGGTTGTTTTCATTGATCTAAGTATTATTTTTGATGGTTTTAAATATATCTGTTTACCTGAAACTATTGGCGGGGGAGATTTTGATGGCCTACTGATTTTCAGTCAACATTTTACACTTCCGATGAGAGATGGTAGCCAGAATAGTAATTTTCAGTTTTTCATATATTCCATCTAATTGTCAACTATTTACTTTTATAATAATATTATTATAATGAAATTATAATAATTTTAATAAGTCATATCTAACATATGTGGATAATTCGATATATAAAAAGGCATTCTTGATCTAGAAGAAAGTAAGAAAAAAAACAAACATTAAAAAGGGTGGATGGATTTTTGGGTGGATCAATGAAAATTTATACAAAAAGGTGTTATTTATAAAAGGGGAGGCTCCACCTTGTCTCCTCGCTCACTTGGACCTCCCTTAGGTGAACCACTAACTAGGTGGCCGACCACCCCCATCACGGGCTTTCGCCTAACCCAAGCCCAGCCTGGGTGCTTCTATCTGGCAGCCACTGAACCAACAAAGATGAGTCACCCACCACCTCTAGAAATCCCCAATAGTCTAGAATCATACTTATATTGCCCTCTCTAGTTGAATCTACCGAAGCTACACTGATGGCCTCGTCGGAAGAACCTGTCCACACCACCCGTCGACCAGTACTACTCAGCATCGCGTGGAAAAGCTCGTCCTCCATAGCTCATCATTCCATCATCGTCCTGCCTCCTCTCACCACTATTCGCCTACCATGAGTCAAGTCTCTGAAAACCATTCCTCTTCACAGATCTAGTGGAATCCCACATCTGCTCATCAGTTATCTACCCTAGCACCACTCGGCCTCCGCTCCCGAGGCCAGATCTGGCCACCATCCACTATTGGGTGTCGAATGACCTCCCTCTTCTTCTTGGGTTTCTGTTATCGCAGTGATCCCCATAGGTAGTCATCTTCCTTTTACCAAGAACCCCAGCACCACCTCCTGATTCCCATCATTGTTTGAGGCTTCTCCAACCAGATCAGGCATCGTGTCGTCCTCATTGTAGGAGGTAACTCTCTTCCTAGTTTGCATCTTCATAGGATGGACCCAAACTGGGTTCTACCCACTTAGTATGGGCCTACATGAGACTGGGAAGGTCATCCTGACTCGGAATGGGCCTGGGCAGGTTTTCTCGGCCCAGAACACCCCTACATGGGGTCTACACAGCACTAGCTAGGCCTGTGCAGGTTCAACCCAACCTGAACAAGCCCTGCCCAGGGTTTTCAGTGCCTAATAATTTTAAATAATAAAAATTTAATTGAATTAATTAATTTAATTTTTGTTATAAATTAAATTATTTAAATATTAATTTTAGATTAAAAATTAATTTCAATCATGTGGGTTAAGTTAATTTAATTTAGGTGTTAAATTAAAGTAATTAATTAATTTAATTTTTGGAATTAAAATTAAATTAATTAATGGGACTGTATGACATAAGTTGTTGAATTAAAACTTAGAGTGAGTTTTTAATTAAATAAATCACCCCCATAAATAATTTAATGCAATTTTAATTTTATTTCTTCATTTATTTTAATAAGAGAGTTTAATACATATAAGACTAACCATGAGCCTAAGACCAACCAATGCATGTCTGATGTTTATTTAATTAACAAATTAATTAATTAAATGGTTATTTGTAATAATTAGTTTAATATATAGTGGTCTACAAGTTGTCATTGTCATTAAATGTACAAGGTCATGTGAGCATTTTTCTCAGTTTTTTTTTTTACTCCATAGACCCTACCACCTGCGTGCAAGTATTGTTGTATAATGATGATGAAAATAAGTGATGTAATTTATGCCAAGCTATGGAGACACACTATAGAGGATTTTGATTCATTAGATGGGAAGAATTTGTAACTCAAGTCGCATGCGACGCGACTCAATGTATTACCCCTAGGTTCTAATTCGATTCATTACTCACTCAATGGATCAACCATTACTATCGAATCATGATCACATCATCATTTTATTTTTTCATGTTTTATTATTTTGTGTATGTGTAGTTTACACACGATCACATAGAATAATAAACAAGCATGCACAAACAAAATGAACATGTGACACGATAGATTTTTCTATTTATCTCATAGTCAGTTCTGAGTGTGATTACATAGAACATTATTATCATATAGAAAATGATTTCCTTTCATCACATAAAAACAAAAAAAACCCTCAAATAAATATTAAGTTGTAACCGCCTTCCATCATTCACATTTGTACAAAACTAGGTGTTCATGGTACTCGGTCAGCCATAGCTGAGGGTGCCTCTTATTACATGGGAGTTATTATGGGAGTGGTGGGTTGACTTAACTAAACTAGTAGTGAGTATTAGCCACATCTAACTTGTTATCAATTTAGAGGAAAGCATTGTGTAAATTAAGTTGTGATTTTAGAATTTGGGACTTCACTCAACAGATCAAGAAACCGCGAGTTAATGTGGTTGATCATTCAAATGTCTACCTTAAACTCTCTAGGTTATGGCGTAAACATTGCTTATAGACTATGTGGTTAATTTCAAGGATCCTTGTAACTAGAATACTCAAGAGATAGAGTATTATAATTATAGCATAGAGGGTTCCTAGAATTTTACAAAATAGTGGGATACATTTAATGATTTAATTAATTAATAAAAATGACTAAAAGAGTAATCAAGATAAAAAAGTACAAATTTTTTTTATTTATTTTTGTAGAAAATGGCATGTTATACCACAAGAAATACTGTAATAAATAATGGAAAAGTAATTTTCCACACAATAACTAGTTTCTAAGTGTAGTACAGGTGCTTGCACACAAAACTACAGAATGGGAAATTCAAGGTGTTGGTGTCTACAATACCTGTTAAGCCACCTCAAAAAGTGAGGGTGTAAAACTACTTATAAGAGGATCATATATGTAGCATATGATGGTCATGTCATTATGTTATCATCAACATCAGATGTTAGTTGTTTCCACAACATCAGTACATGGATGATATAACATGTAGTATCATATCTGAGAGGTTTTCAAGGAGAAAGATAAGCACAAATATGAATAGGTAATGATTACACTAGATCTATGTAATTTGAAAGGCAGATTATGATCTTTCAACACATGCTATTCTAAGATCATTTTACCCCATTTACTTCAGTCTCATTTTAGGTTACAAAACAAAAATTATTGAGTAAATTCTTCACTACCTTTTTAGGTAAGGTAGTCCAAGAAAATAAGAATATTAAAGAAAGAGTCATCTTTAATTCTTATAGCGAACAAATTTAAAGACAAGGTGAAAAGACCCATGACAAGTGGAATACCAAGAAAAAATTCACAATGTTTTCAATGAAATAGGTATTAATAGTGGTTATTTTATTTTTATATCATGAAATAAAACTATTTAAGTTTAATCATAATGAACTGGATTAAAGAAGAAAGTTATCGCTTCTTCTTCATAAATATTCGACACATAAAATTAATATTTTAATATTATTTATTGGGTATTACATATAATATTCTTGTCACATATGTGTATTAAAATGCAGTAACCAGGTAATTATATAAATATTACAAGGAGTAACGTGTATTCTCTAAGTGATTGAGAAAGGGTGATTCCTAATTTAGTGGTGAAAATTACACGACTTCTATATTTCCAAGTGAATGATTATTTTAAAACTATTGTTTAGTATAACTAAAAATAATTTTTCTCATGTGTCCTTTGGGTAGAAGGAGAATTTATTCCAAGTCTGGGAATGAATGTTGTTTCTTGTTTTTAATACTCAACTAATAGTTCAGTGATACATGAATCATAGGCAATACTTGGTGAATATAAAATGTAATAATTTTTTACCTAATTGTGGAAAGACAATATTTTTCAAGTAAAACTAAAATTAAACATACATTATATACCCAATATAGTATTTAAAATCATCCAAGATAAACACCTTAGGTATTATTGATGTATATAATTAGTTTTAGAGAAAGGATCCTTTAGAAATAATGTTATTCCACAAGTATTTTTGGAATTAGTTCAATAAGGGAATGTGAACTATTCTAAGGGTAAGATAGTGGTAAATATACTTCGTTAGATTCCTTTAAGTGATTAAGGAATATAAAAGTGAATTATGATTTTTGCATGGTTAGAAGATATAAGTTTCTTCAGGGCGAAATGTCGAATAATATCTTGACCAAGCATTCATCGATCAATATAATGTAATGTGGAGTAATTCCTAAGCACACATTATCTTATCTATGTCACAACATTGATGTTAATGAGAAGGATCAATGATTAAGTCTTACATGTTAACATTGATAAAAAAACAGAATGTATAAATTATTAAATGTACATTTTATACATCAAAGTTGTGATGTAAGTAATATCAATGTTGAAACTTGCAAAAAATTTCATTATATTTCAAGACGTTCTTCATAAATAGTAGAATTATCCTATAACTATATTTCATATATAATGACAAATGGATATCATATATGTCATGGAATGATGGAAACACATTATTTCATAAGAAATGTGTTTAGATGCAAATATTTTGTTGGGACATAAACAAACTTTCATCAAGTAAAACACAATGTACACCTAAAGTAATTATCCTAAAGGCTACCTAGGATATGACTCAAATCCCTAAGATAGAAAATTGGTAGTAAATTAATAGAATACATTTTAATATAAGGGATCACATATCTATTAGAGATAGTGGGAGAAATATTTATTTGGGTTTAGTCAATTCTAGATATGAAAATATAGTTGGAATTGGAACTAGTTCTACAAGTGCATGTGGAACATGAATGTTCTAGAGATACATACTATGTAAGAAGGATAAGACCATGGTGATAGTTTTGAATTCACCATGGGTGATGATAAATTATTCATTGAGAATAATAATTCCTACAAGTATGTTATCTATGGAAATTAAATAAGATTGAAAAGATCAATTAAAATACAATATTGGCTTCCATGTGTCAAAGTGTGAAGGGGATTATTATTTTAAATATCATGGTGGGTATTAAAAAGAGTTTATACATGGATGGTACAATTGTAGTACCAATAAGGTTCGATTACTAATACCAAGTCAGTATGAATAAATCCATTAGAATTTTACTTTTCATATATGATTTCTATGGTCATTATATTGAGCATTGAATGTCATGACCATTAATCATGGAAGGTGTCTATATGATGCAAACAGAAAGGGATGGTCACATCACAGAATGCTAATATAGGATGAATGTTACTGAAATCTAGTTTAGGATTTAAGTAAGCAAAAAGATCATAAAATATTTACTTGGAATTAATTTTTTCATTATGTCTACTAGAGGTTAGTGTGAGTGCCATTTTTTTCCAAGTAAAATATGTTTGAAAAAATATGGAAAACAATAATTGATCTTTAATTTATTTAAGACCATAATGAAATAATCTATTCTATAGTGAGTAACTTAAAGTAGAAACCAAAATTCTAGTGAACAAGATCTATTGAGGTCGATCTAATGGTTTCTTAGACCTAGTCAATCGTATATATATTGACAAATTATTGAAAAATACAATTGGGAACTATTTGAGTTAGAATTGTTTCCAATATCACATGGAATATATCTCTCTAGGATGACATATTTGAGATATAAGAAGAGATCAATGTGGTGAGTTAAATTACATATGCTTTATCAATGGATCAATCACATATTCCATGATATGTACAGAAATTGATATTAACAGGATATAATTTCTAGTAGGAAAATGTCAGTTATATCCTGTAGAATTACAAGGGAAGCAGTCATAACTAACCATTTTTAGTTAGGAAAGTACAAAGGATATGTACTTGGTATGTGGAGAAGAAAGGATAATAGTTTTGGGGGGACACAATCTAGTATTACTTAGATCCATGTGGTCTAATATTGTAGTTAGTTTAAGGAGATAAATGATACAAGATCATATAAGCTAGTGGTAGTCATACCTAAAAATACCCAGTATATTGCAGCTTCTAAGGTTTCTAAGAAGAAGTTATTATATGTAATAACTTGTTCTAGTTCTTAGGATTACACCTAGTAAGTAAAGTATTATTATAATTTTAATTATTATATTCTTATTATCCAGGAATTCAAGTTATAAAAATAGAAAAAGGGATATACTCAAGGATACCATATCTTGATAAGTTTTACGCAAGGATATGAGGTCAAAAATATGAGAATAGACATTTAGAAAAATCATGGAAGACCTAGCAATTAAAGTTGCGACTCATCAGAAACATGATCTTAATCATGTGAGAGCTAACAATCTTGGTTATAAAGTTGTCTCTAGTGTAAGTGGGAGTGTTGTAATAGTGGGATCCCTAGACTCAAATATGAATTATTTTTTATTTCTATATTTTGTATACAATTAGATATAAATGATGTATTCCTACCATTATAGTGTAGAATTTTCTAGATCCACTATTTAATTGTAATTTCCATAGATTAATTGTCCTATCAAAAGGTTATAGCAGATCCCATGCTATAATGAAAACCTCATGATACTATGAAATTAATCTTAAATATAGTTCATATCATCTAGATACATCTTACTAACTAAACACAATAGATATTTGACTATTAGGTGTTGGGGGATCATAAAAATTCAGACTTCTTCTCTTGAAGTTCACACTTGGTGATATCTAGTAGTGAGATCCTATGGACAGACTCGCCAATTGGAACACCACATGTTTTGGGGGACATTGGTTGTTCATATCTATGGACATGTGTATTGTTCTTTTGACTTGAGATCATTACTAATGTGTTCCATTTGATCATGTAATTTCATTCAAGGAAATAACCATGATATTGATATCATGGCGAGGTAGCTTGTATTGGGTGCATCATTGGTGGTATGACATTGGTTGAATTTTCAATAATGGATTTGTCTCTTCCAAGTTAGGGTAGTAATATATATTGGTCCATGTTGAGTAGGATGTTCATACCTTCATAAGACCATAGACATGGTCATCAAGGATAAATCTATCCAGTTAGATCAATATATAATAATTCAAGAAAGGACAATGACATGGATGTGCATCCTTCATTATGATATATTAAAGACATGAATCTTATATTACATAGTGCATGTTCGTAGGTTGGTTTTCATTGTTATTACTATCCTTATCTTTTTTCGGGCCAAGATGGGTTTCTAGATCTCATTATTGGTCTATGAATGGTACTCACTACTATTGAGATAAGGGAATAGAGGTTCACACATAATAGCATATTCAAAAATTTACCCTATTTAGTTGAATAAGTATATAGGACAAAATAGGACCAACCATTAGGATCTGGGTCTTTTCCAAGGATGTAAGATCACCATAGCAATAAGTAAATTCAAATTATTTAAGTTAAGAATAATTGGAATTGAGTTTCTTTTCTATATGTATTTACATGTATTGAATTAAATACATGGAAATATTATTTGAATGAATATTAGTTCATTTAATATTTTCAAGAATGATGAGTCGAGTTTATGGATCAAGTATTATCATGTAATATATTTAATATATTACAAGAAAGTGATAATAATAATAAATTGTATTTATGGCTCATTATAGTAGTCATGATATTGTTTATATAGTGTGTAAAATATTCGAGGTCCAGGGAGATAATTCTGAGTAAGTTCATTGGAAACTATATATAGAGGAGGATAGGCATTCACCAAGGACTTTTCACTTAAAATTGGTGAGATTCACTATCTCTTCTTCTCTCACCCACTTTCTAGAGAGATAATATTTGGATATAAGTGATTGGATTTATCTCTCTCTCATGAATCTCAAGCAAGGTAATGTAGTGATCATTGGAGCATTAAAGGCATCGTCATCTATCTTCACTAGAACTTTAAATTTGAAGATCAGTGCTCCCATAGTTTATTGAATCACTTGTGGATGACCTAGAGTAATTTGGATTTAGATTCTTAAAGAAGGGATCACCAAAGATGAGCAGACATCAAGTGCGCCTTTAGATCTAACCATGTATATTTTTTAGTATTTTGTGCTTAAAATTCCTTATGCAAGATCTTTAAGAGTTAATTAGGTATTTCTCCACTACCGATGATCTATTATTGTCAATAATCAGTGGAAAAAATTTTAAATCCCATTTTTTGTGGCTTCCACTATGTTCTGGGTACCTTCAATTTAAATAGGTTCAGTCAATAAATTTTATATTCCAATACTTTTCTAGCTATTCATTGAGGCCTAAAGTTGCCTCTACAAGATTGTGTTTTAAAAAAATTGAAAAATATATTCTATTTAACTTGTTGTTAATCATCTTCTTATGATATAGAAATTACAAATTTTATAGATAAATGGATCTCCCCAAATATATAATTTAGATTCATCCTTGAGTTTATGATTTTTATGAGAGTTAAGGTGATAAGGTACTTTTAATGTGGAAAAATAATTTACTATGTCAGAATACCATGGTAATTCACCTTCTATGATGTAAATTTTCTATCTGGGTATGTGATCATTGAATTGGATTAGTCTTATAATTTCTATTTCAGTAGTGATGTGTAGCCTATTGAGGTGATATTCCACTTTGTTATTATCTCCATTTTGGTTATTAATCTCCACATTAAACTTCTTTAAGAGTATTATCCATTTTACTATCCATGGTTCGGCATCAAAATTCTTTATCAAGTACCTAAGTGTTGCATGATTATTAAATAAAACCAATTTAGTTCACGGTAAATATAACCAGAATTTATCTATTGAAAATAAAAAACAAGAAACTTCTTTTCAATGGTTTTTTAATTGATCTGAGTGGAATCCAAGGTTATTGAGAAATATGTTATGACTTGGGGTTTTCCTTCAATTCTTTCGGAAAGAACTACTTTTAGAATTTGGATTGATTCATGAAAAAAGAAAATCAAATGGATGTTCCCAATTTAGTGGTTTCATTATTGGTGGGGTAATTAATTTCTATTTTATCTCATCAAATTCCTCCCTGCAATTATTATAAAAACCAAAGTTAGATTCTTTTAATGGTAATCTTGAAAGAAGAAGATAAATCTTACAAAATTCCTTGATGAATATTATATAAAATCCCATATTCCCCAAAAAATATCTAATGTGCCTCAAAAAAGTGGGATATAGAAAATAATTGATCACTTAAACTTTAGACTTACCCACCTCAATGACTTTTTTGTCAAATCATATGACCAAACACTATTCCTTTTTGAAATATAAAGTGACACTTTTCAAAGTTCAATACTATATTTCTCTCTGTGCATTTTTTACGAATATTCTATAGATTACCTAATCAATGATCAAATTAGTTTCCAAAAACAATAAATTCATCGAGAAATACCTCCCGGAAGTCTTGAATGTGATATAAGAAAATACTTACAACGCGCCACTAAAATGTACTTTGGGTATTTCATAATTCGAAATGAATCCTTTTGCAAGTAAAAGTCTTGAAGGTACAGGTGAAGTTTTTATTCTATTGGTATTATGGGGAAATTGGTACCTGAAAGTATCTAAAAAAATATCCAAAAAAACATAAATGTGTCTTACCTACAAAAATTTCTATCATTTTATCAATGAATGGGATTAGAAAGTTGTATTTTTGGGAGATTTGGTTTCAGATCTCTATGATCAATGCATACCATTCAATTGTATTGAACTCCCATTGGAATTAATTCATTATTATCATTTTTTAAAATGGTAGAGCATATTTTTTTAGGAACCACATGGATGGGGATGACCTATTTGGAGTCAGAAATTAGGTAGATTATGTCGAGTGTCAACAATTTTTCAATATCTTTTTTAACAACCCCCATTATTGTGGGGTTAAGTCTCCTATAGGGTTGCCTAATAGGTTGGGAGTCCTATTGTAAAAAGATTATATGGGTGTATACCAAGGGTTTGATTCTAGGTATATCTTCTAGACTTCATCTTATAGATCGAGCATTTCTTTTTAGAAGGCTAGTAATATTTTTTTATGGATATCATATAGATTATTGGAAATTATCACCGTTAATTTCTCTCCTTCACTGTGGTAGGAATTTTTCAAATCATTGGGAAAAGGTTTTAATTAAAGATTTGGGGGGTTTTTTATGGGTGAGAGTGAATTAAAATTCCCCACTTCAAAAGATTGAATTTCTTTAGTAAAGGGAACCAAATCAGTTTATTCTAGAGAATTATCCAAGAACTAATTGGTTATTTATGCTTGAATTTTAAAGGCATAATTTCTATATTTTTGAGTAATCACTTATTCCCTGGTGTTTTAAATATCAAGGTGATCTCATAAGGATAATAATTCTCAGAGTATACTTGAATATTTGATGGGTTTGATACCTTATTCATAAAAAATTGAAATTAGTGAATGATTTTTTGAAGGGTTCCTCTTGGATTCAATAACATTGAAGTTCACATTGTTATCTCCCAACTCCATGGTGGGGATTCCTTCATGCACATTGATTACCATTTTTTATCTTTAGGAATGGTCTTCCAAAAATAATGGGTGAATTACACAGTTATTTATCTTCCTCCAAGGTGAGTATATAAAATTATACTATAAAAATACACCCTTCAACTCGTGGAAGTACATCTTAGAACACTCCACCTAGAAAAATAGTGTATCAGTTTTATAGTTGGAAAAACACACTTTTGGGAATAGGATAAACTATTTTTAAAGATGTAAAGATAGAGCTATACATGAAATTAATGAAAGCACCAAGATCACCAAAAGCATCAGAAAATTTATAAGAACCAACAGTGCAGGGATTAGAAAATATCCCTAGATCTTGACTTTTTTTTTAGGATTAGTGGTGTGATTATTACTGAGAAACTCCTTCCTTGGATGATTATTTCATCACATAAATCTGCTTTCTATTAGTGAAAATATCTTTTGAGTAATTCACATATTTTTGGTTTTTTGGGATTGTATCTACCAGTGGAATGTTGATTTCAACATTCTGGAAGGTTTCTTGGATCTCTTTTCGATGTTGATCTTCTTCAACCTTTGTTTATCAAGTTAACATGGAATGGAATGGTTCCTTGGTGTATTTTTTCTACCATTGTTGCCTATATAAATTCATTTTTGGCCCCTCTTTGATAAAATTTTTCTTTGTTCCTTCATTGTTCTGACCCCCTTATTTCTAATGGATGGGTTATGTTTTAGAATTTTGGTTACAATTATCCCTCACTTTTTTCAGGAAACGATAGCTCTTTCCTGATTTGTGTTGTAACATCCCAGTTCTTGTTGCCACCCAAAGGTACCCCATACCCAGTTGGCCACATGGCCTCAAGCGCATTTCCCCAAATACTGGAGGATGCCGACTAGCAGTGAGGTCCTTGGGTGTGATAGTGGGGAAACTATTCCCCTCATTGGAAGAGTATACACAGTGGAATAACAATAGTAAGAAATAGCAGAAGTAGTAATACCAACAAAAGAAGTAACAACAGAAGATTGATAGTAATATATCAATAGTAGCATATATAAATGATGAATCTCACATGTATATAGGAAAACAGCTAAAAAATTTACAATGCTAGGAAAACAATACTGAAACCAAAGTACAATAGAAAACAAGTAAACTCCAGCACCATCACAATCCTTAGCTTGGTCCCATGCTCTCCAACTCTGACAACAATCAAGTACCTGATGAATAAGGGAACTTTCCCTAGTCTATACCTGCAACCATATAATCTATTTAGGTCCAAAAGCATGACCCAAACAGGGTGTGAGATGAATCCCAGTAGGCAACCACCAAAAGATATGTTCCTAACTGTCAATGAATATATATAATAGGCAATATGCAGCAATGAAGAAATAAACAAGGAAGTACTCAAAAATAAACAATCTTACGGTTTTCAATTACATTCATTTACATTTATTAATTATTCAATCCGTTGAATAATGAAATAATGGGATCTAGCCTAAGCTTTGTACCCCCTGTGTAATAGAAAAACCGATGTCTCAAAAGACCATCTAATAAACAAGTGAGACTGAGTCCAAGCTTGTGCTTTATCCTGGAAGACTCGTCGTAATCATTGAATCACCCACAACCAACCCTCTAGGAAAGAACTCATGTTATAACCCCTATGGTCCCACATATCATAGATTCGTGATAATGACCTCCTAGGTAGCTCTTATGGTCAATAACCCTAGTCCAAATAGCATCAAAAGTTTTTACACAACCTCCGGGTAGCTCTCGCGGCCAATACCGCCTGGGTCAAAATAGTATAAATAAATAATAAATGACCTCCAGGGTAGCTCTCATGATCAATACCCCTGGTTCAAATCTACACCAAGGCTCTCATGGTCCTGTGTAAACAAACATGGAAACCCCCACAGTTTTCCTGGTCCAAGGCTCTCACGGTCCATTGGAAGATCAGTGCGCATTTCATATCAAAGAATCACATGTAATCTATAAATAATACATGGCTAAAATTCACAATCATAACACATGCAATTAATATAATCAATCAGATCTATATTAAATAATTCAAGGCATAAAAACAAGGTAATCCTTCTAGGAAACCTAGGCCAAACGGCCAAAAACAACTAATCAAGGGAACGTGCCCATGGGGTGTCCCATAACAAGGGTATACAATCTCATGCATAGGCCACAACCCTTAATCAAACAATAAAACCATATAAGGCAATAAAAAGTGTCAAATTCCAAAACACTCAATACCCAAAACATGGGTATTCATCACTTTAAGAATATAAAATCCAAATACAAAGAACGAAAGCCACAAACCACCTACCTTGATGTTGTACGATGAACACTCTTGAACATCGAACCTTGAATTGGCCTAGAATGACATAGATCTACAAAAAGGTCAAAATCTTTAAACTTTGAATAATCCATGAGATAAGAGAAATTAGGAGGAGAGGATCCAGAAGAATAAAGAACTCACTAGTGGGATTCCAACACACCCGCCGGAGTTCAGATCAGACCTTGGATAGAGAATCGGTGGCTCAGACTTTGATTGTCACTCCTAGTTGCTCATGGATGAAACAAGGTTAGAAGAATAAATATTTGTAAATGAGATGTGGCCCCACTCTAATATATAAATTAAAAAATAAAAGTACATGGCGTGTTCTTTAAAGATACACGCCATGTATCGACCTTTGCTGAGTCTCTCCATAAGTGCCCCTGCCACATCATCACATGATCGTGTATGCAGCTATGACACGGTCAGAACACGGTCTAGACACAGTGCTAGAGTACATGACATGTACAAGGAAGTACATGGTGTGCACTTAAAAAAATCTTCTTCCCTTTTTCCTCAAAAAAACTAAATTGAACATCCATACTTGAAAATGGGGATCTAGGTTCTTAAAAATTCCCCCCCTTAAAGAAATTCATCCCCAAATTTCCCTTCCAAGGGTGGAGAAGAAGAAAATTCAAATAACTCAGGACACTGGGATCATACATCGGCCTCCCTCTCCAAAGTCTCATCATGTACTCGCTCGTACTACCATAGAACCCGTACTAGAGGAACAAAATGGCCATAGAGAACCTTCGTGTTGTGATCCAAAATCCAAATAGGTTTCTTTTAAAAGGATATATCCATGTCCAACTCAACCTCCTTGGCTGAAAAACACAATACGGGTCCAAAAAGTAATGTCAGAGTTGAGAAAAATGAAAGATGTCGTGCATAGCCTAGTACCTCTAAGTTAACAGAAACTGATAGTCAACTGACCCAACTCTCTCCAAAACCTCAATGGTTTGATGTACCTTTGCGAAAGCTTCCTCTATCTCCTAATCATACTATGTCCCAACCTCAGTGTGACATGTAAGAAAACATGATCTTCAACCTCAAACTCGAGAGGTCATCTCCATTGATTAGCATAAGATTTCTGGAAAGATTGTACAGTATCCATCCTCTTTCGAATCAACTCCACCTGCTTAGTGGTCTCCTGGACAAGATGAGGTCCCAGTATAGCTACCTCTCTTGACTCCAGCTAACATAGGGGTGATCAGCATGGCCTACCGTACAAAGCCTCATAAGGTGTCATCTGAATCATTGCTTGAAAACACTTATTGTAGGCAAACTCCACTAGGGGTATATGTATCTCCAAATAACCCCTGGAATCCATGATGCATGCTCGAATCATGTCCTCCAAAACCCGAATCATGTGCTCGAACTGGATATATTTATAGGGATGTTAAGCTATACTCAGAAGTACCTATGTACCCAACACCCTTTGTAGTCCTTACCAGACACGAGAAGTAAACTGGGAATCCCTGTATGAAACGATAGAATGTATAACCCCATGCAAATGTATATTCTCTTAGTTGTAAAACCTTCTAATCTAATTAACACTAAAGGTCTCCTTGATCATCAAGAAATTTGAAACCTTCATGAGTCTATCAAAAAAAACCCAAACCACATAATTTCCTTGAGGCGGCCTCGGTAAACCCGTCATGAAATCCATCACGACATCATTCTACTTCCACTTGGGAATGGGTAACTACTGTAAAATCTATATCGATCATTGATGCTCTGCCTTCACCTGGTGACAGGAAGGAAATCTCAAAACAAAACCAGATACATCCCTCTTCATACCTAGCCACCAATATTGATGGTGTAAATCTCGATACATCTTGGTGACACAAGGATGAACTTCCCAAACTAAGGAATCAAAATATTGCATCAATTCCTCACGTGTGTCTACTGATACCCATATTCATCCATGAAAACACAATAACTTATCATCTCTTATGGTTCACCTAGGAGTAGGTTCCTATCTTGACACACTCTACCATAGGACTAGGCCTTCAGAAATCTGATAGCTTCCTCATTCTCACTCGATCCAGTAGAGTATAGGTAATAGATATAGAAGAAATAAATGTCTACCCTTATCTGTCATGCACCTCCAAATGCATCTCAGAGAACATAGCCATAAGTTTCCACTCATTGTTGGCCTCCTGAACTGCATTTATCTAAGTCCTCCTGCTCAACACATCAGCCACTATGTTTCCTTTCCCAGGTGTGTAGGCAAGATCAAAGTCAAAATACTGAAGGTACTCAAACAACCTTCACTATCTCAAATTCAGATCACACCGAGTAAAGATATACTTGAGAATTTTGTGGTTGGTGTATACCACAAAATTCTTTCCCAAAAGATAATGTCTCCAATAACATAAATCATGCACAACTACAGCTAACTTGAGATCATGTTTCAGGTAATTCCTCTTATGTGGTCTCAACTACCAAGACTCATACGCAACAACTCTTTCCCCCTACATAATCACTACTCCCAACCTGATACCTAACACATCACAATAAATGATGTAACTCTTTCCCAACTCTGGAAAAATTATTATCGGTGTTGAAGTCAATCTACCTTTCAACTCCTGAAAGGCTAAATCGCATGAATCTATCCACAAGTAATTTTCACCCTTCTTAGTCAAGCCTATCAGTGGCACTGCTAAGTGTGAGAAGTCTTGAATAAATTACATGTAGTAACCATCCATCCCCATAAAACTTTGTACTTCAAAGATGTTCTTCGGATGTTCCCAGGAAACTATTTCTCTCACTTTCTCTGGGTCTACTGAAACTCCTGTCTCTGAGATAACATGACCCAATAAGTGAATATGGTCTATCCAAAAGTGGTATTTTTATAGCTTATCATATAACTGATTCTCTTTCAATATAATCAATATGATCTCAAGATGGGTGTCATGGTCATGACTAGTGTGAGAGTACACCAAGATATTTTCCACGAAGACCACCACAAAAGAATCCAAGTAAGGATGGAACACTCGGTTCATCAGTGACATAAAAACTATTGGTCTGTTCCTGAGACTGAACAGCATAACCACATACTCGTATAGACCATACCTACTCTGAAAGGTCGTAAGAGGTATATAAGATGGTATAACACACAACTGATGATAACCGGATCTCAAGTAAATCTTCTAGAACACTCAGGATCCTCGAAGCTAATCAAATATATCATCAATAATCGGAAAGGGATATCGGTTCTTGACCATCAACTGGTTTAGCTTCCGATAATCCACACAAAGTCTAAGGACACCATTTTCCTTCTTCACAAATAGGACAGGAAAACCCCAAGGATAAGTACTAGGTCGGATGAAATCCTTTGCCTAAAACTCCTCTAATTGTTTCTTGAGATCCTGTAACTCTGGTGTATCCATCCCATAAGGAGGAATGGACAATGGTGCTGCTCCTAGTACAAGATCAATAGATAAATCTACATATTTCTCTGGAGGTAAACCTGAAAAGTCATCTGGAAAGACATATATGAAATGATCCACCACTGTAGGAAAGTCCATCTGTGAAGTCCCCTAGTCATCCAGATATAAACTAGAAATATGGGCTATAATTCCTCCTAATCCATGATGCTTGGGTCTAACTCTGCTTTCCTGGACATCCCATTCACCCTTTTGTAGAAAAGACCCTCTCTTTAGTGATGTGAAATTCACCCTGTAGTGATAGTAGTCAACAAAGGCCTAGAAAGAGACAAAATAGTCCATTTTGAGAATGACATCGAAGTCTATCATCTCTAATATATAGAGGTCCCATAAGAAGTGACACCCACCAAACTCAAGAGGTCACTCCTTTCCCTGACATACACTAGTCGTCTTTATCCCCAACGGAGTGTCTAGCATCATGAAATCCTCAAAAGTAAAGATATAGAGCCTAAGGATCTATACAATAGCAACAGATATAAAACTATGGGAAGATCCTATATCAAAAAGAGAAGAATGAAAAACTGATGCAACTATAATGGTACCTCTAACTGTTGAGGGTTCGGGATCCTTCTCCTACTGGGACTGCTCCACTGCGAAAGTCGGACCTACACCGTGGTCCTACAACCCTGCTTGACTACCCTGAGCTGATCCACCTTGATGTCACTAAAATTCTACCGACTGGCTACCATGTCCACAACCTCCTCCTTGGCCTGAATTCCTAGACAAACTCTAGTTCCCTAACTAATAAGAAACCGGTGGTCCTTCTCCTAAACGTGGAGTCATAACAGAACCCCTATCACCAGCTGCTGGTTATAAAAATAAGAAAAAACACTGAAGATGGCCCATATTTCCACAATATCGGCACTCAACTGGGTCTCTCGAGCAATGTGGTCTCATATTCCTGCTCTTCCTACATTGGTATCATACCACCTGACTACCTAAAGAAACATCTCATGAAAAATTTTTATGGTTCTTCCTACTATCTGTCGAAGGAGTACCATCTCTGGATGCTAAACCTCCATGGATCATAGCTCCCAACTCCCTTAGATTACGCTCAGTAATCAATGACTGGTTCACTATAGCTTTCACTGAAATTAGCCTACTGAAATTCTCCTACGATCGGATTTCATACCTGAGACTATCATCAAATCGCCTAGCCAAAGATAACTCATCACCTCCCAGAACAGGTGTGAATCAATGAAGATTTGTGAAATGATAAGATTAATCCATCCCTGAAAGAGCACCCGACTCCATATGCATGAACTTTTGGGCCCGATCAGCCCTCAACATCTAGGGGTATAAGAAATCATAGAAGATCCTATGTAACTCTTCCCAAACCATATCCCGATGACATGTTGCATGTGATATTACATCCCACCATCTCTTGGAAGAATCACGTAGCATGTATGTCGTGAGATTCACCCTCCTCTCCGGAGGCATCTATAGATTCTCAAAGATAGAAAGCATGGCCTCAATCCATGACTATGCAGCATGTGGTCCTCCATCCCCTAAAAAAGTGGGAGGATGATGCTGCTAGAATACCCTTGTCAACTCTGTCATAGACAGGGTAGGATTTGGTGGTCCCTGAAAATTCTATAAAATCTTCAAAAATCCTTCACGAAACTATGCATAAACACCTGTTTCTAGTATAACAGTTGGTGCCAAGATGGACACAATGGGAGGATCTGCTGGTAGTCCCTAATCTATCCTTTATGGTGTCTAGTCATTTCCCTGTACCAGGTGTGCAACCCGAGTATATCTTGGTGGCATGACTCTACAAGGTCAAGTGCACACATCAGTACAATATTAACAAGGAAAACAAATTATAAGTGAAAGAAGGGAACAAGATAAGAAAACATTGGAGTTTTAAAAAAACAAGTTTACACGGAAGGTATAACCCCCACACAGAATGTTACATTAAGCTTCTAACATGGCATGTACCTCTTCCAAACCTGGTCATGTAATACCCATACATGCAGCGTGTTCCTCCTCATACATGGAGTGTACTTGAATTTTCCCTCCTGCCCAGGTTCCTCTACATAGCTAGAACAACATGGTTCTCTCCTAGGTAACACTACATGGCGTATTCACCATAGACATGGTGTGTACAACCTAAGTTTTGACCACCCGTATCATTAGTCACACGGTCGGACACATGGTAGATTTTCACATGGTGTGTTCAAAATAGACACGGTGTGTACCATTCAAAATTAAACCACCTGTGTCGTTAGTCACATGGATGGATACATGTTCCCTTCAGCACGGCGTGTAATCCTAGTACATGGCATGTTATACCCAAGTTTCCCAACCTCGTATCTCTGCTCACATAGTTAGTCACACGGTTAAAGACTACATAGCATGTACATACAGTACATAGTGTGTACTTAAGAAAAGTTATTTTTATTTAGAATATAAGAACACATGGAATGTGTTTATAACACCACATGCTGTGTTGTTTGGTTTAATGGATAGTAAGCCTATGAAACTTCTCCAAAATTCCTAAAAACATAAATTTTTTTCCAAGGAATGACAAATTCTAACTCGTGAGAGCCCATACTCCCGTGAATCAAAGTTTTTCATCCTATTCCTCATTATAACATGACAAATTCCAATTAATGTTTAAACATGATCCACTAAATTCTGATCCAAGAGGGTTCATAACACCTTAGGGATAAAAGGTTAGCATTCATCCAAATGAAACTTTACAATTTCCAATACCCTATCGAAATAGTAGGTATTCTATCATGGTATCTATCACTACAACATGCATATCTAGCACAACATCTATCACAACAGCATGAAATCAGTAATGCACCCTAAATGGAATGACATGAATGCATGACATGTGATCTTTATCAAGTGCCTATATGATGCATGAGATGGAATTCCCTCATATCATATGGTTGAAACAAAAATAGAACCACAATGATATCAATAATAATAGCACAAAACAAGTGTGTCACCCAACAGTGAAATCAAATCAACTGTAATAATTGAAAAATTAGAAAAATTGCAATAATCTAGATAAATTGGATTTTCTCTATACACAGGTTAGCTACTCCCTGGAAAAACTTATTACCGACTACATATTCCTTTTTATCCCTATCTATAGGCTCCAAATAGTAAGACAAAGTAGAAAAGAAACTCCTTTGATACCACTTTGTAACATCCCGGTTATGGGTGTCGCCCAAAGGTGCCCCGTACCTAGTTGGCCCCATGGCCTCAAGCGCATTTCCCCAAATTCCATAGGCTTTTGACTAGAAGTGAGTTCCTTGGGTGTGATAGTGGGGAAACTATGCCCTCATTGGAAGAGTATACACAACGGAATAACAATAGTAAGCAATAGCGGAATTAGTAATACCAAAAAAATAAGTAACAGTAGAAGACTGATAGAAATATATCAACAGGAGCATATATAAATGATGCATGTCACATGTATCTAGGAAAATAGCCAAACAAGCCACAATTCTTGGAAAACAATACTAAAACCAAAGTACAATATAAAACAAGTAAACTCAGCAGCATCACAAGCCTTAGCTTAGTCCCATGCTCTCCAACTCCGACAACAATCAATTATATGATGAAGAAGGGCACTTTCCCTTATCTATAAAATCAACCATATAATCTATTTGGTTATAAAAGCATCACCCAAATAGGTTGTAATAAGAATCCCAGTAGGAAACCACCAAAAGATATGTGCGAAACTATCAGTGAATATATATGGCATGCTTTAAGCAGCAATGAATCAATAAACTTGGAAGTAATCAAAAGTAAACAATCCTACAGTTTTCAATTCCATTTGTTTAAATTTATTAATTATTCAATCCTTTTAATAATGAAATCATGGGATTTAGCCTAAGCTTTGTACCCCCTATGTAATAGCAAAATTGATGTCTCAAAAGACCATCTAACAAATAAGTGAGACCGAGTCCAAGCCTATGATTTGGCTTGGAATACTCATCACAATCATTAAATCACCCACAACCGACCCTCTGGGAAAGCTCTCACAGTCTAACCCCTATGGTCCCACATAGAATAGATTCATGATAACAACCTCCTGGGTAGCTCTCACGGTCAATACCCCTAGTCTCCATAGCATCAAAATTTTATACACGACCTATAGGTAGCTCTCACGGTCAATACCCCATGTGTTAACATAGTATAAATAAATCATAAACCACATCCTGGGTATCTCTCACGGTCAATACCCCTAGGTCAATTTTACACCAATTCTCCCATGGTTCTGTGTAAAGAAACATGGAAACCCCCATAGTTTTCCTTGTCCAAGGCTCTCGCGGTCCATTAGAAGATCAGTGCACATTTTATATCAAAGCATAACATGTAATATATAACTACTACATGGATAAAATTCACATTCATAACACATGAAATTCATATAATCAATAAACTATATCCTAAAAAATTCAAGGCATAAAAACAAGGTATTCCTCATAGGAAACCTAGGCCAAATGGCCATAAACAACTAATCAAGGGAACATACCCATGGCGTGTCCCATAATATGGGTATAAAATCTCATGCATAGGCAACAACCCTTAATCAAACAATAAAACCATAGAAGGAATTAAACATGGTCAAATTCCAAAACACGCAATACCCCAAACATGGTTATTTGGCACTTTAATCATATATAATCTAAATATAAATAATTAAAGGCACAAACCACCTACCTTGATGTTTTACGATGAACAATATTGAACGTCGGCCCTTGAATCGGCCTAGAACGATGTAGATCTAAAAAAAGGTCAAAATTATTTAACCTTGAATAACCCATAAGAGAAGTCAAATCTGGAAGAGAGGATCAAGAAGAATAAATAACTCACTGGTGGGATTCCAACACACCTTCCGGAGTTTGGATCAGACCTTGGATGGGGAATCGGTGGCTCAGACTTTGATTGTCACTCTGAGTCACTCATGGATGAACCAAGGTTAGAAGAAGAAAGATCTGTAAACGAGATGCAGCCCCACTCTAATATATCAATTAAAAAATAAAAGTACATGTCATATTCTTTAAAAATACACGTCGTGTATCAGCCTTTACTGGGTCCCACCTTAAGCGGCCCTACCACATCATCACATGGTTGTGTACGCAGTTGTGACACAGTCAGAACACGGACTAGATGCGGTGCCAGAGTACATTATGTGTACAGGGAAGTAATTAATAATGATAATAAATGATAAAAATTAAGTTAAATGTATGAAATATACTTCTATAATAATATTTTGATAAAAATAAATTGGTTATACATGAGGTGTTAGCATGATGAATAAATAAAGGAGGTATGGGGGTTCTTATTGAACTCTTAACTCTCTGAAATATACTCCCTATTATTTATTAATTATGCATATGTATTATTTAATGAAACTATACAATTTAATTTTTCTTCAATTTTGGGGACTTATATAATCCCCATTCAGTTGGTTAATTCTTCTTAACTTAGAAAATCTATTAGGGATTCTCTCTCTATCTTTCTCATCAGGATTCACCTTATTTTTCTAATCCTTCTTCAAATGAACTTTATGTATTTTCTACTTCAATTTTCATATTATACATGTCATAAAAATTACAAAGTTCATAATGGGATTCAATATCACTTATCCTCCACTTGGGTTTGAATTCTTACTTCTTTTCCTTTAATATTTAATAATCCTCATTCTACTCTATTTATGTATACTTTAATATTAACCCTCTCTTTATGTATTTTATTTCTTCTTAATATCTCGTTAATATTGACTACAACATTGTAAAAATTTCTTTCTATTCTCTTTCAAAACCTATCTTTTGGTATATATTTTTTAAAATATTTCTTATGTAATTTCTATTCCAAATTGCATTTTTTCCTAATTTTTATTTTTATTGATTTATATATAATTATCCCATTTCTCCAATGTATTGTTTTTTGATTCATATATCTTGAAATTTATAGGAAGGAATGTTTTTAATTCCCATATTGAATCCTTCTCATGTTTTTTGTCTTTTTACTTAATTGATTATAAATCACATCTATGTGATATTAAATGAATATATCTCTATCTTGAGTTTCCCTTAAGAACTTTATGTTTTCCATTTATGATTAATTACCTGCCTTTCAAATTATTGCATCAAAGTTGATAATATGCCATGATGAATGAGTTTATTATGAAAACTATTTCTATTTCATTGTCGGATATCGATGTTATTCTTATAAATTTAGGTATTAATATTGCATCCTTTTTTTTTTACATGTATTATATTATTTTTAACATATTATTGTGTGATAGGTTATCCCATAATTTTGCATCCCTCTAATGTATTGGGTAAAATTTTGTATCACATGAATTCATTTTGTATGGATATTATGTGGTTAGTTTTTTCCACTATGTTATGCATGGACATGATACACATATCTTTTTCTATTATTCTATGATGTCTTCATAGTGATCATTAACTTATGCTAATAATGTTTTGTTATTATGTTATCCCACATTCTTATAGTCCCTATATTATTATTTACGATTCCTATAATTTATCTAATGTTTATATTATGTCTTGATTTCATGAATTGAATGTTGATCTTATGGTATTCAACAACCCTATGATATATTACTATGATATGTATTATGATTTAAATATGTTATGTTCTTTTGAAGTAGTCAATAATCTTTTTATATATCACATTTATTTTTTTCTCACATTTCTATTTCTTCAACCTTACTTGTATTTTTAGATCAACCATTATTTTTTGTATGACTCTCATTGATAAAATGTCTTAACAAGGGTTCCATCAACTTATATGAGGTCTAGTATGAAGGATTTGATTATATTGATATCATATTTTATAATTTGATAATATAATACCTAGTTACCAAATACACTAAATTTATTATTTTTAGAATAGTTAAATTTAATAAATGTTCATGTTATATATATAAAAATATTTATGTGTTTCATTAGATCTAGAAGTATGGGTCTATGGGTATCTCATAAAAAGCCTTTCAACTATTGATGAAAAGAAAAACTGTATAATAATTTTTTTATGTATTTGATTAATTTTATATATAAAGTGTATCATATCAATATATTTTATTTCAAATACAAAGATTGAATGTTTTAATTTATTTTTCAAATATATGGTGATAATAATGGTCGCTTCACCTATTAACTATACCAGATCAAGTTACAATAGAATAAAGATATCAATGGTGAGAAACATGTAGAAGTCAAGAAACATAAAAAATGTGACCAATATGGTAAAATTTATCATACTAAAAAAACATAATTGTTGCATGATCGTGCTTGAAAAATTAATTAAAGAGAGAAGTAGAGGTTATAAATTAAAGGTTGGATGGAATACACATATTCATTCTATTAACCCAAAAAAAATATTCTCAATAGTTATATTAGGACTATTAATTTAATATATATAAAAAGAGATATAGATACCTAACACAATGTTATGACTTAAATGATGAAAACAATTTAGGAAACAATATAGTAACATTTTAGAACACTTTCTAGAATATCCCTAAAATTAAAATACTAAAATATTGATTTCTTTAGCTTTTTCCTTAAAGTGTACATTTATACTAGAATATCATAGTATGAAATATGTATTAGGTTATTTTTGAAAGATTCATAGTGATTATGAAACAACACTTTCCATGAAATATCATATTAATGCATCGCGGAATAGAAATCCTCACCAACCAACTATATACATAAGAATTATTAACTATACAACTTATAAAGATTTTATTTTCCATCATGATTAGGAGTAATTTAAGGTATAGTATAAAATATTTTAATTCATTTTATGTTACATGAATTTATTAATTTTCTTCATGAATATTAACTTATGAAATAAAAAATTCTTCATAAAATAAAAAATGCATAATACAACTACAACCCCTACTTTAATGAGAGGATGGGGTATGTTGCACATAATAAATAATTATTATGTATTTTAAACTTATAATGAAACTTTTATTTGTAATTAAATAAAAAATAAATTGTGTTTCTATATTAATATATAGACTCATCAATCAGATTATATATCTTACTTCATACCATGTATTTTTTTATGGAAGGAAGTGAATTTAAAGAAAAAATAACAACTACTAGATGAACAAATGTAAGAATTATGAGAATCATGTGTAACTAAGAAATAAATGTAGTTTTGTTTACTTTAATATATTGAAAATAATAATAATACTAATAATAAATACTTATTTTAAGTAATTTTTATTTGGTTTAGACATAAAATGAGTCAATAATTATAATCTAAGATGAACTAATTATCAATTCTTTAAAGTATCTAGAAAAGTATGTCCACGTTTGGGGAGTAAATTTTTGATACTTTTAATGAGACTACATTGTGAAATAATAAAAGTAAACTCATTTTGATAAGAAAATAAAAAAAATTAAATACTAAGGTAGTGACCCTAGACTGAAAATTAAATAATAAAAATAAATTATTAGAAGATACAACAACAACAACCACCACTACTTTACATAGAGATACAACCTGTTAGTGAAAAAAATCAACACAACAACAACAACACAACAATCAACACAATGAAAAAAATCAAAACAACAACAACAACCACATTACATAAAGATACAACCTATTAGTTTAGAGGTAAATTGAACATATCCATCCCAAAACATGACCATATGGCCCAAACTGAGGAGTTACACATCTCATGTGAACCTCCTTGTATGTCAAAGGCTATAGAAGGGTAGAAAGGGTTAGATAATATCAAGTGGGAACACTATAAACAAAATATCACAACATATAATAATAGATAAATAACATAAACATCTAAAACTATATATAATATTAGAGGGAAATATATAGAGTGAAAATGGAAGGTATTTCATAAAAAATAAATAATACCATGCCATTAAAAATGAAATACATATTATACTATACATGCTATAAAATAAATGGTAAAATTCATAGTGGGTTGATTGTATAATTCACCGGCTAGAAGATACATAAACTAAGGAGACACTCCTACCTTTCCTGAAACGTAACTATGAATTGTCACTACACACATTGCATGATAATCTAACTTTATCACCTATGATAGGGACCTTTCCATAACCTATGTACTAATATATGTTCTACACATCCACTGAGTTTCATGCTTAGGGAGTGGGCATAAAATTAAATAATAAACCACATATGGGTTCCCTAATACAATTTAATATTTATATGTTTAGATATGTGTAACATCCTATTACCCACTTTCAGGTAATTCCCTTCTCTTTGCTTGATTTATTCTCTAATTTGGGTGAATCTTGGGACTCCTGATGATGGATAACATTTTTTTAAAAAATTTAACTAAAGTTTGAGGTTGTATATTTGTTTGAATTAATGGAGTTAGGGTATAAATGTGTTAATGGATTAGTGGGGTTCTCCCTGAGTTATGAGAATGACTTGGGTGGTTGGGGTTTTCATGTAAGAAAGTAGTATTTTTTGTAGTTTGCAGGAGAAATAAAAACCATGTAATGGGAGTACATGATGTGTAAATTCTACCGGGAAGATGATATAAACCTAGTACATAACATGAAGGGAATATACATTGTGTAAAGGTTACAAGGTGTGTAATGTTAAAATATCTATTTTTAATAAAAATGTGATGGGTTATTCAGTGTATGTGATTCTCATGTATTACATGACATGTAAAATGTTTAAAAACTGTGTAAATATGGTGGATAAAGTTTATAGGGTGCTACATCAGTTGATTCTTATTTCATCCTATTGTATCTATCCTTTCTCTCAACCTAGATCCCTTCTCTAATGATTTTGGGAGCTTCAATTTGTTTCAGATTGATTCATTCAATATTAAATCATCAGAGAAGTTGTGTTTCATATCTTTAGGTAAGAGATGATTTCTTCTTCTTCATTACCTTGGATCATGGTAGCAACATTATGTTGCAATATTGGTGTTTTTGATCTGAGATAAAGTTTCTTCTTATTTCCATATAGATATATCATTTGATATTGTTCGGAAGGTCAATCATTTGTTGGTTTTTGTTCGAAGGGTGTATGTTCTTGAGGTATGTTTTGTTTCCTCTTCACCTTTGAACCTTTTTTATTGAATAAATTATAAGTATTGTTGATTTATTCTAGGGATTTCATTATCATTGTTGGATCCTTTCATGTATTGTATTCCATTACAGGCATGTGCAACCCAAGTTTTTAGGTAGATGGTTCCATATCTAGCCTGTGTTTGTGGACTACATTAATTTGGATATTTTTTAAAATGTTTTATAAATTAAATTTTATGATTGAATGATTATATTCATGTGTGTGTAGATGGGGTTTTTATAAAATATGGTTTCTCTTAGTTTTGGTAATTGAAAAGTGTTTTCAAATCATTTTGAAATGGTTTTGTGAAATGGTTTTCAAATCATGGTTTTAATTAAAATGGATTGATGAATTGATTTGGAAAGCAGAGAGCATGGGAAGCCTTGGGTACTTAGGTTGAAGGTGTGATAATAAACCTCTTCCACTATCATGGGGTTTTCTTATGATGATTCCCTCTGCTCCCTAGGTCTGTTTTTCTAGGGACCTGTTAGAACTATTGGGGGTTAACTTTCTGGGGTGTTCCTCTTCTCACTAGACACGATACATATGTCTAGAGGCTTGATGAGCATGTGATTGTCTATGTTAGGCATGATTGTTCTAACTATCATGACCTAGTGTGATCCTCGGCATGATGTTACCTATGATTTTGGCCAATTTGGTCTATTTTGGTTTATACTATTATGATTTTATTTCCATGGATTTTATATGATATGTGATAGCTATTTTGTTTTGTTTTTATATATCTTCTTTGATATATGGATATGAAATGATTTGAAACTGATTTACCTTATTTATTTGAAAATGTGGATAAATGGGAAATTAAATGTTTTCCATGATTTTGATATAAAAATTGTAAACTGTATATCATACCTTATTTTCATTAAAATTGAGCATGATTAAATTATTGTATATAGAATTGTTATGAAATACTTGGTTGAGGCCCTACTGAGCCTGTTAGATCACACCATACATACCCCTTTGGGGGTGTGTAGACCTAGTTATGTATTTTGATGTAGGGAAAGGTAAATTGTCGCAGTGAGTTGGAAAGGTTTTCTGTCATCTAGTCTAGGGTAGCTGGATGGTGAGATGGTGTAGGTTTTCCCACACTATCACATGGAGACTTTTGGAGTAGATATTTTGGTTTTTTCAACCTTTATAGGTGGAATTTTATATTGGATATTGTTTAGATACCTTTTTAGTTGCATTACTTCCATTTTTTCTCTTTTTGTTATGACATGTGTGTGTGTGTGTGAGAGAGAGAGAGAGAGAGTGTGTGTGTGTGTGTGTGTGTGTGTGTTCGTGTTTTCTTCCACTATTTCTTTATGTACATGTGTATATATTTCATGATGTCTAATTCATTTTTGGAGAAATATTTCCCTCTATTTGTTGTTGATGCCTAGGTGCTAGATGTTAGCCCTTGGGGATCAGGAACACCCTTTGAGTATGTGTAAATTTGGGTTAGATAAAATTTTAAGAGGGCATCTATGTCATGTTTTTCATAGTTTGGTATTAAAGAAGGTCTGTATAGGTTTCAGGCACAGCAGAACCATGTGATTGGTAGTGCCCAAATTTTTTCCCCATGATCGATGATTAATATGAGATTTTACACAAGGTTTAACATCATGATCAACATAATTTAATCAAATAATCAAACAATATAATTTACATGAGAACTAGAGGGAGGATAATCACATATTATTTATAATTAATTTAATTAAATAAAGAATTAAATTTTTTGAAATTATTTCTTCATTGATGAATTTGGAAGCATATCTGTGTTTTTGCGTCGTTTCTTTATAAGAATCAAGTTTAGATTCCCTCTAGTGGTGATCCACACATGTTCCAAAAATCTCCAGATGTCTCCATAGGAATCTCCAGGTGCTAGCATGGTATATCCTTATGCTTTCTTCACCGGCCTTTGATTTCTTTAAGAACCACTTCCAAAGTATCCTCCTTGATTTGGTGGAGGAAGATTGCCCTATGTTCTTGGGAGTGTTCTTGAAAAATGGATCTCTCTAGACTTGATAGGATTCTCCAAATCCATTGTGCACAACCAAGACAAATTAATTATCCTGTTGAGAAAATAATATAACTAGGTTTATATATCGCTAGGGTCTAAGTAAAATATTTTCACAAGTGCCATTAATTAATTATTTATTACTATAGAAAACCCTATGTCAAATAATAATAATATTATTATTATTTTTCAACATGCACTTAACTTGCGAATTAAAATTAAATATTATTTAACCAAATAATATTGATTATTTATTATTTTCTTAGAAAACCAAAAAACATGGTCCTCCATTCCTCCATATTTATCAAGCCTTGAAAAATAAAAATTTATTTATTAAATAAATATAAATTTATTATTCTGTAATAAATAAATAAATATTATATTCACTAAATTGAGAATAAATATTTATTAAATATTTTTCTCACATTATATTCTCTCAAATAACTGGTGGCTAAATAAATGTGATCAACCATACAAGAAGAATTATTAAACCAGGTCTAGGAATAATATTTATTCAACTTGTTAAATAATAAATAATAATATATTATTTAACTAAGATTATAGATAAACTTAGTATGTGGCCCTCTAGGACTCTTTCTCAGTGGCATTGGGTGAAGCAGCCTAAAGTCCAAGGTTAGCGTCTAGCAACACGCTGACGAACCCATAGAGAAAGAAGTTAATTCCCCAACTATATGTTACCTCATATGGAAACTTACTATGTAATGTAATCCCTTTATCACAATATCTTAAATCAAGTAGGTTTTATGTTTGTTCCATAAACCTATTTGCTCAATGTCTCTTTCTTTAACTTTTCAAAAACAGAACATACATATAGAACACCATGGTCATGGATTTATTTAGGATATATCATTTCCATCAAAGAGCCTGGGATATTAACTTCCATTAAATAATATAAGGTATAAATCCTTTCTTTCATTATTCATTAATTTAATATTACTTGTGACACACCCAACATATCCTACCTCACCGTGAACATCTATTTTTATTGTTTTAATCAATACATAAAAGTACACGACTCATAATACTCATTAATAATAATCTTAATTTCTAAGGACCAATACACATGTCTATAGATAGAAACATCCAATGACATATATAAATGTGGATTTCCTATTGGCGAGTCTCATTCTCAAAATATCTTACTGGATATTACGAATGGAGTAAACCATGAGATGGTGCCTCAAAGTCCTATGAGTATCCACCACTGATAGCCTATACCATTTGTGACCCTAAAATTATATCATCCAGCTATAGAAAATATATTCAATAATAGTTTTGTAGCACCTTTGGGTTCTCATTATAGCGGGGAACTTCTGTACCTTTTAGTGTGACAGCTACTCTTAGGACATTATCACATACTACATCATGAAAAAGAACAATCATGATGTGATAAGGATTTATTAATATTCAAAAAACATGAATAAAAGTTATCATAAAGTATATAAGAGTTAGTTCTAGGTAACCAACACAAATGGACTCCCACTTGCACTAGAGCCAACTACTAACAACCTTCAGTCTGATAGCTCTCACATGATATTCATGCTTATGCTGAGATGGGACTTTAGTCAAGGGGTATTTCATGTTCTATTCCATGGGTAATATTCTTACTATAACTTCACCCCTCTTATAGAAATCCCTCAAGAGGTGATACTTCTATAGTATGTGATTTTTATGTTGGTGTGACCTTGGCTCTTTTGCAAAAGGCACTACTGCTATATTATCACAATATAATGTGATAGGGTCTTTACTACTTAGTACCACATCAAGATCATGGACAAAGTTATGAATATATACAGCTTCCTTAGATGCATCAGAAGTCTCTATATAATCATACTCCACTGTAGAATCTGCAACAACTGGATACTTAGAACTCTTCTATCTCACATCTCCTCCATTTAGACATAAAATAAATCTTGACTATGATTTTAGATCATTCTAATCTATCTGAAAACTAGAATCATTATAACCCTTGATGATGAGATCCTATTATCCTCCATACACCAAGAACATATCCTTAGTTATTCTCAGATACCTTAGGATAGCCTTAACATTAGTCCAATGTTCTTCTTCTGGATATTCTTGATATCTTTCTACCATGCTCAATGCATAGGAAAAATCAAGTTTATTATATAACATGGAAGACATGATTGATCCTATCACCAAATTGTATGTAATCTTACTCATTATCTCTTTCTCATGTTATGTCTGAGGACACATTTTCTTAGAAATATGTAAACCATGTGAAACTGGAACTAATACCCACTTGGATTGTTCCATACTAAATATCTTCATTATCTGGTCAATATATGACCTTTGAATTAGTCCAAGAAACCTCTTAGATCTATCACAAATGATCTTGATCCCTATAATATAGGATACTTCACCTAATTCCATCATAGAGAAACACTTTTTTAACCAATCCTTAATAGAATGTAATACTAGTATGTCGTTTCCAATAAATAATATTCCATCAATATATACTACTAGGATAACGACCGTATTCCCACTAAATCTCTTATAAACACATAGATCACATTCATTATTAATTAAACCAAATTCTTTTATGGATTCATTAAATAAAATTTTCCTTTACTGGGATGCTTGTTTCAATCCATAAACGGATATCTACAACTTGAAGTTCCTTCTGGCATCACCTGGAGTCATAAAACCTTCAGGTTGTTTAATATAGACATCTTCTGGAAGGTTCCCATTAAAAAATACAATTTTTACATCCATCTACCAAATCTCATAGTCATGGTATGTTGTTATAACAAGTATAATTATAATGGATTTTAACATGGAAACTGGTAAAAGGATTCATTTTAGTCAATTATTTGACATTGTTTAAACCCTTTATACACTAGCCTTACTTTATAGGTATTTACTTTACCTTACATGTCTAGTTTCTTCTTGAATACCCATTTTAATCTAATGGGATTTACATCAATTGGTGCATCGAACATAACCCAAACTTGGTTCTGATATGTGGAATCCATTTCAAAATTCATAGCTTCTTTCCATATTGTAGCTTCTAAGCTTTCTAATCCCTCCTTATAGGAGAGAGGTTCATCATTTTCAACCAATAATGAGTCACCATCTTAGATGACTAGAAAACCATATTGTTCTAGTTCTCTTACCTATCTTACACTCCTATACAGTACTTGTGTTTCAAGAACTACTTATTCCATGGGGACCTATGGATTCTATTCCTATACCAACTCTTTTGTATCTTGATCATCAACTTTATCGAAGTCATTCTTTCTCCCACTATACTTTTTGAGGTTTTTTTCCCTCTCAACAAAGTCATCTTGTCTGGAGATAGTCACTTTCTTGTCCAAGGGTTTTTTTGGTAGTATTCATTTGTTTTGTTAGGATAACTTGTAAAGATACACTTCATACCCTGTAGTTCTAGTTTGTTTCCTAATAAGGCATTAACAAATGCCTCACAACCCCCTACATGTGTATGTGAGAAAACGGGTTTCTTTCCACTCCATAACTCAAAGGTAATTCTATTTTCTACTTTAGTTAGTACTCAGTTTAATGTGAATACTGCAGTTTGTAATGCATATCTTCAAAAGGATAATGGAAGATCTGTATGAATCATCATCGAACCTACCATATCTAACAAGTTATGGTTCCTCCTATCACTACATCATTCCACTGTGGTGTATAAGGTGAAGTGAGTTGATATAGAATCCCAAACTCCTGTAAAAATTCAATGAACTCTTGGTTAAGATATTTATCACCTTGATCCGATTGAATATTATTTATCTTATTACCAATTTTATTCTCTACTTCATTCTTGAATTCCTTGAATTTCTCAAAGTAATCAAACTTATACATAATTAAGTAGACATAGCCATATCTACTCAAGTTTCATGTAAAAGTTATGAAGTAATAGTATCCACTTCTAGCTTCTATTGGAAATAGTCTACATACATCAGTGTGTACCAATCCTAGAATCTATGTGGCCCTTTAATCTTGTCCACCAAATGGCAGTTTGGTCATTTTGCCATGTAAATAAGAATGAAATATGTCAAGTGTTTTTAGCTCAGCAGAGTCTAAATAACCATCCTGACAGAGCTTTTTCAAACACTTCTCGTTTACATGACCAAGGTGGTGATGTCAAAAATGGGTGTTATATGAGTTGTGTGAACATGATTCATTATTAGTCAACAACACTTTTTTTATAATTTAATACATGAAGACTGTTATTTAAAAGTTTCATACCATAACATATGTTTTTATTATAAAATAAACAACTTTTATTTCCAAACATGAAAATAAACTCATCTGCATCTAGGCATGATACATATATTATGTTCTTGGTAACTATAGGTACATAATAACAATATTTTAAAACCGAAATCACTCATGCTGGAAATGGAAGGTGGAAGTCACCAATGTCCAATGCATCTAGCCTCAGACCATTAACATCTCTTAGATCCACCTCTCCTCTGAAAATATTTCATAATATACTTGGTTCCTATATTTGGATACAGATGTGAGCACCACAAGCTGTATATAATACCCAATGTGTATATATGGAAAGATTCCACTTGATAATGAAATCACCTTTATCTTCCCCTAGATTATGGGTGCAGTTCCTCTTCTATTATCCTAGATTTATAAATGCAAAACATACTTCCTTCTTTTACTTTCCTTACCTCTGGATCATCCTCATCTTGGAATAATGGTTCAAGAGATCTTTAGACTATTTATAGGTATTGGGCCCCTTTTCCTTATTCTTCTTTTTATTATTCACCATAAGGACTATGGGTTTATCATTCCCCAAGTCCTCATCCACTTGGATAATCAAAGTATGAAGTTTTGAAAGACTTTTCTCCATATTAATCATCTTGTAATTAATAATAAAGTTGGATAAGGTCATGGGATGTGATGAAATTATGAGATTTGTAAGCAAATCATATGAGAATTTAATCCCTAATATGTACAGGCATTCAATGTTGCCTATAAGATTGAATACATGGGGCCCAGGTAGCATAGACTCTCCATGATTATTTATTAACAAAGAATTGGATATCTCATACCTTTCTTTTCTTTACTTATTTTAATAGAGATCCTGAAGGTGATATATCATTCTATACACATCCATGTCCTCACGTTTCTTCAAAATATCATTAGACAGGGATGATAGCATGAAGCATTGAATATCTGTAGAATCATTCATATGTTTCTCATAGAGAGATAACTCTTCATCACTTGCCTCATTACCAAGTGAAACTAGAAAAGGTTCTTCTACTACCTACAATTTCCTTTCATGGAAAAGGATAACATGTAGGTGCCTTTCCATTCATAGAAATATGTGCTGGTGAAAAGGTTTTCCATCTCAATTATGGATCATAATTATATGTTTGATGTAATTTTTATTTAAGTTTTTACAAATAAGATAAGCATAATTTCAGTACTTTATCAGATAAATTTTATAAAAATAAATAAATATTATATTTATTATTCTCCAACTATTTTATCGAAACCCAATAGACCTAACCATTGGCTTCGTAATATCCTATTTATTGGATATTTAAGTGGCAAGGATCCATATTCCCCTTCTCGTTACCCTAACTTTGGTTGGTCAAGAAACTTGAATGGTTTTAGGTAGGCATTCCAAATGATAACTACATTAACTCATAGTTCCTTGATCCACTGAGTGGGCTCCCCAATCCTAAAATCCTTAAATGTATTTCTGTAACCTTTTCCTCTTAGTTAAACCAAGTTCTATGTTGGAAGTCAGCCCTTGATGTGAACTAAGTTAAGTATACCCAAAACTTCAATTTAGAATTCCCTGATAATTGAAAGCACCCCAACTTTGGTTGGTCAAGCACTTTGAACTATGGTTCGATTTTAACTGAAGTAGTGGAAGGCTATACTGACATAATATATATAATTGAGAGATTTTATCCTTCAAGCATAAATTTCAAACTATTATCTTTATCACACACTTTTTAATATTAAATGTATTTAATTATATGATTAACCATGTATTAGATAATATTTACACATAATACAATTTATTTTAGTTCTATATTCCATGCTAATTAATTTCATTAAATTATGTGATCATGATAAAACAACCATAATGAAATAACCATGAAACTGACAAAAATAAAATAATAAAGTGGTATGATCATGATCTTTTACTAGTGGTTAGTTTATCTAGAGGATGATAAACTAATCATTGACCTGGGGGGTCACATTGAACCAATTAAGGTTCATGTTACATCTTTTATCTATCCACCTATGTATCTCCTTGGATTGGTTTCACCTCGACTTTGATCTTGAATTGCCTCCACTGTCTTGGGAGCTCCATTATTTACATATGCCTTTTACTCACACACAATTGAGGGGAAAGGGGGTAACAAAATAGAAATCATGGGCATGAAGTCCCTACATAATAAGAGGAGATAAGGCACACATGGAAACAATTTAATTTAATAATAAATTAAATGAAACCAATTACATAAAAAGGTCTGGTCTATATCATGATAATCTATATGAATGCAATGAATTACACATTTAATAAAACTATCATTCAATTATTAATTTTTCTTATTTAAGATAAATCAAGCTCCACCCAATTAATTATTATCTTTAATTAATCAATTATTTTATCTTAATTCTTATCCAAATTTCCTTGAGATTCTCATCTATTATAATTTTAAACAAGTTAAATAAATTTATTTAAAATTAACTCTATGCATAAATGTACCTTGGAGGAAACACTATGAACACCTATTTCAATCCAACCAACATGTATTATACTCATATATTGTTTACTCTTGTGATATATGGCATACATGACTTATCATGTACTTCATGATGTGTGGTATCAACTTAATGACTACACAAATTACATGATTTGTTTGTAACATGTCATGCTTCAATGTAGGTAGGGTAACAAATTTAATATGAATCATACATGATATGTAGTTCTAAACACTACATAGATATTAATTAAATATTTATATATAAAAATATTAAAAACTCATCACATGGTGTGTCCTATAAACTGAATGACCACACGCAAGAACATGCCTCAAGGTTTACATAATATAATAAATAAATTTTAAATTTGTATAATTTGGTATAAGTACATGGTGTGTAGAATATAGATACATGGAATATAAATCTCTCACCATCTATTCGAGGTACATGTCTAGGGACTCATCATGTAAATTGTACCTCAAAAAAATAGAGTACACTACATGTAAAAGGGACTACACAGGGTGTAGACTCCGATTTACACGATCACCAATCAGGTTGGTCCTGTGTGAAACACACGACCCATTTGTGACTCAAAGGGACTATACACTATGTACATGGGATAAAGGGCATGTACTCTGGTATATTGTGTTCCACCCTAGTTTGGTCAACACACTGTGTAATAATTAAATATATTGTGTGTCATCAATGCACACAGTTTGAGTAATTTCTGAATTTACTCTTGGTGCATTGAACATAAGTACAAGGAAAATAATTATGATTACATAGTGTGTACTCCTATGTTATCCAGCTATAATACTTGGTACCTCTATATGAGTTCCTCAATTTTATTTTAATCATAAAATTTATCGCTTCGATTAGATCTATGAGAAATGAATGAGGAAGAATAATATATTACAATTCAGATTAAAATAATGATTAAACATGAATTTAAAAAAAAATTAAAATGGGTAAATAAATCAATGATATTTAATTAAATATAAATGATTATGTGACACATTTTATACCACTTATAGGTTCTGGGCATAATGGAAGCATGCAATGTGAGGTGTCCAACTTTGTTTTTTCCATGATCATTGATTAATCTAATATTTTACTCAACGTTGAACATTGTGATCAATGGAATTGAATCAAAGAATCATACAATATAAATTACACTGGAACTAGAGGGAGGATCATCACATATTATTGATAATTAATCTAATCAAATAAATAATAATTTTTTTTGGAATTATTTCTTCATTAATGAATCTAGAAACAGATCTGCATTTCCGCGTCATTGATTTATAAAAATCAAGTGAAGATTTTCTCTAGTGGTGATCCACATGTGTTCCACGAATCTCTATAAGTCATCAAAGGAATCTTCAGGTACTAGTATAGTAGATCCTTTCACTTTCATCATCCTCCTTTGATCACATCGAGAACCACTTCCAAAGTGTTCTCCTAGATCTGGTGGAGGAAGATTGCTCTCCATTCTTGGGAGTGTTCTCAAAGAATGGAGATCTCTAGGATTGAGAGGATTCTCCAAATCCATTATGTACAACCAAGAAAAATGAATCGACTCATTTAGAAAATAACATAATTGGGTTTATATATCGCTAGGGTTAAAATAAAATAATTGCACAAGTGCCATTAATTAATTATTTAATCCTAGTGAAAACCCCATGTCAAATAAAAATATTATTATTATTATTTCTCAACATGAGATTAACATGAAAATTAAAATTAAATATTATTTAATCAAATAATATTCAATATTTATTATTTTCTCACCAGACCTAAAATCCTGGTCTTTAATTCCTTTATATTAATCGGGCCTTAAATAATGACTATTTATATATTAAATAAATATCAATCCATTATTCACAAATAAATAAAAAATATTATATTCAATAAATAGAAAATAAATATTTTTTAAATATTCCACTCACATTATATTCTCTCAAATAACTGGTGATGAAATAAATGTGATCAAGCATACATGAATAATTATTAAACCACATCCAAGAATAATATTTATTCAACTTGTTAAATAATAAATAATAATATATTATTTTACTGAGATTCTAGATACAATTAGTATGTGACCCTCTAGGCCTCTTTCTTAATGACATTAGGAGAAGCAGCCTAAATTTCATGGTTAGACTCTAGAAACTCACTAAGGATCCCATAGAGAAATAAGTTAATGATGCAGTGACATGTTACCTCATACGGATTCTTACTGTGTAATGTAATTCCTTTATCACAATATCTCAAATCAAGAAGGTTGCATGCCGATGTCATCAACATATGTGTTTGATGCCTCTTTCTTTGATTTTCTAGAAATAGAACTTTCCTATAGAACACAATGGTCAGGGATTTATTTAGGCTATATCATTTCCATAAATGGTCCTGATATATTAAATTCCATTAAATAATAGTTTGGATAAATTATTTCTTGCATTATTCATTAATGAAATATTACTTGTGATACACCCAACATATCCTACCTCACTGTGATCATCTATCATCACGGTTTTCATCAATACATCAAATTATGTGACTCATAATACTCATTAATAATAATATTAAAGTTTAATGACCAATACACACATCATAGATAGGAACATCCAATTACACATATAAATGTGGATTTCCTATGTGCGGGTCTCATTCTCATAATATCTTACTAGATATTACCAAGGGAGTACACCATGAGAAGGTGCATCAAATTCCTATGAGTCTCCATGCATAATAGCCTATATCATTTGTGTATCCCAAATGATATCATCCATCTATAGAACTTATATTCAAAAATAGTTTCATAGGACTTTCGGGTTCTCATCATAGTGGAGAACTACTATGTCCTTTTAGTGTGATGATTACTCTTAAGACATTATCACATACTATGTCATGCTGAAGAACAATCATGATGTGATAAGTAGATAATTAATATTAAAAACATGAATAAAATTTATCATAGAGAACATAGGATTTGGTTCTAGGGAACTAACTCAAACAATATGTCCTCAATAGTCTTTATCTTAGGATGTTTGGTAGAATAGAGATAGGATTATTGGGACTTGAGAGGTATATTTTGGTGAGTTCCTAGCCAACTCTTTCTATGATAGGACACATGTTTCCATGGGATGTGGGGATTTGTGTCTCCTATTCTAGTGTTCTATGGAATGCCTCTAAGACATGTTCCAAACATTCCTCGCGAGGGTGTAGCTAATGATCCACATGGAAATCATCCTATGGATTAGAACTTTATAGAAGCTATCATGTGGGAAGTTCATCCTCCCAACCAGAATGTTCTGAAATCTCATAACACAGTTTTTGAGGTACATCTAGGATTTTTAGGAGATAGATATCGATCACTTGAGTTCTTGTGTGAGAATCCACCATCCTTTAAAGGTATGAATGAACCTAAATATGCATAGGACCATCAACAAAATATTGATCAGATCCTCAAATTTATGGATAAACCTATGAGTATCAAGGGAAAGTTCACAACATTCAGACTTGAAGGTCCCAACAATCAATGGTGGGATTCTATAGTATAGGAAAATAAGCACATGGGCTTGGACTAGAAGGGTTTCAAGAATCTCTTCTAGAAGTTTTCCTAGATTTATCCATGATCATGATGTCTCTAGAGTTCCTGTCTTTATAATAGGAAGATCATTTGGTGTTAGCATACACCAATCTGTTTGTTGAACTATTTCATTTTTTACTATAGGTTGTAAAGAATGACCAATTAAAATCTCATAAGTACTTACAAAGTTTGTGGTCAGATATTAGATCAGGATATTTATATTGAAGTTTTGAACCTATGTGGAGACAGTGGATAATGAAATGATGGAAGAAATGAATATGTAAGGAAATGATAGATATTCCATCCCATATCTTTTACCTAGTGGTAGATTTAGTGGCATGTTAGGGAAAAAGAGGATGTCGTAGGATTATTACAGGAGTGTTGGAGTTGGTTCTCAATAGAATTCGTCCTCAGAACCTCTAGTTATAGCTAGTGTTGTGCCTATAACTTACTATCAGTGTGTAAAGTTCATACACACATGAAATTAATGTCCTTCACCTAAAAAGATGTGCAATAGTTGTAGGCATTACATTCATATGAAACATTTCTACCATGATATGTCTACTCCTTGATATGGTTAGCGGTCATCATCTCAAAATGATATTGTGGAATAGTCATATGCTTCTAAGACTATATGGATCCATAAATAGGCCTCATGAGTGTATCACAGTGATGCAGAAGATGATTTTTTGATGGAGGTAGATGCAGGTCTAGCGATAGTGATAGGTACCATAATTATTGAAACATCCATAAAAATTTCTTTATTCGATACTGGTGTTTATGACTTATTTATATCTAGTTGTTTTGTTGATATTCTGAACCTTTCAATATATTTAATGTCCTTTTTATGGATTTAGTGACACCTCTTGGAAAGAGAAAAAAATAAGGCATTCCAGTGTCCTTCTTGTCTGCTGTCAATAGATAGTACATAGTTAGTTTGGAATTTTATTGTTCTTGATTTGGATTTAAGTAACATCATCATCAAGATGGATTAGAACATTTATCATCATGAAGAAGTTTATGTTTATCATTGATTTGTATCATTTTATAGGGCTTATGGGATCTCATGGGTGTTTTAGGGAGAGTGGGATCCAAGTTTTGGTCATGCAAGACCTTCTCACCCAGAGCTTAGTAGTTTTTTGTCTAATATTATAGTTGATTTCAATGAAATTCCCTCTAATTTTTATGTTCCCAATGTTGTTATTTATTTTCCTAAATTTTTTCTAGATAATTTATATAGGATTCCTCCAGAGATAGGTAGAGTTAAAAATTGACATGCTACCATGTACACAGCCGATTTTGATACCTTCTTATCATATGGAACCAACAGCACTGAAAGATCTCAAGATTCGATTGGACGATCTGATGGAAAAGGGTTTTGTTCTCCCTATTGTTTCTACTTGGGTAGTCCCATTTCTCTTTTCTAAGAAGGAATATTTTTTACTTTGATTCTTAATAGACTATCATAAGTTAAAATGGGTAATAGTTATGAATAAGTATCGTTTTCCATGTATGGATTATTTTTTTGATTAGTTAAAGGGGGAAAGTGGTTTTAAAAGAATTATCTTCAGTCGAGATATCATCAGTTAAGAGTTAAAAATTCTAATATATTGAAGAATGATTTTAGGACTAGGTATGGCCATTTTGAATATCTTGTTATTCTATTTGGTTGAACAAATGTTCATGTAGTTTTTATGGATTTGATGAACTGGATATTCCATTAGTATCTTAACACATTTGTGGTAGTTTTCATGGATGATTTTTTGGTTTATTCAATTTATGAGCAAGATCACAAGAACCATTTGGGTTTGTTTCATGAAATCATGAGTATTCACCTTTTGTGTAGAAAGATTTCAAAAATTAAATTTATGGACTCAAGAAGTGAAATTATTGGGGTACATGATTTCTAAGAATGGATTATCAATTAATCCTGAGAAGGTAAAGGCTATTTTGTCATGGGAATAACCATGTAATGTCTTTGAGATTTCGATCTTCCTTTTTCTTTCTAGATATTATCAATGATTTTTTAAGGATTTATCAAATTTGGAATCACCTTCGACTACTCTTACCATGAAAGGGATGAAATTTATATGGTATGAAAAGTGTAAATCTTCATTTAATGATCTAAAAATACATATAAAATCAACTCCTATTTAGATCTTACATGATCCTGGTAATGTGTATGTCATTTTTTATGGTTCTTATATCACTGGTGTGGGTTGTATTCTTATAAGAGATGATTATATGGTATATTGTGGATCTCTTCATCTTCAAACAAATGAGAATAATTACCCCAATCATGATTTAGATCTTTCTACAGTTATGCATGCAATTAAGTGTTGGCGACACTCTCTTTTTGGGGATAGGTTCACAATATTTTCCAACCATAAGAGTTTGAGCAATATATTTTCTTATAAATAAAATAAATCTCAGATGAATATGAGGGGTGGAATACCTTCATATTTTTATCTTTGATATTACTTACACCTTGGGGAAGGGGAATGTAATTTCATCTACTCTTAGTAGGAAATTCCCATCGCAAGTTGTTCAGGAATCGAAGGAAGAGTGGAACCTTGTAGGGATTTTAACTCAGTTTCATATGGATGCATTGGAGGATGTTTTAGGTATGGTTATGACTGGGGTTCATTTATAAACATATATCATTGAGTTTATTCTATAGACCCAATAAAATGATGATAAGTTCAGAGGAATTCAAGAAAATATATATGGTGTGGAGAGAGTTTCTTGTTGGCCTTTCTCTTCATATGGTATTCTCAGTTTTGGAGATCAGTGTGTCATCCAAATATCTATGAGGATGTAGTTTTTGTTTAATTCTCATGTTTATTAATGTTCCATTCATTTATACACTATAAATATGTATTATGACATGAGATACTGATTCTAGTGGCTAGGTGTGAAGTGTGACATTACTGATTATGTGTCCCACTATTACACCTGCCAATAGATAAAGTTATAGCATCTAAAACCTTCTGGTTTTCTCTAGCCTCATTCAATGTTAGTTTGTAAATAGTATGAGGTATCCATGTAATTTTTAGTTGTATTACCATGGACTTACTGAGGAAATAATTATATTTGGGTGGTGATTTATCGATTGAAAAATCCAGATCACTTCATTCCGATCAGGGACACTACTAAAGTAAAAGATATGGGTAAGATATATGTACATGAAACTATGTGGTTACATGGGGTTCCTTATATTATTATTTATGATGGGGATCCTAGGTTTACTTCAAGGTTCTATAGAAGTATCTAAGAGGTGATGGGGACTTAGGTCTGGTTGAGTAAAACATACCATCCCAAGAGAGACAGTCATACAGAGCATGTTATTCAGATCTTGGAGGATGTGCTTCATGACCATATATTAGATTTTGGTGGATTGTGGGATATCCATCTAAGACTGGTTGAGTTCACTTATAATAATAGTTATTAGTCATCGATCAAAATGGATCCTTTTGAGGCTTTGTATGGCCATCTATGCAGATAGCCTCTTTGTTGGGTGGAGGTGGGGAATGCTTCTTTGGTGGGACCGAGTTTGGTTTAAGAGACATTTCCAAGGATTTAGGATGTATTTCATTGTACGGTTACATATTATATTTGACAGAAATATTATGCAGAAAAATGGAATCATCCTTTGGAGTTTTTCGTAGGTGACTAGGTTTTCCTTAAAGTTTCTTCTCGATTGGGTCACCATCGGCTTAGAAGTCAGGGAAAGTTGTCTTTAATTTATATTGGAGAATTTGATTTTAATGAGCATCATGGGAATGTTAATTATCTATCAACATTATTAGTTTAGTTAAATTCATGATGTTTTCCACATATCACAGTTCATAAAATACCATCTTGATCCCGCTCAAATTGTGAGACAAGAAGAGATTGATTTAGATCTAGATGTTTCTATTATGGAGAATGTAGTTGAAATCATTGAATATCAAGTGAAAGTCTTGTATGGGAATTTTATTCTGTTATTAAGAGTGTTATGGTGAAATAGATCATGTTATCATGAGAGTTTGGAGAAAAAGTCATTGATGAGGGAGTAGTGGCCTCACCTCTTTATAGGGATTCATTTTTCTACATGACTTCTTGGGGATGGAAAGTCTTATGGTGGGGAGTTTGCAACATCTCATTACTCACTTTAATACAATTCCCTTTTCTTTTATTATTTTACACTCAAATTCAGGTGTGTATAGAGACTCCCAAGGTTAAAGAACATTTTTCTAAGAAAAATGACCTAAATTTTGAGGATGTATGTTTTTTTGAATTAATGGAGTCTAGGTATAAATGTGTTAATGGCTTAGTGGGGTTATCCCTAAGTTCATAGAATTACCAAGGTGGTTTGGGTTTTTTTCAAGAAACTACTTTTTAAGTTTATAGGATAAATACACATTATTTCATGGGAGTACACGACATTTAAATTCTACAAGGAATATTCCATGAACCTAGTAAACAAAATGAAGGGAATGCATACCATGTAAATGTTACACATTGTGTAATGTAAAAAGATCAATTTTTAATAAAAAGGAAATGGTTTTTCTATTGTATGTGATCCTCATGGATTACATGACATGTAAAATGTTAACATGCTATATAAATATTGCAGATTAGGGTTTTAGAGAGATTCATCAATTGATTATTATTTCATTCTTCTCCAACCCTCCTAGATCTTGACCTAGATCCCTTCTCCAATGATTTTGAAAGCCTTCACTTGTACCTGATTGATTCATTTGGTATTGGATCATTAGGTTAATTTTATTCCATCTCTCTGGGTCAGAGATCCTTTTTTCTTCTTCATTGACTTTAATTGTGGTAGTGTCATTGCATTGTGTTATTGGTTTTGTTAGTCTAATATGGGGTTTCTTATTGTTTCCTTGCATATATTTCATGTGATCTTGTTCTAAGGGTCGATACTTTGTTGGTTGTGGTGTAGAAGGTGTGTGTTCTTAATTTATGTGTTGTTCCCTCTTATATACCAAGACTTATATTTAATTCAATCAATTATAATATTTTTAGATTTATTATAGGGCATATATTATTGTTGTTGTGTCCTTTATTGTGGTGGATTCCATTATGGGTATGTGTGACCTGAGTTTTGAGGTGGGTGGTTCCATCTCTTACCTGTCTTGGTAAACTATATTTCTATGGTTATTTTATAAATTATTTTATAAATTAAATGTCATGATTTACTTATTTTATTTGTGTGTGTGGAAATGATGTTTTTATAAAAGTTGGTTTTCCCCTAGTTTTGGTAAATGAAAAGAGGATTCAAAGCATTGTGAAATTATTTTTTGAAATGGTTTTCAAAGAATGGTTTGATGAAAATGGATTGATGAATTGATTTGAAAAATAGATCACATGGGAAGCCTTGGGTAATTATGTGAAAGGAGTAGTAATAGGCCTCATCCACTGTCGGAGGGTTTTCTAATGGGGATTTTCTCTCCTCCCTAGGGCAGTTGTTCTAGGGACTTATTATACCTTTTTGGGGGGTTCACTTTATGGGGTGATCATATTCTATCTAGACTCGATACATATTTCTAAAGGCATACTTGATACATATTTCTAGAGTCTTGATTCACACATGATTTTCTATGTTAGGTATGAGTGTTTTAGCTATCATGGCCTAGTGTGATCCTTGGCATGATGTTACCTGTGCTTTTGGAATATTTTGGCTATTTTGGTCTGTACTATTATGATTCTACTTCCATGGATTTTATATGTTATTTTATACCTAATTTTTTGTTTTTATATATCTAATATTATATATTGATATGAATTCTTTGAAACTAATTTACATGCTTTATATAGAAATGTGAAAAATGGGGAAATTAAATGATTTTCCATGCTTTTGATATAAAAACTATAAATTTTATATCATGCCTTGTTTTCTTTAAAGTTGATCACACTTGGATTACTGTATAGAGACTTTTTATAGAACACCTAGGTGAGACCATACTGAGCCTGTTAGCTCACACCCTGCATACCCCTTTTGTGGTGTACAGACCTGGTTATATCTTTTGATGCAGGGTTATGAAAGGAATCAAGTAAGGTGGTGAGTTTTTCTATCAACTAGGTTTGGGTAACTAGATGGTGATATGGTTCGGGTTTTCCCACACTATCACATGGATACTTTTAGAGTAACTGTTTTGGTTTTTTCATCCTTTATTATTATACTTCTCTCTTGATGATTGTTTTTCTACCTTTTGAGTTGTATCGATTCCTTTTTTTACTTTCTATTATGAAATATATATATATATGTATATATATATATATTTATGCTTTATTATATTTTTTTATTTATGTACATGTGTATATATTTCATGTTGTCCACTTCAGGTTTGGATAAATCATTACCTCTATTTGTTGTCAATGCTTGGGTGTTAGACTCCAGCCTGTGGGGATCAGGAATTCCCTTTTGGTATGAGGAAATTTAGGCCAGGTAATAGTTTGAGTGGGGATTCTATTCTAGTTAATCATAGATGTATATTATGAAATAAAAGTGGTAACACAAATCACATATTAATGCATTAAGTCATTATGAACTTATTAAGCCCCCACAAATCTCAAATATATGTTCTTTGTCTAGTTAAGGTAATTCTAAATAGTTATTATTTTTTCATGGTTTGGATAGAATTCCCTAAGGTCCAAATGAAAGGTATAGAGTAGCATGAATTTTTTCTAAGTATAATTATAGGGATCGAGTGGAAATTTCTCATTATGTTCTAAGTGATAAGAATCAAGTGACCCACATTCAACTTGTGCATATTCAAAAGGATTGGGTGGTCAATTTATATCATATATGGTCTCATAGGAAACATGTGACCAATATCCATCCCTTTAAAACACATAGTTATCAAGTATCCAACTTCAATCACATGTACACACATATGTATTGGGTGTCCAAGATCTATCCAATCCAATCATTAATACACCTCATAAATTCCCTCCCTCAACATGTGAATAGTTATCGAGTGTCTAATTCATCTAATATATTAGACACACTAGAAATTATATGCTCATGGAATAATGATGATGAACCTATGTATAACCCACCCCAATCTATAAATGACTGGGTGCTTAGTGTCCAACCCATCATACTCATGATTGGCTCTAAATATCCTTGTACTTTTAATTTTTATCCTCTTCATCATGGAAAAATATTCTTATCCACTCTTTGAGTGATCACCCAAATAGAATAATAAGTATCATTATATACCCCTTAACTAAAATAAACTTTTGAATTATATGTATTGAGTACCCCAAAATACTCTTCATGGGATTAGTGCACCCCATGCCTCAAATAACTAAACTTACACCTTTCTTACCCATCAAAAAATTTCAAATAATGAATAAAATACATTGATTATCCCAATATACTCAACATGGGCTTAACTATCTCAATATCAACCCATAACTCACAACAATCACCACTCTGTTGATATTATCATTTTTCCCATAACTCGTCGTTCTCATAAATTATTTCTACTAATAAAATTATTACTCACTTTCCAACATGATACATAATACTTAATAGGTCACCACTCATGGTCATAATAAATCACCCTTAGTCAATAAAATAAGTACACAATCATAACATTAGTTACCACTTAAATGGTGAAATCACCTAAAATTCTTACCCCTAGATCATCACATCCACAAGTACCTTGTAATCCACCACACAAAACTCTAGATGGAGCACTAAAACATTTAAAAAACATCTCCAAGTATAAAAAAGTCACTGAATATCAGTGATAGTCTATGAAAAATGTGGAGAGTCTATACTCTCATCGCCATTGAATATATTAACTAGATAAATAACATAATCAACATAAAATGTTAGAGTAATAACCATGAATTGTAGCTAAAATACAACCATAAATAATAAATAATATCAACATGATATGAAATAAATGATACACGTTATTAGAATAAATACATATAAGGATCACACACTGGGATGACCAATGATAAAATAAATTGAATATAAAAAGAGGGGGTGACTCAGCTATTAACTTGGGTCCTGTAACGACCTGAACCCGAACAACCACCTGAACAGTGCTAAACGGGTCGGGTGCTACTACCTTAAGCGCACCTCCCCGAACGTCAAAGGTTTCCGACTAGCAGCGAGGGTCTTATAGGTATAGTGGGGAGGCTATACCCTCTCAGAGGATAATAATAATGGTACTGGTCCAAGTATAACAATAAAGATGTATCAGAATAAATGACTTAGCATACTCGAACCAGACCCGCAGAACGGAAGCACATTCAATATCAATAAATTGCGGAAGCAATAAATATGAACAACAGCAGCAGAAATAAACACAAAATCATGTTGATCACTTGTAACTACTACTGAACAATAAAACATGCATCCAAAGCAGGTCATACATATCTAAATATAAAGGGATACAATGGCTAACCAACTGTATCTATAAACAAGCATTTTTATACAGGAAAGTATGAAAAACATAGAAAAATCCAGCTAGACAAGACCTCAAGGTCCATACCATCTCCATGCAACAGCTAATATAGCCCAGCTCCTGAAACTGGCCTCTTTCCTACACGTAAATCCATAAAGTTTGCACGTATCCCGAAGGGCCCGTGCAGGGTGTGAGACGAATCTCAGTAGGATACCACCCAACGGAGCATACCTAATATAAGTGTTTAAGTAGGCATGCATCTATAAGGAAAGCAGTAAACAGAACGATGCAAAAAAAAAACACAAACTCCACTGGTGCTCAGCAGCCACCATGGAGTGTCACCTGCTTCAGCCAACACTGGAATCTCTGTCATGTAACCCGGCACCATGTACCCCCTGACATCACGTCTCAAGTACCGAAGTCCTGAAGGCACACCTGAGAAACAGTAACCTGGAGGAACAGTGATGCCTGTCCTCAATAAGTAACTGGAGGGACAGCGATGTATGCCCTCAAAATAAGTAGCCAGAGGGACATCGATGTCTGCCCTCAAATAAAGTACCCGGAGGGATAGCAATGTCTGCCCTCAAATAAAATACTCGGAGGGACAACGATGTCTTCCCTCAAATAACGGTGAGCCTCTGCCCCCAACCCGATAGCCTCAATGTTATCCCCTGAAGGCTCCTCACCTTCCACATGGCTTCCTACAGAAATCACCCCCAAACCAATAGTACCTAAAACGCAACTAACGGGGGCCTCTACCCACACGAGTGGTCAAAACCACCTCATCACGGAGTCGCTCTCTGTGCACACTACTCAAAGTTTTTGGGTGAGTGGTAATCACCAAAATAGTACACAAGCCACAAAACCTCTGACACCTCATGTCCCTACAACCATGCCGCTCAAGTCTGATGGTCTTGCCATCCCAGTAACCTGGGCCATGCCTAACCTGACACTCATCCTCCCTCAAACCAACACCCATGATGCCCAATCTTGTGGTCAGAACCACCCAACATAACCTGGGTCAATCCCAACCTATGATTAGCATCACTCAACAACATCTGGGCCATGCCCAACACAGCCAAAAGGGTTCCAACATATGCAATTCAACAATTACATATATACACATTTAAACAAAACACAATAATAGGAAAAACAAACTAAACAGTTGAATTGCACTAGCCCAGTAGTTATCTAAAAACAGCATTGAGGTCTTTAAAGCCTCTAACAATTCATATGAAGGTTCAGTAAAATAAACTCAATAGTTTAGAACAAAACAATTCAATTAATACCATTTTGGTGCCCCCGGCCAAAAATGCCCCGATGAGTGATGGAAACTCACCCGGCCCCGATCAAGAAGCATAGGTAATAGGGTATACCCAAGGTTATCCCATATATCCATAAACAATGTAATATGCAATATCATATAAAAATGGGTCCTGCTCAAAATACCCGAAAACGCGCTGAAGGCTGCGTCACCTAAATGAATACAAAAACACAAAAAGGGGTATGCACCACCTACCTGAGACTCGTATGATGCTACTCCTCTGATGACATCCTCTGATTAGGTCTAAAATGTGGTAGATATACAAAATAATCAAAACTTCTCAACCCCCAATAACTCGTTCTAGAACAGAAATCAAACAAAAAAGCCCAAGAGAAATCAAGGTCTTTCCAAGGGGGTTCCAATGGATCAATTGGTGTTCGAATTGGGTCTCGGACGAAGTAACGGGAGGGGATTGAAATCCCGGTCGGCTCTCCTCGCTCAACCCAAAGGAAGTGTTGAGGTTCTGTCTCAATATGAGGCTACTGCCTGTTTTAGTGGGAAAAAAAAGAAACTACATGGCATGTACTTTAAGAACACGGCATGTATCATTTTACTATTTATATGACGGCTGAAATTCCACCGACTTACTTTCCATAACCTTCCGACATGAGTACACGGCGTGTACCTATGGGTACATGGTGTGTACTTAGTTTTTCTTCTCTTCTCGGCCGACCTACCCACACGCCATATATATCCCTCATACACAGCTAGAATACACGGCGTGTCCAAGAAGGACACAACATGTACTTGGTTTAAACAATTCTACCCGAGCAATAGGCCTACATTCCATGTATGGCCTCCACACGGTCAAGGGTACACGGCATATCGATAACTACATGTTGTGTAGTAAGAAATTTCTACACAGTCATCACACAGAATATACTCGGAAAGCACATGGTCGGCACTCGCCTAACCTAAATAGGGTGTGTACTTAAAAGTACACAGCGTGTAGTCTGGAAATTTCTAGAAATTGCCCAATTTCTCTAGTTTTCTCAGGGACAAGTCAAAAATTTAAACAGGGTTGGGATTTTGACCCATTCTTAAAACCTAGGTTCTTACAATCTCCCCACCTTAATATAGCGTGTCCCTGAACTATCAAATGAAACCCAGAGATGGCACTGAACATACCACCCCGATCAAAGTAACCCGAACTTCCCCAGTCTCAAAGGTCCTGGCTAAAATCCTCAAGGGGGATCCCCACCTTAGGAGTTTCCTAACTCAGTCTCAACCCAAAAAAACTCAAAACAAACAAAGGTTTGTTAACCTGTTTTCCGGACGCATAGTCCTTCCGTGACGCATCATCACCCCTACGCCTCATTGGTGCTCCTGTGTCATTCCCAACACCTAACGTATCCCGCACCGCATCGGTGTCTGCCTCCATGAGGTCCTGGTGCCTAGTACCTCAAGTAAACTACATCATCGATGCCTCGATGCCCAAGTCACCTCAAGTAACTTGCATCTTCGATGCCCCGATTCCCAAGGCACCTCAAGTAACATGCATCCTTGATTCCCCTGATGCTACGTATCTCATATATATATATATATATATATATATATATATATATCACGCACCTGATATGGTTTCAATCCCACTGACTAGCATCTAGTCAGTCCACATAGATCATGTGCATCATGTGCACTCAAAAACGGCCATGCCTCTACAGGTCATGCAAAAAAGGAAACATGGAAATCATGGCCACACCTGTGGTGTAACTCTAACCATCATCGGATCACCGGCCTGCTCGCCCTCTGGCAGCTCCATAGTGTGCACCTGGCCTAAAGTATGGCTGCCTAATGTCTGACCTCCCTGCGGTGCTGCTCCAGCCACCAGCCACTGACCCCTCAGCTAGATCCCGCTATCTCTATCACATCATCCACATGCAGCTGAACCTCAGATACCCTCTCCTAGTACCGAACTTGAACCAACTCCAGATGCCACCGTCTATCCTTGTCCCTACCTGCCGACTGTCTGAGAAGGATGCCTGCAGAACCTCTCCAGATGTCTGACCTGTCCACATGTCTGGCACTCCTTTGGAGGCCTATCGCACTGAGTCTAAACATGTCCCAGTTGTCCACACTAAAAGAAAACCACTGAAGAACTGCTACGAGGTGGTCTAGCTAAGTCCTTGTCTTAACTGCCCTATTGAAACTCATCCCATCCTCGCTTCTTGCTGTCTGAACCCTCACCTGAAGCCGTCATCCGGCCAACCCGAGGCCTATCCCTCTGGTTTCCCTCCTCTATAAGAACCTGATTCACCGCCTATGTAAAAGAACCCAGCCTAAAGATATTCACCTAGACCTGAATGGCATGTCGTATTCTATCCTCCAAGCGCCTCACCCCAGTCGCGTCATCTCTTACCATACTAAGTGCAAAGTGAGACAGCTCAGTGAAAGTAGCTGCATAGTCCATGACGGACATGTCTCCCTACTGAAAACTCAAGAACTTCTGAGCTCCCTCAGCTCTCAGTGTCTCTGGGTAAAAGTTCTCAAAGAACCTCTCCTTGAAGTCCTTCTATGCCAGTCCCTCGTGCCCGCGAGCCTTAAACTTCACATCCCACCAACGTTTTACTGGTACTCGCAGCATGTACATCTCCAGCTTGACCCTCCACCCTGGAGGGATCTCGAGCTGCTCGAAGAGCATCTACATACTCTCGATCCAGTTATCAGCCTCCTGTGGACCACCCTCTCCCTGAAAAAGCGTTGGGTGCTGCGACTGGAACTCCCGCATCAGATATGCCATAGATGGATTTGTACCCTGCACGCCTCTATCGATTCCCTGCAAGACACGCACCAGGATAGCTCAGAGCTACTCGTCAAGCCATGGTCCAAACGCTGCCAAACCCGGCTGTTGTCCTGCCTGCACTAGATCCTGAACCTGATCCTGTCCTTGAGCCTGTACAAGTGGCTCCTGCTCTGCCTGCACTGGATCATGAACCTGATCCTGCACCTGTGGCACTGTACCATCTCCCATCTGACGCTCCATCTGAGTCGCCCAAAAAGGAACCCACTGAATACCATAAATGGTTAAACATCCCATATATATATAACAATATATATTCAATGTCGATAAGGAAAGCAGTAAAAGGAAGTGCATAACTACTACCCTTACTCTCCCCCACCGCAACCCATGTCCATGGCATCCCAGCCTCATAGCCTCCTTACCTACCCCTCAACAGAGCCAAGTATCAAAAGTACCTCGGGCCATGACCGTCCTGACAACTAACATTGCCTCAAAACGACAACCAGGTCACCCAATCCTGATGATCAAAATCACCTCAACCGATAGTACCTGCCTTTTCGTACAAGAGCCTGACCCAAATACCCTATCACATGCAATTCTATAAATATATAAAGCATGGCATACACATTGCAAAAAACAAGAAATTCTATCAGGAATTTCACCTATTCACATTTCACGAATACAAAGCATGGAAATTGATATCATTCACATGGTATTATCACTTCACAAAGCATACGTGCAGTTATGAAATTGAAATACCCTAAAAATGTGCTTATCAAAATCCAAGCAAACAAGCCTTTCCATACCGAGCCAAGGTCCAATTCTCCCTTACCACACAGGGTCAAGGGTCACATATCACAATCAATAACATCACACACCAAGCGATCTACCGAGGTGGAAATCATATAAAATGTAATCTGAACAAAAAGAAAACAATAATTCCCACCCATGGAAACTTGGTCCATCCCTCATACCTGGGGTTACAGGCCCCCAAGAACAAGCTAGAAACCTAGTTTCCACTAACAACCTATCTCTAGTCTACCATATCCCAAATAGTAAATCCAACAGGAATAAAAAGAGAAGTCTTAATCTCATTAGTATCCATAAAAACACTGCTACTAAATCCCTATCAAAAACTCCTCTGATACCACTTTGTAACGACCCGGACCCAAACAGCCACCCGAACAGTGCTAAACGGGTTGGGTGCTATAACCATAGGCGCCCCTCCCCGAATGCCAAAGGCTTCCAACTAGAAGCGAAGGTCTTATAGATATAGTGGGGAGGCTATAACATCTTAGAGGATAATAATAATGGTACTGGTCCAAGTATAACAATAAATATGCAGCAGAATAAATGACTCAGCAGACTCGAACCAGACCCGCAGAGCAGAAACACATTCAATATCAATAAATAGCGGAAGCAATAAATATGAACAAAAGAAATAGAAATAAACAAAATAGCATGTTGATCACTTGTAACTACTACTGAACAATAAAACATGCATCCAAAGCAAGTCATACATATCTAAATATAAATGTCACCAATGGATAACCAACTGTAGCTACAAACAAGCATGCTGATACAGGAAAGTATGCAAAACATAGTAAACTCGAGCTAGGAAAGACCTCAAGGTCCATACCATCTCTATGAAACAGCTAATACAACCCAGATCCTGAGGCTGGCCTCTTTCCTGCACGTAAATCCATAAAGTCGTCATGCATCCCAAAGGGCCCATGCAGGGTGTGAGATGAATCTCAGTAGGATACCACCCAACGATGTGTACCTAATATAAGTGTTTAAGCAAGCATGAATCTATAAGGAAAGTAGTAAACATAATGATGCAAAAACAAACAAAAACTCCACTGGTGCTCAGTAGACACCATGGAGTATCACCTGCTTTGGCCAATGTCAGAATCTCTGTCATGTAACCTGCCACTATGTGCCCCCTGACACTGCGTGTCTCTAGTACTGATGTCCCGAAGGCACGCCTGAGAAACAGTAACCTGGAGGAAAAGCGATTCCTTTCCTCAATAAGTAACCGGAGGGACAGCATTGTCTACCCTCAAAATAAGTAGCCGGAGGGACAAGTATTTCTACCCTCAAATAAAGTACCTGGAGGGACAGAAATGTCTACCCTCAAATAAAGTAACCGGAGGGAAAAAAATGTCTGCCCTCAAATAATGTCGAGCCTCTTCCCCCAACCCTATAGCCTCAATGCTATCCCCTGAAGGCTCCTCACCTTTCACATGGCTTCCTACGGCAAGCACCCCCAAACCAATAGTACCTAAACTGCAACTAATGGGGGCATCTACCCACACGAGTGGTAAAAGCCACCTCATCACAGAGTCTCTCTGTTTGCACACTACTCAAAGTTTCCGGGTGAGCGGTAGTCACCAAAATAGTACCCAAGCCACAACACCTCTGACACCTCGTTTCCCAGAAACCATGCCGCTCAAGTCTGATGGCCTTTCCATCCCAATAACCTGGGCCATGCCCAACCTGACAGTCATCCTGCCGCAAACTGACACCCATGACGCCCAATCTCGTGGTCATAACCGCCCAACATAACCCGGGCCAAGCCCAACCTGTGATCAACATCACTCAACAATATCCAAGCCATGCCCAACACAACCAAAAGGGTTCCATCATATGAAATTCATTAATTACATATACACACATTTAAACAAAACACAATAACAGGAAAAACAAACTAAATAGTTGAATTTCACTAGCCCAGCAGTTATCTAACAATAGCACTAAGGTCTTTAAATCCTCTAACAAGTCATATCAAGGTTTAGTAAACTAAACTCAATAGTTTAGAACAAAAGAATTCAATTAATTTTATTTTGGCGCCCCCGACCAAAAATGTCCTGATGAGCAATGGACACTCACCCAGCCCTGCTCAAGAAACACAGGTAACAGGGAATACCCAAAGGTATCTCATAGGTCCATAAAAAATGTAATATGCAATATCCGATAAAAATGGGTCCCGCTCAAAATACCTGAAAATGCGTCAAAGGTTGTGTCACCCAAATGACCACGAAAACACAAAAAGAGGTATGAACCACCTACCTAAGACTCGTACGATGCTACTCCTCTGATGACAGACTCCAATTAGATCTAAAATGTGGTAGATATACAAAAGAATCAAAACCTCTCAAACCCCAATAACTCATTCTAGAACAGAAATCAAACAAAACGGCCCAAGAGGAATCAATAACTTACCGAGGGAGTTCCAACGGATCAATCAGTGTTCGAATCAGGTCTTGGATGAAGGAACGGGAGGGGATTGAAATCTCAGACGGCTCTCCCCGCTCAACCTGATAGAAGTATTGAGGTTCTACCTCAATACGAGGCTACTGCCCTTTTTAGAAAAAAAAAAAGAAAAGAAACTACACGGTGTGTACTTTAAGTACACAACGTGTATCATTTTACTGTTCATATGACGGCTGAAATTCTATCGACTTACTTTCCAAAACCTGCTGACAAGAGTATACGACGTGTACCTAGGGGTACATGGCGTGTACTTAGTTTTTCTTCTCTTCCTCACTGACTTACCCACATGCCATTTATATCCCTCATACACTGCTAGACTACACAGCGTGTCCAAGAAGGACACGACGTGTACTTGGTTTAAATGATTCTACCCGATCAACAGGCCTACATGCCATGTATGGCCTCCACATGGTCAAGGGTACACTGTGTGTGAATAACTACACACCGTGTAGTAAGAAATTTCTACACAGTCATCACACATAATGTACTCAGCGAGCACACGGCCGGCACTCGCCTAACCTATACACAGTGTGTACTTAAAATTACATGGTGTGTAGTCTGGAAATTTCCAAAAACTGCCCAATTTCTCCAATTTTCTCAGAGACAAGTCAAAAATTCAAACAGGTCCAGGATTTTGACCAGTTCTAAAAACCCGGGTTCTTACAAGTCCCTCCATGAAATAGTATTCTAACCTCCATCCAACTACTCTTGTAGGATCACCCATACTACATATCACCTAAAATTAAAACATAATTTTTATTTACACATTGGGATTCCCATGCAGGATGTGAGCATAAAACTCAGTAGGTTCTCTCGAGGTGACCCTTATATACTAAATCATATATATTGTATTCATATATAGTAAAACGAACAAGGAAGCAGTGTAAATCATGAAAGAACCTATGTCAGTCCATCAGGTACTAACCATGCTACCCAGACACTTGACCTCACCTACTTCATCCAATGCCCGTGATATGTCTATCATAGACACATTTCATCAGAACCCCATTAGTGAAAGGCATCCCAATAGTCAGTCTCAAACATATAGAAACCCATATAATAATGGAATTATAGTAATTAGTCCTAGTCCTACCGATTACTCATCATGTATAACAAGAAATTTAATGAGGGCATCTTTATTTCCAACATTTATCACAGGAAAAATAATCCACTTCGGGTATGGTCTAATGGACATGTATCACAACCATCAATTAACATCAAAAGTGATCTAAGGAGGGAATCTCAATATTCATCCTCCTATAAAATCCAAACAACTCTAACACAAGGAATTTCCCATAACTAGTCACATAGATATTAGGAATTATCAAAAGAGGCTTATGGAGGGAATCTCAATAGTCAACCTCTCATGTGAATTGAACCACACTGGCCTATGGTAGGTCCTATAGATAAAAACATATCTAGAACTTGATAAAATATGAGCACCTAGGTGGTGTAACTATACACCTTGTTCCCTAGGTCTTCAAACCTCAACTTCATCTTCTACAACAACACCATATGGTCATGATATGAGACAAATATTGATAGAAAATCCCCATTCTAGAACTCAGCTAGTCTCTAGACCACACCTAGAGCTTCATTAGAGTGTAGAAAGTATAGTTCAACATCACCTTCCCTAAGCAGCCACACCACCCATAACCATCTCAAACATAAAACTTAGATAAATATTATCCATAAAAAACTCATTCCCTTATACCACACTCATATAATATTCCCCACTTAAGTCGTGAACTATCCCGGTCTAAATAGATGACCCATCCCCTTCCCATCATTTTTTACTCACTATGTTCATACATGGACTAACCAAAACCAACTAAATTTTTCTAATTTGTACCCCTTAAGAAACTATATAATCCTTAAATGAACTTCTTATAGGTATCCATGCTTATCTTGTGATTTTTCCCCACTCCTTCAGAATCTCCATAATCAAGAGTGCCCATTCCCCCACTTATAGTCTCCAAGTGTGACCAGGAACACCCTAAGAGAATGAATATCCTCATCCATGATCCACTCACATTTATAACCCAATTAAAATGGATTGTCATGGTCCACTGAACCCATTTCCTTATCTCACTCCTCTCACTCAAAGAGTTACAAGGTTATAAGACTATCCCCATAGCCTTTTCCACAAAATTCTCTAGCCTTGACATAGACTAATCTATTATTCGATAAATAGCCACATGAAATACCTTTGACCACTCACTAGGTATCACACTTTACCATTAATGATTCATTCCAGAGGCTAATACCACTTTGGGTTCCTTTAAGAAATTGTATTCATCATGCCCCTTGGTGACATAACCACCCTACATCTCTCAATTCGCATATCATGCATGGAACACTTTATTAATTATCTAAATTATTAACCTAAGTATATACCATCATCCTAGTCTCATAATTCCCATTAGTAGATTACCAATCCTAACACATACATGCAATAGACATGAAAACATGCATATGATTTAGAATTAAATAGACTACCTGATCGCGTTGTCGAGCGCGTCAAATTAGTTGTTTAATTTTGACTAGAATTTCTGCAGTATAGCAGCAACCCTAGGTCGTCTCTCGATAGATCTTTAGGTCATTAATTTAAAAAGAGGGTTTTGATTATGAAATTATAAGGTAAATTAGTTTTTTTAAAACTTGGGGGTTTGGTGTTTAAAGATGAAAATAGAAAATGAAAGCGATAAAACAATGTAGAGATTAACAGAATTAATTAAGTGTGATCTACCCGGGGTACTCTCATGATGTTTATCCTTCATCGGTTCATGATATAGGGTTATGATCTTTTAATCCCTGGTTTTTAACACCTAGAAATATAATGTTACTGATTTTATACTAGGATACCTCCTAGGGTTTAGTCAAAAACACACAATGATTCACCGGACACCGCCGATGATTGGGTGAATTGTTTTTGACTTCATAACCAAAACTCACCAAGGAAACACACGAAAAACTCGATGCTCTATCCAAGTTTGTATGTTATTTCTTTGTGATACCATGACATAAATTTACATGGCCTTTACAGTGCTTGTGTGAGTTCTATTGACCAATATGAACCACACAAGCACTGTAATTGAAAGGGGGAAAAGAAAGTGGTAAACGGTGTGTGAAACATCACATGAATGGGTACCCCCAAACATGATCATATGAGTTGAGCATGACATACCAGTACATAACTCAATAAAATAATAATAGATGATGATTAAAAACAACACAACAACCTTTAATTCAAAATATCATTCAAATATTACAAATATGAAGCTTGGGGTTTACATCACGTTCCTCCCCAGGTGATCACAAGGGGTTTAGAAACCCATGAGGGAGGAAGAAGAGAAAGATGTTGGGGTAGAACTTCCCATAGCCTCCAGAACTGATAGGGATGTTGAGAATACTCCTTGGGGAATCCAAAATGGCAGCACCTTGCCTCCTGGCCGAACTTGAAAATGGGGAGCCCAAGGTGCCATTTTATAGTAAAATTGGAAGGTGGTTTTAGGCACACAGATTTCTTCAATCCAATTGTAACATGTGTTTCGTCCTTCATAAAGTCTTATCCCACTTTGGAGAAAATAGAAAAGTTTTATCCCCACCTCTTGTATGTCTCCACCGAAATTTTGGCACCATTTGGACAAATACAACTCAAGATATTGATAAAATACAGAACGCCACTTTTGACTTTGTGCATATTCGGTGGCTTGGACAGATTGTTTCATATGGTCCCCATAGAAGCCGAATCATGATTGGGTTCCTTAATATTAAATGTAACCTATTAACTTTTGGATCGGCCCACAAAATTTCATCCCATTTGGATTCACGGATTTTGCGTACTATTCAAAACAGTGGACAGATGTCCATGGATCCATGAATTTTGGCCCATTTTTCTTCCACTTCATCAAGGGCCCTCCAAATCACCTCCACCTACATTGAAATAATAAAAACAAGTAATATTTCCCATTATAATATTGATTAAAATTAATTAATTTTTTCAAACATAAATTTCAATTTATTATTATATTTGGAATATTCATTACAAAACTAGTTTAAAATAGCAGTGTAAGGGTGGAATAAAACAGTGTATCGTGGTACGATCACTACCAATCGATAAAATTGAGTTACCATTATTAAGTTATGATATACATTTCCATATTATATCTTAACAAACTCTACCACTCTCTCAAGACCCTATATCAATATAAAGGCCTCAAAAATTAATTGTAATCATTTATAATCAATTATTCAATTTAAAACAATGAGGTGTAGTCAATGAAAACTCCCCAAGCAACCTCTATAGACTGAAACATCAAGAAACATCACCCTAAAATCTCATAGAAATATCCTAGTAATTTTATAAACAAAATCCCCATTATATGAAATAAAATTAGTTTCAAATTCCATACCAAATTAATGAAACCCTAGAAAAATACAAACATGATTTTCCACAAACAAAATGATGTGAAAAGAGCAATATATCCCCTCTTTAGATGTATTCAAAACAATGAAACATGTATCCCCATCACATCAAGATGATTCCGCCATAATTGAGTGGATTAATCATTAAAACCCTAGAAAGAACAACCCAAAATCATATAAGAGAGACAAGGATAATATGAAGAGGAGAGGGAGGAGTTTACCTAGCTATGGAATTCCAAAAAAGCCCTAATAAACCAAAATAAAATGGGAATGAATGGGGGATCCAATAGAATAAAAAAGAGGGATAAGATGGTAAAATGGACTCCCTTGAGAAACTATATATCTAAAAAAGGATGGGGGTCAACCTAGAAATTATAGGTGTTACCCTTCTTATAAACTTGGATTTTGCTAGTGATTTATCTATCAAGGATACTCTAGTGGATGCATCACATAGTTTCTATAATTTTCTAGTTGTCCCTGATAGAAGAATATAAGAAAGTAGGGCTCCCATATTTCTTAATGCATCCAGCTGACATACAACTCCTTAAATATCTCCAAATACTCATAAAAATTCTCTCTAGAAGATTTTTCAAATGGTATACATCCACTTCCTGATGGTTGTGCTCCTGGAGGTACAGAAGTATCTATAATTAGAAAATATATGAATGTCATAATAGTCATGAACTTCCCATAATCATAGGTTGTTCAACCATTCTTTGGAATCTCCTTCAATTGAAATGGGGAATTCCCTCCACTTTAATTTCTCTTTAGTAACTCCAATTGGTTTCAAGATTGAGAAAACAAGTGTGAACTCATTTATGGACTTATTTGGGTTTTCACCTAGAATTACATAGAACTCTGGTTGAAATTGGATTAGACTAGTCTTAAGTTCAGAATTATTCTGTAACAAAGGCATGACAATATGACTGTTTTGATTAATGAGATATGGCTCACATAGATCTCTCAAGGTCTAGTTTGGGTTGGTTTTCATGATTAAAACATAAAAGTGATCACTAGAAGGATCACATGAGTCTTTAAAGGATACATAATCAAATTTATATTGCTTATTTAAATGTATAAATTTAGTTAAAAAAGTTATTTAAATTTCTGGTTCAAGGGTGAATAGTTTGTTACTTAAATATCAGTTCATGGGATTTTTAAAGTTAATTTTTTCTATATTTAGAACCTCCTCCTTTGAAATAGATTTAGGTCTTGACACTCAACTATTCATGGGGTATAGAAAATAAATATTTCTAGGTTAAATTATTGTGATAGTGGTAACCCTATGGTGGATCCAGAGAGGAGTACTCAAAAATTAATTGCCTCTTAAGGGGAAAGGGAGGTTTTAAGTTTTTTGGTTTAATATCTAGGAAAATTGAATGAATAAAATAGATTAAAATGAATATGATAAATAAAGTGATTGGATTAGGGTTATATTTACAGTTATAATTTCATTATTATCTTTAAAAGGGTTTCACTTCCATTCTTATTAAGTGATAAGTGAGATATTTCTCAATTGATTCATCAATAAAACTGGTTTGAAGTTTATTGTTGAAACTTACCTAACAACAATTACTGCTCGGTTATCCCTCATCCTGTGTAACAAAAAGGTTAGTAAACCACTCTGAAACTACCAATGAAATATAGAATCATTTATTGGTATTCCTTGTAAATTCATAAGTAACTCCCTAACTCCACACACATGCCAACAATTTCTAGAAACCTAGCTCTTAAAAACCTATTACTTCAATATAACATTCCATGGATGATGATAGATTATAAATTATAAAAATAAGTAGTAAATAGTGAAAAAATTTAGATCCTTAAAAACATATGCATAAAAATTATTAAACAACCACTGAAGACCAAAATCAATCAACAAAATAAAGTGTTATTCATTAAGGTGAAAAGACTCAAGCATTACAAAGGATCTACTCCCCTTCCCCAACCACACAAGATTTACCACTCCATTATAAGGATAATAGAGATGAAGTATAAAGCATAATATATTTCAATTTATGGAAAAATATAAAATGAATTAAAAGTAGTAAACATCTGGAGAAATCCATGAGCCCAATCCTCCCCACAAAACCCTATCTTTCATGTGGGGGGCAGTGATTTTATTGTTTATTTGAAGATGTTGTAAAAATATAATGGATATTGTAATTATATTTAATTAATACAATGTAATAATATCTTAATTATGTGAATGTTTTTATTTTTTACTATAAATTAACTTTTTCCTCTTTTTTTGACTATTTTAGTTTGGTGTGATATTATACTAAATTATTATAGCTAAATATTGTGTTTGTAAAAACTATAATTTAGAAAAAATAAATAAAATCTTTTATTAGTTATAAAAAGGCACTAATAAAATCCACCTTTTATCACCAATAATATAACACTAATAAAATACCCCTTTATCAATTTTTTTAGAAATGATAAAAAATAGACAACTTTTATTTGAAGAAAATAAATAAATTTATTATTTATTTAAATGTGTTGTAAAAATAAAATGTATATTGTAATTATATTTAAGTAATAACATGTAATAATATCTTAATTATTTTATTTTTTTATTTTTTTACTATAGATTAACTTTTTTTATTTTTTTACTATTTTAGTTTGGTATGATATTATACTAAACTGTTATAGCTAAATATTGTGTTTGTAAATACCAAAGTTTAGTACAAATAAATACTAGTAGTAACCAGCCTAATCTCCAATCTTCTCCAAGTGACCTGAAAATAGTTTATATAACATAGGGTTAGTATAACAGTATACTTAGTAGAATCCTCCCCATATCCTCTCATGAAAAATTAAATAAAGCATGCTAAAGCACAGTGAACAACAAGTGAAACTAACTGGCCACTTAAACAGGTATACTATGTTCCCAGCTTCACCATGGCTACTTAGAGACAGGATCTACATAATTCAACTCCATTCTGAAAGGAACATCGACCAGTATCTTCACACATCTTCCTTGATGGGATAGTCCAAAAATATGTCTGAAACATCCCCCTTGAAGGGATAACCCACGCACATGTCGACCAAGTGTCTAAAGCATCCCCCTCAAGGGATAGTCCATATGGATCAACATGCACACTCAATTGGAAAGACAGAGGAGTAACACATGCAATAAAGTATACAAATGACTGATCAAACATTATGTCATATCAAGAAAGAGTCGTAACCATCACAATCTACATGGTTTTGACTGATTCCCTTATAGTTCTCTTGGTTATAACTGATGTTTTCCTACTATAAATTATATCTTGACAATATCAATTCTTATACATATCATTGAATATGTGATTAATCTATCACTAAAGCATATGGAATTCAAATCACTATTTTAATCTCCTCCTATGTCCTGAACATCTCTACCTAGAGAGAGATATTCCATGTGACACTGGTAACAATTCTCTCTTAAATTGTTCCAACTTGTATTTTTAATACTATATTAGTATATGTATGATTTATTAGGTCTAAGAAACTGTTAAATCTACCTCAGTAAATATCATTCACTTGAACTCTGGTTTCTACTTTAATTCAATCTCTATAGATTTATTTTTATCCTGTTCTTAACTAATAGTAAGACCAATAGTTATTTTCCATATGCTAACAAACATATTTTAGTTAGAAAGCAATGGAACCCCCACTAACCCCTTGTAGAAACATGGAAAATATTAATTCCGATTGAATATTATATGATCTATTTTCTTACTTTAATCCTAAACGATATTTCAGTAACTTTCACCCTTATTAGCATTCTCAGATTTCACCATCCTTTTATGGTTGTGTTGTATAGACATCTACCATGATTGGTGGTCTTGACAACCAATTCTCAATTATATGGTCATAAAAATAGATATGATGATTAAAATTATAATGGATTTAGGCATAACAACTTGGTATAACCAATTGATCCTTATTGGAACCACACTTGTACCATCCATGTATAGTCTCATTTGAATACCCACCATAGTATTCAAATTATTAAGTCTCTTATACTATGATACATGGAATATGTTATTGAATTTATATTTTCAATCTTAGCTAATTTTCATATACTGCTTACTTGTTGGAATCATTATTCTCAATGAATAATGTATCACTGATCGTAGTGAATATAACTCTATCACCATGTTTTTATACTTCCTATGTAGTATGTTTCTATGGAACATTCCCTTTTTCACAAGGTCTTGTGAAACTTGTTCCTATGTCAACTATTTGTGTATCTCTAGAATTGACTAAACTAAAGTCAATCTTTCTCCCACTATCTCAAATAGAGATATGCACCCCTTAAAATAAATATTTTCTATAACTTGACTATATCTTTTATATCATAGGGATTTCTAAAATATTCTTATAAAACTTTATAATGATTACTATAGATGAAAATTGTGTTTTTTCTTGAGTAAATTTTGTTTATATATTAACAAACTCTTTGAATATAAATACATTTTCTTAATATATAATGGATTTATATCATACTATAACTCATATGATATCCTTTTTCATGATAGTTGACATATGATTATGGTATAACATCATTATTTGTGAAGTATGTATTTAAAAAATGGAAGTACCTGAAATACATGATTTTTAACATTAAAGATCCTTTTACTTACATCATGACTTTTATGTATATAAAGAAATGTGCATTTAGGAATTTCTCCATGCTACATTTTTTATCAATATTAACATGTAATACTCATAATAAATCCTACTTACTATCATCATAGCTTTGATGTGTATAGGGTAATGTGCATTTAAGAATAACTCAATGCTACATTATATTGATTGATGAATGCTTGGTTAAGATATTATTCAACAGACCAGTCGGAAGCCTCTCATGTCTTATGACCGGGCATATGTCATACTTTATTTTCACACTCTTTAAACAATTAAAGGAATCTTATGAAGTATACTTACCACTAGTTTACTCTTGGAATAGTTCACACTCTCTAGCTAAACTAGTTCTGGAAGATTTATGGATTGTATTTATTTCTAAAGGTTTCTTTATCCAAAACTAATTACATCGGTATATTGATAGTACCTAAGGTCTTTAACTTCAAAGAGTATAAAACCATACTGGGTATATCCTTGAAAACTATTTATTTTTTCTTGATAAATTATTTTATTGACACAACTAGTTATATTAGTCTTACATTTTATATTCATCACATATTACAAATGATTCATGTATCATTGAACTATAACTTAAGTATTCAACACCACAAAAAACATTCATTATGAAACTTTAAAAATTTCTCCTTGTGTCCAATAGACACATGAGATTAATGTTTTAGTGATACTCCAAATGTTAAACTAGAATAAATAAACTTGGCAATATAGAATATGTGTACTTCTCACCAATGATTTAGGAAACACTTTTTTCTTAGCTTCTTGGAGAACACATCTTACTTATAGTAACGTTTCTTTACTTACTTGGTTACTGTGTATAGATACACTTACATGACATGAATATTTTATTTAATACCCAAGAAGTAAAACTGAAACAATACTTATATTTGATGAATATTCCTGAAGAATAAGTGACTAATTTTTTCTTCAATTTAGTTAATTTCATTTAAACTTCCATAGATATATGATATGCGAAGCAAATAACCTCATGTTTAATACCTCTTTTCTTTGAAATAAATAGAAAAGGTTCCATTAGTATGATATTTTACATTGGCATTTTCACCTTTTCTTTCATCTTGTTCACCATAAGAACTAAATATTAAACTCTTTCGAAGTTCTTATTTCTTATAAAACCTTACCCAAAAGGTAACGAATCATGTTTATCTATACTTTTTGTTTTGTAATATTAAATGAAACTAGAGAAAATGGGTGAAAATGATATTGGAATAGGATGTATTTAAATATAATAATATTACTCTTAATTTACACAAATCCAATGTAATCATTACCTATTTATATATGTGCTTCTCTTTCCCCTTGCAAACTTCTCAGAGATGAGAAAACATGTAAAATCATCCATGTCCTGATGTTGTATCAAAAACTCACATTGGATGTTGATGATAGAATTATGATATAAACATCATATGTGTCATACATGAGTCTTATATAAGCATGTTTTTAACACTCTATCTTCCTGAGATAGCTTGATAGGTATTGGGGACACCAGCACCTTAAATATCTATTGGCATGGTACTTTGCACAAGTGCATGTACTACTCTTGGAAATTCATGTTGGATAGTACATTAACTTTTTTCATTTTTTATCATAATGTACTTGTGGTATTACTTTCCATTTATCTACAAAAATAAAATCTAGCATATTTTACTTTTATCCTGATTACTATCAGACATTTTCAAATTATTAATTTTAAATGTCTCTAACTATTTTATTGAATTATAGAAGCCCTTTGTACTAGAATCAGAGTGCTTTGTTGTTTGATTATTCTTTTGGAAAGTATCCTTGAAACCCCTCCTCTTAATCTACAATATTTGTCTATTCCACTACTCAGAGAGTCCAAGGTAGGCACTTATCCGGTCAACCACATTAACTCACGGCTTCTTGATCTGTTGAGTGGGGTTTCATCTCCAGCAAAGAATTAGTTTCTATTTCTCAACACTTTGCCTCTAAATTTGCAACAATATAACTTTGGATATCCCATTACTGCCAACTTTAGTTAAGTTGACTCACCACTCTCATAATAACTCCCCAGTAGTATGAGGCACCCTCAACTTTGGCTGACCAAGCACTCCGTATACCCAATTTTTCTCAAATTTAGAGATGGAAGGCATTTGATGACTTAATATTTTCTTTGAGGAGTTTTGTAATTTAATATTGGAGAATGTAATCCTTTTATATTTATCATTCTCATTCTATGTGATCGCACTCACAACTTATCGTTGCTTTTAAATAGAAAACATTCACTATACATGTTTATTTTATCTTTTCATGCTTGTTTATTATTATACTATGTGATTGTGTGTAATAAATACACATTCACAAAATAATAAACCATGAACATTATAAAATAAAAAAATAATGATGTGATCATGAGCCTTTAACTATTGGTTAATCCATCGAGTGAATAATGGATTTACCAAAACCCAAGGGGAATCCCTTAAGTCAATACCTAACTTGAATTACAGCACCCGCAACTTTCATGCACTTTACTTGTTTGTTATAAACTGGCTCTCAACTCAAACTACATCGCCAAAAACTCCTCTGATCATTACAATGTATACTCACACATAGGTGAGGGGAACTTGGGGTGTGAAATTACATTTTATCACTTAAATGTGGACACACAAACCCTTATTCAAATTAAATATGGAGAGATGATCTGTAGATCATCAAAATAAAATAATTTTTACATTTTATAAAACATAAATTAAATAATTAAATTAAATAAATAATAAACCAAACATGCACAGGTCGGTATCATCTGCTAATCAGTCAACATGAAATAATATTTCATAAGAAAAATTAAATTTTCTAAAATTCAACTCAAAGGTATTTTTTAATGGGTTTACTTGCATTAAAATAATTTTAATTAATTATAAATATGTCACACAGAAACCGAAATAATTTTATTAAATCCCAAAAAATTAAATTTAATTCCTGAAAAAAAAAATATAATTTTTTGAGGTTATTTGGACCTCAAGTAGATCCCCAAAAATTAATTTAGGACTAGTTATGGGTTAAATGGGTCAGGCCGATCGGACCTGGACCAAATTGGTCTGGCCTGAAATGGGATATCCATTTAAAGGAAATATTATATATATATATAATAAAAATCTTACAATGGAATCTTTATCCATTTTATATATATATTTTAAGTAAACTTCCATCGAAATCTTTGAATAATCTTCCAAGGGAAGCTTTGTGCATTTAATTTAACAAGCTTCCAAGAGAAGTTTTAAACTAGTTTTCATGGGAATATTTATCATTTTAATTAAATAATATTACATGAGAAGCTTTAAACTAACCTCCATGGGAATATTTTCCATTTAATTAAACAATTTTCCATGAGAAGCTTTAAACTAGCTTCCATGGGAAGCTTTATCTGTTTAATTAAACAAACTTCCATGGAAAGCTTGTATTTCCAATGAACTACCCCAACCAGCTTCTAGTATATTCGGTTACCACTCAATGTGCTTAAATTTCACTCCAATTAAAGATCCATCACAATGGTTTCCAATAAAATGAAGAAAAAATTAAAACTTTAATTTTCATAGTAACCATTACACAAAACCCATTGATCTTCGATCGGTCATATCTTGGTGATAAAAACTTAGATCGATGTACCATCAGTTGAGTTGGGACCGTATCAAAACCCTCTTTCTGAATCATAGAAAATTTAATTGAAATTTTATCATTTTAAACTTAAATAATTACACATTCTCTCTAATACCAATTAAAGGAACCCATAGAGAAAAAGAAGCATAAAAGAGGTGAAATTTAAAATTTTGGGTTTGGATTCATTTTAAAAACATATAATCCTCTTAAACTCTTTCCTATATTTCTAAAAGGATCATGTTTAATTCAATTTAATCATGAAAAAATAAAAACAAATGAAATCTTAAAAGGCACCTCATTCATTTGAAGTCATTAGTTTGATTCACTCATCATCGATGTGTTGTGACTGTAAGATGCCAAATTAGACGCCCTCCATATCTTCCACGCATGATCCATAATTCCAATATCATCAATCTAAGTTTCCCATCTGCTAGCATGGGAAATCAAAGAGATTTAGGATGTCCCTATGATCGCCTAGAGAACGCAGACTCGATCGAGAAAGAGAGATTGATCTGACCTTGTTCTTCCTTCAGTATCTCTCTCTAAGAACTTTATAGGATATGAGAGGAGAACTTCTCTACCTAAATTCATTCAAAAGGTGGAGCTTATAATTCAAGAGGCTAAAATGATATTTTATACTTAAGTTATACTTTCCAAAATTTTACTTTGGTCCCTAGAAAGTAATAACATTTATTTTAGACCTTTTCGCACATATAAAACTTAGAAACTTGTCATAAATGTCACAAATATTTTATCACCCACTTATAACACAATAAAATATTACGTGATAAAATGAAAACCATTAACTTTCTTATAATATATAAAATAATTTAACGAACCTTGAACATCCAATGTTCGTTCAAAAAAATTATATTTTTCTCATATTAACATTTCTGATCAAATAACATGTGAATAACCTGATAAATACATTCAATTATCATTATTCTAAACTTGAATAATATAATTTAATTATTTTTATTTTTAATTATTCAAACTCAGACATTCGCTAGCCCCCACATGTGGGGGACACTTCATCCTAAACTACTATTCATTAGAATGGGTGGAACTTGTGGATACACTAAATGTGTGACCCTCTAGGTCCTTATCTAAATAACAGTGAGTCCAAACCACAGACCAAGAGCAGAGTTTAGAAACCCATCATGTCCCCTAAGAAGATAAGTAATGTCATAGATATGACTCCCTCCTACGAACACTTACTATGCAATATAATCTCTTTGTATCATGATATCTCATAAATCATGATGCACACTTGTGACATCATCCTTTTGTTTCTTTATATATTTCATGACCTTACTGGATAGACTTACCTTCTTGAACCATGGCCATGGATTTATGAAGGTACTACCATCCTAGTCAACCTAGGCCCATGAGATATATCTTCCTTAACTTAGAAATGAAATAAATTATCTTGAACATTCAACCAATGTCATACCACCAATGATTCACCCAACAAAAACTACCTCTCCACGATTTCATTATCATGGTTTTCTCCTTGCATCAAAGTATGCGATCAAATTGCACACACTAATAATGATCACAATTCAGGAGACCAATACACATGTTCATAGATAGGAACAACCAATGAAACCCAAAACATGTGGTGTTCCAATTGGCGGGTCTATCCTCATGATCTCACTACTAGAGATCACTAAGTGAGAACTTCATGAGAAGAATTATCAATAATTATGATCCCCCAGCACTTGATAGTCAAACATAATATGTGTCCTATGAGTATGATGTATCAAGACCATAGGAAATATATATTTAAGATTATTGGAATAGTATCTCAAGGTTCATATTATAGCTTGGAACTGTTATAACCTTTTGATACAACACATAATCTATGGAAATTACCATGTAAATAGTGGATGAAAAAATATCAAAACTATTATGGTAAGAATAAATAAACACACACACACACACATATATATATATATCAATATTTATGCATGTAATGGTAATCAAAAGTACTTTTCAAGTTGGGTCTAGGGAACCCACTATTACAATACTAGATACATTGTACCGCCTAGGCATGGTAGATGTTTGACTACCAGGTGATGGGGGATCATAATCATTGAGACTTATTCTTATGAATTTTTCACTTGGTGATATCTAGCAGTGAGATTATGATGATATACATGACAATAAGAACACCACGTGTTTTGGGTGTCATTATATGTTTCTATATATGGACATCTATACTAGTCTCCTGACTTGAGATCATTAGCAATGTGTTCTATTTGATCTTGTACTTTGATGTAAGATGAAAACCATGATTATAAAATCATGGTGAGGTAGCTTGTGTTGGGTTCATCATTGGTGGTATGGCATTGGTTGAATGGTCAAGATATAATTGTTCTCTTCCATGTTGAGGAAGTAATATATCTCGGGCCTAGTTGATCTGGATGGTAGTACCTTGATAAATCCATGTTCATGGTAGTCCAAGGTAAATCTGTCTAGTTAGATCAATAATTAATAAAGAATGAAAAGTAAAATGACGCAGGTGTGAATCTTGCTTTATGAGATATTAAAGACAAAGAGATTATATTACATAGTGTGTGTCCTTAGGTTGGTTTTCGTTACTATGATTATCCTTCTCTCTTTAGGTGTCATGATGCATTACTAGATCTTGATCTTGGTCTGTGAATATCATTCACTACTATCGAGATAAGGGCCTAGAGGGTTTCATATAATAGCATATTCAAAATTCTTCCCTATTCTAGTGAATAAGAGTTTTGGACATGGTGGGTCCCACCACTGGGGTCTGGGTTTTATCCAAAGATATATGATCACCAAAGGAATAAATAAATTCATATTATTAAAGTTAAGAATAATTGGTATTGAATTTATTTATTATGTAATATATTTTTTGAATGAATATTAGTTTAAAATATTCAAGGTTCATTTAATATTTGTGGGAATGATGAGTCAGGAAAATAAATCATGTTTTATCATGTAATATGTTTATTATATGACAAGAAATTGATAAAAATATAAATTATATTTAAGACTCAGTATAGTAGTCATAATATATCATTTATATAGTGAGAAATAAATATTTGGGTAAAGGGAGTTTATTTTGGATATTTATTAATTCACTATAAATAGATGAGAGAGCTCTCATGTCATATGATATTCAATTATTAAATGATGAGAGATTATTTCTCTTCTCTTTCTCTCTATCTCGATTCCTAGAGAGAGATTCTATGGTTCTAGGGGCTTGATCACAGTTCTTTTTCACATATCGACAAAACAGAGCAGTGGTGATCATCAAGACATCGAAGGTGTCATCAGAACTCCACACTAGCACCCGGATTCTGAGGATCGGCATTCCCATAGGCTTTAGAATCACATGTGGATGATCTAGAGGGATTCAAATTCAGATCCTTTGAGGGACAATTTTTGACGACGATTAGACATCGAGCACAACTTTAGATCTAACCAAGTATTTATTCTTTTAATTTTTGTGCTTAAAATTCCTCACATGAGATCCTCGAGAGGTAATCGGGTAGCATTTCAAAAAATATGATGAAGTCGTGTTAATTATCGATGGAATTTTTTTTAAAAATCCCTTTTTGGGGGCTTATGTAGCGTGCCTAGTACCCTCAAAGATATCTTTTGGCCTTTTGTGTTTTTTATAGCATGTGTTATATGTTTGTTTCCTCTGTATCTTGTGTACTATGTTTTGGTATAGATCTGTGACATGATCATGATCATTTTTGTATCCATTTATGATCTTGATTCCACCATTTTATTTATATTGGATGATTTACTATTATTATTTATTTATACTTGGTTATTAATATTTTTGTTTCTTATATATATTATTTATTGTTTTTCTACACTCTGAATCATGAGCTAATAGTCTCTCCACAGACACACCCTAGACTCTCGCTGCTAGTTGGAAACCTATGGAATACAAGAAGGCACATTTGAGGTCATGTGGCCAGCCATATTGAAACACTGCTTAGTGGATTTTGGGGATATAGGCTAAAAATCCAATGGTTTTTAAATATTGATTTGTGTTCTGGCTACCATCAGCTTTGAGTTAGAGATGAAGAAATATCAAAGATATATTTTAGGAGTGGGTATGGACTATATGAGTATATCCTTCTCCCCTTTGGACTGAAGAATGCTCTGGAAGTGTTCATGGATCTCATGAACAAAATAATTCACCCATACTTGTATTCCTTCGTCGTTATGTTCATTGATGACATCCTGATATATTCCAATATGTTAGAATCACATGTTAGACACCTTGAGATCATATTGGGTATGCTTCGAGCACAGCGACTTTAAACCATATTATCAAAGTGTCATTTTTGATACAGGAGGTTCGCTTTCACGGAAAATTGGTTTCTTAAGTAGGAATATCTATCGATCTAGAGAAGGTATAAGCAGTTAGTCTTGGGAATAGCCGAGGAACATGTTCCAGATCCGAAGTTTCCTTGGTTTGGTAGGGTATTACAAGAGGTTCATTCATAACTTTTCTCACTTTTTGGTGCCTATAACCACACTTATAAATAATGGGGTCAAGTATTAATGGAAATAATAGTATAAAAATGCCTTCTTAGAGTTTAATAATAGGTTGAAGTCGGCTTTGATTATTATTTTTCCTGAGCTTGGAATTTTTTTTTTTTGAATTGTATTTTAAGAAAAATGGTGTTGGCCTAAGGGGTATTCAAATGCAGGGTGATAAGTTGGTTGCTTACGAGTCTCATTAGCTATGACCCAATGAGAAAAAATACCCTATTCACTAGTTGGAAATTTTGGTTCATGCATTGAAATATTGGAAACACTACCTCTTCAGTGAGATATTTTTCATATATATGGACCATAAGAGTCTATGGTATATTTTCTCATAGTGTGACTTGGATATTTGTGAGATGCATGGGGGGTACTTGAAGATGTTTGACTTTGAGATGGAGTATTCTCCTGAGAAAGGAAATGACATTGTATATTCCCTTAGTGGGAAGACGTGGGAAGTTAGAGAGCAGACATCAGAAGTAGGTTTGAAGATTATATCATTATTAATAGTCTAGATGGTGGGTGTAACTGAGGTTTTATGGGAAATTAATTTTGAACCCTTGGTGATCATTTCCTCATTGTTAGAGTGAGATAAGACCATTCAGGAGCTTGATATATAGTGCCTCATGAATTCTAAAATTTTGTGAGAAAATAGTTTCATTCCAATATGGGCTTTAGACAGACATGGTATTCTTCTGGTTCATGGAAGGTTGATGGTTCATTCATGAGGGAAGAGATTATGAGAGACTCTTATGATTCACAGTGGGAAGTGAACCCAAGATTGACCAAAATGCATCATGATGTCAAATGATAGTTTTGGTATCCCAGTATGAAAAGAGAAATTGTAGGCTTTTTCTCTCATTGTCTGAATTGTCTGAGGATCAAGGTCAAGCATCAGAGGCCTGGAGAGTTACTCCAGTCACTTTTAGAGCCTGTGTGGAAGTGGGGTGATATGACCATGGAATTCATGGTAGGTTTTTATAGGACCTCTAGGTCGAGATACTGAGTTGTTTATTGTGGATAAATTGACCAAAGTGTTTCACTACATACCAATTTGAGATAATTAACTCAGTGCATGAGTTAGTAAATCTCTATGTTCAATAAATTGTGTGGTTGCACAGAGTGCCTATGATCTTAGTTTATGAAAAATATGCCTAGTTCACATTGTGATTTTAGAAAGGCTTACAGAAATATATTAGGAATCAATTGAAGCTGAGTACATCTTTTCACCCTCAGAATGACTTGCAATCAGAGAGAATGATCTAGACCTTGTAGGATATGCTTTGATCATGTATTATAGATTTTGGTGGAGATTGGGATGATCACTTGGATTTTGTTGAGTTCTCATGCAATAAAAGTTTACAATCTTTGATTTAGATGGATCTATTTGAGGTTATTTATGTACTTCCTTGTCTTTCACCACTATGTTGGCATGAGGCAACTGGATCTTCAGTTTTTGGGCCTAGTATGGTACAAGATAACTCAGAGCGGCTGCAGTTGATTATGAAGTAGTTGGTTATGACATAGAGTAGACAGCAGTTGTATGCCAACTAGAAGATATAACCCTTGTAGTTCACTATAGGTGAAAAAGTTTTCTTATGGTCATCCCCTTAGTCATGGTATAAACTTTTGAGGAGGCAAGGGAAGTGTTCGTCGTGGTATGTTGGGTCGTTTGAGATTTTCAAATTCATTATGATGGTGACCTATCGGTTGGATATTCTTCTATGGTATTAAGTTATGAATAGTGTGTTCCACGAGTCTCAAATTTAGAGGTATGAACTTGATCATGTGCATGTGATTGACTGTGAGGATGTTGAGTTGGAACCAAATGAATCTTTTATGGAATGGACTATTCGGACAGTGGAACAAAGCAATAAGGTGCTATGATGGAAGATTGTTCATCTTGTTTGGGTTCAATGGTAGCATGGGAACATTCGAGAAGAGACATGAGAGCGAGAGACATACATTTGGATGCATTGGCTTGAGTTATTTGAGAATACCTCTAGAGACACTTCTCAAGGATGAAAAATCATTAGATGTAGGGATTTGTAACATCCTAAATTTCAAGGTACACTTATTTTTATGTTTTTTCGCATCTTAAGAGTGTAATTAAATTAGTTGAGGCATGCTAGGGGTGTTCGGAGAAGGAAATGACTCAAAAGATGGAAACTGGATACATGAGTTGGTTCACACTATGAATAAACATTCACAGCATGAAAGGATTCTGGAAAAATACATGAATTTACTTTCAGGATTTGAAAAATCATTCACGACATGAGATTTATTCATGACATGCACATGGTTATCCAGGTTTAAAAGCAATGTAATGGGTTTTTTGATGTATCATCCATCCTGAGAGTTTACAATGTGAATTCATAATTAATTTCATGAATATAGTTTTTTACAGTGGATTAAATGATGTGAGAACCCTTTTCTTTTCTCATTCCATCCTCAAACCCCAGGCTCTCTCCAAGCATTTTTGGGCTCTCTCTGCTCCTTCTGTCTCCTCCCATTGACACCCAAACAACGGTTTGAGCCTATGTTCCTAATTTGGTGAGTTCTATCTTAACCTAGATCCATTATTTTCTATTCTCCTTGGCCAACCCCAATTAGATTCTAGTTTTATTGATAAATTATAAGGCTTTCGGCATGGTCTAATGAGAGAATTATTGGTCATTTATAGAATCAGCACCCGAATTTAGGGTTTGACATTTGTGTGTTTTTTAGACCTATATTATTGTCAGCAGAAGATCTTCTCAATTATGTGTGATCTTTTCCTACCTTTTGGGTGTGGTTTCTCCTCAAACTTAATCCTGAATTTCTAATTATAGGGGATCGGGGATGGTTATAGGTTTCTATTTTGGTTCAATTGGACTCGAACTTCGACCCTTCTCACTGAAAAATTGTTATGCATATGATAATAAGTCCTTATCATTAGCGCATGTTTATACGAATTCTTGGAATGATAATTTTCATGTATGAATAGACTCATGAGACCTATGTTTAATGTTTGATCACATGTGGTGTGTGTGTGTTTCCTTATGATATATGTACTTGATATTTTCTTGCATGTGGATTATGATGGTTATGACTCTTTCTTGATATGACATGATGTTTGATCTATCATTTATATCTTGTATTTCATGTGTTATTCCTATACCTTTTCAGTTGAGCATGCAAGTTGATCCATATGGACTATCCCCTGAGGGGGATGCATTGGATGCTTGGTCAATAAGTATATGGGTTATTCATTCAAGGGGAATGTGTCAAACATGTTTTTAGACTATCCCATTGAGGGGGTGTGTCATGAGGTTGGTTGATGTTCCTTAAGGCATGAAACTGGAGAAAGTAGAACCGGTCTCTAAGGACCCAGCATATATATTGTGCACGTTTGATGTAATTATGGTTTATTTGTGTCCTGTTTACTTTCATGGAATGCATTAGTATATCTTATGTATTATGTTAAGGGTCATTGGTGGTGTCCTACTGATTTTCATACTCACACTCTACTCAGAAATCTCAATAATCATATAGATTTCATGACCAGGGATCTAGTGAAGGGAAAAGGCCCTTGTAACAAATTGTCCTGGGCTATCAACAAACCCGCCACTCAACCTGACTTGTCACAAGTCTCAAAGGGAATTCTCAATCCCCACAGGCAGTAACTAGTGCCTAGGCATCATAGGAATACCTTTTGGAATGATTTATCCCAAATCAGAGATAAAATACAACATAATGAATAAATACAAAATCCAAAATAAACAAACAAGTCAAATAGGTCATAACCAACTAGGATGATCTAATCCATTTTTTTTATAAATAAAAATAATCCATAAAAAATAAACACATCTAGGTGTAATACATACAGATCTAACCAAAAATAAAACAACAAAAAAACCAAATTGATTTGATCCCAAACCATCTCCATGCAACCTCTGATTGCTCACCGCCACCCTACCCACCCCATGTCATCCACAACAATCAAAACTGAATCAAACTGGGAACCTAGAACCTGAAATATATAATCATGGGATAAAAAAACTAGTATTTCACCACAACCCTCCAAATTTATGCAATATGTTTCATAACACAATTCATAAATTCTAGTTCGAAAATAAATCTAGAAATTAAGCTTTTTATATATTCATCATATGGAAATCAAAACAATTCCATAACCATTTTCAAAAACATTCCCCTTGGTTTTCCAAAACCAAACACATGCATTTTGATAAAAAAAAAGTTGCTGACCTAAGCCATTTCCAAACCACACACACACCGTTAACATTTACAAAAAACAACTCATTTTTTCATTTAAATGAAAACGGTCACTTTAAAACATTTAACCAGACAAATTAATCTCAGACCACCCATTTTTAAATCCACCTCAAGAAATAACAAAATAGTCTTTAATTTCAAAATGGTTTTCCCAACACCTTTGAAAACTCGTTTTCTAAAGAAACAACCCAACACACACATGATCCAAGCATAACAAAGAAGGAACTAAGCATCACATGACATATATCAAATACAAACTACAAAATGTGTCATAAAAATTAAATTATAGGAAATTATAAAAAAAAACACTATATCAAACCCCCATCAATCATAACCAATCCAGTAATCGAATGTGCCATGGGATCTACTTTGGGATTCCTAACATGTGAAGCATTTAACTATATCAGAGTATACCGACCCGCGAACCATCTACTGAAATACAATGAAGTTAAAACCCTAATTCATCCAACTAGCCCACACAAGACTCATTGTGAGGACAACCCCCACCTATCCATTTGTGCCTAGCATGAAATGAAACCTCACCAGAATCTATGTGGAGGGGCTCGCTCGTTGCTACTACGCTCGATATATGAGGGATCCATAACTCCCATGGAGTACCCGCACACCATCGGCTCTTGAAGACAGGGGAGTACCACTCCATAGATAGAGGACTCATGCCCAATGTAGAGGAGTACCATCTATATCTATATAAAGAGTATGGGGGACCCATTCCTTGGTGAGAAAAGGGTGTTCCAACCCCAACATCTCTCTAATGATCATTCCCTGATCATTATCAATATCAAGCATCACCTAAATAAGCATCACACTTGAATCACCTCTCATCGTATATTGTATTCCATGATAGACATCATCACGTTCTATGTGTAAAAACACTCAGGATAGGTTATTCACAAACAAAAATCTGAGTCTCTAAGAATAAAATACGAGAGGAAGAATCTTTTGGGATAATTACATGGTGTGTGGTGTGTGACCTCTCCTCGTCGTCTGGTTGTGTTCTCCTCTGGACATGGCTTGATAAGTCATGTCATACTACACTGTGTGTATAGGTGGTACATGGAATGTCTCATCCACTCAGGGTCTGCACGTATTCTCCTAGTCATTCTTGTGTACTTTGAGTCATGCCTTTGTACCTAGCCATGGACCTGGTTAAGCTGGGTACCAGGTCATGCTCGTATACCTCTAGGCATGCCCATGTACTCCTGGAGTACACAGCGTGTCCGACCACACGGGGTCCTAGATGTGTGCCATCTAGCACACGGCTTGGACACCTAAGGAGGGTCACATAGAGAGTGGTCTCAAAAAAACAGTGTGTGATCCTTAACTCTACCCTAAACCCTAGCATCACAACCAAGGGTGCTACACGCCATGTATTTGATCGCACTGTGATTCACTATTTTATTTCACCCTTACACCATTGTGTTAAACTAGTTTTGTATTGAAAATTATAAAATTAATAATAAATTTCACTTCATGTTTGATTAAATAATTTTTGTATTTATCACTATTAAAAATGGAAATGTTACTTGTTTTTATAATTACATTGTAAGTGGAGATGATTTGGAGGGCCCATGATGAAGTTCAAGAGGAATAGGCCAAACTGTGCAAGATCCAAGCACACCAGTGGACTCAACCGCACACTTTTACTAATACGTACATCCAATTGGGATGATATTTTTTGAGATGATTAAAAACTTAGTGGTATAAAACTCTTATGAAGGAACCTAATCCCAATTCGTCCACTAAGAGGCTCATCTGAACTGATTTGTCCAGGGAATCAAATCTGAAGAAAGTCAAAAATTATGTTCTTTATTTCAGATTTATCTTGAGATGTGGGCCTATAAATGATTCCACATTTTCGGTGGAGATAGAAATGAAGTGTGCCAACATGTTTTTAGTTTTTAGAAAATCTATATTATACTGTCTAGTGGACTAAAACCATGATCCAAATGGTTTTACGAAATCTGGGTGCCCAAAACCACCATCCACTTTGCCTATAAAAGAGTACCTTTGGAACCCCATTTTAGAAGTTCATCTAGGAGGAAAGGTGATGCCATTTTAGAGTCCCAAAGGAGACTTATAGTCAATAATATAAGTTCTATATGCCATGGTAGATTCTACTTCATCATCATTTTCTTTCTCTCCTCTCATGGAGTTCTAAACGCCTTGTGATCACCCGGGGGGAACATGATGTAAATCCCAAGATTCATGTTTGTAATATTTGAATTATCTTTTTAATTCCAGGTTTTTATGTTGTTTTTCATCATACTCTATTCTTATCTAATTGATTTTTGTGTTGTTATGTCATTCTCAACTCATATGATCGAGTTTGGGGGTACCCATTCATGTGATGTTTTACACACCGTTCACCATTTCTTATTCCCACTTTTAATTGCAGTGTTTGTGTGATTCATATTGGTAAATTGAACTATTATAAACACTATAAAGTCCATGAACATTTATTTCATGGTATAACAAATAAGTAACATACAAACCTACAAAGTGAATCGAGTTCTTCATGTTTTGCCTTGGTGATTTTCAGTTAGGAAGTCGAACACAAATAACCTATCACCGGTGGTATCCGGTGAATCATTGTGTGCTTCCGACTGAATCCTAGGAGGTATACTAGTGTAAAATTAAAAAAATATGGTTTTAAAAGTTATAAAACAAGGATTAAAATATCTAAACCCTATCTCTTTAAGTGATAAAGGTTGAACATCACGATATTTTTTCAGGTTGATCACGCTTGATTAGTTTTGTTTATTTCTAATTTGTTTTATCACTTTCTTTTTTCTGTTGTCTCCTTAAATAATCAAAATTAAATTTTTTCAAATCTCATTTTCCTTTTATTTTCATAATTAAAAACTTTTTCTTAAATTAATGATCTAAGTATCCATCAAGAGATGGCCTAGGGTTTCTGTTATACTGCATAAATTCTAGTAAAAACTAAACAATTAATTTGATGTGATCGACAATGCGATAAAATTTTGACACCCTTTACAGGGAGGAAAGATATTTTCTTTTATTTCATTTGATTTATTTATTTTACTTCTTAATTAGTACTCCTTTCAATATTCTCCCCATCCCCTTTGGATATTTTTTTGTTTTTGTTTTTGTTTGTTTGTGTGTGTTTCTTTCTTTCTATCTCTCTCTCTCTTCTTCTTCTCTCTCTTTATATATAATTCTATAATATAAAATTATATTTTCTTATATCCTTTATTTTTTCTTAATTTTTTTCATTTTATTCATATTCCATCAAAAAATAAAAAAATAAAAAAATGGACAATCAAATAAATAAACAATTTTATTGGACATCATTATTGCATGACAAGATCTAGAAAAGAAACACTACTTGAATTTGACCCTAAAATTGAAAATATATTCACTTGTAAATTAGGTCATCTAGAGTAGGAAATTAATGTAACACTGAGGAACCCCTTGTGGAACCTCAATTGTTCCCAAACTAGTCAAAAAATGAACCAAATCAAACCCCAGAAATCATGGCTACAAACAATCAAACCTTAAAAGAACTAACCACCCTGGATGTAGAGTACCAACCCACATACATCCAATATACCAAGAAATTAGACAACTTTGAGTTGAGATCAGGCCTCATCCACCTACTTCTTAAATTCCATGGTATCCGAGTGAGGAACCTCACAAGCATCTCAAGGAGTTTCACATAGTGTGCTCCACCATGAAACCCCAAAATATGTACAGGGACCTCATTAAGTTTAGGGTCTTCCCTTTCTCCCTTGATTGTGTAGCCAAAGACTGGATATACTATTTTCCTACCACAATTGGGGGCTAGAATGACCTTAAATGACTCTTTTTATATAATTTTTTCCCTACCTCCCGAACTGTATCAATTAGAAAAGAACTTTTTGGAATTATTAAATCACAAGGGGAGACCCTTCATGAATATTGGGAGAGATTCAAACAACTTTGTCCAAGTTTCCCCCCCCCACCAAATTAGTGAACAATTTCTAATTAAATACTTTTATGAGTTACTTGTCCCCATGGATTGTGGAATGATATATGTTGTAGCTAGTGGTTCCCTAGTTGATAAAACTCATTCCACCGCTCATGAATTAATAGCCAACATGGCTCAAAATGCACAACAATTTGGTACATGAGTAATTGAACCAAATTAAGGATTTCATGAGGTAATTCATTCATCCCTGGAACAAAAGGTAGATAATAAACTTGATGATATGCATACCCTTCTAAGGAAATTATCTGAAGCACAAGGTAACTCACACTCTTCTTCCATTCCATTACATTGTGGTATTTGTTTTGATAAAACTCATTTTTTTGACCAGTTCCCACAACTTCAGGATTTATTTGAGTCTTGTGCAGCAGTATTCCCTGAGTGTCCTTTTTAGCAAGCACCACACTTCAATCAAGAACCATTCAGGCCAAATCCAAACCCTAGGTGGAGATTATAACCACATTACCAAGGAGGCAACTCAAGCTACCCTAAACAGAACTAGTAACAACAAGGAAAAGGTATGAAACCTTCTTATCCTTCAACATATCGAAAAAATCCTCCTCCTCCTCCCAAATTTGAACCAAGCCTCAATGATATGGTGAAGTAAATAGAAACCCAGAACCTCCAGTTCTAACATACAACACAATCAGCTATTCAATACCTACGAACACATGTGGGAAAATTGGAAAACACCATCGGTGAGATTAAGATGCAAGTTTCTAGACAACTATCATCCCAACCTATTTCTAATCCAAAAGAAAAAGGTAATGTATGTGAAACCACACTTCTTAGTGGTAAAGAGGTTTATTTTTTCAATGATTCTAAAAAAATGTATTCCCCCCTCTTGAAAACTCTCTTTCCCTACCCTCAAAAGATTCCAATAATGAAAAAAAAATATAAAAAAATTATCATTGAGGATTCCACTAAACAATCCATTCCTATTCCTTTCCCCCAAATACTCTCTAAATCTAAGAAAAATTTTGATAATGATATTGATAAAGAGATAATGTATACATTTAAAAATTTACATGTTAACATTCCTTCATTGAATATAGTTAAATAAATCATGTGATATGCCAAATTTCTTAAAGATATTTTCACCCATATATGGTGACTCAGGGGGGTGAGAGAGTCAGCCTAGGAAGTAATGTCTCAACCTTGATTCAACCAGAAATTCCAACCAAATGCAAGGATCTGGGAACTTTCATGATACCTTGCACCATAGAGGATACATTATTTATGATTCTATGCTAGATTTAGGTGCTTAAATTAATGTAATGTCTTACTCTATGTACACTTCTCTGTAGGTTGGAGAGCTTCAACCAAAAGGCATCATCATTCAACTTGCCAACCGAATCAAAACACACCCATCAGGAGTAGTTGAGGATTTCCTTGTAAAAGTGAAGAATCTCATATTCCTCACTGACTTCTTAATTCTTAAGATGGAGGATACCCAAACCCAAGGACATTCCCCTTTTATACTTTTAATTTCATTCTTGAAAACAGCAAATATGATCATCAATTTTCACAACGGTGCACTTTCCATGGACTTCAGTTGAGAAAATCTATGTTTTAACATTCTTGATGCCATGAAACACCCTATTTAAGAGAACTCCACTCTTCCTATCTATTCAATGGAAGTTCTATCTAATGACACACGCACACACACAACATTCTCTCATCGACCCATACTCTGATTCATTTTCCTATTATCCACCCTTGGATGATTTGAGTTTTGATTCATGTTTTGAGTGTTTTTTGGGTTTAGAAAATTGTAAATTTTGTGCTTTAATTGATGAGTGTGTTCATTCTGAGGTACTCATGACCTTCGATGATTTTACAAATCTCATTTCCATTTATTCTCTTTCTTTAGGGAATAAACATGAGCATATAGATGGTTTTATAGACCTCACTCCTCCTAAATACTCTACTTCAATCCAAAAACCACTGGTATTGGAATTAAAACCACTTTATTCTAATTTAAAATATGTATATCTTGCAGGTATTGACCAATTTCCCATCATTATTTCTAATAACCTCTCTTCACAGCAGGAATTAAAACTGCTCATCCTTTTGAGAGAGTGTAAAAAGGCAATTGGATGGGCATTGTCTAATATTCCCATGATTTCCCCATCTATTTGTATGCATCATATACTTTTAGATGATGAGGCTAAGCCTGTAATGCAATCTCAACACCGTTTTAATCCCACTCTCCTTGAAGTGATAAAATTGGAAGTCAGTAAATTACTAGTTGTTGGGGTCATTTATCCTATATCTGTTAGTAAATGGGTTAGCCCAGTGCAAATTGTGCCTAAAAACTAGAATAATGGTTGTTTCAAATGAAAGGAATGAATTGGTTCCAATACATGTAAAAAATAGTTGGTGAGTCAGTATTGACTACCATTGACTAAATCTAGCCATATGAAATAACCACTTTCCTCTACCTTTTATTGACCAAATGTTAGAAAGATTGGTTGGTAAGTCCCATTATTTTTTCCTTGATGGCTATTCGGGTTATTTTCAAATCCATATAGCTCTTGAGGATCAAGAAAATGACAACATTTACCTATCCATTTGGAACATTTTTATATAGAAGGATTCCTTTTGGTCTATGTAATTCTCTTAGTACTTTTCAGCATTGTATGTTGAGTATATTTTTAGAGTACCTTGAAAATTGAATAGAAGTTTTTATGGATGATTTCATGGTTTATGGTACTTCCTTTTATGATTTTTTGGTACACCTAGGTTTTTTCCTTTGTCGTTTCATTGAAAAAGATCTTGTATTAAATTATGAGAAATGTCGTTTCATGGTTGAGTAGGGAATAGTTCTTGGGAATGTTATTTCAAATGAGTTAATTCAAGTGGATAAATCAAAAATTGAATTATTTCAACCCTTGCATATCTAAAATGTGTTTTTGGGGTTCAATCTTTCTTGGGTAATTCTGGTTTTTACCACTAATTCATTAAAGACTTTAGTAAGGTCACACTTCCCTAATCGCAGTTATTAAAAAAAGATTCAGAATTTTTTTGATAAAAATTGTGAGGATGAATTCAATTCACTAAAAAGGAGTATCACGTCACCTTACATCATCCAAAAACCAAGGTGGGATCTCCCCTTAGAACTTATGTGTGACGCCTCTAAATTTTCAATTATGACAGTTTTATCACAAAGGGTTAATAAGGCTCCTCATGTTATTGTGTATGTCTCATGTACCCTTGACCCTACCAAGGAAAACTACACGACCACTGAAAAAGAACATATTTCTATTCTTTTTTCCTTGGAAAAATTCCATTCATATCTTATTTGGTCAAAAATCATTGTCTTTTTTGATCATGATGCCCTTTGTTTTCTCCTAAAGAAACCTAAAGCTAATCCCCGCCTCATTTAGTGGATGCTCCTCCTATAGGAGTTTGACCTTGAGATTAGGGATAAGAGAGGAGTGGAAAATGTGGTAGTTGACCACATTAGTAGTATTTCCCCACCACTAGACCGACATGTTGACTCATCCCTCCCCATTAGAGAATTCTTCCATCATGAGAACCTTTGTGATGTTGTTGACCTTACCCCTTGGATGTAGAAATTGTGAATTTTCTAGCAACATCTAGGGTCCTCAATGATTTCATCACTTCACAATCTCAGAGACTTAAGCATGATTCTCAATGGTATATTTGGGATGACCCATATTTGTGGAGAATTTTTAGTGACCAAGTTGTTCATCGGTGTGTCTATGACCATGATTTCACCTCTGTTTTGACCTTCTGCCACACTTTGTCTTATGGGGGCCAATTTGGCTCCCAACGTATAGCTTGAAAGGTCCTTGACTCAAACCTTTATGGGAAAACATTGTATATATATGAACATCGGTTTTTTAAGTCATGTACTTGATGTCAATTCACAGGGAATATCTCTAAGAGGAAAGAAATGCCCCAACAGCCCATGTTATTTTTTGAGTTCTTCGATGAATAGGGCATTGACTTCATGGGGACTTTCCAAATTCATTTGGATTTGTGTAAATATTATTGGTTGTGGAATATGTATCTAAATGGGTGGAAGAGAAGGCCACCAGGACCGATGACTCTTGAGTGGTTGTTGATTTTGTGAGGTCCCAGATTTTTAGCTGGTTTGGTTTGTCGAGATCCACCATTAGTGATCATGGTTCACATTTTTACAATCACAACATGAAAAAAATTTCTTCGTAATTATGGGTTTGTTCATAAATTAACCACTGCATATCACCCCCAAACTAATGGACAAACAGAAATCTCAAATCGGGAAGTTAAGAAGATCTTGGAAAAAATGGTACAACCTAATAGGAAAGATTGGAGTTTGCACTTGGATGATGCACTTTGGGCATATCGCACAACTTTTAAAACCCCGATCGGAATGCCACCATACAAGATTTTTTTTGGAAATACTTTTCACCTACCGGTATAGGTAGAGTACCATACATATTGGGATTTTAAACAATGTAATATGAATCTCTCAGATGCAGGTGAGTATAGGAAGTTGAATATTCATAAGTTGGATGAAATTAAACATGATGTAAATGAGAAATCCTGAATCTATAAAGATAAGACAATGGCTATCCATGATAGCATGATTCATTGGAAGAAGTTCAATATTGGTTAGAAGGTCCTCATTTACAATTTTAGGTTAAATCTCCACCCAGGTAAGCTTCATTTTCGATGGATCGGTCCTTATAGTGTTACTAATGTTTATCATTTTGATGTAATACAGGTTTTTCATGAGAAGGGTGTCTGAAGTATTACCATAAATGGGAAAAGACTTAAAAACATTTATTAGGATTTTACAAATCATTCAGTAGAGTAAATACACTTTCAAGAAGCAACATGTCAGTAAATCCCACTAGGTTTTGTCTTTCCTTCCCACATTCCCTTTTATTACAGTGAGGTCACTACTTTCTCTAAGTGTGGGGGAATGGGTATATTCCTGGGTTAGTTAGAAATCTTCATCATCTTTATTTTTTTCTCTTTTTGACTTGATGGATTATATTGTAACATTTCCTCCCTATTTTACCCCCTCACTTTTGTGCCAAAATTTTAATTTTTGATGGCCACTTTATCATTGAAAATGATGCCTGCTTAATCATAGAATTTATTGAAAATGCATGAAGAATTTCCCTATTTCATGTTGTTTTAACATTTTAATTTTTTTTGTTTTAATGATGAAATTTTTGTTTTAGCATGAATTTAACATTGGGGTGTGATTTTATGTAAATTAGTTGTTTTTCGATGATATAAATGGTTGTATCTTTTTGAAAACTTTGATAATAGTGGTACCCTTTATGTGAATAGTTTATGGGAAATTGTGTCACTTAATATCTTCACACATCTTTTGCACCAAACCATGAATTTTGAATATTTCTTACTTAATAGAAGGTAAATATAAGTTAGGTTAATATTTATTAGCTTTATAAAATGATTTTTCCATACATTTATTCATTATCTGATCTGTTTTATTACTGTACTTGATTGACCTATGTGTGTGTACCTGTTATCCGACTATTGTAAGCCATAAAAAAACTATAACTAAAAATTAAAAATTAAAAATTAAAAATATAATGATAAAAAAATGCATGTTGTGTCTTGTGAAGTTCAAAAAACCACTCTTCCTAAACCTTTTATCTTATTATAACTATTACAATTATTGGTGTGAGGAGATCAAACAAGGGTTGAGTTGTGAGTGTGAGATTTGTTCCAAGTTCAACTTTTAAAAAAAATAGTAATAAATGAGGGGAGTGATGAAATGTACAACATATGGGGATATTTAGGTCGGGATCTTAAGGTTTGAATTTCAGGAATGATTAAGTGAGTGGGTTTTGAAATTTGATTGCAAAGAATGTAGGGCAGGTTCGATGGACAAAATCATTTAAGTAGAATAATGTTAAAATAACCTATATTTACTAGATAGAAAGTAGAAATAATATCATGGAATGGTTTTCACACACACATGTGTAGACTTAGTGGAATGATTGACTTTTTAATTCCTTGATCATATTGGTATCATTCATATCTTTGAATTTCATTCTGATACAATTTATGAGACATCTTTTTTCATGATCATTGTGAATAACTCCTTGGTGTGATTTTTGATTTGATCATATTGCTTTCATGAATCAAATTTTCATTTAATGTTAAATATTTATGAATTTGGGAAAATCTGCATGCATCATTTTTGAAATGTGACTTTTCCTAGGAGTGTGGATGTTTAGGTGTGGGGGTGTGATCCCACTGTGATTTTCTGTTTTTTTTCACCCTTACACCATTGTGTTAAACTTGTTTTTTATTGAAAATTATAAAATTAATAAAAAATTGCACTTAATTTTTTATTCAATTATTTTATATTTATCACTATTAAAAAGGGAAACGTTACTTTTTATATAATTAAATTATAGGTGAAGATAAATTAGAGGTCACATGATGAACTTCAAGAGGAATGGGCCAAACTACACAAGATCCAAGAACACTAGTGAACTCAACCGCACACTTCTAATAATCTGTGCATCCCATTGATCTGATATTTTGTGTGATAATCCAAAGCTTGGTTGTATAAAACTCTTTTTAAGGAACCTAATAAAAATTAATCCACTAAGAGGCCCATACAAACTAATCTGTCTAGGGAATCAAATCTGCAGAAAGTCAACAGTTGTGTTCTTTATTTCGGATTTATTTAGAGATGTGGGCCACCGAATGATGCCAAATTTTTTGTGGAGATAGAAAATAAGTGGGAAAACATGTTTTTAGTTTTTAAAAAAGTGATATTATAATTTCTAGTGGTCAAAAATCATAATCCATGTGGTTTTACGAAATCTGAATGCCCAAAACCACCATCCATTTTGCCTATAAACGAGTACCTTGGGCACTCCATTTTGGAAGTTTGACCAGGAGGCAAGGTGCTTCCATTTTAGAGTCTCAAATTAGTCTTCCACTCAATCCTAGAAGTTTTTTAGGCCATGGGAGATGCTACTCTATCATCATTTTCTTTCTCTCCTCCCATGGAGTTCTAAACACCTTGTGATCACCTGGGGGAATGTGATTTAAATCCTAATCTTCATGTTTGTAATATTTGAATTATATTTTTAATTAAAGGTTGTTATGTTGTTTTTCATCATCCTATATTCATATATAATTGATTTATGTACTGTTATGTCATGATCAACTCATATGACCATGTTTGGGGTACTCATTGATGTAATGTTTTACACATTGTTCAACATTTATTATTCCCCCTTTTAATTTCATTGTTTGTGTGGTTCGTATTGGTTAATTAAACTATCATAAACACTATCAATGTAATGCCCAGAACCCAGTTTCCCAAATTAGGTTAATTATTTTATCACATTGTCATGATTACAAAAAATTATTATCCCAAAGAACTGAATAGTTTAGTAGTTTTAGAAAACCAATTACAAACATAAGTTTTACATTACAACTTTAAAGGAAAAACAATATAGAAATTCCATTGAAATCATTCATAACTCCTAGGTTATCCATAAAAGTCATTCATAGTATTTATCTTTGAATCCTAGGGAGAAATAAAACATAAGAAATTAGTGAGCTCAAATGCTTAGTAAGGGTAAGTAATGCAGTAGAAGTTATCATAAACATAAACACTAGGCAAGGTAAAAAAACTATAAACACATGCCTTTAAAAATAGACTTGAACATAATATGATAGGAATAAAATATAGTTAAATAAAGTCATATAAATAATCATAAAAGAATGAAACATAAACATTGATATTAAATAATTCAAATAATCACATGGTTTATCAATTACTAATATCATTATGAGAGAATGCATAATGTTATACATCTGAAACATATTGTCAAGGCCCCAGCCAAGACGTCTGAAAATACTAGGGTAAGGCCTCAGCCAAAACCCAATTATGTTTTTTCTCCTGAGACCTTATGATGTATCAAGGGGAAATATCATACCCCACCCATCACTTTCTAAGTCAAATTCATTCCTCATATGAATTGGGTTAAACATAAACATCATATACAAATGCAATGTAAATAACTTACCCTATCTGTAAACATAATTATTACCCATTCTGAGTAGTATGGTGAATGGTATCAAGATATCATATCCACAGTAAAACTGATCATAAACCATTTAAGAAAACATTTTAGATGATATAATAAAATATTAATCCCAATTACACATAAGAATCAACAAGTGTGTTGAAATATATGAAAATACTCTTATAAAATCATTGAGTAATTTTGAGAGAAATACTCTTTTACTTTGCAAAGAAGAGTTATTTTGGAAAAATATTTGTATAGGAACAAAATTGAAATAAGATAGTTTTTTAATAATAAAATGAGTTATTTTATAAAAAATAATGTTAGTTTAAAAAAGATTATAGAGTGCACTTGAAAATAGAAAAGAATTCGAGAAGTTTACTTGAATCGGGCTTGTTTATCGGGAAGAATTTGAGAAAGACCCTTTTAAAACATGTAACTCCCCATAAAATAAAGAAGGATTATGATTGGTACATATATATACAACATTAAAACAGAATTTATGATGAGTATATAATAATAATTAATAATTTCATTTGGGTAAAGAGAGAAAAAGAGTAACCTGAAAGAAAATGGAGGTTCGGATAGAAACACTTACCTTATGTATGAATGAGTTATGCACTTGACCTTAACATCCTGGATAATCAAATTAAATCTATTAATTAATTAATTAAAGACCTTATATACATTTATTTGATTTATTATAATTTTATTAAGTTCATTTATGGCCTTTTTTATGAGTTATAAGATACAATTTTATTGCTTGGGAGCGTTCGTTTTGTTGGTTTTCACGATCGGCATACTTGTATTTGAGTATGGAACTTCATGTGAAAAGGGTATAATTATTCAGAATTTAATTTATATGATATTAATGAACATAAATAAGTGTAAATAGTTATATATATTATTTATTTATATGGTATGATGATGAATCATTAGATAATACATTTCGTAATAATCATTTGCATTATTGCGGCGGTTATTAATCATAACAAACTCATTTTGTTTTATGAATTAATATTATGTATATATACTGGTTTAAGAACATTAAATAGATTATAATACATATATTATAGTTTTTTAACCATAAAAAGTGTATCATTACCATCTTTTAATAAGAAATTGAAGAATGAAAGTTCGTCGTCCACGAAGGTTGTAAATAGACACCTCCCGGACGATGATTTCATTTTTAAAATAAAAGGGAGAGAGTAAAGATATTGATGATGGTTCTTACATTAACATGATATAATTCTAGTATATAAATTATAATGTAGTTATCATGATAATTTGGACACAGGAGGTGATGAGATGATAATAAAATAAAGAACTTGAAAAGAAACCCAAAGGAAAAAGGAAGAGGATTTTACCTCTTGAATAATCCTTCTTGAGAACCTCCTTAAGGGAAGGGTTTTTGGTCTTTTGGAAAGACCAAAAGCTCCTGGAAATGGGGAGAGACAAGGGAAGAGGATTTTTTTCAAACTTTGAAGATCTTAAAAACTTATATGAGGGAATATAAGAGGGGGTGAGGGTGGTTTTTATAGTGAATGAGAGGGATAATTTCTCATTATTCTATTCATTAATTTATTATTACCAATAGTGTGGATTCATGTGACTAAATATAGTAATAAGTGTATATGAGTTCTAACTAAGGGTTCTTATATCATCCATGACTTCAAGAATAGCATATTTAGCTTATAATGTATTTATACTGTAAATTACCATATTTTACTATTCACTAAAAATTCAAGTATTTGAGAAAAATACCAAAAAATAATCCTAACTATTTTTTTGACATGTAGAATTCAAAAATGGACTCCATTTTATCAAAATAATTTTATAAATATTTGAAATTTTATTTTTAAATAAAATCATTATTTACTTGAAAAAAATACATATTTAAATTTAAAACTGATTTTATAACACTTTTAGATATTAATTAAGGTCTCATAAATTTATCCTAAAATCATAAGATATAAAAATATTTATTTATGGATCCATTTTATGAAAATGAATTTTCTTCTAAATAATTTTATTAATTTTAAATTGTAAATAAATATTTATGACTTATAAAAATACCAACACTTAAATATTAATTTTTAAAATATTCACTTACTTTTATTATGATATAATTATATCATACTTTCACTTATGAGATGCCTAAATTTTATTTATACTTTCATGGTTGAGGTTACTATTCATTATGCTAATTTATGATTCATAAGGGTCGTTTTACTATTCTTATGGGAAAGTTACTATTTCATCGGTATATGTTCTTTAACGTCTAGAAATGCCTCTTATTCCTTTTATTTTTCATTTATAAATATTTTATTGTGTTCTATATGTGGTTTTATATGATTTATACTATATAAAATAAACATAATAATGGAAATTAATTAATAGAATTTTGGGTCATTACATTCTCCCTGCCTATAAAAATTTCGTCCTTGAAATTTCCAAAATGTCACCTCACAAAAAGATTTAGGTAGTTCTTAATCATAAGCTCATCAATCTCTCACATTGCCTCTTCAATTTTATGATTTTTTCAAAGTACCTTTACCAGCCAAGTCATCTAATTCCTCAACACCTGTTCTTTAGTGTCCAGAATTTGGATACGCTCTTCACAATAAGATAAGTCATGTTTTAATTTGATACCTTTAGAAGTGAGTACATATGTTGGGTCTGGAATATACTTTCTCAATAATGAGATGTGGAACACATTGTATACTTTATAAAGTCTAGGTGGCATCGCCAAATGATAAACCACGTCTCCTACTCTCTCCAAAGTTTCAAAAGGACCAATGTATCTGGGGCTTAGTTTCCCTTTCTTTCCAAATCTTATAACACCCTTCCATGGAGATAATTTCAAGAAAACGTGATCTCCTACTTGAAATTAAAAATACTTCCATCGATTATCAGCATAAATCTTTTTTCTACTTTAATATGCTTTTATATGGGTTTAAATAGTCTTTACATTCATTGTTGTTTCATCCACAAGCTCTAGGCCTACAATCTTTCTTTTACCAGCTTCATCCCAACATGTTGGTGTCTGACATATCTTTTTGTACAATGCTTCATATGGTGTCATTTGAATACATTAATGGAAACTATTATTGTAGGAAAACTCTACCAAATGTAAATATTGATCTCACACACCTTGAAAATCAAGTTAGTATGATATTAACATGTCTTCTAAAGTTTGGATCATCCTTTCTGATTGCCCGTCATTTTGAGGATGATAAGCAGTACTCAAATGAATCTCAGTATCCAAATCTTTCTCGAGACTTTTCCATGATTTTGATGTAAACTATGGATCAAGATCATACAAAATTGAGATAGGTGATCCATAAATTCTTACAACATCATTGATATAGAGCCATGCAATGTGCTCAATTGGCAATTCCTCACTTATTACGAGGAAATGTTCAAATTTGGTGAGTCGATCAACAATTTACCCATATTGCATCATTCTTTCTTGGAGTTTTTGGTAATCCAGTGAAAAAATATATGGTGATGTCATCCCATTTTCATATAGTAATAGGTATAGGTTTCATGACTCCTCTAGGATGTTGTCTTTTAGACTTCACCTATTGAAATACTAAACATCTTGATACATAATCAGCAATTCCATGCTTCATGTTGTCCCACCAGAAATGTTATTTCAAATATCTATACATCTTAGTGCTACCAGGATGTATAGAGAAATTTGAGTTATGGGCATCATCCAATAACTCTCTTTTTAGCTCGGGTATAGAGGGAACACATAGTCTCATCCCAAATTTCAGAATTCCATCTTCATACACAAAGTCTATCAACTTTCCATCATTCACAACATTAATTTTCTTTTAAAGATTCTCATCATCAGGCTGAGAACTTTTAATCATTTCTAATAAATATAGTTGGGCAACCAATTGATAGAGTAATTATGTTTCACCTTCTTTGATAATTCTCATATCCATCCATGCTAGATCTATATACATAGGATGCTTGTCAATCCTCATTTTTTTTAGGAATCCATGATCATTCCATCTCAATGCATCTGCCACCTTATTTGTCTTCCATGGATGGTAGTGTATAGAACAATCATAATCCTTGAGTATCTCAAGTCATCACATTTTCCTCATGTTAAGTTATTTCTATGAGAAGATATATTTCAAGCTCTTGTGATCAGTATATATCTCACATCTTTCATCATAGAGATAATGTATCCATATCTTCAAAGTAAAGATTACAGCTATTAACTCAAGATCATGAGTTAGATAGTTCTGCTCATGAACTTTTAACTACCTTGATGCATAGGCAATAACTCTATCATTCTGTATAAGGATACAACAAATTCCTTTCTTTGATGCATCACTATAAATCACAAATCCACTATTTGTTGATAATAGAGTCAAGATTGGAGCATTCACTAACCTCTTCTTCAATTCTTCAAAACATTCTTCACATTTTTTTGTCCATAAAAACTTAACCCCTTTATGAGTAAGCTTGATTAATGAGTTATCCAATCGGGTGAAGTTCTGAACGAAACACCAATAATAACCTGCTAAACCAATAAAACTATATACCTCATTTATTTTCATCATTGTAGATCATTCTTGAACCACCTTTGTCTTTTAAGGATCAATTGAGATTCCATCCTTAGAGAAAATATGGCCAATAAAATATACTATTTGAATCCAGAATTCACACTTGCTAAACTTCTCATATAACTCATTTCTTCTAAGAGTCTTTAGAATAATATTCAATTGATTATCATATTATTCATAGTTTTTTGGAGTATACCGAGATATCATCAATAAATACCGCAAAAAAAATCATCAAGATATTCCTTGAAAAATATATTCATTAGATCCATGAAAACATAGGGTGCATTAGTCAGTCCAAATGGCATTACTTTAAACTCATCATGCCCATACCTGGTTTAAAATGCTATCTTTGAAATATCTTCCTTCCTCACATGCAACTGATGATATCTAGATCAAAGTCCAATATTCAAAAAATATCGGGCTCCATGAAGTTGATCAAATAAATCATCAATGTGAGGAAGAGGATACTTGTTCTTTATCATAATAGCATTGATCTCCCTATACTCAATGCAAAGCCTCATATATCCATCTTTTTTCTTAACAAAAAGAACAGGATCTCCACATGGAGAAACACTAGGGTGGATAAACCCCTTACTACTCAACTCCTATAGTTGTTTCTTCATCTCCACTAATTCCATTGTGGCCTTTCTATAAGTATTATTTGATATAGGTCTTGCATTAGGAATTAAATCAATAGAAAAATCAATTTCCCACTCTGGATGATGTCCAGGTAAATCCTATGGAAACACATAAATATATTCTTGAACAATATTTACATCATCAATTTGAACATTTCTTTCCTCACCTGTAGATATTGTGTTCTATTCCTCCCTAAGAATTGAACTCAGTAGAGCTACTGAGGGTGGATCTAGATAAGAATCAGATGGTGATGTTTCTTCTCTAAAGATAAGGGACTCTACATCATTTTCAAAAATTGTAACTTCCTTGTTCTTATAATATATCTTCGCATCATAATTTGAAATTCAATTCATAACGAGTATTGTATCAAAATAAATCATGGTTATGATGATAAGGTCAGCAACTAAAGCACATTTATATGTCATAAAAGGGACTAATTGATACATCTTTGTTGCAATGATACTTCTCTTAGAAATTTTGACTGAAAACTCCTTTATTAAATCAAAAGGTAAATTTCTAATTTTCTTGGAAAACTGGGAAGATATAAAAGAATGTGATGACCCAAAATCAAATAAATAATTGACTAAGTTTGAGGAAACAATTAAGGCATCTTCCACCAAATCATTGGGAACTTCAACCTCAGAAGTTGTGACCGCATAAGCTTAGCCTTTCTCTTTTTTCCTTATTTGGGGAAAGTTTCCTTGATGCTTGGGACAATAATTTTCATAATTTCTCATCTCTTTTCAATTGTAGCAATGAACATTAGTAGCTTTTTTCTTTCCCTTATAATCATGGGCTTGGTGGCCACTTTATCCACATTTGTAGTAGACTATTTTCCCTTTTAATCAGGCTCTAGTGTGTTTCTTTCCACAAGTATCACATGTTGTAAAACTCCCCTTGTTATTATTCTCTTTATCCATTATTTCCTCATTTCCTTTTCCAGAGTGTTCAGAAACCCTATTCTTCTCTTGCATTCCATTAAGGTTATAAGACTTAGAGAATTCTTTTTCTGTCTTGATTAAACATGAGACTATATCTTCATATGATGAGAAATTTTGGGAAACTTGTACCCTTAAGAGGAATGATTTTAAACCATCAAAAAATCAATCAATCTTGCTCCTCGGATCACGTATGTAGTCTGCAACATGTCTTGCTAACCTTGTAAAGTTAGCTTCATACTTGGAAACATTCTCATCCTCCTACCTCAAATTCAAGAATTGTCTTTCCATATTCGCTCATTGTTCGCAAGGAAAATATGTTTCTAGGAAAATTTCCTTAAAATACCTCTATTCCATATTTTCAATCTCTTCCTCCCCCTTTTTGTTTTGAATTAGTTACCACCATTGATCTACATCTCCTGATAAACGATAAATTATCATGACAACCTTCTCCCTTTTGTTACTTCCCAAAGCAAAAATATCTTTTCTAGGTAATTTATCCACTGTTTAGCTACAAATGGGTTTGTAGTCTCATTAAATAGTGGAGGTTGTTGTCGCATAAAGTGGTCTAACATTTCTTCTATATTTTGTGCTTTAGGATGATCCATATGGGTAAGGTTATTGTTCATAACCTGAGTCAGCTATCCCAATATAGTTATAAGTTTCTCATCACCAGTCACAGCTCTAGAACCAACATTATTATCTTGCATATGTGAGAAATCCCTACATGGGATAAACGCGTTCGTACGATTTCCATTCCTTCAACTAGGAACCATTTCTAAATAATGGAATACACTAAATTAGATTATTAATCATAATTTATAATGTCAAACTAGAAAAGCACTTAATATAAATTGATATTTTATACATGTCTAATCTCATAATCATAAGCATGGTTACTTTGAGGACATATTTATATTTAAATCCTTAACAATGGTTTATAAAGAAAATATTAATTATCTAAGCATATCCCCTAGGAGTGTCAAACCAGGTTTCCAATAAAGTCTATTATTGTGTACCAGGTTACCCCGAGTCAAGCCCAAAATACCTTTTCAGAGTTGTTACTCCTAGGTACATCTGTGTCAAAACCAGGTCCACTTGTAGTATCCAGACAGGGATGTATTTTCTAGAAAGATCCATATAATATTTAACCTGCCAAAATTCTAGGATGTTCTTATATACTTATCCTCAAATCTATATTAGGGTTTTGTTCCCTAATATACATTTTCTAAATATAGTTTTTATTTTTTACTAAACTTCCTCTGATACCAACTATAATGCCCCGACCCCGGTTTCCCAAAGAATGTGCATTATTTTATCACATTATCATGATTACAAGAAATTATAATCCTGAAGGACCAAATAATTTAATAGTTTTGAAAAATTAGATACAAACATAATTTTTACATTATAACTTTAAAGGGAAAACAATATAGAAATTATATTGGAATCATCCATAACTCATAGGTTATCCCTACAAGTCATTCATAATATTCATCTTAGAATACTAGGGAAAAATAAAACATAATAAAGGGGTGAAATAAGATGCTTAGTAAGCATAATTAATGTAGTTAAAGTTATCATAAACATACACACTAGTTAAGGTGAACAACTATAAACACATGCCTTTAAAAATATACTTAAAAATAATATGGAATGAATGAAAGATAATTAAATAAAGCCATATAAATGATCATAAGAGAATGAAACATAACCATTGATATTATACTAGTCTAATAATCACATGTTTTATCAATTACTAATATCATAATGAGGTAATGCATAATGTTGAATATCTGAAACATATTTTCAAGGCCTCGGCCAAGACATCTGAAAATGCTAAGGTAAGGTCTTGGCCAAAACCCAATTTTGTTTTGTCTCATTAGACCTTTAGATGCATCAAGGGGATTTAATAGGTCTCACACGTCACTTTCTAAGTCCAATTCATTCCTCATATGAATGGGGTTAAATATAAAAATCATATATATGTGCAATGTAAATAAATTTCTCCAATCTATAAACATAATTATTAATCATTCTGAGTAGTATGGTGAATGGTATCAAGATAGCACATCCACAGTAAAACTAATAATAAACCATTTAATAAAATTTTATAGATGATATCATAAAATATGAATCTAAATTAAACATAATAATCAACAAGTGTGTTGAAATAGATGAAAATACTCTTGTAAAATCATTGAGTAATTTTGACAGAAATGCTCTTTTACTTTGTAAAAAAGAGTTCTTTTGGAAAAATCTTTGTATAAGACCTGAAGTGAAATAATATATTTTTTTCATAATAAAATGAGTGATTTTAGAAAAATTATGGTGTCTTAAAACATATTATAGAGTGCACTTGAAATAGGAAAGAATTCGATAATTTCCCTTGAATTGGGCTCGTTTATCAGGAAGAATTTGAGAAAGATCCTTTTAAACTCCCTATAAAATAAAATAAAATATTTTGATTAGTGTATATATATAAAACATTCACATAGAATTTATAATGAGTACATAATAATAATTAAGAATTCCATTGGGTTAAAGAGAGAAAAAGATTAACCTGAAAGAAAATGGAGATTCGGGTAAAAACCCTTAACTTATGTATGAATGAGTTCTGCACTTGACCTTAACGTCCTGGATAATCAAATTAAATCCATTAATTAATTAATTAAAGACCTTATATACAATTATTTGATTTATTATAATTTTATTAAGTTCATTTATGCCCTTTTTATTAGTTATAAGATACAATTTTAATGCTTGAGAGCGTTCATTTCCTTGGTTTTCATAATCAGTATACTTGTATATGAGTATGGAACATCATGTGGAAAGGGTATAATTATCCTGAATTGAATTTATATGATATTAATGAACATCCAGAAGTGTAAATGGTTATATATATCATTTAATTATATGGTATGAGGATGAATCATTAGATAATACATTTAGTGATAATTTTTTACATTATTACGACGGTTATTGATCATAACGAACTCATTATGTTTTATGAATTAGTATTATGTATATATACTAGTTTCAGAACATTAAATAGGTTATAATACATATATTATAGTCTGTTTTAACTATAAAAATGGTATCATGAACATATTTTAAGAATTTATTGAAGAACGAAAGTTTGTTTTCCATGAAGGTTGTAAATTGGCACCTCCCGGACGATGATTTCATTTTTAAAATGAATGAGAGAAAGTAAAGAGATTGATGATGGTTCTTACATTAACATGATATAATTACAATATATAAATTATACTAGATTTATCATGATTATTTGAATAGAGGATATGAATATAGAATAATAAAATAAAGAACTTGAAAAGAAACCAAAAGGAAAAATGAAGAGGATTTTACCTCTTGAATAATCCTCCTTGAGAACCTCCATAAGGGAATGGTTTTTGGTCTTTTGGAAAGACAAAGAGCTCCTGGATGTGGGGAGAGACTAGATAAGGGTATTTGGGATGAACTTTGACAAGATTCAAGGCGTAGAGTAGTGAATATAAGAGGGGTGAGGGTGGGTTTTATAGTAGAGGAGAGGGGAAAATTCTCATTATTCTATTCATTAATTTATTATTTTTTTCAAGACAACCAATGGTGTTGATTAATGGGACTAAATACAGTAATAAGTGCATGTTAGTTCAAACCAATGGTTCTTACATCATTCATTAATCCAAGAATAGTGTATTTATCTTATAATGTATTTATACTACAAATTGTCGTATTTAACTATTCACTAAAAAATCAAGTATTTTAGAAAAATACCAAAAAATCACCCTAACCATTTTTAAATGTGTAGAATTAAAAAATGGACTCCATTTTATCAAAATAATTTTATAAATATATGAAATTTAATTTTTAAATAAAATCATTATTTACTTGAAAAATACATATTTAAATTTAAAATTGATTTTATAACACTTTACAAAATTAACTAAGGTCTCATAAATTTATCCTAAAATCATAAGACAGTAAAATATTGATTTATGAATCCATTTTATAAAAATGAATTTTCTTTTAAATAATTTTATTAATTATAAAATTGTAAATAAATATTTATGACTTATAAAAATACCAACACTTAAATATTAATTTTTAAAATATCCACTTACTTTTATTATGATATAATTATATCATACTTTCACTTATGAGATTCCTAAATTTTATTTATAATTTCATGGTTGAGGTTACTATTCATTAGGTCAATTTACTATTCATAAGGGTCCTATTACTATTCCTAAGGGCAAGTTACTATTTCATCGTTATAGGTTCCTTAATGTCTAGAAATGCCTCTTATTTATTTTATTCTTCATTTATAAAGATTGTATTGTGTTCTCCATGTGGTTTTATATGATTCATACTATATAAAAACATAAGAAGATAAATTCATTGATAAAATTTTGGGTCGTTACAGTCAAGATCATTTACATTTAGGTCATTGTATAACAAATAAATAACATACAAACCTGGATAGCGCATCGAGTTCTTCATGTGTAGCCTTGGTGAGTTTTGGTTATGAAGTCAAACACAAATCACCCGATCATCATCGGTGTCCAGTGAATCATTGTGTGTTTCCAAGTGAACCCTAGGAGGTATCCTAGTGTAAACTCAGCAACATTCTGGTTCTAGGGGTTACAAACCAAGGATTAAAAGATCTAAACTCTATCTCTTCAAGCAATGAAGGATGAGCATCATGATATTTCCCCAGGTTGATCACTCTTGATTAATTCTATTCATTTCTTCTTTGTTTTATAGCTTTCCTTTTTCTATTGTCTCCTTAAATCATTAAAACCCAACTTTTTCAAATCTCATTTCAATTTTATTTTCATAATCAAATATTTTTTCTTAAATTAATGATCTAAGGATCCATCAATAGATGACATATGGTTCTTACTATACTATAGAAATTATAGTAAAACCTAAAAAAAATTGACATGCTCGATAATGGGATCAGTATTCCTCTAAAATAAATAGCATATAGTCAATAATTTTCAAGATCCTAACTTCCCTTCACACGTTTTACAAATCCAACATTTTTGACATGGATCTCACCGTTGACTGCACGAAATCAAAGGAAAAAACCTTTATTCGTCATTTCTCAACCTTTGGTGGCTATAAAATGAAATCTGGTCATTCTCTTGATGCCATCACACATCTCGTGCACCTATCGTCGCTCATCGCTGCTCATGGATCCTAGATACATGATGTTTTACCCACAATCCATCACGATCCGCCTGCAAAACACCAATTCATTCATCATGAAAACAACCACCATGAATCATGGGGTTTGATCACGCTTGAACCCACCCCAGTAATGTTGAATCGTGACCTCGTGGTCCAATAATGAAGAATGTTAAGAACATGTGGGAGAAAAACATAAGAACAAAGGTGTAACCATCATTGGTCAAGCAATCTCAGCCAACAATCATGCAATCAGGATATCCATGGTGATAACATTTCATAACAAGAATAAATTGAATTAAACAATTTTATTCAGGTACCAAACTCATGCAAAGAATGTGAAATCACCAATCAATATTAAAGAAAATAAAGATTCATACTTTAAAATTTTAATAAATAGTATGGAAACTAAAATTGATGAGCCCTACCATAGTTTGAATCAATCATTGGTGATGAATGTGTTCACTGATGAAAGATAAGTCTCACTTTGTTCGCTACCTATCCACCTCGATCAGATCACCCATCATCCTCCAATGTGATCTGCCAATGAAGAATACTCAGAGATCCTAGAAAATCCTCTAAGGATTATACAGCTAACCCTAAAAAAATTTACAAGTTGGTACTTATAGAGGTTTCTCTAGATTATTATATTTAATAAAATAAATAAATAATTTAATTATTTATTTCATTAAATGCACCCACCAACGGTTGCCTCAACTAAACATCCAGCATCAACCAACCTTAGATCACGCTTATGGTAAACTCTGTGTTCTGGAATCGACTATGGTCTCAGATTTTCAATCCAAGACTCTATTTGAGTGTTATTCCACTATTTCAGGAAAACTATGCACGTGTGATATTAATATTTTTAAACTTTTATAATATCAATATCAGGCTCACCGAGCCTCAGAATCTTGCACCGACTTAGTGTCTGGATCCAAAAATATTCCTTAATATATTCCAAAGTCTTACAAGGAAAAAACAGAGGCACTATATTCTCCCCTATTTCAAGGATTTTCACCCCAAAAAGAACAATTTAAATAAAAAGGTGGGGATACTGAGACCGCATATGGGTATCTCGCTCCTAGGAGTTCACCTACATGCTCTCATGCTATCATAGCACACGAACTGAAGGAACTCAGGGAGCAATGGAAGTGTGAAAGAATGCACAATTTAAAATTTTGGGTTTGGATTCATGTTAAAAACATATAATCCACTTAACACATTACCCAAATTTCTAAAAGGATCGCATGTAATTCAATTTAAGCCCAAAAAAATTAAAAACAAATGAAACCTTAAATGGTACCTCATTTGTTTCAATTTTTCGGTTTTATTTTCTCACCATTAATGTGTCGTGGTTGTAAGACACCAAACTAGATTCCCTACAGATCATTCACACATGATCCACAATTTCAGTATCATCGATCTACATTTCCTGAGTGCTATCATAGAAAATTTAAGAGCTTTACGATTTCCCTACAATCGCCTGAAGAACGCGAACTCAGTCGAGAAAGCGGGATCGATCCGACCTTGTTCTTACTTCAGTTTCTCACTCTGAGAACTTTAGAGGAGAGTAAAGGAAAAATTATCTCACTAAATTCATGAAAAAGGTTGATCTTTGAATTCAAGAGGCTAAAATGAGCTTTTATACTTAGGTTATACTTTCCAAAATTTCACTTTGGTCCCTAAAAAGTAATATCCTTCATTTTAGACATTTTCACACATATATGAATTAATAAACTTATCATAAATATCACAAATACTTTATCCCTAACTTGTAACACAATAAAATGTTACGTGATAAAATATGAACCATTAACTCATCCTGTAAGCTCTCAAATAATTTAACGAACCTTAAATAACCAATGTTTGTTCGAAAAAAATTATATTTTTCTCATATTCATGTTTATGATCAAACAACTTGTGAATACCTTGAGAAATACATTCAATTATCATTATTATAAACTTGAATAATATAATTGAATTAGTTTTATTTGCGATCATTCAAACTTAGACATTCATCAGCCCCCACATGTGGGGCTCACTTCATCCTAAACCCCTATTCATTAGAATAGGTGGAACTTGAGGATACACTAAGTGTGTGACCCTCTAGGTCCTTATCTCAATAGCAGTGAGTCCAACCCATAGACCAAGAGCAGAGTCTAGTAACCCATCATGTCCCTAGGAGATAAAGAATTTCATAGCTACAACTTCCTCCTACAAACAATGACTGTGTAATATAATCTTTTTGTCTTGCAATATCTCATAAAGAAAGATGTACACTTGTGTCATCATCCTTTTGTTGCTTTAAATATTTTATGTCCTTACTAGATGGACTTACCTTCTTGCGCCATGGTCAGGGATTTATGAAGGTACTACCATCCTAGTCAACATGGGCCCACAAGATATCTCTTCATTAACTCGGAAGTGACAAAATCTATCTTGATCATTCAACCAATGTCATACCACAAATGATGCACCGAACAAAAACTACCTTGCCACAATTTTATTATCATTGTTTTCACCTTGCATCAAAGTACAAGATAAAATGGAACACACTGATAATGATCTCAAATCTGGAGACCAATACACATGTTCATAGATAGGAAAAACCAATGACACCTGAAACATGTGGTGTTCCTATTGACGGATGTGTCCTCATAATCTCACTACTATAGATCACTAAGTGTAAACTTTATGTGAATAAGTCACAATTCTTATGATCCCCCAGCACATGATAGTCAAACATCATATTTTTTATGTCAGTATGATGTATCTAGATCATAGGACATATATATTTAAGATTACTGTCATAGTATCTCGAGGTTCTCATTAGAGTTGGGAACTGCTATAACTTTTTGATAAAACACATAATCTAAGGACATTACCATGTAAATAGTGGATGCATAAATATCATCACTATTATGGTAAGAATAAATAAACACACACACACACATATATATATACCAATCTGTATACATGTAATGATAATCAAAAGTATTGTTCAAGTTGGGCCTAAGGTACCCACTATTACAACACTCTCACTTTCACTAGAGCCAAATTTCTAACCATCCTTGTTAGAATTCTCATTATAAGATCATGTTTCTACTGAGATATGGATTTAGTCAAGGGTCTTCCATGTTTCTACTGTCTGGATATTCTACTATGTACAACCTCAACTCCTTGAGTAAAATTCCTCAAGATATGTAATCCCTGAGTATATAACTTTTTTCCTTTGTCCAAACTTGACATCTTGGATAGTAAGAGTTCCATAACTTACATTATGATAATACTTTACTTACTAGGTGTGAGTCCAAAAACTGGAACAAATCGTTGCATATTTTACATTGCTTCTTAGGTGTCTTAGAAGTCGTAACGTACTCAGTATTTGTAGATATGGATACCACTAGCTTGAATGATCTTGTCTTGCTCATTTCCTTAGCCTGACTGCAATATTAGATCACATTGATCCAAGGAAGACTAGTTTTTATCCCCTCAAAACTAGTATCCCTTATTCTCCACATACCAAGTACATATCTTTTGTACTTACTCAAGTACAATTGGATGGTTATGACTACTTCCTTTGTAGTTCTTCTGGTTATAACTGATATTTTCCTACTATAAATTATATCTTGGAAATATAAATTCTTGTACATATCATGGGATATGTGATTAATCCATCACTAAAGAATATAGAATTCAAATCACCATGTTAATCTCATCCTATGTCCTATACATGTCTACCTAGAGAGAGATATGTCATGTGACACTGGTAACAACTCTCTATAGAATTGTTCCAACTTTTATTTTTAATACTATGTTAGTATATGAATGATTGACTAGGTATAAGAAATCGTTATATCAACCTCAGTAAATCTTATTCCCTAGAACTCTGGTTGCTACTTTAAGTCAATATCTGGATAGTTATTTGTATCTTGGTCTTAACAAACTATAAGATAAATAGATTTTTTCAATATGTTAATAAACATATTTTACTTGGAAAACAATGGTACTCCCACTAACCCCATGTAGACACATGGAAAAGATTCATTCCAATTTAATATTCTATTATCTATTTTCTTACTTTAAGCCTGAACCATATTTCAGTAACTTTCACCCTTATTGGCATTCACAGATGTCACCATCCTTTTATGGTTGCATTGTATAGATATTTATCATAATTGGTGGTCTTGACATCCAATTATCCATTAAATGATCATCTAAATTAGCTATGACAAGTAAAAATCTAATGGATTTAGGCATAACGGCTTGGTATAACCAATCGATCCTTATTAGTACCACTCTTGTAACATCCATGAATAGTCTCATTTGAATACCCACCGTAGTATTCAAATTAGTAAGCTTTATGTACTATGATACATGTAATTCATTATTGAATTGATCTAGTTAATCTTAACTAATTTTCATATACTGCTTACTTGTAGGAATCATTATTCTCAATGAATAATGTATCACTGACCGTGATGAATATAACTCCATCACCATGGTTTTATCCTTCCTACATAGTATGTGTCTATAGAACATTCCCTTTTTCATAAGGTCTTGTAAAAATTATTACTATGTCAACTATTTGTGCATCTATAGCATTGACTAAAATCAAGTCAATCTTGCTCCCACTATATCAAATAGATATGTGCACCCCTTTAAAGAAATATAATCTAATATTGAATATATATTTTAAATCATATTTATTTTTTTAATATCCTTAAAAAACTTTAGGATGGTTACTATAGATGCACATTGTGTTTTTTCTTGATGAAAATTTGTTTATATCTTTACAAAATCTTTGCATATAAACACATGTTCTTATGACATATTGGAATTCCATCATATTATAACTCATATGATATCCATTTTTCATGATAGTTGACATATGATTATGGCATAACGTCAATATTTTTGAAGCATGTCTTTAAAAATGGAAGTACCTGAAATGAATGAGTTTTAACATTGATGATCCTTTTACTTACATCGCGAATCTTATGTGTATAAACAAATGTGCATTTAATAATTTTTCCACACTACATTTTTTTTATCAATGTAAACATGTAAGACTCATCATTAATCCTCCTTATTACCATCATCGTTTTAATGTGTATAAGGTAATGTGCATTTAGGAATAACTCAACGCTACATTATATTGATTGATGGTTGCTTGGTTAAGATATTATTCAGTAGACCAGCTGAAATCCTCTCATGTCTTCTGACCATGCATATTTCATACTTCATTTTCAAACTCCATAAACACTTAAAAGAATCTTATGAAGTATATTTACCACTAGCTTACCCTTGGATCAGTTCATGCTCTCTAGCTAAACTTATAAGGACCCAGTCTTATTACATTACATAATCTTTAATTTATCCAAGAAATCACTTCATTTAACATTGAGGATATGTTCAAGTTTTGAGATTTAGATAATTGAAACATAATAAATTCATAACATTACACGTTAATACAGAGTAGATACCATAAAAACAATATTCATTTCTTCCAAAATATAAAACATTTCAAATAAAACATGATTTATTTGAAAATTCTTCAAACATTTAACTTGACTTACTTATTTGTCTTACACATCCTTATAACCTGTGAAAATCATTTAAAACTTAGGATGAGCACAAAAATCTCAGTAAGGGATATAAAAGAAGGAAAGAACACAGTAGTCCATAAATACTTGTAACGTATGAAATCATCTTCAAAAGACATACTTGTTACCCATATATACTTAATTTTTGAAACATGATATTTAAAAAAGATTCCCACAAATATAAGAAAATAAATAGAACCATAAAGGTGCCTTGGGGCATTATTTTCATAATCTTGTAACCATCTCGGCTACCTCATAATTTATAACCCTCACACCTTACAATTTGTGTAACCATCACAGTTACACTTGGAGTAACCATATGGTCAACCTCCAACTTACACATAATCAATGAATTTAAGGGAGATATATGTCTCACTCTTCATCATAAACAATTTCCAAAAACTAGAACATAATCATACAACATGAAAAATTGCATAAAAACATTTCTTTTGAATTTTGTAAAACAAAATTTTAAAAGATGATTTTTAAAGAAAATCCCCATAAAAATATCATATAATTGAAATGAGACTTAATTGAGTGGATGGAACATGTATATACACTGTAAATACTCATAATTCAATATAATATAAACAAAATTAATCACACAAAAAATCTTAATACCAAATAAATAATGAAGTAGAATGTTAACCCAAAGAATGAAAATCGGGTTATGAATTCTCTTACCTCAGGTTTGTCTTACTTCAAAATTGTTTAAACCTCGTGTATAATGGTTAAAAGAGTGTTATTAATATCTTAAATAAACATATTAATCTTTATAATATCTTATATGATCATTTTATTACATCATTTCACCCTTTAATTGATAGTTTTTTGTTCCTTGCAATGTTTTGGGTGCGTTCCTTACATAGTTCCCATGATCGGTTCATGATGGATTTTCTTGTCGATTGTAAGTGAAACTTCAGAATTGGAATGGAGTAGTATTTACATATTCACAGTAACATAAATTATTACACTTATAATTTTTAATTCTGACATGAGGATGATTCATAATTTAAAACATTCTTGATATTTTCTTAGGTCATTTTGATGATTCTTCAATCGTAATGAACTCATTTGTTTTATAAATTAATAACATGTGTAAAAAATGATTCCAGAACATTATATAAGATATAATACATAAATTATAATTTGTTTCAACTATAAAAATATTATCATGACCAGTCTTGAAGTAAGTAAAGTAAATTGAAGTCACATCATCCACAATGTCGGTAAATCGACACATCACGGGCGGTGTTTTAATTTTTTGAATAAGTGGGAGAGGAGAAGAAGTATAATGGTGTGTCTTCCATAAAGATGATGAAATCTAGAATATGTAATATACTGGATCATTCATGCCTCTTGGATAAGGGGAGGTGAATAAATAAGAATAATATAAAATAAAATGAAAAGAAAAGAAAGAAAACAAAAGTGGATATTTACCTCTTGATCTCTTCTCCCTGAGATTTCTCTTAAGGCCTTTGGTTTTGGCCTTTTGGTAAGACCAGCATCTCTAGGATGTGGGGAAGAGCCTTGGGGTGATTATTGGATAGAACTTAGATAAGTCTCAAGACTTGAGAGGTGTGGTAGGAAGAGGGGAATGAGGGTGGTATTTATAGTGGAAGGGAGGAGGTATTTTGCATTGTTTTAATTGTTATTATAATTTTTTTGCTCAAGACTATGAATAGTCTGAATTCATGTGATCCCAAATAGTAATAATGGCATTTGAGTTCGAACCAAGTGGTCTTACATCAATTATGATGTCATAAATAGTGTATTTAACTGATAATTTGAATATACGGTATTTTACTGTATTTCACTATTCATTAAAAATTCAAGAATTTTAGAAAAAATTCAAAAATTCACCCTAACCATTTTTTGACATGTAGAATTCAAAAATGAACTCCATTTTTTGAAAATAAATTTATAAATATTATTAATTTAATTTTTAAATAAAACCATACTTTATTCAAAAACTAACAATTTTATTTCTATAACTGCTTTTATATCACATTGAAAAATTAACCAAGAGGTCATTATCATAAATCCTTAAGAAAATAAAATAATAATACAATTTACTATTAATTGTGGTCATATTACTATTTATAAGGGTATGTTACTATTCACCAAAAAACAAGTTGGTTCCATCAGACTTTGAATAACTTACTGAACACAATTGTAGATAACTATTTTTCAAAATTCAAAACATGGAAGTAGTAAAATTATGTTTAAATGCTAGTTATAATTATCTACTTAAAACAAAGTTTCATGTATTTCAATTTATTTTTAGAAAACCTTGGAGTGTTCCATTATCCCCACCTTCTGGAAATTGCATTCTTGCAATTTTATTTACTTATTAAACAAGTGAGGATACCTTTCCCTCATAGCATTTTCTGACTCCCATGTTGCTTCTTCTACCATGTGGTTTCTATACAAAACCTTTACCAGGTAGATTAACTTATTCTGCAATACCTATTTTCTTTGATCAAGAATCTAAAATGGTCTCTCTTCATAGGAAAGATTCTCTTCCAGCTGAACTACTTCTAGGCTCGAGACATGAGATGAATCTGGCACATACTTTCTCAACATAAAAAATATGAAAAACATTGTGTACCTGAGATAAATTCAGAGGCAAAGCTACTCGGTATGAAACTGGTCCAATTTTCTCCAGAATTTCAAAAGAACTGATAAACCACGGACTTAGATTTCATTTCTTAACAAAACACATTACACTTTTCCAATGAGAGATTTTAAGGAAAATATGGTCACCTTACTCAAAAGAGAAGTCTTTCCTTCTGTTATATGCATAACTTTTCTGCCTGCTCGGAGCTGTCATCATGTGCTGTTGAATCATCTTCACTTTCTCAGCCACTTCCTCTACTAATTCTGGCCCCATCAACTTTCTTTCACCGAATTCATCCCAAAACGCTGGAGTATGATACCGCTTCCCATATAATGCCTAAAAAGGTGTCATCTGCATACTAGAATGAAAACTATTATTAGAAAACTCAACTAAAGAAATATGTTGATCCCAACTTCCCTGGTAGTCTATTGAACAAGCTCAAAGCATATCCTTCAAAGTCTGAATTGTTCATTCTTTCTACCCATCTGATTGATGATGAAAAGTTGCATTGAAATTTAATTCTTTGTCCAACGAATTCTAAAGTCCCTTCCAAAAATTAGAAGTGAACCTAGGATACTAATCAGATACAATGGAAAGAGTAAATCCATGTAACCTAACAATCTCTTTGAGGTACAGTAGAGAAAGCTGATCCAATGACATTGTATCTCGAATAGAAAGAAAATGTGAATAATTTGTCAGTCAGTCAACAATAACCCAAATCATATTATTACATCGAGAAGTATTTGGTAGTCCCACCACAAATTCCATAGATACATTCTCCCATTTCCACTTTGGCATTGTAAAAGATTGAATCATCCCCTTCAGTAACTTTCGCTCTACTATAACTCATTGACATGTCAAACATTTCATGGTAAAATCAGTGATATCTCTTTTCATTCCATCCCACCAGTAATACTTCTGAAGGTCTTTGTACATATTATTACTGTTAGGATGAACTGAAAATGAACAACTATGAGATTTACAGAACAAATCTTTATTCAACTGGGAATCACAAGGCACACACAACCTTTTACCAAATCTTAAAACATAATCTTTATCAAGGTTAAATTCTGGAAACTTACCCATTTTTACCAATTATACCTTTTTCTGTAGCTCACAGTCTTCCTTCTGTGCTTGCTTAATTCTGTCTGATAATGATGAATGCACTGAAACCTGAAACAAAACAGAGGTATTTCCTACACCAACAATTTCTAAGCCAAGATTCATCAATTCATTAATCAAGGAATCATGTTCCAACCATAACATGGTTAACGATGCATGATGTTTTCGACTCAAGGAATCCACCACTTTGTTTGATTTTCTTGGATAGTAATTGATCGTGCAGTCGTAATCCTTTATTAGTTCAAGTCATCTTATCTACCTCATGTTTAATTCCTTCTGAGTGAATATATACTTCAGAATTTTATAGTCATTATATATTTGACATTTGGATCCGTATAAATGATGCCTCCAAATTTTCAAAGAAAAAAACCACAACTGCCAATTCCAAATCATGTGTAGGATAATTTAACTCATGTGTTTTTAGTTGTCTTGAAAAATAAGCAATTACATGATCATTCTACATCAAAACACAACCAAGTATCTTTAATGAAGCATCACTATAGATGACAAACTCACCATTTCGGGAAGGCAAGGCCAAAACTGGAGCATTCACCAATCTCTTTTTCAGTTCCTGAAAACAAACATCACATTCTTCTATCCAAATAAATTTAACCACTTTTCATGTTAACTTAGTTATCAGACTAGATAACTGTGCAAATTTCTTAACAAACTGTTGGTAATAACCTGATAATCCAAGAAAACTAAGAATCTATGTAACATTTGTAGGTCATGTCCATTCATCAACCACTTTTGTTTTGGCAGGATCAACTGTTAGTCCATCCTTATTTACAATGTTCCCAAGAAAAGAAATCTGTTGTAACCAAAAATCACACTTGCTGGATTTTCTATACAGTTTCTTTTTCTTTAAGGTTTGTAAAACAACTCTTAGATGTTTTTCATGCTCCTCTTTATTTTTAGAAAATACTAGAATGTCATCAATAAACACAATTACAAAATTATCTAAGAACTCATGAAATATTTTATTCATAAGATTCATGAATACAGCAGGTGCATTAGTTAACCCAAACGGAATAAAAAAATTCATAATTCCCATATTTAGTATAAAAAAAAGTTGTTTTTGGTATGTCATCCTCCTTCACCTTCATCTGATGGTGTCCAAATCTCAAGTCAATCTTAGAAAAGTACTAAGCTCATTGGAGCTGATCAAACAAGTTGTTAATATGAGTCAAATGATACTTTTTTTTAATAATGATGTTATTCAAAGCTCTATAATCAATGCAAAGTCTCATGGAACCATATTTATTTTTAAAGAACAAAATAGAAGCACCACATGGTGAAGTGATAGGACGAATGAATCCTTTATCAAGAAAATCCTGCAAGTGATTTTTCATTTCAATAAGTTCCATTTGAGCCATTCTACATGGGGGTTTTGAAATTGGCTTAGCATTAGGAAGAACTAAGTCAATTGTGAATTCGACTTCTCAATTTGGTATGACATCAAGTAACTCATTAGAAAAAACATCAAGGTATTCATTTACCACTAGCACATCATTAATCTGAACAGTTCCCTTGTTTTCAAAAATATGAGAAAGATAACCTTTATTTCTATCTTTCAACAGTTTCTCAGCTTCTTGATATATTATCAATTGTATGGGTTCGTTCTTGTATAAAAACTGAAACTCTTTCTAAAAAATAACTTCTTTATCACTGCAATCAATCTTAGCATGATAAACAGAAAGTCAATCCATTCTCAAAATGACATCAAACTCTAATAAGGAAAAAACAACAAAGTTTTTAGTTAATTTCTTTCCACAGACCACTATAGAGAGATTTTTATAATTCATCTTTGCTATAATATTTCCCCCTGGTGTTTTAACAACAAGTTTTGGTCTCATCTATTGAGGTGATATTTCTAATTTACCAGAAAATTCCTCAGAAATAAAGGAATGTGTAGACCCTGTATCAAACAAAACTTTAGAAAAATACGATTAAACAAACAAGGTACTTGGTATAACTTCATTGGATGGCCCGACGTCTACTGATGTAATCGCAAAGGATCTCACTACACCTTTCTGCATGTATTCTGACTTCTTTTCATTATTCGGATCTCTCTTTGAGCAGGCATTTTCATAATGAATCAGCTCACCACATTTAAAACACTTTACAGTTTGCTTATCAAGATTAGTCTTAGGATCATTTTCATTACAATCTCAGGTCATATGTCCAAATTTACCACATTTAAAACACTTCACAATTTTGGTAAGGCATTCCTCAAGGTGCTTCTTACCACACTTTTCACAAACTGGAAACTAGATATTCTTACCATTAGATTTATTTGGTTGATTCTTACCCATAGAATTCCCTATAGAACTCTTCTTATCCTTGTTTTCAAAGTGCACATGATCGTCATCAAACTTCATCTCTACCCTCTTAGCATATCGGACAAGTTTCTCGTAACTTTTTAATTCACGGGAGGCCAACGCCCTGCGATACCTTGGCTTCAATCTTGAGTAGAATCGGTTGATTTTTCTATCAAGATCCAAAATAAGATTTGGAGCATACCTCGCCAGTCAGTTGAAGTTCGCTTCATACATGGCCACTAAATCCTCCACCTTTTTCTTCAATTCAAGGAATTGTTCTCCAACCTAAGTTGCACCACCTTAGGAAAATATTTTTCAAGGAAAAGACTTAAATTCATCATACTCTAAGGCATCAATATCCTCTTTATCTCTGATATTTTTGACCATTGACCACCACTGATCAGTTTAACCTTCAAAACGATAAATGTTAAGACTTAAATTTTGATTATCTAAACAAAAAATTACATCAAATATCTTTTCAATGGATTGAATTCATCCTTCAGCCACTACTGGGTTGGAAGATCCATTAAAAGCAAGAGGGTGTTGTCTCATAAAATATTCCACTATTGTCATGTTCCATTGTGGTACCTCTGTTTGTTCTCTTGCATGAATACCACCACTATTTATTGTCTGCGTTATCTAAGGCATTACTGTCACAAACTACTTAGTTACAATCCCTACCATTCCGGGTTAGAGATTTGGAAGGATGTTGTTCTTTCGATGCCTCTCCTCTTCAGTTTCCCTGTTTCTTCTACGGACAACCATTCTGAACAAACACATCTTAGTTGAAGTAACATGGTAATATTTAAATTCTATAACATTTCAAATTAATCATAGAGTAAGAATCATTTATGGTATTCTATTAACATCATCATAACTCCTAAAGTTATCTAAATCATCCTCTTATACCAACTATAAGGACTCAGCCTTATTACATTACATAATCTTAAATTTAGCCAAGAAATCACTTCCTTTAACATTGATGATATTTTAAAGTTTAGATCTTTATAGAATTTGGACATAATAAATTCATAACATTACACATTAATACAGAGTGGATACCATAAAAACAGTATTCATTTCTTCCAAAATATAAAACTTTTCAAATAAAACATGATTTCTTTGAGAATTATTCAAACATTTAACTTGGTTTCCTTCTTTATCTTACACATCCTTATAACCTATGAAAATCATTTAAAAAATTGGGATGATCACAAAAAAGTTCAGTAAGGATATAAAAAGAAGGAAAGAACACATTAGTCCATGAATACTTGTAATGTATGACATCATCATCAAAAGACATATTGGTCACCCATATATACTTACTTTGTGAAACATGATATTTCCACAATATTCTCACAAATATAAGAACATAAATAGAACCATAAAGGTATCTTGGGACATTACTTACATAATCTTGTAACCATCTCATCTACCATATAATTTGTAACCCTCACAGCTACCTTATAATTTGTGTAATCATCGTAGTTACATTTGGAGTAACCATACGGCCGACCTCCAACTTACACATACTCAATACATTGGAGGGAGATATAAGTCACACCCTTCATCATAAAAAATTCCCAAGAACCATAACATAATCATACAACATTAAAAATTTCATAAAAAAATTTCTTTTGAATTTTGTAAAACAGAATTTTAAAAGAGAATTTTTAAAGAAAAGCCTCATACAAATATCATATAATTGAAGTGAGACTTAATTAAGTGGATGGAACATGTATATACACTATAAATACAAAAAATTCGGTATAATATAAACAAAATTCATCACACAAACAATCTTAATACCGCATAAATAATGAAGTATAATGTTAACCCAAAGAATGAAAATCAGGTTATGAGTTCCCTTACCTCAGGTTCGTATTACTTTAAAATTATTTAAACCTCTTGTATAATGATTAAAATAGCGTTGTTAATATCTTAAAGAAACATATTTATCTTTATAATACCTTATATAATCATTTTATTACATCATTTCACCCTATAATTGATATTTTTTTATTCCTTGCATTGTGTTGGGTGTGTTCTTTACACATGGTTCTCATGATCGGTTCGTGATGGATATTCTTGTCAATTGGAAATAAAACTCCATAATTAGAATTCAGTGGTATTTATATATTCAAAGAACCATAAATTATACCATTTATCATTTTGAATTCTGACATGATGATGATTCATAAGTTAAAACATTATTGATATTTGTTTAGGTCATTTTGACAATTTTTTTATCGTAATGAACTCATTTGTTTTATAAATTAATAACATGTGTATAAAATGACTCCAGAACCTTATATAAGATATAATAAATAAATTATAATTTGGTTCAAACATAAAAATGGTCTCATGACTAGTCTCAAAGGAAGTAAAGGAAATTGAAATCACATCATCCATGATGTCGGTAAATCGACATATCACGAACGGTGTTTTAATTTCTTGAATAAGTGGGAGAGTAGAATAAGTATAATGGTGTGTCTTCCATAAACATGATGAAATCCAGAATATGTAAGATATTGGATCATCCATGTCACGACCCATCCTCGAGGCCCGTGTCGTGACTACCCCAAGCCCGCCTTCCATAGGCCAGGGGCTGGCGACTAGCACCAAGGCGTAATTCCCGATAAAAAAAAGGGAAGGCATTACCTTTGTAAAGTAAACAAACACCACAGAGCAAGCAAGCAGTAGAAGTAAACACTAAGTAAAGACTGGGTACAATAGTAAGTGCGGAAAAGTAAGTGGGCCAGAATAAAAACCCAAACTGAAAGTAAAGTACAACTAGAAAGGGAAAACAGCAACTGAAAGTAAAGCCGCAGCCTCGAGCCGTCCACTAGAAGTCCCACCTGAAGGGTGGGTACAGATAGCCTCCACAGCTCCTCGGGTCCAGCCGTCTGCTCCGTGTACATCCCGCCCAGTGATCCACCTCCAGGTACCATCTTGCTCCTCATACCTCAACCACGATCAGCGCTGTCCGTCGTCTGCAACCAACACAATGTAGTGCGGGCATAGCCCATGCAGGGGTGAGTATAAGCTACTCAGTAGGGACCCCAAGACCCCCGAAGGTCTCCCAGAATCCACAAAGTATAATCCACAAAGGAAGATGAAATCACGAAGTAACATCTGTCACCACTTAGGTATATGCCCATACATATACCTAAGTCATCAATTCTCATTCGGCTCCAACATCCGAGCTCAAGTACAACCCAGTCCACACAGGAAACACAACCCAATCCACACAGGAAAGCATAACGTAATCCACATAGGATAACAAGTCAATCTTATTGAAGATAGGAATTGAAAGTCAAGATTTAGCTCACACAGGTATACTTCTTCATAAGACGATAGTGATGATCAGATATTTCCACTGATTCATCTAAGCAGTTGGACCCACACAGGATCGATAGGTACTAACCCCCGCAATGACCCACAAAGGATCGATAGGTAACTAACCCCCGCAATGACCCACACAGGATCGGACCCACACAGGATCTGTAGGCGCTGGCCCACACAGGACCGCTGAGCGCTGACCCACATAGGATCGGACCCACACAGGATCGGTAGCACTGATCCACGTAGGATCGCTGAGTGCTGTAGTCATCGTCGTCGAATCCACGGAGGATTCCTGCACAGTCGTCATCGTCGACGTAGCCACAGCCAGCTCTAGGGTTCTCGCACACAGCAAGCTCATTCGGGAGGGTCCGCTCCACGAGCCGAAGGACTGATACATCAACTGACACATATTCCGGAGTTGATGTATCCAAAAGTTCTGTATCGTCAACAGGAACTCAATGTCACAGACGGCGCGTCAATCGGACACCCGGTCTGAGGGTTATTGGCTTTTTCGTCCCAGGGGCCCGGTTGGTTTTTAAGTCAAAACCAACCCGACCGTACTCCAACTGTGTCCAAACCTCGAGCAGAGTAATCCAAAAGGTCTGTCTCAATTAGAGGAATCCAACAAAGTCGACGGCACGTCAATCGAACGTCTGGAACTCAAGTTATAAGCATTTCCGCTCCGAGGGCCCGGTTGGTTTCGTGTACAAACCAAACCGGCCGAACCCAAAGTTCTCCGAAACCTTGAGTGTAATATACCAAAATGACCGTCTCGATCCAAGGATCGGATCGCAGCTGACGGTGCATTGATCGAAGGTCTGCAACTCAAGTTATGGGCAACAGACCGAAAGAGGTTCGGTATTAGGGGGTTCGGGCCCGGTCCGACCCGGCCCGATACCCCCAGGGTCGGCCCGAACCGGGTCCGGGTCCGGCCCGTTTGGACGCGGCCCGGCGCGCTGGCCAGGGGTCTCGGCCGAACGCCTGAGCCGTTCGGAATGCGGGGGGGGGGGGGGGGGGGGGGGGGGGCTGCCCCCTGCTAGTAGTAACCACGGCCCCATAATGGGGTTGCTCACGTCCGGCCAGCCGGGGGTTTTGAACCCCCGACTCCTCCCTGTCCGGCCGGCCCGCTCCGGCCAGCTGGCTTCTACCGCCACGGGACCGGCAAGGCCGGTCCCTCCTGCTCCGACGCCGGCGGCCCGATTCCGGCCACCGGTTCCCCTGCTCTGCCGCGGTTTAAGTCGCGGCCTTGGTCCGTCCAGCGCGGCGCGACGGCTCCGCGCCCCTCCGCCGCGGCCCCGCTCCGGCCGCGGTGTCTTCGTGTTTTTTCGGCGCCGCGGCTTGGTTCAATTTTGAAATGCGCGGCGCGACAACGCCACGCATCCTTGCCGCTCATTCCCACGCGGTGCGACGGCACCGCGTCACTTTCCTTCGAACCGCAACAACAACAAAAATAATAAGGGAGGAGGGTCGGCCGTGTTTGTGCGGTCCGGCCCCCTCCCGTTAAACGATATCAAGCGGTCCAAATGAACGAGGATAGATGACGGAAGATTTCACAAATAAAAACACATAACCCCCTACCTCAACGTTGTCATCGAATGAGAGTTCGTCGCGGAATTAACCGTCGCGGAAGAAAGCAACACGGAAGGAACGTCGTTGGCGTTTGGTGATCTCCAAGGAAGGTGACTCTCGCCGTCTTCCGCCGTCGGAGGTCGGCGTTCTTCGTCAGTGGTGGTGCGTTCTTCGCGTTCTTCGTCGAAGAACAAAGAATCCTCAAGACCTCTCTTTTTCTCCCCAAAGGCTCCCATAACCAGAATTCCAACAAAATAAAATAAGTTCAACACTTATTTTATTAACATAACCTAAGCATTTGAATTTCAAACATTCACATTTAACTCACTTAATTAATTAACATAAGTTGTCAAAAATTAATGGTGAGTTGAGGGGGGTTAGAGAATATGAAGGGGTGGGGTTCGTGTGGGTCCCACCAGCCTCATAACCTCTCATGGGAAGTTGGGTGGTTACCCAACTTCCTCCCAAAGGTTAAACACTTAGAAAGATAAATAAAATTTTTCGTTTAAATTTTATTTTAACTTCCACAAATTTTAACAACTTCACCCATGAAAACGCAACTCCAGAAAAGGTGTTTCTAAGAAATTACCGGCACTGCGATTCCATCGGTGCCCTCGGAATTCAATTCCGAGCACCGGTTCAAAAGTTAGGATTCCCCGCTCGTTCGTTCACTGAACGTACCCGTTCTAAACTTCGGAAAGAAATTTCGGGCACACCGGACCTCGGAATCAAGTGCCGTCAGAAACCGCGTTCTTGTAAAATCCCAAAGAAAATTAAGAAAAAATTTCCCTTGAATTTTCCGGGTCTTTACATTACTCCCACCTCAAGGATTTACGTCGCCGTAAAGATACATCAAAACTAGGGAAACAAATGTGGGTATTGAGCATGCATCTGAGCCTCTCGCTCCCAAGTGCTCTCCTGGAGGTTCTCGTGCTGCCATCTGATGCGCACTAGAGGAATCGACCGACCACGTAGGACCCGCTCCTGTCGATCCTCGATCTCCACTGGGACCTCCGCAAAAGTCACCCCATCATCTATGTCTAGCTCCCCATGGTCAATGATATGCGTCGGGTCGTGCACGTATCTCCTCAGCTGAGATACGTGGAAGACGTTGTGCACTCGGTGCAACTGAGGTGGTAGAGCCAGGCGATAAGCCACCTCTCCAATCCTGCTGAGGACCTGGAATGGTCCGATGAAGCGTGGAGACAACTTATCGCCTCGTCCAAATCTCGGTATACCACGTCGAGGTGAGACCCGCAAGAAGACGTGGTCTCCATCCTCGAACTCTAGTGGCCTCCCCCTCCTGTCAGCATAATACTTTTGTCGGCTTTGAGCTGTCCTCATCCACTCCTGGATGACCTGGACCTTTTCTGTCGTGTCCTGGACCATCTCTGGTCCCACAAGTGCTGACTCCCCAAGGTCTGTCCAGCACAGAGGTGACCTGCAAGGTCGGCCATACAACGCCTCGTATGGTGCCATCCCGATGGTGGAGTGGTAGCTGTTGTTTTACGTGAAATCCACCAAGGGTAGGTGGTCCTCCCAGATGCGACCAAAGTCGAGGACACATGCACGGAGCATGTCCTCGAGAGTCTGAATGGTCCTCTCCGTCTGACCATCTGTCTGAGGGTGAAAGGCGGTACTCAGACGTAGTTGCGTCCCGAATGCCTCCTGAAACCCCTTCCAAAGTCGAGAAGTAAAGCGATCATCTCAATCAGAGACGATAGATGATGGAACACCATGAAGCCGTACAATCTAATGAATGTAGAGACGTCCCAAGCTCTCCACTGAGCCCTGCTCTCTGATGGGTAAGAAGTGTGCTGACTTGGTGAGTCATTCGACAATCACCCAAATTGAGTCGTGACCTATGGAAGTGTGTGGGAGTCCAATAATGAAGCCCATAGATATCTTGTCCCACTTCCACAGCCCCATAATGGGGCTGCTCACATCCGACCAGCCGGGGGTTTTGAACCCCCGACTCCTCCCTGTCCGGCCGGCCCGCTCCGGCCGGCCGGCTTCTGCCGCCACGGTACCGGCAAGGCTGGTCCCTCCTAATCCGACGCCGGCGGCCCGATTCCGTCCGCCAGTTCCCCTGCTCTACCGCGGCCTTGGTCCGTCCGGCGTGGCGCGACGGTGCCGCGCCCCTCCGCCGCGGCCCCGCTCCGGCTGCGGTGTCTTCGGGTTTTTTCGGCGCCGCGGCTTGGTTCAATTTTCAAATGCGCGGCGTGACAGCGCCGCGCATCCTTGCCGCTCATTCCCGCGCGGTGCGACGGCACCGCGTCACTTTCCTTCGAACCGCAACAACAACAAAAAATAAGGGAGGAGGGTCGGCCGTGTTTGTGTGGTCCGGCCCCCTCCCCTTAAACGATATCAAGCGGTCCAAATGAACGAGGATAGATGACGGAATATTTCACAAATAAAAATACATAAACCCCTACCTCAACGTTGTCGTCGAATGAGAGTTCGTCGCGGAATTAACCGTCGCAGAAGAAGAGGATCGTCGCGGAAGAAAGAAACACGGAAGGAACGTCATTGGCGTTTGGTGATCTCCGAGGAAGGCGACTCTCACCGTCGTCCGCCGTCAGAGGTCGGCGTTCTTCGTCAATGGCGGTGCGTTCTTCGCGTTCTTCGTTGAAGAATGAAGAATCCTCAAGACCTCTCTTTTTCTCCCCAAAGGCACCCACAACCAGAATTCCAACAAAATAAAATAAGTTCAACACTTATTTTATTAACATAACCTAAGCATTTGAATTTCAAACATTCACATTTAACTCACTTAATTAATTAACATAAGTTGTCAAAAATTAATGGTGAGTTGAGGGGGGTTAGAGAATATGAAGGGGTGGGGTTCGTGTGGGTCCCACCAGCCTCATAACCTATCATGGGAAGTTGGGTGGTTACCCAACTTCCTCCCAAAGGTTAAACACTTAGAAAGACAAATAAAATTTGTTGTTTAAATTTTATTTTAACTTCCAAAAATTTTAACAACTTCACCCATGAAAACGCAACTTCGGAAAAGGTGTTTCTAAGAAATTATCGGCACTGCGATTCCATAGGTGCCCTCAGAATTCAATTCCGAGCACTGGTTCAAAAGTTAGGAATTCATGCTCGTTCATTCACTGAACGTACCCGTTCTAAACTTCGGAAAGAAATTCCGGGCACACCGGGCCTCAGAATCAAGTCCCTTCAGAAACCGCGTTCTTGTAAAATCCCAAAGAAAATTAAGAAAAAAATTCCCTTGAATTTTACGGGTCTTTAAATTACTCTCACCTCAAGGATTTACGTCCCCATAAAGATACATCAAAACTAGGGAAACAAATGTGGGTATTGAGCACGCATCTGAGCCTCCCGCTCCCAAGTGCTCTCCTGGAGGTTCTCGTGCTGCCATCCGATGCACACTAGAGGAATCGACCGACCACGTATAACCCGCTCCTGTCGATCCTCGATCTCCACTAGGACCTTCGCAAAAGTCGCCCCATCATCTATTTCTAGCTCCCCATGGTCAATGATATGCGTTGGGTCGTGCACGTATCTCCTCAGCTGAGATACATGGAAGACGTTGTGCACTCGGTGCAACTGAGGTGGTAGATCCAGGAGATAAGCCACCTCTACAATCCTCCTGAGGACCTGTAATGGTCCGATGAAGCGTGGAGACAACTTGTCGCCTCGTCCAAATCTTTGTATACCACGTCGAGGTGAGACCCGCAAGAAGACGTGGTCGCCATCCTCGAACTCTAGTGGCCTCCGCCTCCTGTCAGCATAAGATTTCTGCTGGCTCTGAGATGTCCTCATCCGATCCTGGATGATCTGGACCTTCTCTATCATGTCCTGGACCATCTCTAGTCCCACAAGTGCTGACTCCCCAAGGTCTGTCCAGCACAGAGGTGACCTGCAAGGTCGGCCGTACAACGCCTCGTATGGTGTCATCCCGATGGTGGAGTGGTAGCTGTTGTTGTATGTAAACTCCACCAAGGGTAGGTGGTCCTCCCAGATGCGACCAAAGTCGAGAAAACATGCACGGAGCATGTCCTCGAGAGTCTGAATGGTCCTCTTCGTCTGACCATCTGTCTGAGGGTGAAAGGCGGTACTCATACGTAGTTGCGTCCCAAATGCCTCCTGCAACCCCTTCCAAAGTCGGGAAGTAAAGTGATCATCTCGATCGGAGACTATAGATAATGACACACCATGAAGCTGTAAAATCTACTGAACGTAGAGACATCCCAAGATCTCCACTGAGCCCTGCTCTCTGATGGGTAAGAAGTGTGCCGACTTGGTGAGTCATTCGACAATTACCCAAATGGAGTCATGACCTCTGGAAGTGTGTGGGAGTCCAATCATGAAGTCCATAGATATCCTGTCCCACTTCCACTCCGGGACCTCCAAGGGCTATACCAAGCCTGCTGGTACCTAGTGCTCTGCCTTCACCTGCTGGCAGGTGAGGCATCGAGAAACGAACTCTGCCACAACCTTCTTCATGCCCAGCCACCAGTGCTGTCGTCTGAGATCCTGGTACATCTTCACCACTCCAGGATGTACCGCCAAAAGAGAAGTGTGAAACTCTCTCATCACTTCCTCCCGTAAAGAAAATGGTACCAAGGTACGTCCTCTGAAAAGGACGGCGTGCTCTCCTCCCACGGAGAATCCATCAGGTGCCTGTCCTGAGGATATATGTGCACGCCACGTCTCAGAGTCGGCGTCCCCACGTTGTACCTCTCTGACCCGCTGTAGTAGTGGAGGAGTGACTATGAGTGACTGAAGGAAGGCTTCTCCATCTCTATCCACGAAGGATATCTGAAAAGCGGCTAGCTGCTCTGTCGCCTCCCCAAGTAGCTGAATGCCCGTCCTCCTTCTGAGAGCATCGGCTACTACGTTTCCCTTCCCAGGAGTATAGACTATCTCAAAGTCATAGTCCTGGAGGAACTCGAGCCATCGCCACTGTCTCAGGTTCAGGTCCTTCTGCGAGAAGATGTACCTGAGACTCTGGTGGTCAGAATAGACTGTAAAGCACTCGCCGATCAGATAATGTTGCCACATCTTCAGAGCGAAGACCATTACTTCTAACTCCAGTTCATAGGTAGCATAGTTCTGCTCATGTTGCCTCAAATGACATGATCCATAGGAAATCACAACCTATTCCTGCATCAGGACACATCCGAGTCTGGTCCCTGATGCATCGCAGTAAACTACGTACCCAACTCCCTCCTCCGGAAGCCTCAAGATAGGCGTGCTGGTCAATCTCTGTCTCAACTCCTGGAAGCTCTGCTGACATCTGTCTGACCACACAAAGGGTTTCCCCTTCTTTGTCAAAGCTGAGAGTGGTTCCGAAAATCTGGAGAAGTCTGGCACAAATCTCCGATAGTATCCAGCTAGACCCAAGAAACTCCGCACCTCTGTCACGCTCCTAGGTGGATCCCAAGCTAGCACTTCCTCGATCTTCGCAGGATCCACCGCAACTCCCGCCTCAGAGATGATGTGTCCCAAGAAGTGGACCTCACGTATCCAGAACTAACACTTCGAGAGATTTCCATAAATATGGTGCTCTCGGAGTGTGTCTAGTACAACTCGTAAGTGGTAGGCGTGCTCCTCCTCAGTCGTCGAGTATATAAAAATGTCGTCGATGAAGACCATGACAAATCGATCGAGGTATGGCTGAAAGATCCTGTTCATGAGGGCCATGAACACTGCTGGAGCATTGGTTACGCCGAATGGCATAACCAAGAACTCATAGTGGCCATACCGACACCTGAAATCCGTCTTCTGCACGTCCTCGTCCCGAACTCTGAGCTGATGATAGCCTGACCTAAGGTATATCTTCGAGAACCACCGTGCTCCCTTGAGCTGATCGAAGAGGTCATCAATCCTCAATAGAGGATACTTGTTCCTCACTGTCACCTGGTTCAGGCGACGATAGTCGACACAAAGTCGCAAACTCCCGTCCGCCTTCTTGGCGAACAATATCGGGGAAGCCCAGGGTGAAACACTGGGTCGGATGAATCTCTTGCCCTGCAAGTCCTCCAACTATACCTGTAGCTCTCGAAGCTCAGCGGGGGCCATCCGATATGCTGGAGTGGATATCGGGGCTGTCCCGGGGTACAGGTCAATATAAAAGTCTACCTCTCTGCGAGGAGGTAGTCCTAGAACGTCATCGGGGAAAACGTCTGCATACTGATCCACCACTGCAAGAAAACCAGGACTCCTCACATCAACTGATCCTAGGATGGGCTAGCCAACTGATGAGTGATGGGTTGTCCTATCCTCTGCGGAAGTCCATCCTGTGCTGCGAAGGCTCCCTTCTCGCCGGTGAAGGTGAAACTGCTCCCATCGGTGCGTACACATCGCACCTTGCGCCTAATACAGTCGATCTGAGCATGGACTGTAGATAACCAATCCATGCCCAAGATGATGTCGTAAGGCCTCGACGCCGCTACAATAAGATCTCATCTGAAGCTCTCGCCTCCTAGAGTAAGCTCACACTGTCGGCACTAGTGCGTAATCGTCGAGTCTTCTCCCGTAGGAGTCTCTAGCCGTAAGGATCGAGCCAACGGCTCCATAGGAATCTCTGAGCTCCGAACAAGGGCAGCGGCTATGAAAGAATGACTTTCTCCTGTGTCTATAAGAACTGCACCAAGGGTGGAATAGACACAGATAGTACCTCGACTCACCTCGGGCGCGCCGTGGTCGTAGGCCTCCGCTGCCTGAAGTTGTGCCTGTCTCTGCCCGCCAGCTCCCTGTGGTCGGGGTGGACCTCCTGGTGGTGGTGGTGGTAGAGCCTCAAAGCGTCGCCCACCACCTGCTGCTCAGCCAGCTCCTCTGTCTCGTCCACCTACTCCCTGCGGACTGCCACGGTCGACCCTCTGCCTCTGCCTAGGTGGTCCCTCAACCGTCTGATGCTCCTCTGCATGGCGGGTCGGGCAGTCACGACCCATGTGACCCTCCCCGCCGCATGCGTAGCACTGTCTGCCTCTCGAAAGACTGGCTCTGTGCTGTGTGCCCCGCACTGCTGAGCTAGTGTCCTGAGGTCGTTTGCCTGAGGGTCTGGTCTGCCTGGACCCATGATTCATCCGTCGACTGCCTACTGCAGAAGACTCTGTTACGTGCTGCCCTGTGGTAGGTCTCGCTGCTGATGCAGGCTCAGCAAGGAAGCTATCAATCAGAAGGTCTCGCTCCAGTACTCCTGCCTGTGTCGGAATGCTGAGGGAGATCAGCGATGCCCTGATCTCCTGCATCAATCCCTGCTCAAAGATCTGGGCCCAGAAGAATGGGTCCCGTACCATGTCTGTTGAGTAGCGCGAGAGATCGGTAAATCTCGTCGATTACTGGGCGACCGTCAAGCTGCCATGCCGCAGCTGAAGAAGCTCCTGAATGCAGACCGCACGGAGGGTGGTAGGGACGAACTCCGAGCGAAAGAGGCTCTCAAATTCTGTCCAGAGGAGAGATGCCTCATCGTTCACCTGGAGCATCAAACTCCACCATCTGCCTGCTATCGCGTGCTGTAGGCTCGCTGCGAGGATCACCATGAGGTCTGCTGGTGTCCTCACTAACCTGAAAACTCATACAACTGCCTCCAGCCAATCCTCGGCTGCCTGGGGGTCTGTCTCCCCACGGAACCTGGGCGGTCGCTGGCGCTGAAACTCGTGCAGTGCACTAAGGCGACCTGCATCGTCAGCTGCTGGGGCTAGTAGCATCGGTGGCTCAGCGGGTAGAGGTACCGCCGGTGCCTCTGCTCTCAAAGGGCCCTGTACCGAGGCCTCGTCGCTCGGTGGGCTGTTGTTACGCACAACTCTCGGAACCCTAGCTGGCTACCGTCGTGGGGCCATCCTGAAAAGAGACAGGTGCGCCACGATCAGAACAGTATACCTGGTGAGCTGACACAAAGTAATCACAAAGAAAACTTGAAACACACATGCAATCAATGTTTTCGTGCATTAAGTCAGAAATCAGAAGTCATGGTCCTGGTGTACGGATACGTCGGCCGCCGCACCAACACTGGACTCCCTGGACTGATAACCACACCCAATACGCTTAACACTATTGCTTCACATAGAAAAAGATTAGAGTCCAAAGTTCTGTGGTAGAACCGAAATCCTTTGATACCAATTTGTCCCGACCCGTCCTCGGGGCCCGTGTCGTGACTACCCCAAGCCAGCCTTCCATAGGCCAGGGGCAGGCGACTAGCACCAAGGCGTAATTCTCGATAAAAAAAAAGGGAAGACATTGCCTTTGTAAAGTAAACAAACACCACAGAGCAAAAAAGTAGTAGAAGTAAACACTAAGTAAAAACTGGGTACAACAGTAAGTGCGGAAAAGTAAGTGGGCCAGAATACAAACCCAAACTGAAAGTAAAGTACAACTGGAAAGGGAAAACAGCAACTGAAAGTAAAGCCGCAGCCTCGAGCCATCTACTGGAAGTCCCACCTGAAGGGTGGGTACAGATATCCTTCACAGCTTCTCGGGTCCAGCCGTCCGCTCCGTGTACGTCCCGCCCAGTGATCCACCTCCGGGTACCGTCCTGCTCCTTGTACCTCGACCACGATCAGTGATGTTCGTCGTCTGCAACCAACACAACGTAGTGCGGGCATAGCCCGTGCAGGGGTGAGTATAAGCTACTCAGTAGGGACCCCGAGACCCCCGAAAGTCTCCCAGAATCCACAAAGGATAATCCACAAAAGAAGATACAATCACAAAGTAACATCCGTCACCACTTAGGTATATGCCCATACATATACCTAAGTCATCAATTCTCGTTCAGCTCCAACATCTGAGCCCAAGTACAACCCAATCCACATAGGAAACACAAAACAATCCACACAGGAAAGCATAACGTAATCCACACAGGATAACAAGTCAATCTTATCGAAGATAAGAATTGAAAGTCAAGATTCTGCTCACACATGTATACTTCTTCGTAAGACGATAGAGATTATCAGATATTGCCACTGATTAATCTAAGCCGTCGGACCCACACAGGATCGATAGGTACTAACCCCCGCAATGACCCACAAAGGATCGATAGGAAACTAACCCCCGCAATGACCCACAAAGGATCGATAGGTAACTAACCCCCGCAATGACCCACAAAGGATCGATAGGTAACTAACCCCCGCAATGACCCACACAGGATCGCACCCACACAGGATCTGTAGGCGCTGGCCCACACAGGACCGCTGAGCGCTGACCCACATAGGATCAGAACCACACAGGATCGGTAGCACTGATCCACGTAGGATCGCTGAGTGTTGTAGTCGTCGCCGTCGAATCCACAGAGGATTCCTGCACAGTCGTCATCGTCGTCGTAGTCGCAGCCAGCTCTAGGGTTCCCACACACAGCAAGCTCGTTCGGGAGGGTCCTCTCCATGAGCCGAAGGGTTGATACATCAACTGACACATAGTCCGGAGTTGATGTATCCAAAAGTTCCATATCGTCAACAGGAACTCAACGTCACAGACGGCGCGTCAATCGGACGCCCGGTCTGAGAGTTATTGGCTTTTTCGTCCCAGGGGTCCGGTTGGTTTTTAAGTCAATACCAACCCGACCATACTCCAACTGCGTCCAAACCTCGATCGGAGTAAGCCAAAAGGTCTGTCTCACTTAGAGGAATCCAACAAAGTCGACGGCACGTCAATCGAACGTCTGAAACTCAAGTTATAAGTGTTTCTGCTCCGAGGGCCCGGTTGGTTTCGTGTACGAACCAACCCGGCCGAACCCAAAGTTCTACGAAACCTTGAGTGTAATATACTGAAATGACCATATCGATCCAAGGATTGCATCGCAGCTAACAGTGCGTCGATCGGAGGTCTGCAGCTCAAGTTATGGGCAACAGACTGAAAGAGGTTCGGTATTAGGGGGTTCGGGCCCGGTCCGACCCGGCCCGATACCCCCAGGGTCGGCCCGAACCGGGTTCGGGTCCGGCCCATTTGGGCGCGGCGCGGCCCGGCCCGGCGCGCTGGCTAGGTGGCTCGGCCAAACGGAAGAGCCGTTCGGAATGCGGGGGGGGGAGCGCTGCCCCCCGATTGTAGTAATCGTAGCCCCATAATGGGGCCGCTCACGTCCGGCCAGCCGGGGGTTTTGAACCCCCGGCTCCACCCTGTCCGGCTGGCCCGCTCCGGCCGGTCGGCCTCTGCAGCCACGGGACCGGCAAGGCCGGTCCCTCCTACTCCGACGCCGGTGGCCCAATTCCGGCCGCCTGTTCCCCTGCTCCGCTGCGGCTTAAGCCACGGCCTTGGTCCGTCCGGCGACGCGCGACGGCGCCGCGCCCCTCCGCCGCGGCCCCGCTCCGGCCACGGTGTCTTCGGGTTTTTCCGGCACGGCGTGACGGCGCCGCGGCTTGGTTCAATTTTCAAATGCATGGCGCGACGGCGCCACGCATCCTTGCTGCTCGTTCTCGCGCGGTGCGACGGCACCACGTCACTTTCCTTCGAAACGCAACAACCAAAAAAATAATAAGGGAGGAGGGTCGGCCGTGTTTGTGCGGTCCGGCCCCCTCCCGTTAAATGATATCAAGCGGTCCAAATGAATGGGGATAGATGACGGAAGATTTCACAAATAAAAACACATAAACCCCTACCTCAACGTTGTCGTCGAACGAGAGTTCATCGCGGAATTAACCGTCGCGAAAGAAGAGGATCGTCGTGGAAGAAAGCGACACGGAAGGAACGTCGTTGGCATTAGGTGATCTCCGAGGAAGGCGACTCTCGCCGTCATCCGCCGTCGGAGGTCGATGTTCTTCGTCGGTGGCGGTGCGTTCTTCGCGTTCTTCGTCGAAGAACGAAGAATCCTCAAGACCTCTCTTTTTCTCCCCAAAGGCTCCCACAACCAGAATTCCAACAAAATAAAATAAGTTCAACACTTATTTTATTAACATAACCTAAGCATTTGAATTTCAAACATTCACATTTAGCTCACTTAATTAATTAACATAAGTTGTCAAAAATTAATGGTGAGTTGAGGGGGGTTAGAGAATATGAAGGGCTTGGGTTCGTGTGGGCCCCACCAGCCTCATAACCTCTCATGGGAAGTTGGGTGGTTACCCAACTTCCTCCCAAAGGTTAAACACTTATAAAGATAAATAAAATTTGTCGTTTAAATTTTATTTTGACTTCCACAAATTTTAACAACTTCACCCGTGAAAACGCAACTCCGGAAAAGGTGTTTCTAAGAAATTATCGGCACTGTGATTCCATCGGTGCCCTCAGAATTCGATTCCGAGCACCGGTTCAAAAGTTAGGAATTCCCACTTGTTCGTTCACTGAACGTACCCATTCTAAACTTTGAAAATAAATTCCGGGCACACCAGGCCTCAGAATCAAGTGCCGTCAGAAACCGCATTCTTGTAAAATCCCAAAGAAAATTAAGAAAAAATTTCCCTTGAATTTTACGGGTCTTTACATTACTCCCACCTCAAGGATTTACGTCCCCGTAAAGATACATCAAAACTAGGGAAACAAATGTGGGTACTGAGCATGCATCTGAGCCTCCCGCTCCCAAGTGCTCTCCTGGAGGTTCTCGTGCTGCCATCTGATGCACACTAGAGGAATCGACCGACCACGTAGGACTTGCTCCTGTAGATTCTCGATCTCCACTGGGACCTCCGCAAAAGTCGCCCCATCATCTATGTCTAGCTCCATATGATCAATGATATGCGTCAGGTCGTGCACGTATCTCCTCAGCTGAGATACGTGGAAGACGTTGTGCACTCAGTGCAACTGAGGTGGTAGAGCCAGGTGATAAGCCACCTCTCCAATCCTACGGAGGACCTGGAATGGTCCGATGAAGCATGGAGATAACTTGCCGCCTCGGCCAAATCTCCGTATACCACGTCGAGGTAAGACCCGCAGGAAGACGTGGTCACCATCCTCGAACTCTAGTGGCCTCCGCCTCCTGTCAACATAAGACTTATGCCGGCTCTGAGCTGTCCTCATCCGCTCCTAGATGACCTGGACCTTCTCTGTCATGTCCTGGACCATCTCTGGTCCCACAAATGTTGACTCTCCAAGGTCTGTCCAGCACAGAGGTGACTTGCAAGTTCGGTCGTACAACGCCTCGTATGGTGTCATCCCGATGGTGGAGTGGTAGTTGTTGTTGTACGCGAACTCCACCAAGGGTAGGTGGTCCTCCCAGCTGCGACCAAAGTCGAGGACACATGCGCAGAGAATATCCTCGAGAGTCTGAATGGTCCTCTCCGTCTGACCATCTGTCTGACGGTGAAATGCGGTACTCAGACGTAGTTGCGTCCTGAATGCCTCCTGCAACCCCTTCCAAAGTTGGGAAGTAAAACGAGCATCTCGATCGGAGACGATAGATGATGGCACAGCATGAAGTCGTACAATCTCCTGAACGTAGAGATGTCTCAAGCTCTCCACTGAGCCCTGCTCTCTGATGGGTAAGAAGTGTGTCGACTTGGTGAGTCGGTCGACAATCAACAAAATGGAGTCGTGACCTTTGGAAGTGCGTGGAAGTCCAGTCACGAAGTTCATAGATATCCCGTCCAACTTCCACTCCGGGACCTCCAAGGGTTGTACCAAGTCTGCTGGTACCTGGTGCTCTGCCTTCACCTGCTGGAAGGTGAGGCATCGAGAAACAAACTCTGCCACAGCCTTCTTCATGTCTGGCCACCAGTGCTGTCGTCTGAGATCCTGGTACATCTTCGCCACTCCAGGATGTACCGCCAAAGGAGAAGTGTCAAACTCTCTCAGCACCTCCTCCCGTAAAGCAACTGGTACCAAGGCACGTCCTCTGAAAAGGACTTCATGCTCTCCTCCCACGGAGAATCCATCAGGTGCCTGTCCTGAGGATATCTGTGCACGCCGCGTCTCATAGTCAGCGCCCCAACGCTGTGCCTCTCTGACCCACTGCAGTAGTGGAGGAGTGACTGCGAGTGACTGAAGGAAGGCTGCTCCATCTTTATCCACAAAGGATATCTGCAAAGCGGCTAGCTGCTCTGTCGCCTCCCCAAGTAGCTGAATGCCCGTCCTCCTGCTAAGAGCATCGGCTACCCTTCCCAGGAGTATAGACTATCTCAAAGTCATAGTCCTGGAGGAACTCGAGCCATCGTCGTTGTCTCAGGTTCAGGTCCTTCTGCGAGAAGATGTAACTGAGACTCTGGTGGTCAGAATAGACTGTAAAGCACTCACCCATCAGATAGTGTCTCCACATCATCAGAGCGAAGACCACTACTGCTAACTCTAGGTCATGGGTAGTGTAGTTCTGCTCATACTGCCTCAAATGGCGTGATCCATATGCGATCACAAGCCGTTCCTACATCAGGACACATCCTAGTCTGGTCCCTGATGCATCGCAGTAAACTACATACCCAACTCCCTCCTCCGGAAGCCTCAAGATAGGCGCGTTGGTCAATCTCTGTCTCAGCTCCTAGAAGCTCTACTGACATCTGTCTAACCACACAAAGGGTTTCCCCTTCTTTTTCAAAGCTGAGAATGGTTCCGCAACTCTGGAGAAGTCTGGCACAAATCTCCGATAGTATCCAGCTAGACCCAAGAAACTCCGCACCTCCGTCACGCTCCTGGGTGGCTCCCAAGCTAGCACTGCCTCGATCTTCGTAGGATCCACCGCAACTCCCGCATCAGAGATGACGTGTCCCAAGAAGTGGACCTCACGTATCCAGAACTGACACTTCGATAGCTTTCCATAAATCTGGTGCTCTCGGAGTGTGTCTAGTACAACTCGTAAGTGGTAGGCGTGCTCCTCCTCAGTCGTCGAGTATATCAAAATGTCGTCGATGAAGACCACGACAAATCGATCGCGGTATGGCTGAAAGATCCTATTCATGAGGGCCATGAACACTGTTGGAACATTGGTTACGCCGAATGGCATAACCAAGAACTCATAGTGGCCATACCGACACCTGAAGGCCGTCTTCTGCATGTCCTCGTCCCGAACTCTGAGCTGATGATAGCCTGACCTAAGGTCTATCTTCGAGAACCACTGTGCTCCCTTGAGCTGATCGAAGAGGTTATCAATCCTCGATAGAGGATACTTGTTCCTCACTGTCACCTGTTTCAGGCGATGATAGTCGACACAAAGTCACAAGCTCCTGTCCGCCTTCTTGGCGAACAATATCGGGGAAGCCCAGGGTGAAACACTGGGTCAGATGAATCCCTTGCCCTGCAAGTCCTCCAACTGTACCCGTAGCTCTCGAAGCTCAGCGGGGGCCATCCGATATGCTGGAGTGGATATCGGGGTTGTCCTAGGGTACAGGTCAATTTAAAAGTCTACCTCTCAGGGAGGAGGTAGTCCTGGAACGTCATCGGGGAAAACGTCCGCATATTGATCCACCACTACAGGAAAACCAGGACTCCGCACATCAACTGCTCCTAGGATGAGGCTAGCCAACTGATGAGTGATGGGTTGTCCTCTCCTCTGCGGAAGTCCATCCTGTGCTATGAAGGCTCCCTTCTCATCGGTGAAGGTGAAACTGCTCTCATCGGTGCATACACATTGCACCTTGCACCTAATACAGTCGATCTGAGTATGGACTGTAGATAACCAATCCATGCCCAAGATGACATCGTAAGGCCTCGACGCTGCTACAAGAAGATCCCAGTCGAAGCTCTCACCTCCTAGAGTAAGCTCACACTGCCGGCACCAGTGCGTAATCGTCGAGTCTGCTCCCGTAGGAGTCTCTAGCCGTAAGGATCGAACCAACGGCTCCGTCGGAATCTCCGAGCTCCGAACAAGGGCAGCGGCTATGAAAGAATGACTTGCTCCTGTGTCTATAAGAACTGCAGAAAGGGTGGAATAGACACAGATATTATCTCGAATCATCTCGGGCGCGCTGTGGTCGTAGGCCTCCACTGCCTGAAGCTGTGCCTGTCTCTGCCCGCCAGCTCCCTATGGTCGGGGTGGACCTCCTGGTGGTGGTGGTGGTAGAGCCTCAAAGCATCGCCCACCACCTGCTGCTCGGTCAGCTCCTCTGCCTCGTCTGCCTGCTCCCTGCGGACCGCCACGTTCAACCCTCTGCCTCTGCTTGGGTGGTCCCTCAACCGTCTGATGCTCCTCTGCATGGTGGGTCGGGCAGTCACGAGCCATGTGACCCTGCCCGCCGCATGCGTAGCACTGTCTACCTCTCGAAAGACTGGCTCCGCGCAGTGCGCCCCGCACTGCTGAGCCAGTGTCCTGAGGTCGTTTTCCTGAGGGTCTGGTATGCCTGGACCCATGAGTCATCCGTCGACTGCCTGCTGCAGAAGACTCTGCTACGTGTCGCCCTGCGGTAGGTCTCGCTGCTAATGCAGGCTCAGCAAGGAATCTCTCGATCATAATGGCTCGCTCCAGTACTCCTGCCTATGTCGGAATGCTGAGGGAGATCAGCGATGCCCTGATCTCCTGCCTCAATCCCTGCTCGAAGGTCCGGGCCCGGAAGAATGGGTCTCATATCATGTCTATCGAGTAGCGCGAGAGATCAGCAAATCTTTCCGAGTACTGGGCGACCGTCAAGCTGCCCTGTCGCAGCTGAAGAAGCTCCTGAATGCGCACCGCACGGAGGGTGGCTGGGACGAACTCCGAAAGAAAGAGGCTCTCAATGTCCATCCAGAGGAGAGATGCCTCATCGTGCACCTGGAGCATCAAGCTCCACCATCTGCCTGATGTCGCGTGCAGTAAGCTCGCTGCGAGGATCACCATGAGGTCTGCTAGTGTCCTCACTAACCTGAAAACTCGTTCAACTGCCTCCAGCCAATCCTCGGCTACTTGGGGGTTCGTCTCCCCACGGAACCTGGGCAGTCACTGGTGCTGAAATTCGTGCAGTGCACTAAGGCGACGTGCATTGTCAGCGGCTGGGTCTAGTAGCATTGGTGGCTCGGCGGGTAGAGGTACCGCCGGTGCCTCTGCTGTCAAAGGGGCCTGTACCGAGGTCTCGTCGCTCGGTGGGCTTTCGTTACGCACAACTCTCGAAACCATAGCTGGATGTCGTCGTGGGGTAATCCTGAAAAGAGACAGGTGCGCCACGGTCAGAACAGTATACCTGGTGAGCTGACACAAAGTAATCACAAAGAAAACTTGAAACACACATGCAATCAATGTTTTCGTGCATTAAGTCAGAAATCAGAAGTCAGGGTCCTGGTGTACGGATACGTCGGCCGCCGCACCAACACTGGACTCCCTGGACTGATAATCACACCCAATAAGATTAACACTATTGCTTCACATAGAAAAATATCAGAGTCCAAAGTTTTGTGGTAGAACCAAACTCCTTTGATACCAATTTGCCACGACCCGTCCTCGGGGCCCGTGTCGTGACTACCCTAAGCTCGCCTTCCATAGGCCAGGGGCTGGCGACTAGCACCAAGGCGTAATTCCCGATAAAAAAAAGGAAGGCACTGCCTTTGTAAAGTAAAAAAAACACCACAGAGCAATCAAGCAGTAGAAGTAAACACTGAGTAAAGACTGGGTACAACAGTAAGTGCGGAAAAGTAAGTGGGCCAGAATACAAACCCAAACTGAAAGTAAAGTACAACTGGAAAGGGAAAACAACAACTGAAAGTAAAGCCGCAGCCTCGAGCCGTCCACTGGAAGTCCCACCTGAAGGGTGGGTACAGATAGACTCCACAGCTCCTCGGGTCCATCCGTCCGCTCTGCGTACGTCCTGCCCAGTGATCCACCTCCGGGTACCGTCCTGCTCCTCGTACCTCAACCACGATCAGCGCTGTCCGTCGTCTGCAACTAACACAACGTAGTGCGGGCATAGCCCATGCAGGGGTGAGTATAAGCTACTCAGTAGGGACCCCGAGACCCCCGAAGGTCTCCCAGAATCCAAAAAGGATAATCCACAAAGGAAGATACAATCATGAAGTAACATCCGTCACCACTTAGGTATATGCCCATACATATACCTATGTCATCAATTCTCATTCGGCTCCAACATCCGAGCCCAAGTACAACCTAGTCCACACAGGAAACACAACCCAATCCACACAGGAAATCATAACGTAATCCACACAGGATAACAAGTCAATCTTATCGAAGATAAGAATTGAAAGTCAAGATTCAGCTCACACAGGTATACTTCTTCGTAAGACGATAGAGATGATCAGATATTGCCACTAATTCATCTAAGCCGTCGGACTCACGCAGGATCGATAGGTACTAACCCCCGCAATGACTCACAAAGGATCGATAGGTAACTAACCCCCTCAATGACCCACAAAGGATCGATAGATAACTAACCCCCGCAATGACCCACACAGGATCGGACCCACACAGGATCTGTAGGCGCTGGCCCACACAGGACTGCTGAGCGCTGACCCATACAGGATCAGACCCACATAGGATCGGTAGCACTGATCCACGTAGGATCGCTGAGTGTTGTAGTCGTCGCCGTCGAATCCACGGAGGATTCCTGCACAGTCATCATCGTCGTCGTAGTCGCAGCCAGCTATAGGGTTCCCGCACACAGCAAACTCGATCGGGAGGGTCCATCCACGAGCCGAAGGGCTGATACATCAACTGACACATAGTCCGGAGTTGATGTATGCAAAAGTTCCGTATCGTCAACAGGAACTCAACGTCACAGACGGCGCGTCAATCGGACGCCCGGTCTGAGAGTTATTGGTTTTTTCGTCCCAGGGGCCCGGTTGGTTTTTAAGTCAAAACCAACCCGACCATACTCCAACTGCATCCAAACCTCGACCGGAGTAAGCCAAAAGGTCCATCTCACTTAGAGGAATCCAACAAAGTCGACGGCATGTCAATCGAACGTCCGGAACTCAAGTTATAAGCGTTTCCGCTCCGAGGGCCCGGTTGGTTTCGTGTACGAACCAACCCAGCCGAACCCAAAGTTCTCTGAAACCTTGAGTGTAATATACCTAAATGACCGTCTCGATCCAAGGATCGCATCGCAGCTGACGGTCCGTCGATCGGAGATCCGCAGCTCATGTTATGGGCAACAGACCGAAAGAGGTTCGGTATTAGGGGGTTCGGGCCCGGTCCGACTCGGCCCGATACCCCCAGGGTCGGCCCGAACCGGGTCCGGGTCCGGCCTGTTTGGGTGTGGCCCGCGTGGCCCGGCCCAGCCTGGGCGCGGCCCAGCTCAGCGGCCCGGCGCGCTGGCCAGGTGGCTCGGCCGAACGGCCGAGCCGTTCGGAATATGGGGGCGGGGGGGGGCTGCCCCCCACTTGTAGTAACCGCGGCCCCATAATGGGGCCGCTCACGTCCGGCCAGCCGGGGGTTTTGAACCCCCGGCTCCTCCCTGTCTGGCCAGCCCGCTCCGGCCAGCCGGCTTCTACCGCCATGGGACCGGCAAGGCCGGTCCCTCCTGCTCCGACGCCGACGGCCTGATTCCGGCCGCCGGTTCCCCTGCTCCGCCACGGCTTAAGTCGCGGCCTTGGTCCGTCCGAAGCGGCGCGACAGCACCGCGCCCCTCCGTCGTGGCCCCGCTCCGGCCGCGGTGTCTTCGGGTTTTTCCGGCGCGGCGTGAAGGCGTCGCGGCTTGATTCAATTTTCAAATGCGTGGCGCAACGGCACCGCGCATCCTTGCCGCTCGTTCCCGCACGGTGCGACGGCACCGCGTCACTTTCCTTTGAACCGCAACAACAAAAAAATAATAAGGGAGGAGGGTCGGCCGTGTTTGTGCGGTCCGACCCCCTCCCGTTAAACGATATCAAGCGGTCCAAATGAACGAGGATAGATGACGGAAGATTTCACAAATAAAAACACATAAACCCCTACCTCAACGTTGTTGTCGAACAAGAGTTCGTCGCGGAATTAACCGTCGCAGAAGAAGAGGATCATCGCGGAAGAAAGCAACACGGAAGGAACGTCGTTGGCGTTAGGTGATCTCCGAGGAAGGCGTCTCTCGCCGTCATCCGCCATCGGAGGTCGGCATTCTTCGTCGGCGGCGGTGCGTTCTTCGCGTTCTTCGTCGAAGAACGAAGAATCCTCAGGACCTCTCTTTTTCTCCCCAAAGTCTCCCACAACCAGAATTCCAACAAAATAAAATAAGTTCAACACTTATTTTATTAACATAACCTAAGCATTTGAATTTCAAACATTCACATTTAACTCACTTAATTAATTAACATAAGTTGTCAAAAATTAATGGTGAGTTGAGGGGGGTTAGAGAATATGAAGGGGTGGGGTTTGTGTGGGCCCCACCAGCCTCATAACCTCTCATGGAAAGTTGGGTGGTTACCCAACTTCCACCCAAAGGTTAAACACTTAGAAAGATAAATAAAATTTTTCGTTTATATTTTATTTTAACTTCCACAAATTTTAACAACTTCACCCGTGAAAACGCAACTCCGAAAAAGGTGTTTCTAAGAAATTACTGGCACTGTGATTCCATCGGTGCCCTCGAAATTCGATTCCGAGCACCGGTTCAAAAGTTAGGAATTCCCGCTCGTTCGTTCACTGAACGTACCCGAGCTAAACGTCGGATAGAAATTCCGGGCACACCGGGCCTCAGAATCAAGTGCCGTCAGAAACCGCGTTCTTGTAAAATCCCAAAGAAAATTAAGAAAAAATTTCCCTTGAATTTTACGGGTCTTTACAATCCATGCCTCTTGGATAAGGGAAGGAGAATAAAGAATAAGAATAGAAAAAAATGAAAAGAAAAGAAATAAAACAAAAGAGGATGTTTACCTCTTGATCTCTTCTCCTTGAGATTCCCCTTAAGGCCTTTGGTTTTGACCTTTTGGTAAGACCAGCAGCTCTAGGTTGTAGGGAAGAGCCTTGGGAGGCATATTGGGTAGAACTTAGGTAAGGCTCAAGTCTTGAGAGGTGTGAGAGGAAGAGGGGAATGAGGGTGGTATTTATAGTAGAGAGGATGAGGTATTTTACATTATTTTAATCATTATTATAATATTTTTGCTCAAGACTGTGAATAGTCTTAATTCATGTGATCTCAAATAGTAATAATGGAATGTGAGTTTGAACCAAGTGGTCTTACATCACTGATGGTGTCATAAATAGTATATTTAACTGATAATTTGAATATACGGTATTTTATCGTATTTCACTATTCATTAAAATTCAAGAATTTTAGAAAAATCCCAAAAAATAACCCGAATCATTTTTTGATGTGTAGAATTCAAAAATGAAATCCATTTTTTAAAAATAATTTTCTAAATATTATTAATTTAATTTTTAAATAAAATCATACTTTATTCAAAAATTAAGGGAGAACCCTTACAAGGCTCGTAGGCTTAGTGATTACATGGCCCATAGGCTTAAGAGACATTACATGACCCAAATGTCTTAGGGAATTCAAATAGACTATAACTACAAGGAACTACCCCTCCTCAGTATTTGCATCATGATGGTAGCTCTCCTCCTTCGCATGACTATCTGGCTAAGCTTCCTGTGCAAGCACGGGCTGGTCCCGATGGCATAGTCATACCCTCTCATTCTTCCAAATCCATGAGTTCTGTTCTGATGAGTTCGCTTGCTCTGAATCCTCCTCTAGGGCTGCTCCTTTTTTGTAGAGTCTATCCGGGGCAACTACATGTGGCCCAAAGGCCTTGAGGTGGCCTGAATGCCTTAAAGGTGGCCCAAAATCCCTAATGGCCCAAAGGCATGGGTGGCTCAAAAGCTTTAAGGACTCCAAGCCCAAACCGGTGGCCCAAGGTGAATAGTTCTGGCTGCTACAGTACTGAACAGTACCTGCTGTAGTACCGCACAGAACTAGTTCTGGTTATAATTATCTACTTAAAACAAAATTTTATGCATTTAAATTTATTTTTAGAAAACCTTGGGGTGTTACAAAACTAGTTCTGAAAGCTTTGTGGCTTACCATTATTTCTAAAGGTTTCTCTGTCCAAAACTAATTACATAAGTATGTCGATAGTATCTAAGGACTTTAACTCTAAAGAGTCTAAAACCATACTAGTTAATCCTTGACAACTTCTTAGTTTTTCTTTTTATATTCATCACGTATTGTCAATTATTCATGTATCACTGAACTATAACTTCAGTATTTGACACCAAAAAACAACATTCATTCTGAAACTCAAACAATGTCTCCTCATGTGTCCATTGGGGACATCAGCACCTTGAACTTCTGTTGTTGTAGTATTGTGCACAAGTGTCTATATTACACTTGAAAATTCATGCTAGATGGTATATTTACTTTGTCCATTGTTTATCGTAATGTACTTGTGGTATTACTTGTCAATTATTTACAAAAATAAAATCTAGCATATTGTACTTTTATCTTGATTACTATCAGACATTTTCAAATTATTAATTTTAAATGTCTCCCACTATTTTATCAAATTCTAGGAACTCACTATACTAGAATCAAAATACTTTGTTTCTTGAGTATTCTAGTGGAAAGGATTCTTGAAACCCCTCCTCATAGTCTACAAATTTTGGCTACAATGCTACTCGGAGAGTCTAAGGTAGGCACTAATCTGGTCAAGTGCATTAACTCGTGGCTTCTTGATCTGTTGAGTGGAGTCTCATATCCAGCAAAGAATTATTTTGTATTGCTCAACATTTTGCCTCTAAAGTTGAAACAAGCTAGCTTTGGCTATCCCGTTGCTGCCAAAATTATTTAAGTCAACCAGCCGCTCTCATAAGAACTCCCTGGTAGTAGGAGGCACCATCAACTTTGGCTGACCAAGCACCTCGTACACCCGGTTTTGCTCAAATTTGAGTGATGGAAGGCATTTAATGATTGAATATTTTTTTTGAGGGATTTGGTAATTTAATATTGGTGAATGTAATCCTTTTTATATTTAACATGCTTGTTCTATGTGATGACGCACACAACTTAACGATGCTTTTAAATAGAAAACATTCATCGCACATCTTCATTTTATCTTTGAATGCTTGTTTATTATTATATTATGTGATCGCGCATAATAAATACACATTCACAAAATAATAAACCATTCACATCATAAAATAAATAAATAATGATGTGGTTATGAGTCGTTAACTATTGGTAAATCCATTGAGCGAATAATGAATTTACTAAGACCCTAGGGGAATTCCTTAAGTCAATACCTGACTTGAATTGCAATGCTCACAACTCTCGTGCACTTCACTTGTATGGTATCTTCACTTGTACAGTATAAGTTAGCTCTCAACTCAAATCAAGTCGTCACTAAATCCTCTGATCTTTACAATGTATACTCACACGCAGGTGAGGGGGACTTGGGGTGCGAAATAACATTTTATCACTTAAATATGAACACACAGACCCTTATACAAATTAAAGATGGAGGGACGATGCGTAGATCGTCAAAATAAAATAACTATTACATTTTATAAAACTTAAATGTAATAATTAAATTAAATAAATAATAAATCAAACATGTGCAGGTCGGTGTCAGCTCATGATTAGTCAACATGCAATAATATTTCATAAGAAAAAAATAAATTTGCTAAAATTCAACTCAAGGGTCTTTTTAATGTGTTAACTTGCATTAAAATAATTTTAATTAATTATCAATACGTCCCACAGTACCCAAAATAATTTTATTAAATCCCAGACAATTAAATTTAATTCCTAGTTTTTTTAATAATTTTTTGGGTTTATTTGGACCTAAAGAAGATCCTCGAAAATTAATTTAGAACTAGTGATGGGTTAAATGGGTCAAGTCAGTCGGACCCGGACCAAATTGGTCCGACCTGAGATGGGATATCAATTTAAAAGACATATTACATATATATATATAATATAAAATAATAACAAACTTCCCATGGATGCTTTGTCCCTTTTATATTTATTTTAATCAAAGCTTCCATGGGAAGCTTTGTACATTTAATTAAACAAGCTTCCAAGAGAAGATTTAAACTAGCTTTCATGGTAAGCTTTGTCTATTTAATTAAAGAAGCTTCCATGATAATCTTTAAACCAGCTTCCATGGGAATCTTTGTCCATTTAATTAAAGAAACTTCCATGAGAAGCTTTAAACTAGCTTTCATGGGAAACTATATTCTTTTAATTAAAGAAGCTTTCATGAGAAGCTTTAAACTAACTTTCATGGGAAGCTTTATCCTTTTAATTAAAAAAACTTCCATGAAATGCTTTAAACTAGTTTCCATGGGAATCTTTGTCCATTTAATTAAAGAATATTCCATAAGAAGCTTTAAACTAGCTTCCATGGGAATCGCTATCCTTTTAATTAAAGAAGCTTCCATGAGAAGCTTTAAACTAGCTTCTATAAGAAGTTTTGTCCATTTAATTAAAGAATCTTCCATGAGAAGCTTTAAACTAGCTTCCATGGGAAGATTTATCCTCTTTATTAAAGAAGCTTACATTAGAAACTTTAAACTAGCTTCCATGGGAAGGTTTATCCTTTTAATTAAAGAAACTTTCATGATAAGCTTTAAACTAGCTTTCATGGGAAGCTTTATCTGTTTAATTAAACAATCTTCCATGAAAAGATTTAAACTAGCTTCCATGGTAAGCTTTGTCCATTTAATTAAACAAGCTTCCATGAGAAGCTTTAAACTAGCTTACATGGAAAGCTTTATCTGTTTAATTAAACAAGGTTCCATGGAAAGATTGTATTGTCAATGGATTACCCCAACCAAATTCTGGTATATTCGGTTACCATGTAATGTGCTTACATCACGCTCCGGATAAAGATCTATCACAACGGTTGCCACTAAAATGAAGCAAAAAAATTAAAACTTTAATTTTCGTAGCAACCTTCACACAAAACTCATTAATTTTCGATCGGCCATATCTTGGCGATACGAACTCAGATCAATGTGTCATCAATTGTGTTGGGATAGTATCAAAACCCTTTTTTTGAATCATAGCAAATTTAATTGAAATTTCATCATTTTCGACATAAATAATTACATGTTCATCCTGATACCAATTGAAGGAACCCGGGGTGCAGCGAAAGTGTGAAAGAATGCGCAATTTAGAATGTTAGGTTTAGATTCATGTTAAAAACATAGAATCCACTTAACCCCCTGCCTATATTTCTAAAAGGATCGCATATAATTCAATTTAATCACGAAAAAATAAAAAAGATTAAATAATACCTCGTTCGTTTGAAGCCTTCGGTTTGATTCGTTCACCGTCGATGTGTCGTAGCTATAAGATGCCAAACTAAACGCCCTCTAGATTGTCCACATATGCTCCAAAATTCCAAGATCATTGATCTACGTTTCCTGTGTTTTGACGTGGAAAATCAAAGAGCTTTATGACGTTCCTACGATCACCTAAAGAACACGGACTCGATCGAGAAAACGGGATCGATCTGACCTTGTTCTTTCTTCAATATTTCTCTTTAAGAACATGATAAGAGAGGAAAGGAGAATTTCCATCACTAAATTCATGCAAAAGGTAGAGTTTAGAATTAAAGAGGATAAAATAAGCTTTTATACTTAGGTTATACTTTCCAAAATTGTGATTCGGTCCCTACAAAGTAATAATCTTCATTTTAAAACCTTTACGCACATATATGACTTAATAAACTTTTCATAAATGTTAGAAATATTTTATCACTCACTTGTAACATAATAAAATGTTACGTTATAAAATACAAACCATTAACTCGGCCCGTAAGCTCTGAAATAATTTAACAAACCTTGAAAATCCAATGTTCGTTCGAAGAAATTATATTTTTCTCGTATTCACATTTATGGTCAAACAACTTGTGAATACCTTGAGAAATAAATTCAATTATGATTATTCTAAACTTGAATAATATAATTGAATTAGTTTTATCTTCGATCATTCAAACTCAGACATTCACCGGCCCCCACATGTGAGGCTCACTTCGTCTTAAACTCCTATTCATTAAAATAGGTGGAACTTGTGGATGAACTAAGTGTGTGACCCTCTAAATCATTATCTCAATAGCAGTGAGTCCAACATACAAACCAAGAGCGAAGTCTAGCTCATGGCCCCTAAGGAGATAAGGAATGTCATAGTTACAACTTCCTCCTACGAACACTTACTGTGTAATATAATCTCTTTGTCTCATGATATCTCATAAAGTAGGATGCACACTTGTGTCATCATCCTTTTGTTGATTTATATATTTTGTGACCTTACTAGATGGACTTACTTTCTTGTACCATGGTCATGGATTTATGAAGGTATTATCATCTTGGTCAACCTGGACCCATGAGATATCTCTTCCTTAGCTCAAAAGCGACAAAATATATCTTGATCATTCAATCGATGTCATACCACAAATGACACACCCAACACAAACTATCTCACCACGATTTCATTATCATGGTTTTCACCTTGCATCAAAGTACGCGATAAAATTTCACACACTGATAATGATCTCAAGTCAGGAGATCAATACACATATTCATAGATAGGAACAACAATGACACTCAAAACATGTGGTGTTCCTATTGGCGACTTTGTCCTTATGATATCTCTATTAGAGATCACCAAATGTGAACTTTATCAGAAGAAGTCTCAATGCTTATGAGCCTCCATCACCTGATAGTCAAACATCATATGTGTCCTATCAGTATGATGTATCTAGATTATAGGACATATATATTTAAGATTAGTGTCATAGTATCTCGAGGTTCTCATTATAGTTGGGAACTACTATAACCTTTGGATACAACACATAATCTAAGGACATTAACATGTAAATGGTGGATGCAAAAATATCAAAACTATTATAATAAGAATAAATAAACATATATATATATATATCAATCTGAATACATTTAATGGTAATCAAAAGTATTGTTCAAGTTGGATCTAAGGCACCCACTATTACAACACGAACCAATGGAATAGTCCATTCTCACAAGATCATCTCCTGTCAATCCTCGATCATCACCGGGTACTCCGTTAAGATGGTTTCATTCTCGATGTCCAGCTCACCTCAGTCAATAACGTGTGTAGGATCATGCAGATATCTCCTCAGTTGTGACACATAGAAGGCGTCATGCACCTGATCCAACTATGGGGGTAGGGTTAGGCGGTAAGCAACCTCACCAACCCTCCGTGAGATCTCGAATGACCCAATAAATCTTGGGAATAGCTTGTCTCCTCAGAAAAATCTATGAAATCATCATTGTGGAGAGACTCTTAGGAAAACAAGGTCTCCCTGCTCGAACTCCAAAGGACTAAGACATCGATCTGCGTAAGATTTATATCGGATTTGGGTTGTCCTCATGCGCTCGTGGATCACCTGAACCTTCTTTGTCATCACCTGCACTATCTCTAGCCCAACAAGAGATGTCTTTTCAATATCAAACAAGTTTAAGGGTGACCTGTAGGGTCTCCCGTACATGGACTCGAAAGGTTTCATGTTGATAGTAAAGTGATAACTGTTATTATAAGTAAACTCTACCAGTGGAAAGTGATCCTCCTAACTCCAACCAAAGTCTGACACGTAAGCCCTCAGCATATCCTCCAACACCTGGATTTCCCGCTTGGTTTTCCCATCAGTCTAAGGGTGGAACGTTGTACTCATCCTCAATAGGGTCCTAAAGGCCTCCTGCAAGCCTCTCCACAAGCATGACATAAACCGCACATCATAGTTGAAGAAAATTATCGAGGGTACCTCATGGAGTCGGGCAATCTCCCTCACATACAACTTCCTCAAACTCTCCACCAAAATCTGTTATTTGATATCAAGAAAGTATGTCAACTTCATGATTCGATCAACTATCACCCAGATGGCATCGTGACCTCTTGTTGTTCACAGAAGCCCTGTCACAAAGTCTATAGATATGTCATCTCATTTCCACTCCAAGATCTCAAGAGACTACATCAAACCTGCCGAGACCTAGTGCTTAGCCTTTACCTACTAACATGTGAGACACCGAGTGACAAACTCGATGACGCTCCATCTCATGTCAGCCCACCAAAACGGCTGCCAAAGGTCCTTGTACATTTTTTCTACTTCAGGATGTACAGACAAAGAAAAAGTATGAAACTCCCTCATCACCTTCTCTCACATCGCGGCCTGAACCACCATCCACCCTCAGAAAAGGATGAAGTTCTCCCCTCTATAAAATTTATCTAATGCATCTCCTGAGGATATTTAGTCATGAAGAACCTCATAGTTGATGTCTCCCAAATGATCCACCCTCGCACACTAAAGGAGCGAGGGAGTCAACACTATCAACTGAAGAAAAGTTTCACCCCTCTCCTCCACCAGGGTCTGTTATAAAGAAGACAACTACTCAAACACCTCCTCTACCAAGTGAGAACGAGACTTCCTACAAAGGGAATCTACTACCACATTGCCCTTTCTAGGAGTATAGACTATCTCAGAGTCGTAGTCATGCAGGAACTTCAACCAACGTCTCTGTCTCATGTTAAGATCTCTCTGAGTAAAGATGTACCTAAGACTCCAGTGGTCTGAGTAAACAAAAAAACGCTTGCCAAGAATATAGTGCATCCACATCTTCAAAGGGGAGACTACTGATGTCAACTCCAAGTCGTGAGTCACGTAGTTCTTCTCGTGGGGTATCAACTACCTCAACCCATATGTGATCATCGCCCACCTCTGCATCAACATGCAACCGAGCTCATCTCCTAAGGCATTGCAAAACACTACGTACTCTACACCCTCTGGTATTCTCCACACAAGAGCATTGGTCAACCTCAAACTCAACTGCTTGAAGGCTCTCTAACACTACTCGGTCCAAATAAATAGTTACCATTAAGGCACGAACCTTCTATAGTACCCCGCCAAACCAAGAAAACTTTGCACCTCTAACGAGCTCTTGGGTGGCTCCCAAGAAATCACTACATCAATCATTGTCGGGTCCATAACTAAAACATGCTCAGAAATGACATGCCCTAGAAAGTGAACCTCATGGATCCAAAACCGGTACTTTGAGAGCTTACCAAAAAACTAGTTCTCTCAGAGTAAGTCTAAGACCATGCCCAAGTACTTTGTGTGCTCCTCCTCTAACGCAGAGTACACGAGTATGTCATCAATGAAGATAACCACAAATCGGTCCAAGTATGGTTGGAGGATCCGGTACATCAGAGCCATAAACACTGTGGAGGAATTCGTTATACCAAAAGCCATCACCATGGAATCATAGTGTGCATAGCGACATCGAAATGTCATCTTCAGAATGTCAGTCTTGTAAACCCTCAATTGGTGGTAGTCGAACCTGATATCGATCTTCAAGAACCAGATCATGTTGCGGAAACACCAGAAGTTGCAGCGACAGAAACGACGAAAAAAAAAACAAAAGAGTAAAAGGGAAAAAAGAACAAAGGACACATCAATTTACGTGGTTTGTGAATAATCCATACGTCCACGAAGAGGCAAAATATTCACTATAATCGGGAACACAATTACAGAATTTTTCAGTAACAAACCCTAGCCCGAAAATGGGCTACAAATGGAGAAGACGATCCACTGTTCCAAACAGAAAATCTACATCGCTACAGTGAAACCTTTGTCAAAAGTGCTACAGTGGCTGCCGGCTGGAAGTCAAACGTGCAACAGTATAGTTGACTCTGAAGTCTGCACTGCTACAGTGCATGTTGGTGTCGGTCGGTCAGCTCTGCTACAGTGGTCAGGGTTGCTACAGTCCCCGAAAATTTGGGTTGAGGACCTTCGGCCCTCGGACCCCCAGAGTAGGGGCGCGTTACCCCCTACAACCCCCAACGAGCTCACCGCAGAGCTCGACCCATGACAGTTGCGGGCCACAAGCATTCATCCCAACCGGATCGGGCTACACCAATCCAACAGCTCGCACCTCACAATTGGTCAAAGAGGTTGTCAATCCTTGACAATAGGGTACTTGTTCTTTATCCTTACCTGGTTTAGGTGACGATAATCAATGTGAAGCCTCAAACTCTCATCTGCCTTTTTTTATGAACAAAACAATAACTGGTCAGGGGGACACACTGAGTCTGATAAAGTCCTCCAACTACACCCTTAGGTCTCGGAGCTCGGTAGGGGCCATCTGATATGCCGATGAAGATATTAGTGTGGTCTTAGTGAGCAAGTCAATGTGGAAGTCTCTCTCCCATCGTGGAGGTAGTCCCAGAACATCCTCAGGGAAAACGTCCATATAATCATCCACTACCGAATGAATCCAAATGCTTGAAGAGCTTATTGCGCCAAGGGCTAAACTCTCCAACTGATGAGTGAAGGGTTGTCGCTTCCTGCTAGCAAAACTCACTCGCTCCGCCATGAGATCTCTCTCGCCCACAAAGAAGAATCTTGTCTCACCTATCCGAATGCATCTAACTCTTCTACGATGATAGTCAATCTGGGCCCGAACCATAGATAATCAGTTCATACCCAAGATGACGTCATAAGGTTTCATCATGATGACCAAAAGGTCTCATGAAAAAACTCTCTCCGCCAAGAGACTATTGCGAAAACGCTAAGAGTCACACGACAGAGGTTTGCTAATAAAGAAAAGACAGAAACAAAAGAAAAAGAAGATGATGATGATGAACACGGACATAACGATTCATGTGGTTCGGAAAAAATCTCTATGTCCACGGAGAGGCATAATCACTTAACTAAAAAATTCGAAAGCACAATTAAAAAAAGATTATAGTTTCACCCACACAGAAACCCTAGTTCAAATGACTAATAAAGATGATGAAGTATTCTGCCACCAACTGCACAGTAAGTCAACTATTCTACAGTGAATGGTGGCTGGAAGTTCGCACTACTACAGTGTTGCGACCACCAAAGTCCAAGCTGCAATAGTGGTCGATACAGTAATTGTTCCAAAGTCTGCACTGCTATAATGTTGCTACAATAACAGTGAAAAATTCTTCACTGTTATAGTTCCCTATCAGTGTCATTTGGTTAGCTCTGCTACAATTGGTCAGACTTGCTACAGTTCCCCAAAAATTGGGTTGGGGCCTTCATCCCCTGAACCCCAGGATCAATGGTGCATTGCCCCCAACAACCCCCAATGAGATCGCCGCGAAGTTCGACCGTGAGAGTTGTGGTCTGGTGTTTAGTATGAGCCACAAACATTCGACCTAAGGTCATCCAAAACAGATTGGGCTACACCAATCCAATAGTAAGAGCTCGCACATTCGGCAGATATGCAATATTTAAACAGCATTCCTCATATGAACCTCTACACGTTGTAGGATCGAAATAATGATGTAGATGCTCAATATACAAGAGGGGGGTGAATTTTATACTTTAAAAATTCCTTTGGAAACTTTAAAGTTAGTTACGAATAACTATAGTTTCCTTAAGAGAAGGAAAGGACTAAGTTTAACAAAGTTAAACTAGGAAAATTCACAACACCTCTAACACCGAATGTAAACTTGGAAAGAGATTCTGAAAGTAGGTTCCGGAAATATGGTTCTGGAAATAGAACCTTAACAAAAGATTACAATATGAGATTCTACCTTAAAGCGTATAGAATCTAAATGAAATAGAGTACAAATAAGAAAGTATAAGAAAGTTATACTTTCCTTATAATACAAAATACAGCGGAATATAAACACGTAGTAGAACTACAAGTAACAAGATATAAGTCTTTTAACCCAAAGAGAAGGGTATCCAACAACCTTGGATAAAGGTCCCTTGATTTATACTTTCAAGCAAGTCTGTCTTACCCACACCAGGGTAAGCCCTCGATACGAAGATCAGAGTCTCTATCTTGCTATCCCCGCAAGCCCTCAACTTCAAGGTAGTTGGCAACCTTTGTCTTCCTCAGTAAGGAAGCCCTCGAACTTCAAGATAGTTGGCACCTCTGTCTTCCTATCCCCGGAAGCCCTCGAATGTAATCACCAACATTTGGAGTCGCATGAAGCTTTGAGAGTTAATAAGAGCCTCTCTCTCTAGAAATCACTTCAACCATGTAATCACATGAGTCGAAGATCTATCAGCCTTTCAGCACTGAGCTCTTTTAAATGAGCTCCTATTTATAGGTAAGGTCGGCTCCTTCTCCAACGGTCATATTTTCCTTAAAGATCGGAGGGACCTGTACACGTGTCACTTAGAAAACGGTTATTTTATAACAAAATAGATGACATCGTTTTATAACAAAACAAGTGTAATAGAATGTACGACATCGTTTTCAAAATCTGACTCAAAAGTTCGGAATGAAAAATTCGGAGTGAAGATTCGGAGTCTGAATAAATTCAGAGTGTATAAAACAAAGATGATCAGATTCTGTTTAATAGATGAATTCGGAATGAGAATTCGGAATGAGAATTCGTCATTAGAATTCGTAATGAAAATTCTTTATCAGAATTCGTAATGAGATTTCTTCATCAGAATTCGTAATGAGAATTCTTCATCAGAATTCGTAATGAGAATTCCTTATTAGAGTTCGTAATGAGAATTCGTCATCAGAATTCATAATGAGAATTAATCATTAGAATTCGTATTGAGAATTCGTCATCGAACTTCATAAGAATTCGTATCCTGAATCTTGATTAAAACTGTATCCAGAATTCGGAATGAAACTTTTTCACAGTTCTCATTCTGGATTTCGGAGTGAAACTTCATCACAATTCTTATCCAGAATTCGGATCCTAAAACAGAATACTTCATATCAAAGATTCAAGTAATTCCGAGAAAATAGAAATGAATCCGAATCTTATACTTAAGAAAAAAATCTTAGATGAAAATATGATAAGAATAATTTTTCTTACAAAAGCGATTTTCCTTATAAAAGCAAAGCAATTTTCCTTATAAAAGCAATTTTCCTTATAAAAGAAATTTTCCTAAAGATAAGGTGTTTGTGATTTTCAAAACAAAAAGGAATGGAAAAGTCATAAGGAAAACCTTATTGACTCAACAATCTCCCCCTTTTTGGAAAGCACAAACATCCTTGAAAAAGAAATTCTAAGAAGAAAGAAAAACATTAAGGATTATCTCCCTTTGCTTTAAGGATATTGATGAATACGACTAACTCCCCCTTAGGCTTTGAAACTCTAAGGATCGTATTCTAGATTTCCGGAGTGACATTTCATTACGAATAAGAAAGTCTTCTTTAATGAAAAACTCCCCCTTAGATAAACTCTTATTAGAGTTCTTTTTCCTTTAAGGATCTTTTCCTTCTCCCCTTTAGATAAACTCTCATTGGAGTTCTTTTTCTTAAGGATCTTTTCCTTCTCCCCCTTTGTGATTTTCAAAAAGAAATCGAGGGAATGGAAAAAAAAACAAAGTACCTGAAAAAATTAGTAATGACAACAAAAGAAACAAGAGGCACAATTTTCATTAGGTTTAAAATCTCGACAACAAAGAAAATTAGATACAACAAAAAGATCGGATTTAGTTATTTCGGATCTTTTTCCTTCGACATGAGCCCCTTAAGAATAGTCTTGATCTTCTTCAGGTCTTTATGATCTTCTTCAGCTTGCTTCTCTAAGACCACTATTCTTGCAGATTGAGCTTCAATCTTTTCTTCCTGGGCTTTAAGCTTTTCTTCCTGAGCCTTGGTCTTTTCTTCCTGAGACTTCATCTTCTGTTCAAACTCAATCCGATGATCCCTTTCAAACTTCCAGTTTTGAGAAACAGAATTCAGCTTCCCATTCAGATCTCTGACTTCTTGAATCTGGAAGTTCTTTTCATCTGTCAGCTTCTCTTCAAAGGATGAAGTTAACTCATTTATCTTCCTGTCCTCGGTCTCAAAAGCATCTTTAACATTGTCTTGAAACTCATCAAATAGCCTCATCTCTTCCATAGTCTTCCTCGACCAGCTCGTCATTCTCTTGCAAGATCTTTTGTGGGCTTCATAGCCAACAAGAAAAGATTTCAATCCGGCTTCTATCTCAACATACTTATCCATAACCAAGGATACGGAATCTGATTTCTGATTCAGATCATGTTGGAGCATTTGGCATCTTGATTCTATGGTCGAGATGGTCGGAATGGAACCAACTAACTTCCTCAAAGATTGAACAACAAAGTCATGTCCCAATGAGGATGACTCCGAATCTGAAACTTTACTTGGAGAATTTTCTTCCTCAATAAGCTCCAACTTCCTTTTAGAAGAATCATCAATTTCTCTTTTCTTGCTAGCCACTGATTTCGGAGTCTCAACAAGGAGTTTCTTTCCCTTGTCCTTTTTCGGAATCGATTCTTGCTCAGGAGTTTTCTGCTCGCCAGTAGACACTTGAATAATATCATCAACAACTTTTTGAACAACATCTTCCTCATTCTTATCCTTCTCTGGAGTTACTAACTTAGAGGATTCAGCCTCTGAAGTTCGGAGTGATAGGTGTTCCAAAGGCGACCCTTTATAATCATCTACCTCTTTCAATAAGTCTCTTGTTTCACCACTTCCTTCAGCAACTACTTCTTCCTCTTCCACTTGTTGAATCTGCTCAAGTTTCTCAACATGTTCAGTTGTAATCTCTTCCGAAAAATCAAGGTTTCTTCCTAGAGTCTCAGGTAGAGATTCCAAGGAGAAAGATCTCGGAACTGGAATGCTTCCGGATACCATCTCATTAAACTTTAACAATGCTTGGACTGCCTCATCTTCTGTCATCTTCTTCTTGAGCTTCTTTTCCTTTACTTGTTTTTCAAGCTCGTCAGTAGTTCTCTCCTTCAAGGCCTTAGCCTCCGCAGGGTCCAATCCGAACTGCGGATCTCCTTCTTTCCTTTTCTCTTTATCTGCTCTCCACTTCGCAACAACTTCATCAGGATAGGTTTTCTTCTTATTTAGTTTGGGAGGTGCGGTTTGAACTTCCTTAGCTTTAGGATCCTCAACTTCAACTACAAATTCTTTCAACTTTCTTTTCTTTACTGGTTTTGATGATTCTGGTTCAGCAACCTTCGGAGCCACTTCTTCTTGATTAGGCAAATCGAAGAACTCATCAGTCTCCTTGTTGAAAGCCACATCCATCCTCTTAAGAGTATCATCGCTCGCCAGCATAATCTTACAAACTCTTGGCTTAGATTTGCAAGCCTCCTTGAAAGACTCAAGGCACCGAACTATCAACTTCAAGAGGATTGCTGGATACATAATAATCTGAGCTCTCGGATTTCCTTTCTTCAAATTTTCAAGAGTGATAAGAATGTGCTTCATCAAGTTAAACTTCCTTAGATTTATCAGGAAATCTAAGATATAGATCTCACTCTTCTTCAAACTGTCTTTATCACCTTTCCTCGGTACGATAAGCCCTTGCACCCACAATTCTAGAATCCGGAAATTTGTAGATAAACTTGCAATCTTCGGAGCCTTGTCATCAGCCAGTCCGAGAGTTTCTAAGGCTTTTTCCTTGTCGAAGCTACCCTTAGAGTCCGGCAAAACGTGAGATATGAACTCGGCTTCTCCTTCATAGGTCAGCCCTACCAATCTTGCTGCCTTGGTATAAGAAAGCTTGTAAGTCTTTCCATAAGACTTAAAAGAAAACTTCTCCCTATTATCTTCCTTAAAGAAGGAAACTGATTCATAGAACTCAACAAGTAACTCCGAAAAGACATCGTCTTGATTCCCCGGTTTGGATACAGCAATATCTTCCCAGCCATTCAACTTAATGTTCTTTGAAATAATAGAATCATAGTTATTGAAGAAATCCGGATGGACTAGCCTTTCTCTGTAAACTAACCATTGTGAAATAGGTTTGGTGGATGACATCTCTTGAGACGCTAACTCCGCAGACATTCGGATCTGAAGTCCTCTGAGAAGTTCGGAACAGAGAAATATGAAGTTCGGAACAGCTTTAAAACAGAGAGGCAAATATTCGAGACGCGAGAGCTTGAAATCGATGTGGGACGAGTATTTGGGTCCCCTTTATATAGGCAATGGAACGACGGTTCAACTTCCTCGGTTGATCTAACGGTTGGGATAAGCTGAGATCAGATCTGATGGTTGAAAACTTGAATCCGATCTTTTTGAGGTTTTTATTAAAACAAAGAATTAAGAAAACTATAATCCGAAAACATAATACAAGAAAATGCCAGCAAGGGAAAAAAATGACTACGAAAACTTGAGTAAGGAAATTATACCTTTCGGATTGGCTTAGGAGGATTATTCGTAATGGGTAATATAAAAATGACTACGAAAAAATCTTTTTAATGAAAAGACAGTGTTCGCAAAAACTTTACTACAGAAAACAAACTCAGTACGAAAAACTCAGTACGAAAAAACACAGTATGAAAGATTCAGTATGAAAATTTCCTTTCTGGAAATTTTTAATACGAATACTTCCATTCCAGAAGTATTCTGTACTAAAATGTCCATTCTGGAAAAATTGTAGTTCCGAAAATTCAATTCCGGAAATCTTCGTTCTGAAAAGTTTTTTTTTGAAAATAAATTTTGAAAAAATTTGTTAAACTAACAATCAAATGTACTCCCCCTATGAAAAGGAGTTTATTGCTGTAAGGAGACTTTTTCAACAGAAAGTTAATTAAGAAGGATTACCTTACGGTTATCATTCCTAACTTCTGTTTAATATATTCAAATCTATCAGAAGGCAAAGATTTTGTGAAAATATCAGCAAGTTGATCTTGTGTTCCGATAAACTGAAGAATAATATCTCTGTTCAGTGTGTGATCCCTGAGAAAGTGATGTCTAATATCTATGTGTTTTGCACAGGAGTGATGTACAGGGTTCTTACTTAGGGCAATGGCACTTGTGTTATCACACAAAATTTGAGTTTTAGTAAAACTCAAGTCATAGTCTGTGAGTGTGTGTTGCATCCACAACACTTGAGCACAACAACTTCCAGCTGCTACATATTCAGCTTTATCAGTGGAAAGTGCTACAGAATGTTGTTTCTTGCAGGACCAAGAAACTAATGAATCTCCTAAGAAATGACAAGTTCCGGATATACTCTTTCTATCCATTCTACATCCACCAAAGTCAGCATCAGAAAAGCTTTTTAGAACAAAATCATTTCCAGAAGTATAAAATAATCCTAGATCTATGGTTCCCTTAAGGTAGCGAAAAATTCTTTTTACCGCCTTTAAGTGAGATTCCTTAGGATTGGATTGATATCTTGCACATAAGCATACTGAAAACATTAAGTCTGGTCGACTAGCTGTTAAGTAAAGTAAACTTCCTAGCATACCTCTAAAAGATGTTTGATCTACTGGTTTCCCAACTTCATCAAGATCTAAAGAGTTTGAGGTACCAATGGGAGTACTTATACTTTTAGTGTTGTCATAACCATACTTTTTAAGAAGATCTTTAATATACTTATGTTGAGATATGTAGGTTCCTTCTGGTTTTTGAGAAATTTGAAATCCAAGGAAAAATGTTAACTCACCCATCATACTCATTTCAAACTCAGATTTCATTAGACTAGCAAAAGAGTCAGTCAAAGATTGCTGAGTGAACCAAATATAATGTCATCAACATAAATTTGAACAATCAAAACATTTTTCTTATCTTTCTTTATAAAAAGGGTTGGATCTGCATTTCCCTTAACATAGTTATTTTGAAGCAAAAATCCAGTGAGTCTATCATACCATGCTCGTGGGGCTTGTTTAAGACCATACAAAGCTTTGCTAAGTTTAAAAACATGATCAGGATGTTTTGTATCTTCAAATCCAGGAGGTTGTTCAACAAAAACTTCCTCTTGAACATAACCGTTAAGAAAAACACATTTCACATCCATTTGGAAAAGTTTGAAATTAAAGAATGCTGCGAAGGTAAGTAGAATACGGATAGATTCAAGTCTGGCTACTGGAGCATAGGTTTCTTCATAGTCTATTCCCTCTTGCTGATTATAGCCTTTAGCAACAAGTCTAGCTTTATTTCTTACTATGACTCCATTTTCATCACATTTATTTCTGAAAACCCATTTTACTCCAATAACAGAAGTTTCCTTAGGTCTTTCAACCAAGGTCCAGACTTTATTCCTTTCGAATTCATTTAGTTCATCTTGCATGGCTTTAATCCAATCATCATCACCTAAAGCTTCATCAGTGCTTTTAGGTTCTAATTGGGAAAGAAATGCTAGATGTTCTACTTCATTTCTTAAGGAACTTCTAATCCTTACAGGTTGATTTACATCACCAATGATACTATCACTAGGATGATTCTTAAGAAACACCTGATTTGGGTTTTGTAAAACCTGTTCATCAATATAGGGTAGAAAATCTTTTGGGGTAAATGTTTCAGAAATATCTTCTAGAACATTATCCTTATCAGAAGGTTCTTCTATCAAAGGTTGATAATTAGTTTTTGAAAACACATCTGAAGATGAAGGCTAGGATGGTTTGAAAACAAAAGGATTTGACTCATCAAATTTTACATGTACTGTTTCTTCGACAGTACAAGTGTTTTTATTAAAAACTCTATAAGCCTTAGATGTTGTGGAATAACCTAAGAAAAATCCTTCATCAGATTTTGGTGCGAATTTATGTAAGTTATCTTTAGTATTCAAAATGAATACTTTGAAACCAAAAACCTTGAAGTAGGATAGTCTTGGTTTTCTACCATTCCATAACTCATAAGGAGTTTTATTAAGAAAAGGTCTGATCAAAACTCGATTTATAGTATAACAAGCAGTACTTACAGCTTCAGCCCAGAAATGTCTAGCTATAGAATATTCACTCAACATGGTTCTAGTTATTTCTTGAAGAATTCTATTTCTTCTTTCAACTCCACCATTCTGTTGAGGAGTTCTAGGTGCTGAAAAATTGTGAGTAATACCTTTCTTACTACAAAAAGTTTCAAAATCAGAATTTTGAAATTCTCCTCCATGATCACTATGAATAGTTTTCAATGGAAGGTTTTTCTCATTTTTAACTTGAGCTCTAAAACTTTTGAAATAGGAAAAAGCTTCAGACTTCTTTGCTAGAAAATAGACCCAAGTAAATCTAGTGTAATCATCAACTAGAACAAACACATAGTATTTGCCTCCAATACTTCCAGTTTGTGTTGGACCAAAAAGATCCATGTGCACTAACTGTAATGCATCGGTTGTTGAGACTTCACCGATTGACTTAAAACTAGATTTATGTTGCTTGCCATATTGACAAGGATCACAAACTTTAGAAGAATCAAATCTAAGCTCTGGTAGATCCTTAACTAGTTTCTTCTTAGAGAGTTTACATAGGTTTTCAAGATTACAGTGTCCTAGTCTTCTATGCCATAACCAGGAATGGTCTTCCATTGCACTTAGGCAAGGTAAATCTTGAATCCTAAGGTCTTCTAGGTTCAAAGTGTAGACATTCTCTTGCCTATTGGCTGAGAGAATAAAATCTTCCTTGGAATTGTGAACTAAACACTTATCATTCCTAAAATTCACAAGGTAACCTTCATCACATAACTGACTTATACTAATGAGGTTGTGCTTAAGACCCTTAACAAAAAGAACATTTGAAATCAAGGTTTTACCAAGAAGAACAATATTACCAATACCAACAATCTCACCCTTAGCATTATCTCCGAAAGTTACCTTTCCTCCTTTCGTTTTGATAATCTTTTCAAAATAGCTTTTGTTACCAGTCATGTGTCGGGAACATCCACTATCCATGTACCATGTATTGTTGCTGGTACTCTCTTTATTTTCCTGAAATCAAGAAGAAAATTAGACTTTCGGAATCCAAACTTGTTTGGATCCGAGATTTCCAGAAAATAAAATTTTAGGGACTCACATCTTCTTAGAAAAGTAAGCTTTGTGAAATCCTAAAGATTGGGTTTTGTTTAAGGAACAATTCTTTGTCCAGTGACCACCACATTGACATTTAGTACAAAATGGGGCACTTTGAGGAACAAAATAATTGTTACTAAAAATTGGTTTTGCATGGGTATAACCAAATCCGGATTTATTTCTTAAAGGTCGTATTTGGGAATACATCTTATCAAAATTTTCCTTACCATGGGTAAAGTTTGATAAACACTTCTTTAAGGAAAAAATTTCGGACTTGAGTTTTATAACCAAGTTTTTATCTTCAAAATCATTAGTTTTAGAACTAGAGCTAGGCTCAAAAACATTTTTCTTAGAAATTACTTTTTCTAATTCTTTAGAAAGTTTGTTCTTCTCAGAACTTACTTCCTCAAGATTTTTTGAAATACTTTCAAAATCAGCATTTTTCCTATCAAGATCTTTAGAAAGATCTGATATCTCTTTCGTAAGAATAGAATTCCTAGAGTTTGCCTTATCAAGTTTCTTATTGAGTTTGGAATTCTCAATCTCAAGAAGTTCAGCAAACCTAGAGACTTCTTCATAAGTAGGTAAAGTATTTTCTTCATCAGAAGAGTTATAATACTTACTATCATTAGAATTTAAAGAAACATTGGTCAATGATTCAGCATTTCGTACCTTAGCCATAAAACAATGATTATCAATAGGTAATCTGGCTATAAGACCAAGATTCTTCTGTCCTGAAGATTCATAATCAGAAGATTCATCTGAAGATTCACCACCACTGGCACTCCAGGTGTCATTAGCTTTCAGAACTTTCTTAGCTTTGGCTTTATAATATTTCTTTATGTTCCTGTCTGAATGTCTTTCTTTCTTTTCTTTCTTTTTGAGCAAAGGGCAATCTGGTCTAATATATCCAGCTCTTTTGCATTCATAACAAGTAACTTATCCATCTTTCTTATCTTTCTTTTCCTTTTTCTTATACTTAGATTAAAAATTTCTCTGGCCAGCTATCTTGTTCATCCTTTGAGCAAGATTTGCTAATTCATTTTCTGATACTTCACTCTCACTAGATTCAGATTGGAAAATAACTTTCTTAGACTTGGATCTGGTTACTCTCTCAGGAGTCTTAGCTTTCATCTGATTTGAAGTTGTTGTAAAAGCAACAGTATCATTTCCATTCTTCTTTTTGATGTTGTCAGCATCTCTCTTCATTCTGGTTTCATGTTGTAGAAGAGTTCCAAACAGCTCATCAAGAGTAATTTGAGTGACCTTCCTGTTCTCATCTATAGTTGTTCTCTTGGATTCCCACTCATTTGGCATAATATCAATTATCTTATCCACAAGAGCTTCATCATCTAGACCTTTCTCTTCCATAGATTGTAGACTGTTGACTATAGTCATAAATCTCTGTTGAACTTAACAGATAGGTTCTCCATAAGGAAAATTGAAGCCATGATATTCAGCTCTAAGCATAGCTCTTCTAGTCTCAATCACCTTAGAAGTTCCAAAGTGTGTAACCTCTAATTTCTTCCATATACAATTAGCTGCTTCACATGAAGAAATTTGGATATATATATTTCTGGTCATTGAACAAAGTAGAGTATTGCGTACCTTATAATTGAGTTGATATTCCTGTTTTTCCTGGTTAGTAAAAGTTCTAACTTCCTTGTCAGGAATTTTATAATCACCAGTAAGCATAACAAAGTTGTCCACTCCAGTGTTGATAACAAAAGTCTTCATGAGATCTCTCCAATACTCATAACAATTACCATCAAAGATTGGTGGTCTTGTAGGATTCAGATTATCAATTAAACCAACATTGACTCCTGCCATACTAGAAAAATCCTTCGATACACAAACTTGTTAGTAGAAAAAGTTTGTAATCACAAAGTTCGGATTGGGAATTTTCGGAATGGTCAAGTTCGGAATGATAAAGTGAGCAAGAAAAACTTATTCGTGAGTATAAGTATTTCAGAGACCTGCTCTGATACCAATTGTAGGATCGAAATAATGATGTAGATGCTCAATATACAAGAGGGGGGTGAATTGTATACTTTAAAAATTCCTTTGGAACCTTTAAAGTTAGTTACGAATAACTATAGTTTCCTTAAGAGAAGGAAAGGACTAAGTTTAACAAAGTTAAACTAGGAAAATTCACAACACCTCTAACACCGAATGTAAACTTGGAAAGAGATTCCGAAAGTAGGTTCCGGAAATATGGTTCTGGAAATAGAACCTTAACAAAAGATTACAATATGAGATTCTACCTTAAAGTGTATAGAATCTAAATGAAACAGAGTACAAATAAGAAAGTATAAGAAAGTTATACTTTCCTTATAATACAAAATGCAGCGGAATATAAACACGTAGTAGAACTACAAGTAACAAGATATAAGTCTTTTAACCCAAAGAGAAGGGTATACAACAACCTTGGATAAAGGTCCCTTGATTTATACTTTCAAGCAAGTATGTCTTACCCACACCAGGGTAAGCCCTCGATACGAAGATCGGAGTCTCTGTTTTGTTATCCCCGCAAGCCCTCAACTTCAAGGTAGTTGGTAACCTCTGTCTTCCTCAGCAAGGAAGCCCTCGAACTTCAAGGTAGTCGGCACCTCTGTCAACCTATCCCCGGAAGCCCTCGAATGTAATCACCAACATTCAGAGTCGCACGAAGCTTTTAGAGTTAATAAGAGCCTCTCTCTCTAGAAATCACTTCAAGCATGTAATAACATGAGTCGAAGATCTGTCAGCCTTTCAGCACTGAGCTCTTTCAAATGAGCTCCTATTTATAGGTAAGGTCGGTTCCTTCTCCAACGGTCATATTTTCCTTAAAGATCGGAGGGACCTGTACACGTGTCACTTAGACAACGGTTAGTTTATAAAAAAATAGATGACATCGTTTTATAACAAAACAAGTGCAATAGAATGTACGACATCGTTTTCAAAATCTGACTCAAAAGTTCAGAATGAAAAATTCGGAGTGAAGATTCGGAGTCTGAATAAATTCAGAGTGTATAAAATAAAGATGATCAGATTCTGTTTAATAGATGAATTCGGAATGAGAATTCGGAATGAGAATTTGTCATCAGAATTCGTAATGAGAATTCTTTATCAGAATTCGTAATGATATTTCTTCATCAGAATTCGTAATGAGAATTCTTCATCAGAATTCGTAATGAGAATTCCTTATTAGAGTTCGTAATGAGAATTCGTCATCAGAATTCGTAATGAGAATTAATCATCAGAATTCGTATTGAGAATTCGTCATTGAACTTCATAAGAATTCGTATCCTGAATCTGGATTAAAACTGTATCCGGAATTCGGAATGAAACTTTTTCACAGTTCTCATTCTGGATTTCGGAGTGAAACTTTATCACAGTTCTTATCCAGAATTCGGATCCTAAAACAGAATACTTCATATCAAAGATTCAAGTAATTCTGAGAAAATAGAAATGAATCTGAATCTTATACTTAAGAAAAAAATCTTAGATGAAAATATGATAAGAATAATTTTTCTTACAAAAGCGATTTTCCTTATAAAAGCAATTTTTCTTATAAAAGCAATTTTTCTTATAAAAGCAATTTTCCTTATAAAAGCAATTTTCCTTATAAAAGCAATTTTCCTAAAGATAAGGTGTTTGTGATTTTCAAAACAATAAGGAATGGAAAATTCATAAGGAAAACCTTATTGACTCAACACACGTAGCTTCTAGGCTAAAGGCTCAACTGGAAGCTTCATCTCTCGCACTAGGAATAAGGAGATGAAAGAATTACTCGCACATATGTCTACTAGTGTTGAGGAAAGAGTAGAATAAACGCATATCGTACCACGGATCCTCTCATGTGCAGCCTGGTCATAGTTGTAGGTTCCGGGCGCAGCGGAAGCGCGTTGGTGGGAGTGCCCAACATTGATTTTAGCGTTAAACAACGTTCAAACCGAGATCCGTCACGATATAAAATGCCAGATCTTTGGAATAGAACGAAGAACAAAAAACAAAAGAGGGAGTCCCGGAACCATAGAGATAGTATCATCATATATTGGTTATAATTATTTTAATTAATTCACAAAAATTGCCTTGGTGGAATTCTTACTTCGTTGATGTCTCCGGTCACGATCTGAGGTGATCAGTCGTTGCGTCATAGAATCCAAGTGTAGGATTCCTCTAGCGGTGATCCACACGTGCTCCACGTATCTCTAGATGTCACCGAAGGGATCTCCAGGTGCTAGCACGGAAGAAACTTCGCTTGTGATGTCCGCCTTTGATCGTCTTGATCCGATGGAGGAGGATCTCTCTCGGTCTTGAGAGTGTTCTTGGAGGAAGTATTTCTTTCGGCCTTGAAGGAATTCTCCAGAATTGTTGTGCACAACGATTGGGGAAAAGTGTTGGGGTTGTGGGGATATTTATAATCGGGTTTGAGGTTATAGAGTTATGACAATAAATAAACGCATTACGCATTTTATTTATTTCATTAACTCTTATTGAAAACCCCCATGTCGAATTATTAATTCCTTGACATGCGTTCACGCTGATTATAATAAATATCATTTAATAAAACAATATTACATCCTCAAAATCCCGACTGGAAAAACTACACGGCGTGTAATCATTAATACATGGCGTGTACTCAGTTTCCATAAAACTACACGGTGTGTATATTTAATATACACGGCGTGTACTTTTATTTTCCATTTTCTTTTATTTCCTCCACCACATTTATTAGTCCTTAAGTAATGGCTATTCATTTGTTAAATAAATGTAACTGCATTACTTGCTAATAAATATATATTATTTCACCCACAATATATTCTCTCGAATAACTAGTGTTGAAATAAATGCAATCAAGCATCCTTAAATAATTATTAAACCACAGTTAGGAATAATATTTATTTAACTTGTTAAATTAATATTTAACTGAGATACATGGACACACTTAGTGCGTGACCCTCTAGGCCCCTTTATCAGTGGCATTAGGTGGAGCCTGCCTAAAGTCCAAGGTTAGCGTCTAGAAACACGCCAAGGAACCCATAGAGAAAGAAGTTAACGTCGCAATGACGTGTTACCTCCTACGAATGTTTACCATGTAATATAATCATTTTGTCATGATATCTCAAATCAAGCGGGTTGCATGCTAGTGTCATCAACCCATGTGCTCGATTATTCTTTCTTTGACTTTTCGGAATTGAACTCGCTCATACCTTACCATGGCCATGGATTTATTTAGGCTATATCAATTTCATCAAAGGGCTTGAGATATCTACTTCCGTTATGGAACAGAAGGGACAAATCCTTTCTCGCATTATCTATTAATGCAGTATTACTCGTGGCGCGCCCAACGTATCCTACCTCGCTGCGAACAGTGTGTCGTCACAGTTTTCGTCAATACATCTAAGTACACGAGTTGTAATACCCATTAATAATAATCTTAAAGTCTATGGACCAATACACACATCTGTAGATAGGAACATCCAATGACACTGAAATGTGGATTTCCTACTGGTGGGTCTCGTTCTCATAATATCCTCCTGGATATTACCAAGGGCGCACACTATAAGAAGGTGCCTCAAAGTTTTATGAGTCTTCACCCCTAATGACCTATATTATTTGTGTCCCTCAAATAACATCATCTGGCCATAGAACATATATTCAAGAACAGTGTTATGGAACTTCCGGGTTCTCATCATAGCAGGGATCCGCTATGACTCTTTAATGCAACAGTTGTCTTTAGGACATTATCACATGCATTGTCACACAGAAGAACAATCAAGATGTGATAAGGTATTTATTAATGAATAAAGTACAAAGTAGTTGGTTCTAGACCACCAACTCCAACAGACTCCCACTTAGACTAGAGTCAACTGCTAACAACCTTTAACCCGCTAGCACTCACATGATATTCATGCTTCTGCTGAGATAGGCCTTTAGTCATGGGGTCTGCCACGTTCTCTTCCGTGGACACTTTGCTCACTACAACTTCACCCCTCTGATAGAAATCCCTCAAGAGGTGATACTTACGGAGTATGTGCTTTGTCTGTTGATGTGACTTTGGTTCTTTTGCAAGAGCCACCACTGCAGTATTATCACAATACAATGTGACAGGGTCTTTACTGCTAGGCACCACATCAAGCTCCTAGACAAAGTTCCGAATCCAGACGGCTTCCTTGGCTGCATCAGAAGCCGCTATATATTCAGACTCCGCTGTAGAATCGACGACAAATGGCTACTTTGAACTCTTCCAGCTCATAGCTCCTCCATTGAGACAGAAAACATATCCATATTGCGACTTCAGATCATTCTGATCTGTCTGAAAACCAGCATCAGCATACCCTCTGATGACAAGCTACTCGTCTCCTCCATACATCAGGAACATATCCTTAGTTCTTCTTAGATACTTAAGGATAGTCTTAACAGCATTCCAATGTTGTTCTCCTGGATCTGTTTGATATCTGTCTACCATGCTCAGTGCATAGGCAACATCAAGCCTGGTACATAACATGGCATACATGATGGATCCTATAGTCGAAGCGTATGGGATCTTACTCATTCTATCTTTCTCCTGTTGTGTTTGTGGACACATTTTCTTAGAAAGATGTAGGCCATGTGACACTGAAACTAATCCCCCCTTGGATTGTTCCATAATGAATCTCTTTAGTATCTGGTCAATGTATGTACCCTAACTTAGTCCAAGCAATCTCTTGGATCTATCACGAATGATCTTGATCCCTAGAATGTAGGTTGCTTCACCCAAGTTCTTCATGGAGAAACACTTGTCCAACCAGTCCTTAACTGATTATAAGACTGGTACATCGTTTCCAATAAGTAATATGTCATCAACATATACTACTAGGATAACGATCGCATTCCCGTTAAACTTCTTATAAACACAGGGCTCACATTCGTTCTTAATGAAACCAAATTCCTTTATGGCTTCATCAAATCGAATGTTCCAGGACCTGGATGCTTGCTTTAATCTATAAATGGATTTCTGTAACTTGCAAACCCGTTTGGCTTCACCTGGTGTCACAAACCCTTCTGGTTGTGTCATATAGACATCTTCCTGAAGGTTCCCGTTAAGGAATGTTGTTTTGACATCCATTTTCCAAATCTTGTAGTCATGGTAAGCTGCTATGGCAAGTATGATTCTTATGGATTTAAACATGGAAACTGGCGAGAAGGTTTCATCATAGTAAATTCCTCGATGCTGTCTGAATCCTTTAGCCACTAGCCTTACTTTATAGGTGCTAACTTGATCTTCTATGTCCAGTTTTCTCTTGAATACTCATCCCTTGAAAGGGGGGTTATCATAAATCAATAAAAATGAAGGTCTTCGGGCCATTCAGGCAGGCTCTTGAATACTCATTTGCATCCAATAGGTTTTACATCAACCGGCTCATCGACCAGAACCCAGACTTGGTTCTGATACGTGGAATCCATCTCAGAATTCATAGCTTCTAGCCATCTTGCAGCTTCTGAGATTTCTACTGCTTCTTTGTAGGAGAGAGGTTCATCATTGTCCAACAATAATGATTCACCATCCTCGATGACTAGGAAGCCAAATCTCTCGGGTTCCCTTACCTCTCTTGAGCTCCTACGCAGCACTTGTGTTTCTGGAACCTCTTCCACGAGGACCTGTGGAACTTGTTCCTGTACCAACTCCTGTGTATCTTGAGCATCAATTTCATCGAAGTCAATCTTGCTCCCACTATCCTTTTTGAGGATGTGCTCCCTCTCGAGAAAGACGGTTTGTCTGGCGACAGTCACTTTCTTGTCTGAAGGGTTATATAGGTAATATCCTTTCGTTTATTTGGGATATCCTATAAAGATACACTTCGTGCCTCGGGTGCTAGTTTATTGCCTAAGAAGGATTTAACAAATGCCTCGCATCCTCATACACGTGTGTGCGAAAAAATGGGTTTCTTTCCATTCCATAACTCAGATGGAATTCCATTTGTCGCCTTAGTTGGTACTCGGTTTAATGTGTATACTGCAGTTTGTAATGCATATCCCCAAAAGGATAATGGAAGATCTGCATGACTCATCATCAACCTCACCATGTCCAACAAGTTGTGGTTCCTCCTTTCACTAACATCATTCCACTATGGTGTATAAAGAGGAGTGAGCTGAGATAGAATCTCAGACTCCCGTAGAAGATCGATGAACTCTTGGTTCAGATATTCTCCACCTCAATCCGATCGAAGTTTCTTTATCTTCTTACCAAGCTGATTCTCCACTTTATTCTTGAATTTCTTAAATTTCTCTAAGGACTCTGACTTATACCTCATTAAGTAGACATATCCATATCTAGTTAAATCATCAGTAAAAGTAATGAAGTAAGAATATCCACCTCTAGCTTCTACTGGAAATGGTCCACATACGTCCGTGTGCACCAATCCTAGAAGCTCTGTGGCCCTTTCACCCTGTCCACCAAAAGGTGGCTTGGTCATTTTACCTTGTAAACAAGTGTGACATCTATCAAGTGGTTTTAGCTCAATAGAGTCTAAATAGCCATCTTGGTAGAGTTTTGTCAAGCGCTTCTCGTTTACATGGTCGAAACGGTGATGCCACAACTGGGTGATGTATGAGTCATGTGAGTTTGTTTCGTTATCGATTTTCAACACTTAGTTTTCGTAATTTAATACATACAAACCATTATTTAAATGTGTCATACCATAACATACGTTGTTCTTATAAAAGAGACAACCCTTATTTCCAAACTTGAAAATAAATCCATCCATATCCAAACAAGATACAGAAATTATGTTCTTGGTAACACTAGGCACATAATAACAGTTATGCAAAACCAAAATCATCTCAGTCGGCAATGAGAGGTGGTAATCACCAATGGCCAACGCAGTCAACCTCGCGCCATTGGCAGCTCGAAGATCCACCTCTCCTCTGGCAATCTTTCTAAATCTACTTGGTTCCTGCATTTGAATACAGATGTGAGCCCCATAAGTTGTATCTAATACCCAATGTGTAGAAATAGAAAGATTACACTCGATAACGAATGCACCTTTAGCGTCCTCACGCTTCTGGGTGCAGTTCCTCTTCCAGTGGCCTTGCTTGCCACATGCAAAACACATCGCCTCTCGTTCCTTACCCTGCCTCTGGATTTTCCCCTTCTTGGAAGGACGGTGCTTGGGGGCTTCGGACCGTTTATAAGTCTTTGACCCCTTTACCTTGTCCTTCCTTTTCTTATTCACCATAAGGACTGCGGGTTTGTCACGCCCCATGTCCTTATCTACCTGGAGAATTAAGGTCTGGAGTTCGGATAGACTCTTCTCATTATTGCTCATGTTGTAGTTGACAATAAACCTTGAGAAGGCCTTGGGTAGTGATGATAGGATGAGATCTGTACGCAACTAATCCGGGAACTTAATCCCTAAGATGTCCAGGCGTTCAATGTAGCCAATGAGCTATGAGGCCCAGCTGGTGCAGACTCTCCAAGCTTAGTTGTAAACAAAGCGTTGGAGATCTCATATCTCTCCTGTCTCGCCTTCTCTTGGTAGAGATCCTTAAGGTGAGACATCATGTTATACGCGTCCATGTTTTCATGTTGCTTCAAGAGCTCATTAGACATAGATGATAGCATGAAACACTGGACATCTATGGCATCATCCATGTGTTTCATGTAGAGAGATAGTTCCTCATCATTGGCCTCCTTTCCAGACGCAACTGGAATAGGCTCTTCCAGCACATACAATTTCCTTTCGTGGTGAAGGATGACGCGTAAACGCCTCTGCCACTCTTGGAAATTGGTGCCGGTGAGAAGGTTTTCCTTCTCGAGTATGGTTCGCAATGATATGTTTGAAGTCATTTTTCTTGTCGTTTCTACAAATTAAGATGAGAAAAGGTTTAGTACTTTATCATAAAATTGAGACAAATAAATAAATTAATACTTATTAGTCTTCCACTATTTTATCAAAATCCAATAGCCATCACCATTGACTTCGGAATATTTTGTTGCCTGAATATTCAAGGATCTATATTGCCATTCGTATTACCCCAACTAGGGTTGGTCAAGCAACTTGAAGGGTTTTAGGTAGTCATTTCAAATGCCAACTGCATTAACTCGCAGCTCCTTGATCTGCTGAGTGGACTCCCCAATCCTGAAATCCTTTTATTTTGGATTTCCTCGGCCTTTGCCTCTTGGTCACACCAAGTCCTGTTGTGGCAGTCAACCCTTAATGTGAACCAAGTCAAGTCAACTCAAAACCTTGAATTAGAATTCCCCGATAATTGAAAGCACCCCAACTATGGTTGGTCAAGCACTTTGAACTATGGTTCGATTCTAACCAAGGTTATGGAAGGCTATACCGACTTAATATTTCTTTGAGGGATTTTATCTTTATACGTAAATTTCCAATTTATTATCTTTTATTACATGCTTGTTAATATTAAGTGGGATATACTTAAGTGATTAACCATGTCTAAGATAATATTTACGTATAAGCCGGTTTTTATTTTAGTTTCATCTTGCATGCTCGTTTAATTCATTAATTGTGTGATCGTGACAACACACCCACAATAAATAAACCATGCAACTGACAAAAATAAAATAAATGGTATTATCATTAGATTTTTCTATTGGTTATTTTATCTAGCGGTTGATAAACTCACTCAAGACCTAGGGGAGAAACACCTTGAACCTTTCGGATTCGTGTTTATAGCTTTCCACCTGTCCACCTTTGGATCTCCTTGGATTGGTTTCACCTTGGCTCCTGACTTGAGCCGCCTCCACTAGCTTGGGAGCTCCATCCATTACATATGCATTTATCTCACACACATGTGAGGGGTAAAAGAGGTTTTTTACATAAAAGAATCCTTGGGCGCGCAGGCCCTACATATTAATGAGGAGAATGCTCGCAGGCCAACAAATTTTGAATAAATTAAAGAAATCATTCACATACAAAGGTCTTGGTCTAGCTCATGATCATCCATAAATGCAACGATATTTACGCATAAATAAAACTAGCATTCAATTCTTTAATCGTTCTTGTTTAAGATAAATCGCGCTCGAATCAATTAATTATCTTTAATTAATCAATCCTTTTATCTTAAATCTTTTTCTGAATTTCCTTGAGATTCTCATCCATTATAATTTTAAACAAATAAATTCATTTAAAATTATATTTGTACGTAACTTGTACCTTGGAGGCAACCTGGTGAATTCTCATTCATTACGCAGATGTTAAATTAAACACATATATATAAAACACCTATCGCGTGTTGTGCCTTAGCTTTACGCCTGCACTATGGTACACGTCTCAAGGGTTTGTATAATATAATAATAAATTTTAATAAATCTGCGTAATTTGGGTGAGTACACGGCGTGTAGTTCTGACTACACGGCATGTACTTTTCTTCACCGTCCATCCGAAGTACACGCCCGGGGACATGGTGTGTTAATGTACTTCGGAAATTTTCGGAGTACACAGCGTGTTCAGTGGGACACACGCCGTGTAGTTTCCGCATTACACAGTTTCTAGCCGGGCAAGCCGTGTACAGGGTACACAGTCCAACGCTAACCCGAAGGGACTACACGTCGTGTTCTATTGGACCACACGGCGTGTAATTCGGAAACCGTGTGCCACCTATTCCTGGTCAACACATGGTGTCATAAATGACTTAGATAGGATCAATACATGGACTGATTTGGCAGACCAGTCCAATGCATGAACTTAGACTACACGGCGTATACTTCCGAATACACGCCGTGTATTCTCGTGTTGTACGGCCAGGAACGTTTAGCTCCTCCGGATGAGATCCTCTATTTTATTTTAATCAAAAATTAAAAGAAAATGTCGTCTATGTATGGTGAACGAGAAACGATAGAGGAGGAACATATCTTGAGATTTAGATTTAAAGAACGATTAACTTGAATTGAAACAACTAAATTATTAAATGTGTAAATCACCAATGAAAAACTAAATAATTATAATCAATAATATGACCGCTCTGATACCACTTGTAGGTTCCGGGTGTAGTGGAAGCGCATTGGTGGGAGTGCCCAACATTGATTTTAGCGTTAAACAACATTCAAACCGAGATTTGTCACGATATAAAACGTCGGATCTTCGAAATAGAACGAAGAAAGAAAAACAAAAGAGGGAGTCCCTGAACCATAGAGAGGATCATCATATGTTCGTTATAATTAATTTAATTAATTCACAAGAATTGCCTTGGTGGAATTCTTACTTCGTTGATGTCTCCGGTCACGATCCGATGTGATCAGTCGTTGCGTCGTAGAATCCAAGTGTAGGATTCCTCTAGCGGTGATCCACACGTGCTCCACGTATCTCTGGATGTCGCCGAAGGGATCTCCGGGTGCTAGCATGGAAGAAACTTCGCTTGCGATGTCCGCCTTTGATCGCCTTGATCCGATGGAGGAGGATCTCTCTCGATATTGAGAGCGTTCTTGGAGGAAGTAGTTCTTTCGGCCTTGAAGGAATTCTCCAAAATTGTTGTGCACAACGATTGGGGAAAAGTGTTGGGGTTGTGAGGATATTTATAATCAGGTTTGAGGTTATAGAGTTATGACAATAAATAAACGTGTTGCGTGTTTTATTTATTTCATTAACTCTTATTGAAAACTCTCATGTCGAATTATTAATTCTTTGACATGCGCTCACGCTGATTATAATAAATATCATTTAATAAAACAATATTACATCCTCAAAATCCTGACTGGAAAAACTACACGGTGTGTAATCATTAATACACGACGTGTACTCGTTTTCCATAAAACTACACAGCGTGTATATTTAATATACACGGTGTGTACTTTTATTTTCCATTTTCCTTTATTTCATCCACCACATTTATTAGTCCTTGAGTAATGGCTATTCATTTGTTAAATAAATGTAACTACATTAATCGATAATAAATATATATTATTTCGCCCACAATATATTCTCTCGAATAACTAGTGTCAAAATAAATGCAATCATGCATCCTTAAATAATTATTAAACCACAGTCAGAAGGGACAAATTCTTTCTCGCATTATCTATTAATGCAGTATTACTCATGACGCACCCAACGTATCCTACCTCGCTGCGAACAGTGTGTCGTCACAGTTTTCGTCAATACATCTAAGTGTACGAGTTGTAATACCCATTAATAATAATCTTAAAGTTTAAGGACTAATACACACGTCCGCAGATAGGAACATCCAATGACACTATGAAATGTGGATTTCCTACTGGCAGGTCTCGTTCTCATAATATCCTCCTGGATATTACCAAGGGCGCACACCATGAGAAGGTGCCTCAAAGTTTTATGAGTCCTCACCCCTAATGGCCTATATTATTTGTGTCCCTCAAATAACATCATCCGGCCATAAAACATATATTCAAGAACAGTGTTATGGCACTTCCGGGTTCTCATCATAGTAGGGATCCGCTATGACCCTTTAATGCAACAACTGTTCTTAGGACATTATCTCATGCATTGTCACGCAGAAAAACAATCAAGATGTGATAAGGTATTTATTAATGAATAAAGTACAAAGTAGTTGGTTCTAGGCCACCAACTCCAACAATAGCCCTCCATGTCATGGAACTGTCACGGCCCTGACCGCCAGCTCTCTAGGCCTGATGTGGGCCACCAAGCAGTGGTGGTGGTGGTAGCTCGTAGTGTTGTCCTCCACCAACTGCTCCTCCCTCCGGAGCGGCTCTTGCTCCTCTTTCAGCACCACCTCCTTTATGGTTGCTCTGACCACATCTGAGAGATCCCTGATCACGGCACTACCTCAACCGTGGGGTCCATCCACCGTCTATTTGTCATACTCAGCACGACGAGTCGAGCAATCACGATCCAAGTGACCTTGCCCATCACAAACATAGCATTGCCCCTCTCTAGGATGACTGGATCCTCTACATGATCCATGTGTCGTAGATCCATGCATCTGAGTCTGAGAATGATAATGCCTCCTCTGTCGAGACCTCGACATCTGACGTTTGCTACCTGCTGCAGACAACTCAACCACATGATACTCACTGCCGGCTCCAACTGCTCGGCATCCCTCTGCTAGGAAGCTCTCAGTCACCAGAGCTCGCTCTAGCACTCCGACATAAGTGGGCAGGCATAAGGAGATATTGTAGCAACTCTGACCACTATAACAGAGCTAACCAACCGACACCGATAAGGCACTGTAGTATTGCGGACTTTTGGCATTATTATTGTAGCGACCTGGACTTCCAACCGCTAGCCACTATAGCATCTTGGACTTGGGTGGTCGCGGCACTGTAGAGATGCAGACTTCTTGTCACCTTTCACTATTTCACAGCGAAGTTCATGTGTGGTTGGTGGAATAGTATGTCATCCTCCTTATTAGCCCATTTCGGGATAGGGTTTTGTGTGCTTGAAACTTTGACATCTCCCTGTAAATTGTGCTCTCGAATCATAGTGAAATTATATCTCTCCATGGGCGTAGGGATCATTTCCCGAACCACGTAAATCTTTGTGTCCAATATCTTGTTCTTCTTTTGTTTTTCTCTTTTACTCTTTTGTGAATCGTTTTACGCTTCGTTGCTCCTGGTATTTCTGCATCAAACCCCAAGCCCGCCTCCAATTGGTTAAGGGTCAGCGACAAGTGCCAAGAAGGCATAGTATAAAATGTGAGTTCTTTGTCTAATGTACTGGTACACACGCACCCAACCATCTCCATGTAATAATGTAGAGGAATAATAAAAGACAGTAACATCTTGAGTGTAAACATGCATGCAATAACCTCTAGAAAAAATACAACATAGTACAACATAAACCAAAATGAAAAGGGAAAAATACATACCCAACTAGAAATGAAGTCTCAACCTTATAACAACCGGAATAAACGAAAACTGAGAGAGTCCAGCTCCTAATATCCAAGTACTGACCACTGTACGCGGTCAATGCACCCAAGTATCCCTAAACTCCACCAAATCCATCGTCGATCAGTATGTCTTCTGCATAAGACATGACATGTGCGGGCAAAGCTCATGTAGAGGTGAGTATATACATACTCAGTAGGACGCCTTGAAAATTGAAGAGCGATAGAAAGATACGGTAGCAGTCAAATCAACCCAAAGTAAGAGGGAAATGAAACCCAGCACATATAAATGCTCATAAAGAAACTCAGATGAGAAAGGGGATCTTCATCTCACAGCCCAGCCAAAGTTGATGAGTAATCCTACAGCTCTAAAAGTCCATCTTCGATGCTCGACATCAAACGCAACCTCACCAGAATCTATATGGAGGGGCTCGCTCCTCATTATTGTGCTCTATAGCCGAGGGATCCACAACTCTTATGGAGGACCTACACATCGTCGGAGCTTGAAGACGGTGGAGTACCACTCTGTAGATAGAGGACTTACACCCAGTGTTGAGGAGTATCATCTCTATCTGTATAAAGAGTATGGGGGACTTTCTCCCTGATGCGATAGGGAGTTCCAACCACAACATCTCTCTGGTGATCCTGCCCTTAACACCAAAACACGGCTCAGGATGTCAAGCTCTTTCACACTTCATAAATCACTATTCCAACACCATTTGGAAAATGATGGAAATCACCCACACTATTTAAAAACATTTCAAAGTCGGACTTAACATGGGCATTCTTCTTTAAAAACCAAAACAAGGCCAAAGGCCACCCATTTCCCACAAAACATTCTAAAAGAGTCATCATGGAATTTTCACAAGGAGCAAATCACACACATACTTCAAATCAACATTTGAAATCCATTAAAGAACCCCTTTTACAAATCACTTTGAGGCCAACACCTCACTTCAAAACTAAATTCACTTCAAAACATAGTTTTCTCTCTTTGAAAACCAAAACCGAGTCAAAATCCAATGAAAAACATGAAAAACATTTCAAAAACTCATACGAGCATTTCATAAATGCTTAGCACCTTTAAACATTCCATTTTAAATATGAAAACATGGAATTCACATGAGAAACCATTTATGTCAAGCTCAAAACACCATGAAATGGTTTTAAGACATCACAAAGATATCACATGTATTCATACTTTCAAAAACAGAAATTTAGAAAGCACAAGCACACTTTGAATTCCAAAATGAAACAATTGCATAGAAACACCTACCTTAAAGAGGTGAGAATCAAGCTGAAACATTTCAAAATGCGTCGCCTTCAACAGCGACCATGCCAACGGGAATAGAAATGGTGTCTACAAACCCTAGACACCAAAAAACTCAACATTAGATCCACCGAGAACCCTAAAATCGATCACAGTAGATCTAGGGTTCATAGGGGAATCTAAAACAAAAGAGAAAGAGATGGAGGAGGAAAGGAGGAGGAAAGGAGGAGGAAAGAGAAGGAGAAATACCTCAAAACCACTTGAAAATCACCACAGGAGGGTCAAGAATGAAGAGAGGAGGTTGGAACTCCTCCAAGAGCTCCCAAGGGTCGGCCAACGCTGGTGGATGAGAAGAGTGGTGGAACCTCCTTTAATTCGAAAGAGGTATTTTGGAAAATACCCCAAAAATTAAACACTTGGATATGCCGCACGGTTTGACCGCACAATTTTTCAAATTGTGCATCAACCGTGCGTTGGTCACTATCAAGGTCAGACACCCCTCACGCGGTTTGGTCGAGATGTCACACGGTTTGGAACACCATGCGGAAGCAGTGCAAAATGGCTCTGTCAAAATGGCAGACCCACCAGCACGAGCATTGCATAGTTGGCACTAACCATGCGGGTTAACCTTGCTCCTCCCAAAAAGCCTCCAAAAACATGAATTTTCGACCCACAACCAACTGGAACTCAAAACCACTCAAAACAAGATACAATGACACAAAATAAACAACATTGTGACATGTGTGGTGTCACACCCCCACGATGGGCAGTTGAGCGGGAGGATGCAGGCGTTGCAGGATGGACCATAAGCTTGGATGTCTGCTGTTGATTCTGCTTAGTTACCTTTATCTTGTACTTGATCCACCACTTGTGGGGATCCTTTTCTTTGTTTTGGATTGTGTGATTTAACATGTCATATTGTTATTGCATGGGTCGGTACATTTTGTATATGATGCTACTCTGATGATTTATTTATTTATTATTGGTTGATTATATTGATATCATTTCCAATACATATTTTGATGTTTACCTAGTACCGAGGGCATAGTCTCCACATGTTGTCCCTCTTGGCCCTTGCCGCTAGTCGGTAACCACTTGCGTATGAGGAAGTGCGTTGAGGATGTGTGTCACTTCAACTCGAACCCGATGGTTTGAGTCAGGGTGTTCCACTAGGTGAGTCATGACGAGGATGAGAAAATCGACTTACCTGTTTAGGTGACAAGTTGGTTTCATTTGTTTATTTACTGAGCTTTAGCATGCTTCTTTCATATTGTGCCCAAAAGGTTTCGAGGAGGATCTGACTGAGTGCATGTTATGTTAACCTTACGTATATATAAAATGTTTTTCAGGTCTACAGGAGCTAATTAGTGATCGAGTTGGACATTACTAGCTTGATGAGTTATTCGCGGGCAATTGGAGCTTCGTGGTCACTGTCAGGGATTTATTTTAGTACTTTCTGTTGTTTCGATTGTATGGCATTACATTGTGTATTGGGATTGCTTCTTTATTTATGAAAAGCGTTGGTTGGTGGTTTCTCTTCATCTCTCTTAGTCTTCAAATCATATTGAGTAATGTCTCTCATCATATGGATTTTCAAATACCCTCAAATACTAGTCGTTAACTTGTGACCTATTGTAGGCGGGCTTTGGGGTCATCATCTCTCTTTCTTTACCGTCAACCCAAGAGTGGCTCATATACCATAATATTATTTACCATAGTATTGCCTCTTTTTTTATACCACATTTGTGGCAAGTGTATACCGCCTCACTAATTATGAACCACTTCAATGTAATCTCATCAATATGAATATGATTAAATATTACAAAACACTGGTCAAAACAGTTTGAAAACACTTCCATGTTAGAACAATTTTACAGAGAAAAGTTCTCATTTCAGAACCACTGGTTAAAACCATTTCCAAAGCACTGCATTTTTACAATAACATTTTACAAACATTTTTTTCTTCATAAAATTGTCTCTATTGCACTTTTCAGAACTGTTTTACCAAAAATCAAATTTAATTTTGAAAATCTCTAACAAGTTCCTTTTCCTAAACACCAAATTTTGTCGTGGAATTTGGCCGTTTAAATATTTGCGGTTAGGGGGTCTTGATGTTGGGCTGTGATGCTTTATTTGTTGGGATGATGTTTGATGCATGTTTTCTGGTTATCAAAATAAAAAATAATAGTAATTCAAAATAGTAAAATGATCATGTCATGAGAATGTACATGCCGAATATTTATTTATATAAATTATCGTACTTCTGTTTCGATTCGAACCGACTGATCCTTTAAGCCATGTTTGGTTTTCTTAACCAAATGTCTATAGAGTCATTGACATTTGGTTGGACTTTGATGTAATTTTACATCGATCCAAGGAAAGATGGTACATTACAAAAAAAAAAGACAGGCAACACACAAATGCAGAAAAGTACTCGGCGAGACTCGAACTCAAGGGCGAGACTCGAACTCAATACCTCGTTGAGACCCACAGGGACAGCTACCATTTTTTCACACAGTCCATCTAAAACCATAGACCCAAACCACAATCCAAGACTCAACAGCTTCTGAATTTCAAACACCATGGATTGTGCTATCTCTATTTTTAATCAAGTTGACGCACCAAGTTTACCGTCTTACAACATCATCATCAAGGGGTCTCACACTCAAGGTAGTCGAATTCGAGAGTCTACTTATCGTTCAAGTCTAGTAAGCTCGACTTGTAGACTCTACTCATAGATTGGTAAGAGTCTACTTCAATAATAATAATAATAAATATCACACCAAGAACAACAACCTCAACACAACCGTTTCAAACCAGTTATTATCTTTGGTTAGCGATCTTTTGGTAGATATTGCACATCGAAACAATTGCAGTAGCACCTGAAATCCACCTCCAACAGGCAGATGTGAACTGTGAACAAAATCACAAACCCCGAGTTCAATCAAAACCATGCCTCCAACTAAATCTGATTCGAACATCAAACATTTAAGCAACAAACTATTTCTCTGGATTTTCATCAAATGGCCATTCAACCAGTCTTCAACCTCGAATCAGCCTTCTGAGCCTTCCACTTCAACAAATTAATCAAACACCCTCAACGTTTGCAACCAATAATTAATGAATCGACTTCACACCGCTCGGCTTAGAGGCATAACATCGAACACCTATTGTGCATACCAAAACAACATTGATCTCAGGCTCTCCTTTCCTAAAAAAATCTCCCAAATTCTAATCTGCAACCAGTGAAAAACCGGTGAACAAGAGTCTTCGCTTGGTACTTCTTCAGTTGGGATATAGTGACAGTCGTGATGTCTCATTGGACCAATGTCACTACTGCGGAAAAATGGGACATTGGACCAAAGATTGTCGCAAGAGGAAACAGGTCAAGGCTCATCCAATATAGAGCGATGATGATGAGCCCACACTCCTTATGGCAAAGGTGTGCACCACGATGTCTGATTCCCCAGCACCACGATCTGTCACTCCCAATTCCCAACCACCGCGATGCAGCCATCTTCGGCTGGTCGAGATGAAGGTCTTTGCACAACAAGATCAAAAGGAGGTGCGCAACGACGACCTGTGGTACCTCGACACCGGAGCCAAAAACCACATGATTGTTCCCGTGTTGTCTTCCCTGAGCTTCAATCTGGGATCTGTGACACCTTCAAATTTGGTGACAGATCCGTCATCAATATCGAGCGGTGCGGAACGATCATGTTCGCCTGCAAGACCGGCGAGCACCACGTGCTCACTGTGGTGTACTTCATCCCAAGGCTCGCCACTAACTTCATCAAAATTAGACAGCTTGACGAGAATGGTTGACAGGTACTAATCGATGGAGACATCTTAAAGATCCACAACCAGTAGCGACGCCTACTGGTCAAGGTGCAGCGCTTCCCCGATCAGATGTACAAGCTCAGGCTTAGCATTGCCCAGCCAGAATGTTTGTCAGCAAGAGGCTCAGAGAAGGCATGGCGCTGGCACGCGAGGTATGGTCACCTAAATTTATAGACTATGTGCAAGCTCGCTCAACGAGATATGGTGCGAGGGTTGTCGTGGATTGATCAAGTGGATCAAGTCTGCAACAACTGCCTTGCTGGGAAGCAGCGGCGTGTCTTTCCCCGAGCAAGCGAAGCATTGCGCGGAGCACATCCTAGATCTTGTTCATGACGACCACTGTGAGTCGATCACACCAGCGGCGCCAAGTGAGAACCACTACTTTCTGCTGCTCGTCGATGACATGAGTCACTAAATGTGGCTCAATCTACTCGTGAGCAAAGACCAAGCTCCAACAATAATCAGACGCTTTCAGGCTACGGTGGAGGTGGAGCCAGGGCGCAAGCTAAAGGTCCTCTACACCAACCGCGATGACGAGTTCAATTCAGTGGAATTCTGCGAATATTGTGGCGAGCGTAGCATACAACAACTCACGACTCCCTATTCACCACAGCAAAATGAGATCGTTGAACGGTGCAACCAAACCATGGTTGTCATGACTCAAAGCATGCTAAAGGCAAAGTGACACCCAGGATGTTCTGGGGTGAGGCTGTCTCCGTTGTCGTCTTTATCCTCAACTGAGCGCCAACACGAAGCCTTCATGGGATGACGTCGTACGAGGCCTGGCATGGAAAACGACCGATGGTGCACTTTCACCTTTGGCCGCATTGTGCAAGTCAAGATCGAGAAGTCTCACATGAAGAAACTAGATGACTGGAGTACGCTAATGATCTTCATCAGATATGAGTCTGGATCCAAGGCATACCGCGTGTACGAACTCATCAGCAAGCGCATGTACGAACCCGTCAGCAAGCACGCACACGTAACACGGGACATCATCTTCAATGAGGCGGAGCAATGAGAGTAGAGTGCACATGACAAACAAGGAATGTTGAGTAGTGAGGAGTCATTCACCATCGAGCACACTGAGGTATATATGCTAGGGACAACGGAGACCCACAACACTGTCAGAGACCAGAGATCGTCACCCACACCCACTAGCACGCACTCTGCGGACATTGCAACACCAAGCATGGTCGAGGTGATTTTCGTGCCATCAACCGCAGTGGAGCTCACCTCACCGCCATCCAACATTGCGGAAGCACTCGACGTCAATCACGACGCCCCGCTGCGATTTCGCACCATCAACAACATTATCGTGCCAACAATGCCAACTGGGTTTGCACTGCGCGAGCTCAACTCCAGCGAGTTACACTTCACTATGGTCGACGAGCCAACCCCCTTCAGCGAAGCAAATCAACACTTGCGCGAGCACAAGACAATGCTTAAGGAGAAGCTAAGGAAATTTTCATCTAGGGTGGTGAGGGAGAATGAGAAGAAGGCGTTGGTTGAGTGTGTGGTTCAACACAGAAAGCCCGCCCCCATCACTAGGCACAGGCGGCAAAAGGCGCTCTTTCAAAGGCCCAACAATATGTCGGCGTCCGCCATGGTCAAACCCTTCAACGCCTTGTATGTCAAGCCCACCCACCTGCACACCACGTTCATTGCAGAGAAGCTGGTGGCATGTGATGAGAATGACTCAAGGGAGGAGCAGTTCGCGGACATTCACACAAAGTCACTTGGGCGCGCCAAGTTTCAGGAGCTGAGCGCGAAGATTGACGTCATTAAGATCCGGTGAACGCGACAGAAAGGGAGGTGATATTGTTGACTAATGTGATGATTAATTTCACCACTATTTTTTCTTCCCTCATAATTTTCCCTAATTTATTTTTCATTTTATAGCCCAACACGATTTAACATCATTGAGGCTCTCGCGTGGTTTTTAATTACATTGTAAATACTTCTAGCTTTTTTGTGTATATGAAGCAAAGAAAACTCCACCAAAAAAGCATCTCGATTTGTTGTGCACAAAACATCTCTTGAGTTTAGTTTTTCATTTGACCTTTCAAGACGTATGTTTGTGTTTCATTGGTGTTGACCGGCCAAACATCTCCAACAGTGGCGTCTAGACTGTAGGCGTTGAAGGAAGGCACACAGATGCATGCGCAGCTCATGAAAGGTGGTTATGGATGGTACAGATTAGTGGCGAATGCATTGATCCACATGTATGCCGCATGTGACGAAGTTGTGCTCGCACAAAAGGGGTTTGATGACATGTTTCAGAGAGGAGTCAGAACATGGAACTCCATGCTCGCTGGTGATACCCAAAGGGGGTGCTGGGAAGAGGTGGTGCATTTATTTCGTAAAATGGTGGAATTAGGTGCCGGGTTTGATGAGTTCACATCGGATAGTGTTCTGACTGCTTGTAGAAAACGAACTGGTATAGAGTTGGGAGACTGGATTAATAAAGCACATGGCAACATCACTTTGATGACTGCTCGTTTAGATATGTATGCTAAATGCGATCGAATGAATACCGCCTGGAGACTGTTCGATCAGTTATCTAAGAAAGATGTAGTTGCACGGAGTGCGGTTATCTCTGGGTACACCCAAGCAGGTCGATGCTTGGAGGCACTCCATATGTTCCATGCTATGCAGAGGGATGCCAAGCCAAATGAAATTACTTTGGTCGGTGGGCTTTCGGCTTGTGCCGAGCTTGGAGTGCTAGGAAGAGGCAGATGGGTTCCAGGTTTTATGACGAAAGAGAACATGAACCGGACTGCTACACTCGGAACAACACTAGTGGATTTCTATGCAAAAAAATGCGGTTCCGTAGAGGCTCTGATTGAAGTGTTCAATGAGATGCCAGTGAAAAATGAGATGTCCTGGACAGTGGCGATTCAAGGTCTGGCCTGTAATGGCATGGGAAGGCTCTGGAGCTCTTCCATCAAATGCAGGAAAGCGGTGTTACGGTCACACGGGTTTAGTGAATGTGGGCAAGGGTTTCTTCATCAGCCTGACTAGCAAATTCAGCCGAGGCTCGAGCACTTGGTTGCATGGTTGATCTCCTTGGTCGAGCTGGGCAGGTCGAGGAAGCTTACCAGTTGATAAAGAACATGTGCATCCAGCCCAACAATGTCATCTAAAGAACATTATTGAGCTCGTTTAAGCTTCATAAAAAAGTTGAAATTGGGGAAGAATCACTCAAGCACCTGATAGAATTGGATCTTCCTCGGAGTGGGGATTATGTTCTTCAATCAAACATCCATGCAGCAGCTAGCAGATGGGGATGTATCGAGGGTGAGGAGTCTAATGAAAGTCAAGGGGATCAAGAAAGTGCCGGGATGCAGTTTGATCAAGATGGATGGGATTGTACAATAAATTTTTGCAGGTGAGATTTATTGTAATACCGAGGAGATGATGGAGGTGATAAGGCGGGCTGGCTGTGTGCCAGATACAAGTGAAGTTACACTAGAGGCTGGGGAAATGGATAAGGAAACTTCATTGTGTCATCACAGTGAGTACTTGGCCATTGCCTTTGGCTTGATCAGAAGCTCACCGGGCACTACAATAACCTCAGGGTGTGCAAGGATTGCCATAATGCAATAAAGATTATTTCAGCAGTTTGTCGCGGGAAAATTGTAGTGAGGAACCGCTTCCATCATTTCAAAGAGGGTCTGTGTTCATGCAACGAACTTTGGTAAAATACTTTTGTATACAGCGCAAACAATTTAATAAGCTCAAGGCTCTGCTTCACGATGCTTATTTAAAACTGTTCACAGTAAGTGCATTTTCATAACTATTACCAGATTGATTTTCATGAAAGAGCGTATGGACAGATAAAAGAGACGGAGATCAGTAGATTTCGGGATAATATGAAAATTTACTCAGAGGATGAAATTAAATCATATACATTTTAATGAAAAAAAATACATGAAAAAAAGTCAATTCTATATTATAGAACAATCAGTTTTTCAACTGTCATCATTTTGATTGCAGTGATATGATATTAAACAGGATGTTCATGTTGAGATCAAAATAAGGACTGATTAAATTTCTATGTTTAGTTCCATAATATCAAATGGAGCATTGATATTGAGAATGCATGAGAACAGAGTGTTGGATTGTAAGAGTTATAATGGCTATAAGAAGGGAGAGAATTGTAGTTAAAAAAACTTTTAACAAATTAAAACTCAAACCTCTTTATTACAATTATAAGACTGAGATTACGTCTGATGAACAGTTTAACTTGTATCAGACTCGGAGTGTGTCTGGTAAATCACAGTAAAGAAAAGTTTACTAAAATAAACTTTCTTATCAAATTACACAATGGAATTAAAACAACATATAGAAACAAGTAAAATAAAACTTTACTAAGTACTTTAGTAGACTAATAGAAATTTATAAAAGGAATAAGTACACAGCATAAAGGAAGTCAATAATCTTGATTTAAGGTATCCACAGTTTAAACCAAACTGTCAGGTCTGTCTTTCTTCATCAGAAAGATCTCGATCACTAAGATCGGAATCAGCTTTGTCTTTCTATCCTCGGAAGCCCTCGATCATCCTGATCGGATCTGGTCGTATTTCTATCCTCAGAAGCCCTCGATCTAAAACCCAGATCGAACGCAAAATGCAAATGCAAAAATGTTTTAAGGATTTTACAATACTCACACGGAATCCTTAGAATAGAAAGCTCTTCAAAAGATTACAAAGCAAAACGTAACGATAAGTTAAAGCAAAGCAATCTTTAGACAGGTTGAGTTCGCAAAATCATCACCTCTCAGCTCCTCAAATGCACCTCTATTTATAGGTACTCCTCCAACAGTCATAGTTCCATGATTCTCGAAGTTGGTTGCAATGGCCTTGAATGATCTTCACTTTGACAGCTCAGCAAATACATCTTCATCCAATGTTGTTTCGATAGCACCATTACGATGCTATAAAATATATTCTGACCAGTAGAAATAATTCTGACTCCGATTATAAACTAAAATATTTTCCGATGGAATAAAGCACGTCATTGACTAAACTCAGTCGCAAGGATAGACTAAACTTAGACATATTGATAGACTAAACATATTGATGGACTAAACTCAGTCATACCGATAGACTAAACTCAGTCATACCGATAGATTAGATTCAGTCACTCCGATAGAAGAGATCCAGTCAAACCGATAGACTAGGTGCAGTCATATCGATAAACTAGATTTTGTCATTCCAATGAACTGATATTAGATTAATCCGATGGACTGGACTTTGGTCAGTCCGATGGACTAGACATTAGTCAGTCCGATGGATCAGACTTTGATCAGTCCGTTCGATCAGACTTATATATAAAGTTTATATTATCAATTTAGAAAGATCTCTGCATGCGGTAAAATAAATTGTTTTCTACAAAAACATCCTACAAACTTGGGAAATATGAAGTTAGTAAAACATATTTTTTAAGTGTTGTGATTTTCAAAACTAAGGATAGAAAGTGTAGAAAGTAAACTTTCGACCCAACACTTAAGTGCACTCACACATCCATGAAAAAATCTTTTGGATTACATTTGCATGATACCAAATCGAATATTAATATTGTGATTACTGAAGTGGTATGATCACTTTATGATTGCAATTAACAGGACATTGATGTGAGACCAAGACACACACTCTCATGGACACTTGGAGAGAAAATTTAAAACCACTTTCAACACATCTCCATGCAACGCAATAAGAAACTACCATGCAATGATGTGATCATGTCCTCAAAACAACAATTCATTTTTGTTTTTTTTTTAAACATATTCTTAGCATGCAATACAAATATAATTTTTTATATAACGTTCCTTTCTGCATTTAGCTTATTGCATTTACCACTATAGTAATCCCTTTTAGGTCATGACTCGTGCAAATTAATGATGACATTAAATCAACAATTAATCGAACAAGATTATAATTAGTGGTGTGCTTTAGCCGCCCTATAGTAGTGGCTCGGTAGAGATTGTACCTGTTGGGTTTGTCCTGTGAATGCTCTAGTAAATGAATGCAGACAGATCATAAGTGGTACTTTACCGGCAGACATGTGCAGTCCAGAACAATCTTAAGCGCCTCCGCTTGCGGAGGCGCGTTGCGCCCGGGACCGAAGCCAGTCGACGATTTCCCCAAAAACCGCATCCACGTTCTCCTCGGGTTCGCCCACCAGCTGGTGCCACATCCCCGGATATATTGTCAGCGTCTTGTCTTCGCTGGAGGCGCGTCGGTAAAGGTCCTCCACGCACGCCGGGTCGCACACCACATCCTCACCGCCGTGCACAACGAGGAACGGCACCTCCACCTCCTCGAACCTCCCCTGCACCTCCCTGCACACCCTCAGCAGCTCCAGCGCCGTAGCGAACCGCGGCTTCGCCCGGCTGCGTGTCGGGCTCGCCAGCGCCAGCCGCCGCTTCCACTCTTCCTTGAACGACAGCTCGGGTATTCCGCCGCGCGTGGGCGCCATCTGCCAGGTCGGGAACAGGAAGGCCGCGACCCGGAGGAGGTGCTCCAACGGCCACGGCGGCTTGAACCTCGGGCTGATCCCGCACATGGCGCCGTTGAGGACGACGCCGTCCCAGCGGGGGGCGCCGTCGCGGCGGAGGGTGAGGAGCAGCGCGATGGCGCCGCCAAGGGACTCGGCATAGAGGAAGGCGGGGAGCGAGGGGGCGTGGCGGGCGCGGAAGGAATGGAAGAAGGCGGCGCAGTCGTCCAGGACGGGGGCGATGTCGGGGATGTGGGCGACGAGGCCATCGGAGTGGCCGTGGCCCTGGTGGTCGAGGGCGCAGACGACGAAGCCGGAGCGGGCGAGGAGGACGGCGGTGAGCTGGACCAGCCAGTTGGAATCGCTGGTGAAGCCGTGGACGACGGCGACGACGCCGAGGAGGTCGGCGGGGGGGAGGGGCTCCCACCACTGGGTGTGGAGGTTCATGCCGCGGGCGTTGGTGATGAACTCAGAGACATGGGAGACGGAGTGGCGGGCGTAGAACTCAGTCGGCGAGAGGGAGCCGAATGGGCTCCGGTCATCGGCGTCCGCCACCGGATGACGCATTTTTTCTTCGCCGGGAGCCGAAGAGTAAAATTAGGGTAAAGCCTGGGAGGTGGGGAAGCGGAGGAGACGAAGCAGCATAAATTGGGATTGGATTTGGATTCAGCGAGGACGGTCACCCAAAACTCACCGCCTCCACAGCTACCCATCTGCAGCGAGCGAACAGATGATCGAAATAATAATTTTGTGTTTAAAATTAGTTTTTAGAAAAATAATAAGTAAATAAATAAATATTATGTTTATTGGCATTTTTCCGTTTTGTTCACATTTTACTTGGCACGGACCCACGGGTTTTTTATGGTTGTAGATGGTGTCACGCCGGACCCGTTTAACGTTTGAGTTTAGGTAAACAAATTTCATGATATCCGATCAATTGTAATCACGCCGGACCCGTTCAACAAGTGTCGTCCTCCTCCAAGTGTCTTGGTTCAATAGCTCCAATCTACCAACATAGACGTGTCTGACGATGGCCCTCTTGAAAGGTGAGGTTTCAACATGGGCGTCTTATTTCCAATCCACATCGCTCAAAAAATTCTTAGGGCTATGGCAGTGGAGAGTTGGACGGAAAATAAACAATTTAGAGCAATTAAAACTGATTTTCACTTGTTTGGTGTGATCAAAGCGACGGAAGTAAATACGAGGCTATAAAAATGAGGAGAAACATTTCTCTCCAACCCAATTTCGAATCATTCCAAAATGGGATGATTCCAACGAAAATGTTGTGTGCTCTTGAGGTGTTTTTAAAATTTCTAATATCATCCCTGTTTGTCTATATAAACAATCGATTAACACCTTTTATTTCTTCAAATTGTCATTGTTCCTCATTAACTTGATGCCATATAGTTTCTCCACCGCTGCATCAGTCCTCTGCTGGTGTTCCTTCAAGTTGTGACGTCGTCCCCCTCCATATTTTTCATCATTTAATTTGTTGCGTTATGAGTATTTTAGGTTTGCGGTTTGAATCTTATATGTCTGTGCTAAGTAGTTTCTTTATTAATGTGTGAATCTCAAAAATGTTTGAGGTACTTATGAAATACTTTACTGATAACATGCATAGTTATAATATTTTTCTTGATAATTTATACATGTTCATTGTAATAAGAAATTAAATGTATTTAGTTGATAAGTTCAAAGTTGTGGTGCCTTGAGTTTCATAAAAAATGATAAATGTTTTCCTTATTCATGGCTATACTATTTTATTGAATTGATATTTATATAAATGAGTATAATTTTAATTGTTAATAATAACAACAAATAATATTTTCATGAGCATCTAAATATTTTATTCAACATAATTTATAAATAATGATTTTTCTAAGTTCAACATAATTTATAAATAATAATAAAAATCAAATATAAATAATTTTGATAATGTGTATATAAATAATTTTGATTATAACTAATTATGTGTATATAAATAATCATAAATAATTTATAAAATTTTTTGATTATAGATAATTTTGATTATAAATAACTATGATTATCTTGAATTAATAGTTTATATAAATAATTTATAAATAATTTTGAATTGATAAATATTTTGAATTAATAAATGTTTTGAATTAGTAATTATTTTGAATTAATAATTATTTTGAATTAATAATTATTTTGAATTTATAATTTTGAATTTATAATTTTGACTACCTTGAATTAATAGTTTTGAATTAATAAATTATATAAATAATTTTGATTATCTTTAATTAATTTCTTAAAATTTTAAAATTCGTATTGATATATGTTCGTAGTTTAATGTTTACCTAATTTTGGTGAAATGAAAGATAACGATTGATTAAAATCAAAATTAATGTGTTTTGATTTGTTATAAAAATTGTATAAAAATACATTTAAAAAAAGTTATTTTTGTCATTTAACATAAATTGTTGATGTTGGACAAACATGGTGGCAGATGTAGTGTCAATAGGGATATAATCTATGGTTGTTTTTTTTTATCTTGGGCAAGTATGTCATTTAATTATGTGTGTATGTATTATTTTCTTAATAAAGATTATTTATGTCATTTGCACCAAAACAGTTTCTTTTCTTTTCTTTTAATAATTGTCACCAAACATGATGGAGAGAAATCCAAATCATTTTTTTCTTTTACTAAGTTATTGATCCAAACACAGGGAGATAAATCACAAATCATTTTTTTATAAACTATCAAATCTTTTCTTTTCTTTTACTAAAATCTCACCAAACATTGGCTTAAAGGATCGGTTAATTGTTACTATGGTGAGGGGATCCTTAGAGCATATTAGATGACTGAAGATCACTCTGGCACGGATCGAAGATTCGTGGGTTCACGTCCGCTGAGATTACGAAGACAAATACTATCAGTTGATAATGTAATGACTCTCACTTTGGTCTTTACGTTTTTTAGGAAAATTAATCATGATTTTTTTAGATAATTTGAATTTTTGAATTAGATTGATGGTGGGGCTATGTTTAATGGTTTTTAAGTGTTGAAAGTGGTTTATTGGAGATAAATTAGGTGTGAGAAAAACTAGGAAGAAGAGTAGTGGAGGTTGAATGAAGAAAATGGAAGGGTGTTCGTGGTCTTGAAACCACCCCAACTTTGATGGAGTCCACCAGAAGTCCATTGGTCGACCAGTAGATGCATACTATTAGAGGGTCGTCAGAGTTCTAGTGGGGGGACCACCGGAACTCCAGTGGCCTCTTGAGCAGAATTTTCTTCAAAATTTTATGAGGGGCAAACTTTCAGTTTTATCTTCCCTCTTTAAACCCTCAACCCTATCCCCATTTCCCCTCAATTCACTATTACTAATATGACCTTTAACAACATGCAAAAAGGACTTTAATAGTGCTAAAAAGCATTGTTGTCCTCAGCGCTATTAAAGGAGGTCCCCTTTATAAGCGCTAGAAATAGCATTGATAAAGGCTAAACCTATTGCATTGAGGTGTTTGAATAACACCACACTACAGCAAATACCTGTAACCTGTATGCAAATATATAATTTAATTGAAATAAATTTAACATCATGAATACAAAAAAAAAACACTACTTCATACATTTCAAACAATGTTTTGTACAATTATATTTACAATTACTATCCACAAATATTTAAAAACATTAATGTTTTGTCGTCTTTAGTTCCTGTGATCCCCTCTCAAAAAAGTTCGCCTATGGTATCAATTGCTAAACAAATCACCTCAACCCGAGCAAAAGAATTCACCAATATAAGAAAACAAATCTAATGTTAGTAATACTACAAAGAAATAAATTAAACATTAGTACGAAGGAATACATTAATAAAATGTCAATTTTAAATAAAAAGACACACTTGGAGCTATACCAGTCATATCATGCATCGTATTGATGTGTGATTGATTCCTAGATGTCACAAATGAGTTATGTATCATTGTTCTAAAGTATCAAAACAATTCAAATGTGTTTTCTCAGTTTTGAGTATGTCATTTGTTCTTTTTACTAAAATTAATGTCAATTTTAAATAAAAAGACACACTTGGAGTTATACCAGTCACACCATGCGTCAGACTGAGGTGTAACTAATTCATACATGTCATAAATTACTCATGGATCGCTGTCTTAAAATATCAAAACAATTTGAATGTGTTTGCTCAATTTTCAATATGTCACTCGTGTTTTTTACTAAAATGTCATTTCAAACTGGACACACACTTTGAGTCATACCAATCACATCATGTATCGGTTTGACGTGAGACTATTTTATACACGTCACAAATGACTTATAAATCACTATCCTAAATTATCAAGATAATCAGAACACGTTAACTTGATTTTCAATGAATGAAACACATTTTGAACTAAAATGTCAATCTTAAACCGGTAACGGACACTTTGAGTCATACCAACCACACCGTGCGTCAGATTGAGGTATGGTTGATTCCTACACATCACAAATGACATATGGATCATTATTCTAAAGTATCAAAACAATCTGAATGTGTTTTCTCAGTTTTCAGTATATCACTTGTTTTTTTACTAAAATTAATGTTAATTTTAAATAAAAGATGCACTTTGAGTCATATCGGTCACATCATTCATTGGATTGAGTTGTGGTTGATTCCTACACGTAAAAAATGATTTATGGATCGTTTTCCGAAATTATTAAAACAATCTGAATACATTTTCTTGGTTTTTAGTATGTCATTTGTTCTTTTTTCTAAAATTAATGTCAATTTTAAATAAAAAGATACACTTGGAGCTATATCGGTCACATCATACATCATATTGAGGTGCAGTTGATTCCTATATATCACAAATGACTTATGGATCGTTTTTTAAAGTATCAAAACAATCCAAATGCATTTTCTTGGTTTTTAGTAAGTCACTTGTTCTTTTTACTAAAATTAATGTCAATTTTAAATAAATAGACGCACTTGGAATTATACCAGTCACACAGTGCGTCAGATTGAGATGCAGTTGATTCCTACACATAAAAAATGACTTATGGATCATTTTTCTAAAGTATTAAAACAATCCGAATGTGTTTTCTTAGTTTTGAGTATGTCACTTTTGTTTTTTATTAAAACGTCATTTGAAACTCGAAACACACACTCTGAGTCATATCAGTTGCATCATGCGCTGTTTTGATGTGAGAATGCTTCATACACATTACAACTGGATTTTGAATCATTATCCTAAATTATCAAGACAATCAGATCATGTTTTCTTAGTTTTCAGTGAGTGACATTTTTTGAATTAAAATGTCAATTTTAAACTGATAATAGACATTTTGAGTCATATTGTTCATACCATGCATCAGATTGATGTTCAGTTGATTCTTACATGTCAAAAATGACTTATGAATCATTTTCCTAAAGTATCAAAATAATAAAAATGCATTTTTTTAGTTTTTAGTATGCCGCTTGTTCTTTTTACTAAAATTATTATCAATTTTAAATAAGAAGATACACTTAGAGCTATATCGGTCACAATGTGTGTCAGATTGAGGTGGTGTTGATTCCTACATATAAAAAATTAATTATGGATTATTTTCCCAAAGTATTAAAGTAATCCAATTTTTTTCTCAGTTTTTAATACGTCACTTGTTCTTTTTACTAAAATTTCATTTGAAACTAGAAACATTCACTTTGAGTCATATCAGTCACATCGTGTATCAATTTGATGTGAGACTACTTCTTACACATCATAAATGACTTACACATCATTTTCCTAAATTATAAAGATAATCAGAGCATGTTTGTTTGGTTTTCAGTGAGTGACACATGTTTTGAACTAAAATGAAAATTTTAAACTGACAGCGAACACTAAGAGTCATACCAATCACACTATGCGTTAGATTGAGGTGCAGTTGATTCATACTTGTCACAAATGACTTATAGATCATTATTCTAAAGTATCAAAACAATATGGATGTGTTTACTTGATTTTTTGTATGTCACTTGTTCTTTTTATTAAAATTAATATCAATTTTAAATAAAAGGACACACTTGGAGTCATACCGGTCACACCGTGCATCATATTGAGGTGTGGTTGATTACTATAAGGCAAAAATGACTTATGGATCATTTTAAAAAAGTATAAAAACAATCTGAATGTGTTTTCTCACTTCTGAGTATGTCACTTGTTCTTTTTTACTAAAATTAATATCAATTTTAAATAAAGAGACACACTTGGAGTCATATCAGTCATACCATGCGTTAGATTGAGGTTCTATTGATTCCTATGCATCAAAAATGACTTATGGATCATTGTTCAAAATTATCAAAACAATCTGAATGTGTTTTCTTAGTTTTGAGTATATCAATTGTCTTTTTTTACTAAAATTTCAATTTTAAATAAAAAGACACGCCTAGAGTCATACCGATCACACTATGTGTCAGATTGAGGTGCAGATGATTCATACATGTCTCAAATGACTTATGGATCATTGTACTAAATTATCAAAACAATATTAACTTCCAATGTTACCACACTTTCTATTGCCTTTCTTTGTCGAACTACCAACACTGCATATTGACTCAATGTTCTTAACCAAAAAACCTTCCTCTAATCTTTTAGTTTTCAATAACGAGAAAGGGTTTTCAACTAAGAACATCGAATCAATATACAATGTTGGAATTTCAACAAATAAAGTCAATGTAATGTGTGGTAACATTGGAACAAAAGAACATGTTATCTCTTTTTTGGCTTGTTACAAATAGTTGAAAGAAAAATTTTACTTCCCAAAAGATCTGTGAAAAAAACTAAATAAGCATCAGATAAAAATTATAAGGAAAATCAATTACAAATAGTAGATAAAATTATGAAAAAATTAATTAAATAAGTAGTAGGAATTCACCTTTTCATGATGGTTATATGCATTCTTGACCAATTTCATTGTTTTCATTATCTCAGTTGTATCCTTGAAGTCTAATCTCTCATGAGCATGAGAAACTTCAAACCAAGCACCCCAACTCAAACAAAAAAATCCAACTGTATAAGAAAACAATTCTTATGTGAGTAATACTAAAAAGAAATAAATTAAACATAAATATGAAACAATCCATTACTTCTATGGACAATGATTTTACTGTACAAACATCAAGATTGCCTCTGTGATTGAGAAGAGGCATCATCATTTCTCTTCATGCAAAGGTAGTGGAGTGAACTTGAAGGAAATTGATGAATGAAAACACTATAGGGGTGAAAATATTTTAAGGTAGAAGAAGTCTATGGAAGTTTTGGTGCATAAAAGCATGAAAGATAGACAAAATTCTTCTAAAATAAATGAACTCTATGAGGAGTGATGAAAATTAAATAAACATTTCATTTTATAATTTTTCGATAAAATAGAGAAAGTATATTGTAACATTACCTTTACATCTTCCCAAAGGGTTTCCTTCATTATAGTTTATTCATCCACAGGATTAGTAACATCATCATGTGCAGAAGAGATTTTCTGCATGAATAGTCAAATATTTAATTTAGATTATGTTAATGCAGTAGAAAACATATAATATTATGAAGAAAAACGTTGTATATTAAAAAAAACTTTAACCTTCTCATTGAACTCTCTTTATTTTTTTAATGGTAGTAGGAATTAACTTTTTCATGATGGTTGTATGCATTCTTGATCATTTCCTTATTGTCATTATTTTGGTTGCATCCTCAAAGATCAATCTCACACGAGGTCATTTCTTTATGATCTTTGTGAAAATTAACAAAATAAGTATCAGATAGAAATACCAAGGACATTAACTAAGAAAATTAGATAAAATGATGAGAAAATCAACTAAATAATAAGTACAAAGTCATATCTTCATGATATATGTGTACATTACGCCATCAGGTATGCTTCCTATTCATTTATAAACAAATATATATCATCTTGTAAATATGAGGGATTTCGACAGTCATAGTAGTACTAACAAAATATAAATATACAAATAATTAATAAACATTTTAAATGAAATAGTAATTATCTTTGAAAAAATCTCTTCGAGGATGCTAGTTTGTTTATGTTATATAATCTCTCTCATAAATTTTCAAACATGATAACCGCAATATTTTCTATTTGTTTGTTTCAAACACTATAGAAACATTGAGAAAAATAATTAATTTATTCTGATATGTGTTTGGATAGTGAAATCTTATTATATATACCTTGATACTTGTCCCCTTGTAGAACTTATCAGGATCCTTGTTTGATTGGTATGTCCTCATGCTATGATTTCCATGATATTTGAACACCACCCTATCATAACATAATTCTAATTAAAACATAATATAAAATATATAACTTGAAGTTTAGTTCTAAAATGTTGGATGTAGTGTATTAAAAATTAATAAACTTCATCACTTTTGGTTAGTTTATTGGGTATCCATGTAGTGAATCCAAGAAACAAATCTTTAGAGTATCCAAATTGACCGTAATGAGTATCCAATGTTGCCTAAAACACAAGAAGGAATAAGTAATTACAGAAATGAAAATATATTTTATATGATTTAATTGTAGAGTTTTACTCTTGCATCATTGGTATTAAGAAGAGTCTGTCATCCATAAGTCTGCTTTCAAACGATTTGGCTAGTTTTACAAGTATTTCATCCATTTTTTTATTCTGTTTTTGGTCTGTAGAAGTGATGTGGGGACTAATGAGTCCAAATTTATGTTCATGGTGTAATACCTTCAATTGGTATCCATATATACACTTGCAAAAAAAATATGAAATGCATTTAGTCATAACAAAAGTGAAAAAGTGTATTTCCACGTCGTTTTTTTTACATTTTGACGTCGGTTAAAAACCGACGTCAATAAAGGCGACGTAAAAAATATATGTTTCAACGTTGGTTTTTATAAATCGACGTCAAAAATCATCGCCACATGGGTCTTTGGCGTCATTTTATATAAAAACTGACACCAAATTTCAGGGCCTCGGGGGTCTTTGGCGTCGGTTTTTATATAAACCGACGCCAAAAATCAGGCCTTGGGGGTCTTTGGCGTCGATTTTTTTTAAACCAAAGCCAAAATTCATGACCTCGGGGGTCATTGGCATCAGTTTTTTAAAAAACTGACGTCTAAATCTGACTTCTACAAGAGTTTTAACGTCGGTTTTTGATAAAAACTGATGCAAAAAATACGTTTTCTAAAAAAAATATTTTCCATGTCGGTTTTTAAAAAAACCGATTTCAAAACCTCGAAGCTTGGAATATTGGAATATAGATCATTTCCCAAGCTTCGATTTGACTAGTTATGGAGCTAAAACGGATTTACGGATCAAAATTTACGGTCGCCGTAAGTTGTACCTCTTTATGGGTCGATCGATACAACTTTCTTCGAAGAATACATGAAAAAAAGAACCAAAATGTATATGCCAAATGAAAAAAAAATATAATTAATGATTGAAACTAACTTTAATTCTTTTATTGGTCCATTTTAATCGATATGTTGTTTATCATTATTTCACTTCATTTTAAGGGAGAACTCACGCGATAATGAAAATAGTGAGTGATAAAAAAAAGTTCCCAAAAACTAATAAATCTTATGCAGAAGTTTTATTTTTGTATCTCGATTAGAAGAATCCTTCATCACCATTATAAAAATAATAAGATTTTTAGTGATAAGGAAAACAATAATAATGAAATTAAATGATGAAAATAAATACCTTGTACAAATCGTCGATTGAAGAATATTTGAAATATTGATTGTATCGAAGATGTAAAAAATGTTTTAAAAAAGAGGATAAGATTTTATATAGTTTAAATAAAAATTTCTACAGTGGCGATTCAATAAAATTTGAGCGGGATTTTGAAAATAGGAACACGCGTTGGGAAAAAATTGAAATATTGAAGCTGCGTATTTGAAATTTTACTTTTAACGTCGGTTAAATATATAACCGATGCTAAAAATATTCTCATGTTGGGGTATTAACATCGGTTTTTGAAAAAACTATGCAAAAAAGTGACTTTTAGCATCAGTTATTTGTAAAACCGACGCCAAAGAGGGTCTTTTAACGTCGGTTATTAAAAAAACTGACGCCAAAAATCAAGTCAGATAATCTTCAACTTCCAACATCCATAACTTTTGATCCATAAGTCTGATTTAGCTCCATGAACTGTAAAATTGAATCTTGGGAAATTATCTAAAACTTTTATTTTGATATTTGGTGTCGTTTGTTTGTAAAACCGACGCAAAAAAGGGTCTTTTAACGTCGATTATTGAAAAAAAACCGATGCCAAAAATAAATTCATATAATCTCTAACTTTCGAAGTCCATAACTTTTGATCCGTAAGTCCATTTTCCCTCCACAACCTGTCAAATTGAAGATTAGAAAATTATCTAAAACTTTTATTTTGATCTGTGGTATCGGTTTTTTGTAAAACCGATTCCAAAAAGGGTCTTTTAACGTCGGTTATTGAAAAAAACCGACGCCAAATATCAAATCATATAATCTCCAACTTCCTATGTCCATAACTTTTGATCTGTAAGTCTATTTTCACTCCACGACCTGTCAAATTGAATCTTGGGAAATTATATAAAACTTTTATTTTGATCTTTGGCGTCAGTTTTTTGTAAAACCGATTCCAAAAAGGGTCTTTTAACGTCGGTTATTGAAAAAAACCGACGCCAAATATCAAATCATATAATCTCTAACTTCTGATTCTCATAACATTTGATCCTTAAGTCATTTTTAGCTCCACGACAATTCAAATTGAATCTTGAAAAATTATCTAAAACTTTTATTTTGATCATTGGCATCGGTGTTTTGTAAAACTGACGCCAAAAAGGGTCTTTTAACGTCGGTTATTGAAAAAAACCGACGCCAAAAATCAATTCATATAATCTCTAACTTCCAACGCTCATAACTTTTGATCCGTAAGTCCATTTTAGCTCCACGACCTGTAAAATTAAATTATGAAAAATTATATAAAACTTTTATTTTGATCTTTGGTGTCGGTGTTTTGTAAAACTGACGCAAAAAAGGGTCTTTTAATGTTGGTTATTGAAAAAAACCGACGCCAAAAATCAATTCATATAATCTCCAACTTCCAACGCTCATAAATTTTTATCTGTAAGTCCGTGTTAGCTCAAAGACCTGTCAAATTGAAGCTTGTAAAATTATCTAAAACTTTTATTTTGATCTTTGGCGTCGGGTTTTTGTAAAACTGACTCCAAAAAGGGTCTTTTAACGTCGGTTATTGAAAAAAACCGACACCAAATATCAAATCATATAATCTCCAACTTATGATGTCTATAAATTTTGATCCGTAAGTCCATTTTCACTCCAAAACCTGTCAAATTGAAGCTTGGAAAATTATCTAAAACTTTTATTTTCATCTTTGTCATCTGTTTTTTGTAAAACCGATGCCAAAAAGGGTCTTTTAACGTCGGTCTCTTAGAACCGATGTTAAACTACCGACGTTAATTTTTTTACACTAGTATAATTAACCTAGTATATCAGCTATTGGAAAAGAAAATCATGAAAACACACCTCATGTATGCATTTACAACTGAGACTCCTATCCATTCATACTTGAGGATTTCATTTACATTCTCAAGATCAATGTAGTCTGTAACAGCCTCTTCATACATTTGTTCTTCAAAATCAACTATATGATTACTACCACTTTGAAACTTTTTATCTGCATGAACCTTTAATGTTAGAAATGTGAATATCGAACAAGATTAGTAAAGGTGTTTTCTGAAGATCTTTTTGTTCAGTTGGTTGACCCTTTATAAGGTTTTGATTCAACCTTTCCTTTCACCCCATTTCATTTGTTCGTCTATAATAACATTCATCAGTTTAGATCCTTTTCATTAATTTTTAAAGGTTTAACATGAAAAATAAATTAGAAATGAATATATCCTTATCAACGTGTTTTTTAAAATATCCAATAGTCATGCTACAAATGTTCCAATAACTTGGTCAACTGTATGAATATTTGCATCGTCAAGTGGAACAGGTATCTCGGTGCTCGACTCATAATCTACGGTAATCCCCACTCTCACATGACCTATTGGAAGTGATATGTTGTGTAGAATATCTTCTTGGATATTAAACATGATATCCCTCACAACAAGATGATGGGTGGGTGTTGATAGATATAAATCACAGTCATTTTCACCTTGTATAATGTCAGTACAGGAAAGGTATCAGTGTCTGTATGATTCAAATTTCATAGAAGCAATTATGAGAATATTTTTTATATAATCTAAGACAGATATTTGAAGGAAATGACTTTCCTCAAATATGGTGGGTGGGGGGGGGGGGATATTCATGTAGTGGTTGTTCTTGAGTTTTTTCTTCTCTTTGATCCCCCCCATAACATTTTATAGAAACTCATACTGCTAATGAAATTTTTATTCAAGGGTAGCTAATCTTTCTTTCATTTATTCCATTTATTTATCTTTATCCTCTCGTTGTTTTATTTTATCAAAATACGTTTAGGGTGTAACCCCAAAATGCACACCTCTGACGCGACCATACTGTTCTGGCTACTTCAAGGCCACCGATAGTAGGTGTTCATCCAATATAGGTGCTGATGATTCCTATGTCTAAGTCAGATAGAAAACATATGAAAATAAGTAATCATTGTTATTTAATAGTGAATTAAAGAAAAACAAATTTTTATTATGTCATACTTACACATGTTTCCCACACTTTTTTTTGTGTTTTAATCTATTAACATCCCATATTTATTTATACATGTCTCCTTCCATAGCACATGATGTGGGATAAAAGTGGATTTGGATTTGGTTTCATCAATATGTATATAAATAGATGAAAATAATTATGTTGTTTTTTCATGTCACATAAAATTATTAAAATAGATTTAAAATACATAACATTTTTTCAATTGAATCATACCCCATCCTTGCTTTACGGTAGGTGTACATTGGTTCTACTGCTCGTTCCTTACTTTCATCACTCAGTTTTTGTTTCATAAATAAAAAATTCCCAATCAAAGTGATGAATACATGTATTTTCAAACAATGTATTACCAGCCACAATGTACCTAAAAATATATCTCCCCATTACGACCAGTAAACGCATCCCACACTGCTTGTATTATCAGGTGTGCATACATAAGTGGTGGGTATCGGTTTATTTTCTTTTCAGCATCTTTAAGATGAAATCTCATTAGAATTGTATGGAAGCCTTTGTGAATCCTTCCGTCAATCATTAATACAAATTTATTGTGGGAGTTGTCTATTATAAATGCACTGTATAATAGATGGTGAATATTAAGTTAATATTTCATTATTTTGTTTTTTAGTAAAATAAAGAAATGATATTATAATGTTACCATAATATCTTCCCAAATCAGTGTCTTGAGAGTGGGCACAATAGGGTGCCATAGATCTACATTAATTGACACGATCTACTAAGTAATAAGCCCAATGTAACTACGAAACATGAACTTGTTGGGGTTAACAGGCAGACTGCGCACATTCCATCCGACATCAAATTTGATGCCTTTTCTTTTTTCCTTAATAATTTTTGCTAACATCATCACACTACGACACTCCTATTTTTTCTGCAACATTTGTTCTTCACCATCTATCATTTCCTTAAATTCAACATCATTAATATGTTGTTTCTCTATATTGGTAGCATTGACATGTAAAGAAGGTTTTTGTTCCTCTACACTAGGAGCAGTAGTAGGTTGAGAAACCTATTGTTCATCAGGATTGGGAGCATCAGTATGTGCATAAGTCATTATCTATAGAATTGGTTTAAAATTTAATTTATATTATATAAATACAAAAATGAACATATAATAACCTGAGGTAACACAATGTATATTATAAAAAATATAAACTAATTATTGAACTCTTTTTTTAAGGTTGAAGGGATTTTCCCCCTCTATCGAGTATCCAAATCCCTTCATTGTGGTCTCATTTGACATACAAAATCCTATATACATTGGGATCACTGTGAAATGATTGTGACATCCCAATGAAAGGGTCATCCTCAGTTGAATTTTCATCTGACCCTTCAGTGGTTTTGGTTGATAATAAAATAATTGACCACCTTCAGTTTTTAGGATCTAGAACATAAAATACATGTACTTCTTATGATTCCATTATAAACAATTCTTCATTTTACCCTTCCTTACTAAAATCCACTTTCATGAATCCCAATTTATCTTTTTTAACAACACTTATTTTATCAACCCACTTGCATTGAAAAATCGGTACTTGGAATGATGTATTATCTAACTACTATATTTGTTTGATGATACCAAAGTATGAAATATTCGCATAAATTAGATTTCTTTCCTTAATACCAGAAATATGCACCACTTCAGCGACAAGTTTAAATACACTATTTTTCATGGTACTGTCTTCATAATGTTCATTTTTATAGAACGTATAACCAATAATTATATAACCATTGTAAGATAATACATACACACTTGGTCCTCTAGCTAGAAATCAAAGTTGTTCTGAAATTGAATCTGTATTTTCATCTGACTCCATAAAAATATGGTCTTGAAACCATACTATAAACTATTAATTATGTGTATTTGATATCCATATTTCATCCCTTGATGGATTCAAAGGACTAATAATTTCTTTGTGGGTTTCAAAATATGGGGAAACCTTTAAACTATTATGCAAAACATAGAGGTGGGAATGCTCCTAATCTATAATATTGATTGTGACAAAACATCTTTCATAAATTACTTCACCTACATTCCAACTAGTGTAATGATATTTCATTAGACCAATAATTTCCACACCGTATAGGTAGTTGTTAAAAAATTCAATTGCTTCCTCAACAATATATCGCTATGAAATACGACCCTCTGATCAACTTCAATTTTTGACATACCCTTCACTAAAAAAATTGCCTAATAGCGGTAGTTTTTTTGAGTTGGAGATGGTTTAAACTGCCACCTTATGGTTCTATGAAGGTTTCCAAAAACCATCACTAAAGTTTGTTTCAACATTCAATTCATGTAGGTTCTTTCCATTTAGTGGCGGTTTTTGGGAACCGTCACATAACACTTGTTTAGCGGAGTTTTTTTTGGGTTTTATCAATGGTTTACCTTGCCAAAAAATGGCAAGGATATAGTGGTGGTGTAGTTTAAACTTCCACTAAATAACCGTTTGGCATATATAATAGTGGTTTAAACCACCTCTATATATCTATTTAAAAAAAACAACTGTATAATTTGAATCTCTAGAATAGCCAAAAAAATTCAATACATATGTTTAAAATCATATACATGTTCACCATACCCAACTATAAGATCATATAAGAATAAAGGTAACCAACATGGTTTAATAACATGTAAAAATTAATAAACTAGTCTAGGAATGCATTACAACATGTAAGAAAGTAAAAACATTCAAGTGGCTATTCAATTCCTAAGACATCCTAGGAAGACATCAATTAAGGTAGTAGTGAACTCATTAATAAAATTACAATAAGTTGTACACAACCCAAACATGGTATTAAACTAAGTCATACTGGTGGTAATGCTCAAACATGGATCCAAACTTGTAAGGGATTCACTAAGAATAAACCTGTTTAATGAGATTTTACAATACAATAAAAAGGGGATGTGTATTTTCACATAGTGCCAAACAAGCCACTTAGAAAACATTTAACCCATTATATAAATATATCTTTACAAACCATTCATTTATATATTTAAAATATAAATAGGTTTCATTATTAATTTAGGAAAAGTGAAGGCTGGCATCATACAAGCATAACCAAATAATCACTCGGTGAGTCGACACCACCATCCAAAAATTTATGCAAGCTTTATCAGTCCAATGATCTCCAAGAAGTAATTAAGAATAACTCAACCAAAATTCATGTCCAAAGGATTACAATACATAATAACTATAAATCAAGAAGAAAATAAAATCCATTAAAAAACAACACTACAAACTCTATAGAAAAAAAAAGAAGAGGAAGCCCCAAGATCCTAGGTGAATTCCACCATACTCAGATGGAATCACCATATTAGTGTTAGTATTCCATAACTTTAGTTACATGTCATCTTTTAATCCAAATTGAACCCTAATCACTACCCTATGAACTTTTACTGACACCCTTTCCATCTCCATCTCCACTTCCTACCACTGGCACCTGCATGATAATTATATTAAAATTTAAACAGTGTTGTATATTTAAATTTAAACTTAAAGCTAATAAATTTGTGTGTACTAAATGATTTTGAAGTTTTGTGATTTTCCTGCTCACTACCATCCATCGATGCAATATCATCGGGGATAGATCCAATCATCTTCCACTACAAAAAACTGATCGTTTAGTGGTGGTTTAGTAAATCACTACTAAACGGTTAAAATTTTTAATACACATGACACTTCCCCCCTCCCCCGACAGCCCTGACCCCTCGAACCCCACCCCATTGACTCCCTGAAGTCCTAGCCCATTGCCACCCATCTTCAACCCTCACTGCACCTCGTATCATCGTGCCTCACCTCGTTAGGCCTCACCTCGCCATGACTCACCTCTCCACACCTCACCTTGCTTTGTTGTCCCTCGTCGCACCTCACCTTGTCGCACCTTGCCTCACCGCACCTCGCCTTGTCACGCCTCGCCGCCCCTCACCGCCGATCCCGATCCCCACCTCACCACCCCTCAAAGGTCGAGTGGTAAGTGAAGGTAACACATAAAGATTTTATTTTTGATTTTTTTCCAAAATTGGATGATATTGATGGTTAAATGGGTGTTACATCATAGGTTTTTTTTCTAGTATAGTGTCGAGAGTGATCCATAGACCATATAAGGGGTGTTGAACATGTGTTCATTGCGATAGTAGTACCCGGTGTGTTTTTTATCATTTATGCCTATTTTTTTTAAATTAAATATATAATTATAATTATTTATAGGTAGTTATTAATGTTATGTGATGTGATGAAAATTTTGAGAGTTGATATTGACTCAGATGTATCATGGATGAGATTGGATGAGGTCTGCAAGAGTATGGTTTAGGTTCTAACATAATGATGGAGGTTGGCGGTCCCTATAATTCAAGAAAATATTCTTATTTTTGCATGAATTACAAATAAAAGAATATTTTATGGTCTTTGGTAGAATTTATAGGTGAATATTTTTGTTGAGTAAAGGAGATATGATGGTGTTGGGTCTCCTGTACTCAAGACATGTTCACTTGATCACCTGGGTGAATTAAGATCACCCGATAACTATTTCATCAAAATGCAACAATGTTGACATAGTTTGGGGAAGAAAATTAGTTTTTTGTCATGTATAAGGTGATAAATGGGTTTTTTAAGATTTTTTTTCAAGGGATAGTAAAGTAGGTTAAAGAGTCTTAGGCCTAGTGATGACTGGTTAGATGATCAAACATTGTAACCATGGTGAGTGACACCATGTTGAGGGTGGTTTGGGACATAATAAGCATTCTAAGTGGGATGGTTCCTTCAAGATAGAACAATATCTAATGGAGTGGGTTTTATAAAAGTAATTGATTAACATATATCAATTATAAGATTAGATATGGGTCCAATTAGTGGGTTGTGGGTTTTTATTAGGACTTGGCATTTGGATTCCATGGTGTTTAGAGTGATGTGGATTGGGATGGTCCATGGGTAACAGGACTAGGAGTGTGGTGTTGATTCAATTATGTTGGAATGGACATTGATGTATTATTTAGGATAATAATTTATGATGTAGAATCACTAAGTATATAAGTGTGTGATCTTGTATCAAATATCATAAACCATGATGGTTCTGAAAGTCCAAATGGATTCCCCAAAGGGTGATGCAGAACTTATTATGATTAGGGGATAAATCTCGACTGAATAGTTTCCTAGGATCAGCTGGTGAACTATGTGACTAAAATGGTCCTTGCCTATGATTCATGTTCTTTATGTGACCTCACTAAAGTTTTTGGAGATAGGTTAGTGTGTGTGATGTGACCTCCCATAAGTGACATGAAATGTGAAATTATTTATGGAACTAAGACTATTACATTTTCCTCAAGTAGAGGGTTATATTTTAAGAATGTATGATTGTTCCCTATCACATCATGTAATTGATAATGTCCCTACCTAAGATCTAGTTAGTTTGATAAGTTGACCTTTATTTAGTATTATTTAGTTAATGACCTCTAATGAGAGGGTTGTGCCATAGTACATTATGATATGATATCGATAAACCCTACCTTTATTGATAATGCAGTGGGATGAGAATTGAATCCTATATTTAAATAATTAACCACTAGTCACTTTCATAAAATTTCATGATAATCCAATGTAATTTTTAAAGTTTTGACCCCTTGAATCATGTTTTTAGAAACTTATTTTTTCAAAAATGAACTTGTGATATTTTCAATCACACTAAATGTAAGATTGATGTACTATATATTCTTACATAAAATAAATATTCAATGGCTGTTTACGTATAATTTCACATCAATTAAGGGTCATTTTATTAGTTTTGACCATTGTAAGCATATTTTAGAGTTATAAAATAATAAATTTTTCAATTTCATTCATTAAAAGAGAACCAAAACTCAGATTGATGTGATTTTTATTCTTACATTTCAAAAATTAATCACCAGTAATTGTCCTAATATTTCAAAATAATCCAAAGTTATTTTCTAGAATTTGACCCTCTAATTTTTTTAAATATATTTATATCATTAAAAAAACATTTTCGTTTATTCTAAATAAACCACACATAAATTGATGTTTCATTCATTTATACATGTTAAAAATTATCCAATAATAATTTTTTAGCAATTTAAAATCAATCCACGGCCATTTTCTATGTTTTAAACATTACTTTCATGTTTTAAAATTTTTAAAATAATAAAACTACATTTTTGGTCATTCGGAGAAAACTAACCCTCATATATATATGTGTAATATTTTCCTATATGTCACAAATTAATATGTAATCATTGTAATAATATTTCATGAAAATATTAGGTTCTTTTATTGGTTTTAAACCCTTAAATAATGTCTTTAATGACTTTTATATCTTTAAAAATATTATTGTGGTCATTCTGAGCACAATGTAAATCAGATTGGTGTTCCATCTATTCTTACATGTAAAAAATTATTCAAAGATAATTTTTCTACCATTTAATGAGAATTCATGGTTGTTTTCTAGGTTTTCACATTAAATACAATGATCTTATGTGGAATGTTTATTTTATTCCTCGTGTATACATGAATATGAAGAATATACTAGGGGAACCTAGTAAGTCTGTATGGAGATGTATTTCTCACACCATTCACAACCACCCCTATGTGTATGCATACCTTATATTTAGACTTCAACTAAGCACATAACATGTAGTGGATAGGTCTTGTAAATCTTGATGCATATTTTTAGATAGGGTGTGTTGAGGCCTGAGGATGGATGTAGGCCTAGATTTATGGTGTTTTATTTTTTGGTTTATTTTATATTTTTCACCATCCCTTGGGTAATTAGTGTTTGTATGACATTATGAATTATTCATGGCATTTATTATATAATTTTGTTTATTTTATTGTTTACATTTATATTGGTAGATGTCTTGGTTATTTTTCCATTATAGTTACTCTATTTTGATGTATTTTTTCACCATAAAATATGGATTAATACCTTGCAACAAGTTTACAACCACTTCCATATGTGTTGGAATGCTTGAGTTATGTCGAACCTCATATCATACGATGATTCTAGAATAGGGAATTACAATGTGACATCATATCATTTTGTTCATTTTATAAATTGGGTAGATGGAAGAGGGGAATATGAGGACTTTATTGAATCCTGTGATAGACCATATATAGGTGAGTCATGAAAACCTTTTCAGTGGTAATTTCTGGTTACCATGGGTGTGGGATTGTTATTATTTAATTTTTCTACTATGATTGAGTTTTTTATGGAAGATAATGTTCTTACAAAAGTTGTTATTTTAAATTTTTATCTCCTCTATCACTAGAATGAGGCCCATGTGCATGCACCATATTTGCTATATATTACTTTCATGACATATACATGAATGAATTTAATTGGAATTTTAAAATGGGATTCAGTTGTTTAATATTTCAAAAAAACATATATAGAGTTCAAAAGTATTTAACCTCAAGGAATTTATGTTACATGATTGATCGCTTCATAAATATAATTATTTATAATTTTGGTGATTGAACTCACGGAGTCATGAAAATTGATTCTTGATCCCTTATTCTGTATTTATATAGGAAAACCTTATTTGACATATTCATATTTTTTTCTACTAGCATATATGAATCTCTTTTCCTATTTATCAATAGTTATGTGTTTTAATTTTATTTTAATAATATGTATACACATTGTGATATATATGGATAAAAGTTGGATCACATTGCCGAGGAACACACCTCAGTATGCTAAGGGTTTGTCAAAGTTTTTAGATTTTTAAATTTCTAATTGATCCATTGTTGGGAGAATAATATGTCCATGTCCTAAATGTAAATATAGAAGATGATTGAAGAGAGATTAAGTTTATGAACACTTGATATTAAAGAAATTCTCTGATCAATATTTGTGTTGGATTTGGCATGGAGAATCAAACATTACAGAAAGGTTGAGCGCTAATGTCAATCCATAGAACGAGCTCCTAACTTCGTTGACAATGAACAATGAAATACAAAACCTTGTAAATGATGCATTTGGCATTGCAAGACACAAACATCAACATAAAAACATATCAGAACAACTAGTTGAGGGTGTTATAAATAGCAATGTGACAAGTGATGTTTTTGAGACTGTAGGACAACAAGATCAAGATTTTAACATATTAGTGGATCCTCCTCTTAATTCTGTGGAGACTAATGTAAGAGAAAACTTCACTGAGTAGACAGATGCGTTTTATGGTTTAGTTGACGATGAAAATCAAGAATTGTATAGTGGATGTTTCAAATATTCAAAACTTTCTTTTCTGCTGAAGTTGTACCATATCAAATGCATATGTGGAATTATAAATAAGGTGATATCCATGATATTGGAATTATTGCATGATGCATTTCCTGAAGCAAAGATACCTGAGTTTTTTTATGATATGAAAAAAGTTGTTAACAATCTTGATCTGAATTATACAAAAATTTATGCGTGTCCCAATGATTATATGCTTTATTGGGGAGAGGATTCAAGCAGACAGGATTTCAAGAAATTTTATTCCTCTAGATGGCAGTCTATGGGTGATGTTGGAAGTATGAATCAATATACTACCACGAAGAAGAATAAAATGAGCACACCTACAAAGGTTTTTCATTACTTTCCTTTAAAACCTCGATTGTAAAGATTATTCATGTCATCGAAAACTGCCAAACACATGAAGTGGAATTCTGTAGATAATAACAATGATGGGTTAATGAAACATACAATAGATTCACAATAATAGAATACATTTGATTCATTACATACAGATTTATCATCTGATCTTAGGAATGTTTGATTGGGATTGGCTGCTGATGGATTCAACCCATTTGGGACTTTGAGTACCAGTTATAACATTTGGCTGGTTGTTTTGATCCCTTACAATCTGCCTCTATGGATGTGTATGAAACAAACATATTTTATCATTTCGATGATTATTCTTTGAAAAAAATTCCTATAAATGATATGAATGTATACTTGCAACCTTTAATTGAATAATTAAAGGAGTTATGCAGCAATAGTGTTGAGACATATGATGCATCTTCTAGAACAATGTTCAAAATGAAAGCCGCTCTAATGTGAACCATTAATGACTTCCCTGGACTTGGGAATTTATCTAGTTGGAACACTTACATGGGTTTGGCTTGTCCTATTTTTAACTTTTATTTTGAGTCTGAATGACTACCTCACAGTAGAAAATGGCGCTTCATGTGTCATCGAAGATTTCTCAATGCATCTCATAGATTTTGACTGAACAAGTCAAAATTCAATGGTTTCATTGATCATAGACCACCTCCAATGTTGTTAATAGGTTCTAAAATATTGACACAACTTGGAAATGTTGAAACAGAATTAGGGAATGTGTATCATTTGAATGATATTGGGAAATGAGTTCGAAGAGCATTATCAAGTGAAATCGGAATGCAACAATGGAAGAAAAAAAGTATATTCTTAAAACTTCCATATTGAGAATTTAATTTGTCACAGAATAATATTAATGTGATGTATATTGAGAAGAATGTTTGTGAAAATTTGATCTTCACATTTCTCAATGAGCATATAAAGTTGAAGGATCATCCAAATGCTCAGAAATACTTACAAGCAATGAACATAAAGCACGATCTATGGCCAGATGAGAATGGAAAGTATGCTCTGAATTTTTTTTTCAATGAAGAATAGGGATAAAGATACATTAATTTGAATTTTAAAACATGTGAAGGTATCTGATGGGTATTAAAGTAACATATCAAGGTGTTTTGACTTAAATAATCGTAGGTTACATGGATTGAAAAGCCACAATTCACATATTTTGTTACAACAGTTACATCTATTGGCATTGCGTACATTATTACCTGAAAAGGTTACTGCTATTGTACTCCAATTCTGTACATTTTTCAGAAAACTATGTGAGAAAACTCTACATCCATTTAAGCTTGACAACCTTCAGGAGATATTTTTATTGACACTTTGTTCAATGGAGATGATCTTTCCTTCGTTGTTTTTTACTGTCATGATGCATTTAACTATGCATTTGGTTAAGGAAGCTAAATTAGGAGACCTCGTACATTATCAATGGATGTATCCAATTAAGAGGTACTTTATTTATATGTTTTTTCATTTCAGTAAAAAATTATTGACACTTCATTAAATACATAATTATTATTTTTATTTTATTTTATAGATATCTTGGAAATTTAAAATCATACGTGAAAAATAAATCTCAACTTGAAGGCTCTATTTTTGAAGTCTATTTGGTATAGGAGTGTCTTACCATTTTTTCTAGACACCTGGATGATATTGAGATAAGATTTAATCGAGTTGGACATGTTGACGACACATCGACTCAATCTAAAATACATGGGAAATAAAAAATCTTTCCTGCAATTGGTTGATCAGTTAGGAGGATCTCAAATGTTACACTAATAGAAATGGAATTATTATAGGCACATAGATATGAGTTGCTGAATAGTGAAATTGTAGATCCATTTATTGAAGAGTTGAGGATACAAATAAAGAGATTAATGAGAGGACTAACACAAAATGAGAAAGATATAACAAAATATATTAATAAAGAGCTTGTAGAATGGTTTGTACGACATGTAAGTTCATAAATATTTCAATCAATACGGATATTAGGTTGATACATATATTTTGAAAATCTAATAATGTATATTAATTTTTTCATATCATGAATACTGATACTCAAGCAGAGTTGTCATAATATTTGAAGTTTCTTTCTCTAGGTCCTCTAAAACAAGCTAGAAAGTTTGACGCTTACAATGTGAATGGATTTAAATTTCGTAAAGTTAATCGGGAAGAGGGTTTGAAAACACAGAATAGTGGAATATTTACATTTTTTGAAGTGGAATACTATGAAAAATTGACTGATATTATCAAATTAAACTACCATGTATATTTTTTAGTTATTTTATTCAAATGAAATTGGTTGGATATTATCAGGGATGTTAAAAGAGATTCCTTGCAATTTACTTATGTAAAATTCTCTTGCTTGATAGATGTTGGTGACCGTGAACTGCATGATCCGTATATATTATCATTACAAGTTAAAATGGTATATTATGTGAAATATGTCATGGATGAAGGGTAGAGAGTAGTTGCTCATGTAAAAAAAATAGACTTATATGATATGGGTGATGAAGTGGAAGATTTGACCTCTGACATTGAATCCCATAAATAATAAGAAGCATACTTATTTGTCCATCATGATATTGAAAATATTAGTCTTGTAAGAGTGGATTAAGTAGATGAAGTAATGATGGATCAGGAAACCGACATGATTGAAGGAGAAAATGATTGTATGTACAGTTATACATTCATTTATCAACCACCTATGTCATTTGTGTAGTTATTCATTGTCATTGTTATGTATATTTTATTTGTTAGTACTGTGCATCTTTTATCATTTCTATTTTTTTTATTTTCATTAATTTTTCGAAATATACGTTCTGAACTTAATTTTATTTTATTAAATGACATGAATGCCAAGGAGGAAGCGTTACATGCACACCGTGGAGTCAAATATTTTTTCTAGAAGTCGATCGACTCTGGTAATATTTTCATTAGTTTAAATGTTTATTAGACAATGGTATCTGTTTAATATATTAAATTATTTATTTATCTTTTTTTAATTTAGTCACCAAGTTTAGGCCACCAAACATCCTGAACAGAAGTGTGGTTGAATGTTTATAAAAATCTAATGTGATTTTTGTTAATGATTCTGCCAAAGTAGTTGGGGTATGAATTCATTTTTCATTATAATAATTTATTATCATTTGTCACTATGTTAATATATATTTCTTCTAATATGACTAATATTTGATTTATAGGTAAAAATTAGTGAATTATGGGATGTCAATCCCAAACAGTCCTACTCAGACTCCCAGGATGAACCAGTTGGTAAAGTCCTTGGGAAGGAGCATCTTAGTCAAGTGCGTGGATGGGTTTGGGACTATTACCATTTGAGGTATTTGGTAGGAAAATAGGGATTTAAAGTGATGAATTTTGGTGAGAAGGTAAATAAAAAACTTCAAAATCATTTAGTTCACAAACTTTTATTGATTTTAAGTTTAAATATAAATATACAACATTATTTAATTTTCAATATAATTGTCTTATAGGTGCTGGTAGTAGGAATTAGAGATAGAGATGGAGAGGGTGACAAGCAAAGTTCATCATTGGGAAATGATTAGTGGAGAGGATTTTTTCATGTATTAGTACATCCAATGTGGCTATTTTTTTTATCTTTTTCTTATATTTTAGATGGGATTGGGACAAGGGGTACCCTATATATGTGTTGTGTAACTATGTGTCTATATGTTGTGTTTCAGATAGCTATAGAGATTGAAATTTCTATATGATCATATATTATGTTTAGTTTATTTTCTATATTTTATATATAGGTTGATCTAACTATTATATTATACTATTTCCCACTTGTTTTTCATGGTGTCTTATTAAGTATGTTTATAATCACACCAGTATGGGCTTTGCATGCATGCTTTTTTTATTATACAGACAACTGGTAGATGGTGTCCTTAGTGGACCTAGTATCTATGGAATATAGAAGTAAGTAGAGGCACTGACCATGTTTTGTGTTCATACTTAGGGATATTGAGTTAGGAACTCCTCTTCTTTTAACTTTCAATTGTTTCTAGATTGGGACCTAATTTTCTTCTTCTTGGTTTGGCATGTATTTTACCCTTTTACTTTCCTAGATATTTATCTATCTCATTCTGATGTATTTCCTAGAGGTTACTACATGATTTTTTACACTGAGAGGTTTAATTTTATTATACCTATGTAGTATTTCATGTAGTTGAGTGTGTGTGTGTGTGTTAACATACAATAGGATAAATACTCCCACTTCAGTGATATTTTTACTCTATTCTTGTCGCTAGCCCTTCAACTATTAGGGGTGAACATGTGGTGTCACTCTCAGCTTACTGGTGTCCTAAGTAGGGTCCATATAGGTCAAGACATGACACAAAACCCCATGGTTTTCTCCAAGACCATAATATCTATCTAACCATATCCATTATAGGAAAGTCTATAGCCTTTTCCAAATCTCACATCACGACCCAGTCCTACTAACCAAGGATTATTTTATGTTATCTCTCACAAAACTAAGGTCCTATATCACTTATCCATACAATGATATCTCAAGACTATAACATATAGGACAACCCCTATCTATCATACCCTCTGTTCGGTTAGTATCCTCTGGTTTTCACCTTCTTGGTTAGAGCTCAATCTTGATGTGTTGGGTGATCTCCCTTTTGGGAGATTTTTGTTCTCTATTTGTGCATGGACTCTATTTTTTGAGCTCTGTCTTGTTGGTCTTGGATAAGCTATGGGGATGTAATTTGGTAACTTGGATTGTGTGGATTCTAGTCATTCTAGGCACATAGAGGCATCTATGCTGTTTTTTGTGATCTCATAAAGGGGTGGGATCAGTGTTGGAAGTCCTAGGATTTCATAAAGTATTTACCCACTGTATAAATGCAAGTTAGTTTTAATCCTCACTTGTGGAATTTTAGATCATTTATGGATATTTAGGGTGATTTCTCTTTTGGTTAAGCATTGATTAATAGTTTTGAATCATTAATAACCCTTTTGATGAAAATGGTATTCATGATGGATGGTTTCATATTGATAATTATTTCTCTATTATTAAATTAATTTATCTTGTTTTTAATTTTGGTGGATTTAGTTTTAACATGTGAAGCCTCATTTTAATGGAAGTATGTTGATTCTTTATATCTAGTTTTAAATGTATTAAATTTATGTTTTCCTTGGAAATGTGTTGTGTAATAGTTTAAATAATCAACATACTTTCAATGAGAAATATATTGATAAATGTATTGATTCTTTAAATGTATTGAGAAATGTATTATTGATTCTTTCGATGTGTTAATTATTTTCATGTTTTTATGTATTATTGATTCTTTTAATGTGTTGTGTCTTATTTGATTCTTTCAATGTATTGATAAATGTATTATTTCTTTAAATGTGTTGTTTTCCTTTGTCAATGTGTCGATTATTTATGTTTTAGTGAGAAACAACGTATGCTGATTCTTTAGTTTTAAAATATGATATTTTCCTTGTACATTGATGATATATTTTATGATCTGGTAAAAAAATTAGTGTCGCTATTGTGTTGTTTTGGTTGTAGGTTCTGGGGCTGCAGAACTTGCAGCTTGTTTTTTTAAATGCATGAGATAGTGGCAGTTTAAACTGCCACTAGATATAGGATTTTTTTTTCATGATGGTTTAAACCACCTCAATATTATGGTATTTTTAAGGCAGTGGTTAAAAATGCCGCTAAGTATAAAAAATATTTACATAGCATCGGTTTTATCCATATTATTGGTAGTTTTTTTGGTAAAAAATATAGACTTTAGCATTAGTTAGAAACCACCACTAGATCCCAGTTATTTTTTTAACCAAAAATCACCACTAAAACTACAAAAACCACCACAAAATAAAACTTTTACGACACTTTCTAGAAACTTCCATGTGTTTATTGTCGACAACAGTTTTAGCGGTGGTTTTTTAAACTGTCGTAGAACCATATAGCGGTGGTTTAAACTGCCGCTAGATAAAAAAACTGCCGCTAGACGCTCATTTTATTGTAGTGTTCATATATAATTCAATCAATGCATTTTGCAGAGTGACAACATTTACATCTAGCATCTTTATATGACCCCCTACATCATTATATGATCCCCCTATTCCTTAATTGTGCTTTGCATTGCAACAAACTCCCTTTGAGCATATTGAGGTATGGAGTAACTGAAACTAGGAGTAGATGTTGTTGTAATCCCCAATATCCTGCCAAAGACCTCAAATAGTAATGGTTCCAAACCCATACCACACACTTGACCAGGATTCTCATTCCCAAGGACTTGACCAACTGGATTATCCTGGGAGACCAAGAAGGACTTTGCAAGATTAACATCCCATAATTCTCTTATTTTTATCTATAAATCAAATATTAGTCATATTTGAAGCAATATATATTAACATTGTGACAATTGAGAATAAGTTATTAACATGAAAATGGAATTCATACCCCAAATTATTTGGCATGTTCATTAATATAACTCCCATAAGATTTTTTATGAACATCCAACCATAGTTCTGTTCGAGATACTTGGTGCCCTAAATTATTTTACTGCATTAAAAAAAGATAAATCAATAATTTAATATATAAAACAAATAATGTTATCTTATAAATATTTAAAATAATGAAAATATCACCAGATTCGATCTGTTTCTGGAAACACTCTTTGACCAGGTAGTGTGAGGGATGATTTGTTTAGCTTGTCTTAATGCATTTTTACTTGAAACATCATGAAATAAATAACATGTAATTTAATAGTAATATATTAAATTCCATCTCCTTTTCATATGCATGTATATATGTAAAATTATATTAATATAATAATATCTAGGTACCCCCCTTGTGTACCTTATCATACAACTGCTAAGTGATCAACAAATTATCATTGAATTCATTCCAAAATATCTATTTAAAATCCTTCTATTTATTACCCAAATTTTTCAATGTCCACTTTAGCACTATAAGATCGACAATGAAAAAGTGGAATAACATCTGTACAAATAGATTCATTTTTAAAATATTATAATTTAATAACATAATAACATTCAATTTCACCATAATGTATTAAAATTACCTTTATTTTTGAATCAAATACTTCATTTTTTCAAGATTGTGGCATGTGCCTCCAATCATCATAGGTAATCAGAAGGGTAATCAACTTCGCCAGAAACTAGATTAGAATCTAGACAAATAATCCTACAACATAATCTATAGGGAACCCATAATAGTAAAATGGAACAACTATCTTCAATCCATTCATATTCCATAAATCTGAGCTGTTTATATTTCTCTTCATAGTAACATTGTTTGCATCTTTTATAAAAAAACACTTAGTAGCGTAAAAAAGTGAAATAAATTTATTCACATTAAAATTTGTACCTATAACTATCACCCTTCAATATCCTCACGAAGAAACAGGAGTGATGATGTGCTCACTCTCTACTAAAGCTGCTAAATGGGGAGGCACTGTCTCAAATGTTAATGGGATGCTGACGAAGGGTGTTCCAAATGCTAACAGAATGGAGGGTGTGAGAGATGGTGCAGGGGGTATATGGAGGGTGCCTCAAATACTGTAGGTAGGGAGACCAATGGTTCATCATATGTTGGTGTGGCTGAGGTAACATTGATTGGGAGTCTACTAGGATCAGTGAAACACTTCCTTCTTGGAATTCCTTTCATTTAATCAAATAAAATTAACTTCAGAACATATATTTCAAAAAAATCATACAGGAAAAAAATTTAGAAATGATAACAGATTCATAGTCCTTACAAAAAATATATACATATCTATGATAATGAATGACTACACATATAACATAAGTGGTTGATAAATTAATGGATGACTACACATATAATCATTTTTTCCTTCAATTATGTCATTGTCCTGCTCCGTCATTAATTTATCTACTTCATCCACCCTTACAAGACTAATATTTTCAATATCATGTTGGGAAAATAAGTTTTGTTTCTTATTATTGATGGGATTCAATTTCATAGGTAAAATCTTCCACTTCATCACCCATATCATACAAGTCTCATTGTTTTATGTGAACAACTACACTCCAAACTTCATCTATGAAATCTTCTACATAATATACCATTTTCTCTTGCGATAATAAGATATGCGGAACATGTAATTCATGATCACTGACATCTATCAGGCGAGATAAGTTCATAAAAGTAAACTGAAAGTAATCTCTTTAAATAGTTTTGGTAATATCGACCCAATTTCATTTGAATAAAATAACTAAAAAATGCTCGTGTTAGTTTAATTTGATAATATCAGTCAATTTTCCATAGTATCCCAATTTGAAAACTATATAACTATTTTTTGTTTTCAAACCCTCTTCTCGATCAATTGTATGAAATTTAAATCCATTCAAATTGTAAGCATCAAACTTTATAGCATGTTTTAGAGGACCTCAATCTAGAAAATTCAAATCTTCTAAAAACTCATCCCGAGTATCAACATTCATGATCTATAAAAAGTAATATACATTATTATATTTAAAAAATATACGTGTCAAACTAATATCCATATTTATTGAAATATTTATGAACTTGCACGATGTACAAACCATTCTGTAAGCTCCTTATTAACAACTTTTGTTATATCTTTCTCATTTCATGTTCGACCTCCCATTATTCTCTTTATTTATATCCTAAGATCTTTAATAAATAGATCTAAAATTTAACCATTCAGTAGCACATATCTATATGCCTGTAATAATTTCATTTCTATCAGTGTAACATTTAAGCTCCTCCCAACCGATCAACCAATAGTAGAAAAGATTTTTGATTTCCCATTTAGTTAATATTGAGTCGATGTGTATTAAACACATCCAACTCGATTGAATCTTGTCTCAATATCATCCAATTATATATAAAAAAAGGTAAGACACTCATATGCCAAATAGCCTTCAGAAATAGAGCCTTCAGATTGAGATTTATTTTTCACGTATGCTTTTAAAAGACCAAAAAATCTGTGAAATAAAATAAATGAAACAAAATTATGTATTTAATTAAGTTCTAAGAATTTTTTATTTAAGATTAAAAACATATAAATAAATTACCTCTCAATCAGATACATTAATCGATAATGTACGGGGCCTCCTAATTTAGTTTCTTCAACAAAATGCACAGTTAAATGCATTATGATAGTAAAAAAATGATAGATGAAAGATCATATCTATTGCAAAAAGTGTCAATACAAATATCTCATGAATATTTTCAAGATCAGATTGTTGTAAAGTTTTCACACATAGTTGTCTAAATAATTTTTAAAATTGGAGTACAACAATAGTAAACTTTTCAGGTAATAATGTATGCAATGATAATGGTAGTAACTACTATAACAAAATATGTGAATCATGACTTTTAAATCCTTGTAACCTATGATGATTTAAGTCAATGCACCTTGAGATGTTAATTGAATACCCTTCAGATGCCTTCACATGTTTTAAAATTCAAAGGAAGGCATCTTTATCCCTTTTTATCATTGCAAAATTGTTAAAACGTACTTTCCATTCTCATCTGGATAGAGATCCTGCTTTATGTTCATTGTTTGTAATCCCTTCCAAGCATTGAGATGGTCCTTATATTTTCCATGATCATTAAGAAATGTAAAGATCAAATTTTCAAAAACATTCTTCTCAATATGCGTAACATCAAGATTATGCCGCAATAAATTAAATTCCCAATACATAGGTTTGAAGAATATAATTTTTTTCTTCCATTTTTTTGTTTTGATTTTACTTGATGATGCTCTTCGAACTCATTTCCCACTATCATTCAAATTATGCTCCTTCCCAGATTTTTTTTCAATATTTACAAGTTGTGTTAATATTTCAGAACCTTTCAACAAATTTAGAGGTGTTCTATGATTAATAGAACCATTGAATTTTGGCTTGTTCAAAAAAAATCTATGAGATGCATTGAGAAATATTAGGTGACACAAGAAGAACCATTTTTACTATAAGATAATCATTTGGGATCAAAAACAAAGTTACAATCATGAAAATCCAAACCCATGTAAGTGTTCCAACTAGATAAGTTTCCAAGTCCAGGGAAGTCATTAATGGTCCAAATTATAGCAGCGTGCATTTTGAACATTGTTCTATAAAATGCATCATATGTATCAACACCATTTCTCCATAACTCCTATACTGACTAAAAATTAAAATTTTATTATATCAAACACTTTTATGGAAAAAGTGAGAAACCAAGTGTTCAACCACAAAAGGAGATAACAAAATCATTAAGCATTTTTTTCATACACATCCACATAATAATCATTGAAATGATAAAATACATTTTCTTTATAAACATACATGGAGGTAGATTTTAAGGGATCAAAAGAACTTTCCAAATGATATAACTAGTGATCAAAGTCCCAAATGGGTTGAATCCATTAGTAGCCAATCCCAATCGCACATTCCTAAGATCAGATGAGAAATCTAGATGTAATGAATCAAATTTCTTCCATGATTATAAATCTATTGGATGTTGCATTAAACCATAATTGTTATTATCTATAGAATTCCACTTCATGTGCTCGGTGGGTTTCAATGACATGAATAATTTTTACAATCGAGGATTCAAAGAGAAGTAACACAAAAACTTTATAGGTGTGTTCTTTTTCTTCTTATTCATAGTAGTATCTTAATTCATACATCCAACATCACCCATTGAATTCTATCTATAAGAAGAACAATTTTTTCAATCTTATCTCCTTGAATCATATCCCCAATAAATCATATAATCATTGGGACAAGCATTTATTTTTGTATAATTTAGACAAATCATGTTAACAACTTTTTTCATATCATAAAAAGACTCGGGGATCTTAGATTTAGTAAATAAATCATGCAATAACTCCAATATAATGGGTATCACCTTATTTTTAATTCCTAATAGGCATTTTATATGATACAACTTCAGCAGAAAATAAAGTTTTGAATATTTCAAACATCCATCATACAGCTCTTGATTTTCATCATCAACTAAATCATGAAACACATTTGTCTACTCAATGAAGTTATCTCTTACATAAGTCTCCACAAAATAAATAGGAGGATCCAATGATATGATATAATATTCATCTAGTTGTCCTATATTCCCAAAACATCACTTATCAAGTTACAATTTATATCACTCTCAGCTGGTTGTTCTGATATGTTTTGATGTTGATGTTGTTGTCTTGCAATGACGAAAGAATTGTTTATAAGGTTTTTCATTTCATTATCCTTTGTAGATGAAGTTGGGAGCTCATTATTTTGATTGAAATCAGTGCTCAAGCTTTTTGTAATGTTCAATTCTCCATGTCAAATCCAATATAAATATTGAGTAGGGAATTGATTTAATATCAAGTGTTCATAAAATTCACGTCTCTTCAACATCTTCTAAATTTACATTCAGGACATGGACATATTATTGTCCCATTAACAGATCAATTGTAAATTTTAAAATCTAAAAACTCCTCTAAACCCTTATCATACTGAGGTGTGTTCCCCATTAATGTGATCCAAATTTTATCCATATATATCACAATATGCCTACACTTTATTAAAGAAAATTAAAACACATAAGTATTACTAATTAGGGGAAGTGATGAATGCAAGTGAATAAAACACAACCCAAGTATTTATAAGAAGAGTCATATAAGTATTAAAAAGGTCAAAGTAAAAAAATAAAATCAATCATGGATGGTATTATGTTATATAGAATCAAGATAAAAATCATAAAATCATTAAGAAAAGTACATTTCAAATGTTGTTTGAAAATCATTTATCAAACCACACATTGAAAACCAATTTAGAAATATAACTATTTCTATAAAATCACTTTTTAAGGCAAGACACCCATATTTAAAGGAAGTCAACTGATTTTAAGAACCAATTTTTCAATGATATGATAAAACATATATGATAGTTTGAAAACAAATAATAAAATACATTTATATTTGTAAGAGAGATCAAAGAAAATAAACAATCCATTTACTATTCATTTTCAAAATAAAGATTATTTTTACAAGGTTAAAAAAGCCAATCAAAGAAAAAAATAACCATTAAACACTAGTGAATAACTCTCATAGTCTTAATAAGACAATATAGTACTTTAATCACACATAACCATCTCTATAGGGTATGATGTAATACTATTGGAACACCCTAAGGTATTTGATATAGATTCCTAAGGGTTAAATTCCTTAAGGGGTCATTATCCAATACCATGTATACAAAGATGATATCATGAAAATCCTCAAATTTGATGTAAGAGAAACTATTGAATAATCCAATATACTTTCTCAGTACCTATTAATATTTAATGTTTCCTAAAACTCAGCATTTTAGTGTTGTCTCACACATGTAGTGAATAAGGGATGAATTTATCTCCTTCAGACATCTACAACATAATATTATAGGTTAAATGACTCATTATCATTGTCTCAATATAAATTATTTACTAAATATTACTGAAAAATAAATTGTAAATCATAAATTTTATTCCTAAATGTATTCTATATAGAATGATTTATTTTGGTGTAGAGATAGAATATCATCACATCAATAATCACATTTATATTTTCTTTATTAATTACCCACTACCTCAAATTAAAATTAATCTCCTTTCCAATTTTATTTTTATGAAGGGATATTATTCATGAAATTATTACCCTTAGAAACATATTAAACATTCCAAAAAACCTTTTACAACATCTGAATATATCTTTTAAAATCCATTGGAAACACTTATTTCAATATCTATTTCAATACAATATGGGGAAATACTAACTTGAATCACTTACAAGTCACAATGTCGTACAAAAAACCGCAAAAAAAATATTAACAATTCATTACACATCAAAATACCTTTCGAGGGAACTCCATGATTCCTCTCAATATTCTTGGGAACCTCCAATACTTATAAGATATTATTCATTAATATATTAACATCATTCAGATTACCTTAATGTATTTGATCCTTATTGAAAACAAATATAAGACAAAACAAAGTTGGTTCAACAATATCCCCTTTATATTTATTGTTAATACCTACTATAAAATGGATTTTCAATATGTGACTCTATTTCTTTTATATTTTTTCTCATTTTTCACTTTCTTATCTCTATGACTTAATGAAAAAAAAACAATGTATATTAGATAGGATGGAATCACTTCATAAAATGTTCCATAAATCAACCCACTAAAGTTTATGGGATCCATTATTGGTGAAGAAAACATAGGGGTTTAATTTAGACAATATGGTTCTCCAAAATTCAAATAATATTGAAGTGATCAGAATTGAATATGAATATAGAATAAAGATAAAAATCCTTAATAAAAAATTTATAGTGCATAAATTCAAAGTTTCAAATATAAAAACCATTTATGTTAACTATTCAAAAAAAGTTTAAATGAGAGTTTATACCTCACATAATTCCAAGAAGGTTTTGTATGAAAATTTTCATTATCTAGTAGAACAAGTATCTTAAGATAATACAATGATCAATATTTAGTATTCCCAATGGAAAAAATAACTATCAACATTAAAAAATTTAAATTGTACTAATTTTTCTTCATGTACAGTGCAAGTATGAATTATAAATATGTACAAAAATGAATGAAAAATAGAGATAAATTCACCACTAAAACCACACAAACACCATAGTTAAATTAAAACCAAAACAAGAAAAAACCTTAGGAAAATCACATGGACATCATACCTTAATGAAATGAGAATACAACACTAAAAAACACTACCATAGGATGTCCTCTACCATGGATAAAGAGAATCCCCAAGAGAATTTGGCAATTCCACCATGCTCCTCTGGAATATCCAAATAAAACCTAAACTAGAGAAAAAAATTAGAAAGAAACAATAAATAAATCAATGGAGATTTGAAAAGGGTGATACTAACCTCAAATCACTAAAGGAACACAAAAAATACACCTCAAATCACTGAAGGAACACAAAAAACACACCTCAAATCAAGGGATGGTGAATAGAGGAAGGGTGAGGGATGCTGGAGGCTGAACCACATATGACTACTTAGACTTGGGGGTATTGGGGGAAATAGATAATTAGTGATGGATAGTGCCAACAAGGGGGGAAATAATGGATAAAATTATGATGGGGGAAGCATGGAGGTGAGGACTTGGGGGGGGGGGGTCTCAGGGGGTGCTCAGGGGATAATGGGAGGGGATTAGAGGAGAAGGGGGGGATCAAGTGAGAAAGTGTGTTTTTTTAATAAATGGTTAAAATTCATCATTGGTTTTTAAAAACCCACCTATAATTCTCATGATTTTTTTAGCAGTGATTTTGTAAAATACCACTAAAAACCCACCACTAAACTATGAATTTGGTGCAGTAATTTCAAAACCTTCATATACCATTCAATGGGGTACATACTTATATAATGTACAAGACCACATAGTTGAATCTATATCACTAAGTGAAACATCAAGTGAACCATCATATCAAAGAATGTTGGCATGAATAACATTTTCAATTCACATAATATGATGAAAATGTCCTTTTTTATAGTTGGAAATTCCGTTGGGTCTATAACTTTTCTTCATATAGATTAGAAAAATAAATATATCTTGGTTAATATATGATGGAAATTCTTGGAAAAAATTCAATGTAAATCTATAAGAATTAGATATTGTATCAAAAAATGACAGTCATGTGATTTTAGACCCTTAAAATTTAATTCAGTCATTGAAATGATATTCTTGATATTAGATGAATACCCCTATGGAACCTTTATATTATTCAAGAAATTTAAAAACTAATATCTCTCATACCTAGAAATAGTGTAAGAAGCTGGAGGAAGAAAAGTCTATTTTTCACCCTTCACTGGTTCCAACTCTTCCTGTATTCCCATGTCAGTCATGTCCAACCTAGCCTTAATTCCATCATTTTTTGCTGGGTGCATTTAGTAACATATCAATGACACTATCACATGCATTTTTTTCAACATGCATATCATAAAGAAAATATTCGATGTACAGACAATTCCAGTATGGTAATTCAAAAAAAAAAACTGATCACTTTTTCCAATCAGTTTTTAGAAGGTTTTTTAAAAAAGGTTTACCAAAATCAGTGTCTGTATCTTTTAATTTCTCAAATATTTGATCACCTATTAGTGGATATGGTATTGTACATTCTTATGAACTCCCATATAATGATGTCATCCAATATTGGTACTTATGTATTAGGGGTAAAAATCTATGATATCATAGAAACACAATCTTTGATGTATGTTTCAACCTAATTGACCATGTGCCTTATTCACTAATGGGACACCCTTGAGTTCATTTAATTCTATATCCTGAAAAATTTCCATAAACAAGAAAGTCATTTATCATCCCGTACAACATGGATCTCAAAGTGAAATCTTCATTTAAGTAAGCATCATACAATGTAACACCTAAATCCCACAATAATTTCAAATATTCTATCAATGGAGCCAAAAAAACATAAATATCATTACTTGGTTGTTTTGGTCCTGATATAAGTATATATAACATAATGTATTTTCATTTCATGCATAACCATGGTGGTAAGCTATAATTTACCAACATAATTGGCCATATACTATGAGTGCTACTTTGAAAACCAAAAGGGTTCACTCTATTTGTAGATAATGCAAGATGAAGGTTTATTGGCTCATTTTCAAATTCAGGATAATCACGATCAATTCTCTTTCACTGAGGAGAGTCTGTTGGGTGATGGATTTTATCATATTTATTTCTTGTATCTTCATTCCATGTTAATTTCCTTGGAGTCTCCTCGCTTCCATATAAGTGCCTAAACCTTGAAATGATTGTAAAGTACCATAAAAATTTTATAGGACCCGATTCATCTTTCTTGTGTCGATAAACACCACACTTTGGCCATTCTTTAAGTGATTTTTGGTCCTTAAAAAACAATATAAAGTCATTTGGACAAGCATGTATTCTTTAAAAGATCATACCCATCGAATGTATCATTCTTTTAGCATCATATGCTCAACTAGGGAGCTCATTATCTTCTAGGAGCATATCATTCAAGAGAGAAAGTAGTTCAGTAAAACTAGTACCACTCCATAAATTGCCTGCTTTTAAATTATACAACTCCAGTATAGATTAAAATGCTATATATTTAGTGAAAACAACATACAATGGTTTCTTTTCACAACTCTTTAACTTCTCAAACACTTTTAGACAATCATAAAGTTTATATTCAACTTTCACTATCATTTCCTCAATATGATCTTCATCATCAGTCACACCTGTAATCAAATCCTTGATACAGTCTTCTTCATTATCTATACTTGTAATCATATCAGATGATCCATAAAATATAGTGTTATCCCATTCACTAGATACATTTGATTTTCCCCATGTTTATTCCAACATTTATAACTTCGATCAATTCCATGACAGATCAAGTGTTCTTCCAACTCCTCTGGATGAATTATTCTTGAATAAAAACAATATAAACATAGAAAAAGGATTTGATAAGGTTCATATGCATGATATTTTTAAAATTAATGAACTCTTTCACCCCATATTCATACTCTTTTTTCATACAATTGGAATACATCTATTCTCTATTCATATCCATCTTATTTTATTTTATAATATTAATATTTAAAAAAAATAAATACACAAAAGGGGTCTTTAAAATAATGGGAACCCAACATTTGAATGTTTCAAATAATTTCATCATGATTTGAAGGAAATGGATAATTGAATTTAAAAAAATAATTACTTCACTGGTGGTAGGTGTTATCCTTTTAATTCATCCAAAAGAGATAGGGGATGAGTCTCAGGCAAAAAAATGAAATAATAACTCTTTGGGAGATGAAGCTGACGAGGATGATAGTTATTATTTCATTTTGTTGCCCGATATTCATCCCCTTAGAAGCTAACACTAAATCAGAGAGAAGATGTAGTTGTGGATGACTCCCCTAATTTAAACTATATAGGTGATGTTGGATGCAAAGTAGGTTTAGGATTTTCAATGGGGTTAACCATTAATTCACCTTTTGTGGGAGTGAGTTCATGATGGATATACTATGTGTTGGATAGATTTAGTAACACGCCCTTACTGTGGTGTTATTATCAATCTATATTATATAGGAGGTGAAGATAGTGCTAAGTGAAGGCTAAGGTTTCTAGTGTTGGGTTATGGTCATCTGAGCTAGACCATTTCAATAAGGGATTTGTGTGAGTCTGATGAATCATAGGGAATGAAAAAGTCACCTAGTGGTTTTTTAATGGTTTCTATGTTAAGGGAAGATGGATAATCAAGTAAACCTATCTTTATTCCATAGATTGATAAGGTTTCTTGGGCTATAAAACTAGATATGTATTCATATTATTTTTTTCTTAGAGCTGAAACCAATGCACATGGTAGTAGTGGAATTTATATAATTTTATTAGATTTGCTGCAGTGGATTTGAGTCAGTGGAGGCATGTTTAAAATTAGGAATTGACCGACTGACACCAACTCATTCCTCACCTTCCCTTAAGTTTGACCCTACTTTATCACTATAATAGCGTGGTTTAGGTCTATAAATAAATAATTTGTTAGTCCAATGACCTATCCATCATTTAAAATTTAAATATTTAAGATGTAAATTATAATGATATCATAATAAAATTTTGAGTATATCGCTGAACTTTAAATAGGGAGGTTACCTTAGAATAGAAAATTGGAATAGTATTTGGCTCAAGAACAATTTATGAGCATGATTTTAAAACCTTTTATGGTCAAGGAATGGGTAATGTAACTTTACACAATCCAAACCATGATTAGTTATCCATGTGTGTTAACAATACAAGCTTATTTTTATTCAATAAATAAAAATTATACTGATATTTTTTTGTTATGTGTTACTGATTTTAAACTGTCTCTCTCAGACTTAAACTCCCATTTATCACCCTAAAAAATATTTGACTGAGTTTACATTTTTATAGGGAAATTTTAAGGGTTTTCCATCATTATTCAATGATTTTCTCTCATTATATATTGAGATAAATCTACATGAGATTAAAAGTATAATAATTTGTAGCGAATAAAACTATAATTGTATATTAATTGATAATCTAGGGTTTTGCTCGATGATGGCAGCTCATCAACATTGCTTCATAGCTTTTTCAACATCAATTGTCCCCATCTTTGTTCATTCCGACGTGGTTTCTTCTTTGGGAACACCTATGGTTTTGTATCTGGGATTTTCCCCACTTTTATGCCCTCATTGTTTGGTTGTGGGCATTGTACTTCTATCTTCACAGATCCGGGAGTTGGGAGTTTGTAGGTGGTGGCATTTGTGGCTTCAGGCGATGGGTGTGGCAGTCCTTGGTGGAGGTGGATAGGTGTGACAGTCTTCAGTCCAGGTACAACCATGCAATGACTTTATATGGTTACTTGCTAGTGAATCATATGCTATGATGTGATGGGTAGTCATGGTGAGACCTAGTTGTGGCAGACATATGCAGTGGCGATCTGGGTGCATTCTGGCTATGATGGTGATCTATGTGGTGATGGGAAAATCTAGTTGCGGTGGAAATGTCTGGCTACAACGATCATCGATAGCAGCGATGGTAGTGGACGCCAGGCGAGGGTGTTTTTGGTCATTATACAACTGGGCCTTAGGGTCGTGAATGATTCTGCCTAGGGTTTCTATTTCTAGGATATGGACCTTCATGTGTTTTCCATTGACCTTGGATCCATGATGAACCTTGTTTGGATTGGTTATTTCTATCATGTAATGGGTTCCCTCCTAGTTAAAAGGGGTTTTCCTTTTTATTTTCTTTATTTAGGGGCATGAACCTGAGATTTTTTCAGTATATATATAAATATGATATACTATAAAATTTATAAAAGTATATAAATTTATAAATGAATAAAATTAGAGAAGTATCTAACCATAAGTGTGAATATAGAGCTTACATAAATCTAAAATTTACTAAGAACCTTAAAATGCTTTAAAGTTGACAAGAAAGAATCTTAAAATTGGTAGCCATCATCAATACCAAAACTAATTCACACATAGAAAATAGAATATGATATCCTAAAGACTGACTATACACTATTCATTAAGACTTATATGGGATATACTATAAAAAAAACAAAACATAAATCCATGCATTCATGTTTCCCAATTCAAATCAAATGATCCCAACACTAACCATTGGACAACACCGAATACAACTTACTAGGATAAAATAACTTTACAAGAATCCATTTTTCTCTTAAAATCTCCAACATTAAACAAAAAGTTTAAAAATATCTTTATAAAACAAGTACACCAATGAAAATATTTCACCTCATTTGAAAAACTAAAAGTTTATTTCACATTGCATTAAGAGTTAAGATTTCAACCTCACTACTAGAGAGTTAAAAACATTTATAAAAATTGAATTCCATTTCAAAACATTTTTCAAAATTCAATGATGAAATTAAAATTTTTACAAAACACCTAATGAAATACAAAATCCATTTTCAAATAAACCATCCAAACATATAATGATAATAAGTATACTGTGTAAATATTTCATCTTATTTAGACAAATAAATCAAATTCATTTCACAATTTTACCATGAATTAAACTTTCTATTCTATACTAGGGGAGTTCAAATCATTTATAAAAATCCTCCTCCTTTCCAAAATAATATCTAAATTTCATTATAAAACCACCCCCTTTTGAAAATACTATTGGAGAATCAAAATATATTTACAACTAAACCATAAAATTTGGATTTAAAATCAAAAAAAAAATTCAAGAAACTTACCTTTTCCCAAAAAAACATTGAAAACATTTTACCTCATCAAACATTCAAGATTCATTTATAAAATTTCAAACCATAAGAAAACATTCAAATCTTAATTTACTAAATTCTTGTTAGTCACCATTTTAACACCATCCATGACATATTGAAATGAAATTTGGTTTTCAAAACATTTCAAAATCACGTCTTATAAGAACCCATACATCAGAACCTTTACAGGAACTCAAAAGAGTTTATAAAACCCCATAACGAATCATAATCATGTGATTTACTAACATAGTGACATGATTTCATAGCCCTAATCCTCCACACATACACTATAATTATGTTATCAATGATGGGTCCCTCCCACGATCACTCGAACTTACATGAAGCATCCACCTCCCCTCACGGTATGGTTTTCATGCAGGAAATAGGAAAACAAGGGTGGTGTGATGTGGTGTAGGGGTGTGACGTGGTGTAGTGGTGGTGCGATGTGGTGCAGGGATTCATGTGGTACAAGGGTGGTGTGTTGTGGTGTAGGGACTCATTACATACCTTAGATTGGTGAGGAACAATTCATTAGGGAACTCGCTAAACAACGAGAGTGGCGATGATAGTAGGTTTTGGCGATAGCGGCGAGAGCGGTGAGAGCGACGACACTGCAGAAGTAGGGTTCTGCAAGAACTTGAAGGTGTGTGAGAGAGAAGCCTCCGGTTAGAGTTCATTTATAAAATCAGTTAAGCCCTTTATCAGCCCTAAAAAAGTGCTGATCAAACGTGTTTTTATCAGCGCTAAAATTCTAACACTGATAAAGGGGTATTTTTATCAGCGCTAAAAAAGCACTGATAAAGATCTAATTTTAATAATTTATTTATATTATTTTATATATTTATAAAATTATAATAAATGTATTTATAGGTAATTTTATAATTATTTAAATATGTATGTATTTATTTATAATTATAATTATAAATAAATATATATATATATATTAATATATAATTATAAATATAATAAATATATATATTATTTAAATATATTTATTTAATTTTAAAATTATTTAAATAAATAAATATTTATTTATAATCATAATTATAAATAAATATGTTTAAAAAGTATTTATATATTATTATAAATATATAATTAAAAATATAATAAATATATTTATTTTTTAAATATATTTACTGTAATTTTATAATTATTTAAATATGTATTTATTTATTTATAATTATAATTATAAATATATTAATATATATATATATATATTAATATATAATTATAAATAAAATAAAAATATTTATTATTTAAATATGTATCACAGCCCATGGTGGTGCACTTATAGGGCTTTTGGGTCGGTTGTTGTCATGGGACTCAGTACCCACTAAGCCTACGAGTCATATAATGAGTTTCTCTACCCAGAATAATAAGAGGGTTTGTCTGGTTTAATAAAAATGGGGGACTTCCCCCATACCTATTAAAAAAATGTATTTATTTATTTATAATTATAATTATAAATAAATATATTTTAAAAGTATTTATATATATATATATATATTATAATTTTATAATTATTTAAATAAATAAATAAATAAATATATTTAAAATTTCATAAATACCTTTTTTAAAAATTCTATATATTTATAATTAAATAATTAAATAATTAAATAAAAAAAATATTTAAAAAATCATTTAAATAGGTTAATTATTTAAATTTCAAACATATTTTAAATGTTAAAACTTAATAAATAAAAACAAATAAATATTATTCATATAAATTACAAACATACTAAAAATATTACATATATATAATAAATAAATATATATATAAATAAATATTACATAATGATTAAATATATATTTAACATTATTAATGAATGTATGATAATAAATGGATAAATTAAATTAAATAAACTATAAAAATATTAAAAAATGAATTTGTAACATTTACGTGAATTACAATATATACACATATACATCTACAAACACATGTATATACACACTTATACACATACATACATGCAATTATATATGTACATATATTTTAAATTATTTAATATTAATATAAATAAATATATTAATTTATATATTATATAATTATTTAAATAAAATATTAATAGATTATATTTATTTTAATTATATACACATTTTGCAATCAATGTATATAAAAAACTATTAAACATTTTGACTAATATAAATTCAATAGATTTTTATATATAAAATTATTTACAAATATATATATATATATATATATTTATAATCATAATTATAAATAAATATATTTATTAATATTTGTATATAATTATAAATATATTAATATAATTATATATATATATATTTATTAATATATAAGTATATATAATTATAAATATAATAAATATATTTTATTTAAAAATATTTATTATAATTTTATAATTATTTAAATATCTATTTTTATTTATAATTCTAATTATAAATAAATATATTTATAAATATTTGTATATAATTATAAATTTATTTATATAATTATATATATTTATATAATTATATATATTTATATAATTATATATATATTTATTAATATATAAATATATATAATTATAAATATAATAAAAATATATATTATTTTAAAAAATTTATTATAATTTTATAATTATTTAAATTTATATAGAAATATGGTTGCATTTCAGGAGATTCTCTCACTAACCTCTCATGATGATCAGGGTTTTTCAGTTTCAATGGATCTTAATTGCTTCTTTGATCCTTGTGAAGTTTTCATTTACCCATCGAAGGAGAACGAAGGCGTGGTTGCAGGTGCAGGGGATGATACTGCACATAAGCCTTTAGCTCTGGATGTGCAAGGGGTTTGTATGGATTCTCTTTCTTTAAAAATTGTAAAGCAGGTGAATCGAGTGGAAAATGCGATCATACTCACTCTAATATAAAGTCCTTGTACAAGATCATGAGGAATGGGTCTTTGGTGTTTATTGAGGTGAATCCTAAATTCTTTAGGGATTGAGTTGAGGACTATAATCATTCTATCATCGCACAGTTGTCCCCACAATGAAGCTCTAGTGTGTGGAAGCTTGAGGATTTAAAGACACGTCTTCTTCAGGTCTGGGGCTTTGACGGATGGCGCAACGTTTCACTTGGTAAGGGATTATTCTACATCATTTTTCCTTCACTAGATCTTAAATTAAAAGCATGGGTCTTTGGCTTTATATCCCTAAAGTAAAGTACCTTGATATTCAAAGACTAGGATCCTTGGTTTGATCCAGCTCAGGTGAATAATTCAATGACCTAATCATGGATTAAGATCACATGCCTCAATTGGTTTTTTTAGCATCCTAATATATTGTGGGATTTTGCCTCTATGGTGGGAACTCCCATCAATCTTGACAAGGAGACTGAGGTTTCCTGATTTGGGCATTTTTTTTGGATTCTAGTTGAGTTTGATCTTTTCTCCCCTCTAGTTGAAACTGTTTATTTAGTCGCTGATGAAGTCAAGTTTGAATTATCCATTGAATATGAGCATGTCCCTTCTTTTTGCCTTAATTTTTTCTGCATTTTTCATGTTAAAAAAACTATCATAGGGGTATGAAGTGTTCTAATTGTAATAATCTTGGTCACTTAGTTGAGCATTGTAAATTCAAGCCGCCTTTGGTGAATGCTAGGAACAAGGATGTCAGACAATGTATGGTGAAAGGGCCTACTAAAGAGTGGTTCAAGGTTCTAGGAAAGACACAATTTGATCAAGATGGCTCACTAAAACTATAAAGTGCTCAACCTTCCTACAAGGAAAATGTAAAGACCCTGACCCCAGTAGCCCAGAGCTGGTGCCTTACTTAATTACATTGGTACTATGAACAAGATATCGCATCCCAAAGGACTGAATAGTTTAATAGCTTTGAAAAAACTAGATACAAACAGAATTTTTACATTACAAGAAAGGAAAAACAACATAGCAACTCCATTGGAAAAATCCCTAAACACCTAGATTATCCCTATAATTTATTCATAATATACATCTTCACATCCTGGGGAAAAATATAAGAAAGGGGTGAGTTTAAATGCTCATTAAGGGTAAGAAATACAATAGAAGCTATTATAAATAACCATAAACAATAAGGCAAGTTGAATAAATAAAGACACATACCATTAAAAACATAATCTTGAGCATAATATGGTAGGAATAAAAGCTGATTAAATAATTTTATATAAATAATCACATGAGAATGAAACTTGACCATGGATATTCTACTAGTAGAATAGAAACATGGATTATTAATTACTAGTATCATAATGATGAAATGCATAATGTTAGACATCTAAAACATACCATCAAGGCCTCAGCCAAGACATCTGAAAATAAATGGTTAATGCCTCATATAAAACCATATCTGAAAATAAATGGGCAAGACCTCAGCTAAGTCCACATCTGATTTGTCTCTTGAGACTTACCGATACATCGAGGGGATATAGAAGGTCTCTCTTATCACTTACTAAGTCCAATTAATTCCTCATATGAATGGAGTGAAACATAAACAACATATACATACAAAATGTAAATAACTTTCCCCAATCAGTAAATATAATCACTAACCATTCTGAGTAATACGATGAATGGTATCAAGATAGTACATTCACAGACAAAATGATCATAAAACATTTAATAAAATATGATAGATGATATCATAAAATATAAATCCCAATTAATCATAATATTCAACAAAGGATGTTTAAATAGATGAAAATACTCTAATAAAATCATGAGGGAATTTATGAGATAAATACACTTTTTATTTTGCAAAGAAGATTTCTTTTGGAAAATCATTTTTATTTGTCATAAAATCAAATTATAAACATGTATATCCCAAAAAATAAAAGGTAAGTATAATTAAATTGTGTTTGAGGCATAAAATATGTCCAACTAAAGCAAAAACATGTAAAAATAGTTTTTAAGAAACTTTATAAATGGGTCACTTCAGTGCGGTTTAAGAGAAAATATAAGAGTCTTTAAAACAGAAAAAGTCATAATTGTTTGTATAAAAACAGAAATGAACAAAGATAGTTTTTCATGATAAAAAAGTGTGATTTTATAAAAATATTGGTATCTTAAAATATATTATGGTTCGTACTTTAAAATGGGTAAGAAATTGGAAAGTGCCCTTTAATCGGGCTTGCTTATCAGGAATAATTGAAAAGGGATCCTTATAAAACATGTATTTCCCATAAAAGAAAGAAGAATTGAGCTAGTTACATATATTTGGAACATACAAATAGAATTTATGAGGAGTAAATAATAATAATTATGAACTACATTGGGGTAAAGAGAGAGAAAGCGTAACCCGAATGAAAAATGGAGGTTTGGGGAGAAACCCTTACCAATTTTTAAATAGTCAAATCGTATGCCCCATAAAATTAATGAACATTAAATGAACCATTTAATACCATAAAAATAAATATATTAATTATATGAAACATAAAATTGTAGTATACATGCACCACACATGATAAATAGTGGTGAATAAGGCATATATCACATAAATGAAACTAAGATGAGAAAAACCCTTACCTTATGTCTGAAAGTGTTCTACACTTGTACTTATGTCCTGGATAATGAAATTAGATTCATTAATAATTTAATTAAGAACCTATTAAACATTTATTTGATTTATTATAATTTTATTAAGTTCATTTATAGCCTTTTTGATGAGTTATAAGATTCAATTTCGTCGTTTAGGGGTGTTCGTTTCTTGGTTTTCATGATTAGTTCACTTGTATACATGTACGAAAGATCATATAAAATGTGAATAGTTATCCAATATTGAAATTATATGTTATTAATGAACTTATATAATATTAAATGGTCTTATATAGATTTTTTTTCTAGATATGAGGATGATTCATTAGATAAAATGTTAATGATAACTGTTTAGATTATTTTAGCATTTTCCGATTATCATGCACTAGTTTGGTCTTATGAATTAATATTATGTATATATATAATAGTTATAGAACATTAAATAAGTTTTATTACATATATTAAATTTTGTTTTAAACATAAAAATGGTTTTATGACCAACCTTGAAGGTGGAATTCAAAAATGAAAACTCATCGTCCACGAAGGCGGTAAATCGGCACCTCACGGACGATGTTTTCATTTTTAGAATAAAAAGGGAAAGAGAAGAGAATTCATGGTTGATATACCATTAAAATAATAAAATTAGAGTATATAAAATATACTGGAGTTATCATGTCACTTTGGACAAGGTAGGTGAGGGAAGGATAAGAAAAGAAAATAAATTGAAAGAGAGAGAGAAGGTTTTACCTCTTGAGTGTTGCCTCCTTGAAAACTTCCCTAAGAGACTTGGAAATGGTCATTTGGTAAGGACAGAAAGACCAAAAAGTGGGGGATAGGTTTTAGATATAAAATGGGTATAATATAATCAATCTTAAAGGCTTTATAGGTGTGAGGTGAAGGGGTGGTGAGGGGTGGTATTTATAGTGGAGGAGAAGAGTGTTTTTTGATTATTTTAGTCATTATTTTATTATTTTGGATCAAGACTATGAATAGTTTTTACTCCCATGAATAAATATAGTAAAAAGATAAGGTTAGTTTAATATTATGGTACTTACATCACCAATGACTCAAGAAATATTATATTTAATTTATAATGTATATATACTGTAAATTATTGTATTTCACTATTCACAAAAAAATCAACTATTTTAGAAAAAACCAAAAAATTCATCCTAACTATTTTCGATGTTTAGAATTCAAAAATGAACTCCATTTTATGAAAATAATTTTATAAATATGATAAATTTAATTTCTAATTAAAATCATCATTTATTCAAAAAATATCAATTTTAAAATTATAACTGATTTTATAACATTTTGAAATATTAATTAAGGTCTTATAAAATTATATTATAATCAGAATAAAACAAAATATTAATTTATAAATCTATTTTTTAAAAATAATTTTCTTTTAAATCATTATATTAATTATAAAATTTTAAATAAACATTTACGCTTTACAAAAATACCAACACTTAATTTATCATTTTTTTAAAACATTTGTTTACTTATTCCATGATATAGATATATCATATTTCCATTTATAAAATACCCAAATTTTATTTATAATTTCATAGTTGATTTTATAATTCAAATCATAAATAGACTATTAATATAACAAAAATGATAATTTTATAAAAATTGGGATTTTTCACTATTCGCTGGAAAATAAATATTTTCAAAAAAATACCAAAATTTCACCCTAAGATAATTTTGAAATTCTGATTTTAAAAATGAAGTTTATTTTGTTTAATAGAATTTATAAAATTGTCAAAATTTAGTTTTTAAATATGTGCGTCATTAAAAGGCGGTAATTTTTTTTATAGAAAATATATCTTTTTATACTTAAAATTGGATTTATTCTTATCTTAAGACTATCAAACTTATTGATTGAATTTAAAAAAATATTTGATTGAATATTTAATATATAAATTTCATTAATATATTTCAATAATAATGATTAATTTAAGATAAATTCCATTGTGGTCATAAATATAATTTTTTATAAAAACACATACTTTATGTTCAATTGGTTTTTATTTTCATTTCTAATTAATTGGTAACCAATAATTTATTTTATAAACATGTGTAGATTAAATTTTCATAATTTAATTAATACATTTTAATCCCATCATTCCAATGATTAGGTCACAATAATAATATTTAATCATTTTTTTAAGCTCGGTGTTCTATGTAACATAAGTTATTGAAGAAGTTAAATTTTAAAAAGAAACATACTGTAAAATATTAGAGTGTAAAATTCTCCCCTAATTTAATAAATCACATCCTCATAATTTGAAATTTCACTTAAAAAATTAAAGGTTTATTCCTTTGTGGAAACCCCACATCATAAAAAGGGTTTATAAAACTTCTTTTTAAAAAGAGGTAAAGAGAAATGTGGAGATCACCACAAAACTAAGATTCCAAAATAGGAAAAAATTTGTGAAAATATGGAAATAGATGAGAAATATAACTATAAAGTTCTGATGGAGAGTTATATAAAACATGGTCTTTAAGAATTCTACCATCACAAAATCATAAATTTTGTGATCAGTTAAAAGACCATTGATTTCTCAGAAAGAAAAGTAAATGGATAACATTTTTGCTCCAAAATCTTTTTCCTAGAGTTGAGGAATTATTTTAATATTCAGATAAGAACTTGATAAAATAAACTTACTTTATTAATTTCCATCTCATCCTTTGGTTGTGCTTTGATCTATTTTCACTTCATCCCTTACACTTGGAAATAAATGTTCAAGGTGAATTTTTCATGCATAAAGCACTTTTAACAAATCATATGGTCCTTAAGTCATTCCTTCAACCTTTAAATGTTTACTGAAACAAAGAAGGTTATAATATATTATCAATGAACAACAATTTCAAAAGTTTAACTTGATCCATTCCATAATTAGTTAATCTTAAGACTCGTCTAAAATATTTCTTTCCACATTCAACGACAAAATTTTTTGAAGGAAGGCCACTAAATTTTCAAAAATCAACTTAACATAAGATTACCCAAATAATGTAGCTTTTAATACCACATAACAAATATATGAATACCTTGATCACCTTAAAAACTTAATGGAAACATTCATGCTTCTGTGAGTATAATCTCATGTTGTTTAATAAAGTCCTTAAATCCAAAAATCTAATAATTCCAACATAATATAAACCATCAGATCACTAACCACCTTCATGGTCACCAATACTACACCACAAACATATATTTATTATTATCTTAATAACAAACACATATTAGTGTTATCTTTCCCAAGTCATGTGTTTTAAATAATATTAACTTACAATAGAATCACTCCTCTTGATTACTGGTTCTAATCATCACATGCTTCCAATTCCTTAAAGAAGAAGTACTACCATAAAATCCTTATATATATCATGATTCTTATAACCATAAAATTATTGATAAATACTCAAATAACATAATTCTTTAATCCAAACACAATAATAAAATCATTCCTCTTCATATGTGGTAGTATAATATGCTTGACCATGATCCATTATCCACTTTTGGGGTATATTGTTTTGACGCTTGGGAAATTGATTTTCATAGTGCCCCATATCCTTATAGTTGAAGCATTGGATATATTCTGTATTTCCTTTGCAATCACAAGCCTGGTGGTCCTTCTCTCCACAGTTATAGAAAACTATCATTCCCTTCAAGTAAGTACTAGAGTTTTTCCTTCTACAATTATCACATGTGGGAATTTTTTTCCCTTATTCCCTTTATCCATCATTTTCTCTTCCATCATCTTCTTATCTTACTTCCTTTATAATCCATAAAACTTGGAAATTTATCTATCTATATTTATATCACATGATACTATATCCTCATATGATGATAATGTTTAGGATACTTGTTCCCTTCGAAATATTGGCATAAGGACATAAAAGATATGATCATTCTTACACTTTAGATCATGTGCATTGGTGTGGTTACCATTACTTCTATGATGTACCATTTCTAAACAATGACATACACTAAATTAGGTTATTAATCATAATTCATAATCTAGAACTAAAAAAGCACTTAACATAAATTGAAAATTTATGCATAGCTAATCTCATAATTATAAACATGATTTCTTTAGGGACATGTTTATTTTTAAATCCTTTATAATGGTTTATAAATAAAATGTGAATTAACCTAAGAATATCCCCTGGGAGTGCCAAAAAAAGGTGCGTATTAAGGCATATTGTCATGTACCAAGTTGTGTCGAGTCAGGACTGACACACCTTGCCAGAGTTGTTACCCCTAGGTACATTTGTGCTAGAACCATGTCCAATTTTAGTGTCTAGACAAGGATGTATTACTAGGAAGACCCATATAATATCTACCTTACCAAAATTCTAGGATGTTCTTCTATGCTTATTGTTGTATCAAGTTATACTAGATACACACAAGAGGTGGGGGCGTGAATTGTGCCTTTTCAATTTCTTCAAATGATCGTGATTTGTCCTTTTATCTTTATATCAAAGATTCAGAATTGGAAATATAAATAGCACAAGATGAACAATGTATAGTGGTTAGGGGAACAGAAGGCCCTTAGTCCACTCCACCAATGCTCTACTCCATGAGCTTGGTGATTTTCACTATCTGGTCCTCTTATCAACATACAACTCCACAACTGAGTACAGGCAATTGAAATCTTTACAAACTTAAGGCTAAACAGAGCCTTTTAGTTCATACATAGAACCAAATACACATATTAGTATGAGAAGCCGGTAAATCAATATAAAATATTATTTTGTTCAGTGAAAATAATTTCCCAGTTGTTCTTCACAATTGCAATAGCATGCAATTGATAGTAGATGGATCTTCGTCTTTAGAAATACTGATCTTCAGGTAAAAGTTATTCTGAGCCGATCCAGTTGCATTTGATCTTAAAATGTCATTTTCAACTTTAAGAGTAGTTGATTCAAAAAAGGATATTCGATATAGATCAATAAATCTTCAGTAGAGTTTCTTTTTCCTCAGAAAAGAACTTTTTCACTCTTCATAATAGCAGATCTGTAGATCTTGATTGACTCTATTTTTCTCTTCTGTATATTCATTATTGATCAGTAGTTCTTTTATATTGTATATCTGTATATCACATCTATATTTTTAAAAAAATATATAATAACAATGATAACTTCTTCTAGAAATTTAGATCTATAAAAGTCACCTTTAGAAACGCAATATTCAAAATTCAAAAGTTTGAATAGTAGAGAAGTCGTAACTCCCCTGAAAATTCATCATGAAAATATCCTCTTAAATTGATCCTTTGAATCACAGATAAATGTATTTGAATTAGTAAAATACTCACTTTAAATTTGAGCTTTTAGTCTGGCTTGAAATCAGCCTGATAATATGCATAAATATTGTTGCTTTAATAAAGTCTTAATTTAAACACCCGATGTCAAACGTAGGGTTGAATTACATAGCACACATTCTCTAAACGTAAGGTTCACAACGTAAGGTTGATCTCAAACGTTTTTCTTAAAATCTCAAACATACGGTATATAATCCATACTTTTAAATCAAACAAACAATTGTTTATAAAAGTAAGGTTGATGAACCATACTTTAATCTTTAGCTTTCAAACGTATGGTTGTTCACAAAATTAAGGTTGATGAACCATACTTTTAAGAAACAAACTTATCATTCTATACTTACGTAAATGATCTTCTTCCATACTTTGATGATTTCCCAAATGTAAGGTTCCTTCCAAACATAAGGTTCTTTCCTTCATACTTTTCCGATAACGTATGATTTTTTAACCATACTTTTCTGATATCTTATAGAGTAAACACTGCATTCCATCCTTATGCTTCACTTCTCAACATAGGGTATGAACAATGTTTCCAGAACATGCTAAAAATGATTTCTGAATAATTTAGCAATTAATTCTTGATGTTCAAATACTTAAAAATTTCTTCCAAAAATAAGAATACAACAAATATTAAATTCTTGAAATACACTTAAAGTAAAATCATTAGAATAATAAATAAGGGTATTTGTGATAATCAAAATCATCACAAAGAGATAGAGTATTGTTCTCAATAATCTCTCCCTTATTAATAATAAAATTATGTATTGTTGAAAAAAACACTTGCTCAATAATCTCCCCCTTTTTGATGACCACAAAATCCATAAAATAACCAATGAAATCAACTTAAAAAATTAATTACATATAGTTTTGAATTTTTGAAAAGATAAATACAATATTAAGTTTAACTTAATTTATCCTCCTTAAAGGATTACAATAATGCTTAACATTTATCCCCTTTTTTAATAAAAAAGATTAAAATAAAATTGTAAATACAAAATGTTGTGTTTATCCTAATTTCTCCCCTTTTTTGTGATATAAAAAATAATGATAGAATAAGGAATATAACACATTTTAATATAACACTGAACTTAAGTAAATGCTATTATAAACTGTTTATCAACATGTGAATCTGGATTACTGGCATTTCTATCATAGACAGTACTGTAAAACAAATTAAAACACATGAAAAAGATATGTAAATATATTTTATTGCAAATAGAATTACAAGTACAGTAATGAAAAACAACAGGAATCAGGATTGGGTAAGGGTGTAAGGTGGGGTTCATCTTCTCTGAACTATTGACTTGATCTCTGCTAATTGTTCCCTCAAACATCTCATCAATCCATCTCCCAACTGGATAATTAGATCTCTACTTTCCTAAGTCAAATGAATATATTCAAGTAGATTCAATCTGAAAAACTCATGAAGCCTTTGTTCCTTCTTCATAAAAAGAGTCAACTTTTCTGTGAACTAATTCAACATAGTTCTAATTCCTAGTTCATTGGAAGTCAACTGGGAAATTAGAAACTTCTGATTATCTAAAAGTACTGACAAAGGATCATTATTTCACTGTAAGTCCTGTAGTCTGGCATTCATATTCTCTATGACCACTGTAATAGCCTGAATTTGTTTTATTAAATCAGGTGAAGTACCTGATGTACTGGCCTCACTGGTTCTGACAGATGCAAATTGTTTCTCCATGAAAGATCTAAATTCCATTAAATCTGTCTTCATAACCATATTTGATTTCAACTTTGCAACTTCATTTAACATTTCTTTCTTGAAACTTTCAACTTCTTATTTAGAAATAGTACTTGCTTTCAGCCTTTGAAAATTTAAAAGTTCATTTTCTAATGCTCTCCGTAGAGCAGCATTCTCCTTTTCAGCTTCAATCAATTTTATGTTCATTTCCTCTATATCTGTATTTACTGAATCAGAGGCACCCTGTGTTTGATTCTCATTTTCAGCTTCAACTTGATGTAATAACTCTAATGTAAAGGATTCAACATCTTATTTCTCATTATTTCCTCCCTGTACTGGTTTCTCAATAGATTTTTTCTCTGAGCCTTTCCCAGACTCATCCACAGAAAAATTCTCATTCAATACTTTAGTATAAATCTTAGAAGCATTCTCTTCTGGGTTGTCAAGTGCGGGAGGTTGCTTCTCATGAGCATCATATTCCTGGTCTTCCCCTATAACTGGATTTTCCAAAACAATATTTTCTCGATCAACTTCTACTTGATCAATTTGAGTTCGGGCCACTGCTTTTCCTTCACCAGGCACTGTCTCAGTTATATTTTTTGTTTGAGCCTCTGTTTCTATCACTTTCTGAGCCAAAATTTCTTACTCTACTAGAGGAGTCACCTTATCCTGAGCAACTACTCCCTATAGCACCTCTTCAACTGTAGCTTCTCTCACAAACTTATAGCTTAAAATATCACCAGATGTTAAAACATTTGAAGTTATAACAGGCTCTTCAATAGGATCAGGACCCCTGGTCCTTTTGAATTGAAGTCCTTCCTGAATTCTTTCTTCAGGTACTTCCATAGCCTCAAACCTGAGTCTTCTTGATACAACACTGACTCTTGGTTCATCTTGTTCTTCCTTTGATGTTGCTAGTTGTGCCTGAGCACTTTCTTCATCCTCTTCAACTCCAATAAGAAATAGCTTGCCTTTGATAGTGCTCCAAAAAAATCCAATTTTTCTCAATGTACCAACATTGAAGATGTTACTATGGTGGCATCTCACTTGAGCATCCACCAATCTTACCATATCTTTCTGAAACAGAATTTTCAAGATGAACCTTCCAAAAGGATAAAAATTCATTCTTGCCTCTGGTTGGAAACAGTAACTGAGATACCTCACCATGTATCTCAGAAAGTTCAATTTGATATCACTCATCATCAAAAACATTATATACATATCTGGGTAAAGAATCTTTTCCATCTCATAAATTCTAGGTGCAGTACCAGTTTGCACAAACTTAACTAATATCTTTTGATTCAGTTCCAAATCGTTCACAAATATATTCTTTATAGATGTAGTTACAAACAAAAAGGAAATAATATATCCTTAATTATGCATATAATCACCAATATTCTTTAAATCAAAATGAAAAACACCCTCATGAGGTCAGTTAAGAATTCGAGCAATTTCTATAGATGAGATTGAAAAATCTTGATCCTAAATCTTAGCAACAATCGAATCTTCATCAGTTCCCAGACTAAACTATACCAACTTAAATAAATGAAAAAGTTTTACCTCATATATAAACTCCATATAATCTTTATTAAACTTATGTTCTAAGTTCTGAAAATCTAGGTCTTTCTTTAGCATCAGGTTCGTCTGCTAGAGCCATTCTAGATCTATGACTTTTCCTTGAAAAATCTTTCTCCCTACCGAGTGCTACCTCTTCGTAGTGTTGGTCTCTGGCTCATCGGTTCTTTTGGTCTTGGCCATTTCTGTCATAAATTGCTGAAGGTTCGAAAAGGACTAGGGTTTTGAAGGTTCAAGTTCAGGAGAGAAGAGCGGTAAAAGCTTTCGAGGTTTCTAAAGGTTTTGAATGAGTTTGGAATTCGAAGTGGTTTCTGATATCCTTGATTCCCGTGTCATTATGTACATACTAATTGTTGCATAAATTTTAAAACGAATTAAAATCGTATGTAGAAAAAAAAAATATAAAAACATAAATAAACAAAATTGTACAATTTAAAAAACAAGTAACTAAACTATTTTTTATATAAAAAAACTTACTTATAATTAAATAAACCTAAATCCCTCTTAATAAAATAAAACCTTGTAGTGGGAAGTGGTTTAGTAAAAAAATCATCTAATTTAATTTCAGTACTTACAAATTATAATAATATATTCTTTTTAAGAACACTGTCTCTTAGAAAATGATGTCTGATATCAATATGCTTAGTCCAAGAATGATTAATAGGATTTTTTGAAATATTTATAGCACTTGTATTATCACATAAAATAGGTGTACTATTAAAACTTAGTCCAAAATCCATAATAGTGTTTTTCATCCACAAAACTTGTATACAACAACTGTCAGCATATACATATTCTGCCTTGGCTGTTGATAGAACAACTGAGTGTTGTTTCTTACTAGACCATGATACTAAGGATTTTCCTAAAAAGTGACAAGTTCCTAAGGTTATTTTTATATCTAATATACAACTTCCAAATTCTACATTTGAATATGAAATTAAATTAAAATCAGATGTTTTGGGATAAAGAAGAGATTGAAAACAGTTCCTTTTAAATTTCTAAAAATTATTTTAACAGTAGTTAAATGGGATTATTTAGGATTTGATTGAAATCTTGCACAAATACATACTGAATACATTATATCTAGCCTCCTAGCAGTAATATATAATAAACTACCAATCATACCTCTATATAACTTACTGTCAACTGATTTTCCAGTTTCATCCAAATCAAGTTTTATATTAGTACACATAGGATTTGTATATGTCTTGCTATTTTCATGTCCAAATTTCTTTAGTAATTCATTAATATATTTGATTTGATTCAAAACATTTCCAAAATCTTTTTGAAAAATTTGAAGTCCTAAAAAGAAATTTAATTCTCCCATCATACTCATTTCAAATTCTTTTTGCATTAAATTTGAAAACTCATGACAAAGAGTTTTATTTGTTGAACCAAAAATTATATCATCAACATAAATTTGAACTAATAAAATATTATAATTGACAATTTTTTTAAATAGTATTAGATCTACCATTCCAACAGTAAAATAATTTTTCAAAATAAAAGAACTTAATCTTTCATACCAAGCTCTAGGTGATTGTTTAAGACCATAAAGATCTTTAGTAAGTTTAAAAACAAAATATGGTTTTTGTGAATTTTCAAAACTAGGAGGTTGCTCAACATAGACTTCCTCCAATAAATAACCATTTAAAAAGGCAGAACTAACATCCATATGAAATAATTTAAAGTTCATATGAGATGCATAGGTTAAAAGGGTTATAACGGATTCTAATATAGCTACAGGTGCAAAGGTCTCATCATAATCTATACCTTCTTCTTAATCATATCCTTTAGATACTAGTCTCACTTTATTTATAGTTATTATTCCTTGATCATCTTATTAATTTCTAAAGACCCATTTCATTCCTATAATTGGATAATTCTGTGGCCTTTCTACTAATTTCCAAACTTCATTTATTTTGAACTGTTTTAGTTCTTCTTGCATTGCTATCATCCAAATTTCATCAACTAAGGCTTCTTCTATAGTTTTGGGTTATGATTGGGATAGAAAGGCAGAAAACTCAAAAAAAATTCCTATGTTCCTTCTAGTTTTTATTCCTGTGTCTAAGTCTCCTATTACATTTTCTAAAGGGTGATTATTTAGGGTTCTTGACTGTCTAGGTAGTACACTTATAGTTTCTTCAGTGTCATGTTCTTCTGGACTGGACTTAATTTCATTTATATCTTTTTCAAAATCAATTTTCAAGTTCTCAAGTCTCATGTTATCATTAGAGTCAGATTCATCAATTTGGTCTTTCCTTTTATCAAAGGGATCAGATTCATCAAATTTCACATGAATCGATTCTTCAACAATCCTTGAATTTTTATTAAAAACTCTATAAGACTTGGAAGTAGCATAATATCCTAAGAAAATGCCTTCATCAGATTTTGGATCAAACTTACCAAGATTGTCCTTGGTGTTTAAGGTGTAAACCTTGCATCCAAAAACTTTAAAGTAATTTACTTTAGGTTTTCTATTATTCCAGAGTTCATAGGGTGTCTTTTTTAAAATTGGTCTAATTAAAACTCTATTCATTATATAGTGTTGTACTTATAGCTTCAGCCCATAAATATGTTGGAAGACTGTATTCATTTAACACAGTCCTAGCCATTTCTTAAATAGTATTATTTATCCTTTCAACAATTCCATTTTGTTGAGGTGTTATTGGTGTAGAGAAGGTGTGTTTAATACCCATTTTGAGCAAACAAAATTAAATTAGAGATTCTCAAATTCTCCACCATGATCACTTCTTAATGAAATTATTTTAAAACCTTTTTCATTTTGAACAGCTTTGCAAAAACTTTCAAATATTATAAAATCTTCATTTTTATGTTTTAGAAAGAAAATCCAAGTAAATATAGAATAGTCATAAAATAAAACACACACACACATATATATATATATATAACTTACCAACCAAGTTTTCTACCCTTGAAGGTCCAAAAAAATCCATATGGATGAGTTCTAGAGGTTTAGTTGTAGCAATTTTGTTAACTGATTTGAAGGATGATTTATGTTTCTTGCCAAGTTGACATGCATCACAAAATCTATCACTTTAAAATTTGAGACTAGGAAAATTAGAAACTAATCATTTCTTAGATAACTTATGTAAATCATATATATTGCAATGTTCAAGTCTTCTATACCAGATCCAGGATTCATTTATCTTAGCAGTTATGCAGTTTACTTATTGTTTACACAAGGAATTTAAATCCAGAGTATACACATTATCAGTTTTGGGTGATCTAAATTTAAGCAATTTATCTTTGAAAATAGAACAAAAGTTGTTAGAAAAATCAATACTATATCCATCATCATAGAGTTGAGAGATACTTATCAGATTGTGTTTCAATCCTTGTACATAAATTACTTTGTTGATTGAGACAATTTCTGGATCTCCAACTGTTCTAATGCCAATAATCTTGCCTTTGGAATTGTCACCAAATGTGACTAGTCCTCCATCTTTCTGTGTTAAAGATCTGAAGTTAAATGACTTTCCACTCATATTCCTAGAGAATCCACTATCCATATACTATATGGCAGTTCGACTTCTATCACCTGCTTCCTACAAAGGCATTTAAACAGATTGTTTTGGTACCCATATTCTGTTGGGTCTAGATATGTTAGCCAGCAAAGATCTGGAAATCCAGACTTGCTTTGTTTTTCTAAAATCAACAGAATCATATAATTTTTTTTGAGACAAATGATTTCTTTATTCCACTTATCTGAGGTTTCCTTAAGTAACAATTCTTAGATATATGACATTTTGTTCCATAGTAGTTACAGATTAATATTTTTGTACTAGGCACAAAGTAATTCTTGTATAGTTTAGGTTTTTTACCTTTACTACCAATTCCATATCTTCTCTTTTTAATTACATTCTTTCCAAGAATTTAATTTAGTTTATTTTCTCCTTTTGTAAAAATAAGAGTTGTACTTTTATATATTTCTACTTCAGTTTGTAGTGTTTTTATTTTAGCTTCAAGATCTGTATTGTTTGTTTTTATTGGGTTATATTTTTCCAGTAATTTATGATGTTGTTTTAGTATTGTTTCTCTTTCATTTAAAACAGCATTGTGAATATTTTTTAAATACTTGTGTTTTTTAAATAAAGAATCATATTTTTCTTCAAGCATGTTGTAGTAGGCTGCAAGTTTTTAATTTGAACAACTTGATTCAGAATTAGAGTCAGAAGAATAATAGGATTGTACCTCATCAATTTTTTCCATAAAGCACATATTGGATTTCATATTTGATTCCTCCTTTTCTAAATCAGACTTTGATGAGCTGTTAGAGTCTTCAGATGCACTCCATGTAGCTTTCATTTCCTTCTTCTCTTTCTGCTCATAATCATTTCTCTTGAAGAATTTCTTTTTCTTGTCTTCCTTTAGTTGTGGATAGTCAGGTCTGATATAACCCATCTTCTTGCACTCATAGCATCTAAATTCCTTTTCATCATTTTTGAAATAATTTTAAAACCTTTATTCTTTCTATAAAACTTACTGAATTTTCTGGCCAATTGAGCCAGTTCCACATCTGAATTGGATGAATCAGAACTTTCGATTTCACCTTTATTTCTTTTTTCTTTATCTTTCTGCTTTTAATTTGAGATGAAACCTTTAAGGCAGTGTATTCTCTCTTGATTAGAACTTTATGCTCATTTAATTCATCTTGCATCTTAGCTTCATACATCATGAGAGTTCCAATTAACTCTCTCATTGTTAAATATTTAATAGGATATGATTGTCTGATAGTAGAAAAAATTCCATTCCATTGAGTTGGAAGTACTCTTAGTACTTTCAAAGCTTAATCAGCCTGTTTTATTGGGTCTCCCAAAGCAGTTATATTGTTGAAAATATCTATCAATCTTACATTAATTTTGGTGATGCTTTCTCTTCCAAACATCCTGAATGTATTGAATTTCAGTTTGGCAGTAGCATACCTCATCTGTCTGACATTGTCAGTTCCTTCATAAGAAACCATAATTTTCTGCCACATTTTATACACTGTTGGGCACTGAGATACTCTGTTAAACTCATCTAGTACTAGAACACATATGATTGCATTCATAGCCTTCAAATTCATGTCATACTCAGCTTCTATAGCTTCACTCCATGTTTCAGGTTTCTCTGTTATTTCATAAGGAGTCAATATTTTTGACTAGACTCTATATCTGTGGTTTTTCAAATAGATTTTCATTCTTGATTTCCAGCATCCATAATTCTCACTATTGAAGTATGGAGCTCTGACCATAGACATTACTTCTCTTGTATTAGTCATCTTGATCTGAGTATAATCCTTTAAAACTTTTAGCTTGTTATAGATTTAACAAAAGCTCCACCTCTGATACCAATTGTTAGATCAGGTTATACTAGATACACACAAGAGGGGGGGGGGGGGGGTGAATTGTGTGTTTTCAATTTCTTCGAATGATCGTGATTTGTACTTTTATATTTATATCAAATATTCAGTAGTGGAAATATAAATAGCAGAGGATGCACGATGTGTAGTGGTTCGGGGAGCAAAAGGCCCCTAGTTGACTCCACCAACGCTCTACCCCGTGAACTTGGTGATTTTCACTATCTGATCCTCTTATCAATAGACCACTACACAACCGAGTACAGGTAGTTTACACCTTTACAAACTTAAGGATAAACAAAGCCTTTTGGTTCATACACAGAACCGAATACATATCTTAGTACGAGAATTTGGTCACTCAATATAAAAGAGTATTTTGTTCAGTAAAAATACTTTTTGAGTTGTTCTTCACAATTGCAACAACATGCAATTGACATTAGATGGATCTTCGTCTTCAGAAATAATGATCTTCAGGTAAAATTAGTTCTGAGCTAATCTAGTTGCAGTAGGTCTTGAAATGTTGTTCGCAACTTTAACAATAGTTTATTCACAAAAGGATATTCGATGTAGATCAATAAATCTTCACTCGAGTTTCTTTTTATTCAAAAAAGAACTTTTTCACTCTTCGTAACAGCAGATCTGTAGATCTTGATTGACTCTGTTTTTATCTTCTGTATATTCATCTTCGATCAGCAGTTCTTGTATATTGTATATCTGTATATCACATCTATATTTTTTAAAATATATATAATAACAACGAGAACTTCTTCTGAAAATTTAGATCCATAAAGGTCATCTTTAAAAACACGATATTCAAAAGTTTGAATAGCAGAACAGTCGTAACTCCCCTGAAAATTCAGCATGAAAAGCTCCTCTTAAATTGATCCTTTGAATCATAGAGAAACGGATTTGAATCAGTCAAATACTCTCTTTAAATTCAGGCTTTTAATCTGGCTTGAAATCAGCCTGATAATCTGCATAAATACTGTTGCTTTAATAAAGTCATAATTTAAACATCCGACATCAAACATAGGGTTGAACTACATAGCACAAATTCTCTGAATGCAAGGTTCACAACGTAAGGTTGATCTCAAACATTTTTCTTCAACTCTCAAACGTACGGTATATAATCCATACTTTTCAATCAAATGAACAGTTGTTTATAAAAGTAAGGTTTATGAACCATACTTTAATCTTTAGCTTTCAAATGTATGGTTGTTCACAAAAGTAAGGTTGATGAACCATACTTTTAAGAAACAAACTTATCATTCCATACTTACGTAAATGATCTTCTTCTATACTTCGATGATTTCCCAAACATAAGGTTCCTTCCAAATGTAAGGTTCCTTCCAAACATAAGGTTCCTTCCAAATGTAAGGTTCCTTCCCAAACTTAAGGTTCCTTCGAAACGTAAGGTTCCTTCCAAACGTAAGGTTCCTTCCTTTATACTTTGTTGATAATGTATGATTGTTTAACCATACTTTTTTGATATCACATAGAGTAAACACTGCATTCCATCCTTACGCTACGCTTATCAATGTAGGGTATGTACAGTGTTTCCAGAACATGCTAAAAACGATTTCCGAATACTTTATCAATTAATTCTCACTGTTCAAATACTTACAAATTTATTCTAGAAATAAGAATACAATGAATATTAAATTCCTGAAATACACTTAAAGTAAAATCATTAGAATAATAAATAAGGTTATTAGTGAGCATCAAAATCATCACAAAGAGATAGAGTATTGTTCTCAACAATATCCCCCTTATTAATAATAAAATTATGTATTGTTGAAAACAACACTTTCTCAACACTTATTCTCAAAGTCTATCTTACGGTTGTGTTCCCCAATCTAAGTTTTCTAAATCTATTTTCCAAGGTTTCTACTAAACTTTCTCTAATACCAATTGTAAATACCCTGACCCCAGTAGTCTGGAGTTAGTGCCTTACTTAATTACATCGGTACTATGAATAAGAGATCACATCCCAAAAGACTAGATCGTTTATCAGTTTTAGAAAAACTAGATACAAATAAAAGTTTTACATTACAACTTAAAAGGAAAAACAACATAGGAACTCTATTGGAAACATCCTTAAACTCCTATATTATCCCTACATGTCATTCATAATATACATCTTTGCATCTTGGGGAAAAATAAAACATAAGAAATGGGTGAGCTCAGATGCTTAGTAAGGGTAAGCAATACAACAAAAGTTATCATAAATAAAAATAAATAATAAGTCAAGGTGAATAACTAAATAAACATTCCATTAAAACATAATATTGAGTATAATATGGTAGCAATAAAATATGATTAAATAATTCCATATAAATAATCACATGAGAATGAAACTTAACCATAGATATTCTACTAGTCAAATAGTTACATAGATTATCAATTATTAGTAACATAATGATGGAATGCATAATGTTGGACATCTAAAACATACCATTGAGGACTTGGCCAAGAAATACGAAAATAAATGGTTAAGGCCTTATCCAAAACCATATATGAAAATAAATGGGCAAGGCCTCAGCCAAGTCCATATCTAGTTTGTCTCATTAGACCTATCGATGCATCAAGGGGCTATAACACTGATCTATTTTCACTTACTAAGTCTAATTAATTCCTTGTATGAATGGGGTGAAACATAAAAAACATATACATACAAAATTCAAATAACTTTCCCCAATTAATAAACATAATCATCAACCATTCTGAGTAATATGGTGAATGGTATCAAGACAACACATTCACAGTCAAAATAATCATAAAACATTTAATAAAATATGGTAGATGATATCATAAAATATAAATCCCAATTAATCATAATATTCAACATAAGGTGTTAAAATTTATGAAAATACTCTAATAAGTCATCGATGAATTCATGAGATAAATACCCCTTTTTACTTTACAAAGAAGATTTCTTTTGGAAAATCATTTGTATTTATCATAAAATCAGATTATAAACATTTATATCCCATAAAAGAAAAGGTAATTACAATGAAATTGTGTTTGAGGAATAAAATATGTCCAAATGAAGCTAAAACATGCAAAAAGAGTTTTTAAGAAACCTTATAAATGGGCCACTTCACTGCAGTTTAAGAGAAAATATTAAAGCATTTAAAATGGAAAAAGTCATAATTGTTTATATAAAACCAGAAATGAACAATGATATTTTTTCATGATAAAAAATAGTTATTTTAGAAAAACATTGGTATCTTAAAATATATTATGGTGTGTGCTTGAAAATAAGTAAGAAATTGGGAAATACCCTTTAATCGGGCTTACTTATCAGGAAGAATTGAAAAGGGATATTTATAAAACATATATTTCCCATCAAATAAATAATAATTGAGTTAGGTAAATATATTTGGAACATACACACATAATGTAGGAGGATTTCATAAGAATAATTAATAATTACATTGGGGGTAAAGAGAGAGAAAGCATAACCTGAATGAAAAATGGAGGTTCGGGAAGAAACTCTTACCACTTAGAAAATTTTCAAACCGTATGCCCCATAAAATCAATGAACATTAAATGAAACATTTAATATCATAAAAATAAATATATTAAATATATGAAACAACAAATGGTAGTATACATACACCACACCTGAGAAATAATGGTGAATAAGGTATATCTCACATAAATGAATGTGATATGAGAAAAATCCCTACCTAATGTCTGAAAGTGTTCTGTACTTATACTTAATGTCTTGTATAATGAAATTAGATTCATTAATAATTTAATTAAGAACCTATTAAACATTTATTTGATTTATTATAATTTTATTAAGTTTATTTATGGTTTTTTTGATGAGTTATAAGATTCAATTTTGTCATTCAAGGGTGTTCGTTTCTTGGTTTTCATGATTTGTTCACTTGTATACATGTACAAAATATCATGTAAAATAGGTATAGTTATCCAGAATTGAAATTATATGTTATTAATGAAATTACACAAGATTAAATGGTCTTATATATCATTTTTTTCAGATATGAGGATGATTCAATAGATAAAACATTAATGATAATCGTTTAGATTGTTTTGGCATTTTTTTGATCATCACACACTAGTTTTGTCTTATGAATTAATATTATGTATATATATATATATAAGTTCCATAACATTAAATAAGTTTTATTAAATATATTAAAGTATGTTTTAACCATAAAAACTGTTTTATGAACAGCCTTGAAGGTGTAATTAAAAAACAAAAACTCGTCGTCCATGAAGGCGGTAAATCGGCACCTCACAGACAATGTTTTCATTTTTAGAATAAAAAGGGGAAGAGAAGAGAATTAATATTTTATATAACATTAAAATAATAAGATTCCATTATATAAAATATATTTGAGTTATCATGTCACTTTGGACAAGGTAGGTGAGGTAAGTATAAGAAGAGAAAAGAAATTGAAAGAGAGAGATAAGGTTTTACCCCTTAAGTGTTGCCTCCTTGAGAACCTCCCTAAGGGACATAGAAATTGTATTTTTGTAAGTCCATAAAGACAAGAACATGAAGAGTTTTGAGAGATTAAATGGTAATAATATAACCAAGCTTCAAGGATTTGGAGGTGTGAGTATAAGGGTTGGTATTTATAGTGGAGGAGAGAGGTGTTTTTTGATTATATTAATCATTAGTTCATTATTTTAGCTCGTGACTATGAATAGTTTTGATTCTCATGACTAAATAGATTAAATAGAGAAATAGAGTTAGATATTATGGTGCTTACATTATAAATGACTCAAGAAATAGTGTATTTAACTTATAATGTATATATACTATAAATTACCATATTTCACTATTCACCAAAAAATCAACTATTTTAAAAAAATCCCAAAAATTCACCCTAACAATTTTTCAACCTGTAAAATTCAAAAATAGAATCCATTTTATGAAAATAATTTTCTAAATATGATAACTTTAATTTTTAATTAAAATAATCATTTATTAAAAAAATACCGATTTTAAAATTATAACCGATTTTATAAAACTTTGAAATATTAATTAAGGTCTCATAAGATTATCTTATATTCATTAGAAAAAAAAATTAATTTATGAATATATTTTATAAAAATAATTTTCTTTTAAATCATTAAATTAATTATAAAATTGTAAATAAACATTTACGCTTTATAGAAATACCAACACTTAATTTATCATTTTTTAAAACATTTGTTTACTTATTCCGTGATATAAATGTATCATCTTTTCATTTATAAGATACCCAAATTTTATTTACACTTTCATAGTTTAGGTTACTATTAAAATCATAAATATACTATTAATATAACAAAAATGACAGTTTTATAAAAATTGGTCTTTTCACTATTTACTGGAAAATAAATATTTTTAGAAAAGTACCAAATTTTTACCCTAAGCTAATTTTGACACTACTATCTTAAAAATGATGTTTATTTTGTTTAATATAATTTATAAAACTTCCAAAATTTAGTTTTTAAACATGTGTACCGTTAAAAGGCGACCTTTTAGAAAATATATCTTTTTATGCTTAAAATTAGATATATTCTTATCTTTAGACTATCAAACTTATTGATTGAGTTTAAAAAAAATATTTGATTGAATATGTAATATATATATATATATTTCATTAAGGTCTTCTAATAATAGTGATTAATTTAAAATAAATTCCATTGTGTTCATAAATATAATTTTTTATAAAAACACATCTTTTATGTTCAATTGGTTTTTATTTTAATTTCTAATTAATTGGTAAGTAATGAATTAATTTTATAAATATGTGTAGATTATATTTTCATAATTTACTTAGTACCGTTTATTCCCTCCATTCTAATGACTATGTCACAATAATAACATTTAATCATTTTTTAAGATTGGTGTTTTGTGTGACGTAAGCTATTGATGAAGTTAAATTTTAAAAAGAGTCATAATGTAAAATCTTGGGGTATTATAGAAAAGATCGTATTACCTACTGAGGCCTCTTCCAAGGATCTACCTAGATCTGGTTTGAGGACCATTGGTATGCCCTCTGTTTTCAGTCCTCCAAGATAATGGGATGAGGAGGGACCAAATGGTTTGATGGCCTCACAACCAGTTCAGAGAATGATCCCCATTTATAATGTTTTTTATGAGACCCATAATAGGATAATTGAACCTCAAGAAGCTGATAAATGTCAGGTACATCAAGCTGCTGATCTGCAGGTAGGCATGCAGGATGAGCGTCCTCAGGATGACTCGCTAGATGATGAGATTGAGCTTATTATTAATACTTATTTGAAAGGAAATAGTAAGGTAAAGGATCCAAATATTGTCCACATGAAGCTTTAGGAAAAGGATAGAATGGTTAATGACTTAAAAGAATTAATGATTCCTAAAACCTATACTAGGCAGTTATTTTCATAGGCTGCAAAGGGTGATGAAGTGGATGCCCCACCCCTGGCCTGATTACCTCATTTTAGGCTACCCCATGCCAAGTTCATGGAAGTGGGGAGTCTTATTGTGCAATTATTGTGGAGGGATATGGGGGTCCCTCATCTCAACATGTTGTTTCAAGATTCATGGAGAACTTGGAGCTACAGATTAGTAGGGTAGAATTCCTGCCTGTTTCTCCCACTAGGTTTACTATTAATGTTTTCAGACCTGATGCTCTGAGAATTGATTCTTATGATGTCCAAATAGGGTAGTCTGTGGGTATCAATACACCCAATTTTTTTCCGTTATGGAGTTAATTAATAACCCTAAGTTTGATGCTTTATATCTTGAGATCCTAGAGAAGAAATACTTTTTATATAAACAGAGGACACATGAAGGCTCACAGCCTATATCAAATGCTAATGGAATTTATTCACCCTCTTATGTTAATGTACAGGTTGTGAATGTGGATCTCTAGGTGGATTCAACTTCTAAGGAACCCTAGGTTGGGGATGAAACAACTGAATACTTTCCTGGGGATTTTATTGACACCTTTCCCCGGGTTGGTACCATAGTACAAGATATGATTAATGATGTTCAAAAGCATCAAGTTGTGATGCTAAGAAATTTTGAGGATGGAGGTCAAACTATTGACCCTCATAGTGAGAAAGTGGACTCATCAGACATGGATGATCAAGGGGATGCATGAAAAACTCCAAAAAAATAGAGAGACAGACACTCGAGAGGTTGTGGCGACTCACGAGGGAGGGGTGGTAGACATAAAAAAGATGATTATACAGGATTGACTTTTGTTTTGTGGTGGTGACATATGTTTCTCTTTTTATCTTGCTACTCCATCTCCTCTCTGTATATTTTCTATCTTTTTAAATAAACACCTCAGGGCCATGGGTTTCAATCCATGGTCTTCACTATTTCTAGTAAATATATATATATATATATGTTTATAATCTTATAGTTACTTTAAAAAAACATTATATATATATGGGTGTGTGTGTGAATTATTAAATATATATATATATATATATATTAATATATCATATTTATAATAATTATAAACATGCGTTTTAATTAATGTATATAAATAAAAATTATCTGTAATATAAATATAATAATTATATATATAATAATAATAATTTTTAATAATTTTTTTTCAATGCTAAGAATAACACTGATAAAGGTGGACCTTTTATCAGTGCTTTCTGGTTAACACTGTTAAAATTCAGTGTTCCATATGTGTTAATTATTAATTATTAATTATTAATTATTAATTATTAATTATTTACAATTAATTAATTGTGAATATTAAATATTATTCATTAGTAAATAATAATTAATAATTATAATAAATATTAATAATAAGTAATTAATAGTTAAAAAATGTTGATTATTAATTAATAATAAATATTAATAATTTATAATTTATACTTAATAATTAATGATTAATGATTAGTAATTAGTAATTATTCATATGTAATTATAAATTATTAATTATTATTCTTAATAATAATTTGTAATTATTTTTTTTATTTTTTAATGATTGATGATTAATTATTGATTAATAATATTTTTTCATAATTAACTATTTGTAATAAATAATTTGTTACTAATAAAAACTAAACGAATAGGAATCCAATCTCTCTTGGATGGAGAGTCTCTCTCTTGTATCTCATGGTCGTAGTCCGGCTCCAATCTTCCTAATTGAAAAAGATATTATTCTTGGCCACTACAAGTTGTTTATAGCATTTGGAAGGGAATGTCCTCAGACCATTTTTGGCGGTGCGATTGATGTTGAAGGTGATGAAATACCATCTGGAATAAGGAGTGAGGGATCCCTCTCTAAAGTGGATCCTTTTAGCGATCGATGTCTCAACGAGGAGCAGATGGGTGAAATTCCTAAATCAGGTTCCATCTAGAACTTTTTGTTCATGTTATCATGGGCCGACACAGTTTCCTACTGGCTAGGGACCCTGGTTGTGGTGAATGACATCGTGAAATGGGGAGCATGTTGAGTGGTATGGGACCCCATCAACAGTGAGTTGGGGCCCTAGTGGCAATAAGGATTCGAAGCCTTCAGGGACCATTGGTGGCATCGTGATGCGTGGGTGATGAGGCACCAATCATATGGCCAAGGATCCTATGTTGGAAATTTCCTCAATGATGAATAAAGAAGAGAAAATTGGCTCCTGGTTGTAGGTCGGTGATGGTCTTTCCCTGCTCAATGGTGGGGATGGAGGTTGAGTGTAGTTGATGATAATGTTCGAGCACAGGTTAGTGACATCCTCGGTATGCAAAGACCTCAACCTCAGGATGCAAGGATTACCTTGGGATTGGATGGGCCCTACCTCAATGGTGGGGTAAATAGATAATTGTGGCGACAATGCGAGGAAGGTTAGCGTTGACCTTGGATTTTGGTTGACGATGATGAGTGCCTTGACTGATGGTGGGGATGGGGATGCAAGATGGTGACGACGCGTGTCAACGACTATTATAATTTTATTCAAAATATTTATAGAGTGTTTTTCAAAATTGAATCAGTGTTTCCCTCACCAATAGTTGTATCATTTCGATTAAACTAAAGTGTTCTTTAACCAAATTATTGAGATTTAACCGGTGTGTCCTTCACCAAGAGTTGTCTCATTTCAGTCAAATAGAGTTGTTTTTGACCTTAATTGTAAGATTGAACCAGTGTAACTCACAATGATTCAAAATTATAAATAAGAGATGATGAGTTCACTTATGGGTTGACTCTTCCTAAATCCTAAGAAATTCTCCAGAAATTCTCCCAACATCTATGGCACGAGGCTCTCAAAAATTGGTGTTTCTATTTCCCCAAATTTTGGTGTAATCCTCGAGGGAAACTTCCACTGAGAACCCTACACCATAAAAGTGGGTGTGGATCAAACCCTTTTGGAAAGTGAATTAAATTCACGTATTAAGGTCCAATCTATCTTCATCATCTGCCTATTTTTTTTCAAAAAATCAAAAGTGTTTGAGACTCAAGAGAGATCCTAGAAGATGGATTCTGAATCTCTCAAAGTGATGAATCAAGACATGGTCAAACTTGACCATTTCGATGACAAAAACTTCTTTTGGTGGCAAGACAAGATGAAGATTATTCTTATAACGTTGAAGATATTTTATATTTTGAAACCAAATCTTCCTCCCATTTTCAAGGAGCTCACTTTAAATCCTGACATCACACCCATTGATGTGACTCAAGTCGAGCACATTTGGGAAATGAGGAATAAAATTGAAGACGGTCAAGTTTTTTGTTGAGGAAATATACTCAACAAATTATCAAATTCTCTTTATGACTATTTCTGCCAAATGAATACTGCTCAATAGATATAGAATGCACTCGAGTTCAAGTATAGATCCAAGGAATAAGGTACCAATAAATTTCTTACTAAAAAGTATCTAAACTTAAATATGGTTGATAATAGGCTGATGCTGGAGAAAGTTCATGAGCTTCAAGTTATAGAAAATAAAATTATTTCCCTTAAGATTAATATACCATAAACTTTCCAAGTTGGTTCAATTATTGCTAAATTGACACCTATGTGGAAATATTTTCATAAATCACTCATTAAAAATATTGATGATATTTTCTTAGAATGATTTCAAAAGATTCTTCACATTGAAGAAGAATCTATGTTGAGAGATGTGGGTATGGATTCAAAATTTGATACCAAGATTAATATTGTTTAGGTAAAGGCACAACTAAACTCTTCCTTACATTCCAAAAAGAAAAGTCAACAATTCAAGAATAATGTTAATTCTTACAAGAAGAAAGTATAATTCTTTGTCTATGGAAAACAGGGGAATTTTTCAAGGTAATTTCACTATCAAAATAAAGTTTATAAACCCACTGCAAATATGTTGACTAAAGAGAATCTAGTCACAATGATATCTGAATTAAATATGACTTTGATGAAGATGGGATGTTGGCTTGATTTTGGAGCAACGATGCATGTGTGCAAGGATCGTTCAATGTTCAAAACATTTTATGATTGTACTATATTGAAAGAAGTACATCTTAGAAATAATGCATGCATCAATGTTAGTGAACAAGGAAGCATGGAGATAGAATTTACTTCTAGGAAGAAGTTGAATATTTTTAATATATTGTATGTTCCCAAAATTCAAAATAACTTAGTTTCTATCAATCTTCTATGTAAGAAGGGATTTTAGGTTTCATTTGAATTCGACAAGGATATCTTGTTGAAGGGAGACATGTTTGTGGGGAAAGGGTACTCAAATGATGGCATGTATCAACTATCCATTAATAATACAATTGAATCTTATGCTTACTTGATTGAGTACTCTAATTTATGGCATGATCGTTTAGCACATGTTAATTATAATTCATTAAAAGTAATGAATAAGTTAAACTTAACTAACTTTGAAAATGAATTTAATAAATGTGAAACATGTGTATAATCTAAAATAGTTTAGAATATTTTTCATAGTGTTGAAAGAAATTATAATATATTAGGATTAATATATTATGATATTTGTGAATTAAATGGGTTATTAACTCATGGAGAAAAAAAATATATTTTATTACTTTTGTTGATGATGACAGTAGATATTTACATATATATCTTCTTAGAAAAAAGGATGAAGCCTTTAATATGTTTAATAAGTATAAAGTAGAAGTTGAAAACCAATTAAACAAAAATATGAAAGTATTACGCTCAGATATAAATGGTGAATACTTTATGAATGATTTTAATGAGTTCTATGAAGAAAATGGTATAATTCATCAAAGTATTTATCCTTACACACCTTAGAAAAATGGATTAGATGAAAATAAAAACACACACTTTAGTATAAATGGTGAATTTAATGATTAATAAATCTAAGTTTCCATCAAATTTATGGGGTGGAGCTTTATTGGTTGCATGTCATATTCATAATTGGATTGTCTCTAGGAAATCTAAGTTATCCCCTTACGAAATTTGGAGAGGTATAAAAACTAATATTTCTTATTTTAAAGTGTGGTAGTATTTATATTACTATAGAGTTCTTGATCCTAAAAGAATTAAAATTGGTCCTAGAACAATTAAAGGCATTTTTTTATATGCAGAAAATAGAAAAGCATATAGAATCATGGATTAGGGAGCTAATATAGTTATTGAATCAAGGGATGTAGATATTTTTGAAAATAAGTTTTATAAAGATGATGTGGTGGAAGTTATTCCTCATACCCCTATCTCATGAACTCCATTCTAGTTCTAATACTATAGTAGAGAATAGTGATGATTCTCGAGTTGAATCTAAATGGAGTACAAGAATTTGGAAGGATAAACATCTACATCTAGATTTTATTTCTCATGATTCCATAGTTTTCCTTGTCAATAGAGATTAAAATAATCATCTTCTAAATAAGTATCATATGGTATTGACTATAAAAGATGACCCAAATACTTATAAAGAGTCTATGACTTCTAGAGATGTTGATTTCTATAAATAAGAAATTAATGATGAAATGGATTCTATTATGGGGAATAATACTTGGATCATTATGGATTTACCAAGAGGTTCAAGACCTATTGGTTGTAAATGAGTTTTCAGAAAGAAGTATGATTCCAATGGTAACATTAAAGATTTTAAAGTTAGATTGGTTGCCAAAGGTTTTAGACAAAAGAAAGGGATTGATTATTTTGATACTTATGATCTTTTAGCTCAGATTACTTCAATAAGTATATTATTTGTTTTAGATTCAATTAATCATTTGTATTGCCATAAAATGGATGTCAAAACTATTTTTAAAATGTAAATTTAAATGAAGATATTTACATGGAACAACCAGAAGGGTTTGTTTTACTAGGTAATGAAAAAAAGTATGTAAACTAGTTAAATCTCTTTATGGCCTTAAACAATATCCAATGCAATGACATGAAAAATTTGATTCTATTATTTTATCTAATGTATTTACTCATAACAATGCGAATAAATGTGTTTCTTTGAAGTTTAAAAAAGAATATAGAGTTATTGTGTGTCTATATGTGGATGATGTGTTAATTTTTAGAACTAATATGATTGGTGTAATTGAGCCAAAACATTAATTATCTTCTATGTTTAAAATGAATGATCTTGGAATAGTTGATACTATTCTAGGTATTAAAGTTAAAAAACAGTGGGAGATATTCTTTACGTCAGTCTCATTACATAGAAAAAATGTTAAATAAATTTGATCATCTTGGTTTCAAGGATGTCAATATTCCATTTGATTCTAGTGTTAAACTTTTTGTAAATATGGGTAGAGCCATAACACAACTTGATTATGCTAGTGTAATTGGTTCTTTAATGTATGCAATGCATTGCACTAGACCTGGTATTTCTTTTATAGTATGTAAAATGAGTAGATATACTAGTAATTCTAGTGTGGATCATTGGGGATGTATAACGAGAATATTTGGATACTTAAGGTCCAAAGATTTAAGTTTATACTATAATGATTATCCAACAGTATTTGAAGGATGCATCTATGTAAGTTGGATTACCAGTATTAGTGATAACCAATCCACATTTGGATGGTTGTTTACTCTTAGAGGTTGTGTTGTTTCTTGGGTGAGTAAGAAACAAACATGTGTTTCACATTCGACTATGGAGTCCGAGTTTATCGCATTAACAACATGTGGAAAGAAAGATGAATGGATTAGGAATCTATTATTGGATATTATATTGTTTCCTAGTCAGATGTCTCCTATCTCTATCAATTGTGATAGTGAAGCAACATTATTAGGGGCATATAGTTTCATGTAAAATGGAAAGTCTAGAAATATAAGTTTGAGGCATGATTATGCGAGACAATTGTTACAATATGGTACTATAACAATTGTCTATGTGAGATCATGTAAAAACCTTATGGACATGCTTACAAAATCTCTTCCAAGAGAGATCATTCATGCAACAAATAAAGAGATATGGTTAAAGCCCATAGAATAAATCATTTTAATAATGGAAACCCAACACATTCTTTAGGTAGATCCTAATTAAAGTTTTTAATGGGTAAAAACAAGTTAAGAAGATGATTGTTGATATTGATAATCATAACCTCAACTACTTAGTGTCAATATCATCTGTTATAACTAGAGTTTGGGTTATAAACTCTTAAAAAATATTAAGACTTGATGAATTATGTGTTCTAATAATGAAATGACATTGTAATATTTTGCCTATGTAATATTAGAAGTGGTGTCACTTTTTACAAGAGTTAATGGGTTTAATCCTTAGAGATTTCATGAAAAGGATATAAGCACATTCCCATAAAAGTTCTACAAAATGATATATTGGACGAAAGTTCATTGTATGTATGATATCTCTGTTTTATCTTAAATATTAACAAGTTTAATGTTTTGAGAAGTTGTAAATTTGATAAAACTTTGAGATATTGATACTAAGTAAAGGTTTAAATCAAAATATACCTTTATTATTTATTATGACTCACTTATTATCTGAATAATTTATATTTATGAATAAAAGTGGGGGATTGTTATAATTTTATTCAAAATATTTATAGATTGTTTTTCAAATTCAAACCGGTACATCCCTCACCAAGAGTTGTATCGTTTTGGTTGAACCAATGTGTTCTTTGACCGAAACTGTGAGATCGAACTGGTGTGTCCCTCACCAAGTGTTGTCTCATTTAAGTCGAACCAAAATGTTTTTTTGATCGAAATGGTGAGATCGAACCGGTGCAATTCACACCGATTCAGAATTATAAATAAGGAACAATGAGATTGCTTATAAGTTAACTCTTCCTAAATCCCAAGAAATTCTCTAGAAATTACCCCAACATCTACGGTGCAGGGCTGTCGAAAATTGGTGTTTCAATTTCCCCAAATCTTTGTGTAATTCTCAAGGGAAACTTCCACCGAGAACCCTACACCATCAAAGTAAGGGTGGACCAAACCCTTTTGGATAGTGAATTAAATTCACACATCAAGGTTCAATACGTCTTCTTCATCTGCCAACTTATTTTCCAACAACGATGACCTTGGGGAAGCTAGAGATGAATTTAGGGCGTGGGGTGACCTCAAGACACTCAACTTAGGATATATTTAGGGCACAAGCCAATGAAAATTGAATATGATGTCCTCATGGCTTTGAATGGTGTACTGATAGATGACAACCTACTTTTAACAGGATTGACTGATCCAAAGCTCAAGAGAAGGCCTTTGGGGTAGCAGCAAGGCATGGGCATTGGTTCCATTACTGTTGGGCCTTTAGGGCCTATTAATTTGACCTGGCTTCATGCAACTATTTTGGATGACCCTTGGATGTGGTTTTTTTGGGTCTTTGTACCATTTCTTCAAGGTTCCCTTGCACGTTTTCTTTTTCAATAAAGTTTTGGGTCATGGATTTGGGCATCCAAATCCATGAGCTATCTTGAACTAATAAATATTAAATAACAATTGATAATTGATATTTAATACTTAATAATTAATAATTACTAATTGACAATAAATAATAATTACTAATTACTAATTGATAATAAATAATAATTCATATTATTAATAATTTAGAAGTAATAAATATTAAAAAATAAATTTCAGTTTTTAATTTTTAATCAATAATTGAATTTAATAAATAACTATTGATAATTGATAATGATCAATTAGTAATTAATAATAGATCATAATCAGAAAATATTATATGTTTTAAATTAATATGTATTAATTAATAATTAATAACTAATACTCAAAAAACTTGAAAATAAATAATAAATAATGTATAATTGTTATTATTAATTAATTATTATTAATACTAAATAATAAATAATAATTAGTAATTAATGAATATTAATGAGTCATTATCAATAATAAATATTTTATAATTAATTTATAATTAATAAATATTAATAATAATAAGTAATTAAAAATTAATAAACAAACAAATAATAACATTTAATAAGTACTAATTACCGATTAATAATTAATTTATAATTAATAAATATTAATAAATAATTTTTATTTTTTAAATTAATAATTACTAATTTATTAAAAATAATGAATGATAAATCATATTTAATTAATAATATTTTTTATTTTTTATTTTGTAGATATTAATAAATGTTAATATTTTGTAATTAATGATTAATAATTAGTAATTAATGATTTGAAATCAGTAATTAATAACCAATGATTAATAATTTATAATTACAGTTAATAGGTAATAATTATACTTTACAAATTAGTAATCAATAATAAATGATAAATGATAAATAGAATTAATTAATAGTAATTTATCATTAATGTAATTCAAAATTTATAACAAACAAATATCAATTTATAATTAATTATTAACTATTAATAACTAGTAATTAATATTTAATAATTTTTTTTAATATTTTGTAAATAAGAAATTATAATTATTAATTATTAAATACTAATTATTACATTATAATTTATAAGTAACAATTATTGATTCATAATTAATAAACATTAATTAATAATGTCCAATTAATTATCAATAATTAATAATTAATAATAAGTAAAATATAATTTATTATTAATAAAAACAATAATTCATATTATTATTGATTTGTAATTAATAAATATTTTATTAATAATTAATAATTAATAAATATTAACTATTAATTAATAATTACAAATTAATGAATATAAAATTTTAATTAATTATAAATATTCAATAATGGTAAGTAATTTTAAATTACTTTTTATTTATTATTTATTATTTCTTATTACTTATTGGTTACATATTTTTTATTAATAATAAGTAATTATTTTTTATTAAATATTCATTATTAATAGCTAAATATTTTTATCACTCATTAATTACTATTTATCAATTAATATTTATCAATTCCTTAGTACAAATTACTTATACTTAATTTTAGAGATTTAGTATTTATTATTTATTATTTATTATTAATTAATAAAAATTAATTATTAAGTATCTTCCATCCCAACATACTGTCAAGTGAACTCCCTAGATCCTCCTCCAATAGGGGTTGGGGCAAGTGAGTAACACTAAGGTACCCTCTCAAATATAATGGGAGGCATTACCTCTAAACATAACTAGTCACCTGTTACATGCAACATCAACCACAATAATAAAAATTAATAACCAATGATGCAATGTAATAAACATATCAACAATATAATGAAATGAAACTAAATAAATCACCATATACATATAACACATCTCGAACAAATGTAATAAAACACCAACTAAAAATGAAATACACCAATGTGATCATTCTAATCAAGAATTCATACCATCGATTAATGTATCTCTCATGAATCTTGTTAAGAATCTAACTTACCACAAATCCACCAAAAGATACATCATCCGGAAGCACCATGCAACATAAATTAAACCTAAAAAGCTTCCTTGATCTAAGGGACTCCCTCAAGTTTGATGTACCAGATGATAGGAAGTTCTTCATACTCCACTCACATAACCAAGTCGACCTCCTCACACTCTCCCACTTAACCTAAAAAAAATTTAAACAAGAGGAAATAAATTAAGGAAATAAACAGTTTGGGTATATGTGGTTTAAACATGATTCTTACATCTATAGAAGAACACTACTGGCATTTTCATTATTATTGAAAGTTACAAAGATTTTCACTGCCAATTTCATTACTATTGAAAGTTACAAAGATTTGCATACATAATTGGTAGATACAACTGAGATAAAAATACCTTTTTTACACACAACATTACAACATGTACAAGTGGTCCCACCCCACCTATGTATTGGGCCCTAGCCAGTAATCTAGGTAGAACTGACTTCTAATCTTTGTGGACATCCTTCCATTAAACCATGTTGATTGTCGATCACTTATAGTAAATGCATCCTACCACTGACTTCTGATGAATAGTGAATAAGTTTCCCAATATGTAACATCCTGAAAAAACATATGGATTTCATTTCCCACTAGCCCATAAGCAAAAAACTTACATAAAACCATCAATAAAAACATATGTATTAACTTTTGTTGCATCTATTGTTGAACAGACCATTGCACACAACCATTTGAAATATAATCTTTCAAAACAGTCTGCTTTCATTGAATATTTTCAATGAAATTGTCTGAACCTCAAGGCTGAGGTAACTTCTAAAGTTTCTACCTTCGGTCATCAAAATGTAACTTGAACAGAATCTGCATTCCTATCAACCCCTAACTTGAATTTTACTTCAAGGAATCTATGGAAACTCTCCAAAACTTTGAAAAAACTATTAATCCCTCACTTCTAAATCACAAAAATTCTCCATCTTCTTATTCTGTTTAGACAAGCCCCACTGAGATACAGAGTTGCTATATACTTTCTTGGACTAACACCTTGGTGAACATGTCCATTGGATTCTTCTTCCTGATTATGTTTTGAAATACCAATTTCTTATCCTCTATAATGTTTTATATGAAATTTTATTTTAGGTCAATCTGTTTCATCCATGATTGAAACACTATATTCTAATCCAAATTTATTGCACTCTAATTAGCATAGAATGACACTCCACCCTCTTTAGTCCTAATTTCCTTTAACAAGTGAATAAACTAAACCAATTCTTTCCCTGCTTCTTTTGTTTCCACATAAACAACTTCCATTGTGGAAAAAGTGAAAACTAGTTACAGATGAAATTTCTATATAATTATCATTCCTCCATAGGTGAACAAAAAACTAGGGATACTTTTTCAAGCATCTAAGTACCTAGACAATTCAAAATCAACGTAACCCAACAATGGATTGTTCATCCTAAAGAAAAGAGTTGTACCTTTTGATCCTTTCAAATATCGAATGGTCCACTTCACAACCTCCCAACGCTCCTCTAAATTTAGCATGAAAAGACTCCAACTATAAAATAAATGTATGGTCAAGTACATATCATGGTTTATTATAGGCTTATTACCACTGATGAAAATGGAACTTTTTATTGGTAAGGGAGGCTGGAAGAACCAATAAAAATAATGGATGGTTAAACCTTGTGTTCACCAAAAATTTGTATCCACTGGTAGTTCAACACTATGTAAAACCAACTACCAACACTTTTCATATTATCTTAAAGCACTATAATTAAGAATTCACGTTTCACCCTAATCAATAAATCAATGATAAGTCACCTACATACTCTAAACTCAAATTAAGACAAAAGATAATAAGAAAAAGTAAACTGAACATGCAAGTTTTTCATGGTTTGAACTTCCTTCTTAAGTCTATAGGAAGACACTTAAAACTCTTCATATTATTGAAATTACAATAATTAAAAACACTATAGTTAAGGAGAAAGTGTTACACTTTTTTAGTTCATTTCAGTACACATCAGCAACTGGTACCACCTCTATTTTATAGAGGTACATTGTTGTTCAAACAGGCTACAACGCCATTCGACATTTACAATCAACCATATGTTGAATTTATCATTCAACTAAGGCTTCCATATACTCAACCATTATAGTCAGTTGACTGTTCAACAAGCCCAAGGACCAATCTACAAAACCATTGTATGTTCACCAACCTTCAGTGATCATACCCTCACACTGAAGTTTCCTTATTCCATTACTATGAAAAGAACAAAGTTAACTACCAGAGTTTGAGCTTAAAATGAGTGAACTTATAGTGACTTGAAGAATCCTCATGATCCCAAAAATATCACACTTGAATATTATTCGAGGAGCCCCTTCAGTATCCTATACGACTTTGTGAAAACAAACTCTTCTTTCTAAGATCATTACAGTGTTCTCCATCCTCCTCCCATTTAGCTGAGTCCCACTGAGTAACAGTTTTACCCCATAATCTCTTAGATCATGAACATATCAGCCACATTTTTATTCCCTATGATCATTCATAGATCTAACACCTCTTTCTCTAGCATATTTTGGATGAAATTGAATTTCATGTCAATGTGTTTCATTCTCGCATGAAATTTCAAATTCTTGTCAAGGTGGGTAGCACTCTTATTGTCATAGAATAACATTCCTCCTTATGATGTTTTACCAAGATCCTCTAGGAATCAATTTAACTATACAGACTCCTTTATAGCCTCTGTAGCTACTACAAACTCTACTTCTAACATATACAAAGTCAACATAAACTGTATCCATGAAATCCACCTATTTTTTGTTCCACTAAAAGTAAACACAAAACATGTTGTGATTTTTTGAGTGTCAGAATCACCAGAAAAATATGCATCAATAAATCCTTGAAAGAGGATCATATTTCCTAAAGAACAATGATGTATCTATAGATCCCTTTAAGTATCAGATGATCCATTTCAAAACTTCTCAGTGATTCTTTCCAAGGTTATACATAATCGAATCACTACTACCACTATAAAGGTAATGTCTGGTCATATACAAATCATCACATACATAAATCTTCCAATAACTGAAGCATAAGACACTTTTTCAATGAATCAAACCTCATATTCCATTGAAGGTAATTACTCCTTGGATAACTTGAATTGACCAGCGAGGGGGGTTCTGAAATATTTACGTCCGACCATCCTAAACTTCTCGATGATCTTCTATATGTATTCTTTTTGGGATAACACTAGAGTAGTAGATTTATGATCCCTATCTATTCTCATCTGAATTTTTTTCTTGGCTTGAAAAAGATCCTTCATTTCAAATATTCTAGAAAACTTACTCTTTGGATCCTAAATCCATTGAATCTTCAGACCCATCAGCAATATTTCATCTACATAGGGTGAGATTAAAATGTAAGTTCCATCATTCCACAACTTATGATAACATCAATCATTAGATTTACTCCTCATGAAACCTTCATTAGTTATGAAAGAATAAAACTTCTTGTTCTACCATCAAGGTTCATATTTCAAGACATAGAGGCTTCATTTCAACATAAAAACTAGGCCCTTTTTATGATGATCTTCAATATCCTTGGGTTTTTTAATATAGATATCTTAGTCTAAATCACTATGAATAAAAAAAATATTCATATACATCTTCTCTAAGTGTAAACCATCATATGCAACAATATTTACCATTGTTCAAATGATAGTATTCTTGACTATTGGTGATTTGTTTATAGAAATTGATTCATTTTTTGGAATCCTTTCATCACAAACCATGTTTTGTGTCTTTTAAGTCCATCATATTATTCTTTAAAATGGTAGACACATTAGTTCTCTAGTTTTCATTTCCCCTTTGGTGCTTCTATCAGCTCCCAAGTTTCATTGAAATTTAAGGAATTAATCTCTTCCTGAATGGTTAACTCTCACTTCTTCAAGATACTGAGAGGTGCTTCCTCTTCTAGAAATTCAGGTTATTCAGTATTCATTAAGAGTAAGAAGTTCATTTTGATCCTGTAATGTTGTACCGGTCATCTGACTCTAGAAGATCTTCTCAAAGAAGTTTCTTCACTCTCTCTAACTTTAGTTTCTGGTGCTTGAACTTCCGGTTCTCCTGTAATTAATTTCTCTATTACTATAGCTTTACCTTGAACTTCTACAGTTCTTTAGATTTCAGGAACAACTACCATTTGTTGAATTTTTGGTGTATTTTTACTGATATCTGGTATCACCGATATTTATAAATTACCAGTAATTTTATCCATATCAACTTATACTTTATAATTTGATCACTTTACCTCAACTTATGATTCATCCAAGTTCATGTCATTCCATATAATCTTTTTTATAAATATTACATCCTGAATTATAATGATTTTGTGTGGATCATTACTCCGCATTCGATAGTCAAACTCTTCATTTTCATAGCCTACAAGAAAACATGATTTGGATATTACCTCCAACTCATCTCTATCATTTTAATCAATAAGAGAATAAGCAATTCAATCAAATATTTTGAGGTGAGATACTTCTGTTATTTTATTGGTCCATAACTCTTCTAGTAGAATTTGTCCCACTGCATAGGCTATACTTTTATTGACCAAGTATGTTGTCATGTTAACCACTTCTTCCCAGATGGTCTTGATCATCTTAGAGCACACACACATGCATCTATCCTTTTATGTCAAATTTAATTTCATCCTATCTACCACTTCATTTAGTTGTGGAGTTTCCGGAATTGTTCACTCAAGCTTTATTCCCTTCTTCTGATAAAAGTTCTAAAAATTGATATTTTTGTATTCACCACCATTATTGGATAGAATACTTTTCAACTTTTTACCACTTTCCAACTCCACTATGTCTTTATACTATACAAAGGAATCAAACATATCATATTTATGTTTAAGAAAATAAAATCATACCTTTCTTGTGGTGTTTACAATGAATGTGACAAAGTAATGTGATCCTCTAAGGGATAGAACTGAGGCAGGTCCCTAGAAATCCATGTGAACTAGATCTAGCTTTTAGGCTCTAATATTCCATTCATTAAAGTTAAATGAAACTCTCTTTTGATTTCCAAGTACAAAACTCTCACAACTTCCAATAGTTGTGTGATTGTGCTTAAAAATGGCCTTCTCGATTAAAACCTTTATGTTTTTCTCATTGAGGTGACCAAGTCTCCAATGTCATAACTCCAAATTTTCAGAAACTAAAATTATGACCATTGCACTCCCATCTAAACTTTAAGTCAGATAATAGGGACCTATCTTTAACTTCTTGTTCCACCACCATAGATCCCTGAGTCACTTTGCAGACTCCATTATTGAAAGTTGTACTTAAGCCTTCATCATTTAACTACACCACTAAAATGAGATTCCTATGGAGACCTAGTATGTGGCTCACTCCATTCACCTGAAGAATACACATGTTCTACATTTGGAGATTTATATCTCTATTTCTAATCACATCCAAAGATTCATCATATTCCAGATGAACTTTCCCAAAGCTTCCGGATACATATCTAGACATGCATCTATGATCATACATTGAGTGAAAGGATTCACTAGAGTCAACTACCTATTATTCCACCAAATTATGAACTATAATTAGTATATTATCATATACATATATTGAATTAATGGAATTTTAACTTTTGAAAATAGTTATTTCAGTTCCTTCCTTACGACTTTGATAATTACTACAGAAATTCCCTCACTTACTATAATACCAGTAGGGATGTTTTGGACCAGATAACTTTCCACAACTCTTCTATTTAGGTTTTATTTCTATTTTCAATGATTATTTCGATAAGGTGATTGTCCCCTACCTGTAGTATTCAATGAACCATTAAAAGGTACTTGGACCTCATTTTTCTTGATTGAGGATCAAATTACAAACAATAAAAAACACCAGATCAATATTTCTATAGGAATTACTTACAATTGTAACCATATCATACTAAGATTCTGGTAAAGATAAAAGTAGTAGAATAACCCAAACATCATCCACAAAAGACACTTTCATTGATTTGAGATGACTTATAATTATGTTGAAGTTGTTCACATGATAAGTTGTTGATCATCCTTCTAATAACCTTAATCTAAGAAAACACCTTATCATGAATACTTTATTTAAGGATAGTAGTTTTTCATACATGCTCGATAGGGCTAAAATAAGTGTATATATGATCTTCTTCTTACAGATATTGAAGGGAACATTTCATGCCAACATAATCCTCACCAAGCCTAAAGCTTTTTTGTATAAACTTTCCCATTCTCCTTTCCCCATATTGTCAGTTTTTTCACCCAATAGAAGTTTGAGATCCTTCTGAATGAGATAATATTCTATCTACATCTTCCATAAGTCTTAGTTGGTTCTGTTGAATATACTAATTTGACCCTTACATTATTTCATTGTAATATCACCTAAGGAAAATATTTACAATTAAAAATCAATATGACTCTAAGATAGGTAATAAATTTACCTGAGTTTCCAAGTGTGACCAACCAACCATTAATACCACATGTTGATAAGGAAGGCTATAAGAACCGATGAAAACACTAGATGGTTGAACCTTGAGTTCATCAAAAATTTGTATCCATGAGTAGTTCAACATTGTGTAAAAAAAATTATCAAAACTTCTCATTTTGTCTTAGAGATTAAAAATTAGAAATTTATGATGCATTATCATTGCCTATTCAAAGAAAAGTCACTCACACACTCTAAACTCAAAGAAAAATAAATAGATTAAGAAAAGGTAAACTGAACACACAAGTTTTACGTGGTTCATAATTTCATCCTATGGCCACAAGAGAGCACTGTAAACTCTTCATATTAACAAAATTATAAGAATTACAAACACTATAGCCAAGTAACCAGTGTTGAACTTTTTTCATAGTTCAATATAGTACACATTAGTAGCTGGTACCACCTCCCTTTTATAGAGGTAATTTGCAGATAAAATAGGTTTCATCATCATCCAACATTTGCAGTCAATCATCTGTTGACTTAAAAATTCAAATAAGTCTTCCAACGAACCGACCTTTATGGTTGGATGACTATTAAAAAGGACCAATGACCGATTTTTATACCCATGAAAGTTATCTAACTTCCAGTGAGCATACTTGCATGCTAAATGTTCTTGACCAAAGTGAACTACCAGAGTTTGAATTTATGGTGTGTGAACTTATAGTAACTTGAAGAAACTTCATGATATGAACACATTTTCCATGTAATAGACCTCATCATCTATTTTTTCCACCTTAGTAAATTTGAAGTGTTTGTCTAATGGAGTTGATATCGACTTACATCTAAACATGATGAATTTCTTGATTATATTTATAATACAATACTTTTGATATATAACCAAAGTCTTGGATTTCTCATATCTACAAATATTCATTCCCAATATTTTCTTAACATAAATGAGATATTTAATGTTGAATCTTCTAGAAAAATCACACTTCAACTCTTAAATCCTCGTAATTCCTAGACCAGCTAGAAAAATGTCATCCACATACAAAATAAGAATGATGAAACATACATATTCCCACCCTTCTTATAGCAGTAGTGATCTGTGTTGCATCGAGTTAATCCTTTATTAGTCTTGAAAGCATATGATTTTAGATTCCACTTTCCATATTTCAATCCATAAAGACTCCTCTTCAACTTACATACCAAGTCCCCATTCCAATTTTCCGTGAAACCCACTGGTTTATTCATGTAAATATATTCCTGTAAGTCACCATAAAGAATGGATTTATTTACATCTAGCTACTCTTAGTGCAAATTATTGGTAGTAATCATGATCAAAACTATCTAAATTATAACATGATTAACTATTGGTGAAGAAATTTTTGATTAGTCGATCTATTTTACTCAAATACATTCACCACCAATCATTTCTTATACCACTTTCTACCATCAACATCCCCCTTCAATTAGAAACCCTAATTATTCTCTAGTTCTTTTTTCACCTATGGTAACTCAGTCAACTCCCATTTTATATTGGAATATAATGAATGAAATTATTATTCCATCATTGACTCTAAATTTATGGATTCACTAAGAGTGATAACCTCTTCTAAGATTTTAGTTTCTCCACCATACGTTAGAAGTAATAAATTCATGTCAGCTCCAAACCATTGAACTGGTTTCTTGAATATGGAACATCTTTTCAATTCAACTTGCAGATCATCTCCTTCTAAAAAGGTAGTTAAACTTTAGAGTCCACTCAGACTTGTTCAATCTTGGTAAACCCGGATCACAAACTCAACTCACAGAAATGTAAGAGTCTACTTCAACGCAATCTAGCACCCCCATATGAAACTCCCTTACAACATGAAGGTTCAATCTCACCTGAAAATGTTTTTTTTATTTTAACTTGCTCTTGTAATTGATATTAAATAGTACTATTTAGAAATAAGGTAGCCAATAGTTCCAAAAATAATGGATTGATGATTTTTTCAGATGTTGGTGATGAATGGTGTAGAAATGGAGATGGGGTAGTCCAGATAAAAAGGAATATGGGGTAGCCAAAGGGTTCAAAGAATAGAAAGAAGGTGGATGATAGTTCAAAAGATCATGGATTGATGATTTTTGTGGCTGTTGGTGATGAATGTGGTGGAAATAGAGATAGTGCAGTCCAAATTAAGAGGAAGCAGGGCCAGCCAAAGGGTTCAAAGAATAAAAAGAGGGTGGTTGATAGCTCAAAAAATCATGGATTGATTATTGTTGAATATATTAGTGATGAAAGGGGTGGGGATGAGACAACTGATAAAATAAACGAGCATGGATTATTTGAGGATTCAATTAATAAGGAAAGAAATCATGTGAAGAATGAAAGCAAGGAATCATCTATTATGGATGCTAGTGTCAATGGGATTACACCCAAAATGATATCTCCTCATGTTAGCATTGAACATAGGAATGGAAATGTGATTGTTATGTACAATTTTGAATAGGATTGGAAAGAATATTGGAAGAACAATAAGTTTGATGTTGGAAATGATATTTACAATATCCTAATAGATGGTGATGGAAGTAGAAATATTAAGGGGAATGGGAATTCATATTTCAAACATAAACAAGGGAGTTCTTAAGGAGTAAAAGAACAATTCTACAAAATCAGGATGGTGAGGAAAAAGCGGTGAGGGAGATGGAACTGCACCTTAGAATCATAATTAGATCCATCCAAAGGGTTCAATGAAGAAATTAGTTCTTACCAGAAAAGTCCTAAATAAATTCTCAATGCCAAATCATCATAATCATTCATCTATTATTAAAGCCAAAGAAATTCTGATAGAGGATGAAAAATTCCTAGTTGAGAATTCAAAAAATAATGTTGATATCAAAATAAATGGAGTATTTGATGAATCTAAAAATATTCCAAATTTTCCCAGAGGAAGATAAAAGAAGAAAAGAAACCGTCGGAGGAAATCTAGTGATACAAGGGAAAGAGAGGCCACCTATTTTGAGGGTAGTGCTTTTAAATCCTTCCATTCAAGAAATTGTGAAACATGCAATAAATGATGTGTAAGAAATATAGGATAAAAAAAATCAGAAACTAGAAAAGAAGAAGATAAATTACTTACAGAACACTCAATATTACAGCAAACAAAGTTGTAATGATTTCACCACCATGGGCCTTATCATGAAAAACCATAAACCATCCAACCCAATGTTGAAAAACACATAAATTTTTTTAAACCCATAAGTGAATCCAAGTCCAAGTCCTTGAACAAGATGAATCAATATACCATATCTGAGAGTTTCTTGTAATGAAGTTGCATACAAGTATTTTTCCAATGTTTCATTTGTAAATCCATATAGGGTCCTAACATAAGAGACAACCTACAGATATTAAAGACATAAGTTTGCACTGTGAAAGTTCTAATAATGAATAAATTCACTTAAAAAAATACAATACAATGCATGGAGAAAATAAAGTCACAAATGACCAAGAATCAAGTAGGATGTGATAGGATAACCAAATCGATTAGAAGGTTTTTAGAAACATCTAGGTTTCTGGGTAATTCTTTAACTAAAAAAATGTCAAGCAATAACACGTTCAACTAGATTCAATGGAGGGGATGGGACTTAATCACATACTGAGAGAAGTATATAGATACATGGAGGAGGTTGATTTCGGGGTGTTTTTTATAGAGCTCATTGAGTCTATGAAGAGGGAAACACTTCTAGAGGAGAAAAGATGTTGGTGCGAGTGAGGAAGTGTGGAGCGGAGGAACCTTGGGCAGTCCAATGTGAGCCGTGTCTGATTTACTTAAATAGACCTACAATGTTTTATTTAAAAAACACAAAATAACCACACTCATTTAACACGGTGACTCTATGTGTGTTAATGAGTCTATATCGAGTCTTTTTTTTATATGATTTTTCTGAAAAGCGATTATTCATGCGAGTTGAATCCAGATGGATATGTAACTCTTTAAACTTGTGAGATTCAAAAAACTTCCACGCAAGTTTGATTACATTTCCTTCTAGTACTACAAATTTTAGTGCTCGATTTTATAGATCCCTAACTTATAGAGCTTTACTTTGGGCCTTAGTAGTCCTAGAGCATTCAAGTATATCTTCTGCTCATCTATCTATTGAACTCTTAGTGCTTCCATCTGAAATATCTAAAATTTGTGTTCTTCTAGTACTCCTACTCAGATAAACATAGAATTTGTTAGTTTATTATTTGTTTACAACATCCTTCTCAATTAATTTCTCATATTTCCACAAGAAATTATCATTAAAGAGAACACCCCGACTTCTAACCACTTTTCGTTTGTTATCATCCCGCATTCATAATCCAAAATTTTCATCAGTGTACCCTATAAAGAAACATGGATTGGAATTTTCCTCAAGTTTTCCTCTATCCTTGGAATAAGAATGGACAAAATAAATACTTCTAAAACTTTTGAGGTGGCTAACTTCTGTAGGTATACCAAACCATAAGTACTGTATAATTTCTTTTCCCAATGGAGTGGACAAGATTTTGTTAACCGATTATGTTTTCTTATTCACTGCTTGTGCCCAAATTGACTTAGTCATTCCTAAGTATACCCTCATAATTTGTGACTTGTCTATCAATGTCTAATTTATTCACTCTTTCACACCATTCAACTATGGTGTACTAGGCACAATCTTCTCCAACCTGATCCCCTTATTTAGACAGAAGTTATGAAATTCCCTTATAATGTACTAACCACTATCATGGGATCTTAGACATTTTAACTTCCTACAAGTTTACCTTTCCACCATTTCCTTCCACTAAAAAAATTCTCCGAATACATCATACTTTTTTTTAGAAAGTAAACTCAGACTTTTCTTATGGAATCATCAATGAGAGTAAACTAGTAAAGGTATCCTTCATTAAATTAGACAGATTATGGTCCTTAAACGTCAGAGTGAACATAATATAACTTCTAAGATCTAGGTTTCCTATCATCTAGGTTAAATACCAACCTATTCTACTACCCAAGAACATAGATCACACAAATTTCAAACTTTGTGTGATCGAGATTTAGCATGCCTTTTTTCATTTCTTATTTTCTTTCACTAATTGAATAAGTTTTATTCGATCCTAAGAAACCCATCAATGGTATTAGAGAAATTTTAGTCTTGAATTGACTCATGAAATCATGTTTAAAATATAAGAAAATGGATATCATATTTGATATAATTAAATAAATATATATTTCCCTTTGAAAAATGATATTTTATTTGATATCATCAAATATGATACATATTTTGAACCGTGTCTTATAATACTATAACAAACATCATAATATATGACAGGGTTGTATTGTATGATATATCCTATCGTTGCGGCCATGGGTCCTGTTCTTTAGTTTCATTATATCGTAATGTAAGATATACATTAAATATAAAATAAATAACAACAATAACAATATTTATGTTTTGTGAAATCAAGAATTGTATCTTCAATATGATATCAATGCCTATCATAAAACTTGATATCCAGTAAACCAAATATATTTCTACCCCATGAATCACCTATAATAAAATATGATATAGGCATATGACTGAATCAGGGATTATGATATAGAATATACCATCAAATATGATATAAGGAAAATTTTGATTTTCATAGTTTTTTAATTATGAATTGATTTAGATAATTTATAAATTATAGAAAAAGGAATTTTGGAACAGTTATTTAATTTATAAAATGTTTATAAATTATTTAATTATAAAGTGTTTATAATTAATTTTTTTTTCAAACATTTAATAAATAAATACCTTTAATATTAGTTTTTAATATCCAATACCTTTAATCCACATGGAATGAATTATAATTTTTATTTAAAGCGTTAATATATAAATTATAAGAAAATTTATTAATTGTTCATAAATTACAAAATAAGAAAAAATATAAAGAACTTTATATTAAATTATGAATTGTCTATAATTATTAATTTGAAATGTTTAGATTAAATGCATTATTTGTAAAAAATATTTTAATTATATCAAAATGAGTTTTGATGATTTATAAGATCATGGTTCAAATAATATTAAATATATGAATTTTTATTATGTAAAATGTTTAAGTAATAAATATAAATTGTTCGTATGAAATATAGAATGTTTATATTTTAACGAAATATTTTATATTTAGAAATTCCATATAAAAAATGATATAAATAACTTCATATTGAAATAAATATAAAGTGTATATTTATTTAATTATGGAATTTCCATAATATTTGTTCAATTATAAATTATTTATAATTGTTTATTTATAAATTGTTCACAAATATTTATCTCATATCAAAATTTATGTAGTGTTCATTGATTTTATATTATTATCTATTTTATTCATGAATATAAATGGTATATTATGAATAGATGTATAGTTTAGTTTAAATGTTCTTAAAATGATTCTATAAATTATCATACTTGCATTTAATGAGTTACATGCTAGGTTTGATAATAGATTTAGTTTTCTTCTACCTTGACTTTGTCTTGTATGTGGGTTATGCGCTTAAATTTGAAAGTTAGTTATAATTTATACATATTAGGTGTTAGAATTATGATGTAATTGAGGTCTATCTTGAGTATTGAACTGTGGGTAGTGGGGATTAGGGTCAAATAACTTACCGACCTAGGGATTTATGCACTATCTAAAACAGTGTGGGTTAGTTATCTATCACTTCATGCTTACTACTGTGAATATTTTTTGGTTTTATATGATTTTAATCCTTTATATAAAAGGGTTTTATGTACCTTATATATATGATGCATTTGAATATGTTTCAATACAATTGGATTTTAATTTGGGTCAGTAATAAAATGTGTAAATATTTAGAAATCACTATGGTTTTAACATATTTATTTCATGGATGGAATAGGGAATAAAAAAATAAATTATTAAAAGCATGCATGCATTCACCGATTTTATTTTTTCCATAATGTTCAATATTAATAAATTCCTTTATATAACACCATATTAAAGCTTGAAAAAGTTCATATAAATTCAATATTAAAGATATAAAACCCTTTTATATGGAATCATGAGGCAAAACCATTACAATAGTTTCTTAATGCTTCCTCTTCTTCCCAAAACATTTCCTCAAGCCTTGAAACCCATGTGTTGAATCTTTCACGTTTCTTCAATCCTTTCCTACCTTTGAACCCATACTTTTAATATCGTGATTCTTTTTTATTATCCTTATTCAACATACACTTATCCCCTTTCCCACCCAAATGATCATCAACACCCACATGTGGAAACCCCTTCATCGAACCCATAAATGCATTCCCATCTTCAAATGGAAAGTAACCCCCTTCTAGAAAACCCATTATTTTTTCCTTTTCTTCCTCCACCCATTTATAGACTCATACATTTATTTCATAATATATAACATCCTCTTTAATTTTTTTCACTTGAACCTCTTTAACTATCAACACCATCTCTATAAAGTAATAGGGGTGGAGAAACAAAATCCCCATTGACTTAACATTTCATACCCCTCCTTCAACCACATGAGCAATTATTTATATAAAGTGAGTTCTCATGTGATATCATCATTTCTTTCCACTCCTTCATATCCCTTGAAATCAATGGAGAGTTTGAGGATCCAATTCAAATTCTTTGGGAATATAATGTCATCAAGTTTCTCAAGCATGTTTTCATTTTTATAGATATCCTTATTCGATGGTTCTGTGAGCTTCACCTCATCATCTTCTTTTAAACTTGACTTGGATTCAATTTTTGATGCTCCTTCATTAAAAAAATCCATTTCATTATCATTGGTTCTTTCCTTTAGTTATTATGATAACACTATATGGATTTCCATTTATGGAACCAATGAAAGATGGACTCTAAAATTAAAAATTAAATGTACTAGAATGATGAATCACAAGCCCCAAACCCAATGAGGTGAAGTAATGATAATGTTATGGGTTTATTCAGGTTATTCAACACAGTAATATCCCCAATGATGATGATAGATTGTGTGAGAGGCTAGCTAAAATCTATCATTCTCCCACAACATGAGATTTTATAACCCTATTATAGAAAATTTTGATAGTGCTCATCAAAATAATGAGGTTTAATCGAGGGTGAAGAGATCCTAGAAGCATGCATACATGTAAAAGGAATGCATGAGATAAACTTGGTGAAATAATAAAAACCCTTATAATTACCAAGTGTCATATTCCTTCTAAAGAAAACATATGTCAAGACCTCAATCATCCATCCAAGTAGGTTCATGATAAATTTGTGTGCCAATGGATTATCTTATGTAAGGCATGGTGGAAATGGAAAACCCTAAGAGTTAGGTGATAAAATATTGCTATAAGATTTGGGTCACATTTTATTGGGAAACCCTATGATATAGGATTCTAGAGGAATATAATTAAATTTATATATATGATGGATTTGGTAAAATATTTATCTACTCAACTATCCAAGAGTAAAATATGATATGATTGACATGATATCTACATATATTGTTATTTATGAGAGGAATACTATATTGGAATTAAAATATAGTGAAAAATGGATCTTATACAACTAATTGGTATAAATATGACGTAAAAACTATATGTAAATGATGTTTATTAGTTTATATCCTAGTGGACAATATGGGCATGTTTTATTATAAGACATACATGAAACTAAGGAATATCATATGCCTTGGTATGGAATATTGCAAGGTGTGATATAAGGATATCTCACCATTTCCTTTATTCATATCACAAGTCTCGTGATATGTAGCTATTTTTGTTGGAACCACTTTGTGTATAAGGTTGTATTTGTTGTCAATAGTTGTCAATGCAGATCAAAATGAAGGAGATCATGAAGTACTCCGATGAAGTAGAGGAGTGGTGATTCAGACGATTGTTGTACTGATCGGAAGTTCAAAGAACACGTGTCAAAGGTGATACATTGTTTACAACAATGCAGAATGTGAGGTATAATCCATCCAAGGTATAATCCATCCAAGGATGATCAAAGAAGAATGAGGTTTTTGGATGAAGTCCATGCAATTAATCATGATTGCATGAGAACCATGCAAGAGACTTCCTGACGAATTGAATCGGTTTGCATGAAGTACATCATACCAGTTGATGAAGAAGACAATGTGCAATGATTGGACTTCTGAGATAGTCATGAACATCACATTGTCATAGAAGATGATGATGCTAAAGCTGTTCCTTCAAAGACTACATATCACAATAGTGGAGGTTGTGATAAAAGCAGAAGAGTTGTTGAAGTATACAGATCACCAAGATGAAGCGCTGTTGAGGTGATCGTCCTTGTCGACAAAGCAAACAAACGACATACAAATTTGTTGGGAAAAGAGTTTCTATGGAGGCAGGTCGAGTTCGAGGACTGTGGAATAATGATCCATGTTTTTATTCAAGGAACGTCGACAAAGGAATGGATGATCTGGAGGCGGCTAAAAGAGCAGATACAAGGTGGCGCCGTTTTCCAGTGTTTGCCAAATTTTTGGGCCTCAAAATCAGAAATTGAAGACATAGATTGTCTGCAAAAGGTAGTGCGCGCAAAGCGGAAGTGGTGCGCGAAATATAAGAGGGTTGCGCGAAATACTTAAGTTGGGCGCGGAAAACAGCGGGATGCGCGAAATAGTTTTTCGCGCAAATAATGTTTCAGAATCAGAACGCTGAAAAATGGTAAAGGCATGGGCTGCGCGAAAAACCAGAGCTGTGCGCGGAAAAATGGGAATGTGCGCGAAAAATGTTGTGCGCAGACTAGCTGGGTGAATTTTTCGCGCAATCAGCGTATCGAATCGGAAATACAGAAAATCGGCAAAGGCAAGAGGCGCGCGAAAAATCAGAGATGTTCGCACCATGTGCGCGGAAAAATCAAACTTCTGCGCGTAAAGTTGGTTGTGCGCGAAATGTGGGTTTGAAGTTTTACGCGCACGAGAGGATTCATGTTCTAAATGATGATAAATAGAGAAGTAATAAGATGCGCGAAAAACCAAGGTGTTGCGCGAGATTAAAAGGAAGATGCGCGTAATTCACAGAACTGAGAGACAGTTTTACGCGCAAGAAGGGGGGTTTTACGCGCAGGATAAAAAACGTCTATAAATATGAGGTGAACCCCTCTCATTGAAGGAGGCTCGACACTTAGACAAATCTTGAGCTCCGGCGCACGGAAAAATTAAGGTCCAGAGGGTTGCGCGAAAAAGAAGGCGTTGCGCGAAAAAGGGAAGTTTTGCGCGAAAAAGAAGAGTTGCGCGAAAAGCCTTTTACGCGACAAAAGTTATTTTTACGCGCAAGGTTTGAATTTTACGCGCAAGCCCCCGGGAAGGGTGCGCGGAAAATTTGGGGGTCCCGCAAGCTTTTTGACAGGTGCTTAGCACTCTCAAACCTGCTTTGCGAAGAGAAGAAGAACGATCGTGCAACCAAAATCTGATCTGCACAGAGAGAGAAATATATCGATACACTCAGGTTTCAGAATTGGGAATTGAAGGAAGAGAAGGAGATTTAGTGCATTCAGGTATTGCACTGAAGTAGAAGATTGATTTCAAAAGAGCATCAACTCAGGACTCTGATGCAAGCAAAGTCTCATGCTGAACAGGAGACAAAGACTTCAATGCATATCTATTGAAAAGACCTTCACGTCTATAAACTGAGTGAGACTTCACTAACGGCAGTGAGCCAGGGGGAGTCAACGGGAGTGACCCGAGGGACGCAGTGAGCTATCCCTAAGAAATTGTAAAGGCAGTGAGCCTGGGACAGAGTGTCTGTACCCGAACATTTGTATCCGCAGCTAGTGAAGCATAGTGGATTTAGGTACGACCGGCAACCTGTCGGCGTATACTCCTTGGACGTAGCCCTCAGTGGTGAACCAAGTAAAAATAGCTGTGTCATCTGTCTCTGCATGTGAATGTTTAATTGCTGATCATATCCATCATACAGGTTTAAGTAGTTCCTACCAACGTGGGAACAAGATCCACAACTTTAAGAAGAAAAAGTTGCCACCCTGATTCACCCCTCCCCTCTCAGGGTGTCCCGGGGTCCTACAAGTGGTATCAGAGGGAAAGGTTTAACGTATGTTGGATATTCTCCAGTAATTCTATTGAGAAGAGGATTTGAGTTTCTTTCCTAAAGTCAACAATGAAGAGCAGTCTTGATAATGACGCAGTCACTTCTGAGCAGAAATCTATATCCACCAAGACTTTGACAAATAGGAAAAAGAAAGAGAATAAGATGATGAAGAAGTCCCCCACATCCAAAGAAGATGCAGTGTCTTGTTCTCCATGCCATTCCAATAATGAAGAAACATTAGGCATGGAAAGTATCAAGAAGGTGGCTCAGAACTCATCCAGAGGAAAGGATGATACCCCTAGTTCAAGCTTTCAGGAAAAACTCAGAACATATCTGCATGATATTCCAGAAGAAAGGGTTGCTATTATTTGTAGCCTATTCCAATCTATGCAGGTTGAGATAAATCGATTAGAAAGGGAAGCTGACAATATGGAAGAGGGGTTGGAACGAAAAGTTATGGAAAACATGAAGCTCACCAAACAGGTGAAAGTCTTTGAAGAAAACGAGGCAGTCAATAAGACTCTAAAAGAAAGGGTCCATGCACTTGAAGTTGAGCTAAAGAAGAGCAATGAAGTTAAGAATTTTTGTCTGGAAGAAACTTCCATTAAATTCAGGGAACTTGACTCTTTGTTACAAAACAAAGTTAAGATGCATGAAGATGAGGTTGAAAGGTTGAAGAAGACTTGTGAAGAGAAGATGATCACGATTGAAGATCAGAAGATCATCCTCAATATTGTGGGTCAAAAATTGGAAGCTCAGTTGACCAAGATTGAGAACACACATATTGAGACTTCACAAAAGAATGAAATGAGTGATGCTTGCACTCAATGTTCGTTGGAGGAGTCTAAAGCTAAAATGCCTCCAACATGTGATAAGAAGATTATGACCACTCTTGATTATCCACATCAAGAATCAGTTGCTGCTGGTACTCAATGCTCACTGGAGGATTTTATAAGACCTCCAACATGTGATAAGACGATCATGACTTCACTCTTTGATCTATCACAAGCAACTGAGAAAGTGAAGGTACCATCCAAGCCATCTTGCACTCATATTTCTAAATACACTCCTACAATCAGTGCAGGTGGGAAGAAAAGTTCTAAACAAGTATGGATGAGGAAAGGTGAGAAGAAGAAACCTACCACCATGGCTAGGGTGGATGGGAAGAAAAAGGAGGAAGTGGGTTCCTCAAATAGAGGACAAAAGATTAAGCAGATGGCCCAACAACTTAATACAGACGACACAAAGAAGAAAAGATTTGTGGGTCAATGTTGGTGCTGCAACAGATTTGGGCACTGTGCATTGGATTGTATTTATAATCCCTTACATGGAAAAGCACAGAGAATGCCTCTATCAAAGAGAAGGAAGCCAGAGAAAAAGAAGCAACATCAGCAGGTCCAGAAGCATCTGTTTACTGCAAACAGATTTGGAATTCTTGATAACATCTGTGATGTATGCAACGACAGCGGTCACAATGCAGACACATGTCCATATCAACATGCTTTCACTGTTGAAAAGAAAATAAGACCTCTGATGCCGTCAAAGAATGAAGCAGCTACCTTGGGGAGAAATCAGAAGAATGTTGTGAACACATCAAGTAGGGAAGCTGAGAAGACCCAGGATTTTAGATCCATGCAATTTAAGGGTCATTCATCCAAACAAAACACTAAGTGGGTTGAAACTCAGAAGAACCCATGTGGAAGACCCAAACCAGCTGCAAAAGTTCCCAATGACATGTTGGTCATCTGGCCAGAAGATTTAAATAGAATGAGGAAACTTGAAGCTGAAAAGGCCAAGGCTGGTGACAAAGGAAAAGGGAAACTTTCACATGATGAAGGCACAATGCAGGAGAGATTGAAAACAAAGGGAAATGCACGTGTCAAAGAAGTCCTGTGTGAGAGATGCAATAAATCTGGTCATATTGCAAAAGGTTGCCTAACCTTAATACCAGAGCAAGAAGCAGTCATTAAGAGGAGTAAGAAGTTATCATACATGTTAGCTGCTAAGCAGTACAATTCCTCACACAAAGTAGAAGAGAATGTGAAGAGATCCATGCCACACCAACTGATGTCAGAACATATGTTCAGAGGAGCAGGCATGAAGACTGGAGTGAACAGAGGAACTTGGTTGAGAAAAGAACCTCAACCAAGAAATTCTTCGTGATGAAGCAAGAATGAACCACCTTATTCCCATAATCATTTGTGTATTGTATTTGTGCTAATAATGCAGGGAATTGAAGGTGAAGCATGCTCTCAGTGGGAGAACCTGAGAAGTAGTGAATGCTGTCAGCTCTTGATAGCCAAGCTGAAGAAGTTTCCATCCTTAGTAGATTCTTCAATTGATATTCAAATATTATAATGATGAAGGATCACTCTTGATGAAGATGATGAGGAGTGTTTCCCTTGCGGGGGAGAAGAATGAAGAAGCTTCCATAATCACTGTTTCAATCAATATCAACTCCAGCTGGACTCAAAAGTAGTTGCTCTGTGAATTTCTTGAAGAACACACCAATGGAAAAGGTATGTCATTTCTCAATCACTATACCTTGGTTACTCAGATCAAATATTATTTTACAAAGGGGGAGTAACTGAATTGATCAGTGACATAAATAGAATGGAAGTGCCCCAAGGTCACTTATCCTCTCAATTGCACGTGAATGTTTTTGATCTCTTTGCTGAAGTGAGTGCAGGAGTTTCAGGTTGATTATTCTCTATCATAGTTGATCTTCTTCTACCTGGAATTAAAGTGGTAAACCCTTGAAGACAAGATACATGAGTTATCATCTAATGTTGGTATCATGATCTGTGGATAATGGACAGCCTTGTTGACTTAATCAAATCCTCTTGTTTTCTACATCGAGCATTGCTCAAGTAGACTTAGAGTGAAATGATTAATGAAACATTGCTTAAGTGTGGATTGATACCCTCCCTACCATGTGCTTTGTATTTCTTGTCAATAAGGGGGAGAGAAAGTGAAATGCAGAAGATTCTCATTTTGACATTGACAGATTCATTTCAGAAGATGTTTAAGGTATTGACAACAAAATACAAAGGGGGAGATTGTTGGAACCACTTTGTGTATAAGGTTGTATTTGTTGTCAATAGTTGTCAATGCAGATCAAAATGAAGGAGATCATGAAGTACTCCGATGAAGTAGAGGAGTGGTGATTCAGACGATTGTTGTACTGATCGGAAGTTCAAAGAACATGTGTCAAAGGTGATACATTGTTTACAACAATGCAGAATGTGAGGTATAATCCATCCAAGGTATAATCCATCCAAGGATGATCAAAGAAGAATGAGGTTTTTGGATGAAGTCCATGCAATTAATCATGATTGCATGAGAACCATGCAAGAGACTTCCTGACGAATTGAATCGGTTTGCATGAAGTACATCATACCAGTTGATGAAGAAGACAATGTGCAATGATTGGACTTCTGAGATAGTCATGAACATCACATTGTCATAGAAGATGATGATGCTAAAGCTGTTCCTTCAAAGACTACATATCACAATAGTGGAGGTTGTGATAAAAGCAGAAGAGTTGTTGAAGTATACAGATCACCAAGATGAAGCGCTGTTGAGGTGATCGTCCTTGTCGACAAAGCAAACAAACGACATACAAATTTGTTGGGAAAAGAGTTTCTATGGAGGCAGGTCGAGTTCGAGGACTGTGGAATAATGATCCATGTTTTTATTCAAGGAACGTCGACAAAGGAATGGATGATCTGGAGGCGGCTAAAAGAGCAGATACAAGGTGGCGCCGTTTTCCAGTGTTTGCCAAATTTTTGGGCCTCAAAATCAGAAATTGAAGACATAGATTGTCTGCAAAAGGTAGTGCGCGCAAAGCGGAAGTGGTGCGCGAAATATAAGAGGGTTGCGCGAAATACTTAAGTTGGGCGCGGAAAACAGCGGGATGCGCGAAATAGTTTTTCGCGCAAATAATGTTTCAGAATCAGAACGCTGAAAAATGGTAAAGGCATGGGCTGCGCGAAAAACCAGAGCTGTGCGCGGAAAAATGGGAATGTGCGCGAAAAATGTTGTGCGCAGACTAGCTGGGTGAATTTTTTGCGCAATCAGCGTATCGAATCGGAAATACAGAAAATCGGCAAAGGCAAGAGGCGCGCGAAAAATCAGAGATGTTCGCACCATGTGCGCGGAAAAATCAAACTTCTGCGCGTAAAGTTGGTTGTGCGCGAAATGTGGGTTTGAAGTTTTACGCGCACGAGAGGATTCATGTTCTAAATGATGATAAATAGAGAAGTAATAAGATGCGCGAAAAACCAAGGTGTTGCGCGAGATTAAAAGGAAGATGCGCGTAATTCACAGAACTGAGAGACAGTTTTACGCGCAAGAAGGGGGGTTTTACGCGCAGGATAAAAAACGTCTATAAATATGAGGTGAACCCCTCTCATTGAAGGAGGCTCGACACTTAGACAAATCTTGAGCTCCGGCGCACGGAAAAATTAAGGTCCAGAGGGTTGCGCGAAAAAGAAGGCGTTGCGCGAAAAAGGGAAGTTTTGCGCGAAAAAGAAGAGTTGCGCGAAAAGCCTTTTACGCGACAAAAGTTATTTTTACGCGCAAGGTTTGAATTTTACGCGCAAGCCCCCGGGAAGGGTGCGCGGAAAATTTGGGGGTCCCGCAAGCTTTTTGACAGGTGCTTAGCACTCTCAAACCTGCTTTGCGAAGAGAAGAAGAACGATCGTGCAACCAAAATCTGATCTGCACAGAGAGAGAAATATATCGATACACTCAGGTTTCAGAATTGGGAATTGAAGGAAGAGAAGGAGATTTAGTGCATTCAGGTATTGCACTGAAGTAGAAGATTGATTTCAAAAGAGCATCAACTCAGGACTCTGATGCAAGCAAAGTCTCATGCTGAACAGGAGACAAAGACTTCAATGCATATCTATTGAAAAGACCTTCACGTCTATAAACTGAGTGAGACTTCACTAACAGCAGTGAGCCAGGGGGAGTCAACGGGAGTGACCCGAGGGACGCAGTGAGCTATCCCTAAGAAATTGTAAAGGCAGTGAGCCTGGGACAGAGTGTCTGTACCCGAACATTTGTATCCGCAGCTAGTGAAGCATAGTGGATTTAGGTACGACCGGCAACCTGTCGGCGTATACTCCTTGGACGTAGCCCTCAGTGGTGAACCAAGTAAAAATAGCTGTGTCATCTGTCTCTGCATGTGAATGTTTAATTGCTGATCATATCCATCATACAGGTTTAAGTAGTTCCTACCAACGTGGGAACAAGATCCACAACTTTAAGAAGAAAAAGTTGCCACCCTGATTCACCCCTCCCCTCTCAGGGTGTCCCGGGGTCCTACAAGTGGTATCAGAGGGAAAGGTTTAACGTATGTTGGATATTCTCCAGTAATTCTATTGAGAAGAGGATTTGAGTTTCTTTCCTAAAGTCAACAATGAAGAGCAGTCTTGATAATGACGCAGTCACTTCTGAGCAGAAATCTATATCCACCAAGACTTTGACAAATAGGAAAAAGAAAGAGAATAAGATGATGAAGAAGTCCCCCACATCCAAAGAAGATGCAGTGTCTTGTTCTCCATGCCATTCCAATAATGAAGAAACATTAGGCATGGAAAGTATCAAGAAGGTGGCTCAGAACTCATCCAGAGGAAAGGATGATACCCCTAGTTCAAGCTTTCAGGAAAAACTCAGAACATATCTGCATGATATTCCAGAAGAAAGGGTTGCTATTATTTGTAGCCTATTCCAATCTATGCAGGTTGAGATAAATCGATTAGAAAGGGAAGCTGACAATATGGAAGAGGGGTTGGAACGAAAAGTTATGGAAAACATGAAGCTCACCAAACAGGTGAAAGTCTTTGAAGAAAACGAGGCAGTCAATAAGACTCTAAAAGAAAGGGTCCATGCACTTGAAGTTGAGCTAAAGAAGAGCAATGAAGTTAAGAATTTTTGTCTGGAAGAAACTTCCATTAAATTCAGGGAACTTGACTCTTTGTTACAAAACAAAGTTAAGATGCATGAAGATGAGGTTGAAAGGTTGAAGAAGACTTGTGAAGAGAAGATGATCACGATTGAAGATCAGAAGATCATCCTCAATATTGTGGGTCAAAAATTGGAAGCTCAGTTGACCAAGATTGAGAACACACATATTGAGACTTCACAAAAGAATGAAATGAGTGATGCTTGCACTCAATGTTCGTTGGAGGAGTCTAAAGCTAAAATGCCTCCAACATGTGATAAGAAGATTATGACCACTCTTGATTATCCACATCAAGAATCAGTTGCTGCTGGTACTCAATGATCACTGGAGGATTTTATAAGACCTCCAACATGTGATAAGACGATCATGACTTCACTCTTTGATCTATCACAAGCAACTGAGAAAGTGAAGGTACCATCCAAGCCATCTTGCACTCATATTTCTAAATACACTCCTACAATCAGTGCAGGTGGGAAGAAAAGTTCTAAACAAGTATGGATGAGGAAAGGTGAGAAGAAGAAACCTACCACCATGGCTAGGGTGGATGGGAAGAAAAAGGAGGAAGTGGGTTCCTCAAATAGAGGACAAAAGATTAAGCAGATGGCCCAACAACTTAATACAGACGACACAAAGAAGAAAAGATTTGTGGGTCAATGTTGGTGCTGCAACAGATTTGGGCACTGTGCATTGGATTGTATTTATAATCCCTTACATGGAAAAGCACAGAGAATGCCTCTATCAAAGAGAAGGAAGCCAGAGAAAAAGAAGCAACATCAGCAGGTCCAGAAGCATCTGTTTACTGCAAACAGATTTGGAATTCTTGATAACATCTGTGATGTATGCAACGACAGCGGTCACAATGCAGACACATGTCCATATCAACATGCTTTCACTGTTGAAAAGAAAAGAAGACCTCTGATGCCGTCAAAGAATGAAGCAGCTACCTTGGGGAGAAATCAGAAGAATGTTGTGAACACATCAAGTAGGGAAGCTGAGAAGACCCAGGATTTTAGATCCATGCAATTTAAGGGTCATTCATCCAAACAAAACACTAAGTGGGTTGAAACTCAGAAGAACCCATGTGGAAGACCCAAACCAGCTGCAAAAGTTCCCAATGATATGTTGGTCATCTGGCCAGAAGATTTAAATAGAATGAGGAAACTTGAAGCTGAAAAGGCCAAGGCTGGTGACAAAGGAAAAGGGAAACTTTCACATGATGAAGGCACAGTGCAGGAGAGATTGAAAACAAAGGGAAATGCACGTGTCAAAGAAGTCCTGTGTGAGAGATGCAATAAATCTGGTCATATTGCAAAAGGTTGCCTAACCTTAATACCAGAGCAAGAAGCAGTCATTAAGAGGAGTAAGAAGTTATCATACATGTTAGCTGCTAAGCAGTACAATTCCTCACACAAAGTAGAAGAGAATGTGAAGAGATCCATGCCACACCAACTGATGTCAGAACATATGTTCAGAGGAGCAGGCATGAAGACTGGAGTGAACAGAGGAACTTGGTTGAGAAAAGAACCTCAACCAAGAAATTCTTCTTGATGAAGCAAGAATGAACCACCTTATTCCCATAATCATTTGTGTATTGTATTTGTGCTAATAATGCAGGGAATTGAAGGTGAAGCATGCTCTCAGTGGGAGAACCTGAGAAGTAGTGAATGCTGTCAGCTCTTGATAGCCAAGCTGAAGAAGTTTCCATCCTTAGTAGATTCTTCAATTGATATTCAAATATTATAATGATGAAGGATCACTCTTGATGAAGATGATGAGGAGTGTTTCCCTTGCGGGGGAGAAGAATGAAGAAGCTTCCATAATCACTGTTTCAATCAATATCAACTCCAGCTGGACTCAAAAGTAGTTGCTCTGTGAATTTCTTGAAGAACACACCAATGGAAAAGGTATGTCATTTCTCAATCACTATCCCTTGGTTACTCAGATCAAATATTATTTTACAAAGGGGGAGTAACTGAATTGATCAGTGACATAAATAGAATGGAAGTGCCCCAAGGTCACTTATCCTCTCAATTGCACGTGAATGTTTTTGATCTCTTTGCTGAAGTGAGTGCAGGAGTTTCAGGTTGATTATTCTCTATCATAGTTGATCTTCTTCTACCTGGAATTAAAGTGGTAAACCCTTGAAGACAAGATACATGAGTTATCATCTAATGTTGGTATCATGATCTGTGGATAATGGACAGCCTTGTTGACTTAATCAAATCCTCTTGTTTTCTACATCGAGCATTGCTCAAGTAGACTTAGAGTGAAATGATTAATGAAACATTGCTTAAGTGTGGATTGATACCCTCCCTACCATGTGCTTTGTATTTCTTGTCAATAAGGGGGAGAGAAAGTGAAATGCAGAAGATTCTCATTTTGACATTGACAGATTCATTTCAGAAGATGTTTAAGGTATTGACAACAAAATACAAAGGGGGAGATTGTTGGAACCACTTTGTGTATAAGGTTGTATTTGTTGTCAATAGTTGTCAATGCAGATCAAAATGAAGGAGATCATGAAGTACTCCGATGAAGTAGAGGAGTGGTGATTCAGACGATTGTTGTACTGATCGGAAGTTCAAAGAACACGTGTCAAAGGTGATACATTGTTTACAACAATGCAGAATGTGAGGTATAATCCATCCAAGGTATAATCCATCCAAGGATGATCAAAGAAGAATGAGGTTTTTGGATGAAGTCCATGCAATTAATCATGATTGCATGAGAACCATGCAAGAGACTTCCTGACGAATTGAATCGGTTTGCATGAAGTACATCATACCAGTTGATGAAGAAGACAATGTGCAATGATTGGACTTCTGAGATAGTCATGAACATCACATTGTCATAGAAGATGATGATGCTAAAGCTGTTCCTTCAAAGACTACATATCACAATAGTGGAGGTTGTGATAAAAGCAGAAGAGTTGTTGAAGTATACAGATCACCAAGATGAAGCGCTGTTGAGGTGATCGTCCTTGTCGACAAAGCAAACAAACGACATACAAATTTGTTGGGAAAAGAGTTTCTATGGAGGCAGGTCGAGTTCGAGGACTGTGGAATAATGATCCATGTTTTTATTCAAGGAACGTCGACAAAGGAATGGATGATCTGGAGGCGGCTAAAAGAGCAGATACAAGGTGGCGCCGTTTTCCAGTGTTTGCCAAATTTTTGGGCCTCAAAATCAGAAATTGAAGACATAGATTGTCTGCAAAAGGTAGTGCGCGCAAAGCGGAAGTGGTGCGCGAAATATAAGAGGGTTGCGCGAAATACTTAAGTTGGGCGCGGAAAACAGCGGGATGCGCGAAATAGTTTTTCGCGCAAATAATGTTTCAGAATCAGAACGCTGAAAAATGGTAAAGGCATGGGCTGCGCGAAAAACCAGAGCTGTGCGCGGAAAAATGGGAATGTGCGCGAAAAATGTTGTGCGCAGACTAGCTGGGTGAATTTTTCGCGCAATCAGCGTATCGAATCGGAAATACAGAAAATCGGCAAAGGCAAGAGGCGCGCGAAAAATCAGAGATGTTCGCACCATGTGCGCGGAAAAATCAAACTTCTGCGCGTAAAGTTGGTTGTGCGCGAAATGTGGGTTTGAAGTTTTACGCGCACGAGAGGATTCATGTTCTAAATGATGATAAATAGAGAAGTAATAAGATGCGCGAAAAACCAAGGTGTTGCGCGAGATTAAAAGGAAGATGCGCGTAATTCACAGAACTGAGAGACAGTTTTACGCGCAAGAAGGGGGGTTTTACGCGCAGGATAAAAAACGTCTATAAATATGAGGTGAACCCCTCTCATTGAAGGAGGCTCGACACTTAGACAAATCTTGAGCTCCGGCGCACGGAAAAATTAAGGTCCAGAGGGTTGCGCGAAAAAGAAGGCGTTGCGCGAAAAAGGGAAGTTTTGCGCGAAAAAGAAGAGTTGCGCGAAAAGCCTTTTACGCGACAAAAGTTATTTTTACGCGCAAGGTTTGAATTTTACGCGCAAGCCCCCGGGAAGGGTGCGCGGAAAATTTGGGGGTCCCGCAAGCTTTTTGACAGGTGCTTAGCACTCTCAAACCTGCTTTGCGAAGAGAAGAAGAACGATCGTGCAACCAAAATCTGATCTGCACAGAGAGAGAAATATATCGATACACTCAGGTTTCAGAATTGGGAATTGAAGGAAGAGAAGGAGATTTAGTGCATTCAGGTATTGCACTGAAGTAGAAGATTGATTTCAAAAGAGCATCAACTCAGGACTCTGATGCAAGCAAAGTCTCATGCTGAACAGGAGACAAAGACTTCAATGCATATCTATTGAAAAGACCTTCACGTCTATAAACTGAGTGAGACTTCACTAACGGCAGTGAGCCAGGGGGAGTCAACGGGAGTGACCCGAGGGACGCAGTGAGCTATCCCTAAGAAATTGTAAAGGCAGTGAGCCTGGGACAGAGTGTCTGTACCCGAACATTTGTATCCGCAGCTAGTGAAGCATAGTGGATTTAGGTACGACCGGCAACCTGTCGGCGTATACTCCTTGGACGTAGCCCTCAGTGGTGAACCAAGTAAAAATAGCTGTGTCATCTGTCTCTGCATGTGAATGTTTAATTGCTGATCATATCCATCATACAGGTTTAAGTAGTTCCTACCAACGTGGGAACAAGATCCACAACTTTAAGAAGAAAAAGTTGCCACCCTGATTCACCCCTCCCCTCTCAGGGTGTCCCGGGGTCCTACAATTTTATGCTACGATTGATATGGTAGTTGAACATGAGTGTTTGAATTAGAATCTCTTTCATACACGACTATCATTTATTATGTAAAATTCCTAGATAATCAAACATATCATTTAAATGTTAAATGATTTTTCCAAAAGGTTGTAAATGGTTTATAATTGTAAGGTATAACCCAAACATTATGAAACATTTGATTAAATAACTTGAAGGATCAAAGTGCACCATAAAGGCCTAATGGAAGGAGGTCAATTCTGTGAAAATGTAATTTGAACTTTTTATGTGTGACACTAATTCTACCTTTGTTAATATCTCTTTGCATTCTTCATTTACATCCATGGTACTATAATACCATGGTCTAAAGAAGAATATAATCCAAGAATTGAGTGATTCATCTACTCATGGATACCCTAGTAGGAAGGAGTTTATTGGATACTTCTTTGTGATCATCATCAAATGTGTGGTTAAAGAAGGAACACCAGTCATCATCATTGTATAGTATAATCTTTATTTTTTATTATGCATGATTTCAGTTTCAAAGCATGTATAATCTTGGTTTATGGTTTCTTATTGTCCTTTGGTTCTTAAATAAGTAATATTTAATCCTAATAAACCCATCAGTTACATGAAAATTTAACATTTTTTGATAAAATTAATAAAATAAACAAAACATAAGGTTATTTATAGTCCTTATATATTTAGATGTAGAAGTACTGATGCTTTTTTATATGTTTTTTCCAAGATATTATTAAAATAGTTTAAGAATATATAAATATATCATATTATACAAATAAATTTCCACTTTATTATTCATTTATCTATCTATATTAGGTATAGGGTATTACATACCCCAAATACACATGTGCTCAAGCACCCTAGTGGGATAAACCTCATATCTCCCCATAAGGAATGGAAAGAAACCATTGGACCTATTTAATTATATAGAGTGTACAAAAGGCCATGTTCTAAATGGAACAAATTCCCATTAGGATATGGAATGAAGGCCCAAACGAGCATCCAAAATCACACTATAGTGCTCCAGGTACCCAAAATAAGGCGCACAATTTTTCCAACCATGTAGCCAAACCATGAACAGTGCTCAGTTTCATTAAAAAATTTATTTTACCACTTTCCCCCACTCAGTTTTTACCCCTATCACTACCCATTTTCTCCCACTTGACCTCAAAAACACTAGGGGTGAATCCCTCTATTTTACACTCCCTCCTTTAGTGATTTCAAGTGTAAACTTCATGTTTTAGTGTGGATTCTTCAAGGTAATCTCCCTTTAGCCTCTTATTTTGATTCTTCATTTTTTTATGTCTTTTTCTTGCCTTACCTTGGTCATTGATACCTAAGATTACCTATATATTGATTTTTAATTGGATATTTTATGTTTTAGGGTTATTAAAGGTTCTTCCTGATCCCATAGACCTTCTTAGGTCCCTTTGAGATGATTTATCACCACTGGTTATAAAAGAAGCAATATTTAAGGTATTAAATCCTTCACACGTCACTTTAAAATTGGAACTATGATTTCTTATTAGTTTTAGTTCAAGTTATGTGTGTTCTAAAATATTATCAAGTATATTTTGTAGAATTTTTTGAAAAAAATTATTCCCTTTTAGTTTCACCAAATGTGATTAGGATTTAACTTTTTTTTCAATATATAAACCTAATTTTGGGAATTACACGTTCACTAAGTGTTTGTATAATTTCCTAGTTGGCTAATTCAAATTGGAGTTTGAATTGTGAAAGGTGTTTTGGTTTTAGAAACATTATTTTGTGAGTTGGTTTTTTAATAAATACTTACAAGGATTAATTGAAACTTTAAAATGTTCTATTTAAAAAATGAAAACCCTTTTAAGCTTTACCATTATGTTTTATAGAGTAATGGTTGTTCTATTTGAATGGTCCCTAATTTAAAGGCTTATGATTTGTTTATGTTTTGATAATTAAGGTGTTGTTTCTATGAAGGGGGATTGAAGGTGAGGCGATGACATGTTTTTTTAATTATATATGTATATATATGTGTGTGCATATAGTATTTTATCATACTCACCTCTATTTAAATGTCATGTTAAGCCTTGTGTGTCTAGGTGGGAAGTATAGGTTCACATGTTTCACTAGTTTATAATTACTCTCTAGTAAGTGGACTCGAGATAGATTTTATCCAACTTGTGGGATATGCCCCTTAGTTAGGACATTGAAGTTAATATCAGGTGTTAGGGAAGGTTTTGGTTTTTGGAAATTATTTAATATAGTAATTTTATATCCTTTTCCTAAATTGTCCCAATAGATCCTTAGTTTCCATGATGTTCCATTTTCAAACTATCTATGTTTATTTTTTTCAAAAGTGGAAGTATAAATGTTTACTTTTTAAATAAAGTCCATGGATTTCATAACTTGTTATAAAAAAAGAAAATATGTTTTCTTTAACTCTTTCCTATCTTAGAATCTTGGTTTTAAAGATGAAAATCATGTTTTATTTACTTTTATAAAATAAAAATAAAATTATATATATGTATACATATCTATTTTAAAACTAGTATTAAGTTGTTTTACTTTTAAAGCGGATTCATGGACCAGTGTCTGGTTTGTTACTAGGATTCATGGCTCATGACTATCATCATTATAGGTTTATTAGGTTATGTTGAGTCATAATTAACGGTTCCCAATGAATGCGATTCGCTCAGTGTGTAATGTCCTAGATCCGGGTGCCACTAAACGGCTTCCCCGAACCTGGTTGGTCACATGACCTCAAGCGCATTTCCCCAAATGCTAGAGGCTACCCACTAGCAGCAAGGGACTAGGTCTGATAGTGGGGAAACTATGCCCTCATTTTTCAAAGTGTAGCGTAATGGAGAAAATACAAACATACTAAAAGCGGAAGTAGTAAACAATACCAAGATGAAATTGACAACAATACAGAAGTAAAAGATGACAACAATCATATATATATAGGATGATGCAATATGTCCCTAATTCTAAGAAAGTAGTCAAAACAGGATACACTGCAATCTAAAATAATACAGTACAAGGTACAAGTACAACAAAGTAAACGAAACAGCACAGGAGGAACTCAACAACATCGCAAGCCTAAGATCGGTCCCATTCTCTCCTACTCCTTTGCAACAATCAAGTACCTGTATAGGTACTCTTTCCCTTATCAACACCTACAATAATATAATCTGTTTGGGCCCAAGACATGACCCAAACAGGGTGTGAAAAAATGAATCACAGTAGGAAACCACCAAAGGTGTAATGCCGCGACCCTAGTTACCCAGAGTCGGTGAATTATTACATAACATTGGCATGATCACAAGGAAATCATGCCTCAAAAGACTGATCAGTTTAGTATTATTGGAAACAAGATTCATACATAAGTTCAAATTTACAACTTGAAAAGAAATACAACACAAATTTATTCCATTAGAAACATCCAAGCCTCCTAGATTATGCCTTCAAGTCACTCATAACTAACTTCTTCATATCTTGAGAAAATGAAATATAAGAAAGGGGTGAGCTCAAACGCTCAGTAAGGGTAAGCAATACAGTGGAAGATAACATAAATATTAAGCATGGTGAATAATTGAAACCACTTGCCTTTACCAATAATAAACATGAATACTTTTATGGTAGGAATATGATATGAGTAAATAATGCCATAATAAAACATAATCATGGGTATTCTACTAGTCAAATGACCACATGAACCATCAATATTATTTTCATAATGAGGGAATGTATAATGCCAAACATTCTGAAATATTTTGTCAAGGCCTCTCCAAGACATATAAAAATGATTAAGGCCTCGGCCAAAACCATATATCAAATTGGGAAAGTCCTCAGCCAATTCCACGTCTAGTTGTATCATGAGACCTACCGATGCATCGAGGAGCTATAGCGGGTTCCACCTATCACTTACTAAGTCCAATACATTCCTCATATGAAAAGGTTGAAATATAACATAAACATTCGTATTAAAACTAGCATAAAAAATGTCAATAATTTAACTATAAACCATGAATGGTATAAAAAAACACATACATAGTCAAAAATATCACAAAACCTTCAATACATTATGGAAGTTTTGTATCATAATAAATCAACTTCAAATAAACTTGAAATCCAACAAAGGATGTTGACATAGATGAAATAAAAACATTTTTTAAAGAAATATCTCTTTCTATTTTAAAATAATTTAAGAGTAAAATAATTATAAAGAAAAAATTTATTTTGAAAATATTCTTATAAGCTTGTAAGGGAATCTTTGACAATGTTATAACGGCGGAAAATAGCCTCACCCGCTGTATAAGTTAAAAAAACATTCTTACCTTAATTTTATCGAATGGTCATAAAGTACCTTGTTTGGAAAACGACGGAAAGATTACTTTCAAAACATATAAGGTCAAATAAGGGTATAAATGACTTTACCCTATTGTCTAGTAAATAGTAAAAATGTTTTGAAATAAATTTTTAAGAAACATGGATGTGGATGATAAAGAGGTCCCAGTAGACAATTACGCATAAACAACCTCGGATAATAAAGAGATTGTGAAATTAACCCTTACCTTGTACTTTTCCTTGGACGAGGGTAGGTTAAAATTCTGTATAATGGTGAAATAATTGTTATTAAATTATACAAGAATCATATACATTAATATGATATCATATATTATCTTTTAATATTGTATTTTTAATAATATCTTAGTATTATTTTCGTTTCGGGTATTAACAGATTCATTTTACTTTATATTATTTGTTATGTGAGTAATATTTGTTATAGATGGGATGTATATTATTTATATACAGAATTATATTAAGTCTTTAAACATTATTTTTAATCATCTAATGAAAATTAGTCTTGAATGGATATGATGGGGAATGAATCTCATCGCGTTCGTGGAGACAGTAATATGTACGTACGCACGAGCAACAATATCATTCTTTTGATATTAAAATAATATATAATTAGATGGTATATCATATATGAAGAATAATTATCATGTTATATTTATTATTTAAATCAATTACACATCATTATTTTACCCATCCAAATAATAATGTATTGAATAACAATTACACCACGACGTGGAGACGGTAAGCCGTACGTACGCACGTATGGTGACATGTCATTAAAAGGATGGATAGAATAATGAATATGGTTGTAACATATTTATAATAACATCAAAGTATATATAATAAACTGGATTTATTATTTTATAATGGAAACAACAAAGAAAGATGAAGTGTAAGAAGAAAGGAACTTGAAAGAGGTGATGAAATATTTACCTCTTCTTCAGGTTCTTCCTTTTGATTTGATAAAAAAGGATTATTAAGTTGGATTTCTGACTAAAGTAAGGCCTATAAGATTAATGGAGTAAATTTGAGAGGGTATTTTTTCAGGGTTTGGCTGAGCTAAATGGCTTTGAATGTGTGAATTAGAGATAAGGGGGAGTGCCCTTTTATAAGAGGGGTGAGGGGCACCTTAGGAAAATCTATATATATTATTTTATAATAAAATAATTTTCGATTTCTAATGGATAAAAAATGGATTATTTAAAGGATAAGGTTGGGATGGGTCTAAAACCACTCAACCAATAGTTTTTAGACAGGTTTGGGTCACTATATTAACTTTATCTTTTATATTTAACTCTTAGTTAAATAGTTTGACATTTACCATGTCTCTTTGTATTTTTATATTATATGGTTAATAAACTTACTATATACTTTCAAGATAACCCCAAGTGGTTCATTAATGATACAAATATCATTATATAAGTCTTTTGGACAAACCTTCGATTTTTAGGAATAGAATATCAATTAATAATATAATATTTGTTTTAAAAACTTTTTTATGTCAATTTTGACACTATTTGGTATTTTGTTTTTGCTAAATTTATAAAAACATTATTACTTCAAACAAAATTCATCTAACCAACCCTAATATGTCATATTAACCTATAAAATTATTTTAATTCATAAAAAGTCTCAAATTACATTTATTTGGATATTTATAAGGCCAATCATTTTAATCTTTCCTTAATTAGGTAATTACTGCATCATCATTGTGTCATAAATAAATTAAATTATTTAATGTATAAAAAATATAAATAAAATACCTTTATGTAGGAAATATTTTTATATTTATAATGAATATTTATGGTCGAATTTATCTTTTGTGTAACCCTATATTAAAAATGTTTTAGTTATTAAACTTTGATTTTAACTCTTTCAACTCTTCTTTGAATTAAATAATAATAAATGTCTTAATCTAAACCAAGTGGAACAAGGAGGTTCATATTTTATTCCTAAGGTTATTTTTGGTCTAATTATACTTATCAAATATAATTATAACATGTGTTAGGGTAATAATAATATCATTTTTACCCTTAATTATCCTATTTACTTTTAACCGTGGTAAATAAAAGTAAAAAGTTACTATTCACAAAAATTATTTTCATCTTATTGAACCACATTTTACTTACTGATATCAACTGTGTCTCTTGGATTTTTGAAATTCAACTCACAGAAGTGGTAAAATTAAGTTTTATGTAAATTTGCAAATGCTCCTAGGAGGTGGGTAAAAGACGGTAAAAAGTTCAATAATTTTTTTATATATCTACAATTATTATAAACTAACTCCAATGAATTACATTGAACTTATATAGGTATTATGTATCTATTTTGACCTAAAATAAATTTAAATAAAATAAATAATTATTTAAATAAAAATTCGGCTTTAAACTATAACTCAGTGTTTTTCACTATTCATCAAAAATTGAAAGTTTTCAGAAAAATACCAAAAATTCACCCTAAGCTAATTTCGACATTCCGAATCAAAAAATGAAGTCCATTTTGAAAGATAAAATTTATAAAATTTCAAAAAGTGGGTATTACTATTCATAATAGCTAGTTTGATTGGTTGTGGTGTGTTTGAACTCGAAGTTGCGTACAACACACGCTATTGTATTATTCAAAGAGAAACATATCGTGGAAGCTTGGGGTGTTATAAAAGGCCCATGCCCAACTGTCAAGGAAAATGTGCAACAACAGTGTGCAGTAATGAAATACATTAAACTAGTAAGTACTCAAAAGTAAACATTCCTACCAGTTATATTTCCATTTAAATTATTATTTAACAATTCAATATAATTGAATTATAATTTCCGAGACCCGACCACAACCTAGAATCTCCTAAACAGTGTCACAGCAAAAACCACAACGGGCTATCTAACAAGTAGAAGGAAAAAAAATACCAAGCCTGTGCTTTACCCTGGAAGGTACAACATAAGAAATCACCACAATGAATATGAAAAGTAAACAGAGTCCTCAGACATGCAAAACCTTACCCTCAGGTAGTCAGAATCAAAACCCTCAGGTGATTTCCTTCTGGCATAACGAATTTTTCCCTCACCACAGTGAATATGCAAAGTAAACAGAGTCCCCAGACATGAAAAACCTTACCCTCAGGTAATCAGAATCAAAAACCTCAGGTGATTTCCTTCAAGCATAACGAATTTTTCCCTCAGGCGTACAAGATATTGCCCTCAGGCATGGAAGCTACTGCCCTCAGGCATAAAAAACATTGCCCTCAGGCTAAACAAACACTTGCCCTCAATCTAAACAAAACACTGCCCTCAGGCTAAGCAAGTAACAGGGCCGATCCCAACACATAAGCAAGTAATTATATACATTTTCTCTCAAGAAAACTCAAAGCATGCTATAATCATGACATACCCACGGGTATCCTGGCCAAACAACTAAACAAGGGAAACACACCCACGGGGTGGCCCTGGATCAAGGCAGTGATCCCAAACAATAGTTTACACATATTCATTAAATTAACTATTCAATTATAGGTATTTTATCAGTCAAGGCCTCAGCCATACAACACCCCAAACATGGGCGCGTAGCACAACGATACAAAAAAAACTCAACAGTTGGAAATAAACACCAGACCACCTACCTCGATCTCCTCTGATCGATATATGTGAATGGCACCTCCCGAAACAACTGAGAATGGTGAAAATATAGGATAAAAATTCATCCATTCAAACTCAAATAGCTTCCCCTTAGGAAATAATTGGAAGGAAACACTCAAGGAGAAATAAGAACTCACCTACACGGTTCAAAAGAGATCGTCGACAAAGGAATCAGAGTCTTGATGTGTGATCGGGAGCCCTTCCAAGGTCTAACCATCTCTCCCACGACTCTCAGGCATTCTAATCTTCCTCTGTCGAAAGAGAAGGCTACTTCCTATTTTAATTAAAAAAAAGATAACTACACGGTGTTTACTCTCAAGTACACGGTGTGTACTTTCCATTTTTTTAACTGTTCCTCTGGCGGCCACTTTCCACCACCTCACTGTTCATCTGTCGACATGATTACACAGTGTGTATTTATGAGTACATGGAATGTACTATTGTTCTGCTAGAAGCTACTCCCACCGCCTTAATGTTCACCTGCTGACTGATTACACAGTGTGTATATACTAAGTACACAGTATGTAGTCAGGTTTTACAACCTTCAACGCTGACAGGCCTACACGCCCTGTATACTCATCCCACACAGCCAAAGTACTTGGTGTGTGAAAAAATACACGGCGTGTACCCAAAAATTTTGGGATTTTTTTCCCGTTTTCCTTATTTTCTCAAAAAAACTTAAGGAAAAAGGAAAATAAGAAACTCATACCTCAAGAATAAGAACCAAGTTCTTACAAACTTCCCCCCTTAAAGCAGTTTTTCCCCGAATTGACCTTCCAAGGGTGGTGAAAATAAATCTGAGAACAACTCTGTCCACTGAGCACGTACGTCAGTCTCCCGCTCCCAGGTTTTATCCTGCACTTGGTCATGCTACCATAGCACCCGTACGAGAGGAACTGACCAGCCTCAGAGAACCTTCATGCTCCTATCAACAATATGAATCAGATACTCATCAAAGGATTCATCGACATGAAGTTCAACCTCTTCAAGATGAAAAACTTAAGACGGTTCTGAGTGATAATGGCGCAGTTGAGATACATGGAAGACGTCGTGCATGGACCAGTACCTCTGTGGTAACTACAACTGATAGGCAACCGTCCCGACTCTCTCCAGAATCTCAAATGACCCCACATACCTCAGTAAAATTTTACCCTGTATCCTGATCCGCCTGTGTCCCAACCTCGGTGAAACATGCAAGAAAACCTGATCCTCGACCTCGAACTCCAAGGTTCATCTGTAGCGATCAACATAAGATTTCGGACGAGAATGTGCAGTAGCCATATGCTTCTAAATAAACCGGACCTACTCTGAAATCTCCTGAACAAGTCATGGTCCCGGTAAAGTTGTCTCACCTGCCTCCAACCAGCACAAAGGTGATCGGCATGTCCTACCATATAAAGCCTCATAGGGTGCCATCTCAATAGTTTCCTAAAAACTATTATTGTAGGAAAACTCAACCAGGGGTATGTGCCTCTCCCAAGAGACCCCAAAGTTCAGAACGCATGCATGCAGCATGTCCTCTAGCACCCGTATCGTACGCTCTAATTGGCCATCGGTCTGAGGGTGGTAAGCTTTTCTCAGAAGCACCTGTGTACCCAGTGCCCTCTGAAAAATCTTCTAGAAACGAGACGTAAAGCTGGTGTCCCTATCTGAAACGATAGAATGAGGGACCCCATGAAGACATACCACCTCTCAGATATACAAATTCTCGAGCTCGTCAATACTGAAGGTCTACTTAATTGAAAAAAAGTGAGCTACCTTCGTAAGTCTATATACAACAACCCACATGGAATCATTGCCTCGAGGTGACCTTAGAAACCCGGTCACGAAGTCCATCGTGACATCATCCCATTTCCACTTCGGAATGGGTAACTGTTGTAATAGTCCGGCTGGCCTTTGATGCTCTGCCTTCACCTACTGATAGGTGGAACATCTCGTAACAAAACCAGCTACCTCTTGTTTCATACCCGACCACCAATATTGACATCTCAAGTCACGATACATTTTGGTAACTCCTGGATGCACTTCCCAAGCTGATGTATGAAACTCTCGGAACAACTCCTTGCGTATATCCATTGGAACCCACACTCATCCATGGATACGTAGTACCTCGTCATCGCCTATCATCCAACCTGGAGGAGGGTCCTCACTTGACACTATCTCTTGTAGAACTAGGCCTTCTAAATCTGATAGTTTTCTCATCCTCACTCTATCCAGGAGGGTAGAAGTCACAACTAAGGATGAAATATAGCTTCTCCCCTGACTATCGTGCACCTCTAAATGCATCTTAGAGAATAAAGCCATGAGCTATCACTCACCACTGGACTCCTGCACTGCCTGTATCTGAGTCCTCCTACCTAGTGCATCAGCTACAACGTTACCCTTACCAGGTGTATAGGCAAGCTCGAAGTCGAAGGACTGAAGGTATTCAACCCACATTCGCTGTCTCAAATTAAAGCCACACTGGGTAATTATGTATTTAAGACTTTTGTGGTCCGTAAACACCACAAAATGTTCTCCCAAGAGATAATGTAACCAACAACATAACACATGAACAACTGCAGCCAACTCGAGATCATGTGTTGGGTAATTCCTCTCATGTGGCCTCAACTGCCAAGACCCATACACAACTACTTGATCACCCTGCATCAACACTGATCCCATCCCAATACCTGATGCATCACAGTAAACTGTATAGATCTTCATTTTCTCTAGAAGTATCGGGACTGGTGCTGATGTCAACCTTCCCTTCAGCTCCTGAAAGGCTGTCTCGCAAGCTTCTGACCAAACAAACTTCACACCCTTCTTAGTCAAACCCGTCAACGACACTGCTAAGCGGGAGAAGTCCTGTATAAAGTGCCTATAGTAACCATCCAGCCTCAAGAAACTCCATATCTCAAACATGTTCTTAGGCTGCTCCCAGGAAACTATTGTTACCACTTTCTCTGGGTCTACCGCAACTCCTGCCTCTGAGATAATATGACCCAGGAAGTGTATCTGGTCCATCCAAAAGTGTCAATTTGAGGGCTTAGCATATTGCTTATGCTCTCTCAGTGTACTCAAAATGATCTCAATATGGGTATAATGGTCGCGACAAGTGTGAGAGTACACCAAGATATCATCCATGAATACTACCACAAAAGAATCCAGATATGGGTGGAACACACGATTCATCAGAGCCATGAAAACTGCTGGTGCGTTTGTGAGTCTGAATGACATGACCAGATACTCGTATAGACCATATCTACTCCGAAAGGCTGTAAGAGGTATGTTCGATGGTCTAACATGCAACTGATGATATCCGAATCTCAAATCAATCTTTGAGAACACTCATGCTCCTCGAAGTTGATAAAAAAGATCATAAATACTTGGAAAGGGATATCGGTTCTTGACCCTCAACTGGTTCAGCTTCCGATAATCCACACAGAGTCTGACGGTACCATCCGCCTTCTTAGAAAATAGGACAGGGGAACCCCAAGGAGAAGTACTGGGTCAGATGAAACCCTTTTCCTGCAACTCCTCCGACTACCTCTTGAGCTCCTGTAACTCTAGTGTAGCCATCCTATAAAGTGGAATGGACACCAATGCTACTCCTAGCACAAGATCAATAGAGAAATCCACATCTCACTTCAGAGGTACACCTAAAAAGTCATCCAGGAAGACATCCCTGAAACGATCAACTACTGGAGGGAAATACTTCTGACAAGTTCCCTGGCCATCCAGGTATAAAATCGCAATTTGGGATATCACTCCAACTCGCCCATGATGCTCGGGTCCAGCTCAGCTCGCCTGGACATCCCACTCACCCTTGTATAGAAACTCTATGCCATCTGGTGATGTGAAACTCACCCTATGATGATAGAAATCCACAAAGGGTTGAAAGGGTACCAACCAGTCCATCCTGAGAATAAAGTCATAGCTCGTCATCTATAAGACATAGAGGTCCCATAGAAAGAGACACCTACCAACCTCTAGGGGGAACTCCCTGCACTAACGCACACCAGCTGTTCTAGTCCCCAACGGAGTGTCTAGTGTCATAATATCAGAATAAGGAGAAAAAAAGAGCCCAAGGCTCTCTACAGCAGGCATAGATATAAATCTATGTGTAGCACCAGTTTTGAAAAGTACTGAAGATAAAACAGAAGTAACCGGAATAGTACCTTTGACAGTAGAAGGTTCGGGATCCTGCTCATGTTGGGTCTGTTGCACTGCATATGCCTGCCCAGTGCCACGGCCTTACGACACAGCCTGGCTACCCTGAGCTGACCTGCCTTGCTGTCTCTGAGATCTTGGTGTCTGGATACCACAGCCATGACCACCCCCTCGGCCTGAGTGTCCTGATGTATTCCAATTATCTAACTGGAAAGAAGCTGCAGGCCCTTCTTCTACATGTGGAGTCTACACAGAACCTTTCTCACTAGTCGCTGGTGGAAATTCCCTACAAAAATGCTGCAGATGACCAATCTTTCCGCAAGATCAGCACTCCAATAGGTCACATTGATACTGGGGTCTCTTATTCCCTTTCTTACCACACTGGTAACACATCACCGGGCCACTGAAGGATTCTTCTGGCTGGTACTGCCACCGTGAGAGAAATCCATCTGCCTCTTCCTCTTACTGGTATAAATAGTACCAGAAACTGGTGCCAAACCGCCTTGGCCTGCACCACTATCTTCCCGCAGGTTCCACTTAGTAATTAGCACTTTTTTCACAATAGAATGCACTGTAGGAAACCTGAAAACATTCACCAGTGCCCAAATGTCATATCAAAGACCATCCTCAAAGCGTCTATCCCTCAACGTCTCATCACCCACTAGAACAGGTGCAAAACGTTGTAGCTCGGTGAAGCGGGCAGAATAGTCCATCACTGACATGGTTCCTTGCTGTAGATTCATGAACTCTCGAGCTCTATCTACCCTCAACGTCTCCAGAAAGAAAAATTCATATAAGACTACCTGAAAATATTCACACTCCATGTCTATGTGATGCTCAGTCTGGGTGGTAACATTCCACCATCTCTTGGTGGAATCATGCAACATGTAAGTAGTGAGCTTGACCCTCCTCCCTGGAGGCGTCTCAAGATGCTCGAAGATAGTATACATAGAACCCATCCATGAATCTGCAGCCTGTGGTCTGCCATCCCCTGAAAACGTAGGCAGATGTTGCTGCTAGAATATATGTGTTAGCTCTGCCATAGATGTGTCAACCTATGGTGCTCCCTGGAAGGTCTGTATAAACTGCATAAAACCATCATGGAACTACGCCTCCACGCCTGCATCCAGTGTAACGGCTGGCACCGCATCTGGCACTATTGGAGGATCCATCGGTAGCCCATATCCTACCATCTCTAAAGTATAATTGTTGCCTCTCTCCTGGTGAACAACTAATGGTCATCTCGGCAACATGACTCTACAAGGTCAAACACACACCTTAGATTAATATTATCAAGGACTAAGAACTGGAAGCACAAGAATGGAACATAAGAAATAAAACATTCAAGTTTTACAAAAAAAGACTAAATGACGTGTATAATAACTACATGGTGTGTTTACTTAAGTCTTTCACATGGGTGTGTACTCTTCCAACACTAGTCGTGTAACGCCCCAAACACACGGCGTGTTGTCCCCACACACGACATGTACATGAATTTTCTTCCCCTTCTCGAGTCCTTCTACATGGCTTAGTCACACGAATCCCTTTTCAATGATACTACACGGCGTGTATAAGATCTAAATGGTGTGTACTAGACAAGATTCACCAACCCGTGTTATTTGTGACATGACCGGGTACACAACTCACACTACACGGCGTGTTCCAGATGGACACGACCTGTACGACTTAGATTCCAACTGCCCGTGTTGTTAGTGACACGACCGACTACTCGACTGACACTACATGGTGTGTTACACCTGCACACGGCATGTACACCACCCCATTTACCCAGCCACACGACCAATTCCACACAGTCTCTCACCAGTCAAGATTACACGGCGTGTCCCACAGTTACATGACGTGTACTAAACAAGCTTCGCCGACCTGTGTTGTTTAAGACATGGTCGGTTACATGGATCATACTACACAGTGTGTTCTAGATGGACACGACATGTACTAGGAAAGATAATAATGATTTGTGTTTTTCTTTATATGGCCGGATTCCTAGGTTACACTACACGGCTTGTATAAGGACTACATGGTGTGTTTAACCGAAGATTTCTCCGTCCATGTTGTTAGTCACATGGAGGACACAGGGTCAACACGACACGATGTTTACAACAGGTACACGACGTGTTCCCTCCAGAGTTTTTCCATCCCGTGTTTCTGCCTACATGGCCTATGACACAGTTAGAAACTACACGACGTGTACTTAGGGTACACGGCGTGTACTTAAAAAGTTTTCGTTTCTTCCCGAACAGAAGATTACATGGCGTGTATTCATAGAACCACACACCGTGTTGTCTAGGTTTTTGGACAGTAGACCTCAAAAACTACTCTGGATCCCCTTTTCCTTAAATTTCAAGAATCGGTATGCCAAATTCCAATCCATGGGGCCCATACTCCCCACGAATCAAAGTTTATCACCCGACCTTCACAACAACATGTTGGATCATGATCTGGTAAATTACGGTCCAAGAGAGCCCATACTTCTCCAGAACCAAAGTTTAGCATCCATAAACCCAACCATAACATGTACCAATACCCTATCAACAGAAGGTGTATCTATCAAGGTACCTATCACAACAACATACATTTTCTAGCAAAACATCTATCACAACAACATGCAATTTCTAATGCACCTACATGGCATGGAAACTATACATGGAATGTGATTCTAACATGTGCCTAAATGATGCATGAGATTGCATACCCTCGTCTAATCAGGTTGCAACTAAATAGAACCCAAGTATAAAAATATAAACAACACACAACAAGTGTGTCACCTAATGGTGAAAATCAAATCAATTGTAATAATCATAAATAGAAAATCACAATTTAATTCGAGGCAATCCGACCTTTACTTGTACACAGGGTGGATAATCTCGACACAGTTATTACCAAATACCTTAGCAATATATCTCTTTTTGTCATCACCAAATAATAAAATAACATAGAGAAAAGAAAAATGCCTCTGATACCACTTTGTAATGTCCCAGATCCGGGTGCCACTCAACGGGTTCCCCGAACCCGGTTGGTCACATGACCTCAAGCGCATTTCCCCAAACGCCAGAGGCTGCCGACTAGCAGTGAGAGCCTAGGTCTGATAGCGGGGAAACTATGCCCTCATTTATCAAAGTGTAGCGCAATGGAGAAAATACAAACATACTAAAAGTGGAAGTAGTAAACAATACCAAGCTAAAATGGACAACAGTACAGAAGTAAAACATGAAAACAATCATATATATATATAGGATGATGTAATATGTCCCTATGTCTAAGAAAGCAGTCAAAATAGGATACACTGCAATCTAAAATAATACAGTACAAGGTACAAGTACAATAAATCAAACAAAACAGCACATCAGGAACTCAACATCATCGTAAGCCTAAGCTCAGTCCCATGCTCTCCTACTCCTCTACAACAATAAAGTATCTGTATAGGGACTCTTGCCCTTATCAACACCTGCATCAATATATTCTATTTGGTCCCAAGACATGACCCAAACAGGGTGTGAGAAATAATTTTCAGTAGGCAACCACCAAAGGCCCGTGCCCAACTGTCAGTGAAAATGTGCAACAACAGTGTGCAATAATGAAATACAGTAAACTAGGAAGTACTCAAAAGTAACATTCCTACCAGTTATATTTCCATTTAAATTATTATTTAAAAATTCAATATAATTGAATTATAATTTCTGAGACCCGTCCTCAACCGACAATATCCTAAACAGTGCCGTAGTAAAAAAACAACAGGCTATCTAACAAGTAGAAGGCAAAACAATACCAAGCCTGTGCTTTAGCCTGGCAGGTACAACATAAGAAATCACCACAGTTAATATGCAAAGTAAACAGAGTCCTCATACATACAAAACCTTACCCTTAGGTAATCATAATTGAAAGCCTCAGGTGATTACCCTCAGGCATAATGAATATTTCCCTCTGGAGTACAAGATATTTCCCTCAGGCACGAAAGCTACTGCCCTAAGGCATAAGAAACACTGCCCTCGGGCTAAACAAACACTTTCCCTCAGGCTAAACAAAACACTGCCCTTAGGCTAAGCATGTAACTGGGATGAGCCCAAAACATAAGAAAGCAATTATACACATTTTATTTCAAGAAAACTCAAAGCATGATATAATCACGGAATACCCACAGGTATCCTGGCCAAATGACTAAACAAGGGAAACGCACCCACGGGGTGGCCCTGGATCAAGGCAGTGATACCAAACAACAGTTTACACATATTCATTAAATTAACTATGAAATTCTAGGTATTTTATCATTCAAGGACTCAGCCAAACGACACCCCAAACATGGGCGCGTAGAACAATGATACACAAAAAAAGATCGACAGTTGGAAATAAACACCAGACCACCTACCTCAATCTCCTCTGGTCGATATGCGTGAACGACGCCTCCCCAAACAACCAATAACATCACAGGTCTAGGATAAATTTTCACCCATTCAAACTCAAATAACTTCCCCTCAGGAAATAATTGGAAGGAAACACTCAAGGAGAAAGAATAAATCACCTGCACAGTTCAAACGAGATCATTGGTGAAGGAATCAGAGTCCCGATGTGCAGTCGGGAGCTCTTCCAAGGTTTGGCGGTCTCTCCCGCAGCTCTTGGGCGTTCTAAGCTTCCTCTGTTGAAATAGGAGTCTAATGCCTATTTTAAGCAAAAAAACATAACTACACGGCATGTACTCTCAAGTACACGACGTGTACTTTCCATTTTTTTAACTGTTCCTCTAGAGGATACTTTCCACCACCTCACTGTTCATCTGTTGACATAATTATACGACATGTATTTCTGAGTACACGACGTGTACTGTCATTCCACTGGCGGCTACTCCCACCGCCTTAATGTTCACATGCCGATTGATTACATGGCATGTATATACTAAGTACATGGCGTGTAGTTAGTTTTTACACCTTTCAACGCCGACAGGCCTACACGCCCTGTATACTCATCCCGCATGGCTAAATTACACGGTGTGTGGAAAATTACATGGCGTGTACCCACAAATTTTGGGATTTTCCTCATTTTTCTTATTTTCTTAAAAACACTTAAGGAAAAAGGAAAATAAGAAAATCATACCTCAAGAATAAGAACCGTGTTCTTACAAAGTGCATGGTTATAGTGGTAAAGACCTTGCTTATTTTATTTATTATGGTATCATTGTTAGATCGGCCTTTTAGGCTCTCTGCTATGGAATCTGTATCTGGTATATTTAAGTTATTATGATATATTTTATATATTTGTTATTATTATTATTACCTTTTATCCTTTTATTTATTTTTATGTATTCTTATTTATATGGTGTGGCACTCCAACAAATGTAATGTTCATGTTATACATTTAGGTGGAAGTCTTTAGAATAATTTTAAAATTTTAGGGGAAATTGTTCTCATTAGTACTATTTGATGCCCATGGTGCTTGTAACCAACCCATGAGGATTGAAAATTCCTCTTGGGAAATGTCATAGGCTAGCTCGGGTGACCGAGTTAGGGGTGACCTAGGTCATTTTGTAACATGGATCGAATCACAAAATCCCCAATGGGTTCCACGAAGAGAAAAAAAGTGGGTAAAGTAGATTGGACTACTCTTATATATTTGGGATAAATCAAGGGTGGTACTCTTTTAAGATAATTCTATATCTATTAAAAATAATACTTGAATTCACACACATCCAAAAACTTCCAAGTCAAAATTTGGTGGATAAGAAATTCAATAAAGTGGTGCAAGTGAGTAGAATAATCAGTCATGGATAGACCACTTATCACCATAGGCTCTTTGACTTCTTTTGGTATTTTCTTGTATAAAATGTTAATAAAAATCCTCCTATACCTTATTTACAAAGGATGATTGACCAAAGTTTTATATGGATAAGATTATGTTGTTCTAATTTTTTATCTTTTCTCCCCCCTTCTATTGAGTTCTAAGCTCCTCCTGACACCTTGAGAGAGGAACATTGATGTGATTCTGAGCTTCAATTTGTAACTTTATTATTGATCTCTTTAATTTCATGTTTTTATTCTATTTTTATAAAATTTCTATCATTTGGTTTTTTTTATGCTGATATGCTCATATATAGATCATTGTAATGTGAATCCTTAAGTTTTCGTGCATAATATGGATCATGTGATGATTTGAGCATGGTTTCCTCTTTTCTCACCCTTTCGCTTTCTTGAGTGATATTGTGAATTCCATTGTTATATATCTATAATTAAAACTCATTAATATGCATGTTTATTTCATGAGAATAATTTGAAAAAATATCTAAATTCATTTATCACATCACATCATTGATATGATTCCTTGATTAGTTTGGATCTTACTTTAACACACTTGTATCAATTTTGAGAGGCCACTGATAATCAATATCATCTGACTGATCAAATATTAAGTGTTAACCTAGTGGTATCTAATATACCATTCTAGTTATAGGTGTTATAAATAAAGTATTAAAAGGTCAAACCCATTCCCCTAAGGCGATGGTGGATGAGTATCAAGGGGATTGTCCAAGGTGATCACACTTACATCAAATTATTTCAACTCCGATGCTTAAATTACATAATTAATAATTATTGTATAAAATCAAACCACTATTTCATAAACAACCCTAAATTTTTCATAGTAAAATCATTATTTTAAAATTAATGATCTAAGTATCTATTGAAAGATGACATGAGGATCTTACTATACTTTATTAATTCTATTAAAAACAAACATCTAATTTAAATGTTTGACCACGTGCATCATTATTATCAGAACTTAAGAATTGTTCTCAAGAAATAATATAAGTTTTATATTTTAAATAAATTAATTCATGAAAAGGAATAATTTAATGAATTCAATAAATAGGAAAAATTTTCTTATAGAAAGGATAATAAGGATTTTCTTTATACCTCTACATTTTTATTTAGTTTCATGAAACTAATGTTATAGAAGAAACATGAAAACATATATGCATATCAGATGATATATAAATTGAAAATTTATATTAGAAACAATAAAGGTATGAGAGATAATAGGTTACAAAGGTGTTTCATTAGTGTGATATGACTGATGGGTCTTCAATTTCACTCATGTGATCAATATGATTGGGTACACAAATGATATGGAATGACTATAGTCACCACTTAGTATAGATTTAGCTACATAATTCATCATTCAATCATTATGAAAGTGATTTTTTAAATTATTTATTAATTATAACATGAATTATTTTAACAATAATTTACTTAATCTCTTCAATATATTGGGGGTTATTGAGCACAACATGAAATGTTCTTACTCAAGCTTCATCATGGTGGCATAAAAGAATAAGGGTAAAAGTTTTATCCATAAGAAAAATAATAGAGGTTATAAATACTCTAAAAACATGTATACTTATTTAAATATAAAATGAGGTATCATAAAGGAGATATAATGTTTATATAGTGTAAAGATGAAATATTTTAATCATAACTATGAAGAAAACCTAAAGTAAACTGAAATCTTGGTGGAGAGTTTGTATCATGAGTTCATAAATGAGGATTAATTAATAAAGGGGGATAATGGTTTTACATTTGAAAAAGTAAGCAAAATTTGTAATTTTTTATGAAGAAACATTTGACTTACTCTAGATTAATGGATGCAATCTATGAATTGATGCCATGTGTTTTTTTATTTCAGCATCTCTTGTTTGATAAGAGAAAGTCATTTAATGTGTAAAACAAAGGTTTTTTTAATGAATTTTTTTTAAGAACATGGTACATGTTCTTATAATCCAATCTATAATATAACAATAAAAAAGTAAATGTGAGATTATTGATAATGTTTTGATGAAATCAAATAAAAATATTTTATCCATAGGTTTACTAAAATTTAAAAATGTTTCATATTTTAAATATTATTTTCATATTGTTTCTCTATATAAAAATTACATGTGATGTAATGATATAATATTAGATATGATTTTGAGTTTTTTTGGATATCCTATAAATGAAAATAAGAGTTATTATCTTTAGTGCACAAATTTTTTGAGTCTTAGATTGATATATTTTTATAGAATATGATTTTTAAGAGCCCAATGGAAGTTAATATTGATCTTGAAGAAGTTTAAATTCAAAAAAATAATTGAATATTATAGAAACATTGATTTATGATATATTATTTTAATCCAAAGTGAAATTCACTGTTTATATCCTAATAACTTGGGAATAATTTTAAATATATATTGGTTTAGTATGATCTAAGAGCTTAATGTAAGACTTACATTGTTTTTTATTACCAAATACCTCAAAAAATGTTTTTATTTTATAATATTATTATAATTTTTAAGTGTTTTTTATTTTAAACAAAAAAAATTAGTATACATAATAATTTTTGATATTATGAAGTAAAGTTAGTTGGATAGAAAGTTAAACTATTGAATATAAGGATTGAGAATCCTAATATCTCTATTATCCAAATATCTTTTTTTAAGTATGTTATATCACTGAATAGTTTAGTGGGAGGGTTGATTTGTCATATGGTAACATGGTGATGTAGTAGATAGTTTCTTGATAATATAAAATGTGTTATAGATGACAACGATGACGACGATGGGTTTTTGTGTGTCGATGACGACGATGATGGATTCCTCAACGGCGACGATGGATTCCGATTGGCCGATGGTGACGAGCTGTTGATGTCGATGATGACGGTGATGTGACGATGGTTCGATGGTAATAGTGATGGAATGATTTGGCCGGAGATGTGATGATGGCGGCCCGGTGATGTGGCTTACCTCGATGTAGGGTTTCTCAGGAGACACGCTTTAACCATGTTTTGAGGTTTTCAATTTGAAAATTTGAATTTTAAAATTTGAATGTGGCTTTTGGTTTGGATCGTGTAAGCAGTTGATGTTCAGGTCTTTGTGAGGTTCCCACTTACCCAAAAGTGGTATTTTGAAAATGAAAAAAAGGATTGAGGGTATATCATATTATATAACATACATGAAACCAAGACATATAGTATGTCTTGGTATTTTATATCATATGGTACGATATAGGGATATCATACCACCACCTTTAGCCATATCATATTGTAAGATATGGGCATATCAAAAGTGTTGAAATATGTATTGATCATATTCTATTATTAATATAGTTGTTGAATTTTAAGTGTTAATGTTTGAATCTCTTTCATGAATTGCTATCATTTATTATTTGAAATGTATGGAGAATCAAATATAGCATTTAAATGTTAAATGTTTTGTCTAAAATATTACAAATGGGTTTTAACTGTAAGGTGTTACTCAAACATTATGAAACATTTGATCAAATTCCATTCAGGCTCATAGATAATCCTTGGGGCCTGTATAAAAGAGGTTGATGCATTGAAAGTGGTATCCAAACTACTTATGTGTTACACTGATTCTTTATACTCCCAAGCTCTCTCCTCCTTCTTCCTGAGGTACTGGCATACCATAGTTGAAAGTAGAATCTCACCCCAAGCGTTGAGTAATTCATCAACCCTTTGATACCCTAGGAGGAAATAGTCCATTAGCTACTTCTTAGTGATCTTTATCAAACATGTGGTTCAAGAAGGAAGTTTGGTCATCATTAGTGTATGATACACTCCTCATTTTATATTATTCATGGTTTTTATTTCAAAGCATGGATGATCTTGGTTTATAGTTTCTTATTGTCTTCCACTAACTGAATAAGTTTTATTCGATCCTAATAAACCCATAAATGGTATAAGAGAAATTTCAGTCTTGAATAAATTTATGAAATCAAGTTTAAAATATAGAAAAATAGATATCACATTTGGTATCATTAATTACAATATACATTTCCCTTAAAAAATGGACATTGTATTCATTATCATTAAACATGATGTATATTTTGAATTGTTTCTTATGATACTATAACATACATAAAATATATGATAGGATCATATTATATGATATAGAATATCATCAATTCTATCATGGTTTATGTTCTTCAGTTTCATCAATCATAGTGTACGATGTAGGCTAACTATAATAACAATAGCAATAATAACACTATTTGTTTTTTGAAAATAGAGCATCGTATCTTCAATACAATATAAATGCCTACCATAAAATATTATAACTAGTAAACCAAATATATTTCCTCACCATGGACCACCTATCATAAAACATGATATAGTAATATGATTGAACTATGGATTATGATATAGAATATATCATCAAATATGATATAAGGAAAAGTTTGATTTTCCCAATTTTTTAATTATGAATTGATTTAGATAATTTATAAATTATTTATAAATTATAAAAAAATGATTTTGGTATGGCCATTTAATTTATAAAATGTTTATAAATTAATTAGTTATAAAATGTTTATAATTAATTATATTTTTAAAACATTTAATAAATAAATACCTTTAATATTAATTGTTAATATTCAATAGCTTTAATCTATATGGAATCACTTATAATTTTGATATAAAACATTAATATATAAATTATAATATAATTACCAAGTGTTCATAAATTATAAAATAAGGAAAAAATAAAAGGACTTTATATTAAATTATGAATTGCTCATAATTGTTAATTTGAAATTTTTAGATTAAAATCCTTATTTGTAAAATTATTTTAATTATATCAAAATGATTTTTGATGATTTATATGATCAAGGTTAAAATAATATTAAATATATAAATTTTGATTAATTAAAATTTTTACATAATAAATATGAATTGTTTGCATGAAATATAAAATGTTTATATTTAAACTAGATATCATATATTGAGAAATTCCATGTAAAAGGATGGTATAAATAATTTAATATTGAAATAAATATAAAGTGTGTATTTATGTTATTATGGAATTTCTATAATGTTTATTCAATTATAAATTATTGATAATTTTTTATTTATGAATTTTTCACAAATGTTTATCTCATGTCTAAATTTATGTAATATTCATTTATTTAATATTGTTACCTACTCTGTTAATGAATATAAGTGTTATATTATGACTGGATGTATATTTTAGTTTAAATGGGTTTAAGCTTATTTTATAAATTATCATACATACATTTACAGAGTTACGTGCTAGGTATGATAATGGATTTAGTTTTCTTCTACCTTGACTTTGGATTATATATGGGTTATGCACTTAAATTTAAAAATTATTTATAATTTATAAATATTAGGCATTAGAATTATGATAAAATTGGGGTCTCTATTAAGTATTGGAGCATGGTTAGTGGGACTTAGGGTCAAAAAACACACCATCTTGGGGATTTATTCTCAATCTAGAAAATTGGTAGTTGGTTATCTGTTGTTTCATTATTATTCTTATAGATATTGATTTGTTTTATATGATTTTAAGACTTTAAATAAAAGGTTTTTATGTAACTTATGCATATGATTCATTTGAATATGAAAGAACCTGACCATAAAAAATACACAATCTTGAGTTTTAGTCAAGAATTTACTTTCTTTCACTTTGAGGATCTTTCCAAGTTTAGAGTTTTAGAGAATTAGGCCATAACTCATACATAAAAAAATAATAAAATATAAAGTGGTTACTTCTGATAAGTATATATTTTTCCCATAATATGTTAATTTTAAAATAAATTGTGATTTCTTTCATGGAAAATCTTCTCGTCTTTCAACTTGACTCCTAACATTCCCTTACCCATCCTTAAATCTAGTGAAAAACATTTTAAAACTTGAAACGAGCACAAAAAGATTAGTAATGGATACACAAATAAGAAAAATTGTTAGTCTTGTGAAAACATTAAAACCCATGAAAATTTTATCATAATTAATACTTTTCACCCTTAAAAAGTAGTAAATAATTTTCTTTTAAAATGAGTTCATTTCTTACCATTTTTTTATAATCACAAAATTACAATAAAAACCATAGCAAGAATAGATAACACATAAAGGTATTTTGGGATATAATTATACTCAAATGAAATAACCATGCAGTAGACTTACATACATTTCACTCTTAAAAATGTAGTAACCATATGATTAACTTCCATACCCAATGCATTGAAGGTCATAAGGTAACTACCCGTCCTTGGTTTATCATGGAACCACCTGTCATTGGTTTATCATGTAACCATCCATCAAATTTACAAGTCCAATTATATAATCATAACACCTAAAATAACACATAAAATCTCTTAATTCTCAAAATTTCACTATTAAAATTTCATTTATAGTCATAATAAAACATTTAATGTTATATAAGTAATCGATCTATTTTCAGAACCCATTTTCAATAACAAAATACCCAAAAAAGGAAAAGAGGGGATTCTTTAAAAAACATGAAGGCATATAGAGGAATCAAAATATTAAAATATACACAAAATGTACTTTATAATACTTTTATATCCATATAAATAAATATGTAAAAATGAACTATTTTACAATCATGGAGACGGTAAGCCGTACGTACGCATGAGTAACATTTCCATTTTTCAATGATCATCATGGAAAGAAGGTAAATATTATTTTATCTTTATATAATGATAATAATACCATATATATCATATTATTTCTTTAAATATAGTTATATACATCATACATGTGAAGTGGTGATAAAAAAGGAATCACTTCGCTTTGTGGAGGTGATAATTCACACGCACGCATGAATGACGTTATCAATTTTTTTTCATATGGAAAGGGAAGAATGTAAATGATATATTATATTTTAATAATTATAAATATATAATTAATATAATATATAAAATTTAATTCCATCATTATAACCAGTATTGAGAGACATTGATGGGAACCAAATTTTATCAGTTTGCGAGGCAGTAGTCCTTCGTACACACGAATGATTAATTATTTTCCCATTTGATGGAATTAGAGAATGATTTTGGTTATGATATTAGATAATAAAATATAATTATATTTAACATACTATATTTATCATTTCATCATGGTTTAATAATATTTGAAGGAGGTGGAAGAAGAAACAGAATCAAAATGGTTAATTAAAGACAATACCTCTTCTTTAGAAATCTTTCATTGCTTAACACCTTAAGACCACTAAGGATGGTGTTATGCCTAAAATAAGAGATCTATAATGTTGTGAGGTATTATAGGAAGGTATTTGAGTAGATATTCTCTGAAAAAAATATGTTTTCAAGTGTAAAAAAATATTAGATGAGATGACCTTTTATAAGAGAGGGGAAGGGCACTCTTGGAATTTCTCAAAAATATTAAATTAATATAAATTTATTTTCTATTTAAAATGGAAAAAACTTATTTAGTTAGAATATAGGATTATTTTTGGTCTAAATACATTAATTTAATGAAAATTATAAAAGTTTTTACTATTTTTTAATCCTTATCTTTTTGTTTTAACCCTTATTTAACCTCTTTATCTCTTACTATGACAACATGTGTGTTTACTCTTTGAAGGTTAATATAGTTACTATAAAATGCCAAAAGAACCATAAATGAATAATTTATAACATTTTAAACCCTATCCCAATAATTTGGAAGAATTTTATATTTTTATTAATTTTATATCATTTAATTAAATATTATTTATTTTAAAATATCATTAATGTCAATTTTGACACTATTCATTACTTTACAGTTTAAAAATATCATAACAACATGATATATTAAAGAAAAATATTTTAATACATCATAAATACTTCAAGGTAATCTATAAAATTCATGTATGACATTAATTATCTTAAATTATATTTATTTTAACATTTTTAATATCATTTATTTTATATTTCCATTAATTAAACAATCATTGCATCATCATTATGCAAGTATTTAAGGTAATTATTTATTATCTAAAAATTAGAAATAAATTACCATGATGAAGATATATATTTTATATTTGTAAATACTATTTATAGTCAAGCATATCCTCTATATAACCCCATTTAAAAATATTTCACTTGTTAAAAAAAGTATGAGAACTTTGACTTTTCTTTGAATAAAATATTATAAAGGTTATATTATCATCTAAATGTCCATAAATGGTAACATAACAAATCCTTTAATTATTATGGATGAAAAATAATCATTCAATAAAATTAGGGCAATTTTTAGGTTTATTTTCTAATATTTATAATATTATTTTTACCCTTAATCACCTGATTTACCTTTAATCGTGGTAATAAAAATTACTAAAGTTACTATTCATATTGATCAAAAATAAAATGGACCTATTTAATAAATTTTAAAATTATTATTCCAAATATGGAATTCATTTTTAAAAAATTAAAACATATAAGTGGATAAAATTAATTTAAAATTAATCCTGTAGATGAGTTGAGAAAGCAATTTTTTAAAGTGAAAACATACAAAAGTTAGAATTATTTTTATATACAAATAAAATATGAAAAATATTAAAATAACCTTAATTAGATTAAAATATGTATTATTTATCCAATTTTACATTAAAAAAAATTTAAATATAATTTAACATTATCAATTATTTATATGAATAGTCAGTTTTCAATTAAAATGCAGTATTTTTCACTATTCATCAAAAAATGAAACATATCAAAAAAATATAAAAAATTCAACCAAAATAAATTTTTGTATTATACTTTCAAATAATAAGTTTATTTTTTCAAATAAAATTTATAAAATATTCCAAATCTAACTTTAAAACAAGCCTTCCATAAAAAGGCGGTAAAGCTATTGTTTTATAAAAATATATCTTTTATTCATAAAATTGGATTTGTTCTTATCTTATACCTATTAAACTTATTGGATAAATGTAAAAAAAATTGTTTGAATATATAATATATAAATATCATTATTATCTCTCACTAATAGTGATCAAATTAATTTATTAAGATAAAATGCCATTCTAGTCATAAAAATAGTTTTTTTTATAAAAACACATCCTTTATATTCAATTGGTATTTATTTTAATTTATAATTAATTAGTCAGTAAATAGTTATATTTATAAACATGTGTAAATCATATTTTCATAATTCAGTTAATCATGGTCATATCCACCATTCTAACAGCTAGGTTATAATGCTAATATTTAAACAATAATATTTATTTGTTCATTTAAGCTCAATGTGGTGTATCATGTATGCTATCAAACATAGTGGTTCCTTCTAAAAAACTTGGAATGTAAAATTATCTCCACTTTAATAAACTACATCCTCACAATTAGATCTTGAGTTTTGAAACAGAGGTTCGACTAAAAATACCTTTGTTGAAAACTCACATAAAAAAAAGTATTAATGTAACTTCCACTTAAAAAGAGATAAAAAGAACTATGAAGGTCACCTGAGATAACACATACTTGGTTTCTATGTATGAAAACATTGATATGTAAGAGAAAAATAACCCTCAAGGACTAATATGAAGTGATATAGAACATGCTCATAAGAAAGTTGACCATCACATAACCATAAATATGTGATGGTATAAAAGCCAATTGATAAAATTAAACAGATAATGTTTTTATTTCAAAATATTTTTCCTAAAGTTAAGGAATTCATTTTCTTCATAGACTAAAAACATAAGGAAACATACTTTTTAGGTCGGAATATTCAAATATACACAAGAGGGGGGGGGGGTGAATTGTGTATTTTCAAACTTTTTCTAAAAATTTCACAATTCTGCCTTTTGATGTCAACCGATGATTATGTAGGTAAGAAGAAGTTATCTTCTGTATGAAATTATGAGTAGCGGATAAAAACAGAAATATAGAACATGGCTATTTATAGTGCTTTTGGGCATAAAGATACCCTAGCCCACTCCAATAATTACTCTCTCTATGAGTTTGGTGAATTTCACTAGTCTGGTCCTCATATCATAAGACCAATCCACAACTAAGTACATGCAGTTGACACCTTTACAAACAAGACTAAAAAATAGAGCTTTCTGGTTCTTTAATAGAGAACCAATAAACCACATCTTATATCAATAAGCTGATACTCCACCATAATTAAGTACAAGTAGTTGAAACTCTTAATAAAAATATATAGATTAAAAAGGTTTTGGTAGAACTTCACAGTTGAAACAACAACTGACAATAGATGGATCTTCTTCTTCAGAAAATAGTTTCTTCAAGAAAGAGCAGTTCTGAAGTAATATGGTTGCAATAGATCTTTGAAATAAAAACAACAATTAATAACAACAAAAAAATTATAGAAAATATTAAAATTTGAATAAGTATATCTCCACTATAACCTCTTCTATAGAAAACAGAGTCCGATCGATTTTTGTAGTAGATTTGTAAAAGATCTTCACAAGAATGCAGTTTCAATCATGAATATGTGTCACAAAAAATATATCTCAATATACATCTCAATATATATCTTCTTCTTTGAATTATAAACAAATATATAGAACAAATATACCGATATAATAAATAAAGTGGAGAGCCTACTTTTCAATTTCAGATCCAAGAAAATGGCCTGATAAATTGCAAGAATTCAAATTCCAGAGACAAATCAGAGTAGTCATAAATTTTCTTAAGAATAGGAGAGAAGTTCTCTACTTAATATGATTATTTAAATTAATCATAATGAGATTTGAATCATTCAAAAAGAATATTTAAATCGGCCTGATATTCCATAAATACCATTGTATGAAATTATGATAAAATCATAAATTCAAATCTCAATTTATGAAAAGTTGAATGTAACGTTCCTTAAAAAAACAAAAAACAAACCAAATGTAGGGTTCAACTACGTAGCGTTCAATCTTCGAACATAAGGTTGACAATTTAAGTTTGATAAAAAAAATTAAGGTTGATGATCCTTACATTTGTTTCTCAAATGTAAGGTTTCATACTTACATAGGGTTCTTTATCCATACTTTTTCTCTTTGTCAAACATAAGGTTTCATGAAAATGTAAGGTTCTTTGTCCATAAGTTTCTGTCAATGTAGGGTTGATTAACCATACACATAGATGTTTCAGCATAAGGTTTCATTCAAATGTATGGTTTGTTCCTTACGTTACATTCTTCAACATATGGTATAAACAGTGTTTCCAAAATACACTTAGGAGCGTTCCAAACACTTTGAAGACTATTCCACACGAATAATAATCTGGAATATAATTCCAAAATAAGGAATATAAAGAATATTAATTTCTTGAAATACACTTAAAGTAACATCATTAGTAAAACAAACAAGGGTATTTGTGAGCATCAAAATCAATAAGATTTATAGAGTATTGTTGAGTCAATACATGCCCAATAATCTCCCCCTTTTTATGATCACAAAACCCATAAAATTAATAACAGAATTTAGAATTTTACAAAAAATTAAAATAAAATAATTCAAACTAGATTATTTTGATAAAAATAAATGTTTTGTTTATGAAAATTTATCCCCAATTTTGCGAGATCAAAAAGAAAGTAAAGAGAATGAATAAAACACATTTAATTTTGAATAGATCTATAAGTGAATGTTATAATAATCTATTTTTAAATAAATAAGACTAGATTTTTGACTTTAAGACATAAACATAAAAGAATATGAAGTAAACCACACAAAAAAATTAGGATATTTTATTGATCAAAAATTGTATAAATGCAATAATCAGTTTGACTAGGAAATAATTTTAGTCAACTAAAATGGTTAGGGTACAATAGATGGGGTAGAAGTTAGATCAGTTAAGATTCTAAGGATTTTGGACAACTTCAAACATATCTTTCAACTCTTCTATCTGTAACCACAATTTCTTCATTAGAATATCCCCCAATTGTATAATCAAAACTCTGGAATCTTGACTGATATGCAAATTCTCAATAATATTGACTTTCAAAATGTCATACAAACTATCCTCTTGCTACATAAACTAATCTAACTTTTCTGTGAATTTGTTCAGCAGAAATATATACCTGGTTCATTCTGTGTCAGTTGGTTAACTAAAAATTTCTGATTATCCAACAAAAATGATAGAGGAGCACTATTTCACTAAAGATTTTGAATACGAACATTCATATCTACCATGATAGAGGTGATTACCTGAAATCTTTGAATCAGATCTGGACTGGTAGTAGGAGTAGAGGTAGATGTATTGGTCTGACCAATAGTACTATTGATTGATTCAAATTGACTTCCCAAATACCACATTAGATTAGAAAAGTCTGACTTATAAACAACTTCAGACTTTATATTTCCAACTTCATTCAGCATCTCTCTCTTGAAAGCATCAAATTCCTTCTTGGAGACAGAATTTTTGTTAATATCTTGTAAATTTTTCATTGAAACTTCCATATCTTTACAAAGATTGAAATTATCTTTCTAAGACTTATTAAACATAATTACATTCTCCTAAAACTGATTTTATAGGGAACCATATGTCCCATTATCTAGATGTTGTGACTGACCAACTACTACAATTGCTAGATATTTTGAAGGATATTTTTTCATAAAATTATCCAATGGTTTTTCAATTGATTTTTCACTTGAACAAGACAAACTATCAAGAACTTATGTTTTTTATTCAGTTACATATTGATTTCTTTCATCCACATTATAAAAAATAGAGAAAAGTAAATTCTCAACAATTTCAATTGCCACATTTTCAGATCTTATCAACTATTTATCTTCCTAAACAACTGGTTCTTCCTCCTGAACAACTACAAATCAACATTCTACATATATCTTATCTGGATTTAAATTTTTTGATCTTCTTCAAGAAAAGTTTCTTCTAAATGTAATGACCTAGTAGCCTCACCTAAACCCAACACTGGTTCTACAGTAGGTGGATCTACTCTTTTCTATGGGTTTATAATAAAATCTACTTGCACAAACACTTCTCACTATTATTCTTCTTCTTCTTCAACAAGTCTCAATTTTATTTGGTTTGGTTTAGAAATTCATTCACCTAGGGTTTCACTAATTCCATCATTCATAATTGCACTTTTCTTCCCCTGAGCAAAAGATCATGATCTTTGTTGGTTATCTACACCAACCGGTAAGAGTTTTCCTTTGACTGTACTCCAGTAAAAGCCGAATTTACTCAAAGTTCCCACATTGAGTACATTAATATAATGACATTTGATTCAAGAATATATTAAATGATTCATTCCTTTCTTAAATAAAATTTGAGAGATTATCCTTCCATAAGGAGAAAAAGTAGCATCTGGTTGATAGCAGTAACTTAAAAATATGAACATATACCTTAAAAAATTCAGCTTTATTTCACTAATAATCAGAAACATGATATACATATCTGTATATATAATCTTATCCATCTCATCCATTCTATGAGAAATTCTTGTTTGAATAAACTTAACTAAGATTTTCTGGTCTGCCTTGAGATCCTTGAAAAACATTTTTCTAATGTTTGTTAAACCAAATAGGAAAGACATAATGTCTTAATAATTATGATCCTTATCTTCGATAGAACTTAGATTGAAATGAAAAACTCCCCCATGTGGACAGTTCAAAATTTGATAAATTTCAGTCAAAGAAACCAAAAATTCCTTATCTTCTATTATTACAAAAACTGTATCTTTAGTATCGCCAAAACTAAACTGAACACGGTTATAGAAAAATTCCAGTTCTACCTCATAAATGAACTTTGAGTTCACCTCATTGAATAGAAATTCCAATCCTTGAAAAGACATTTCTTGATTTAGGAGAAGATTTTTCTGATAAATACATTCGAAATCAATTACTTTACCCTGCAGAATCTTTCTTCTGAAAACTTTATGATGCTTTGGGTCACTGGATTTACCTTATTTTCTTCTCTTAGTTTTTTTCATTTCTGAGAAATTAAATCTCTGTGGTTTTTGGGTTCTAGGGTTTTGAAAGAAAATAGAGGTAAACTATGGCAGATGAAGGTAAATGAAGGTTTCAGTATTCAAAAATGGGTTTGAGAAACAAAAAGGTTAGGTATTCAAAACATTTTTTGACAGTGCCTTATTTCCTATGTCATTACATAACATAATCATTAATTTTTTTAAAACATGAGGTGCAAATAAATTTAAGATAAAATAAATTAAGTATAATGTATAATGAGGGAAAAAATATTAAAACAAATCAAATTTAAATTAATCATTAAATAATTTTAAGATAAATAAATTGGAATAACTAAATAAAATAAAATAAGATAAAATAAAATAAATGTTTAAAATTAAAAATATTAAAAATATTTACATTTACTTAAAAATTAAATAAACCTAACTCCCCCTTGATAAAATCAAAACTTATAGTGGGAAGTGGTTTAATAAAGATATCATCTAGTTGATATTCAGTATTTATAAATTCTAATGATTTATCCTTTTTAAGAATATGATCTTATAGAAAATGATGTCTAATATCAATATTCTTAGTTCTTGAATGACTTATTGGATTTTTTGAAATATTTATAGCACTTGTATTATCACATAAAATTAGTGTATTATTAAAATTTAATCCAAAGTCTGTTAGTGTTTTTTTCATCCATAATACTTTTGCACAACAACTACCTTCAGATACATATCTTTCCTCAGCTGTTGACAGAGCAACTTAGTGTTGTTTCTTACTTGACCATGAAACTAAAGATTTTCATAAAAAGTGATAGGTTCCTGAGGTACTTTTTTTTCCTAATCTACAACCTCAAAAATAATCATCTGAATATGATATTAAATTAAAATTAGAAGTTTTTGGATAAAGAGATTGAAAAACAGTCCCCTTTAAATATCTAAAAATCCTTTTGATAGTAATAAGATGAGATTATTTAGGATTTTTTTTGAAATCTAGCACATAAACATACATAAAACATAATATTAGGTCTTTTATTAGTAAGATATAATAAACTACCAATCATATTTCTATATAACTTGTTGTCCACTGATTTTCTAGCTTTATCCAAATCAAGTTTTATATTGGTATACATGGGGAGTTATATATGTCTTGTTGTTTTCAAGACCAAAATTTTTCAATAAATCAGTAATATATTTACTTTGGTTTAAAATATTTCCATTATCTTTTTTATAAATTTGAATTCCTAAAAAGAAGTTCAATTCTCCCATCATACTCATTTCAAATTATTTTTGCATAAGTTATGAAAAATCATTACAATTTTTTTATTGGTTGAACCAAAAATAACATCATCAATATGGATTTGAACTAATAATATATTAGAATAAATGGTTTTCTTAAAAAGAGTTGGATCTACCATTCCAACTATAAATCCATTTTTTAAAAGAAAAGAACTTAATCTTTCATACCAAGATCTAGGTGCTTATTTAAGGCTATAGAGAGATTTAGTAAGTTTAAAAATAGAATCTGGTTTTTGAGAATTTTCAAAACCTGGAGGTTGTTCAACATAAAATTCCTCCATTAAATATCCATTTAAAAAGGAATATTTAACATCCATATGATATTATTTAAAGTTCATATGATATGCATAAGCTAAAAGAATTCTAATTGCTTCTAATCTAGCTACAAGGCAAAAGGTTTCATCATAATCTATACCTTCTTCCTAATTATATCCTTTAGCTACTAATCTAGCTTTGTTTCTAGTTATAACCCATTGATCATCTTGTTTATTTATAAAGACCCACTTAGTTCCTATAATTGGATAATTTGAAGGTCTTTCAACTAATTTCCAAACTTCATTTATTTTGAATTGGTTTAGCTCATCTTGCATTGCTAACATCCAAATCTTATATTCCAAGTCTTCTTCAAAAGATCTATGTTCTAGTTGAGATAGAAAGGCAGATAATTCAACTAGGTTCCCTATATTTCTTATAGTTCTTAATTCTATGTCTAGGTCTCCTATAACGGTTTCTAAAGGATGATTCTTTAGGGTTCTAGACTGTCTAGGTAAAACACTTTTAGGTTCTAGAATAATCATCAACTAAAACATATACATGTAATTGTTTATTAGATAATTTATGTAAAGCATAAATATTACAATGACCAATACTTATATTCCATATCCAAGACTCATTTATCTTAGTAGTTAAACAATTCACTTTCTATTTAAACAAGGAATTTAAGTCCAAAGTATAAACATTATTAGTTCTTGGTTCTATAAACTTAATTAATTTATCTTTAAATAAAGAGTAAGAATTTTTAGAAAAATCAAAACAATATCCATCATCACAAAGTTGAGAGATACTTATCAAGTTATGCTTCAACCTTTTTACATATAGTACTTTGTTGATTGAGGCTGTTTTTGGATCTCCAACAGTTCCAAGTACAATTATCTTTAATTTGGAATTATCACCAAAAGTGAATAGAACTCCATCTATTTGAGTTAGTGTATTGAAGTTTGATGAGTTTCCACTCATATGCTTAGAGCATCCACTATCCCCCATATATTTTTTCTTTTTTCTGTGACCAGTTTCATGTAAAGGAAATTTAAACAAGAGTTTGTTTTGGCACCCATATTATTTTGGGTCTAGTAGTGTTAGCTAGAAAAGATCTGAAAATCCAGATCTGCTTTGTTTTTCCATAACTTATATCATTTGATTTATATAATCTATTTGAAATAAAGGCATTTTTTAATTCCACTTATTTAAGGATTTATTAAATAATAGTTTTTTGTTATATGTCCTTCTGTTCCACAAAACTGACAAGTAACAGTTTTTGAGATGAGAGCAAAATAATTCTTATATAGTTTAGATTTTTCAACCTCACTTACTATACCGAGTCTTTTCTTTCTAATGAAATTTTTACTAAGAATTTCATTTAGAATATTTTTTTTTCTTTTGTAAATAAGATAACAACACTTTTATAAGTTTCTACTTCATCTTGTAATGTTTTAATCCTATTTTCATGATCAACACAATTTGTGGTAGATTAGTTATATTTTTTAATTAACTCTTGATATTGTTTAATTAAGGAATCTCTTTCTCCTAAAATAGCATTGTGAATATTTTTTAAAGATTTACGTTTCTTTAATAAGGAGTCATATTTTCCTTCTAGAATTTTGCATTAGGAAGCCAATTTATTATTTTAATAATCCAAATTAGAATCAGAATTAGATAAATAATAGGTTTGTACCTTATCTTCTTCTACCGTGAATTACATATTTACTTTCAGATTTTATTATTCCCTTTATGAATCATATTTTCAAAAATACTCCAAGTATCCTTCATTTCTCTTTTTTCCTTTATGTTTATAATCAGTATTTTTTGGATATGTCTTTTTTGTATTTCTATTTTCACCTTTTAACTTAGGACAATCGGGTCTTATATGACCTAATTTCTTGCATTCATAGCATCTGACTTCCCTTGAGTCTTTCTCATCCCTCTTGAATGGTTTTCTAAATCCTCTTTTATTCTTATAAAACTTGCTAATCTTTTTGGATAATTGAGCCAATTCCATTACATAGTCAAATGAATATGAATTATTTTTTTCTTTTAATTCTTGCTTTATTCTTTTTTATTTTCTTCTGAGATGTTACCTTTAGAGAATTATTATCCATTTTCACTAAGACTTTATGATCTTCATCTTCATATTCCATTTCAGCTTTATACATCATTAGTGTCCCAATTAATTCTCTCATTTTTAAATTTTTGAAAGGTGATGATTGTTGAATTGCAGCTGATACACCATTCCATTTAGTAGGTAGTACTCTTAGTACTTTAAAAGTTAGATCAGATTTTTTGATAGGGTCATCTAAGTTTGTAATATTATTAATAATCTCTCTAAGCCTTCCATTCATCTGAGTGATACTTCCATAAACCATTATGAGTGTATCAAATTTTAGTTTTGTTGTTGCATACCTCATTTTTCTTACATTGTCTATTCCTTCATCGACAACTGCAATGGTTTGCCACATTTCATAAGCAGTAGGACATTGTGAGACATAAATGAATTCATCTGGTCCAAGACCACAGATAATGGAATTAATAGCTTTAGAATTTTTGTCATACTCAACCTCTATAATAGTAATCCAAGTTGTAGAATTTTCAGGAATTATATAAGGATTAATGATCTTAGAGTATAATTTGAATCCCAAATTCTTAAACTATATAATCATCCATGATTTCTAACATCCATATTTTTCACCATTGAAATAAGGAGCACGAACCATTGACATTCCTTCTCTTTGATCAGTCATTTCCATCTTTGTATAGACCTTATACTTTTAGCTTGTTATTGATGTTTCCAAAATCTCTCCTTTGATTCCAATTATTAGGTCGGAATATAAAAATATACACAAGAGAGGGGGGGGGGGTTAATTATGTCTTTTTAACATTTTTCCAAAACATTCACAATTTTTCTTTTGATATTGACTGATGATTAGGCAGGTAAGCAGTTTTTATCTTCTGTATGAAATTGAGAGTAGCGGATAAAAACAGAAATATAGAACACAACTGTTTATAGTGCTTCAGGGCATAAAGATACCCTATTCCACTCCAAGAATTACTCTCTCTACGAGTTTGGTGAATTTCACTAGTCAGGTCCTCATATCATAAGACCAATCCACAACTAAGTGTAGGCAGTTGACACCTTTACAAACCAAACTAAAAACAGAGCCTTCTGGTTATTTAACAGAGAAATGATAAACCCCATCTTAGATCGAGAAGCTGATACTCCACCATAATAGAGTATGAGCATTTGAAACTCCCAGTAAAATGATATAAACTAAAAAGGTTTCATCTGAACTTCACAGTTGAAATAGAAATTGGTAGTAAATGGATCTTCTTCTTCAGAAAATATTTTCTTCAAGAAAGAGTAGTTCTAAAGAAATCCCGTTATAATAGATCTTTGAAATAAAAATAGCAACAAAAAGCAGCAACATAATTACTGCAAATATTAAAATTTTAATATGTATATCTCCACTATAGCCTCTTCTGTAGAAAACAGAGTCTGATCAATTATTACAGTAGATCTATAAAATATCTTCATTAGAATGTAGTTTCAATCGTGAATATGTGTCACAAAATTATGGATCAACATATATCTCAATACATATCTTCTTCTTTGAATTATACACACATATATATAAAACAAATACACTGATAGAATAAATATAGCAGAGAGCCTGAAATGAATTTTAGATCCAAGAAAATCACCTGATAAATCGTAAGAATTCAAATTCTTGAGATATCTCAAAGTATTCATAACTTTCCTTAAGAATATGAGATAATTTCTATACTTAATATGATTATTTAAATCAATCATAATGAGATTTGAATCATTCAAAAAAGAACTTTAAATCATCCTGATATTTGGTAAAGACCATTGTATGAAATTCTGATAAAATCATAAATTCAAATCTCTGGTGATGAAAAGTCAAACATAAGGTTCCTTAATAAAATGACAAAATACCAAACATAGTGTTCAACTACATAGCGTTCAATCTCTGAATGTAAGGTTGACAGCGTAAGGTTGATCACAAAAGTAAGGCTGATGATTCATACATTTTCTTCTTAAACGTAAGGTTCCATACTTATGTTTGGTTCTTTAACCATACCTTTTCTCTTTGTCAAATGTAAGGTTTCATCCAAACATAAGGTTCTTTATCCATATGTTTCTGTCAACATAGGTTTGATTAACCATATGCATTGATCTTTCAACATAAGGTTTAATTCAAGCATAGGGTTTGTTCTTTATGTTACATTCTTCAACGTATGGTATGAATAGTGTTTCTAGAATATGCTTAGGAGCATTCCAAACACTTTGACGACTATTCCATGCGAATAATAAGCTTGAATATAATTCCAAAATAACTAATATAAAAAATATTAATTTCCTGAAATACACTTAAAGTAATATCATTAGTAAAAAAACAAGGGTATTTGTGAGCATCCAAATCAATAAGATTTATAGAGTATTGTTGAGACAATACATGCCCAACAATACTTACCTGAAAAGATTAATTTAATATTTTAATCAATTTCCGCCAAAAACTCATCTTTTTCTCCAAATAATGAGTATTTATAATGAATTTTTCATACCTAAAGCACAAAAATAAACTTATAGAGAATCACATAATCCATAAAATATTAAATATCTATTTCTACTATCTTTAAACATTAACCAAAACCAAAATTATTAAGATAATATAAGATAATTACCCAAAAATAATAAACCTATATATGACAATAAAACTTCTTCAATCTACAAAATTCAACAGTAATACCCAAAGTTCAACATAGATCATTCGATAAATAATTATCCTTAAAATTAATCAAAATAATCTAAACTAAGATTTAAACCCAAAAAAGAGATGGATTTTATCACAGTCTTCCAAGATAAAATCTACCATTTATCTCCAAATAACATCAATGACTCTTAAAGTCTCAATCCTCAATATATATTCCCAAATAATATAATCTCCAAGATATTCTAGTAATTTATATAAATATCCTAAATCATCATAAAGACACAATAAAATCATATAATATCCCAAAATATAATTCAATATTTATTCCTCAAATAAAATCCATAGTATTTTGTTTACCTTAATCATATAGAGTTCCCAAAATAGCGAACATCTTCTGAAATACCATTAATCTCTTAATCAACAAATCATTTTACCATCCCATGTAAATATATTTGATAAAACATATATTACCAAAATAAAATTATTCTTCATCCATAAAATCATTTAACTAAAAATAAAAAGTCATACTAACCAGGACTTCACATAGAATAGTGGAAGGTGATTCACCCTTGTTGCCCATGAGTTGTGGGTTCAATTACTACGACCATTTCAGATGTGACGGGTTATCACCCATCCTACGGGTTATCCTTTTTCTAAAACTATATTATTATAATCCTTATAAAATTACATAATTGTGAGAACCATCCTTAAAAATAACCTTAATAAGTTTTAACCTCAAAGGTTGTCTCATACCTTTCATTTTTCACCCAAAAATTTAAGAAACTATAATTAGCCCAAAATTAAATGTCTCCAAAAATATCATTAGTCACCTTAAAATTTCATAACTTAAAGTCTCAAAAGGGGTTTCTAAGACCCTGAACTTATGATCAACCTAAGAATTATAAACCCATAATGATTTCCATAACACTTAAGAAAATATCATAATCTCTAAAGTTGTCTAAACCATACTTTGAAACCAACTGTAAGGACCCAACCTTAAACATTACATAATCTTGAGTTTATTCAATAATTTACTTTCTTTAACTTTGATTATATTTTTAGGTTTAGAGTTTTAGAGAATTGTGCCATAACTCATACATAACAAAACATAAAATAAAAAGTAGTCACTTCTGATCAGTATCCATTTTCCCATAGTATATTATTTTTAAAATAAAGAATAATTTCTTGTATGGATAATCTTCTCAACTTTTAAATTGACTCTTTACATTCCCTTATTCATCCATAAATCCTATGAAAAATATTTTAAAACTTGGGATGAGTACAAAAAGCTCAGTAAGGGATACACAAAGAAGGAAATATGTTAGTCCTGTGAAAATAGGAAAACCCATGAAAACTTTATCATAATTAATACATTTCACCCTTAAGAAGTAGCAAATACTTTCATTTTAAAATAAGTTCATTGGTTACTTTTTTTTATAATCACAAAATTACAATAAAACCCATAACAAGCATAGAAAACACATAAAGGTATCTTGGGACATAATTATACTCAAATGAAATAATCATGCGGTCAATTTCCATACATGTCACTCTTGAAAATGGAATAACCATATGGTCAAATTCCATACCCAATTCATTGGAGGTTATGAAATTTCCACCCATCCTTAGTTTATCACGGAACCACCTATCATTAGTTTATCACGTAACAACCCATCAAATTTTCAAGTACCATTATATAAAATTAACACATAAAAGCTTTCAAATTTCAACATGTCACCATTAAATTTTCATTTTCACTCATAAGAAAACATTTCATGTTATATAAATAATCAACCCACTTTCAAAACTGATTTTCAATAATAAAATACCCAGAAAAGGAAAAGAGGGGTTTCTTTAAAAAAACATGAAGGATTATAGAGAAATCTGAATATAAAAACAGACATAAAATGTGATTTATAATCCTTTTATATACATATAAATAAATATTTTAAATAATATCAAGAATGATGGAAAATATTTTGAATTTAAATCTTTAAACATTTAAAAAAGATATTTTTAAATCAAAGTGTCCCATACCACTTTGAAACATTTAAATCATAAGCCCCACAAATGAATAAAATTTAACAAAACATTAAATAACATGATAATAAATAAATTAATGATATTATATGTAAAATGGTATTTATATACACCTCATAAAATAATGTGGGTGTGTAACATCAAAATATGTCTTAATGAAAGGAGATTGAGATAAAGTCCCTTACCTTAAGTCCAACTTTTCACATAAAATATTTATATTCTTGAATAATAAACTTATATTAATTATTTAATTTATTTATAACATTTTAAAATTTTATTATTAATTTTATATCACTTATTATAATGTTATGACAATTACTTCATTATTTAAGTTCACATCTGACGTTTTGATGATATTTGGTTCATAAGTCCAAAATGACTTTGGTCGGTTGATAATGGTAAAAGTGTACATTATTCCATAATATAAAAATAATAATAATGAAATAATTATAATTTTTATACATAAATTATAATTTTAAATCCATCTATTAAATATAAATATGAAAAATGAACTATGTTACAATCATGGCGATGGTAAGTCATATGTACGCATGAGTAACATTTCAATTTTTCAATGATCATTAGGGAAAGAAGGTAAGTATTATTTTATATTTCTAGAATTATAATAAAATAATATATATAATATTATATCATTAAATATAATTATATATTTATCATCCATTTTAAGTGGTGATGAAAAATGAATCACATCGCTTCTTGGAGATAATAATTCACACGTACGCACGAATGACATTATCGTTTTTTGTGTATGGAAAAGTAATAATGTAAATGATATATTATATTTTCATAATGATATATATATCATTACTATCATATATAAACTTTAATTCCATAATTATTACCATTATTTATAGATGGTTATGGAAAACGAATTTCATCGGTTCACGAGGGGGTAGTCTATCGTACACACGAACGATTAATTCTTTTCCCATTTTATGGAAGTGGAGACAATTTAGGTGATGATATTAAAATAATAACATATTGGTATATTTAGGATGATGAATTTATTATTTCATTATGATTGAAGAATATTTTTATGAGGTGGAAGAAGAAACAAAAGATAAACACTTAATTAAAAACGATACATCTTCTATAGAAATCCTTCGTTGCTTAACACCTTATGACAATTAAGGATGATGTTCTACCTAAAATAAGAGATATAGAATATGGGGAGGTATTATAGGAAGGTATTTAGTCATATATTGTCTGAACAAAATATGTTTTTAAGTTTAAATAAAAGAGAATAAGAGGTTCTCTTTTATAAGAGAGGGGAGGGCCACTCTTGGAATTTCTCAAAATATTAAATTAATATAAATTCATTTTCTATTAAAAATAGATCCAAACTGATTTATTTATAATATAGGATTATTTTGGGTCGAAATAAGTTCATAAAATTAAAATTATACAAGTTTTGACTATTTTTTAATCCTTGTCTTTTTGTTTTAACCCTTATTTAACCTGTTTAACTCTTACTGTGACAACATATGTTTTTACTCTTTGAAGGTTAATATAGTTATTATAAAATGTCAAAATAACTATAAATGAATCATTGATTAAATTTTCAACATTATCACAATAATTTGGACGAATTTATATTTTTATGAATTTTATATCATTTAATTAAATATTATTTATTTTAAAATGTCATTAATGTCAATTTTTACACTATTCTTTACTTGACTTTTTAAAAATATCATAAAAAGAATATATCATCAAAATACTCTTTTAATGCATCCATAATATGTCAAGGTAATCTATAAAATTCATGTATGACATTAATTATCTCAAATTATATTTATTTTAATATTTTTAATATCATTAATTTGATATTTCCATTAATTAAACAATTATTTTATCATCATTGTGCAAGCCTTTAAGGTAATTATTTATTCTATAAAAATTAAAAATAAATTACCATGATGAATATAAATATTTTATATTTATAATTGAACATATACCTTATATAAACCCATTTAAAAATATTTTACTTGTTAAAAATAAAAGTATGATGAGTTTGAATTTTCTTTAAATATAATATTATAAAGGTTATAATCTCATCCAAATGAAAATAAATGGTCACATAAATGATCCTTTAATTATTATGGATAATAAATACCCATATAATAAAATTTATTCAAGTATTAGGGTCATTTAATAATATTTATAATATTATTTTTATTCTTAATTACTCGATTTACCCTTAATCGTAATAAAAAAAATTACTAAAGTTACTATTCATATTGGAAAAAAATAAAAGGGAACTATTTAATAAATTTTTAAATTATAATTACAAATATTTTATTGATTTTTAAAAAATCAAAACACATAAGTGACTAAAATTAATTTAAAATTAATCTCGTAGATGGTGTGAGAAAACAAGTTTTTAAAGTGAAAACGTGCAAAAGTTAGAAATGTTTTTATATCCAAATTAAATATAAAAAAGACTCCAATAAATTAAATTATATTAATAGATGTATTATTGATCTAATTTTACATTAAAACTAATTTAAAATATAATATAACATTATAAATCATTTAGATGAAAAGTGAGTTTTCAATTAAAATGTAGTATTTTTCACTATTCATCAAAACATGAAACTTGTTAGAAAAATGTAAAATAATCCAACCAAAGTAAATTTTGATATTACTATTTAAAATAATAGGTTTATTTTATTAAATAAATTTTATAAATTTTTCCAAATTTAACTTTAAAACAAGTCTTCCATAAAAAGGCGGTAAAACTGTTGTTTAGAAAAATATAACTTTTATACGTCAAATTGGATTTTTTCTTATCTTATGCCTATAAAACTTATTGGATGAATATCAAAAAATTTGTTTGAATACATAATATATAAATATCATTATGATCACTCACTAATATTTATTAATTTAGTTTATTAATATAAACACCATTCTTTCCATAAAAATAGTTTTTTTCATAAAAACACACCTTTTATATTCAATTGGTCTTTATTTTCATTTCTAATGAATTGGTCACTAAATAATTAATTTTAAAAACATTTGTAATCCATATTTTCATAATTTATTAAATCTGGTTCATACCTTCCATTCTAACAGCTTGGTTATAATGGTAACATTTAGATAATAATATTTAGTTGTTCATTTAATCTTGATGAGGCGTATCATGCACGCTTACAAACATAATGGTTCCTTCTTAAAAACTAGGGATATTAAAAAATATTTTTAAATATAGTTGGATTTTGATTTGGTTTAGTTAGATAATTTTTAAATAGTTATACATCAATATGGTTTGAACATGTTGAATTGGTTGATGGAATATTGATTAAAACTAAATTATTAAAAGCATGCATACATTCACCAAATTTATTTTTTCCATAATGTTAAAGAATAATCAAACCCTTCACATAAAAATATATTAAACTTAAAAAAATAACTATAAATTCAATAATAAATCTATAAAACCATTTTATATGAAATCATGAAGAAAACCCATTACAACAGTTGCTTAATGCTTTCTCTTCTTCCCAAAACATTTGCTCGGACCTTGAAACCCATATGTCAAATATGTCATGTTTTTCTTCATAAATTCATTCCTACCTCTGAACCCATACTTTTAATACCATGATTATTTTTTATTCTCCTTATTATACATATACTTCTTCCCTTTCCCACCTAAATAATCACCAGCACCCATGTGTTCCCACCCCTTCATCAAACCCATAAATGCATTCCCATCTTCAAAAGGAAATACGTTCTACCCTATAATATATCGTTACTTGTTTTCAGGTAATTTTAGACCCTTTATTATAATTCTTTGGTTGGGGATTTTCTTAGGTTATTTTGGGTGAAATTTGAAGAATTTTACAAGCCTAAGGGGTAGTGCATGGTTGGTGCACGGTTAGGAAAAACTATGCAGTATGGACCAGAAAACTGTGAACCCTTTGATAGTTCTCTAGAGGGGGAACACTATTTTTATAAACCATGTGTAAATACCCTTAAAACTATCAAAAAACATATAAAATTAGGGTTTTCATGGTTGATTCATGGTTTAAAAAACCATGTTCTAACTAATTATAATTTGTGCACCCTAGATAGTAGGGGTGCACAGTTAGGGTATACGATTTTTCTAACTATGCAGTCATTCCCAACAAACTATGCATGTGAGATTTAATTATTACAAAAATTATTTTAAAAATTTATGATCCCTTTTTTAAGATTCCTAATCACCATTCTTGATCCTAATACCATTTTTAGGGTTTTTAAGGATCCCTAGAAGTGGTTTTGGCTCTTCTAACCTCCTCATTTGGCGAATCAAAGTGTCAATGGAAGATCTAATCCCTCTACAGTAAGTGGATATTCTCTCTAATAGTTTCATTTGATATCTCATTACTTATCCTTATAGTTTTATGGATTATCACTTATTTGATGGATCTAAACTCTATTTGATTGGATTTTGATTCTAGGTTGTGTTCCTAGATCCTATGTGCCTTCATCCTTATTGGTGAGTCCCATTATGGGAGTCTATTTCTAGATATTTGAATTAAAGGTAGGTGGATCCATAATTATTTTCCCTACAATTGAAACCATGAATTATTATATTAAATTTAAAAGAGTTTTTGATTTATTTGAAACATTTATTTGTAATGAATTGATCTTTGGATCAAAAGGGGCATGATATTTGTGAAAACCCCTAATTCTGATGGAATTGGAATTGTGGGTTGGATTTATGAAAAATGATGGTTTGATTTAAAAATCATTTTGATGAGATGATTTGATGATTGATATTGAGAAAATGGATTAAATTTAAAAGTGGTTTTAAATAACATGAAGTTATGAAAACCTATGATTTGGTTTTGAAATGGAAAATACATGCATTAAATTGAAATTGGGAAATTTTATTTTTTTAAATGATTGATTTCCAATTTGATTCAATGAATGTTGAAGCACATGTTAGCCTAGGTAGTTAGTGGTAACTAGGAAAATCATACTAGTTTTTTAAAAGTTGGTGCCCTAGACCCAACTTTATCAGTAATTTTAATTACCATTTCATGTTTTTAGTGAGATATGAATGATTTAATCTTACCATTATAGTGTTGACATTTATGAATTCACTATTTAACTAGTAATGTACATAGATTAATTATCATATGAAAAGGTTATAATGGATCCTAGACTATAATGATAACCTTGAGATATTATTACATTAATCTTAAATATATGTTCTATGGTTTAGATACATCATACTGACCGGGAATTTTATATTTATGGCTATTAGGTGATAGGGGAACATAAGAATTAAGAATTATTCTCATAAATTTAACACTTGGTGATCTCTAGTAGTTGAGATTATGGGGACATACCATCCAATAGGAACACCACATGTTTTAGATGTCATTGGATGTTCCTATCTATGGACATGTGTATTGATCTCCTAAATTAAGATCATTATAAATGTGTTCTATTTGATCACATACTTTGATGCAAGGAAAAAAACCATGACACTGAAATCATAGAGAGGTAGCTTGTGTTGGGTGCATCATTGGTGTTATGGCACTCTTTGAATGATCAAGATAGAATTTTTCATTTCTAAGTTGAGGAAGTAATATCTCATGCCATGTTGATCAGGATGGTTATACCTTTATAAAGCCATGACCATGGTAGTAGAGGGAAAATCCTTCTAGTTAGATCAATAAATAATAAAGTAATAAAGTACTTTTACACAAGTGTTCATCCTGCTTTATGAGATATCTAAAGATAGAGATTATATTACACAGTGGTTGTTTATAGGTTGGTTTTGTAATGACCCGAAATTTTGAATAAATATTGTTTCCTAATTTTGTGTGTTATTTTATTTTATACTCAACAAAAAAAATTCATTTGATAACACGAGTATAATTAAAATGAGACCGTTGGGATTTGACTGTTATATGACCATTGGTTAATATGACCACTAGAAACTAAACGTTTTGATTATTGTCTCTAAATACAAGTAATCTTGGTTAATTATTATAGAAAGAAGATTCGATGGCCTCACCTAGTAGTCTTGGACCGATCGAAGCCCATATAATAGAACTTGGGAAGGAGGTAGCACCACTGGGCTTTGCTCTAGACCAAACCCAAGCCGAACTTAATCGTGTGAAGCTAGAACGGAATCGCCTTTGCGAGAAGTTCAAACTAATAGAAAATACTACTCGTGCGATGTTAGCCGAGCCTCCCTCAGATTCTCTCACCTTAGCACACCTTACACTTAGGTCCTATGCTGGTGTGATAAGGGGCTATGTAAGGAGACCGTAACTACCTTGTGTAATCCTTTGTTTTAAATAAAAATTGGGACTTCTTCTTATGATGAAGTTTATGAATTTTCAAATGACCGGATAAATATAGTATGCATATTTTTGATGAATTTTAGAAAAAGGATATTTAAAAAATGGTTGTGTAAACCTTAAATAATTAAAAATGCGTAATGATTTTCAAAAAATGGTCTTCTACAATTATGTTCAGTACGAAATTTAGAGTCTAATAAGATCAACTTAATTTTTGATGAATAGTAAATTATGAATAGTGATTTTATGATTAGGATTAGTAATGTGTCCAAATGGATTATCAATCTCACTTAAAGAAAGTATTTATATAATCTAGGCACCTTGATTAAGTAATGTGATTCAATAAAATGGTTAAATAACGGTTTCATAAATTATTATTCAAGTATTAGTTTTTTCGGGTGAATAGTGTTTTTTAATTAAAAATTTAATTAAAAATATTTAGAAAATTATTTTTATAAAACGGATTTCATTTTTGAGCTCAGAGCACCGATATTATGCTATGGTAATTTTTGGGGGTTTTTATGAAAAAATGAATTTTCGGTGAATAGTGTTTTTATTTAAAAATTAAATTAAAAATATTTAGAAAATTATTTTTATAAAATGGAGTTCATATTTGTAATCAGACCATTGATATTTGGTTAAGGTGAAATTTTGGGATTATTCTGAGAAAGTTGAATTTTCGATGAATAGTGGAAATACAGTTTTTAAGTTACGGGTGTCTAATGACATCATTAAATGATGTATTAAGTATGTAATCAATATGGTCGACTTATGAATAGTAAGATAAGGTATGAGGTGTCCCAAGTGGCCAATACCGTGGGCAAATACCATGGGCAAGCCCATGGTTTTGCCAAAACCACTAATGAGGTGTCCCTTGGCCATTAATGCCTTGTCCCCTCACTTTCCCTATAAATACCAAGCCATCCTCTCATCCATTCGACTCCCCACTCTCCCCCAACGAAGTTCTGGTCTCATTACCTCCCAAGGAGTCCTCCCATGGTGCCCCCAAGCCCTCAAGGTCCCAACCTTTGAGTTTTAAGAGTTATGTTTTAAGGTAAGGGATCCGACCTCTCTCTTTCATTTCAAGTAATCTCTTTTATGTCATTCCTTTTATGCTCCATGTTCTTATGTTGGAGGATATTATTTTATACTCATCTTACTGCCCGTTTCATGTTCATATAATGAGAGATCCCCTCTTACTCTCATTATTTCGTTTTATGAAGTTTTAAGTGGCGCCGTTAGGCTGCCGAAATTTTTGTAACGGATTCTTTCTCCCTTCTCATTTTTCAAGATCTATTTTCATGTAAAGTATTTCAAGTTCCTTTTTATTATGTTGGGGTATTATCTCTAAATTTATCATACTTATCTTTTATGATCATATGATGAGAGACCCCATTTGATCTCTTCAACTCAGTATTTTGAAGTTTTAAGTGGCGCCGTTAGGCTGCCGAATTTTTAAGTGGTTCAAGTTCTACTTTCATGTCAAGTCTTTCAAGTTCCTTTTTAATTATGTTGGGGAATTATCTCTATATCTATCATACTGAACTCTTATGTTCACATGATGAGAGACCCTATCTGATCTTTTCAAATCATTTTTGTTGAAGTTTAAGTAATGTCGTTAGGCTGTCGAACTTTCATAAGAGAAATCTAATTTTTTTGTCTTCCTTCCATGTTTTTCATTTCAAATGGTATGTCCTTGAAATTTCATTACCATGATCATGTATCCTTCTTATTCTGTCCATCTACTGTTTTATGGGTCTTTTATGAATGTTTGACCCATTTTCCCTCTCTTTTTAATGTCTTCTAAAACCTCGTAACATAGCCGTTATACTGCAGAATTTTCGTCTCAAAATGTCTCTCTCTTTTTCTAAAGTTATTTTATATTATTAAGTGAATACTCAAAGATATTTCTTCTAAAGGGGTATTCACATATATACCAAAATGTTCTATTTTAAATTATGGGATTTACATACATGAGACCCACGTTCCTTTTCTGTGGGTTTTAAAGTGACGTAAAGATCATGTCTTTAAAGCAGTTTTTAAAACGTTGTGATTATGAAATGAAACCCATTTATTTTATGCTATATGGGTTATTTATGAAATTTTTGATGATGATATATGTGGGTTATATTATAATAAAGACAAATTAAGGGTGCGCCCTGATAGCGCTCCAATGCATTGGGTAAAGACTTAATCTCTAGAGATGACCATTTTAACGACGCCTTGCTGAATAACCTTGGTAATTTTTAACGACACCTTGGGGATGGACCTTGGTGAAACGAAACGATTGTCAATATTAAATGTTTTAGCCACATCTTCAAGTTATGAAAAACCTTATTTTTATTATGATGTATCTCATTATTTTTTTCTCATTCCTTAAAGTTCTTTTCATGTCCTTATTGAAGTATGTCAAGTTCACATGTAAAATATTTCTCTTGTTTCCCTTACCGGGCTTTCTGCTCACCATTTATTTTGATGTATGTCCCCAGGTTATGAGATGCTGTAATGAACCTAGGATGAACTTAAGGAGAAGAATTTCAAGTGTTTAAGAAGAGTGCTTTTTGTTCTTTTCATATATTATGTTTCTTGTTTCCAAGACACTAAACCTTAAAGATCCTCAGTTCCGTGTAATGAAATGAAAGTTATGTTATAAAAAGACGAGATGCTATAGTTGGTATCAAAGGATGGTTTAGTTATTTTTGGAAATTAGGATATGAAAACTCTAAGAAGAACCCTATAGAAAATTTAAAAAAATAGGAAATCTTCCTGGTATTTTGGTGAGTATTGAGTAAGGGGTTGCCAAGCAAATACATCCCTTTCTGGATACGAGCAGGTAGAGGTGGCTCTGGCACAGATGTACATAGGGGTAAAACCCGAAAACACCGCTTTGAGCTAGACTCAAATGGGAACTGGTACACGACAACAGGCCTTGATTCACTCTTGGTTACGACACTCCCGGGGGATATGCTTGGGTAAATTTATAAGCTTAGTATGAACCATTGTTAAAGGAACAAAGATAAAATAAAATAAAGATTCACACAAGAATATATGATCATGGATAACCTATATGAGAACCTAGAGGATCACAAGTTAGGGTATACTTTTCTTCTACAAGTTATCCTTATATGCTTTCAGTTCCTTTTTATGATTATTGGCTAAGTACTTAAGCCCCTAATTATGCTTTCTCTTCTTAGTTAATGGTGGGAAATGGAAGAACATGTCCCAACAAACAATGTGATAGGAAATGTGACGATTGTCGTATTAATATGATAGGGATGATTATGGGATTAAAATATGATTATTATTTTGGAAGACGTTCACTATTTTGGGGACCCTATATGATCGAGGTAAATAGATTACTACGGTATTTTCATTGAGGATTAAGGTTGACTTATATTTTGAAGAATCGATGAATTTAAGGTGGACTTATAGTAATTTAGGTTACTTATGGGAATGATTAACCTATCTTGGGTAAAATATGTTTAGGTTAGATACTTTTGTTATAAGATGTTAGGAGTGGTTGATGTTGTTTGGAGATGAACAATGAAGTTTATTTTGGAAGACTATGTTATCAAATCCTTCTTGTATTTGGGTTTCAATATTAGTTTGGTTTATTTTGAGGAATTTTTAAGGACCGTTATTTATGGAATAGACTATGATGAACTTTGGGTAGTACCATGGAACTTTGAAGATTTAAAAGTAGTTTCCATTCCTATGGGATTATTTCTTTTTGAAGAGTTGTTTTACCTTACCCTTTTTGTTTTTGGGATAATGTTTAAAGATATAAGAAATAGATAGTTAATCTTTTGTGGATTATGAAGATGATTCTTGAGTTTTGATGAGACCAATTAGTTTTGAATGCTCATAGTTTGGAGAAAAGATTAGTTTTGGGTAGAAACTTATTAAAGGATGAAACTCTACATGAAGATAGGTATATTTTCTTATGTTTTTGTTTTATGTTGTAAATGAATACCTCAAAATTATGAAAAGGAACGTAAAACAAAAATGTTGTTGGTTTACGTTTCCTACTAGGTAATCAAAGACCGTTTACACACATCATAAGTTTGGGATTTTCTTATGGTTAACGTTCTCCTAATCTTGTTCTCTATCACTCTCCCCCAGAATATGACCCTTTGTTTTTCTTCCATGTCCATGTTTTCCTCCATGGAATCCTAGTATGGGTTAACTCGGGTGACCTTTGTACTTCCCTTTCTTTCTTTTAAAGTAATAGTTTTTCTGACTCCTTTTCCGATGTGGGACTTTCAATGAAATTTCAAAACCAGTTAAAAAAAAAATTGCGAGGACGCAATTTCTTAAGGGGGGAAGATTGTAACGACCCGAAATTTTGAATAAATATTGTTTCCTAATTTTGTGTGTTATTTTATTTTATACTCAACAAAAAATTTTCATTTGATAACACGAGTATAATTAAAATGAGACCGTTGGGCTTTGACTGTTATATGACCATTGGTTAATATGACCACTGGAAACTAAACGTTTTGATTATTGTCTCTAAATACAAGTAATCTTGGTTAATTATTATAGAAAGAAGATTCGATGGCCTCGCCCAGTAGTCTTGGACCGATCGAAGCCCATATAACTGAACTTGGGAAGGAGGTAGCACCACTGGGCTTTGCTCTAGACCAAACCCAAGCCGAACTTCATCGTGTGAAGCTAGAACAGAATCGCCTTTGCGAGAAGTTCAAACTAATAGAAATTACTACTCGTGCGATGTTAGCCGAGCCTCCCTCAGATTCTCTCACCTTAGCACACCTTACACTTAGGTCCTATGCTGGTGTGATAAGGGGCTATGTAAGGAGACCGTAACTACCTTGTATAATCCTTTGTTTTAAATAAAAATTGGGACTTCTTCTTATGATGAAGTTTATGAATTTTCAAATGACCGGATAAATATAGTATGCATATTTTTGATGAATTTTAGAAAAATGATATTTTAAAAATGGTTGTGTAAACCTTAAATAATTAAAAATGCATAATGATTTTCGAAAAATGGTCTTCTACAATTATGTTCAGTACGAAATTTAGAGTCTAATAAGATCAACTTAATTTTTGATGAATAGAAAATTATGAATAGTGATTTTATGATTATGATTAGTAATGTGTCCAAATGGATTATCAATCTCACTTAAAGAAAGTATTTATATAATCTAGGCACCTTGATTAAGTAATGTGATTCAATAAAATGGTTAAATAACGGTTTCATAAATTATTATTCAAGTATTAGTTTTTTCAGGTGAATAGTGTTTTTTAATTAAAAATTTAATTAAAAATATTTAGAAAATTATTTTTATAAAACGGATTTCATTTTTGAGCTCAGAGCACCGATATTATACTATGGTAATTTTTGGGGGTTTTTCTGAAAAAATGAATTTTCGGTGAATAGTGTTTTTATTTAAAATTTAAATTAAAAATATTTAGAAAATTATTTTTATAAAATGGAGTTCATATTTGTAATCAGAGCATTGATATTTGGTTAAGGTGAAATTTTGGGATTATTCTGAGAAAGTTGAATTTTCGATGAATAGTGGAAATACAGTTTTTAAGTTACGGGTGTCTAATGACATCATTAAATGATGTATTAAGTATGTAATCAATATGGTCGACTTATGAATAGTAAGATAAGGTATGAGGTGTCCCAAGTGGCCAATACCATGGGCTAATACCATGGGCAAGCCCATGGTTTTGCCAAAACCACTAATGAGGCGTCCCTTGGCCATTAATGCCTTGTCTCCTCACTTTCCCTATAAATACCAAGCCATCCTCTCATCCATTCGACTCCCCACTCTCCCCCAACGAAGTTCTGGTCTCATTACCTCCCAAGGAGTCCTCCCATGGTGCCCCAAAGCCCTCAAGGTCCCAACCTTTGAGTTTTAAGAGTTATGTTTTAAGGTAAGGGATCCGACCTCTCTCTTTCATTTCAAGTAATCTCTTTTATGTCATTCCTTTTATGCTCCATGTTCTTATGTTGGAGGATATTCTTTTATACTCCTCTTACTGCCCATTTTATGTTCATATAATGAGAGATACCCTCTTACTCTCATTATTTCGTTTTATGAAGTTTTAAGTGGCGCCGTTAGGCTGTCGAAATTTTTGTAACGGATTCTTTCTCCCTTCTCATTTTTCAAGATCTATTTTCATGTAAAGTATTTCAAGTTCCTTTTTATTATGTTGGGGTATGATCTCTAAATTTATCATACTTATCTTTTATTATCATATGATGAGATACCCCATTTGATCTCTTCAACTCAGTATTTTGAAGTTTTAAGTGGCGTCGTTAGGCTGCCGAATTTTTAAGTGGTTCAAGTTCTACTTTCATGTCAAGTCTTTCAAGTTCCTTTTTAATTATGTTGGGGCATTATCTCTATATCTATCATACTGAACTCTTATGTTCACATGATGAGAGACCCTATTTTATCTTTTCAAATCATTTTTGTTGAAGTTTAAGTAATGCCGTTAGGCTGTCGAACTTTCATAAGAGAAATCTATTTTTTTTGTCTTCCTTCCATGTTTTTCATTTCAAATGGTATGTCCTTGAAATTTAATTACCATGATCATGTATCCTTCCTATTCTGTCCATCTACTTTTTTATGGGTCATTTATGAATGTTTTACCCATTTTCCCTCTCTTTTTAATGTCTTCTAAAACCTCGTAACATAGCCGTTATACTGCAGAATTTCCGTCTCAAAATGTCTCTCTCTTTTTCTAAAGTTCTTTTATATTATTAAGTGAATACTCAAAGATCTTTATTCTAAAGGGGTATTCACATATATACCAAAATTTTCTATTTTAAATTATGTGATTTACATACATGAGACCCACCTTCTTTTTTTGTGGGTTTTAAAGTGACGTAAAGATCATGTCTTTAAAGCAGTTTTTAAAACGTTGTGATTATGAAATGAAACCCATTTATTTTATGCTATATGGGTTATTTATGAAATGTTTGATGATGATATATGTGGCTCATATGATAATAAATACAAATTAAGGGTGCGCCCTGATAGCCCTCCAATGCATTGGGTAAAGACTTAATCTCTAGAGATGACCATTTTAACGACGCCTTGGTGAATAACCTTGGTAATTTTTAACGACACCTTGGGGATGGACCTTGGTGAAACGAAACGATTGTCAATATTAAATGTTGTAGCCACATCTTCAAGTTATGAAAAACGTTATTTTTATTATGATGTATCTCATTAATATTTTTCTCATGCCTTAAAGTTCTTTTCATGTCCTTATTGAAGTATGTCAAGTTCACATGTAAAATGTTTCTCTTGTTTCCCTTACTGGGCTTTCTGCTCACCCTTTCTTTTGATGTATGTCCCCAGGTTATGAGATGCTGTAATGAACCTAGGATGAACTTAAGGAGAAGCATTTCAAGTGTTTAAGAAGAGTGTTTTTTGTTCTTTTCATATATTATGTTCCTTGTTTCCAAGACACTAAACCTTAAATATCCTCAGTTCTGTGTAATGAAATGAAAGTTATGTTATAAAAAGACTAGATGCTATAGGTTTTCATTGCTATGACTATTACTTGTCTCTTTTGGAGCCTTAATGGGTTGTTAGAATCCAGTTTTGGTCTATGAGTACTATTCACTACTATTGAGATAATGGTCTAGAGAGTCACAAACAATAGCGCATTCAATAATATGCCATATTCTGGAGAATAAGTATATAGGCCATGGTGAGACCCACTGTGGGGGTCTGAGTGTTGTCCAAGTTTTATCGATCACTGATAAATAAATAAATAAATTACTATTCAATCAAATAATAATTAAGTTGAATTTATTTATTAAAAATATTTATAAGTGTTTTAAGTAAATATAAGGAATAATATTATATGAATGGAATATTATTTTAATATTCTAGGTTTGTTTAATAATAACAGGAATTACAAGTCAAGTCAACAACTCAGTTTTATCACATAATATATTTAATATATATCATTGGTATGTGATAAAATTTAAATAATATTTATGATGTAGTTTAGTCTGTCATAACTATTTATTTATTGCTTATTTAATGGGAATTTTATTTCTAGGGGCTGGGGAACCCTTTCTGGGTATTTTCTTAATGCACAATATAAGTAGGAGGGGAGGCGCATTCCAATGAATGTTCATTCATTTGGATCAAATTATCCCTCTCCTATCCTTCTTTCTAGAGAGATAACCTATTGATCCAAGTGATCAAATCAAGCCCATCTCATTGAATTGAAGGAACATCAATGAGGTGATCGTCGGGATGTCGAATGTATCATCGAATCACCATGCTAGCACCTAGAATTTGAAGACCGATGCTCCTGTAGATTTTTGAATCATGTATGTATTATCAAGAGGTATTCTACTTTGGATCCTTAGAGCTATGACCATTGATGATAAGAAGACGTTGAGTGAGAATTTAGATCTAAAGAGGTATGTTTTCAGTTTATTTTTTGTGCTTAGAATAATCCACACGAGATCCTTGGACTATACCGGGGCTCAGATTTCTAGAGATGACAAGTTTGGTCACTCTGGTGATAAAATATTTAAATTCTCCAGCCTATTAGCTTCCACTGCACACCCCATTACTGAAATTTGGCATCAAAGTGATTGTGTAGATTTTCTAATCCAAGGAAAATTTATTTTGATTTAAATTTAAGTAAAGGGTAGTAAATAAATCCAAATGGATCTGACCATGTTTCAATTCGATCTCTGATATCCAAGTTTTCATTGGAAAAAAATATGGATCAAAAGTAGTGATTTTTTAGGTATTAAATTGTTGAATGCATATTTAATATAGATGATTTATTTTCACAAACTATGGGGTGATAGAAAATAAATCAAGGGACTCAGATAATTTTTGGCCAAGTTCGTCTAGAATCTGGTGGCCGGATTTCCTCTGGCTGATGACCTTTTTTATTCCACTGAGTGTGGTATAAGAGTTTAAAAAAATGTTTAATAATTAAAAAAAATTGTTGAGGTTGGATGGTAGTTTAATGGTTCAAAGGTATATTGATCAAAGTGTTTTTTTTTAATTTTTAACAAAACCCGTCAAACCTAAAAAATTGGTGGATGTTTGTCTTCTAATAAGACAATGAAAAAAACAAGGCACCCATTTTTTAAACTAGGCAGCCTGACTTTACAAAAATATGGGATTTTTTAAAAAACAACATAAAGGGAAAGGGGGTATTCCTCGGTAGCCCTACCCCCTTATCTGTGTGCTAGACCTCTCTATGGAATCTTCCCCCCTGGTGTGACCTCACCACCCTAGATCCAGTATCCTCCCTTCCTCCTCAGCCATCTACCCACCGCCTCTAATCACTAGATCTAGCTAAATCCAGCTGCCATGACCTACAGACCACCGTCCACTACTCAACACCAGGCCACCCTGACCATTCACCACTGACACCATGAAAATACCCACCACCTTGTCCCATAGCACCACCCACACCCCACCCTTCTCGGTTGACATGACACTTGAGGTCACCACTGCTCATAGCATGCTAACCATTTCCAATAGAAAACCTAGCTCGAACTACGAACATATCCTACTACGAGATCCTTTAGTAGTTGTAGATATCATCCCCTTCTCGAACCCCATTGTCCATAGCCTAGTGTACTACCCCGTCAGGATATGTTGTGTTGATTTGAAAGTTATAATTTCTAATTTTCTTTTCATTAGTTTTGGAAATCATAAACACTTTCTTGAAACACTATTTTTCTAACTTTTTATATCCCAAGTGTTTTAGTATGTTTTTTAGAAAACATTCATTTATACTAATGAATAAATAGTTATAACATAAAATGAATATAAACTTATATTACTCAATTTGATCTATCAGACTGAAGGCGTGCTCGATACATTAGATCAAATTTTATTCTAACTAGTGGTTAGACTTATGTCATGTTTATCAGACTAACAAAAGTCATGAACATCATAATTGAATTGTCATTGATCTATCAAATTAACCTTTGTTCAATTTATTAGTTTGAAAAACATTAGGGAAGTCCATCAGTCTATCCAAAGTTTATAATAGGAGTATATATATTTGTTTCTATCAGATGGAATACACAATAGAATTGTAATGGTGATCAAAAATGAAATTTGAGGATGAAATTATTAGTTTTCAAGTTTAATATCCAGATCATTATGGGCCATCAAAGTGAAATCTGTTTGAGGTCATTGTAACCAACTCTTAAATATGACCATTATATGTTCACCTATAAATAGGAGGTCATTTTAAGAGATAGGAGTTGATGCAATTCACAAATAAAGTCTTCTAAAAATTTCTCTACATGAACATATCATACCTAAGACTTGTAATATTTTAGAGAGTTGAATTTATAAGGAATCTGAGTGAGGATTTTGAATTCCTTATAATTAGAAATTATTTTATAAAGATTGTAAGTTATTCTTACTACTACATGGTTTTGTTTTACTTGTTGTTACAAGTATATTTCTTTCTGTGCATATATAATTATAAAGTTATTATTTTACTTATATTTCTAATATTACTTTTATTAATGTGTCTATGATACCGATAAGTACTTTGATTTATTTGCAGCTTACTGATTTTTATTTTAATACTCTGATCACTGGATGATCTATGAGTCTAATCTTTTTTTTATAAAGAGGAATTGTGTTTTGTCTTAGTTTAAATTTTTTAAACTACAATTCACCCCATACCCATCTTGTAGCCATCATAAAATCTTATGACCCAAAAATTGGTATTATAGGAGGTTCTACTTAACACTTTCTATTTTTTTACTCTTGTTACATATTGCAAGTTATTAAGTTTTTTTATAAACTACTTGTCTATAAATTGTTATCACACTAATGTGTAATTGTAGAAAATAGTTTATATTATTGAAAGGATGAAAGGTATAAAATTTTTAACACTAGAAAATATGAATATTATAAAACCGCCTATCTTTTATGGTGTTGATTATGAGTATGATCGCACTGCGATTCACCTTTTCATTTTCACCCTTACATTACTGTGCTAAACTAGTTTTGTGTTGAAAATTATAAAAATAATAAAAAATTTCACTTCATATTTTATTTTATTATTTTATGTTTATCACTATTAAAAGGGGAAATGTTAATTTTTTTGATAATTTCATTTAATGTGGAGGATATTTGGAGGGCCCATGATGAAGTTCAAGAAAAATGGGCCAAACTGCATAGGATCCAAGCACACCAGTGGAATCAACTGCACATTGATACTAAACCATGCATCCAAATGGGATGGTATTTTTTGGTCTAGTAAGAAATTCAATGGGATACATTTCATATTAGAAAAACCAATCCCCATTAGGCTATATGGTGGCCCATCCAGACTGATCTGTCTAGAACACTGAATCTGCATGAAGTCAAAAGCGGTGTTCTGTGATATGTCCATATCTCAATCTGTAGGTGTCCAAATGAAACCAAACTCTTAGTGGAGATAGTAAGGATGTGGGGATACAAATTTTAGCTTTTTTCAAAAGGTATATAAGACTTTATGGACATCTAAAACCATGGTCCAAGTAGTTTTTTGAAATCCGGGTGCCCAAAACTACCTTCTAAATTTCCTATAAATTGGCACCTTGGGATATCCATTTGTAAGTTGGACCAAATAGTGAAGTTATGAAAAATTTGAGTTACATAAGAGGCTTATATTCATACTAGAAGTTATGGAGGCCCCTATCCTCATAGGGGGATCAGGGATGAAGATGGAGTTCCACTTGACTTTCCTCCTCCTCTTGATATTGGGATAAACGGTGGGTGTTCGTTGTGAGGGAGTTGAACACATGTCAAGGGAGTTCTGATGCATCTATTAGCTAATATTTTGGAGTAATTTGGGTGTTAAAAAATTTCATTTCATGTGTATTACATTATTTCATTTTTAATTCTTGTTTTTATGCATGTGAATGTTATGCTCTTAATTTCTAACTAATTGGTGTGAGGTTTTGAGTGCGTGACTTGTGTTGTATCAATTGGACAACAAAATAATCCTTTTCTTACCCAATTTCTTGAGATTTAAATATTATTTGGAAGTTATTATTACATTCATAAGTTCTATAACTTGGAAATATGATTTTTATGTCAAGTTTTGGTTTTTTAAGCAATGAAATAAAGGCTTACGAATTAATTGGGATTCCAATTAATTTCAACCAAAGATTTACTCTAAACCTAAATGAATCTATAAGAACAATGAAATCTAAATGTCTGTAGTGAAATAAAAATGACTCATTAATCTCTTATTTTTCAAAATCTACTTCGTTTTTTAACTATTAAACTCTTTAAGTTAAGTTTTTTTCTTAAAACTGTTTTCAAAATCACCCCATTTTTAGTAATTTTTTTTTTAAAATGCATATTATAAAACTATCAATGATCCTTGGGAGAAAAACTAGGGCCTACCCTATAATAACAATCAACCTTAAAATCATAATAAATTTTACATGTCATGAAAACATGGTCAAATTTTTTCACCGTTATTGGGGAGTGCTTTGGTTTTATTGTGTGTTTTTAAGATAATTGTAATTTTTTTAATATTTATTTGTTTTATCTTATGAATTTTTATTTATTTTTGTGTCCTGATTTATTTATTGTGTAGGTTATGTTCATTATGCATTCTAATTAGAGAGATTTATCTCCTTTCAAACCTGAACCGGAGAGGATCCTATGTCAACGACATCGCGACGCACAAGACAACCCTTTGAAGGAGGACACACCACAACTTGAGACTTTTCTAAACCCCTATTATTCTGGAACCAAATTAGAAATTGAAATTAATGTGTATAAAATGGATGAAAACAATTTAACACTAAAATAAATAACCTCACCTGATATTGATATCTGACCCACATACATTCAATTACAAGGCGAGACACCCAATTTTTAACTTAAATCCAGTTTAATTAATTTATTACAAAGATTCCATAGACTCATGGGAGAAGATCCACATAAGACCTTAAAATAATTTCATATGTGTTTTCAACCTTAAAACCTGTTAATGTGGATTAAGAAGAAGTAAATATAAGAGCATTTCCATTTTTATTGGAAGACACTGTGAAAGATTGGTTGTATTATGTTAATTCACCAATTAGAGGTTGGGTGAACATGAAACGCCTTTTTCTTGAAAAATATTTCCCAAACTATCAAACCAAAACAGTAAGGAAAGAAATTTGTGGGATAATAAAATCACAAGGGGAAACACTTCATGAATATTGGGAAATATTTAAGAGGTTATGTTCAAGTTTCCCACACCAAGAAATAAGTGATCAACTTTTAATTCGGTATTTTTATAAAGGTTTAATTCCTATCAATCAAAATATGATTTATGCTTCTGTAGGTGGTGCACTAGTTGGTAAGACCCCAATTGATGCAAGAAACATAATTGAGAACATGCAATATAACACTCAACATCTTGGTTCAAGATCCAATGTACCCATTCTAGGTTTCCAATAGAGAGGTTAAAAAAAATTCTTAAAAAAATGGTTCAACCTTATAGAAAATATTGGAGTCTTAGACTCAATAATTCGTTATGGGCTTACCGTACTAATTTCAAAACTCCCATTGGAATGTCACCATATCGGCTAGTGTTTGGAAAGAGTTGTCACCTCTAGGTTGAGATTGAGAACCGGGCCTACTGGGCCATAAAACAATTAAATTCTTGTATTTATGGTGAAGGTTATCAACAGAAGTTATAGATTTTGGAGATGGAGTAAATGAGAATAGATTAATATGATAATTCTCAGATTTATAAGGAGAAAACCAAGGCTTCCCACGACCACCTCATCCTTCATCATCAGTTCCATGTTGGGTATAAGTTCCTCCTTTAAAATGCAAGGATGATGTTGCATCTAAGTAAGCTTTGTTCCCGCTGGTTTGGAACATACACTATTACTAATGTCTCTATATTTGGTGTTGTTTAGGTTCAAAATGAAGAAACCAAGCAAACATTCACTATTAATGGGCAGTAGTAAAATCACTTTATTGAATCCATTTCGGAGTCCCTGATAACAGAACTCCACATTCAAGAAGCAATCTATGAATGACACCCACCAGGTTTTATCCTTCCTTCCCACATTATATTTTATTACATTGAGTACACTGCATACTCTAGGTTTGGGAGGATGGATACATTCCTAGGTTAGTTAGTAATTTTCATCATCTTTCTTCTTTTTCTATTTTTAGCTTGATGAATAGTATTGTTACTTTCCCCCATTTCCCTCCCCCTAACTTTTGTGTCCGAATATTTCTTTTTATGCCCACTTTATCATGGAAAATTATTCCCATTTAATCATTTAAGTTATTGAAAATTCATGTGGAATTCCATATTTCATGTTGTTTTAACATTCAAAAAAATTCTAATGAAATTTGCATTTCAGCAAGAATTCAATACTATGGTGTGACTTTATCTTGAAATTTGGTTGTTTGTTAATGATGTAAATGGTTGTATAATTTTGAAACCATTGAGAAGAATGGTACCAATTGTGTGATTAGTTTAAGGGAAAATTGTGTCACTTAATTTCTCCACACACCTTTTCACCCAACCATGAAGTATGGAAATATCTTACTTAATATAAGGTAAATATAAGTTAGGTTATTTTTTCTCTACTTTACAAAAATTATTTTTCCATATGTTTGTTCCTTATCTGATATATTTCATTACTATACTGGATTGACCAATGTGTGTGTACCTTTTATCCGACTATTATACACCCTAGAAAAACAAAAAAAAAACAAGAAAAACAAATAAACATTTAGGGGAGTGATGAAATGTACAACATATTGAGATATCTAGGTCAGGAGATTATGGTTTAAATTCTAGTAATTATTAAGTGAGTGGGTCTTGAAATTTTATTTTAAAGGATGTAGGGTATTTTTGGTGGAAATGATCATGTAAGTAGACAATTTTTAAAATAACTTATGTTTACTAGATAGAAAGTGGAAAGAATAGCATGAAATGGTTGTCACACACACACACACACACGTGTATAATTAATGACATGATTAACTTTTGAATTATTTTCTTTTATTGGTATCATGAATCTCTTGTAATTTCATTCTGATAGAATTTTTGAGACATATTTTTCCATGCTCACTGAGAATAACTCCTCGGTGTGATTTTTGATTTGATTAAATTTCTATTAGTAATTAAATTTTCATTGAATGTTAAATATTTATGAAGTTGGAAATATCTAAATGCATAATTTTTGGAAATATTAATTTTACTAGGAGTGCAAATGTTTAAGTGTGGGGGTGTGATCGCATCACGATTCACTGTTTTATTTTCTCCCTTACACCACTATGCTAAAATAGTTTGGTAATAAATATTATAAAAATAATAACAAATATCACTTCATATTTGATTCCATCATTTTGTTTTTATCACTATTAAAAATGTAAATGTTACTTGTTTTGATAATTTCATTGAAGATGGAGGAGATTTGGAGGGCCCATAATGAAGTTCAAGAAAAATAGGACAAACTATACAAGATCCAAGAACACCAATGGAATCAACCACACACTACTACTAAACCGTGCATCCAAATGGGATGATATTTGGTGGCCTGGTCTGAAATTAAATGGGATATATTTCATATGAATAAATACAAGCCTCATTTGTCCATCTGGTGGCCCATTGAGACTGATCTATCCAGCACACCGAATCTGCATGAAGTCAAAAGTGGTGTTATGTGATTTGTCCATATCTCAAGCTGTAGGCATCCAAATGAATCCAAACTTTCAGTGGATATATTTATAAGGTTGGGATAAAAAAATTTATATTTTTAAAAAGGGAGATAATAGTGTTTTTCCATCGAAAACCATGGTCCAAGTGGTTTTTCTAAATCAGGTTTCCCAAAACCACCTTCCACATTTCTTATAAATTGGCACATTGGGCTCCCAATTTATAAGTTCAACGAAGGAGTGAAGTGCTTAAAATTTGGAGTTCCAGAGGATTCCTCTCTTAATCCTAGAATTTCTAGAGGCCGCTATCCTCATAGGGGTATCAGTATGAAGAATGATTTCCACCCAACTTTCCTCCTCTCGATGTTGGGCTAAACGGTGGGTATTCGTTGTGAGGGAGCTACACACATGTACAAGGAGTTTTGGCACATATATTATCTAATGGTTTGGAGTAATTTTGGTGTTAAAACATTTCATTCTATATGTCTTATATTATTTGATTTTTAATTCTTGTTTTTATGCATGTGAATGTTATGCTCTTAATTTCTAACCGATCGGTGTGAGTTTTTAACTATGTGACTTGTGTTATTCTGAATAGACAACAAAAGAATCCTTTTCTTACCCACTTTCTTGATATTTAAATATAATTTAGAATATATTATTCCATGAATAAGTTCTATACCTTGAAAATACAATTTTTATGTCAAGGTTTGGCTCTTCAAGTAATGAAATAAACGCTTAGGAATTAATCGAGATTCTAATTAATTTCAACCAAATATTTACTCTAAACCTAAATGAATCTATAAGAAAAATGAAATTGAAATTTTTGTAGTGAAATTACAATTATCCCTTCATCTCATTTTTATTAAAATACACTTGGTTTGTCAACTATTAAACACTTTACGTTAAGTTATTTTCTTAAAACTGTTTTCCAAATCACCTCCTTTTTAGTGATTTTTATTAAAAATGAATACTCTAAACCTATAAATTCTCATTGAGAGATTAACTAGGGTATTCCCTTTACTATAAATCAATCTTAAAATCATAATAAATTTGATGTGTCATGACAATGCGATCATACTACTGGAGAGATCAGATGAAGACTTTTGTTATTAATACTGGTGTTGATAATTTTTTATACTCACTGGAAATTACAATATTCTTGATAAGAAAGTTACTACTTTCAAAAATCAAGAAAAACAAGAATATCAACTGAATTATAGAGTAATAAATAATATTTTATATTCTATAAATCAATATATATATAGTCAGATTCCTTACTATGAAGATTCTAATAGTATTTCGAAGAATTTAGAAGTAACACATTTTAGAACTTATAATGTTGTTGAAACAAGAAGAGATGTGATGAGAACCAATTATAAAGCCTTTGATTTTATACCTATAGAGTCAGTTGCTAAAATTTATCAAATATTTATGACTATAGTTAATAGTTTACATTCTATTGGTGAGAAATATCTAACATATGAAATATTTTTTGAGAAGATTATAGATATCATTCCAAATGAGTAGGAATCCAAAAGGATAGCTTTGGATGACACCATAAGAATTACAAAACTTAACCTTGATGGTCTTATATATACCCTCATGCGATATGAATGAAGATTAAAAAGTGATACTGAAAAAATGAAAAATAAAAATGGTGGATTTACCTTTGCAACAAAATCAAATATTACTATAAAATCTTAGTTAGTTGAGAAAGTTATGAAATCTTTTAAGAATAAGAAAGTTTTTATTCAGTCTAATAGTAGTTCAAAAAAGCAGTCTAAAAATGAATTGAAAAATATTTATAGAATGATAAATAATATATTTGTAAAGAAAGACTTCTAATATATATATATATATATAAGAAAATTAATAAGAATAAGAGTGATAAGAAAGACTCTAATGAAGTTATTTTTTATGAATGTAAAAATTTAGTACATATCAAACTAGATTTTCCTAAGCTTAAAATGAAATAAAATAAAGAGAGGAATTCAGACATGAATTCTAAGAAGTACCATAAGCATAAGAATAATAATTTTTTTAAATATTATGAAACTTGGATTGAAAATGGAGGATATATTTCTTTAGATAATTATTCAAATAATGATTATTCTGAACAAAGGAATATTAGTCTATTTTCATAAATTCCAAGTTTAATAAATGTCTGATGAACAAGGTACAAAATACTGAATCTCTTACCAATATTACTTTAAATGAAAATTATCCTGAAATTAATGAATGTTTAGATGAATAATCTTATTTATCTGAAGAGGATAACTCTTTAACTAATTATAAAGTGGTATTTAGGATTTCTAAACTTCTTAAAAATGAAAATTGTAAAGTTTGTAAAAAACTTGATAATTCATAAGAAAATATTGTGAACAAAAACTCAAGAATTTATACCATTACTACTAAAATATCATATCTTTATAAAGATCCTGATAAGTATAATATTGAAAAAGAAAATATTTTAAAATATCTTGAAAATCTACTTCTGAGAAAAATATTTTACAAAATGATTTTGTGAAACTTAATTTGAAAACTTCTACTATAGAGGATAAATATTTAGTTGTTAAACTAAAATATGAAATTTCCAGTTTAAATAAACTTTTATCTAAGTTTACATCCTGGAAGGAAAATTTTAATAATATGTACAAAAAAATTAGACCTTATATTGGTGTTTCCAAAATGGGTTTTTCTAACTTATTTTTAGTAATAATTATTTTGTTCAAAAAAGTGCTCCATTTTTTACAAAATGTCAGAGTGGTGGACATTTAAAAAATAAATGTTCTCTTAATAAATTTCAGTCTTTATATTTTAATAAATAACATTTTTTTAAAAGAAATGATATTTTCTCAACATATTAATATTGAAAAAATGTGGTTACCAAATATTTTGTTTTCTAATAATACTGGACCTAAGAAGGTTTGGGTTTTGAAAAACTAATATTTTTTCTTATAGGAAAATAAAGAAAGTACCAAAAATAAAAACATTTGGTACATGGATAATGGATTCTCTAGAAATATGACTAGTAAAAAATAATTCTTTAAGAATATAATAAAGATGAAAGGTGGACAAGTCATTTTCAGAGATAATGCTTAAGGATAGATTATCGGTATAGGTAATATTGTTATTATTAGAAAATATTTAATTTAAAATGTTTTATTTGTTGTAGGAATTAATCACAACCTTATAATCATAATTAAATTATGTGATTAAGGTTATCTTATGAACTTTAGGGATAAAAAATGTATTATACATAGTTCAAAAGATTAATTTATTATTTCTACAAATTGGTATGAGAATGTTTACACTTTAAACTTAGAAGACCTTAGGACCCAAATATAACTTTCCTTATTGAAATGAAAGATAAATCGTAGATATGGCATATAATTTTAGGACATTGTAACCTTATAAAATTATCTATGTTTACTAATAAATGAACAGTGAAGGACCTACCAGATCTTAGGTTTTATATTTCTAAAGCTTGTGATCCTTGTTGATTTGGTAAGAAACATAAGTCAAGTTTTAAATCTATTAGTGAAGTATCAAATTATAATGCTTTATATTTAATTCACATGGAATTATTTGGTACTATATAAAATGAAAGTATTGGTGGAAAATACTATGTAAATGTTTTAGTTGATGATTGCACTAGATATACTGGGTTCTATTTTCTAGTAAGAAAATACAAAGCCTTTAGTTTTTAAAAAATATTGTAGCTAGAGTTAAAAATGAGGAAAACCTTCCTTAATAACTATTCATAGTGATCATGGTGGAGAATTTTTTAATTCTTATTTTGAAAATTTTTGTAGCAATAAAGGTATTATATATAAATTTTTATCACCTAGAAATCCAAATCAAAATGGTGTAGTCGAAAGAAGAAATAGAGTTCTTCAAAAGATTACTAGAACTATACTGAGTGAATACTCAGTTGCTAAAAAAATTTGGGCTGAAGCGGTTAGTAATTACTATTATACTATAAATCAAATTTTAATTAAACCTTTTATCAGGAAAATCCTTATGAGTTGTGGATAGGAAGAAAGCAAAAACTTTTTTACTTCAATATTTTTGGATGAAAAGTGTTCATCTTGAATACTGAAGATAACTTACATAAATTTTCACCAAAATACAATAAAGGAATATTTTTAGGTTATTATACAACTAGTAAGGATTATATATTTTTCAATAAAAACAAAAGTACTATTGAGGAAACAGTACATGTTAAGTTTAATGAAACTAATCCTTTTGTTTTCAAAAAACCTTAACATATATCCTCGGATGTCATTTCTAAAACTGATTTTCAACCTATATTGGAAAGTTATTCCCATGAGAAAACAACTCAAGAATATATTTTTAAAATTTTTCCTTAAGAATGTTTTCAACCTATTATTGAAGAATAAAGTTATACAAATCCAAAAAATAAATTGTTTATTAGGAACCATTGTAGTGATAATATCATTGGTGATGCAGATCAACCAGTTAGGATTGAAGTTCTTTGAGAAATGAAATTGAACATCTAGATTTATTATCACAATTAGAAATTAATAATTCTGATGAGGATTTAGGTGATGAGGATTGGATAAAGGAAATGCAAGATGAAATCAATAAGTTTGAAAGGAACCAAGTCTGAACTTTAGTTGAACGTCCCAAGGATACTTCTATAATTGGAGTAAATGGGTCTTTTGAAATAAATGTGAGGAAAATGTTATAATAGTTAGAAGTAAATATAGACTTGTTTCAAGTATTATAAACAATAATATGGAATATAATATGAAGAAACATATGCTTCAGTAGCAAGACTTGAATCTATTTGTATACTTCTAGCTTTTGTAACATTCTTAAATTTTAAACTATTTCAAATGGATGTGAAGTGTGCTTTATTTAATGGTCATGTTCAGGAGGAAGTTTATGTATAACAACCACCTAGTTTTGAAAATAGAAAGCATCCATAACATGTTTATAAACTTACTAAATCACTTTATAGACTTAAACAAGCCCCTAGATCTTGGTATGATAGGTTAACTAGATTTTTGTTACAATTTTTTTTGTTAAGGGAGATGTAGATAAAATGATTTTTATAAACAAATTTAATAAAAAATATGATTATTGTATAAATATATATTTATGAAATTATATTTGGTTCAACTCAAAAATATTTAACATATTTCTTTGCATATTTTATGAAGTTTGAGTTTGAAATGAGTATGATGGGTGAGCTAACATACTTTCTAGGTTTTCAAATTTCACAAAAACCAGAAGGAAATTTTATATCTCAACATAAGTATATAAAATATTTTCTTAATAAATTTTTACATTACAATGCTAAAATTATTAATACTCCTATTGGAACCTCAAATACTTTAGATCTTGATGAATCCGGGAAACCAGTTGATCAAAAATAATTTTAGAAGTATGATTGGAAGCTTACTTTACTTAACATCCAGTCATCCAAATTTAATGTTTTCAATATTCTCATGTGCTAGATATCAAACCAATCAAAAAGAGTCTCATCTTAAATATAATAAATGATGGTTTCATTACCTTAATAGAATTATGGATTTAGTTTTTTTTTACTCTTAGGGAAATTATTTTGAACTAAAATGTTTTTTGGATACTGAATTTGGTGGATGTAGAATGGATAAAAAAGTACATATAGAACATGTAATTTTATTAGGAGAAGATTTAGTTTCTTGGTGATGTAAGAAAAAAAATCAGTAGAACTTTCCACTATTGAATCCAAATATGTCGTAGTTGGAAGTTGTTGTTCTCAAGTGTTGTGAATGAAACACACACTCACTAACTATGAAATGAGTTTTACAAAAACTTAAATATTGTGTGACAACATAAGTGGCATTGAATTAAGTAAAAAACCATCACACTATTCATGTGATAAGAACATAGATATAATACATCATTTTCTTTAGGATCACGCACTAAAATGAGATATCATTTTACAATTTATCAGAATTCAAGAACAACTTGTTGATATTTTTACTAAACCCCTTAGTTCTAATAGATTTGAATACATTAAACATAAGCAATGAATTATAAATGTTAAATGATTATTCATATCTACTTCTTATTTACCAATCTTCTTACATTAATAAAATCCTTTTCATAGTGGAAGTACATATGTTTTTTAGATTTCTAAATATTTTAATTTTATAAATCCTTTAGTTTTCTTAAAATTTTTATTTCCTAAAAAATATTTATTATTAGTCTTCTAAAATTTTTAGTTTCCATATTAAAAAAATATTATAAAACATTAAAAAGTTATAATTTTTTATAAAAAACTCTAGAACTAATATTTTTTATAAAATTATTTTCTAAGATAAAATCTTTGTGAACTCAAAAATCATAATAAAACTTCTAAAAAATATTTTTATTATAAACTAATCATAATCATTTTCATTAGAAAAACCAAGAAGAACAGGTTACTCATACCAATTAAACTTTTATACTTTAAAAGTTATTCTTATTTTAGTTTCTATACTTATTCATTACTTTAGTTTATAAACATTGTTGTACATATTATTTTAGTTTTACAAACTTCATTTTGTTAAAAACTTAGAGTTTTCTAATTATACTATTACTTAATCTAATAAAGGTTTTATTAAAAAAAATTAAGAGTTCAAATTTATACTTAAAAAATTATTCAAATAGATCTCAATTGTTGGATTAGATAAGTATTTTAATCTTATCCATTGAAATATTATGGAAGAGAACCATAATCTCTCACACATATATAAAGATGGTACACCCTATGTCCCACATCAATTTTCTAGGTTTTAGCACTGACTCTTGATAACCCTTTAAGTGCTTGTTCTGATTGTTTTCAATTTTTCTATTCACTGGAATCAGCTCAGTATGATGGATATTGCTATGGATTTTGAGTAGAGATAAGTTTTGATAGAAAGATTTATTGAGATAGATAGGTAATAAAATCACAATTCTATTATTAAAAATATCATTAATTTTCCAGGATGGGAGAAAATTTACATTGAAAAACCAAATAAGGAGTTTGACTTATATTACCCCAAAATTTTTAGAGAATTGTATGCTTCAGTTAAACTTCATTTGGATGATAATGGGGAAGAATTTTTTTTCAATATTTTTGGTCAAGAATACAAGATTTCTTATCAATATTTTTGAAGAAGTATCCTTATTTACATCTTATGAAAAATTCATAAAGGTTTCACATCTCTCATCTGACGTAAGGTTATCAATTTATGGATGCAAGGTTATCTCACACCGATAAAGGGTGATAAGGATACCCTAAAATTTTTAGATATATTTTTTTAGATTTCCTGATAAATTTTAGGAAAATAAATCTTGTGATCTTTTTATTATAGTGGAATCAATTAAGAAGGCCTTGATGAAGTCAAAGATTTTAATGCTTCCTTGTTTTATAAACAAATTATAAGTGATTTTTATAGAAGTTTTAATAGTTATGAATTATAATTATCTCATAAGGGAAAAATTTTATATGATAAGTGAGGAAACAATGTTAATAATGAAACTTATTTTCAATAACAAGTTAAAAAAGTTTGTGGATAGAGTTGAAAAAACTATATCTGAACCAGGACCAGTGAAAGATAAATAAGTTGAGAAAGAAAAAAGAAAGGCCAAAACATCTCTTCTGAAGAAACAAAATAAACCTAAATTTATTTCGGATAAAGATTTAAAAATTTTGATGTCACATAAGAACAAAAAGAAACATAGGGATCCTGAGTTTCGGATTGATAAGTATGAGGCCTTAGCCTTGAATATTCATACTGATGATGAGTTGAAAAAGGAAAAAAAGAAAAATAAATATAAGAATAGTTTTAATTAGGAAAATATTGTAGAAATTTTAATGGAAAATGTTAAAATATCGTTAGATAACCCAATGTTATCAGTTTCACCTCTATCAGTTGTGTAGACATCTCTTCAGTCTGGATTAGTTTCTCATACTAATCTGACAATTCCAAGATCTGGACTAAATTTTACAGAAACTTATGTTGTCACTTTAGTCATTACATCATATTTTAACAAGGGTAAAGGGAAAGAAATTACTAAAGAAACTAAAATTCATAATTTTTTTCTAGAATTTGTCCCATTAAAAGTTTAGAAGTTAGTTAAGAAGGAAAAAATAATTGGTTCCTAAGAAGGTTGTGAAATGAATTCTCAAAACTGTGTGATAGTTAGAAAAAGGAATTTTTAGAAGAAGGGGAAGAAGTAAAAAAGGAAAATTAGAAGAGGGAAAAGAGGATGAAGAGGTTGATAAAGAATAAATACAGTCTGAGAAAGATACAAATAAAAAGAATATTACATCTAAATAATATTCATCTTTAACTCCATTACCTTCCCAGTCAAATAAGTATCTAGACTTAGAAGAATAAAGGGAAGAAAAATCATTATCTAAAGTAGAGGAAGAAAATAAAAAATATCACATAAAAGTTTCAAATAAATTTTAATATGATAAGGATGTAGATATTATAAAATTTTTAAAGTAATAAAAAACTGAATAAATAAAGAAGATATATATTGGACAAAGTTTTCCACAAGCTACTCATAAACTATTAGAGCCATAGAATCTAAAGAAACAGTAGATCGGTAAGGCTTTGATTATATTTTACAAACATTGAAAAGGTTAAGAGATTCAGTACACTACCTTACAAGCTTATAGGAAATATGTAAACTGATTTATAACAACCTAAATGAAAAATTAGAATCACTAAAATATTTGATTAAATCGGTTTTTCATATTGATGTTGTATTGAAATATTTCAAAGAAAAAACCAAAGTACAATATAGGTCTTAAAATTAGATAGTAAATTGGTCAAACCAAGTTGAAAATAATCTCAAGGACTATGATGATCAGTTCATAGAATTAAAGAAACTTTCTCTTTAAATGGATGAATCTTTTGATAAGTTATCAATAAATATATCAGACAAATTCAAGTTGGTAAAAGTCTTCAAAGACATGAATGATTATCTTAAATAATTAGTGAAAGTTTTGAAAGAAAATTTCATAATATGGAGTTAAAAAATATTAGTATCAATTCATGTTAAGGTGATATGTTCTTTATAAGGGAATAGAATAAGAAGTTAAGTGACGAAGTTGAAACCTTAAACATAGAGGTTCAGAACCACGAACTTATGGAATACAAGACTATAAAGTTTGAGACATTGGTTGTAGAAGCATAGAAGGATCAAGATGGTGTTAAAAGGATGAAGGTGACCATGAAAAATTTATTAAATAAATAATGAACATTTTTATTTGAACTCATAATATAATTTTTTTTGAAACATTTTTTATGAATGTTGAATATGAATAATATTTTTATCCAAATTCTTATGCATCAATGTATTCTAATTTTGTTTTAATGTATGTTATTTCTTTTATATCATGGATAAATAGTTAATTCACATAAAATTGTTTCATATGTTACTACTTTTCTAACTTTTCATGAAATTTAGTTCCTTCCTTATCCTTTTTGTAAATCAAAAAAGGGGGGGTGTCATGACCTCCCCCCAGGGCCCGTGTCGTGACTACCCCAAACCCGCCTTCCATAGGCCAGGGGCCGGCGACTAGCACCAAAAAGTAATATCCATAAAACTAAGAAGGCATTACCTTTAAACCTGTAAACTCACACAAACCAAGCACACAACAAGATACAATCACAAAGTAAACTATATAGTAAACAGGGTGTATACAGAAAGTAAAGGGGGCCAGAATACAAGCCCAACGGGAAAGTACAAGTAAAACTAGAAACAACTTCTGCGAACATCTGCCAAGGATCCTACCTAAAGGGTAGGTATAGCTCTCGAACAGTCATCTCTATGGATCATCTCAACTAATGTCCACCTCCGATCAGCCTCTAGAACTGGTACCCTCTACCTCGATCAGCGATGCCTGTCATCTACACAAGACACAACAAGGTGCAGGTATAACCCATGCAGGGGTGAGTATAAGGATACTTAGTAGGGACCCCGAGACCCCCGAAGGTCTCTCGGAATCCAAAAAGGATAAACCAAAAAGTAAGACCACAATTACAAAGCACGAAGAAATAATCAACCCTACTTAGGTCTATGCCCATACATATACCTAAGTTATCAAGTATACCCATCTCGATCATGAGGAAACAAAAAGCCCAACTCTTTAGCCAAAAGTACAACTATTCCATGAAGGAAGTAATACCAAGAAGTTAAGTACCACAAAGGTAATGCCACACTGAAGAATACCACAAAGGTATCACCATACAGGAGTATACCACAAAGTTAAGTACCACAAAGGTAACACCTCACAGAAGAATAACATAAAGGAATCATCACACAGAAGTGTACCACAATGATAAAGACTCATATCACACCAGGTATAAATTAAGTATGGATGTATAGATGATTAGATGTATTGTTAGATCATCTTACTTCATCAAGAAGCTCTGTTGTTGACCCACACAAGATCAAGGATGACCCACATAGGATCTGAAGATGACCCACACAAGATCTGAAGATGACCCACACAGGATCTAGATATGACCCACAGAGGATCTAGAGATGCTGACCCACACAGGATCTGAGGATGACCCACACAGGATGTGAAGACTCCTCAAGTACAGCCAGCCACAGGGTTTCGGCACTAAGTGCGCTTGATTCCGGGGGGTTACACTCCTCAAGCCATCATTCAATACTTAAAATACCACAAAGTCTCACAAATAAGTATCATGAAGCTCCATCATTTCATAAGGGACCCAACACAACATATGGTCCATCAATCAGACGCTCGGTCTATAAGTTATTAGCCTTTTAGTCTCGAGGCCCCAATTTGATTCGGGTTCGATCCAACCCAAACATACTCCAACTTTATCCAAAACTCAAGTGAAGGATACCAAAAGGAATCTCTCATTCCAAGGATTCTGGTGCCATAGATGGTTCGTCAAACAGACGCCCGATTCTCAAGATATGGCCAAAAAGGTGTATCTGGGTCCAGATAGGCCCAGGTCCAGTCTGACCCGGTCAGACCGCTCAACCCGACCTGACCTCAGTCGACCCGACCCAGTTTGGGTCGACCTGGCCCAACCCAGATCTAGCCTAACCTACAAAGGGGGTGTCCCACTGGGCACATCCTGGTCGGAACAACCCACTGGGCGCAACCCGGTAGAAGCGGCCCGCTCGAAGTAGCCCGTTGGGCGCGACCCGCCCTAGCCGCACAAGGGGGAGGTGCCCCCTAGTTTTCTGAACAGTCCAACAGAACATTCGGTCTACCGACACATTATACCCACTGAGTGGGTCCTGCTTGGAATGACACGACCGGCCAGCGGTTTCGGTCGGCTCTCCTCCCAACAGCGCAATGGCGCCTCTGTCTTCCCGCGGTCGGTCGGGTGCCAGACACCCTCTTGGTGCACCACCGCAGCTTAGCAGCTGCGACCTCCTCCTCTACTGGTGGTGTGGACGCGCGCCGCCCTACCTCCACATAGCCAACCAACGTTTCGGCCGCTGTCCTCCTTCACCGAGGCCGACGGGTCACGGCCTCCTCCAACGACGTAGTTGCGCCGCCGCCACCATCACGGCCGATCGATGTGCCGACCACCACCTTATTCCGCGGGCCACTGTAGCTTCATTCTAAGCCTAAAAAATGTGAATATTTCATATTCTTGATCCTTAGTTCGAGATATCTACATCCATATTTCGTTCATAACAAATCATTTTGTTTTTAGCACTCTTAATTATTTGGCGTCGAAGAACACACGAAGAACGCGTGAAGAACAAATAGAAAAGATCATGGTATTTGGGCGGATTTATGGCTGTGTTTTTTTGGCCATCTTTTTTGAGAATAAAGAATATAAAGAATCAAAAAAAAGATAATTATTATATTTCAAAATAAACCCCCCACCCCATTCGTTTGTTGGATATGGAATGGGGAAGAATATGAAGACGTCGGCGTTCATCGCTCTCATAACATGATATCATTCCGAGCTCGAGCGTTGTCCTTGTTCTTGATCCAGAGAATGTTCTTCATTGGAGGATGTTCTTCCTTTGATAATTCTCCAGCAAAATCCTCCTCTCCCTTTAGTCAATGAAAAAACAACCCTCAATAAGAGTTAATAAAACTCTTAATTAACAAGTTGATTCATCAATTTTTAGAATTAATTAATCCCATTAATTGAAGGTAATCATGGTTACACATTTTTGTGTAATTGGGAATTTAATGCTCAACATTAAATGCCCAACCACCCTTGTGTGGTTTCCACCTCTAAGATTCAAAAGAGGGGTTTCAAGAAAAATAAAATAAAAGTTATTTATTTTATTTTATTTCAATTCTCCCAAAAAAATATGAAAAACGAACTTCCACCATCGACCTACTACGATCGAGGTGAAGGTATCCTTAAGCGAATATTAGTGCTGTGAGTTCAATGGTGTCCTAAAATATTAATTCTAAGCTCTGGTTAAAAAATTACAAAATTCCACTCACACGTTTACTGAACGTACCTAAAAAAACTTCATAAATTTATTTCGGGAACACCGGGTCTCGGAATCACACGCTGTCAATTTTTGCGAACTCGTAATATTTCCACATAATTAAAAAAATTACATGGAAAATATGGGTTTTTACATTCTCCCCATCTCATGGCTTTGCGTCCCTGAAATCCACAACACAAACTAGGGAAACATGTGGGGGTACTAAACACAAATCTGAGCTTCCCGCTCCCATGTTCTCTCTTGGAGGTTCAAGTGCTGCCAATATATGCACACCAGAGGTATCGATCACCCACAAAGGACTCTCTCCTGTCAATCCTCAATCTCTATTGGAACCTCTGAAAATGTCGTCCCTTCGTTGATGTCCATCTCACCCCAGTCAATGATGTGCGAAGGAATATGTACCTATCTTCTCGGCTGGGATATGTTGAAAATGTCGTGCACCCAGTGCAACTGAGGGGGAAGAACTAAGTGGTATGCCACCTTGACAACTCTAATGAGAACTTGAAATGGTCTGATAAACCTTAGAGATAAATTTCCGCCCTAGCCAAATCTCTGTAAACCTCGTCGAGGTGAGAACCGTAAGAAGACATGGTCACCATCCTCGAACTCCAAAGGTCTTCTTCTTTTGTCAGCATAAGACTTATTCTTGCTCTGTGCAGTCTTCATCTGCTCCTGGATGATCTTCACCTTCTCTGTGCTAGTATGTACCATCTCTGGTCCCATGAGTACTGACTCCCCTGGGTCAGTCCAGTACATAGGTGATCAGAAAGGTTCACCATACAATGCCTCGAATGGTGCCATAATGATGGTGGAGTGATAGATATTTTTTTACGCGAACTCTGCTAAGGGCAAGTGATCCTCCCAGCTGTGGATGAAATCAGGGATGAAAGCATGTGATATGTTCTCGAGGGTCTGTATGGTCAGGTCTGTCTGACCATCCGTCTGAGGGTGGAAGGCGGTGCTCAATCAAAGCTGAGTCTCGAACACCTCCTACAATCCCTTCCATAGCTGGGAAGTAAAACATGCATCACAATCAGAGACAATCATAGATGGAACCCCATGAAGCTGCACAATCTCTTGCACATAGATGCGTCCCAATCCCTATACTGGTCCCTTCTCTCTAATAGGTAGTAAGTGGGTTGACTTGGTGAGTCGGTCAACAATCACCCATATAGAATCATGACCCCTGGACGTGCATGGGAGTCCTGTCATGAAGTCCATGGAAATTACATCCCACTTCCACTTTGGCACCTCTAGTGGTTGAACTAAGCCTGCTGGAACCTCATGCTCTACCTTCACTTGCTAAAAAGTGAGGCACTATGAGACAAACTCTTCCACTGCTTTCTTAATTCCCAACCATCAGTGCTGATGCCGAAGGTCCTGTTACATCTTCTCCACTCCTGTATGTACCGCTAGAGGGGATGTATGTAACTCCCTCAACACTTCCTCTCGTAGCGCCATCGGTACCATAGTACATCCTCTGAAAAGGATGATGTGCTCCCCACCTTTAGAAAATCCATCAGGTGCTTGTCTTGTGGATATTTGAGCACATCGAGACTCGCAGTCAGTGTCCCCAAGTTATGCCTCCCTGACTCGCTGAAGGGTTTGGGGAGTGACTGTCAAAGACTAAAGATAAACTACTTCATCTTGATCCACATAGGATATTCACAAAGCGGCTTACTGCTTTTTTTCCTCACTCAATTACTGTATAAAAGATCTCCTGCTGAGTGCATCTTCTACTACGTTCCCCTTCTCGGGAGTATATACTATCTCGAATTCATAGTCCTGGAGGAACTCAAGCCAACGTCGTTATCTCAGGTTCAGGTCCTTCTAAGAGAATATATACCTGAGACTCTTGTGATCATAGTAGACTATAAAATTTTCTCCCATAAAGTAATGTCGCCAAATCTTCAAGGCAAAGACCACCGCTGCTAACTCTAGTTCATGGGTAGCATAGTTATGCTCATGTTGTCTCATCTATTAAGAACCATACATGATCATTGCTCACTCCTACATCAGGACACATCCAAGACCTATCCCTGATGTGTCGCAGTAGAATGCGTACCCAATGCCTTCCTCTGGTAGCCTCAATATGGGGGCACTCATTAGTCTTTGACTCAGCTCCTAGAAACTCCTTTGGCATCTCTTAGACCACACAAAAGTTTTCCCCTTCTTTGTTAACACTGATAAGGGTGCTGAAACTCTGGAAAAGTAAGGCACAAACCATCGGTAGTAATTGACCAAACCCAGGAAACTCTGCACCTCCAACACACTCTTGGGTGGCTCCTAAGAAAGCATAGCCTCAATCTTCGCTGGATCCACCGCAACTCCAGCCACCAAGATGACGTGTCCCGGGAAGTAAACCTCTCGGATCTAGAACTGGAACTTCGAGATAAGCATGCTCCTCCTCTGTAAATGAGTATATCAGGATGTCATCGATGAAGACTACCACAAAGCGATCAAGGTATGGCTGGAAGATCCTATTCATGAGTCCCATGAACACTGTTGTGTTGTCGGTCACACAGAATGGAATAACCAAGAACTCATAATGGCTATACTAACATCTGAATTTTGTTTTCTGCACATCTGCATCTCATACCCTGAGCTGGTGATAGCCTGATCTGAGGTCTATTTTTGAAAACCACCGTGCTCCCTTCAGCTGTTCAAAGAGACTTTCAATCCTTGGTAGTGGGTACTTGTTCTTCACAGTCACCTAGTTCAAGTGTCGATAGTCCACACAGAGTCTCAAACTCACATATTCCTTCTTGGCGAACAAAATCGGGGCTAACCAAGGAGAAACACTGGGCCTAATGAACCCCTTCCTATACAAGTCCTCCAACTGTACTCATAGCTCTCGAAGCTCTATGGGAGCCATCCGATATGCTGGTGTAGATATCAGTGTCATCCCAGGGTACAAGTCTATATAAAATTCCACCTCTCTATGAGGATGTAGACCTGAAACATCATCAGGAAAAACATCAGTGTACTGGTCTACTACTACAGGATAGCTCGAACTCTCTACATCAATCGCTCTAAGGGTAAGTCTAGCCAACTGATGTGTGATCGGTTGAACCCTCCTACGGGTAAGTCCATCTTGTGCTGCAAATGTTCCCTTCTTGCCTGTGTAGGAAAACCCAGTCCCATCCTCATGGATACACCACACTTTGCACCAAATACAGTCGATATGATCATGGACTGTAGATAACCAATCCATACCCAAGATGATGTTGTAAGGCCTCGACGCCGCTACTAGAAGATCACAGTCGAAGCTCTCACCTCCTAGAGTAATATAACATTGCCATCACTAGTGTGTAATCATCGAACCCTCTCCTGTAGGAGTCTCTAGCTTTAAGGATCAAGCCAACGACTCCACCAAAATCTCCGAGCTTCGAACGAGGGTCATGGAAATAAAAGAGTAACTGACACCTGTGTCTATAAGTACTACAACTAAGGTGAAGTAGACATAGATCATACCTTGTATCATCTCCGGAGAGTCATGGTCGTAGGCTTCAGCTACCTGGAGATGAGCTCGTCCCTGTCCACCTGCTCCCTGTGGTCGGGGTAGACCACCTGGAGGTGGTGGTGGTAGAACCTCGAATCGTCGCCCACTGCCTGCTGCATAGCCAGCTCCTCTGCCATGTCCACTTGCTGCTTGCGGTCCTCCTCAATTGAATCTTTGCCTCTGCCCAGGTGGTCCTTCGACCATCTACTGTTCATCCGTACAGCGGGTCGGGTAGTTGCGATCCATGTGACTCTGCCCGCTGTAAGAACCTGGATCTTCGTTTCAGGTATGTTTTTCCTTTTTCTGGAGTTTTTAAGAAAAATGAACTTTTTGGAAATTTTTAAAGTACACGCCATGTACTTTCTAAGTACACACAGTGTACTCTTTTCCCGCTCGAAGCCGTGTACTGGCTGTGTCCTAGCCTCACACACGGTGTGTAGGGGTGACGTGGAGGCCGACTTTGGCGGAGTACAGAAAAGACCTAGTACATGACGTGCACTCTAAATGTACATGCCATGTACTTTCTTTTTTTCATTAAACACACCGGGGCCACGCCTGATGGACAGAACACACCCCTTCTCCAGGTTCTTCGTCCGAGAGTGACTCGTACGGCCGGATCTTCGACAAGCTCCCGCCTCTTCGTCCGTTCTCTGATTCAAGCACGGTCGATTGCGTTGGAATCACAGTGGTGAGTTATTCCTTTTACTTGATATTTGTTTTCTGATTCCTCCTCATTTTTGAGTTATCGTTGGTTGAGAGTTTTGTGCGTTTTCTCAGATCTACAACGTTCTAAGGGGAATCAATCGTCGTGGTTCACGTATATTGATCTCCTAGGATCGAGGTAGGTGGTTTGTGCCTTTCTTTAGGAAGTCAATGGATAATTTGTGCAAATTCCACAAATTTACTTGGGCAGGGAATTGTGGGTTTCCTGTTTTTTCCCTGATGTTTGCCTGTTTTTCTTTATTGTTGTAGTAGAGGTTTATGTTTGTGAATAGAGTAATTTTTTGTGCTCAGGTTGCTTTTCCATGCTCGTTTTACTTTTTAGTGTTTTCCAGTTGCCATGCCTAGTTGTAGGATAGTGGAACTGTTTCTTTGTATTTGTTGTGGAGCCTTATACTGATAGCCAAGTAGTTCTTGAGGTTTACTTGGACGATGTACACACACTGAGCATGTTCTTTTCCACACAGGACTGTGAGTACCTAGTGTAGCAGACCATAGGGAGAATTGACGTAAGGGCTTCTCCAGAGTGTCTTTTAATACAAAGCGAGACCACAGGGGGAATTGACGATGAGTGCTTCCTCAGAGAGTCTGTAGTTCCTCGAAGCGGGACACAGGGGGAATGAGACGTTGAGTGCTTCCCTAGAGATCCTTTAGTACGATACAAGACTATAGGGGGAATTGATGGTGAGTGCTTCCTTATAGAGTCTATTAATTTTCATAGCTGAACCAGAGGGGTGAGACTGGGTGTGCCTCCTAGATGGTTTCTAGTACTTATAGGTTGAACCATAGGGGCTAGGCTGTGAGAGCTACCCAGAGGGTTACCTTTTTCCTTATTGTTGCTGGCTGTTTACTTGTGTACTTTGTTTGTTAGAACTGTGGATTGTAGCTGCTTGTGCTTTCCTGTTTACTACTTCTTGTTTTATTACTACCATGTATTCATTGACTGTTAGGCACAAATCTTTGGGTGATTGCCTACTGGGATTGTATCTCACACCCTGTTTGGGCCATTCTTTTGGGCCCAAGCAGACTTTGTTGCTGCAGGTATAGATAAGGGCAAGCACCCTTCTACTTCAGGTTCTTGATTGCACAGGAGCTGGAGAGAATGGGACCAAGCCGTGGCTTGCGATGCTGAGGATTTTACCTTGTATTCCTTTTCACTTTGTTTTTTAGTTGTGCTTCAGCACATTGGTTGTTTGCTACTTTTAATAGACATATGTACCATATTGCATCATTATTATTTTATCTATTGTTTCCGCTATTCAGTTCAATTGTTGTACGCTGTTGATTGTTTCTTCTTTTGTGTCTGGTTGTTTTTCCACTGTATACTTTACCGAATGAGGGTATAGTTTCCCCACTGACTCACCAAGGCCCTCATTGCTAGTCGACAGCCTCTGGCGTTTGGGTAAACGCGCTTGAGGTCATGTGGCGAACTGGGTGCGGGGCACTAATGGAGGGGCTCCGAATTCGGGTCGTTACAAAGTGGTATCAGAGGAGTTATTTTCTCTTACTTTCCTGTTAGGAGACTTTATCTAGGGATAGGACAGACTCGGTACTTGGTATTAAGCTGTTCTCGGGAGTAGCTAACTCATGTACAGGGAAAATCTATACTACCTCGTTAATTTCATATCTAGTTTTGAGATTTTATGGTTGATCTGATTTCACCTTGAGTGATTCACATGACTTGTGCTATTATTGTTTTGAGATTTCGGTTCTATTTATGTCGCAACCCAATGAGATGAGGGTATTCCATCTCATGCATCATATAGGCACTCATAGAAATCACATTCCATGCATTATTTCCATGCCATCTAGGGTGCATTAGCGATTGCATGCTGTTGTGATAGACTTAGTGTAGATTATGCATGCTTTTGTGATAGATGATTGATAGAATACCTGATGTTATGTTAGAGAGCTGTTTGTTTTCCCTTGTATGTGACTGTAGGAGATGCCAAGATTTGATTCACGGGGAGTATGGGCCCTCACAAATTGGAATTTGTCACCTCTTTGCCTTGTTTTTAGTGTTTATGGGGTTCTGTGCAGTTTCTAAGATACTACCTAGAAAAACCCAGAATACACGGCGTGTACTTTTTGGATACACGCTGTGTAGTTTTTAGGTCGTTTCACTGACCGTGCAAGTAGAACATAGTGTCGTGAAAGTAACTTTAGGGACACGCCGTGTATGGTTGGTACACGATATGTAGTAATGATCCGTGTACCCAGCTGTGTCACTAACAACACGGGTCAAGGAAGCTCGAGTAGCACACGCCGTGTTGTAACAGAACACACCGTGTAGTCCCTTCTAGGTACCCGGCCGTGTCACAAACAACACGGGTTGGCGTGACCTTCTCTCAGACACGCCGTGTTGCTTTTGGAGCACGCCGTGTAGTCTTTCCAGGTACTCGGCCGTGTCACGAACAACACGGGATGGTGTCACCTTGCCCATATACACCGTGTTTGTTCAGAGCACGCCGTGTAAGGTTCAGACGTGTAGACGATCGTGTGTTTAACAACACGGGTCGCCGAATCTTTTTCCACTACACGCCGTGTCCGCAAGGAACAGACCGTGTAGTCTCAGTTTAAGAAAACCGTGTGGGTTAGCCGTGTAAGGGACTCGGGCATGGGAACAGTTTCAAGCACACGCCGTGTGTGGGGTCAACACGCTGTGTAGTTTGAGTTGTACACGACTTGTAGTGCAGGAGTACACGCCCATTTCAGTGGCTTAAGAAGACATGTCGTGTAGTTTTTATACATGCCATGTAGTCTAGTTTTGTAAACTTGTGTGTTTTCCTTCCCCTGTTTCTGTTTTTTACTCTTGTGTTCTCTGTCCTTGTTTTACTGATCTAAGGTGTACTCTTGATCTTTCAGAGCTATTCCTCTGAGACGTCCTCCGGTCGTACGTCTGTCGTCAGGCAGTGATCAGACGCTAGACATGGCTGATCAGGGACTTCCTGTCGATCCTCTAGTCGGGCCAGCCTTGGCACCGGCTGTTATACCAGTTGCAGGCACTGATGCGCAGTTCAGGGAAGGTTTCATGAGGATAATGCAGGCCTTCCAGGGAGCGTCTCCCCCTGCCACGACTATGGTAGACTTGACATGAGTTTTCCAGTAGCAGTATCCTCCTACTTTCTCAGGGGAAGGGGGACCTTAGGTTGCAGAGTCATGGCTGGAATCCATGCTGACTATCTTCGAGCATCTGGAGATGCCTCCAGAGAGGTGGGTCAAGCTCACCACCTAAATGCTCCGAGACTCCACCAAGAGGTGGTGGGACGTGATCTCACAGGCGGGTCACCAGAAGGTTATGGCTTGGGAGGAGTTTCAGCACGTCTTTTATGACTACTTCTACCCGGAGACCCTGAGGGCCGACCGAGCCCAAGAGTTCATGAGCTTAGAGCAGGGTACTCTTTCTGTCATGGAGTATTCCTCTTGCTTCACCGAGCTGCAGCGTTTCACACCCCTTCGGGATGGAAGTGGGGTGTTCTTAGCAAGGAAGTTTGAGGATGGTCTCAGGAGGGAGATCTGATCGCAGGTGAACATCTTCCAGCTAACTTCCATCACTTCCATCGTCAACCAGGAACTGATTGTGGAGCACAATCTGAGAGACTCTGGAGCTGCGAGCCAGGGCGGTTCTGCTTCCAGAGCTAGTTTTCCTCCAGATGACAGCAAGAAGCACCGTAGAGATTCTATGCGCGGTGACTCGAGGAAGCGTGATGCATCGTCAGGAAGCCAGGTGACATGCTACCAGTGTGGCCGGTCAGGGCACACGAGGCCACAGTGTAACGACCCAATCTTTTTGAGTAGTATATTAACTTACTCTTATTGATTTAATAAGATGTTAATGGTTAATGCAGAAAGAGGAGTCGATGTCTTCATCTAGTAGACTCGAACCTTATGAAGCCCACTTATCAGAGCTTGGGAAGGAGGTGGCATCTTTGGGCTTCGCTTTGGACCAAGCCCAAGCCGAACTCCAGCGTGTCAAGCTTGAACGGAAACGCCTACGGGAGAAGTTCAAGTTAGTAGAGATTACTACTAGGGCAATGTTATCTGAGCCTCTCTCAGATTATCTCACCATAGCACACCTTACACTTAGTTCTTATGCCGATGTTATAAGGGGCTATGTGACGAGACCCTAGCTTCCTTGTGTAATCCTTTCGGGTGAATGAATTGATATCTCTTCCTTTAGTGATGTTTGTGGATTTTCTTTTGTCCAGATAATTTTAGGATATATTTTATTGATGAATTTTGGAAAAAAGGATATTTTAAAATATTTATGAAAACCCTAAATAATTAATGATGTGTAATGATTTTCAAAAAATGGTCTTCTACAAAAGTGTTCAGTAAGGAATTTGGAGTCTAATAAGATCAACTTAATTTTTGATGAATAGTAAATTATGAATAGTTATTTTACGCTTCGGATTAGTAATGTGACCAAATGGATTAGTAATTTCACTCAAAGAAAGTTTTAATATAATTTAGACACCTAGATTAAGTAATGTGATTCAATAAAATGGGTAAATAACGGTTTCATAAATGATTAGTCAAGTATTAGTTTTTTAGGATGAATAGTGTTTTTAATTAAAAAATTAATTAAAAATAATTAGAAATTTATTTTTATAAAAATGACTTTATTTTTGAACTCAGAGCATCGATATTATGTTAAGGTAATTTTTGGGGATTTTTCTGAAAAAAATGAATTTTTGATGAATAGTGTTTTTATTTAAAAATTAAATTAAAAATATTTATAAAATTATTTTTATAAAATGGATTTCATTTTTGAAATCAGAGCATTGATATTTGGTTAAGGTGAAATTTTGGGATTATTCTGAGAAAGTTGAATTTTCGATGAATAGTGAAAATATAGTTTTTAAGTTACGGGTGTTTAATGACATCATTAAATGATGTATTAAGTATATATTCAATATGGTCGAATTATGAATAGTAAGATAAGGTATGAGGTGTCCCAAGTGGCCAATACCATGGGCAAATACCATGGGCAAGCCCATGGTTTTGCCAAAACCACTAGTGAGGTGTCCCTTGGCCATTAATACCTTGTCCCCTCACTTTCCCTATAAATACCCACCCTTTCCTCCTTTAGTTTTCACTCCCAACTCTCCCCCAACGAAGTTCTGGTCTCCTTACCTTTCAAGGAGTCCTCCCAAGGTGCCCCCAAGCCCTCAAGGTCCAAAACTTTGAGTTTCAAGAGTCACGTTTTAAGGTAAGGGATCCGACCCCTCTCTTTCTTTTCATGTAATCACTTTTATGTCATTCCTTTTATGCTCCATGTTCTTATGTGAGAGGATGTTCTTTTATATTCCTCTTACTTCCCTTTTTATTTTTATATTATGAGAGATCCCCTATTACTCTCATCATTTCATTTTATGAAAGTTTAAGTGACGCCGTTAGGCTGCCAAATTTTTTAAGGGATTCTTTCACCCTTCTCATTTTTCAAGTTCGATTTTCATGTCAAGTCTTTCAAGTTCCTTTTTATTATTTTGGGGTATGATCTCTATATCTATCATACTGATCTCTTATGATCATATGATTAGAGACCCTATTTGATCTTGTCAATTCATTTTTATTGAAGTTTAAGTGACGCCGTTAGGCTGCCGAATTTTCATAAAAGAAATCTAATTTTTTTTCCTTCCATGTTTTTCATTTCAAATGGTATGTCCTTAAAATTTCATTACCATGTCCATACATCCTTCTTATTATGTCACCCTACTGTTTTATGTATCATTTATGAGTGGGTGACCCATTTCCCCTCTCTTTTCAGTGTTTTCTAAAACCCCAAAACATAGTCGTTATGCTGCAGAATTTTCGTCTCAAAATGCCTCTATCTTTTCTCAAAATTATTTTATGTTATAAAGTGAATACTAAAAGCTCTTATTTCTACAAGGGTATTTACATATATATCAAAATTTTCTATTTTAAATTCTGGGATTTACATACATGAGACCCGCTTTCCCTTTCCGTGGGTTTAAAGTGACGTAAGGATCATGTCTTTAAAGTAGTTTTTAAAACGTTGTGATTATGAAATGAAACCCATTTATTTTATGCTATATGGGTTATTTATGAAATGTTTGATGATGATATATGTGGCTCACATGATAATAAAGGAAAATTTAAGGGTGCTCCCTGATAGCGCTCCAATGCATTGGGTAATGATGTAACCACTAGAGATTACAATTTTCACGATACCTTGGTGAATAACCTTGGTAATTTTCAAATGACACCTTGGGGATGGACCTTGGTGATATGTTCATGATTGTATATGTTAAATTATGTAGCCACATCTTCAAGTTATGAAAAATGTTATTTTTATTATGAAATTCCTCATGACTTCTTTCTCATGCCTTAAAGTTCTTTTCATGTCCTTATTGAAGTATATCAAGTTCACATGTAAAATGTTCCTCTTGTTTCCCTTACTGGGCCTTCTGCTCACCATTTCTTTTGATGTATGTCCCCAGGTTATGAGATGCTATAATGAACCTAGGATGAACTTAAGGAGAATCCTTTCAAGTGTTTAAGAAGAATGCTTTATGTTGTTTTCATGTATTAGGTTCCTGGTTTCCAAGACACTAAACCTTAAAGATCCTCAGTTTTGTGTAATGTAATGAAATTTTATGTTATAAAAATACGGGATGCTATAGTTGGTATCAAAGGATGGTTTAGTTATTTGTGGAAATTAGGATATAAAAACTTTAGGAAGAACCCTATAGAAAAGTTTAAATATAGGAAAACTTCCTGGTATTTTGGTAAGTATTGAGTAAGTGGTTTATCAAACAAATACATCCCTATCTGGATACGAGCAGGTAGAGGCGGCTCTGGCACAGATGTACATAGGGGTAAAACCCAAAAACACCGCTTTGATCTAGACTCGAATGGGAACTGGTGCACAATAACGGGCCTTGCTGCACTCTTGGTTACGACACTCCCGGGGGATATGTTTGGTTAATCACAAGCTTTTTATGAATCATTATGAAGAAATTATAGAGAAGTATAATTGTCTAAGCACGAAGTCTTAGTTAAAAGATTAATAAATGAAATAAGTTTCTCACTAAGGTTTTATTCTTTTAGAAAATGGCGGGCAATAGGAGAAATCGTGCCGATGGTGACCGCAATGTACCATGTGCTGACGGCCCTCCAATGGATGCCAGAATGGAAACATTCATGCGAATGATGAACCAACTGACTCAAGTTATGAGTAATAACTTGAATCAAGCTGAGAGGCCGATCTCACCATGAAGGGAGCAACTTTCTGTTGAGTCCTTTATGCGTCAACGACCACCAACATTCAGTGGATCTACTGACCCATTGGTTGCGGAACAATGGATAAGCTCCATTGAAAATATCTTTTCTATACTTCATTGTTCGGAACAAGAAAAAGTCACCCTTGTTGTTTACCGCCTAGAGGGAGAAGCTGATCAGTGGTGGTCACTGATCAAAAATACGAAGCCACGAGGAGAGATGGAAGCTATGGAGTGGGAAGAATTCCAGGGAATATTCTTTAACAAGTATTTCCCTCATTCCATGAGAACGAGAATGGAAAAAGAGTTTCTCGAGCTGAAGTAGAAGGAGAATGAATCTGTCGGAACCTACGAGATGAACTTCACAAGGCTTTCCCTTTATACCTCAAGCTTCGTCATGGACCCTAATGGGAAGGTTGATAGATTCTTTGGTGGACTACGACCTCATCTACGGAAGAATCTAGCCAACAGGGACAATGATAGCTATGAAGAAATTGTTCGAAGTGCTATGAAAGTTGAACTAGAGTTTGGGGAGACACAGTGGTCTCACAAATCTAATGAGAAGAAGAGAACTCTAGAACCAAGCCTGGGAAGAAGTTTTGATCAGGAAAGAGGTGGAAAGCATATGCAACATGCCACATGCAATAAATGTGGGAAGAATCATTCGGGGAACTGCTTGATCGGAAGTGGTAAGTGCTATAGGTGTGGAAAAGAAGGCCATATTTCTCAGAATTGTCGTAGTGATGTGAAGCCTCAACTTCCCAACACTAACGACAGAGGAAAGATGGTTCTGGCCCTACCCGAAGTCACATTCTTCAAGTGTGGACAGCTTGGTCACTTTGCTAATCAATGTCCAAATCCGAGGGCGGTGGAGGGGATTCACCATCAACCTCAGCAGAGGCCAAGGGAGCAAGGTCGTGCTTTCGCTATCACAAAAACTGAAGTTGAAGTTCCGAACGATGTGGTAGCAGGTACTCTTGTCGTCCTCTCAAAACTAGAAAGTACTTTATTTGATTCTGGTTCTATGCATTCCTTTATTTCTTCCAAGTATGCAAGGAATATAGAATCAATCCCCGAACTGCTAGAGGTAGAGTTGTCAGTCAAGACTCCAAGTGGGATTATCCTTGCATCAACAGTATTTAGAGACTCTAGTGTTTACTTTGGTGAGCACAATCTTATCGCAAATCTAGTAGTCATTCCCATGAAGGAATTTGACATTATACTAGGGATGGACTGGCTCTCAAAGTATAATGCTAAGATCAAATGCAGAAGTAAGGAAATCTCAGTAGTCTTGAATGAACGACCTACAGTTATCTTCCGAGGAGAGATATCCGGAACTGATCCCTATCTAGAAGCACCTCCTATAGCTTTCTTTATGGAGTTAATCGGTGATGATGAAGAAGGAAAAGTGAGCATACAAATAGAAGATGTTCTGATTGTTCAGGAATACATGGATGTATTTCCTGAGGAGTTACCTGGACCTCCCCCAGAAAGAGAGGTAGAGTTCTCCATTGAACTCGTACCTGGGTCTCAACCAATATCAAATACTCCGTATAGAATGGCAAATGTGGAGCTAGAAGAGTTAAAGAAACAACTCCAAGACTTGTTGGAGAAGGGGTTTATCCGACCGAGTGTGTCTCCTTGGGGAGCACCAGTTCTCTTTGTGAAGAAGAAGGATGGATCAATGTGGCTATGCATTGATTATAGAGAACTGAACGGGATCACAGTGAAGAACAGATACCCTCTTCCAAGAATTGATGATTTATTTGACCAACTTCACGGGGCTCAATTCTTCTCTAAGATTGACCTTCGATCTGGTTATCATCAACTGAGGGTGAAGAAGGAAGATATTCCAAAGACTGCCTTCCGATCAAGATATGGGCATTATGAGTTTACTGTTATGCCCTTAGGCTTGACTAATGCTCCTGCTATTTTCATGGATTTGATGAATAGAGTCTTTAAGGACAACCTTGATAACTTTTTGGTAGTTTTTATTGATGATATTTTGATATATTCAAAAAGTCGTGAGGAGCATGAAGATCATCTGAGGGTTATTTTGAAAACTCTACGGAAGGAGAGGCTCTTTGGAAAGTTCAACAAGTTTGAGTTTTGGTTACAACAGGTGGATTTCTTGGGGCACATCGTAACCAATGAAGGAATCTCGGTTGACCCTGCAAAGACAATGGTTGTGGAGGAGTGGCCTCAACCCACAACAGTAACTGAGATTCATATTTTCCTTGTTTTAGCGGGATATTATAGGAGGTTTGTGAAAAACTTTTCACGGCTTTCTAATCCACTAACCAAGTTGAATCAAAAAGGGGTTAAGTTCATATGGACAAAGGAATGCGAGGAAAGTTTCCAAGAGCTGAAGAAGAGATTGGTTACTGCACCTGTGTTAACACTACCCTCTATCGGAGAAGGATTCGTTATTTTTAGCGATGCATCTCTGAAAGGGCTTGGGTGCGTCCTCATGCAAAATGACAAGGTAATTGCTTATGCATCTCGACAGTTGAAGATTCATGAGAAGAATTATCCTACGCATGATCTAGAGCTGGCGACAGTTGTTTTTGCTCTAAAGATATGGAGGCACTATCTTTATGGGGAGAAATGTGATATATACACTGACCACCAAAGTCTAAAGTATATTTTCACACAGAAAGAATTGAACATGAGACAAAGGAGATGGTTGGAGATTATTAAAGACTATGATTGTTCAATTCATTATCACCCTGGAAGACCAAACAAAGTCGCGGATGCATTAAGAAGGAAAGATCTTGCTGTTCTAGCAACAATGAGGATGTTAGGAGATCCCTTGATTAAAGATCTAGTAAAACTGGACATGGGAATTATAAGGAAAGGGACATCATCAACCCTATCCCAAATGATTTCTCAACCTTCATTACTAGAGAAGATCAAGAAGGCTCAAAAAGAAGATCCTTTACTGCAGGAGAAGTTTGAGGCTGTAAAGGATGGGAAGTTCCCTGATTTCAATATTGATCAAGAAGGTGTATTGAAATTTCGTACAAGACTATGTGTCCCATCTATTCCGGAGATAAAGAAAGAACTGATGGATGAAGCTCATAGCTCTACTTTCTCTATACATCCGGGAAGCACTAAGATGTATAGAGACCTTTGTGATCATTATTGGTGGGATAATATGAAGAGGGAGATTGCTGATTTCACTACAAGGTGCCTGGTGTGTCAGCAAGTAAAGGCAGAACGACAACTTCCTAAGGGGTTATTACAACCGCTACCCATACCAGTATGGAAGTGGGATAATATCACTATGGACTTTGTAACTGGTCTCCTGAAAACATCCAAAGGAAACAATGCGATATGGGTTATTGTGGACCGTCTCACCAAGACAGCCCATTTTATCTCTATTCGAGAAGATTTCTCTCTGGATCAGCTTTCTAAGATATACGTGAAAGAAGTGGTAAGGCTGCATGGGGTACCACTATCCATCGTATCTGATCGTGACCCAAGATTCACATCAAAATTCTGGAGAAGTCTTCAACATGCTCTGAATACTGAATTGAATTTTAGTACGGCCTATCATCCTCAAACTGATGGCCAATCTGAAAGGACTATTCAGAAACTCGAAGACATGTTGAGATTATGCTCAATGGAATTTAAAGGTGGATGGGATCAACACCTCCCATTAGTGGAGTTCTCCTATAACAACAGCTTCCATGCGAGTATTCAGATGGCACCCTATGAATCTCTGTATGGAAAGCGGTGTAGAACTCCTACTTGTTGGGATGAAACTGGTGAGAGGAAGCTTCTTGGGCCTGATCTCATGCAAGAGATGACGGAACAGGTTCATGCCATCCAACAACACATAGAGGCTGCTTAGAGTGGGCAGAAGAGCTATGCTGAAAATCATCGAAGGGACTTGGAGTTTGGTGTTGGTGACAAAGTCTTCCTTCGAATTTCTCCATGGAAGAGAGTCATGCGGTTTGGGAAGAAAGGGAAGCTCAGCCCTAGGTACATTGGCCCCTATGAAATCCTTGATCGCATAGAAGCAGTGGCCTATCGTCTAGCACTTCCACCGAACCTAGCTCAAGTTCATGATTTCTTCCATGTATCTCTCTTGAGGAAGTACATACCCGACCCTTCGCATGTACTGAACCCAGAGGTGGTACAACTGGAACATGACCTCTCTTATGAGAGTAGCCAGTGGAGATCTTGGACCGTAGAGACAAGGTTATACGAAACAAGACTACCCACCTTGTGAAAGTGTTGTGGAGGAATCATAAGTATGAAGAAGTGACTTGGGAGCCTGAGGAAACGATGAAGCAAAAGTACCCTCACCTTTTCGACTAGGCCTCAAGTATAAATTTCGGGGATGAAATTTCTTAATGGGGGAAGAATGTAACGACCCAATATTTTTGAGTAGTATATTAACTTACTCTTATTGATTTAATAAGATGTTAATGGTTAATGCAGAAAGAGGATTCGATGGCTTCATCCAGTAGACTCGAACCTTATGAAGCCCACTTATCAAAGCTTGGGAAGGAGGTGGCATCTTTGGGCTTCACTTTGGACCAAGCCCAAGCCGAACTCCAGCATGTCAAGCTTGAACGGAAACGCCTACGGGAGAAGTTCAAGTTAGTAGATATTACTACTAGGGCAATGTTATCTGATCCTTCCTCAGATTCTCTCACCATAGCACACCTTACACTTAGGTCTTATGCTGGTGTTATAAGGGGCTATGTGACGAGACCCTAGCTTCCTTGTGTAATCCTTTCAGGTGAATGAATTGATATCTCTTCCTTTAGTGATGTTTGTGCATTTTCTTTTGTCCGAATAATTTTAGGATATATTTTATTGATGAATTTTGAAAAAAATGATATTTTAAAATATTTATCAAAACCCTAAATAATTAATGATGTGTAATTATTTTCAAAAAATGGTCTTCTACAAAAGTGTTCAGTAAGGAATTTGGAGTCTAATAAGATCAACTTAATTTTTGATGAATAGTAAATTATGAATAGTGATTTTACGCTTAGGATTAGTAATGTGACCAAATGGATTAGTAATTTCACTCAAAGAAAGTTTTAATATAATTTAGACACCTAGATTAAGTAATGTGATTCAATAAAATGGGTAAATAACGGTTTCATAAATGATTAGTCAAGTATTAGTTTTTTCGGATGAATAGTGTTTTTAATTAAAAATTTAATTAAAAATAATTAGAAAATTATTTTTATAAAAAGGACTTTATTTTTGAACTCAGAGCATCGATATTATGTTAAGGTAATTTTTGGGGATTTTTCTGAAAAAAATGAATTTTCAATAAATAGTGTTTTTATTTAAAAATTAAATTAAAAATATTTATAAAATTATTTTTATAAAATGGATTTCATTTTTGAAATCAGCGCATTGATATTTGGTTAAGGTGAAATTTTGCAATTATTCTGAGAAAGTTGAATTTTCGATGAATAGTCAAAATATAGTTTTTAAGTTACGGGTGTTTAATGACATCATTAAATGATGTATTAAGTATATATTCAATATGGTCGAATTATGAATAGTAAGATAAGGTATGAGGTGTCCCAAGTGGCCAATACCATGGGAAAATACCATGGGCAAGCCCATGGTTTTGCCAAAACCACTAGTGAGGTGTCCCTTGGCCATTAATGCCTTGTCCCCTCACTTTCCCTATAAATAACCACCCTTTCCTCCTTTAGTTTTCACTCCCAACTCTCCCCCAACGAAGTTCTGGTCTCCTTACCTTCCAAGTATTCCTCCCAAGGTGCCCCCAATCCCTCAAGGTCCAAAACTTTGAGTTTCAAGAGTCACGTTTTAAGGTAAGGGATCCGACCCCTCTCTTTCTTTTCATGTAATCACTTTTATGTCATTCCTTTTATGCTCCATGTTATTATGTGAGAGGATGTTCTTTTATATTCCTCTTACTGCCCTTTTTATTTTTATATGATGAGAGATCCCCTATTACTCTCATCATTTCATTTTATGAAAGTTTAAGTGACGCCGTTAGGCTGCCGAATTTTTTAAGGGATTCTTTCACCCTTCTCATTTTTCAAGTTCGATTTTCATGTCAAGTATTTCAAGTTCCTTTTTATTATGTTGGGGTATTATCTCTATATCTATCATACTTATCTCTTATGATCATATGATGAGAGACCCTATTTGATCTTGTCAATTCATTTTTATTGAAGTTTAAGTGACGCCGTTAGGCTGCCGAATTTTCATAAAAGAAATCTAATTTTTTTCCTTCCATGTTTTTCATTTCAAATGGTATGTCCTTCAAATTTAATTACCATGTCCATAAATCCTTCTTATTCTGTCACCCTACTGTTTTATGGATCATTTATGAGTGGGTGACCCATGTCCCCTGTCTTTTCAATGTTTTCTAAAACCCTGAAACATAGCCGTTATGCTGCAGAATTTTCGTCTCAAAATGCCTCTCTCTTTTCTCAAAATTATTTTATGTTATAAAGTGAATACTCAAAGCTCTTATTTCTACAAGGGTATTCACATATATATCAAAATTTTATATTTTAAATTCTAGGATTTACATACATGAGACCCGCTTTCCCTTTCCGTGGGTTTAAAGTGACGTAAGGATCATGTCTTTAAAGCAGTTTTTAAAACGTTGTGATTATGAAATGAAACCCATTTATTTTATGCTATATGGGTTATTTATGAAATGTTTGATGATGATATATGTGGATCACGTGATAATAAAGTCAAATTTAAGGGTACGCCCTGATAGCGCTCCAATGCATTGGGTAATGATGTAACCACTAGAGATTACAATTTTCACGATACCTTAGTGAATAACCTTGGTAATTTTCAAATGAAACCTTGGGGATGGACCTTGGTGATATGTTCATGATTGTCTATGTTAAATGATGTATCCACATCTTCAAGTTATGAAAAATTTTATTTTTATTATGAAATGCCTCATGACTTCTTTCTCATGCCTTAAAGTTCTTTTCATGTCCTTATTGAAGTATATCAAGTTCACATGTAAAATGTTCCTCTTGTTTCCCTTACTGGGCCTTCTGCTCACCCTTTCTTTTGATGTATGTCCCCAGGTTATGAGATGCTGTAATGAACCTAGGATGAACTTAAGGATAAGCCTTTCAAGTGTTTAAGAAGAATGCTTTATGTTGTTTTCATGTATTATGTTCCTAGTTTCCAAGACACTAAACCTTAAAGATCCTCAGTTTTGTGTAATGTAATGAAAGTTTATGTTATAAAAAGATGGGATGATATACGCAGTGCCAGAGGGACCCCGTGGAGTGCTGATCTTGTGGCAAGATGGGTCACCTTCAACGTTTCTGCCAGGTTTTCTCACCAGCAGTTGGTGACCGGGGTTCTTCCATGACTCCTCGTTCAGGAGAAGCACCACCAGTTTCTCACTAGTCGGGGAACTAGAGTTATTCCAACCGTTCGGGCCAAGGTGGAGGTTGAGGCCATGGCGGTCAGCCACCAGTCCCTCTGCACCAGTAGGGAGGTTCAGCTCAGAGTGGTCAGCCAGGGGCACAGGACCACGGTGCAGGCCAGTCTTTCACCGTGGAGCAGATTTATCTGAAGCAGGACCCCGACCCTTCTATAGTTCGAGGTACGATTTTAGTGGACTCATTTTTATCTTAAGCCCTTTTCGATATTGGTGCTAAACATAGCTTTATCTCTGTTGCTGTCGTGGAGAGGCTTGGGCTCTGCATCTTTTCTTCTTCCGACTCGTTGACACTAGACACACCTTTGGGGATGAGGACATCTAGTGTACTCCAGTGTAGAGAGTGCCTTCTCGAGGTTTTAGGGTATCGTTTCTTATGGGATCTCTATGTCCTAGAGATTACGGGATATGATGTCATCCTTGGGATGGACTGGTTGGTTCCCTCCCAGGCCTTCGTCGACTGTTATCACCTCATGGTCAGTTTCATCTCACTAGAGGGTGAATCCTTTCTTCATACAGGCGAATGGGACGTTTGGGCGAGTCGGGCGGGACTCGAGCATCTTGGGCTTGGAGGGGTGATGGCCCAGATTGCTAGTCTTTATCTGGATGATCAGGGGACTCCACAGTTGGACTTTCCTCTAGTGGTATATCGCTTCAGGGATGTCTTTCCAGAGGACTTTTCAGGTTTTCCTTCGGAGCATGAGGTAGACTTCTCTATTGAGCTCGTGCCGGGAGTGGAACCAGTGTCTATTCCTCCCTATAGGATGGCCACACCTGAGTTACAGGAGCTCAAGAAGCATTTGGAGGAGTTGCAAGAAAAGGGATTCATCTAACCCATTACTTCTCCTTGGGGTTCACCTATCTTGTTTAAGAAGAAGGCAGATGGTACCCTTCGGCTTTGTGTGGATTATCGGAAGCTGAACCAGTAGATGGTCAAGAACCTATATCCCTTACTGAGGATCTATGACCTCTTTGATAAGCTTTGAGGAGCCTAGGTGTTCTCGAAGATCGATTTGAGGTATAGCTATCATCAGTTGCACATTAGACCATCAGATATACCTCTGACAGCCTTCAGGAGCAAGTATGGTCTATACGAGTATACAATCATGCCGTTCGGTCTCACGAACGCGCCTACAGTTTTCATGGAACTGATGAACCGAGTGTTCCATCCTTACTTGGATTCCTTCTTTGTGGTCTTCGTGGATGATATCTTGGTGTACTCTCACACTCGACACGACCATGCCACACACCTTGAGATCATTCTGAGTACACTGAGAGAGCATTGGCTTTATGCTAAACTCTCGAAGTGCCACTTCTGGATGGATCAGATTCACTTCTTGGGTCATGTCATCTCAGAGGCAGGAGTATCAGTGGATCCAGAGAAAGTGAGAGCTATAGTTTCCTGGGAGCAGCCAAAGAACATCTTTGAGGTACGAAGTTTTCTAGGGCTGTATGGATACTACAAACGCTTCATTCATGACTTTTCTCTTCTAGAAGCACCATTGAAAGGTCCGACCAAGAAGGGGGCAAAGTTCTTATGGTCAGATTCTTGTGAGTCAGCCTTTCAGGATCTGAAAGAGAGGTTGACGTCAACACCAATACTAGTCTTTCCAGAGCCAGGAAAGAGCTACACTATTTACTGTGATGCTTCAGGTATCAGGCTAGGAGTTGTGCTTATGCAAGGAGATGGATTCGTTGTGTACGGGTCTCGGCAGTTGAGGCCACATGAGAGGAACTACCCAACGCACGATCTAGAGTTGGCAGCTTTTGTCTATGCCCTACGCTGTTGGAGACACTACCTGCTGGGAGAGCACCTTGTGGTCTTCACCGAACATAAGAGTCTCAAGTATATCTTCACTCAGCATGATCTGAATATGAGACAGCACAGGTGGGTCGAGTATCTTCAGTCATTTCATTTTGAGATTTCCTATATGCCAGGAAAGGGCAACGCAGTGGCATATGCGTTGAGTAGGAGAAATCAGGTTCAGGTGGTTCAGGAGGCCAGCAATGATTGGAAGCTGATGGATTTTTTTCTCTGAGATGCATCTGGAGGTGCACGAAAGACAGGGATAGACTTTCCTTTCTTCTGTATCTATTACCTCTACACTTTTTGATCAAGTACGGATGAGGCAGCTATCAGACTCAGAAGGCTTAGTTCTGCAGGAGAGTGTGTCAGGAGAGGACCCTCTTCCTGGATGGACAGTGGGTGAGGATGAGATCTTGCATTTTCAGGGGCGTGTATGGGTGCCAGCAGACATACGTGATGAGCTGATGTGGGATTTTCATTCCTCTGTTTGGGCAGTTCATCCTGGCGTCACCAAGATGTATCAGGATCTTCATCGCCAGTACTGGTGGCCAGGTATGAAGAAGGATGTTGCTGGTTTTGTCATGAGATATTCTACTTTTTAGTAGGTGAAAGCATAGCATCAGCAACCAGTAGGACTTTTACAGCAGTTACCCGTTCCGGAGTGGAAATGGAATGATGTCGTGATGGACTTCGTGACCAGATTATCGAGGTCGCCTCGAGGGAACGATGTTGTTTGGGTTGTCGTTGACAGGCTCACGAAGGTTGCTCACTTCTTTCCGATCAAGGAGACCTTCAGTGTTGATGATATGGGAGGACTTTATATCCGAGATATCGTCCGTCTGCATAGAGTTCCATGCTCTATTGTTTTAGATAGAGATGCACGCTTTACTTCTCGGTTCTGGCAAGGACTTCAGAAGGCCTTGGGTACCCAGTTACTTCTGAGTACGACATACCATCCCCAGACTGATGGCCGGTCCGAGCACACGATCCAGGTGCTTGAGGATATGCTCCAAGCCTGCATTCTAGACTTTAGAGATTCTTGGGAGAAGAATATTCCTCTGGTGGAGTTCTCATACAACAACAGTTTCCAGGCGACCATTCAGATGGCACCATACGAGGCTTTGTACGTTAGGCCATGCTGATCACCCTTATGCTGGCTGGAGGCAGGAGAGGCAGCTTTGCTGGGACCTTGTCTCGTTCAGGAGACCTCAAAGCAGATAGAGCTGATTCAGAAGAGGATGGATACAACACAGTCTCAACATAAGTCTTATGTTGATCAGCAGAGACGACCTCTGGAGTTTGAGGTGGGGGATCAGGTTTTCCTGCGTGTCGCACTGAGGTTGGGGCACAAGAGGATTCGGAGATAGGGTAAGATTTCACCGAGGTACGTCGGGCCGTTTGAGGTCTTGGAGAAGGTGGGGCCAGTTGCTTATGAGCTGCAGTTACCTCAGCGGTATCGGGCCATGCATGATGTCTTCCATGTCTCTCAGCTCCGACGCTACTTTTTAGACCTGTATCATGTCTTTCAACCTGAGGAAGTTGAGCTTGAAGCGGATGCATCATTTGAGGAGCATCCTATCCGGATTGTCGATCGCAGTACGAAGGTTCTCTGCGGGCGGTCTGTTCCTCTGGTACGGGTGCTATGGCAGCACGGGCGAGTACAGGACGAGACTTGGGAAAGGGAGGCCGATGTACAATCATAGTGGCTGGAGCTGTTCGGGGTTTCTTCTTCTACGCCACGTTAGGGAAATTCGGGGAAAAATTTATTTAAGGGGGGAAGTTTGTAAGAACCCGGATCTTCGTTTCAGGTATGTTTTTCCTTTTTCTGGAGTTTTTAAGAAAAATGAACTTTCTGGAAATTTTCAAAGTACACGCCGTGTACTCTTTTCCTGCTCGAAGCCGTGTGCTGGCCGTGTCCGGGCCACACACACAGTGTGCAGGGGTGACATGGAGGATGACTTTGGCGGAGTACGGAAAAGACCTAGTACACGCCATTTACTCTAAAATTACACGCCGTGTACTTTTTTTTCATTAAATGCACCTGGGTCATGCCTGACGGACAAAATACACCCCTTCTCCAGGTTCTTCATCCGAGAGTGACCCGTACAGCCGGATCTTCGATGAGATCCCGCCTCTTCGTCCGTTCTCTGATTCGAGAACGGTCAATTGCGTTGGAATTGCAGCAGTGATTTCTTCCTTCTTCTTGAGCTTTGTTTTATGATTCCTCCTCGTTTTTTAGTTATCATGGGTTGAGAGTTTTGTGCGTTTTCTCAGATCTACAAAGTTCTAAGGGGAATCAATCATCGTGGTTCACGTATATCGATCTCCTAGGATTGATGTAGGTGGTTTGTGCCTTTCTGTAGGAAGTCAATGGATAATTTGTGCAAATTCCACAAATTCCCTTAGGCGGGGAATTGTGGGTTTCCTGTTTTTCCCCTGTTGTTTGCCTGTTTTGCTTGATTGTTGTAGTAGAGGTTTATGTTTTTAATAGAGTAATTTTTTTGTGCTCAGTTTTCTTTGCCATGCTCATTGTACTTTTTAGCGTTTTCTAGTTGCCATGCCTAGTTGTAGGATAGTGAAACTGTTGCTCTGTATTTGTTGTGGAGCCTTAGACTGATAGCCAAGTAGTTCTTGAGGTTTACTTGGACGATGTGCGTGCGCTTAACATGTTCTTTTCCACACAGGACTGTGAGTACCTAGTGTAGCAGACCATAGGGAGAATTGTCATAAGGACTTCTCCAGAGTGTCTTTTAATACGATGCGAGACCACAAGAGGAATTGATGATGAGTGCTTCCTCAGAGAGTCTTTAGTTCCTCGACGTAGGCCACAGGGGTAATGAGACATTGAGTGCTTCCCCAGAGAGCCTTTAGTACGATACGAGACTATAAGGGGAATTGACGGTGAGTGCTTCCTCAAAGATTCCATTAATTGTCATAGCTGAACCAGAGGGGTGAGACTGTGTGTTCCTCCTAGAGGGTTTCTAGTACTTATAGGTTGAACCATAGGGGCTAGGATGTGAGATCTACCCAGAGGTTTACCTTTTTCCTTATTGTTTCTAGTTGTTTACTTGTGTACTTTGTTTGTTAGAACTGTGGAATGTAGCTACTTGTGCTTTCATGTTTACTACTTCTTGTTTTATTACTTCCATGTATTCATTGACTGTTAGGCACAAATCTTTAGGTGATTGCCTACTGGGATTGTATCTCACACCCTGTTTGGGCCATGCTTTTGGGCCCAAGCAGACTTTGTTACTGTAGGTATAGATAAGGGAAAGCGCCATTCTACTTCAGGTTCTTGATTGCACTGGAGATGAAGAGAATGGGACCGAGCCGTGGCTCGCGATGCTGAAAAGTTTACCTTGTTTTCCTTTGCACTTTTTTTTTCAATTATACTTCAGCACGTTGGTTGTTTGCTGCTTTCCATAGACATATGTACCTTGTTGCATCATTATTATTTTATCTATTGCTTCTATTGTTCAGTTCAATTGTTGTACGTTGTTGATTGTTTCTGCTTTTGTGTCTGGTTGTTTTTCCGCTGAATACTTTACCGAATGAGGGCATAGTTTCTCCACTGACTCACCAAGGCCCTCGCTGCTAGTCCGTATCCTCTGGAATTTGGGGAAATGCGCTTGAGGTCATGTGGAGAACTGGGTGCGGGGCACTAGTGGAGGGGCTCCGGATTCGGGTCGTTACACCCGCCGCACGAGTAACACTGCCTGCTTCTTGCCTATCCTACTCTATCTCGAGATCCCCGCACAACCGACCCTGTATCCTGCAGTCGTCCACCTATAGGTATGGTCCTCTTGGACCTCTACGTCATCTGTTTGCTTCCAGCTACAAATGACTCTGATACATAACGTTTGGTCGTGGGTCTCGTAGTCAGTGACTGCTCAGCATGGAAACTCTCCACTAATAGTGCCCACTCTAACACCCCCGCCTGTGTCGGGATGCTAAAAGAAATAATCTAAGCTCTAATATCCCATATGATCCCTATCTTGAAGGTCTGGGCCCTAAATAAAGGGTCTCACACCATGTCAGTGGAGTAGTGTGAGAGGTCGGTGAACCTTGTTGAATACCGAGCCACGATCATGTTGTCCTGCTGCAAGTGTATAAGCTATTGTATATGCACTGAACGTAAGGTCGCTGGGACGAACTCTACCCTGAAAAGGATCTAGAAGTCTACTCAGGTGAGAGTCACCTCATCATGAACCTAGAGCATCAAACTCCATCATCTTCCCACTGTTGCCTAAAGAAGACTGGTGAAAAGGATCACCATGAGATCAGTTGGTGTCCCCACTAGTCGAAAAACTCTAACCACAGCCTCTAGCCAGTCCTTAGACACCTGTGGATCTGTCTCGCCCTGGAACCTCAGGTGTAGAGACCCGTATCTTGACGTACATGGACATTACATTACATTTGCAGAATACTTAGTACATAACAAAAACACACACACAAGGACCGTAATAGTTTAGTGTCTTTGGAAACTCGGAGTATAATCTTCGAATCGTGGGGAAAGATCTTCAACATATCCCATAAAGATCTTCCTTTTTTTTTACCTAAAACCTTTCTTTATATCCTGGGGAAAAGAAAACATAAAAGGGTGAGCTCAAATGCTCAGTAAGGGTAAACAAAGGAAATATCAATCACATAATTTTCATAAGAACATAACATTTTTGGAAATCTTAACCTGCAAAAGAGAGCATAATTCCATAACATGGGATAAATCATAGTAGTGAAATGAAACCATAACTTAAAACATTACTCATTGTGGCATACACACATAATCATAGATAATCATTTCTTGTTAGTCAAGACTCATTGCCAAGACTATCTTAGTGGACAAAGTCCCTTTCTGAATCGAGTAATCCTCGTTTCAGTCCTGTTTCACTGAACCGGTATAACCTACCATTCCAGCCATGTCTATCTCATGAGATATGAAATCTTTACCCAATGCATTGGAGGGAGATATAGGTCCCACCCATCTCTTAATGAATCCTTTCTTATGTGTGCCACAAAATCATAAATCATACATCATTGCATAACCCATGTAATAAAAATGGGATTCTTAAACAACATGACATCATAAAACCATTCATATAAGATAAAGGAATTCATAAACATAATTCCATCACAACATAGTCAAATCAATGTAAAAATATGGATAGAAACAGAACCCTTTATTATCTTATATGGAAAATAATTTTGATAAAACACTTGAATTGAATTCTTGAGGAAAATATCCTTTCTTCTTCAAAATCAATTTCTTTTCACAAAACATCATGAAATTTTAAAAGAAAGAGATTTTATTGACAATAGTCATGAAATATTTTATAGGAAGCTTCATGAAAATAAGGCTTTATAAAACAGTATAAATCCGTTCGTGCCGTATAAGTTAAAAAAAACATTCTTCGTACTTTTGTCGGAAAAGTCAAAAAGTACCTCGTACGGAAAAACGACAAAAGATTCCTTTCATATTCTTTACTAAAAACTCACCTAAGGGTAAAATTGGATTTAAACTATTGCAAGTGGATGGAAACAATATTACATATTGAGGGAACATGGATGTGGATGATAAAATACACCCCAGTAAATACTTACGAATAAACAATCTCGGATAAAAATGAGATTGTGATATTTCCCTTACCTTAGGTCTGATTTGCTTTGTTCGTGTCCGAAGCTCCTGTATAATGGTTTAAATAATGTTATTGACTTATTCCAGAATCATACATATTGATATGAGATCATATATGGTCATATTATTAGCTTCTTGTTAGTAATATTTCATTGTTACTTGTTACTCGGGTCTTTATAACTTTTTGTTCTTATGCGTGTTTTGTCGAATAAATTCTTATTCTTATCTTTAGGTTATAGATAATTCATTTCCAGAATGGTATTAGTGTAGTATATACCATATTAATTCATTCAATTCATTTATACAATCATTATGAAATGAAGATCATGTAGAACGAATCGCATCACATCATGGAGACGGTATTCCGTACGTACGCACGAGTGATGATATCGTTCCTATGATTGTGGAATTGTATTGGAGTATATATATATATTATTTCAGTATCAATATTACTTAATAATAATCATATATAGTTACTCATTACACCATTATACCCATCCTTGTAAGGTGATGGTGGAAAATAGATTACACCACGGCGTGGAGACGGTATTCCGTTCGTACGCACGCACGGTGATTTCATTTTTCCGTAGGATGGATAGAAGGTGAATTAGGGTTGTTTCATATTTATAATAACATATCAGTATGTAAGTAATACTGATGTTATTACTTTATCATGAAACAACTAAAGAAGAAGAAGTTGAAGAAGAAAGAAATTGAAAAGATCGGTAATGGATATTACCTCTTCTTTGGAACGCCTTTTTGAATCCTCCACTTAAGGAACTAAGATTGGTCTTTGGAGAAGACCAGGACCTCTAGTATTATTCTAGGGAAGTGGATAAGGGAAAATGGCAGGGGTTGGCCGAGCTTGAGTGCTCAAATTGGTGTGAGGAGGAGGGGGAGGAGGTGCCCTTTTATAAGGGAGGAGAGGGGCACCTTAGGAATATCTCAAAATATTATTTTATATTAAAGTCAAAATCGGTTTATAATGGTTCCAAAGGGTCTTATTTCGAAGCTAAAGTGGGGATGGGTCGAAATCCTATCAACCAATAGGATTTAGACAAGTTTAGGGTATTATTTTAACCTTATCAATTAGATTTAACTCTAAGTTAATTAATTTAACTTTTACCGTGTCTTTTTGTTTTCTTTCACTATATGGTTAATACACTTACTATAACATGCCAAACGAACCCCAAATTGTTTATTATTAAAATATATATCCTTATCTAAGTCATTTGGCCGAACCTTAGATTTTTAGGAATAAAATAACAATTAATAATATAATATTTGATTTAAAAACTATTTTGTGTCAATTTTGACACTATTTGATATATGATTTTTGTGAAAGTCATAAAAGAATTATATGTTCGAACCAAGTTGATTAAATCAACATTAATATATCATAGTAACCTATAAAATTATTTGAATTCATAAAAAGTCTCAAATTACATTTATTTTGGTGTTTATAACATCAATTATGTCAATATTTCATTAATAAGATAATTACTACATCATCTTTGTGTCATAAATAAATTACATTATTTGATGTCTAAAAATTACAAATAAAATATCATCATGTAGGAAATCTTTTTATCTTTCTAATGAATATTTACAATCGAATTTATCTTATGTATAACCCCATATTAAAAATGATTTACTTATTAAACTTTGATTTTAACTATTTTAACCCTTCTTTAAATAAATTAATAATAAATGTCCTAATCTAATCCAAGTGGGCCTAAATGGTCATATTTTATTCCTAAGTTTGTTTTTGGTCGAATTACACTTGTCCAATAGAATTAGGACATGTGTTAGGGTAATATTAATATCATATTTACCCTTAGTTACCCAATTTACTATTAACCGCGGTAAAAAAAAGTAAAAAGTTACTATTCACCAAAAAATTATTTTCATCTCATTGAACCACATTTTAGTCCTTGATATTAACCGTGTCTCTCGGATTTTCGAAATTCTATTCACAGAAGCGGTAAAATTAAGTTTTATGCAAAATTCAGTTTTTAACCTACCACTTAGTGGTTTCACTATTCATCAAAAATTGAAAGTTTTCAGAAAAATACCAAAATTTCACCCTAGGCTAATTTCGATATTCTGAGTCCAAAAATGAAGTCCATTTTGAAAAATAAAATTTATAAAATTTCAAAAAGTGATTATTACTATTCATAACGGCTAGTTTTAATAGCATATCATTGTTTAGTGAAACTCGGTATTGTGTATTACACACGCTATCGAGGAAGGTCGTGATTGCGTGTAATGCAAGGCAAGTCAAGGATGCGTGTTGTGCAAGCTCCTTTTGGTGTAGCGTACAACACAAGAAATTAGTGAAATAAAAAAGAATATTTTTCATAAAATCTCGGGCTGTTACATTCTACCCCCCTTAAAATGAATTTCGCCCTCGAAATTCGTCGGGGTTATAAATGGTTTACTATTCGAAAGTTTCTTTAATAGAAACCCACATCGTAAAAGGGAATACCAAAACTTGGCTTTAAAAACTAAAGTATGAAATGTAACGATTACCCAAATAAACTAATCACTGGGTTTCCACATAGGTGAAAATATGGATATGGAAGAGAAATCTAACCATCATGTTCTGATGGAGAGTGGTAGAGAACATGGCTATGGAAAAGCCAGTAATCACAAATCCATAGATTTGTGATGATATAAGGTACCATCTGATTCATCAGGTATAAGATCACTAGGACAACATTTTTGATTTTCAAGATCATTTCCCTAAAGTTGAAAATTTGCTTAAAATAAATACTTACTTTATTTTGGTACAATCTTTTGTTCGTGCCTTGAACAATTTCTACTTCATCTCTTAAATAAATGAAGTTGAATTTGTTATTTGTGAAGTGTTAGCAGATTATGTGATAGAATGATGGGTCATTCCATCTGTCTCAAACAAAAGGTTAGCAAAAATTATATACATAAGTCGATCTATAGTGAGATTAATCACACATGGTTCCTAAAATGGACTTATACTTCATATATCATACTGCTTAATATAATAAAACTAGTTTCTACTAAACAGGGACTTCCTGTAGGCTAGTGGTAGGCGATAAAGGCCAGTCGCACTTCAGTTGTGGGTTCGATTCCTACAGCCTTGTCCGAAGCGATGGGCTGTCGCCCGTCCTGCAGGTTGTCCCTTTTTCTAAAACTACGTTACTATAACATCCCATCAATAATATCGAAAATCTTCTATCCTTAAACAATACTAACTTATGTCCAACATAATCCAGTCTAATCTTTAGGCTAATACATAATACTGCAGTCCACTCTCATAACATAGTGAAAATGATTACCATAGATTTAATACCATCATTGATCCCCATATATCATAAGATATATCTTGTTGGTCACATTCCAAACATTCAAAGGCCTTAATCTTGTACTCTCTTGAATACCCATTGAACCATAGTGAAAACTAGAATGCAGTTAAAAGTTAACACTTTTCACATACCAAAATCCTCAAATTCTATATACTCAAACCATGATATCACTTAGTCCTTATATCAATCATGAGCTCATGAATACTGTCAAATATTTAATTTTCTCATTTTCCCTTCATTATGCGCATATCATTCTTTTTCCAAAAATATCTCAATCACTTTCCATGGTTACTGGTACCATAAAATTATTGAAGACCAAAATAGACCAATACATAAATATTCCAATATTCCACGATACTATATACAACACTTAATCATTCCACCACATCGTTGTCATATTCAACATTGCCAATAGTGATCGCATGTGACTTCCCTTTGTCCTTTGCCTTAAGTGGTTGCTCATGTTGATCATCACTAACCCTTGGATTAGGGCATTTATTGGCATAATGTCCCATCTCCTTGCACTTGAAACATTGAAGTGTTGGCGGTGCGTTCTCTGCAGTGTTTGCTTTATCATTAGAAACCCTTTTTCCATTACTTCGACACTCAGCTGCTCGATGACCTTCTTTTCCACACTTAAAACATTTTCTAGTCCCTTTAAGACAATCTCCACCATGCTTCTTTCCACACTTTGAGCATAAGGAAACATTCATCTTCTTTTCACCATTATTCTGAGATTTCTCCTTGAACTCCATCTTTCATTTCTTGTCAAACCCATGAGATGGATATGTAACACCAACTTCCATTTCTACCTTGATAGCACAACGCACAATTTCTTCATAGCTACTGAAGTCTCTTATAGCTAATGCCCTTCGAAGACTTGGTTTTAAGCCACTGAAAAATCGATCAACTTTACTTTCAGGTTGGATGATAATACCAGAAGCGTACCTTGCAAGTCTTGTAAAATTTGCTTCATAGGTACCAACAGATTCATCATCCCTTTGCTTCAGTTCAAGAAACTCTTTCTCCATCTTTGTTCGGAGAATACGAGGGAAGTACTTATTGAAAAATAAGTTCTTGAACTCGTCCCATTCCATAGACTCAATTTCATCCCTTTGCCTCGTATTCTTAATAAGATTCCACCATTGATCAGCATCTCCTTCCAAACGATACACTGCTAGGATGACTTTATCATGTTCAGAACATTGAAGAACTGAAAATATCTTTTCAGTAGTACTAATCCATTGTTCAGCAACTAATGGATCAGTAGACCCACTGAAAGAAGGTGGACGCTGCCTCATGAAGGATTCAACAGAATGTTGCTCCTTCCTTTGCTCGTTTGGAAGTCCTACATGATTCATAGCTTGAGAAAGTTGTGTGAGCATGGCTACAAGATTTTGCATTCCGGCTCCCATATCGTTTGGTTGCTCAGGGGGACAATCATTGCATTGCCCATCACATTCCGCATTAACACGGTTCCTTCGGGTTCCAGCCATCGTCTAAAACCCCAAAAGAATAGTATGAGAGGCAAAAATCATGCTAGGGAAAACAACATAATAAAGGGGGAGTACCCTAAATATCTAACATCTTATGTTAAATTCTATGATCGTTACCGTAGTTCTAGGACTGTATCCTATACGTATACTTATCCTTAGGGACATACCAAGACATACCTTATAAATATCTCTAGAGATCTCACTAACGTTTTCGCATCCTAGTTTCCAAAGGTTGACTAAACCTTTCCTCTGATACCAACTGTAGAGACCCGTATCTTGACGTACATGGACATTACATTACATTTGCAGAATACTTAGTACATAACAAAAACACACACACAAGGACCGTAATAGTTTAGTGTCTTTGGAAACTCGGAGTATAATCTTCTAATCGTGGGGAAAGATCTTCAACATCTCCCATAAAGATCTTCCTTTTTTTTTACCTAAAACCTTTCTTTATATCCTGGGGAAAAGAAAACATAAAAGGGTGAGCTCAAATGCTCAGTAAGGGTAAACAAAGGAAATATCAATCACATAATTTTCATAAGAACATAACATTTTTGGAAATCTTAACCTGCAAAAGAGAGCATAATTCCATAACATGGGATAAATCATAGTAGTGAAATGAAACCATAACTTAAAACATTACTCATTGTGGCATACACACATAATCATAGAGAATCATTTCTTGTTAGTCAAGACTCATTGCCAAGACTATCTTAGTGGACAAAGTCCCTTTCTGAATCGAGTAATCCTCGTTTCAGTCCTGTTTCACTGAACCGGTATAACCTACCATTCCAGCCATGTCTATCTCATGAGATATGAAATCTTTACCCAATGCATTGGAGGGAGATATAGGTCCCACTCATCTCTTAATGAATCCTTTCTTATGTGTGCCACAAAATCATAAATCATACATCATTGCATAACCCATGTAATAAAAATGGGATTCTTAAACAACATGACATCATAAAACCATTCATATAAGATAAAGGAATTCATAAACATAATTCAATCACAACATAGTCAAATCAATGTAAAAATATGGATAGAAACAGAACCCTTTATTATCTTATATGGAAAATAATTTTGATAAAACACTTGAATTGAATTCTTGAGGAAAATATCCTTTCTTCTTCAAAATCAATTTCTTTTCACAAAACATCATGCAATTTTAAAAGAAAGAGATTTTATTGACAATAGTCATGAAATCTTTTAGAGGAAGCTTCATGAAAATAAGGCTTTATAAAACAGTATAAATCCGTTCGTGCCGTATAAGTTAAAAAAAAACATTCTTCGTACTTTTTTCGGAAAAGTCAAAAAGTACCTCGTACGGAAAAACGACAAAAGATTCCTTTCATATTCTTTACTAAAAAATCACCTAAGGGTAAAATTGGATTTAAACTATTTCAAGTGGATGGAAACAATATTACATATTGAGGGAACATGGATGTGGATGATAAAATACACCCCAGTAAATACTTACGAATAAACAATCTCGGATAAAAATGAGATTGTGATATTTCCCTTACCTTAGGTCCGATTTGCTTTGTTCGTGTCCGAAGCTCCTGTATAATGGTTTAAATAATGTTATTGACTTATTCCAGAATCATACATATTGATATGAGATCATATATGGTCATATTATTAGCTTCTTGTTAGTAATATTTCATTGTTACTTGTTACTCGGGTCTTTATAACTTTTTGTTCTTATGCGTGTTTTGTCGAATAAATTCTTATTCTTATCTTTAGGTTATAGATAATTCATTTCCAGAATGGTATTAGTGTAGTATATACCATATTAATTCATTTATACAATCATTATGAAATGAAGATCATGTAGAACGAATCGCATCACATCATGGAGACGGTATTCCGTACGTACGCACGAGTGATGATATCGTTCCTATGATCATGGAATTGTATTGGAGTATATATATATATTATTTCAGTATCAATATTACTTAATAATAATCATATATAGTTACTCATTACACCATTATACCCATCCTTGTAAGGTGATGGTGGAAAATAGATTACACCACGGCGTGGAGACGGTATTCCGTTCGTACGCACGCGCGGTGATTTCATTTTTCCGTAGGATGGATAGAAGGTGAATTAGGGTTGTTTCATATTTATAATAACATATCAGTATGTAAGTAATACTGATGTTATTACTTTATCATGAAACAACTAAAGAAGAAGAAGTTGAAGAAGAAAGAAATTGAAAAGATCGGTAATGGATATTACCTCTTCTTTGGAACGCCTTTTTGAATCCTCCACTTAAGAAACTAAGATTGGTCTTTGGAGAAGACCAGGACCTCTAGGATTATTCTAGGGAAGTGGAGAAGGGAAAATGGCAGGGGTTGGCCGAGCTTGAGTGCTCAAATTGGTGTGAGGAGGAGGGGGAGGAGGTTCCCTTTTATAAGGGAGGAGAGGGGCACCTTAGGAATATCTCAAAATATTATTTTATATTAAAGTCAAAATCGGTTTATAATGGTTCCAAAGGGTCTTATTTCGAAGCTAAAGTGGGTATGGGTCTAAATCCTATCAACCAATAGGATTTAGACAAGTTTAGGGTATTATTTTAACCTTATCAATTAGATTTAACTCTAAGTTAATTAATTTAACTTTTACCGTGTCTTTTTGTTTTCTTTCACTATATGGTTAATACACTTACTATAACATGCCAAACGAACCCCAAATTGTTTATTATTAAAATATATATCCTTATCTAAGTCATTTGGCCGAACCTTAGATTTTTAGGAATAAAATAACAATTAATAATATAATATTTGATTTAAAAACTATTTTGTGTCAATTTTGACACTATTTGATATATGATTTTTGTGAAAGTCATAAAAGAATTATATGTTCGAACCAAGTTGATTAAATCAACATTAATATATCATAGTAACCTATAAAATTAGTTGAATTCATAAAAAGTCTCAAATTACATTTATTTTGGTGTTTATAACATCAATTATGTCAATATTTCATTAATAAGATAATTACTGCATCATCTTTGTGTCATAAATAAATTACATTATTTGATGTCTAAAAATTACAAATAAAATATCATCATGTAGGAAATCTTTTTATATTTCTAATGAATATTTACAATCGAATTTATCTTATGTATAACCCCATATTAAAAATGATTTACTTATTAAACTTTGATTTTAACTATTTTAACCCTTCTTTAAATAAATTAATAATAAATGTCCTAATCTAATCCAAGTGGGCCTAAATGGTCATATTTTATTCCTAAGTTTGTTTTTGGTCGAATTACACTTGTCCAATAGAATTAGGACATGTGTTAGGGTAATATTAATATCATATTTACCCTTAGTTACCCAATTTACTATTAACCGCGGTAAAAAAAAGTAAAAAGTTACTATTCACCAAAAAATTATTTCATCACATTGAACCACATTTTAGTCCTTGATATTAACCGTGTCTCTCGGATTTTCGAAATTCTATTCACAGAAGCGGTAAAATTAAGTTTTATGCAAAATTCAGTTTTTAACCTACCACTTAGTGGTTTCACTATTCATCAAAAATTGAAAGTTTTCAGAAAAATACCAAAATTTCACCCTAGGCTAATTTCGATATTCTGAGTCCAAAAATGAAGTCCATTTTGAAAAATAAAATTTATAAAATTTCAAAAAGTGATTATTACTATTCATAACGGCTAGTTTTAATAGCATATCATTGTTTAGTGAAACTCGATATTGCGTATTACATACGCTATCGAGGAAGGTCGTGATTGCGTGTAATGCAAGGCAAGTCAAGGATGCGTGTTGTGCAAGCTCATTTTGGTGTAGCGTACAACACAAGAAATTAGTGAAATAAAAAAGAATATTTTTCATAAAATCTCGGGTTGTTACATCAGGGGTCTCTGCTGCTGAAACTCATGCAACATGCTCAAGTGGCATGCACCCTCTTCTATTGGAGCTGGTGGCATCAGCTGCCAAATAGGTAGTGGTGCTGCTGTTACACCACCTGATGGTACAAATGCCGAAGGGGGGCCCTGTACCAAAGCCTCGTCGCTTGGTGGGCTATCATCGCGTACTCTACCTAGAAACCTGGCTGACTGTATATGTGGATACATCCTAGAAGAAACAGGTGCACCACAGTCAATAAGTTATACCTGTTGAGCTAAATCAAAGAGATTGAAAAGAAAACTTTTCAGAAACACACATGCAATCAGTGTTTTCATGCACTGAGTTGGAAATTAGAAGTTAGGGTCCTGGTGTATGGATACATCAGCCACCGCACCAGCACTGGATTCCCCAAACTGATAACCACACTCATAACACTTAACACTATTACCAATTAAAAAGATCAGAGTCCAAGTTCTTCGGTAGAACCGACTCCTCTGATGCCAATTGTCACTACCCATCCCATCGGGGCCCGTTTCATGACTATCCTAAGCCCGCCTTCCATAGGCCAGGGGCTGGAGACTAGCATCGTAAAGGCATATCCCTAAAATCGGGAAGGCATTGCCTTTAAACCTATAAACTCACACAAACCAAGCACACAACAAGATACAAGCACAAAGTAAACTATATAGTAAACATGGTGTATACATAAAGTAAAGGGGGCCAGAATACAAGACCAAGTGGAAAGTACAAGTAAAATTAGAAACAGCTCTTATGAACACCCGCCAGGGATCCTACCTGAAGGGTAGGTACAACTCTCGAATGATTGTCTCTATGGATCATCTCATCTAATGTCCACCTTTGAGCAGCCTCCATACCTGGTACCCTCAACCTCAATCAGCGTTGTTCTTTGTCTGCACAAGACACAACAAGGTGTGGGCATAGCCCGTATAGGGGTGAGTATAATGATACTCAGTAGGGACCCTAAGACCCCCGAAGGTCTCTCTTAATCCACAAAGGATAAACCACAAAGTAATACCACAGTTACAAAGCACGAAGAAAAAATCAACCCTACTTAGGTATATGCCCATACATATACCTAAGTTATCAAGTATACCCATCTCGATCATGAGGAAACACAAATCCCAACTCTTTATCCAAAAGTAAAACTATTACATGGATGAAGGAATACCACGAAGGTAAGTACCACAAAGATAACACCACATAGAAGAATACCACAAAGGTATCACCACACAAGAGTGTACCACAAAGGTAAGTACGACAAAGGTAATGCCACATAGAAGAATACCACAAAGGAATCATCACATAGAAGTGTACCACAAAGGTAAGGACTCAGCTCATACTAGGTATAACTTAAGTACGAAAGTATAGATGATTAGATATATTACTAGATCATCTTACTTCGTCGAGAAGCTCTACTATTGACCCACACAGGATCGAAGATAACCCACACAGGATCTGAAGATAACCCACATAGGATCTAAAGATGACCCACACAGGATCTGAAGATGACCCACATAGGATCTGGAGATGTTGACCCACATAGGATCCGAGGATGACCCACACAGGATTTGAAGACTCCTCAAGAACAGCCAGCCAAAGGGTTCCCACAATAAGCGCGCTTAATTCTGGGAGGTTCCTCTCCTAAAGACACCATTTAATACTTAAAATGCCACTAATTCCCACTAAGAAGTATCACAAAGGTCCTTCATGTCATAAGGGACCCAACGCGATAGATGGCGCGTCAATCGGACGTCTGGTCTGTAAGTTATTAGCCTTTTAGTCCCAAGGCCCTGGTTGGATTCAGGTTCGATCCAACCCGACCGTTCTCTAACTTTATCCAAATCTCAAGTGGATTATACCAAAAGGACTATATCATTCCAAGTATTCTGGCACCATAGATGGTTCATCAAACGGACTCCCAGTTCTCAAGATATGGCCAAAAAGGCGTATCTGGGTCCAGATAGGTCCGGGTCTGGTCCGACCCGGTCGGACCGACCCAACCCAACCTGGGTCCAACCCAGCCCGCTAGGCGTGGCCCAATCGGAGTAGCCCACTAGGAGCAGCCCGCTCGACTAGGTGCGGTCCGACATGGTGGGGCCCACCCTAGCCGCACCGGGGGGAGGTGCCCCCTGGTTTCCCAAAGGGTCCAATGGACCGTTTAGTATGCTAGCACGTAGGACCCACTGGAGCGGGTCCTTCTCAGCATGACGTGGTCGGCCGGCTGTTCCAGCAGGCTCTCCTCTGAGTGGCGCGATGGTGTCGTTGTCCTCTCGCAGCTGGCTGGGTGTCGGCCGCCCTCCAGGTGCACCGCCGCGGATCAGCAGCCACAGCCTCCTCCTCTAACAGTGACATGAACACACGTAGCCCTGCCTCCATGTGGCCTACCAGTGTGCCAACCTCCATCCACCTCTGTCGTATCCGATGAGTCGCAACCTCCTCTTGCAGCACAGTTGTACCGCTGCCACCATCGTGGTCGGCCAGTGTGTCGGCCACCAACCTCTTTTGCGGGCCACCGTAGCTTCATTCTAAGCCCAAAAAATGTGAAGATTGCATATTTGCGATCCTTGGGTTGAGATCTCCACGTCTATATATCTCACTCAACAAAACATTGTGTTTTTAGCACGCTTAATTATTTGGCATCGAAGAACGCATGAAGAATGAATAGAAAAGATCATGGTATTTGGGCGGATCGATGGTCGTGTTTGTTTGGACATCATCGTTGAGAATCAAGAATATGAAAAATCAACAAAAATATAATTATCATATTTCAAAATAAACCCCCTACCTCATTAGTTTTTTGGAGATGGAGTGGGGAAGAAGACGAAGACATCGACATTCGTCACTCCCACAACACGCTCTCATTCGGAGCACGAGCATCGTCCTCGTTCTTGATCTGGATAATGTTCTTCATTGGAGGATGTTCTTCCTTAGATAACTCTCCAGCAAAATCCTCCTCTCCATTTCTCTAATGGAAAAACAACCCTCAAGAAGAGTTAATAAAACTCTTAATTAACAAGTTGATTAATTAATTTTTTGAATTAATGAATCCCATTAATTGAAGGTAATTTTGGTTACACATTTTTGTGTAACCAGGAATTTAATTCCCAACATTAAATGCCCGAACACCCTCGTGTGGTTCCCACCTCTAAGATTCAAAAGAGGGGTTTCAAGAAATATAAAATAAAAGTTATTTATTTTCTTTTTTTCTTCAATTCTCCCATGAAAATCCAAAAAACTAACTTCCACCCTCAACCTAATGTGGTTGAGGTGAAGGTATCCTTAATTGAATATCAGTGTTGTGAGTTCAACAGTGTCCTCAGATTGCAATTCTGAGCTATGGTTCAAAAATTACAAAACACCGCTCACGCGTTTACTGAACGTACCTAAAAAAAGTTCAGAAATTTATTCTGGGCACACCGGGCCTCAGAATCACATGCTGTAAATTTTCGCAAACTCGTAATATTTCCATATAATTAAAAAAATACATGGAAAAATTTGGGTCTTTACAGGGGGTATATAATTCTGAAGGTAGAAATTTAAGGGGATAAATTTTTGAAGAAGTTCCAAGGAGATATGTTTAAGGGGGAAAGTTATAAAAGGGGTAGAAATATCTAAGGAATACTTTTACAAAGTGGTATAATCCAAAGTAGTATTACTTATCATCTGATTAAAAAGATGTCATAAACTCAGGGGTTAAGATATGAAGTATATCTTTAAAGTTATTTAAAGAAAAAAGGGTTGTAAGTTTTTTCAAAGTTATTAGTTTTTCATTTTAAGTGTCGAGTTTTGTGATTTCCAAAAGGGGGGAGATTGTTGAGTTGAAAGTTATACTTTCTACTTTTCATTTCCTTAGTTTTGGAAATCAAAAACACTTTATTAAAACACTATTTTACTAACTTTTTATATCCCAAGTGTTTTAGTATGTTTTTATAGAAAACATTCTTTTATACCTAATTAGAAAATAATTATAAAATAAAACGAATATAAAATTCTATTGCTCAATCTGATCAATCATACTAAAGGTGCATATGATACAATGGATCAACTTTTATTCTGACCAGTGGTTAGATTTATGTCCTATTTATTAGACTGACATAAGTCATAACCAGCATACTAGCATTGGTACTAATCCATCAGATTGACCTTTGTTCATTTTATCAGTTTGTCAAACATTAGGTAATTCCATCGTACTATCCAAAGTTTATAATTGGAGTATATAGATTTGTCTCTATCAGACAGAATCTATAATAGCATTGTAGTGGTGCTAAACAAAATGATATCATAAAATGAAATGATTAGTTTTAAAGTTGAAGATCTAGATCATTATTAACTGTCGAAGTGAAATCTCTCTAAGGTCATTACAACCAAATCTAAAATATGACTATTGGAGTTTCTCCTATAAATAGGGGGTCATTTGAAGTGTTGGGAGCTGATGAAAATCACAACTCAAGTCGTTCAAATATTTCTCTATGTGAACATATAATTTCTAAGCCTTGTAATCTTTTAGAGAGTTGAAGTTATAAGGAATATTAGTGAGTATTTTAAATTACTTATAACAATTTTCTTTTGTATTATGTGTCCAATCGTGGTACTAATCAATGGATTCTAGGGATAAGAATATGGTGAATTTGATCCATCAGATCGAGGGATTCCAAGGCTAGGAAGACAAAGACTGATCATCATATTGAGGGATTACATGGGATTGGAAGACAAATCTAAATTGATCATCATATTTAGGTATTTCTTAGTAAGGAAAGATATATATTTATAGTAGGTACTAATACTGTGGATACTTTAAGTCAGGTTTTATGACTTTCTTAACTCTTAAGGTTAAAGAGTAAATTATTTTATAAATCTTTTAAGTAATTCTTACTATTACATGATTTTGTTTCCTTGTTGTTACAATTATATTTTCCATTGTGTGTATACAATTCAAAAGTTAGTATTTTACTTATCTTTCTAATATTACTTTTATCAGTGTGTCTATGATACTGATAAGTACTTTGATTTATTGAAAGATTACTAATTTTGATTTTAATACTCAAATAATCAGATGATTTGTGAGTCTGATCATTTTTGTATAAAGATGAATTGTGTTTTGTCTTAGTTTAAATTTTGTAAACTAAAATACACCCTCCCTCTTGCAGCCATCATAAACTCATATGATCCAACATGTTGCACTTGATCCAACCATGGTGTCTTGACTTCCCGGTGCCCGTGAGGTACTCCTGGTCTGTGTGTTTGATTCAACTCCCAAATTAGACCCCAATAGGGTTCTCCATGCTTGGTATGGGTTGGTACAGATCTGGGCAGGTTTGCCTGACCCAGAATGGGTTTGGACAGGCCTACCTGGCCCAAAACAACCTCGCACAGGGTCTATATGGCCCGATATGGGTCTTCATAGGGTTGGCCTGACCCGAAATAGGTATGGGAGGTATTCGGGGCTCGAGATAAATTAATATAATCAAAATTAATTAATTTTATTAATTTAATTTCATTATTGAATTGAATTAATTAAAATTAATTTTTTATTTGAAGGATTATGATTGTAACACATATATAGAACATTAAAAAATAATTTATGATTATTAAATAGTAATAAATATGAATTTTATTTAGGTGAATAGAGAATAAGAGCAACCTGAATGAAAATGGAGGTTCGGGTAGAAAACACTTAAAACATTGTTATCAATTGAATGGTATGTCCCAAAATTAATAATCCTCAAATGATACATTTAATATCATAAAAATAAAGATATTAATGATATTAAAAATCAATGGGTAGTATAAATATACCATACACAAGTAGTAGTAGTGAATAATGAATATCTCAAAAAAATGGAAGTGGGATGAAGAAACCATTACCTTAAGTCTGAAGGTGTTCCTCACTTGATTTTAATGACCTGAATAATCAAATTTAGGTTAATAAATTGGTAATTATAGAACCTAATCTACAATTAATTGATTTAGTATAAAATTATTAGGTTTATTCAGGGCCTTTTGATGGGTTAAGAGATTCAATTTCATTGTTTGGGAGCGTTTTCTTCCTTGGTTTTCATGATCGGTTTACTTATATTCATGTATGGATAAACATGTAGAATGAGAATTGTTTTCCAGAATATAAGTTGTATGTTATTATTGAACATAAATAATTTTACATTTTTTAAATTTCATTTGGTTACTTGGAGTGAAGATGAATCATTATATAAATTATTTAATGATAATTGTTTGGGTTAATTAGCGGTTTTTTAACACAATGCACTCATTTTGCTTTATAAATCAAAACCATGTGTACAAAAATATTCCAAAACCATATATGAGACATAATACATATATTATAGTCTAGTTCAACCATACTAATGGTTTCATGACCATAATTGAATATGTTAATTGAAATTGAAAACTCATCATCCTTGAATGTGGTAAATTAGCACATCTCGGATGGTGTTTTTTTACTACTAGTATAAAAGAAGGGTAAATGAGAGATGATAATAACTTATTCCATAATCATAATAACATTAAAGTAAATTTAAGTTACTGGATTTTTTATAACATTTGGATGAGGATAGGTGAGTATAGAAAAGAAAACAAAGGAACTTGAAAAGAAAGTAAAAGAATTGAAAAGATGAATTTACATCTTGAATTAATCTTCCTTGAGAGTCTCTTTAGGGGAGAGGATTTGGTCTTTTTATGAGACCAAGGGATTCTGGATGTGGGGGAGGATATTAGAGATATATTTGGGTATAATTTGGACCAGTCAAAAGGCTTGAGATGATAGAATAGAAGGAGTGAGGGGGATTTTTATAGTGGAAGAGATGAGTAATTTTTTAATATCTTAATCATTATTTTATTATTTTCCTCAAGACTAGTAATAGTATTGATTCTTATGACCAATAATAGTAATATTTCAATTTTTTTGCACTAATTGGTCTTACATCATCCTTACATCACCTATGACTCAATAAATCAAGTATTTAGTATTTATCATAAATTATTATATTTTACTATTCACCTAAAATTGAAGTATTTTAGAAAGACAAAAAAATTACCATAACCATTTTTCGAAGTGTAGAATCCAAAAATGAATTCCATTTTAGCAAAATAATTTTATAAATTTGTGAAATTTAATTTTTAAATAAAATCATTATTTAATTAAAAAATACAGATTTTAAATTTAAAAGTGATTTTGTAATATTTTCAAAAATTAACTACGGTCTCATAAAATTATCCCAAAATAATTGGAAAAAAAATATTTATTTAGGAACATATTTTATGCAAATGAATTTTAAATCCATTTATTAACTTAAAAATGTAATCAGATATTTATCACTCACAAAAATACCAATACTTAATCAATAATTTATAAAATGTTCTATTTCATTTATAATGTGCCTAAATTTTATTTATACATCCATAAATGAGGTTAATATTCATAAGGGTGTATTACTATTCATCATGGTACATTACTATTCATAAGGGTAGGTTATTATTCACCAAAAATTAAGTTTTTTCTATCAAACTCCAAAAGACTTACTGATCACAAAGGTGTATGTCCATTTTTCAAAATTCAAAACACAGAAGCGACAAAATTATATTCATTGGCTAGGTTATAACAAAGTTCTATTACACACTGACTCTAAGTTTTGAGCATATAAGCTATCTAATGAATTGAAATTATTTATGAATAACATTCCATAAAATCCTATGGTGTCATATTAATAGTGAATATATTCATAACATAATTTAGTATTTATAAAAATAATTATAATAGTTCATATATGTACTATTATTTAAAATATTTAATTAAATAATCTATTAATAAAATACATATATTCATATTAAAATATTATTTTATGCAAAATAATAGTTTAAAATATTATTTATTTTTTAAGAACATTAATTAATTAATTTGAAATCTATAAATCATAATTATGTATAAGTATTATTATTAATTAAAACAATTAATTTTAAATTAATTAAAATTATTAAAGAAATTACTGTGGTGTTACATTATCCCCCCTCAATAGAATTTCATCCTTGCAATTTGAAACTGCACTCTGAAAGTTAACGGTTGATGCTTAAAAATTTCTATATGGGAAACCCACATCAGAAATAGGGTTAATAAAATATCCTTTTAAAAAGAGGTTAAGGGAAATGAGGTGGTCACCACAAAAAATATGCTTTCAAATGGGGAGATATTAGTTGGAAGTAAAAACTTGGACATATAAGAAAAATAAAACTATGATGTTTTGATTAAAGTTATATAGAACATGTTCAGATGAAAGTTGATTACTACAAAACTATAAACTACTATAAAAAATTCATTTATATTATCAAAGATTATGATAATAGGACAACATTTTATTTAAGACTATTTTCCTTTAGTTGAGGAATTATTCCACACTATAATAGAATAAATATATGTTTCTATTTCATAAACACAATCTTATCCTTTGATTGCGCCTTGAACTATCTATACTTCATCTCTTAGAACATTTTGCGCCATATGGTACAGTAATACAATAACCTCTAAAATCTCATACAATGATCAACTTAAACTATTCATAAATGGTTAAACTTTCCATAATGATTCAACAATTTAAAAGTAAGATCACTAAATTTCCAAGATGAACCTGTCATTAGCCCTTAATCAACATGAAGTGGCCCTAAATTTTCACATTCCAAACATGTTAATATCTTCATCATGCATCCTCATGAAATATGGTAATAACTCAAATTACCATAAAACCTTATTGGAAATATGAATTCATCCTTACACATACTATTGGATATATTCCTTATATCAAAAAATGTTGTAAACTCCATCAATGATAGCATAGAAAACTTGTCAACAAGTCAATAATCATCTTTGAGGTGGTCAGTACTTATCCAAATCAATCATCATCAGGAATATATTTACGATTGTCTTCCCATCAACCATATGTTTTTTCAATATATTAACTTTCTACCAAGTCACTTATCCTTGGTACAAATCATCATACAATCTCAAATACTTAATGAAATAGTACTACTATAAAATCCTTATATATTCTATAATTATTATAACCAATACATTTTTTGTAAAATATTCAAATGAAATGATTCTTGATGAGGTATATTAATCATTCCACTTCATCTGAAGTAGTATCATGACTTGCTCATTATTCATTAACATCATCTAGGGCATATTCATTTGACTCTTGGGACATTTATTCACTTAGTTTCCCATCTCCTTGCATTTTAATCATTGTACATTAGAAACATTTTTCTTTCCCTTGAAATCACGAAATAGGTGTCATTTTTCTCCACACTTATAACAAACTCTCATTCCTTTTAAGCATTTACCAGGATGATTCTTTCCACAGTTATCACATGTGGGAAAACCCTCATTTCCCTTATCCACTTTATCTACCTTATTCTCTTTCATCCTATTCTTTTCTTAATTCCCTTAAAATCCATAGGACTCATATAATTATTTACATATCTTGTTAACACATGATACTATTTCATCATATGATGAGGATACTTGGGAGACTATATTCCTTTGAAATGATGGCTTAAGACCATAAGAGATATGATCCTTCTTACTCTTTGTATCACGTGATTTTGTTAAGTTATCATTCCTTCTATTAGGTGCCACTTCTAATCAAATTATGAACTCTATATAACTCTAAACACGGTATAACACATAACATAAATTTATGCATCACAAATCCTAGAACCATATACTATAGTTACTTTAGGAGAATAAATCCTTTATAATGGATTATAACAAAAATGTGAATTATCCTAAGCATATCCCCTGGGAGTGTCAAACCAGGTGTGCAGTAAGACTCATTGTCATGCACCATGTTACCCCAGGTCAAGCCTAAAACACCTTGTTGGAGTTGTTACACCTAGGTACATCTGTGCCAGAACCACGTCCACTTGCAGTATCTAGACAAGAATTTATTTGCTATGAAGATATAAATAATCTATTCCTTACCAAAATTCTAGGATGTTATTTTATGTGTATATTCAAGTTTATCTTAGGGTTTTGTTCCCTAATCTGTGTTTTCTAAATCTAGTTTCCAAGTTTTCTACTAAAATTCCTTTGATACCAACTATAATGCCCGACCCCAGTTGCCTGGAGCCAGTTCATTATTTCATTGCATTATCATGCTTACAAAAAAGTTATATCCCAAAGGACTGAGTAGTTTAGTAGTTTTGGAAATCTAGTTACATACATAGGTTCAACATTACAACATGAAAATGAAAAACAACATAAAAGTTACATTGGGAACATCCATCACTCGAAGATTATCCCAGAAAGTCAAACATAAAATACCACTTCATGTCTTGGGAAAAATGAAACATAATAAGGGGTGAGGTCAGATGCTCTGTAAGAGTAAACAATACATCAAAATATATCCTAAACATAAACATTAGGCATGGTGGATAATTGAAAAAACATGTCTTTAAAAATAAACTTGAACATAATATGGCATGAATATGAGATGAGTAAATATTGTCATAATAAAACATAATAATGGGTATTATATTAGCCGACTAAACACATGATCTATAAATTTATAGCTTCATAATGAGGGAAATTCATATGTTATACATTCTTAAACATACTGTCAAGGCCTCGTTCCAAGACCATAAATAACCATTTTGTCAAGGCCTCGTGCCAAGACCGTAGTTTGTCTCATGAGACCTACCGATGCATCGAGGTGCTATAGAGGGCCCCACCAATCACATAATAAGTTCAATGCATTCCTCTTATGAATGTTGATAATAATAAACAACATATAAATTCATATTAAAACTAACATATGAAATGTAAATAACTTTCCCCGATCATTAAACATAAACAATAACCATTCAGAATAATATGGTGAATGGTATCAATATAGAACATCCACATTCAAACTAATCAGAAACCCTTTAAAAAAATATTTTGTAGATGATATCATAGGATATAAACCTCTATGAAATACAAGATTTATCAAAGTATGTTGACATAAATAAAGATACTTTTAAATGAGACCATTAAAAAATTATTGAGGAAATAATCCTTAAACATTCCAAAGTGTCTCATACCACCTTGAAACATTCAAATAATAATCCCTTATAATATCATGAGAATAAGGAGAATCTTGATATTATATAACAAGGTGAATTATATACACCACATTCAAGGAATAAGTGGTGAAAAAGGTATATATCTCATAAAAGTTAAAGTGAGGTGAGAAAAATCCATTTTACTTTGGAAAGAAGAGTTCTTTTGTAAAATCATTTTTATTTCTAATAAATATGTTTTTAAACATTTATATCCCATAAAATAATATATAAGGTCATTTTAAATATATTTGAGGCTTAAATAATGTCTTATTGAGGTGAAATCATTTAAAAAGAGTTTTTAAAAAACATTTTAGTGCGGTTTAAGGAAAATATTAAAGGATTTTAAAGCGCACAGGGATGTTTGCTTCCATAAAACCAGAAATGAACCAAAATATATTTTTCATGTTAAAATTTGTGATTTTATAAAGATAAATATGGATTAAAACATATTATAGAGTGAACTTCAAAATAGGTAAGAATTCGAGAAGTTTCTTGAATTGGGCTTGCATTTCAGAACAATTTTTTTGAAAGATTATTTTAAAACATGTAACTCCCCATAAAATAAAGAAGAATTATGTTTGGTACACATATATATACCATTAACACAGAATTTATGAGTATTGAATAGGAATAAATATTAATTTCATTGAGGTGAGTAGAGAATAAGAGAAACCCGAATGAAAATGGAGGTTCAGGTAGAAAATACTTAAAACTTCGTAATCAATTGAATTGTATGCCCCAAAATTAATGATAATAAAATGATACATTAAATATCATGAAAATAAAGAGATTAATAATATGAAACATCAATGTGCAGTATAAATAAACCATACATGTAACACCCTGAGATTTTATGAGAAATTCTTTTTTATGTCTTATGTTATACGCAACACCAAAGGAATCTTTCACAGCACACAATACGGACTTGGCTTGCATTACACGCAATCGCGACCTTCCTCGATAGTGTGTGTAGTACGCAATACCGAGTTTCACTAAACAACGATATATTATTATGAACTAGCCCTTATGAATAGTATTAACTACATTTTGAATTTTATTATTCATCATACACATTTTCTAGAACATGGTAAGAGAACAGAATAAATTTTTCGGGTAAAATAAGTATTTTTCAAAAAATGCAGTTTTGCCGCCTTTTGATGGCGCACCCAGATTAAATCTAGTTTTTGATATGATTATACGTTCAATTTGACAAAATAAAATTCTTATTTTGAATCAGAGTATAAAAATTTACTTTGGATAAATTTTTGATACTTTTCTGATAACTTTCATATTTTGATGAATAGTAAAAATACGCTAATTTTTAATTAAAAACAACTTTTTTCATTGAGATAATTTATATGGTTAAATTATAATATTGAATGGTTTTAAAGTATAAATAGAATATATTTTTACCATTTAATATAATGTATGTCATTAGCATTAATTTCACATTGAATTCATAGGTAAAAACATTTCAATCTTTGGCAATGTTTTAACATCTAAAACCTGTTTTCTTAACAACGGGATTTATTTTAAATTAATTACTGCAACTTATATGTTTTGAATTTTGAAAAATGGATTCCATATTTGGAATCAGTGGGTCCAAATTATGTTAATAGGCTACTTTTTATTTTTGGGCATTATGAATAGTAACTACGTTAAATTTTATTTACCATAGTTAAAGGTAAATCGGGTAATTAAGGGTAAATATAAGATTATAAAATTGCCCTAACACCTACCAAAATCCTATTGGATGACTAAAATTAGACCCATATCACCTAAGGGTCGGATTAGATTCATTTAATGAACTTTTTTCCATGAAAATAATTTAATTATTATTAAAACCAAAGAATGTGACAACATGTCACTTTCTTAAATCTTATAAGTATAATAATTTTAATTTAGTGATCAACTTAATGAAACTTAGAACATGAATAGCCTCCAGAAATATAATACAATTATCTACATCATAGGAATTTATTTATAATTTTTAGGGATTAAATAATTATCATTAATTATGACACAATAGTGATGTTGAAATTATTTTATTAATTAAAATATCAAATAAATGGTTTTAAAAATATTAAAATAAATATTATATGAACTATTTAATGTGCTACACTAATTTTCTAGATACATATGACATTTTATGAATATATTAAAGCTTTTATTTCGAACATATCTTCTGTATAAATTTTATTTAAATTCAAATAAATGAATATTGTCAAAATTGACACTATTGTTATTTTATAAAAATAACATATTATAAAATTGTTTAAAAATCACAAAAATATTTAAAAATTATAAATTAAAATTTATATGGTAGAAAATGTCATAAAGTGTCAAATTATGGAAAATTCACAATACATATGTAATTATTTATAATAATTTAAAATTAAGAATATTATTACCAAAAATAAAATTAAATTGATAATTAAGGATAAATCAAGTTGATAATGTTTAAAATAAATTCCTAACATGTGTAAATTTTATTGGTTGATGAGATTACAACCCTATATCATCTAATATTCTTATATGAGTCATTTTGGAAGTTCTTAAGTGGGGTTGGGATTTAATATAAACTAATATTTCTTATATTTCCAAAGGTGACCCTCTCCTCCCTTATAAAAGGGAACCTCCTCCCTCTCCTCCTCACACCAATTTGAGCCTTCAAGCTCAACCAACCCCTACCCATTTCACTTCCTCACTTCCCTAGAAACATCCTAGAGGTCTTGGTCTTCTTCAAAGACCAATTTTAGTGCCCTAAAAGGAGGTCTCAAAGAGGCGCTTCAAAGAAGAGGTAATGTCCGTTACCGATTCTTTCAACTCTATTTCTTATTCTAATTCTTCTTATTTAGTTGTTTCATTATGAATTAATAACATCGGTGTCACTCATATACTGATATTTTATTATAAGTATGAAACAACCCTATTTCACCATCTATCCATCCTACGGAAAACGAAATCACCGCGCGTGCGTACGTACGGAATACCGTCTCCACACCGTGGTGTAATCTATTTTCCATCACCACCTTACTTGGATGGGTATAATAGTGAAAATAAATAACTATATATGATTATTGTAAAGTGGTATTGATTCTGAAATAGTATACATACACTCCAATACAATTCCATGATCATGGGAATGATATCATCGCTCGTGCGTACGTACGGAATACCGTCTCCACGATGTGATGTGATTCGTTCTAAATGATCTTCATTCCATAATGATTATATAAATGAATTGAATGAATAAATATGATATATAGTACACTAATACCATTCTGGAAATAAGGTATCTATAACCTAAATAGAAGAATAAGAATTTATTCGACAAAACACACATAAGAACAAAAAGTAATAAACACCCGAATAACAAGTAGAAATGAAATATTACTAATAAGAAGCTAAGAATGTGACCATATATGATATAATAAAAATGACTATGATTCTGGAATAAGTCAATGACATTTTTTAAATCATTATACAGGAGGTTCGGACACTTACGAAGCAAATCAGACCTAAGGTAAGGGAAAATATCACAATCTCATTTTTATCCGAGATTGTTTAGACTTTGGTATTTACTAGGGTGTATTTTATCATCCACATCCATGTTCCCTAAATATGTAATATTGTTTCCATCCACCTACAATTGTTTAAATCCAATTTTACCCTTCTGTGAGTTTTTAGTAAAGGATATGAAAGGAATCTTTTGTCGTTTTTCGTACGAGGTACTTTTTGACTTTTCCGACAAAAGTACGAGAAGAATGTTTTTTTAAAATTATACGGCATGAATGGGTTTTTAAAACATTATTTCCAAGAAGCTTCATTTACAAGTTTTCATGTTTATTTTTAATCAACTTCTTTTAGTTTAAAATTGTATGACATGTTAAGAAAGGAAAAAAAATTGAAGTAGAAAGGATATTTTCCTCAAGAATGGAGTTCAAGTGTTTTATCAAAATTATTTTCCATCTAAGATAATATAGGGTTCTGTTTCTATACCTATTATTACATTTATTTGATTATGTTGTGATGGAATTATTTTTATTAATTCATTTATCTTATATGAATTGTTTTATGATGTCACAATGTTTAAGAATCCCATTTTTATTACATGGGTTATGCAATGATGTATGATTTATGATTTTGTGGCACACATAAGAATGGTATCATTATGAGATGGGTGGGACCTATATCTCCCTTCAATGCATTAGGTAAATATTTTATATCTCATGAGATAGACATGGCTGGAACAGCAGGTTAAACCGGTTCAGTGAAACAGGACTGAAACGAGGAGTGAACTCGGTTCAGAAATGGACTTTGTCCACTAAGATAGTCTTGGCAATGAGTCTTGTCTACTAAGAAATGATTCTCTATGATTATGTGTGTATGACACAAAGTTCCATGTTTTAAGTTATGAATATTGTGATTACATTTCACTACCATGATTTATCCCATGTTATGAAATTATGATCTCTTTTGCAGGGTAAGATTTCCAAAATGTTATGTTCTTATGAATTTGATGTGATTGATATTTCTTTTGTTTACCCTTACTGAGCATTTGAGCTCACCCTTTTGTATTTTTTCTTTCCCTGGGTCAGGAAGAAGGGTATTAAGTAATATATTCCAAAAGGGACTATAGATATGATGAAATAAATGGGAGACAGTGTAGATGCTTTATGAACCAGTTGTTTATGTTTCCCAGTTTCTAAAGACACTATACCTATACAGTCCTTTCATGGTTTTGTTATATGTAGTAATAAGTGTACTTCAATTTTGAAGTACTAACAATGTATGTAAAGTATGGGTCATTATAGTTGGTATCAAAGGAAAGGTATAGTCAACCTTTGGAAACTAGGATGTGAAAGCCTTAGTAAGAATCCTAAGGATAAGTCTAAGCATAGAACACAATCTTAGTGTTTTAGAAATAATCATGACTAACCTAGGATAAGACCTTAAGTGTGAAATTTTATTCTTGATTATGTGGTTTTCCTATTATAATTAGTGTTACTCACACTATTCTTCTTGGTTTTAGTCAATGGCTGGAACCTGAAGGAATCGTGTTAATGTGGAATGCGACGGGCAATGCAATGATTGTCCCCCTGAGCAAGCAAACGTTATGGGAGCTGGAATGCAAAATCTTGTAGCCATGCTCACACAACTTTTTCAAGGTATGAATCATGCATGACTTCCAAACAAGCAAAGGAAGGAGAAAAATTTTGTTGAATCCTTCATGAGGCAGCGTCCGCCTTCATTCAATGGGTCTACTGATCCATTAGTTGCTGAACAATGGATCAGTACTACTGAAAAGATATTTTCAGTTCTTCAATGTTCTGAACATGATAAAGTCATATTAGTAGTGTATCGTTTGGAAGTTTATGCTGATCAATGGTGGAATATTATCAAGAATATAAGGCCAAGAGATGAAATTGAGTCCATGGAATGGGACGAGTTCAAGAACTTATTTTTCAATAAGTACTTCCCTTGTATTCTCTGAACAAAGATGGAGAAAGAGTTTCTTGAACTGAAGCAAAAGGATGATGAATCTGTTGGTACCTATGAAGCAAATTTTACAAGACTTGCAAGGTACACTTCTGGTATTATTATCCAACCTGAGAGTAAGATCGATTGATTCTTTAGTGGCTTAAAACCAAGTCTTTGAAGGGTGTTAGCCATAAGGGACTTCAATAACTACGAGGAAATTGTTCGATGTGCTCTCAAGGTTGAGATGGAGATTAGTGTAACCCATCAATCACATGGGTTTGATAAGAAGAGAAAAATGGAATTCACAGGAAAATCTAAAGACCACACTGAAAAGAAGATGAGTTTTCCCTTATGCTCAAAGTGTGGAAAGAAACATGGAGGAAATTGTCTTAAGGGTACAAGAAAATGTTATAAGTGTGGAAAAGAAGGTCATCAGGCAATTGAATGTTGAAATAATGGGAAGAAGATGTCTAATGATGCAAACAAAGGAAGGGATACACAGAATTAACCTACTACACTTCAATGTTTCAAGTGAAAGGAGATGGGGAATTATGCCAATCAATGCCCAAATCCAAGGGTTGATGATGATGATCGACATCAACAAACTCTTAAGGCCAAAGACAAAGGAAAGTCACATGCAATTACTATCGGCGATGTGGAGTACGACAAAGAAGTGGTGAGAGGTACACTTACCATCCACTCTAAAGTAGCAAATGTTTTATTTGATTCTGGATCCACCCACTCTTTTATTTCTGAAGAATTTTCTAAGGGTATCACCGTATTACATCAACAATTAGATTTTGAGTTGGCTGTGACGACTCATAATGGCACAACAGTCGCATCAAAAGTTTACAATTCTTCTCTGATTGAAGTTTGTGGGAAAGTGCTTCCTGAAAATCTTGTGATCCTTCCTATAGTGGAATTTGATGTTATTCTTGGCATGGATTGGCTTTATTTATATTGATCTCATATCAATTGCCAAATAAGTGAAGTCACATTTCATATTCCAGATCAATCTATGATCGTCTATCGATGCAAGGATGAACATAACCTTCCAGTGGAAATTTCTTCCATCTTATGGGTCTTGATTCCACTAAATGAAGGATATTTATCTCAAATGGTTGGTGATAAACTCACGATTAAGAATATTCCCATTGTACGGGATTTTGATGATGTCTTTCCGGAGGAATTGTCGGGTCTTCCACCAAATCATGAAGTTGAGTTTTCAATAGAACTCGTACCAGGTGCTTTACCTATTTCAAAGACACCTTATAGAATGTCCCCAATTGAGTTACAGGAATTGAAGAAGCAACTCCAAGAGAATCTTGATGAAGGATTCATACGCCCTAGTGCGCCACCTTGGGGAGCACCTGTTCTGTTTGTTAAGAAGAAAGATGGATCAATGAGACTCTGCATTGATTATCGAGAACTTAACAAGATCACTATCAAGAACAAATATCCTCTCCCACGCATTGATGACTTATTTGACCAACTACGCGGAGCTCAATAATTTTCCAAGATTGATCTTCGTTTAGGGTATCATCAATTAAGGGTCAAAAGGGAGGATATACCAAATACAGATTTACGTACAAGGTATGGACACTATGAATTTATAGTGATGCCATTTGGTATTACTAATGCCCCTGCTATCTTCATGGATCTGATGAATAGAGTCTTTAGAGACTATCTTGATCATTTTGTGGTAGTCTTTATAGACGATATTCTTGTCTATTCAAAGAGAAAGGAAGAACATGAAGATCACTTGAGAATTGTATTGAAGACCCTGAGAAAGGAGAATCTTTATGCCAAATTTACCAAGTGTGAATTTTGGCTTCAAAAAGTTGCATTTTTGGGTCACATAATCTCAAAAGAGGGGATATCTGTGGATCTAGCAAAAACAGAGATTATCGAAAGATGGTCGAGACCAACAACAGTAACTGAGATCTGAAGTTTTCTTGGTTTGGATGGATATTATCCACGTTTTGTGAAAGATTTTTCACGATTATCAAATCCACTCACCAAGTTGACTCAGAAAGGAGTTAAGTTTGTTTGGACGGAGGAATGTGAAGAGAATTTCAACGAGTTGAAAAGAAGGTTATCCAGTGCACCTGTACTCACACTTCCTGGTAGTGGAGAAAGGTTTGTGATCTACAGTGATGCATCCAAGAAGGGATTGGGGTGTGTTCTTATGCAAAATGATATGGTGATATCTTATGCCTCACGACAGTTGAAAATCCATGAGCAAAATTACCCAACTCATGATTTAGAGTTAGCTGCGGTAATCTTTGCATTAAAGATTTGGAGGCATTGTCTTTATGGAGAAAGGTGTGAAATTTATACTGATCATAAAAGTTTAAAGTATATTTTCACACAAAAGGAGCTGAATATGTGCCAAAGAATATGGTTAGAGTTGATTAAGGATTAAGACTGCTCAATTCATTACCACCCTAGGAAATCAAACAAGGTGGCAGATGCATTAAGTCGACAAGACCATGCCAGTTTATCCATGATGAGGATCACAAAAGATCCAATATTTATGGATTTACAAAGGATGGATCTTGGAATTATAATGGAAGGGGGAAAATCGTATCTTTCTCAAATGAATGTTCAACCATCTATACATGTGAAGATTAAATAGGCACAGAAATAATATTTAGAGTTACAAAAGAAGGTGAGAAATGTTCCTGAATTCAACCTTGATTGTGATGGGATAATAAAGTTCAGGAATCGGGTTTGTGTTCCTCCCATCCCCGAATTAAAGAAGGAGTTGTTGGATGAGTCTCATAATTCTTCATTCTCTATTCATCCTGGAAGCAGGAAGATGTATAGGGACCTGAAATAGTAAATCTGGTGGGATGGCATGAAAAGAGATGTTGCTGAATATGTCTCTCGGTGCTTGGTTTGTCAGCAAGTTAAAGTAGAGAGACAGAAGTCTAAGGGGATGTTACAACCATTACCCATACCCGAATGGAAATGGGAAAACATCACTATGGACTTTGTCACCGAACTTCCTAAAACATCCAAAGGCAATAATGCTATCTGGGTCATAGTTGATCGTCTTACAAAGTCTGCACACTTCATTGCTATTAGAGAGGATTTCTCTCTAGATCAACTCGCCAAGATATATGTAAAGGAAGTGGTAAGATTGCATGGAGTACCACTTTCTATTATATCTGATCGGGATCCGAGGTTTACCTCAAAGTTCTGGCGAAGTCTTCAGCATACTCTAGATACAGAGTTGAGTTTCAGCACTGCTTATCATCCTCATACATACGGTCAGTCTGAGAGGAAAATTCAAACACTAGAAGATATGTTGAGAGATTTCTCTATAGATTTCAAAGGTGGTTGGAATAAACACCTACCTTTGGTGGAATTTTCTTATAATAATAGCTTTCACTCCAGTATTCAAATGGCTCCTTATGAAGCTCTCTATGGAAATAAATGCAGGACTCCAACTTGCTGGGATGAAGTTGGGGAAAGAAAGCTATTAAGACCTGATCTTGTTGATGAAATGGAAGAAAAGGTCAGATCTATTCAACAACACATAAGAGCAGCTCAGAGTCGACAAAAAATTTATTCCGACAACCGAAGAAAAGACCTAGAGTTTGAAGTGGGTGATAAAGTGTTCTTACGGATTTCTCCCTGGAAGAGGGTCATGAGATTTGGAAAGAAGGGAAAGTTGAGCCCTAGATATATCGATCCTTTTGAAATTCTAGATCGTGTTGGGAAGGTATCTTACCGATTGGCGCTTCCACCGAATCTCTCTCAAGTTCATGATGTGTTCCATGTATCTCTCCTGAGAAAGTGCATACCTGACCCTTCACATGTACTCAGCTCAGAAGTTATACCGCTGGAACAAGATCTTTCTTATGAAGAACAGCCGATAGAGATTCTCTATCATAGTGAAAAAGTCCTACGGAACAAGACCACTCGCTTGGTGAAAGTTTTATGGAGGAACCACCAATTAGAAGAAGCTACATGGGAGCTTGAGGATATGATGAGGGAGAGCTATCCTCATCTATTTGTTACAAGTGACGAATTTTGAGGGAGAAATTCATTTTAAGGGGGGTAGAATGTAACACCCTGAGATTTTATGAGAAATTTTTTTTATGTCTTATGTTATACGTAACACCAAAGGAATCTTTCACAGCACACAATACGGACTTGGCTTGCATTACACGCAATCGCGACCTTCCTCGATAGCATGTGTAGTACGCAATACCGGGTTTCACTAAACAACGATATATTATTATGAACTAGCTGTTATGAATAGTATTAACTAAATTTTGAATTTTATTATTCATCATACACATTTTCTAGAACATGGTAAGAGAACAAAATAAATTTTTCGGGTAAAATAAGTATTTTTCAAAAAATGCAGTTTTGCCGCCTTTTGATATAACACCCACATTAAATATAGTTTTTGACATGATTATAAGTTCAATTTGACAAAATAAAATTCTTCTTTTGAATCAGGGTATAAAAATTTACTTTGGATAAATTTTTGATATTTTTCTGATAACTTTCATATTTTGATGAATAGTAAAAATACGCTAATTTTTAATTAAAAACAACTTTTTTCATTGAGATAATTTATATGGTTAAATTATAATATTGAATGGTTTTAAAGTATAAATAGAATATATTTTTACCATTTAATATAATGTATGTCATTAGCATTAATTTTACATTGAATTCATAGGTAAAAACATTTCAATCTTTGGCAATGTTTTAACATCTAAAACCCGTTTTCTTAACAACGGGATTTATTTTAAATTAATTACTGCAACTTATATGTTTTGAATTTTGAAAAATGGATTCCATATTTGGAATCATTGGGTCCAAATTATGTTAATAGGCTACTTTTTATTTTTGGGCATTATGAATAGTAACTACGTTAAATTTTATTTACCGTAGTTAAAGGTAAATCCGGTAATTAAGGGTAAATAGAAGATTATAAAATTACCCTAACACCTGCCAAAATCCTATTGGATGACTAAAAGTCGACCCATATCACCTAAGGGTCCGATTAGATTCATTTAATGGACTTTTTCCATGAAAATAATTTAATTATTATTAAAACCAAAGAATGTGACAACATGTCACTTTCTTAAATCTTATAAGTATAATAATTTTAATTTAGTGATAAACTTAATGAAACTTCGAACATGAATAGTCTCCAGAAATATAATACAATTATCTACATCATAGGTATTTATTTAGAATTTTTAGGGATTATATAATTATCATTAATTATGACACAATAGTGATGTTGAAATTATTTTATTAATTAAAATATCAAATAAATGGTTTTAAAAATATTAAAATAAATATTATATGAACTATTTAATGTGATACACTAATTTTCTAGATACATATGACATTTTATGAATATATTAAAGCTTTTAGTTCGAACATATCTTCTGTATAAATTTTATTTAAATTCAAATAAATGAATATTGTCAAAATTGACACTATGGTTATTTTATAAAAATAACATATTATAAAATCGTTTAAAAATCACAAAAATATTTAAAAATTATAAATTAAAATTTATATGGTAGAAAATGTCATAAATTGTCAAATTATGGAAAATTCACAATACATATGTAATTATTTATAATAATTTAAAATTAAGAATATTATTACCACAAATAAAATTAAATTGATAATTAAGGATGAATCAAGTTGATAATGTTTAAAATAAATTCCTAACATGTGTAAATTTTATTGGTTGATGAGATTACAACCCTATATCATCTAATATTCTTATATGAGTCATTTTGGAAGTTCTTAAGTGGGGTTGGGATTTAATATAAACTAATATTTCTTATATTTCCAAAGGTGACCCTCTCCTCCCTTATAAAAGGGAACCTCCTCCCTCTCCTCCTCACACCAATTTGAGCCTTCAAGCTCAACCAACCCCTACCCATTTCACTTCCTCACTTCCCTAGAAACATCCTAGAGGTCTTGGTCTTCTTCAAAGACCAATTTTAGTGCCCTAAAAGGAGGTCTCAAAGAGGCGCTTCAAAGAAGAGGTAATGTTCGTTACCGATTCTTTCAACACTATTTCTTATTCTACTTCTTTTTCTTTAGTTGTTTCATTATAAATTAATAACATCGGTATCACTCATATACTAATATTTTATTATAAGTATGAAACAACCCTATTTCACCATCTATCCATCCTACGGAAAACGAAATCACCGCGCGTGCGTACGTACGGAATACCGTCTCCACGTCGTGGTGTAATCTATTTTCCATCACCACCTTACTTGGATGGGTATAATAGTGAAAATAAATAACTATATATGATTATTGTAAAGTGGTATTGATTCTGAAATAGTATACATACACTCCAATACAATTCCATGATCATGGGAATGATATCATCGCTCGTGCGTACGTACGGAATACCGTCTCCACGATGTGATGCGATTCGTTCTAAATGATCTTCATTGCATAATGATTATATAAATGAATTGAATGAATAAATATGATATATAGTACACTAATACCATTCTGGAAATAAGGTATCTATAACCTAAATAGAAGAATAAGAATTTATTCGACAAAACACACATAAGAACAAAAAGTAATAAACACCCGAATAACAAGTAGAAATGAAATATTACTAATAAGAAGCTAAGAATGTGACCATATATGATATAATAAAAATGACTATGATTCTGGAATAAGTCAATGACATTTTTTAAATCATTATACAGGAGGTTCGGACACTTACGAAGCAAATCAGACCTAAGGTAAGGGAAAATATCAAAATCTCATTTTTATCCGAGATTGTTTAGACTTTGGTATTTACTAGGGTGTATTTTATCATCCACATCCATGTTCCCTCAATATGTAATATTGTTTCCATCCACCTACAATTGTTTAAATCCAATTTTACCCTTCTGTGAGTTTTTAGTAAAGGATATGAAAGGAATCTTTTGTCGTTTTTCGTACGAGGTACTTTTTGACTTTTCCGACAAAAGTACGAGAAGAATGTTTTTTTAAAATTATACGGCATGAATGGATTTTTAAAACATTATTTCCAAGAATCTTCATTTAAAAGTTTTCATGTTTATTTTTAATCAACTTCTTTTAGTTTAAAATTGTATGACATGTTAAGAAAGGAAAAAAAATTGAAGTAGAAAGGATATTTTCCTCAAGAATGGAGTTCAAGTATTTTATCAAAATTATTTTCCATCTAAGATAATATAGGGTTCTGTTTCTATACCTATTATTACATTTATTTGATTATGTTGTGATGGAATTATTTTTATTAATTCATTTATCTTATATGAATTGTTTTATGATGTCACGATGTTTAAGAATCCCATTTTTATTACATGGGTTATGCAATGATGTATGATTTATGATTTTGTGGCACACATAAGAATGGTATCATTATGAGATGGGTGGGACCTATATCTCCCTTCAATTCATTAGGTAAATATTTTATATCTCATGTGATAGACATGGCTGGAACAGCAGGTTAAACTGGTTCAGTGAAACAGGACTGAAACGAGGAGTGAACTCGGTTCAGAAATGGACTTTGTCCACTAAGATAGTCTTGGCAATGAGTCTTGTCTACTAAGAAATGATTCTCTATGATTATGTGTGTATGAAACAAAGTTCCATGTTTTAAGTTATGAATATTGTGATTACATTTCACTACCATGATTTATCCCATGTTATGAAATTATGATCTCTTTTGCAGGGTAAGATTTCCAAAATGTTATGTTCTTATGAATTTGATGTGATTGATATTTCTTTTGTTTACCCTTACTGAGCATTTGAGCTCACCCTTTTGTATTTTTTCTTTCCCTCGGTCAGGAAGAAGGGTATTAAGTAATATATTCCAAAAGGGACTATAGATATGATGAAATAAATGGGAGACAGTGTAGATTCTTTATGAACCAGTTGTTTATGTTTCCCAGTTTCTAAAGACACTATACCTATACAGTCCTTTCATGGTTTTGTTATATGTAGTAATAAGTGTACTTCAATTTTGAAGTACTAACAATGTATGTAAAGTATGGGTCATTATAGTTGGTATCAAAGGAAAGGTATAGTCAACCTTTGGAAACTAGGATGTGAAAGCCTTAGTAAGAATCCTAAGGATAAGTCTAAGCATAGAACACAATCTTAGTGTTTTAGAAATAATCATGACTAACCTAGGATAAGACCTTAAGTGTGAAATTTTATTCTTGATTATGTGGTTTTCCTATTATAATTAGTGTTACTCACACTATTCTTCTTGGTTTTATTCAATGGTTGGAACCTGAAGGAATCGTGTTAATGTGGAATGCGACGGGCAATGCAATGATTGTCCCCCTGAGCAACCAAACGTTATGGGAGCTGGAATGCAAAATCTTTTAGCCATGCTCACACAACTTTTTCAAGGTATGAATCATGCAGGACTTCCAAACAAGCAAAGGAAGGAGCAAAATTTTGTTGAATCCTTCATGAGGCAGCGTCCGCCTTCATTCAATGGGTCTACAGATCCATTAGTTGCTGAACAATGGATCAGTACTACTGAAAAGATATTTTCAGTTCTTCAATGTTCTGAACATGATAAAGTCATCTTAGTAGTGTATCGTTTGGAATTTGATGCTGATCAATGGTGGAATATTATCAAGAATATGAGGCCAAGAGATGAAATTGAGTCCATGGAATGGGACGAGTTCAAGAAATTATTTTTCAATAAGTACTTCCCTCGTATTCTCTGAACAAATATGGAGAAAGAGTTTCTTGAACTGAAGCAAAAGGATGATGAATCTGTTGGTACCTAAGAAGCAAATTTTACAAGACTTGCAAGGTACACTTCTGGTATTATTATCCAACCTGAGATTAAGATCGATCGATTCTTTAGTGGCTTAAAACCAAGTCTTCTAAGGGTGTTAGCCATAAGGGACTTCAATAACTACGAGGAAATTGTTCGATGTTCTCTCAAGGTTGAGATGGAGATTGGTGTAACCCATCAATCACATGGGTTTGATAAGAAGAGAAAAATGGAATTCACAGGAAAATCTAAAGACCACACTGAAAAGAAGATGAGTTTTCCCTTATGCTCAAAGTGTGGAAAGAAACATGGAGGAAATTGTCTTAAGGGTACAAGAAAATGTTATAAGTGTGGAAAAGAAGGTCATCGGGCAATTGAATGTTGAAATAATGGGAAGAAGATGTCTAATGATGCAAAAAAAGGAAGGGATACACAGAATTAACCTACTACACTTCAATGTTTCAAGTGAAAGGAGATGGGGAATTATGCCAATCAATGCCAAAATCCAAGGGTTGATGATGATGATCGACGTCAACAAACTCTTAAGGCCAAAGACAAAGGAAAGTCACATGCAATTACTATCGGCGATGTGGAGTACGACAACGAAGTGGTGAGAGGTACACTTACCATCCACTCTAAAGTAGCAAATGTTTTATTTGATTCTGGATCCACCCACTCTTTTATTTCTGAAGAATTTTCTAAGGGTATCACCGTATTACATCAACAATTAGATTTTGAGTTGGCTGTGACGACTCATAATGGCACAACAGTCGCATCAAAAGTTTACAATTCTTCTCTGATTGAAGTTTGTGGGAAAGTGCTTCCTGAAAATCTTGTGATCCTTCCTATAGTGGAATTTGATGTGATTCTTGGCATGGATTGGCTTTATTTATATTGATCTCATATCAATTTCCAAATAAGTGAAGTCAAATTTCATATTCCAGATCAATCTATGATCGTCTATCGATGCAAGGATGAACATAACCTTCCAGTGGAAATTTCTTCCATCTTATGGGTCTTGATTCCACTAAATTAAGGTTATTTATCTCAAATGGTTGGTGAGAAACTCACGATTAAGAATATTCCCATTGTACGGGATTTTGATGATGTCTTTCCGGAGGAATTGTCGGGTCTTCCACCAAATCATGAAGTTGAGTTTTCAATAGAACTCGTACCAGGTGCTTTACCTATTTCAAAGACACCTTATAGAATGTCCCCAATTGAGTTACAGGAATTGAAGAAGCAACTCCAAGAGAATCTTGATAAAGGATTCATACGCCCTAGTGCGTCACCTTGGGGAGCACCTGTTCTGTTTGTTAAGAAGAAAGATGGATCAATGAGACTCTGCATTGATTATCGAGAACTTAACAAGATCACTATCAAGAACAAATATCCTCTCCCACGCATTGATGACTTATTTGACCAACTACGCGGAGCTCAATAATTTTCCAAGATTGATCTTCGTTTAGGGTATCATCAATTAAGGGTCAAAAGGGAGGATATACCAAATACAGATTTACGTACAAGGTATGGACACTATGAATTTATAGTGATGCCATTTGGTATTACTAATGCCCCTGCTATCTTCATGGATCTGATGAATAGAGTCTTTAGAGACTATCTTGATCATTTTGTGGTAGTCTTTATAGACGATATTCTTGTCTATTCAAAGAGAAAGGAAGAACATGAAGATCACTTGAGAATTGTATTGAAGACCCTGAGAAAGGAGAATCTTTATGCCAAATTTACCAAGTGTGAATTTTGGCTTCAAAAAGTTGCATTTTTGGGTCACATAATCTCAAAAGAGGGGATATCTGTGGATCTAGAAAAAACGGAGATTATCGAAAGATGGTCGAGACCAACAACAGTAACTGAGATCTGAAGTTTTCTTGGTTTGGATGGATATTATCCACGTTTTGTGAAATATTTTTCACGATTATCAAATCCACCCACCAAGTTGACTCAAAAAGGAGTTAAGTTTGTTTGGACGGAGGAATGTGAAGAGAATTTCAACGAGTTGAAAAGAAGGTTATCCAGTGCACCTGTACTCACACTTCCTGGTAGTGGAGAAAGGTTTGTGATCTACAGTGATGCATCCAAGAAGGGATTGGGGTGTGTTCTTATGCAAAATGATATGGTGATATCTTATGCCTCACGACAGTTGAAAATCCATGAGCAAAATTACCCAACTCATGATTTAGAGTTAGCTGCGGTAATCTTTGCATTAAAGATTTGGAGGCATTGTCTTTATGGAGAAAGGTGTGAAATTTATACTGATCATAAAAGTTTAAAGTATATTTTCACACAAAAGGAGCTGAATATGTGCCAAAGAATATGGTTAGAGTTGATTAAGGATTAAGACTGCTCAATTCATTACCACCCAAGGAAATCAAACAAGGTGGCAGATGCATTAAGTCGACAAGACCATGCCAGTTTATCCATGATGAGGATCACAAAAGATCCAATATTTATGGATTTACAAAGGATGGATCTTGGAATTATAATGGAAGGGGGAAAATCATATCTTTCTCAAATGAATGTTCAACCATCTATACATGTGAAGATTAAAGAGGCACAGAAATAATATTTAGAGTTACAAAAGAAGGTGAGAAATGTTCCTGAATTCAACCTTGATTGTGATGGGATAATAAAGTTCAGGAATCGGGTTTGTGTTCCTCCCATCCCCGAATTAAAGAAGGAGCTGTTGGATGAGTCTCATAATTCTTCATTCTCTATTCATCCTGGAAGCAGGAAGATGTATAGGGACCTGAAAGAGTAAATCTGGTGGGATGGCATGAAAAGAGATGTTGCTGAATATGTCTCTCGATGCTTGGTTTGTCAGCAAGTTAAAGTAGAGAGATAGAAGTCTAAGGGGATGTTACAACCATTACCCATACCCGAATGGAAATGGGAAAACATCACTATGGACTTTGTCACCGAACTTCCTAAAACATCCAAAGGCAATAATGCTATCTGGGTCATAGTTGATCATCTTACAAAGTCTGCACACTTCATTGCTATTAGAGAGGATTTCTCTCTAGATCAACTCGCCAGGATATATGTAAAGGAAGTGGTAAGATTGCATGGAGTACCACTTTCTATTATATCTGATCGGGATCCGAGGTTTACCTCAAAGTTCTGGCGAAGTCTTCAGCATACTCTGGATACAGAGTTAAGTTTCAGCACTGCTTATCATCCTCATACATACGGTCAGTCTGAAAGGAAAATTCAAACACTAGAAGATATGTTGAGAGCTTTCTCTATAGATTTCAAAGGTGGTTGGAATAAACACCTACCTTTGGTGGAATTTTCTTATAATAATAGCTTTCACTCTAGTATTCAAATGGCTCCTTATGAAGCTCTCTATGGAAAGAAATGAAGGACTCCAACTTGCTGGGATGAAGTTGGGGAAAGAAAGCTATTAAGACCTGATCTTGTTGATGAAATGGAAGAAAAGGTCAGATCTATTCAACAACACATAAGAGCAGCTCAGAGTCGACAAAAAATTTATGCCGACAACCGAAGAAAAGACCTAGAGTTTGAAGTGGGTGATAAAGTGTTCTTACGAATTCCTCCCTGGAAGAGGGTCATGAGATTTGGAAAGAAGGGAAAGTTGAGCCCCAGATATATCGATCCTTTTGAAATTCTAGATCGTGTTGGGAAGGTATCTTACCGATTGGCGCTTCCACCGAATCTCTCTCAAGTTCATGATGTGTTCCATGTATCTCTCCTGAGAAAGTGCATACCTGACCCTTCACATGTACTCAGCTCAGAAGTTGTACCGCTGGAACAAGATCTTTCTTATGAAGAACAGCCGATAGAGATTCTCTATCATAGTGAAAAATTCCTACGGAACAAGACCACTCGCTTGGTGAAAGTTTTATGGAGGAACCACCAATTAGAAGAAGCTACATGAGAGCTTGAGGATATGATGAGGGAGAGCTATCCTCATCTATTTGTTACAAGTGACGAATTTTGAGGGAGAAATTCATTTTAAGGGGGGTAGAATGTAACACCCTGAGATTTTATGAGAAATTTTTTTTATGTCTTATGTTATACGTAACACCAAAGGAATCTTTCACATCACACAATATGGACTTGGCTTGCATTACACGCAATCGCGACCTTCCTCGATAGCATGTGTAGTACGCAATACCGGGTTTCACTAAACAACGATATATTATTATGAACTAGCCGTTATGAATAGTATTAACTAAATTTTGAATTTTATTATTCATCATACACATTTTCTAGAACATGGTAAGAGAACAAAATAAATTTTTCGGGTAAAATAAGTATTTTTCAAAAAATGCAGTTTTGCCGCCTTTTGATATAACACCCACATTAAATCTAGTTTTTGACATGATTATAAGTTCAATTTGACAAAATAAAATTCTTCTTTTGAATCAGGGTATAAAAATTTACTTTGGATAGATTTTTGATATTTTTCTGATAACTTTCATATTTTGATGAATAGTAAAAATACGCTAATTTTTAATTAAAAACAACTTTTTTCATTGAGATAATTTATATGGTTAAATTATAATATTGAATGGTTTTAAAGTATAAATAGAATATATTTTTACCATTTAATATAATGTATGTCATTATCATTAATTTCACATTGAATTCATAGGTAAAAACATTTCAATCTTTGGCAATGTTTTAACATCTAAAACTCATTTTCTTAACAACGGGATTTATTTTAAATTAATTACTGCAACTTATATGTTTTGAATTTTGAAAAATGGATTCCATATTTGGAATCAGTGGGTCCAAATTATGTTAATATGCTACTTTTTATTTTTGGGCATTATGAATAGTAACTACGTTAAATTTTATTTACCATAGTTAAAGGTAAATCCGGTAATTAAGGGTAAATATAAGATTATAAAATTACCCTAACACCTGCCAAAATCCTATTGGATGACTAAAAGTCGACCCATATCACCTAAGGGTCCGATTAGATTCATTTAATGGACTTTTTCCATGAAAATAATTTAATTATTATTAAAACCAAAGAATGTGACAACATGTCACTTTCTTAAATCTTATAAGTATAATAATTTTAATTTAGTGATAAACTTAATGAAACTTCGAACATGAATAGTCTCCAGAAATATAATACAATTATCTACATTATAGGAATTTATTTAGAATTTTTAGGGATTATATAATTATCATTAATTATGACACAATAGTGATGTTGAAATTATTTTATTAATTAAAATATCAAATAAATGGTTTTAAAAATATTAAAATAAATATTATATGAACTATTTAATGTGCTACACTAATTTTCTAGATACATATGACATTTTATGAATATATTAAAGCTTTTAGTTCGAACATATCTTCTGTATAAATTTTATTTAAATTCAAATAAATGAATATTGTCAAAATTGACACTATTGTTATTTTATAAAAATAACATATTATAAAATTGTTTAAAAATCACAAAAATATTTAAAAATTATAAATTAAAATTTATATGGTCGAAAATTTCATAAAGTGTCAAATTATGGAAAATTCACAACACATATGTAATTATTTATAATAATTTAAAATTTAGAATATTATTACCACAAATAAAATTAAATTGATAAATAAGGATAAATCAAATTGATAATGTTTAAAATAAATTCCTAACATGTCTAAATTTTATTGGTTGATGATATTACAACCCTATATCATCTAATCTTTGGATATGAGTCATTTTGGAAATTTTTAGGTGGGGTTGGGATTTAATATAAACTAATATTTATTATATTTCCAAAGGTGCCCCTCTCCTCCCTTATAAAAGGGCATCTCCTCCCTCTCCTCCTCACACCAATTTGAGCCTTCAATCTCAGCCAAACCCTGCCCATTTCACTTCCCCACTTCCCTAGAAACATCTTAGAGGTCCTGGTCTTCTTCAAAGACCAATTTTAGTGCCCTAAAAGGAGGTCTCAAAGAGGCGCTTCAAAGAAGAGGTAATGTTTGTTACCGATTCTTTCAACTCTATTTCGTATTCTACTTCTTCTTCTTTAGTTGTTTCATTATGAAGTAATAACATAAGTATCACTCATATACTAATATGTTATTATAATTATGAAACAACCCTATTTCACCATCTATCCATCCTACGGAAAATGAAATCACCGCGCGTGCGTACGTACGGAATACCGTCTCCACGTCGTGGTGTAATCTATTTTCCATCACCACCTTACTTGTATGGGTATAATAGTGAAAATAAATAACTATATATGATTATTGTAAAGTTTTATTGATTCTGAAATAGTATACATACACTCCAATACAATTCCACGATCATGGGAACGATATCATCGCTCGTGCGTACGTACGGAATACCGTCTGCACGATGTGATGCGATTCGTTCTACATGATATTCATTACATAATGATTATATAAATGAATTTAATGAATAAATATGATATACAGTACACTAATAACATTCTCTAAATGAGGTATCTATAACCTAAAGAGAAGAATAAGAATTTATTCGACAAAAAACACATAAGAACAAAAAGTAATAAACACCCGAATAACAAGTAGCAATGAAATATTACTAATAAGAAGCTAAGAATATGACCATATATGATATCATAACAATTATTATGATTCTGAAATAAGTCAATGACATTATTTAAATCATTATAAAGGAGTTTCAGACACTTACGAAGCAAATCGGACCTAAGGTAAGGGAAAATATCACAATCTCATTTTTATCTGAGATTGTTTATACTTTGGTATTTACTGGGGTGTATTTTATCATCCACATCCATGTTCCCTAAATATGTAATATTGTTTACATCCACCTACAATTGTTTAAATCCAATTTTACTCTTCTGTGAGTTTTTAGTAAAGGATATGAAAGGAATCTTTTGTCGTTTTTCGTATGAGGTACTTTTTGACTTTTCCGACAAAAGTACGAGAAGAATGTTTTTTTAACTTATACGGCGTGAATGGATTTTCAAAACATTATTTCCAAGAAGCTTCGTTTACAAGTTTTCATGTTTATTTTTAATCAACTTATTTTAGTTTAAAATTGTATGACATGTTAAGAAAGAAAAAATGTTTTTGAAGTAGAAAGGATATTTTTCTCAAGAATAGAGTTCAAGTGTTTTATCAAAATTATTTTCCATCTAAGATAATATAGGGTTATATTTCTATCCCTATTATTACATTGATTTGATTATGTTGTGATGGAATTATTTTTATGAATTCATTTATCTTATATGAATTTTTTTATGATGTCACGATGTTTAAGAATCCCATTTTTATTACATGGGTTATGCAAGGATGTATGATTTATGATTTTGTGGCACACATAAGAATGGCATCATTATGAGATGGGTGGGACCTATATCTCCCTCCAATGCATTGGGTAAATATTTTATATCTAATGATATAGACATGGCTAGAATGGTAGGTTAAACCGGTTCAGTGAAACAGGACTGAAACGAGGAGTGAACTCGGTTCAGAAATGGACTTTGTCCACTAAGATAGTCTTGGAAATGAGTCTTGACTACTAAGAACTGATTTTCTATGATTATGTGTGTATGCCACAAAGTTCCATGTTTTAAGTTATGAATATTGTGATTACATTTCACTACCATGATTTATCCCATGTCATGAAATTATGATCTCTTTTTCAGGGTAAGATTTCCAAAAATGTTATGTTCATATGAATTTGATGTGATTGATATTTCTTTTGTTTACCCTTACTGAGCATTTGAGCTCACCCTTTTGTATGTTTTCTTTCACCAGGTCAGGAAGAAGGGTATTAAGTAAGATATGCCAAAAGGGACTATAGATATGATGAAATAAATGGGAGACAGTGTAGATGCTTTATGAACTAGTTGTTTATGTTTCCCAATTTCTAAAGACACTATACCTATACGGTCCTTTCATGGTTTTGTTATATGTTGTAATAAATGTACTTCAATTTTTAAGTACTAACAATGTATGTAAAGTATGGGTCATTATAATACACAAGTAGTAGTAGTGAATATGAAATATCTCACAAAAATGGAAGTGAGATGAAGAAACTCTTACCTTAAGTCCAAAGGTGTTCCTCACTTGATCTTAATGACCTAAATAATAAAATTTAGGTTCATAAACTAATAATTACAGAACCACCTATACAATTAATTGATTTATTATAACCTTATTAGGTTTATTAATGGCCTTTTTATGGGTTAAGAGGTTCAATTTCATTATTTGGGAGTGTTTTCTTCCTTGGTTTTCATGATCGGTTTACTTATATTCATGTACGGATAAACATGTAGAATGAAAATCATTGTACAGAATATAAGTTGTATGTTATTAGTGAACATGAATAAGTTTACATGGGTTTAAATTTCATTCGGTTACTTTTAGTGAAGATGAATCATTATATAAATTATTTAATGATAACTGTTTGGGTAAATTAGCGGTTTTTGAGCACAATGAACTCATTTTGCTTTATAAATCAAAACCATGTGTAAAAAAATATTCCAGAACCATATATGAGAAATAATAAATATATTATAGTCTGTTTCAACCATAATAATAGTTTCATGACCATAATTTAAGATATTAATAGAAATTCAAAACCCATCATCCTTGAATGTCGTAAATTAGCACATCTCAGATGTTGTTTTTTTACTACTAGTATAAAAGAAGGGTAAAGGAGAGATGATAATAAATTATTCCATTATCATAACAACATTAAAGTACATGTAAGGTAATGGATTTTTTATAACATTTGGATAAGGATAGGTGAGGATAGAAAATAAAAAAAAGAACTTGAAAAGAAAGTAAAAGAATTGAAAAGAGGAATTTACCTCTTGAATTAATCTTTCTTAAGAGCCTCTTTAGGAGAGAGGATTTGGTCTTTTTATTAGACCAAGGGATGCTGGATGTGGGGGAGGAGCTTAGGTATAGATTTGGGCATAATTTGTTCAAGTTTCAAGGATTGAAATGAGTGAATAGAAGGAGTGAGGGTGGTTTTATAGTGGAGGAGAGGAGTAATTTTTGAATATCTTAATCATTATTTTATTATTTTACTCAAGACCAGCAATAGTATTGATTCTTGTGACCAAGAATAGTAATATGTGCATGTGATTTTGAACCATTTGGTCTTACATTATCCTTACATCACCTATTACTCAATAAATCATGTATTTAATATTTATCGTAAATTATTGTATTTTACTATTCACCTAAAACTGAAGTATTTTAGAAAAATCCAAAATATTTATCATAACCATTTTTCAACATATATAATCCAAAAAATCAGTCCATTTTATAAAAATAATTTTATAAACATGTGAAATTTAATTTTTTAAATAAAATCATTATTTAATTAAAAAATACAGATTTTAAATTTAAAACTAATTTTGTAATACTTTCAAAAATTAACTATGGTCTCATAAAATTATCCATAAATCATTGGAAAAAAATATTTATTTAGGAACATATTTTATAAAAATGAATTTTAAATCCATTTATTAATTTAAAATTGTAATTAGATATTTATCACTCACAAAAATACCAATACTTAATCAATAATATATAAAATGTTCAATTTCATTTATAATGTGCCTAAATTTTATTTATACATCCATGGGTGATGTTACTATTCATAAAGGTATATTATTATCCATAAGGGTATATTAATATTCATAAGCATAGGTTACTATTCACCAAAAATTAAGTTTTTTCTATCAAACTCTAAAAAACTTACTGATCGCAATGGTGTATATCCATATTTTAAAATTCAAAACAGAGAAGCGACAAAATTATGTTCATTTGATAGGTTATAACAAAGTGGTATTTCACACTGAATCAGTGTTTTGATCATATAATCTATCTAATGAATTAAAAATATTTAAGAAGAACATTCCATAAAATCTTGGGGTGTCATATTAATAGTAAATATATTCATTACATAATTTATTATTTATAAAAATAATTGTAATAGTCCATATATTTATTGTTATTTAAAATATTTAATTAAATAATCTATTGATCAAATACATATATTCATATTAAAATATTATTTTATGCAAAATAATAGTGTAAAACAGTATTTGTTTTTTAGAAAATTAATTAATTAATTTGAAATCAATAAATTATAAATATTTATAAGTATTATTATTAATTAAAATAATTAATTTTAAATTATTTAAAATTATTAAACAAATAACTGGGGTGTTACATTATCCCTCCTCAATAGAATTGTGTCCTCGCAATTCAAAATTGTACTCTGAAAGTTAAAGGTTGATGCTTAAAAATTCCCTTGTGGGAAACCCACAATAGAAATAGGGTTAATAAAAAATCCTCTTAAAAAGAGGTTAAGGGAAATGAGGTGGTCACCACAAAAATTATTCTTTCAAATGGGGTGATATTAGTTAGAAGTAAAAACCTGGATATGAAAGAAAAATAAAACTATGAAGTTCTGATGAAAAGTGATAGAGAACATGTTCAGATGAATGTTGATTACTACAAAACTATAAACTACTATGAAAAATTCATTGATATTATCAAAGATTATGATAATAGGAAAAAAATTATTTAACATTATTTTCCTTGAGTTGATGAATTATTCCACACTGTAAGAGTATAAATATATGTTTTTATTTCACAAACACAATCTTATCCTTTGATTTCACCTTGAACTATCTAGACTTCATCTCATAGCACAGGTTGCGCCATGTGGTGTAGTAATACATTAACCTCTCAAATCTCACACAATGATCAACTTAAACCATTTATAAATGGTTAAACTTCCCATAATGATTCAACACTTTAGAAAGAAGGTATCTAAATTTCCAATATAAACCTTTCATTAGCCCTTAATCAACCTGAATTAGCCCTAAATTTTCACATTCCAAACATGTGAATATCTTCATCATGTATCCTTTTTAAATATGGTAATAACTCAAATTACCATAAAACTTTATTGGAAACATGTATTCATCCTTACACATGCTATTGGGTATATTCCTCATATCCAAAAATGTTGTAAACTCCATCAATGATAGCATAGACCACTTGTCGACAAGTCAATAATCATCTTTGAGGTAGTCGGTACTTATCCAAATCAATCATCATCAGGAATATATTTACGGTTGTCTTCCCCTAAACCATATTCTTTCCAAAGATATTAACTATAAAGACCTGTAAATTTTAAGGGAAATTTTTTATTAATTTTCTTTGGGATTTTACGGTTGTGCAGTTTCTGACGGCACCTAATTTCGAGGCCCGGTGTGCCCGGAATCAATTTCCGAAGATTAGCTCGAGTACGTTCAGTGAACGAACGAGGGGGTTTTCCTAACTTTTGAACCGGTACTCGGAATCGAAATCTGAGGGCACCGATGAAACCACAGCACCGGTAATTGCTTAGGAACACCTTATCTGAAGGTGCGTTTTCTCGGGTGGTGTTGTTAAAAAAAAGGTGAGGAATAAAAATATAATTGTTTTATTTTTATTTCTTTACTAAGCGGTTTAAGTGAAATTAAGTTATGTCACAACTTAATTTCTCTCTGCTTTGTGGATAAAATCCATGTGTGGGAGTTGGGGTGGGGCCCACATGATCCCCCACCTTTTAATTCTCTAACTCCCCATTAATCACCCTATCACTTTTAAATTGTGTAACACACTCGCACCTCCCCCGTTTTAATGTCAAGTCAACTCAAGCAGTTTTTATTCCACATTAAATACCCGCCAATAAAATGCCTAATTAATTTGATAACGCGCGTTAATTAATTTGGTGAATTCATTTTGAATTTCAAATTAATGATGGCTTGTGTGTGTGTAAATTAAATAAGACAACGTCTTATTTTATTGGTGGTGATTCGCTGTGTGGAGGAGAGAACCCTCAGAGATTTTCTTCTTCCTTCTTGAAGAATGTGAAGAACACCGAAGCTTCGACGAAGAACGTCGTCTCATCTTTTCACCTTCTTCCCGCTTTGAAGAAAGCGAGACACCGCATCTTTCACCGGGCGTGCACCGATGACGTACGGAGCCTCTTTCCGCGACGCCATTTTTCGCAACATTGTTTCTCCGCGACGACCCTCATACGACAACTTCTTCCAGGTAGGGGTTTGAGTTCAAATATTATGGTTTAATTATTGCGTTTTCTTGACGAGGGTTTTTATTCTTTTGGGGCCGCCTGTTATCGTTATAACGGGAGGAGGTCGGACCGCACGAACATGGTCGACCTTCCTCCCTCTTTGTTGTTGTTCTTGTTGTGGAACGAACAAAGGCAGTGCGGTGCAATGGCACCACGTGGGAACATGGAGAATCATGGCGAAGAAGCGTGGCGTTGTCGTGCCGTGCCGTTGAGGCCAAACGAACCCGCAGCCAGAGTCGGGCCACGGCGAAGGGGCGCGGCGCCGTCGCGCCGTGTCGGAGAACCAAGAAGACACCGCGGACGGAGCGGGGCTGATGCCTTTGGGGTGCGGCAGAGCAGGGAGCGGCGGCCGGAACCGCCTGCCGTCGGCGCCTCGGAGGAGCGGGACTGCGGGGTCCCGCGGCAGCGGCACTGGCCGGCCAGCTGGGCCGGCCGATCGGAGGAGCCGGGGGTCGTAACCCCCGGCTGGCAAGGGAGCGGCCCCCACGCAGGGGTCGTGGTTTCCAAATAGGGGGGCAGCACGCCCCCCCCCCCCCCCCCCCTTTCTATTTCCCGCTCGGCCATAATGGCCGAGCTGACTGGCCGCGCGGGCCACGCCCGTGTCAGGCCAACCGGCCACCCAGGCCGGACCGGCCGCATCGGTCCGGGCCGCCCAGGCTGGGCCGGGCCGCACCGGCCGGTCCAAGTCACGCCGCGCCCACCAGGCCGGGCCGCTCCCTATTGGGCCTGACCCGGACCTGGATCAGGTCGACTAGGTTCGGGCCGACCCAGGGGGGTTGGCCCGGGCCGGGCCGGGCCCAGACCCCCCATTTTGGACTATTTTCAGTCATTTTCCCATGTCTTGGGATACGGACCTCAGATATACGCATTGTCAGTTGCAATTTGATCCTTGGATCGAGACGGTCATTTCGGTATATTACACTCAAGGTTTCGGAGAACTTTGGGTACGGCCGGGTTGGTTCGAACACGAAACCAACCGGGCCCTCGGAGCAGTAACGCTTATAACTTGAGCTCCAGATGTCCGATTGACGTGTCGTCGACTTTGTTGGGTTACTCATAGTGAGACAGACCTTTTGGATTACTCCATTTGAGGTTTGGATGCAGTTGGAGTACGGTCGGGTTGGTTTTGACTTAAAAACTAACCGGGCCCTGGAACGAAAAAGCCAATAACTCTCAGACCGGGCGTCCGATTGACGCGTCGTCTATCGCGTTGTGTTCCTATTGACATGACGGAACTTTGTGATACATCAACGCTGGTCTACATGTCATTTGATGTATCGATCCCTTGGCTCGTGGAGCGGACCCTCCCGGAAACGAGCGTGCTGTGTGCGGAAACCCTAGAGCTGGCTGAGACTTGACGACTGTTGATCGATCGACTCGGAGTGTTTCGATAGCCCAGTGGGGAGCACTTGGTTGTAGTAGCAGACCCACCGCAGAGGAGCGCTTGGTTGTAGCGGCAGACCCACGGCGGAGGAGCGCTTGGTTGTAGCGGCATACCCATGGTGGGAAGCGCTTGGTTGTAGCAGTAGGCCCATAGTACTCGATAGGTGGAGTACTACAGTAGTCCAAGTTTAGTGGGAAGCGCTTGGTTGTAGCGGCAGGCCCACTGTACTCGATAGAGGAGGAGTTTCCCAGCAGTTATGGGTTCGACGGTGTAGACTTTTGTACTAGAATCCTTCGTGGGTTCGACGACGATGACAACCGTACGGGAATCCTTCGTGGGTTCGCCAGTGATGACTACTGTACTTTCATTCCTTATGAAACCCTAGAGCTGGCTGAGACTTGACGACTACTGCTTGATCGACTTGGAGTGTTTCGGATAGCCAGGTGGGGAGTGCTTGGTTGTAGCGGAAGACCCACGACGGAGGAGCGCTTGGTTGTAGCGGCAGACCCATGGTGGGAAGCGCTTGGTTGTAGCAGCAGGCCCACAGTACTCAACAGGGGGAGTACTTCAGCAGTCCAAAGTTAGTGGATAGCGCTTGGTTGTAGCGGAAGACCCATGGTGGGAAGCGCTTGGTTGTAGTAGCAGGCCCACAGTACTCGATAGGTGGAGTACTACAGTAGTCCAAGTTTAGTGGGAAGCGCTTGGTTGTAGCGGCAGGACCACTATACTCGATAGAGGAGGAGTTTCCCAGCAGCTATGGGTTCGACGGTGGACTTTCGTACTGGAATCCTTCATGGGTTCGATGACGACGACAACTGTATGGGAATCCTCCGTGGGTTTGGCAGTGATGAATATTGTACTTTCATTCCTTATGAAACCCTAGAGCTGGCTGAGACTTGACGATTGTTGATCGATCGACTCGGAGTGTTTCAGATAGCCCAGTGGGGAGTGTTTGGTTGTATCGGCAGACCCACGGCGGAGGAGCGCTTGGTTATAGCGGCAGACTCGCGGTACTCAATAGAAGGAGTACCTCTGTAGGCTATGAGGGGGAGCGCTTTGTTGTAGCGGCAGACCCATGGTGGGAAGCTCTTGGTTGTATAAGTAGGCCCACAGTACTCGACAGGGGGAGTAATTCAGCAGTCCAAGGTTAGTGGATAGCGCTTGGTTGTAGCGGCAGACCCACTGTACTCGACAGAGGAGGAGTTCTCCAGCAGTTGTGTTTCCGAAATCTTGAATAAATCCTGGTTTGAGCTGAGTCTTGACTTTCAATCATTATCTCCGATATGATTGACTTGCTTTCTTGTGTGGATTGGGTTGTACTATCCTGTGTGGACGTGATCGAACTTAGGCTCGGATGTTGGAGCTGAACTGGAATTGATGACTTAGGTATATGTATGGGAATGTACCTAAGTATTGTTGGATGTTACTTCGTGATTGTATCTTTCCTTTGTGGTTTATCCTTGTTGGATTTAGTGAGACCTTGAGGGTCTCTAGGTCCCTACTAAGTAGCGTATACTCACCCCTACACGGGCTATGCCCGCACTACGTTGTGTTGGATGCAGATGACAGACAGCACTGATCGTGGTTGAGGCTTGTGGAGCAAGTCGGTACCTGGAGGTGGACCACTGGGCAGGACGTACACGGAGCGGACGGTTGGACCCAAGGAGCTAAGGAGGCTATCTGTACCCACCCTTCAGGTGGGAATTCCAGTGGATGGCTCGACGTTGATGCTTTACTTTCTGTTGCTTTACTTTCTTTTAGTTGTACTTTACTTCATTTGGGTTTGTATTCTATCCCATTTACTTTTCCTCACTTACAGTTGTACCCAGTTTACTTAGTGTTTACTTCAGCTTGCTCACTCTGGTGTTTGTTTACTTTATAAAGGCAATGCCTTCCCTTTTTATCGGGATTTACGCCTTGGTGCTAGTCGCCAGCCCCTGGCCTATGGAAGGCGGGCTTGGGGTAGTCACGACACGGGTTCCGAGGACAGGTCGTGACATTAACTTTCTACCGAGTCACTTATCCTTGGTAAAAATCATCATACAACCTCAAATACTTAATGAACTAGTACTACAGTAAAATCATCATAAATTTTATAATTATTATAACCAGTACATTGCTGATAAAATATTCAAATGAAATAATTCTTGATGAGGCATATTAATCATTCCACTTCATCTGTGGTAGTATCATGACTTGCTCATTATCCAGTAAGATCATCTAGGGAATATTCATTTGATTCTTGGGACATTGATTTGCATAATGTCATATCTCCTTGCATTTGAATCATTGTATATTGGAAACCTTTTTCTTTCCCTTTCAATCAGGAAATTGGTTTCCTTTTTCTACAAACTTATATAAAACACTCATTCCTTTCAAGCTTTTACCAAGGTGATTCTTTCCACAGTTATCACATGTGGGAAAACCCTTCTTTCCCTTCTATCCTTTATCCATATTTTTTTCATCCATCCCATTATATTCTTAATTCCATTAAAATACATAGAACTCATATAATTATTTACATATATTGTTAATACATGATAATATTTACTCATATGATAAGGATACTTGGGAGACTATCTTTCATCGAAATGATGGCTTAAGACAATAAGAGATATGATCCTTCTTACTCTTTGCATCACATGCATTAGTGAAGTTCTCATTCCTTCTGCTATGCATCATTTATAATCAATTTCATATACTATATTAGCTCATAAAATTATGAGCTCTATATAAATCTAAACACGATATAGCACATAACATAAATCTATGCATCACAAATCCTAGAACCATATAATCTAGTTACTTTAAGGGAATAAATCCTTCATAATACTTGCAATAAAAATATAAATTATCCTAAGAATATCCCCTGGGAGTGTCAAACCAGGTGTGTAGTAAGGCTCGTTGTCATGTACCATGTTACCCTAGGTCAATCCCAAAACACCTTGTCAGAGTTGTTACTCCAAGGGACATATGTTCCAGAACCAAGTCCACTTGTAGTATCCAGACAGGTATTTATTTTCTAGGAAGATCCAAATAATCTATTCCTTACCAAAATTCTAGTATGTTCTTGTATGTGTATCTTCAAGTATCTCTTATTGTTTTGTTCCCTAGTCAATATTTTATTAATCAAGTTTCCAAGTTTTATACTAAACTTCCTTTGATACCAACTGTAATGCCCCAACCCCAGTTTTCTGGAGCCAGTGCATTATTTAATTACATTGGAATGCTTAAAAATTTTGTATCCCGAAGGACAAAGTATTTTAGTAGTTTTGGAAAACTAGATACATACATAGGTTCAACATTACAACTTGAAATGAAAAACAACATAAAAGTTCCATTGGAAACATCCACCACTCTAAGATTATCCCATAAAATCAAACATAATATACCTCTTCATGTCCTGGAAAAAATTACACATAAAAAGGGGTGAGCTTGGATGCTCAGTAAGGGTAAACAATACAATGGAATATATCATAAATATAAACATTAGACATGGTGAATAATTGAAAACACATGCCTTTAAAAATAAACTTGAACATAAAATGGAATGAATATGAGCTGAGTAAATATTACCATAATAAAACATAATCATGGGTATTCTATTAGCCGAATAACCACATGAACTATAAATTTCTAGCTTCATAATGAGGGAAATGAATATTACATACATTCTGAAACATACCGTCAAGGCCTCATGCCAAGACCATAAATAACCATTTTGTCAAGGCCACGTTCCAATACCATAGTTTGTCTCATGAGACCTACTGATGCATAGAGGGGCTATAGCGGGCCCCACCCATCACATAATAATTCCAATGAATTACTCTTATGAATGGTGATAAACATAAACAATATGTACATTCATATTGAAACTAACATATGAAATGTAAATACTTTCCCCAGTCATTAAACATAAACACTAACCATTCGGATTAATATAGTGAATGGTATCAAGATAGAACATCCAAATTCAAACTAATTATAAACCCTTCAACAAAATATTTTTCAGATGATATCATAGGAGATAAACTTTTATGAAATACAAGATCCATAAAATTATGTTGACATAAAGAAATATACTTTTAAATGAGACCATTGAAAAATTCTTGAGGAAATAATCCTTAAACATTCCAAAGTGTCTCATACCACCTTGAAACATTAAAATAATAATCCCTTATAATATCAGAAGAATAATTTGAATCTTGTTATGATATACTAATGGGCATTACATACACCACATTCAAGGAATAAGTGGTGAATAAGTCACATATCTCATAAAAATTAAAGTGAGGTGAGAAAAATCCATTTTACTTTGGAAAGAAGAGTTCTTTTGGAAAATCATTTGTATTTGTCATAAATCTGGTTTTAAACATTTATATCCCAGAAAATAAGAACTAATGTAATTGAAATTATATTTCATGCATAAATAAAGTCTTATTGAGGTGAAATCATTTAAAAAGAGTTTTTAAAAAACATTTTAGTGTGGTTTAAGGAAAATATTAAAAGATTTCAAAGAGGAAAGGAATATTTTCTTCCATAAAACCAAAAATTAACCAAAATATATTTTTTATGTTAAAATGTGTTATTTTATAAAGTTAAATATGGATTAAAACATATTATAGAGTGAAATTCAAAATAGGTAAGAATTTGAGAAGTTCTTTGAATCGGGCTTGCATTTCGGAACAATTTTTTTGAAAGATTATTTTAAAACATGTAACTCCCCATAAAATAAAGAAGGATTATAATTGGTACATATATATAGAATATTCACACAGAATTTATGATGAGTAAATAGGAATAAATATTAATTTCATTTAGGTGAGTAAATAATAAGAGCAACCCGAATGAAAATGGAGGTTCGGGTAGAAAACACTTAAAACTTTGTAATAAATTGAATCGTATGCCCCAAAATTAATAATCATAAAATGATGCATTAAATATAATGAAAATAAAAAGATTATTTATGTGAAACATTAATGGGCAGTATACATACACCATACATAAGTAGTAGTAGTGAATACAGAATATCTCACAAAAATAGAAGTGAGATGAAGAAACCGTTACGTTAAGTCCAAAGGTGTTCCTCACTTGATCTTAATGACCTGAATAATAAAATTTAGGTTCATAAATTAATAATTCCAGAACCTACTTTATAATTAATTGATTTATTATAACCTTATTAGGTTCATTTATGGACTTTTGGTGGGTTAAGAGATTCAATTTCATTGTTTGGGAGTGTTTTCTTCCTTGGTTTTCATGATCAGTTTACATATATTCATGTACGGATAAACATGTAGAATGAGAATAATTGTCCAGAATAGAAGTTTTATATTATTAGTGAACATAAATAAGTTTACATGGTTGTAAATTTCATTTGGTTACTTTTATTTAATATGAATCATTATATAAATTATTTAATGATAACTGTTTGGGTTAATTAGCAGTTTTTGAACACAATAAACTCATTTTGCTTTATAAATCAAAATTGTTTGTGCAAAAAGATTCCAGAACCATATATGAGTCATAATACATATATTATAGTCTGGTTCAACCATAATAATGGTTTCATGACCATAATTCAAGACGGTAATAGAAATTGAAAACCCATCGTCCTTGAATGTGGTAAATTAACACATCTCGGATGGTGTTTTTTAACTACTAGTGTAAAATAAGGGTAAAGGAGAGATGATAATAACTTGTTCCATCATCATAAAAACATTACAGTACATGTAAGATACTTGAGTTTTCATAACATTAGGATGAGGATAGGTGAGGATAGAAAATAAAACAAAGGAACTTGAAAAGAAAATAAAATAATTGAAAATAGGAATTTACCCCTTGAATTAATCTTCCTTGAGAGCCTCTTTAGGGGAGAGGATTTGGTATTTTTATGTGACCAAGGGCTGATAGATGTGGGGGAGGATCTTAGGGATAGATTTGGGCAGAATTTGGACGAGGCGCAAGGCTTGAGGTGAGTGAAGAGAAGAGGGAGTGAGGGGGTTATAGTGGAAAAGAGGAGCCATCCTCTTTGTTTCTTTTCAAAAGTGGATATGGTGGCAGTGGCAGCAGGACCGGTAGGAGGGGGTATTGGAGGAGGTAAGGATTTCTAGAGGAGAGGAGTAATTTTTGAATATCTTAATCATTATTTTATTATTTTTCTCAATAACAACAATAGTATTGATTCTTATGACCAAGAATAGTAATATGTGAATTTGAGTTCTAACCAAGTGGTATTACATCACCCTTACATCACCTATGACTCAATAAATCATGTATTTAATATTTATCATAAATTATTGTATTTTACTATTCACCTAAAATTGAAGTATTTTAGAAAAATCCGAAAAATTTATCATAACAATTTTTCAACATGTAGAATCCAAAAATAAAGTCCATTTTATAAAAAAAAATCTAAATATGTGAAATTTATTTTTTAAATAAAATCATTATTTAATTGAAAAATACAGATTTTAAATTTAAAAATGATTTTTTAATACTTTCAAAAATTAACTATGGTTTCATAAAGTTATCCCAAAATCATTGGACAAAAAAATATTTATTTAGGAATATATTTTATGAAAATTAATTTTAAAACCATTTATTAATTTAAAACTGTAATTAGATATTTATCACTCACAAAAATAACAATACTTAATCAATAATTTATAAAATGTTCTATTTCATTTATAGTGTGCCTCAATTTTATTTATACATCTATGGGTGAGGTTACTATTCATAAGAGTATATTACTATTCATAAGGGTACATTACTATTCATAAGGGTAGGTTACTATTCATAAGGGTAGATTACTATTCACCAAAAATTAAGTTTGTTCTATCAAACTCCAAAAAACTTACTGATCGTAATCATGTATATCGGTTTATCGAAATTCAAAACACATAAGCAACAAAATTATGGTCATTGGCTAGGTTATAACAATGTGATATTTCACAATGACTCGGTTTTTTGAGCATATAGATATCTAATGAATTGAAATTATTTAAGAAGAACATTCCATAAAATCTTGGGGTGTCATATTAATAGTGAATATATTCGTAACATAATTTAGTATTTATCAAAATAATTATAATAGTACATATATGTATTATTCCTTAAAATATTTAATTAAATAATCTATTGATCAAATACATATATTCATATTAAAATATTCTTTTATGAAAAATAATAGTGTAAAATATTATTTGTTTTTTAGAACATTAATTAATTAATTTGAAATATATAAATTATAATTATTTATAAGTATTATTATTAATTAAAACAATTAATTTTAAATTACTTAAAATTATTCAAAAAAATTATTGGGGTGTTACATTATCCCCCCTCAAAAAAATTGTGTCCTCGCAATTCGAAACTTCACTCCAAAAGTCAAAGGTTGATGCTTAAAAATTCCCTTGTGGGAAACCCACATCAGAAATATGGTTAATAAAATATCATCTTAAAAATAGGTTAAGGGAAATGAGGTGGTCACCACAAAAATTATTCTTTCAAATGGGGTGATATTAGTTGGAAGTAAAAACCTTTACATGGAAGAAAAATAAAACTATGAAGTTTAAATGAAAAGTGATAGAGAACATGTTCAGATGAAAGTTTATTACTACAAAACTATATACTACTATAAAATAATCATTAATATTATAAAATATTAATATAATAGGACAAAATTTTATTTAATACTATTTTCCTTGAGTTGAGGAATTATTCTACACTATAAAAATATAAATATACGTTTCTATTTGATACACATAATCTTATCCTTTGATTGCGCCTTGAACTATCTATAGTTCATCTCTTAGCATAGGTTGGACCTTGTGGTGTAGTAATACATTAACCTCTATAAGATCATACAATGATCAACTTAAACTATTCATAAATGGTTAAACTTTCCATAATGATTCAACACTTTAGAAGAAAGGTCGCTAAATTTCCAAGATGAACCTGTCATTAGCCCTTAATCAACATGAAGTAACCCTAAATTTTCACATTCCAAACATGTGAATATCTTCATCATGCGTCCTCTTGAAATATGGTAATAATTCAAATTACAATAAAACCTTATTGGAAACATGCACTCATCCTTACACATACTATTGGATATATTCCTTATATCCAAAAATATTGTAAACTCCATCAATGATAGCATATACCACTTGTTGAAAATTCAATAATTATCTTTGAGGTAGTCAATACTTATCCAAGTCAATCATCATCATGAATATATTTACAATTGTCTTCCCCTCAACCATATTCTTTCCCAAGATATTAACTTTCTATCGAGTCACTTATCCTTGTTACAAATCGTCATACAATCTCAAATACTTAATGAACTAGTAATGAAGTAAAATCCTCATATATTCTATAATTCTTATAACCAGTACATTGATAATAAAATATTCAAATGAAATGATTCTTGATGAGGAATATTAATGATTCCACTTCATTAGTGATAGTATGATGACTTTCTCATTATCCAGTAACATCATCTGGGGAATATTCCTTTGATGCTTGAGACATTGATTCGCATAGTGTCTCATCTCCTTGCATTTAAATCATTGTACATTGGAAACCTTTTTATTTCCCTTACAATCACAAAATTTGGGTCCTTTTTCTCCACACTTATAACAAACTCTCATTCCTTTCAATCATTTACCAGGTTGATTCTTTCCAAAATTATCACATGTGGTAACACCCTTCTTTCCCTTCTTCCCTTTATCTATATTTTTATCTTATATCCTCTTATTTTCTTAATTCCCTTCAAAGCCATAGGACTCAGAGAATTATTTACATATCTTTTTAACACGTGATACAATTTCCTCATATGATAATGATACTTTGGAGACTATCTTTTTTCGAAATTATGGCTTAAGACCATAAGAGATATTATCCTTCTTACTCTTTGAATCACGTGCATTGGTGAAGTTCTCATTCCTTCTACTAGGCACCATTTCTAATCAATTTCATATACTATATTAGCTCATAAAATTATGAATTCTATATAACTCTAAACACGGTATAACATATAAGATAATTTATGCATCACAAATCCTAGAACCATATACTCCGGTTTCTTTAGGGGCATAAATCCTTCATAATGGCTTGTAAAAAAATGTGAATTATCCAAAGAATATCCCCTGGGAGTATCAAACAAGGTGCACAGTAAGGCTTGTTGTCATGTAACATGTTACCCCAGGTCAAGCTTGAAACACTTTGTTGGAGTTGTTACTCATAGGGACATTTTTTCCAGAAACACGTTCACTTGTAGTATCCAGACATGGATTTATTTGCTAGGAAGATCCAAATAATATATTCCTTACCAAAATTCTAGGATGTTCTTGTATGTGTATCTTCAAGTCTATCTTAGGGTTTTGTTACCTAATCTACATTTTCTAAATCTGGTTTCTAAGTTTTCTACAAAACTTCCTTTGATACCAAATGTAACACCCCGACCCCAATTTCCTGGAGCCAGTACATTATTTCATTACATTGGAATGCTTACAATAAATTCATATCCCAAAGGACTAGTTAGTTTAGTAGTTTTGGAAAACCAGATACATACATCGGTTCAACATTACAACTTGAAATGAAAAACAACATTAAAGTTCCATTGGGAACATCCACCACTCTAAGATTATTATAGAAAGTCAAACCTAATATACCTCTTAATGTCCTTAGAAAAATGACACATAAAAAGGGGTGAGCACAAATGATCAGTAAGGGTAAAAAATACAGCAGAAGATATCATAAACATAAATATTAGGCATGGTAAATAATTGAAAATACATGCCTTTAAAAAAACTTGAACATAATATGGCAGGAATATGAGCTGAGTAAATATTGCAATAATAAAACATAATCATAGGTATTCTACTAGCTGAATAACAACATGAACTGTGAATTTATAGCTTTATAATGAGGTAAATTCATATGTCAGACATTCTGAAACATACCGTCAAGGTCTCGTGTCAAGACCATAAATAATCATTTTATCAAGGCCTCATGCCAAGACCATAGTTTGTCTCATGAGACCTACTGATGCATCGAGGTGATATAGAAGGCCCCACCGGTCACATAATAAGTCCAATTCATTCCTATTATGAATGTATATAAACATAAATAACATATACATTCATATTGAAACTAGCATATTAAATGTAAATAACTTTCCCTAGTTATTAAACATAAACACTAACCATTCAAAGTAATATGATGAATGCTATCAAGATAGAACATCCACATTCAAACTAATCAGAAACCCTAAAACAACATGTTTTTAGATTATATCATAGTATATAAACCTATATGAAATACAATATTCATCAAAGTATGTTGACATATATAAATATACTTTTAAATGAGACCATTGGAAATTTTTTGAGAAAATAATCCTTAAACATTCCAAAGTGTCCCATACCCCCTTGAAACATTCAAATAATAATCCCTTAGAATATCATGAGAATAAGAATAATCTTGATATGATATACCAAGGGGCATTACATAAACTACATACAGGGAATAAGTGGTGAACAAGGCATATATCTTATAAAAGTTAAAGTGAGGTGAGAAAATTCCATTTTACTTTGGAAAGAAGAGTTCTTTTCGAAAATCATTTGTATTTGTCATAAATATGGTTTTAAACATTTATATCCTAGAAAAGAAGATTTAAGGTCATTGAAATTATATTTGAGGCTTAAATAAATTCTTTTTGAGTTGAAATCATTTAAAAAGAGTTTTTAAAAAACATTTTAGTGCGGTTTAAGGAAAATATTAAAGGATTTTAAAGCGCAAAGGCATGATTGCTTCCATAAAATGAGAAATGGCCCAAAATATATTTTTCATGTTAAAATGTGTGATTTTATAAATATAAATATGTCTTAAAACATATTATAGATTGAAATTCAAAATAGGTAAGAATTCGAGAAGTTCCTTGAATCAGGCTTGCATTTCAAAACTTTTTTTTTGAAAGATTCTAATAAAACATTTAAATACACATAAAATAAAAAAGGATTCTAGTTGGTACACATATATAGAAAATTAACTCAGAATTTATGAGTATTACATAGGAATAAATATTAATTTCATTTAGGTGAGTATAGAATAAGAGCAACCCAAATGAAAATGGAGGTTCAAGTAGAAAATACTTAAAACTTTGTAATCAATTGAATTGTATACCCAAAAATTAATAATCATCAAATGATAAATTGAATATAATGAAAATAAATATATTCATAATATGAAACATCAATTGGTAGTATACATACACCATACAAAAGTAGTGGTAGTGAATATGTAATATCTCACAAAAATGTAAGTGAGATGAAGAAACCCTTACCTTAAGTCTGAAGGTGTTCCGCGCTTGATCTTAATGACCTGAATAATCAAATTTGGGTTCATAAATTAATAATTATAGAAACTTATCTAAAATTAAATGATTTATTATAACCTTATTAGGTTCATTCATGGAATTTTTATGGGTTAATAGATTCAATTACATTGTTTGGGAGCATTTTCTTCCTCAGTTTTCATGATCGGTTTACTTATATTCATGTACGGATAAACATGTAGAATGAGAATCGTTTTCTAGAATATAAGTTTTATTTTATTAGTGGAAATCAATAAGTTTACATGGTTTTAAATTTTAGTTGGTTACTTGGAGTGAATATGAATCTTTATATAAATTATTTAATGATAACCGTTTGGGTTAATTAGCGGTTTTTGAACACAACGAACTCATTTTTCTTTATAAATCAAAACCATGTGTCCAAAAAGATTCCAGAACCATATATGATACATAATAAATATATTATAGTCTGGTTCAAACATAATTATGGTTTCATGACCATAATTTAAGATAGTAATAGAAATTTAAAACCCATCGTCCTTGAATGTGGTGAATTAGCACATCCGGTGGTGTTTTTTTCTATTAGTATAAAAGAAGGGCAAAGGAGAGATGATAATAACTTATTTCATAATCATAACTAAATTACAGTAAATTTAAGGTACTGGATTTTTCATAAAATTTTGATGAGGATAGGTGAGGATAGAAAAGAAAACAAAGGAACTTGAAAATAAAGTAAAATAATTGAAAAGAGGAATTTACCTCTTGAATCAATCTTCCTTGAGAACCTCTTTAGGGTAAAGGATTTGGTCTTTTTATGAGAAAAAGAGCTGATGGACGTGGGGGAGGATCTTAGGGATATATTTGGTCCAAATTTGTGCTAGGCACAAGGATTGATATGAGTTAAGAGAAGAGGGAGTGAGGGGGGGGGGGTTATAGAGGAGAGGAGTAATTTTTGAATATCTTAATCATTATTTTTTTTATTTTTCTCAATAACACCAATAGTATTGATTCTTATGACCAAGAATAGTAATATGTGCATGTTAGTTCTGACCAAGTGGTATTACATCACCCTTACATTACCTATGACTCAATAAATTATGTATTTAGTATTTATCATAAATTATTGTATTTTACTATTCACCTAAAATTGAAGTATTTTAGAAAAATCCAAAAAAATTACCATAACCATTTTTGACGTGTAGAATCCAAAAAATGAATTCCATTTTATCAAAATAATTTTATAAATATGTAAAATTTAATTTTTAAATAAAATCATTATTTAATTGAAAAATACATATTTTAAATTTAAAACTGATTTTGTAATACTTTCAAAAATTAACTATGGTCTTATAAAATTATCCCAAAATTATTGGAAAAAAAAATATTTATTTAGGAACATCTTTTATGAAAAATAATTTTAAATTCATTTATTAATTTAAAAATGTAATTAGATATTTATCACTCACAAAAATACCAATACTTAATCAATAATTTATAAAATATTATATTTCATTTATAATGTGCCTAAATTTTATTTATACATCCATGGGTAAGGTAACTATTCATAAGGGTATATTACTATTTATAAGGGTACATTACTATTCCTAGGGCTAGGTTACTATTCACTAAAGATTAAGTTTTTTCTATCAAACTCCAAAAAACTTACTGATCGCAACTGTGTATATCTGTTTTTTGAAATTCAAAACACAGATGCAACAAAATTATGTTCATTAGCTAGGTTATAAAAAAGTGCTATTTCACACTGACTTGGTGTTTTGAGCATATAATCTATCTAATGAATTGAAATTATTTAATAAGAACATTCCATAAAATCTTGGGGTGTCATATTAATAGTGAATATATTCATAACATAATTTAGTATTTATCAAAATAATTATAATAGTCCGTATATGTATTTTTTTAAAGGTTGGGTTTGAAGCCTCATTTATTATTAAAGAAAATAAAATACCTCTTTAACTGGGTATTGGGAGACCCATTACATATCCTGAAGTCCCAGTGGGCATTTAGCCCATTACATGGCCTGTAGGCCCATTTTTTTGGCCCAAAGCCCATTCTGTGAAAAGTACTGCTACAGTACCCGCCGCTGCTACAGTGCCCTTCCACCGCTATAGTGCCCTACCACCGCTATAGTGTCTTTCGTTGCTACAGTGCCACCACTACTACAGTACGCTGCAGTACCTACGCCCAATGTGTTTTAAACCCCCATTTTTCATGTATAATTAAGAGGTGCTTACCACTAAGCCAAACCCCAACTACACTGTATGTGTATAATTATTTAAAATATTTAATTAAATAATATATTGATCAAATGAATATATTCATATTAAAATATTATTTTATGAAAAATAATAGTGTAAAATGGTATTTGTTTTTTTATAACATTAATTAATTAATTTTAAATCTATAAATTATAATTATTTATACATATTATTATTAATTAAAACAATTAATTTTAAATTACTTAGAATTATTTAAAAAATTGTTGGGGTGTTACACTTCCATATGCTATTGTCTCTAATAGAGATCCCTATTTCACTCCTCTCTTTTCAAGAGGACTCCAAGAGGCACTGGGATATCAGGTTTGTTTGAGTACACCATAACATCCACAAATGGATAGCTATATAGAGATAGATATAAAAATTCTTGAGGATATGATGTGTGCTTTCATCCTCAATGTTTTTGGATATTAGGATGACCATTTGGGACTGTTTGAGTTTTCTTATAAAAATGGTTACAATTCCATTATCAGAAAGGCTCATTTTGATGCCTTGTATGGCAGGTCGTGTAAACCTCTATTGTGTTGGTTAGAGATTGGTGAAACTTTCTTGGTTGGACCGATCATGGTACAAGATATTATAATAAAGATTCAATTGATTCATTGGATAATATCTATGGCACAATGCCGATATAAATCCTGTGTTGATCATCATCATAGACCAATGGAGTTTTCTATTGGAAAACAAGTGTTTTTTAGAGTTCCACCTCAGGTTGGGTCACCAACATCTTGAGAGGCAAGGGAATCTTATATTATTGAGTGGGGTCACCTTAGGTTGGGTCACCTCAGGTTGGATCCTTTTTATATTATTGAGTGGGTGGGGAAAGTGTATTTCCATTTATAACTTCCACCATAGTTTACTACGATCCAAAACATGTTTCATGTATCTCATCTTCGAATGTATATTTCTGACCCATCTCATGTTTTGAGCTGGAGCGATCTTGTTATTGAGCCTGATTTATTCGTGATTGAGCATCGAGTCAAGATAGTAAATTTTGGTATAAAGGTACTTCATGGGAGGATGATACCTTTTGTCTACATGATATGATATCATGGTTATGATTCTCATGAGACTTGGGAGTGTGAGGCACTGATGAGAGAGCAGTGGCCTCATCACTTTGATATGGAAATATCTTGATAGGATTTCTAGGGACATAAAGGTTTTATAGTTGGGAGGTTGTAACATCTCATTACTTTCTTTCAGGTACTCCTCAACCCTTATTTTGATAATTCTTTGGTTGGGGATTGTCTTGGTTTTTTTTGTTAAATTCTTAGAATTTTGGAATCCCAAGGGGTTATGAACAGTTAATTCATGGTTAGAGGAAACTGTATGGTTTGACCTGACAAATTGTGCACCCTTTGATGGTGCTTTGGAGGGGGTACATGGTTTGTCCAAACCATTCTGGCATACCATACAAACCATGCAACCTATAACAATGATGGTTTTCATGGTTGGTGCAAAGTTTGACAAACCGTTCACCCATCAAGTAGAAATTATGCACCCTAGATAGTAGGGGCGCATGGTTTTTCTAACCGTGTGGCCTTACCCAGCAAACCATGCACATGAGATTTAATTATTCCAAAAATTATTTTAAAAATTTTTGAGCCCTAGTTTAATATTCCTAACCACCCTTCTTGAGCCTAATATGATTTCCAGGGTTTTGAAGGCTCCCTAGAAGCAATTTGGATCCTCTAACCTCCTCCTTTGGAAAATCAAAGTGTCGGTGGAATATTTTATCCCTGCCCGATAAGTGGATCTTCACTCTAATAGTTTCTTTTGATCTATCCTTAATTCCTCCTTAGATTTTTATGGATCATCATGCATTGTATGGATCTAAACTCCATTTTATGTGATCTTAATTCTAGGTTGAGTACCTAGATCCTTCGTGTAACACCTGAGACTTTTATGAGAAATATTTTGTTTTTATGTTATATAAATCATCAAAGGAATATTTCACTACACACAACACTAGCTTGGCTTTCTTTACACGTAATCACGACCTTCCTCGATAGCTTGCGTGTATGCAATACCGAGTTTCACTAAACAACGATATGCTATTAAAATATTATTAAAACTAGCCGTTATGAATAGTAATACCCACTTTTTAAAATTTTATAAATTTTACCTTTCAAAATTGACTTCATTTTTGGATTCGGAATATCAAAATTATCCTAGGGTGAAATTTTGGTATTTTTCTAAAAACTTTCAATTTTTGATGAATAGTGAAAACACTGGGTTACTATTTAAAAACCGACTTTTTATTTAAATAATTATTTATTTTATTTAAATTTATTTTAGGTCAAAATTGATACATAATACCTATATAAGTCCAAATTAATTAATTGGAGTCATTTTATAATAATTTTAGATATATAAAAAATTTATTGAACTTTTCACCGTCTTTTACCCACCTCCTAGGAGAATTTGCAAATTTACATAAAACTTAATTTTACCGCTTCTGTGAGTGGAATTTTGAAAATACGAGAGACAAGGTTAATATCAATGACTAAAATGTGGTTCAATGAGATGAAAATAATTTTTGGTGAATAGTAACTTTTTACTTTTTTTACCACGGTTAAAAGTAAATAGGGTAATTAAGGGTAAAAATATTATTATTATTACCCTAACACATGTCCTAATTATATTGTATAAGTGTAATTCGACCAAAAACAACATTAGGAATAAAATATGACCATTTAGGCCCACTTGGATTAGATTAGGATATTTATTATTAATTTATTTAAAGAAGGGTTAAAATAGTTAAAATCAAAGTTTAATAACTAAATCATTTTTAATATAGAGTTATACATAAGATAAATTCGAATATAAATATTAATTAGAAATCTAAAAATATTTCCTACATAATTATATTTTATTTGTAATTTTTAGACATTAAATAATTTAATTTATTCATGTTCTTCTTCAAAGACCAATTTTAGTGCCCTAAGAGGAGGTCTCAAAGAGGCGCATCAAAAGTTTATAATTCTTCTCCGATTGAAGTTTGTGGGAAAGTGATTCCTGTAAATCTTGTGGTCCTTACCATAGTGTATTTTGATGTGATTCTTGGCATGGATTGGATTTCTTTATATGGAGCTCATATCAATTTCCAAAGAAGGGAAGTCACATTTCATATTCCAGATCAAACTATGATCGTCTATCGATACAAGGATGAACATAACCTTCCAGTGGAAATTTCTTCCATCTTATGGGTCTTGATTCCACTAAATGAAGGTTATTTATCTCAAATGGTTGGTGAGAAACTCACGATTAAGAATATGCCCATTGTACGATAGTTTGATGATGCCTTTCCAGAGGAATTGTCGGGTCTTCCACCAAATCGTGAAGTCGAGTTTTCAATAGAACTCGTACCGGGTGCTTTGCCTATTTCAAAGACACCTTATAGAATGGCCCCAATTGAGTTGCAGGAATTGAAGAAGCAACTCCAAGAGAATATTGATAAGGAAATCATACACCCTAGTGCATCACCTTGGAAAGCACCTATTCTGTTTGTTAATAAGAAAGATGGATCAATGAGAATCTGCATTGATTATCGAGAACTTAACAAGATCACTATCAAGAACACATATCCTCTCCCACGCATTGATGACTTATTTGACCAACTACGCGGATCTCAATACTTTTCCAAGATTGATCTTCGTTCAGGGTATCATCAATTAAGGGTCAAAAGGGATGATATACCAAAGACGGATTTCCGTACAAGGTATGGACACTATAAATTTATAGTGACACCATTTGGTCTTACTAATGCCCCTGATATTTTCATGGATCTGATGAATAGAGTCTTTAGAGACTATCTTGATCAGTTTGTGGTAGTCTTTATAGACAATATTCTTGTCTATTCAAAGATCAAGGAAGAACATGAAGATCACTTGAGAATTATATTGAAGACCCTGAGAAAGGAGAATCTTTATGTCAAATTTACCAAGTGTGAATTTTGGCTTCAAAAAGTTGCATTTTGGGGTCACATATTCTCAAAAGAGGGGATATCTGTGGATCCAGCAAAAATAAAGGTTATCGAAAGATGGTTGAGACCAACAATAGTAACTGAGATCTGAAGTTTTCTTGGTTTGACTGGATATTATCAATGTTTTGTGAAAGATTTTTCACGATTATCTAATCCACTCACCAGGTTGACTCGAAAAGGAGTTAAGTTCGTATGGATGGAGGAATGTGAAGAGAATTTCAAGGAGTTGAAAAGAAGGTTATCCAGTGCACCTGTGCTCACACTGCTTTGTAGTGAAGAAAGTTTTTTGATCTACAGTGATGTATCCAAGAAGGGGTTGGGGTGTGTTCTTATGCAAAATGATATGGTGATAGCTTATGCCTCACGATAGTTGAAAATCCATGAGCAAAATTACCCAACTCATGATTTTGAGTTAGTTGCGGTAATCTTTGCATTAAATATTTGGAGGAATTATCTTTATGGATAAAGGTGTGATATTTATACTGATCATAAAAGTTTAAAGTATATTTTCACACAAAAGGATCTGAATATGCGCCAAATAAGATGGTTGGAGCTGATTAAGGATTACGATTTCTCAATTAATTACCACCCTGGGAAAGAAAACAAGGTGGCAGATGCATTAAGTTGACAAGACCATGCCAGTTTATCCATGATGAGGATCACAAAAGATCCAATATTTATGGATTTACAAAGGATGGATCTTGTAATTATAATGGAAGGGGAAAATCGTATCTTTCTCAAATGAATGTTCAACAATCTATACATGTGAAGATTAAAGAGGCACAGAAAGAAGATGTAGAGTTACAAAAGAAGGTGATAAATGTTCCTGAATTCAACCTTGATTGTGATGGGATAATAAAGTTCAGGAATCGGGTTTGTGTTCCTCCCATCCCAGAATTAAAGAAGGAGCTGATGGATGAGGCTCATAGTTCTTCATTCTCTATTCATCCTGGAAGCACGAAGATGTATAGGGACCTGAAAGAGTACTTCTGGTGGGATGGCATGAAAATAGATGTTGCTGAATATGTCTCTCGATGCTTGGTTTGTCAGAAAGTTAAAGCTGAGAGACAAAAGTCTAAGGGGATGTTACAACCATTAACCATACCATAATGGAAATGGGAAAACATCACTATGGATTTTGTCACCGGACTTCCTAAAACTTCCAAAGGCAATAATGTTATCTGGGTCATAGTTGATCATCTTACAAAGTCGGCACACTTCATTTCTATTAGAGAAGATTTCTCTCTGGATCAGCTTTCTAGGATATATGTGAAGGAAGTGGTAAGATTGCATGGAGTACCACTTTCTATTATATCTGATCGGCATCCGAGGTTTACATCAAAGTTTTGGAGAAGTCTTCAGCATACTCTGGATACAGAGTTGAGTTTCAGCATTACTTATCATCCTCAGACAGATGGTCAGTCTAAGAGGACAATTCAAACTCTAGAAGATATGTTAAGATCTTGCTCTATGGATTTCAAAGGTGGTTGGGATCAACACCTGCCTTTGGTGGAATTTTCTTATAATAATAGCTTTCACTCCAGTATTCAGATGGCTCCTTATGAATCTCTCTATGGAAAGAAATGCAGGACTCCAACTTGCTGGGATGAAGTTGGTGAAAGAAAGCTATTAGGACCTAATCTTGTTGATGAGATAGCAGAAAATGTCAGATCTATTCAACAACACATAAGAGCAGCTCAGAGTCGAAAAAAAAGTTATGCCGATAACCGAAGAAAAGACCTAGATTTTGAAGTGGGTGATAAAGTGTTCTTACAAATATCTCTCTGGAAGAGGGTCATGAGATTTGGAAAGAAGGGAAAGTTGATCCCTAGATATATCAGTCCTTTTGAAATTCTGGATCATGTTGGGAAGGTAGCTTACCGATTGGCGCTTCCACCGAATCTCTCTCAAGTTCACATTGTGTTCCATGTATCTCTCCTGATAAAGTACATATCGGATCCTTCACATGTACTCAGCTCAGAAGTTGTACTGCTGGAACAAGATCTTTCTTTTGAAGAACAGCCGATAGAGATTCTAGATCGTAGCGAAAAAGTCCTACGGAACAAGACCACTCTCTTGGTGAAAGTTTTATGGAGGAACCACTAATTAGAAGAAGCTACATGAGAGCTTGAGGATATGATGAGGGAGAGGTATCCTCATCTGTTTGTTACAAAGTGACGAATTTCGAGGGCGAAATTCATTTTAAGGGGGGGTAGAATGTAACACCCGAGACTTTTATGAGAAATATTTTCTTTTTATGTTATATAAATCATCAAAGGAATCTTTCACGACACACAACACTATCTTGGCTTTCTTTACACGCAATCGCGACCTTCCTCGATAGCTTGCATTGTACGCAATACCGAGTTTCACTAAACAACGATATGCTATTAAAATATTATTAAAACTAGCCGTTATGAATAGTAATACCCACTTTTTGAAATTTTATAAATTTTATCTTTCAAAATGGACTTCATTTTTGAATTTGGAATATCTAAATTAGCCTAGGGTGAAATTTTGGTATTTTTCTGAAAAATTTCAATTTTTGATGAATAGTGAAAACACTAGGTTACTATTTAAAAACCGAATTTTTATTTAAATAATTATTTATTTTATTTAAATTTATTTTAGGTCAAAATTGATACATAATACCTATATAAGTTCAAAGTAATTCATTGGAGTCATTTTATAATAATTTTAGATATATAAAAATTTTATTGAACTTTTCACCGTCTTTTACCCACCTCCTAGGAGAATTTGCAAATTTACATAAAACTTAATTTTACCGCTTCTGTGAGTGGAATTTTGAAAATCCGAGAGACACGGTTAATATCAAGGACTAAAATATGGTTCAATGAGATGAAAATAATTTTTGGTGAATAGTAACTTTTTGCTTTTTTTACCACGGTTAAAAGTAAATAGGGTAATTAAGGGTAAAAATATTATTATTATTACCCTAACACATGTCCTAATTCTATTGGATAAGTGTAATTCGACCAAAAACAACATTAGGAATAAAATATGACCATTTAGGCCCACTTGGATTAGATTAGGACATTTATTATTAATTTATTTAAAGAAGGGTTAAAATAGTTAAAATCAAAGTTTAATAACTAAATCATTTTTAATATAGAGTTATAAATAAGATAAATTCTACTATAAATATTTATTAGAAAGATAAAAAGATTTAATACATAATTATATTTTATTTGTAATTTTTAGACATTAAATAATTTAATTTATTTATGACACAAAGATGATGCAGTAATTATCTTATTAATGAAATATTGACATAATTGATGTTATAAATACCGAAATAAATGTAATTTGAGACTTTTTATGAATTACACTAATTTTATAGAATAATATTACATTTTATTATTGATTTAATTATCTTTTTTTGAACTAATATTTCTGTTATGATTTTTACAAAAATCAATTACCAAATAGTGTCAAAATTGACATAAAATACTTTTTAAAACAAATATTATATTATTAATTGTTATTTTATTCATAAAAATACAAGGTTAGGCCAAATGACTTAGATAAGTTTACATATATTAATAATAAACAACTTGGGGTTCTTTTGGCTTGTTATAGTAAGTTTATTAACCTTATAGTGTAAGAAAACAAGAAGACACGGTAAAAGTTAAATTATCTAACTTAAAGTTAAATCTAAATGATAAGGTTAAAATAGATACCTAAACTTGTCTAACTTCTATTGGATGAGAGTATTTCGACCCATCCCCACCTTATATCCTAAATAAATCAATTTGGAGCTATTAAAAACCGAATATGACTTTATAATAAAATAATATTTTTAGTTTTTCCTAAGGTGCCCCTCTCCTCCCTTATAAAAGGGCACCTCCTCCCTCTCTTCCTCACACCACTTTGAGACTTCAAGCTCGGCCAAAACCTGCCAAATTCTCTTCTCCGCTTCCATAGAAACATCCTAGAGGTCCTTTTCTTCTTCAAAGACCAATTTTAGTGCCCTAAGAGGAGGTCTCAAAGAGGCGCTTCAAAGAAGAGGTAATGTCCGTTACCGATTCTTTCAACTTTATTTCTTCTTACACTTATTCTTATTTACTTATTTCATTATGAAGTAATAACATCAGTATCACTCATATACTGATATGTTATTATAAGTATGAAACAACCCTATTTCACCATATATCCGTCCTACGGAAAACGAAATCATCGCGCGTGCGTACGTACGAAATATCGTCTTCACACCGTGGTGTAATCTATTTTCCACCACCACCTTACTTGGATGGGTATAATGGTGTAAATAATAACTATATATGATTATTGTAAATTTATATTGTTTCTTAAATAGTATACGTACACTCCAATACAATTCCATGATCATGGTAACGATATCGTCGCTCGTGCGTACGTACGGAATACGGTCTCCACGATGTGATGTGACTCATTCTACATGATATTCATTGCATAATAATTATATAAATGAATTTAATGAATGAATGTGATATATATTACACTAATATCATTCTGTAAATGAAGTATCTATAACCTAAAAATAATAATAATAATTTATTCGACAAAACACGCATAAGAACAAAAAGCAATAAACACCCAAATAATAAGTAACAATGAAATATTACTAATAAGAAGCTAAGAATATGAACATATATGATATAATAAAAATAATTATTATTCTTGAATAAGTCAATGACATTATTTAAATCATTATACAGGAGGTTCGGACACTTACGAAGCAAATCGGACCTAAGGTAAGGGAAAATCTCACAATCTCATTTTTATCCGAGATTGTTTATACTTCAGAATTTACTGGGGAATATTTATCATCCACATCCATGTTTCCTCAATATGTAATGTTATTTACATCCACCTAAAATTGTTTAAATCCAATTTTACCCTACGGTGATTTTTTAGTAAAAGATATGAAAGGAATCTTTTTTCGTTTTTCGTATGAGGTACTTTTTGACTTTTCCGGCCAAAGTACGGGAAAAATGTTTTTTTTAAATTATACGGCATGAATGGATTTTTAGAACATTATTTCCATGAATCTTCCTTTACAAGTTTTCAAGTTTATTTTTAATCAACTTATTTTTGTTCAAAATTATATGACATGTTAAGAAAGGGAAAAAAATTTGAAGTAGAAAGGATATTTTCCTCAAGAATGGAGTTCAAGTGTTTTATCAAAATTATTTTCCATCTAAGATAATATAGGGTTATGTTTATCTCCCTATTTTTACATTGATTTGATTATGTTATGATGGAATTAATTTTATGATGCCCTTTTATCTTATATGGATTATATTATGATGGCATGATGTTTAAGAATCCCATTTTTATTACATGGGTTATGCTATGATGTATGATTTATGATTTTGTGGCACACATAAGAATGGTATCATTATGAGATGGGTGGGACCTATATCTCCCTACAATTAATTGGGTAAAGATTTATATCTCATGAGATAGACATGTCTAGAACGGCAGGTTAAACTGGTTCAGTGAAACAGGACTGAAAAGAGGAGTGAACTCGGTTCAGAAATGGACTTTGTCTGCTAAGATAGTCTTGGTAATGAGTCTTGACTAATAAGAAATGATTCTCTATGATTATGTGTGTATGCCACAAAGTTTTATGTTTTAAGTTATGATTATTGGGATTACATTTCACTACTATGATTTATCCCATGTTATGAAATTATGATCTCTTTTGCAGGTTAAGATTTCCAAAATGATATGTTCTTATGAATATGATGTGATTGATATTTCTTTTGTTTACCCTTGCTGAGCATTTGAGCTCACCCTTTTGTATGTTTTCTTTCCCCAGGTCAGGAAGAAGGTTATTAAGTAAGATATTCTAAAAAGGGACTCTAAATATGATGAAATAAATGGGAGACAATGTAGATGCTTTAAGAACCAGTTGTTTATGTTTCCCAATTTCTAAAGACACTATACCTATACGGTCCTTTCCTGGTTTTGTTATATGTTGTAATAATTATGCTTCAATTTTGAAGTAATAACCATGTATGTAAAGTATGGGTCATTATACTTCATGCCTTTGTCTTTGTTGTTGAGTCCTGTTGTAGGAGTCAATTTCTAGATATTTGATTTAAAGGTAGGTGGTTCCATAATTCTTTTCCCTATAATTGAAACCTTTAATTGATAGATTAAATTGAAATTATTTTTTAATTGATTTGAAACATGTATTTGAAATGAATTTATCTTGGTATCGAAAGGGGCATGATATTTTTGAAAAACCCCAATTCTGATTCCAATGGAATTGTAGGGTGGATTTAAGAAAAATGATAGTTTGATTTGGATTTTTTTTTTGATGAAATGATCTGATGATTGATCTTGAGAAAATGTATTAAATTGAAAATTTATTTTAAATGGTATGAAATTATTAATTCCTATGATTTAGTTTTGAAATGTAAAATGAATGTATTAAACTAAAATTGGGAAATTTCATTTTAAAATGTTTTAAAATTGTTGATTTCCAATTTGATTTATTGAATGTTAAAGCACATGTTAGCCTAGGTAGTTAGTGGTAACTGGGAAAAGAACACTATGAACTTGACTCTCTAATAATGGATTGATGATGAAAACTATTACTAAAAAAACTATGGAATGACTACCTATTATGGGTTACCCTATTGGGGTGTAGACTAACCATTATGGGTTCCCCTATTGGGGTGTATTTTTATGTGCATACATGACTAGATATGTGATCACTATGAGATGTGTGAGGATCCTATTACCTGATAAAATTACTTATCATGGGGATTTTGTACATGGTGTTGTGATTTTGTATGAGTTGTTTTATTTTATATACATTTCATTTATTATTGAACTATTTTATTCATGAAAAATGATTTATATAAATTATTTTATATAAAATATTCATTTAATCCTGTTTGAAAGTTTTTTTGAGATATCTTCCATCTATTTTAATGAAAGAATGTTTTGGTTTAAAATATGAAAAATGAAATGTCGTGCCTTGTTTGATTTAAATTGATATAATTAATGGTAAGTTGTTGTGGTATTGATTATGGAACACTTTGTGAGACCCTACTGGCCCTTATATATCACACACTACCTTTGAATTTGGTAATTTGTAGATTTTCTTATGCCAGGTTTGAGAAAAGGGAAAGTAACTTTTAGAGGAGGAAAATATTATTGATCCTTTGGGCTTGGAGTGATGGAAGTGACCAGTGGAGATGTTATCCACTTGTTTCATGGGATGTTTTATTTTTATCTTTCCATATTTTGAGTACTTGATGATGTACTGCTTTTGGTTTTGTTATACTTGTTTTATTTCTATTACTTTCTCCTTTTGGAGTGTTGAGCATACTGACTTGTACTTTTTTTCTTCTTCTATTTTGTGGGAAATTTGTTCCCTCTTGATCTTGTAATGTTTCCAGTTTCTAGTCAGCAACCCATGGGGATTGGGAATACCCTTTGTGCCATATTAGTGTTTTCTTGGGTATTAGGGTACCGGGGTATCTAGTCTGGTTCATGACATCCCCTTTTCTGGAAAACCCATTCTTCTACCTTTTCTTCCTCCACTTATTTATATACTCATACTTTTATTTATTCATATATAACCCCTCATTCAATTTTTTCACTTGTACCTCTATTACTATCATCACCATATCATAAAGTAGTTGGGGTGGAGACACAGGATCCCCATTTTCTCAACATTTCGTATCCCTCCCTCAACCCCATAAGAACTTGTTTATATAAAGTGAGTTATCATGTGAGATAATCATTCATGTCCACTCCTTCATCTCCCTTGACATTAATGGTGAGTTTGAGAATCCAATCCACATTCTCCAAGAATGCAATGTCTCAAGTTTCTCAAGGATGTTGTCATTTTTATAGATATCCACCTTCGATGGTTCGGTGAAATTCACCCCATCAACTTCTTCCTACCTCGAATTGGATTCATGTTTTGATGCTCCTTTATTAACAAAATCTATTTTATCATCATTGTTTATTTTCTTAAAGGATTGGGATAACTCTATGGATTTCATTTAAGGAAAAAATAAAAGTTGGGCTCTAGACTTAAAAATTAGATGTACTGGAATAATGAATTACGATCCATTAAACTAATGAGGTGAAGGAATGAGTGTCTTTAATGATAGTCTTATGGGTTTATATAGGTTATTCAGCACAGTGAGATCTCTAAAAGTGATGAAATATTATGTGTGAGGCTGGCTGAAATCAATTATTCTTGGGGTGTTGCATTCTCCCCTAACCCAATAAATTATATCCTCGTAATTAGAACTCGAGATTAGTAATCAAGGGATTGACATTTTAAAATACCTGTATTGAAAATCCACATCATAAAAAGGGTTAATAAAACTTCCTCTAGAAAAAAAGTAAAGGGAATTATGAAGGTAATCTAGAATAACACATAATTATATTTCCAAATAGGAGAACATTAGTGAGAAGTGAAAATGTTAACATAGAGTAAAATGTAATTTTAAATTAATAGAGAGTGATGGAGAACATTGATCACAAGAAATTGAATAATCATGATAAATTTAACAACCATAAAACCATAAGTCAACAAGGGATGAAAAGACCATCAATTCATTGGGAATGAATATAATATGAAAACATTTTTTTTTCAATATACTTTTACTATATTTGATAAATTCATTTACCATATGGACTAAGAACATAAGAAAATATACTTACTTGAGAATTATAATTTCATCATTTAATAAATTTCCACCACAATCTCATATTTTTCTCCAAATGATGAGTATTCAAGATGAATTTTTCATTCCTAAGTATTAAAATCAACTTATTATTGGCCACAAGGTATATAAAAGGATAAAAATATATTCTTCTTATCTTTATACATTAACCAAAACCAAAAATCTTAAAACTAGGTAAGATTATACCTAAAATTAATAAACCTTTATATAAAGAAATTGTAAATTAATATCCAAAATTCAAAAATAATACCCAAAGATAAAACTAAATCATTCCAAAAACAACTATCTTTAAAATTATTCAAAATATTTCTAACTAAGATTGAAACTCACAGATTAAAATGATTTGATCACATATTCTTCCAAGATAAACTTAACATTTATCTCCAAATAACATCAATCACTCTTAAAGTATCACATAAAAAATGTATATACCTTTTTCATATATTCTCCAAAATATAAAAATCATTTCCCAAAATAATGTCATAATAAAATCATTTATGCTTCCAAAAGATAAATCAACATTTATTCCTAAAATAAAAACTCAGCTTAGTCAAAAGTAATTCTATTTAACTTAATTATATAATTTCCCCATGGTAGTGAACTTATTAAAAAATAAAATTAGTCACATAATCACCAAATAAATTTTTTATCACATGGTTAGCTATATGATAAATCATGTGTTCCCAAATTTTAATAACCCATAATTACCTTAAAATTAAAGATAAGATAAACCCTAAGGGTTTCCAATACTTTTAAACTTATTTCCACAAAATGTAAAGGTATTCTTCCTCAAATAAATTTTTTCACTAAAACCCATACTAAACCCAAGGGTTATATTACCATAAATTTCTTCCAAAATACTCTTAATAATCTTATACTTCTATCACTTAAAACCTAAAAATGGGTATTTATATCATTAAACTTATTATCAACCTTAGACTTATCAACCAGGTTTACCCCATATCACTATGGCATATTATAGGATTCCATAGGTTCTATTCTCTCATTTATCATAATGGTTCATAAAGAAAATGTGAATTAACCTAAGAATATCCCCTGGAGTGTCAAACCAAGGGTGCAATATGGTCACACTCACCATGCACTGAAATGATGGTCAAGATATACTAGACCAACTATTTTTGGGTATATTACCCCTAAATACATTTGTTCCAAAACCACATCCACTTTTAGTATCCAAATAGTGATGTATTGTTAGGGAAGATCACATAATCTCTACCTCACAAAAAACATTATGATATTATCCTATAATTAGACATATTCTTAAAAAATTTCATAGGTTTATGTTCTTTAATCTATTTTTTCCTAAATATAGTTCCCAAGATATCTACTAAGATTTCTCTGATACTAACTATAAATACCCCAACTCCGATGTCCTAGATCTAGTGGTTACTTTATTATATTGGCATTAGATATAAGAGATCACATACCAAAGGACTAAATAGTTTATTAGTCTTGGTAAACTAGATTCATACTTTAATCTCACATTATATTTGGAAAAATAAAAAATAACATAATATTTTCCTTAATAACATCATTATTATCTTTATCATTTATTTACATGTCATTCATAATAAACTTTTTGACATCCTAGAGAAAAGAAAACAAATAAAGGGTGATCTCAGATACTCAGTAAGGGTTGTGTATATCAAAAGTTATCATAGAATAAAAAATACATAATAAATATGGAAAGGTAAATAAGTAAAAACATGTTTAATTTAATAAATAAATTGAGAACAAAGAATAATATGGTAGGAATTATCACATTCCAACCCATCTCACTCTATAAACAGTGGTTGGACCGATTGGCAACAAGGCCTCAAGCGCGCCTCCTCATACGCCAAAGGATTTAGACTAGAAATGAGAGCCTAGGGTGTGTCCATGGGGATATTATTTCTCTATATTAGAGTAATAAACTAGTGTAAGTAACCAAAAATCATCCATAGTAGTAAATAATCCACATGTTGAATCAATAAATATAAATAGGGATATAATAAATGATATTTAGTAAAGGCCCGAACAACCATGAGTGGCTCTGCTTGATAATGTAACCCTGGTCCTCAGCCCTATCCATCATGAATCCATGATCAACCTAAAATTAGACATATGGTATACACATACAATGAGGTGCATGTATAAGGTGTGAGAAATAAATCTCAGTAGGCCACCCAATGGTGAACCAATAACCTGCAAGCATACATGCATGATCATATAATATGCTCAGCCTATCTGAGGGAAAACTGGGATGAATAAATTTAACCAATCTATAATCGATCCTTGGATTTGAGATCCTGACCTACTAGAAATCTTGTGAAAAGGGAATATGTCTGGATTTCATACCTTTCAAGTTGTGTGTAATCAAGTCAATCACTAGGTCTATAATATCGATCGACCATACCTTCTTCCAAAACTAGAAAAAAATCTATTTCCACACACCTATTTCCATAGTTTATTAAAAACATGGTAATAGGTTATCTTCTACCACAGTTTATTTGAAACTGTGACAATATTCATATGGTATCATCCCTCCCAGTCGAGCCCTCTACCCTATCCCTTGAGATCTACCCAACTCTCCTCCTCCTCTGACATGGCTCCAATGTAGTCAGCCCCTCCCCCCACCACCACCGATGAGGCTCTGACATGGCCTCCCCACCACCCTGTCGATGCATCTCTAATGCAGTCTCCCCACCTCCCCATGATCCTCCTCCTATGATGTGGCTCCGAAATGGATTCGATGTGTCCAACCCACCTCCCCTAAACCTCCACCTCCCCTTAATCATGATTCTGATTCCCCATTCAAATAGGGTTTTGTGTGCCTCTCATATTTTCTATCTTGCTGGAAAATTTGGATCAGAGCACCTCAACTTCCCAATAGAAAATTCCATAACCTTCTCACAATATCAAAATTTCCATAAGAAATTGAATTCATAGTAAGTTTTTAATTTCTCACATATTCCTTATATTTTTTCTTACTAAGTTTATATTACTCTTCTGTAAGAACTCTCTATTATGAAAAAATCCCTTCTTCCTAACACCTTCATATCTTGGTAGACCAAATTTTAAAATCAAGATGTGTCTTCCCTCTCAATTTCAGATCTTCCTCACCCTAAAAATTTCAATTACTTTCTTTTTTATTTTACTTCAATGTTAATTAACCCAAACCCTCATGGGTCTCCATCTTTCCTCATCATGACTGGTTTGTACTTCCACTTCAATATAAGGTGTATCCAAATTTCCAATACATGTATAATTCAATTTAAGTTTAATAATTTTTTACATTAATATATTAATTTGTATTCATTTATATCCAAATTTATGTTCTGTATCTCCATATTGATTATTTCATATCATGCCTTTCTTATAGTATAGTGAATTTCTATAAATATATAAGGAACTTTCAATTAAATGAACTTTTAAGTTTCTATATGAGTATAATGAAATTTAAGTTTAATAATTTTGTGCATTCATATATTAATTTGTCTTACATTGAATATGCTTGTAGTTTCATTTATTTAATATACATGGAGTCTCATTTTCTACATATACATGCAATTTCTACATGAATTTTCAATTTATAATCATTATAAATATAATTTCAATCACTTAATATGCCTGATGTTTATGCATTATCATTAACTATATACATGATTATCAGTTTATAATCAAGAACATTTCATTTTTATTGTATGTTATATTAATATACATGTTGTTTCATGGTGTCAAACACAATTTCCTTTTGCATGCTTTATCATGATCTAAAACTGATATTTATATTGTCATTTTTATCACATTTTATATTACAATTTATATTATATTTTATATTTTATTGAAATTGCAGTTTACATTTCTAATTATATCACCATCTAAATAAAACTTTTTACCACAGTTTATATTGAATATTAAATTGCATTATCATGTACTAACATCGCAATTACTTTTTTGTTTACATAGTAGTATATATTTCAGTTCATATTAATATAAATATGGATTTCTTGTTTTGAAGTCAATTTCCTTATTTATGCATTATCATATACTGAAAGTGATGTTTATATTCAATATGAATGAAATTTAATTTAATTAATATACATATTGTTTTTGTAGATACATGAAATCTTCATTACTAAATATGTAAGAAATATCATCAACTATGTATACTTGCAACACACAATATGAAAGTACTTTGAAAATTTGTAATCATGTAAAAGTCTTGAAGGTATCTTCATAGAATTTTGGAAATATTTTGACTATTTCTTTGTAGTATTGTTATTTATAATCATATTTTATTATATATATTTCATAGATCTAACCATGTTAATTAGTTTTAGGGTATCTTTACATTCTTTCCAAGTGAATGGTGTTATTGGAATATCATGCTACAACAGTAGAGTTGTATAATTCATGAGTTCAGTTATCTATACTATATGAAATCCCTTTGGTATGAGCCTGGGCTTTATAGCTCATTCATTTATTTCAAAAAATGTTCATAACATGTTTATATCAATATATGTAATGCCCTTTCCAATAATATTACCTCTTTTGTATAGCCTTATTTATGGAAAAACTATACATTTTCATATATTTTGATTCCTTTCTATGTAATTTCTTCTAAATTCATGTACATGAATATAAATTTTATCAACCTTCAATAACATTCATGAAAAAAAATGATAAGAAAAAGTAACACAATGGGATGATAAAAATCATAACAAATAAGCTGATAACTGTAATATAAAAAACCCTCAGTACATACACATTTTAAAATTCTAAAATATGGAAGGATTGTAATACATAACAACTAATAGATATATATCCTTATATATATGATTAATTTTATTCAAATACTAATTTTTATACTAACACAGATATTATCATACAAACATTTTTTTCATTCTTAAATTTCCTTTGTTTATGCTCCAACTTATTCATTCACAAATACTAAAATATACACATTTTTAAAAATACTATAATTTATACATCCTGACATATTTTAAAAGATATGCATTTTTATAGTTATTATTCTTATGCTTCAATTGTAATATAATAATTCTTTAATACTATAGTATATATTCCCAAGAAAGTAATTAGGTATTTTCTTATGATCATGCTTATAAAAATATTGAATATATACATACATATGCTTATGACTATGCCTATGATCATGATAATCCTAATACAATTACTAAAATACACACATTTTGAAGTTGATAGTGCATATGTTTATGGTTATTCTTAAACACTTGTTGCAATAAAATCACATTATCAAATTAATAGTGTGAATGCCTATGATTATGTTTATAGCCATGCTTATACAAATACTAGAATACATACGTAATTTAAAATACTATAATATAAAAGTGATATAAAAAATACAATAATATATATATCATAATAAATTTATTTTATTTGGTTTATTATTATATAGAAACTTTATTGTTTACATACAAATACTAACGTTTATGATCATTATTACACTAATGTGTATACCGAAACTTAAATAATACACAATCTCTTGTTGCTAGTGCATATGGATTATTATGATTATAGATATACTATAATATATATGAATTTTCATGTTTATAGTGATTATTATTATGCTTATTCTTCTAGAAATACTAAAATGCATACACATTATCAGATACTATAATATAAAATTTTTAACATTATGCTTGTGTTGAATTATATTACAGTTTCTCATACCACAATTCAATTTACAACATACCGAAATTATTAACATGAAAAAAAAATATATCTATGTATGAAAAAATTACCATAATATTCATATATGAATAATTTTTTCAATTTAATCATGTTTTATCTATTAATGACGTTATTTTTTTATTTCAGGGAGATTTTTTGCTATAATTTAATGATGAAGATTCACTACAAGTTACTTATCAGTGTCATTTATTTTTAACATGTCAACCATGTTCTTTATATTCTTCTAGGTATGTTATATGCATGTAATTATATATTTATCACAACTCTTAATCATTATTGACCTATTATTAAAAAAAGGATCCATTCAACATAGAATCTTCTTAATAAATTTAATTTTTTCAATTCACCAGGTAAACCTTTAATAAAAATTTTCATTAACATATTTACAATTAATCATATGTTTTAATAAAGTTTATGAATAATATTTTTAATTCAATACAACTATTAATCATTATTGACATTTTTTCCCTTTAGAATTTATGGAATAGTTTCTTCTTCTACATCTGATTTACTCTAGTTATCTTATTTCCAACTAGATTTTTTCCTCATGTATAACCACCTAAAGTATGAATATTTTATCTTCTATATAGCCACTTTATATTTTAACATATTCCTTAGACAACCAGATTTTAAATAATTCTAAATGTTATTTTTTGGTGTTTGCTTTCATTTCATGTAGAAAATAGTATTTTTTTGAACCTTGGATTCTTTTCCTCTTGATAGGAATGAGTCTCCTCCTTATCTTCCACTTGTTTGGGTTTTATTTCCCAATTATTCACAACTATTTTGGATAATTTTTTAGCCGTATATTTTCTTATAAAGCTAGTGCATGATCCATGGTCTACTTTTAAGTACCATTGAAGCATATGAACAAAGGTCCAAAATATTCCATATCATTATTAAGATTTCCACCTAATTCCAACCTATTTTCCTTTTTTTTAGATTTTAACCCTTCCTGAAATTCAATTTTAGATTATTAATTTAGTTATAGAATTTCAACTCCTCTTTATTCATTTTCTTCTCCAAGATTAGTTATTTCCAAATATCAAAATTCAATGTTTATTTCCTCATTTTCCTATTTAATGAAATCTTTCCCAAAATCTATAATTTATATGTGTTTTACTCCTAAAAACAACTTCTCATGAAGTTCTTATGGATTTACTTTCCTAAATCCTTTTCCAAGTGTAGATGACTTTATTATTAAAGTTTTAGTGGGTTATTCATCCACCAAATCTAATAAACATCATCTAGTGGATTTCCAATTTCAATATCCTTTCCACTGAATATTGTAATTTCTATGAAACAGTCTATAAGATTGGTTTTATTTTGGATTTACATAAATTCTTACTCCCTTTAGAAATTTCATTTTATAAGTATCCCCAATTGAGCTTAAAAACTATTTATAATGGCTTGGGTGTTATTAGAGAGCTTGTTAATCCTTGTTTACATACTTGAGAAGTTGTATTGACTACCCTTGATGTGGTACTTCATGATTTGGATCTTTCTTATAATATTTATTCATTACTTATGAGCTTGGATTGAATTCCTTGAAGATGTTCCATATTCATCTCAGTACTATAGTTTTTCTCAGTTGAAATTGGTAATTTATTCTCATTTATCAATTAAAATTCAAGCCATAAGTACCTATTTAATTAAGAGTTTTTATTATTAATACAACACACTTTATCCTTTATAGGAATTTAAAATTGGTTCCTCTAATATGGGTACTTTGAAATTGAGAAAACAAAAAACTATCAATATTCCCCAAGCTGGAAAACCCTAAATTTCCCATGAATATTTAGAATTCTAGATGTTTTTTCCCTAGCAGTTTTATCCCTTTTCTGACATGGTGTACAGTTATGGACTACCCCTCAAGGTGACTTCTAAATTAATCAACTATGTAACATGAAGTTACACCATGATTTTAGCATCAATACTAATCGATAATAGGTTAATAATTATATTTGGGAGATAGATATGCTAGTACATTCAATATGTGTCATGAATTCTATTAAAAGGTGGGTCCAAGATATGGTGGATCAAGGTTCCACCAAAGTTAAAACCAATAAATCTATTGATTAGAAGTGGGATCATATCATCGACCTTGATGATGTATAAAAATTAGTTTTTGTCATTAAATTTTTAATCTATTACAAATACGTAACATTGTTTCTCTTTACAGAGGGTGTTCACTATGGAGTCATCTGAAAGGTCTCTCACATACATTATTGATTTCACTCTATTGGGAAGTGAACTAGGGTCATCCACACTAGAAGAATAATAAACATTTCTTGATCATTGAAATATTTTGGAGGTGGAGGGGTGAGTCCCTCTCAACACTTTCTTGATTATGGGTTTGAGTTACATGGAATTAGAGTTGAATTCCATATTACATGGATTAGGTTCCAACAGAGTGATAAAATATTAGTGACACATATTATTACCACTTTTAATAATTCAAAAATTAGTTTAACCCTATCTTTATTCTTACAGGTGTTGAAAATTTTGTTTAAACTCCCAATTCTTATCTATTTACAAAACTGGTGTGGATTCTTATTTTTATATGAACATTTTATTTTTTATTCCCACAAATTACGTTATGAAATATGTGATACATTAATTAATAATGGTATATTTTATATTATAATATTCATACTAATAAATTTTTTTATGTTATATCAAAACCCTCGAATGCATAATTTTTTTCCCTACATTTTTTAAAAAATAAGTATTAATCATTAAAAGAATAAAAAAATATAGGCCCAGGCAAAAACCCTATTTTAAAATCATGAAATATTTGAAATAATAACCCCATTTAGTTGTTTTAAATTCAAATAATAGCCATGTTTTGGGTTTTAGCATTACAGTTTGTAACTGTAATGCACAGGTCATTAACTATTGTTTGGTTATTATAAGCTCGACAAGCCCGTAATGCACATGTTATTACTATAATACACAAATTATTATAATATTGAAATATTCCAAGATTATAAATATAATTCATAGGTTATTACTTTAAATAATAACCCTGTTTGGGGTTTTATCATTACAGTTTGCAACTGCAGTGCACAGGCATAGATCGTTGACTATCAAGATTATATTCAAATTATGGAATCTTTGATATAAATTTAAACTTGGTCTAATTTGAAGGTAAGCATGCCTTGGTTTATTATTATTTTACATATATTTTTCATACCTTGGTTTAATATTCCAACTCATAGTGAAAAACTCTTATGCATATTATATGAATTTATTTTATCATACCTTTGTTTAATATGAAGTTATACAAGCATTCATGCATTTAATATGAAGTCACATATTATGTTACAAAGCCCATTGTTACATTTTAAGAAAAGGTAAAGGTGTGCATATAATATGAAGGTATGCATATAATATGAAGGTATGAATATAATATGAATGTTGGTGTTGATTCTGTTCTCCATGGTAGGTTAGTTTGTGAAGGTATTCATATAAATATGTTGTTTAGTCTATGAACTTTCAATAAACATATCAGAAAAATTTAACAAACTAAACCAAATGTAAATATCAATCCGAACATTCTTTGTTCATTGTTGTTTATTGATTCATGTATCATTTATCATGTATAATTGGTTTATTGATCAGTTGGTGATATTTTTTTCATTCTCATTGTATTTTATTGGAAAATCCTTTTACATTTTAATTCCCTTTTACATCATATTATGTACACACATGTTTCATTTTGATCATAGAGCGTACCTTTTAAAATTATAGTAATTTCAAATGATAAAAAATAGGTACCTATAATTTCAGTACCATTTAAAGGAAAAAAATAGATACCTTTTAAAATTTCAAAATTTTCATTACCTTTTGTTCATAAAGGTAGCTATTTTTTGTTCATACAAGTACATGTTAAAATACTTGGTTCTATTTAATCATGTCACTTTTAAATTTTATATCAAACTACCATTTAAAATATTTATTGTCTATTATTTAACATGTAATACAGATCATGGGTAGTTTCTTATTTCATAAATAACACAACAAATTCCTTGAATATGATGCTCACTTCTTTTCCCATTATTTCATTATTGGTGGTTTCTTATGATGCAAGTTTATGGACAATTGATGTTTTCAATAGACCAACAATGTTTGTTCACTTAGCTGTATATATTTCACTGCCCATTATTTTATAAACCTTTACACTAGATACACATTTAATGAATTATATTTCATTCTATTAATTCATTGCATTATTATTAATCTACATATCAGTTGTTTCCAATTATGAACTAACTATATCATATTCTATAATTAACAAATGAAAACCATATTAGTTTAATGCACAATATTTATCCATCAATAGCCATAATAGTGTGTAACTACACACTACTATGTACTAACTGCATATCATTTAGTGTAGTCATAATAGTGTGTAACTCCACACTGTTATATACTAACTGCATATCATTTAGTGTTTCAAATAATCTTTTATTATTTACAATGAACTTTATAAAAGTTTCATATATAAATGATATAATATCATGATAGTGTACAAGTGTGAAGTTGTAAATGATAGTGTGCAAGTAAATACACCTCACCCCAGAAACTGAGTGTGCAGTTTTAAAATGCATCTCACCCAAAAAAATCCAATTGTAAATGATATAATATCATGATAGTGTGTAATTGTGAATTTTTAAATGGTAGTGTGTGGTTGTAAATGATAGTGTGCAGTTGTGTATATTAATTTTCATTTTCAATGTGAATGATAGTGTGTGGTTGTGCCATTGTACAAAAAATATTAGAAATAGTACAATTATTTCGATATTTTCGAATGACTTGGAATACTTTATATTGTGTATAATCATTTCATTTCATCCATTTTAAGTATCATAAAATATTTGAACATTATTTTATGATTAATTAAATGTATTTATAATGGTTATGAAAATCATGTAAATCCTAAATGTTATTTTTTATGGAAGCTTGATGATATGAGTGGTGTTTTGTGTTGTTATATCCTGCATTAGATGGAGGTTATGGCAGTTAGAGATTTGGGTAAGAGTTTTATTTATGGAATTTAGAGGATATATCCATAGTTTTACCTGTGGGGTGAATATATTTTCTTTTTTTTTTGTATTTGTAGGCCCCAAAAGTAATTCAATTTTTTTATCAATGATACCTAAAATTTTGAACTCATTAATTGAGATAAAATATCAATTTAATTCTTCTTGTTACTTCCAAAGATGATGTCATCCACATACACCATCGCCATAAATCATTACACTTATAATATCTTTATATAGATGTTTTTATCAACCCCACCTCTCTTGAACACCAACATTCTCAAGATATTATCAAATCATGCTTACCAAGAATGAGGTTCTTGCTTCAGGCCACACAAATCCTTTTTTAATCATCACAATTTTGAATCATTTCCAATAACAAATCCATCCATTTATTTTATATAAAATTCTTCATTCAATACTCCACTTAAAAATGTTATCTTCACATCCATTTGAAAAGAAGAAAACTAAAAAGAAAAAAGAAAAGAGGCTTGAGCCCAACCCCAATGCCCAACCTAAGGTTATACCTCACCTAGGAAAAACCTCTCATTTCGGACTAGACTATGAAGTCAGATACTCAATCCAATGCACCAAACAAAAGATATCATCATTCGAACATGCATGAATAATTAATATTTAATTAATTAAATATTAAATATTCCATAAAAATATGAACTAACTCAGAATTCCACTAAAATATTTTCCTATGGTAAACAACCCACTTCAAGACCAACAAAGTGGTTAAAAAATAATCTAAGATATTTTGACATGAGAAATTATCATTTTTTCCCTTAAAACCACTCGAGGACAAAAATTCAAATTTCCCCTACTTTTATCAACTCATAATGGCACAAGTCGTTACAACCTCACCACCATAATGCTTCTCACCCTCAAAAAGCCTTAGTGTCCAACCAACTACCAATATTCTCCTAGAGCATTGCCATATCCAACACCACCTCAGTCATCCACTGACCAATTTCACGATGATCATGAATCTCCCAACATGAATGTCATTTATCCACAACTAATAAGATGATATCCACTATAGGAGTATCTTATCATCAACTCATAACCAGAACACCAAACTTTATGGCCCATGCTCCGTCCGTCACTGAATGCAATGACTGGGCACAACCAACTCACTCACACCAGTGCATCAACCCAAAAAACCAACCACAACTCATCCCCACTCACCAGGAACATCATCCCCCATGCTCAACAACCCACTTAAAACAAGGACTACAACCCCCAATATCCAATGGTGCACTCCCCACCATATGAATTCCCTTACACAGCTCATCGAGCGCCAATATACTCAAACTCATCTGAACACAACAATCACACATTCTCGTGTAACCCAAATTGAAAAAACTAGGCTCATGTGCACATGATTCAAGCACCAGTGAACCAATAATAACATGACTAAACTGATGAACATGCCCCTCATGCAGGTCATTCATAAAAATCTGGAGCACCCTCAGTGCTCTCCTCTACAAAATTAAGGCATCTCCCTCAATCCACGATCAACCACAAAACCATCTATCGCCTGGGCGTCATTCCAAAACCACAAGTTCCTAACCAAATTCCCATTATGCCACCATAAGTTCAACTAGAAAAAAGTGGGCCATGTGTCAACCAAACCTGCCATCCTAACCAAACTACGAAATAAGGATCACTCTCACCAATCCACTTCTCAAGCCCAAGGAAGCCTCAACCAAACCTCAAAACTTCTTAGGGAAACCACAACCTCAGGGAAACTCGAGCCCAATCCAAACATCAATCAAGTATTCTTTCTATCATTGATCCAACCACCAGCAATATGGAATCCAATGCCCACACCAAGCCACAAGGGTCTCTACAAATCCATTGACAAATGGAATTTATTTCCATCACCAACAAACATCTCGCTATGAGATCCACATGACATTTCATCAGAAGAAAAGTATTTGTAATTAAATTGAGTAGAATTCCACTGAGGAGCAATATAGAAAAACAATATATAGGTCTTTGTAGAAATTTTAAACAATTGAACCTCTATCATCGGTGAAATCACACACAGACAAGAAAACATCATGAGGATCCTACGTGTCTATCATGATGCATGAACACATGCCTCTTATCATTGGGCCAATAGCCAAAAACTTATAAATCATAAATCAATAAATCTAAAAAATCAAATGCATCGCTCAAAGTGAAATCATACAATTGTAACATCAAAAACCAAGAACAACAATATCATCACCCCGGTATCATGGATTTTATACCAAAAAAGGTGTTTATAATGCACTAGTATGATGTCTATCACAATCTTTGACACATTCCTAAATCACCTATATACCAACACCCCAAATCAGAAAACAAGACAGGCTCTGATACCATTTTTTCACAAACTATTCAGGGTCGACTTGACCTATTGCCTAATCCGGCTCATGACAAGGCCTCAAGTGCATCTCCTCATATTTAAAAGGTTATCGAATAGCGATGAGGGCCTAATCCATACAATGAGGAGGCTATTCCCTTTGATCATAGTAAATAAACAGTAGAAAATAATCGAACATACATACATCCATAAACAAACGTCAGATTATGTATAAATAAATAACTAAAATGAAATTATTCTATAATAAATGGAATGGTTTATACAAACTCATAGACAAGATAACATGCAACAATTGATCACCCACTGGGTTGATCACGTATACAAATATAACAAACAAAGAAAATAAAATAAATAAAGGACCTAGTTTTACCCTTGATCCATACCTCAAACTTGGTATCTAATATTAGTTAAGTAGCTCCAACTCAAACCTCAGACTCCACACGAGTAGTCTCGCTCAGTCATGCAACACTGGGCCTCCACCTGAATCCACTCTATTATGTGCTCAACATGAAAGCAAGCATAAGTGATAAGTCTAATTTATATATACATTTTTATATCAATTGTTTATAGTTTTTCATTAATTCACTTGATAATGCATGTGGTATGTGTCCAATTTTTCAGGAATAAGAGTTTCACAAGTTTCCAAGGAAGATAGGTAGAAAAGGTGAAAAAATGGCCCAGTACACATTGTGATGCTTCAGTACGTCATGTACATGTGGATCACAGCTTGCCCCAAGTCGTAAAGTAATGTTGTGACCAAGAAAGAAAGCCAACAAGGAATAATCCTCTACACATCGTGTACACCCCAGACACATTGTGATGCGATTCAAAGTAGATAGTGAGAAAAATATGGGGAATCCAAGCGTAAAGATAACTGGAGGATGGAACATGTCTTGAATCTTCAAGTACACGATGTGAACTTGGTCAAATATCATAAATTCATGATAGATATGTGTGACATGCTAGAGATCTGAAATTCAAAGAAAATGACATGGATCAAGGCTACACGACATGTACTTCAGGTACACGTCGTGATGATTTTTCCCTATATAACCAATGGATCACCAGAGCATTTGACAGATCTTCCAAATAATCTATTTATACCCCTTTCATCCCCTTGATAATTCTTTCACCCTTTCCCCTTTAAAACTCTCAAATTCTTAGTGTTTTTACATTTTTATTAAATCCAAGAGTCGTGGAGCTTCTGTTCTTCAACACCGCTCCAATTCCATTTCCACATTTAGATTCAATTAAAATTTCTTTCTCAATTAAGTGTTTTAATTCAAGTAATAAATTATCTTGTGCATGTTTTACTTTATTTACCCCAAACCCCCTTGTATGATCTCAATTCTATTAATTTCAATAAACCCATCAAGCATGTTGTCTTTCATTTATTTAATTGCATCCTACCCCACCATGAGTAGATAAATCCTTAAGGGGTAGGGATCAAGTTCGATATAATTGCATACTTAAATAAATATTTAATTCTAAACTTGGAAAACCTAAAGGAATTAGTACTCATGATAACTCAATAGGCTATCCCATTTGTGTGAATGTCCCTGACCACGGGACATTCAGGAAAATGAACATGTCCTAAATGAAGTAGACTAGGCTACGATCACTAGACTAGGACACTTTCTACCCTAGAAGCCAAATGTAATGCACCTAGGCTGTTAACTATCTTATAATAACAGAATAGTTACTTCTTAGGTAGAACTAGGTGGCTAGACCAAAGTTAACTAGCAACCTCTATTTACTTTGTAGACTAAACCGAAGGACCTTTCCAAGATTAGACTTAAAGACCATTCTTCCTCCAGATACTCAACTTGATTCCAAACCCTCTTTTATTATTTGAAGTCACTCATAAAGTAGAAATTAATTCAACTCCCAAACATCAAGATTTCTCGAAGGGACTCCCATACAGGTCTTAAAAACCATAATTTCTTTTAAGACAGTGTTCTCCCTGTGGGTTCGAACCCGTACTCCCATTACACTACGCCCTTGTAGTTAGTGAAAGTTTGGGACAAAATAATTTCTAATTTGATTCATGCCCAAATGGATTAATGACACCCTATAGGGCCGCATCAAATTTTGGCACCATTTTCGGGGAAGTAATTCCATTTTGAAAAGAGCTCTGATTTTTTGTAAAGAGTTAGGATTACCTTTCCATCATCCCTTTTTCTTTTCATTTTCAAATTCCCTTGCATCTTAATCATCTATTTCAGTGCATGTACCAAGGTCCCTTAACCCATTCAAGGAACCTTTAAGCATAATAATTGTTGGCCTTCGGTCCTAAAATCAAAAGTCATCTATCTTCACTTAACCGGTCAACGATGGCTGAGCAAAACCAAGCTACCGAACCCAACCCTCCAAACCATCAAATCATACTAGGAGAACACCTGATGCACCCAGAGAAGACCATCATGGACTATGTCTTGTCATTGATCCATGGTGCAAACCCCAACATTGTTCTCCCACCTATTCAATCCCATAAATTCGAAATTAAACCTGTACTCATATATATGATCCAGAACATAGGGAAATTCAATAGTCTTCAAACCGAAGACCCGCATGAACATATCTCTAATTTCCTAGAGGTTTATGATACCTTTTTCAACTAGGGAGTTTCTTATGATGCAATAAGACTTAATGTATTCCCCTTTTCATTAAGAGACAGAGTAAAGGAATGGATCAAAATCCAATCTCCTGAGTCGATCACGACTTGGGATAACCTCGCTAAGAAATTTCTCAACAAATACTTCCCACTAATCTAGACCTGGAAATTCCAGAATGATATTCAAAACTTTGCTCAAACAGATTGAGAATCTGCATGGGAATCATGGGACAGATTCATGGAGTTAATGAGAAAGTATCCACATCATGGACTCGACACATGGATTTTGCTACAAACTTTTTATCAAGGACCCCAACCAGCAGCAGGAATAGTTTTCGATACTACCACTGATGGTGGTTTAATGTTCAAAACTCCAGAAGTAGGAAGAGCTATTTTGGATGAAGTTTCTCACAATGTCAATCTGTGGAAAAGTGATCATGGACCACCGCGACATGGAATACACCATGTTGATGAAAACACGTGGTTAGTAGTACAAGTAGAAGTGCTAACAAAGAATCTTGAATCTTTTTAGATACCAACCACACAACCCCCTCCTTCCCTAGTCATGGAAATCCAATCATGTGAGATGTGTGGTGGCCCAAACAAGTATAAAGACTACAAGTAAGGGTATAAATATCAATAGAATTGTAATTATGTTAATTAAAATCATAAAAGTCAACCACTTCAGCATTAGCAACAACAATTTTATCAGCATAGGCCTACTCAACAGCAACCTCAAAGTAATAAAGGATATTTTCAGTCGCGTAGTGGTCAAGCTCAGTTCTGAAATCAAGGACTGCCAGGGTATCCACCAATGAACCCTATTCTATGACCACAACAACAGACATATCAGCAACAAAAACCTTTTCCAAGACCCCAAAAATAGTAATTTCAACCCACCCATCTAAGGCCGCAACAACATCCACCTCCACCAATTCAAAGTAACTTGGATAATCTTCTAACAAATTTTGTACAAAAGTATGATCAAAGGATGACCACCCAGGAAATGGAGATGCAAAATCAAAGAGATTCTCTAAGAAACTTGGAGATTCAAATGGTTCAAATATCAAAGACCTTATCTGATAGATTACCAGGTACCCTACCTGGTAACACTAATACATACCCACACGAGGAAGACAAGGTAGTAGTGCTAAGAAGTGGAAAATTTCTAGACTTTCAACAGCCAAAAGAAGCAAGGAAATAGGAATAAATGAAGAAACAACATGTAGAAGAGGAAGAATTAGAATAATTTGTTCCCACACAAGAAGCAGTACCAGCTGAGAAGGATCAAACCCCAAAAAAATATAAGGAACCCATTTATGTAGACCCACCTCCATACAAGCCACCTCTTCCCTTTCCAAAAAGAGTGAGACAAGGTAGGCAAGTGGCTCAGTGAAATTTTTTTTTGGAAATGTTCAAACAATTACACATCAATATTCCTTTTTATGAAGTAATCACCTAGATGCTCTTTTATTCCAAATTTCTCAAAGACTTGCTATCAAACAAGAGGAATATAGATGATCTGGGATTCATCTCATTAAATTAAGAATGATCTACTATTGTACAGCAGAAAATCCCACCAAAGATAAGAGATCCTGAAAGATTTTCAATTCCTTATGTGATAGGAGAGTGCAGCTTTGGAAGTGCACTCTGTGATCTTGGAGCTAGAATTAACCTGATGCTGATGAGTGTTTTTCACAAGATCAGACTCCAAGAACTCAAGGAAAATAGGGTATCATTACAGTTAGATGATCGTTCAGTTAAGTACCCCTGAGGTATTCTTGAAGATGTTTTATTTAAGGTCAGAAAGTTTATTTCCACAGCAGACTTTCTAGTGTTAGAAATGGAAGAAGAAGGAGATGTCCCTATCATTATTTGAAGACCATTCCTATCTACAGGAAAGGATATGATTGATGTTAATCAAGAACACATCATATTCATAGTTAGAGAAAAAAAGTTAGTGTTTAAAATGATTAAGGATGCACAACACTCTGATGACACTGTGGACTACAACGCCATCTCTCTTTCTCAGAAAAGAGAGGAGTACATGGCCATTTAGGAAGAAACTGAAAAGTTATTTTCAGAGAAGGAATAATACTATGACTTTGAATAAGTGAGATTTATCAAACCACTCACCAGAGACACCATACCACCATTTATTATGTCAATCATTCAGTCGCCCAATTGGAATTAAAACCTCTTCCCAATACATTAAAGTACTCATACTTATGAGAGTCGTCATATTTACCTATCATTATGAATTCTGAACTATCCCAAGATCAGGAGGAAAAGTTGGTTGATGTTATGAAAAGACACAAACAATCAATCACCTAGGGATTGGAATACATAAAGGGGATCAATACTACTAAGTGCACCCACAAAATTTTACTCAAAGAGGATATGAAATTGAAAAGACAACCTCATAGGCGGATCACCCCACCAATGAAGGAGGTTGTCAAGAAAGAAGTGTTGAATCTCATGGATGTTCGAATAATCTTTCCAATTTTGGATAGCTAATGGGTGAGCACCCTCTAAGTCATTCCAAAGAAAGGAGGACTCACAATAGCAAGGACAGATGATAATGAACTGATTTCAACATGCATTATCACTGGATGGAGAGTTTTCATGGACTATATATGTTTGAACTCATAAACCCAAAAAGACCATTTTCCCTTACCTTTAATGGATCAGATGTTAGAAAGACTAAAATGGCATGATTTCTACTATTTCTTATATGGATATTCAGGATACAATCAAATTGCAGTTGACCCTGCTGATAGGTTGAAAACCACCTTGACCTGCCCATTCGGTACTTTCTCATATAGATTCATGTCATTCGGTATGTGTAATGGTCCGGTGATATTACAAAGATGCATGACACACATATTTCGTGATATGGATGAAGAATTTATTGAAATCCTCATAGAGGATTTCTCAGTTTATGGGAGATCATTTGATGTTTGTCTCAGCAATCTCAAACTAATTCTCCAATGCTGTGAGGATAAATTCTTAGTGCTAAATTGGGAGAAATTCCACTTCATGGTGCAGGAAGGAATCGTACTTGGACAAAATATCTCTAAAGAAGTCATTGAAGTTAATCTAGAAAATATCAAATTCATCAAAGATCTACCTGAACCATCAACCGTTAAAGAAATCAGAAGTTTTCTCGGGCATCCTGGATTCTACAGAAGCTTCATGGAAGATTTCACTAAAGTCGCACATCCATTGACACACCTGTTTTCAAAGGATGTTTCCTTTTAATTTAATAAGGAATTTTGATAAACCTTTTAAACACTGAAGAACATTATGATTGCATCACTAGTTATCATTGCACCAAACTGGGAAAAATAGTTTGAGTTAATGTGTGATGCCAGCGACCTTGTTGTGGGATTTGTGCTAGGACAACGCATTAAAAACATCTTATTCCCAATCTATTGTGAAAGTCACACACTAAATGAAGCCCAGGTAAATTAAATGACTACAGATAAGGAGATCCTATTCTTTGTTTATTTATGCCTTTGAAAAATTACATCCATACCTTGTGTTATCAAGAGTCATTGCCCATACCGATCTTGCCGCCCTTTGATACCTGATGAACAAGAAAGATTCCAAACTAAGGTTGATACACTGGATTCTTCTTCTGTAATAATTCGACATCATGATAAAATATACAAAGGGAGCATAAAATGTCATTGTAGAAAACCTCTCTAGATTACCTCTTACCGTCATCAAAGAAGGCAATGAGGCTGATATTGAAGAGGATTTTCTTGATGAAACCTTATTTAGTGTCAAGGCCCAGCCCTTGTTCTCAGACATGGATAATTATCTTACAACAGACTTTCTCTATAAAAACCTCTCTTATTAGTGATGGAAGAAGTTTTTATCAGATGCCAAGCACTATTTTTAGGATGAACCTCTGCTGTTCAAACATTGTGTTGATGACCTACTAAGACGCTACATTCCAGAAGAAGAGATGTAGAATGCAATTGAAATGTGCCACACATCACCAACTGGAGGGAATCATGGACCCAAGCACACAATGTCTAAGATCCTACAAAGAAAACTTTTATGTCCCTCATTACATCAAGATGTAAGGGGATTCTGCCAGCATTGTGATAGATGCCATAGAATGGGGAATAATAATAGAAGAAATAAGATGCCATAGAACCCCATTATTTTTTTTAACTCCAATGGCCCAAAGGCCTTCATTTTTTTATTGATTTTTGATAATCCACCTTTCAAGGGGTGAGGTGGAACCCTTACATGGCCCATAGGCATAAGTATTACATGGCCCATAGGCCTTAGAGGAATTCATTTCCCATAGGATTCAAACATTACATACAACTCAGACTAACTACTCGGAACTACTCCTCCCCAGCATCTTCATTGTGAAATCATCTCTCCACCTTCGCATTGCTATTCATCTAGGTTTTCCTATGCATTCACAGGCTTGTCCTAATGGAAGGTGTCATACCCTCTCATTCTTGCAATCCGTTTAGCTTCTGCTATGGTGAAAGCTCCTTGCTCCTCCTCCTTCTGAAGCTTGTTCCTTGTAGGTTGTCTGGTTTGCATCTGCACTTAAGGTGGCCTGAAGGCCTTACTGACCTGAAGGCCTGGGTGTCCCAAAGTCCTTAAAGGACCTGGGGACCAAATCGGTGGCCCAAAGGCCCAAACGGGGGCATATTCCTGGCTGCTACAGTGCCAAACAGTGCCTGCTACAGTTCCCGCTACAGTACCTGCTACAGTTCTGCACAGTTCCTGCTACAGTACCTACTACATTACTGCTACAGTATTGCTACAGTACCCATAAATTATCCCCCACCTGGATTTGATCCTAGGTCTCTTGGATGCACTTAAGAAGTCCTCACCAAATGGTCTGAGGCTCATGTGCTATAGAACCCCATTCTGAAAGTTGAAGTTTTTTACATCTGGGGCATCGATTTCATGGGACCATTCCCTACATCACATGGAAAAAATTAAATTCTAGTTACATTAGATTATATATCCAAGTGGGTTGAAGCCAAAGAAATGGCTCATGACACAGTAAAGGTAGTCATGAATTTTCTCTGAAAGAATGTGTTTGCACACTTTGGATTCCCACGGTTACTCATCAGTAATCGAGGTACACATTTCTCCAATAAACCAGTGCAGAAAATGATTGAAATATATGGCATTATCTATAACACTGGAACTCCCTATCACCCAAAAACAAGTGGGAAGGTCAAATTTTCAAATAGGGAGGTGAAGCAGATTTTAGAGAAAACCGTTAATACTAGCAGAAGCGATTGGAGTCTGAAGTTGGATGATGCATTATGGGCATATAGAACTGCATACAAGATACCCATAGGCACCACCTCATTTTGATTAGTTTTTGGAAAACCATTTCATCTTCTAGTATAATTGGAGCATCGTTCATTCTGGGTGATTAAGAAGATGAATTTGGATGCAAAAAAAATGGGGAAGAAAGGTTACTATAATTAATTGTGTTAGAGTAAATAAGGAGATATGCATATGAAAATATGAGGATTTACAAGGAAAAGATGAAGAAGAGTCATGACCAATGCATCACAAGGCATACCTTCACCCCTGGGAATAAAGTCCTGTTTTTCAATTCAAGATTGAAATTATTCCCGAGAAAGCTAAAATCACAATGGTATGGTCCTTTTGAGGTTCTCCAAGTCTTTCTTTATGTAATAATTGAAATTCAACAAGATGGAGGACCACCATTCAAGTTGAATGGTCAAAGGTTAAAGATTTTTCAGGAACTTTTCCATGAAGTTTGTGTCATCAGCCTCAAGTTCAACTAAGCTTTAAATGGAGTCAAGCTCCCAACTATAAAGGAAGTGCTAACTAAGAGGAAACCCAGGTTAGGATATCCTTATTTAGGTAGAATAGGATCGTCATAGAAGAGTCTCAAGTATGTATAAATAGGAGGCATGGAAGGAGCATCAAAAGGAGCATAAATAGTTCCATACACATCGTGTACCCTTGGTTCACGATGTGTACTCTTTTTTTCAAATCCTCTTCTATTTCTTCATGCACATAACGTGAACCGCAGGTCATGAACCGTTACAGGGGTGGGTCTATTTTTAAAAATGAAGGTCATGACCCGCAGGTCATGACCCGTTGCACACCGCAACCCCCACCAGTGAACCTTTCTCTCCCACTCCCCTCTCTTTCTCCCATTCCACTCAAGACCCCCCCCCCCCTCTACCCACGACCTTCCGCTTCCCTCTCCTTCTCCCTTAAAGCCACACACCCTCCATTTTCCCTACCAACACAACCAGCCACCCCTCCCTCATGCCTCACTGCACCTCACTTGCACCCCACCCCTCCTACCTTCATAGCACGCACCAAGTGACCCCAACCCGCACCCTCACCCTTGGCATCCTCCTTTGCTTCCACTTCTACCCCCTCTGCATCTGATAGCCAACAACAGTCAGTCGTGAAGATCCATCATTCATTCAGTGATGAACACTTGCACCCGATTCTCTATTTCACGAACCCCACGCACTAGGTTAATCTTTCCTGGATGCAGGCCAAGCCAATACGGACCAAAAAGAAATTGGATATGAACGTGCTCACCAATATCAACATCTCCAAATTAGTCATGGATCTCCTGGAGACTTTACATATAGATAGTATTATTGAAATCCAGAAGGAGACTTTTTGAGAGTTATTCCTAGAGTTCTTGGACACTTTCAAGATCTCCATAGACAGCATGCGTTTCAAACTGGTTGGTCGACCCCATGAGCTTGATTTCACCGAATTTGGAGTCGAGATCGACATCTTTATGAAGGGTTTCATTATCTCAGACGTCTATCCCACCTTGAAGCTCCATCCATCTCGAGAGTTGGCACCAAAATCTTGGCCTTCGATCGCTCGTGATCCCTAGCTACCTCATAGCTCGTGCCTATCAAAGTCCACTAGTTTGAAGAGTCTGGCACTGCGCATACTATATAGAGCCATGGAACATGACTGGTTTTCTTGAGGTGAGACTCACGATAGCATCAGCCATCTTGACGTTATCATTATTGTAGCTTCTATGGGCGGTCCACCAATAAACATGGACACCCAATTTGCTCAGTATTTCAAGGTTCATACCTAACGACAACGAGGCACACTCATGGTCAGATCCTTCATCACCCACCTGGATAGATATCTTTGTGTATTTAATGCTTCTCATCCCCTCACCTCACTAGGCCCCATAGAGCTCATAGATATTGTGATGCTTCACAAGATGCAAATGCTGGTAAAGGAGGACGAATTCTACTTTTGGGCACCAGGCGTCTAAGAGACTGCCCCACAGAATCCTAGAGAAGTAGCAGTACCAGACCCCCCTGCCCATCCTCAATCCATCACCACACCTACCCCATAATTTCCCACCACCACCCCATCTACCATCCCACCACCATCCTTTCCCACCCCTACAAAGCTCTGGGCTGATTTTTAGTGCATTTTGGTGAATCTGGACAGATATCTACCCACCTCCATCTCCCATTCATTGAGCCCGCCACATTTACCCCATCCCCATCACCCCCACCCCCAGCTGACCCATCATATTCAACCATTCCCCCACCCCCTTCAGTCCACTCTGACCTACCCCCAGATCTCACTGACCATGTTGCCCAACAAGAGTTCATAGCTGAGCAAACCCGAAGGGGTAAGGGACTAGCCACCGAGCACACCCCTGAGGTACCACTTGTTGATTCGGTTGTTAGACACACGACCTCTGTACGGATTGGCACCTCACCACCTCCCACCCCAACCCAGATACCTATCACAACCACCCTACCTTACACTAAAGTTGTAGCCCCTCCACCCACTACCACTACTATTGCTGACGCTGATTCGGCCTGACAGTTGATCGAGACACCCGGCAGTGGGATGATGTTAGAGGATATTTTTGCTCAGAACCCCTAATCTATCTATTATCTATATTTTTGGGAGTTTTGGGAGTTTTTATGTATTCGGGATGGATGTTTTTTCTATCATTTTGTTTACCCATATTTTGTGTGGACATTACCTGTATTTATATACACGGGATTTCATTTTCACATCCTTTTGTTTTGATTGTCTTGTCTTTTATTTTTATTCATAGAAATGTCTAGCTATTTAGAATCATCTGTTGTTCTCAATGGTCCAGTTCCCCCAGCTATCTTGGAACAACGGGTGATCCAACAAGTAATCAATATTATCGAGCAACTTCATGAACTTTCTCTAGAGATTCATCAACAGTAGCATCCATTGCGACTAATGATTCATTTCTTACCTCACCTCATTCATGCTCACATAGCTACGCTGAAAGTGATTAACCCGCCAAAGAGACCACGTGAACTTGAGGACACAACCTCTAGTAACTATAAGAGGTGAAGGAGTAACTGAGCTGATGGACCAACTAACATCAATATTTGTCCATATGTCTGGATGATGACGTTTAGTTAGGGATTTATGGGAGGAAACCCATGGTTCATCTTGTGTTTAGTCGAGTCGTCTTTTTTGTGTCTTTTTCATTTTTCTTTCATTCACATCTTTAATGGGGATGCATTGTATCAAACTTCATAAAAATAATAAAATGGTTATTTATATTTTCCACTTTGTGCACCAACCATTTTACACTACTATTCTATATTTATACCTGTGAACTAATGTTTGGTATCAAGTGTAGGATTTCTTTTCTCACCCTTTTTGCAGGTGTATTAAATTTAATTCTATGATGGAAACAAAAAACCCCATGTTATACCACTTACACCAGGGAGCTCTCAATTCCCTATTTTTTAATACTTTCACTTATGCCATTTCAATTTCATTTAATCTTTAAATGCTAAACTACTCCCACATTCATTTCATAGACAGTGGGGACACTGTCTCATTCTAAGTGTGGGGGGGTTTTTCAAGAATTCACTTGTGATACACTTGAATTGTTGATTGTTATTACTTGTCTATGATACATTTTTCAAAATGATAAGCATGCTTTGAAATTGAAAATATTTATTCCCTCATAATTAAAGAAAAAGTTAAGTGGAAAATTATTAAAAACCATGTTTCATTACTATTTATAATTTTTAGAATGATTACTGAGTTTAGAAAATTAATCCAAATTCAAAATCTTTGAAATTATGATTAATAGACCCATTACTTGGGATTTATGCCCATTTTAATTGCCCTTTTTTTATTCTCACTACCTGAGAGGACTCTAAGCCTACAATTTCATATTCTTTTATGAGAATATTTCTTGAGAGATAATTGGGGCATGTAAACTGACCAGAAATTACACTGAGATCTTATCAAAGCGATGACTGAACAAGTATAAAACTAAAATGATTGAGGAATTCTTTGATATCCACTTTCCCTGAGACCCACCTGACATATATCCTTCATTTATCCCATAGTATTCATGAATGAACTACTAGGATAAATCTATTTCAATATTATTTAACTTCCTACCTTGTTACTTGTACAATGATTAATTTTACCTTTAAACAAGTGGGGGGGAGGCATTCAGACAGCATGGGATGCTTCCACTCTTTAGAGATGTACAGTGCACTCACCCGACTACGAGGTTTTGATCCATATCTATTTTTTTTGTATTTCATTCTTATTCTGTTCCTGTAAGAAATATAAAAAGAAAAGAATAATTGATATGGTTTGTGTACTAGGAAGGTCAAAATCACCATTTTCCAGACTGATGAATCCCTTGAAGGATCATATGTAGTTAGGTGATGGATGTGAGATATATCCTAGGCATGACTTTCAAAAAATAAAAAATCAAAAGAAAAATAAAAAAGTAAAGGAATGAAATCATTTTTGTATACATTCTTGCTACACATATGGATCCAAACTGAGCTGATGGAGTATGGATTTGACTAGCTAGAAGTAAGAACTTTATCACACTTATCTTGATACCTTTGCATTGTACTTTAGATCCTACCCTCTTTTGAGTCTGATTTTCACATTTTACCTACCTACCCACAGCCTCAGAGTCATCAAAACCTTATTGCTGAAGCCCTCAAGATTAATTTTATACTTCTATTTACATAGTGGAGATGATAGAACTAGTTCAAGCCTATGGTTAGGAACATGTACTTGGGGTATGAGCATACCTCTGCTTACATTTCTACCCTTAGTGATGCGATAAAATCATGGTTAGGTAAATTACAATTGGGTGTATTCTTAAGGAATAGTTAAGAGATTGTAATTAAAATATTAGAATTTGTTTTGAAAATCTAGACTATGAGGCATGAAAAACTTTCTATGCAGGGATAATTCTGAAAGGTGACCTCTTTTTCTACTTACACCTAATTTTAATTACATGGACATAATGAATATTTCTTGTTTTAAAAATTACTTAGACTTTGTTGAGACATTCTTGCTTGATGGAGATAAATTGTTCAAGTGTGGGGGGATTTGATAAGACTAATTTATATATACATTTTTTCAAATGTTTATAGTTTTTCATTAATTTACTTGATAATGCATGTGGTATGTGTCCAATTTTGCAGGAATAAGAGTTTCACAAGTTTCCAAGGATGATTGGTAGAAAAAACACAAAAATGGACTAGTACACATTATGATGCTTTAGTACACGTCGTGTACATGTGGATAATAGCCTTCCCCAAGTCGTGAAGCCATGCCTTAACCAAGACACAAAGCTAGCAAGGAAGAAGCTGTTATGCATCGTGTACACCCCAGACACGTTGTGATGTGAGTCAGAGCAGATAGTGAAAAAACCGCGAGGAATCTGTGCATAAAATTAGTTGGAGGAGGGAACACGTCATGAACCTTCAAGTACACAATGTGAACCTGGTAAAATATCATAAATTCGTGAGAGATACGTGCACCATGCAATAGATCCAAAATCCACATAAAATGACGTGGATTGAGGCTACATGATGTGTAATTCAGGTACACGTCGTGGTGGTTTTTTCCTATATAACCAGTGGAGTGCCAGAGCATTTGGCATATCTTCCAAGCGATCTCTTTCACCCCCTTTTGTACCCTTGTAAATTCTTTCACCCTTTCCCCTTTCAAACTCTCAAATTATTAGTGTTTTTATATTTTTATTAAATCTAGGATTCGTGGAGCTTCTGTTCTTCAATGTCGTTCCAATTCCATTTCCACATTTAGATTCAATTCCAATTTCTTTCTCAAGTAAGTGTTTTAATTCAAGTCATAAATTATCTTGTGCGTGTTTTCCTTTATTTACCCCAAACCCCATTATATGATCTCAATTATATTAATTCCAATCTGCCCATCAAACAGGTTGTTTTTCATTTATTTAATTTCATACTACCTCGCCATGAGTAGTTAAATCCTTATGAGTTAGGGATCAAGTTCGATGTACCTGCATACTTAAATAAATCTTTAATTATAAACTTGGAAAACCTAATGGAATTAGTACTCAAGATAAAACTCAATAGTCCATCCCATTTGTGTGAACGTCCCTGACCACGGGACATTCAAAAAACCGACCCTGTCCTGGATGGAGTAGACTAGGCTATAATCACTAGCCTAGGACACTTTCTTCCCTAGAAGTTGAACGTAATGCACATTGGTTGTTAACTATCTCATGATCATGGAATAGTTACTTCTTAGGTAGAACTAGGTGGCTAGACCAAATTCAACTAGCGACCTCGGTTTTCTTCGCAGGCTAAACTGAAGTACCTTTCCAAGATTAAACTTAAAGATCATTCTTCTGCTAGATAATCGACTTGAACCCAACCCCTCTTTTATTATTTGAATTCACTCATAAAGTAAAAATTAATTCAACTCCCAAAAATCAATATTTCTCAAAGGGAATCCCATATAGGTCTTGAAAACCATAATTTTCCTTAAGACAACGTTCTCCCTGTGGATTCGACCCCACACTCCCACTAGACTACACCCTTGTAGTTTGTGAAAGTTTGGGACAAAATAATTTCTAATTTGATTCACAACCGGAGGGATTAATGACACCCTATGGTGCCGCATCAAATTCCTCTAGGGATGAATTTATTAGTTGAATAATTTAGACAAAATCTTTTCTCAACTTTTTTGTTTACTAATTTTATCTTAGGATTTTTATTATTATTACTTTTTACTACACTGGGTGTTTTTAGTTATGATGGTAGGGATACAGAGCATGATGACTTCCAAGGATAGGTTTGCCTCCCTGCTGAAGGATATAGCGCAAATGTTCATTGATGTTAAAGAAATGAGAAGTCAACCATACGAGTTCCCACAACTATACACATGCATTGATTTCACCGCACCCCATAGCCTAGAGCCCAAATTCTATGAGGTGCGTCACAAGAAAATTGTGGACAAAGAAGATAAGGTAAGTACCACTTCTGATGCTTATAATTATGTTAATCACGATGCCCTTGATTTTTTAGGATCAAAAGATGATGAATAGGGTGACCTTTCCGCATAATTTGAATGGTCTGAAGCACATTTTAGAAAAAAACTGTAGGAAGAAGAAAGTGAACAAGGAGAAGAAGAAGAATAAGAAAGAGTAACCTCGGCTTCTAAGATGCTACAAATATTCCTCGCAAAACTAGAATCGAAATAAAAGGAATATGAAGAAGATAAAGAAGAGGAAGGAATGATGTTTTTTGAATTTATGACAAACTTTTTAGAAAGTTTAATTGCGCCACAAGAAGAAGAAGAAGAGAAAGTTACACCCTGTGCTGACTACGTAGAGGAAAAAATTGAAGCAGTAATAAATGAAGAAGTTAATGAGATGGAGGGTGAACATGAAGAAATCATTGAAGAAGTTCCACACATATAGCCAATCATTAAAGAAGAAGAATTTTACCTAGTCTGGACAGATGTTGAAACTCCATTGGCGATACTCATATTGTTCAGACTCTAGTCACCACCTCTGAATTCCATGCCAATTCCATGGAGGAAGTTTTCAAGCTAAGATGGGAGGATTTCAAAGTCATAATTGGGTAAATATGAGACGGTTAGCACTTTACCACAGTCCAATCAGTTAACCCATATATGTTTGAGCTAAACAACCATTAAAAAGAGCAGCTACTAGGAGGCAACCTGAGTTTTTATCACTTTTTAGAAATTTAGATTTATTGTTTTCTTAGAATTTAATTTTATATTAGTATTTAATTTCAATTACCCTTATATTCTTGAGCATATTGCAAGGGGCAGTACTTTTACTTTTTTCTATTTAATTTTCAGATCCATCAATGGAACAAGTGGCAGGCAGAAGCAAGTAGCAGATGAAGGAAGAGATGCAGCAAGACCATTTACACATCATGAATTTGGTGCAAGAAGTACCTACGTAGCCAACTTTGAACCATCAATTGAAAGGGTAGTGATCATTTTGATTTGAAATTTTCAACTGTATTACCCACATTAAAAAATTTTTAGAGATTTAATTTTAAATTTCAAACCCACATTTGATTCATTATTTACTCAAAAGAACTAGGAGACATAAATTGATTAAGACAATTACCATGTCGTGTATTTAAATTTCTTTGTTAATAAATTTGAATGAGAAAATGGGAAAGATAATTAGTAGAGATAATCATGTGGATTAGTATTTAACAAATCATGATTCAAGGGAGAATTTTAATCATTGTAAATGAAATTTTTTGAAGAATTGGTCATGTTTTTAATTTCTGATATTTTCATTAATTGATTTAATTATTCATATTCATTTCCATGAGTAATTGTCCCAACCATTCGTCTCATTCCCAAGACATCCACTAAGCCAATTTTTTCCATTATTTCTATAGTATATTTCTTGAGAAACTCAGGCATGTTTTCTTCTAGAACTTTCTTTGCATCTTATCAAAGCTATAACTGAACATAATCACTTTTAAAATGATTAAGGTGTTATTTTTGTTAGCCCTTATCCTGAGACCCACCTTGCATTAATCCTTTTTAAGCATGTAGAAGCCATGAATAGTCTTGTTAGGAAATGATTTATCTTACAAGCCTATTTTATCCATTCTTACCTTCCTCTAAATGTTTTTCATGATATTTAAAAGAATAAGTGTGGGGGAGGAACATATTGGGTCTACCAGGATGTACTTTATTGTGTATATTTTGCTGGGGGATTCTTGATTGTGATGTGGGGAAGGCCATGGAATCTTTCATTGTGTTATATTGTCCACCACTCTTACTAAAAAAAGAAAAATGAAAAAAAATGAAAAAAATTGGGTTGTGTCTTGGGATGATCAAAAATCACCATTTTTAAGACCGTCGATTTTTTATCGTATGTGGTTAGGTGATGGATATGATATTTTTCCTAAGCATAGCTTTTGAAAAATAAAAAATAAAACAGAAAAAAATAGCAAGAGAGGATGATTCATTCATTGCACTTACATGTATCATGAGCCCACTTTAAACTTTTTGGAGGAAAGAGAGAGATGATAACTATGAAGGGAGACAATTATTAAGCTTATTTCTGATATCATGCAAAGTACTTTAGAGTTGAACCTCCTTTTTGAGACTTACTTTTTATATCATTTTCCTACCTACCCTAAAGGCTCAAAGTCATTCGATCCTAAATGGTAAATCCCTCATGATTAATTATGATTATGCCTTTACACGGTGGAGATGTTAAATGTCTTGCAAGCCTATGGTAAGTTACATGTTTTTGAGGTATGTGAATCACTGTATTTAAATTTGTACCCTAGCGATGAGAGAAAAAATTCATGTAAGGTAAAATACAAATGGCATGCATACTGATAATGAATTGAAAAATGAAAATGGATGATTGAAAAGGCTTAGCTATTTCAAAAGAGAAAACGTAAAATATGTGGTTGATATGTTTTCTTTGAAAAATGAGGCTTTGATAAATTTTCTACATGTGATGTTCAAAAGTTTAATTTCCTACTTGATCAATTGTTTTTATTGAAACTGAATTTAAAGCATGGTAAGGTGAAAATCCTCTATAGTATGTTGAGATTTCATCCTTGAGGAAAAGGCTGAATTCAAGTGTGGGGGATTTGATAAGTGTATTTTATTCATGTATTTTGGAGTATTTTTGTGTGTTGATTTATGTAATTAATTGATTAATCTTGCCAATTTTGGAATGTATTGACTTTTTTTTATGTTTTATGGCAAGAAACATCAAATATGTGAAAAATGAACAAAAAGTACCAGAAAATGATCTTAAAGACACTTTGTGTCGCAAGCGAAGCGAAGCAGCACAATACTAGAATTTTGAAGTCAAAGAGGAGCTAGAAATTATGAAGCAGAGCACCTAAACAACGTGTACCTTCAGTACACGACGTGTAGTTTCAGATCATGACATGCTACAAAACACGTAGAACAATTCATGATGAGCATACATGTTGTGAATGACTAGCACACGGCGTGTACCTTTAGTACACAACGTGATGAAATTCAAAGTTCCAAATTAATGAATGAGATTCGTGCAAGAGTCATGCAGACGCAAAGAAGAATGTGGACCATGATTACACAACATGTACCTTCAGTACACGTTGTGACAAAAGTCAAATAGTCAAAGTAGCTTCTGTGAATTCAACGTAGTGGAGGAAAAACCGGATCTGAGGTACACGATGTGTACCACAAGTACACGTCGTGACTGGGGAAATGCATAGAGAAAATACATAAGGTATGCACACACACTGAGTTGTGCATATAGGAGGTTAGAAATAAATATCATTAGGTCACCCCCAATAGTGATCCTAACATCTGTTGTCATAATACGTGCATGAAATAGGTGATATTCCAACCTATCCAAACAAAAACAAGCATAAAAAATAAACTACATAAACAAAAAGGAAAACAACTAGCCTCAAGATATAACCTAACACTCAAGATAAATCTTCACTCTCTTTGGTCCCCATCATAGGACTTATAGCATAAGGATTTCCAAGACACATCTCTCCTGGCTCATCCACCAAATCAAAGAACGGATCTAAAAGTAAATCACGTCAACAGTCATGAATGAGAAACCCTAGGATCACATCCTAGGTGTGCAAGGCAACAACGCACATCTACTAGGCTCTAGGACTCCAATAGTACAATTTGAATTGGTGATAATAACCTCTAGATCAACATGACTAGAGAACTTTTCCATGTATCAGTAATCCTACAGAACTATTCAAGGCTACAATCAACCCAAGAGTGTGGAGATTCCATGGTGACCATTTGGGCGCACTCAGCAACCCAGTCTAACATAACTCGTTCCATGAGTGCCTCAGCACATCATGATATCCCTAAGCCCCTATCCAAAACTAATATTAAACTCATGGGTTACACTCATCTAGATCATCCATTAGCTCCCTATACCCATCTAACGCCATTCAACCAATAGAGGATATCATCCAATAAATCTCATGGACAATGCCTAATCCAATGATATTCTAAAGGTCTCCTCCTACATTCAAAAACTGAGCAAGAACTACCTCAAAATTCTTAGCCTAATCCATCAAGCACCGGGTTGGCCAAAACCCAAACCCAACATCCAAAACTTTTGAATCTAACACCAACCCTCTGAAGTTCAATAGCTCATGAGGTTCCCTCAGTGGTCTTATGAACCTCAATGAGAACAAGACATCTTACTAGGTTCTCCAGCAGCACAAGAAAACCTTGGGCCAATCTCATCATAAGAAGCATTAGCCTACCTCTCCGGCACACAACCCAAAATCGAGCATCACCTCACCCACAAGGGCATCCTCAACAACCGCATATGGAACCCAACTAATCACTAATAAAAAACTTTCCCAAAAGGGTAATATTGAGGGTACCTCGTACCCTTCTCATCCTCATATCACTAGCACACGAACGTACTCTCCATCCCACAGTGTCAAACTAGCCTGAAGGGTCCAAGTGATCCAAACCTCATACGGTCGATCTAAAACCTTAACCGCCTAAACCACAAGCAAATGGTCATGAAATCCAGGGATTGTCCTACGATCTCATCCAAGATACTGCTTGGTCCTACCTTCTGGGAACCATAAAAAAGAACCTTAAACAACACACTTAGAATCCTCAAGATAAGAGAACCAACAAGATCATGACCCTCACTCGACCCTCGCATCGCACATCCCAACCCACATGAGGATTCTGAATCAACCTCAAGGAAATATTCCTTCTAAATCTCTCCCAATCAAAAACATCATCCAAACATTCTCTTCATGGTGAAAGTATTCCACCATTGCGATCTACATGGAAAAACACTCAGAATAGGCAACTCACGAGTCCAATTCTGACTCCATAATGAAAAACTAGTGAAGCACCCCAATGAGGGGATGTACATGGCGTGCACCTCAAGTAAATGATGTGTAACCCCCCAAAGATCCTCCCTGTTCATGTACCACAGCCCACTCGGTGTGTGCCTTTCTTAAGTACATAGCGTGTACCTTTACCAAGTGCACGGCGTCCACTCACCCTAAATGGTGTGTCACCCACATGGCATTACTAGCCATGTACCTAGCCATATACCCCACACGGGTTCATACCAAGTCTACCATATGACCTCTGGTCATGTACTTAACATGGGTTGTGTCTGTATACATTACACGACCATGTACCCCCAGCACGGGGTGTCTGGTCGAGTCACTGACCACACCCTAAGTCTCTCTACACGACATGTCCTAAATCCACATGTCGTGTAGACCTTATCTTCAGCCTCTTGCCTAAAAGAACACATGGCATGTGTTCTCTGAACTATACATCATGCAGATAGGTTTTCCCAAACGAAAACCCTTGGAATCGGCCTGAAGCCCATGTTTCTCCCAAATTAACCCTAGATCAACCCTCAAGGGGTCCCCAACAACCCATATATGGATTTAAAAACTTAAAATAATTAATCTATGTGAGTTGGGGTTTAAAACTCAAAACACGGCCTACCTCGGGGCATAAAACGCCGAATCTTTGATCCCAGATCCGCACTCCACAAACTCTGATCCAGGTCCAGAAGAACTCCCTGATGATGATCCCCTCTCCCTCTCCCTATCTTATCTCACAGTCGAGGGAGACCAACAGGGGGTAGCTTCGTATGAAAGAATCTAAAGGGAAAGGAGAAAATAAAATGGGGAAAAGAAAAGAAAATAAAGAAAAGGAAAAACAAAAGGGGCTCGAGCCCGCACTAGTACAAAATGTATTTATCGTGTCGGTAATTTCATGTCGGTTATTTATAACCGACATTCAAAGCTGTGTATATTGATTTATCACGTCGGTTATATAATAACCAATGTTATAAAGAAAACTTCATTGCTTTATCAAGTCGGTTATTATATAACTGATGTGATAAATGTAATAAAAATTTATTTATCATGTCGGTTACTAAATAACTAACATGATAAATTATTTAAAAGAATGCAATGAAATCCATTATGGGGATTGAGTAACTAAATAGAGTTATATCATTTTCTAGAATGTTCATAAGAGTAATGATGATATTTTTTCTCCCTAAAGTTCTAGATAATAGTTTATTTCTATAGTTAAGAGAATTCTCTAAAGAGGATTTTTTTTCACAATAGTAATCTTACCATAAAATGATGTAACCCTTGGACATTATTCATATACCACATCTCATAGAAATATGTTAAACTATAGTGTGACATAAAATGTGAGTGAATTATTATATGACTTCAAGGGTTTTATTCTTATGTATTGATTTGTCCATGAGTTACATTGACACAAAAAAATTGTGATGGGTTAATAATACATCACACTAGTGGATGGTGATTTATTTTTACATTGTGGTTTTCTATCTTGTTGCTCAAAAACAATATCATTATAATTTTTAAATATGCATATATTTGTTTTATATTTCAAAATTATGTTACTTACAAATTATGGTATATTTCATATAAATATAAAATTGGATTATCTAACTATATTTTCTTATTTAAATTATTTCCATGCATATCTTTTTATGATTTATCATTTATATTTAAACTTATCATCCATTATTGTATAGAATTTATAATTATATTTTTCAAATACGCATATATTTGTTTTATATTTCAAAATTATGTTACTTTCAAATTATGACATGTTTCATATAAATATAAAATTAGCTTATTTTAATAAGATATATAATTTTTATATTTGTTATAGGTAATAATGAGTCGAATTTGGATTACATCATATTGAATGAGTGATGAATATGAGGAAGGTGTTGATGCTTTTTTGGAATTTTCTAAACAAAATGTTCCAAAAAATGATGTGTTTTTTGTCCATGCCTAAAATGTTTAAATATGAAGAAGTTGAAAAGTATAGAGATCAAAGATCATTTAATTTTTCATGGTTTTTATCCAAGTTACAGCCCTTAGATTTGACATGGTGAAACTGGGTAGAATTTCAAATCTACTGATGATGATGCTTTGCAAGATGGTAACTCTGATGAAATTGAGGAAATGATCTGTGATATTGAAGCAGAGTAAATTGAGAAAGAACTGACAATTGAGTGTCTATATGGTGATGATGAAAAACCATTGTATCCTGGTTGTACATATTTTACGGTTTTATCATCGGTGTTAAGATTGATTAACTTGAAAGAAAAACATGGTTTGAGTGACAAAAGTTTTACTGATTTTCTATAATTATTGAAAGATATTCTTACTAAAGACAATGATATTCCTGATTCACATTATAAAGCAAAGAAAATACTATGCCTGATGGGATTAGGGTGCAAAAAAAATACATTTCTTCCCAAATGATTGTGTGATATATATGAAGGAATATGTATTTCTATCAGTGTCCTAAATGCGGGACATCACAGTATAAGTTGAAAGAAAATTCATAGGCTAATTTAGAGGTACATAGACCCCTGCCAAAGTATTTTGGTATCTTATTATAATTCCTTGTTTAAAACGTTTATTTTTTAATTCAAATTATGCAAAAAGGTTAAGATGGCATACTGATGAGAAAATATGTGATGGAAAAATACGTTATCTAGTTGATTGTTCATAGTGGAAGAAAATAAATCAATAGTTTCCTACATTCAGAAATGAAGTTGTAAATCTCAGACTTGGGTTGTGCACGGATGGAATGAATCCATATCGAAGCCTTAGTAGCACACATAGTTCATGACCTATTTTATTGGTAATTTGAAACCTATCTCCTGAATTTTGTATGAAGCGCAAATATGTCATGTTGAGTTTAATGATATTTGGACCAAAGCAACATGGAAATGATATTGATGTTTTCTTGTCACCATTAGTTGATGATTTGAAACTCTTATGAGAGGATGATATTAGGGTGTATGATTCTCATAAAATGGAATATTTTCAACTGCATGCAATTATTATGTTCACTGTAAATGACTTCCCAACATATAAAAATTGGTCTAGATAAAGTGTTAAGGGGAATAAAGCATGTCCAATTTGCGAACAGAAGACTTCATATTATGAATTACATCATGTTAGGAAAACAATATACATGGGTCATTAAAAGTTTTTGCCTATGGATCACTCTTATAGAAGATTAAAAAAGGAATGCAATGGCTCATAAGAATTTGATATTGCTCCAAAACCTTTATTCACTAATCAGTATTTTGAGAGGGTGCAAAATTTTGACGTGACATTTGGAAAAACACATAAATATGGTAACGATAGACATATTTGGAAGAAACGATCAATATTTTTTGAGTTACCATATTGGAGATATCATGAAGTGAAACATAACATTGATGTCATGCATGTGGAGAAGGATATATGTGACAGCTTGATTGGAACATTGTTAGATATTAAAAGAAAGACTAAAGATGGGTTGAATGCAAGATTAGACTTACTATCAATGGGAATATGTTTGGATTTAGCTCCCACTCCTGATGGAAGACGAACATTTCTTCCCCCATATTATCATGGATTATCCAAGAGGGAAAAATTAGCTTTTTTCAGTGTCTTCATGATATCAAAGTGCCGCAAGGTTATTCTTCCAATGTAAATTTTTTTGTCTCTTTGAAGGATTTGAAGTTGATGGTTATGAAATCTCATGATTGTCACGTAATGATGAAACAACTTATACCAGTTTAATTGCATGATATATTTTTCATTCGTGTCAGAAAGACTATCATGAAAGTGTGTTATTTTTTCAATTCAATTTGTAATAAGGTGATTGATTTAGATGCTTTGAACATTTTTGAAAACAAATAAATTTCTATACTTTTTCAATTGGAAATGTATTTTCCTCCATATTTTTTGATATAATGGTGCATCTAATGGTTCATTTGGTTCGAAAAATAAATCTTTGTGGACCTGTATATCTATGTTGGATGTATCCTTTTGAAAGGTATATGAAGATATTGAAGGGGTGTGTTAAGAATCCATATCGACCTGAAGCCTCCATTGTTGAAAAGTATATTTATGAGGAGGTTTCTGAGTTTTGTATGAGGTACATATCTGTGGTAGAGCACATTGGTTTGCCTCCATCTTTCCATGAACAAGTTAATTATGGGGGAAAGGGCATTCATGAATTGAAAGTCAAATCTTTATCAGGTGAACAGACAAAGAGGGCACTTTTATACATATTGAATAACATAGATGATACTCAACCATATATAACATTGCATGTAAATGTATTGAAACAATTTCATCCAAAGAAGAAAGAAATGTGGATTTTGAAAGAGCATAACAAAACTTTTTTGCCATGGTTTAAAAAGAATGTGCTTGGTAGATCAGATGCATCAGAAATATTAAGATGGTTAGTGGGTGGTCCAAATTTAAATGTGATAATATGATCCAGGTATGACATTAATGGCTATACATTTCATACAAAATATCAGGACAACAAAAGTATTGTTAAGAATAGTGGTGTATTAGTGTTCGCAGAAGTAATTCATTTTTTGAGTTCTAAAGACAAAAACCAAATTTATGCATCAAGTGCATATTATGGAGTCATTAAAGAAATATGGAAGGTTGATTGAATTAAATTTAAAGTTCCAATATTTAACTGCAAATGGTTTATTGGTAACAACAATGTCAGACACGGTGAATTTGGAATGACACTTGTTAATCTGAATAGATTGGAAGACACAGTTGATTCTTTTATAACGACAGTACATGCAAAAAAATCTATGTTCTTAATTAACCTGATATGCAGTGGTCTATTGTTTTACAAGGAAACAAACAATATGTTGGTGATGATCAACTTGATGGAGATGCTGATTTAAGTGAGATCTCTACTTTCATGGAAATATTAACAGATAATAATGATGAGCACGTTGTAGACATGGTTTGTGCCATAAGGAATGATCATGATGAAGGAATTTAGGAAAACAATCCATTAGTATATTCCTAATATTATAGGTAACATATGTTTATTTCTTGTTTACTTTTATTAATTTTATAAAATATTAGATATGTTAAATTTTTTTCTTTATTAAAACACGTATTAAAACTAATAAGTAAAAAAATGTTTATATTAGTTTAGTTTAGTTTACCATGTTTACCATTATGTAACTTATATATTTATTGATTTTTTTGAAATACAATTATTTTAAATCTAATGTATTAAATAAAAACAAAAAAAATTATAAGAGTATATTGAAAAAATATTCTTTTTTGTGTAAAAAATGATTTATTAGGTTGGACCATTTTTAATATTCCTACACCAATTTTGGATTTGTTTTCATTCATTTACATGACATTTCATATATCATTGTTATTGTTAGTATTTTAGTTAACTATAAAAAATATTAATAATAATGTTTTAAGTTTTAGTTTACTTTTGTGTTTCATAATTTTTCGTTTTTTATTTACATTAGTATTGTAATAGTTGAATTAGTATATTTATGTACTAATTGTTTGTTTCTTTGATTTAAATGATAATGACATATCAGTCAGCTAATCGAACACATACGTCTAGAGATGATCGTCCTGATAATACCTCTAGGGAGGAACGTGTACATGCTCCTCTTGATGATCCTCAGCCTTCATATACTCCCATAGATCCAAAGAAGAGTTCGAGGGTTCATAAATGTGGTAACACACGTCTACCAAAATTATTAGTTTCTCATAGCCAGGACCAGAGGATAGTGGTAGAATTTGATGATAATGATATTCCAAGAGGTCCTATTGCAAAACAATTTAAGAGTTTTGTATCAGTTCAGGGTAAAATTAAATTCAATATTTTGTTTAATTATTGGAGAAGTGTTGAAAAAGTTACAATATCTCAATTGTGGGAGACCATTTTGGTAAGCTCGTTTGTTATTATTTTACTAATCTTTAAATTTTTATAGTATAATATTTTTTCCCCTTCTTATCAGATGACATTTGATATACCTGACACTGGAGGATTCAGGAAGAAATGTTTATCAATGGCTGCTAGGAGATGGATGGATTTCAAATCAACCCTCACATCTGATTTCATTTTTGGGTATAGGTAACATGGGAATCCATGTCATATATATCCTTTTATAGATGAATACAAATGGAAAGAATTTGTTGAAAGTAGAAGACAAGAAACATTTTTGGTAAGTACAATGTAAAATTTTAGAAGTTTTCTTATATTAATGATCTTATTAATGATTTCTTATTCTTTATTTATAGTAATTGAGGAGATCTCATTAGGATATCCAATCTAGAAACGTATACACTCATACTTTATCTTAGGGAGGGTATACTTTATTGGAAGAACAAATGATGGCTAAAAATTTATAAAAATTGAGAGTTAAGTCTTCAAGCTCTGCAGAGGTTGCCCCTCCACCCCCCCCCCCCCCCAGCTAAACATGAAAAATGGAAGAGGACTCAGATGAGCAAAAAATGGCAATATCTTATGAAAGAATCAAGGGTCGTAACTGAGAGGATTTTAAGATGATTGTTTTATTTATTTATTTAAGTTAATTCAATTCTTTATATATTTTGAATCATTACAGAATTTTTCAAATAATTCATATAGGATTCTCTTAAAGAACAGAGAACATAGTGGGTATTTGTAGCTAAGGGGAGGCAAGATATTTTATCTTCAGCATTGGGAAAGCCTGAACACCTGGGTCGTGTACGAGGATACCCGGTGGGTGTATCGGTGAGAAAAGTGTTACCACGTTCTTCAACTTCTGCAATGGAGGGTTTTTATCAAATAAAATAAAATATTTAGTGGCTGAAGTTCAAAATATTAATATAAAAATGGATGAAAAGATCATAGTATCAGTACAGTCCATGTTTGCAGACATACAAAGACAATTTCAAACTGTAGTTCCTACTCTTCCACCTCTACCGGCAGCTCTCACACCTCTACCTCTACCTCCAGACCCCATTTTTTATCCTACTCCTACACCCCCTCCTCCACAGCTTCCCAGTTACTGTGAGTTATATATTGATGATCATCACTATCATATTGTTGCATATGGGCTGATATATTATATTAGAGATACCATTCATCATCAATAGTTAGAGATAAAGCATCATAGGATCACTATATAGGATATTATAGATATATCAGCTGGAGTATCGTTACCTACAGATGAGGTGAGGATAGTTGGACAAAGTATCAGTCACTTTTTAGTTTGTTCATCTAGACTTCTGTGACATTTTTTCATAGAGGTATGTGTATATTTTATTTATTTTTTATTTTTGTATTAAATTTGTTTTAACATTTTAAAGTTAATATATTTATCTATTTATTTAGAGGAATACTTTAAAGTTAAAGAAATATTGTATAGCCAACAACAAAAACAAAGGTCTATGACTTCAGATATAGATTCTAGTAGTCTTGACAGATTGTCAAGATATTCAAATTTATTGGCGGGTGTTTATGAGATTCCAATGGAAGCTAATATATGTGGGTGTGTAATAACTTTGTGGATTTTGAAAAATTATATTATGGAGCTTGTAACTGGAGATAAGTTGGGCATCAATGTGATGCAAGTTTTTTCCATATAAGTCTTAACATAAATCTTTTCCTACATTAAATTTATTGAAAATTTATACTTATGTCTGTTTTGTATTAGGTATCGTTATAAAATGTGTGAGGCGAATGACAAGACATATGTATATGGATTGATGGACCCACAGTCCATTTCACTTGAAATGCGAACAATGAATGAAGAAGAAAGAATGGTTTATATTGCTGAAATATTTAAACAGAATATAATTACGCAGTGCGGGATGTTTCCTTATGTTGAGAGGTATGAAACATATATCCCACAAAGTGTTATTTATCTTTTAACATAATAACCAGTAACATTAAATTTTCTTTTATATCAGTGACCATTGGATGTTAGGTGTTTTTTATCTAAGGAAGAAGACACTTTACTGGATATGCTCTATCCATGATGACGATGTGTGAGGAAATTTTATGAATGTGTTGGAAAAGTAAGTTTTAATTTATTAATATTTATTTATATTATAATGAATTTTAATTTTATTTCATTCATATTATTTTCTAATAAGAGATGGGACTTCTTTCAAAAAAACACAAAGAAAAAAGTGTCAAGATCAAATATGTAAAAGTAAAGGTGAATTTTCATTTATAATTAGTACATTTTGGATATATTACATAAAAATGTTATTTTGAATTGACAACAGCATTATGATAAACAAAAAGGCATCAAAGAATGTGGACATTATGTGTTAAGATTTATGTATAAAATAATTACAATTAAAACAGTTATGAAGTTCAACTAGGTTAGATTTCCTTATAAACTATTCCTTAATATTTCATTGTTTTATTCATTATACATCTTAAATACTTTCCTTTTAATTTGTAGCTTTTTGATGACTCACCCTAGTGCACAAGAGCTTACACACTTACAAGTGGAATGGAAAAATCATTTTGTTAGGTCCACAAGGTTGAATACCCTGAGAGGGGGGGTGAATCAGGGTATGGCTAATTTAAAATTAAAGATCGTTCTAATCTTATTTCACTGTTAAGAAAAACACTCTTCTCTCTCTTTCCCATTGCACAATATAAACAAAAGGTAAAGCATGCACAGGACACAACAGTTTTTACTTGGTTCACCCTCATTGGGCTACGTCTAAGGAGCATACACCGACAATGTGCTGATGTACCAAATCCACTATAAGCACACTGTTGTTTACAAGGTTCGGGCTAGATCACTTTTATGCCCAGGCTCACTGCCTTTACAAGGTTTAGGGTCAGCTCACTACTTTCCCAAGGGTCACTCCATGTTTCTCTCTCTCTGGCTCACTGCCGGTGGAGAGGATCACCTTCTTCCTCTTCCTTTATTCACTGCTCTGGAAAGGATCCACTCATAGTTTATAGACATGTAGGTCTCTTCATTATCACTAATGAATGCATCCTTCGTTGTATGTAGATGCTCTGTTGAAGTCCAACTTTCACCCGTAGATGAATCTCACTTTGTACCGAAGGCATCGGGCAATCTTCCAGCTTTCACACAGCCCGGAATCACTGTCGCGAATCAACCTTACCTGGTGCCCTTCTCTAAGTCGGCATGCAAGTATCGGCGCACAAGTTATAACTGGCACGCAAGTCCACCTCAACCAATTGCGCGACACAAGTTTCTGCAACTCCAAACTTGCGCGACGCACACCCTTTTACACTCAAACCAATTTTGGCGCGCAGCCAACAACTTTCACGCTTCTTCAAAACTGGCGCACAAGTTTCACCAAACCACTTGAGCGACACCCCCTTCTTCAACTCAAAACTTGGGCAACTCGCTTCCTTCCTCACCCAAACCACCTTAGGCACGCAGCAATCACTTGGCGCGCAACTTCTACTTGCGCGACCACACACCACTTGCGCGACCATCACACCTGCGTGACGGGAGCTCTGATTTTCTCTAAGTGTTGAACTCGTACAGAATGAGGAGGGGTCAACCTCTATTTATAGGCATTTGGACACCCTACGCGACGGCACGCAAGTCTCCTCTCAGCGCGCAAGTTTCGGCGCACAAGTCTCTGCCGCGCAAGTCACTTGCGCGACCAACCCTAAAACTTGGGCGCCCCTTATCCCTTTGCCATATTTTGATGTTCTAATCTTGAAAAACATTAGGTGCGCAAGTTTCCTCTCCTTCAAGTACATGGTGCGCAAGTCCCTTTTCTAAAAACCACTTTTCTTTATTTGTCGATTTTCAGACCTAAAAATTTGGCAAACACTGGAAAATGGCGCCACCTTGTATCTGCTCTTTTTATACCACCTCCAGATCATCCATTCCTTTGTAGATGTTCTTGAATCAAACATGGATCGTTAACCACGGCTCTTGAACTCGACATACCACCATGAAATCCTCTTTGTCAACAAATTTGTATGTCATGGTTTTCTTTGTCAACAATCACAACACAGATATCCACTTTATCAACAAACACAATCACCCCAAAAATGCTTCAATGATACCTTGAGGGATTTTTTTCCAACACATTTTACAGGTTTGGTTTTATTTTAGTTTGTTTTTAGTGAATATTGTAATTTTGAATATGGCAATTGTAAATGTGTATTTTCTAGTTTTTTTGGTTGGATTTAGGTTTGTTTTTAGTTAATATTGTAATTTTTGAATGTTGTAATTGTGAATGTGTAATTTTGATGCTTGTTTCTGTATTTTTCTAGTTTGATAGGTAGTGGAGAGGAAGGGTAAAATGAAATATTAAAAAAACGTCAATTATTTTATAACCGACATTAAAAATCTCATTTGTTGGTTTTTTACGTCAGTTTTTATATAATCGCTGTGGTATATGGTTTTTTACATCGGATATTGAATAACCGATGTAAAAAACCCTTCATCCCGATCCCTTTTCATGTTAGTTTCAAGATAACCGACATAGAATAGTGTTTTTTACGTCGGTTATTTATTAACCAACATAAAAAAGGCTTTGAGATGGTGTTTTCCACGTCGGTTATATAAAAACTGACGTGGTATATGATGATTTTCGTTGGTTATTAAATAACCAATGTAAAAACCCTTCATCTTTAAGTATTTTCACATCGCTCGTATAAAAAACCAATGTGGTATATGCTCTGTTACATCGGTTATTAAATAACCAATGTAAAAAAGTAGTTCCATTATATATTTACAACATTCATTTTTTTAACCGACATGGTATATACTCTGTTATGTCGGTTATTAAATAACCGACGTAAAAAAAGTAGTTCTGTTATATATTTACAACATTCATTTTTTTAACCAATGTTAAAGACAATATTTACAACCTCTCCTTTAGTAAAGACAGCTAATAACCGACGTAAATACTCAAAAAACTGATGTGAAGACGCATTTTTGCACTAGTGTCGGGCTCGGGCCTGACGCCCGACGCGAGGTTATGCCTCGCCTAGGCAAAACCTCTGTTCCAGACTCAACCGCGGAGTTAGAATCTCAATCTAACGCTCCGAGTAGAAGATATCACTATTCAAACACACATGAATAATTAATATTTAATTAATTAAATATTAAATATTCCATGAAAATACGAACAACTTGGAATTTCACCAAACTCATGTCCTGGGATAAACACCATATTTTAGGACCAATTAAGTAGTCAAAAAAATATATGAGGTCTTCTAACATAGGAAATTGCCATTTTTCCCTTAAAACCATCCAAGAGCAAAAAATCAAATTTCCTTTGATTATCTCAACTTGTAATGACATGTGTCGTTACACAGGGGGGTGCCACATGCCCCCCCCCCACACTCGCCTTTTGTATCAACCCATGCCACTCCACACGTCGCTTCCTCCTAACCACTTAGTCGTGAGATCAGATGGTAGTCGCTATGCGACTCAACTCTAGCCAAACACACCTCTGTGTGGCGACGTGGCCACGCGACCCATAGTCTAATCAAATTGATCAGATGGTCACATGAGATCCACGTCACACAGTACGAAGTTGAGCCCTAACTATCAGGATTGTTCCTCCAACCCAACCCTTTCATGCCCAACACATAAGACCTACTGAGGTTCCATCCTAAAACCAATTAGTGATATAAGGAATAGTCCATCAGAGCTTATATGTCATTCATCATTCATTGTGGAAACCAATGTGGGATTTGTGTTTAAACCCAATAAACCTCCTTCCAAACTGAAGATCATACAATTGGGTCTCCCCTTCAATGATAATCCATCATATCGAAACATCTTACACTGCCATTTTTCTCTTATCACTGGGATACATCGCCTGACAGTTATCATCATGAAGACTTTTGATATAAGGCGTCACCATAGATCCATATGCTCTAACAGGGGGGCCATTGTTTGTTATGAGTGGGTTCCCTAAACCCAAATCTTTTATGTACTTTGATTTTCATTACAGGTATACAGTTTGGTATATATATATATATATATTTTTTTTTTTTGTGTGTGCTTGTTTCTTCTTACCATAATAGTGTTGATACTTCGGCATCCATTGTTTACATGGTAATGTCCTTAGATAATGTGTTGTATCAAAAGGTTGTAGCAATTATCAGCTATAATGAGAATCTTGAGATACTATGACAGTAATCTTAAATATATATCCTATGGTCTAGATACACCATATTGACAGGACATAGATGATGTCTGACTATCAGGTGTTGAGACTCATAAGTATTGAGACTTCTTCTCATGAATTTCACTTGATGATCTCAAATATATAATATCATGATGACAGACCCTCTAATAGGAACACCACATGTTTTAAGTGTCATTGGTTGTTCCTATCTACGAACATGTGTATTGGTCTCCATACTTTAAATCATTATCAATGTGTACCATTTGATCGTGTGCTTTGATGCAAGGTAAAAACCATGAAATTGAAGTCGTGGTGAGGTAGCTTATGTTGGGTGCGTCATTGGTGGTGTGACATTGATTGAATGATCAAGATAGAATTTTTTGCTTCCGATTTGAGAAAGAGATATCTCAGGGGCCCAGGTTGACCAAGATGGTAGTACCTTTATTAAATCCATGGTCATAGTATAAAAATGAAAGTTTGTCCAGTAAGGTCATGAAATATATAAATCAACAAAATCATGATGTCATAAGTGTGCATCCTGCTATATGAGATATCACGAGACAAAGAAATTATATTACACAAAACGTGTTCGTGGGAGGTAGTCATAGCTATGACATTCCTTATCTCCTTAGGGATCATGATGGGTTGCTAGACTTCACTCTTGGTCTGTGGTTTTGACTCACTACTATCGAGATAAAGATCTAGAGGGTCACACGCTAAGTGTAACCGCAAGTTCCACCTATTCTAATGAATTGGAGTTTAGAACTAAGTGGGCCCCACGTACGGGTGTCGGTGAACGTCTGAGTAGGATTGATCGCAAGTAAAACTAATTCAATTATATTATTAAAATTTAGAATAATTATAATTGAATTTATTTATCAAGTTATTCACAAGTTGTTTCATCATAAAAGTGAATACGAGAAAATATAATTTTTCGAAGGAACATAGGATGTTCAAGGTTTGTTAAATTATTTGGGGAGCTTATGTGCCAAGTTAATGGTTCGTATTTTATCACGTGACATTTTATAGTGTTACAAGTGAGTGATAAAATATTTTCGACATTTATGATAAATTTATTAAGTCATGCGTGTGTGCAAAGGTCTAAAATGAAGGTCATTACTTTCCAAGCACCAAAGTGCAATTTTGAAAAGTATAACCTAGGTATAAAAGCTCATTTTAGCCTCTTGAATATTTAGCTACACAATTTAGATGAATTTAGTGAGAGAATCTCTCCTCTCCTCTCCTCTCAAGTTCTTAGAGAGATATTTCGAAGAAAGAACAGGGTCGGATCGATCTCGTCTTCTCAATCGAGACCGCATTCTTCACGCGGTCGAATGGACGTCGTAAAACTCTTTGATTTCCCATGCTAACACCCGAGAAATATAGATCGACGGTCCATAAGTTGTGGTGCATGTTTGGATGATTTAGAGGACATCTATCTTGGCGTCTTTGAGGCACGACATGTCAACGATGAGCGAATCAAACCAGCGACTTCAAATGAACAAGGTACCGTTTACGCTTTTGTTTGATTTTATTTTTTGTTCTTAAATTGAATTACATGTGATCCTTTAAGAAATCTGAGCAAGGAGTTTTTGTGGATTCAATGTTTTTAACATGAATCCAAACCTAAAATTTTAAATTACACGTTTATCACGCTTTCGTTGCACCTTGAGTTCCTTCAATTGGTATTAGAGAGAACATGTAGTTGTTTAAGTCAAAAACTTTGAAATTTAAATTAAATTTGCTATGATTTGGAAAGAGGGTTTCGATACGGTCTCAACGCAACTAACGACGTGTCGATCCAAGTTCGTATCGCCAAGATATAGTCAATCGAAGATCAATGGGTTTTGCGTAAAAATTGTGACAAAAATTAAAGTATTATTTTTCACTTCACTTTAATGGCTACTGGTGTGACGGATTTTTAGCCAGAACGCGGTGTGAGTACATTGCGTGTTAGAGGGATATACCAAAAGCTAGTTGGTATAGTCTGATTGTTGTGGAAGTTTGATTTAGTTGCCAAAAATCAAAAAAAAAGAACTTACGGTTCCATGCGAAGCTCACCCAAAACTTCCATGAGAAGCTTATTGAAAAACATAAACAAATTAAAAAAACATGACATGTTTTGACTTTTGTTTATACATATATTATACATTAAATAATATAATATATATAATATAATATAGATATTATATCATTATATATATATATATATTGTGTGTGTGTGTGCGCGCCCTTAAAAGGATGCCCCAACTAGGGCCGAACCAATTCGGTTCGGGTCTGACCGGCCCGACCCATTTAACACATCGCAAGTCCTAAATTAATTTCCAGAGATCTTCTTTAGATCCAAATAAACCCGAAAATTATAATAAAAAAATCAGAAATTATATTTAATTGTTTAGGATTTAATAAAATTATTTCAGGTGTTGTGGGACATATCGATAATTAATTAAAATTGTTTTAATGCAAGTTAATGCATTAAAAATACTCTCGAGTTTAATTTTAGCAAATTTAATTTTACTTCTGCAATATAATTGCATGTTGACTGGTCATGAGTCGATACTGACTTGTGCATGTCTGGTTTATTATTTATTTAATTTAATTATTGCATTTAAGTTTTTAAAATATAATAATTATTTTATTTTGACGATCCATGCATTGTACCTCCATTTTTAATTTGTATAAGGACATGTGTGTCCACATTTAAGTGTTAAAATGTAATTTCACACCCCAAGTTCCTCTCACATGCGTGTGAGTATACATTGTAAAGATCAGATGAGTTCGTGGCAAAGCGGTTTGAATCAAGAGTCGACGTAGACCAAACAAGTTAAATGCATGGAAGTTGTGGGCACTGCAATTCAAGTCAGGTATTAACTTAAGGAATTCCCCTAAGGTCTCTGTTAATCCATTATTCACTCGATGGATTAACCAATAGTTAATAGCTCTTGATCACGTCATTATTTATTTATTTATTTTATCATATGCATAGTTTATTATTTTGTGAATGTGTATTTATTGCACGCGATCACATAGTATAATAATAAACAAGCGTGCAAAGATAAAATGAACATGTGTGGTGAATATTTTCTATTTAAAAGCATGATTAAGTTGTAAGTGTGATCACATAGAACAAGCACGTTAAGTAGAAAAAGATTTCATTCATCGAGATTAAATTTACCAAATTCCTCAAAGAAAATATTAAGTCGTTAAATGTCTTTCATCGCTTGGATTTGGACACAGTCGATTGTTCGAGGTGTTCGTCAACCCTAGTTGAGAGCGCCTCTTACTATTAGAGAGTTATTATGAGAGTGATGAGTTGACTTAACTAAAGTCATCACCAAAGGAGTCATCATAGCTAGATTGTTACAACTTTAGAGGCAAAGTATTGAGCAATGCAAAATAATTCTTTGCAGAAGATGAGACTTCACTCATCAGATCAAGGAGCCGCAAGTTAATGTGGTTGACCAATCAGACGTCTACCATGAAATTCTCCAAGTAGTGGCGTAGCCATAGCTTGTAGACTATGAGGAGATGTTTCAAGGATCCTTACAACTACAATACTCAAGCGAGGTAGTATTCCAAATCTAGTAGTTGTGGGATAATAAGATTTGATAAAATAGTGGAAGATATTTAAAATAAATAATTTGAAAATTTCTACTGGTAATCAAGATAAAGTATTAATTTGTTAAGTTTATTTGTTTTAGATCAAATGGAAACCACCATCGATTCAATTTCACTGCGATCAATATTCGATAAAGAGAATATCTTGACTGGTCATAACTTCCAGAAGTGGTAAAGACGCTTTCGCATTGTACTGCGCCAAGAGAGGTAGTTTTATGTGCTGGAATCCCTACTTCCTATTGATCCCCCTCGGGGAGCTAGCAAGGTGGATAAAGATGTAAATATAAGAAGCATATGGATGATGCACTGGATGTTCAGTGTTTCATGTTGTCATATATGTCCAGTGAGTTGTAGAAAATGCATGAGGACAAAGATGTTTTTCAAATGTTATCTTATCTCTAAGAGTCATACCAGAAGATAGTTCGGTAAGAAAGATATGAGATATCAAGTGCTCTGTATGCAGGCTCACAGAAGGAAATCAAGCAGGACCTCATGTACTCAAGATGGTCAGGTACATTGAGAGACTTGAGACTCTTGGGTTTAAACTGTTGGATTGGTGTAGTCTGATCTGTTTTGGATGATGTTGGGTTGAATGCTTGCAACTCATACTGTGCAAAAAGGCCGCAACTATGTGGGGTCGAGCTCCGCAGTGAGCTCGTTGGGGGTTGCAGGGGCCAACACACCCCTGCTCTAGGGGTTCGGGGGTCGAAGGGTCTCGACCTAAATTTTGGGGCACTGTAGTAACTCTGCCCGACTGTAGCAAAGCTGACTGGATGACACCGATAGAACACTATAGCAGAGCAAACTTTGGAAACAGTGGTATTATAGCTCCGCTAACTTCCAGCCATCGGCCACTGTAACACCTTGGACTTGGGTGGCCTCGATACTATAGCGATGCACTTTTAGCCACCTTTAACTGTAGCATAGCGGACTTTATGTGCAATTAGTGGAATATTGTTTCATCTTCTTTATTAGCCCATTTCAGGCTAGGGTTTTCATGTGCTTGAAACTCTGAGATACTTCCTGTAATTTGTGCTCCCAATTATAGTGATATTTCTGACTCTCTATAAACGAAGGGATCATTTCTCAAACCATGTAAATCTCTATGTCCCAATATCTTCTTCTCGTTCTTTTGTTTTTCCCTTTTACTCTTTTGTGAATCGTTTATCGCTTCGTTGCTCCCGAAATTTTCTGCAACACAAACTGAACCAAGATTTAGCAACTGATCTCATTCGTTTCAAAAAGCCAAAGATGCAGAGGGGGAGCAATTAAAATGAGGTAGTCTGCTTTGCATGTGGCAAGAAAGGTCACTGGAAGAAGAATTACATAGCTGGGAAGAAGCAAGTTGACACTTCTTCTTTGGGTATATTTGTCATTGAATGCACTCTATGTATTTCTAAAAGTTGGGTATTGGATATTGCATGTGGCTCACACATTTGTATTCAAATATAGGAACCAAGTGGATTCAAGACAATTGCAAAAGATGAAGTAGATCGTCGAGCACCAAATGGTGCGAGACTAACAACATTAGCAGTGGGACATTATCATCTTACTTTGTCTGGTGGGATGGTACTTGTACTAAATAATTGTTATTATGTATCATCTGTTACTAGAAACATAATCTCAGTGTCGAGTTTAGACACTGAGATTTTATTTCAAGTTTGGAAATAAATGTTGTCTTACATATAAGGATAACATATGTTACGATATGACACGTCTTAACAATGGGTTGCATATGGCACTTCAGGCTAGGTTATGTAAACAAGAAGCGTTTACACAAACTACATCAAGTAGGGTATTTAGACTCCCTAGAGTTAAAACCCTTGAATGTATGTCACGCTTATTTATAAGGCAAAATGACCAAAGAAACTTTCAGTGGAAAAAAGAGAAAAATCCAAAGAACCATTAGAATTGGTTCATACTAATGTATGTGGTCCATTTCTAGTAGATGTGAAGGGTGGTTTTTATTACTTCATTACTTTTACTGATGATTATAGTATATATGGATATATCTACTTAATGAGGTATAAGTCAGATTCTTTTAGCATGTTTAAAAAATATCAAAATGAAGTAAATAATCAACTTTGTAAGAAGATTAAGAAACTCCGCTCAGACCATGGTGAGGAATGTCTTAAACAAACTTTCATTGATCATTTAAAGGAGTGTGGGATAATTTCTCAACTCACCCCTCCTTTTACACCTCATGGAATGGTGTTAGTGAAAGGATGAATCATGCCTTTCTTGATATGGTCAGATCAATGATGAGTCATGAAACTCTACCATTATCCTTTTGGGGATATGCACTACAGACTACGACATATACACTAAACTGAGTACCAACTAAAGCAGTAGATGGGATTCCATACGAGTTATGGTGTGGAAAAAATCCAGTTTGCCACACATATGTGTATGGGGATACAAGGCTTTTATCAAGACTATACCTAGTGAAAAAATAGCATCTTAGAGCATGAAATGCATCTTTATAGGAAACTAAAGGATATTACCTATATAACCCTTCAGATAGAAAAGTGGTTGTAGCACGACATGCTACATTTCTAGAAAGGGAACTCATTTCCAATGGAAATAACAGGAGCAATATTGACTTTGATGAAGTTGATATTCTAGATGCACAAAAGTTGGTACGAGAACATTCTCCACGAGAGATAGTGAGAGGGAAAGATGTTCTTGATATGCAAGTGATGTGTAGATCTACTAGAGAGGTTAGAGAACCAAAGAGATGTGATTTTCTTATCACTGAGTCAGGTGACATGTTACTCCTAGAGAATGATGAACCTCTAAACTACAAGGAAGTAGTAAATGGGATGGATGATGCTAAATGGAAAGAAGCCATGCAATCTAAAATGGAGTCCATGTACCAAAATCAAGTTTGGATTTTGGTAAACCTACCGGCAGATGTAAAGCATATTGGGTGTAAATGGGTATTCAAGAAAAATTTTGACATTGATGGTCAAGTAAGCACCTATAAGGCATGGCTAGTAGCAAAGGGTTTCAGGCAACGTCAATGAATCGACTATGATGAAACCTTCTTGCCAGTTACAATGTTGAAATCCATCAGAATATTACTTGCAATAGTAGCCTTTCATGATTATGAAATTTGGCAAGTGGATGTCAAAACTGCTTTTCTAAATGGGAAGTTAGTTGAAGATTTTTATATGACACAGCCTGAAGGGTTCATTATGTCAAAGAGTGTCAATAAAGTGTGAAAGCAGCAGAGGTCCATTTATGGATTGAAGTGGGCATCATGATCATGAAGTATTTGATTTGATGAGGCCATAAGAGAATTCAGTTTCATTAAGAATGAAAGTGAACCACGTGTATATAAGAAGGTTAGTGGCAGTGTCATCATTTTCCTAGTATTATATGTTGATGGCGTATTATTAATACAAAACGAAGTATAAGTCTTACAGTCAGTGAAGACTTGGTTAAATGAATGCTTCTCCATGGAAGACTTGGGTGAAGCAACTTATATTCTAGGGATCAATATCTATCAAGATAGATCTCAAAGGCTTGTTGGGCTAAGTCAAAATATATATATTGACAAGGTACTCAAAAGGTACAATATGGAACAATCCAAGAGAGGATGGTTGTCAGTGTCACGTGGCATTAATCTCTCTAAGAAGATGTATCCACAAACACGGGAGGAGATTGAAAGAATGAGTATAATCTCTTATGTTTCAACAGTGGGATTTATCATGTATGTCATGCTATGTACTGGGTTTGATGTTGTCTTTTCTTTAATCAAGGAGAGTTGAATAGGGCAGCTGTAAAAACTATACAAAGTACCTGCGATGTACAAAAGATATGGTCCTTATGTATGGAAGAGATGAGGAGCTAATTGTGAGGGGATGCATCGATGCTAGCTTCCAGACCGATCATGATGATCTGAAATCGTTGTTAGGCTATGTCTTTTGCCTGAATGGTGGTGCAGTGAGCTGGAGGAGCCCGAAGCAGTCTGTGATTGTCGATTCTACAGCATGGTCTGAGTATATAGCAGTTTCCAATGCAGGTAAGGAAGTTGTTTGGATAAGCAGCTTTGTTTCTGAGCTTGGCATTGTAGCTAACAGTGCAGACCCTATTACAATATACTATGATAATATTGTCGCAGTGGCGCTTTCCAAGCACTACTAGAAAAGGGGGCTGTGGAGGCCCCCTTACTCGGGCGACCGCCATTGGCGGTCGCTATAGCCCACCTTTAGCGACCGCCAATGGCGGTCGCTAACCTCCCTAAAAATATTCGGGGGGTTTCTGCGCCCCCCCCCCCCCCCCCCCCGCGCCCTCTCGAGCCCTAACCCCTCGCCGCCCTCCCTCGCGCCGCCCTCCCCTCCCCCGCCGCCCGGCCTCCCCCGCCGCCCGGCCTCCCCCGCCGCCCGGCCTCCCCCGCCTCCCGGCCTCCCCCTCCGCCCGGCCTCCCCCGCCGCCCGCCCTCCCCCGCCGCCCGCCCTCCCCCGCCGCCCGCCCTCCCCCGCCGCCCGTCCTCCCCCGCCGCCTGGCTTCCGGCCTCCGGCCGCCGCCCTCCGCCTTCGGGCCTCCGGCCGCCGCCCTCCGGCCTCTCGGCCCTCCCCCCCCACCCCGGACGGCACCCGCACCCCGGACAGCCCCCGGCGCGCACTCCGGACCGCCCCCCGCACCCCGGACGCCTCCCCGCACCCCGGACAGCACCCCCCCGCGCACTCCGGACCGCCCCCCACACCCCGGACGCCTCCCCGCACCCCGGACAGCACCCCCCCGCGCACTCTGGACCGCCCCCCGCACCCCGGACGCCTCCCCGCACCCCGGACAGCCCCCCCCTGCACTCGGACACCCCCCTCCGAACCCGGACAGCCCCCCCGCACCCCGGACAGCCCCCCCCCCCCCCCCCCCCGCACTCGGACACCCCCCCTCCGAACCCGGACAGCCCCCCCGCACCCCGGACAGGCCCCCCGCACCCCGGACACCCCACCCCGCACCCCCGACAGCCCCCCTGCACCCCAGACAGCCCCCCCTCCCCCGCACCTCGGACACCCCCGCACCCCGAACACCCCTGCCCGCACCCCTGACAGGCCCCCGACACCCCGGACACCCCTCCCCGCACCTCGGACAGCCCCCCCCCCCCCCCCGACCCCGGACACCCCCCCCCCCCTCGCTGCCCGTCCCCCGTCCCCTCACCGCCTCCTCTCCTCCAGCTCCCCGCCGCCGCCGCCGCCCGTCCCCTCCCTTGCCGCACCGCCTTTGGCTCCGGCTCCCCTTCGCTGCTCCTCTCCCTCGCAGCACCGCCTTCGGCTCCCCTCCCTTTCAGGTTTGTAGCTCAATCAGGTAACATGAGCTTTCAGTTACATTATTATTTTATCAATGGTTCATAAACAAATGATTAATATTTATTTTGAATATAGTTGATTTGATAAATGTAAATGTAATAAGTATTGTGTAAATGTTTGTTATACAGATATTATTATGGATAAGAGTTGGATTGATCTTCCAAATCGAACGTCTAGAGAATATTTCAATGGCATTATGCAGTTTATTGACTTCACGAGAGGATTTGAAAGTGACTATATTAGTTGTCCATGTAGAAAATGTGCTAACAGATATCAATTCACACGAGATACTGTGAGGGAGCACCTTTTCTTTAATGGATTTCTGAAAAATTATAAGAGTTGGACTCGTCATGGAGAAGAATATGTTCGTTGTCAAAATACAGATGCAGCTCAGATGGATGTTGATGCAAGGATGACTGATCCAATGCATGAAATGCTTACTGAAATGGTACGTGGGTTTGATCCTGAAGGCATTGACATCCAGAATCTTGAGACCGGTGAGATAAATCTTCGCTCTGGTGCAGATCGTGATTCGAGGAGGTTTTATGAAGTACTTGATGATGCGAAAACAGAATTATATCCTGGATGTACTTCTTACAATAAACTGTCGTTCATCGTGGAGTTGTTGCATTTGAAGACTTTGAACAATTGGTCAGACACATCATTCGACATGCTTTTGGTTTTATTGAAAAAAGTTCTTCCTGTCGACGCTAAGATTCCTGAGTCGTATTACTATGCTCGTAAGTTGACAGAGAACTTAGGTTTTACATATGAGACTATAGATGCATGTGCAAACAACTGTATGTTGTTTAGAAATGAAACTGCTCATTTGGATATCTGTACGGTTTGTGGCGCTTCCAGGTGGAAAGAGAACAGGGGAAATAAGACTCATCAAAGTCAGATTGCGATACAGGGGAAACCGATTGCCGTAAAGCAAATGCGTTACTTTCCCCTTAAACCGAGGTTGAAAAGATTTTTTATGTCATCTAAAGTTTCTAATTTAATGAGATGGCATGCAGAAAGAGTTCATGAAAGTGACATGTTAACCCACCCGGCAGACTCTCATGCATGGAAGGATTTTGATAAGAGACATCCCGACTTTGCTAAAGATGTTCGTAATGTCCGATTGGGATTGGCAGCAGATGGTTTCAATCCATTCAAGTCTATGGTTGGTGCAACTCATAGCACATGGCCCGTGGTGTTGGTTCCATATAATCTTCCTCCGTGGCTTTGTATGAAGCAACAATTTATATTACTTTCCACTCTTATTGATGGACCTAAAAGTCCGGGGGATAAGATTGATGTTTACCTTCAGCCATTGATTGATGAGTTGAATGAATTTTGGGGCGATGGTGTGATGACTTATGACTGCGAAACGAATGAAATGTTCAAACTGCATGCAGCTTTATTGTGGACAATCAATGACTTCCCAGCTTATGCAAATTTATCAGGCTGGAGTACGAAAGGGGAATTTGCTTGCCCTTGTTGCAATAAAAGTAAAAAATCTGTATGGCTTAAACATTCCAAAAAATGGGCATACATGGGTCACAGGCGTTTTCTCCCTCCCCAGCACAGGTTCAGAAAGGACAGAGTGGCATTTGATGGTTCTAGAGAGTTCAGCCCAGCACCAAAGATCATGACAGGAGTCGAAATGTTATCGCAGATTGAGGAAGAAAACATCCGCACGGTATATGAAATTCAGGATTTGGTGGCTCCTCCAGTACGTAATATTCGTGCTGCGGGTAGGCAGCGCAGTCACAATTGGAAAAAGAAAAGTATTTTTTATAGTCTTCCGTATTGGAAAACTAACATGTTGAGGCATAATTTGGATGTCATGCACATTGAAAAAAATGTTTGTGATAACATATTGTGGACCATTTTAGGTGTCAGTGGAAAGTCAAAGGACCATGTTAATGCACGCCGTGATTTGGAAGAAATGGGTTTAAGGAAACAGTTGCATTTACAGTTAGCTGAGGGAAACAAGGCATATATGCCTGCTGCACAGTATTCGATGACTACAGAGGAGAAAGAGACATTTCTTTCCATTTTGAAGATGGTCAAGGTGCCTGATGGTTACTCTTCTAATATTTCAAAGTGTGTGAATCTGACGAGCAAGACATTGCAAGGGTTGAAAAGTCATGACAATCACATATTACTTCAGCAGTTGATTCCAATCGCAATTTGTGATTGTTTATCCCCCAATGTTGTTCAGCCCTTGATTGAGATGAGTAATTTTTTTAGACAGCTTTGTTTAAGAAATCAACGAATGAGTGATTTAAAAAGTTTGCAGGACCGAATTGTACTTACGCTTTGTCACTTTGAGAAACTTTTCCCCCCCTCATTTTTTGATGTTATGGTCCACTTAACAGTGCACCTAACTGATGAAGTAATGGCTGCTGGTCCAGTGCAATTCAGGTGGATGTATCCTATTGAACGGTATTTGAGTACATTGAAAAGATTTGTACGCAACAGAGCTCGTCCAGAGGCATCAATAGCCAATGGTTATTTGATGGACGAGTGTACTACCTTTTGTGCAGAATATCTTACAGATGTTGAAACAAAATTAGATAAGCCCTCTCGGATTCATGATGGTCCAGTTGGAGAAGGAACCACATTTGATATGGACAACATCGAGTGGATACAAGCACATCGATATATCTTGTTCAATACTCCATCAGTTGCACCATTAATGCAGTAAGTATCTTATCAATGTGCTTGTATAACTTTTACATGTTTTCTTTGCATAAGTTGATCTTTTAAACATCGCGTAATCATTTGCAGGAAACACATTAATGAGATAAAAGAAGAGATGCATCGTGCGACTGAGTTGCAAATTCAACAATCTCATTATGCGGCATTTCATGATTGGTTCAAGGATTATGTATGTATAAATTGATTTTCATTATGAGTGAAGTATTAAACTAATTCTTTCTGCATATATCAGTATTGATTTTTATAAATTATGTAGGTTCGTAAGCTGAGGGAGTTAGGGGACCCCACGTTACCTGAAGTATTTATCCAACTGGCTGAGGGTCCATCTATAACCGCTCGTCGTTATAAAGCTATTGATGCTAATGGTTTTCGATTTCGCATTAAAGATGTTGATGACAAACGAGCAACACAAAACAGTGGAATCGGTTGTCCCTTTGTCGATTCTGGTTATTACTATGGTCAATTGATAGACATCATTGAAGTTGTATACACACACGGTTTGAAGTACATATTGTTAAAGTGTAATTGGGTTGATCCAGTGCGTGGATGTAAAGTCGATCAATATCAGTTTTCATTGGTGAATTTTAACTACATGTTATACAGAAATAATGAACGAGTTGAGAATGAACCTTTCATCTTGACATCACAAGCGGAACAAGTATTCTTCGTTACTTTGCCTTCGGATCCAAGTTGGCAAGTTGTTGTCAAAATGTCTCGGCGAGGAGTGTTTTTATTTGAAGAAGATGAACCCGAGACTGTTCCGTTTGTTTACCAACAACTTGATCAACATACCGTAGTTCAACGTGAAGAAGATATTTATTGGGTCAGAACGGCTGTTAAAGGAGAAACGGTCGATTTGCATGCTTAATGAAAGGTATAATTGTTTTCCCGCTATTCAGTAGAATGTCCCAGGATATCATAAATTATCTAATCATTTTATAAATCCTTATAAGTTTTAATCCTCACTTTTGTAAGTTAATTCAGTCATAAATATTTAGGTTGATTAACTTTCTGATTTTTTAAAATTCATTCACAACTAATTATTCAATCCATTTTTTGTTTGATTAACAGTTGTACAAGTTTGATTTATTAAGAACAATCCAATTTATCTTTTAAACACTTTGGACTCATTACTGATATTTTGTATGATTGCAGACATGTCAGGGGAAGAGGCAGAAAATCCACATCATCCATCTGAGGCATCTACGTCTCAGGGTCGAGGTATGTTTGACAGTCATTATCTATATTATTTATGTAATTAACATATATATATATATAAATATAACATTTGTCAATTTATATATAAAATTGTTTTCAACAGGATCAGACTCGGCTGCTTCTTCCTCTCGCAGGAGAGGCCCTGGTCGTGGCATATTAGCATGGAATTCCGACACGACGATAGATGTTTCATTTGATGAGGTATTTCATCCCGTGGGACCGAATGCCCCGGCATTTATTCGTCAGCTGGGTCATATCATACGTGACCCACATCGATTTCCATTGACCACGCGTGATTGGGCTTCTATCCCTCAGGACACATTAGATCGTCTATGGAGGGAGGTTCAGGTAAGAAAATAATTTTACTTTATTTTCTATTTATAAATAATACTAATATGTTTGATTATTTTCATTATAGCAAAATTTGAAAGTATGCCCTGAAGAGTTTCGGCCCGTGTGTATGAGCAAATGCCGTAAGCTGTGGAAAGATTATAAAGGCAAAGTGAAGAGGGACCACTGGGTACCAAATGTGGGTGCCCCTGACATTTTGGAAAAAGTCCCGAGAGGTGTCCTCCCAGCTCAGTGGCGTGACTTGGTTGCATATTGGTCTACTGAGGGTGTTGCGGTTTGTATATTAATTATTTTGCTGTATATATATTTTCAAGAATATGTGATTTGTTTGAAATTTGAATGAATTGAATGTAGGAGGTGTCAACACGCCATTCGGAGAATCGAGCGTTGCAGGGACCAGCTCACAGGCTCGGGACTCGTCACGTGTCTCAGATCCGACATGAGGTATATATTATTCACTTTTTAATTAATTAATTAATATGGTTTTGTGTTTATATTCTTTTAATATACAGTTGCGAGGGCAAGGTGCAGCAACTGATAAAATGTCGGTGTGGATAAGGACTCGTGATCGCAATGATCCAGAGGTTGCAGCATTGATAGTAAGTGTCTGTACTTACCAATAATTACATAAATCTTTATATTAACATATATATATTTATATATATTTAAATATTTCACAGGATCAATTTGAAGCTGAGTTAGAACATCTGCCAGAGGACCAGCGACAGCTTCCCATGCGACGGGATGAGATCTTTCATCGCATTATTGGTCGGGACGGGCATGGCTATAGTTTGACCTATGGAGCAGGGATTCCTCGTTCTGTAGTGTCACGCGCTGCGGTTGTCGGTCCTGCTGTTGCTCATATGACACAGCAGATGTCAGATTTTGAGGCACGGCTGCGCGCTTCCGAGGAGACAAATGCGCAATTGACAGCTGAGGTAAGAGCACTGCGGGAATATGTGCGTCGAGCTGATGGTACAGGGGATCATACGACGCAGGTATATACTGTATTTATTTATTTAATTTAAATTATTTTTGTTATTAAAATATTTATAATGTTTATTTGTTGTAGGCACCTGGTCCACCAGAAGGAGGTAACAGTGATGGCAACGCGTGACGCACCATATATTCACGAGATATGTTTTTTGTTTTTACTGGTAGGGTTGACATTGATGTACTTTATTTATTGATTTAAGTAATGCATTATTACCATCCATGGTGGTCTTTTAAATATTTTATACACATATTGAGTTTTTGATCAGATAATCTTAAATGATTCTACATTTGAAAAAGTCGAACTAATTCCAACAGATCAATAAATCTGATATTATAGATTATGTATTATCCAATATATTTTTTATAAATTTTTGTATGGTATCGATAAAAGAAATATGTATTAATTAGATGTTATCACTTTTATTTTTCACTTTTGTAATCAATGGGATGACCTTTGCACCCCCGGAGAGCCCCCCGCACCGCCGTACAGCCCCCCGCACCCCCGTACAGCCACCCGCGCACCCCCGTACAGCCCCCCGCACCCCCGTACAGCCCCCCGCGCACCCCCGTACAGCCCCCCGCGCACCCCCGTACAGCCCCCCGCACCCCCGTACAGCCCCCCCGCACCCCCGTACAGCCCCCCTCGCACCCCCGTACAGCCCCCCGCACCCCCGTACAGCCCCCCCGCACCCCCGTACAGCCCCCCGCACCACCGCACAGGCCCCCGCACCCCCGTACAGCCCCCCCGCACCCCCGTACAGCCCCCCGCACCCCCGTACAGCCCCCCCGCACCCCCGTACAGCCCCCCGCCACCCCCGTACAGGCCCCCGCCACCCCCGTACAGGCCCCCGCACCCCCGTACGGCCCCCGCCACCCCCGCACAGGCCCCCGCACCCCCGCACAGGCCCCCCGCACCCCCGTACAGCCCCCCGCACCCCCGTACAGCCCCCCCGCACCCCCGTACAGCCCCCCGCACCCCCGTACTGCCCCCCGCCACCCCCGTACCGGCCCCCGCCACCCCCGTACCGGCCCCCGCACCCCCGTACCGGCCCCCGCACCCCCGTACCGGCCCCCGCCACCCCCGTACAGGCCCCCGCCACCCCCGTACAGGCCCCCGCCACCCCCGTACAGGCCCCCGCCACCCCCGTACAGGCCCCCGCACCCCCGTACGGCCCCCCGCCACCCCCGTACAGGCCCCCGCCACCCCCGTACAGGCCCCCGCCACCCCCGTACAGGCCCCCGCCACCCCCGTACAGGCCCCCGCCACCCCCGTACAGCCCCCCCCGCACCCCCGTACAGCCCCCCGAACCCCCGTACAGCCCCCCGCCACCCCCGTACAGCCCCCCGCCACCCCCGTACAGGCCCCCCGCCACCCCCGGAGAGCCCCCCCGCCACCCCCCTACAGCCCCCCGCCACCCCCGTACAGCCCCCCGCCACCCCCGTACAGCCCCCCGCACCTCCGAATGCCACGAAACCGTACGACAACATCCGGGGCGTCAAATGTGAAATGGTCGGCCAGACGGCACCTCATTCGGAGGTGCCGTGCGACCGCGGCGGCCGGAAACGCGTTTCCGGCGCCGTTAAACACAAAAACGGCGTGCGGCGGTCCGATTCGGAGCAAACGTGCTCCGAACGACCTGAAACCGCACGGGGACGAGAGGAATATTATTCCTGAGATGCAGGAGGAGGCCGCACGTCCATCGGACGTGCGGTGCGCGCGGCACGCCCGATTGTGTCGTTTTCAGCAGCGCGGCGCGCGCTGAAATGGCGCGTTGGGGGGTCAAAACCACCCGAACGACCTCCGAATGCCACGAAACCGTACGACAACATCCGGGGCGTCAATTGTGAAATGGTCGGCCAGACGGCACCTCATTCGGAGGTGCCGTGCGACCGCGGCGGCCGGAAACGCGTTTCCGGCGCCGTTAAACACAAAAACGGCGTGCGGCGGTCCGATTCGGAGCAAACGTGCTCCGAACGACCTGAAACCGCACGGGGACGAGAGGAATATTATTCCTGAGATGCAGGAGGAGACCGCACGTCCATCGGACGTGCGGTGCGCGCGGCACGCCCGATTGTGTCGTTTTCAGCAGCGCGGCGCGCGCTGAAATGGCGCGTTGGGGGGTCAAAACCACCCGAACGACCTCCGAATGCCACGAAACCGTACGACAACATCCGGGGCGTCAATTGTGAAATGGTCGGCCAGACGGCACCTCATTCGGAGGTGCCGTGCGACCGCGGCGGCCGGAAACGCGTTTCCGGCGCCGTTAAACACAAAAACGGCGTGCGGCGGTCCGATTCGGAGCAAACGTGCTCCGAACGACCTGAAACCGCACGGGGACGAGAGGAATATTATTCCTGAGATGCAGGAGGAGGCCGCACGTCCATCGGACGTGCGGTGCGCGCGGCACGGCCGATTGTGTCGTTTTCAGCAGCGCGGCGCGCGCTGAAATGGCGCGTTGGGGGGTCAAAACCACCCGAACGACCTCCGAATGCCACGAAACCGTACGACAACATCCGGGGCGTCAATTGTGAAATGGTCGGCCAGACGGCACCTCATTCGGAGGTGCCGTGCGACCGCGGCGGCCGGAAACGCGTTTCCGGCGCCGTTAAACACAAAAACGGCGTGCGGCGGTCCGATTCGGAGCAAACGTGCTCCGAACGACCTGAAACCGCACGGGGACGAGAGGAATATTATTCCTGAGATGCAGGAGGAGGCCGCACGTCCATCGGACGTGCGGTGCGCGCGGCACGCCCGATTGTGTCGTTTTCAGCAGCGCGGCGCGCGCTGAAATGGCGCGTTGGGGGTCAAAACCACCCGAACGACCTCCGAATGCCACGAAACCGTACGACAACATCCGGGGCGTCAATTGTGAAATGGTCGGCCAGACGGCACCTCATTCGGAGGTGCCGTGCGACCGCGGCGGCCGGAAACGCGTTTCCGGCGCCGTTAAACACAAAAACGGCGTGCGGCGGTCCGATTCGGAGCAAACGTGCTCCGAACGACCTGAAACCGCACGGGGACGAGAGGAATATTATTCCTGAGATGCAGGAGGAGGCCGCACGTCCATCGGACGTGCGGTGCGCGCGGCACGCCCGATTGTGTCGTTTTCAGCAGCGCGGCGCGCGCTGAAATGGCGCGTTGGGGGGTCAAAACCACCCGAACGACCTCCGAATGCCACGAAACCGTACGACAACATCCGGGGCGTCAATTGTGAAATGGTCGGCCAGACGGCACCTCATTCGGAGGTGCCGTGCGACCGCGGCGGCCGGAAACGCGTTTCCGGCGCCGATAAACACAAAAACGGCGTGCGGCGATCCGATTCGGAGCAAACGTGCTCCGAACGACCTGAAACCGCACGGGGACGAGAGGAATATTATTCCTGAGATGCAGGAGGAGGCCGCACGTCCATCGGACGTGCGGTGCGCGCGGCACGCCCGATTGTGTCGTTTTCAGCAGCGCGGCGCGCGCTGAAATGGCGCGTTGGGGGGTCAAAACCACCCGAACGACCTCCGAATGCCACGAAACCGTACGACAACATCCGGGGCGTCAATTGTGAAATGGTCGGCCAGACGGCACCTCATTCGGAGGTGCCGTGCGACCGCGGCGGCCGGAAACGCGTTTCCGGCGCCGTTAAACACAAAAACGGCGTGCGGCGGTCCGATTCGGAGCAAACGTGCTCCGAACGACCTGAAACCGCACGGGGACGAGAGGAATATTATTCCTGAGATGCAGGAGGAGGCCGCACGTCCATCGGACGTGCGGTGCGCGCGGCACGCCCGATTGTGTCGTTTTCAGCAGCGCGGCGCGCGCTGAAATGGCGCGTTGGGGGGTCAAAACCACCCGAACGACCTCCGAATGCCACGAAACCGTACGACAACATCCGGGGCGTCAATTGTGAAATGGTCGGCCAGACGGCACCTCATTCGGAGGTGCCGTGCGACCGCGGCGGCCGGAAACGCGTTTCCGGCGCCGTTAAACACAAAAACGGCGTGCGGCGGTCCGATTCGGAGCAAACGTGCTCCGAACGACCTGAAACCGCACGGGGACGAGAGGAATATTATTCCTGAGATGCAGGAGGAGGCCGCACGTCCATCGGACGTGCGGTGCGCGCGGCACGCCCGATTGTGTCGTTTTCAGCAGCGCGGCGCGCGCTGAAATGGCGCGTTGGGGGGTCAAAACCACCCGAACGACCTCCGAATGCCACGAAACCGTACGACAACATCCGGGGCGTCAATTGTGAAATGGTCGGCCAGACGGCACCTCATTCGGAGGTGCCGTGCGACCGCGGCGGCCGGAAACGCGTTTCCGGCGCCGTTAAACACCAAAACGGCGTGCGGAGGTCCGATTCGGAGGAAACGTGCTCCGAACGACCTGAAACCGCACGGGGACGAGAGGAATATTATTCCTGAGATGCAGGAGGAGGCCGCACGTCCATCGGACGTGCGGTGCGCGCGGCACGCCCGATTGTGTCGTTTTCAGCAGCGCGGCGCGCGCTGAAATGGCGCGTTGGGGGGTCAAAACCACCCGAACGACCTCCGAATGCCACGAAACCGTACGACAACATCCGGGGCGTCAAATGTGAAATGGTCGGCCAGACGGCACCTCATTCGGAGGTGCCGTGCGACCGCGGCGGCCGGAAACGCGTTTCCGGCGCCGTTAAACACAAAAACGGCGTGCGGCGGTCCGATTCGGAGCAAACGTGCTCCGAACGACCTGAAACCGCACGGGGACGAGAGGAATATTATTCCTGAGATGCAGGAGGAGACCGCACGTCCATCGGACGTGCGGTGCGCGCGGCACGCCCGATTGTGTCGTTTTCAGCAGCGCGGCGCGCGCTGAAATGGCGCGTTGGGGGGTCAAAACCACCCGAACGACCTCCGAATGCCACGAAACCGTACGACAACATCCGGGGCGTCAATTGTGAAATGGTCGGCCAGACGGCACCTCATTCGGAGGTGCCGTGCGACCGCGGCGGCCGGAAACGCGTTTCCGGCGCCGTTAAACACAAAAACGGCGTGCGGCGGTCCGATTCGGAGCAAACGTGCTCCGAACGACCTGAAACCGCACGGGGACGAGAGGAATATTATTCCTGAGATGCAGGAGGAGGCCGCACGTCCATCGGACGTGCGGTGCGCGCGGCACGCCCGATTGTGTCGTTTTCAGCAGCGCGGCGCGCGCTGAAATGGCGCGTTGGGGGGTCAAAACCACCCGAACGACCTCCGAATGCCACGAAACCGTACGACAACATCCGGGGCGTCAATTGTGAAATGGTCGGCCAGACGGCACCTCATTCGGAGGTGCCGTGCGACCGCGGCGGCCGGAAACGCGTTTCCGGCGCCGTTAAACACCAAAACGGCGTGCGGCGGTCCGATTCGGAGCAAACGTGCTCCGAACGACCTGAAACCGCACGGGGACGAGAGGAATATTATTCCTGAGATGCAGGAGGAGGCCGCACGTCCATCGGACGTGCGGTGCGCGCGGCACGCCCGATTGTGTCGTTTTCAGCAGCGCGGCGCGCGCTGAAATGGCGCGTTGGGGGGTCAAAACCACCCGAACGACCTCCGAATGCCACGAAACCGTACGACAACATCCGGGGCGTCAAATGTGAAATGGTCGGCCAGACGGCACCTCATTCGGAGGTGCCGTGCGACCGCGGCGGCCGGAAACGCGTTTCCGGCGCCGTTAAACACAAAAACGGCGTGCGGCGGTCCGATTCGGAGCAAACGTGCTCCGAACGACCTGAAACCGCACGGGGACGAGAGGAATATTATTCCTGAGATGCAGGAGGAGGCCGCACGTCCATCGGACGTGCGGTGCGCGCGGCACGCCCGATTGTGTCGTTTTCAGCAGCGCGGCGCGCGCTGAAATGGCGCGTTGGGGGGTCAAAACCACCCGAACGACCTCCGAATGCCACGAAACCGTACGACAACATCCGGGGCGTCAATTGTGAAATGGTCGGCCAGACGGCACCTCATTCGGAGGTGCCGTGCGACCGCGGCGGCCGGAAACGCGTTTCCGGCCCCGTTAAAGACCAAAACGGCGTGCGGCGGTCCGATTCGGAGCAAACGTGCTCCGAACGACCTGAAACCGCACGGGGACGAGAGGAATATTATTCCTGAGATGCAGGCGGAGGCCGCACGTCCATCGGACGTGCGGTGCGCGCGGCACGCCCGATTGTGTCGTTTTCAGCAGCGCGGCGCGCGCTGAAATGTCGCGTTGGGGGGTCAAAACCACCCGAACGACCTCCGAATGCCACGAAACCGTACGACAACATCCGGGGCGTCAATTGTGAAATGGTCGGCCAGACGGCACCTCATTCGGAGGTGCCGTGCGACCGCGGCGGCCGGAAACGCGTTTCCGGCGCCGTTAAACACCAAAACGGCGTGCGGCGGTCCGATTCGGAGCAAACGTGCTCCGAACGACCTGAAACCGCACGGGGACGAGAGGAATATTATTCCTGAGATGCAGGAGGAGCCCGCACGTCCATCGGACGTGCGGTGCGCGCGGCACGCTCGATTGTGTCGTTTTCAGCAGCGCGGCGCGCGCTGAAATGGCGCGTTGGGGGGTCAAAACCACCCGAACGACCTCCGAATGCCACGAAACCGTACGACAACATCCGGGGCGTCAATTGTGAAATGGTCGGCCAGACGGCACCTCATTCGGAGGTGCCGTGCGACCGCGGCGGCCGGAAACGCGTTTCCGGCGCCGTTAAACACCAAAACGGCGTGCGGCGGTCCGATTCGGAGCAAACGTGCTCCGAACGACCTGAAATGAGATTATTTCTTGAATCGAAGTTTTTAAATTATTATAGCACAATGATTTGATATTATATATATATTAAATATATATTAAAACATTTAAAATATATTATATATATATATATAATATATTTTAAATGTTGTATTTAATAGTATATATATATATATTTAAAATATTGTATTTAATAGTATATATATATTATAGCACAATGATTTGTATTTAAAATATTGTATTTAATAGTATATATATATTATAGCACAATGATTTGATATTATATATATATTAAATATATATTAAAACATTGAAAATATATTATATATATATATATATATATTTATATTCAATTCAATAAAAAAATTTTTAAATAAAATTTTTTTTTAGAATAGCGACCGCCATAGGCGGTCGCTATAGGTGCCCGGCAGAGGGCCTTCAGCGACCGCCAGGCGGTCGCTGAAGGCCGAGCTGCGGGGCACCTATAGCGACCGCCAATGGCGGTCGCTAAAGGCCTCTAGCGACGAGGCAACAGCGACCGCCATTGGCGGTCGCTGCGCGGCCGCTAAAGCCCTTTAGCGACCGCCAATGGCGGTCGCTAATGGGCTTTTATATAGTAGTGAAGGAGCTCATGTCACGCCAAATGACAAAGCATATCCTTTGGAAGTTTCATCTCTTAAGATATTTTACTTGGAGATGTGAAGTTGCGGTTAGCAGAGTAGCCACAGAGGATAACGTGGCAGACCCCCTGACTAAAGTCATATCTCAGCAGAAGCATGATACTCACGTGAGAGCTAACGGGTTGAGAATTGTTAATAGTTAGCTCTAGTGCAAGTGGGAGTGTTGTGAATGGGTGCCCTAAACCCAACTCCTTTATGTACTTTGATTACCATTACATGTATACAGTTTGATATATACATGTGTTTATTTTTACCATAATAGTGTTGGTGCTTCTGCATCCACTGTTTACATGGTAATGTCCTTAAAGTACGTGTCGTATCAAAAGGTTATAACAGTTCTCAACTATAATGAAAACCTTGAGATACTATGATAGTAATCTTAAATATATGTCTAATGATCTAGATACATCATACTGACAGGACAAAAATGGTGTGTTGGAGCTCATAAGCATTAAGACTTTTTCTAATGAAGTTCGCACTTAGTGATCTCAAGTACATGAGATCATGGGGACAGACTCGTCAATAGGAACACTACATGTTTCGGGTGTCATTGGTTGTTCATATCTACGAACATGTGTATTGGTCTCCAGACTTGAAATCATTATCAATGTGTATCATCTGATCACGTACTTTGATGCAAGTCAAAAACCATGACATTGAAGTCGTGGCGAGGTAGCTTGTGTTGGGTGCGTCATTGGTGATATGACATTTGTTAAATGATCAAGATAGAATTTGTCACTTCCGAGTTGAGGAAGAGATATCTCGTGGACCTAAGTTGACCAGGATGGTAGTATCTTTATTAAATCCATGGTCATGATACAAGAAGGTAAGTCTGTCCAGTAAGATCGCAAAATATATAAAGTAACAAAAGGATGATGACACGAGTATGCATCCCGCTTTATGAGATATCGCCAGACAAAAAAGATTATATTATACATAACATGTTCATAGGAGGTAGTCGTAGTTATGACATTTCTTATCTCCCTATGGGTCATGATGGGTTACTAGACTCCACTCTTGGTCTGTGGGTTGGACACACTGTCATCGAGATAAGGACCTAGAGGGTCACACACTGAGTGTATCCACAAGTTCTGTCTATTCTAATTGTAGGAAGGGAAAATAAGAGAAACTGAACCCCCAAGGTGTACTCTCTAAAGGAGCCCTTGGGGTGCTTTTATAACAAATAGTAAAGACCACACCGGACCTTAAGTCCGATGTGGGATGCAGACTCCAACACTCCCCCTCAAGCTAGGTGTACATAGCTTGGACACATAATGAAAAGAAAGAAAAAATAAAGCAAGCAAAAGATGCTGCAAACACTCTCCCTCAAGCTGGACATACCCAGCTTGATGACAAAACAAGACGAAATAAAATATAAAGTTGTTGTTGCTCCCCCTCACGATCGAAGCTCCCCCTCAGAATGATGGATGGATGATGTTGCGGGCGCAGCAGAAGAAACCACTCAGACCGACGGGTTGACGGAACGCCAGGTATGCCGCACTAGTGGGGCCGGTCGATGAAACGCCGGGAAATCCAAACTAGCACCGGGAAAATCGCACTTGCGGGGCCGGCGACGGGAGGCGGGGATTCCGCAGAATTGTTGCGGGATCTGGCGGCGCCAACGGGCCCAAATCCTAGGTGGTCGAGCTGCTGCGCCAGCGAATGGGCGTGCCGGCGGATAGAGATGCGGCTGCCGGGAGTCGTCGGGAGATGCCAGCGAGGCGAGGATGCCGCAGGAGGTGCCGGAGAGCCGAAACTTGAAGCAGGGCAGCCGCTGGGAGAAACTGGAACCGGCTGGCTGTCGGAAGAGAAGCGCAGGAGGAGGCCGGCGAGGGAGCAGGAGGCCGGGAGGCGGCGCTGGAAGCCGGAGGAGGCCGCCGGCGTGGAGGGGCCGTCAAGGGTGGAGGCCGATTGCTGGAGGCCGAATGTCGGAGGTGCCAGCAGGAATGGAGGCCGGCAGAATAGGGAGCCGTCGGGACCGGTTCTGCCTAGACCGGTTCGCTTGGAGGGATCAGCGGGAGGAGGGAAAAAAAATGGGATGTTACGCCGGGAGGGACCGTCGGGGAGAACCGCGGAGGGCCGACGACGGGAAGCTGCGGGAGAGACCTGCGGAGGGGACCCGCGGCCGAAGGAGACACCGGGATGTGGTCGGCCGCGCGGGAGGAGGAAGCCGCCGGGATACGCCGCGTCAGGAGGAGGCGTTGCGGGATCTGGCGGCGACGAGCGGGCCGGCGCCGGGACTGCGCAGGCGAGGCGGAAGCGTCGTTGGCGTCGCGCACAGGCGGGAGGAGGACGAGGCGGGCGCCGGCGTCGGGATGTCGCAGCAGGAGGCGGGGTCGTCGCGCAGGGAGGAAGATCCGCCGGGAGGGAGGGCCGCCGGGGCAGCCTGGGAATCGAGCCTGGAGGGGCGGCGACTGAAGGGAAAAAAAACGTAGCCCTACATGAGGGGTCGCCGCCTCCCACGAGGGAAAATTCTGAGAAACCCTAAACGAGGGGAAATAAAATTGAGGAGGAGGGTTCGGGATTAGGTTCCCTCTGATACCATGTAGGAAGGGAAAATAAGAGAAATCGAACCTCCAAGGTGTACTCTCTAAAGGAGCCATTGGGGTGCTTTTATAACAAATAGTAAAGACCACACCGGACCTTAAGTCTGATGTGGGATGCAGACTCCAACACTAATGAATTGGAGTTTAGCACAAAGTGGGTCCCACGTGCGGGGGTCAGTGAACGTCAAAGTACGATCAATCGCAAGTAAAACTAATTCAATTATAGTATTCAAATTTAGAATAATCATGATTGAATTTATTTCTCAAGGTATTCACAAGTTGTTTGATCATAAAAGTAAATACAAGAAAATATAATTTTTCAAACGAACATAGAATGTTCAAGGTTCATTAAATTATTTGGAGAGTTTACGGGTCGAGTTAATGGTTCGTATTTTATCACATAACATTTTATAATGTTACAAGTGAATGATAAAATATTTGTGACATTTATGACAAGTTTATCAAGTCATACATGCGCGCAAAGGTCTAAAATGAAGGTTATTACTTTCCAGGGACCAAAGTTTAATTTTGAAAAGTATAACTTCAGTATAAAAGCTCATTTTAGTCTCTTGAATATTTAGCTCCACCAATTGGACGAATTTAGTGAGAGAATATCTTCTCTCCTCTCAAGTTCTTAGAGAGAAATTCTGAAAAAAGAAAAAGATTGGATCGATCTCGTCTTCTTGATAGAGTTTGTGTTCTTCACATGATCGAAGAGTCCTAAAGCTCTTCGATTTCTCGCGCTAACACTCGGGAAACGTAGATCGACGATCCAGGAGCTATGGTGCACGTGTGGACAATCTAGAAGACGCATAACTTGTCGCCTTTAAGCCACAACACGTTGACAGTGAGCGAATCAAACTAGCAACTTCAAGCGAATAAGGTATTGTTTACGTTTTCATTTGATTTTATTTTCCATGCTTAAATTGAATTACACATGACCCTTTAATAAATTTGGGCAAGGAGTTTTTGTGGATTCATTGTTTTTAACATGAATCCAAACCCAAAATTTTAAATTGTGTGTTAATCGCGCTTCTGTTGCGCCTCAGATTCCTTCATTGTTATCATTATCAAACCAGTTTAGGGCCACCCATATTCAGGCTAATATCATGGCTCTTGATACCACTTGTCAAGACTGTTCCTCCAATCTAGCTCCTTCAAACCCAACACATAAGTCTTTCTGAGATTCTATCGTAAAACCAATTTATGATAAGAGAAATGGTCCATCAAAACTTATATGTCAGCCAGTGTTCCTTATGAAAACTGATTTGAGATTTATGTTTACACCCAAGACATCCACACCGCATTGTCATGGTCTTATCGTGCTTTGTCATGTTTTTTATAAAGGTGAGGTCGAAGCCTCCGTTTATTCGGGGAAGGGGCTACAGTACAATGTGATTCTCATTCCTGTGAAGCACTCTCTTTTTTTAAATTGGGGTTCTAGAGGATCCTTCCCAAATGTTAGAAGATTCATAACAACCCGTGGATTACCATGGAAGAAGGAATACTTTTTGCCAGGGATCTCCATCAAGTTCGTATATCAAATTCATCAAAGAAAATATATGCTCTTCATTTATATTCACCCGGTTCAAACTATTAAATGGATCTTGTGCCAAAACAGGTTTCAATGACTTGTCTATGCTGTGTTTGGACATTGATCATCCCCGGCAAAACCCTTCAATTTGATGATGTTTAAGGGAGTTGCAACGCATTATAATGAATGCTTAAACGTTAAACATTTATGATTGGTTTGATACAAATAATGTGGTATACATTTCAAGTTTTGTAACATGTGGAGCGTTTGTGACTATCGCTGCAATCTTATCCATGATATTGAGTACAAACACAACACATGGACAATGTCAACTCAGTTTAGTCAAACTCATAATTCATCGATTCTCTGAGGTTGGCAAAATAGATGAATACATCATGTCATTTCAATGTTGAAAATTTTCATCCCAGTTTTGAGCAGTTTCTCGGTATAAAAGTTTCCATGTTTGACATACCATGAACCTTTTATCAAATGATATTAAAATCCCACAAGAGATACTGCAAAGATAATTGTAGACACGTTGTTGTGCTTATATTTTAAATTAAATTTAATTGTAGAATATGGTTTATATACATGCATGATTATTGAGTTTAAAAAATTAAAAAAATATTACTATTATTCATTTTTAAGAATCACAATGTACAAATTTATAGACATGTATCAACTCACTCAACTCATATTTGGTATTGCATAAATTCATATATACACAAAATGTTTTTTATAAAATAAATGATTATAAATAAGGGCAGTGGTGCAACCACCATAATTAAATAAAATTTTGATACACATATGAAGTCTAGAAGAAGAAGACTTAAAAAAAACACTTACAGGGAAGCCAGTGACCAAAAATTCAGTATGAAGGATGGTGCGGCAAGAAACCAGCTCAAAAAGGCCATCGATGCAGCCGTCTCGAACCTGGCACAGTGGTTTTGCGCGCAGCTGTTGAAATCATTGTTTATCAGAACTGTGATGCCAGCACACGCACAGGCAGCAGCAAATGTAATGGTGGATGTTACCTGATCAAACAATATACATTTAGGCCATGTCTGGAAAATAAAAAAAATGATTTTCAATAGTTGATATGCAGCATTTTGCATCTTACTCATTAATATGAATTTTGAATGTTTAATATTACTTGGATACAAGAATATGAGTTTGATACTCAACTCACATAATCAAATAGTAATTTTCTAATTGGAAATAAAGGTGACCATTCAGGTTACGGTTCAGGTTCAGGATGGGGTTGGTCATCCTTTGAATTCATTTAAGCTCAAACCTAACCCAACATATTTAATTAAACGGGTTGACCTGACCCATTAATGAAAAGTCAACCTTAACCCGACCTATCAATCTGTTTAGCTTTAAATATATAACATAGGCTGCATCAAAACATGTTCAACTAGTTAATATCACATGAACTCAATGACCTAACCAAATTGAATTATCCCACTTAAGACTATAAATAACCTACTTAATATGAAACATATATTATCTATGTTGCAACTCGACGCTCTTAAACCATTAAAACAAATAATATGTCATAAACATGTTGAATTATTTCAAATTACTCAACCAAAACCCGTTTATGTCTAACCCAAACCCGTTTAACACATGCTGGTTGGGTCGGGTTATCATATCGTGTTCAAAATTGTCATCTCTAGTTCGAGTTCAACTCAACTTGTAGATTTAACTACTTGAGTTCACAATTAAACTCAATTCCGATACATTGACATTAAACAAATCATTCAAGATGATCTTGTTCTAAATGGTGAAAATATGATCTTCGATAGAGCTAATTGGCAATGTTTGATCCATGTAGTCGACTCTGTCTAATTGGGTTTAAGGCTTGTTGTTGTCGTTTGACATTAAAAATATATTAAAATAATAAATTTACATTATCATTAATTTATAGATTAAAATATCAACAACTCCATTAAGCTCACAAGCTACTCCAGCTCTAGCTCCACTCTCCAAAATCAAAACAAATTCGAGTATTGTTTGACCGAACTTCGAATAGTTCGTGAGTATCATTGGATTATTTACACTCCAAGAGAACAACTTTAAAAGCAAATCATTGCACCTCGCTACCAAACCGCAGGATAAAATAGGAATTTTGATTTCATGATTCTCTTTCCTTGCTTGAGAAAACTACACTTGGGGAATCCAAGTTTTGCTACAATCATTCCTCGAAATCTGATCAATGCCAACTTAGTTCAAATTGTCCAACAAACATTTTTCAGGATTAAGGTACTGATTATGTATAAGTGTTTCCCCATTGCTTATTGAAAAAAATGTTTCCCAGAAATTTAAGTGATGTATTTAAAAAAAATGAAGCGTGGGTATTTTTTTAGAAATAGAACACACTGTTTATTTTTCAAACTATTTATCCTAAGTAATAAGTGTTAAAACATTTTCCAATAAGTGCTGGCAAACGCATCCTAAGCTTGCAATGGTTGCTTTAAAAGATTCAATGTAGAAAACTCTTCTAATGATTCTCTCTCCCCCTCATCCATTTGAGAACGTCATGAGAGGATTTGTAAATACAAAGGAACAAATGAAATAACGCATAACTTACGATATGTGCATGATTTTGGAAGATCGAGCTCGGCTCAATTTTTTAAACAACCTCCTCAAACTCGATCGATTAAGCTCAATTAGAGAAATTGGACTTTCATGCCCGGGTATGAGTTTGAGCTAGGCTCGATTTTACTCAAACTTGTAAACAACTCGAGCTCAAGCTCAATTAAAAAATATATATGAATATCATAGTAGTCAATCTCAGATCGCGGCACGACACAGCAAGGTCATATAGCGGGATAGTGGCGACGCAGATCGCGTCGCGGCCGCTTTTTTATCCAATCACGGACCAATTAATATAATTTAAATTATATAATTCTACACACATATATGCTGAAAATTTTAAAACAAAACCAGCAGCGCCTGGTTTGTCGGCAGCAACAAGAAATAGCCTTTTGAGCACCTAAACCCTGTGTGGCTGCACGTACCATGCCGCAATTCAACCACTAGGAGTGGTGGTGCGCTACTCCACGCCGCACCAACACGATTTGAAAGCTATGATGAATATTAATTTACATATTAATATATTGATTACTCAATTAAGCTCGTGAGCTACTCTATTATGTTATTCCAATTCTCAAATCCAACTTGAAAAATTACCGAGTACCTCAAGCCTGAGCTTGACTCGACAAAAATCAAGCGGAATTCAAGTATTTTCCGAGTCAAGCTCGAATAACTTGTGAGCATCACGATGTCATATACACCTGTGGTCAAAATCACCTTGCCAAAGCCCGAGAAGCAACAATGACTTGTAATTTTTCTAAGAGGACCTATCACAAGATGTTGATATCTTCTTAAAGGGTAAGTTTACCATGAGAAAAGACCTAATGATGGAAACAGAAATGACCTAAGATAGAGAACAAGAAAGGGATTGGTGAGTCATTAATTTGGTATGCATGGAAAGTATATAATGTAATGTGTCAAAAAGTATAAATATCAAATAACAGAAAAATATAATATATTTTTTATCTATTTATCTAGGGACATTCTTATTAATAATATATATCATAACCAATGATGCAAATAAAATTTATTTTTAAATGAACGAACATTCCACTCAAATTGGGAAGAGTCGTATTTCCCTTAAACAATGAAATTGATGCTCCCTCAGCCTCACCCTTAGTTTCATACCAGACATGACTTTCGTAATGTTTCCTCACCCATTATCTTTCTCAGATCAGCGTTTCTTCGTACCAAACGTAGACATGGAGAATGCTAAACATAACTAATTGTGCCACAATGCTACGGGGAGGTTAACTAAAGGTGGAGCTTCAATGCTACTAGACCATCAGTAAACATAGGAACACACATCACAATACAGGTACAATATCTGGGCTTTTAAAAACCCCAAGGTGACACAAAAATCACGTCCAGCCTTCATCAAGTGCGGCCAAATATAGTTGAACTGAAAACCATGCTTTGTCTAAATCATGTGATGTTCATAGCTCTGAGAAATTCAAGAAATGATTTTACTTACCCCATCCCCGATGGTGAACAAGGTGACGACTCTGAAGTTCCTCAAACAACGCTTCACAAGAAGTGCATAAACATCAACAGTGGCGAGAGAGGCGCTCCATAAACTCTGCAAGCCGACAGCAGCAACCAGATACCTGGCACAGCATATAACAAGAAAATACACTGAACTGCTTGAGCAATCATATATCAAATGAGTGTCATCTGATCACAAGTCTAAAATCACGCAACAAAGCAAAACGTTACACAAACACAAATGCCATGAAATGAGAAAAACCATAAGTATCAAAGGATCATATCGTTGATTATAATTATTTAGTTTTTCGTTGATGTTTTACGCATTTAATAATTTAGTTGTTTCAATTCAAGTTTAATCGTTCTGGAAATATGAATCTCGAGATCTGTTATTCCTCCCTCGTTTCTCGTTCACTTCACAGAAACGATTTTTTCTTTTAATTTTGATTAAAATAAAATAGAGGAACTCATTCGGAGGAGCCAAACGTTTCTGGCCGTACAACACCAGAATACACAGCGTGTATTCGGAAGTACACGCCGTGTAGTCTAGGTTCAATGCATTGATTGATCCGCCAAATCAGGTCGTGTATTGGAGTATACCTATGTCATTTATGACACCGTGTGTTGACCAGGAACAAGTGGCACACGGTTTCCGGATTACACGCCGTGTGGTCCAACTGAACACGGCGTGTAGTCCCTTCGGGTTTGGGTTGGACCGTGTACCCCGTACACGGCTTGCCCGGCTGGAAACCGTGTAATGCGAAAACTACACGGCGTGTGTCCCACAGAACAGGCCGTGTACTCCGAAAATTTCCGAAGTACATTAACACGCCCTGTCCCCGGGCGTGTACTTCGGATGGACGGTGAAAAAAGTACACGTCGTGTAGTCGGAACTACATGTCGTGTACTCACCCAAATTACACAGATTTACTAAAATTAATTATTATATTATACAAACCCTTGAGACGTGTACCATGGTGCAGGCGTAAAACTGAGGCACAACACGTGATAGGTGTTTTATATATGTGTGTTTGATTTAACATATGCATAATGAACGGGAATTCACCGGGTTGTCTCCAAGGTACAAGTTACGTACAAGGATAATTTTAAATGAATTTATTTGTTTAAAATTATGATGGATGAGAATCTCAAGGAAGTTCAGAAATGGTTTAAGATAAAAAGATTGATTAATTAAAGATAATTAATTGATTCGAGCGTGATTTATCTTAAACAAAAACGATTAAATAATTGAATGCTAGTTTTATTTATGTGTAAATATCGTTGCATGTATGGATAATCATGGGCTAGACCGATACCTTTGTATGTGAATGGTTTCTTTAAATTTATTTATTTAAATTAAATTTGTTGGTCTGCGAGTCATCTCCTCATTAATATGTAGAGCATGCGCGCCCAAGGATTCTTTTATGTAAAAACCTCTTTTTACCCCTCAACTGCGTGTGAGATAAATGCATATGTAATGGATGGAGCTCCCAAGCTAGTGGAGGCGGCTCAAGTCAGGAGGCAAGGTGAAACCAATCCAAGGAGATACAAAGGTGGACAGGTGGAAAGTTGTAAACACGAACCCGAAAGGTTCAAGGTGTTTCTCCCCTAGGTCTTGGGTTAGTTTATCAACCGCTAGATAAACTAACCAATAGAAAAAGCTCATGATCGTACCATTTATTTTATTTCTATCAGTTGTGTGGTTTATTTATTGTGGTTGTGTTGTCACGATCACACAATTAATGAATTAAACGAGCATGCAAGATGGAACAAAAATAAAACCGGATTATGCGTAAATATTATCTTAGACATGGTTAATCACTTAAATATATCACACTTAATATTAACAAGCATGTAATCAAAGATAATAAAATGGCAATTTACGTATAAGGATAAAATCCCTCAAAAGAAATATTAAGTCGGTATAGCCTTCCATAATCTTGGTTAGAATCGAACCATAGTTCAAAGTGCTTGACCAACCCTAGTTGGGGTGCTTTCAATTATCAGAAAATTCTAATTCAAGGTTTTGGGTTGACTTGACTTGGTTCGCATCAAGGGTTGACTGCCACAGCAGGACTTGGTGTGACCAAGAGGCAAAGGTTGAGAAAATCCAAAATAAAAGGATTTCAGGATTGGGGAGTCAACTCAACGGGTCAAGGAGTTGCGAGTTAATGCAGTTGGCATTTGGAATGCCTACCTAAAACCCTTCAAGTTGTTTGACCAACCCTAGTTGGGGTAATGCGAAAGGCAATATGAATCCTTGCCACGAGAATATTCAGGCAACAGAATATTTCGAAGTCAATGGTGAGGACTATTGAATTTCGATAAAATAGTGGGAGACTAATAAGTATTAATTTATTTATTTGTCTCAGTTTTGTAATAAAGTATTAAACCTTTGCAAATCTTAAATTGTAAAAACGACAAGAAAATGACTTCAAACATATCATTGTGAACCATACTCGAGAAGGAAAACCTTCTCACTGGCACCAATTTTCAAGAGTGGCAGAGGTGTTTACGCGCCATCCTTCGCCACGAAAGCAAATTGTATGTGCTGGAAGAGCATGTTCCAGTTGCGCCTGGGAAAGAGGCCAGTGATGGGGAATTATCTCTCTATATGAAATACATGGATGATGCCACAGATGTCAAGTGTTTCATGCTATCAGTCATGTCCAATGAGCTCTTGAAGCAACATGAAAACATGGACGCGTATAGCATGATGTCTCACCTTAAGGATCTCTACCAAGAGAAGGCGAGACAGGAGAGGTATGAGATCTCCAATACTTTGTTTACAACTAAGCTTGGAAAGTCTGCGCCAGCTGGGCCTCATGTAGTCAAGCTTGTTGGCTACATTGAACGCCTGGACATCTTAGGGATTGAATTCCCGGATGAGTTGCGTACAGATCTCATCCTATCATCAATGCCCAAGACCTTCTCTAGCTTCATTGTCAATTATAACATGAGCGGCAATGAGAAGAGTCTATCGGAAATTTTGACCTTGATTCGCCAGGTAGACAAGGACATGGGGCGTGACAAACCCGCATTCCTTATGGTGAACAAGAAAAGGAAGGACAAGGCAAAGGGGCCAAAGACTTATAAACGGTCTGAAGCCCCCGAGCACCGTCCCTCCAAGAAGGGGAAGATCCAGAGGCAGGGCAAGGAACGGGAGGCGGTGTGTTTTGCATGTGGCAAGCAGGGCCACCGGAAGAGAAACTGCACCCAGAAGCGTTGGGACGCTAAAAATGCGTTCGTTATCGAGTGTAATCTTTCTATTTCTACACATTGGGTATTAGATACAGCTTGTGGGGCTCACATCTGTATTCAAATGCAGTAACCAAGTAGATTTAGAAATATTGCTAGAGGAGAGGTGGATCTTCGAACTGCCAATGGCGCATGGGTGGTTGCGTTGGCTATTGGCGACTACCACCTCTTATTGCCGACTGGAATGATTTTGATTTTACATAACTGTTATTATGTGTCTAGTGTTACCAAGAACATAATTTCTGTAGGTTCCGGGCGCAGCGGAAGCGCGTTGGTTGGTTTGCCCAACTTTAATTTTAACGTTAAACAACGTTCAATCCGAGATCTGCTACGATGTAAAACGCCGAATTTTCGGAATAGAACGAGGAACGAAAAACTTAAGAGGGAATCCCAGAACCATAGAGATAGGATCATCATATGTTGGTTATAATTAATTTAATTAATTCACAAGAATTACCTTGGTGGAATTCTTTCTTTGTTGATGTCTCCAGTCACGATCCTGTGATCCGTCGTTGCGTCGTAGAATCCAAGTGTGAGATTCCTCTAGCGGTGATCCACACGTGTGCCACGTATCTCCGGACATCGCCGAAGGGATCTCCGGATGCTAGCGCGGAAGAACCTTCGTTTGCGATGTTCGCCTTCGATCGCCTTGGTCTCTCGGTCTTGAGAGCGTTCTTGGAGAAAGGAGTTCTTTCGGCCTTGAAAGAATTCTCCAGAGTTGTTGTGGACAACGATTCTCTTGTGAAAAAGTGTTGGGGTTGTGAGGATATTTATAATCGGGTTTGAGGTTATAGAGTTATGACAATAAATAAACGCGTTACGCGTTTTATTTATTTCATTAACTCTTATTGAAAACCCCCATGTCGAATTATTAATTCCTTGACATTCGACCACGCTGATTATAATAAATATCAATTAATAAAACAATATTATATCCTCAAAATCCTGACTGAAAAAACTACACGGCGTGTAATCATTAATAGACGGGGTGTACTCGTTTTCCATAAAACTACACGGCGTGTATATTTAATATACACGGCGTGTACTTTTATTTTCCACTTTCCTTTATTTCCTCCACCACATTTATTAGACCTTGAGTGATGGCTATTTATTTCTTAAATAAATATAACTGCATCACTCGCTAATAAATATTATTTCGTCCACAATATATTCACTCGAATAACTAGTGTCGAAATAAATGCGATCAGGCATCCATAAATAATTATTAAACTACAGTCGGGAATAATCTTTATTTAACTTGTTAAATTAATATTTAACTGAGATACATGGACACACTTAGTGTGTGACCCTCTAGGCCTCTTTTTCAATGGCATTGGGCGGAGCCTGCCTAAAGTCCAAGATTAGCGTCTAGCAACACGCCAAGACACCCATAGAGAAAGAAGTTAACGCCGCAATGACGTGTCACCACATACCTCATACGAACGCTTACGGTGTAATATAATCCATTTATCACGATATCTCGAATCAAGCGGGTTGCATGCTAATGTCATCGACCCACGTGCTCGATTATTCTTTCTTTGACTTTCCGGAATCGAACTCGCTCATACCTTACCATGGCCATGGATTTATTTAGGCTATATCAATTCCATCAAAGGGCCTGAAATATCTACTTTCGTTATGAAACAGAAGGGACAAATCCTTTCTCGCATTATCTATTAATGCAGTATTACTCGCGACGCACCCAACGTATCCTACCTCGCTGCGAACAGTGTGTCGTCACAGTTTTCGTCAATACATCTAAGTGCGCGAGTTGTAATACCCATTAATAATAATCTTAAAGTCTAAGGATCGATACACACGTCCGCAGATAGGAACATCCAATGACACTATGAAATGTGGATTTCCTACTGGCGGGTCTCGTTCTCATAATATCCTCCTAGATATTACCAAGGGCGCACACCATAAGATGATGTCTCAAAGTCTTATGAGTCCTCACCCCTAATGGCCTGTATTATTTGTGTCCCTCAAATAATATCATCCGGCCATAGAACATATATTCAAGAACAGTATTATGGCACTTCCGGGTTCTCATCATGACAGGGATCCGCTATGACCCTTTAATGCAACAGCTATCCTTAGGACATTATCACATGCATTGTCACGCAGAAGAACAATCAAGATGTGATAAGGCTTTTATTAATGAATAAAGTACAAAGTAGTTGGTTCTAGGCCACCAACTCCAACAATTTATGTATCTTGTTTGGATATGGATGGATTTGTTTTCAAATTTGGAAATAAGGGTTGTCTCTTTTATAAGAACAACGTATGTTATGGTATGGCACATTTAAATAATGGTTTGTATGTATTAAATTACGAAAACCAAGTGTTGGCAATCGATAACGAAACAAACTCACATGACTCATACATCACCCAGTTGTGGCATCACCGTTTCGATCATGTGAACGAGAAGCGCTTGACAAAGCTCTGCCAAGATGGCTATTTAGACTCTACTGAGCTAAAACCACTTGATAGATGTCACGTTTGTTTACAAGGAAAAATGACCAAGTCGCTTTTTGGTGGACAGGGTGAAAGGGTCACAGAGCTTCTAGGATTGGTACACACGAATGTGTGTTGACCATTTCCAGTAGAAGCTAGAGGTGGATATTCTTACTTCATTACTTTTTCTGATGATTTGAGTAGATATGGCTATGTCTACTTAATGAGGTATAAGTCAGAGGCCTTAGAGAAATTTAAGGAATTCAAGAATGATGTATAGAATCAGCTTGGTAAGAAGATAAAGAAACTTCGATCGGATCGAGGTGGAGAATATCTGAACCAAGAGTTCATCGATCTTCTACGGGAGTCTGGGATTCTATCTCAGCTCACTCCTCCTTATACCCCATAGTGGAACGGTGTTAGTGAAAGGAAGAACCGCACCTTGTTGGACATGGTGAGGTCGATGATGAGTCATGCGAATCTTCCATTATCCTTTTGGGGATATGCATTACAAACTGCAGCATACACATTAAACCGAGTACCAACTAAGGCGGCAAATGGAATTCCCTCCGAACTATGGAATGGAAAGAAACTCATTTTGTCGCACACACATGTATGGGGATGCGAGGCGTTTGTTAAGGCCTCCTCAGGCAACAAACTAGCACCCCGGGGCACGAGGTGTATATTTATAGGATATCCCAAGGAAACGAAAGGATATTACCTATATAACCCTTCAGACAAGAAAGTGATTGTCCCCAGACAAGTCGTCTTCCTTGAGAAGGGAGCACATCCTCAACAAGGATAGTGAGAGCAAGATTGACTTCGACGAAGTTGATGCTCAAGATACACAGGAGTTGGTATAGGAACAAGTTTCACAGGTCCCCGTGGAAGAGGTTCCAGAAACACAAGTACTGCGTAGTAGCTCAAGAGAGGTAAGGGAACCAGAGAGATTTGGTTTCCTAGTCACCGAGGATGGTGAATCATTATTGTTGGACAATGATGAACCTCTCTCCTACAAGGAAGCAGTAGAAAGCTCAGAAGTTGCAAGATAGCTAGAAGCAATGAATTCTGAGATGGATTCCATGTATCAGAACCAAGTCTGGGTTCTGGTCGATGAGCCAGTTGATGTAAAACCTGTTGGATGCAAATGGGTATTCAAGAGAAAGCTGGACATGGAAGGTCAAGTTAGTACCTATAAAGCAAGGCTAGTGGCTAAAGGGTTCAGACAGCGTCAAGGAATTGACTATGATGAAACCTTCTCGCCGGTTGCCATGTTTAAATCCATAAGAATCATATTTGCCATAGCAGCTTACCATGACTACGAGGTTTGGCAGATGGATGTCAAAACAACATTCCTTAACGGGAACCTTCAAGAAGATGTCTATATGACACAACCAGAAGGGTTTGTGACACCAGGTGAAGCCAAACAGGTTTGCAAGTTGCAAAAATCCATTTATGGATTAAAGCAAGCATCCAGGTCATAGAACATTCGATTTGATGAAGCCATAAAGGAATTTGGGTTCATTAAGAACGAATGTGAGCTATGTGTTTATAAGCGGTTTAATGGGAATGCGATCGTTATCCTAATAGTATATGTTGACGACATATTGCTTATTGGAAACGATGTACCAGTCTTACAGTCAGTTAAGGACTGGTTGAACAAGTGTTTCTCCATGAAGGACTTGGGTGAAACAGTCTACATTCTAGGGATCAAGATCATTCGTGATAGATCCAAGAGGCTACTTGGACTAAGTCAGGGTATATACATTGACCAGATACTAAAGAGATTTAGTATGGAACAATCCACGAGGGGATTAGTTCCAGTGTCACATGGCCTACATCTTTCTAAAAAAATGTGTCCTCAGACACAACAAGAAAAAGATAGAATAAGTAAGATCTCATACGCTTCGGTTATAGGATCCATCATGTATGTCATGTTATGTACTAGGCTTGATGTTGCCTATGCACTGAGCATGGTAGGCAGATATCAAGAAGATCCAGGAGAACAGCATTGGACTGTTGTTAAGATTATCCTTAAGTATCTGAGAAGAACTAAGGATATGTTCCTGGTGTATGGAGGAGACGAGGAGCTTGTCATCAGAGGGTATGCTGATGCTGGTTTTCAGACAGATCAGAACGATCTGAAGTCGCAATCTGGATATGTTTTCTGTCTCAATGGAGGAGCTGTGAGCTGGAAGAGTTCAAAGCAGCCAGTTGTCGCCGATTCTACAGCAGAGTCCGAATATATAGCGGCTTCTGATGCAGCCAAGGAAGCCGTCTGGATTCGGAACTTTGTCCAGGAGCTTGATATTGCCTAACAGTAAAGATCTCATTACATTGTATTGTGATAATACTGCAGCGGTGGCTCTTGCGAAAGAACCAAGGTCACATCAACGAACAAAGCATATACTCTGAAAGTATCAACTCTTGAGGGATTTCTATCAAAGGGGTGAAGTTGCAATGAACAGAGTGTCCACGGAAGAGAACGTGGCAGACCCCATGACTAAAGGTCTATCTCAGCAGAAGCATGAATATCATGTGAGAGCTAGCGGGTTAAAGGTTGTTAGCAGTTGGCTCTAGTCCAAGTGGGAGTCTGTTAGAGTTGGTGGCCTAGAACCAACTACTTTGTACTTTATTCATTAATAAAAGTCTTATCACATCTTGATTGTTCTTCTGCGTGACAATGCATGTGATAATGTCCTAAGGATAGCTGTTGCATTAAAGGGTCATAGCGGATCCCTGCTATGATTAGAACCCGGAAGTGCCATAACACTGTTCTTGAATATATGTTCTATGGTCGGATGATATTATTTGAGGGACAAATAATACAGGCCATTAGGGTGAGAACTCATAAAACTTTGAGGCACCATCTCATGGTGTGCGCCCTTGGTAATATCCAGGAGGATATTATGAGAACGAGACCCGCCAGTAGGAAATCCACATTTAGACTTTAAGATTATTATTAATGGGTATTACAACTCGCGCACTTAGATGTGTTGACGAAAACTGTGACGACACACTGTTCGCAGCGAGGTAGGATACGTTGGGTGCGTCACGAGTAATACTGCATTAATAGATAATGCGAGAAAGGATTTGTCCCTTCTGTTCCATAACGGAAGTAGATATCTCAGGCCCTTTGATGGAATTGATATAGCCTAAATAAATCCATTGCCATGGTAAGGTATGGGCGAGTTCGATTCCAGAAAGTCAAAGAAAGAATAATCTAGCACATGGGTTGATGGCACTAGTATGCAACCCGCTTGATTCGAGATATCGTGACAAAGGGATTATATTACACGATAAGCGTTCGTATGAGCTATGTGATGACACGTCATTGCGGCGTTAACTTCTTTCTCTATGGGTGTCTTGGCGTGTTGCTAGACGCTAATCTTGGACTTTAGGCAGGCTCCGCCTAATGCCACTGAAAAAGAGGATTAGAGGGTCACACACTAAGTGTGTCCATGTATCTCAGTTAAATATTAATTTAACGAGTTAAATAAAGATTATTCCCGACTGTGGTTTAATAATTATTTATGAATGCCTGATCGCATTTATTTCGACACTAGTTATTCGAGAGAATATATTGTGGACGAAATAATATTTATTAGCGAGTGATGCAGTTATATTTATTTAAGAAATAAATAGTCATCACTCAAGGTCTAATAAATGTAGTGGAGGAAATAAAGGAAAGTGGAAAATAAAAGTACACGCCGTGTATATTAAATATACACTCCGAGTAGTTTTATGGAAAACGAGTACATGCCGTGTATTAATGATTACACGCCGTGTAGTTTTTCCAGTCAGGATTTTAAGGATACAATATTGTTTTATTAATTGATATTTATTATAATCAGCGTGGGCGAATGTCAAGGAATTAATAATTCGATATGGGGGTTTTCAATAAGAGTTAATGAAATAAATAAAACGCGTAACCCGTTTATTTATTGTCATAACTCTATAACCTCAAACCCGATTATAAATATCCTCACAACCCCAACACTTTTCCACAAGAGAATCGTTGCGCACAACTCTGGAAAATTCTTTCAAGACCGAAAGAACTCATTCCTCCAAGAACGCTCTCAAGACCGAGAGACCAAGGCAATCGAAGGCGGACATCGCAAGCGAAGGTTCTTCCGCGCTAGCACCCAGAGATCCCTTCGGCGACGTCCGGAGATATGTGGCACACGTGTGGATCACCGCTAGAGGAATCTTACACTTGGATTCTACGACACAACGACGGATCACAGGATCGTGACCGGAGACATCAACGAAGAAAGAATTCCACCAAGGTAATTCTTGTGAATTAATTAAATTAATTATAACCAACATATGATGATCATATCTCTATGGTTCTGGGATTCCCTCTTAAGTTTTTCGTTCCTCGTTCTATTCCGAAGATTCGGCGTTTTACATCGTGACGGATCTCGGATTGAACATTGTTTAACGTTAAAATTAAAGTTGGGCAAACCCACCAACGCACTTCCGCTGCGCCCGGAACCTACAAGTGGTATCAGATGGTTCATATCGTTGATTATAATTATTTAGTTTTTCGTTTATGTTTTACGCATTTAATAATTTAGTTGTTTCAATTCAAGTTTAATCGTTCTGAAAATATGAATCTCGAGATCTGTTCCTCCTCCCTCGTTTCTCGTTCACCTCACAGAAACGAATTTTTCTTTTAATTTTGATTAAAATAAAATAGAAGAACTCATCCGGAGGAGCCAAACGTTTCAGGCCGTACAACACCAGAATACACGGCGTGTATTCGGAAGTACACGCCGTGTAGTCGAGGTTCAATGCATTGACTAATCCGCCAAATCAGGCCGTGTATTGGAGTATACCTATGTCATTTATGACACCATGTGTTGACCAGGAACAAGTGGCACATGGTTTCCGGATTACACGTCGTGTGGTCCAACTGAACAGGGCGTGTAGTCCCTTTGGGTTCGAGTTGGACCATGTACCCCGTACACGGCTTGCCCGGCTGGAAACCGTGTAACGCGGAAACTACACGGCGTGTGTCCCGCAGAACACGCCGTGTACTCCGAAAATTTATAAAGTACATTAACACGCTCTGTCCCCGGGCGTGTACTTCGGATGCACGGTGAAGAAAAGTCCACGCCGTGTAGTCGGAGGTACACGCCGTGTACTCACCCAAATTACGCAGATTTATTAAAATTTATTGTTATATTATACAAACCCTTAAGATGTGTATCATGGTGCAGGCGTAAAGCTGAGGCACAACACGTGATAGGTGTTTTATATATATGTGTTTACTTTAACATATGCGTAATGAACGGGAATTCACCGGGTTGCCTCCAAGGTACAAGTTACGTACAAGGATAATTTTAAATGAATTTATTTGTTTAAAATTATGATGGATGAGAATCTCAAGGAAGTTCAGAAAGGGTTTAAGATAAAAAGATTGATTAATTAAAGATAATTAATTGATTCTAGCGTGATTTATCTTAAACAAGAACGATTAAAGAATTGAATGCTAGTTTTATTTATGCGTAAATATCGTTGCATGTATGGATGATCATGAGCTAGACCGAGACCTTTGTATGGGAATGGTTTCTTTTAATTTATTTATTTAAATTAAATTTATTGGCCTGCGAGCCATCTCCTCATTAATATGTAGAGCCTGCGCGCCCAAGGATTCTTTTATGTAAAAACCCCTTTTTTACCCCTCACCTGCATGTGAGGTAAATGCATATGTAATGGATGGAGCTCTCAAACTAGTGGAGGCGGCTCAAGTCAGGAGCCAAGGTGAAACCAATCCAAGGAGATACAAAGGTGGACAGGTGGACAGGTGGAAAGTTGTAAACACGAACCCGAAAGGTTCAAGGTGTTTCTCCCCTGGGTCTTGGGTTAGTTTATCAACCGCTAGATAAACTAACCAATAGAAAAAGCTCATGATCATACAATTTATTTTATTTCTGTCAGTTGCATGGTTTATTTATTGTGGGTGTGTTGTCACGATCACACAATTAATGAATTAAACGAGCATGCAAGATGGAATTAAAATAAAACCGGCTTATACGTAAATATTATCTTAGACATGGTTAATCACTTAAATATATCTCACTTAATATTAACAAGCATGTAATCAAAGATAATAAAATGGCAATTTACGTATAAGGATAAAATCCTTCAAAAAAAATATTAAGTCGGTATAGCCTTCCATAATCTTGGTTAGAATCGAACTATAGTTCAAAGTGCTTGACCAACCCTAGTTGGGGTGCTTTCAATTATCGGGGAATTCTAATTCAAAGTTTTGGGTTGACTTGACTTGGTTCGCATCAAGGGTTGACTGAGACAGCAGGACTTTGTGTGACCAAGAGGCAAAGGTTGAGGAAATCCAAAATAAAAGAATTTCAGGATTGGGGAGTCCACTCAGCGGATCAAGAAGCTGCGAGTTAATGCAGTTGGCATTTGGAATGCCTACCTAAAACCCTTCAAGTTGCTTGACCAACCCTAGTTGGGGTAATGCGAAGGGCAATATGGATCCTTGCCACTAGAATATTCAGGCAACAGAATATTCAGAAGTCAATGGTGAGGGCTATTGGATTTCGATAAAATAGTGGGAGACTAATAAGTATTAATTTATTTATTTGTCTCAGTTTTGTAATAAAGTACTAAACCTTTGCTCATCTTAAATTGTAAAAACAACAAGAAAATGACTTCAAACATATCATTGTGAACCATACTCGAGAAGGAAAACCTTCTCACCGGCACCAATTTCCAAGAGTCGCAGAGGCGTTTACGCGTCATCCTTCGCCACGAAAGGAAATTGTATGTGCTGGAAGAGCATGTTCCAGTTGCGCCTGGGAAAGAGGCCAGTGATGGGGAATTATCTCTCTATATGAAACACATGTATGATGCCACAGATGTCCAGTGTTTCATGTTATCGGCTATGTCCAATGAGCTCTTGAAGCAACATGAAAACATGGACGCGTATAGCATGATGTCTCACCTTAAGGATCTCTACCAAGAGAAGGCGAGACAGGAGAGGTATGAGATCTCCAATGCTTTGTTCACAACTAAGCTTGGAGAGTCTGTGCCAGCTGGGCCTCATGTAGTCACGCTTATTGGCTACATTGAACGCCTGGACATCTTAGGGATTAAATTCCCGGATGGGTTGCGTATAGATCTCATCCTATCATCACTGCCCAAGACCTTCTCTAGCTTCATTGTCAATTATAACATGAGCGGCAATGAGAAGAGTCTATCGGAAATTTTGACCTTGATTCGCCAGGTAGACAAGGACATGGGGCGTGACAAACCCGCATTCCTTATGGTGAACAAGAAAAGGAAGGACAAGGCAAAGGGGCCAAAGACTTATAAACGGTCTGAAGCCCCCGAGCACCGTCCCTCCAAGAAGGGGAAGATCCAGAGGCAGGGCAAGGAACGGGAGGCGGTGTGTTTTGCATGTGGCAAGCAGGGCCACCGGAAGAGAAACTGCACCCAGAAGCGTTGGGACGCTAAAAATGCGTTCGTTATCGAGTGTAATCTTTCTATTTCTACACATTGGGTATTAGATACAGCTTGTGGGGCTCACATCTGTATTCAAATGCAGGAACCAAGTAGATTTAGAAAGATTGCTAGAGGAGAGGTGGATCTTCGAGCTGCCAATGGCGCAAGGCTGGTTGCGTTGGCTATTGGCGATTACCACCTCTCAATGCCAACTAGAATGATTTTGGTTTTACATAATTGTTATTATGTGCCTAGTGTTACCAAGAACATAATTTTTGTATCTTGTTTGGATATGGATGGATTTATTTTCAAGTTTAGAAATAAGGGTTGTCTCTTTTATAAGAACAACGTATGTTATGGTATGGCACATTTAAATAATGGTTTGTATGTATTAAATTACGAAAACCAAGTGTTGGCAATCGATAACGAAACAAACTCACATGACTCATACATCACTCAGTTGTGGCATCACCGTCTCAGTCATGTGAACGAGAAGCGCTTCACAAAGCTCTGCCAAGATGGCTATTTAGACTCTACTGAGCTAAAACCACTTGATAGATGTCACGCTTGTTTACAAGGAAAAATGATCAAGCCGCCTTTTGGTGGACAGGGTGAAAGGGCCACAGAGCTTCTAGGATTGGTACACACAGATGTGTGTGGACCATTTCCAGTAGAAGCTAGAGGTGGATATTCTTACTTCATTACTTATACTGATGATTTGAGTAGATATGGTTATGTCTACTTAATGAGGTATAAGTCAGAAGCCTTAGAGAAATTTAAGGAATTCAAGAATGAAGTAGAGAATCAGCTTGGTAAGAAGATAAAGAAGCTTCGATCGGATCGAGGTGGAGAATATCTGAACCAAGAGTTCATCGATCTTCTACGGGAGTCTGGGATTCTATCTTAGCTCACTCCTCCTTATACACCACAGTGGAATGTTGTTAGTGAAAGGAGGAACCGCACCTTGTTGGACATGGTGAGGACGATGATGAGTCATGCGGATATTCCATTATTCTTTTGGGGATATGCATTACAAACTGCAGCATACACATTAAACCGAATACCAACTAAGGCGACAAATAGAATTCCCTTCGAGCTATGGAATGGAAAGAAACCCATTTTGTCGCACACACGTGTATGGGGATGCGAGGCATTTGTTAAGGCCTCCTCAGGCAACAAACTAGCACCCCGGGGCACGAGGTGTATCTTTATAGGATATCCCAAGGAAACGAAAGGATATTACCTATATAACCCTTCAGACAAGAAAGTGATTGTCGCCAGACAAGTCGTCTTTCTTGAGAGGGAACACATCCTCAAGAAGGATAGTGGGAGCAAGATTGACTTCGACGAAGTTGATGCTCAAGATACACAGGAGTTGGTACAGGAACAAGTTCCACAGGTCCCCGTGGAAGAGGTTCCAGAAACACAAGTACTGCGTAGGAGCTCAAGAGAGGTAAGGGAACCAGAGAGATTTGGTTTCCTAGTCACCGAGGATGGTGAACCATTATTGTTGGACAATGATGAACCTATCTCCTACAAGCAAGCAGTAAAAAGCTTAGAAGCTGCAAGATGGCTAGAAGCTATGAATTCTGAGATGGATTCCATGTATCAGAACCAAGTCTGGGTTCTGGTCGATGAGTCAGTTGATGTAAAGTCTGTTGGATGCAAATGGGTATTCAAGAGAAAGCTGGACATGGAAGGTCAAGTTAGCACCTATAAAGCAAGGCTAGTGGCTAAAGGGTTCAGACAGCGTCAAGGAATTGACTATGATGAAACCTTCTCGCCAGTTGTCATGTTTAAATCCATAAGAATCATACTTGTCATAGCAGCTTACCATGACTACGAGGTTTGGCAGATGGATGTCAAAACAGCATTCCTTAACGGAAACCTTCAAGAAGATGTCTATATAACACAACCAGAATGGTTTGTGACACCAGGTGAAGCCAAACGGGTTTGCAAGTTGCAGAAATCCATTTATTGATTAAAGCAAGCATCTAGGTCATGGAACATTCGATTTGATGAAGCCATAAAGGAATTTGGGTTCATTAAGAACGAATGTGAGTCATGTGTTTATAAGCGGTTTAATGGGAATGCGATTGTTATCCTAGTAGTATATGTTGACGACATATTGCTTATTGGAAACGATGTACCAGTCTTACAGTCAGTTAAGGACTGGTTGAACAAGTGTTTCTTCATGAAGGACTTGGGTGAAGCAGCCTACATTCTAGGGATCAAGATCATTCGTGATAGATCCAAGAGGCTGCTTGGACTAAGTCAGGGTACATACATTGACCAGATACTAAAGAGATTTAGTATGGAACAATCCAAAAGGGGATTAGTTTCAGTGTCACATGGCCTACATCTTTCTAAAAAAATGTGTCCTCAGACACAACAAGAAAAAGATAGAATGAGTAAGATCTCATACGCTTCGACTATAGGATCCATCATGTATGTCATGTTATGTACTAGGCTTGATGTTGCCTATGCACTGAGCATGGTAGGCAGATATCAAGCAGATCCAGGAGAACAGCATTGGACTGCCGTTAAGACTATCCTTAAGTATCTGAGAAGAACTAAGGATATGTTCCTGGTGTATGGAGGAGACGAGGAGCTTGTCATCAGAGGGTATGCTGATGCTGGTTTTCAGACAGATTAGAATGACCTGAAGTCGCAATCTGGATATATGTTCTATCTCAATGAAGGAGTTGTGAGCTGGAAGAGTTCAAAGCAGCCAGTTGTCGCCGATTCTACAGCGGAGTCCGAATATATAGCGACTTCTGATGCAGCCAAAAATGTCGTCTGGATTCGGAACTTTGTCCAGGAACTTGATGTGGTGCCTAGCAGTAAAGATCCCATTACATTGTATTGTGATAATACTGCAGCGGTGGCTCTTGCGAAAGAATCAAGGTCACATCAACGGACAAAGCATATACTCCGAAAGTATCACCTCTTAAGGGATTTCTATCAAAGGGGTGAAGTTGCAGTGACCAGAGTGTCCACGGAAGAGAACGTAGCGGACCCCATGACTAAAGGTCTATCTCAGCAGAAGCATAAATATCATGTGAGAGCTAGCGGGTTAAAGGTTGTTAGCAGTTGGCTCTAGTCCAAGTGAGAGTCTGTTGGAGTTGGTGGCCTAGAACCAATTACTTTGTACTTTATTCATTAATAAAAGTCATATCACATCTTGATTGTTCTTCTGCGTGACAATGCATGTGATAATGTTCTAAGGATAGCTGTTGCATTAAAAGGTCATAGCGGATCCCTGCTATGATGAGAACCCGGAAGTGTCATAACACTGTTCTTGAATATATGTTCTATGACCGGATGATATTATTTGAGGGACACAAATAATACAGGCCATTAGGGGTGAGGACTCATAAAACTTTGAGGCACCATCTCATGGTGTGCGCCCTTGGTAATATCCAGGAGGATATTATGAGAACGAGACCCGCCAGTAGGAAATCCACATTTCATAGTGTCATTGGATGTTCCTATCTGCGGACGTGTGTATTGATCCTGACTTTAAGATTATTATTAATGGGTATTACAACTCGCGCACTTAGATGTATTGACGAAAACTGTGACGACACACGGTTCGCAGCGAGGTAGGATACGTTGGGTGCGTCACGAGTAATGCTGCATTAATAGATAATGCGAGAAAGGATTTGTCCATTTTGTTTCATAACGGAAGTAGATATCTCAGGCCCTTTGATGGAATTGATATAGCCAAAATAAATCCATGGTCATGGTAAGGTATGGGCGAGTTCGATTCCGGAAAGTCAAAGAAAGAATAATCGAGCACGTGGGTTGATGACACTAGCATGCAACCCGCTTGATTCGAGATATCGTGACAAAGAGATTATATTACACGGTAAGCATTCGTATGAGGTATGTGGTGACACGTCATTGCGGCGTTAACTTCTTTCTCTATGGGTGTTTTGGCGTGTTGCTAGACGCTAACCTTGGACTTTAGGCAGGCTCCGCCTAATGCCACTGAGAAAGAGCCTAGAGGATCACACACTAAGTGTGTCCATGTATCTCAGTTAAATATTAATTTAACAAGTTAAATAAAGATTATTCCCAACTGTAATTTAATAATTATTTAAGGATGTCTGATCGCATTTATTTCGACACTAGTTATTCGAGAGAATATATTGTGGACAAAATAATATTTATTAGCGAGTGATGCAATTATATTTATTTAAGAAATAAATAGTCATTACTCAAGGTCTAATAAATGTGGTGGAGCAAATAAAGGAAAGTGGAAAATAAAAATACACGTCGTGTATATTAAATATACACGCCGTGTAGTTTTATGGAAAACGAGTACACGCCGTGTATTAATGATTACACGCCGTGTAGTTTTTCCAGCCAGGATTTTGATGATATAATATTGTTTTATTAAATGATATTTATTATAATCAGCGTGGGCGCATGTCAAGGAATTAATAATTCGACATGGGGGTTTTCAATAAGAGTTAATGAAATAAATAAAACGCGTAACGCGTTTATTTATTGTCATAACTCTATAACCTCAAACTCGATTATAAATATCCTCACAACCCCAACACTTTTCCGCAAGAGAATCGTTGTGCACAACAACTCTGTAGAATTCTTTCAAGGCCGAAAGAACTCATTTCTCCAAGAACGCTCTCAAGACCGAGAGACCAAGGCGATCGAAGGCGGACATCGCAAGCGAAGGTTCTTCCGCGCTAGCACCCGGAAATCTCTTTGGCGACGTCCGAAGATACGTGACACACGTGTGGATCACTGCTGGAGGAATCCTACACTTGGATTCTACGACGCAACGACGGATCACAGGATCGTGACCGGAGACATCAACGAAGAAAGAATTTCACCAAGGTAATTCTTGTGAATTAATTAAATTAATTATAACCAACATATGATGATCCTATCTCTATGGTTCCGGGATTCCCTCTTAAGTTTTTCGTTCCTCGTTCAATTCTGAAGATTCGGCGTTTTACATCGTGACAGATCTCAGATTGAACGTTGTTTAACGTTAAAATTAAAGTTGGGCAAACCCACCAACGCGCTTCCGCTGCGCCCGGAACCTACACTCCGTAAACTCTTCAAGCCGACAGCAGCAACCAGATACCTGGCACAGCATATAACAAGAAAATACACATTGGACTGCTTGAGCAATCATATATCAAATGAGTGTCATCTGATCACAAGTCTAAAATCACGCAACAAAGCAAAACGTTACACAAACACAAATGCCATGAAATGAGAAAAACCATAACACTGCATTTTGTATGAAGGAAGACCGGTTTCGGAAAAGGAATGGACAATGGAACAGTTCGAAAGCTATGGTTAGTATGAGGTTGAGGGAGAGACAAAAGGGCTATCCGTTTCATTGTTTAAGTGAGACAAAAAACCTCTAAATTTGGGTGGAATATCCGTTGTTCTCTTCAGAAATAAAATTGTTACACATAATTCATCCGGATGTTATGTTTTATTGACAAGACTATCCTTTAAACAATGAATAAAAATTGTATTATATCTTTTTGTTGGTATACACTTTTTTCATGCATATCAACCAAACGACCGAGTCTTCAATTCCTTACGCATTCTCTCTGCCACGTCTTTTCCATCATAAAGAATTCTCTCATGTCAAACGCAGCCTAAAGTCAGCGACACAGCCTTCAAATAGATAACACCTAAGGACGAAATGGAATTCAATACAAGAGATGATACAATAAAAAAACTGGAACAGCAATGGAGGACCGCTGACCTGAGTCCTTAACTGTAATTAGGGGCTGTTTTGGTCCTCCAACGTCATCCCCCCCCCCCCCCTCCCCCCTTTAAAAACAAACGGGCGGGGCTTTAAATCGTGATAAAAAATGGCTCATTATTCCAAATCAAAGGATGCCACACAAACAAGCGTTCCCCGTCTCGAAAACTACGAAATATTTCAACCAGACGACGTAAAAAATGCAGTGGAATAATCTAGAATGGTAAACTCTTCAAGCATAGTACAATTCGAAAATTCAAAGAAAAAAAGAACAAGAAATGTTATATACCGAAAAGCAGTGACTGAGGGGAAATCACTGGTGGTAGCCATGACGCAAAGAGAGATGGCAGAAAACGCAAACTGGAGGGATCGCAGGGCGAGGCCTCCGGCAGTGCCCGGCATCCCCTGAGCATCCTTCAACTTGATCCTCGTCGGCGCCACGCCTTCGGGGAACACGTCAGCGGTGCGTGGTGGAACGTCCACCGGGTGCACCGAAGGATGGCTCGTGCGCATCGATCGCGCTTCAGACGAAATCCTTCAACCCCTCCATGCCCCTGCGAAGAACATGGACGCCGATGCACCCCACGCCAGGACTCCGAGATCTTCTGTAACAGCAGGGTTGAATCCGTCTCTAATGAACCCTGATTTCAATTTTTTAAAATAATAATAATAAATGAATTTCATAATAAAATTATTTAGAAAATATCATAAATAAATTATCCAAGTTCTAATCCAAAATGATTGGACATATTTACTTTATCCTAAATTATAATTATTGTTGGTGTCCTGTCTGAACCCTTCCGATCTTAAAAGTTTGTTATCTCCAACGGTTCGTGCGTGCTACATCAAACGTGGACACCTCTTTATTATCTCCATTAATGTTAATAAATTCTCTTTATTAATATTGAGTGAAAATTCTTTTATATTTGAGTCGTTTTGTAGGCTTACGGGGCATTTTGTACAAACTTCGTTTCATAGTGAGGATCTGGTGATACTTTTGTTAGTGGTTTTTTTCGATTTGAGTTTTCCACATAAAATTCAAGCGTTCTCATTTTATTTTCTTTGTTTTTCGTGGTTGTTCATTCGACGATTTACACAACAAATTAGTATCAAAGCTTTTGATTCGATCAGCCCTAAAATCTGATCAGGTTTTCCTAATCTAAAGAACTTCGAAGATCTAACATGCTTTCGCAGCCTTATTTCTTTTTCTTGTGATGACAACCATGAAGTTCAGTATTTTGATTTTGGATCGAAACATCAGATTTTCATTATGGTAGGTTAAGATGCGTACAATTCTCACACAGATGGATTTGGATTATGTGTTGTTAAGATTCGATAAGATGTCTAAATCGCTGACTTTGAGGGAAAAATAATGCAAGGATTGTAAGGCTCTCTCACAAATATACCTACATTTGTCAAATCATATTTTTCATGATGTTTTAAAAGAGAAAGCTCCTTTTGTGTTATGACTGAAATTGGAGCACCTTTGTATGATGAAGAGTCTTACCAGTAAGTTGTATCTGAAGCAAAGACTATACTTATAAGGATGTAAGATCCCGAACTTCGGGAGGGATGTCCTTGTTTAAATTTCAGTTTCGATCTCTTGTTTTGGTTAATGAAACATTTCTCGGGAGTATGAGGGGCCTCAGGGGTGTTTCAGGGGTTCGGGACATGAAAGGAAGGAAAATTGAGCCAACCTGTGCAAGGCGCACGATTAAGTAAACCGTTCACCCTTCCTAGGCAAACCGTGCAACCTTAGACAGAGGTGTTCTGCACGGTTGGTGCATGGTTTGAAAAACCGTGTGGGGCTCCCCAAGTAACCGTGCGACCCTGCCTCCCTTAGGCAGTGGTTGGCACACAGTTTGGCATACCTGCAGTTCTGTATTTAATTACCCCGTACACACATACAGAATTAACACATAATTCATAAGGTAATTCTAGCAAGTATACACATACAACAAGTATACCTCATACAACATTAACACATAATTCATAAGTTAATTAAATACATAAAGAATTCAATTCAGAATTCAGATCAATTACCCTATGCAATACAGAATTCTAAATTGAATACATACAATATTGAATTCTCTATAACACATACAGAATTGAATTCAGAATTCAGAAGGTAATAATCCTTATATAAGAAAATCATGTTTTGGGTTTTGGGTTTTGAATATGGCACTGTTGTTCATAGGCATGGGTGAATTCAGATGAGATTTGATTTTTTGGATAATGTGGTATGACATGTTGTAGTAAGGGGTAATGTGACATGGGGTAGAGGCTTTAATGGTTTTATGCCCATCCAAGGGGGTAGGGGGTGTCCGGGGGGTGGGGGTGTCCAAGGGGTGTGGGGGCTGTCCAGGTGGGGTGGGGGGTTGTCCAGGGGGTGGGGGTGTCCAGGTGGTGGGGGTGGGGGGGGGGGTGTCCAGGGGGTGGGGGTGTCCAGAGGGTGGAGGTCCAAGGGGTGGGGGCTGTCCAGGGGGTGAGGGTGTCCAAGGGGTGTCTAGGGGGTTGGGGGGCTGTCCAGGGGGTTGGGGGAAGGGGGGGTGTCCAAAGGGGTAGGGGGTGTCAGGGGGGTGGGGGTGTTTGGGGGGGGTGTCCAAGGGGTGGGGGTTGTCCATGGGGGTGGGGGTGTCCAGGGGGTGGGGGTGTCCAGGGGGTGGGGGTGTCCAGGGGGTGGGGGGTCCAGGGGGTGGGGGTGTCCAGGTGGTGGGGTGGTATCCAGGGGGGTGGGGGCTGTTTAGGGGGTTGGGGGATGTCCAAGGGGGTAGGGGTGTCCAGGGGGTGGGGGCCATGGGGGGTGGGGTGTCCGAGGGGTTGGGGTGGGGGTTTCCAGGGGGTTGGGGGCTGTCCATGGGGGTGGGGGTGTTCAGGGGGTGGGGGTGTCAATGGGGGTGGGGTGGGGTGGGGGCTGTCGAGGGGGTGTGGGGGGTGTCCATGATGGTGGGGGTGTCCAGGGGGTGGGAGGATTGTCCATGGGGGTGGGGGTGTCCAGGTGGGGTGGGGTGGGGGTGTCCAGGTGGTGGGGTGGTGTCTAGGGGGGTTGTCTAGAGGGTTAGGGGGTGTCCAAGGGGGTAGGGGTGTCCAGGGGGTGGGGGTGGGCTGTCCAGGGGGTGGGGGCTGTCCATAGGGGTGGGGCTGTCCAGGGGGTGGAGGTGTTCAGTGGGTGGGGTGGTGTCCATGGGGGGTGGGGGCTGTCCATGGGGGTGGGGGTGTCCAGGTGGGGTGGGGGGTGTCCAGGTGGTGGGGTGGTGTCCAGGGGGGTGGGGGGCCGTCCATGGGGGTGGGGGTGTCCGGGGGTGGGGGGTGTTCGGTGGTGGGGTGGTGTCTAGGGGGGTAGGGGGGTTGTCCAGGGGGTTTGGCGGGGGGGGGGGGGGGACTGTCCAAGGGGGTAGGGGTTGTCCAAGGGGGTGGGGGTGTCCAGGTTGTAGGGTGGTGTCCAGGGGGGTGGGGGGCTATCCAGGGGGTGGGGGGGGGGGTTGTCCATGGGGGTAGGGGATGTCCAAGGGGTGGGGGTGTCCAGGGGGTGGGGGGTGTCCAGGGGGTGGGGTGTCCAGGGGAGGGGTGAATCAGCCATAATAAATCATCAAGTCAAGTTTTATTAATTATAGATAAGGAAATAAAGATAACGTGACTTACCTAATCACACATACATTTAGTCACAACAAATCATCAAACATCAAATGTTAGTAATATCAGTCAAAAATGTAATGGACCAATTTGTCCCTCGTCACCATCACTATCATCACCTTCACCATAAGCCTCACCCCCGTCCTCATCGTCAGCCCCATCATCATCCCCACCCTCCTCAACGCCCTCCTCTTCGCCCTCATACTTCGCCTCGGCCTCCTCCTAACCCTCCTCCTCCACCTCGGCCTCCTCCTCACCCTCCTCCTCCGCCTCGGCCTCCTCCTCGACCTCCTCCTCCTCCACCTCAGCCTCCTCCTCGCCATCATCTCGACCACCACTAGAACTTCCACCTGGTGCACCATATATAGAATTCATCAACGACATATATTCATCACAAGCTGTGTTGGCCTCTGGTGGAAGTGTTGGACATAAAACTTCCATCAGTTTCATAAATGCAGTGTTTGACCTAGTAGACTGTTCTGCTGTCTCTATGGACCATTTTTCAACTTGTTCTTCATGTTCCTTAACCTGCTGAAACTCAGTGGTACTACAACTCGTACATGAGGAGGGCCAATACCTCATCGGGACTATACTCTTCCCAGGTCGACAACGTACTCTGTCTGGGTTCTTATCTCCCAACACCTGATATAAGTGATCATTTGGCCCTAAATTGTCAGGTTCCTGGGCATCAAGGGCCTCTAAAGTAGCCCGTTACAAATATAAATAGATTATTAAGTTACAAAATAGATATTAAATTTTGAAACCAACAAAGTAAAACTTACAATCTGCTGCTGAGTTAGTTCACTAACCACACTTCTATCTTTCTTCCTTTGACTTGAGAAAAATAGTTTTGCTCGAGGGACTGCCTCTAACTCTATGCCAACTCTAGCATGCGAGCCAATATACAACTCATGCTTATAGGATCTTCAAATATCACCTAAATCCTTTATACATATTGGTTGTGCACCCTCACCATCGAGGAAATTAAACCGAAGCTGACACCAAAATATTAATTCATATAGATACAAAAAATAATATATTGCATTAAATACAATATATTTTTTTTAACCATATCTCTTCCCGAGCATTATCCTTGACTTTATTTGGCAACTATCTCCATGAGAGCAGGCTGACAGGAATGATGTCGGAGTATTTGGCAAGCATCACCAAAAAACTCTGACATTGCTTCCCTGTTTTTTCAATCATTTGACTGTCTTCATTGTAGTTCACCATCAACTGCGTGCGGCGGTTCCACACCGCACACATGCATATACACCCCCGCCCCCGCCTCCTATCAGTAGATGTATCTGTTATGAAAGAAAAACAAATATTTTATCAATACTTGTTATAATGAAAATAAATAATGGTATAAAAATTTGTTAGGGTTTTATAAATATATCTATGGTAGTCTGATCAATGGGCGTCGCTGGATCCGCAGAAACTGAAGGAACATCCTATGCAGGTGGAGTGGGTCCCAATGTATGCTTCGTGACACGTGCCTATCGTGGGGTGTGACAAAAACAAATAATACCTAAGTTAAAATGTAGTAGAGTGGTTAACCTAAGTTGTCTCCATAGAGGAGTGCACAACAATTATGTTTGTCACTTAAATTTAAGAAAGAAGAAAAGGTTGTTTTTGAAATTGTTTGGGTTGAAAAATAAAGCAAGCAATAAAAAGAAAGGTTGAACACTAATGGATGAAGAGAGTGATGGGGTCAGGGTAGGATTCACTTTTGCAATGTCATCATAGTAATAAAGATCATATTCTCTCTCTTCCTTTAGAATAACAAATGAAAGACTCCTTGATCGAGTTATTAATCGCCCTTGGTTAAAGAAACAAATGAGACTCACTCCTATGTGCGTGGAAGTTAATAAAAAATCCCTAAACAACTAAGGCAAGTACCGATTGGGAATTTTTGCTCCTTAGAACTCTAGAAAAAGTTTAATAGTTTCACACACTTGCCAACGATCTCTAGACACTCACCACCTAACACAATCTACTCGATCGAGACAAATTGCACTAGGTGGAGGGAGATTAAAAGTCTTTAACCAAAGCTATTAACAATGAATACAACAAACTCAAAACATGATCACATTAAGATAATTGGGAAATAGTGATCATATAATTCATTCAAAAGAAAAAGAGGATTTTATATTTAAGCACAAAACTCTAACGTTACAAAAGTGAAACTACCCCTTCCCCGATCACTCAAAGGTTTTACCCCTCCATGTGAAGGGTAATAGAGTTGAAATGGGAAGAAGAAGGCATTACAAAACAAAAATAAAGAAAATAAATAAATTAAAAAGAAATGTGGAAGAGTTTTGGCCGGCCTCCCTCGGTGGAGATCTCCTCCTTGGTGCCTTGAAGGAATGGAATGGAGAATGAGATGCTTTAAGAGGGGGGGCTCTCCTCCTTTTATAGCCAGAATTTTCCCCCCTGGATGTTGACACATTTTATCCTCATTAAATGACATCTTCACGCATTGAACCCTTCTTTAATTTTGTTTATAATTCCCTTGGGCGTTTCCCCTCAAAATCTCAGCGGATTTGGACAAGTATTCCGAGAGTTATGCTCGTTTGACTCTCACAATTTATTCTGTCCAGTCAGGCTCGCCAAATCGCAAAACTTCGGATTAGGATGCTTTAATGACCCTTAACACGACCAATTACCGCGGAATTTTCTTCATGAAAGATGTTCCCCAACTCCTTCCGCGTGCATCCACCGAATTCCACAACAATTGGCCCCACAAATAATGAGTTATGGACCTCACATCAAAAATCGGTAGAACTATAAACAGTTTTCTTGAGACAACTTGTGAGATTCTTTTGAGCTTCCATATGGTCGATTCCGCTTTTGGTACAAAAATAGTAAATGAATCCCTGGATGTGTAGAATCTGGAAAAGAAATAATTTTGAAATTTAGATTAGTGTAGAAGATGTTATGGCCAAACTACAGAAATAATTTAAAACAGTTAAAAATTCAAAATGGGCATTTTTACTGTTTAGCTCAAAATAACACTAATATCATAAAAATGAAGCAGTTCATCATAGAGTAACAATTTTTTGGGTTTAAAACAATGAAATTACATTTAAATTTAATTGAAAATGTTTGCTTCATCACTCCATAGGGACTGACTCTGGTGGAGCAGGAGTCGAAAAAGATGGAATATAGAAGCTCAGAGAGAAGGAAGTAGAAGTAAAATAAGATGGCACATATGACTAGTTGAATGCTGGATGGGGAGTGGGAATCATCATCGGATATGGTAAAGATGGGTGAGGAGACTCAGATGTAAAGGGTGGTGAAAACATGAGAGTCCTAAATATCCCGTGTGTCCCTAACGACACACCGAGATCAGAATGTGGGATAAATGGTATGTTAGTGGGAGGGGCAGGGTCTAATCGGGTACACCGACCAGATCAGCTAGCTCTCGTACCACCCCCCTTGTATGAACACCCTAAGTACTGGGACCACTACTAGGTTGCTCATCAAATAATTTTCACCTAAGAGGTAGATCCTTCAAAAATGTTTAAAACAAAATTAATCACATGACATTATATATTATTTAAATATATATACTTGAAATAAAATACTCACTACAGGAACTGGTGGTGGAATTCCCATCTCATCCATGTGACGATTGTTATTTACTAAGAAGACAAACCATCATGTTCATAAGGGGTAAAACACTTGTCAAAATTAAGGAAAAATTTAATTTCTTTAGCCCAGGTAGATGATGCAGGTTTCTATACATGTTTTGCATAAGAAGAAAAACCATCATGTTCATTATCTGGTGAAATGTTAAAGGAAGGTCTTAGAGTTATACTAATTTTATACATGGTCGATAAAGCATTGAAATGTTCACCAAGTTAGAAATGTTGGTTTTGTATGTTTGAATACAGTTAATCAATGGCAGTATTAGAAATCTCATACATAGTTTTCCTATGAAACAATCGAATTAAAAATTACAGCTTTTTCATTTTACCGCATTGTTGATATACTGGAGTCGTGGCAGCATCATTCGATTTTTTCACCCTGACAACATCATCATTTTCATTAGAAGCATCATGTGTGATCATATCGAAGTCTTCTTGGGTCAGAATCCTTTATTTTGCATGATGATGAATAAACAGAAACCAATCATATAACAAACTAGTACCTCGCCCGTGCATACGCACGGTGCTATAATTCAAATCTAATTTTCAAAAGTGTTTTAATAGTTAGAGTAGTTAATAATGAAAATTACTTAAAATATGATAAACTTACAGCTTTAGTGATAGATTATAATGAAAAGAAATGAAAAATAATAACATGTATTTGAAAATATATATGAAAATGAATGAAAATGAAATAACATGATGTAAAAAGATTCAAAAAAACATGACGTATCATTAAGAGGAGACATTGGTGGATGTAGTGGCAGAGTCGAAAGCCAATGCAGATGAGGAGGTGGAGTCCAACGAAGAGGATGCACATGGGGAGGGGGATTATCAATATAACATAAAATTATTAAAGAGTTTACTGACCACTCAGCAAACATCTATTGTTGTACAGAAGACATTTCAAGATAGAAATATGATTTAAAAAAGAGAAGCATCTGAAAAAATAAGATTGTAAATAAAGTAATATATCTCAATTTCAAAGAAAAATAACTTCTGGACTACTTATTATGAATCAACATTCTATGAACAAAACCAAAACCGAACTAAACTACAACACTAACACAAGAAATTAATATAGTAAAGACTCTATTCCCCCAATAGTTTTTATCTTGTTATATTTTAGTAAGATAAATCCACTGTAATGCATTTTTCAAATCCAATGTAATGAATACTTCAATGCACAGCTATTGAGTTTTGTCCCTAGTACAAACCATCCAAAGAATCATTACAAATTTAATACAAAGCATTAAATGAGCACAGAAAGGCAGCATCAACGCTGTGGTCGCTGCAATATACTTTAATCTATTATTTGAACCACTGGATCTTTGTAGGAGCCTTTAGGACAACTCCAAGTTCCAAACCTTCACTAAAGGACTATTATAATCTGAAAATGAAAATAGTGATATTAAGTAATGAAATGAAGTTAATGATGTGTTCCATGAAGATCAAAATGATGATTCATTGGATAATGAATTGTTAATAGATGAACACTTCAATGAAAATATAGATACAGTAGAATGTTTGGTACATTTCATAGGATTAATTTTCACCTAGAACATAGAAGCTGACCATCGAATTTCCCATCATGGTGACACATATCCCATTTGTAATAAGATATTTCCATACCATTTTAGTGGCAGTAAGCTACTGATGGATTCTCCAAGTTTCCTTAGGTTTGGGTAAGATGAAGTTGTTGTTAACATTAGGTTCTATTTGGTTGCATGCACCATGTTTTCATCAAAGCACCTATACATATTAAAAAAATAATGTGAAATGGTGTTGAATAATGTACCTATATACTGGAAAATAATAACAAACACACCAATACAGGTAATCTACAACAAAAACACTATATTTTAACCGAGGGTTTACCTATATTTTGAATTCAATGGATTTTATAACATTAGGGTGTGTTTGTTAACACAGGGTTCTATTTGTTTGCATGCTCCATGTTTCCACAGAAGTACCTATACAAAATAAAAAAATTAAGTGAAATGGTGTTGGAAAATCTGTGTATATGTTGGAAACTATTAATGGAAACACTCATATAGGTAATCTACGACACCAAATGTAAAGACCTGAAAATTTCAAGAATTTTTTTTTTCTTAAATACCTTGGAATTTTACGAATCTGTGGCTTTTGACGACACTTGATTCTGAGGCCCGCTGTGCCCGAAATCAATTTCTGAAGTTTTGTTTGGGTACGTTCAGTAAACGAACGAGCGGATTTTTCTATCTTTTGAACCGGTGCTCGGAATTGAAATCTGAGGGCACCGATGAACTCGCAGCGCCGATAATTTCTTAAGGGGACCTATTCCGTAGTTGCATTTCGAGCGAGTTGAGGTTTAATAATTGGGGATTAAAATTAAATAAATAAAATTAGTTGTGTACAAATTTTATTCAAGGAAGGTGGTTATTTTTATCCCAAGGGGAGTTAGGGGTGGGGCCCACACGAGACCCTAACTCCTCACCTCCCCGTAAACTCCTAAACTCCTAAACTCCCCATGACTCACCCCTTGTTTAATACATGACAACTCCACTCATTTAATGGAGTGGAGCCTCTCCACTTTCCATCTCTCTCTCATATTTTAAAGTTTTCCAACACAAGATAATTAATGCTTTCAAACTCTTAAATTATTTAATTAAGGGATTTAATTTTTGAAAGTTTGTCAAGTGTAATTAAAATAAGGAGTAGCCTTATTTTAATTTGGTTGACACTTGTTGTGTTGAGGGAATTGTTATGAGAGAGAGCCCTTCTGAAAGAGGAAGAGAGTTCATCCTTCGTTGAAGAACACCACCCTTCACGAAGAACGGTTCTCCTTCCGGCGGATCTCCAACGAAAGAAGCTCGAGCCAGGATCGAAGGCCTTTGCGGAAACGACGAACACCAACGACCATTGTCACCTTCATCTCTTACCTTGCGACGACGTCAATGAGCCGACATCTGCCCTTTCACGATACCGTCATCCACGATGCTCGGCTACCGCGGACCTTTCTCGAGGTAGGGGAATTTTGTTTATTTCTCATTTGAGTGGTTTTATCTCATGAGCATGAGCGTTTATTTATATGATGTTAGTATAATTTATTCTTGAATAAATTATATCCTTATCATTGTTGAAAGCATGTGTTTGATTTATTTCCAATTGATAACTCCTAACATGGAGGGCACGGGCTAACGAACAAGACCGGACCCTCCGCAGATTGTTTGACTGTGCGCGGATTGACGGGGGATGATGTACAGGACCAAAACGGTGTTTGGAAGTCGTTGCAGTGAAGAACGGGTTCCGGGAGAGCTACTGGCGCAGACGGTGGGAAAAACGAACCACCGGAACGCGTCCGGTGGTCTGCGGAAGATGCTTCCGGCATGCCTCCCCGGCGACAGGAGGCGACGGCCGGTGGTGGCCGGACGCCTAGAGGCGGTGGCGCCCCAGCGTGTCGCCGGTGTCAATTAACGGCGAGGGGCAGCGCCCCCCTGCTCCGCGGCGCAACGCTCGACCGCTTGGCCGAGCCGCAACCGGCCGCTGGGCCGGGCCGTGCCCTATCGGGTCGGACCCAAACCCGAGTCGGGCCGACCCAGGGGGTGTTGGGCTGGGTCGGACCGGGCCCAAACCCCCTATTTTCGGACCAGGTTCGTTCAAACGCCTATATCTTGGGCTACAGACCTCAGATTGACGCACCGTCAGTTGGTTAGGAATCCTTGGATCGAGACGGTCGTTTAGGTATATTAAACTCAAGGTTTCAGCGAACTTTGGGTATGGTCGGGTTGGTTCAAACACGAAACCAACCGGGTCTTCGGAGTGGAAACGCTTATAACTTGAGGATCGGACGTCCGATTGACGTGACGTCGACTACGTTGGATTCCTATTAATGAGATGGTTCTTTTAGAATACTCCACTTGAGGTTTGGACGCGGTTAGAGTATGGTCGGGTTGGTTTATCTTATAAACCAACCGGGCCCCTGGAACAGAAACGTCGATAACTTTCGGACCGGACGTCCGTTTGACGAACTGTCAGCAGCGTTAGTAAACTCATTATGTAACGGTTCCTTTGAGTATACCCCATGAGAGTTCGGGGTACAGTTGGGATATGGCTAGGTTAGTTCGTACATGAAACCAACCGGGCCCCCGGGACTAAAAGACTAATAACTCACAGACCGGGCGTCCGATTGACGCACCGTCTATAGTGTTGAGACCCCTATGAAGAGGCGGTCCTTTGTGATACTTCTACGTGAGACTTAGTGACCCTCAGAAGTAATGACCAGTAGCTCGTGGAGCGGACCCTCTCGAAGATGAGCGTACGAAGTGCGGAGACCGGGTAGCTGTAGACCTGACGACTGCTTGACCGATTTGACTCGTAGTGATTCGGTTAGCCCAGTGGACGGAGCACCCGGTATTTGGCAGCAGACCCATGGCGGACGAAGCACCTAGTAGTTGGAAGCAGATCCGAAGTACTCAATGGGAGGATTATATTTGTATGCTATTAGGGAGAGCGCCTGGTATTTGGTGGCAGACCCTCAGCGGATGGAGCGCCCGGTAGTTGGCAGCAGACCCACGATACTCGACAGGAGGAGTACCTCAGCAGTCTGAGGTTAGTGAGTAGCACCTCAGAGTCGTGACAGGGCCACTATACTCGACAGAGGAGGAGTTGTCCAGTATTTGTGGTTTCGATAATGAAAATCCTGGTTTGAGCTGAGTCAATGACCTTTGTGTTTACCTCATGATTGAGATGGGTTACTTGATAACTTAGGTATATGTATGGGCATATACCTAAGTAAAGGTTATCTGTTGAGATCTTTCTTTGTGGTTTATTCTTGTTGGATTTAGTGAGACCTTGAGGGTCTCAGGGTCCCTACTGAGTATCGTTATACTCACTCCTGCACGGGCTATGCCCGCACCTCGTTGTGTTAGATGTAGACTACGGATAACACTGATCGTGGTTGAGGCTTATAGAGATGGATGATACCCGGAGGTGGAATTCACGACGATATGGTACCTGGAGGTGACAGACGGACGTGGAGAGCTGAGGTGGCCATCTGTACCTACCCTTCAGGTAGGAACTCCGGAGGACGGTCCAGGAGCAGCTTGACACCTTCCTACTGTTTTGTCTTTTCCTTGTAATTTATTTTTGGGCTTGTATTTCGGCCCCTTTGTACTTTCAACACACTTGTTATACTGATTACTTAGTGTTTGCTTCCGCTTGTACTCTGATTGTGTGTGTTTTCATTTCATAAAGGCAATGTCTTCCCTTTTTTATCGGGATTTATCCCTTTGGTGCTAGTCGCCAGCCCCTGGCCTATGGAAGGTGGGCTTGGGGTAGTCACGACATGGGCACCGAGGACGGGTCATGACAAATTGGTATCAGAGGATTCAGTTCTACCATAGAACTTAGGACTCTGATATTTCCTTTTTGTGAAGCAATAGTGTTAAGGGTACCGAGTGTGGTTTTCAGTTCAGGGAGTCCAGTATTGGTGCAGAGGCCGACGTATCCATACACCAGGACCCTGACTACTGATTTCCGACTCAGTGCACAAAAACACTGATTACATGCATGTTTTCAAAAGTTTTCATTAAGTCAGCTCAAACCAGGTCAGCTCACCAGGTACAGTCTTTTGACCGTGTCGCATCTGTTCAGGATGCCTCCACGCAGATAGTCAGTTGGAATACTGATAGAGTACACGATGACATCCCACCGAGCGACGAGGATCCGGTGCAGGGCCCTATTGCTATATTGGAACCTTCGGGTGGTGTACCAGCAGCACCATCACTCGTTGGGCAGCAGATACCACCAACCGTACTAGTGGACGGTGCACGCTGATGGAGCGCATTGTGCTAGTTCAAGCAGTAGAGTTCTCTGAGGATACGAGGCGTGACAGATTCCTAGGAAGTAGTGGACTGGCTAGAGGCAATTGCTAGAGTTCTACACCTAGTTTAGACACTAGTAGAGCAGATGGTGATCTTATCTACTGGTGTTTCCCAGTGAGTGACCATGAGGTTGGTCCGCATAGTAATGAGGCTTCAGTACATAGACTGATGCCTGAGATAGTACTTTCAAGTAGTGTTCCAGTTATATCACTACCTGTTGGTTAGCAGTTTCAACCGGTGGTACCGGTAGATGACACATTTAGGCTTAGTACCTTACACATGTTTCAGCATCAGATACCCCTCAGGTTCCGAGGCGAGCCCGACCCATAGGCAGCTGAGGACTGGCTTGAGGAGGTGGCTGAGAGTTTTTCTAGAGCTGATACAGTTTCGGTAGGATGGCATGTCGGTAGTTGAGTATTCATCGTGGCGTACCGACCATTCCTGGTACTCGATTATTACGAAGCAATCAGTTCTTTAGAGCTCGGACCTCTGAGCGAGGTGTGTTTAAGTATATCTGAGCCATCACTTTTTCCTTTAAAGCATTCTTAATTATGTTAGGGTGCTAGAGAGAACCTTTGTGGTTGAACGATCTTTGGTTGAGCGGATACAACCAGTGAATGTTAGCAGTGAGAAGCATGAAACTTGCGCCAGTCTCAGAGACTTGAGCATATATAATGTTTTGAGAAGAGGAAGTGTTAAGGACAGATGAATCAGCAGGGCAGCAGACGTGGAAGCAGATCTAAGAGAGAAACATGAGGTGGTGAACATTTCAACATGTTACAACCAACCACCTTTGTAGTCCCCACTAGGCTCGGGGAGCTGGAGGGAAGGGGAAGAGAATAGCTACATTCGGTCAAGGAGTGTGACCCAAGGGCTCTAGGAATGATTCTAGGTACGGTCTATGTCTACTACTAGCTGTTGTAACAATAGATATTGATACGAATCATCCCTTCATTCCACGAATCTTGTCCCAGACCTAAAGTTTCTGGTTAAGCCGTTGACTTGACCCTCACGTCTAGAGATACATTTGGGAGGAGACTCGATAATCACGCTTACACTGATGGTGTGATCTGACCCTTGAGACGAGAGTTTCGATTGGAACCTCTTGGTGGCAGCGTCAAGGCCTTACGAAGTTAGTTTGGATATGGACTGGGCAACCACAGTTCATATACAAATTGACAGTATTAGGCAAAAAGGTTGTGGTTTATCTACAATGTTGGGATGGGGTTTTCCCTTGGTCGGTGAAAAGGGAAACCCAGGTAGCACAAGATAAAATCATGCATAGGAGGGTGTGAATGATCACTCTTGATTCGACTAACCTTACCCTCGTGGAAATAGGATTTTTGAGTTTTCAGTTCCAAACAGGAAACAGAGGCCTCTAGAGTTTGAGGATGGAGACCACGTCTTTATACGGGTCTCACCTCGACGAGGTCTACGGAGATGTGGCCGAGGCGGAAAGTTATCTCCGAGGTTCAACGAACCTTTCTAGGTCCTTAGCAGGGTAGGCGAGGTGGCTTACCGCTTGGCCATTCCACCTCAATTGCACCGGGTGCACGACGTATTCCACGTATTCTAGACATCGATGATGAGGCGACTTTCACGGAGGTTCCAGTAGATATTGAGGATCGACAGAAGAGGGTCCTACAAGGACGGTCGATTCCTCTGGTGCGCACTTTTTCTGGCAGCACAAGAACCTCCTGGAGAGCACATGGGAGCGGGAGGCTCAGATGTGTGCTCAGTACCTCCTTTATTTTCCCTAGTGTGTGTTGAAGCTTTACGGGGACGTAAAGACCTGAGGTGGGAGTAATGTAAAGACTCAGAAATTTCAAGGAATTTTTTTCTTAAATACCTTGGAATTTTATGAATCTGTGGCTTCTAGCGGCACTTGATTCTGAGGCCCGGTGTGCCCGGAATCAATTTTCTAAGTTTTGTTCGGGTACATTCAGTGAACGAATGAGCGGGCTTTTCTATCTTTTGAACTGGTGCTCAGAATTGAAATATGAGGGCACTGATGAACTCACAGTGCCGGTAATTGCTTAAGGGGACCTATTCCATAGTTGTGTTTCGAGCGGGTTGAGGTTTAATAATTGGGGATTAAAATTAAATAAACAAAATTAGTTGTGTACAAATTTTATTCAAGGAAGCTGGTTATTTTTCTCCCAAGGGGAGTTAGGGGTGGGGCCCACACAAGACCCTAAATCCTCACCCCCCTCTCAACTCCCTAAACTCCCCATGACTCACCCCTTGTTTAATACATGACAACTCCACTCATTTAATGGAGTGGAGCCTCTCCACTTTCCATCTCTCTCTCATCTTTTAAAGTTTGCCAACATAAGATAATTAATGCTTTCAAACTCTTAAATTATTTAATTAAGGGATTTAATTTTTGAAAGTTTGGAAAGTGTAATTAAAATAAGGAGTATCCTTATTTTAATTTGGTTGACACTTGTTGTGTTGAGGTAATTGTTATGAGAGAGAGCCCTTGTGAAAGAGGAAGAGAGTTCCTCCTTCGTTGAGGAACACCACCCTTACACGAAGAACGGTTCTCCTTCCAGCGGATCTCCAACGAACGAAGCTCGAACTAGGATCGAAGGCCTTTGTAGAAATGATGAACTCCAATAACCGTCATCACCTTCATCTCTTACCTTGCGACGACCTCAACGAGCCGACGTCCGCCCTTTCCCGATACTATCATCCACGATGCTCAGCTACCGCAGACCTTTCTCGAGGTAGGGGAATTTTGTTTATTTCTCATTTGAGTGGTTTTATCTCATGAGCATGAGAGTTTATTTACATGATGTTAGTATAATTTATTCTTGAATAAATTATACCCTTATCATTGTTGAAAGCATGTGTTTGATTTATTGCCAATTGATAACGCCTAACGCGGAGGGCATGGGCTAACGAACAAGCCCGGACCCTCCACATATTGTTTGACTATGTTTGGATTGACGGGCGACGATGTACGGGACCGAAACGGCATTTGGAAGCCATCGCAGTGAAGAACGGGTTCTGGGAGAGCTGCTGGCGCAGATGGTGGGCAAAACGGACCACCGGAGCGCGTCCGGTGGTCCGCGGAAGATGCTGTCGGCGCGCCTTGCCGGCACGGTGGCTGACCGCCTGGAGGCGGTGGCGCCCCAGCATGCCGCCGATGTCAATTAACGGTGAGGGGCAACGCCCCCCCGCTCCACGGCGCAACGCTCGACCGCTTGGCCGAGCCGCAACCGGCCGCCGGGCCGGACCGCGCCCAACTGGGTCGGGCCGTGCCATCCGGGTCGGGCCATTCCCTATCGAGCCGGAACTGGACCCAAGTCGGGTCGACCCGATTTGGGCCGACCCAGGGGTGTTGGGCCGGGTCGGACCGGGCCCAAACCCCCTATTTTCGGACCAGGTTCGTTCAAACGCCTATATCTTGGGATACAGATCTCTGATCGACGCACCGTCAGTTTCTTAGGAATCCTTAGATCGAGAAGGTCGTTTCGGTATATTACATTCAAGGTTTCGGTGAACTTTGGGTATGTCCAGGTTGGTTCGAACACGAAACCAACCGGGCCCTCAGAGCAGAAACGCTTATAACTTGAGGACCGGACGTCCGATTGATGTGCCATCGACTACGTTGGATTACTATTGATGAGACAGTTATTTTAGAATACTCCAATTGAGGTTTAGACGTATTTGGAGTACAATTGGGTTGGTTTATCTTATAAACCAACCAGGCCCCTAGAACGGAAAAGCCGATAACTTTCGAACCGAACGTCCGTTTGACGAACCATGAGCGGCGTTGGTAAACTCATTGTGAAATGGTTCCTTTGAGTATATCCCATGAGAGTTCGGGGTATAGTTGAGATATGGCTGGGTTGGTTCGTACACGAAACCAACCGGGGCCCTGGGACTAAAAGGCTAATAACTCACAGACCGAATGTCCAATTGACGCACCGTCTGTAGTGTCGAGACCCCTATGACGTGGCGGTCCTTTTTGATACTTCTACGTGAGACTTAGTGACCCTTGTAAGTAACGACCAGTAGATCGTGGAGTAGACCCTCCCAGAGATGAGCATACGGAGTGCAGAGACCGAGTAGCTGTAGACCTGACGACTACTTGACCGATTTGACATGTAGTGATTCGGTTAGCCCAGTGGACGGAGCACCCAGTATTTGGTGATAGACCCATGGCGGACGGAGCGCCTAGTAATTGGCAGCATACCCGCAGTACTCGACAGGAGAAGTATCTCTGTATGCTATTAGGAAGAGCGCCTGGTATTTGGCGGCAGACCCTCAGCGGATGGAGCACCCGGTAGTTGACAGCAGACCCGCAGTACTCCACAGGAGGAGTACCTCAGCAGTCTAAGCTTAGTGAGTAGCGCCTCAGAGTCATGAAAGGGCCACTGTACTCGTTAGAGGAGGAGTTCTCCAGCAGTTGTGGTTTCGATAATGAAAATCCTGGTTTGAGCTGAGTCAATGACCTTTGTGTTTACCTCATGATTGAGATGAGTTACTTGATAACTTAGGTATATGTATGAGCATATACCTAAGTAAAGGTTATCTGTTGAGATATTTCTTTGTGGTTTATTCTTGTTGGATTTAGTGAGACCTTGAGGGTCTTGGGGTCCCTACTGAGTATCGTTATACTCACCCCTGCACAGGCTATGCCTGCACCTTGTTGTGTTGGATGCAGACGACGGACATCACTGATCGTGGTTGAGGCTTGTAGAGCTGGACGGTACCCGGAGGTGGACTTCATGATGAGACGGTACCTGGAGGTGACAGACGGATGTGGAGAGCTAAGGTGGCCATCTGTACCTACCCTTCAGGTAGGAACTCTGGAGGACGATCCACGAGCAGCTTGACACCTTCCTGCTATTTTGTCTTTTCCTTGTACTTTACTACCGGGCTTGTATTCCGACCCCTTTGTACTTTCAGCACACTTGTTATACTGCTTACTTAGTGTTTGCTTCTGCTTGTACTCTGGTTGTGTGTGTTTTCGTTTCATAACGGCAATGCCTTCCCTTTTTTATCGGGATTTACGCCTTTGGTGCTAGTCGCCAGCCTCTGGCCTATGGAAGGCGGGCTTGGGGTAGTCACGGCACGGGCCCCGAGGACGGGTCGTGACACCAAACACTATATTTTAACAGTCAATGTACATAAATTTTTCATTTTTTGAGAATTGCATAAATTCTAGAATATCATCAATCACTACAATTGATGGCCAATGGCCTTGTACCCTAAAGTGTCCCTAACATCTCACCCAAGATATCGAGTTCGAGTTTCAAGGGAGGCAGACAATCTGAAACGAAGATGATAGATGGTCCCACCCCAGAATAGCAGGGTGATAAATGAAGTCTTTCCAGCCAAATCAGCAAACAGTACATTCCAGAGAAACAGTCTTTGTGGAGGTGTGGAATCTGGCCTAAATGTTCCCCGCATTTTTTTTAAATATAATAATGATATCAGTAATGTTAAAACCTAAAAGGATACATGGTAAAGATAAATCAAGTATCGTGTAATAAAGAATCATCATAGAAGTCCTGCAATAATTTTATCTACAGGATAAAATAAATAATGTGACTAATAGATAATTCATGATTCCAGATAAGAAATTATTTATATATGAATATCATGAGAAACTAATTATGTGTGTGATTGACTCTAAAACTGGTTTTGAAAAGATTTGAGTCAGGTTCCAAATGGGTGAGAACATAAAATCAATTAATAAAAATGATCTAAGCAATCCATTTTCAGTAATGCCTAAACTGCATATTGTATATAGACTAGACTAATGTCTGAACTACAAATGCATTGGTTAGTCCATTGAATATAATATTTGAACTAAAAATGGATTTGTTAGTCCCTTGAATAGACAAAATGCATGTTCATTTTAATTAATTCATATTTAATGTACTGAAGTTTTCTGAAGTAACAAAATTACAGTTCATTTGCTTATTTAGTACTGCATATATATGTTTTTTGGTAAGACACATGTTGTACATTTAACATCCAATATTTCCAATTAGACCAACTTAAACCCATTTTTTATATCATTTAATTAAATACATTACTTTAAAACCTAAAATAAGAAATATCATGTTTTGATACCAACCTATATTAGATGAAATTATACAGCATATAGCGTATGTTAAAGCCCTGCACCAATTTTATGTGCAAGAAAAAATAGATAACGTGACAAATAGATAAGTCATGATTAAATAGAACAAATTATTTATATATGAATATCATGTGAAACTAATTATCTGTCTACTTGACTCTACTATTAGTTTTGAAAAGAATGGAGTTAGGTTCCATATGGGTGATAACAACAACTCCATTACTAAAAATGGATTAAAAAATACATTTGTAGTACTGTATGAACCGCATATTGTATACAAACCGAATTACTATCTGAACTACAAATGGATTGGTTAGTCCATTGAGACATCTTTTTATCCACTGTATGAACTACATATTTTTAGTACTGTATGAATTTCATATTCTTACGGGAAAATAGTCACAAAAATGTGTGACATATTATTCGTAGATATAAATAATAAAGTAAAGAATTATCGGATTCTAAAGAGTAATCAGAAAACAAAAACACAGAACAAAATTACCACTAATACTTGAAAATGCAAAGTCAAATCTGCTAACTTTCATCAATATGTCTTCAAAAATGTTGGGCAACAGGTACCTACAAATTCAAATTCATTTAAGCTCATAAAAACTGCCACAAGAATATAGAAATGGACTAAAGAACATAGGAAAATCATGATTGGGACTGTTAAGACCTGTAAAATTTTCCGTTTTGAGGATTCTAGACCATTATCCTTAATATCAGTGGATGATGGAAAGTAAAGGTAATGCAACCTGTTACAGAAGTCCATTAAAGTAATTAGGATACTGAAATATTAATTAAAAAATACAGATTTACAACTCTATGTAATACAAAACAATTATAACAGAAAACACACCAGTATAGTGCCCTTAGGTTATGTTTGTTGACCCTTTCCTGGGAGTTGTCAAAACGTCTGTTATTCTTAACATTTTTTCAATATGGAACATAGTTTTTTCTGGAAAATCCTGCAATTTAGTACACTGAAATTTGAATTAAAATAAGTATTTAAAGCAGATTAGAAAACAAACCTGACGTTTTGATTATAAAAATGGCCCCACATTGATATGTATTGGACTCCATCAACTTCAATTATAGAAATCCCTTGTTTCTGTATAATAAAATGAAATAACATGAGGAAGTACAAACAATCATAACAGAACCAAACAAAATAAATAAACGTGAATAAAACCATTTTTCAATATAAGTGGTCAGATCCCTTACATTCGCACCCAGAAGGAAACTGTGGGTCTGTTTAATCAAAGAGGTCAGATACCTTAAAAAGCAGTCTCTGTAGCTACACACACACCATACCCAACTGTGGATGAATCAACACAATAGGGCTCTTCATGATACACTTTATTAAGGCCGACTGATGTGGAGGCGGAGGAGGAGGTGGAGCAGGCTAAGCCTGACTGAGGAGGAGCATCAAATTGAAGGTATGTTATAAGATCTCTAAATCATTTAAAATAATTCTGCAACAGGAAAAGTACAACTGTTTTGGGTCAAACTAAACAGTAAACAATTATTCATGAATAAAAGGGAAACATTCAAATCAAATGAGTAAGGTCCAGTCTTAAGTCCATCCAGCAAAATGAAAATCGTAAAGTACAACAAAACGTCCAGCAATGTAGACGTCTAACATGAAAAACAAATGCTTAAAAATCTTCATTAAAACGTTCAGCATCAAAAACATTTGGAATTATCCAGTCATTAGTAACATCCAGCTTATTTGAAAACATCCATCAAGAGAATCTGATAAAAAAACGTCCGCCATGAAAACCGTCCAGCATTAGAAGAAAACCATCGACCATGAAAAGCATCCTGCATGAATAACATCCATCATTAAAAAATTATAATCAACCTCCAGAAATAATGTGTCATTGGATAAGGACTTGATAACACATGAACATTAAATTTGAAATATAGATGCAGAAGAATGTTTGGTGCATTGTATAGGGATGATTTTCACCTGAAAGACTGACATCATTAATAACCATTCATGATAAGGTTATTCAAAGATAACATATGATTTCGACATGTAGAAATATGATTTAATGGGAAAAAAATAATTTTTACATCAACATTACTGAATTTATGATTTGAAAACATCATTAGTGCATCAGTAAACTACAATATAAGTAGACATAGTAGTGGATAAATATTTTGTAACAGGACAGTTGAAACTAACAGATAGCTTAAATAGTGTTTCCAAAATGCATACGTATCGTAAGACAAACCTTTAGTCAACTTTGTTTGTTCGTTTCTTTAAGTTATACTTTGTACGGTATGAACTTTAGTGGAATCAGTTGATGGTGGTGTGGAGTCACCAGTCACTGACACATTCTTCTTGACTGCATCCTTATCATCGAAGTCAGTCAATAGATTTCTCTGCAAGTGAAAGAAAATATTAACCAAAACAAAATACAATGAATCACTGCTCAATTGAAAACCTTTATAATGATAAAGCAAAGTAGTAAATGTATTTTATGTAAGATAACATATATTTATGTGAACTTTTGAAATAATTGAAGATGATGTTACAAATCATGATTAAGGCTTTGCATTGGGTTGAAAATATTCAACAGTGTGATGATCCTACAATGGAACGTTAAGAACAATAGTCCAGTACGTTGTTATTTACTAACCGGGAAACATAATTAAGAGAATTGAAAATATTGTACCTAATTCAGTTCAATCTCACTAATTACTCCACTAAAGTCAATACTCTATTGATATTTCATAAAAATTACAATAGGATTAATGCTTTTCAAGTTTAAAAAATAAATGTTTTTTGGAATAGATATTAGCTATTACCTGATTGTATGCAAAGCTGTCATTGAAATCCCTGATGTAGTTTTCATTGTCGCTAATGAAAATTACCTTGTATGTGTTTTGTTCTATTGAAAGATGATTATTTTGAATATTGAAATCTAATATTTCAATTGATAAGATCATTGTCTTTGATTTGAAAATGTTCAGTTCAGGAGGAAATCCATATTTGTCGTCGTCCTGATTATCAAATTATCAAACAATATTCAATGTTAGGAATAATAATTTTAAAATGTATTGACATGATAGATATAGTTGGTTTTATCTATATCAATGCAGCTCTCAAGTCAGCAGTTGTCTTGTGTATGAATTGCATGACTTGTTTGTTAAACAAAACTATTGAAATGGAGTCTGTGTTATCAGTAACCTTTAGTTGCACTCTAAATCTGTTGAATTTAAAATGATGACCGCACTCTCAGTACTGATGAGAATTTTAATTTATTAGTTCGCAAGTAAGGAATTGATAATAAGAAATTTATTAATTTAAATGAAAGTAACCTGGGAGTAGTTATATGAGGAGATGCTTTACAGTTTTGGCACCAAATTCTGTCATCTGAAAGGTGTACTTTCTTCATACAAGAAATGCATGACTCATAAAACCAACTGTAGGTTCTTTGAATTTTTTGTATTTTTATAGCAAGTATGTATCATGTAGGCTATAAAATATTGAGTATGAAATAATATAGTAATTATCTGAGGACGTAATTGAACAATTCAAAATACTTTATTATTGAATTATCAAAAATCAGCTCTCTTTTTTGGTACCTATGTACAGTTTTTGACATCTGAAATAGTTTTCTTGTTGTTCCAATATAGTACATTTGTAGAAGGATTGACAGTTATCGGTGGTGGATTATTGAACTTTGATTCAACTACCAACCCAAACCTAGAAAATATACAATAAAAGACTTCAAAAAAATAATATTAACAACCATTGGGTATTATATTTTAGATGTAAAAAGGGGAAAATGTAAAATTAGTCAATATAGATTAGTTCAAAGGTCACCTGCTTTTGAAGCTGTTTACTTCTAGAATATCTAGGTTGTACATAATTTTTGTAGCATTAATAGTAGTAGTCACAATAACGGTCACTGTAAGAAGTTTGAAACAATTGAAATGATTTAAACTAATTAAAATTTCAAAGCATTCTCTTCAAAAGAACATAGATATACTAAGACCTCAAAATGAACAATGTAGTTAGAAACCATACTGCTTAGTCGCTTCACACATACAAGTTGTAATATAATAATGGCTGATGAATCTTTGTTATTTTACAAATAACTTTTCATTTACTTCACAAAGTCTCCCCATAAACTACAGGTAAGTCGAATACCTCTGTAGGGAAATAAAGTAATAGTAAGGCTTAATTTTTTATGCTACATTGCAATATAATAAGAGTAGAAAATTAATGACCTGTCATCCTCTAGAAGAATCTGCATCCGTAGGTTGTAATGTCCTATAGATTGCACTGGATGTGTGTAACGTAGACGTCCAATAATTTCTAAAAAATAGATAACCTAAATAAACTTAGTTTGAAAAATTTATGGACGATAAAGATATTATTGTAATCATAATTATATTGAAGTCAACTACACATAATTGTCACAAACAGTTGTTAATGAAATATACATATTAAATGTTCTTCTGGAATCCTCCTTTGAATAATCACATCATATGAAGTAAAGTCGAAACTAAAAAATGGTATGTCTGCATTACATGGTCGAATAAATGTCATGGATGTAAACATGATTCTGCAGGGATGTTTACTTCCCAAGTAATTGCCTTGGTTTGAAGCTATTTTGTAGTTTTGTATCATATAGAACATTACTTCACACAAATAATGTTTGTACTTCGAGATAAGATGACAGTTACTTATCGTACACTGAATCTTAGTTCCCTAAATAATATATATTGAAAAGTAGGTTGGTATGTAAAGAAGATTGGGGAGAGAGGACAGATAGATACAACATGTGTAAATGTTGAAAGACGTACAAAACATAACAGAACAATAAGGAAATAAATCAAAAGTTTTTAATGTAACATAAACTTACTTCTTTGTCATATAGTATTAGATCAACCGTGAAGACATCATTGGAAGATTTGGGCGATGAATTGCACCACATGTTCAACAAATGAACTTCAATCCGAAGTGTCTCACCATCCTATGGTGCAATCTTATTCAATAGGGTTACTGATCATGACATTTTTATTCTATGTATAGTTACATTTAATATTGTAAATATAAACATAGTAAGCACGTAAAAAATCATCGAAGTACAAATCATGCATATGCAATCCATAGTAAAATATAAATAGATTAAATTTAAATGATACCTAATAAAGGTTATAAAATATTTATTTATACACAATATTTTGTGTGTACCCAGTAGACGTGTTAGTGTTATCCTGTATTAATATTTTAAAACCATTTGGTGATGTAACCCTAGAAACTACAATATATAATTGACCATGAGAGAACACAGGCTTGCGAAGATATAACACAACAGAAGACAATGTCTGGCCTTGACTTTTATTAATAGTCATTGCATATGAAACTGTTAAAGGATATTGCCTTATCTGTAATTTGAATGTCCATCTATCATTAGAGTGTGTCATAGTTAGTCTTGGAATGAAAGCTGAATAACCCGAATTGCAGCCACTCAATTTTTTGCTCTAATCACATGATCACCTAAATGTGTAACAATAATACGAGTGTCATTACATAAACCAATAGATTGATCAACATTTCTGAGTAACATAATGGGAACACCAATCTGTAGTGTAATTTTGTGGGCATCCAACCCAGAGACATTGATTCCATTCAACATTTCAGAGGTGTATATGTTTTCTGCCCTATCAGTATCAAAACTGTTGCAGAATCACCGGGAGACAGAACGACAGAAAAACGAGAAAACGAAAGAAAGAAAAGCAACAATGAACACGACGATTTACGTGGTTCGGGAAAAATCCCTACGTCCACGGGAGAGGCAAAATTTCACTATGATTCGGGAGCACAGAAATTACAGAGGATTTCCAACAACAAACCCTAGCCCTAAATGGGCTATAAAACAAATGGAGAAGACGATCACTATTCGAAAAAGTGGTCCGCGTCGCTATAGTGAACGGAGGCTGGCTTTGTCAAAAGCGCTACAGTAAAGTTGACCCCCGAAGTCCGCACCACTATTCGGCCCAACCGGATCGGGCAACACCAATCCAACAAAAACTGGCATTGAAAACTGAATCAGAGCTAAAGTAATCTCTCTTATCAGAGTCAGTGACAGACAATATGTAATCGTTTACTTATTGAACAACATCACGGGTTGGAGCTAAAATTGCACGGTCTTTCAGATAGGAGACATCACCATAATTATCAGTGAAATTAGGATATGTATGGTCAATAATTGCATCCATAGAATTTTCAGAGTGGGTAAGAAGATACTTTGAAGGAATTTGGATGTCTGCTTCACCATCATTGGGTTATCCAACTCTACCTTCTCCAATTGCCAAGGTCCATCTTGAAAACTCATGGACAACCTCTGAATTATTTGTGGATGTAGCTGAATGAAATCTCATGTTCATTTTTAGAGTTAAGACCTGGCAGTGTTTCCACAGATATGAAGACTTAATACTTGAAAAGACAATGTCAATTTTGTTACCATCGGGTATTATCGACAGTATTTGCCTGAAATATCCCCCCCAATACAACTGTTAGACCACTAAAAGGAAAATTTGGAGCATTAAAATTTCTTACTGACATTATATTTCTTAGAGTACGGTCTAGAGCTTCAAATCAGTACTTATGAACCATAGACGCCTCATCCCAAATAATAAGTTTTGTCAAGTGTAGAAGTTCTTCAAGATCACTACCTTGATAAATATTGCAAACTGACTACTCAGTAATAGATATTGGAATATGAAATTTAGAATGTGCAGTCCGTCCCCCCGGAAGCAGTAATGATGCTATTCCACTCTAAGCAACCGCTAGAAAAATAGAGCCCTCTGACCTCAGTAAAGCTATTAGAATATTCCAAATGAAGGTTTTACCAGTGCCTCCATATCCATGCAAGAAGAAGAAACCTTCAGAATTTGAAGATAATGAAGACATAATGACATCCATCACATGTTTCTGTTCATCGTTAAGCATATTCTGTTTAGTTCTATATTCATTTTCAAGTAACTCCCTATTGTAATGTAGTTCTTCTACAACTAAACAATTTGGACAACTGTCAATTGCATAATATGGAACTGGAATAGGAGGATAAAATTGGAGATAAGTTCCATTTCTCTATAAAATCTGCTCAATTTCAAGGAGAGCATACATATGCCTCTGACAATCTATCAATGTCAAATCTACAAATACAATGCATATAGTTTCAGAGCAGTGTAAAATAAACTATATCTGATAATTACAATAATGTAGAATAATTAAAAGATAGCATAGACGATGTAGAATGAACTGATCAGAGAGAATACAGTAAGCAACAGGAAATCTTGAAGTAAAAAAAGACTGGATTATAGAGAATTAGACTCTTGAAAGAGTATAATATAGAATGATACAATAGTCAGATGATGAGTCATTTAATTTAATGATAATATGATTTAATTATCTTGATAATATTTATGTTCATCAGAAACTATAAATAAAGAACATAAAATTGATTTTTAAATTAAATTGAGCAACATAAAAAATTACCTGGCATTTCTAGCCTTCGTCTTTGGGAATACAGAATATCTTCAGCAAGAATGTCTCAGGTTTTATTCCATAAAATGTCTGGGTGAGATATGTTATTTGAAAATAACATGCTTGCGAACAGCCTCCGTAAACAATGTCCCATTCCCTAGGCTGACACCTCCCTTACAGGCCTCTCTAAATGTTCCATGAGTAATATCGTTCACTACTCTCATATTAGCATATGAAGTTGCTCATTTTATTTTGGTTAGAAGTAACCGCAAGTAAAACAAATCTCCAGTTTTTGGAGGGACATTTTCATTGTAGTGGAATACAAATCTAGTTGAAAACTCTGCATAACTGAGACATATACCTTCTGGGTGAGTTTGATTTGCTTTAAACCATGTGGTGAACATTGATTCAGTAATATTTACGTGACTGAGTACATCTTCAATATTATCATTGTCGCTGTAAGTAACTGTATTTTGTCCTGGTAAATGGAAACTTAACCTCTCAACTAGTGGATATCTGTAGTGGATATCATAAGAAAATATTCTCCATGAAGCCTCAGAAGGAGTTATGTACCAGCAGTCATAGTACATCTTTATCTCATCCACATTGTTGTCTGGGCAGTCACTATTGTTGCTCTCATAGAGTGTTGTTGTAACACGATCATTCCCTTTACTAATATATTTGAAGAGGTACTTAATAGAAGATTATTGATTGCAAACCTCAATATTCAGATGATCTTGATACTTTAAAAGCAAAACTGTACTGTATGGTACCACAAACCGGTTATCCAAAGGCACACCATTTCTAACAACCATGCATCCATCATCTCTTCTACAATATACCACATAACCATCCTCATTAACTATAGTGTGTGTGCCAATTTTTTTGGATAAAATTTTGTACATTTTCCATTTCTCATACAATGGGAGGAACGGTTGGCATCACCGCAAGGGCCGTGCATCATGAATTTTGTAATAGCTTCATGAAACTTTGGGTATGCACAATAATTTGGAATTTCATCACAAACTATTCTGTTAACATATGTAGGAGTGTTAACTTTGTTTTCATGGCAGAGAAATAACAGGATATGGACATGAGTCAAGCCAAATTTTTGAAACTCCACGGTTCGAACAACTTCATGGGAAAAATAGTGTTATAGAACGTTAATAGTAGATGATATAATGTAAAAAATGAATTAAAAAACTATAAATATTAAATATATAGATCGTTACCTGCCTGTGATTTTCCAAATAAAAAACCCTCTCTTAAATCTTTCATTAGATGATCAACCTTAATTTTGAAAATTCGAGATAATATCTGAGGGCAGTCAATTGGATGAGTATTGTTATTTCTAACAAATCGAGTAATTTCAGGCCACATTAGGTTACATGTGAATGTTAGAAATAGATCTGGATACCCTGCCCAATTACAAATATACATTGCATCCTGGTAATTTTGAATCATATACCTGGGTCCACTGATAAATGATGAAGGTAAAATGATACGCTTGCCACATGATAACCCTTCACAGTCAACTTGTAGAAATGCATCTTGCAACCCATTATATAATTCAACCCTCAACCTTTTTTGATTGAATCAAATGAAAGATAGTATTTGAGATTCAATCATTGTATAAGCATCAACAATAAACTGCTGCAACAATCTTCTAGAATGTAATAAGGTTGAGCCATTGTTTTGATGAAATTGCAAGTGAAAGGAGAAGTACTCTCTCATTGTTACCTTCCCGAGTCTAGTACTTGTTGTGAAAGGAGTAGCTCAATGTAATACATTATCAACATATCTATCCTGCCCTCCTATAAAAATCAAGGGGTATTGCAATAGAAGATATAATGGGTGAAGCTCATCTACCCTTTGTAAATCACCGCTTTTCCTTTGAATGATGATATCACGTTCTTGGTTGAGATCTTCAACATCACCGTCAATCAGCATAGCAATTTTAGAAGTGTTTAGTAGGTTGTATGTGGCTTCACTTGTATGTATTATTTTAAGTATTCATAGATTTAATGTGGGTACCTCACGATGGTTAAGAACATCCCTTGCACTTATGAATTCTTGTGCCAAAGCATTGTGCTCATATAGAATATGTTGTAGTTTAAGTACAATTTTGTCGTCAATAATTGAATGTTGATTACTGGCATCAAAGGTGAATCAATCACAATATTAGCTAATATTTAATGATAAACGGTTTTAAAATTTAGTATGTAATGTTGAAATAGACCAATACCCAATTCCGCATACCCTGTTCTAACATTCATGTGCAGTATCATTCACGTATAGTTGTGCAAACAGTGGCGGTTGTCCATCAGGTGGACATAAACTACCAATGCGATGGTAGTTTTGTCTATGTAGTCTGAATATACATGGACCTCGACTGTTGTTGAATGATATATCTACCTTTCCACCCATGGACATGAATGAAAACATTGAGTTGTAAACATGCATGTGGTCTTGGAAAGATCGGGACTCAGCGGTAGTTCGATTGAATACCAACATCCTTAGGTATGTAGGACATGATGGTAGTAAGTCCAAAGATATTTTTCCCATCAAGCAGCATAGTGATAAACATGGGTTTTGTATATTTATGTAGTTCTTATTTCTCTCATCAAACCACATAAAAGAGTGACAATATTGACAGACTTTAGAAGGGTCACCAATGTCCTAATAACCTGATTGAAAAACAATATAATGTAGAACATATTAATAAAACAACATAGTGATATTATGAGAAGATGATGCTTGATTTTAGAACAGTAATGCAGGTTTAGTAATCACACTAACCTGTGATCTCAACATTATGCTGCTCTAGTGAGTTTTCTGTAACAGGAAATGTTAGGTTCACATGTATAGGAAAATTTAACCGTAATTTGATTTCTAATTATAGATAATATTGTTAATTGACATACCTATATTTTCGTTGTCATTAAAAGAATCGGTAATAAAGAATCTGTTTGTTCAGGAAACTGTTAGAAATAAAAAATTAACTAACAGGGATATCAACTTTTGGAGACAATTGTTGGCCTTACTGTGTTGAGGAGATAGGCGAATCATCTGTCGTCATATTTTTTTCAATCATTAAAGCTATGAAAAAAATTGAGCAAACTGTTATACGGTGAATGTCGAGTTTAAAAAACCAACATTTTGTTCATCAACAAATTGTTGACAGTCTACTTATAGAATGGTAGTGGAGATAGTGTCATGTCATATGGTCTTTGTTTTCGTTTGTTTGTTCTTGAACAAAGTGTTGACGGACAAGCAGATGGTTCCAACACTGTGTTAAATTTAGAAGTTTAATATCAGTAGTTTATATAATTATTAAGTGCCCCTTGAATAGTATTAATTGATACTAGTAAATTAAAAAAAATACTAACCATCTATACATAAAGGAGATGATGGTACACGTGTGATTCCATATCCATCGCAAATTGTTGGTAGCGCTGCAGTAATTATAGTAGTAGACTGATTGGTACACGTCACTGAAGATATTCCAGTAGGATTTGGTGTTGATTTTGTGGCCACTGTAATAATTAAAGTTTCAGTATTGTTATTTATTTTGAAATTGAAACAGAAGTGATTATTGACAGAAAAAGATGATAAAGACTTACCTGTTACCCGACCTGTGATATCATAGTTTGATACCAGTTCAGTTATTTTAGTAGTGGACTCATTGAAAGATATAACTGAAGCATTTCCAGTTGTTGTAGAAGTTGTTAACATGTAAGAGATGATGGAATTTAATATTGAAAAAGTCATAATAAGTAGGACATTCTATAGTGAACAAAAAAGTAGTACTTATAAACAACTTGTCGTTCCTTTATTAATTGTCTCCACAATAACCTTGCATGTCTGGTGGATGATGGGCCAGACCTGTTTGTGCATGATTTAGGAGCATCATGTTCAGGGACTGTTGTCAAATATGAAATTACATATCCGCTAGTTGTGTTAGTCTGGACAGCAGTTGCAAGTGTTGTGTACTATTATGTTAAAGATAACAGAATTAACCATTGACACAGAGAGATGACAATGGAATTCATGTGAGTCCGTGTGTGACGCCATCAGTCGATAGTGGTCCATTTGATGCATTTGCAGTCATATTGGTATATGTCACTAAAGAATATGAAGTAGATGTTGGCACAATTATGTTGTCAGTTTTAATGAGATGTACTAATGAGAGAACAACATTTAGTATCACAATTATAAACAAACATAGCACTATAATGACAAACTTTGTATTGTGTTCTATTCATTAGTTAGACAATTTGATGTAAACATAATAGATGACTTACAAACTTTATATCATTTCTTTAGAAGTTCCCTCCACTGTAACCTTTCATCTCTTGAGATTGATTGTCCATACATGTTTGTATATGGTTGAGGAGCAGATATTTCAGGCACTATCATAAATGATTAAGGTAGGTATTAGTCATTTATTTTAGAACGCAATGCAGTTGGTAGTGTAATGTTTTAATATGTGACGTATAATAAGAACTAACCATTGACAGACAAAGATGATAATGGAATTCGTGTGAGTCCGCGTGTGATGCCATCAGTCGATAGTGGTCCAGTTGATGCATTTGCAGTCATATTGGTAGATGTCACTGAAGAATATGCAGTAGATGTTGGCACATTTATGTTGGCAGTTGTAATGAGATGTACTAATGAGAAAACAACATTTAGTATCACAATTATAAACAAACATATCAATGTAATGAAAAACTTTGTATTTTCTTCTATTCATTAGTTAGACAATTTGATGCAAAAATAACAGATGACTTACAAACTTTATGACATTCCTTTAGAAGTTCCCTTCACTGTAACCTTGAATCTATTGTACTTGATGGGCCATACATGTTTGTATATTGTAAGGACCCGACCCTAGTTGCCCGGAGTCGGTGCCTTATTTGATTACATTGGTATACATACAAGGAATACGAATCCCTAAGGACTGAGTATTTTAGTATTATTGGAAACAAGATATGTACATAAGTTCAACATTACATATGGAAAGGAAAAACAACACTAATTTATTCCACTAGAGTCATCACGTCTCCTAGATTATGCTTGCAAGTCATTCATAAATTACTTCTTCATGTCCTGAGAAAACGAAACATAAGAAAGGGGTGAGCTCAAATGCTCAGTAAGAGTAAGCAATATAATGGAAGATAATATAAACATTAGACATGGTGAATAATTGAAAACACATGCCTATAATAATAAACTTGAAACACATTATGGCAGGAATATGAGATGAGTAAATAATGCCATAAGAAAACATAATCATGGGTATTCTACTAGTCGAATAACCACATGAACTTTAAATTACTAGCTTCATAATGAGGGAAGTGCATATTTCAGACATTCTGATACATTTTTTCATGGCCTCGGCCAAGACGTCTAGTGATTAAGGCCTTTGCCAAAATCCATATCACATTGGGAAAGGCCTCGACCAATTCCACGTCTAGTTGTCTCATGAGACCTACCGATGCATAGAGTGGCTATAGAGGGCCCCAAACGTCACATAATAAGTCCAATTCATTCCTCATATGAGCGATGATCAACATAAACAACATATACATTCATATTGAAACTATTATATGAAATGTAACTAACTTTCCCCAATCATTAAACATAAAACACTAACCATTCCGAGTAATATGGTGAATGGTTTTAGGATAGATAATCCAAAATAGAGTTAGTAATAAACCATTAAATAAAATATGGTATATGAATTCATAAATTATTAAACCCAATAATACCATGTAATCAACAAGAGTATCAAACGAAAATACTCTTATAAAATCATTAAGCAATTTTGAGATAAATACTCTTTTATTTTGAAAAGAAGATTTCTTTTGGAAAATATTTGTATAAAAATAGAAGTGAATTAAGATAGTATTTTCATAATAAAATGAGTATTTTTATAAAGATAATGGTTTCCAAAAACAGATTATATAGTGCCCTTGTAAATAGATATGAATTGGAGAAATTCCCTTGAATCGGGCTTGTATTTTGAAAAAAAAATTGAAAGTTATTTTTAAAATGTGTAAATATCCATAAAATAAGGAAGGATTATGGTTGGTGTACATATATAGAATACTTACACATAATTTATTATGAGTAAATAACAATACATAAGAATTTCATCGAGGAATTTAGACAATAAAAGTAACCCGAATGAAAATGGAAGTTCGGGTGGAAAACCCTTACCTTAACTTTAAATGTGTTCCTATCTTGTACTTAAGCTCCTGGAATATGAAATTATACTTTTTAATAACTTATTTAAGAACCTATTATACATTTATTTAGTTTACCATAATTCTTGTTAGTTCATTTATGTCTTTATTGATAAGTTATTGTATTGAATTTCGTCGTTCTGGAGTGTTCGTTTCCTTTATTTTCATATTCGGTTCACTTGTTTTTTTAATTAATGAAGTAGAATGGATGTAAATATCTAGAATTGAAATTAAATATTATTTATGAACATCCAAAATTGTTAATGTCCATTTATATTATTTGGTTACATATAATGAGTTTGAATCATTAGATGACAACCACTTCGATGATTCGACGGTATTTGGAATATTATGAACTAGTTTGGTCATATAACTTAATTATATGTACATATTCTGGTTCTTAAATATTAATTAGATTATAAAACATATATTATAGTCTGGTTCAACCATGAATATGGTTTCATGACCAGTAATGAAGAAGAAATTGAAGAAAGAAACTTCATCGTCCATGAAAGTTATAAATCGGAACCTCATGGACGTTGATTTCGTTTATAAAAATAAAAGGGAGGGAATAAGAATTTTTATGATGGTTATTAAATTAACATGATATAAATCCAGTATAAAGATGTTACTGGAGTTATCATGATCATTTGTACAGAAAAGTTAAGGAGAGAAAAATAAAATAGATGAACTTGAAAATAAAGAAAAGTTAAGAGATTCCTTATGAAAATTCGGTAGCCTAACGACGTCACTTAAAATTTAATAAAATCAAATGATGAGAACAAAAAGGCTATCTAATAATATTTAAATAAAAAGGAAATTAAGAAGAATAAATAAAATTAAACCCCAACATATGAGAAAGGAATTTCAAATAGCTAACATAAAAGAAGTGTCAACTTAAAGAAGAGAATGAAGGATTCCATTACCTTGTAGAATAACTCCTAAATCTTGAAGGATGAGACCTTAGGGGCTTAGGGACACCTTGGGAGGACTAATAGAGAGGTAAAACCACCAGAGATTCTAGGATGAGAGATTTTTAATGAAATAAAATGAATGGATGAGTGAGTATTTATAGAAAAAGAGAGGTAATTTTTTAATAATTTCAAAGGGACACCTCATTAGTAGTTTTTTCCAAACCATGGGCTTGCTCATGGTATTTGCCCATGGTTTAAGACACTTGGGACACCTCATGTCATAAGTTACTATAAACAAGTCGACCATACTTTTATATTTAATTATTACATCATTATGATGTCATTAATCTACCAAAAACTCAAAATTGTATTTTTACTATTCATGAAAAATTCGTGTATTTTACAAAAATCCCAAAAATTCACCCCTAATATTTTTTGACGTGTATAATTCAAAAGTGAAATCCATTTTTCAAAAATAATTTTTTAAATATTATTAATTTAATTATTAAATAATGTCATAGTTAATTTGAAAAATAACAATCTTGAAGTGCAGTTAGTTTTATGTGACATTGAAAAATTTATTAAGATCCCATTATCATTTTTCCTTAAGAAAATAAAATAATATCATTATTTACTATTCAAGTTTTATATTACTATTCATAAGGGTATGTTACTATTCACCAAAAATCAAGTTTGTTCTATCAGACTCCAAATAACTTACTGAACACAACTCTAGATGACCATTTTTTGAAACTAAAAACATAGAAGAGGCAAAGTTGTGTTTATAAAATTGAATTCTATATTTATTTTCAAAACCTTGGGGTGTTAAATTCTCCCCTCCTTACAAAAATTTCATCCTTGAAATTCACAAAATATTACCTAAAAAGATTCAGGTATGTCTTTAACATAAGCTCATCAGGATCCCATGTTGCTTCCTCCATCTTATGGTTCCTCCATAGAACCTTCACTAGACGAGTCGTCCGATTTCTCAATACTTGTTCTCTAGTATCAAGAATCTTGATAGGATCTTCACAGTAAGATAAATTGGGCTCAAGTTCCACTTCTTTATAAGTGAGTACATGTGTTGGGTCTGGCATGTACATTCTTAACATTGACACATGGAACACATTGTGAACCTTGGAGAGACTTGGTGGCATTGCCAAATGGTAATCTACGACTCCAATTCGGTCCAGAATTTCAAAAGGTCTGATGTACCTGGGACTTAAATTTCCCTTCTTACCGAATCGTATAATACCCTTCCATGGAGATACCTTGAAGAAAATGTGATCACCTTCTTGAAACTCCAAATTCTTCCTTCGGTTATCTGCATAGCTCTTTTGCCTACTTTGAGCTATTTTGATATGGTTCTGTATAATCTTCACCTTTTCCATTGTTTCTTCAACAAGTTCTAGGCCCACGAGCTTTCTTTCACTGACATCATACCATCAAGTTGGTGTATGACATCGCCTCCCATATAATGCTTCATAGGGTGCCATCTGTATACTTAAATGGAAGCTATTGTTGTAGGAAAATTCTACGAGAGGTAAATACTGATCCCACATGCCTTGAAAATCAAGTGAACAAGACCTCAATATGTCTTACAATGTTTGAATTGTCCGTTTTGATTGTCCATCAGTTTGTGGGTGGTAGGCAGTGCTCAAATGAAGATCAGTATCTAGGGCCTTATTAAGAATTTTCCATAATCTTGATGTAAAACGTGGATCACGATAAGAAACAATAGATAGGGGTACTCCATGAAGTCTCACAACTTCATTAACATATAGTCTTGCTAGACGTTCAAGTGGTAAATCTTCTCTTATAGCAAGAAAATGTGCTGACTTGGTAAGATGATCAACAATGACCCATATTACATCGTTCCTTCTAGGAGTCTTTGGTAGTCCCATGACAAAGTCCATCATGATATTATCCCATTTACACTTAGGTATGGGAAGAGGTTGCAATACTCCTCCAGGCTGTTGCCTTCCAGCTTTCACTTGTTGAAAAACCATACATCTTGACACAAAATCAGAAATCTACCTCTTCATGTTGTCCCACCAAAAATGTTCCTTCAAATCTCTATACATCTTAGTGCTACCAGGGTGTATAGATAAATTGGAACTATGAGCATCATCCAACAATTACCTTTTCAGATCAGGTATATCGGGAACACAAAGTCTCTTCCCAAATTTCAAGATTCCATCTTCATATATGAAGTCACTCAATCTCCCATCATTCACAGCTTTAATCTTCTTTTGAAACTCCTCATCATCAGCCTGAGAATTTTTTATCCTTTATAGTAAAGATGGTTTGGCAACTATTTGAAAAATCATTGATGTTTCACCTTCCATGGTTATTCCCAAATCCATATTTACCAGATCCATGAAAATATGATGCCTTTGAACTCTCATCTTATTCAAAACTCCATGATCCTTTCTACTCAAGGAATCTACCACCTTATTTTCCTTCCCCGAGTGGTAGTGTATTGTGAAATCAAAATCCTTGATTAGTTCAAGTCATCTCCTTTGCCTCATGTTGAGTTCTTTCTGTGAGAAAATTACTTCAAACTCTTGTGATCAGTATAAATCTCACATTTTTCACCATAGAGATAATGTCTCCATATCTTCAAAAAAAAAGATTACAGCAGCTAACTCAAGATCATGAGTAAGATAGTTTTGCTCATGAATTTTTAGCTGCCGTGATGCATAAGCAATAACCCTGTCATTTTGCATAAGGACACAACCAAGTCCTTTATTTTAAGCATCACTATAAATAACAAACCCTTAATTCCCCGATGGTATAGTCAATATAAGAGCATTGACTAATATTCTATTCATTTCTTTGAAACATTCTTCACAATCTTTTGTCCAAACAAATTTAACCCCTTTACGTGTGATCTTATTTAGTGGGTTAGCCAGTCAGGAAAAATTCTGTACGAAATGCCGATAATAACTTGCTAAGACAATAAAACTGCATACCTCAGTTATGTTTGTTGGCATGGGCCAATCTTGGATTACCTTTTTCTTTGTAGGATCAACTAGGATTCCATCATTAGAAACAATATGGCCAAGAAAAGAAATCTCCTGAAGCCATAATTCACACTTTCTAAACTTCCCATATAATTCATGTCTTCTAAGAGTCTTCAGGATAATGCGCAAGTGATTTTCATGATCTTCATAGCTTTTGGAGTATACCAAGATATCATCAATAAATACCACTACAAAATCATCGAGATATTCCTTGAAAACTCTGTTCATTAGATCCATGAAGACAGATGGTACATTAGTCAATCCAAAAGGCATCACTGTAAACTCGTAATGCCCGTACCTAGTTCGAAATGCTGTTTTTGGAATATCTTCCTTCCTCACAAGCAATTGATGATATCTAGTTCAAAGATCAATCTTCGAAAAGTATTGAGCTCCATGAAGTTGGTAAAATAAATCATCAATGCGAGGTAGGGGATACTTGTTCTTTATTGTTATAGCATTGATCTCCCTGTAGTCAATACATAACCTCATAGATCCATATTTCTTCTTAACAAAAAGGACAGAGGATCCCCATGGAGAAACACTAGGGTGAATAAATATCTTATTACTCAAATCCTCTAGTTGTTTCTTTAGCTCCACTAATTCCACAGTGGCCATTCTATAAGGGGTCTTAGATATGGGCCTTGAACCAGGAATTAAATCAATAGAAAACTCAATTTCTCATTCTGGAGGATGTACAAGTAAATATTCTGGAAACACATCAACATATTCTATCACAATAGGTACATACTATATTTGAACATTCCTTTCCTCACCCACAATTATTTCATTCTCTTCCTCCCCAATAATTGAATTTAGTTGAGCTACTGAAGGTGGATCTAGATAAGAATCAGGTGGTGATGATTCTTCTCTAAAGATAAGGTGTTCTTTATCATCATCATCAAAAATCATAACCTCCTTCTTCTTATAATAAATTTTTGCATCATGGTCTGAAAGCCAATACATACCAAAAATTATATCAAATTTGATCATGGGTATGATGATGAGATCAACAGATAAAGAACATTTATATGCCCAAATGGGAACTGATTCACAGAACTTTGTAGCAATGATACTTCCCTTGGGAGTTTTGACTGACAACTCCCTTGTTAAATCAAATTGGAAATATATAATTTTCTTAGAAAAATGGGAAGATATGAAACAATGTGATGATCCAGAATCAAATAAAGCATTGGCTAATCTTGAGGAAACAATTAAAGTACCTGCCACCACATCATTAGGAACTTCAACCTCTACTGTTGTGATTGTATAAGCATGTCCCTCATCCCTTGGCCTTTTCAGTTTCATATTTCCTTGACATTTTGGACAATCATTAGCGTAGTGTCCCATCTCTCGACAACTATAGCATTGAACATCATTGGCTTCCTTCTTCCCTTTGAAATCACCAGCAAGATGGCCTTTCTGGACACATTTGTAGCATACTCCTTTTCCTTTTAAGCATGCACCAGGGTGTTTCTTTCCACAATTTTTTCATGGTGGAAATTCGACTCTTCCCTTCTTCCCTGTTTCCTTATTTCCTTTCCCAGGGTTTTCAACAACCCTCTTCTTTTATTGTTTTCCCTTAAATTCATAAGACTTATAGAATTCTTTTTCTGTCTTGATGGCACATGAAACTATATCCTCATATGATGAAAAACTTTGGGAGACTAGTGCTTGTCAGAGGAATGGATTTATGCCATCAAAGAATCAATCAATTTTTCTCCTTGGATTTTGTATGTAGTCTACAAAATGTCTTTCTAATCTTGTGAATTTAGCTTCGTACCTTGCAACATTATCATCTTCCTTCTGCCTCAGATTCAAGAATCGTCTCTCCATATCTGCTCGCTGCTCACGAGGGAAATATTTTTCTAAGAATATTTCCTTAAAATCCCTCCATTCCATCTCTTCTATCTCTTCCTCCTCCTTTGTGTTTTGGATTAATGACCACCACTGATCCGCATCTCCCGATAGACAATATACTACCATGACAACCTTCTCTCTTTCATTACATCCCAAAGCGAGAAATATCTTCTCAAGGGAACATATCCACTGCTCTGCTACAAACGGGTTTGTAGTCCCATTGAATGATGGAGGCTGTTGTCGCATAAAGCGATCTAGCATGGCTCCTCCACGTGGTGGATCCGGATGCTCCATATGGGTAAGGTTATTATTCATAACCTGAGTAAGTTATCCCAATATAGTTATGAGTTTCTCAGCATCAGTCACAACACCAGATCCAACATCATTATCTTGCATCAGAGGAAAATCCCTATAGGGGACACGTGCATTCATGCAATTTTCATTTCATCCACTAGGCGCCATATCTAGATAATGGCATACAATATACTAGGTTATGAATCACAATGTATAATCTTAACTTAAAAATACTCAGAAAAATTGAGATCCAACGCATGGCTAATCCCATATTCACAAAAATGGTTTCTTTGAGGAATATTTACATTAAACTCCTTCATAATGGTTTGTAAAGAAAATGTGAATTATCCTAATCATATACCCCGGGAGTGTCGTAACCAAGAGTGCAGCAAGACCCATTGTTGTTCACCAGTTCCCGTTCGAGTCTAGCTCAAAGTGATGTTTTCGGGTTTTACCCCTAGATACATCTGTGCCAGAGCCGCCTCTACCTGCTCATATCCAGACAGGGATGTATTGCTTGAATGATCCACATGATCTATTCCTTACCAAAATACCAGGACGTTCTTGTATGTTTATCCTCAAATACTATCTTAGGGACTCTTCCCTAATTCTACCTTTTTTAAATCCAGTTTCCAAGTATTCTACTAAACTTCCTCTGATACCAACTGTAAGGACCCGACCCTAGTTTCCCGGAGTCGGTGCCTTATTTGATTACATTGGCATACATACAAGGAATACGAATCCCAAAGGACCGATTAGTTTAGTATTATTGGAAACAAGATATGTACATAAGTTCAACATTACACATGGAAAGGAAAAACAACACTAATTTATTCCACTAGAGTCATCACATCTCCTAGATTATGCTTGCAAGTCATTCATAAATTACTTCTTCATGTCCTGAGAAAACGAAACATAAGAAAGGGGTGAGCTCAAATGCTCAGTAAGAGTAATAAATATAGCGGAAGATAATATAAAAATTAGACATGGTGAATAATTGAAAACACATGCCTATAATAATAAACTTGAAACACATTATGGCAGGAATATGAGCTGAGTAAATAATGCCATAATAAAACATAATCATGGGTATTATAATAGTCGAATAACCACATGAACTTTCAATTACTAGATTCATAATGAGGTAAGTTCATATGCCGGACATTCTGATACATTTTTTCATGGCCTCGTCCAAGACGTATAGTGATTAAGGCCTCGGCCAAAATCCATATCACATTGGGAAAGGCATCGACCAATTCCACGTCTAGTTGTCTCATGAGACCTACCAATGCATCGAGGGGATATAGAAGGCTCAACCTATCACATAATAATTCCAATGCATTCCTCATATGAGAGAGGATCAATATAAACAACATATACATTCATATTGAAACTATAATATGAAATGTAACTAACTTTCCCCAATCATTAAACATAAAACACTAACCATTCCGAGTAATATGGTGAATGGTTTTAGGATAGACCATCCACAATAGAGTTAGTTATAAACCATTAAATAAAATATGGTATATGACTTCATAAATTATTAAACCCAATAATACCATGGAATCAACAAGAGTATCAAACGAAAATACTCTTATAAAATCATTAAGCAATTTTGTGATAAATACTCTTTTATTTTGAAAAGAAGAGTTATTTTGGAAAATCTTTGTATAAAACCAGAAGTGAAGTAAGATAGTATTTTCATAATAAAATGATTATTTTTATAAATATAATGGTTTCCAAAAACAGATTATAGAGTGCCCTTGTAAATAGATATGAATTGGAGAAATTCCCTTGAATCAGGCTTGTATTTTGGAAACAATTTTGAAAGTTCTTTTTAAAATGTGTAACTATCCATAAAATAAGGAAGGATTCTGGTTGGTGTAAATATATAGAATACTCACACAGAATTTATGAGGAGTACATAACAATACATAATAATTTCATCGAGGAATTTAGACAATAAAAGTAACCCGAATGAAAATGGAAGTTCGGGTGGAAAACCCTTACCTTAACTCCAAATGTGTTACTCTCTTGTACTTAAGCTCCTAGAATATGAAATTATACTTGTTAATAAATTATTTCAGAACCTATTAGACATGTATTTAGTTTACCGTAATTCTTGTTAATTCATTTATGTCTTTATTGATAAGTTATTGTATTGAATTTCGTCGTTCTGGAGTGTTCGTTTCCTTTATTTTCATATTCGGTTCACTTGTTAAGTAATGAAGTGGAATGGATGTAAATCTCCAGAATTGAAATTAAATATTATTTATGAACATCCAGAATTTTTAATGTCCATTTCTATCATTTGGTTACATGTAATGAGGTTGAATCATTAGATGACAGCCACTTCGATTATTCGGCGGTATTTGGAATATTATGAACTAGTTTGGTCATATAACTTAATTATATGTACATATTCTGGTTCCTGAATATTAATTAGATTATGACACATATATTATAGTCTGTTTCAAACATGAATATGGTTTCATGACTATTAATGAAGAAGAAATTGAAGAACGAAACATCGTCGTCGGCGAAAGTTATAAATCAGAACCTCATGGACGTTGATTTCGTTTATAAAAATAAAAGGGAGGGAATAAGAATTTTTATGATGGTTCTTCAATTAACATGATATAAATCCAGTATATAGATTTTACTGGAGTTATCATGATCATTTGTATAGAGGAGTTGAGGAGATAAAAATAAAAGATATGAACTTGAAAATAAAGAAAAGTTAAGAGATCCCTTATGAAAATTCGGCAGCCTAACGACGTCACTTAAAATTTCATAAAATAAAATGATGAGAACAAAAAGGGTATATCATCATATTTAAATCAAAAGTACAGTAATAATAATAAATAAAATCAAACCCCAACATTTGAGAAAGGAATTTTAAATAGCTAACATAAAAGAAGTGTCGACTTAAAGAAGAGAATGAAGGATTCCCTTACCTTGTAGAATAACTCCTAGATCTTGAAGGATGAGACCTTGGGGGCTTAGGTACACCTTGGGAGGACTAATAGAGAAGTAAAAACACCATATATTCGAGTAAGAGGGATTTGAAATGAAATAAAATGAATGGATGAGTGGGTATTTATAGAAAAAGAGAGGTAATTTTTTAATAATTTCAAAGGGACATCTCATTAGTGGTTTTTGACAAACCATGGGCTTTCCCATGGTATTTTCCCATGGTTTAAGCCACTTGGGACACCTCATGTCATAAGTTACTATACAAAAGTCGACCATACTTTTATATTTAATTATTACATCATTATGATGTCATTAATCTACCAAAAACTCAAAACTGTATCTTTACTATTCATGAAAAATTCATGTATTTTACAAAAATCCCAAAAATTCACCCCTACTATTTTTCAACGTGTAGAATTCAAAATTGAAATCCATTTTTCAAAAATAATTTTCTAAATATTATTAATTTATTTTTTAAATAATGTCATAGTTAATTTGAAAAATAACAATCTTGAAGTGCAGTTAGTTTTATGTGACATTGAAAAATTTATTAAGATCCCATTATCATTTTGCATTAAGAAAATAAAATAATATCATTATTTACTATTCAAGGGTCACATTACTATTCACATTACTATTCATAAGGGTATGTTACTATTCACGAAAAATCAAGTTTGTTCTATCAGACTCCAAATGACTTACCGAACACAACTCTAGATAACCAATTTTCGAAATTCAAAACATAGAAGAGGAAAAGTTGTGTTTATAAAATTGAATTCTATATTTATTTTCAAAACCTTGGGGTTTTACATATATGGTTGAGGAGAAGATATTTCAGGCATTTTCATAAATGATTAGGGTAGGTATTAGTCATTTGTTTTAGAGCACAAAGCAGTTGGTAGTGTAATGTTTTAATATGTCGCGTATAATAAGAACTAACCATTGACAGACAAAGATGATAACGGAATTTGTGCGACTGCATGGGTGATTCCATCAGATGATAGTGGTTTAGTTGATGTAGTACCTGACATTTATGTAGATGTCATTAAACAAATTTCAGTTGATGTTGACACTGTTATTATGTCGGTTGTAATTATTTCATATAATAAAACAATGATATGAATTAGGATATGATATAGAGAAGAAAATTGAGCACTTACCATATTTTTTTTCATAAGTTGGCTCTGCTGTAACCATGACTCTGCAGAGTTTTTAGGGCGAGACATGTTTTTATTCGGTGGAAGAACAAATTTCATAGGCATTGTGGTCATAATAGAAGTTAAATACGTCTAATTTATATTAGTATGGAAAACACTTATTTATTCTACAAAAATAAGTCACAACCAACCGTTGACAGATTGAGATCACAATGGAATTTCTGTGACTGCATGTGTGATGCCAACAATTGATAGTGGTTAGGTTGACCTAGTACCGGAGAAAACAGTAGAAGACATTGACAAATTTATAGTAGATTTCAGCAATGTTATATTCGAAGTAATGATGAATATTACTAATGTGAAAAAATGGCAGTAAGTTGAAGTATTTAAAAGGAACAGAACAGAGAACTCAAAAATGTTTTATTTTTCATACTTATCGTCCCTCGACTGTAACATTTTTTCTCCATATCTTGATGGGGAAAACAGGTTTTTAATTTTGTACCTTATATCTGATTGTCAAGGTGTGCAAAGAAAAATATGGACAGTTGAATGTACTGATAATGTAATGCATAGTCCATAGGAAAAAGGAAAATTGTCTAAATGTTTAATTGGACAGGAGTATAGTGTTAGTAATAATAAATATATGAACCGTGACAAAATAATAATGTAAAAAATGATTAATGCAATTCAATAGATTAGCAGAAACCTTTCAGACGATATTATGTGGTGTCAAAGAAAGCTGCATTACCTTTTATGCAGAGAGGTTGTAGAATATGTGTCTATGTAAGTGAATGATGTTTGCTTGGCAGCTACACTGCAAATAGAGAAGCAAGTCAGATAAGTAATTGTAGTTTCTGTAATATTCATAGATTTCGCAAAAACAAAGATGCGTAAAGAGGTAATTGCAATTATTTGAGGTAATTGCAATTATGTAATTGTAGATGTTTAGTTGTACAAAAGTGCAATTTTAGTAATGAGAATTACATGAACCGTGGGAAAATAATATTGTGAAAACTGTTTACTTCAAATAAATATATTAGCAGTCACGTGTTATAAGATATTATGCGGCATAAAAGATAGTTGTAAAATGCTTAAAGGGATAATTGCAATTTTGTAATTACATATGTTTAAATTATGAACATCAAAATAAATGTGATAGAATGAACATAGAATTCATAATTTTTTTTGTGATTTAAGTATATAGGCTCAGGTTACCTCTTTTTGCAGAAGATATATAGATGGAACAACTGAAATTCGAAGATAAGATGGCATACAACAAATCCGTGCAGTGGGAACTGTTATTCGACAGCACGAGACAGAACATGAACATCAACATCAATCAAAAACATAAGAGACCATTGGAATAACCTTAGTCCAAAAAAATGATAATCGATGGTGAAAACACATTGAACATTAATAAATGGACACTAAACAAATCAACAATTGAGAGTAGAGAAGGTCTGGGTAAAAGCAGGGTTACCTCCAATATTCGCGACCCAATTAATGAGAAAAACCTGTATCAGAGAAATTGATTGATATCATTCAGCAGATGCTGAAGCGAGTTGCCGTAGAAGATAGTGAGAGTTGGAATTCAACTGCAAAGACAGTCGTTGGTAGAAACACAATGAACATACATGAATGGAAGTTGAATTAATCAACATGAAATGGGTTATAAGGTTTCGGTAAATGCATTGTTACCTCCAAATAAGGCCACAAAATTACCAACCTAAAAGAATGTCGAAGGAATCAGGCGGAGGCGAGTGGCGACTGGAGAGGGGATTTGTTGAGGGGAGCGGGAGAGGGGATTTTGGGAAGGGATCAGGAACCGTAGAGCGGGGAGAGGGGATGTGGAGAGGGAACTCGGGGAGGGATACGGGAGGGCATCGAGGAGACGGTGACTCCGTGCTGTGAGAACCCTTCGTCGAGTGCATGAGCGGGAGGATAAATCTGGTTTTACAGTCACTATAAAGATGGTACGAATGACGGATAATGGTTTTCTCGACTGCTGAAGGGTGTTGTGTGGAGGTGGAGTCGAAGATGCGCGACAGACTCCTTGAAGGTAGGATTTTCTCAGCCGAGGGAGGATGTTGCGCGGTAGAGTCCTCAAATCTGGATGGAGGCGGTGTCTATCGAAAGATTACGTGTAATATGGAGGGAGTGGAAGCGTGGAGGATGAAAGGTGTAACGTAGCGGGGGAAAAATCATAGCTTTAGTATATTTAGTAGATTCTCCAATCCAGTCCTCTCATTTAGATCATCAGTAATTTGAGAATTCATTTTCTCCCCATTGTGATACCACACATAATAGTTTGCTTGAAAACCATATTTGGTTATGTGGTAGCTGAATTCTTCATAGCTCAACCAAGGTCTTCCAACACAATTGTAACATGGGTAGTGTATGTGACCACTATCTGAAGCATTGTGAATTACAAAATCTAAAAAACTCTCCAAATTGTTTTGAGAATCGCTTGAGATCCGATCAGTTTCATACATCCAACTTCTATCCACACAGTAAAAAAAAATTTATAAGTCATTTTGTCAAAAGCAATTCAATAAGATTGAAGTTTCATCGAAAATATATTTAAGTAAACGAGAATTTTTCACTTTATATGAAACCATAACTGACACACTAATCTATATGATAATCATAATATAAAAGACAAAAAATACTATATTTATAAAAAAATATCTTTGAAGAACTATACATTAGTGTACAAGATCATGTACACTTGTGGAGGAGAATTATTCAGGAGTTGAGTAAATTTTAGATCGATTTTTTTTATATTTTAGTAGATTTTTTGAGTGATCACATACATTGCCCAAGGGGGTGGGGGTGTCTAGGGGGGTGGGGTGTCCAGGGGTTGGGGGGCTGTCCCAGGAGGTGGGGGGGATATCCAGAGGGTGGGGGTGTCTAGGGGAGTGGACAGTCCCCCACCCCCACCCCACCTGGACAACCCACCCCACCCCCACCCAGACATCCCCCACCCCACTTGGATAGCCCCCACCCCCACCTAGACATCCCCCACCCCACCTAGATAGCCACCCCACCTGGATAGCCCACCACCCACACCTGGATAGCCGCCCCCACCTGGACAACCCACCCCCCACCTGGATAGCCCACCTCCTCCTCACATGGACAACCCACCCCCACCCCCCTGAACAACCCACACCCCTCCCCCACCTGGACAACCCACCCCACCCCCTAGATAGCCCACCCCCTGAACATCCCACACCCCCTCCCCAGACAGCCCCCCCCTCTAGACTTCCCACCCCATGGATAGCTCACCCCAACCCCTGGAGATCCCACCTTGACCCCCCTTGATAGCCCACACACCTCCTTGTACAACCCCCCCCACACCCCCGCCCCCTACCCCTGGACAACCCACCCCCACCTGGACAACCCCCCACCCAGACAACCCCCCTACAACCCCTCTTAGGGTAATTTTGTTTAAAACCATTTTATTAATTAAGAAAGGCAAACCATAATTCATTAGACATTTCATTCAAAACAATCCATTCAATTTATCAAAACATGACAAATTCTATTTATAAGGCTCTATGGGTCACTTAGGAAATGTCATTGGGGTAAGTGGAAATCACCAACATGGTTAATTATAATTTAAAAATTGGTCCAAGCACTTAGAAGGTGGGGGGGGGGGGTGTCCAAGGGGGTGGAGGGTATCCAGGGGTGGGGGGTGTCCAGGGGGTTGGGGTGTCCAGGTGGTGGGGGTGTCCAAGGGGGTGTGGGGGTGTCCAAGGGGGTGGTAGTGTCCAGGGGGTGGGGGGCTATCTAGTGGGGTGGGGGTGTATAGGGGGTGGGGGTGTCCATGGGGTGTCCAGGGGGTGGGGGTGTCCATGGGGGGTGAGGGGTGTCCAGGGGGGTGGGGGTGTCCAGGGGGTGGGGGGGGGGCTCTCTAAGGGGGTGGGGGTGTCCAGGGGAGTGTGGGCTGTCCAAGGGGGATGGGGGTGCAGGGGGTGGGGGGCTGTTCAATGGGGGGGGGGGTGCAGGGGATGGGAGGCTATCCAGAGGGGCGGGGTTCAGGGAATGGGGGGTGTCCAGGGGGTGGGGGGAGGGGGGTGTCCATGGGGGGTGAGGGGTGTCTGGGGGGGGGGGTTGTCCAAGGGGGTGAGGGTGTCCAGGTGGGGCTATCCAAGGGGGGTGGGGTGTGCAGGGGGTGGGGGTGTCCGGGGTGGGGTGGGGGTGTTCAGGGGAGGAAATACCCATATAATAACTTGAAAATTACCTATACCAAATCCAACCAATATCACAATTCCAATCCATCACCCATCCAATAACCAATTCATCCTCAATATCACTACCCTTCCCATTTGTTAGGCAAAAACCCCTTAAGGTAACATTACAACATTTTTGGGATGATTGTGTTTGTTGAAAAATCAGGTTTCTATGGTGAATTGTCAAGTTCCAGAGATTTTGTTGACAATCTATGTTGACAAATAACCATGACAAAGGAACATATGATCTGGAGGCGGTGCAAAAGAACAGATACAAGGTGGCATTGTTTTCCAGTGTTTTCCAAATTTTTGGGGTCCAAAATTTGGAGGTTGGTGAGCATCGCAAAAAGTGGATATCCTTGAATATCTCATCAAAATATGGCAAAGGCATTAATTTCGTGAAGATAGACTTCATGGTTTGGAATTTGTGAAGACCAAAAGAATATTGATGGTGATGCTTCACGATTACGTCAAGTTTGGCAAACGGAAGAGTTGAAGAGCATTGTGGCAGAGAAGATCATTACGAGTGGAGATTCGCGACGAAGGCGCGAAGGAAATGATGGGATTCTATGTGATTATGACGAGCTTTATGATCTGAAAATTTCCGTGGTGCTTTGTGATTTTGAGAGAATTTTGGTGAGAACTTTGGAGCTTCGCAATTTGTGATGACGTGGAGTTGAATTCACACAGAAGGTTCGAGGGTCGGTGGAATCACCTATAAATAGACCTTGACCCCCTCGAGAGAAGTAGATAGAGTTTTCGAAGAAAATATTTTGCTCTCGGCTCACGGAGGTGGTTCGCGAAGGCAGTGTGCTTCGCGAAAGAAGAGCTTTGCGGTTGCTAATTTAGCTCCGTGAAAGTTTCTAGCTTCACGTTGGCTCAGTGAGCTTCATGACGGAAGTCGCTCTACGATGACTTGAGATTCGCGAGAGTGATTCGAAAAAAGGCAGGAGCTTCACGAAGGCTTGTTTGAGCTTTGTGAAATTGGGAGCCTCGTGAAGTAGAGTGCATTGCGAAGGCATTTCCAAAGGAATTGCCTAGTGTTTAGAGGAAAAGTGGTATTCATCTGTGGATGAAAGTTGGACTTCAATATAGCATCTATCAAAAGTTGAGGATGTATGTATTCATGAAAATGAAGATACCTACAGGTCTATAAACTGCGAGTGGACCCCTTCCAAGTGCAGTAATCCAAGGAAGAGGAAGAAGGTAATCCTTTCTACCGGCAGCGAGCCAGTGAGAGAGAAATAGGGAGTGACCCTTGGGAAAGTAGTGAGCTGACCCTAAACATTGTAAAGGCATTGAGCCTGGTCATAGAAGTTATCTAGCCCGAACATTATTGGTAGTGAGCTTTAGTGGATTTGGTACAGAAGCACATCATCATTGTATGCTCCTTGGACGTAGCCCAGTGAGGGTGAACCAAGTAAAAATCTATGTGTTTGCCTGCTTGCTTTCCTACATTGTATTTAAATCATCATCATCAGATAAAGAAGAAAAGAAGTGGTCATAATAAACACCCAAGTGCAAACAAATTAACCCTTGTAATAAAGAGGTCAAGATCTAGTGGGGCAGGAAGAATTTAGAAAAGAATATCCATACCCTGATTCACCCCCCTCTTAGGGTATATAGGCCCCTAGTGGTCTTAACACCATTATTCCTTGAAAAAAAAAACAATAAATAAAAAATCCAAATCCAATTTTCAACTAAACTAAAGTCCATAGAAACTACCATATCACCCCACTAAAAAAATGGAAAACCACCTACACCACTACCCCAACCATCCCCAATCCCTTTACATGGACCATACTTATATCCATTACCCTTTACCATCTTTGAGTGGGGATACATCTCACCATCACCCATTAGTTCATATGGTTAACGAACTCTACACAAAAGGAGTGGGTATAAAGACTTAAAATAAAGGTGATTCACACAATCATGACACTTTAAGTGTAGAACAAAAACAGAAAACAAATCAAAGTGTTTGGTATACCGTGTCACAGAATGCACGAAACTCTGGTTTGGGCCAAATCAAAATAGAAAACAAAAAAAAATAGATGCAGAACATTAAAACTAAGGTAGCACTTACTAATTTGAAGCGTAGAAATAAAAAATTTCTTGATTGAAGATGTATCTATCAGGTGGAATGAGTTTCTCACCCTAGGGTAAAGAGAGAGCTTTGATAGAGGTTCAGATTAGGGCCTGAAATCACATGGACGGGGGAGCTGGGATGCTGTGTAATTGGGGGAAACATTTCCCCCCCACTTGGACAGCCCCCACCCCCTAGACACCCCCTCACCCCTGGACACCCCCTCACCCCTGGACACCCCCACCCCTTGGACACCCCCACCCCCCTTGGACACCTCCACCCCCTTGGACAACCCCCCTAGACATCCCCACCCCCTTGGACAGCCCCCCACCCCCTTGAAACCCCCACCCCCTGGACACCACCCCACCCCCATAGACACCCCACCCCCATGGAAACCCTACCCCCATAGACCCCCCATGGACAACCCCCCCCCCCCCACCCTCCTGGACACCCCCTACCCCCGTGGAAAACCCCCAACCCCCTGCACACCCCCACCCCCTAGACACCCCCACCCCCTGGACACCCCCACCCCCTTGACACCCCACCCCCTTGACACCCCCACCCCCTTGGACAGTCTTCACACTCCCCTAGACACCCCTAGACACCCCTAACCCCATGGACATCCCCCCTGGACACCCCCACCCCTAGACATACCCCCTAGACACCCCCACCCCCTAGACAGCCCCCCCACCCCCACCACCACCCCACCTGGACAGCCCCCCCACCCCCACCACCACCCCACCTGGACAGCCCCCCCGGACAACCCACACCCCCTCCCAACCTTCACACCCCCTCCCCACCTGCACAACCCCCACCCCACCCCACCCCACCTAGACAACCCACACCCCCTCCCAACCTGCAACCTGCAACCTACACCCCCTCCCCACCTGCACAACCCCCCTCCCCAACCTGCACAACCCACCCCCTCCCAACCTGCAACCTGCACACCCCCTCTCCCCACCTGAACATCCCACCCCTCCCAACCTGAAACCTACACCCCCTCCCCACCTGCACAACCCACCCCCACACCCTACCCGGACATCCCACCCCCCTCAATAAAAATAAATTTACAATAAAATAACAAACATTTAATTAAAAATAAAATAATTTCATTGAAACACACACCTTAAAGAGGTGTAAATTGACTTAAAACTTCAAGGATGAGCACCCAAAGTAAAAAATTGAATTCAGATTGCACCGAAATAGAATAAAGAAAGCCAAAAATAAATGGATTAAAAATATATAACTCAGTTACCACTTACGAATTTGAAGTGGAATAGGTCTCTTGTTTAGGAGAAACATATCTTCTTCTGGAAGAAGGATGCTGGGGGCTAGGAAAAAATGCGGACATAGGCTCACGACTAGGGAAAAATGCGGACAGAATGTGAATAGATCTTCAAGAAGCAATAGGGCCATGGGTATTTGGGGGGTTTTATATCCCAATGGTTTTTAAAAACTGTTGGGATAGATAAGTTATACCAACAGTTTTTTAAAATCATTGGTATACCCTTCACAATTCCACCCCTATACCAACGGTTGTGTTGAACAATTGGTAAAAACATCTATTAATAGACCTATACCAATGGTTTCATTGAACCGTTGGTATATGGAACCTATCACAATTATTTTTTAAAACCTTTGGTATATTTTCATTGGTATAGGTGTGTTTTCCACTAGTGTGTCTTTGGATTCAAGGTAGGTGGTCTACAAGTTATATTCCATAGTCTTGATGTTGATTTGTGGTTGTATGTTGATGTATTTGACTTCCGCTTGTTGTGCTTTTGATGAATTTAGTATTAATTTGTAAAATGGTTGTGATAATGAATATTTAAACCCCTCATTATTTCTATGGAATGCATTGAGGATGATGTAACCAATTTAGGGTCACTTATGGGGTGAGATGAAATTTCTGAACATGGAACTTACAATGTTAAGCATAGTTTTGATGTGAAATTAAGTATATCCCATAATGAACATGTTAATATGTTGGTTTGAGATAAAAATTGGGTTTTAGTAGTTTGTCTAGACTTTGATAATGGCATAAGGGATTGTTTTGAATAATGTAAAAAAAGGATTAAATGGTTTATTGTGAATGTGAAAAATGGCATATGAACTTGTAATGGAAATGTGTTAATGGAATAAGGCATACAAATTGTTGAATATGATTAATGGTCTAATATATGGAAATTTTTTATTACACTTAATGGGTTAAATGGACCATGATAAGAAAATGATAATGTGCAAATGGGTCAAAGCATAAGGATGATTTATTTGTTGAAGTGAAATGTGAAATGTAAATATTGTGATTATTTATTGTGCTCAGATTGTGATATGGTATATGTGGTAAATGAATAAATAAGCATGTGAACATGGATTGGTGGTGGGATAAAGGACTGAGGCTCCTCCCATGAGCCGAGTTGGACTGATGCTCTAAACCTACCCAGGAATGCACGTGTTAGGGAGTCAGACTGATGCTCTATGCCCCTAATGGTTGTATTCAATGAGACTACCTATACTAAGTCTCCAAGGTAAGTGTGATGCATTGCTATGAAATGTTTATCCCTAGTGAGATAGGGTACTTTACTTACACCTTACGAATGATATTTTCCAGCTTAGGCCATTGTCTAAATGATGTAAAATCCTAACCCAGGGAATATGTGATGAAATGAGTTTAGTGATAAAGATGATGTAAGTGATGAAAATGGTATTAATTATATAAATGATTAAAGTGAACATTGTTAGCCAGTGACACCCGAGTTAGCTTTTTTCTTTACCTTGTCATTTATTTAATTTTTTCATGCACTATCTGTTTAGACTAGATATTTTTTAGACACCATTAGTGGCGACCTACTAAGTTGTACTCACACCCTTCTTGGGCTCCCATTGGGTACCCAAGAAGATTTCATGCTTTCGAGTCAAGATAAGGGAAAAGGCCCTGTGATTGGGATTTGATTCAGGCTTGTGAAGTACATGGATGAGGTTCTAGACTTAGAGTTATGACCGTTTTAGGGATTCAACTATTGTATTTATTTTGGGTTTCCTGCACTTGTGACACTACTAGTATGACATGGTATAATTATTTTCATTTTGTGGTTTGTACCCAACTTTGAAAGATGTTTGATTATGCATGTTCATTGATTATTACATATTATTTCCACTATTTAAATTGTTATCTATTGTGGATTACACTGGTAAATAGGGTATAGTCTACCCATGTGTCTTATTAGACCATCGTTACTAGTCAACAACCTTTGGTGTACGAGGAGGCGTGCTTGAGGTCATGTGGCGACTCAGACCAAAGCACCGATTTAGTGGATTCTGGGTCAGGGGCATTACAAAGTGGTATTAGAGCGATTATTTTCCATGGACTTAATATTTGGGATGGTAAAAAGGAGATTATGATGTGTCAGGCTTTGGCAATGAGCTTATGTTTTGGAGTAACTAACCCATGTATGAGGGAAAACCCAAGTCACCCAGGGTGGAAATTATTGTTTTTGATGTGTTTTGTTACATTTGATGATATTTCACCATTGTGTGATGCACTTATTGTGTGATGTGGATGTTTTATGATATTTTTTCATGGCTAAAATGACATGAGGTTGTACATTCATTCATCATTTTAAGCACCTAGGGATATAAATGACATGCATTGATAGCCCTATGAGTGTCATTAATTCCCATCGAGTTACCAAATTTAGAAATTTAAAACACGAAACAAACAAAGCGCTAAACTACAGAGTAGTATAGTAATTTTAAGTTTGAGGTTGAACCCACAGATATAGGGTTGTAGAAAATATTAATAAAATAAAATAAACTTAAAATAATGAAGATTTGATGAAATTAAATCTAAGCTACTAAGCATTGGATTTTCAAAGAAGGTGGGAGAAGAAAATATAAAAGGGGTGATGGGCAGCAATGAATCCAGGTTCATGGGATAACAAGGTATAAAATAATTAATTAAAAAATATGCAGGTGTTGGATTTAGGTCATAGGGAGTCCAATGGTCATGAAAAATTCTCTCCATCTAAAGCTCTATGTTTCTCATGATCAGTTACTTTGGATTGTGATGAATGGGTAACTTGAAACCTTATTTAATTATAGGGAAGGGACAAACCCAATGGTCATGGTGGAATTCTAAACCCTAGATATCACATTAAATAGATGCATTCAATCAATCTAGGAAATGGTCATGCTCAAAGAAATAAAGAAATTAAACCTAGTCCCTAACCCCACTCACAATGGTCATGCAAGAAGAAATCAGAAAAAGGATAGAAATGAAGAACGAACATGAAATCCCAACATGAATTGCATTAAAATATAAAATACCTCATACATTCAATTTCCCTTCACCACACTTGCCTTGACACAAATAAATCACCCTCTCATGCTAACCATGAGTGGGTGTAGAAAACATATAAATAAAAATCCTAAAGAATATGGTGAAGTAGGGAACTACAGTAGGTGTGCCTTCATCTGACGTCATCCCTTATCGAGGATCCATCTTGAATTATTCAAAGGGGTGGTTGAGGGGCTCAATTTATAGGTGTTTCTATCAAAACCCATGGCTGTTGCGTCATTAATTTTTTTCACCACGTTGACACTTACATGATGTGTAAGCGAGTTACACGTCATGTAATTCTGATCTATGTTGCCTCCACATTTGTGGGAATCTCGCACAAATCTCATATATAAATTTGAACTTTGACTCATTTCATGATGTTAAATAGGGACTCACAACATGTAACTGATATTCATAGCATGTATCCTCATCACATCTTGTCTTGGCGGATCTGCTTCTCTTGAAAAAGTCATGACGTGTAATGGAATTACACATTGTGTAATCATTTATTGTCTTGTTTTCCAGCTTCAAACTTCCTCAAAAATTTGTTGTCACACCTCTTCACTTCTCTCATGGAGTGAAGTCTCTTTTAGATCTATTTTCCACCTATTTTCATTCCTCTTTCAAATATTCATTGTTTCCTACCAAAAATAATAAAGCAAGTCAATATATTCCAAAATTAGCAAGAATATTCAATTAATTATAGAATTTAATACATTAAACACTCTAAAATATATGAAATAAATAAACTTATCATGCATCATGATAGGCACACATAGTATGGGTATGTGGGGCATGAAAGGTATAATGCATTATACTCCTTTGGAACTTAAAGAAAATGGTGCTTAATAAAATGATGCAGATGGGGGGAAAAGGGGGGAAATTTTGGATAATGGTTAAAGAAATGTTTTTAATGAAGGGTTGTAAATGAGTTAAAATGGTTGTGGTGTTACATTATGAGCATGGAAATAGTTTTGAAAAGGTTTCTAGTGAAATACCATGGCTATGTAAATTAGTTTACCCCATGTTGACCATGACTCATGGTAGGTATGGTAGGGGTAGTGTTCTAAGTGTGATGATATTCCTTGGGATAGTGTATAAAAATGGGATTGTTTATGGATTGTAGAGAGAGCCTCTGTTTATATGAACTATGAAAGTTTTATGTTATGTGTTCTAAATCTCGTGTTTGACATTGTAGAGAAATACCACCACAACGACGTGTGCCAGTTGAGTGACAAGAGCATGTCACCAAGAATGCTCCTCCATAAGTGGAGTAAGAAAACTTGGTGATTCAGGGTAACATGGGAGAAGAATAGTTCCATGAGAACTTCACTCGTTTCATGAAAATGATGGAAAGGGACCTAGGGTGGGTTGTTCCAAGTATGTTTGAGCTGACCAAGGAATTTCAGCTAAAACATCCTCCAATGTTTGCAGGAGAGGGTGGACCCAAGGCTGAAGAATTCTAGATAGAGTCTATTCAGAAAATTCTTGAGCATCTGGAGACTCCTTCTGAGAAGCGAGTCAAGTTGGCGGACTATATGTTGTGATATCAGGCAAAGCGTTGGTGTGACATCATGGTTCAGACTAAGCAGGCTGAATGAATGATATGAAAAGATTTCTAGTAAAAGTTTCTAGAAAATTTCTATCCAGAAACCTTGAGGAAAGATAAGGTTATAGAGTTTATGAGGTTGACCCAGGGTTCTATGATGGTAATGGAATATGCTAGATATTTCAATGACTTGCGATATTTTGTTCCAGATTTGTTGGGGGATGAGGCGACCATGGTGAAACGTTTCCAAGATGGAATAAGGTATGAGATCAAGTCATAAGTGAATATCTTTCTCTTGAATAGGGTCACTGAAGTAGTGGATAAAGCCCTTATATCAAAAGGAAACTTCATGGAGGCTTCTAGAAGAAGACACACAATTCCAATGGGGTGAACCAATGGTGCATCTTCTGATAGTAGGAAGCACCTATTCGAGAGTTTTCACCAGGGAGGTAGTAGACAGGGCAACCAGAAGAAGGATCCAGTCTCTCAGGTTAGTGATCAAGTTTGCTGCTATCAGTGTGGAAGGTTGGGACACATGCTTAGTTAGTGTTCCCGACCACTAGTTGAGTGCTGAGCATGCTACAAATTGGGGCATATATAAAGGTTCTGTAGGAACCCACAACTATTAGGAAATGATGGAGGACTAAGACCAATGTAGAGTGTAGGAAGGGGGTCGGTTACACCATATCAGGTAGGTAGTTGGATCTCAACTGGATATACTGGTAGAGGTGGTGGATGTGGTACTCCCAGGTGAGAGTGCCTATATCAATAGGGCAGTGTAACACCAGGAACTTAGGCTAGGGTCCAGGGTAGAGTGGAAGGTCAGATTCACACGGTTCAGTCTACACCTGGCGGTAGTGAGGCTAGACCATCTACAGTTTTAGGTACGATCATTGTAGCTTCCATGCTTACTAGTGATTTATTTGATAGAGGTGTCACACATTCTTTTATCTCTACTCAGTTTGTAGTTGTGTTGGGTCTAGCCTTGGAACATGTACATGGGGTTATGTTGATTGACATGTCATTAGGAGTGCATGCAGATAATATTAGGCAATGTAAGGGTTGTGCTCTCGATATTGGTGGGTACCATTTCTACAGAACTTGTTCTTCCTCAAGATGTTATTATTTGACCATATTTTGAGCATGGATTGGTTGGTGTTGTACTATACCCATATTAATTGTTACCATCATTGGGTAACGTTTATGTCTCTTGAAGGAGACGTGTATATCCATCGCGGTGAATGAGATGTCAGGGAAAGTCATTAAGGACCCGTTTGTCAGCGGATGGGTGAACTTACAGCCCAAGTGTCTTGTATTATTCTTGATGATGTGGGAGTAGAACTGATTGTTTTTCCTCCTATGGTGGGCCAGTTTCAGGATTTGTTTCCTGAGGACTTATCGGGGCTACCGCTTGAGAGAGATGTTGAGTTCACAATAGAGTTGTTGTCGGGAGAAAAACCAGTTTCCATTCATCCATATAGAATAGCACCAACATAACTCTAGGAGATTAAGTCTCAGTTGGAGGACTTGGAGGATAAAGGGTTTATTCATCCTAGTACATCTCCTTGGGGATCTCCAGTTCTATTTTCCAAGAAGTTTTATGGGTCGTTGCGATTGTGAATAAATTATAGAAAGTTGAATTAGATGATAGTAAAAAATAGATATCATATTCCCAAAATTGATGATATATTTGACCAACTAAGAGGTGCTTTAGTATTTTATAAGATTGATTTTAGATCAAGATATCACCAGTTGAGGGTGATCCCTTCAGACATATCGCATACTACCTTTAGGAGCAGGTACGATTTGTATGAGTTTGTTGCGATGTCATTCGGATTGACTAATGCACTTGAAGTATTTATGGCTCTAATGAACAGAATATTCCACCCACACCTATACCAGTTTGTAGTTGTCTTCATTAATGACATCTTGGTGTACTCTAAAACTCATGATGATCATACCAAACATATTGACATTGTATTGAGTACACTAAGAGAGCATAGTCTATACGTCAATCCATCCAAATGTCATTTCTATATCGATAAGGTGCATTTATTAGGTCATATCATTTTTGAAGAAGTCATGTCAGTGGATCAAGAGAAAGTGTAGGCTATTGTGACTTGGGATTATCCCAAAAATGTTTATGATGTTTGAAGTTTTATGGGTTTGTTCAGTTATTATTGAAGTTTCATTAAAGATTTATCCCATTTGGAAGCACCACTTTTGGTATTGACTAAGAAAGGCATCAAGTTTGAATGGTCAGAAGCATGTGAGAATGATTTCCAAGAGTTAAAGAAGTGATTGACTACTGCACCAATTCTGATCTTGCTCGAGCCAGGTAAGGAGTATACTTTGTTTTGTGATGCATCCGGTGTTGGACTTGGGATGGTGTTAATTCAGGATGATCAGGTTGTTGCGTATGGGTCATGATAGTTGAGGCCTCATGAAAGGAATTACCCTATGCACGATCTTAAATTGGGCGCATTGGTTTATTTATTGAAATGTTGGCGACATTACTTATTGGGATAGATATTCATGGTGTATACCGATCATAAAAGTCTTAAAGTACATATTCTCTCAGTGTTATTTGAATCTTTGGCAGCAGGGATGGGTTGATTACATGAATTATTTTGATTTTGAGCTAACTTACACACTAGGAAAGGGAAATAGTGTTGTAGATGCACTGAGTCAGAACACTCATAATCAGGTGGTTCAGGAGTCTAGCTTTGAGTGAAATATGATGACATTGTTTACTAATATGAATCTAGAGGTATAGTGACCCGGACTTTTCTTTCATTACTATTACATCATTTGAAAGATAAAAAACATAATAGTATTACACATAGAGGATCCAAAGGTTTAGTGTCTTTGGAAAACTAGGACCACACATAACAAATACAACATCAACCATAAACATTTATTTAATTTCATCTTCTCTAGCTTCTTATTGGCACTTGTCCTCTCCTTAGTACATGTAGCCACCTGAGGATATACATCAAAAGGGGTGAGCTAGAAGCCCAGTAAGAGGATATATAAGAACAATATATCATGGGGTGAGCATAATCATGACATAGGCAAAAGATCATGAACATGAGAGGAGCATAAATAATAGACTTGAAATGTGGCAATGCATAAAAATGAAACATCATGTCTTAGTGGTTAACTACCACACATATTTGTGAACCAAGATAGCATCTTTTTCACACATCATTTCACATTTACTCATGAGATTCATCACTTTACCCAATGCATTGGAGCGCTATATAATTCTGGGCGCACCCATCACATTTAAACATTCATATTGCGCTATATAATTCCGGGCGCACCCGTCACATCATAAAATTATCATTATCATGATTGCCACATAGAACACATATCAAACATGTACATAAATAACCCATGGAATGGAATGAGTTTCATCTCATAATAACACATTCATAAGCTTTTGGTTCCCAAAAGAAAGAGTGAACAACATACTTGATACAAGAACCATCAACCTTGAATGAGAGGTAAAAGGTGAGATCTTGAAAGAAGAGTTATTTTGGAAAGCATTTTGACGGACATAAAAATTAGTGAAAAACATGTATATCCCAAAAAAGTAAAGGAAATGATGAACAAATGATCTTTGAGGAGTAACCATATCAAAAATGGAGTGAAAGAGGGAGAACCCGAAGGAAGAAAATTGGGTTTGAGATTTCCCCTTACCTTGTACTCGAATGCCTCCTTCTCTTTAATGTCTTGTATAATGACATTATATTCATTAATTAGAAATTCCAGAACCTTTTACACATTAATAGGGTTCATTCTGCTTTCATTATTTCATATCATGTTCCTTTGGATGACTTATAGAGTTTAAAAACATTGATCGGGGATGTTCATTTTCATGGTTTTCTTGAGCGGTCCACTTGTATTCTTAAATTGATGTTTAGGTAGATCATGGGTAAACATACAGAACTGATATTACATGTTATTAATGATATTACAGAAGATTTAATGATTTTATAATGAGTTATATTAGATCCATGTGGACGAATCATTAGATAAGAATTAAATGAAGATTATTTTGGTTAATTTGAGCGGTTTTTGGATCACAACGAACTCGTTTTAACTTTTCACTTAGTAATATGGACATAGGTTATTTCCAGAACTTAAAATAGAACATAATACATATAAAATATTCTGTTTCAACCATAAAAATGGTTTCATGACCAGATTTGAAGGTAGAAATGGAAGAAGAGAACATGTCGTTTTTTGAAGGTGATAAATTATCACCACATGAACAATGTTCTCTTTAATAAAATAAAAGGAAGAGGGAAAGGGTGTGGGGTGATATAATATACCATTAGAATCATAAGATTACAGTATATTTATAATTCTGGAGTTACAAAACAATTTTTATGAAGATAGGTGGGGAGAGATCAAGAAAGGAACTTGAACTTGAAAGGAAATTAAAGGAGAAGAGGGAGGGAAATTACCTCTTGAATCCTTCACTTGAGAACCTCCTTAAGGGCCTAAGATTGGTCTTTTGATGAGACCATAAGCTCTTGGATGTGGGGAAGGGTCTATGGGAGATGATTGGGCAGAGCTTAGACAATGCTTGAAGCTTGAGAGGTGTGGTTTGGCAAGAGGAGGGGGAGGGCTTATTTATACATGAGGAGGGAGGTGTTTTTGGTATAAAATATTAAATAAAATAATATATCAAGAGTTAGAACTGTAATAGTAGTTTTTTGACATCCTAAATCATATATTAATATAATAAAATTCGTTTTAGGCTTTAAATCTTCTTTATAAGTCGAATTCATTAATTTATTAAAAGGAAAGTGAAAGAAAGAGAAAAAGACACTTTAAGAAATCACCTTTTGACTTTAGGCTTTGGAAAGTTCTTTTTAGGTTTGAGAATTGAATTTATTGTATTTCAAGGAACAATTTATGAAATTTAATATGTTTTGGCCTAAAATAAAGTTCTAGAATGTTTATGTCATCATTACATCATTAATGATGCAATTTAGTGTACACCGATTATGCGAAAAACTGTATTTTTTACTATTCACCTGAAAATTGAAGTATTTCAGAATAAACCCAAAAAATTTACCCCTACCATTTTTTGACATTTAGAATCCAAAAATGATGTCCATTTTTCAAAAATAATTTTCTAAATATTATTAATTTAATGTTTAATTAAAATCCTAATTTACTTAAAAAAACAGTTTTTAAAATTAAAACTGATTTTGTAGTTCTTTCAAAAATTACGTAGGGTCTTATAAAATTATCTAAAAACTATTAGACATTGATTCAATAATTTATGAATACATTTCAGGGGAATAAAATTCATTTAAATTAATTAATTAATTATAATTAATTATTTATGACTTATAAAATACCAAAAATGTTTACTAAGGTCAAATTGTCACTTTCTAAGATGTCTAAATTTTATTTTATTATTCATAGGTAATGTTACTCTTATTTACTATTCATAAGGTTCATATTACTATTCATAAGGGTATGTTACTATTCATAAGGGTAGGTTACTATTCACCAAAAATTATTTTTGTTTCATTAGACTCCAAAAACTTTCTTGAACACAACCGTGTATGTCGGATTTTTAAAATTCCAAACATAGGGCTGACAAAATTATGTTTAAAGGTCACTTATCACTTAGTAGTTCATTATTTTGTGTTTTTATGACATAAATATAAGAAGGGAATTTTCCATTGAAATACTTTGGGTCGTTACATTCTTCCCCCTTTAAGAAATTTCACCCCCAAAATTTCACTTTACACAAACAGGTGAGGGTACTTCTCCTTCATTGCCTCTTCTGGTTCCCAAGTTGCTTCCTCAAACTTATGGTTCATCCACAACACTTTGACAAGGTGGGTTGTCTTGTTGCGTAGAATCTTATCACTTCGGTCCAAAATTTTTACCGGCTGCTCCTCATAGGAGAGATCATCTTTCAGCTGCACCACCTCTGTGTTTAGTACATGTGAGGGGTCTGGTATGTACTTCCTCAGTAGTGATACATGAAACACATCATGAACTTGGGCTATATTCGGTGGAAGTGCCAGACGATAGGCCACGGATCCTATACGGTCAAGGATCTCAAAGGGGCCAATGTACCTTGGGCTTAACTTCCTTTTCTTCCCAAATCTCATGACTCTCTTCCATGGAGATATTCGAAGGAAGAATTTATCTCCAACGTCAAACTCAAAGTCCCTTCGACGGTTGTCAGCATAGCTCTTTTGCCGACTTTGAGCAGCTTTGATGTGTTTCTGGATGACTTGAACCTTCTCTGTCATCTCTTGAACAAGATCGGGACCAAGTAACTTTCGTTCTTCAACTTCATCCCAACAGGTTGGAGTTCTACATCACTTCCCATAAAGAGCTTCATACAGAGCCATCTGAATACTCGAGTGGAAGCTATTGTTGTATGAGAACTCGACCAATGGGAGATGCTGATCCCAACCACCTTTGAATTCAAGAGAGCAGGCTCTTAGCATATCTTCAAGCGTCTGAATAGTCCTTTCAGACTGGCCATCAGTTTGGGGGTGATAGGCCGTGCTGAAATTTAATTCAGTACTCAAAGCATGTTGAAGGCTCCTTTAGAATTTAGATGTGAACCTTGGATCACGGTCAGAGACAATTGAGAGTGGAACACCGTGCAATCTCACTACTTCCTTCACATATATCTTTGCAAGTTGTTCAAGTGATAGGTCTTCCCGAATAGCGATAAAATGGGCAGTCTTGGTGAGTCGATCAACCACAACTCATATCGCATTATTTCCCTTTGACATCTTCGGGAGACCCGTGACAAAGTCTATAGTAACATTTTCCCATTTCCACATGGGTATAGGCAATGGCTGCATCATACCTTTGGACTTTTTCCGCTCAGCTTTAACTTGCTGACATACCAATCACCTTGATATATATTCCGCAATCTCCTTCTTCATGTTATCCCACTAGAAGTGTTCTCAGGGATCACGATACATCTTGGTACTTCTAGGATGGATAGAGAAAGTTGAGCTATGTGCATTATCCAATAGCTCCTTCTTTATCCCGGGTGATGAAGGCACACAAAGCTGCATTCCAAACCGAATCACTCCATCATCGTCGATATGGAACTCTTGCAACTTACCTTCCTTTATTGCATTCACCCTCTTTTGTATCTCCACATCATCCCTTTGTGCTTCCTTAATATTCTCTTGGATGGATGGTTGCGCAATCATTTGGGAAAGGTAGGATGTATCCCTTGCCCTTATGATTTCCAAATCCATTATTTACATATCCAAGAAGATAGGGTATTTCTCAATCCTCAACATGGATAGAGTAGCAGGTTCTTTTCTACTTAGAGCATCATCTACCTTGTTCGCCTTTCCAGGATGATAGTGAATAGAGAAATCGTAATCCTTGATTAGCTCTAACCATCTCATTTGACGCATGTTGAGCTCCTTTTGTGTGAATATATACTTTAGGCTCTTGTGGTCGGTGTATATGTCACACTTCTCGCCATAAAGGTAGTGCCGCCAGATTTTCAAGGAAAAAATCACGGCTGCCAGCTCTAGATCATGCGTCAGGTAGTTCTGCTCATGGATCTTCAACTGTCGTGAGGCGTAGGCTATCACATTATCATTTTGCATAGTACACAACCCAAGCCTTTCTTTGAAGCATCACTGTATATCACAAAAATTTCTCCACTTTTCGGTAGTGTGAGTACAGGTGCAGTGATCAACCTTCTCTTTAGCTCCTTGAAGCTTCCCTCACATTCTTCCGTCCATACATACTTTACCCCTTTCCTTGTTAACTTAGTTAGCGGGCTTGACAATCGTGATAAGTTTCTCACAAAACGTCGGTAGTACCCAACTAATCCAAGAAAACTAAGGATTTATGTGACACTAGAGGGCCTGGGCCATTCCTCAATTGCCTTTGTCTTTGAAGGATCCACAGAAATTCCCTCACTTGTGATCACATGTCCCAAGAACGTGACTTGATTCATCCAAAAGTCACACTTGCTAAACATGGCATACAACTTCTCCTTTCTCAATGTCTCCAATACAAGTCTTATATGTTCTTCATGTTCCTCCTTGCTCTTGGAGTAGATGATAATATCATCGATAAACACTACCACAAATTTTTCAAGGTAACGTCTAAAGACTCTATTCATCAAATCCATGAATATTTCAGGGGCATTAGTAAGTCTGAAGGGCATCACCAAAAACTCATAGTGCCCATACCTTATACGGAAGGCAGTCTTCTAAATATCTTCCTTCTTCACCTTTACTTGATGATATCCAGAATGAAGATCCACCTTTGAGAAGTATTGAGCTCCTCTTAACTGGTCTAACAAGTCATCAATCCTTGGGAAAGGATACTTGTTCTTTATGGTGATCTTGTTGAGTTCCCAATAATCGATACACAGTCGCATGGTTCCATCCTTCTTCTTTACAAAGAGCACTGGCGCACCCCAAGGTGACGCACTAGGGCGTATGAACCCTTTGTCCAAATGCTCTTGCAGCTGCTTCTTTAACTCCTCCAGTTCGATAGGATCCATCCTATAGGGGCACTTCGAGATAGGAGTAGCTCCGATTATGAGTTCAATTGAGAACTCTACCTCACGATCTGGGGGAATTCCGGGTAACTCTTCGGGAAATACATCACTGTATTCCCTCACGATGGGCATTTTTTCAAGGTTGGCACTTTCCTTCGACTCAACCATTTGGGATAGGTATTCTTCTTCATAGGGAATCAACACCCACACCATTGAAGGATTTTTCAAAGGATATTCATGATCTTCCTTGCATTTGTAGAGGAGCATGGGATGGTTTGGAATATGAAAATATATTTCCTTTTCCCGACAGTTGATATTTGCTCTATATAACGAGAGACAATCCATTCCCATTATAGTGTCGAATTCCACCAAGGGAAGTATGACGAGATTTTCCAGAAGAATCTTCCCATATACGTCAACAGGAGAAGAGTCAAACACATGGGTTTCAATGATTGCACCACTTGGTGTTTTTACATATATCTCTACTTCAAGGTTTCGGGGCTTTGATTCTATAGTTCTAGCAAACTTACAAGATATAAAGGAATGCGTAGAACCAGAATCAAATAAGAATTTTTCCATTCTTGAGTGAATAGGAAGTTTACCTTGTACGAATTCATTATCATGTTCCACCTCCGTAGTAGTGATGGCATAAGCCTTACCTTGTTCCTTTGGCTTTGGTGGTTGTTGGCACTGATTACCCTCGAGAGCTCGAGGTTTAGTGCACTGGTTTGAATAGTGCCCTAGCTCTCTACAGTTGTAGCATTGAACCATGAGTGGTTCTCTCCTTTCATCGGCTACATTATCCTTCCTTTTCATGTCTTTTCGACACTCTTGAGCTTAGTGTCCTTCTTTCTCACACTTAAAGCATTTCCCCGTACCTTTGAGGCAGTTCCCATGGTGCAACTTCCCACATTTTTGGCATGTGGGTTGTTGATTTTTCTTCCCACCTTTGTCACTAGATCCACCAGCTTGAAACTCCATATTTCTTTTCTTATAACCATAGCCATGGGACCATTCTCCAAAATCCATATCCACTTTGAGAGCACACCAAACAACTTCTTCATAACTCCCAAACTCTTGAATTGCAAGATCCTTTTGAAGATGTGGTTTTAATCCACTAAAGAATCTATCAATTTTGCTATCATTGTTGATAACAAAACCCGAAGCATACCTTGCGAGACTTGTGAAATTTTCTTCATAGGTTGTGACAAATTCTCCTTATTTTTGCTTGAGCTCTATGAATTCTCTCTCCATCTTCGTGCGAAGAGTTCATGGGAAGTACTTATTAAGAAACATTATCTTAAAGTCTTCCCATTCCATCTCTTCAATTTCCTCCCTTGGCTTGGTGTTCTTAATCAAATCCCACCATTGAATAGCTTCTCCATCTAGACGATAAATGGATAGAGTCACCTTCTCCATCTCGGAATAGTGAAGAACATAAAATATCTTCTCCATGGAGTTGACCCACTGTTCCGCAACTAGGGGATCGGAAGATCCACAAAACGTCGGTGGTCGTTGCCGCATAAAACATTCGATAGCTAGTTGCTCCCTCTTTGGTGAAGGAGGACGTTCCCCATTATTATGGTTATTATTCATAACCTGAGATAATTGGGTAAGCATCACCATGAAGTTTTGAACTCCACCTCCAAAATCATTGGGGATGTCATTTGGTCAATCATTGCATTGGCCCTCGCAAGAGTTGTTGGCCTGATTTCTCCTGGTTCCCACCATTTTCTAAAATAGAAAAGGTTAGAACAAAACATAAGTAAACAAGTCATGAATAACTTATTCATTTAAACAATTATACAAAAAACATAACATATGGGATCCCTAGGTAAATATTCTTGTGTACATATTTGTAATTATTCTCATGCTAGAGGTTTTCTCTAGGGTTTACTAATCCTAATTCCCAAATTAACTAAACCTTTCCTCTGATACCAACTATAGGGACCCGACCTTTTCTTTCATTACTATTACATCATTTCAAAGATAAACAACATAATAGTATTACACATAGAGTATCCAAAGGTTTAGTGTCTTGGGAAAACTAGGACCACACATAACAAATACAACATCAACCATAAACATTTATTTAATTTCATCTTCTCTAGCTTCTTATTAGCACTTTTCCTCTCCTTAGTACATGTAGCCACCTGAGGATATACATAAAAAGGGGTGAGCTAGAAGCCCAGTAAGAGGATAGATAAGAACAATATATCATGGGGTGAGCATAATCATGACATAGGCAAAAGATCATGAACATGAGAGGAGCATAAATAATAGACTTGTAATGTGGCAATGCATAAAAATGAAACATCGTGTCTTAGTGGTTAACTACCACAAATATTTGTAAACCAATCTAGAATCTTGTTCACACATCATTTCAAATTTACTCATGAGATTAATCACTTTACCCAATGCATTGGAGTGCTATATAATTCCGGGCGCACCCGTCACATTTAAACATTCATATTGCGCTATATAATTCCGGGCGCACCCGTCACATCATAACATTATCATTATCATGCTTGACACATAGAAAAAATATCAAACATTTACATAAATAACCATGGAATGGAATGGGTTTCATCTCATAATAACACATTCATAATCTTTGGGTTCCCAAAAGAAAGAGGGAACAACATACTTGATACAAGAACCATCAACCTTGAATGAGAGGTAAAAGGTGAGATCTTGAAAGAAGAGTTCTTTTGGAAAGCATTTTTATGGACATAAAAACCATTTAAAAACATGTATATCCCAGAAAAGTAAAGGAAATGATGAAAAAATGATCTTTGAGGAGTAACCATATCAAAAATGGAGTGAAAGAGGGAGAATCCGAAGGAAGAAAATTGGGTTCGAGATTTCCCCTTACCTTGTACTCGAATGCCTCCTTCTCTTTAATGTCCTGTATAATGACATTATATTCATTAATTAGAAATTAAATAACCTTTTATACATTAATAGGGTTCATTCTGGTTTCATTATTTCATATCATGTTCCTTTGGATGACTTATAGAGTTTAAAAACATTGATCGGGGATGTTCGTTTTCATGGTTTTCTTGAGCGGTCCACTTGTATTCTTAAATTGATGTTTGGGTAGATCATGGGTAAACATCCAGAACTGATATTACATGTTATTAATGATATTAAATAATCTTTAATTCTTTTATAATGAGTTATATTAGATCCATGTGGATGAATCATTAGATAAGAATTAAATGAAGATTATTTGGGTTAATTTGAGCGGTTTTTGGATCACAACGAACTCGTTTTAAATTTTCACTTAGTAATATGGCCATAGGTTATTTCCGGAACTTAAAATAGAACATAATACATATAAAATATTATGGTTCAACCATAAAAATGGTTTCATGACCATATTTTAAGGTAGAAATGGAAGAAGAGAACATGTCATTTTTTGAAGGTGATAAATTATCACCACATGAACAACGTTCTCTTTAATAAAATAAAAGGAAGAGGGAAAGGGTGTGGGGTGATATAATATACCATTAGAATCATAATATTACATTATATGTATAATTATGGAGTTAAAAAACAATTTTGATGAAGATAGGTGGGGAGAGATCAAGAAAGGAACTTGAACTTGAAAGGAAATTAAAGGAGAAGAGGGAGGGAAATTACCTCTTGAATCCTTCACTTGAGAACCTCCTTAAGGGACTAAGCTTGGTCTTTTGATGAGACCAGAAGCTCTTGGACGTGGGTAAGAGGATATAGGAGATGATTGGGCAGAGCTTAGACAATTCTTGAAGCTTGAGAGGTGTGGTTTGGCAAGAGGAGTGGGAGGGCTTATTTATACATGAGGAGGGAGGTGTTTTTGGTATAAAATATTAAATAAAATAATATATCAAGAGTTAGACTTGTAATAGTAGTTTTTTGAATTCCTAAATCATATATTAATATAATAAAATTCGTTTTAGGCTTTAACTCTTCTTTATAAGTCGAATTCATTAATTTATTAAAAGGAAAGTGAAAGAAAGAGAAAAAGGCACTTTAAGAAATCACCTTTTGACTTTAGGCTTTGGAAAGTTTTTTTTAGGTTTGAGAATTGGATTTCTTGTATTTCAAAGAAAAATTTATGAAATTTAATATGTTTTGGCCGAAAATAAAGTTCTAGAATGTTTATGTCATCATTACATCATTAATGATGCAATTTAGTGTACACCAATTATGCGAAAAACTGTATTTTTTACTATTCACTCGAAAATTGAAGTATTTCAGAATAAACCCAAAAATTTAACCCTACCATTTTTCAACGTGTAGAATCCAAAAATGATTTCCATCTTTCAAAAATAATTTTCTAAATATTATTAATTTAATGTTTAATTAAACCATAATTTACTTAAAAAAATAGTTTTTAAAATTAAAACTGATTTTGTAGTTCTTTAAAAAATTATGTAGGGTCTTATAAAATTATCTAAAAACTATTAGACATTGATTAAATAATTTATGAATACATTTCAGGGGAATAAATATCCTTTTAAATTAATTAATTAATTATAATTAATTATTTATGTCTTATAAAATACCAAAAATGTTTACTAAGGTCAAATTGTCACTTTCTAAGATGTCTAAATTTTATTTTATTATTCATAGGTAATGTTACTATTATTTACTATTCATAAGGGTCATATTACTATTCATAAGGGTAGGTTACTATTCATAAGTGTAGGTTACTATTCACCAAAAATTATTTTTGTTTCATTAGACTCCAAAAACTATCTTGAACACAACTGTGTATGTCGGATTTTTAAAATTCCAAACACAGGGGTGACAAAATTATGTTTAAAGGTCACTTATCACTTAGTAGTTCATTATTTTGTGTTTTTATGACATAAATATAAGAAGGTAATTTTCCATTGAAATACTTTGGGTCTTTACAAGAGGTATAGGATAGGAAGGGGCAGATGAACCTTGCATCTATACCACTTGAGTTTTTGCTCTTAGGCCGGGTCAAGGAGAGTCATCTTAAGGACCTGGAGTGTTCGGCTTTGAGGGGAAGTGTTAAAAGTGGGGAGTCACCTTCTGGGTGTTCTATTAGGGATGATGGGATCATTTACGTTTATGGCCATGTTGTGGTGCCAACGAGTATGCGAGAAGAGTCTATGCGCGAGTCTCATGAATTAAGGTGGGTAATGTGCCCTAGTTTGACTATGATGTATCATGATCTTTGCAGGTGGTATTGGTGGCTGGGAATGAAGAAAGTGGTTGCAAATTTTTTGGCGCGATTCCTTACCTGTCAGTATGTGAAGGCTGAGCATCAACACCCAGGTGGGTTGTTAAAACCATTGCCCATTCCGGAATGGAAGTGGGACGATGTAACAATGGATTTCATAGTAGTTCTTCCAAAGATGCCTTGTAAGAATGATGTAATATGGGTGGTTGTGGATCGGTTCACTAAGGTGTCTCATTTCTTGCTGATCCAAAAGACTTTCAGCATTGATCAGTTGGGTGAGTTGTACATTCAGGAGATAGTGCGGTTGCATGGAGTACTAAGGACTATAGTTTCAGATTGGGATCTGTGTTTCACATCATGCTTATGGTAGGGATTACATAGGGCTCTAGGTACCCAGGTGTTCTTGAGTATGAATTTTCAACCATAGGTAGATAAGAAGTCAGAGTGTACGATTCAGGTTCTAGAAGATATGTTAAGGGCTTGTATCCTAGATTTCAGTGGTTCATGGTAAAAATACTTGTCGCTTGTTGAGTTTTCCTACAATAATAGTTTTCAGGCTACGATTCAAATGGAACCATTTGAGGCACTCTATGGAAGACCATGTAGATCTCCATTATGTTGGATAGAAGCTGGAGAGCCTGAGCTGTTGGAACTGAGTCTCATGCAAGAGATGTTGGAAAAGGTTCAAATAATTCAAAAACATATAAAAATGGCTCAGAGTAGGCATAATTCCTATATGGATCAACATCATAGACCTCCTGAGTTTATGGTGGGTGATTGTGTGTTCCTTCAGGTGTCACCAAGGTTGGGTAAGGGTGTAATTTCAGCCCAACCCGGATAGGGTCAGGCCTGCCCTGCAAAAAATCGGGATGCTGACCACTATTTGGGCCAGGCCGGCCCGACCTGAACAACCCCATGAGGCGGGCTGAGCCCGACCTCATGCCGGCCCAAACCATTAGGGCGGGCCGAGCTTTTTTGGGCCGGGCCGAGCTTTTTCGAGTCGGGCCATGGTGAGATTTTATTATTTTTAAAATAATTGTTTGTTTTAATTTTTTTTAAACATTTTTATTTAAATATTTTTTAAAAATTTATTTAAAAGTTTTTTTATATTTATTTTTAAACGCATGTTTTTTGTAAAAAAATTTATTTTATTTTTTATTAACATTTTACAGTGGGTGGATATGTTATTTTTTGTCTAAATAGATTTATATATTGTGAATCTAAATATATTATGTGCAAATTATAAAAAAGAATTAATGATGGGTTGGGGGGTGCACAATAGTGGGTGAGTTTAAAGCATTATTATTTAAATGTTTTTTAACATTTATTTAAAACATTTTTTTACATTTATTTTTTTAACTTATTTTTATTTTTTAAGCGTTTGTTAATTTTTTTTATTTAAACGTTTTTATTTAAACTATTTTTTAACATCTGTTTTAAACCTTTTTTTACATTTATTTTTAAATGATTAATTTGAAACATTTTTTAATTTTTTTAAACGCATGATTTTTACCAGTATTTTTTTAAAACATTTAACTTTTTTTTTCAAATTTTAATGTAAAAAGTTTTTTTAAGTGTTTGTTTTAAAAAAATTAATTTAAATGTTTGTTTTAAAAACTGTTTTTAAAAAAATTGTTTAAAACATTTTTATTTAAACCTTTTTTTGAACCATTTTTTAACACTTGTTTAAAACATTTTTTACATTTATTTTTAGACGTTTAATTTAAAATGTTTTTTTGAATGCATGTTTTTTAAACATTTAACATGTTTTATGTAAAAACATTTTTTTATTAACATTTTACAGTGGGTGGATATATTATTTTTTTCTAAATAGATTTATATATGTGAATCTATATATATTATGTGCAAATAAATAATGAGAAGTTGGGAGGGTGCACAGGAGTGGGTGAGTTAATTTTTTTTTCTAAATAGATTTATATATGTATATATAGTATATATAATACATGCAAGTTTCATCAAATTTTAAAAAAAATTAATGAGATTGGGGGGTGTGCGAACATCATTGGGTGAGTAGTTATTTTTTTTGTTAATATATAATAAGTCATTATATATATATATAATGTTAAATGATTGATATATATATATAATATGAGAAAATTGTAAAAAAAAATAGGGGTTGGGGGTGCTGATGCACCCAATTTGTGTATACATTTCCATATATATTATTGAAAATAAAAACATGTTTTCAACAAATATCTGTTGTTTCATGAACATATTCTTTGATTTTGGTGATTCTGTTTACTTTCAGGAACTTTCTGGCTAAAATACACAAATCAAGGGAAGTCTGTTGAAATTTTAAAACTACACGGCGTGTACTGTTATACACGCCGTGTACATCCAGACAGGGACACGGATCGATGGAGGGATTACACACCCATGTCACTAGGCAAGAGCTACACGCCGTGTGAGTCGGCACTACAGGTCGTGTCTTCTATTCTAGAAGGGGTTGGCGGCCAAATTTTTGATACTACATGCCGTGTATGGTGGCGCTACACGCCGTGTACACTCAACCACCAGGCGGCGCCGTGCCAAATTCAAAGACGACGTGTTAGGCCACCTACCAGCAGAGAAAAATGGCGCCAAAGCACGTTGACAGAAGTACATGGAATGTACTTTCTATACACACCGTGTACTTTATTTTTCTATAAAAAGAGGCCTTGGCCTTCAGATTTTGGATGGAAAACCATTAGATGGGAGAGAAGCTATGTTAATACCATTCCCAAGCCACCGAGGTGTCGACGTTCCGCCTTCCAACACCTTACCTCAACGCTTACACGATGAATCCGTCAGGTATCACGTGTGTCATTTCTCTTCTGCTTTCTATGTGTAACTAAACCACTCGTGTTGGGGTTGTGGATGAAAGGATCGTAATTTGTATGTTGTTTTATATAGTTGTGTTTGCTCTTTGTAATTATTCTTACTCTTCTCAATTCACTGTCAAATATAACTGAGAATTCTGAGCTGGACTAAGGGAAGAATTATCAGCGATACAAAAGAAAAGTAACGGTGAAAACATCCATGACCATTGGAAAGATTTCACCGATTCAAATAATGGACTGAACTTAATAAAGAATTAAGAACACTGACTACTGGACCAAGGAGTCAACTTCTCTAATTCCAAACAAGAGGAACCAGACCAAGGAAATCTTGTAACAAAATGAAATCCAGAATGATTGAATTATTATTAACAACACAACCATTTAAACAATATGCATAAGAATTCCTTAATCACTACAGCCCCAACGCATCTTTTCTTCCCATTTTAAACTCATTAAATTCACTCGTTGTTTTCTTTAAAACTGTTAATCATTTCTTCAAAGTAAAACAATTTATTTTTAATTCAAAACCAAAAACAAACCAATCAACTCTAAATTCTGAATACTTCACCTAATTTAGTATTAACTCAATTGAATTCACGCACGCCATAGTCCCCTGTGGATAAACCCCGAACTTATGCTATGCTAAAGTTTTAAGAACGGGTAATTAATTTGGGATGCATATAACTTCAGCCATAACGACAAGCGAGACCAAATTTTGGCGCCGTTGCTGGGGAATTTGGTTTTAGTTCTAAGGTTTAAATTGTGTTACTAATTGATTTAAGTGAAAATAAAAATAAAAAATCATCAAAAATCTCTTTTTTAATCCCATTTCAAATTTTCTCTTTTACTTTTCCCTTGTTACACCTGGTATTTATGTTGTGATTGTACAGAAGCTTAAAGTGCATGAATAGACGCCCTACATGGTCCAGGAGCACCGAGTCATCGGAACTACTTCTGCTTGACCCGGAGATTGAACAGACCCTTCTTCATCGTCGGCGTGCACTAAAAGAAACTCACAACCAGCAGCCACAAACCATGGAAAACAAGGAAGAGGGAGCACCAACCATGGATGCTGCGGCTAAGAATCAGTACCAGGATCAGCAGCCTCCCGCTGTTGGTCTACCGGAGCAGGCGCCCAGGGCATTCATGGAATTCCTCCCAAGGGATTACCAACGACCGCTACAAAAACCTCCTCCGGTGTACGACCAACTCCAACCACCGTAGAAACTCTTCCCACGTCCATACTTCGCCCCTCAGCAGCAGTATCTGCAAGCTCCACCCCCTCAGCAGCAACCTCTAAGACATGCTCTTATGGAGTACGGTCTTCCTTCAATCCACGGAGCTGATACGGGCATCGTTCGTCCTCCAGTCCAGGCCCAACACTTCGAGATCAAGCCTGCAATCATGCAGCTGATCCAGAACACTGTCCAATTCGGAGGCCTACCCAGTGAAGACCCAAACGCCCATCTCTCCAACTTTCTGCAGATCTGAAACACATTTCGTTACCATGGAATGTCCGAGGACTCCATCCGTCTTCTCCTATTTCCCTTTACTCTACGGGACAAGGTGAAAGACTGGATCAAGGGGCTGCCACAATGATCTATCCTCACTTGGGAGGAGCTAGCCCAGGCGTTCCTGTCCAAATAATTCCCACCATCGAAGATGGTGATGCTACGGAATGAGATCCATAACTTCCAGTAGCACGACTCTGAGTCATTGTACGAGTCCTGTGAACGCTTCAAAGAAATGTTACAAAAATTCCCCCACCACAGACTCCCACTCTGGATGCAAGTCCAGACCTTCTACGGAGGACTCACAACAAATACCAAGTCCGTGGTGGACGCTACTGCTGGAGGTACGGTGATGTGGAAATCCCCCAAAGAGCTATTCGAACTACTAGAAGATATGTCAGCCAGCAACTTCCAGTGGCACTCCGAGCAGGGGACTCAAAAGCGAGGTATGCATAGTATTGACGCTACCACTATGTTAGCTACTCAGTTGGATGCTGTGTCCAATAAAATAGATGCATTGAATCTCAAAGGAGCATCTCAAGTTCATGCGGCGAACCATCCAGCATGCGACGAATGTGGTGATAACCACATCATGGGAGAATACCCGGGTTCGACTGGAGGCCAATACTATCACCTTGCGGAGCAGAAAATAATTTCCACAGAAGGAGCCACCAGCACAGTCTATTGCACCTCCATCCCCTGTTGATGAAAAAGGTACAAATACTGACCCCTCCTCTTCCAAAATTCCATAGAAGGAGGTTTTGCTGAATAAAGGTTCAGATGTCTCTGTGGCTAAGGGTTGGTAGGTTTAGATGAAAAATAAATTCTGAGGCTTGAAAAAGGAAGGCTAATTCCTTTAAACAGTATTGAATGATATTCAAAGTAAATCTCATTGAAAATGCTTCCTTCATAAGCTCGGTCAAATGCTTTTGTAATCATCACCATCTTTTCCCTCAGTCGAGTAGGATTCCTAAATCAAATGAGCATAAAGTTCCCTTTTTTTAATTACAATAAAGGGAAACACTTATGAATACAATGAAGTAATGTTTGGAACCCTTTCTGCCCCAAATAATCAAGAGGTACTCCCCCACACTTCATTTCATGAATGTGTACAAAAATATGTCATGTATTTCCAACTCCTTTAAAGCTCAAAAATGAATAATCATGCAAAGTTTGAAAAGTAAATAGGGTAGGAAGGGAAATAGGATTGTAATGCGGCTTCCTATAAAGGCTTTTCATGGCTTCTATGGGCTTAACGAAGATTAAATGTAGGGTAGGTCTCAAGATAAAGGGGTTGAAACAATCTAGTGCCTCAATCATTTTAATGTAAGTCAAAAATTTCTTCATGTTTCGAAAAGAACACTTTCAAATTCTAGTAGTGATGCATATCCTAAGAATCTCTCAATAAAGAGGGTATTAGAAAAGAAATATGAAAAAGGGTTTAGAATACCTCTCAGGAGTGGAATAATAAAGGGACAATATGGTCATGACATGTATATAAATGATTATCATAATCAATGTAATTAATCAAGGATTAAAAGTTTAAATTTGAAACTATATCAGCAATCATTTTAAAACACTTAAGAATCAGAATAAGCATGCAACCCTTAAAAATTTCCTACTGATAACTTAAGCATTTATAAGAATGATTAACCAAAATTACTTTAAATTTTCAAATATATAATCTAATAATGATGTCTCCTAGATTTTTTAAGGGAAAATACTAAGGTGAAATAAATGGATGCACCCCCACACTTAATACTGCACATGGTCCACCAAGTGAAATACTAAGGTAAAGGGTGGGCAAGGGTGTGATATGGGGGAAAAAATGAGGGAAATCAGTGGAAGAAGTAAATCCAAAAAGAAAGAAAATAGAAATGAAAAAATACTCCTCTCGTGAAAAGTGATTCCCAAGGCACTCTATGATACCTGTGACTGTCGAGGAAAAAGAAAACTGCAAACATGCATAACATCACAACACAGAAAATGACAAAAGAGATATATAAGATAAAGAAAAATGTCACTATCATGGGGTCTCCTCAGGGGATGGCACATCCAATACAGAATCGGCCGGTAGAGATGACGCAGGAGGTGTGGAAGTGGGAGGCTCAGACTCTGCATTGGGAAGGGAAACTGAAGAAGTAGGAGCCACAGGTGCAGGACTCAGGAAAGGAAGCTCAGCAGAAGTCCCTAGTCCGGTAGAAGTGGTAGCAACATGGCCCACTATAGATAGCAGAACAGAATTCGTGTCCTGTGTAGGGAAGGGCGGTGGAGCAGCAGCATAAGGGCCAGGAATCGGGGTAGAGGAAGGTGGCGTAGGTATTGGAACACCAAGATGCTGAGCAATATGCGCCAACAGCTACTTCATGCAGTCCTGGCGGCTGTCTATACGAATCAAATGTCACGCAATGGTGTCCTGGCGGCCGATGATACGAACTAACTGCTGCTTCATCGTGTCTAGGCGGATGGAAAGGGCCGGAGCGACCGAGGGTGCGGGGGTAGGTGGTATGGGTGATGGGACAGAAGAAGGAAGTTCAGAATAAGTGGGGTCAGTAGGAGGTGGGTGAGGTGGAGAAGCTGGAGGGGGTGGGGAAGGTGGAGCAGGGGCATTAGCTGGGGTAGGGGGGTCAGCAGGTGGGTGGGGGAGAGCCTGGGCAAGGATGTAGGCACCCCCTGCTTCTGGACCACCCCCATGTGAATGAGCATGAGGAATTCCATCCACTAGGGTGAACTTAATAGGTCATGAGGTAAAGAGGGATCGAATACCCCTAGGTGGTGGGCAAGATGGGTGGTGTAAAACCCGCCGTTCAGGTTGCCCTGACGGCCGGTAATCATGGAGTGGAAATAGGAGGAGGTGAGATAGGGGAGGTCCGGGTAGTCGTGCCGAATGACATAGGTAAGGAGATTCATGTCACGGACGATCACAACCCCCATATCCTCATGGAGGGGGAAAAGGATGGCGCTGAAACACCGGTGGGCGAAGTGAAGGATGGGGTCGGTGATAAGAGTGCTCTTCTGGGAAGTGGGGGAGTACTGGTGGTCATGCCTAGCGATCTCCTGCCACATGGTAACGAGGTCAGAGCGCTCGGGCCGGGTCAAGGTAGAAACGAGGGGTGGGGTGATAGGATGGGGGTAGAAGCCGCACCCTCGGCCAAACTCTGTCATGGTAAGAGAGAAACGTCGGCCGCCTAGCCAGAATCGAACTACAGGTACCTCATCTTCAGGTGTCTCTCGGTACTCCGCTCTATCAAACTCAAATGAGGCCGCAAACTCCAAAAATAAATCACGGAACACAGGAGTGCTGGCCTGGAAAATATCGAGGAGTGAGGTGTGCTCGAGAAGCGCCTCCAACTCCTCCCAAATACAGAGCTGCTGCGGAATGCTATTATCGAGGTATCATCCACTCAATGATATCAACCGAAGTGAAAAGCGTCGAACCCTATCGTATGCTCGATCAGTGACCAGGAATACCGTGCAAAGATAGGGAGCACCTGTAGGTCCCAGCCCAGGTGTAGGAGCAGCAGCAATGGCTATCTCTGTGGGTGGATCTGCCGAAGTAGGGGGTGGCTCAGTAGATGGGGTGCTCACGGAGGGACCAGCTGCTGATGAAGATGGCGCAGGTAGAACAACAGCTGGTGGAGAAGAAATGGTGGTGCTCGGAAGCTCGGTGCCGGAAGGTGGGGGTGCAACAGAAGTAGGCCCGGCCTCCGCTGAGGAAGTGAGTGGCGGCAGAATGGCCAATGGAGGGAGCTCGAAGACCGGAGCATCTGGGTACGGCTACGTAGGTGGTCGGAGTCGGATCCGACGATAGCTGGGCCTCTCGCCCTCGGTGGCGGAGGCTGGCCGCTTCCCTCAGGAAGGATCGTGATCTGCCATATATTGAAATAGAAAGAAAAAGAAAACAAAACAAAATAAAAAGAAAAAGGAACGAAAATAAAACAAAGAAAATGTGAGAAAACTGGAAAATAAAAGTACACGGCGTGTACTCCAGAGTACACAGCGTGTAGTGAAAATGTAGAGTATCATGTGTTCTCTAGATAGACACACCGAGGGTGAAAAATAGACCATGTAAAAGTACACGACATGTAGTGAACATACACGCTATGTTCACGCAAAGTGTAGGTGGTCATGTATTCATAAAGGACACAGACATGTTTTTATCAGTTCAATGAAAAACAATTACACACCGTGTAGGTGACAGACACAATGTGTCTTTCACTCGAGGTATATGGCAGTGTAGGGGGCGAGACACTGGACGGCCGAAAGAAATAAATGACACGACGTGTACCGAACACACACGCCGTGTACGAGAACATGGGGTGATAGGTCGTGTTATGTGCCACACACGGAGGGGCCAAAGAAAAGGGTATACATGGCATGTAGAAAACACACACATTGTTTACATGAAAATAGTGTGTGAGGCCATGTGCAAAGGGGTACTCAGGCACGTTGAAAAGGACACGGTGTGTACCGAACATACACACCATGTATATTCAAATTTCGAAATATTTTGTGTGTGGCCGTGTACCGAAGTACACGATGTGTGTTCTTCATTTCGTGGCCGTGTACGGCAGAAGCCGAATGGTCAGCCGATCCGAAAAACACCCTAAACGATTCTAAAAACTTGAAATAGAGGGTGTAGAACAACGTACCTTGACCGAGGATCACAATGCAAGAGAAATCAGAGCTTGAAACGCTATAAAATGATGGATCTGGCAAATGGGGGTACGAGTGGCGTTCGGGAGAAGAAAATGGGAAGAGGGGAGGAAATGGGGAGACCGAGTGACACAGCCTCAAGCTGGGTGGCCCGCGGCCTATATAGGCGAGGTACACGGTGTGTATGTTTGGACTACACACCGTGTATCCCAATTTTTTTTAAATTAATTATATACTATATATATAAATATAGAATTATGATAGTAAGCTGTATAATAATTATTATTAATAATTAAAATAGATATATCTAAAAATTATATTATAAATAAACCTATACATGACTTATATCATGAAATACACGCCGTGTATTTTAAAATTAGAAGTAGAGTAGTACAACCTTTGGTCCGGTGCTTGGGGTGGGATTCGAACCGGCGATCAGCCATTCTGAACGGAAGCCCTCACCCACTGGAGCGAAGGTTGTACTGCTGCCCATATTTGGTTTATATATATATTTATTCTATACGGCCTATACACACGAGAATAAAGAAATGCACGACATGTGGTTTTTATTTAGGAAAGGATGGGGATGAAGTTGTGAGATTAGCGTGATTCGAACCCGGGCCTTTTGAACCCGGTGCCGAGACGTTTCCAATCCGCCAACTTCACCCACATGTTATTTCTTATTTGAAAAACATTTTTACTTTATATTGAAAAAAATTATGGCGCACACGGCGTATATTGAAATGCACGTTGTATGGTTTTATTAAAAGAACAAATGATGGAAATGGGACGGTTGTTAGGATTCGAACCCGAGCCTTTTGGAATCGGGGTACGATTCTTGCCAACCAGTCCATCCCCATCATGAGTTTTATTATATTTAAACACACACACACACACACACACACACACACACATATATATATATATTTGGAAAATACCACACATGCCGTGTAAATAAAAGGATGAACCCCGTGCCGAAGGTAGGTCAGGAGGATTCAAACTTGGGACAGCTCGAATAAACTCCAGTGAATTTACCATCGGCACCGGCATCATCCCTGGTTATTTATTTGGTATTATATAGATTTATACTATTAAGATTATAAATTAAAAATATGAGTACACACTGTGTATATAAGTGGGACACGACGTGTAGCCTTTGGGTTGCATCCCAGGAAGCGCCTTTATTTTAGGTCGTTGGCTCGACCTTCTTACCTTGCTTACCTGAGATGTATGGTGGACAACGTTCCCACCATGTTGTCTGTAGGATGGTAAGCTTTCAACCGCTTCCCGTTTACCTTGAATGATTGACCGTATTCTCCAGAAATTTCTACCACTCCATGATGGAATACATGTACAACGTGGAATGGTCCTGACCATCGTGAATTTAACTTCCCTGGGAATAAGCGAAGATGAGAATTAAAGAGAAGTACCTGATCACCGGGTTGGAAAGATTTTCATGAAATCATCCGGTCGTGAATGGATCTTGTCTTCTCCTTGTATAGCTTAGTGTTCTCGTACGCCTCTAATATGATTTCATCTAGTTCTGACAGTTGGAACTTTTGTTTCTCTTCAGCTGCCTGTAGATCAAAATTTAGGGCTTTGACGACCTAGTAGGATTTATGTTCCAATTCTACTGGTAGATGGCATGACTTTCCATAGACGAGGCAGAATGGGGACATTCCCAGTGGTGTTTTGAAAGCAGTCTGATATGCCCACAAGGCATCATCTAACTTCTTGGACCAGTCCTTCCGCTAAGTGTTCACTATTTTCTCCAGGATCTACTTTTCTTCAAAAAATTCATGACTACCTTGGCCGTGTCGTGTGTTGTAGTAGTGAATTCCACCCACTTAGAGACATAGTCAACGCATACCATGATGTAAGTGTTCCTAAAAGATGGGGGAAAGGGACCCATGAAATCTATGCCCTAGATGTCAAAAATCTTGACCTCCAGGATGGGGTGATGGGGAATCTCGGCTCTACGTCCCACATTACCGGTCCTCTGGCACCGATCGCAATAGGAAACAAAGTCCCGGGCATCTCTATGCATGGTGGGCTAGAAAAATCTAGACTGCATGATCTTAGCTATGGTACGGTCCGACCCATGATTTCCTCTTACTAGTGAGGCATGACAGAACTCCAGGACACCTTGAACTTAATTCTTCAGGATGTAATGGCAGATCACTCCATCTGCACAGGATCATAATAGCAGAGGATCCTCCTAGAAGTACCTTTTTACATCAGAGAAAAATCTTTTCCTTTGCTGGAAGGAGAGGTCGGGGTGAAGGACACCTGTGACCAGAAAATTAGCGATATCATCATACCATGGTCTAGGTGTTTCGTTGATTGAAAATATGCGCTCATCAGGAAAATCCTCCCTGATCTCCCGATCTTCTTCCTTCTCCAAATAAGGAAGCTCAAGGTGGGAGAGATGGTCAGCAATGAAGTTCTCACTCCCTTTCTTATCTTGGATCTCGAGATCTAATTCTTGTAGGAGGAGTACCCAGAGGATCAATCGGGGCTTAGAATATTTCTTGTTTAGTAGGTACTTTAGTGCTGCATGGTCAGTATAAACAATAACTTTATACAACACTAAGTAAAAAAGAAACCTGTCAAATGCAAAAACCACTGCAAGCATCTCCTTTTCTGTGGTGGTGTAGTTGATCTGTTCCTCATTGAGCATCCTGATGGCATAATAGATAGGTCGGAAAATCTGATCAAGTCACTGGCCCAAGACTGCTCCCACTACGTAGTCACTCGCATCGCACATCACCTCAAATTGTTCGTCCCAGTTGGTAGAAATCATAATTGGAGCTTCCACCAGGCGCTGATTTAGATGCTCAAAAGATCTGACACATGTCTCATCAAACTCAAATATGGCATCCTTGGTTAGAAGATTGGTGAGGGGATGGGCTATTTTGGAGAAGTCTCGGACAAACCTCCTGTAAAAACCGGCATGCCCCAGGAAGCTGCGGATGGCTCAGACGGAAGTCGGTATAGGTAGTCGTGAAATGACTTTGATCTTTGCCGGGTCCACCTCTATCCCCTTTGCTGAAATTCTGTGGCCAAGGACTATGCCACTTTGCACCATGAAATGACACTTTTCCTAGTTCAAGACTAGGTTAGTGTGATCACATCATTCCAAAACTAGCTCCAGGTGCCGTAAACAAATGGTGAATGATTTTCCATAAACGGAAAAATAATCCATGAATACCTCCAGGATTCGTTCCACCATGTCATGGAAGATGGACAACATACAGTGCTAGAAGGTGGCGAGGGAATTGCACATGCCGAAAGACATCCTTCGATAAGCAAATGTGTCGTAGGGGCAAGTGAATGTTCTCTTGTCCTGATCCTCTGGAGTAATGGAGATTTGGTTGTAGCTGGAAAAACCATCGAGGAAGTAATAGAAGTTGTGCCCTGCTAGTCTATCTAGCATTTGATCCATGAATGGCAAGGGGAAATGATCCTTTCTTGTGGAATCGTTTAGCTTTCGGTAATCCACACAGACTCACCAGTCCTTGATAGTGCGTGTAGGGATGAGCTCGCTCTTTTCATTTGAAATCATAGTGATACCCCCCTTTTGGGTACCACTTGGAGGGGACTCACCCATGGACTATCTGAGATGGGATAGATGATGCCTACATCTAATAATTTGATCACTTCTTTTTTTAAAACTTCCTTCATGGGAGGATTCAAGAACCTTTGTGGTTGCCGAGATTTCTTGGCACATTCTTCAAGTAGCACCTTGTGAGTGAAAATGGTAGGGCAGATGCCCTTCAGATCAGTGATTGTCCACCCAATAGCATGCTTCTGCTATTTGAGAACCTGCAGAAGTGCATCTTCCTACTCCTGTGACAGTTCTGCATTAAGTATAACAAGAAAAGTTTGATTGGGTCCTAAATACCCACACTTGAGAGAAGATGGAAGAGGATTCAGTTCGAGTCCAGGTGCCTTTAAAATCGAAGGCACAAGTGGTTGCACCTTGTCCCGTTCCAAACTATCAGGAACAACTGCACGCTGCCAATAGTGGCCACCCTGGCCTTCTAAGAATTGCAAGTCTTCTAGCGCTTCTTCTAATAGAATATCTGGAATAGTTAAATTATTTGAATTAAACAAACATACCAGATCATCCCCTTTTTCGCTAAAATGGTTAACCATGGTGGAAGCTACATAACAGTCCTCATGCTCTGACAAGGAAGCATGTTTGATGGCCTTGAGGATGTTGTAGGAAACTCTTTCACCCCCTACCCGGAAAATAAGCTCTCCTTGGTGCACATTGATCAATACCTTCCTAATTGCCAAGAAAGGTCTTCCAAGTATAAGAGGTGCTTCCTGGTCATCCCCCATGTCGAGGATGATGAAATCAGTGGGGAGGATCAGCCTACCCACCTTGACCAGTACGTCCTCCATTAGTCCCTTCGGATGTTTGATGGATCGATCAACAAGTTGAAGGGCTACACGGGTAGGCTTGAGTTTGTTGAGTCCCAACTTCTTGAAAACTCCAAGGGGCATGAGGTTCACGCTAACCCCTAAGTCGCAGAGGGCCTTCCCAAACTCACAGGGTCCAATTGTGTAGGGAATAATAAAACTACCTGGATCTTGAAGCTTTGGAGGAATGGAATGTTGAGCCACCGCAGAGCACTCCTTTGTTAGTGCAATAACGCCCAAACCTTCCATATTCCTCTTATTCGAGAGGATTTCCTTCATGAATTTGGCGTATGTAGGCATTTGTGTCAAGGCCTCCACAAATGATTGCTGATATAGTTTCAAATTGCAACTTTTAATCCTTGATTAATTACATTGATTAGGCTAATCATTTATATACATATCATGACCTGATTGTCCCTTTATTATTCCACTCCTGAGAGGTATTCTAAACCCTTTTTCGTATTTCTTTTCTAATACCCTCTTTCTTGAGAGATTCTTAGGATATGCATCACTACCAGAATTTGAAAGTGTTCTTTTCGAAACATGAATAAATTTTTGACTTACATTAAAATGATTGAGGCACTATATTGTTTCAACCCCTTTTTCTTGAGACCTACCCTACATCTAATCTTCGTTAAGCCCATAGAATCCATGAACGACCTTTATAGGAAGCCACATTACAAGCCTATTTCCCTTCCTACCCTATTTCCTTTTTGAACTTTGCATTATTATTCATTTTTGAGCTTTAAAGAAGGAGTTGGAAATACATGACATATTTTTGTACACATTCATGAAATGAAGTGTGGGAAAGTACCTCTTGATTATTTGGGGCAGAAAGGGTTCCAAACATTACTTCATTGTATTCATAAGTGTTTCTCTTTCTTGTAATTAAAAAAAAAGGAAGGGAACCTTATGCTCATTTGATTTAGGAATCCTACTCAACTGAGGGAAAAGATGGTGGTGATTACAAAAGCATTTGACTGAGCTTATGAAGGAAGCATTTTCAGTGAGCTTTACTTTGAATATCATGCAATGTTGTTTAAATGAATTAGCCTTCCTTTTCCAAGCCTTAGAATTTATTTTTCATCTGAACCTACCAACCCTTAGCCACAGAGACATCTGAACCTTATTGATAAAGCCCTCATGATTTTTGTAATTCAATTTTTCTGAAGTAGAGAACAAGATATATGGAAAACCTATGGATAGAGTGTACATAACTTAGATTGAGCATAAATTTGAATAAAAACATCTTGAGTGTGGAGTGTGGTAAGGTAAATCATCAAGTTGCATGCTTATTTTTGAAAGGTTGAAAAATGTGTTGAAAGAGGATGAGATTAGTTAATTGCATTATATATGAGGCATGATTTTAATATCTTATGAATTGAATTTGTTTGTTCCTTTTAGAATTTTTCCTCAGTAAATTTATCAGTTATACGTTTGATTAATTAAATTCCTTTCTTTTTAAAGTATAGGATCTTTTAATTAGATGCTGAGATTTTTCTTGAGGGAAAGCAAACGACTAAGTGTGGGGGAATTTGATGCACCCAATTTGTGTATACATTTCCATATATATTATTGAAAATAAAAACATTTTTTCAGAAAATATCTGTTGTTTCATGAACATTTTCTTTGATTTTGGTGATTCTGTTTACTTTCAGGAACTTTCTGGCTAAAATACACAAATCAAGGGAAGTTTGTTGAAATTTTAAAACTACACGGCATGTACTGTTATACACCCTGTGTACATCCAGACAGGGACACAGATCGACGGAGGGATTACACGCCCATGTCACCAGGAAAAAGCTACACGCCGTGTGAGTCAGAGCTACATGTCGTGTCTTCTATTCTAGAAGGGTTTGGCGGCCAAATTTTTGATACTACACGCCGTGTATGGCAGCGTTACACGCCGTGTACACTCAACCACCAGGAAGCACCGTGCCAAAGTCAAAGACGGCATGTTAGGCCTCCTACCAGTGGATAAAAATGGCGCCAAAGCGTGTTAACAGAAGTACACAGCGTGTACTTTCTATACACGCCGTGTACTTTATTTTTCTATAAAAAGAGGCCTTGGCCTTCGGATTTTGGGTGGAAAACCATTAGAGGGGAGATAAGCTCTGCTACTACTGTTCCCAAGCCACCGAGGTGCCGACGTTCCACCTTCTGACACCTTACCTCAACGCTTACATGATGAATCCGTCAGGTATCACGTGTGTCATTTCTCTCCTGCTTTCTATGTGTAACTAAACCTCTCGTGTTGGGGCTGTGGATGAAAGGATCGTAATTTGTATTTTGTTTTATATAGTTGTGTTTGCTCGTTGTAATTCTTCTTACTCTTCTTAATTCACTTCCAAATATAACTCTGAATTTTGAGCTGGACCAAGGAAATAATTCTCAGTGATACAAAAGAAAAGTAATGGTGAAAACATCCATGACCATTGGAAAGATTTCACCGATTCAAATAATGGACTAAACTTAATAAAGAATTAAGAACACTGACTACCAGACCAAGGATTCAACTTCTCTAATCCAAACAAGAGGAACCGGACCAAGGAAATCTTGTAACAAAATGAAATCCAGAATGATTGAATTATTATGAACAACACAACCATTTAAACAATCTTCATAAGAATTCCTTAATCACCACAGCCCCAACACATCTTTTCTTCCCATTTTAAACTCTTTAAATTCACTCATTGTTTTCTTTAAAACTGTTAATCACTTCTTTAAAGTAAAACAATTTAGTTTTAATTCAAAACCAAAATCAAACCAATCACTCTAAATTATGCATACTTCACCTAATTCAGTATTAACTCAATTGAATTCACGCACGCCATAGTTCCCTGTGGATCGACCCCGAACTTATTCTATACTAAAGTTTTAAGAATGGGTAATTAATTTGGGATGCATATAACTTCATCCATAACAACAAGCGAGACTAGATGCGTCGCGGTGGGTGGGTTAATTTTTTTTCTAAATAGATTTATATATAATATATGCAAGTTGTAACATACTTAAAAAAATTAACGAGGTTGGTAGATGTGCATGAAAATCATTAGAAAGTGTGTTATTTTTTTTGTTAATATACAATAAGTTATTATATATATAATATTAAATCATTGATATATATATATATATATATTATTAATAGCTTTGTTTATATATCTATATTATTAAATAATTTATATATATATACAAATATATATATATATACAAATATATATATATATATATACATATATATATATATACATATATATATATATATATTATTAATGGATTTTTAAAAGCCGCACTTAATTGATATATATTATTAATAGCTTTATATATGTATATATATATATATATATTATTAATGGATTTGTTTATATATATATTATATCATATCATATCATTGATATATATATATTATTAATATATTTGTTTATATATATATACATATATATAATATACAAGTTTCATCATATTTAAAAAAAATTAATGAGGTTGGGGGTGTGCGCGAACATCATTGGGTGTGTGTGTTATTTTTTTTGTTAATATATAATAAGTTATTATATATATATATAATGTTAAATGATTGATATATATAAATAAATAAATATATATATATAATATGAGAAAATTATAAAAATAATAAATATGGGTTGGGGGGTGCACCGCAGTGGGTGGGTTGATTTTTTTTCTAAATAGATTTATATATGTATAGTATATATAATATATGAAAGTTGCAACATACTTAAAAAAATTAAGGAGGTTGAGGGACGTGCAGGAACATCATTAGGTGAGTGTGTTATTTTTTTTATTAATATACAACAAGTTATTATATATATATAATTTTAAATCATCGATATATATATATATATATTAATAGCTTTGTTTATATATATATATATTATATTAAATCATTTATATATATATATTATTAATTAATTTTTAAAAGCCACACTTAATTGATATATATTATTAATGGATTTATTTTTATATATAAATTATATATATATATATATATAATTATATAATTATATATCGTTGTATATATTACACACACACATTATGGTTATATATAATAATAACTATATGTATATATATATGCATTATCATATATATATATATACATTATTATATATATTGTTTTTTATTAATATATAATGATATAGATATATACATATATCATTGATATATATATATATATACACAGTTTGGTGATAACATAATAGGCGCAGCGCCTGGACTTGAGATAGGGGGATCAAATCTCCCTACCAGTAGTTTCTCGTTATATTTTTTTACAGACGGGCTTCACACGGGCTGGGCTTCACGCGGGCCGGGCTTTTTCTGGTCGACCCGACCTGACCCGCGGGATTTCTTGGATAGGTCGGGGCCCAACCCGATATACCTACGGCCTAGCCTGATATAGACTTTTCATATTTCATAACTTCACCAGTATCACCCTGATCCATCTCATGTGGTTAACATTGAGGATGTAAAGCTTGAGACTGATGCGACCTTTGAGGAGCATCCAGTCCATATCACGGATCATAGTGAGAAAGTCTTGCAGGGAAAGTTTGTGCCTATAGTTTATGTTCTGTGGAAGCATTAGAATGTTCATAAAGAAAACTGGGAGCGAGAATCAGATATGCAGGCCCAGTGGCCCAATCTCTTTGCTTCAGAGGCTCAGTGATGCTTAAAAATGCGGCTTGAGGACGAGTCGTCATAAGGTGGGGAGGTTGTAAGGTGACAAACTTTGGAAGGTACATCCTTGTTTAAATTTCAGCTTTGATCTCTTGTTTTTAGTTAATGAAAAATTTACTAGGATAATGAGGGGCCTCAGGGGTGTTCCAGGGGTTTGGGACATGAAAGGAAGGAAAACCGGGCCAATCTGTGTAAGGCGCACAGTTGGCACACAGTTAAGTAAACCGTGTGGCCTTCCCAGGAAAATCATGCAACCTTAGACAGAGACGTTCTGCATAGTTGGTACATGATTTGACAAATCGTGTGGGGCTACCTAGGTAATCATGAGGCTATACCTCCCTTAGGCAGTGGTTGGTGCATGGTTTGGAAAACCGTGCAACTAAACCGTGCACCCCCATTAAAAGTTGAAAAAATTACAGTTCTCCATCTCAGGTTTTTTAAGTTCCACCTGATTTTTCTTCCCATTATCCTACCTCCAACCCTAGTGACAAACCAAAACCTTCAATAGCTCCCAAGGATCAATCTCCCTCATTTCTAGGCAATTTGGAGCGCCGTTAGTTTCGGATCGAAGCTCTAGGTAAGTCTAATCCTCTCATTTCTTCTCTTTTTCAGATTAGGGCTTGTAACTTGGACAATCTTCTTCTGAATCCATAAAACCCTCTTTTTCTGATGAAATCTAGGTTGAGGCTTCAAGGGGTTTTTAATATGGATATAAGGTTAAGATTAAGTGTGCCATTGTCTTCAGATTTGAGGTAGGCAGTCTACAAGTTATATCCCATAGTCTTAATGTTGATTTGTGGTTATATGTTGATGTGTTTACCTTCCGCTTGTTGATATTTCGAGGCCTTTAGTATTACTTGGTAAAATGGTTGTCACAATGAATATTTGAACCCCTGACGATTCCCATGGAATGCATTGAGGATGATGTGACCAATTTAGGGCCACCCATGGGGTGCGCCGGAATTTCTAAACACGGAACTTGTAATGTTAAGCATAGTTTTGACATGAAATTAAGTAGATCCCATAATGAACATGTTAATATGTTAGTTTGAGATAAAAATGGGGTTTTATTAGTATGTATAGACTTTGATAATGTCATAAGGTATTGTTTGGCATAATGTGAAAAATGATTAAATGGTTTATTGTGAATGTGAAAAATGGACTATGAACTTTTAATGGAAATGTGTTAATGGAATAAGGCATATGAATTTTTAAATATGATGAATGGGCTAATGTATGGAAATTATTGATTACGCTTAATGGGTTAAATGAACTATTCTAAGATAATGATAATGTTCCAATGGGTTAAATCACAAGGATGATTTATGTGTTGAAGTGAAATGTGAAATGTGAATGTTGTGATTATTGATTGTGCTTGGATTGTGATATGGTATATGTAGTAAATTAATAAATAATCATTTTCACATGGCTTGGTGGTGGGATAAAGGACCGAGACTCCAGCTACAGGTTGGGTTGGGCTGATGCTCTAACCACACCTAGGAATACACGAGTTAGGGATTCAGACTGATGCTCTATGACCATAATGGTTTCATTCGATGAGACTACCCGGACTGAGGCTCCAAGGTAAGTGTGATGTATTTTTATGAAATGTTTATCCCTAGTGAGATAGTGAACTTGACTTACACTTGATAGTTTCTCATTTAGTACATTGTGTAAATGATGTAAAATCCTAACTCAAGGAACATGTGATGAAATTAGTTTATTAATAAAGATGGTGTAAGTGATGAAAATGGTATTAATGATGGAAATAGTTAAAGTTAATGTTGTTATCTAGTGGCACCCGAGTTAGCTTTTACTTTACCTTTTCATTCATTTAATATTTTCATGCACTATCTGTTCAGACTGGATATTTTTTAGACATAGTTGGTGGTTGCCTATTGAGTTGTACTCACACCCTACTTGGGACTCCATTGGGTACCCGAGCATATTTCATACTTTTAGGTCAGGATAAGGGAAAAGGCCCCATGATTGGGAGTTGATTTAGGCTTGGAAAGTACACAGATGAGGTTCTGGACTTGGAGTTAGGACCATTTTTTGGATTTAGTTGTTGTCTTTATTTTGGGTTTCCTACACTTATGACACTACTAGTATGACACGTCATAATTATTTTTAGTTTATGGTTTATGCCCAGCTTTGGGAGATGTTTGATTATGCATTTTCATTGATTATTACATATTTTTTCACTGTTTAAATTGTTATTTGATGTTAATTACTTTGGTAAAGAGGGTATAGTCTCCCCACATGTCTTATTAGACTCTCACCGCCAGTCAGCAACCTTTGGCATGTGGGAAGGTGTGCTTGAGGTCATTTGGTGATCCGGCCCGAAGCATCGGTATAGTGGCTTCCAGGTCAGGGACATTACAAAGGATCTAGCCTTAAAAATTACATAATTTTAATATATATAAAATAATTCAATTTCTTTTATTTCGAGGATCTTTTTAGGTTTAGAGTTTTATAAACTTAGATCATAACTATTACATAATAAACTCATACATTATAAATTGGACACATCCACTTAGTATCCATTTTCCCACAATATAAAACTTTTTAAATGAAACATGTTTTCTTTTCATGAAAAATATTCATGACTTTCAACTTGAATTATTCTTTGTTCTTAGTCATTCTTAAACCCTATAAAAACATTTAAAAACATGGAGTGAACATAAAAATCTCGGTAAGAGGCATAAAAGAAAGAAATCTGTTAGTCCAGTGAAAAACATGAAAACACATATTTTTTTTAACTTTTTCACAATATTCTTAGAGAATATGAAATAAATCATATCCACGTGAAAAAAACATTTTCTTATCAAGTAAAACCTTTATAACTCATAGCTATAAAATAAAAACTCCTTTAGAAACTTAGACCACAAGCATCTTATAGAATTATATTCACAATCTGTGTTAAAATCATGTTAGAAATAATTGTAGCCTAGTTAAATCCATAGAATAAACCTCCTTAGTTAACTCCCTATTTTCCTTTTAATACAATGAACATTACTCAATGCATTGAAGGAATGTAATGAGGATCACTCATCATATAATCTGTATCAGGATCACCTGTCATATAAGTTGTATCAGGATCACCCATCATTATCTATAATGATAAAGTACCATATAATGAATGATTTTTTTATTATTTAATATTTTTATCATAAAACCCTTAAAAAATATTTTGAACTCATATTAAAAACACTTCCGAATATTGAAATACCCTTTCCTTTTAAATACCCATTTTCAAAACTAAAATACCTAGGACAAAAGGAAAATAGGGTTTTTCTTTGAAGAAAACATGAAATATTATAAAGGAATACAAACATAAAATAATTTTTATAATGTTGAAAAAATAATTTATGCCATATACATTAAAATATAACATTTATTTTTCCCTCTATAAAGAAAGTCAAAACGTTCTATATAAAATATGAAAAAATATTCCTTTTGAAAACCTTTGAAAGTTAGTAAAAAGAAACATAAAATTTCATTTATAATTGATTTGTGTTCATGTAAATACATTAATAAAATAATTTTAAGAATATTGACATTGAAGAAAAATATTTAAAAACAAATCTTTAAAACATTTAAAATGAGGTTTTAAAAGTAAAGCGTCTTTTACCTTGAGTTCAACTCATCGCGTGCATTCTTTATCTTTATGAACAATAAAATTATATTAATTATTTACTTGTTTAAAAAATGTTTTTAGGTTTACTATTCTTTTTATTTATTTTAATTTTATATTCAATTACTTAATCATTCATGTTGGACGATTTGATGATATTATGCTCATAAGTCCAAAATGAATTCGGTAGGTTGACTATTGTCAAAGAGGTCATTATTCCATCATCACTAGAATAATATTTATGAAATAATTTTCATTTTTATATATCAATTATACTTTTAAAACCAACCATGAAATATAGTTAGGAAAAATTAATTATGTTACAATCATGGAGACGGTAGGTCATACATACGCATGAGTAATGTTTCCATTTTTCAACGGTCATGATGGATGTAAGGTAAGTGTTATTTTATATTTATAGAATGATGATTATATAATAATTTATATTTGAATACACTTATATATGGTATCCATTTTATGTGGTTATGAAAAATGAATCGCATCGCTTTGTGGAGGTGGTAATCCACACATATGCACAAACGACGTTATCATTTTTCAATGGATGGAATGGTAAGAAAATTGATGATATATTATCTTTATAGAATGATAATTATTTAATTAATATCATATATATATATATATTATATTTATCATTATATCTATATTTTAGATATAGTGATTGAAAACAAATTACATTAGTTTGTGAGGTGGTAGTCCATCAAACACACGAACGACTGTTTTGTTTCCCATTTGATGGAAGAGGAGATAAATATAGGTTATTTCATTAAAATAAATTTTTATAATTTATTTAATATATTGGTGTTACTATTTCATCATGTTTGAATAATATTTTAAGGAGTTATAAGAATAAATAAAATGAAAAATCTCAATTAATAATTATACCTCTTCTTCAGACAACCACTTTAGGATTACACCTAAATCCTTATTAGGATGGTTCTATGATCAAACTAGGGACTCTAGGTCATGGGGAGAGATTTTATGAAGTTATTTGGGAAAGTATTGGCTAAACAAAAAGTCACTTGAAGCATTGATAGGAGAGGAGAGAGGGCATTCTTTTATAAGTTAGGTAATGGACACACTTGGAATTTTAAAAAAGATTAAAATATATTAATTTATTACTGAAAAAATGGATATAAAATGGACCATTTACAAATATTAGATCATATAGGATCAAAATATTCCCAAAATATGTAATTTAAATAAATTTTTAGGTCATTTTAACCATTATCTCTTTATCTTAACCCTCAGTAAACCTATTTTAACCTTAACCATGTTAACCGGTTTTACTATTTTTATTATTCATTATGATAAAAAATTAAATTGACATTACTACATAATATTAATTATGATGATTTAAAATATGGGATCCATTTTATCAAATTAAATTCATATAATTTTTATAATTTAATTCAAAATTAAACCTGCAAAATGCGATGATTTTTTTTCCAAAAAATGCCTTTTAAGTACAAAAATGATTTTATACCAAATTAAAGTATAGTGTTGATTATAATAAACATAATTAGATTATCCATAATATAAGTTAACTAGTTTTACTTTTTTTAATGTCTCTACCTGGGTGTCACTCACCGGTGCCCTAATCCAATCGGTCACATGACCTCAAGTGTGCATCCTCATACGCTAGAGACTGCTAACTAGCAGTGAGGGTTTGATAAGTCAATCATGAGGAGAATATACCCTCTTTTATCAAATTAATACACTAGTGGAAATAATAAACAATAGTGTAAATACACACACACACACACATATATATATAAGCATAAACATTACCAATATCTCAAGATAATCAATGCAGGAAAATACAATATTCAACTAAAGTAGAAAACATGCCATGCTAATGTATATGTCAAGCATCTAAAATCAAATAGAAAATAAAGACACTGATGAATCCCAAGAGGGTCCCAAACCACACCCAGTTCCCTCATCCAAGCTCCATCCCAACTCAACCATCTAACACATGGCCTTTTCCCTTAACCTGTCCTGTAACAATAAAGTCTATTCAGGTATTGATCAGGCAACCCGAGTAGGGTGTGAGTACAACTCATCATGCTACCACCAACGGTGTATAAAACAAATTCAGTCAATAATAGTGTATGCAGTTATATTAATAAATAATTTAATTTGTAAATAAATAGTTATTACATTGTCAATTAACCTTTATTTAACCACATAGTCTCAAGGGTTCCTGAGGACACTCGGACCTTGATACCTGCTTTGACCCTCACCAGAGTCTAAACTATTTCACATCATAATTTTAAATATGATAAAAATATAAAAAACATTTAAATCAATTTGGCATGAGTAATGTTCATGTAGGTCTCTAACCTCAAGGTTCTAATGTGAGTGAAACCAAACGATGCATAATCTATTACTCGGAAAAGGGGGAATCTCTCATGGTCTTTCCCTTGGACCACTCCAATAACACTCACGGTCTCCCTTAGAAATCACTATAGAATCTCTCATGGTCTTCCTTTCAACAGGCTCCCATGGTCCTCCTCATCAGGATCTCATGGTCCTTCTTAACAGGATCTCATGGTCTTTCTCAACAGGCTCTCACGGTCCTTCTCAACAATTAATCACTCACACCCCGATTATCCCATGTGCTACTCCATTCCAATGTAATCACAAATCATTCTATTAATCAATTCATCAATTAATTAATCATGTCAATTTCTATTAATTAATTCTACAATTAATTAATCAACCCAATCCCATTAATTAACCCAATGATTAATTAATCACATTAATACCCTTAATTAATTCAACAATTAATTATCACAACTCAACCAATCTTGATAATACACAAATAATTCACCAATTAATTATCCTCAATTCAATATTAAACATTTCGATAATCAACCCAACAATTAACTATCCACAATTCCACAATTAAAAACTCCAATAATTTATAAATTAATTATCTTGATTCCACAATTCTATCATTAAATTAAAACCCCAATTTTCATAATTAATTAATTGACCATATTAATTAATTAAATTTAGGAATCCAAATTTCTAAATTAACCATAGTAATTTCTATAATCACATACATGTAATTAATATCATGAATTTGGGAATTGAATAATATACCACCAACCTTGATTTGTTAATGAACGATCACCCCATGAAATCCACAAAATTGAGCAGTACAACGATGTAGAATAAGATCCAGATCTCAAAACCCTAAATTAAGATTAAATAAAACAAGATCTCTTAATTATAAATCTAGATCCACAAGCCTAGATCTAGATTCACCAAATCTATTTCCAGGTCTATAAAAATAGAATATTACTTCCCACCAAAATAACAAGAGAAGGAAGGAGGATGAATGGGAAAGCAGCGAGATAGGATCTACTTACTGGGAGAGGAGAATATCTTTGATTTGGGCTTCAAATCATGAATAACGGAGGTCAGGAAGGCTTGAAATTTGTCAATAGAGCTTCAAAATCATGAAAGATCTCTTAGGGTCGAATGGGGATAAAAGGGTGAGTTTTGGGGGCTCGGGGAATTTTAAAATTAATTTTTAGGAGACATTAATTCTTGCGCATGGTTAGCTGGGCTAGGGTATACAATTTTTCCTAACCATGAACCAACCATGCACCTATTATTTTAGGGGTGAATGGTTACTCCTTTTAAGGTGAACGGTTTGAAAAACTGTGCACAATCCATGCGAACTCCCACTATCTTGGGTTTCATGGCTTTCTGGGCTGGGGCGCACAATTTGCTCTAACCGTTCGCCAACCGTGCACCACCCTCTTTCCTTCATTTTTCTCAAAAATCACCCAAACACACCCCAAAGTAAAACCCAATCAAAAATTACTTAAATAAGGACAAAATATTACCTAAATTCAAGACCGATACAACTCTATAAAAGGTCAGGATCTTATAATCTCCCCACATTGTAGTAGCTCATCCTTGAGTTGCACTCCCAAGATTCCCTAAGATTCCAAGCCAAAATGATTGGGCCATTGAGCCTGCATATCTGCTTCACTTTCCGATGTCTCCTCCTATACATTCCCATGTTTCCACAACACACAAACTATCAGCATGGTCTTTCCCAACAACACTTTCTCACTACAATCCAACACACATATTGGGTGCTCTTCAAAGGATGCATCTACCTCAAGATCAATGTCATCCACATCGATCACATGATAAGGGTCAGGGTGATACCGTCGTAGTTGTGACGCATGAAAAACATCATGCATAACACTATATTTCTATGGAAGAGATAATCGGTATCCCACCGGCCCGATTCTCTCCACAACCTCAAACAGTCTGATGAACTTGGTCACTAACTTGCCCCGTCTTCATATCCTATGGTGACCTAGTCTAAGAGACACCTGAAGGAATACACGATCACCCTTTATAAACTCCAGGGTTTTTTGGTGTATCATAAAACTTCTATCTAATCTAATCTGTTTCCATATGTTTCTAATTTAGCTGAACCTATTCTGATGTCTCCTGTATAAGACTCAGTCCCAAAAATTATGACTCACCTACCTCCATCCAACATAGTGTTGATCTGCATAACCTACCATAAAGAGCCTCATATGGAACCATATGTATAGTTTCATGATAACTGTTGTTATAGGTAAACTCTAATAAATCTAAGTGCTTCTCCCAAGACCCACTGAAGTCAAGAACACATGCCCATAGCATATCCTCAAGAACTTGTATAGTATGCTCTGACTTCCCATCTGTTTGTGGGTGAAAATTCATACTCAATAATACCTGTGTACCAAGTTCCTTCTTCTAGACCTTCCAAAAGAATGAAGTGAAACGTGAGTCATGATCTGAAACTATAGTTTGTGGAACCCCGTGCAGATAGACTATCTCCTGAACATACAAGTATCCTAACTTCCCCACAGAGAAAGTCTTCTGTATATGCAAGAAATATGATACTTTCGTCAGTTAATCCACGATAACCCAGATAGCATAATTATTCCTTGTCATATTTGGAAGAACCACTATAAAATACATATTCACATCATCCCACTTCTATTCTAGGATGGGAAATGGCTAAAATATACCTCCAGGTATTTTATGCTCCACCTTCGCCTGTTGACGAGTATAACATCGTGTCACAAACCCTATTATCTTCTTCTTTACGTCTAGACACCAAAACTATAATCATAGGTCATGAGAAATTTTGGTTACACATGGATGTACTGCCCACTTCGAGGTATGAAATTCCAGCATCAACTCCTCCTGCATACTTGTAGGCATAACAACCCGATTCCTGACATAGATGATCTCATCCTCATCTATGCTCCAATCTGAAGGTGAATCCCCACCTTCAAGGATTTAACTCAGGGTAAAACATTAAGGATCCTCATAATACCTATCTCTAACCTGGATAAAAAGTGTAGACTCCACCAAAACTAATACGAGAGTCATCTGCTCCTAACTCTCCTGAACCACCACATGCATCTCAACTAGCAATTTCATTATCTTCCACTTAGCACTAGACTCCTAAACCATATGAGTCTGAGTTTTCCTGCTCAAATCTCCAACCACACTGTTTCCCTTTCTGGGCGTATATGCTAACTCAAAATCAAATAAATTGATATACTCTACCCATATCCACTTCCAGAGATTCAAGTATCTCTACGAAAATATTTATTTCAAGCACTTGTGATCTATAAACACCGTAAACTTCTCACCCAACAGATAATGCCACCAACACTTAAAATCATAAACCACAACTACTAGATCAAGGTCATGTGTAGGGTAGTTCCATTCTTGGGGCATTAACTACCGTGACCCATATTCCACAACTCGATCTCCCTACACCAACACAACTCCAAGTCTGACCCCAGAAGCATCACAATACACCATGTACTCCTCACCTGGATCGAGTAGGATCAGAATTAGTTCCAATGTCAAACACTTATTTAAATCTTGGAAGAGCTTATCACATGATTATGACTAATCAAACTTCATACCCTTTTTTGTCAACCCCGAAAGTGGTGCTTCCAAACAGGAAAATTTATGGATGAATCTCCGATAATATCCAGCTAACCCTAGAAAGCTACTGATATTGAATATGTTCTTGGGATTTTCCCAAGAAATCACTGCTTGAACCTTCTCTTAGTCCACTAATAGACCTTCCTCTAAGATGACGTGTCCCAATAAGTTTACCTGATCGATCCAAAACTGGTACTTAGATATCTTGGCGTATAGTCGATGCTCTCTAAGTATACTTAGGATGATTTCAAGGTCTTGGTCATGATTTTCATGGGTATCGGAGTACACCAAGATTTCATCCACAAACACCACCAAAAACTGATCTAGGTATGGATGAAAGATTAGGTTCATCAAGGCCATAAACACTATGGGTGTGTTCATCAACTCAAATGACATTATGAAAAAATCATATAGGCCATACTTTCTTCTGAAAGTAGTCCTCAGTATGCCAGAAGTCCAAATACTTAGATGATGATGCCTTGATCTCAAGTCAATCTTTGAGAACATAAAATATCCTCTCAACTAGTCAAATATATCATCAATATAAAAAAGAGGATATAGGTTCTTCACAGTCACCTGGTTAAAATTTTGGTAATCGACACATAAGCATAAAGTCCCATCAGCCTTCTTTGCAAACAATACAGGTGAACCCCAAGGTGACATACTCAGATGAATAATTCCCTTATTATCCAACTCCTCTAGATAATTCTTGAGTTCTTGAAGCTCCATAGTTTCCATTCTGTATGGTGGTATAGAAATTGGTCCAGCCCCTAACATGAGCTATATTGTAAATTCCACATCTCTCTCTAGTGGTAGCCCTGATAAGTCTTTAGAAAAAACACCCTAAAACTATTCTACCACTGGTGGAAAGAAATCCTGTTTTGCATCACCGTCATCTAACATTAGACTAGAAACTTGGGCTGTGAGCTCTCCCAATTGCTGAGTAATTGGCCCTGCTCGACCTTCCTGGATATCCCACTCTCCACAGTGAATATAGTTGTCACACTTCGGAGACATAAAGTCCAATCACCTCTGATAGAAATCAATGTGGGATCGGTATGAGACTATTCAGTCCATACCCATAATTAGGTAGAATCTTGACATATCAAGAATATAGAGATCCCACAGAAAGTAGTGATACCTTATCTTAATAGAACATCCCTTGCACAAATAGATGTCTCTAGACCGTAATCTCAATGGTGTATCTATAATCATTTTTCTGCTCACAAACTCCACTGCCAGGATTAAACCATTAACAAGTTTTGCATATATAAAGGAATGTGAGGCACCAGTATCAAACAAGGCATTGGATAATGTAGAATCTACAAGAATAGTACCTCTCACTATCGATGACCCAACCTCACTATCCACAAGTGTAGGCCGCACCACATGTAATTATTCTTCCCCTCTTTCCTATGTAGTCTAACTTCCCTGAGTTGTACCACTATGCTGATACCGACACTCTTTCCCAAGAGTTCCACATCCATTTCCTCTACCACCTTGTCCTGTAGAACTCTAGCTATGATATGGTTTAGAATATCCCCTTCCCTCACCCTAGTTCTATCTAGATCCTTTATCACTAACCATCCATCATGGGTCCTTGTAGAACCTTTATAAATGTCCCATTATGCCTCAAGATCGACACTCTACTAGTGGTCAGGTAAAATGTTTTTGGAAGTGTCCTGACCTATCAAACTGGTGGAAAATTACTAGAGAATGGTCCTGGGAAACTTAATTCTCCCCCTAAACACTATGTTTTCTACTTATTTGGATAAATTTCTCATAATGACACTTTTTTCTCGAACATGATCATAACACCGCCCCTCTCTGGGCTATGCTAGTTCTCTACACTATCCTTGTCTATGTTCTCCAACATGATCTTTGAAAGATCTCCTATGTTGAGATCTTATCGACTGACGTCTGCTAACAATTGTAGATGACTTAGTTTTGTGACGACCAGTTCTAGCTCCAATTTCTTGGAATCCCTGCTCAAACTTCTGTTCTCGGAAGTATTCATCCCAAATCATGTCAAAGGAGTATCGTGTAAGGTATGTAAAACTCGTTGCATACTCATCCACCATCATCCCTACCTATTGTAGCTCTGAAATCTCCTAAATAAAAATCGAGAGCAAGTAGGAGGGGTAATACCTCTCATGAAATAGCTGCTAGAAGTTGGGCCACGAGAGTATAGAATCATTATACATCTGGATAATGAGACTCCACCAGTGCCCAACTACTCCACGGAAAAGGATAACTGAAAGAGAAACCAACTAATTTTTTAGTGTATAGTTGATCCTAAAAACATATACCACTAACTATAGACAATCCTCCACTACCTAGGGATCTGGCTCACCGCAGAACCTCAGCAACCTCTGACACTAGAACCTGAAGAGTGCGCTAAGCCCGAACACATCCTCAGCCCACTATACTGGTATGATATACTGCTTGATAGGTGGGGGTACTACTACCTATCCACCTAGAGGAATAATTTCATGGTATAGACCCCAAACTGAGGCCTCATCACTCATCAGATATCCATTACAATCTGGAACTGGTATCCTGAATAGTTATTGCCACAAAGGCATCCTGCAAATTTAATCAAGATGTACCATGGTCAAATAAGAATACACACACACACACACACATACGCACAATGGGGAGCTAAATCAAGAAGGATAGACAAATTTTTGATCTTATATGATGCATGTACCATTGATCCCTACAACCAATGTGTTGGTATGCCAAGTTGACAAGCTGGTGGTCAAGGTCCTGATAAATGGATACATTGACCGCCAAAATCATCATTGGGTTCCCAGGCCTGAGATCCGCACTCAAAACACTTTGACACTATTTCCCTAAATCCCATATAGATCCTCATAAAGGGACTAATCTAAAAATTATCCCAAGGATCAAACCACCTTTGATACCAATCTGTTATGACCTGGCCCAATGAGGCTTGAGTCGTAAATACCCTAATCTTGCCTCCATGGGCTAGGGGCTGGTGATAAGCATCAAAAGGCATATCTAACATGGGGAGGACTTTAACTAATGTACCAATATTCACACACTCAACCATATCAATATTGAAGTGCATATGTATAATAATAAAAAGACAAAACAACTAGAATATAAACCAAGCATGAAAAACCTCTAGGGTGTACAAGAGTACAATAATGAAAACTGAAAATAAAATGGAAAAAATACATGCCCAAAGCAGAAAGATGTACCAAAATAAAAAAACTAGAAAGTAAAATGTGAGAGATTACAATGCCTGATCTCCAAGATCCAACCATTGTATGTGGTCAAATGCACCAAATATCCCTAAGATCCTCTATTGTCACCACTGACCTATCTATCATTTGTATAATACATGACACATGCGGCCAAAGACCATTCTAGGGTGAGTATATACATACCTAGTAGAATGCCCTAAAAGCTGAAAGGGGAGAAAAAAGATACATGAAAGCCTCACCTTACCACTATACCGCACAGTCAAGGGGCCATAATATCTTGGTAGAGGTCCTATGAACTGATACAATAGGAGGGTTCCACTATGATGGTCAAATACCCATGCCCATCCTGGCTAGAGGGTTCCAATCAGATGGTTGAGGACCCATGCCCTGTCTCTATAGGAGGGTGCCACTCTAATTGTCGAGGACCCATTCCCAGACCTGTTTGAGGGTGCCACTCAAAAGGTTGAGGACCCATGCCCTATCTCTATAGGAGGATTCCACTATAATCTTTGAGGGCCCATGCTTATCCGGGCTAGAGGGTGTCACTAGAAAGGTTGAGGACCCATGACTTGTCTCTGTAGGAGGGTGTCACTCTAATCATCTAGGACCCATTCCTAGCCTAGCTAGAGGGTGCCACTTAGAAGGTCGAGGAATCATGCCATGTATCTGTGGTAGGGTTAAACTCTAATCATCGAGGACTCATGATCATTCCAGCTATAGGGTTCCACTAAGAAGGTCAAGGACCCATACCCTGTCTACATAGGAGGGTGCCACTCTAATCATTGATGACTCATGCCCATCCCGGTTGGAGGGTGCCACTCGGAAGATCGAGAACCCATGCCCTGTCTCCGCATAAGGGTTCCACTATAATAATTGAGGACCCATGCCTAGCTCAGTTGGAGGGTGCCACATAGAAGTCTATAGAGGACCCATGCCCAACTCGGATAGAGGGTGCCACTCTAGGAGTCTCTGGTGATCCTGTCTGATCACTGCCATCATCGAGTGTTGCCTAAATAAGAATCACACTTTGAATATATTTAATAGTATCTCAAAAGATACTAGGGATACTACCTTCATGTTTTACATGAAAAAACACTCAGTATAGGCTACTGATAGACCAAATTCTATGTCCAAACAAAGAAGATACAAGAGTTTTAAGTTTCCTCAAAATGAACCAAGGGGTACATGGTGTGTGAGGGGACCCACATGATATGTGGTCCCACTCCCCCAACTAGTCATGTCCCTATAGGTAAAAAGATCACAAACTGTGTATCACTGCATGGTGTGTAAGGGGTCTACATGACATGTCCAATCCACCCAAGGTCCCTGCCCGTGCACCTTGGCCGTGTCTGTGTACTTTGGTACATGGTGTAGGCCTTCCATGCCCATGTACTTCAGTACACGATGTGCTCCTGGCCATTTCCTACCACATAGGGCCTTTCAAATGTGATCCTTCACATGGAATGTCCACCATAGGAGGGATACACAGCCTGTAGGTGGACTACACGTCGTTCTATCCTTAACTTTCTCCCAAAATTCTAGCCGTCACTGCCTATGGGTCACACGCTATATGTTATTCTGAACTACACAGTATGTAGTTGGTATTTTCACAAAAAATTAGATCTAATATCTTCATGTCAGATCTGGCATCCCTACCTTCAGATATGGCCTCAGCTCCTCCCAAAATCAGTGGATCTAGTCATTGTTTGTCATTTTCAGCCATCTAGTGGCTGAAAACCAAATCCTCATTGGTTCATTGCTTCCCACACACACCACACACCTCGCACATATTTGGTTCTTCTAAAATATTTGATTCAGATCCCAAATAAATGAATCGATCACCTGTAACCCACAAACCTCAGTTTCCATCCCCGATTCAGCATTCCATTCACCACATGTGATTTCACTATAAGCTCGGGGGGTCCGATTGGGGTCAGTACCACCTGGAAATGTCAATCCATGGCCTCTTATCCCAATGGTGAATAACGTGAAGAAATTTGGGGAGAAAGGAATAAAAAAAAGGTTTTATAGATCATTTTCAATTATTCTTCTCCAATGATCCTAAATGGGGATATTTGAGGTGATAAACAAAATAATAATCAATAAATTTCAATACATGGACACATACAATGTTCAGTAATTGGTGTAGATCATAGAAGCGATGATCTTGCTCAATTAATTTAATAAAAAAATGGTGTAATCCACAATTTTATGATTCCTACCTGGATATTGGATCATTATTTTTCAAATAACACACTCACCAATGATTGAGAGGAGTCATTAAATTCACTACGCTTCGATCTTCTTTGATCCGGAGATTCGTCATCGTCAGATGTGATTAACCAACAGGAGGAGGAGGAGAATTCTCTCAATCCTCCTAGGGTTTATGTGGATAACCCTAAAGGATTCTCCATAGCATTGGATTTATATATATATATATATTTTAGTTAGGTTAAATTAATAAATTAATTAAATTGATTAGGTAATTAATCAATTGAATGCACCGCCAACGGTCGAGATATCCGAATTCCCCATGCCAACCTATTTTAGGTCATTCCTAAGAAAAACATTGCATTACAAACTCAATTGTGATCTCAGATTTCTGATCTAAGATCCCATTTAACAGATATCTTGTTTTCTTTAAGAAACTGTGCACGTGTAATATAAACTGTATTTAATATTTTTATAAAATTAATTCCGGGCACCCTGGGCCTTGGAATCGCATGTCGCCTTAGCGCTTAGATCTGAAAATATATGTAGAAATATTTTAAATTATTATAAGGAAAAATTAGATCTCTACAATTCTACTAGTACTTTTACTATCTAGTTGGCATCCACTGAAATCAACATCGAAAAAATAAGTTAATTGAAAATAGGTTCCTCTTATATAAGATAAACATAGATTTTTGGATCCTTTTAAATAAAAAAAATACTTTGGAAATATTTATAATGAGATTCCTTAGGATTTAATTGAAAATTATCACAGATACAAACACCAAACATGATATCAAGACAGATCACAGTAAGGTAAAGTATACTACCAATAAAACTTCTATAAAGTTTGTTGTTGATCACTTTACTAGCTTCATACAATATCAACCTATAAGTTATACTCATGGGAGTGTTAATTTCCTTTGTGTGATCTATTCCAAATCATTTTAAGATTTCATTGGTGTATTTTACTTGGTTTAAAAAGATTCCATTATTTCTTTGAGAAATTTTAAAATCAAGAAAGAATTTGAGCTCACCCATAAATCTTATATCAAATTCATTTTTCATTAAATCAGAAAATTCAAAATAAATATTTTATTTGGAAGATATGAAAATCAAATCATAAATATAAATTTCAATGAGTAATAAATCATTTATTATGTGTTTTAAAAATATATTTGAATCAAAATTTCCTATTTTAAAACCATTTGAAAGAAGTCCATACCAATCCCAAGGGGCTTATTTTAAAAAATAAAGGGCTAGTAAGTTTAAAAATAGAATTTGGAAAAATAGGATTTTAAAAACCATGTAGTTATTTCAAAAAAAAAAAAATTCAGAAATAAAACCATTTAGAAAAGAGCTTTTGAAATCTATTTAAAAGAGTTTGAAATTTAAACAAGAGGTGAATGCCAACACAATTCTTATGGATTCTAACCAAGTGATGGGTGCAATAGTTTCACCATAATTGATTCCTTCTTCTTGTTTATAACCTTTGGAAACTAAATGAGCTTTATTTTTAGTAACATCACCATATTATTGTAGTTTATTTAAAACCCATTTAGAGCCTATAATGGTTTGATCACTAGGACTTTCCATGAGAATATATACATCATTTCAAGTGAATTGATTAAATTAATCTTGCATGGAAAGTACCCAATTTTAATCATTAAGGGAATCATTAAGGTTTGGGGGTTCAATATGAGAGACAAAGGATAGGTGTTCAACCTCATTAAAGACCAATCTATGAGTATGAGTTCTTTCTTATAAATCACTAATGAAATTTTCAAGGGGATGGTTTTTAGATTTTTTGAAAATTTTTGGAAGAGAATTTAAAGGAGATTCTTGTTCTTATTCAAATTATTTGGTTTGAAAAGGTTCATTTAAAATATTGTCTTAAAAAATAAATTAAGAAAAAGACTTTGTAAAACTTTCATAAAAAACAACATGGATTGATTCTTCCACCATTTTAGTATTTTTCTTAACGATGTGGTAATATTTAATTGAGTTGAAGTACCTAATAATGATACATTCATCAGATTTAGAATCCAATTTTCCAAGATTTTATTTTGTGTTTAAAATAAAACATTTTCAACCAATTTTATTGAAAAAACTGACTTTTGGTTTTTTATTAAACCAAAGTTCATCAGGGGTTTTCTTTAGAAAAATCCTAACAAGAATATGATTAATGATATAACATGCAGTATTCATAACCTCAACCCAAAAATATTTTGGAAGAGACAATTCATTTAAAATATTTTGAGATATTTCTTGGATAGTTTGATTTAACTTATCTGGTAACCCATTTTACTGAGGGGTTTGAGGATCAGAAAAATAATGATTATATCCTTCAGAAGAACAAAAATCATTAAATTATTTATTATTTAATTCTCTTCCATGATCACTATGAATTGAAATGATTTTAAAACCTTTTTCATTTTCAATGTTTTTGAAAACTTGATGAAGGATTTATAATATTTACTTTTATGAGATAAGAAATAAACCCATGTGAATCTTGTAAAGTCATCAACAATTATGAGAGTATAGTATTTTCCTCCAAGACTTTTAATTTGATTAGGAATAAAAGGTCAAGATGAATTAATTCAAGATTTTTTTAAGATAAAATACCTTTTTTGATTTAAAAGAGGATTTGTGTTGCTTTCAATTTTGGAATGATTCACAAACCATGTCATCATTGAAATAAAATTTGATAAGATCTCATACTAGTTGATAATAGTTGACTTTGACAAGGGAATGTGAGCTACAATGACTAAGACATCTATGCCAAATCCATGATTCATTCATTTTTGCACTCAAATATTTGTCATTTTGGGTAGTAAAAAATTTAAATTAATTGTATAAACATTTTTAAATCTTGAAGCAGTAAATAATTTTTTTATTTTTTTATTAAAAACTTTTAAAAACTAATTTTAAAAAGAGATTTTAAAACTTCTATCACACAATTGAGTAATTCTTAGTAATTTTTTTAAGCCTTTTATGAATAAAACATTTTTAATTAAGATTGATTTAAAAAATATGATGGTACCTTCATCAATTATCTTACCCTTAGAATTATCACCATAGGTGATATGACCTACTTCAAGTTTATCAATTTGATTGAATTCAGAGAGGTTACCACACATGTTTCTCAAGAAACCATATACCACAATGGTTCTTGGGTTTTGCTCAGAATATAATTTTCCTACAAAATTAAAAGATTGAAGGTTTTGGTACCCACATAAACTTGGGTTCTCTTATGTTTTTCAATAAAGATTTAGAAATTGAGATTTGGTTAGTAGGTTATCTTTTGAAAAAATAGAATAAATATGGATTTACTTTAGTCTTATATATTGAGAATTTTTGCAATTGAATTCAAATATTAAATGTCCAATTATTTTGCAATAATTAAAAAAATTTCTTTTGAGAAACTTTTTTAAAAAATAGTTTTGATTGATTTTTAGAGGTGATTTTACGATTAGTGTAACTAGAGAAGACTCTATTTTTCTAGGTTTTGGAGAACCAAAAATTTTATTTAAATTTTATTCACCTTGATTGAATTTGAAAGGATAATTTTTGAGGTCTTTAATGGTGGATTCGAGTTTATCGACATCTGACTGGTTTTTTGATTTTCATGGGAAGATCTTCCTTTTATTTGAAGAGAATATAATTTTCTTTTTGGAGATGATATTTTCATTGAACCAATTGCTTATATTTCTTTTTTATTTGTTCATATAAAGAAACAAGTTGATGAAATACATTTTCAAGTTGAACTCAAGCATATTTTATATGTTCATAATTAAAGAGACTGAAGGAGATAGAAGAAGAAGAAGAGTGTGAATAATTAGGAGAAGAAAAGAGGAGGATGAATTTGGAAGAGGGGTAATAACATTAATGTATTCAATAACATGTCACATAAGTAATTCATAGATTTATTATTTAATTCAATATTCTTAACATCTTTAGGGTTCCATTTTTCTTAAAATTATTTAATGGGAACATACTCATGCATTACCATTTTTCATATAAGATAAAAAATACTACCAAGAAAAGTTGACATATGATTATTTAAATATGAATATTTGGTTCTATAAAAAATAGGTGCATAAAAATTTTAATTAGATTCCATAATAAAATCTAGCTTTGAAATCGGTTAAATATTTGAAAAAAAAAGAAATAAACATAATTTTGAAAATAAGATAATTTTTATAAAAAGAAAAATCACCATTTGATACTAATTGTTGGTAGAAGATTATAACAAGAGGGGGTTTTCATTTTAAAAATTTAAATCATAATAAAAGGTTAATTCAAAATTAAAGTGATTAAGAAAAAATAAAGTGATAAATCAAATACGTGATAGTTGATAAATTAGATTCGAGTTTGAAAGGATAAAATCCAAGTAATTTAAGCATGAAAATGATTGAACTAAATTTATTAAAATATACAAATATATGTTTAATGGTGTAATGTGGAAAAGTAAATAGAGGAAAAACTCAATTGAGAAAGAGTTTGGCTAAAGCTCAATGAGAGACCCTATATATCCACCCCTCAACTTGACATGTCTATTGTATAAATATATTGATCTCAATAGTGATCAAGAAACATGCCCCTAACAATTGTGTCTTGTGAGTTCCCTCTTGAGATTAATTGGTATCCAAGTAACCCATCCCACACTTTTAGTAGAGTGTGTACCATTGGATAATGGAAGTTGAGGAAAGAGAAGTTTTCTTTAAGAAAATATATTACAAGATGCCCACAAATCTTTTGAATAGATGAAGTAAAATAGAGAAAGAGATATTTGATAGGGTGGTAGATATCCTTTGAAGGATTTTAAACTTTGGATTTGGCTCTTTGAGAAGATTTGAGAGATCTAGAAACTCGACATTGACTCAAATCAAGAGCATTGTTCAGAAGCAAGGTGTTTCTTCTAAGGGGGGAAAACACATCCTTTTACAGTCTCCAAAAGGACCTGGAAGCTTATATAATTTTTTGGGTGTATTGAATCCATTGAATAACATCATGAATGAATTTATTAACGCATATAATTCATCCTCATTATGGATTCCATGATGCCATCGGGTACCTGGTAGCCTCCACCAGGTAGCTGGTGGGCTGGCTGGTGTTGAGAGTTGTTGGAGATCCTCCACCGGCTAGCTAGTGGACACCTAGAGAATATCTTGGTTTTTCCTTCACTACTAGTTGTTAGATGGGCCTTATGGGTAGATTTTTCTTCTAGACACATGTCTCCAGCTAGTTGGTGCAACCTATACACCCCCAACTTCAACTAAAATCACCTCCACTTCATCTCAATCCCTTTTATGGATCTTTTAAGTTTCTTCCACAAAATTTAAACATGAAGAGATATATGCCCAAGATTTTATCTAGAATTCAAATATTCTTGTAGATTACATTTAATTACAATACTTTGTACTTAATAAAAACACTAAAATTAATTTATATGAAAATTTCAGAAAGATAAATGAGTTTTTGTGATCATAAAAACACCATGAGAGAGAGAGAGATACAACAACTTAATCCACAAAATTTTAGTGCATGTATTAGTCACTGAGAAATATTATACCTCATCCATAGTTAGATAAGTTATTTAATACTTCTTTATTATCTATGCTACAAGTTTAATACCAATAAAGAATGCACCACCACTTGTGGGTTTTTGATCCATCACATCTCCATCCCAATTTGTATTAGAAAAAGAAAATAATTCATGATCTTTTCCTGCATCGAAGAACAAACCAAAATTAAGAGTACCATGGATGAACCTTGATTTTAAAAATGGTTTAGTTATTAAACTTTGATTTTAACTCTTTTAACCCTTCTTTAAATAAAATAATAATAAATGTCCTAATCTAATCCAAGTGGACAAAATGAGATCATATTTTATTCCTAAGGTTGTTTTTGGTCGAATTATACTTATCTAATAGAATTAGGACATGTTTTAGGGTAATTATGATATTATTTTTACCCTTAATTACCCTATTTTCTTTTAACCGTGATAAATAAAAGTAAAAAAGTTACTATTCACCAAAAAATATTTTCATCCTATTGAACCACATTTTACTTACTGATATTAACCGTTTCTCTTGTATTTTTAAAATTTAACTCACAGAAGCGGTAAAATTAAGTTTTATGCGAATTTGTAAATGCTCCTAGGAGGTGGGTAAAAGACGGTAAATAGTTCGATAAAATTATATATATATAAAATTATTATAAAATAACTCTAATGAATTACATTGAACATATATATGTATTATGTATCTATTTGGACCAAAAATAAATTAAATTAAAATAACTAATTATTTAAATAAAAAGTCGGTTTTAACCAATAACGTAGTGTTTTTTCACTATTCATCAAAAACTGAAAGTTTTCAGAAAAATACCAAAAATTCACCCTAAGATAATTTCAATATTCCGAATCCAAAAATGAAGTCTATTTTGAAAGATAAAATTTATAAAATTTTAAAAAGTGGGTATTACTATTCATAATGGCTAGTTTGATTGGTCGCGGTGAGTTAGAATCTCGAAGTTGCTTACAATGCAAGCTATTACATTATTCAAAGGGAAATGTACCATGAAATCTTGGGGTGTTACATTCTTCCCTACTTCAAATAATTTCGTCCTTGAAATTTCTATAATACTACCACACAAAAAGATTCAGGTGGTTCTTCATCATAAGTTCCTCGGGTTCCCACGTTGCCTCTTCCATCTTATGGTTTCTCCATAGAAATTTTACCAGACGAGTTGTCCGATTTCTCAACACTTGTTCTCTTGTATCAAGAATTTTGACAGAATCTTCACAATAAGACAGATCAGGTTCCAGTTCAATTTTCTCATAGGTGAGTACATGCGTTGGGTCAGGCATGTATTTTCTCAACAGTGATATGTGGAACACATCATGTACTTTGGAGAGACTTGGAGGAATTTCCAAATGATACGCTACAACTTCAATTTGTTCTAGAATTTCGAAAGGTCCGATGTACTTGGGACTCAATTTACCCTTCTTACCGAAATGTATAACACCCTTCCATGGAGATACCTTCAAGAAAACATGGTCTCCTATTTGAAATTCCAAATCCTTCCTTCGGTTATCGGTATAACTCTTTTGTCTACTTTGGGCTGCTTTGATGTGGGTTTGGATAACCTTCACCTTTTCTATTGTTTCCTCAACAAGTTCTGGGCCTAAGAGTTTTCTTTCACCAACATCATCCCAATAAGTTGGTGTGCGACATCTCTTTCCATATAACGCTTCATATGGTGCCATCTGAATACTTGAATGGAAGTTATTGTTATAGGAAAATTCTACCAGAGGTAAATATTGATCCCACATACCTTGACAGTCAAGTGAGCAAGATCTCAAAATGTCTTATAAGGTTTGAATAGTCTGTTTTGATTGTTCATCAGTTTGAGGGTGGTAGGCAGTGCTCAAACTAAGTTCAGTATCCAGGGATTTCTAAAGACTTTTCCAGAATCTTGATGTAAAACGGGGATCACGATCAGAAATAATCAATAGCGGTACTCCATGAAGTATTACAACTTCATTAATATACAGTCTTGGTAAACGTTCAAGTCATAAATCTTCTCTTATAGCAAGAAAATGTGCTGACTTGGAAAGACGATCAACAATAACCCATATTACATCATTCCTTCTAGGAGTATTTGGTAGTCCCATGAAAAAGTCCATCGTAATATTATCCAATTTCCACTCAGGTATGGAAAAAGGTTTCATGACTCCTCCAGGCTGTTGCCTTCCAGCTTTCACTTGTTGACAAACCATACATCTTGACACAAAATCAGCAATCTCCCTCTTCATGTTTTCCCACCAAAAATGTTCCTTCAAATCTATATAAATCTTGGTGCTACCAGGGTGTATAGAGAAATTGAAGCTATGAGCATCATATAACAATTCCCTTTTTAGATCCGGTATATCAGGAACACAAATTATCTTCCCAAATTTTAAAATCCCATCTTCATATATGAAGTCACTCAATCTCTCATCATTCACATCTTTAATCTTCTTTTGAAACTCCTCATCATCAACCTGAGAACTTTTTATCTTTTCTAGTAAAGATGGTTTGGAAACCATTTGAAAAAGTATTGATATTTCACCTTCTATGATTATTCCCATATCCATTTTCATTAGATCCATGAAAATAGGATCCCTTTCAACTATCATCTTGTTCAAAACTCCATGATCCTTTCTGCTCAAAGCATCTTCCACCTTATTTGCCTTCCCTGGGTGGTAGTGTATTGTGCAATCATAATCCTTGAGTAGTTCAAGCCATCTCCTTTGCCTCATTTTGAGTTCTTTTTGTGAGAAAATATACTTCAAACTATTTTGATCAGTATAAATCTCACATTTTTCACCATAGAGATAGTGTCTCTATATTTTCAGAGAAAATATTACAGCTGCTAACTCAAGATCGTGAGTAGGATAGTTTTGCTCATGAATTTTTAGCTGTCGTGATGTATAGGAAATAACTATATCATTCTGCATAAGGACACAACCAAGTCCTTTCTTTGAAGCATCAATATAAATAAAAAACCCATCGTTACCTGATGGTAGAGTCAAGACAGGAGAATTGAATAATCTTCTCTTCAATTCTTCAAAACATTCTTCACACTCTTTTTTCAGAACAAATTTAACCCTTTTATGTGTGAGCTTGGTTAATGGGTTAGCCAATCAGGCAAAATTCTGGACAAAATGCCAATAATAACCTACTAAACCAATAAAACTATGTACCTCAGTTATACTCGTCGGTGCTGTCCATTCTTGGATTGCCTTGGTCTTTGAAGGATCAACAGATATTCCATCCTTAGAGACAATATGGCCAAGAAAAGAAATCTCTTGAAGATAGAATTCACACTTTCTAAACTTCCCCTATAATTCATTTCTTCTGAGGGTTTTCATAATGGTGTGCAAGTGATTTTCATGATATTCATAGATTTTGGAGTATACCAGAATATCATCAATAAATACAACTACAAATTCATCAAGATATTCCTTGAAAACTCTGTTCATTAGATCCAGGAAAACAAAGGGTGCATTAGTCATCCCAAAAGGCATTACTGTAAACTCGTAATGCCAGTACCCGGTTCAAATTGCTATTTTCGGAATGTCTTCCTTCTTTACACACAACTGATGATATCCAGATCGAAGGTCAATCTTTGAAAAATATTGAGCTCCATTAAGTTGGTCGAATAAATCATCAATGCGAGGTAGGGGATACTTGTTATTTATTGTTATAACATTGATCTCCCTCTAGTCAATGCACAACCTCATAGATCTATCTTTCTTCTTAACAAAAAGGATAGTGGATCCCCATAGAGAAACACAATGGAGAATAAATCTCTTATTACTCAATTCCTCTAGTTGTTTCTTTAGTTCCTCTAATTCCACAATGGATATTCTATAATGGGTCTTTGATATGGGCCTTGAACTAGGAATTAAATCAATGGAAAACTCAATTTCTCGTTCTGGAGGATGTCTAGGTAAATATTCTAAAAACACATCAAAATATTATTGCACAATAGGTACGTCCTCTATTCGAACATTCTTTTCCTCTCCCATAATTATTTCATTATCATCCTCTTTTTTCCTCAGACTCAGAAGTTGTCTTTCCATATCTTCTGGATGGTCACGAGTAGAGTATTTTTCTATTAAAATCTCTTCAAACTCCCTCCATTCCATATTTTATACTTTATAATCTTCCTATGTGTTTTGAATCAATGAACACCATTGATCTGCATCTCCCGTGAGGCGATAAACTTCCATGATAACTTTTTCCCTTTCGCTACTCCTCAAAGCATGAAATATTTTATCTAAGGAATTTATCCATTTCTCAGCTACTAATGGATTTGTACTCCCATTGAATGTTGGTGGTTGTTCCCTCATGAAGCGGTCTAACATTTATCCTCAACATTGTGGATTAGGGTACTCTATATGGGTAAGGTTATTATTCATAACCTGAGTGAGTTGTCCCAGTATGGTGATAAGATGATTAGCACTAGTTGCTTCACCAGCTCTGCTATAAGTATATTGAGTAGGAGGGAAATCCCTACATGGATTACGTGTGTTGATACAGTTTTCATTCCTTCCACTAGGCGCCATTTTTAAATAATGGCATAGAATAGATTAGTTTATGAATCGTAATACACAACTCCAAACTTGTAAAACACTTAACATAAATTGAACAGTTTATGGATATAATCCATAATCATAAAAATGTTTTCTTTGAAGAAGTATATACTCATAAAACCTTCATAATTATTTGTAAAGAAAATGAGAATTATCGTTATCATAACCCCTGGGAGTGTTATAACCAAGAGTGCAGCAAAGCCCGTTGTCATGCACCAGTTCCCGTTCGAGTCTAGCTCAAAATGGTGTTTTCAGGTTTTACCCCTAGATACATATGTGCCAGAGCTGACTCTACCTACTCCTATCCAGATAGGGGTTTATTTCTTGGAAAACTCACAAAATCTCTACAGTACCAAAATTCTAGGAAGTTCTTCTATACTAATCCTCAAAGTCTGTCTTATGGTAGTGTTCTCTAATCAGAGTTTTTCAAAATCTAGTTTCCAAGGTTATTTCTAAACTTCCTCTGATACCAACTGTAACGCCCCAACCCTAGTTACCCAGAGTCGATGCATTATTACATAAAATTGGCATGATCACAAAAGATTAGGTCTCGAAAGACCGATTAGTTTATTAGCCTTGGAAATACTAGATACATTCATAAGTTTTACATTACATTATAAAATGAAAAACTACAACAACATAGTCTCTATAGGCCACACTCATTTCCCTTATAATATCCTTGCAGGTTGATCATAATATACTTCTTCGCATCCAGAGAAAAATAAAACATAGAAAGGGGTGAGCTCAGATGATCAACAAGGATAACAATATAGCAGAAACTTTCATAAATAAGCATAAACATTTAAGGCAATGCAAGACTAAAACAGAAGACTTTTAAACTTTAACTTCAGCATAATATGGAAAAGATAAAATCAAATAATGTCATTTACTTATTCACATGGATATTTTATTAGTCTAATAATCACATGCAATATCAATAGCCACTTTCATAATGATGGAATGCATAATGCCAGACTTCATAACCACATAGTCAAGGCCTTGTGCCAAGACTACAAATAAGATTTTGTCGAGGCCTTGTGCCAAGACCCTAGTTTGTCTCATGAGACCTACCAATGCATCGAGAAGATATAGCAGGCTCTACCTGTCACTTACTAAGTCCAATGCATTCCTCATATGAAAAGGTTTAAACATAACTTAAACATTCGTATTAAAACTAGCATATGAAATGTCAATACTTTATCTATAAACCATGAATGGTGTAAAAATAACACATCCACATTCAAACATATCCCAAAACCTTCAATACAATATTGAAGTTTTGTATCATAATAAATCAATTTCAAAGAAGCTTAAAATCCATCAAAAGATGTTGACATAGATGAAATAAAAACTTTTTTAGATAAATATATCTTTCTATTTTGAAATCATTTTAAAGTCATATAATTATAAAAGAAAATTTTTATTTTGAAAATATTCTTATAATATTGTAAGGGAATCTTCGATGATGTAATAACAGAAAAAAAATATCTGCACCCTCTGTATAAGTTAAAAAAACATTCTTACATTAATTTTGTCGAAAAGGTCATAAAATACCTTGTTTGGAAAATGACGGGATGATTCCTTTCAAAAACTTATAAGTTCAAATAAGGGTATAAATTAATTTAACCCATTGTCTATTAAATAGTAAAAATGTTTTGAAATATATATTAAAGAAATACCGTTGTGGATGATAAAGAGGTCCCAGTAGATACTTACGTAAAAACAACCTCGGATAATAAAGAGATTTTGGAATTAACCCTTACATTGTACTTTTCCTTAGTAAAGGGTAGGTTAAAATACTTTATAATGGTGAAATAATTGTTATTAAATTCTAAAAGAACCATATACATTTATATGATATCATATATGATCTTCTAATATTGATTTGTTAATGATATTTTAGTAGTATCATCATTTTGGGTGTTAACTGATTCGTTTTACTTTATATAATTGGTTACCTAAGCCATGTTTATTATGGATAGGATGTATTTTATTCATATACAGAATGATATTATGTTCGTAAATATTATTTTTAATCATAAAATGAAAATTATTCTAGAATGATTATGATGGAGAATGAATCTCATCGCATTCGTGGAGACGGTAATCCGTACGTACGCACGAGGGACAATATCATTATTTTGATATTAAAATCGTATATAATTGGATGTTATATCATATATAAAGAATAATAATCATGTTATATTTATTATTTAAATCATTTATACTCATTATTATACCCATCCAAATGATGATGTGTTTGAATAACAAACTACACCATGACATGGAGATAGTAATCCGTACGTACTCACGTATTGTGACTTTGTCATTTATTGGATAGATAGAATAATGAATAAGGTTGTACCGTTTTTATAATAACATCAAAATATATAGAAGATACTGAAGTTATTATTTTATAATGGAAATAACAAATAAAGAGGAAGTGGAAGAAGAAAATAACTTGAAAGAGGTGATGAAATATTTACGTCTTCTTCGGGTTCTTTATTTTGATTTGATCAAAATGGATCCTTATATTGGATTTATGACTAAAGTAAGGACTCTAGGATGAAGGTAGGATAGTTTAGAGGATATTTGGGTAGGGGTTGGCTGAGCCAAATGCCTTTGAAGGTGTGAATTTGTGAGAAGGGTAAGTGCCATTTTATAAGAGAGGTGAGGGTCACTTTAGGAAAAGCTTGAAATATTATTTTATAATAAAATCATTTCCGGTTTCTAATGTGTAAGAACCCAGATCTTCTTTTCAGGTACGTTTTTCCTTTTTCTGGAGTTTTTGAGAAAAATGAATTTTCTGGAAATTTTTGAAGTACACGCCGTGTACTTTATGAGTACACGCCGTGTACTCTCTTTTTTGCTCGAAGTCGTGTGCTGGCCATGTCCGGGCGACACACACGGTGTGTAAGGCTGAGGTGGAGGCCAGTTAATTCAGAGTACGGAAAATTGAAGTACACTCCATGTACTCAAGAAGTACACGCTGTGTACTTTTTCTTTCCATTAAATGGACCGGGGTCGCGCCTAACCCCCTAAATCATCTTCTTCTCCAGATTTCATCTACCTGGGAGCGACCGTACGACCGAGTCTTCTCTGAGATCCCACTTCGCCGTCTGTTATCTGATTCGAGCACGGTCGATTGCGTTGGAATCGCAGCGGTGAGTTCTTTCTTTTGCTTTATCCTCGCTTCTTGATTCCTCCTCGTTTCCATGTTATCATGGGATTAACGTTTTGTGCGTTTTCTCAGATCTACGTTGTTATAAGAGGAATCTGTCGTCATGGTTCACATATATCGATCTCCTAGGATCGAGGTAGGTGGTTTGTGCCTTTACGTAGAAAGTTGATGAATATTATGTGCAAATTCCACCAATAACCTTGAATAGGGTATTGCGTGCTTCCTGTTTTTCCCCTGCTGTTTTCCTTCTTTGCTTGTTTGCTTTAGTAGAGGTTATTGCTTGTGAGTAGAGTAATTTATTTTGTGCTCAGGTTGCTTTTCCATGCTTATTTTTCCTGTTTCCATGCCTAGTTGTAGGATAGTGGAACTGTTGTTTTATTATTGATGTTGAGCCATAGAATGATAGCCAAGTATTTCTTGAGGTTTACTTGGACGATACACGTGCGTTGTGCATGTTTAGTTTCACTCAGGACTGTGAGAACCTAGAGTAGTAGAACAAAGGGAGAATTTCCAGAAGGGCTTCTCCAGAGTGTCTTTTAATACGATGCGAGACTATAGGGGGAATTGACGTTGAGTGCTTCCCCAGAGAGTCTGTAGATCCTCGACATGGGCCAAAGGTGGAATTGACGTTGAGTGCTTCCCCAGAGAGCCTTTAGCACGATACAAGACTATAGGGGGAATTGACAGTGAGTGATTCCCGAGAGAGTCTACTTAATTTCATAGCTGAACCAGAAAGGTGTGACTATGTGTGCCTCCTAGAGGGTTGCTAGTATTTATAGGTTGAACCATAGGGTTTATGCTGTGAGAGCTACCAAGAGGGTTACCTGTTTCTTCTTTGTTTGCTGGCTACTTACTTGTGTACTTTACTTGTTAGAACTATGGATTGTAGCTGCTTGTGCTTTCCTGTTTACTACTTCTTGTTTATTTACTACTATGTATTCGTTGACTGTAGGACACAAATCTTTGGGTGATTGCCTACTGGGATTGTATCTCACACCCTGTTTGGGCCATGCTTTTGGGCCCAAGCAGACTATGTTACTACAGGTATAGATAAGGGAAAGCGCCCTTCTACTTCAGGTTCTTGATTGCACTGGAGATGGGGAGCATGGGACCGAGCCGTGGATCGCGATGCTGAGCAGCTTTCTTTGTTTTCTTTTTCACTTGGTTTCAGTTGTATTTCAGCACGTTGTTGTGTTTGCTGTTTTTCTTAGATACTTGTACCTGCTGCATCATTGTCATCATTGTTATATATCTATATTGCTTCCGCTGTTTAGTTTCAGTTGTTGCATATTGCTTACTGCTTCCACTGTTATTTGTTGTTTTCTTACCTTATATACCTTACCGAATGAGGGCATAGTTTCCCCAATAACTTACCAAGGCCCTCACTGCTAGTCGGCAGCCTCTGGCATTCAGGGAAACGCGCTTGAGGTCATGTGGCAAACTGGGTACGGGGCACCAGTGGAGGGGCTCCAGACTTAGGTCGTTACAAAGTGGTATCAGATGAGTTCTTCTCTCTTGATTTACTGTTTGGAGACCTTAGCCAGGGATAGGAAGGATTTGGTACTTGGAATTAAGATGTGCTCGGGAGTATCTAACCCATGTACAGGGAAAATCCATACCACCTCGTTAATTGCAGTTGCTGATTTTGAGATTTTATAGTTGATCTGATTTCACCTAGAGTGATTCACATGGCTTGTGCTATTACTGTTTTGATATTGAGGTTCTATTTCTATCGCAACTCGATGAGATTAGGTTATGCCATCTCATGCATCATATAGACACTTGTAGGAATCACATGCCATGCATTCTTGCCATGCCATCTAGGGTGCATTAGCGATTTCATGTTGTTGTGATAGACTTTGTGTAGATTATGTATGCTGTTGTGATAGTTGCTTGATATATTCTCTACTGTTTTGTTATAAAACTATTTGTTTTGTTCTTTGTTTAAATTGAACTCCAAATTTTGGTTTCTGAGGTGTTGTGGCCCCTCATGGATCGTAATTTGGCACTTTTCGCCTTATTTTAGTGTTTCTGGAATTCTGTGCAGTTTCTGAGCTACTGCCCAGAAAAACCCAGAATACACAGCGTGTACTTTTTGGATACACACTGTGTAGTTTTCAGGCCATGTTACTGACCGTGTGAGTAGAACACGGTGTCATGGAAGTAACTTCAGAAACATGCCGTGTACGGTAGCTAAACACCGTGTAAGATCGGAGCCGTGTACCCGGCCGTGTCACTAACAACACGGGTCGGGGAAACACAGGTAGAACACACTGTGTCCATATGGAACACACCGTGTAGTCCTGTCCAGGTACCCGGTGTTGGACCCATGGTTGTTCTATGCAGGAATTGTAGTTTGGTTTGTGTTTGTTGTCAATCCTCAGTGGAAGTTTCGAATGTGTTCCAGCAAAGTGATCATACAGTTCAAGCAGACAACAGTATTGAAGGTGGCACTGTTTCCCAGTGTTTGCCAAATTTTTGGGCCTCAAAATCAGAAAATGAAGACATGGATTGTCTGCAAAAGGAGGTTCGCACAAAAAGGAAGTGGTGCGCGAAATATAAGAGGCTTTCGCGAAATACTTAAGTTAGGCGCGAAAAACAGCGGGATGTGCGAAATAGTGGATCAAAATTTTTCGCGCAAATAGTGTTTCGAAATCAGTTTGGTGAAAAATGGAAAAGGCATGGGCTGCGCGGAAAATAAGGGTTGTGCGCGAAATACTTGAGCTGGGCAAAATATTACGCGCCAGATGAGAGGTTTTCCACGCCGAAGGGGATTTTGCACGCAGGGGTCTCAGTCGCCTATAAATATGAGGTGACCCCCTGCATTCAGGTGTGTGGAAGACTTAGAGAAGATCCGAGGTCTGATGCGCGAAAAAGGATAGCGTAAGGGGCTTGCGCAATATATTCGGAGTTGCGCGAAAAAGGGGATTTTTGCGCGAAATATTTTTCCGCGCGAAAAGTAAATTTTGCGCGCAATAGGAGGGTTTTGCGCGCAAAGGGTTGGTGTTGCGCGCAATTGTTAGTAAGGTTTGTCTGCACATTCTGGTTATCCGGTTTAGTGGTTCTGTGCGTTCTAGTGCATCTATTTCGGACTTCGATGCAAGCAGAGTCTCATGCTGAGCAGAGGCAAAGACTTCAATGCAAATCTATTGAAGAGACCCTCACGTCTATAAACTGAGTGGGACTTCACCAACGGCAGTGAGCCAGGGGGAGTCAACGGGAGTGACCCGAGGGAAGTAGTGAGCTATCCCTGAACCTTTGTAAAGGCAGTGAGCCTGGGACAGAGCGACTGTACCCGAACTTTTGTAATCTACAGCTAGTGAAGTATAGTGGATTTTGGTACGACCGACAACCTGTCGGCGTATGCTCCTTGGATGTAGCCCTTAGTGGTGAACCAAGTAAAAATGGTTGTGTCTTCTCTATGCTTGTGAATGTTTTCATTCTGATCATAATCTTCATACAGGTTCAATAAGTTCCTACCAACGTGGGAACAAGATCCATCATATTAAAAGAAAAAGTGGTCACCCTGATTCACCCCTCCCCTCTCAGGGTGTCCCGGGGTCCTTCACCCGGCCGTGTCACGAACAACACAGGCTGGCGTTACCTTCCTTTCCACACACCGTGTTTGTTCGGAACATGCTGTGTAGTCCTGTCCAGGTACCCGGTCATGTCACGAACAACACGGGCCGGTGTTACCTTCCTTTCCACACGCCGTGTTTGTTCGGAACACGCCGTGTAGTCTTTCCCAGGTACCAGGCCGTGTCATGAACAACACGGGACGATGTCACCTTCACCTATACACACCGTGTTTGCTCGGAGAACACCGTGTAAGGTCCAGCCGTGTATACGGATGTGTACTCAAAAACACGGACCGCCGAAGCCTTGTCTAGTGCACGCCGTGTTTGTTTCGAACATGCCATGTAGTCTCAGGTTAAGTCAGACCGTGTGGGTTAGCCATGTAAGGAACTCGGGCAGGGGAATAGTTCCAAGTACAAGCCGTGTGTTGGGGTCAACACACCGTGTAGTTTGAAGTGTACACGACTTGTAGGGCAGGAGTACACGCCCATGTCAATGGCTTAAAAAGACACGCCGTGTAGTTTTTTATACACGTCATGTAGTCGTGTTTTGCAATCTTTTATATTCTTCTTCCCCTGTTCCCATTTTGTACCCTTGTATTCTCTGTCCATGTTTTCCTGATCTAAGGTGTGCTTTTGATCTTTCAGAGCTATGCCTCCGAGACGTCCTTCGGTCGTACGTCTGTCGTCAGGCAGTGATCAGACGCCAGATATGGCTAATCAGGGACTTCCTGTCGATCCCCCAGCCGAGCCAGCCTTGGCACTAGTTGTTGTAACAGTTACGGGTGCTGATGCGTAGTTCAGGGAAGGTTTAATGAGGATAATGAAGGCCTTCCAGGGAGCACCACCTCCTGCCTCATCTATGGCAGGCTTGACATGGGTATTTCAGCAGCAGCATCCTCCCACGTTCTCGGGGGAGGGAGGACCTTAGGCTGTAGATTCATGGCTGGAAGCCATGCTGACTATATTCGAGCATCTAGAGATGCCTCTAGAGAGGCAGGTCAAGCTCGCCACCTACATGCTCTGAGACTCCTCCAAGAGGTGGTGAGACATGGTCTCACAGGCGGGTCAATATCAGGCTATGACTTGGGAGGAGTTCCAGCGTGTGTTCTATGACTACTTTTACCCAGAGAACCTGAGGGTCGATCGAGCCCAGGAGTTCATGAGCTTAGAGTAGGGTACTCTATCTGTCATGGAGTATTCCTCTCGTTTCACCGAGCTGCAGCATTTTATACCCCTTCGGGATGGGAGTGGGGTGTTCTTGGCGAGGAAGTTTGAGGATGGACTCAGGCGGGAGATCCGATCGCAGGTGAACATCTTCCAGATGACTTCTATTACTTCTATAGTCAACCAGGCACTGATTGCGGAGTGCAATATAAGAGACTCTGGAGCTGCGAGCCAGGGCGGTTCTGCTTCCAGATCTAGTTTGCCTCCATATGACAGTAAGAATCGCCATAGGGAGCCTATGCACGGTGATTCGAGGAAGCGAGATGCATCGTCAGGAAGCCAAGTGACATGCTACCAGTGTGGCTGGACAGATCACACGAGGCCGTAGTGCCAGAGAGACCCCGTGGAGTGCCGGTCTTGTGGCAAGATGAGTCACCTTCAGCGTTTCTTCCAGGTTTTCTCACCAGCAGCTGGTGACCGGGGTTCTTCCATGACTCTTCATTCAGGAGTAGCCCCACCAGTTTCTCACCAGTCGGGGAACTGGAGTTCTTCCGGTCATTCGGGCCGAGGTGGAGGCCAAGGCCATGGCAGTCAGCCACCAGTTCCTCAACACCAGCATGGCGGTTCAGCTCAGAGTGGTCAGCCAAGGGCGTAGGGCCGCGGTATAGACCAGTCTTTCGCCGTGGAGAAAACTTATTAGGAGCAGGATCCCGACCCTTCTACTGTTCGAGCTATAATTTTAGTAGCCTCAGTTTTATCTTCACCCCTTTTTGATACTGGTGCTACGCATAGCTTTATCTCTGTTTCTGTGGTGGAGAGCCTTGGACTCTGCATATTTTCTTCTGCCGACTCGTTGACACTAGACACACCTTTGGGAACGAGGACATCTAGTGTACGCTAGTGTAGAGAGTTCCCTCTCAAGGTGGCATGGTATCACTTCTTATGGGATCTCTATGTCCTAGATATGACAGGCTATGATTTCATTATCGGCATAGACTGGTTTATTCACTTCCAGGCAGTCGTTGACTTTTATCACCATAGAGTCAGTTTCATCTCACCAGAGGGTGAATCTTTTCTTCATAGCGGCGAATGGGACGTTCGGGCGAGTCAGGCGGGACTCGAGCATCTTGGGCTAGGAGGGGTGAAAAAATATATTGCTAGTATTTATATGGATGATCAGGGGACTCCACATTTGGACTTTCCTACAGTGGTGGATCACTTCAGGGATGTCTTTCTAGAGGACTTTTCAGGTTTGCCTCCAGAGCGTGAGGTAGACTTCTCTATTGAGCTCGTTCCAGGAGCGGAACCAGTGTCCATTCCTCCCTATAGGATGTGAACACCTGAGTTTCAGGATCTCAAGAAGTAGTTGGAGGAGATACAGGATAAGGGTTTCATCCGACCTAGTACTTCTCCTTGGGGTTCTCCTGTTCTGTTTGTGAAGAAGGAAGACGGTACCCTTCGGCTTTGTGTGGATTATCGGAAGCTGAACCAGTTGACGGTCAAGAACCAATATCCCTTGCCGCGGATTGATGACCTTTTAGATCATCTTCGAGGATCCCGGGTGTTCTCGAAGATCGACTTGAGGTCCAGTTATCATTAGTTGCGCATTAGACCATCAGATATACCTCTGAAAGCCTTCAGGAGTAGGTACGGTCTTTACGAGTATACAGTCATGCCGTTCGGACTCACGAACGCACCCGCAGTTTTCATGGCACTGATGAACCGAGTGTTCCATCCTTACTTGGATTCCTTCTTCATGGTCTTCGTGGACGATATCTTGGTGTACTCTCACACTCGACATGACCATGCCACACATCTTGAGATCGTTCTGAGTACACTGAGAGAGCATCATCTTTATGCTAAACTCTTGAAGTGCCACTTCTGGATGGATCAGATTCACTTATTGGGTCACGTCGTCTCAGAGGTAGAATTATCTGTGGACCCAGATAAAGTGAGAGCTGTAGTTTCCTGGGAGCATACGAAGAATGTCTTTGAGGTACGAAGTTTCCTAGGGCTGGCTGGATACTACAAATGCTTCATTCAGGACTTTTCTCAATTAGCAGCACCTTTGACAGGTCTGACCAAGAAGGGGGCGAAGTTCTTATGGTTAGATTCTTGTGAGTCAGCCTTTCAGGAGCTGAAAGGGAGGTAGATGTCAGCACCGATACTAGTCTTTCTAGAGCCAGGCAAGATCTACACTGTTTATTGTGATGATTCAGGTATCGGGCTAGGAGTTGTGTTTTTGCAGGGAGATGGAGTCGTTGTGTATGAGTCTTGGCAGTTGAGGCCACATGAGAGGAACTACCCGACGCACGATCTGGAGTTGGCAGCTGTTGTTCATGTGTTGCGCTGTTGGAGACACTATCTTCTGGGAGATCACTTTGTGGTGTTCACTGACCACAAGAGTCTCAAGTATATCTTCACTCAGTGTGATCTGAATCTAAGGCAGCACAGGTGGGTTGAGTATATACAATATTTTGACTTCGAGCTTTCCTATACGCTGGGAAAGGGAAATGCCGTGGCAGATGCATTGAGCAGGAGAACTCAGATTCAGGAAGTTCAGGAGGCCAGCAGTGAGGGGCAGCTGATGGATCTGTTCTTTGAGATGCATCTGGAGGTGCATGACAGACGAGGATAGACTTTCTATCTTCTATAGCTGTTACCTCCATGCTACTTGATCGGGTACGGATGAGGCAGCTATCAGACTCGGAAGGCTTAATCCTACGAGAGAGTGTGTCAGGAGAGGACCCTCTTTCTAGATGGACAGTGGGTGAGGATGAGATCTTGCGTTTCCAGGAACACGTATGGGTTCCATCAGACATACGTGAGGAGATGATGTGAGATTTCCATTCCTCTATTTGGGCAGTTCATCCTGGCGTCACCAAGATGTATCAGGACCTTCATCGCTAGTACTGGTGTCCGGGTATGAAAAAGGATGTTGCTGGTTTTGTCATGAGATGTTCTACTTGTTAGCAGGTGAAAGCAGAGCATCAGCGACCAGTGGGACTTTTGCAGCAGTTACCCATTCCGGAGTGGAAGTGGAACAATGTTGCGATGGACTTCATGACCGGGTTGCCGAGATCACCTCGAGGAAATGATGCTGTTTCGGTTGTCATCGACAGGATCACGAAGGTTTCCAACTTCTTGTCAATTAAGGAGACCTTCAGCGTCAATGATCTGGGATGACTTTACATCAGAGAGATCATTCGTCTGCATGGAGTTCCACGCTCTATTGTTTTAGACAGAGATTTGCGCTTTACCTCTCGGTTCTGGCAGGGACTTCAGAAGGCCTTGGGTACACAGGTACTTTTGAGTACAGCATACCATCCCTAGACTGATGGCCAGTCCGATCATTCGATCCAGGTGCTTGAGGATATGCTCCGAGCTTGAATTCTAGACTTTAGCGGTTCTTGGGAGAAGCATATTCCTCTGGTGGAGTTCGCCTACAAAAACAGTTTTTAGGCGACCATTCAGATGTCACCATATGAGACTTTGTACGGTAGGCCATGCCGATCACCCTTATGCTGGCTGGAGGCAGGAGAGGCAGCTTTTCTAGGACCCCATCTTGTATAGGAGACTTCAGAGCATATAGAGATGATTCGGAAGAGGATGGCTACAACACAGTCTCGGCATAAGTCTTATGCTGATTAGCAGAGACAACCTCTGGAGTTCAAGGTCGGAGATCAGGTTTTCCTACGTTTCGCACCGATGTTGGGACACAAAAGGATTCAGAGGCAGGGTAAGCTTTCATCGCGGTACGTCAGGCCGTTTGAGGTCTTGAAGAGAGTTGGGCCGGTCGCCTATCGATTGCAGCTACCTCAGCGGTATCGGGCCATGCACGAAGTCTTCCACGTCTCTCAGCTTCGACATTACTTTTCAGACCTGTCTCATGTCTTTCATCCTGAGGAAGTTGAGCTTGAAGCGGATGCATCATTCAAGGAGCATCCTATCCGGATTGTCGATCGCAGTATGAAGGTTCTCTGTGGGCGGTTTGTTCCTCTGGTACGAGTGCTATGGCAGCACGAGTGAGTACAGGACGGGACATGGGAGAGGGAGACCGATGTACGATCGTAGTGGCCAGAGCTGTTCATGGTTTCTCCTTCTCCGCCTCATTAGGGAAATTTAGGGATGAATTTCTTTAAGGGGGGAAGTTTTTAAGAACCCGGATCTTCTTTTCAGGTACGTTTTTCCTTTTTCTAGAGTTTTTGAGAAAAATTAATTTTCTAGAAATTTTTGAAGTACACGCCGTGTAATTTATGAGTACACGCCATGTACTCTCTTTTTTGCTCGAAGCCGTGTTCTGGCCATGTCCGGGCCACACACATGGTGTGTAAGGCTGAGGTGGAAACCGGTTAATTCGGATTATGTAAAATTGAAGTACACGCCATGTACTTTTTTTTTCATTAAACGGATCAGGGTCACGCCTAACCCCCAAAATCATCTTCTTCTCTAGATTTCATCTTCCCGGCAGCGACTGTACGACCGAATCTTCTCCAAGCTCCCGCCTCGCCGTCCGTTCTCCGATTCGAGCACGGTCGATTGCGTTGGAATCACAGCGGTGAGTTCTTCCTTCTGCTTTAGCCTTGTTTCTTGATTCCTCTTCATTTTCAAGTTATCGTGGGATGAACGTTTTGTGTGTTTTCTCAGATCTACATTGTTCTAAGATGAATATGTCTTCGTGGTTCACATATATTGATCTCCTAGGATCGAGGTAGGTGGTTTGTGCCTTTCCGTAGAAAGTTGATGAATATTATGTGCAAATTCCACCAATACCCTTGAACGGGGTATTGCGTGTTTCCTGTTTTTCCCCTGTTATTTTCCTGCTTTGCTTGTTTTCTTTAGTAGAGGTTATTGCTTGTGAGTAGAGTAATTTATTTTGTGCTCAGGTTGCTTTGACATGCTTGTTTTTCATGTTGCCATGCCTAGTTGTAGGATAGTGGAACTGTTGTTTTATTATTTCTGTTGAGCCATAGAATGATAGCCAAGTAGTTCTTGAGGTTTACTTGGACGATACACACGCGCTGTGCATGTTTAGTTTCACTCAGGACTGTGAGAACCTAGAGTAGTAGACCAAAGGGAGAATTGATGGAAGGGCTTCTCCAGAGTGTCTTTTAATACGATGCGAGACTATAGGGGGAATTGACATTGAGTGCTTCCCCAAAGAGTCTGTAGATCCTCGACATAGGCCACAGGGGGAATTGACGTTGAGTGCTTCCCCAGAGAGTCTGCTTAATTTCATAGCTGAACCAGAAAGGTGAGACTGTGTGTGCCTCCTAGAGGGTTGCTAATACTTATAGGTTGAACCATAGGGGTTAGGCTGTGAGAGCTACCCAAAGGGTTACCTGTTTCTTCTTTGTTTGTTGGCTGCTTACTTGTGTACTTTACTTATTAGAACTGTGGATTGTAGCTGCTTGTGCTTTCCTATTTACTGCTTCTTGTTTATTTACTACCATGTATTCATTGAATGTAAGGCACAAATCTTTGGGTGATTTCCTACTGGGATTGTATCTCACACCCTATTTGGGCCATGCTTTTGGGCCCAAGCAGACTATGTTGCTGCAGGTATAGATAAGGTCAAGTACCCTTCTATTTCAGGTTCTTGATTGCACTGGAGTTGGGGAGCATGGGACCGAGCCATGGCTCGCAATGCTGAGGATATTTCTTTGTTTTCTTTTGCACTTGGTTTCAGTTATATTTCAGCACGTTTTTGTGTTTGCTGTTTTTCTTAGATACTTGTACTTTCCGCATCATTGTCATCATTGTTATATATCTATATTGTTTCCGCTGTTTGGTTTCAGTTGTTGCGTATTGCTTACTGCTTCCGCTATTATTTGTTGTTTTCTTACCTTGTATACCTTACCAAATGAGGGAATAGTTTCCCCAATAACTTACCAAGGCCCTCCCTGCTAGTAGGCAGCCTCTGGCATTCGGGGAAACGTGCTTGAGGTCATGTGGCGATCCGGGTACGGGGCACCAGTGGAGGGGCTCCGGACTCGGGTCATTACATAATGGCTCCAAAAAGAATAATTTAATGGATAATGTGGGGATGGGTCGAAAACCTCTCAACCAATAGGTTTTAGACTAGGTTAGGTCATCATATTAACCTTATCTTTTAGATTTAACTCTTAGTTAAATAGTTTGACATTTACCATGTCTCTTTGTATTTTATATTATATGGTTAATAAACTTACTATAAAATGACAATATAACCCCAAGTTGTTCAGTAATGTCATATATATTATTATATAAGTATTTTGGATGAACCTTAGATTTTTAAGACTATTATATCAATTAATAATATTTTATTTTATTTTTAAAAACACAATTATGTCAATTTTAACACTATTTAGTATTTGATTTTTTTGAAAGCCATAAAAACTTTATCACTTTGAATAAAATTTATTTAAACAAATCTAACATTTCATATTAACCTATAAAATTATTTTAATTCATTATAAGTCTCAATTTACATTTATTTGGACATTTATAATATCAATTATTTTAATATTTCATTAATAAGGTAATTACTGCATCATCATTGTGTCGTAAATAAATTAAATTATTTAATGTATAAAAATTATAAAAAAACACCATTATGTAGGAAAGTTTTTTATATTTATAATTAATATTTATAGTCGAATTTATCTTATGTATAACCCTATATTAAAAATGGTTTAGTTATTAAACTTTGATTTTAACTCTTTTAACTCTTCTTTAAATAAAATAATAATAAATGTCCTAATCTAATCCAAGTGGACCAAATGGGATCATATTTTATTCATAATGTTTTTTGGTCAAATTATACTTATCCAATAGAATTAGGACATGTGTTAGGGTAATTATGATATCATTTTTACCCTTAATTACCCTATTTACTTTTAACCGTGGTAAATAAATGTAAAAAGTTACTATTCACCAAAAATTATTTTCATCTTATTGAACCACATTTTACTTACTGATATTAATTGTTTCTCTCATATTTTTGAAATTTAACTCATATAAGCGGTAAAATTAAGTTTTATGCGAATTTGTAAATGCTCCTAGGAGGTGGGTAAAAGACGGTAAACAGTTCGATAAAATTTTATACATCTAAACTTATTATAAAATGACTTCAATGAATTACGTTGAACATATATATGTATTATGTATCTATTTTGACCGAAAATAAATTATAATAAAATAACTAATTATTTAAATAAAAAGTTGGTTTTAACCAATAACGCAGTGTTTTTTCACTATTCATCAAAAATTGAAAGTTTTTAGAAAAATACAAAAAATTCACCCTAAGCTAATTTCGATATTCCAAATACAAAAATGAAGTCTATTTTTAAAGATAAAATTTATAAAATTTCAAAAAGTGGATATTACTATTCATAACGGATAGTTAGATTGGTTGCGGTGTGTTAGAATCACGAAGTTTCTTACAATGAAAGCTATTGCATTATTCAAAGGGAAACGTACTATGGAAGCTTGGGGTTTTAAATTCTCCCCTCCTTCAAATAATTTTTTCCTTGAAATTTCTATAATACTGCCGCATAAAAAGATTTGGGTGGTTCTTCATCATAAGTTCCTTGGGTTCCCACGTTGCCTCTTCCATCTTATGGTTTCTCCATAGAACTTTTACCAGACGAGTCATCCAGTTTCTCAGCACTTGTTTTCTTGTATCAAGAATTTTGATAGGCTCTTCACAATAAGACAGATCAGGTTCCAGTTCAATTTCCTCATAGTTGAGTACATGCGTTGGGTCAGGCATGTATTTTCTCAACAGTGATATGTGGAACACATCATGAACTTTGGAGCGACTTGGAGGCATTGCCAAACGATACGCTACAACTACAATTCTTTCTAGAATTTCAAAAGGTCCGATGTAACTGGGGCTCAATTTACCCTTCTTACCTAAATGTATAACACACTTCCATGGAGATACCTTCAAGAAATCATGGTCTCCTATTTGAAATTCCAAATCCTTCCTTCGGTTATCAGCATAGCTCTTTTGCCTAATTTGGGATGCTTTGATGTGTCTTTGGATAACCTTAACCTTTTCCATTATTTCCTCAACAAGTTCTAGGCCTACGAGTTTTCTTTCACCAATATCATCCACACAAGTTGGTGTGTGATATATCTTTCTATATAACGCTTCATATGGTGCCATCTGAATACTTGAATGGAAGCTATTGTTATAGGAAAATTCTACCAGAGGTAAATATTGATCCCACATACCTTGAAAGTCAAGTGAGAAAGATCTCAACATGTCTTCTAAGGTTTGAATAGTCTATTCTGATTTTCCATAAGTTTGAGGGTGGTAGGTAGTGCTTAAACGAAGTTTAGTATCCAGAGATTTCTGAATACTTTTCCAGAATCTTGATGTAAAATGGGGATCACGATCAGAAACAATCGATATCGGTACTCCATGAAGTCTTAAAACTTCATTAATATACTGTCTTGGTAAATGTTCAAGTGTTAAATCCTCTCTTATAGCAAGAAAATGTGATGACTTGGAAAGACGATAAACAATGACCCATATTGCATCATTCCTTCTAGGATTATTTGGAAGTCCCATGACAAAGTCCATCATAATGTTATTCCATTTACACTCAGGTATGGGAAGAGGTTGCATGACTCCTACAAGCTGTTGCCTTCCAGCTTTTGCTTGTTGAAAAACCATAAATCTTGACACAAAATCAACAATCTCCCTCTTCATGTTGTCCCAACAAAAATGTTCCTTCAAATCTCTATACATCTTGGTGCTACCAGGGTGTATAGAGAAATTGGAGCTATGAGCATCATCTAAAAATTCCCTTTTTAGATCCGGTATATTGGGAACACAAAGTCTCTTCCCAAATTTCAAAATCCCATCTTCATATATGAATTCACTAAATCTTCCATCATTCACAGCTTTAATCTTCTTTTGAAACTCCTCATCATCAACCTGAGAACTTTTTATCTTTTCTAGTAAAGATGGTTTGGCAACCATTTGAACAAGTATTGATGTTTCACCTTACATGATTATTCCCATATCCATTTTCACTAGATCTATGAAAATAGGATCCCTTTAAACTCTTATCATGTTTAAAACTCCATGATCCTTTCTTCTCAAAGCATCTACCACCTTATTTGCCTTCCCTGGGTGGTAGTGTATTGTGAAATCATAATCCTTGAGTAGTTTAAGCCATCGCCTTTTCCTCATGTTGAGTTTTTTTTGTGAGAAAATATACTTCAAACTCTTGTGATCAGTATAAATCTCACATTTTTCACCATAGAGATAGTGTCTCCATATTTTCAGAGCAAATATTACAGATGCTAACTTAAGATCATGAGTAGGATAGTTTTGCTCATTAATTTTTAGCTGTTGTGATGCATAGGCAATAACTCTATCATTCTGCATAAGGACACAACCAAGTCCTTTCTTTGAAGCATCACTATAAATAAAAAACCCATTGTTCCATGATGGTAGAGTCAAGATAAGAGAATTGAATAATATTCTCTTCAATTTTTCAAAAAAATTTCCACATTATTTTGTCCAAACAAATTTAACCCTTTTACCTGTGAGCTTGGTTAATGGGTTAGCCAATCGGGTAAAATTCTGGACAAAACACCGATAATTACCTACTAAACCAATAAAACTACATACCTTATTTATAATCGTCGGTGTTGGCCATTCTTGGATTGCCTTGGTCTTTAAAAGATCAACAGATATTCGATCCTTAGAGACAATATGACTAAGAAAAGAAATCTCTTGAAGATAGAATTCACACTTGCTAAACTTCCCGTATAATTCATTTCTTCTGAGGGTTTTCAGAATGGTGCACAAGTGATTTTCATGATATTCATATCTTTTGAAGTATACCAGGATATCATCAATAAATACCACTACAAATTCATCAAGATATTCCTTGAAAACTTGGTTCATTAGATCCATGAAAACAAAGGGTGCATTAGTCATCCCAAAAGGCATTACTGTAAACTCATAATGCCCGTACCTGGTTCAAAATGCTGTTTTCAGAATGTCTTCCTTCTTCACACACAATTGATGATATCCAGATCGAAGGTAAATCTTTGAAAAATATTGAGCTCCATGAAGTTGGTCGAATAAATCATCAATGTGAGGTAGGGTATACTTGTTATTTATTGTTATAGCATTGATCTCCCTGTATTTAATGCACAACCTCATAGATCCATCTTTCTTCTTAACAAAAAGGACAAGGGATCTACATAGAGAAACACAAGGGAGAATAAATCCCTTATTACTCAATTCCTCTAGTTGTTTCTTTAGTTCCACTAATTCTACAATGGCCATTCTATAAGGGGTCTTCGATATGGGCCTTGAACCATGAATTAAATCAATGGAAAACTCAATTTCTCATTCTGGAGGATGTCCGGGTAAATCCTCTGGAAACACATCAATATATTCTTGCACAATAGGTACGTCCTCTATTTGAACATTCTTTTCCTCTCCCATAATTATTTCATTCTCATCCTCTTTTTTCCTCAGACTCAGAAGTTGTCTTTCCATATCTGCTTGATGGTCACGAGGAGAGTATTTTTCTAACAAAAGCTCTTTAAACTCCCTCAATTCCATATTTGATACTTTATAATCTTTATTTGTGTTTTGAATCAATGACCACCATTGATCTGCATCTCCCGTGAGGCGATAAAACGCTATGACAACTTTTTCCCTTTCGCTACTCCCCAAAGCATAAAATATTTTCTCTGAGCAATTTATCCATTGCTCAGATACTAATGGATTTTTACTCCCATTGAATGTTGGTGGTTGTTTCCTCATGAAGAGGCCTAACATTGATCCTCCGCGTTGTGGATCAGGGTACTCCATATGGTTAAGGTTATTATTCATAACCCGAGTGAGTTTTCCCAGTATGGTGATAAGATGATCAGAACCAGTTGCTTCACCAGCTCCGCTATAATTATCTTGAGTAGGAGGGAAATCCCTACATGGATTACCTGCATTGATACAGTTTTCATTCCTTCCACTAGGCACCAATTTTAAACAATGGCATACACTAGATTAGTTTATGAATCGCAATACATAACTCCAAGTTTGTAAAACACTTAACATAAATTGAACAGTTTATGGATATAATCCATAATCATAAAAATGTTTTCTTTGAGGAAGTATATAATCATAAACCCTTCATAATGGTTTTTAAATAAAATGAGAATTATCTTAAGTATATCCCCTGGGAGTGTCGTAAACAAGAGTGCAACAAGGCCCATTGTCGTGCACCAGTTCCCATTCGAGTCTAGCTCAAAGCGGTGTTTTTGGGTTTTACCCCTAGATACATCTGTTCCAGAGCTGCCTCTACCTACTCGTATCTAGATAGGGATGTGTTTCTTGGAAAACTCACAAAATCTCTACAGTACAAAAATTCTAGGAAGTTATTCTATACTAATCCTCAAAGTCTATCTTAGGGTAGTGTTCTCTAATCAGAGTTTTTCTAAATCTAGTTTCCAAGGTTATTTCTAAACTTCCTCTGATACCAACTGTAATTCCCCGACCCTAGTTACCCAGAGTTTGTGCATTATTACATAACATTTTCATGATCACAAAGGATCAAGTCTCGAAAGACCGATTAGTTTAGTATCCTTATAAATACTAGATACATTCATAAGTTTTACATTACATTATAAAATGAAAAACTACAACAACATAGTCTCCATAGGCCACACTCATATCCCTTATAATATCCCTACAGGTTAGTCATAATATAATTCTTTGCATCCTGGTAAAAATAAAACATAAAAATGGGTGAGCTCAGATGATCAGTAAGGATAACAATTTAGAGGAAACTTTCATAAATAAGCGTAAACATTTAAGGCAATGTAAGACTAAAATAAAAGCCTTTTAAACTTGAACTTCAGCATAATATGGAAAAGATAAAATCAAATAATTCCATTTAATTATTCATATGGATATTCTATTAGTCAAATAATCACATGCAATATCAATAGCCACTTTCATAATGACGGAATGTATAATGCCAGACTTCATAACCACATAGTCAAGGCCTTGTGACAAGAATACAAATAAGATTTTTTCAAGGACTTGTGCCGAGACAATATTTTGTCTCATGAGACATACTGATGCATTGAGGAGCTATAGCGGGCTCCACCCGTCATTTACTGAGTCCAATTCATTCCTCATATGAAAAGGTTTAAACATAACATAAACATTCGTATTAAAACTAGCATACGAAATGTCAATACTTTATCTATAAACCATGAATGGTGTAAAAATAACACATCCACAATCAAACATATCAAAAAACCTTCAATATAATATAGAAGTTTTGTATCATAATAAATCCACTTTAAAGAAGATTAAAGTCCATCAAAAGATGTTGACATAGATGAAATCAATTTTTTTTAGAGAAATATATCTTTCTATTTTGAAATAATTTAAAATTATATAATTATAAAAGAAAAATTTTATTTTGAAAATATTCTTATAATATTGTAAGGGAAGCTTTGACGATTTTATAATAGCAGAAAATAGTTGCACCCTCCATATAAGTTAAAAAAACATTCTTTCCTTAATTTTGTTGAAAAGGTCATAAAATACCTTGTTTGGAAAACGACGGGATGATTCCTTTCAAAAAAATATAAGGTCAAATAAGGGTATAAATTAATTTAACCCATTTTCTATTAAATAGTAAAAATGTTTTGAAATACATATTAAATAAACATGGATGTGGATGATAAAGAGGTCCCAGTAGATACGTAAAAACAACCTCAGATAATAAAGAGATTGTGAAATAAACCCTTACCTTGTACTTTTCCTTGGTTGAGGGTAGGTTAAAATACTGTATAATGGTGAAATAATTGTTATTAAATTCTAAAATAACCATATAAATTAATATGATATCATATATGATCTTCTAATATTGCTTTGTTAATGATATTTTAGTAGTATCATCGTTTTGGGTGTTATTTGATTAGTTTTACTTTATATTTTTGGTTACATAAGCTATGTTTGTTATGGATAGGATGTATTTTATTCATATATAGAATGATATTATGTTTTTAAACATTATTTTTAATCATAAAATGAAAATTATTCTTGAATTATTACGATGGGGAATGAATCTCATTGCGTTCGTGGAGACGGTAATCCGTACGTACGCACGAGCGATAATATAATTATTTTGATATTAAAATCGTATATAATTGGATGGTATATCATATATAAATAATAATCATCATGTTATATTTATTATTTACATTATTTATACTCATTATTATACCCATCCAAATGATGACGTGTTTGAATAACAAACTACACCACGACGTGGAGACGGTAATCCGTACGTACGCACGTATGATGACTTTTTTATTTATAGGATAGATAGAATGATGAATATTGTTTTAACATTTTTATAATAACATCACAGTATATAGAAGATACTGGGGTTATTATTTTATAATATAAACAACAAAGAAAGAGGAAGTGGAAGAAGAAAAGAACTTGAAAGAGGTGATGAAATATTTACCTCTTCTTCGGGTTATTCCTTTTGATTTGATCAAAAGGGATCCTTAGATTGGATTTATGACTAAAGGAATGCCTCTATAATGAAGGGAGGACAATTTAGAGAATATTTGGGTAGGGTTTGGCTGAGACAAATGGCTTTGAAGGTGTTAATTTGTGAGAAGGGGAAGTGCCCTTTTATAAGAGAGGTGATGGTCACTTTAGGAAAAGGTTGAAATATTATTTTATAATAAAATCATTTTTGGTTTATAATGGCTCAAAAATGAATTATTTAAAGTATAAGGTGGGTATGGGTCGAAATATTCTCAACCAATAGGTTTTAGACAGTTTTAGGTCATCATATTAACCTTATCTTTTAGATTTAACTCTTAGTTAGATAGTTTGACATTTACCATGTCTCTTTGTATTGTTATATTATATGGTTAATAAAATTACTATAAAATGCCAATATAGCCCCAAGTAGTTCATTAATTTCATATATATTATTATATAAGTCTTTTTGCCGAACCTTAGATTTTTAGGACTATTATATCAATTAATAATATAATATTTTTTTTAAAAACACAATTATGTCAATTTTGACACTATTTAGTATAAGATTTTTTTGAAAGCCATAAAAACTTTATCACTTAGAATAAAATTTATTTAACCAACCCTAACATGTCATATTAACCTATAAAATTATTTTAATACATCATAAGTCTCAATTTACATTTATTTGGATATTTATAATATCAATTATTTTAATATTTCATTAATAAGGTAATTACTGAATCATCATTGTGTCATAAATAAATTAAATTATTTAATTTCTAAAAATTATAAATAAAATACCATTATGTAGGAAAGTTTTTTATATTTATAATTAATATTTATAGTCTAATTTATCTTACGTATAACCCTATATTAAAAATGTTTTAGTTATTAAACTTTGATTTTAACTCTTTTAACTATTCTTTAAATAAAATAATAATAAATGTCCTAATCTAATCCAAGTAGACCAAATGGGATCATATTTTATTACTAAGGTTTTTTTGGGTCAAATTATACTTATCCAATGGAATTAGGACATGTGTTAGGGTAATTATGATATCATTTTTACCCTTAATTATCCTATTTACTTTTAACCGTGGTAAATAAAATGAAAAAAATTACTATTCACCAAAAATTATTTTCATCTAATTGAACAAAATTTTACTTAATAATATTAACCGTGTCTCTCATATTTTTGAAATTCAACTCACAGAAGCGGTAAAATTACGTTTTATGCGAATTTGCAAATGCTCCTTGGAGGTGGGTAAAAGACGGAAAATAGTTCGATAAAATTTTATATATCTAAACTTATTATAAAATGACTCTAATGAATTGTGTTGAACATATATATGTATTATGTATCTATTTTGACCTAAAATAAATTAAAATAAAATAACTAATTATTTAAATAAAAATTCGGTTTTAACCAATAACACAATGTTTTTTTCCTATTCATCAAAAATTGAAAGTTTTCAGAAAAATACCAAAAATTCACCCTAATCCAATTTCTATATTCCGAATCCAAAAATAAAGTCCATTTTGAAAGATAAAATTTATAAAATTTAAAAAAGTGGGTATTACTATTCATAACAGCTAGTGTAATGACCCGCTTATCCTCATTGGCTTGAGAGCTCAACGAGTCATTACTAGGCCTTAAGCGACATCCCCAAGGTGCCAAAGGATGGTAATAAATGCCTAAGGGTTTCAAAATAAGTGGGGGGAGATTTTCCCTTTTAGAACATACCACAAAGCCAACAACCATAACCAAAAAAATAAACTTAATGATGCATGATAAAAGCTAAGACAACTCAACCATTTATTTTATCATAAACCAACCAAAAGTACCATGGTGGAAACCAACACTAAATCAGAGTAAACAACAAAAAGACAAAATGAAATACCATAAGATGACAACCCAACTCCATGCTCCACAAGATCCAAGCTCCAACATCACGAACCAGCCCAAGCATCATGAAGTAGTGTTATAAACATGTGACACTTTACCCTTGCCAACATCCCAGTATATGACATCTGCAAAAGCACCAACGTGCCAAAGCAGGGGGTGAGTAATGAAACTCAGTAGGTTTTCCCCGATGACTTCCCAACCCATTCCTCTAGGATAAAACATGTTATCACATTTATATAAAACAATTTATATAAAACAATTCCAAAACAATTCACAATATAACAAGTTCCATGTCAAACCATTTTCCAACAAAAACCATCTTTCTCAAGAAAAGCAACCAAGAAAAGTTTCCAATAAAATTCCCATTTCCATTTTGGCACATTCATTCCATTTCACAAATCCACACAACTAACCATGCATGCAACCTGGACCTCCCTATACTCGCGAGTGGTGGGTTATCTTTCCACTAAGTCGTCACTTAGTGGACTACCTTGATGGGGGGTACTTCACGCCCTTATCCATCCCTTGTGATGGGGGTACTTCTCACCCTTATCCATCCAACCTTTTAATGGGGGTACTTCTCACCCTTATCTATCCCAATGCATATGAACACACACCACAACCCATGAAAATCCATTCCAAAACCAAGTGTGTTTAAAACCTTTCAATAAAGCATCAAACCTTTTATTGAAAACCATTTCTTTCAAGAAGAAAAACCACAACCAGTTTAAAATTACCATTTTAAATTCACTTCAACAAACACTTTCCAAAAACACAAAATTTCCATCACCTGTTACTAAAAAGGGGTTTCAACCATTCTTTCATAGCAGATAAACAAACCATTTCAATCAAGGAAAACAATTTGAAACTAAGCTTTCAAGTTCTAAGAAAGAGGAATCGGGAGTGAAGCCACCTACCTCAACAAAATAGGAGAAACCAACAAAGAATAGGGTCTAAACACCACGAAACCCCATTATATTCCTTCCCCTAACACCAAAAAGACCAAAACCTGACTTAAAAGTCATCCACTACCTTAGATCTACCCACTTAGGGTATAGATCTAAGGATCTAACAAGAGGGAAGAAGGAGATCTAAGAAAACTAAAGGAAACGAGACTTACCGCAATCAACCGGCTTCTAAACGCCAAGGAAAACCTCTGGATCACTTCCAAAACACCCGGTAAGTGTTCTTCCACCTTCACCAGAGAGAAATCCCGAGTTAGGGCCATCTAGGAGCAAAAACGAGTGGGTTTAAAGGTAAAACGGATTAGATCCTTAAAAATAGGATCTAAGTTGACTCCACGCATGGTTAGTATGCATAGTTAGTCAAATTGTGCGCTAACCGTGCGGTAGTCACTGCTTGTAAGGGGCGCTCCGCACGGTCTCCTCGCACAGTTTTCCCAAACCGTGCGCACACCGTGCGGTCTCCTCTATCCAAAGTGACACCACCTGCACGGCTTCCGTACGGTTTGGGAAACCCGTGCGAAGCCCGTGCATCACCACCTTTTTCCCTTTGACACTTTAAAAGTCTCCAAACTTTCCCCAACCATTTCTCATATGTTTCATGTACTTAAAAAGCATAAAACAAGGGTTTCTTACCAAAAACCGGGGGTACTACAGCTAGTTTGATTGGTTGCGGTGTGTTAGAATCTTGAAGTTGCGTACAATGCAAGCTATTGCATTATTCAAAGGGAAACATACCGTGGAAGCTTGGGGTGTTATATTTTCTACTTTTGATGTCTCAACATCACAACCAATCCCACTTTTATCAGCAAATCTAGGTCTCTATTCATTCAAAATGTTATTAAAACCTTCAGAACCTCACTTGTCCCTTTCTATCAATTCTCCATTTTTAACCGCCCAAAGGGAATATTCTTTTGTGAATCATAGGATTTCACTTCCGATTCAAGTTTCATTATATGGAACCCTACCTTGTCATTATATAATTTTTCACTTACATTGTACAAATAGAGGATCTTTTAAAGTTCAGTTTCTTGGAAAAAAGGTACATAATACAAGAAAAATTAAAAATTTCTTCTAATACACTTTAAAGATTTCATAATAGGGTCATCCTAAGAAAATTTATTTCATATCATAACTTGGGGATATAAATCAAAGGAAAAGGTGAGCATAAGTCCCAGTAAGGAAAAGTAAGGGAAACAATTTACTTGTGATCTTGAGGAATATCAATAATAACATGAGTCATAATGATAAGGAATTAGAAAGAGGCATATAATAATAATAATAACATTAATCATAACTTTGAAATGTTGATAAAACATTTAAATTATATATTCATAATCATATCACCAAGGTTTATCACCAAGGTGTTGTAAAAATTACCAAGGTTATTCACTAAGGTATCATAAAATTTTTAATCTCTAGAGATTAAATTCTTTACCCAATACATTGGATCACTATCATGGAACACCCTTCATATGTATTAATTAATTTTATACACATATATCATAATAAAACATTTCATAAATTACCCATGTTGAATAAAATAAATGGGTTTCATGTCAAAATCATGGCGTTTTAAAAAGTGCTGAAAGAACATGATAATTATGTCATTTTTAAACCACAAAAAGGGAATGTGAGTTTTATGTTTGTCAAACCAAGAATAAAATAAATAATTTAAACATATTTTTAAATAACCCTATAAAATAAATATTTTTGGGTATTCACATAAAGAAAATAAAAGGGTATTTCTTAAGGAGAAGAGATAAATTTTGAGAAGTAAAATCAGCAGCATAACGGGTATAAAACAAGGTTTTAAAAAAGGGTAAAAAGAGAGGGAACATGGTATCCCATTAATAAAATAATATTAATATAGTAAATGAATAAATTAATTTGGACATAAAAACTTATTTTTGAAATTTGAAAGATATACCACATAAAGAGGAAACTCAAATGGAAAAGAGAAGTTGAGATTTCCCTTACCTTGAAGAGTAACTTCTAAAACTTGAAGATTGGGACCTTGGGGGCTTGAGGAGACCTTTATATGACTCCTTGAGAGTTAAAAATATAATATAATCATGAAGGATGATTTTTTAGTTAAATTAAATGGATAAATGGTTGGGTATTTATAGCATAAGTGGGAGATTTGTTTATTAATTTCTAAATTTAGGCCTTGGACACCTAGGTAGGGATAAATGAAAAACCATGGGCTTTCCCATGTTATTTTCCCATGTTGTTGGAAACTTGGGGCACCTTTTATCTAATTTTAATCCACAAGAGTCTACCATCATTTTATATTACTTATTTTGGAAAGGAAAATTAATGTTTTCGCAAAATAACATTTTTTAAGTTAAAGTTACCATTTTAGAATTTGGAAAGTAAATTATATATTTTTAAATTGATTAAAATATATTAAAATACTTTAAATTAATAAAATAACATATTTTAAGTATTTTATTGTGGTTAGTTAGTTATTACATCATTATTAAATAATTATTATGTCATTAAACAAACTTAAAAACTCAAACTGTATTTTTACTATTCACAAAAAATAAAGTATTTTAGAAAATTATCATAAATTCACCCTAACCTAATTTTGACATGATGATTTCAAAAATGATATTTATTTTATCATAATAATTCTCTAAATATGATAATTTTAACTTTTAAATATAAAAATCTTTATTTATTAAAAATAATAGCATATTGAAAATGCATAGTGAAATCCCCAACACTTGAATTTTTTGTATCATTTATATTTAAATAAGAGTGTTTTTATCATAAAATTTCATAAAAATAAGTATTATTCATAATATATTATTTTACTATAAATATTTATATATTTTTTATAAAGTATAATTTTCATCTGAAAAATCAATTTATCAAATTCCATCAAAATTGTATTAAGAAAACTATTTTTAAAACAGAATTAATGGAAAAAATTATTTATACAATAGAATTACACTTTAAGTAACTAATTTCAGGATACTTAAAATCTTATAACACCCACATATGACCTAAGGTTAAGGTGTGTGATGGTGATCGATTCATGGGGTGCCTAGACTAACATTGCCCAAGTGGTAATTTCCACTTACTTGAACTTCTCCCATAAGTGATTTTTTTCAAGTTTCACTTGTTTATGATCAGCTTGGGATTGGTCAAGAGTGAATCCTAGTGACACTACCTCCCTCCCAGGTTCTGAAAAAAGGGCTTTATATGGCACAACTCTACTGGTTGATTCCACCAACTCTTCTTTCTGTATAAAATTTCCTTTGTCAAAATTTTTACTTATAAACTCCAATGATGAGGTTAAAATTATCATCAAGATTATAGTTCCCAATGTTCATATTTACCAATGGTCATAATTGGAAAATGATTATATAATGGTCGAATCCATATGGTCACATTTCCCTTTATATTCACTTCATTAAAAAAAGATATGGTTTTGTGTGAATAATATAATATAAAACACATTTTCAGGAAACAATTATAATTAAAAAAATCCTAGGTAGTTACATTCTCCCCCCTTAAGAAATTTCATCCCCAAAATTTCAATTTTTTCTCTCAGTTGAGAAAAGGTGTGGGTACTTCTTCCTTATTGTTTCATATCGTTCCCATGTCACTTGTTTATATTTATGCTTCCTCCAAAACACTTTTACGAGGTGGGTAGTATTGTTGCATAGAAACTTGTCTCTACGGTCCAAGATCTCCACTGACTAATCCTCATAAGAGAGTTCATGTTCTATTTGAACCACCTCAGGACTCAATAAATGTGAGGTTCAGGTATATACTTCCTCAAGAGGGATATAAGGAATACATCATGAACTTGAACTAGGTTTGGTGGAAGTGATAGCCGATTGGACACTGCTTATATTCGATCAAGGATTTCATAGGGACCAATGTACCTGGGTATAAGCTTCCCTTTCTTCCCAAACTACATGAATCTCATCCATGGTGAAATTTGAAGGAAGACTTTTTCTCCAACATCAAACTCCAAATCCCTTCAACAGTTGTCAGCATAGCTCTTCTGCTGACTCTGAGTAGCCTTTATGTGTTTTTGGATATCATGAACCTTTTATGTCATGTCTTTCACAAAATCAGGCCCAAGAATATTTCTATCACCAAGTTCATCCCAACAAGTAAGAGTTCTACATTGCTTCCCATATAGAGTTTCATAGGGTGCCATTTGAATACTCAAATGAAAGCTATTGTTGTATGAGAACTCAACTAATGGGAGATGTTGATCTCATCCACCTTTAAATTCCATTGATCATGTTCTCAATATGTCCTAGAGTGTCTGAATAGTCTATTCATATTTGCCTTCAGTTTGTGGGCGATAGGCCATACTAAAATTCAATTCAGTATTCAGAGAATGTTGATTAATTATCCATAATTTTGATGTGAACCTTGGATCATGATAAAAAATGATAGAGAGTTTTACCCCATGAATCCTTACCACTTCCTTCGTAAATATCTTGGCAAGTTATTCAAGAGATAAATCTTCCTAAATAGTGATGAAATGGGAAGGTTTGGTGAGACGATCCACTATAACCCATATTGCATTGTTTCCTTTGAATGTTCTTGGGAGACCAGTGAAAAATTCCATAGTGATATTTTCCCACTTCCATGTTGGTATGGGTAGTGGTTGTAATACCAATTCAGAAAGTTTTCAATCTTCCTTCACTTCTTGACACACCAGGTACCTTGTAGTGTAGTCTGCAATCTCCATTTTCATGTTATCTGACCAATAATGATCACAAAGGTCCCTATACATTTTAGTGCTTCCAGGATTTATAGAGAATGTAGAGCTATGAGCTTCATCCATTAGAACCTTATTTATTAATGGAATAGATAGAACACACAGCCTTGTATGAAATTTCAATACACCTTCTTAATCAATATTTAACTTAGGAAACTTCTCATTATTCATAGCTTGTATCTTTTTATGAAACAAAGGATCTTATCTTTAATATTTCTTGATCTTCTCTAATAATGATGGTTTAGAAATAATTTGGGATATGGTTGATGATGTCCCTTCCCTTACAATTCCCATGTCCAATTTTACTAGGTATTTAATCAAAGGATCTCCTTTAATCCTCATCATTTCCGGCACAATTGGGTTGTTCATACTTAATGAATCATCAACTTTGTTTGATCTTCTAGGATGATAATGAATTGAATAATAATAGTCTTTAAGAAGTTCCAACCATATCCTTTATCTCATATTCAATTCCTTTTGTGTAAAAATATACTTCAAACTTTTTTGGTCTATGTATATATCACATTTATCCCCATAAAGATAGTGCCTACATATATTCAGAGAAAAAACAACTGCAACCATCTCTAAGTCATGCGTTGGATAATTCTTCTCATGAGGCTTTAACTATTGAGATGCATAAGAAATCGCCTTGTAATTTTGTATGAGGATGCACCCAATACCTTTCAAATATGCATCACTAAAAATAAAGAATCCTTCTCCAATAGAGGGCTAAGTTAACAAAGGTGCGGTAAAAATTTCTTATTTATCTATTAGAAGCTTTCTTCACACTCCTTTGTCCAGATGATCTTATACCCCTTTCGAGTTAACTTGGTTATTGGATTATAAAGTCATGAAAAGTTTTTCACAAACCTCCTATAATATCTTGATAATCCAAAAAAACTAAAAATATTAGTTACTATTGTAGGATGAGGCCACTCCTCCATAACCTTTGTCTCACTAGTGCAGAAAACGTTTTTTACGTCATCATTTTTTACGTCGGTTATATAAAACCGACGTCAAAATATGTAAAACGAGGTTTTTTACGTCGGTTATTTCTTAACCGACGTAAAAACCTGTGTTCGGTACACATTTAACGTCGGTTATTTTTATAACCGACGTTATTAATCACGCGGCTTCGTTTTTTACGTCGGTTATAGAAATAACCGACGTACAAAACGCGGTTTTCGAAGGCCCTTTGACGTCGGTTATTGAATAACCGACGTAACAAACGCGGTTTTTGAAGGATTTTTTACGTCGGTTATGAAATAACCGACGTAACAAAAGAATCCGCAGATGTTTTTGACGTTGGTTATGGAATAACCGACGTAAAAAAACGCGGATTTTGAGCCCTTTATAACGTCGGTTATAAAATAACCGACGTCAAAAATGAATCGGAGGAAGGTTTTTACGTCGGTTATTGAAATAACTGACGTTATAAATGTTTTTAAAACAATTATCACGTCGGTTATTGAATAACCGACATGATAACTCATTTAAAAATTTACCCAGACCCGTGGATTGTCATTCGCGAGTTTACCTTCGACAGTCGCGACTCGTCTCTCTCGCGCGTAAACCCGAATCGGCTCGTCCATTTCGTTGGTTTAGATTCGTTTTGCGATCATCGTTTCTCATATTTAATCTCCTCGGATCAATCATCTAAACTCGCAGCACTCAGGTAATCCTCCCACTCGTTCGTTTTTTTTCGCGGATAGTAAATATATATGTGTTGTGATTTTTTTGTTGAAACTAGCTAAGATTCTTCGATTGCGAACCCTTTTAACTCGTTTTGGCACCATAATCTTATTTATCATCCCTAGATCTATTTGTTCGACTTGCAATATTGAGTAATTTTATGATTTCACTAATTTTTCATCGTTTTCTATAAATCCCCGAGAGGGTTGGGGCGTGTCCATTTGGATGGGTTGCCCTTTTACAGTTGTTACTACTTTATTCACACACAACCATGGCATAGGTGCATGGATTTGGGGTCGGGGGGTGTCCAGGGGGGTTTACAAGGGGGTGGGTGGGTGTGGGGGGCTGTCCAAGGGTGTGGGTGGGTGTTGGGGGGGTGTCCAGGGGGGTGTCCAAGGGGGTAGGGGGTGGGGGGTGGTGTTTAGGAGGGGTGGGGGGGCTGTCCAGAGGGTTGGGGGGTGTCCAGGGGGGGTGTCCAAGAAGGTCGGGGGTGGGGGGTTGTGTCCAGGAGGGGTGGGGGTGCTTTCTAGAGGGGTCGGGGGCTGTCCAGAGGGGTCGGGGGGTGTCCAGGGTGGTGTCCAAGGGGATGGGTGGGTGTGGGGGGCTGTCCAAGGGGGTGGCGGCCTGTCCAGAGGGGTCGGTGGGGTGTCCAGGGGGGTGTCCAAGGGGGTGGATGGGTGTGGGGGGCTGTCCAAGTGGGTGGCGGCCTCTCCAGAGGGTATTTAGGGTTGTCCGGGTGGGTGGGGGGGGGGGGCTGTCCAGAGGGTTGGGGGATGTCCAGGGGGGTGTCCAAGGGGGTAGGGGGTGGGGGGTGGTGTCCAGGAGGGACGGGGGCTGTCCAGAGGGGTCGGGGGTGTCCAGGGGGGTTTACAAGGGGGTGGGTGGGTGTGGGGGGCTGTCCAAGGGTGTGGGTGGGTGTTGGGGGGTGTCCAGGGGGGTGTCCAAGGGGGTAAAGGGTGGGTGGTGGTGTTTAGGAGGGGTGGGGGGGCTGTCCAGAGGGTTGGGGGGTGTCCAGGGGGGTGTCCAAGCAGGTCGGGGGTGGGGGGTTGTGTCCAGGAGGGGTGGGGGTGCTTTCTAGAGGGGTCGGGGGCTGTCCAGAGGGGTCGGGGGGTGTCCAGGGTGGTGTCCAAGGGGATGGGTGGGTGTGGGGGCTGTCCAAGGGGGTGGCGGCCTGTCCAGAGGGGTCGGTGGGGTGTCCAGGGGGGTGTCCAAGGGGGTGGATGGGTGTGGGGGGCTGTCCAAGTGGGTGGCGGCCTCTCCAGAGGGTATTTGGGGTTGTCCGGGTGGGTGGGGGGGCTGTCCAGAGGGTTGGGGGATGTCCAGGGGGGTGTCCAAGGGGGTAGGGGGTGGGGGGTGGTGTCCAGGAGGGATGGGGGCTGTCCAGAGGGGTCGGGGGTGTCCAGGGGGGTTTACAAGGGGGTGGGTGGGTGTGGGGGGCTGTCCAAGGGTGTGGGTGGGTGTTGGGGGGGTGTCCAAGGGGGTGTCCAAGGGGGTGTCCAAGGGGGTAAAGGGTGGGTGGTGGTGTTTAGGAGGGGTGGGGGGGCTGTCCAGAGGGTTGGGGGGTGTCCAGGGGGGTGTCCAAGCAGGTCGGGGGTGGGGGGTTGTGTCCAGGAGGGGTGGGGGTGCTTTCTAGAGGGGTCGGGGGCTGTCCAGAGGGGTCGGGGGGTGTCCAGGGTGGTGTCCAAGGGGATGGGTGGGTGTGGGGGGCTGTCCAAGGGGGTGGCGGCCTGTCCAGAGGGGTCGGTGGGGTGTCCAGGGGGGTGTCCAAGGGGGTGGATGGGTGTGGGGGGCTGTCCAGGTGGGTGGAGGCCTCTCCAGAGGGTATTTGGGGTTGTCCGGGTGGGTGCGGGGGCTGTCCAGAGGGTTGGGGGATGTCCAGGGGGGTGTCCAAGGGGGTAGGGGGTGGGGGGTGGTGTCCAGGAGGGTCGGGGGGTGTCCAGGGGGGTGTCCAAGGGGGTAGGGGGTGGGGGTGGTGTTTAGGAGGGGTGGGGGGGCTGTCCAGAGGGTTGGGGGGTGTCCAGGGGGGTGTCCAAGCAGGTCGGGGGTGGGGGGTTGTGTCCAGGAGGGGTGGGGGGCTGTCCAGAGGGGTCGGGGGGTGTCCAGGGGGGTTTACACATCGATTTGTTTTATATTTCAAAATTGTTATATTCAAATTATGATTTTTTTCATATAAACATATATTTGTCTTATCTAAAAAATATATATATTTTTGCTATTTGTTATAGGTAATAATGAGTCGAAGTTGGATTACGGCACATCGAATGAGCAATGAATATGAGGAAGGTGTTGATGCCTTTTTGGAATTTGCTAAACGAAATGTTCCAAGTAGTGACATTTTTTTCTGTCCATGCCTGAAATGTCTGAATATGAAGAAGTTGAAAAGTAGAGAGATAAAAGATCATCTGATTTGTCATGGTTTCAATCCGAGTTACAACCCTTGGATTTGGCATGGCGAAACTGGACAGAATGTCACTGATGATAATGAATCGCAAGATGGTAACTCCGATGGAATTGAAGAAATGATTCGCGATATTGTAGCAGAACAAATTGAGATAGAACCGAGAGTTGCACGTCTATATGGTGATGCCGAAAAACCATTATATCCTGGTTGTACAGATTTTACGGTTTTGTCGGCGGTGTTAAGATTGATTAACCTGAAGGCGAAACATGGATGGAGTGACAGAAGTTTTACAGAGCTGCTACAATTGATGAAAGACATTCTTCCAAAAGATAACGATCTTCCAGATTCACATTATAAGTCCAAAAAAATATTATGCCCGATGGGATTGGGATACAGGAAAATACATGCCTGTCCGAATGACTGCATTATATATAGGAAGGAATATGAATTTCTGAAAGAGTGTCCTAAATGTGGGACATCACAGTATAAGGTGAAAGAAAAATCACAAGCTGATGTAGAGATTACAAAGCTCCCTTCAAAGGTATTTTGGTATCTTTCTATAATTCCTCGTTTCAAACGTTTATTTGCTAATTCACATGATGCAAAAAGGTTAAGATGGCATGCTGATGAGCGGGTATGTGATGGAAAAATACGTCATCCAGCTGATTGTCCACAATGGAAGAAAATTGATGCCCAGTACCCTACATTTGGAAATGAAATTAGAAATCTGAGACTAGGCTTGTGCACAGATGGAATGAATCCATACCGAACCCTCAGTAGCACACATAGTTCATGGCCTGTTTTATTGGTAATTTACAACCTCTCTCCTGAAGTTTGTATGAAGCGCAAATATGTCATGTTGAGTATCATGATCTCTGGTCCAAAGCAACCCGGCAATGATATTGATGTATACTTGTCACCGCTGATTGATGATTTGAAACTGTTATGGGCTGATGGTATTAGGGTGTATGATTCTTATAAAATGGAATATTTTCAACTGCATGCAGTGCTTCTATTCACTATAAATGACTTCCCAGCATATGGAAATTTGTCTGGATACAGTGTTAAAGGGCATAAAGCATGTCCAATTTGCGAACAACAGACGTCATATTGTCAATTGCATCATGGGAGGAAAACAGTGTACATGGGTCATCGAAAGTTTTTGCCTATGGATCACCCTTATAGAAGACTAAAAAAGGCATTCAATGGCTCACAAGAATTTGATACTGCTCCTCAACCTTTATCCCCAGAATTGTATTTTGAGAGGGTGAAAAACCTTGATGTGACATTGGGAAAGACACAGAAATCTGGTAATGATAGACATATTTGGAAGAAAAGGTCAATATTTTTTGAGCTACCATATTGGAGGTATCATGAAGTCAAACATAATATTGATGTCATGCACGTGGAGAAGAATATCTGTGATTATTTGATCGGAACATTTCTAGATATTAAAGGAAAGACAAAAGATGGGTTGAATGCAAGGTTAGACCTACTGTCAATGGGAATACGTTTGGAGTTAGCTCCCACTCCTAAAGGAAGACGAACATTTCTTCCCCCGGCTTGTCATACATTATTGAAGAGGGAGAAAAGTAGCTTCTGTCAGTGTCTTCATGATATCAAAGTGCCTTAAGGTTATTCTTCAAATGTAAAAAATTTTGTCTCACTGAAAGACTTGAAGTTGATAGGTATGAAATCACATGATTGTCATGTCATGATGCAACAAATTCTACCAGTTGCACTGCGTGGAATATTGCCCATCCGTGTCAGAAAGACTATAATGAGGTTGTGTTATTTTTTCAATTCAATTTGCAACAAGGCGATTGATGTGAATGCTTTGAACATTTTGGAAAAGGATGCAATTTTTATACTTTGTCATTTGGAAATGTATTTTCCTCCAACTTTTTTTGATATGATGGTGCATTTACTGATTCATCTGGTTCGAGAAATAAGGCTTTGTGGACCTGTATATCTTCGTTGGATGTATCCTTTTGAAAGGTATATGAAAATATTAAAGGGATATGTTAAAAATCCATATCGACCTGAAGCCTCCATTATTGAAAAGTATATTTCTGAGGAGGTAGCAGAGTTTTGTACGAGCTACTTGGCTACGGCGCAACACATAGGTTTGCCTCCATCTCGCCATGAACGGGTTAATAATGAGGGAAAGGGGATTCGTGGATTGAAAGTCAAATCACTGTCAGCTGAACATATGAAGAAGTTAGAATCATACATCTTGAATAACATAGCTGATGTTCAACCGTATATCACATTGCATATTAATGAGTTGAAACAATGTCATCCAAAGAAGAAAGAAATGTGGATTTTGAATGAGCACAACAAAACTTTTTTGCCATGGTTTAAAAAGACCTTGCTTGGTAGATCAGATGTATCAGAGACATTAAAATGGATAGTGGGTGGTCCATCTTTAAATGTGATAACATGGTCCGCTTATGACATTAATGGCTATACATTTCATACGAAAGCTCAGGACAACAGAAGTGCAGTTCAGAATAGTGGTGTAATGGTGTTTGCAGAAGCAATGCATTTTTCGAGTGCTAAGGACAGAAACCCAATTTCGGCATCAAGTGCATATTATGGAGTGATTGAAGACATATGGGAGGCTGATTACTTTAAAATTAAAGTTCCCGTTTTTAACTGTAAATGGTTTATCGGTAACAACAGTGTCAGACACGATGAATTTGGAATGACACTTGTTAATCTGAATAGATTGGAAGACACAGCTGATTCTTTTATAATGGAAACACATGCCAAACAAATTTTCTATGTAGTAGATCAATCAGATATGCAGTGGGCTGTTGTTTTACAAGGGAAAAACCAATATGTTGGTGAGGATGAATTTGATGAAGATGCTGATTTATGTGAGATCCCTACTTCCATGGAAAGATTAACAGAACATAATGATGAGTATGTTGAAGACATGGTTTGTGCCATAAGGAACGATCACGACGAAGGAATTTGGGAAAACAATCCAACTGTACATTCCTAAAATTACAGGTAACACAAGTTTATTTCTTGTTTACATTTAGTTTTTTCATATAATGTTAGATACTGTAGATTTTTTACTTATTAAAATATGTATCAAACCAAAACGATAAAACAATAAAAACCGTAAAGAGGAGAAGTCCTGGGCGCACCGGCTGGCCGGTGGTGGATCACCGGTTGGCCGGTGGTCCAGAACAAAGCTGTCTGGTCCACCGGCCGGCCGGTGCTGAGCCAGCGGCCGGCCGGTGGTCCAGACAGCTTTCCTCTGTCTGAACCACCGGCCGGCCGCTGGCTCACCACCGGCCGGCCGGTGGACCAGACAGCCTTCCTCTCTGTCTGGATCACCAGCGGCCGGCCGGTGTTGAGCCAGCGGCCGACCGGTGGTTCAGACAGAGAGGAAGGCTCTCTGTCTGGTCCACCGGCCGGCCGCTGGATCACCACCGGCCGCCCGGTGGACCAGACAGAGAGCCTTCCTCTCTGTCTGGATCACCAGCGGCCGGCCGGTGAGGAGCCAGCGGCCGGCCGGTGGTTTAGACAGAGAGGAAGGCTCTCTGTCTGGTCCACCGGCCGGCCGGTGGTGAGCCAGCGGCCGGCCGGTGGCATCAGTGAGTCCACTTTTCAGCTTTCTTGGGCCAACTCCTTGGCAACCTTTTTCCTGTGTTTACCATGTTTATCATTGTTTAACATGCTTACCATATTACCAATGTTTACTATTATGTAATTTAGTACACTTTTCTATTTGTGAACTAATTTTTGTTTTTTTGATTTGAAGGAAAATGACAGATCAATCAGTTGATCAGCCACATGATTCTGGAGATGAGCATATTGGTCATACATCTGGGGAGGAACATTCACATGCTCCTATTACGAAAAAGAGTTCAAAGGTTGGTAAGCGTGGGTGCACACGTTTACCAAAATTATCACTTGCCCGTACGAAGGAGGAGAGGATAGTCGTGGAGTTTGATGATGATGATCTTCCTAGAGGTCCAAATGCTAAAGATTTTAAGGGTTTTGTAGCAACTCAGGCTAAGAGCAAAGTAAGCATTCTCTATGATGATTGGAGAAGTGTGGATAAGGCGATAATTTCTCAGCTGTGGGAGACCATTTTGGTAAGATCTTTTGCTATTGTTTGACTGTTCTTTAAATGTTTCTAGTATATATAATATTTTTAACCTCTTTTTTATCAGATGACATTTGATATTCCTGACACTGGAGGAGTCAGGAAGAAATGCTTATCGTTGGCTGCTAGGAGATGGAGGGATTTCAAATCAACCCTCTCATCTGATTTCATTTATGGTCATAGGAGTCGTGAGAATCCATGTCGTATATATCCTTTTATAGATGAAGACACATGGAGAGAATTTTTTGAAAGTAGAAGAAAAGATTCATTTTTGGTAAGGGCAATGTAAACTTTTATAAGCTTTCTTATATAAATGATCTTATTATTGTTTTGTTAATGATTACTTATTCTTAATTTACAGCAAACAAGGAAAGCTCATCAAGAGATCCAATCTAAAAATGTATACCCTCATAGTTTATCTCGGGGAGGGTATGCATTATTGGAAGAACAAATGATGGCAGAAAAATTTCAACAACTAAGAGCTGAGTCTTCAAGCTCTGGAGAGGTGGCCCCTCCATCCCCTCCATCTAGACATGAGAAATGGAAAAGAGCTCGGAAGGGCAAAAAAGGACAATATCTTTCGGAAGAATCGAGACTCGTAGTTGAGAGGATTGTAAGATATCTATTTTATTTATTTAAGTTTACTATTTTCGTCATATATTTCCAATCATTATAGAAATGTTCAATTAATTATTACAGGACTCTCTTGAGGAGCAGAGTTCACAGGGGACATTTACACCATCTGGGAGGGAAGATATTTTATCTGTGGCATTGGGAAAGCCCGAACATCCTGGCCGTGTAAGAGGATATCCGGCAGGTGTATCGGTAAGAAAAGTGTTGCCACGTTCCTCAACTTCTAACGTTGAGGGATTTTATAAAAAAAAATAGAATCCTTGGAGGCTGAAGTCCATAATATTAATGCGACAATGGAGGACAAGATTAGAGCATCGGTGCAGTTAATGTTTGCAGACTTGCAAAGACAATTTCAGGGTGCAGCTCCCACTCCACCTCTCCCAGTAGCTCCCACTCCCCCACCTCAGCCTGCGGACCCCATTTTTGATCCTCCTCCTCCGCCGCAGCTACCTACTTATTGTGAGTTGTATGTTGATGATCCTCAACATCATATAGTTGCATATGGGATGGTATATTGTATAGGAGATACAGTTCATCATCAACAGTTAGAGGTAGAGAATCAGAGGGTCACTGTACAGGATATTATAGATAGATCAGCTCAGATACCATTACCTACAGATGAGGTGACGACAGTTGGACATAGTATCGGCCATTTTTTACTTTGGCCATCCAGACTTCTTCGACTCATTACCATAGAGGTATGGATGTTATATCTTTTATTTTATATTTTTATTAATGTTTTATCATTTGAAAACTAATATATTTTTCAATTTATTTTTACAGGAATACTTCAAAGGTAAAGAAATACTGTATAGACAACAACAAAGACAGATAGCTATGACATCAGATGCAGATACTAGCAGTCTTGACAAATTGTCAAGATATTCAAATTTGTTGGCGGATCATTATGACTTTACAATGGAAGCTCATGTCTGTGGACGTGAACTATGTGTGGGGATTATGAAAACTGATATCATGGAGTTTGTCACTGGAGATAAGTTGGGCATCAACGTGGTGCAAATTTTTATCATGTAAGTCTTAACACCTTTTCCTTGCGTTATATTTATTAAAAATGTATACTTATGTCTGCTTTGTATTAGGTATATGTATAAAATTTGTGAGAGGAATGAGCTGACAGATGTATATGGATTCGTGGACCCACAATTGATTTCCCCTGAAGCATGTGCATTGGATGAGGAACAAAGAATGCTTTATATTGCTGATAGATTTGAAAAGAATGTAATCACACAGTGTTGGATGATGCCTTTTTGTGAGAGGTATGAAACACATCCCTCTCAAAGAGTTAATTATCTTTTAACATAAAAAACCACTAACGTTAAATTTCCTTTTCTTAAATTTCCTTTTCTCAGGGATCATTGGATGTTAGGGGTTTTTTGCCCTAGGGAGAAAACACTTTATTGGATATGCTCTCTCCATGATGATGTGCGAGAAAGTTTTAAGAATATATTGGAAACGTAAGTTTCAATTTCACAATAGTTTTATATATTATAATGAATTTTAAATTTACCCCATTCGTATTATTTTCTAACAGGGCATGGGTCCACTTTCGAAAAAGCGCAAAGAAAAGGAATTACAAGATCAAATATGTACATGCGAAGGTAAATATCCATTTATAATTTGTACATTTTGATTTATTACATAAAAATAATATATTGAATTTACACTCATTCATATAGAAATGTCATGAGCAACAAGGCATCATCGAATGCGGATATTACATGTTAAGATTTATGTATGAAATAATAACAACTGGGACAGTTCTGAGTTTTGACCTGGTAAGATTTCCTCTTTCTCATAATATTTCAATTTGATTTATTCATTATACACATTGACTACTATCCTTTTCCTTTGTAGCTTTTTGATGACCCTCAACCCTTTACTGCTGAAGATATCAAACACTTACAAGTGGAGTGGTCAAATTATTTTACAGGTTTGATTGACTTTTAGTTGTTTGTAATGTAAAATGTAATTTTGAATATTGTCAATGTAATTGTGTATTTCGTAGTCGTTTAGGTTGGATTTAGTTTTTTTTGAAGTTGACAGTGTAAGTTTTGAATGTTATATAAGTGAATGTTTAATTTTTCTCTACTTCTTGTTTTGGTCTACTGTTGATGGTTTTTCTGGTCTGGATTTTGGTATGGGGGGAGAGGTTCCAAGGGGGTGGGTGGGTGTTTGGGGGGTGTCCAAGGGATATGGGAGGGGTGTCCAAGGTGTGTTTGGGGCTGTCCTAGGGGTCGAGGGGGGGGGGTGTAAATGAGGGTGGGGGGGTGTCCAAGGGGTGGGGGGTGTCCAAGGGATATGGGAGGGGTGTCCAAGGTGTGTTTGGGGCTGTCCAAGGAGTCGGTTGGGTGTAAATGAGGGTGGGGGGGGGGGGGGGGCTGTCCAAGGGGTGGGGGGGTGTCCAAGTGGTGGGGGGGTGTCCAAGGGATATAGGAGGGGTGTCCAAGGGGTGTTTGGGGCTGTCCAAGGGGATGGGGGGGGTTTCCAAGGGGTAGGGGGGGTTTCCAAGGGGTCGGGGGGGTGTCCAGGGGGTGGGGGGCTGTCCAAGGGGTGGGGGGGTGTCCAAGGGGTGGGGGGGGGGGGTGTCAAAGGGATATGGGAGGGGTGTCCAAGGGGTGTTTGGGGCTGTCCTAGTGTTCGGGGGGTGTAAATGAGGGTGGGGGGCTGTCGAAGGGGTGGGGGGTGTCCAAGGGGTGGGGGGGTGTCCAAGGTGTCTGGGAGTTCTGTCCAAGGGGCCGGTTGGGTGTAAATGGGGGGGGTGTCCAATGGGTGTTTGCGGCTGTACTAGGGTTCGTGGGGGTGTAAATGAGGGTGGGGGGGCTGTCCAAGGGGTGGGGGGTGTCCAAGGGTTGTGGTGGGGCTCTAATGTGGTGGGGGAGGGCTGGCCAGGTTGTTAGGTGGGTATAGATGAGGGTGGGGTTCAGTTGGGGCTTGGGGGAGGGCTGGCATGGTTATTTTTGTTTGGTTTTTGGTTGCTTTTTGGTGAGAGCAGTGCAATTATTTAAAAAAAAAAAAAAATTCACGTCGGTTATTTTATAACCGACGTGGTAAATAAATCGGGAGGGGTTTATCACGTCGGGTTTTTCTAGAACCGACGTGATACACTGTTCCCGGGGATTTTATCACGTCGGTTCTTAATATAACCGACGTGCTAAAAGGCCTGGGAATCGATTTACCACGTCGGTTATTGGATAACCGACGTGCTAAAACGTTTCCCAGGCCTTTTTATCACGTCGGTTTCCTAAATAACCGACGTTATAAAAGGCCAGGGGAAGGGTTTATCACGTCGGTTATGACATAACCGACGTGATAAACGATATCCCAGGCGTTTTATCACGTCGGTTTAGGGAATAACCGACGTGATAAAGCCCCACGCGCATATTTATCACGTCGGTTATTATATGAACCGACGTGATAACCACCGTGATGTTAGGGATATTACGTCGGTTTTAAATAACCGACGTAAAAAACGTTATTTATAACGTCGTCCGTATTAACGTCGCCTAAAAACCGACGTAAATAATAAAAAATAACCGACGTAAAAAACGTTTTCTGCACTAGTGTCTTGGTGGGGTCAACTGATATTCCTTCATTAGTTACAATGTACCCCAAGAAAGAAACTTTTTGTAACCAAAATTCACATTTTTTTAAATTTACAAATAACCTCACCTTACTTAGAGTTTTAAATATAACCCTTATATGATCCTCATGCTCCTCACGACTTTTGGAATATATTAGAATATCATAAATAAAAACTACCACAAATTTATCAAGGTAGTCCTTAAAGACTCTATTAATCAAATCCATAAATATAACAAGTGTATTAGTCATGCCTAAGGAAATAACAAAAAAATCATAATTCCCATATCTTGATCGAAAGAAATTATTTAGAATATCTTCATTATTTACCCTCAATTGATGATAAACAGATCATAGATCAATCTTGGAGAATAATTGAGCCCCATGAAGTTGTTCAAATAAATCATCAATCCTTGGAAGAGGGTACTTGTTCTTCACTATGATCTAGTTAAATTATCTATAATCAATTCATAACCGCATTAATCCATCCTTCTTCTTCACAAAGAGTATGGGTGATCCCCAAGGAGACATACTTGGTTAGAAAAAACCCATTCTCCAAAAGATCTTGAAGTCATTTGTTTAATTCCTCAAACACCACATTTTCTATTCTATACGAGGTATTTGATATCATCTAGGATCCAAGAATGAGTTCAATGGAGAACTCTATATATCTTTATGGGGAAGTTCCATGTAACTCCTTAGTAAATATGTCAATGTATTCCTGAATGATGGTGAAATTATCTTTTCTTATACTTTCATCTACTTATTCATATTCACCGATCATCTCCATAAAGAATACTACAGGCGGTGATTATAGACAAAGCTTAGTTTGAGATATCTATCCTTTGAAAAAAATTATAGGTTATCCATTCAAGACTACTAAATACTATATTTATGATGAGATTATTCTCTCCAAAGTAAATACTAGTGATTCTATACACTAATGATGCATGGATAATCCCTCTAGGAGTCTTGAATGATAAATCTACTTCTAGAAGTTCAGGGATTGATTCTATATTCTTTTAAAACTTGGAGAAAATAAAGGAATGTGTAGAACTAGAATCAAACAAAGTACTTACTAGCTTTGAGAGAACAAAGAGAGTACCTGCCACCACATCATTCGGAGAATCTACTTCATCCACCATGATATAAAAAGCCCAACCTTGCTCCCTTGGACTATGCTAAGGTTGATGGTTATTTCAATCCATTAACTTCGGATTTGTGTAGTGTTGGATTGGTGTAGCCCGATCCGGTTGGGACGAATGATTATGGCCCGCAAATGTAGCAATGTGGACTTCAGAGTCAGTAGTACTATAACACTTTTGACTTCCAGCCGGTAGCCACTGTAGTACTTTTGACAAAGCTGACTACCTTTCACTGTTGCAACATGGACTTCCTGTGAAAATAGTGGATTGTCTTCTCCATTTTATAGCACATTTTGGGCAAGGGTTACTACTGAAAAACCTCTGTAATTTGTGCTCCTGAATTAGTGAAGTTCTTCCTCTCCGTTGATGTAGGGATTATTCTCAAACCACGTAAATTGTTGTGTTCTCGTTGTTTTATCTTTCTTATGCATTTCCTTTCGTTTCTCTTTTATTTAATTGTGACTCCTGACAATTCCTCAACAAATAGTATCATAGGAAGGTTCAAAACTCTCCAATGATGGCTATGGATGAAGGAAAAGTGAAGATCGATCGCTTCTATGGAACTGATTTCAGTTTCTGGAGGATTCAGATTGAGGATTATCTTTATCAAAAAAAGATGCACTTGCCGCTTCTGGGTGTGAAGCCAACAGACATGGAGCAGTCGGAATGGGAGCTACTGGATCGACAGGTTCTAGGTGTTGTGTGCCTAACGATGGACAAAAACGCGGCGTTCAACATCAAAGAAAAGAAGACGATGATTGGACTGATGAAAGCTCTCACCAATATGTACGAGAATCCTTATGCAGCTAACAAGGTACACTTGATGCGACGATTGCTCTACCTGAAAATTGTTGAAGGGAGAGTTGTCGCATATCATATCAATGAATTCAATACCATCATAAGTTAGTTGAAATCAATGTACATTGATCTTGGTGATGAGGTATGTGCGCTAGTTTTACTATCTTTGTTACCTGATAGTTGGAAAGAAACTGTAATAGATGTGAGTAGTACTTCGGGGAATACAAAGTTGGCTCTGAAAGATGTACGAGACTTGATCCTCAGTGAGGATATGCGAAGAAGAGAATCAGGCAGATTCTCTGGTTCTGATCTGAACATTGAAGGAAGAGGAAGATATGTGCAGCGGGAAAATCGTAGAGGATGATCAAAGTCAAGAGGAAAGAGCAGATAGAAGGAAAAGGGGCCTGGTCTAACCTACTGGACTTTCGGGAAGAAATGACATATCAAGAAGGAGTGCAGAGAAAATTGAAAGGGCCCTGAAACTAGTGGAGAAAACACGATAGCTGAAGGAACTGATGATGTGCTGTAGTTGAGTGTGGACAGCCCAATGGAGTCTTGGATTTTAGACTCTGGGGCATCTTTCCATTATACATCGGAGAAGGTATTTCTAGAAAATTACATTTCTAGAAATTTCGGCAAGGTACATCTTGATGATGATGAGCCCTTGCAGATTGTGGGTGAGGAGATGCATGAATCAAGACCAACAATGGGAGTCTACTAGTTCTGGAAAACGTGAGGTATATCCTTGGTTTTAGAAGAAAACTTATTTCTTTTGGACAACTTGATGATGCAGGGTTGAGTACCACATTCACTAGTGGTGCATGGAAGATCACCTAAGGAGCTATGGTCATGGCTCGGGGAGTAAAGAATGGTACCTTATACAACATGACAGAAACTTGCATAGACATGGATGCATCACTCAAAGCTGTAGGAGATTCACAACTATGGAACAACAGGCTAGGCCACATGAGTGATAAGGGGATGAAGGTGCTAGCAACAAAAGGGCTGCTACCAGAGCTGAAGTTAGTGGAAGTTGGCCTATGTGAAGATTTCATCTTCGGAAAGTAGAAGAAGGTGTATTTTACAAAAGGAGGCAGAACACCAAAGGTTGGGAAGCTGGACATAGTACACACTGGTGTTTGGGGGCCTGTACCAGTACTTTCCCTTGGAGGGTCATAATACTATGTGACATTCATCGATGACTCAATAAGTAAGGTATGGGTTTAATTTCTGAAAAGTAAATATGATGTGTTTAAAATGTTTCAAAAGTGGAAGGTCATGGTGGAGAATGAGTCATGAGCTAAACTGAAATGCTTGAGGTCTGACAATGGTGGAGAGTATGGCATTCAGTAATTCATAGAATTCTGTTCTGATAATGGAATTCGGTGGGAGAAGACTATCCTTGGAAAACCATAGAAGAATGGTGTGGCAGGGAGGATGAATAGGATGTTGAATGAATGTGCCAGAAGTATGAGGTTACACTCAGGGTTTCCCAAAACCTTTTGGGATGATGCAGTGAACATGGCAGTGTATCTGATCAATAGGAGTCCATATGTGCCAATGGGAGAACTTTTACCTAAGGAGTTCTGGTCTGGTAAGGAGGTAAAAATATCACATTTAAGAGTCTTTGGAATTTTATCTTATGTACACATTGATGCTAACTCAAGGTACAAGCTTGATTCTAAGTCCAAGCCATGTTTCTTTATTGGCTATGGTGATGATGAGTTTGGTTACCACTTTTGGGACGATCACAAGAAGATGGTCATCAAGAGCCAGAACGTGGTATTCAATGAAGGTGTCATGTACAAAGGTCTCCATATAGCTGAAGATGAAAATGGGAACATTGAATCAGAGTTCAAAGAGAAAGTGGAGCTTGAAGGTGTATATGAGATTGAGAGATATGATCCGGTGGAACCTACTACTCCAGTGGAGTTGATGAGACCATCAAGGGTGAGAAGGCCTGTGCAAAGGTATTCACCATCCTAGCATTATCTATTATTGACTGATGGTGGAGAACCAGAATGCTTTGAAGAGGCAATGCAGCTGAAGGAGTTGAGCAAGTGGGATCTGGCTATGAAGGAGGATATTTCCTCATTACATGACAACAACACTTGGGAGCTAAAATCTTTTCCAACAGGAAAGAAAGCATTGCAGAACAAGTGGGTCTACCGGGTGAAGGAATAAAATGATATAAAGAGGAGGTTCAAGGAAAGGATGGTGGTTAAAGGCTTCCAACAGAAGGAGGGAGTGGATTTCACAGAAATATTCTCACCAGTAGTGAAGTTTACCACCATCCGGGTGGTTCTCAGCATTGTGGTGTCAGAGGACTTTCACCTTGAGCAGCTTGATGTCAAGACTGCTTTCCTTCATGGAGATTTATAGGAGGATATCTATATGTAGTAGCTAGAGGGATATGTAGAGTCTGGGAAGGAATACCTGGTGTGCAAACTCTAGAAGAGATTATATGGATTGAATCAGGCACCGAGGCAGTGAAACAAGAAGTTTGATTCATTTATGTCTAAAAATGAATATAAATGATGTGGCATGGATCATGTTACTACATCAAGTCCTTTGGTGATGAATAAATTATATTGCTTCTGTATGTGGATGAAATGCTTATTGAAGGATCATGTATATAGAGGATTGATGAGATGAAAGGGTAGTTTGATGAGGAGTTTGAAATGAAAGATCTTGGAGAAGCTGGAAAGATTCTGGGGATGAATATCAAGAGAGACCGCACAGCTGGAACATTAATGTTTTCACAGGCTGATTACATTGGGAAGGTTTTGAGAAGATTCAGTATGATGGAAGAAAAGGAAGTATCTATTCCCCTGGTGAGCCATTTCAAACTATCAAAGGAGAAATCACTAAAGATGGAAGAAGAGGTGGAGTACATGGAAAGAGTTCCATACGCATCAGCTGTTGGAAGCTTGATATATGCCATGGTCTGTACTCGACCTGAAATTGCTCATGCAGTGGGAGTTGTGAGTAGGTATATGGATAACCCTAGAAAATAACATTGGGAAGCTATGAAGTGGATACTGAGGTATTTGAAAGGTATTAAGGAGGTATATCTGTGATTTGGGAAAGGAAATTTATTACATGGGTATGTGGATGCTGACCTTGGAGGCGATGTCGATAGCAGAAGAAGTACCACGGGTTATGTCTTTACCAATGGAGGAACTGCGGTAAGTTGGATATCACAATTGCAGAAGGTGGTGGATTTATCCACCACAGAGGCAGAATACATTGCTGTAATAGAAGCTAGAAAAAATATGGTTTGGATGAAGAACTTCTTGGATGAATTGGGAAGAAAGTGAGAGGAAAATGTATTGCACTGTGACAATCAAAGTGCTATACATCTTGAAAAGAACCCGATGTTTCATTCCCGGATGAAGAACATTCAGTTGAAGTACCATTTCATCAGAGGTTTGATACAGGATGGGTTACTGACGCTAAAGAAGATTTGTGGAACCAACAATCCAGAAGACATGTTGACAAAGCCTATGGTGATACAGAAGTTGAGGCACTACTGTTCCTCTGTTGTTCTCCACTGATGAACAGAGGATGAGAGGCAGAATAATGGAGGACACGATGGGAGCACAAGAGGAAAATAGTTTGTATTTCATGAATCTGTGAATGGAAAGAACGCCACTGGTGAGTGAAGAAGAGGAATAACTCAGATTAAGTAAGTTGTCTTCATCAGTTGCATCGAAGCATAGTAGTGTAGTGGATTAGGTTCTAAGTGGGAGATTGTTGGATTAGTGTAGCCCAAACTGTTTGGGCCAAATTCTTTTGGCCCGCAACTATTGCGGGTTGACACTAATACGCACTATAGCAGTGCAAACTTTGGAGTCAGTAGTACTATAACACTTTTGACTTCCAGCCCACAACCACTGTAGCGCTTTTGAAAAAGTTGGCCACCTTTCACTGTTGCAACGTGGACTTCTTGTGAAAATAGTGGATCATCTTCTCTATTTTATGGCCCATTTTTGGCTAGGGTTACTACTGAAAACCCTCTATAAATTTTTCTCCTGGATTAGTGAAGTTATACCTCTCTGTGGACGTAGGGATTATTCCCAAACCATGTAAATAACTATGTTCTCATTGTTTTTTCTTTCTTCTGAATTTCCTTTCATTTCTTGTTTCTGTCATTGTGAATCCCAAATATTCCTCAATAGGTAGTGATTGGAAAATTTCCCAAGCTACCCACACTTGAAGAATTGTACTTCAGCCTGGGCCTGCACCATCTTTCCTTTTTCGTTAGTGTTGAGAAGTTAAGACTTCACCTCACTACAATAGTTCTGAGCAATATGGTCATCTATTCCACACTTGTAACATTTCCCACTCCTGAGCAAGAAGTTCCCCAAATGATTCTTCCCACATTTGTTGCATGTGGAAAGTTACACTTGATTTCCACCTCTTATGTGATCAAAGTTACTCCCTAAGATTGGATCTATTGATCTCTTCTTTTCATTTGATATATGGTACTGATATGTCTCTACGAACTCCAGTTTAACCTTCATATCACTTCACATTATCTCATAATAGCTATCATAGTCTTGATTGTCTAGGTTCTTCCATAGATGGGGTCTTAGTCCACCGAAGAATCTATCATCCTTTACATTAGGATCCATGAAAAATATAGAGTTGTATCAAAAAATTATTGTAAAGTTCATCTCATATCTTCCCAAATATTCAATTTCCTTCTGCTTCAGCTCTAGGAATTCCTTCTCTATTTTTTGTTCACATAGAATGAGGAAAATATTTTTTGAAAAAGTTTCCAATAAACTCTTCCCACTCTATAGATTCAATATACCTTCTTGGATTCATGTTTTTTATATATTTACACTACTGATCAACTTCTTCCTCTAAGAGGTATAAAGCTAGGGTGACTTTATCTTATTCTGAAAAACAAAGTACAGAAAAGATCTTATAGATCTTATCCACTTTTCAGAAATAAATGGGTTTGTGGATCCACTAAAAGAACGTGGTCGATGATGCAAAAAGGACTCAATGGAAAGTTATTCCCTTCTAGGTGAATCCAGTATCTCTACTAGATTCAAGTTATTGGTCATAACTTGAGTCAGTTGATCCATCATTCTCATAAAATTTTCAATTCCAACTTCCATCAGTGGGTTATCAGTGCCTGGTCCATTGTGCTCACAATTTACATGGTTCCTCCAATTTTCTACTATTTTCGAAAAGAAGAAAACCTTAGTGAGAAACATGTTTCTTCTAAGAATATTATAACTCTAAAGGAATTTTATATCCTATAACATCATGATTAAATATGTTATTCTTTAACAACAATTAAATTTTCTATAAATCCTTCATAATGGTTCATAAAAATCTTGTGATTAACCAAACATACTCCCTGGGAGTGTCAAACTAGGAGTGAAGCAAGACCCATTGTTGTGCACCAATTCTCATTCGAGACTAGATCAAAGCAATTTTTTTGAGTTTTACCCATAGATACATCTATTCCAGAGCCACGTCTATTTGTTTGTATCTAGATAGGGATTTATTTCCTTATAAACCACTCACTTTATATTTCATCAAAATACCAGGATGTTTTACTATATTTAAATTTTTCTATAGGGTTATTCTAAAAGTTTTCAAATCCTAATTTGTAAAAATAACTAAACCATCCTTTGATACCAACTATGACATCCCACCTTTTATTACATAACTTTTCATTTACATGGTATAAATAGAGGATATTATAAAGTTTAGTTTCTTGGAAAAAAGGTAAATAATACAAGAAAAATTAAAAAATTATTTTAATCCACTTGAAATTATTCATAATAGGTTAATAATAAGAAAATTTACTACATCTCATAACCTGGGGACATACATCAAAGTAAAGGGTGAGCATAAGGTCTGGTAAGGGAAAGCAAGGGAAACAATTTACTTGTGATCTTGAGGAATATCAATAAGAACATGAGTCATAATGATAAGGAATGAGAAAAATGAATATTATAATAATAATAACATGAATCATAACTTATAAATGTGGATAAAAAATTTAAATAATACATTCATAAACATATCACCAAGTTTTGACATCGAGGTGTTGTAAATAATATCAAGGTTATTCACCAAGGTATTGTAAAATTTATCATCTCTATAGATTAAATTATTTACCCAATGAATTAGAGTGATATCAGGGATCAAAATTTATATGTATTAATTAATGTTATACACATATATCATAATAAAAAATTTCATAAATAACCCATGTAAAATAAAAGAAATAGGTTTCATATCAAAATCACGGCGTTTTAAAAAGTGCTTAAAGAACATGATCATTATGTCAATTTTAACCCACGAAAAGGGAATGTGGATTTTATGTATGTCAAAAATAGAATAAAATAAATCATTTAAACATATTTTTTAACACCCCTAGAAAATAAAAAGGTTTGGGTATTCAAATAAATAAAATAAAAGGGAATTTCTTGAGGAGAAGAGAGAAATTTTGAGAAGTAAAATCAGTAGCATAACAGGTATAAAATATTATTTTAGAAAAGGGTAAAAAGAGAGGGGACATGGGTATACCATTCATAAAATACTATTAATAAATTAAAGTTATAAAATAAATTGGACATAATAACTTAGTTTGGAAATTTTAAAGGCATACCACATAAAGAGGAAACTCAAACGGAAAAGAGAAGCGGATATTTCCCTTACCTTGAAGAGTAACTCCAAAAACTCAAATATTGGGACCTTAGGGGATTGAGAAAACCTTGGGAGGACTCCTTTGGATTTAAAACTATCATATATTCATGGATGATGAATTTTTAGTTAAATTAAATGGATAAATGGGTGGGTATTTATAGAAAAAGTGGGAGATTTTCTTATTAATTTCTAAATTTAGGCCTTGGACACCTAGGTAGTAGTAAATGAAAAACCATGAGCTTGAACATGGTATTTTCCCATGGTATTGAACACTTAGTACACATTTTATTTTATTTTAATCCATAAGAGTCTACCATCATTTTATATTACTTATTTTTTCAAGGAAAATTAAAGTTTTAACAAAATAACATTTTTTAAGTTAAAGTTTCCATTTTAGAATTTGGAAAGTAAATTATATATTTTTAAATTGATTAAAATATATTAAAATACTTGATATTAATAAAATAAAATATTTTAATTCATGTATTGTGGTTAATTAGTTATTACATAATTATGAAATAATTATGATTCCATTAAACATACCGAAAAAATTAAACCATATTTTTACTATTCATGAAAAAATAAAGTATTTTAGAAAATTCTCATAAATCCACCCTAACCTAATTTTTACATGATGATTTAAAAAATTATATTTATTTTATCATAATAATTCTATAAATATGATAATTTAAACTTTTAAATATAAAAAACCTTATTTATTAAAAATAATAGCAGATTGAAAATGCATAGTAAAATTTCCAACACTTGAAAAAAATTATTTTATCATTTATATTTAAATGAGAGTGTTTTTATCATAAAATTTCATTAAAATAAGTATTATTCATAATATATTATTTTATTATAAATATTTATATATTTTTTGGAAATTAAAATTTCTGTCTAAAGAATCAATTTATCAAATTCCATCTAAATTTTATTAAGAAAAACCATTCTTAAAACATAATTGATGGAAAAAAATATTTTATTTATATAATGGAATTACACTTTAAGTAACAAATTTTAGGATACATAACCCCTTATAACACCCACATATGACCTAAGGGTAAAGTGTACGATGGTGATAGATTCATGGGGCGAGTCGACTAATATTGCCCAAGTGGTAATTTCCACTAACTTGAACTTCTCCTATAGAAAATTTCATTCAAACTTCACTTTTTGAAGTTCATCTTGGGCTTGGTCAAGAGAGAATCCCATTGATGCTACCTCCCTCCCAAGTTCTGACAAAAGGGATTCATATGGCATGACTCTACTTGTTGAGGCCATCGACTCTTCTTTCTGTATCAATTTTCCTTTGTGAAAAATTTTACTTATAAACTCTAATGATAACGCTAAAATTATTATCAAGAGTATAGCTCCCAACGGTCATATTGACCAGTGGTCATAATTTAACAAAATTAATAATTGAAAAACAGTCATATAATGGTCAAATCTAGATGGTCACATTTCCTTTTATATTCACTTGATTAAAAAAATATGGTTTTGTGTGAATAATACAATACAATGCAAATTTTAGGAAATAATTATCATTCAAAAAGTCCGTGTCATTACACATTCTAAATGAAATAACCACTCATTCATGGGACTCAAACTTATTAGATCTTCCATATAGGCTTTCATTAAGGTAATTGATCACCTTATTCCGTTCTTCAATTTTAAGATTGAGATTAACTATTTCTTTTAATCCCACCTGACTGATAGACTTGTCTTTCAATTATATTTATAGTCGATCAATCTATGATTTAGGATGATTAACATATTCTAAGGATTCTTTTAGAAATTAATTTATCTTTCTATTATTCTTCCTTTTAATATCAAGTTTTTTAAGGGATCCTCCAAGTTCTACTTTGATATTTACAACACCTTCTAGTTCATTTCTTTTTTTCCTTTTCAGAATATTCCTTTTCAAAAATAGCCAACAAGGAATCTTCTGTATCTAATTTTAATTTAGTATCAAATTCAACCAAATAGTCTCCATTATCATTTTCTTCTTTTACCATAAATATATTCCTTTTAAAATCATTTCCAAATGAACTCCCAGTTTTAGAGGATCTTTTAGGAGGGAAGATTATTGGGAAACTTGTTGAAATATTCCCAAATTTACCTCACTAGAAACAAGCCAAATTTATCTTGCCTTTAAATACACCCTTTCCTCTCTTTAATTTTATAGCCACAAGATATATAAGTTCATAATCCACATAATATTCACCATTACTACCATTAGATATGTAAAAATTATTTATGGCTTTGAATTCCATCTCCTTACTTTTATGACATGATGTCCCTGTTGGCTTAGATCGCATTTCATAAGCCACCAAACTACTTAACAAATCATCTAGAGAGAGATTAGACAAATCCCTCTCTTCTAAAGTTGAGACTTTTGGATTTTACATATGTGTAAACCATAAAAATATCATCTTAATAATATTGATATTATTTATCACTTCCCCAAGTCCTTGAATAACACCAACAACTTTTGTGATTCAGTTGAAGAAGCTATCAACATTCTCATCTAGAAGCATTTTCAAATCATCAAATCTATTATGGAAGACCTGAAACTTACCTTCTATTGTTCCCAAGTGAGTATTGCATTTGTTTTAAATGATTAAATATGTGTTTAGTATGGTAATAATTATGCTTTAATGGTTTTTATAGATTCATGAAAGGGAATTGGATTTCATGCTTGATAAAGAATCAATATAAGACTAATTTTTTTGAGGTGATTCCATGATTAATAGAAATGGTTTTTGTGGTTTCTAGCTTAAAGAACCTGTTAAGATAATTACAAGACCAAGTTTCATTATAATAGTTAATTATTTTTCTATTATTTAAGTTCAATACATGTGCTTATGATATTTGGAGAAGGCACATTGTTTACAATAAGTTAAAAAAATTTAAGGTTGGGAATTCTATAAAAAATATATTATTTTTGTATGAAGGATTTTTTTGATAAGTACTCGACTATATGGGATTTATTTTAGTGGAATTTATTTGTAATTTATGAGAATTTGGTAACCCTTTTTAAAAGTTTTTACCAAAAAATTGATCATCAAGGGCCAATCATGGTAATCGAGTTCATCCACATCCACCAGGGTGGCTCTAGGAACTAGCCCACCAGACCTAGCTAGCTCAAGTAGCTAGAGGTGTATAGAGGAGGCATAACCTACACATGGGAAGGAATGGGAGAACATGTTAATGCATATCACATTAGATAATGTAAAGGAAAAACATAGGGGTATTGGCAGGTCAATGCGGGGAGGCGTGACCCATGAGGTGGTGTGTGTGAGTTTATCCAGAAGCTAACCCCAGTGCCATAGTCAATAGGCTTGGGGGATGTGATAAATTATTAAGGAGTTCAAAACAGAATCATTATTCTATGTGGGACTCTTGATTAACATGGAACTATTACTTCTCCTATTAGAGCATAGATAGATCATGATTCATCTTATTGAAGCTAATATAAGGCCACTCATGCTTCCATATTCTCATCTTCAACCTACTGCATATGAGGGTTTTTTCACAGTCGATGAATCATCTGTATGAGGGGTTTAAAATGGAAACTTGATAAAGTGCATTCATGGCCTCTTGAATGACCTACCATAAGGAATGATCCCAAGCTACCACATGATCATTATATGAAGTCCAAGATAATACATGTACAAAGACGATCTATCATATATATGAAGTTGTCGAATGATCTTTGAGAAATCAACCGTGTTCTTTGAGCTACCACACAATGAAGGGTATCTGACCAACCACATAAAGGATGGTTATATGATCGTTCAAAACATCACATGAGTAATGAAACCTACTAGAAGATGAGTTTCCAATATACCATAGAAACAATCTTGGAGATTCTACAAGAACACTAAGTGAACACATGGTTGATGGATTTAATGTGTGATGAACATAAGAGAATGCATGAGTTAATTAAACCTACCATATAAAGGAGGTCACATAGAAATTGGACCTACTATGAGCATGATGACCAACCACACCTTGGTTGATCAACCATGAGAGGAATAGTTGTGTTGTATTTAACTTTAAGTTGAAGAATTCAAATGAGATGAAAAATAGAGTATCCAAGGTGAGTCAAAACATACTTGGGATTAGTTTATAATTTTGATAAATCCATGCAGTTCCACTTACATAAATGTAAATCAGTTTTTTAAAGGATAATCATAATGTATAGGCCATTGAGCCTCCATACTATTGATTCAAGGAATAATGGAAGTTGCACGACATTTCAGGTATATGTTAATTCATGAATCTGATGAGTGAAAGTTGTGCATATATTAAGCCTGATAAAAGATGTGGAACATGCATGATTTAAGGAGTTCAAATAGTATACCTATTTGATGCCAGGTAGTGTAATTTGAGAAAAATATTGATCCATGGATTGTTACACTACATAAAGAAAATAGAATATTAAATGTATTCATTCAAAAATACGAGTTTGTGGTCATGTGAAAACCACGTGAAGGGTAATTAATGAGAGCCTGAGTCCTTTAGGTATCTAAATGAGGATGCACAATGCAATACAATGCATGTGTACATACAAATGAGAAAATTTCCATTCATGAGTAAAAGATAGGTAAAGAAATATTTGAATGTGATTACAGTTATTTAATAACCACTTTAAGTAGTGAAGAATACCCAAGCCTTTATGTGTTTGAAATGAGATTTATATGAGGAGATATTTCAGGTATTTGAATGATCATTTAAACACAAAATTATTTTTTGATATTAAACATCAGATAATATCCATAATAAATGAGTAGTTATTCAGAATAAATTTATTGGATTAAAAATAGGAAAAATACCTACTGGAAATGATCATGGTGTTTCTATATTCATGGAATAATTACTATGATAATTATAAGGAAAATATTCATCATATTATTATTTTTAATATAAATGGAATTTTTAGGTGATGAGAATATGTATGTGTCTTTTCATACATTGAGAAATCTGATAGAACTCAATACTCCAAAGTATGAAAGTAAAAAAGGTGATCCAAATCTAGGAGTCCCTAAAAGAGATACACTTCAGTATTCAAAGTTGAGGAGAATTCAGATCACACTAGATCTCGAAAGAGTTTCAATACCAACAGACCTTTTCCAAATAGATGTTTAAGAAATTGAAGACTTTCACAAACAAGAATAATCCTATATGATCATAGAGGAAGATCAACTAAATAAAGAGGTATTTATTCTACTTAATCAATACATATAAGAAGAGGAGCTTATGAATGGGGTGTTTAACGAGTTCCTGAAGATGCTCAAGGGTTGGGTGTATAACTATTTGAGGAAGATGAGGAAGAGGGGGATAGTTGGCATGTATAACCAACTGAGGTAAAAGAGTTATTGGTTAGGTTTTATAACAAGGATCAACTTGAGGATTGTGTTTCAGGGTGTATAACCAACTAAGGCAGAAGAGTTGGTGGATGGGGTATAAAACCAAGATCAACTAGAGGATAAAATACTAAGGTGAAGTTGTAAGATTATATTGACTGGATTAAGAACTATAATGGGTTTTATAGGTTGAGTTGAAAATAAAGATAATCCATAAAAATATATCACTAATTCATCCCCCCTTCTCAGTGGTTAGCTGGTATGTGGATCTACAAGTGGTATTAGAGCCAAAGGTTCCTTATAAAGATCTAAGAATAATTAAAGATGTAAATAAGGAATTATATAATCTAAAAGAGTGTACTAAATCCTAATGTGACTGATAATGATTTCAATTAGATCATTTCCCTTATTTTAAGAAAGTTTAAAAAGGGTAAAGAGAAAATATAAGGCAAACAATTACCAAAATATTGGAATTATAATGGTATTAAACACTTTTCCATGAACTACACCATGAATAATACAATGATAAGAAAGGAGAAAATTGATTAATCATTATCAAGTGTCTAATTTAGTGATTAAATCAATCTCCTTGCCTTTGGTGATAATGAGAACAATAAGAATAGAATGAAGGTATCCAAACTTGAGAAGAAAATGAGATATCTTAATGAGAAACTAGATATAAGAGAAGAATAACTAGCTGAGACAAAACCCATATATATTTTAGTTCAAAATGAGATAAATAAATATAGATAAGATTTAATTTATTTAGTAAAAGTTGGTTCCTCACAATAAGGTGATAAGAAAGTTCCAGGGGAACAAGGTAAATATGTTATTTCTAACAGTATGGGTGTTAAGATCAAATTTAAATATGTATGGGTTAATAATGTTAAGAGGAATTATTCCCCTTAAAAGGGGGATGAGATTAATACAAAGATATCACATTCCCCTAGATAAAAGAAGTCTTACTTTGCAAATGGGAAACAATAGCACAAATCTGGAAGATCAAAATTTCAATGGTTTTTCTGGTTTTGTGGTAATTATGGACATAAATCCAATTCTTTTTATGTTAAGTTATCTTTTCTAGGAAATAAATAAGAAAAAAGGGGGTTTATGGTTATAAACTGAGGAAAATAACTCATAAGAAGCAATATATGACCATGTCTTTACCAAATATGTCCAACCAAAATAGATTTGAATGTTTATATGAAGTATATAGAATATGTGGAATTGAATGTCAGAAATTTTATAAGTGGATGAATAAACTTCCAGGAAGACTTCTTATGTTGTGAAAAGAAATAATATTCTAGAAAACTAAAAAGGAATAGTCATGTAATACTGAGAATATCAAGAAGGCATGTGACAAGACTGAAGAATTCGGGAAACCAAAGAAAGAGTGTTTGGTTTAGCCTAACCAATTGGACAAGACTAAACAAATTGAGGATGCACAAATTAGTTCTAAGAATCAAGGAAAATAAGTGGCTGAAATTTCACCCACAAGAGGTTCCTTAATGAATGATATGGAGAAAACAACTCCACTTGAGGAAATAATTAATGGGAGGAAAATATGTGCACAATCTACTAAGGTTGTCATGGAGGAAGAAAAAACTTCCCATGATGAGCTTTTAAAGAAAAAGAACTAAAGGTTGAGAGGAAGCTCTCAAAAACCAAAGTTACCTTTGAAAAACAAAGAGGTACCTCTATATTCCCTATCAGTTTATGTGTTTGGAACTAACATATAGGGAATTGAAATAAATGGTTGAGGATGTAACCTTAATGCCAAATATAAGATGAGTTTTTTCATGGAGTTCTAATGTTGGAAATATACCATGATGAAGAGGAATAAGAAGCATCACTTGATGGGGAGTTTACATGAGATGAAGCTTCCATATTATTATTTTTAGTGAATCTAGAATTTATGTACAGTTTGAAAAAGTAAGTAATGGGGTATAAAAATCACTCTTATAACCTTTTTTATGACTGTGTTCAATTTAATTATTAAGGGGGAGTAATGATTGATAAAATAATGAGAGAAATGGGGGAGTCACAAGTATTTCACTTGAATATTCTTACATTTTTATTAAAGTGTGAATAATTAAGAGTTTCTTAATAAATATGCTTATTATAATCCATCTTTGAGAAATTATAAAGTTTTGAGCATGGTATCCCATGTTGGTGAGATTATATACAACATAGAAAACCTTGGTTATATCTATTTTGTTTTCCATAATGGTCTAGCCCACATATAATTAGATTAGACCAACTAAATAATCTTTGATAAGAGAACCATGTGGTGCCATCCTTCTCTCAAATTTTAAAAAGGGTGAAGAGGATGAGAGTGTATTGATAGGAAAAAAGAATAAATAAGAAGACCCTTACATTGACCTTTTCATTTATTATTAATATAGGGGATAATAAAGAATCCATCCAAGCATACATATTGACATTTAGGAATTATGATATTGTCAAAAAATTCAGGGGGTGTTGTGCCCAAGTGAGTATTACATTTGTTTTCAATGGTTCATTATGTGTTTAGTATGGTGATAATGATTCTTGGAGGATTGTTATATATTTATGAAAGGGAATTGGATTTCATGATTGATAAAGAATCTATGTATGTCCAAAAGATATTTTTGGTTATCCCATGATTAATGAAAATGGTTTTTGAGTTTTCTAGCTTGAAGAACTTATTTGGAGAATTAAAAGACTACGTGGCATTATGTATATCAATTTTTTTTCTATTCTTTAAGTTTGAGATGTGTGTTTATGATATTTGTAGAAGGCACATTATTTACAATAAGTGAGAAATATTGAAGATTCATAAAGATATGCAAAAATATATTATTTTTGTATGAATAATTTTTTTGAGAAAGACTTGGTTATATGGGATTTATTTTGGTGGCACTTGGTTGGAATTTATGATAATTTAGTAGATATTTTTATAAGTTCTTATAAAAAACTTGGCCAACAAGGGTCAGTCATGGAAATACAGTTCAACCACAGCAAATAGGGTAGCCATAGGAATCATTACACTACACCTAGTCATCCCAAGAAACTATAAGTTTATAGAGGAGGCATAACCTGCATATGGGTAGGCATGGGAGTTCATGTGCATGCATAGTGCATGGGAGCACACACAGGGTGCACATAGTGGTGTCGGTGGGTTAGCATGGGGAGGCATGACCCATGAGGCTGTGTGTGTGAGTGTTTCTAAGAACCAAACCCAGTTCCATAGTCGAAAGGATTGGGGGACATGGTAACTTATTAAGGATCTTTAAACTAAAGAACTATTTGATACATGACTCTTTCTTAACACAACACTATTAATATTCATATTAAAACATGGATATATCATGAGTTGTTTGATCTAAGATGATCTGATGCCAATCGTTCTTCCACATTATTGTTTTCAACCTATTTTATATGAGAGTTTTTGTATGGTTAATGAATCGACCGTATGAGGGGTTTTAAGAAGCCACACAACAAAGATCCTTTACGGCCGCTTGATCGACCTACCATAAGGTATGAGATCAAGCTACCACATGGAAACAAGATTAAGTCCAAGATACTACATGCACAAATATGAGATACTATATGTATGAAGTTTTCACATGATCATCAATCAATCAATCATGTGCTTAGAGCTACTACACAGTGAAGGGTATTTGACCTACCACATGAAGGATGGTCATATAGTCACTAAAATGATGCATGAGTAATGCAACCTACTATTCAATGAGTTTCCAATCTACCATATGAACAATCTTGGAAATTCCTCAAGAACACTAAGTGACTACATAGTCTATATATTGATCATTCAATGAATGTAAGAAACCATGTGAGTTAATCCTACCTTCCACATGAAGGAGTTCAAGTGGTAACTGGACCCACTATTAGTATAATGATCTACCACACCTTAGTTGATTTATAATGAGAGGAAAAATTGTTTTGTATTTAACTTGAAGTCAAATATTTAAAATGAGATGAAAAACAAAGTATCCAAGGGAGTCGATACACACTTGGGATTAGTTTTTCAATTTTAATACATTTATTTAGTTTCACTTGCATGAATATAACTCAGTTTTTAAAGGATAATCATGATATCCAAGTATCCAATCCTCTATATTGTTGATGTAGGGAATAATGGAGGTTGCACAACATATCATGCATATGTCAATTCATGAACTTTATCATTGAAAGGTTCACATATATTGAACATGAGATAAGATGTATTTCATGCATGATTTAAAGAGTTCGAAAAATATTCCTGTTGAATGACATACAATGTGATTTGAGGAAAATATTGAGCCATGGATTATTAGTTTCATGAAGAAATATAAGATTAAATGTAGTTAAAAAAGATAAGGTCATGGTCATGTGAAAACTTCACGAAGAATGGTTAATGAGAGCTAAAGTCATTTGATTATCTAAATGAGGTATCACAATGAAGTGAAATACATGTTTAAATATAGATGAGAAAATGTTCCTTGATGAGTAAAATCCACCTAAATAAATATTTGAATAAGTTTGTGGTTTTTTAATAATCACATAGGGCATTAAAGAAGTCCTAAGCCTTCAAGGATTTGAAATGTGATTTAAATGAGGATATATTTTGGGTATTTGAATGAGAATTTTAAATAGAAATTATTATGAGATATTAAACATAAAATAATATCCAAAATAATGAGGAGTTATTTGAAATTCATTATCTGGATTAAAAGGGGGAAATACATGCTCGCAATGATAATGGTGTTTCCATATTCAAGGAATAATTACTATAATATTTATGAGGGAAATATTAATGATATTATTATTGTGAATAGAAATGGGATTTTTAGGTGATGAGAATATGTATGTGTCTTTGAATAAATTGAGAATTATGAGAGAACCTGATAATACTAATTATCAAATAGCGAAGGTGAGATGAAGACAAGATTTTCTGCAGAAGATACACCTAAGTATTCAAAACCGAGGAGAATATAAATCACACCAAATTTGGAAGAGAATTAAAAAACAACAAACCTATTCCAAACAGTTGTTGAATATCTTGAATAAGTGAACAAGTAAGCCTAATCCTATAGCCTTTTGAAGGAATATCATTTGAAGAAGGAGATATTTCTACTATTGGATCAACATAGATGAATATGAGATTGTGATTGGGGTGTATAATTGGTTACTGAAGAGGCTCAAGGTATGGGGTGTATAAATAGTTAAGGAAGAGGAGGACAATTAGGGTGTCTAACTAACTAAGGTAGAAGAGTTGGTGGTTGGGGTGTAAAATCAAGATCAACTGGAGGATCGAGTATTGGGGTGTATAACTTATTTTTACCTAATCCATTATACCTATGAATAAGAATGAAGGGATGAATCCATGTTGGGGTTTCTAACCAACATGGAAAAGAGTAGGTCTTTGTATCAAACCTTGTAAATATAGAATTATGATATCTCATTCATTATCACTACACACGGTGTGATGTTGTGAGATTATATTTAGTTGATCAATAACTCTAATAAGGTTTAAGAGGTTTAATTGAAAAGAAAGAGAATTAGTAAAATGTGATCATTGATTCACCCCCCTTCTCAGTGATCAACCATCCTAGGTCACTACAACCTCCTTCACATTGGTATCACCTTCATATATATTGGAAAATTTATTACTCATGGCCTTTACACTGGTTAATCTCATCACTTTCATATAGATTTGATCTGAAAGAGCTCAAGATAAATCATTTTGATCTTTGGAATTAGTATCAATCCATTTCCTATCAGCTTCATTCATGTACTACCCTATCGCATCACTAACTTCAATTCCATGCAAAGTAATATAAATAACTTCCAACTCAAGAGATAAAAGATATGATATAATTATATTCTTAAAAATCTAGTAACTGCTTCCATCAAATAGAGGAAATCCTTAATAATTTACAAAATTCTACATCTCAAATAAATTTTAATTACATATTTAACACCTGAAACCTTCCCTTTGATACTACTTGATGTACCCCAGGACACCCTAAGAGGGTAGGGGTGAATCAATGTGTCAACTTTTTCTTTCACTTCATATGGATCTTATCCTCATGTTGGTTAGAACTCATTAAACTTGTTTGATTAGAGTTCCCATTCACCAAGCACACAAAAAAAGAATTAAAACAGAACCCATCAATTTTACTTGGTTCACCACTAAGGGATAGTCTAAGGAGCATATTTCTATAGTGTATTGGTCATACCAAAATACACTAAACTTCATTAGATTACGTGTATTACAAATGTTCGGTCATGGTCACTCTATTCTAGGTGAACTACCTTTATAATGTATTCCGGGACATCATATTGACTCCATCATACTACCTCTTCCGACTCCTCCTTTCTCACTACATTGGACGAAGACTTCCTCAGTTTAATGAATTGAAGGAAACCTCTATGTTTTCAAGTGTGTATGCTTTCATTTTCATCATTACAGCCTAAAATTGATGCTTCAATGAACTTCATGATCACCAGAAATACTTGTATGTGACCTTAAAGTGAAAATACTAGTATGAATATTCCTTACATGAAGTAACCATGTGAAACTTAGTACACTCTATACTCCCCATACTAACCACATACTCTACTTCATGGATCACATACCCCACTTTGTGGACATCCTCCACAAGTTTCCTTCCTATTTTAGGTACAAAACCTAGCAGATTGTGTACCCCCCTAGCATAATATGTACCCCAATAGGAAGAACCCTACCACAAGTTTCCTTACTCCACCATATACTTACCCTGTGAACCATCTACACAAACTCATGGACTGCATACCCCTTGCACGATCCAACTCCAAGGACGGTTCTTTCCTTCCTTGATCTTTAGAACACTCTATGTATTTAATTAATCTCTAGTCAATATTTAATGAATGGGTTAGCTGGGTATTTATAGGAAAACCTCTATAATAAACTTATTAAGTATGTGGAATTACTTTTTAACCCTACGGGAAATACCCTCTATGTACTCCAATACAAATGTAATACTTGACTGCCCGACGACGTACTTGACTTCAGGGTCATTCCAAAAATAATGCTCCATCACCGAATACTCCAACCATGTGGTGGAACAAAAATTATTACCTTATGACTGCATAATTCATTGATGAACTACGTACACCAAATGTTGTCCCTGTACACGACAACATGATCCATGAGCTTGACCATACAAGTCATGTTCTTGACCATGTGGGCCACATTCTTGACCACATAGGTCAAATTATTGACCACACAAGATGCCTCCCTTTGCCTCAAATACTATGTGCATCATCTCAAAAACCTCTAGTTTTTCAAGCCCAAAAATTTGGAAAACACGGGGAAAAAATTCCATTTACAAAAAACTTCTAGGCTTCCATTTTGCAACAAACCTCTCTGATCAACCTAGAAATGGATTTACAATAAACACAACATCAAACATCAGCTTAGATCACCTTGGTTCCATCTATTTTCAATAATAAAGAAGGAATTTCTAGATTTGAAGGAGCAAGATATAAAATATGGTTAGTTTCTAAAGGCTACAGTTAGGTTCCATAAGTTTACTTCACAAATGTATTCTCTCTGATTGTAAATTTCATGATCTAACACACTAGGGTCCCACTTGGACCAGTGGTGAGTTAGGAGTGACACCTCAAGACCACCTCCAATAGTACAAGGGCCAGTGACTAGCGCCAAGTAGACATATTTCATAAATGAGAAGCCTTGGACTAATAAACTTATGCGCACACACATCTCCAAGTACATCACAACAATATAGGATAAATAAAATTATACTAACCCAAGAGGTAACAATACATGTGATAACCTCTAACAATAACTAAATTGAAACAATATAAATATATCCATAGTATAAAAGGATAAAATACATTCCCAATCAGAAAAAATGGAGTTACAACCTAAAAAACGATGAGGGGGAAGGTTCTGCTCATGAACTATGATTCTGACCACCAACTACGATCACCATCACTAAATATTTCTAAGATCCACTAATACTAGGCTTTCCAGTTCACCGTATAACTACTTATCATCTTTATAAGACACATCACATTCAAGAAAATCTCATTCATGGGTGAATATATACAAACCCAATAGGATTACCTAGAAACCAAAGTTAAGAAATAGAAATAAATAGTTTACTCGACCCATAAGACAAGAGGGGGAAAGAAACCCAACAATTGAAACAATCATAAAAGAAACCAAATGAAAAGAGATAGGAAGCTCTTGATCTTTATATCCAACTAAGGATAAAGAGACTATCTGAATCCCCAAGATCCAGTGTTGTCTTGATTCCAATATCCCAACATAAACCACACCAGATACGGGGGCCCATGGCTCGCTAATGTCACAACACAAACGAGGGGGTGTTGACCTCAAGAGGGTGGATGAAATATGCCTTGTCTTTTCTTAATGATGAGATGGTTACATGATGTAAGTGGGTTCCCTAGACCCAAATCATGTATGCACTTTTATCACCATTTCATGTATACTATTTGATATATACATGTTTTTCCTTACTATTATAGTATCGATACTTCTTCATACACTATATTTATGGTAATTTCCTTAGATTACATGTTGTATAAAAATTTCAGATCAGTTCCCAGTCTATAATGAGAACCTAGAGATATCATGATAGTAATATTAAACATATTTTATATGGTCTATATACATCATACTAATAGAAGACAGATGATGTTAAACCATCAGGTGCCATGGGATCATAAGCATTGATACCTCTTCTCATGAAGTTCACATTTGGTGATCTGGATTAGATGAGATCACAAGGACTGGCCCACTAATAAGAACATAACATGTTTCAGGTGTCATTGGTAGTTCCTATCTATGAACATGTGTAATGGTCTTCAGATATGAGATTATTATCGGTGTACACTATTTGATTATGTACTTTGATGCAAGATGAAAACCATGGCATTGATGTCATAAAGAGGTATCTTGGTTTGGTTTAATCATTGGTAGTATGACATTGATTGAATAATCAAGATATAATTTTTTGATTCTGAAATGAAGTGATATCTCATGCCAAGTTGATTAGGATGGTAGTATCTTAACTAAATCCATGGCCATGGTAGAAGAATCTAAGTCCATCCAATAAGGTCAATGGATAATAAATTAAGGGAGGATGATGACATAAGGTGTGCATCCTACATTATGAGATATCGTATGACAAAGAGATTATATTACACAATGTGTGTTCATAGGAAAGGTTGTCATTGCTATGAATTTTCCTTATCTCCTTAGAGTCCTTGATGGGTTGTTAGAATCTACTCCTGGTCTATGAATACTATTCACTACCTTCGAGATAATGTCTTATATGGTCAAATACTTAGCATATTAAAAAATATTTCCTATTTTTATGAATAGGATTATAGGACATGGTGGACCCCATCATAGGATCTAAGAGGTGTTTGAGATAAAACGATCACCAAAGAATAAATAAATTCATTATTATTTGAGTATACAATACTTAGAGTTTAATTTATTTATTAAAAAAATCACAATGTTTTAAGTGAATACATGAAAAAATATTATATGAACGAATATTATTTTAATATTCAAGGTTCATATAATATTTTCAAGAATTACTAGTTGAGTTAAATGGGTTGGTTTTATCACATAATATATTTTTTATATATTATAAATAAGTGATAAAAATGTAAATGACATTTATGACACAATTAGTTGTTCATAACGTATAGTTTATAGCTTATTTAGTGGACGTTATTTATATGGGGGTCGGGGAACCCTTTATTGTTGTTTATCCTCCACTATATAGGCAAGAGGGAGTTATTTTCTAAAGGAATATTCATCCAATTGAATATAAGAGATCCTCACTCCTCCTTATTGCATCCTAGAGAGAGAAATTCTCCTTCCAAGTAATTTATCCAAGAACACCTTCACGGATTGAAATAATGGGATTGTGGTGATCATCTAGGCGTCAAATCCTTCATTAGACCATCGCGCCAGCACTTGGATTTCAACGATCAATGTTCCCATGGACTCTTGAATCATGTTTGGATGATCTAAAATGATTTGACCTCGAATCCTTTGATTAATGGTTTCTAGAGATGAATTATTGTCAAACTTTCCATCAATCCAAATGAGGTAATTGTTTTTTTGTGCTTAAATTAATTCACATGAGATCCTTGGCCTTTATCAGGGCTCAAATCACTAGAGTCTATGAAGTTACATCGATCTGATAATGAAAATTTTAATTCCTCGTACCATATTCTTCCATTTCATGCCTCAGTAATATCAATTGGTATCAGAGTGATCGTGAAAATTTTCTAAGCTAAGAAAAATTAAAGCTGCCATAAATTTGAGTATATGGATTTGTTTTGGTATAAATCGAAAAGACCACACATAGATCCAATTTTAGACATCCAAGTTATAGTCATCCGAAATTTAAATTTGGTCCAAAACACCAGTATTAATATTTGATGAACATATTATATATATATATATATATATTAATTTTTACCTTGACGCGGTGGTCAGAGGTGGTTTCCGATGACCTCATGTCTTTTAGCCACATTCTGACCGAAATCTGATGGTTGGAACAATTTTGGTCGATGATCAATAATTCCTCATGGTTGTGGAATCCTTCAAAAAAATCAAAGCCTAATATTTAGGCTTAAGAAAAATTGAAAAGGCCAAGTTGGGGTAGAAGTCCACACTAAATACAAAAAAATAATTAAAAAATTAAGTGTCTATGGGTGGGGTTGAGTTCAAAAAACAAAATAAAACATTTTAAAAAATGTTAAAGTCATTGGGGGGGGTGATAAGTTTTTATATTAAAAAAAAACTTTTTTTAATAAAAAAAGAATCTTCCCATGGAAGTTGGTCGACCACCCCCTTCACCGTGTTACCTTCTCACATCACCCACCGCCGCCTGGTGTTGCCTCATCTAACCACCCACTAGCCTCCATTGGTGCCACTACCCCCTAAATAGAACCTTTTTCCACTCTGGACAACCACTTATCTCCCTAGTCATCGCTAGACCAAACTCTCTCACCCGCTTCTGCACGCATGAACTCTCGGTTAGCCATGGACTCCCCTGACATCATTCCCTCTACCAACAACCCACCACACCAAACCCTCTTTTGGGCTCCCGTCGTAGTTTCTAGGGCTCCCCTACTATATTTCTCCCTATGGCCTCATGTAAACCAGTCGACCCACAACCAAGCCAAGTTTGACCGACCCATAACAGGCATGGGTGGGTCCTGTCCAATCTGGAATGGACCTAGGTGGGTTCTGCTTGACCCATTCGGCCCCCTCCGGGCCTAAAAATCATAAAACCCCTTTTATGGGGTCTTTGGGGACTAATTTTAATTTTAATATATTCCAAAATCAATCTAAATTTTTGTAATTTAAAAAAAAATATTTAATATTTGAAAATTAAATTAATTTTTGGAATAAAATTAAATTAATTTTTAGACCAAAAAATATAAAATTACTTGAATTAAAATATTTTATTTAATTCATTTAATTTCCCTAGACTTTAATTTATCATAATTTTAACTTTATTGCGTATTTATTTTATCTGTAGACTGGTTTTGAGAATTGACCGACCAATGCTTGTCTAGGTTTAAATTTATTTAATTAATTATTACAACTACATGAGATGAATGTAATAATTTATTTATTTTTTGATGATCTGTACATCATCTATCTTTGATTAATATTTATAAGGGTCTGTATGTCCATCAGTATAATTCTATATGTATTTTGTACTTTTTGAGACCCCCTCATCTGTGTGTGAATATTTATGTATTATGATAATGACATTATAAGATGTAGACTATTCCAAGTCAAGGTGGTATCCCAAAAAAGATATAAAAACATTGGATTGGGGTACAAGACGTGATACAAGTCAAGACCCAAATCAGGTATTATAACCCTAGGGTCATAGTTGATCCATTGAGTTTAAATGGATTAACCAATACCAGATGCACAAGATCAGTTTGATAGTTTATTTAATTTATGAATTCTTTATTAATTTTATGTATATTCATATTTGCGGGAATATATAAAATAATAAAAAAATAATACATAAATATACGATGAATGATTTCTATTAATTCATTTTTCATTTGTGATCATGATCACATTGTACAAAAATATTTAATAGAAAATGATTACATTCATTGAGAAATAATAAAAACCTCAAAGTAATATTAATCCATAACATCTTTCATCACTTAAATTTGAAAAAAACCGGGTGTACGAGGTGCTCGTCAGCTCTAGTTAAGGGTGACTCCTAATACTAAAGAGTTCTTACGAGAGTTATGTATCTACTTAACTAAATCTAGTAGCAAAGAAGTAGTCATATATAGATTTATACCACTTTATAGAGAAGCATTTAGGGAATCAAGGTTACTATTCCGAGAAGGTGAGACTTCACTCAAAAATTCAAGGACCCATGAGTCAATGCGATTGGACAGTTTAGTTCCTATCTTGAAACTCTCCTAATAGTGGTGTATCCATAGCTTGGGTAATGAGGAGAGGTTTCAAGGATCCTTACCACTAGAATACTCAAGCGACAAGGTATTTTGAATCTAGTAGCGAGGGATACTAGGGTTAGATAAAATAGTGGGAGACATTTAATGAATTTATTAATTAGTAATGTCTAAATGATATTCAAGATAAAGAATTAATTACTAAATTTATTTATTGTGGAAAAAATGGAAATCACCACCACTGGTATATTATATCTGTGATCAATTTTGGATAAAGAAAATATCTCGACTGGCCAAAACTTCTAGGAGTAGTATAAGAACTTTCACATAGTAATACACCAAGAGAGTAAGATTTATGTGTTAGAGTCATCACTTCATATTGAGCCCCCTCAGGGAGCAAGCAAGATGAATAAATAAAAATATAAGAAGCATGTTAATGATGCACTAGATTTATAGTGTATCATGTTATTATTAATGTCCATTCAACTGTAGAAAATGCATGAGGATGAAGGTGCCTATAAGATGATAAATCATCTCAAAGAGATATATTAGGAGAGAGCAATGAAATAAATATATAAGATATTAAATTCACTGTATAGGTAAAAACTAGAATAAAATAATCAAGTAAGACCTCATATACTCAATATTATTAGGTTCATAAAGAGACTTGAATCTATTAGGTTCAAATTGAACCTAGAACTAGTGAATAATCTCATTCTTGCCTCTTTACCACCAAGATTCTTGACTTTTATTGTTAATTAGAACACGAATAACAAGAAAAATTCACTCCCAGATATATTAGATGTAGTTCTACAAGATGATATGGATATGAAGAATACTAATTCATTATTCCTTATGGTGAATAAAAGGAGTAAGGGCAAGGCTAAATGGTCTAAGGTTAAACCCAAGCCGAAGGCACTGATGCACTATCCTTCCAAAAAATTCAAATATATAGAGGGATGATAATGAGCAGGAGGCTATCTGCTTTTCATGTGTCAAGAAAGGCCAATAGAAGAAGAATTTAAAGGATGAGAAAAAAATGGCACTTCTACTTTATGTATTTTTGTCATCGAATGCAATGTGTCTTTATCTATAAGTTGAGTATTAGATACATCATGTGGATCACACTTTTATATTCATATATAGGAACCAAGTATATTATAGAATATTGAAAAGGGTGAGGTGGATATCCAATCTATAAATGGTGTGAGACTATCATCCTTGGTAGTGGAAGATTATCATTTGAATTTTCTTGTGGTTTGGTTCTTGTATTAAATAATTACTATTATGTTCCTAAAGTTAACAGAAAAATAATCTCAGTGTTGAGTTTGGGAACCATGGGATTTTATTTCAAATTTGTAAATAATTTTTTTCTATTTTATAAGGATAAAATATGTTATGGTATGGTGCATCTTAACAATGGATAATATATACTTGAACTCAAAAATATTGTAATGGTAATAAATGAAAAAACCATCAAGAATGATTTATATAACACTAACCTATGATAATTCATATTTTGTCGTGTAAATGAGAAGAATTTATAAAAATTAAATAAAGTCGGTTTTTTAGATTCAACTGAGTTAAAACCCCTAGATTTTTGTCACAATTATTTATAAGGTAAAATGACAAAATCACCCTTCTTTGGGAAAAGATTAAGGGACAAAAAATTATTATAATTAATTCATATTGAAATATGTGGTCCATTTCTATTAGAGAAAATGGGAGGGATTTTGTACTTCATTAATTTTATTGATGACTATAGTAGGTGTAGATATATATACTTAATGAGACATAATTTGGATTCCTTTCAGATGTTTAAGAAATATCAACATGAAGTTGAAAAACATATTAGTAAGAAGATTAAGGAACTTGAATAGGATTGAGGTGGAGAATATCTCTACCAATAATTCGTTGATCATCTTAAAGTAGTGTGGGATAGTATCCCAACTCACTCCTCCTTATACACTATAGTGGAATGGTGTTAGTGAAATGAGTAATCATACCTTTCTTGAAATATCTAGATCAATGATGAGTCAATAAAATATTTTATTATCCTTTTGGGGATATGCACTACACACAAGGACATATAACCTTAACTGAGCACCAACTAAAGCTGCAAATGGAATTCCATATGAGTTTTGGTATGGAAAGAAACCCAATATATCACACATATGTATGTGGGGATGTGAGGATTTTGTCAAGACTATACCTAGTGACAAATTATCATCCCAAAGAATGAATTATACCTTTATAGGTTATCCTAAAGAAACCAAAGGATATTACCTATATAACCTTTTTTATAGAAAAGTGATTGTAGAAATGCATGCCATATTTCTTAAAAGGGAACACATTTCTAATGGAAATAGTGGGATAAACATTGAATTCAATGAATTTGATGCTCCAAATGAAGGATAGTTAGTTTAGGAACAATATACACAAGTGAAAGTGGGAGACCAAGATATTCCTGAGACACAAGTGCTATGTAGGTCAACTCATGAGGTTAGAGAACCAGAGTAATATAGTTTTCTTGTCACCAAGTCAGGTGACACATTACTCCAAGAGAATGATGAACATTTAACCTACAAAAAAGTAGTAGAATTTAAGAATATTGTAGAATGGAAAGAATCTATCCATTATGAGATAGATTACATGTACCAAAACCAAGTTTGGATTTTAGTAGACCCTCTAACTGATGTAAAACCCATTGGGTGCAAATGGGAATTCAAGAAAAATGTGTACATTGATGGAAAAGTAAATACCTATAAAGCATGATTGGTTGTGAAGGGTTTCAAGCAACATTAAGGTGTAGACTATGATGAAACCTTATCCCCATTAGTGATGCTGAAATACATTGGAATATTACTTATAATAGTAGCCTTCCATGATTGTGAAATTTAGAAAATGGATTTCAAACCTACTTTTCTAAATTGGAAGTTCATTGAATATGTCTATATGACTCAACCTGAAGGTTTTATTAATTAAAAGAGTGCAAATAAAGTATAAAAGCTGTAGAGATCCATTTATGGGTTGAAACAAGCATCACAATCATAGAATGTTCATTTTTATTAGGCCATAAGAGAATTTGGTTTCATCAAGAATGAAAGCAATCCACGTATCTATAATAAGGTTAGTGGGAATTCCATCCTTTTCCTCATATTATATATTGATGATATATTAATTATGGGAAAATAAGTAAAAGTATTACAATCAGTTAAAACTTGGTTAAATGAATTTTTCTCCATGAAAGTATTATGTAAAATAGCATACATTATAGGTATTAAGATCTATCAAGATATATCGCAGAGGTTGGTTGGAATAAGTCTAAGAACATATATTGACAAGTTACTTAAAAGGTAAAATATTAAAAAATACAAGAGAGGTTTATTTTCAATGTTACATGGTATCAATATCTCCAAGAAAATGCGTCAATAAACACATGAGGAGATTGAAATAATGAGTAGATTCCCTTATGACTCAATAGTGGGATCTATCATGTATTTCATTATATGTATAAGATTTTATGTTACCTTTTATTTAAGCATTGTGGGAATATATCAAGCTAATCTAGGAGAGCTGCATTGGGAAGCTATAAAAATTATCCAAAAGTACTTGAGACGTACAAAGGATATGTTCATGGTGTATAGGGGCGATGAGGAACTAATAGTGAGGTAATACATTGATGTTAGTTTCCATATAGATCATGCTGATATGAAATCATAATCAGGCTATTTATTTTTCTTGAATGGTGAAGAAATGATCTGTAGAAGCTCTAAGAAACTTATGGTTTCTGATTCTATAACAGAATCTGAGTATATCGCAAATTCTGATGCAACTAATGAGGTATTTTGGATACACATATTTGTCTGAGACACTGGTGTTGTGCCTAGAAATATAGACCCTATACCAATTTATTATGATAATATTCTAGTAGTGGTGCTTTCTAATAAGTTCAGGCCACACCATAGGACAAAGTATATACTATAGTAGTGATGTTGTAAGTGGGTTCCCTAGACCCAACTCATGTATATACTTTTATTACCATTACAAGTAAACAATTTGATATATACATGTGTTTTCCTTACCATTATAGTGTTTATACTTCTATGTACACTATATTTATGGCAATTTCATTAGATCACATGTCATAAAAAAAGGTTATAGAAATTACCATGATATAATGAGAACCTAGAGATACCATGAAAGTAATCTTAAACATATGTCCTATGGTCCAGATACATTATACTGACAAGACACGGATTATGTGTGACCATGAGGTGCTATGGTCTCATAAGTATTGAGACTTATTCTCACAAAGTTTGCACTTGGTGATCTTGATTAGATGAGATCATGAGAACTAAGCTTCCAATAGGAACACCACATGTTTTAGGTTTCATTAGAAGATCCTATCTACAAACACATGAAATGGTCTCCTGACTTGAGATTATTATCAGTGTATACTATTTGATTATGTACTTTGATACAAGAAAAAAACTGAATCTTTGATTTCATAGTGAGGTAGCTTGTGTTAGTTGTATCATTGGTAGTATGAAATTGATTGAATAATCAATATATAATTTTTCAATTCTGAAAGGAAGTGATATCTCGATCTAAGTTGATTGGGATGGTAGTACCTTCACTAAATACATGTCCATATTAGAAGAAGGTAAGTTTGTATAGTAAGTTCAATGGATAATAAATCAATAGAGGATGACGACACAAGGTATGCATCCTTATTTATGAGATATTGCATAACAAAGAGATTATATTACATGGTGTGTGCACGTAGGAAAGGTTGTTGTTGCTATGACTTTTCCTTATCACCTTATGGGCCTTGATGGGTTGTTAGAATCCACTCCTAGTTTGTGAATAGTATTCACTACTATCGAGATAAGGTCCTAGAGGGTTACACACTTATCATATCCAAAAGTCTTACCTATTTTGATGAATAGGAGTATAAGACATGGTGGACCCCACCACAAGGTCTGAGATATGTTCAGGATAAAACAATCACCAAAAAATAAACAAATTCATTATTATTAGATTATATAATACTTGGAGTTGAATTTATTTATTAAAATTATTCACAATGTAATAAGTGAATACATGGAAAAATATTCTACAAACAAATAATATTTTAATATTTAAGTTTTGTTTAATATTTGTAATAATTACTAGTCGAGTTGAATGACTCTCTTTTATCACGTAATATATTTTTTATATATTACAAGTAAGTGATAAAAATATAAATGAAATTTATGACATAGTTAGTTGTTTACAATGTTTTATTTATAGATTATTTAGTGGGCGTTATTTATATGGGGGGCAAGGAACACTTTCTGGTTGTTTACCCTATATTATATAAGTAAAGGAGAGCACTTTTCTGGGGGACTATTCATCAAATCAAATTTGAGAGATCTTATCTCTTCCTTCCTACATCCCAGAGAAAGAAAAAATCCTTCCAAGAAATCAATTCAAGAACACACTTACAGATTTAAGGAATGGGATCATAATGATATTTGGGACATCGAAGCATTCATTAGAACTTGGTGCTAGAACCTAGATTTCAATGATCAATGTTCCCATTGACTCTTGAAGAATTTTTGGATGGTCTAGATGGATTCAACCTCAGATATTTTGAGAAATGGTCACTGATGATGATCTTTTGTCAAATGAGCCATCAATCTAAATGAGGTAATTGTTCATTTTATTTTTATTCTTAAATTAATTAATGTGATATCCTAGGCCTTTACTAGGGATCATATTACCAAAGTAGATGAAATTAAATCGATATAGTGATGAAAATTTTAATTCCCAGGCCCATCTACTTTTTTTCACACCCCAGTACCATCATTTCACTCTATATATAGAAGACCCATACTTAATATGCGTATGGGGGGTCCAATCCTATCTCTATAGGAAATAGGGATCAGGGGGTTGTCAACCCTGCTACTACTCTGGAGATCAAACTTGAGTATCGACATCATCCAACCATGCTAGAAGGAATGATCTGATCATGCCACCTCACATCATATCTCTGATGTCAAAACAAAGGACACCATCATGCTCCACATGGAAAACTACTCATAATGGACTACTCATGGGACCAAATACGAGTCTCAAAGAAGGATATAAAGGATGTAGAACATTTTAAGAAAATTACATGGTGTTTCCATTGGTGTACATGGGGTGTACCCCTAATTCTATGTCTAGTTGTATCCTAATGACCAAAATGGCATGTAGAAACCATGTACACAGTGTGTCTCCTGGGGTACATAACACGTAGGACCACCCGGGGTCCTAGGTGTGTACTCCTTATACATGGCTCGACTGGCTGGGTAAGGTCATGTTGGATTGGTGTAGCCCGACACCGACAGGCACTGTAGTAGTGTGGACTTCGGGGTTAACTGGACTGTAGCACTTTTGACTTCCAGTCGGCATCCACTGTAGCACTTTTGAAAAATCTGGCCATCGTTCACTGTAGTGACGCAAAATCACTTTTCGAACTGTGATCGTCTTATCCATTGTTTTATAGCCCATTTTGGGGCTAGGGTTACTACTGAAAAAACCTTCTGTAAATTTTTCTCCTGATATAGTGAAATTCTGCCTCTCCTGTGGACGTAGGGATTATTCCCAAACCACGTAAATCGTTGTGTTCTTGTTTTTTTCTTTCTTTCGTTTTCTCGTTTCTGTCATTGCGTCTCCCAACGATTCTGTAACAACTCACATAACGTATGGGCCCACCACGTGGTCATGTGATATTTAACTAGGCATGAAACCCTATCCACCACTAAAAGTAGGCTACACGGAGTGTGTTCCTCTGGAATACATTCCACGTAGTCTGGTTTTTTATATAAAGGTAAGTCTTCCTCTCGAATCTTCATTGTGCCATTATCTCCCCAAATCTCATCGTCAATTATTCCCAAAGATTCTCCCAAGGCTCCGATCTCAAAGGAAGTTCTACTGTTCCTTGATTTTTGATCTATGGTGGCCGAAAATCTGGTTTTCCATCGACTCGCACAAAGACCTTCATGCTTCCATCATTTTTTGAGGGTCTATCCCTCAATCTTCCATTCATAATTCACCAATCATCCTACCACTTTTTCAAATTATCACCTCCATCATTGATAAAAAAAATAATGCAAATCTAGGTTTGATTTCATCTCAAATGAGATCGATAATTGAATCACTGACCTTCATTAGGTCAAAAAAGAACACAAAAAGAAACAAGGGAGAATGGCACAAGAAATGAAGTGATTTAATTGATGTTCATTATGAACCTAACCATTGATTGAAAACATGATAATAAAAAGTAGAAGGAAATATCCAACACAATGAATTAAATCTAGGGTCAAAGGGAAATAAATTAAATAATGACCATGCTAACAATGAGGTAGAATCATAATCGAAAGAAAAAAGATAAATCATGATCAAAATATCAAATAATAGAGAAATAATCCACAAATAAAAAATCCCTATATCATCATTAGATCGGTCATTGAAGAATAATGGTCATACATTGATGTTTATGATGAAACCTATTGAAATTGATCGTTGATTCACGAATCCCTCCTTGATTTCTTATCAAGATCTCTTCCCGTAGAGGATCTCTCAATCTATAGGGTTATGTGGCTAACTCTGGAGAATCTCCATAAAAAGGATTATAAAGAAGAGAATTAGTTTTAGGAAAATTAAATTAATAAATTTATTTAATTTATTTATTTCATTTAACATCCACCCACGACTGCGCATCGAATAAAAGTCTGATGTGTAAAAAATTTATGTTATGTATAAGGTAAAACATGCATTATAAAACTAATGAAAATATTAGTTTCCCCATACAAGACTATTTTAAATAATACATCCATTATTTCTATAAATATGCATTCATATGGATTAATATATTTAATATTTTAAATATATCAATTTTGGGGTCCTACAACACCCTTAACATTGTGCCAAATTCAAATAAAAACCCAGATTAATATATAGAAATATCTAAAGGGTCCAAAAAAGAAAACCAAAGTTGTTACATTTTCCCCACATTCAATAATTTTTTACCTAAAAAGCAAAAAAACTACTAAAAAGGTGAGGGTACTGAGCCCATATCTAGATTCCATGCTCCCATGAGATATCCTAGAGGTTCTCATGCTACTAAAGAACTTGAATCAGTGAAATGGATAACCCATGAAATATTATCTCTTATTAATCCTCGATTTCCATTGGGTAATCCAAAAAGGTATCTCAAACCTCAACATACACCTTGTCCTAGTCAATAACATGTGATGGGTTGTGAACATATCTCCTAAACTTCAAAATATGGAAGATTTCATGCACTCTGTTCAATAGAGAGGGTAGATCCAAGTAGTATACAACCTTGCTAACCCTATAAAGTATCTGGAATGGCCCGATGAACCTTGGGGATATCTTGCTACCCCAAACAAACCTTTACAAACCCTATCATAGAGAGAACTTTAGGAACACATGGTTTCCCTTATCAAACTCCAAGGGTCTATGACATCGGTCTGTATATGACTTCTTCCAACTTTGAGTGGTCTCCATTATCTCCCAGATCACTTGAACTTTTTGTTGTCACCAATACCAGCTCTAATCCAATAAGTAATAATTGTCCTATTTACATCTAGAATAAGGGTGACCCATAGGGTCTCCTATATAGTGAATTGAATGGTGTTACATTGATAGTGTGGTTATAACTGTTATTATAACAGAACCCCACCAAGGTTAGGTGATCCCCCCAACTTCAATCAAAGTTTAATGCACAACCTCTCAACATATACTCCATAACCCGAATGGTTCATTAAGTTTGACCATATATCTGTGGATGAAACATTGTATTCACTCATAACTGAGTCCCAAAAGCCTCCTACAAACCTCTCCAAAACCCTGACGTGAACCGAGTATCATGATAAAAGGAAATCACTAAGGGTACCCCATGATGTTGAGTGATATCACGTGCATACAAATTCCCCAAAATCTCCACCAAACTCTACTCTCAGATGATAATGAAGTGAGCCAACTCGGTAAGTTGATCTAAAAACACTTAGATAGTGTTGTTGAATCTTGATATCCATGGAATAATTTTCATAAAATCCATCGATATGTCATCCCACTTCCACTTTAGGATCTCAAAGAGTTTGAGTCAAACCTGATGGAACTTGATTCTATGTCTTCACATGTTGATAGGTGAGGCATCAAGAAATTAACTCATAAACACTCCACCTAAGGACTTCCCACCAAAATTTTCGTTGAAGGTACTGGTTCATATTTGTCACTTAGGGATGTGCCTCCAAGGGGTAGGTATGAAACTCCCTCAACACCTCCTCACAGAATGAGATCAAAACCACTGTCTGTCCTTGTAAAAGGATGGAATTATCTCCACCTTCATAATTTTTTTGGTGCATATCCTGAAGATATATGGCTCTATAGAACTTCACAATCGACATCTCCCAACTGATCCAATATCACACACTAAAGAATAGGTGAAGTCACTACCATTTATTAGAGATAATTTGTCCCTCTCTTCTCCACCAAGGTCATCTATAATGAGGCCAACTACTCTGCCACCACCTCCACCAAGAATGAATGGTATTTTATGCTAAGAGCATCGCTTCCACATTTCCCTTATCTAGCATATAAAATACCTCAATGTCATAGTATCATAGGAAATCCAACCAAAATATTTGTCTTGAGTTGAGGTATCTCTACAAAAATATATACCTGTTACTTTCTTCATATGAGTAAACTATAAACCACTCACCCACAAGATAATGCCTCGATATCTTTAAGATGAAGTTTACTGCTTCCAAATCCAAGTCACGAGTCACATAGTTCTACTCATGGGTTCTAAATTGCCTATATATGTAAGAAATCACCACTTCTATCTGGATCAACATGCACCCAATCCCAACTCTAGAGGCATCACAGAACACCACATACTTAACAACCTCCTTAGGAAATCTAAAAAAAGGAGCACTTTCATCACATCAAAGGAATTTTGATAATATTCGATCCATGATAATGTATTCCCTTTTAATGTAATGGTAGTCAAAGAGGATATAATCCTAGAAAATTACACCACAAACCTCTGATATTACCCATCCAAACCAAGAAAACCCCACACCTCAAACATGCTTTTGGGAGGGTCCTAATCTAGCATTACCCTTATCTTTTATAGATCCATAGTTACACCGTGTTTAGTGATAAAATTACCCATAAATTGAACCTATCTAATACAAAACTATCACTTCAAGATCTTATCATATAACTGGTGCACCCAAAGTAATTTCAAGACCATCCTCAAGTGCTTTATGGGATCCTCATATGGCATAGATTAAATGAGAATTCCATTAATAAAGAAAATCATGAACCAGTCCCAGAAAGTCCGGAAGATATAATTCATAAGTCCTATGAAGACAGTGGGTAAATTCTTCACACCAAAGGGCGGTATAAAGAACTTATAATTCTCATAGCGATATCAAAATATCTTCTTCAAAATATCCTCCTTGTGAACTCAAAACTAGTGGTGGTCAGAATTGAGGTCAATATTCAAGAACCATATTTCACCTTTTAGTAGGTCAAAGAGTTATTAAATCCTTAGAAAATAACACTTGTTCTTGATCTTCACTTGATTATGGTGGAAACAATCAATGTAAAACCACAAACTCCCATCCTCCTTCCAAGTAAATGACATTGAAGCTGCCTAGAAAGACACATTTGGTCTGATGAAACCCTTATCTTGAAGGTCATATTACTACACCCTCAACTCCATGAGCTCGGTAGGGGTCATCTGATATACCATAGAAGATATCAGACTGGTGCTCAGGTGTAAGTCAATGAAAAAGTAAATATCTCTATGTGGAGGTATTCTCAAAAAATCTTTAGGGAATACATCCATGTTATCATCCACTACTGCTGGAAGCTGGGTATCTAAATAACCTATTACACCAAGGGTAAAGCTCACTAATTGATGGGAGATAGTCTTCATCTTCCTGCTCACAATTCTCACCCACTCCTCTAGAAGGTCCTTCTCACTATTGAAGGAAAAAACTCGTCTCATCTATTCATGAGAACCTAACTCTCCTATGATAATAGTCTATCTGAGAACATGTCATGGATAACTAGTCCATACCCATAATGACAACATATGACCTTATAGAAACTACTAATAGGTTCCACATGAATCTATCACTATCAAGCATTATCTTACACTATTATAAGATGTAGGAAATAATGGAATACTTGATCATGATGCTACCACTATCATGAAGGTTCATCCACTATCTGACCACCGTCTTCGGGGTGTCAAGTTAGGTAATCAAAAATCATGTGACCCCTACCATCACAAGCATAACATCATCAATCTCTCAGATTACTAGATCCTTTTTGGGATCCATGTATTATTAATCCCTGAGACTGAGCACACTTACATGAAGGCCTCATACACCAATAAACTTGTGTTTGGAATATTTTGGTTGTAGTAGATGATTATGATCCATGATGTACATTGCCAGCTCTAGATTCTCAATTCTCCTCTTCCAAGAATCACTATGTCACCAAGGACTACTCTAGCACCCCGACATAGGTGGGAATGCATAGAGAGGTCATGCTAGCTTAGATGTACTTGTAGTGGAACTGCTCAAACTTTTATGCCTAAAAGTATCTATGTCACACCATATCGAGAGAGTGGCATGTGAGGTTGGTGAACCACAACACATACTCTATAATAGTTATATAACTCTATTGTAACTCTACAATCTCCCAAAACCTCATTGAACGCAAGGTCAAAGGATAGTACTCATCATGGAACAAGTGCTGAAAATTTTTCCATGAGAGTATTGTCTCATCATGGGTTTGGGTAACCAAAATCCACCAGTGCCATGTTTCTTTGTAAAGAAGACTGGCCGTAAGTGCAACCATCTGATCAGTCAACATCCACATGAGCCAGAAAACTTGGACCACTGTCTCAATACAATCCTTTTTTTCTTGGTCTATATCACTATGAAAACTAAGTGGTCTCTTCCACTAAAACTCATGCAATGCATTCATCCTATGTGCATAATTGTCCTGGACAAATGGAACTATCAGCTGTTTAACATAAAGATGAACATCAGTCAGAACTGTTGGAGGTGGGTTGACACACCTCTCATTAGGTGAAAGAAAAAATCTTTGCTCGTCTGGAGGGAAAAACCCATGAACGGTTCCCTACACTGAGGCCTCATCGCTCAACCGGTCATCATTTTGACCTTGTCTCGGAATACTAGCTAACTTTCATCGTGGAAGAATCTCAAAAGTTTACAAAACATTAAATAACAAACCATATCATATTTCCATCCAAAATGGCACCCTAATTGATCTATCATCATCCTAAAGGGTGTTCCCAATCCCCACGGGCTGGAAACTAGTTCCTGAGAATCATGGGACATAATTGGGAATAATTTCACCCCATAATCTGAGTTAAATCACAAGGTATTTTATCCTAAAAATATGACATGAACCATTCTCAAGTCAGATGTCTATTCCAAAATCAAATATCCAGAAATAAACAAACAATATATAATAAATTTTGAAAATAAACTCCTGAATTACCCTGAAAACACCCTCCCCTATAAAATCAACCTCTAACAGTGTCTATCATCGGCCACTGTAATATAAATACACCTCCAACCATAGAAAGTAGTAAAATCCTACATGGCCAAAGTAAATCATTTAAATAGACACATGTCATACATTCTATAAAAGTAAAAATAGATCCCAAAAAATCATGTAATATAAACTATGGGTAAAATGTTAAAAAATAAACAACACACCTCAGATCCACAGATCAATTAGTTCTTAAAGAGTGTTCAAAAGATGAATCCCAACCTAAAATTGTAATGAAAGATATGCATGAGCATAATAATACCTTGTGGGTCACCACCTACCAAAACAATGTAAATCCCTTAGTAATTTTTTTATAAAATGATAGTTTGAACATAATGTATGAAATAATTTTTCGCGTGCTTTATAAAACAAAACTCAACAACATGCCACATGCACATTTTCAAACAACCATCCTTATTATAAAATAAAAAAGGGGTGACTAATCATTTTAAATTAAACTTTTAAACCAAGGAGAGAGGGACTTTAAACCATGGAAAACAACCCAAACCACTAATTTTCTCTCTTTCCCAAGTATCTCATGAAAACCCATTTTTCACAAAAAAAATCATAGAAAACTATTTCTTAAAAACTCTTAAGAAAAACCAAATCCTTTTTCCTTTATAAACCACACTATCAAACCTGATAAAAATAACCCATTTGAAAGTAAACCAAAACACACAAAAACAAGGTGATATGCAAATTACACATGGGAATCACATCAAAGAAACACAAAAAAACAATGGTTACAGTAAAATAAATCAAATTAGGGGAATAAAATTGAATCATAAAACAAAATCTCTTAAAGAGTCCTAAAAAGGACCCAACATCATGGGCATCATCCCTTGGATCTAGTAATAAAGGAACTAAAATGGAGATAAAGAACCTAGTTTGGTATTAATGAACCTATCATGTCCCCAGAATTCCTATAAAACTATATGAAAATAAACATCCCTAAAATTCCTTTATCCATGGGATAAAAGAAGATCACTAGCATAAAGTCATGCTACCCTTTCTGTTCTAACCATCTCAAAGTATCCATGAAACACACCCTAGTTGACCCACTATCTCCACTATGGTTTTCCCTCACACGGGTCATATAATATATCCCTAGGAATCCCATGACAATTCAAGTGGAGGTGATAAATCAATAATACTATAAAAAAAATTAAAGTTACTCGCACATCACCACCTACACCCTCATAAGAAACAACCTCAGTCACATATCCAAGCAAAGACATCACAAAATGAAGGTCAATATAAAGCATCCCCCCACTATGGGGTCACAAGCTATAATGTGAAAAGTAAATAAATAGGGCTCAAAGTGGGTCTCACACATTTATAAAACAATTTCACATAAAGTTCCAATCAGGGTTTCATAAAGAACTTGAGAGGTTGGGCAATTTTCACACCATTTGAAAACATTTTTCCAACCACCCTTGAAATATAGTTTCAAACCCTCTATTGGAAAACTAGTTTCAAACCCCACTTAAAATACAACTCCTCCATAAAATTCATTTTGGAAACCCATTTGTAAATCCAACCATTTCCACAAAACCACTTTTCAAATCTGAAATATAACACCCCAAGATTTTAAAATATTCTTCTTTTAAAATTTAACTTCTTCGATAGCTTACGAGCTTAACAAATGATTTAAATATTATTATTTAATTATTATAGTTATATTATAGATATTGGGAATGATGAGAATGAATGAGATTAATTAAATTATGAAAATATAGATTACACGTGTTCATAAAATTAATTTATTGGTTACTAATTAATTATAAATGACAAACAATTGAATATAAAGGATGTATTTTTATAAAAACCATTTTTATGCCCACAATGAAATTTTATATTAACAAATTAAATTAATCACTAATTGGTGAAAGATATTAATGAAATTTATATATTATATATTCAATAAAAATATTTTTACATTCATCCAAAACATTTTTAGAGTCATAAGATTATAACAAATCCAATTATACGCATTAAAAAGCTATATTTTTATAAAGGAAGTTTTACCACCTTTTAATGGCGCAATTGTTTTAAAAATAAATTTTGGAACTTTTATAAATTATATTGATCAAAATAAACTTCATTTTTAAAAAATAAATGTCAAAATTATCTTAGGGTGAAATTTTAGTATTTTTCTGAAAATATTTTTTTCCAGTGAATAGTGAAAAATTTCGATTTTTATAAAACGATCATTTTCATTATAATTAAAGGAATATTTATGATTAGAATATTAAAATCACCTATTAATGTATAAATAAAATTTATTAATCTTATGAATGGTAATATTATATGATTATATAATATCATAAGTAAATAAATATTTTAAAAATTATTAATTAAGAGTTGATATTTTTATAAGTCATGAATATTTAATTACAATTTTATAATTAATAAAATGATTTAAAAGAAAATTTATTTTCATAAAATTTATTAATAAATTAAAATTTTTTTGTATTATTATTTTAATATAATTTTATGAGATCTTAGTTAATTTTTCAAAGTGTTACAAAATCAGTTATAATTTTAAAATCTGTATTTTTCAAGTAAATTATGATTTTAATTAAAAATTAAATTTCTCATATTTGGAAAATTATTTTCATAAAATTAAGTTCATTTTTGAATTATACACACCAAAAAATGGTTCGGGTGAGTTTTTGGCATTTTTTTGAAATACTTGAATTCTTGGTGAATAGTAAAATACGGCAATTTACGGTATAAATACATTATAAATTAAATACAATATTTCTTGAGTCATAGATGATGTAAGCACCATAATATTGAACATACAATCATTAATTTAATATATTTTGTGATAATTATCAAACTATTCATAGTCTTGAGGAAAAATAATAAACTAATGAATAAAATAATGAGAAAACACCCCTCTCCTCCATTATAAATACCACCCCTCACCACCTCTTCTCCTCAAACCTTTAAAGATTTTATCCTTGTATAATTTTTGAAAAATCCTCTTCCCAAGCCCCAAAACCACACCCAATATCCTTTTTTCTCAACAAAATACCAAAACCAATGCCTTTAAGGAGGTTCTCAAGGAGGAGAAAATCAAGAGGTAAAAACCTCTCTCTTTTCTTTTAATTTCTTTTCAAGTTCTTTTATTTTCTTATTTTATCCTCACCTCCCTATCCAAAATTAACATGATATCTATAGTATCTTATATATACTATAATTTTATTATGTTGAGGTAATAATCCATCATCGATTCTCTTCCCTATCCTTTTGTTCTAAAAATGAAAACATCGTCCGTGATGTGTTGATTTATCGCATTAAAGGACAAATAGTTTTCAATTTCCATTAACAATTTGAAGTCTGGTCATAAAACCATTTTTATTATTAAACAAGATTATAAAATATTTATTACATCCTATTTAATGTTATGTAACCATTATATATACATGATGTTAATTAATAAAACAAAACTAGTTTGTGGTGATCAAAAAACCACCAAAATAATCTAAACATTTATCACTAACGTCTTATCTAAAGATTCATATTCACTCCAAATAACCAAATGAATTATATAAACATTTAATCGTATGTATGTTCATTAATAACATATAACTTCAATTCTGGATATCTATTCCCATTTTACATGAACATCCATACTCATATACAAGTAAATCGATCATGAAAACCAAGGAAAGGAACACTCCTGAACAATAAAATTGTATCTTATAACTCATCAAAAATACCATAAATGAACTTAATAAAATTATATTAAATAAAATAAACTTATAAATTTTTATTAATTAATTAATTAATGGATTTAATTTTATTATCCAGTACATTAAGATCAATTGTAGAACACATTTGGATATAAGGTAAAGGGTTTCTCATCTCACTTTTATTTCCATGATATTTCCATTATTCGCCACTTATTTCTTGTATGTGGTGTTTGTATACTTCCATTTGATATGTAATATCATTAATATATTTATATTAATTTTATTAAATGATTCATTTGATGATTATTAATTTTTTTTCATAAAATTTGATTGATTACAAAGTGGTAAGGGGTTTTACCCGAACCTCTATTTTTCCTTTGGGTTAATCTTCCTCTCTCTTTACCATAATGTAATTATTCTTTATTTTCATATAATTCTTATAAATTATGTTTATATTTTCCATAATAATTTATCCATATCATTTTCTCTTTGTTTTATGTGGAAATACATGTTTTATAAGGTTCCCTTATCAATTCTTCCTAATAAGCAAGCCCGATTAAAGGGAACTCCCCGATTTCTCACCCATTTTTGAGTGCACTCCGTAATCTGTTTTAAGAAACCATTATTTTTTAAAAAATACTTATTTTATAATGAAAAGATATATTGTTTAATTCATGGTTTTATACAAACATTTATGCCTTTTCCATTTTAAAATCATTAAAAAATTTCCTTAAACCGCACTAAAGTGACTCATTTCTAAAGTTTCTTAAAAACTCTTTTTACATGTTTTCACTAAATTTGAACATAATTTATGACTAAAATATAATTTCATTATCCTTAACTTTTATTTTATAGGATATAAATGTTTACAATCTGATTTTATGACACATAAAAATTATTTTACAAAATAACTCTTCTTTCCAAAGTAAAAAAGGGTTTTCTCATCCCACTTTTACTTCTATGAGATTTATGTCGTGTTTACCACTTATTCCTTGCATGTGGTTTATGTAATTACATTTAATGTATCAAATAATGATTATTATTATTATTATGATTTTATATGTTTCATTAAATTTTATTCCTTCATAGGTATTAATATTTAAATGTTTCAAAGTGGTATGGGACACTTTAGAATGTTAAAAGATTGTTTTCTTCAAGAATTTATCAATGATTTTATCATAGTATTTTCATATATGATTACAATTAAAATATTTCAAAGTGGTACGATACACTTTGATTTAAATATATCATTTTTTAGACATATTAGGAATGTATTGAACTTAGTAAGTGATGGTCGAGGCCTGCTATAGCCCCCTAATGGATCAGTAGGTCTCATGAGACAAAAAAGAAATGGATTTTGGCCAAGGCCTTAACCATTTATTTTTAGAAGTCTTGGACGGGGCCTCAATGGTATAGTTATTATGTCTATCATATTCATTCCCTCATTATGATATTAGTAATTTATTAATCATGTGATTATTATACTAGTAGAATATACATGGTTAAGTTTCATATGATTATTTATATGGAATTATTTATTAATCTTTTTTTCTTGCCATATCATACTCAATATTATATCCTAATGTCTTCTATTTTAATTAATTCATCATGCCTTATTTTTTATATTATCTTTAGTCGTATTACTTACCATTACTGATCATCTGATATCACCCCTTTCTTATTTTTTATTTTTCCCTAGGTTGTGAAGATGTATATTATGAATTAATTACAGGGATGATCTAGGAGTTTATGGGTGTTTCTAATAGCGTTTTTATGTTTTATTTCATTTAAATTTGTAATGTAATGTTCATGTATATAATTTATATTCCAAAACTGCTAAACTGGTCAGTCCTTTGGGATTCATGTCTTGTATCTATGCTAATGTAATAAAGTAATACACTAGATTTAGGCTACTAGGGTCGGGGTATATATAGTTGGTATCAAATGAATTTTAGTAGAAACCTTGGAAACTAGATTTAGATAACATGGATTAGGTAACATAACCCTAAGATAGACTTTGAGGATAAGCATAGAAGAACATCTTAGAATTTTGGTTAGGTAGAGATTATCTAGGTCTTCCTATAAATACATCCATGTCTGGATACTACAAGTGGACGTGGTTCTAGAACAGATGTATCTAGGGGTAAAAACTCTGAAAAGGTGTTTGAGGCCTGACTCAGGGTAACTTGGTACATGGAAAAGATTCTTACTATGTAACTAGTTTGAAAGTCTCGGGGGATATACTTAGGATAATTCACATTTTCATTAAAAAAATATTATGAAGGATTTAAAATTAAATATTTCCCCAAAGAAACCATGTTTATGATCATGGGATTATCTATTCATAAATTTTCAATTTATGTTAAGTGTTTTTCTATTTTGAAATTATACATTATGATACATGATTTTATGAGCTAATCTATTATATGTCATTATTTAATGGTGACTGGAAGGATGTTTGGTTAAGAATAGATTAAATTTCTAAGTATTTTTTTAGTAAAACCTTTATTAATTAAATTTTATTTTTAGTTGAGGAATAGCCTCGAAATGGAAGTATAAAGATCACGAAAAAATATTATCTCTCTTCCATAGGATTTAATTTCAAGGGTAATCCTAAAATCATGCTCAAATGATTTCGAAACCTTTATCAACATCCAAGATACCTGAAAGAAACTATATGAGGCATATCAAAACACTACTTTTTCCTATTTATTTTTAGGATCTTGGTTTGTATATGAAAAAATCATATATTCTCAAATTTCTTACTATTTTAGGCATGTAAGGTATTACCATGTTATTTTTGAATTCTTCACCCTATTTAAACTATACAAAGATCTTATAAATCTCAAAGGAGCTACAAAAGAGGGTGACCTACAAACATATTACATGTATCAAATTTTAAATTTTTGTATCATTGGAAGTATTAAAAACAATTTTGAGACCTTTGAGGAAAACTTACTAATACTATTTTATAAAGGTCAGGTTCACAGGGATGTTTAAAAATTGTATATTGAAAATAAAACCTTTCTAAATACTTATTAATGTACTCATCATGTCCATCTAAACTTTACAAATTTAATTTGGAAAAAGGAGTTAGAATATTTAGAGGATTTCCTAAAGTAATACTGCTATTCTTGGTCCCTTGATCTTCACGAGAGATGCCAACACTGAATACTTGGATGAAGGTATGAGTTTATTTTGAATAAATACTATTACAAAAACGGGCAAGGGAAGTGCCCCCTTATATCAGCGCTAAAAAAACCGCTGATAAAGGTTACCCTGTATCAGCGCTAAAATTTTAGCACTGATAAAGGAGTTCTTTATCATCGCTTTTCTAGCGCTGATATAAGGCCTCTTTATCAGCGCTAGAAAAGCACTGATAAAGAAACCTTGTATCAGCATTAAAATTTTATCACTGATACAGGGAGTCTTTATCAACGCTTTTCTAGCGCTGATAAAGAGGCCATATATCAGCGCTAGAAAAGCACTGATAAAGAACTCCTTTATCAGCGCTAAAATTTTAGCACTGATACAGGGTAACCTTTATCAGCGCTAAAATCGCACTGATAAAAAGACCCTTTATTAGTGCTAGAAAAGCGCTGATAAAACCTTAGTGCATTTTTTTATAAAGTCAGTCGCACAGTTCCCTCGTTTTACCACGACTTAAAGCTCTCGCGGTACCGGAACCCTGTGACTCCCCTCTTCTTCCCGCTGAGATCACGTTTCCGGACCTCTGCCACCCTCGCTTCTCGTTGCCGGACCTCCGCCGCCCGCTGAGTTCACGTTGCCGGACCTCCGCTGCCCTCGAGCTTCAGTTTTCCGGACCTCCGCCGCCCGCAATGCTTTCAAGCTTCGGTTTGCCGGACCTCCTTTAAGGCATGTTTTCCAAATCTTTTTTCAATATTGTTCTCCTCTCCCATTTGTATATCATTTTTAACATGCTTTTTTATTCTATGGGTGAGTATTATGGATTGAACGATTGAAGAAAATGAACCATACTTAATGGAAAATGATTTAAAGGGGATGATTCACATGTGTTTAATAATTTTCATTTTATTTTTCAAGAACATGGTGCTTATTTACTTTTATTGTTGAAAATCATCATTGTTTTTTGGTGGGGTTGTTTGATAAGTTTTTTGTTAGTTTGGTTGTGATAGATTCCATTGGGGGAAAATGTGAGATGGTTGAGGTGGTAAATCGTGTAGTGGGAAAGTATCAACCTTTCCATTGTTAAAAAGATGTAATGAGTGGGTTATTGTGGGAGATGACATCGTTAGTTGATATGGGTTTTCCTTTTAGTTTCCCAGTGACATAGAATATAGTTGTTAATGATGAAATTGAAAAGGGTTTGGTGGGAATTGAATAACTTCATGGATAAAAATGAAATGGTGGCTATAAAACTATGCTCACCCCCTATGTGATGAGTGTATCGGGTGGTTCCCTCTTCTAAAATTCAAATATGTGAGTTCCTTTATCGAGATATAAACCTATTACCACTCTTAATTCAGGAAACATACAACTCTAGGTGATAATCCTAGGTTTCCTTAGGTGACGAGAATATGAAGTCCCTATGTTATGGGAATATGATATCTTCTTTATCTCCCAAATAATGTTACCTTGATTATACCTCATGAGATTATAAATAGATTCATTAGGGGATATGCCTAAGAATTCCCTAAGTGCTGATCATAAGATCTCTTATTCATCTACTAGGTAATGATCCTAGGATTATACCTCACATGAGGAGCATGAGATTCCTTAGGCGATGTGCCAAAGAATCCCCTATGTGATGAGCATACGATCTCTAAACACTTCCCTTAGTATATGATCTTATGTTCTTACCTGGTGTGATAAGAACACGATTCATTAGTTGATGAATATAGAAATCCTTATGTCCTATGAATATATTTTATGAACCAAATTGGTGTAGATTCCTCACATGAAAAATGTGATCCACCTTGTGTAATGAGCATAAGATTATAGAGGTTATAAGACTTGAATTCCTTATGCAATAAGAATAAGTTACCAATTATCAATCATGGTATGACCCATGTATTACAGATAATACACCTCATTTCATGAACTAATGAAAAATTAATAACCTCAATTTTAGATGAATTTTATAGTTTATCAATACACTCATCACCATTATTATATTCAACTACAAGTATATTCCCTGTAACTAGAATAATAATTGTAATTAACTTGTGTCCACTAGAGAGTAGAACCAAAAACTAGATTCAGAAACATGTCTTATATCTGGAACAGAGACCCAGAATAGGAATCATACTCCAAGAAGGAAACTATAGAAGGAATATCTAACATCCCATATTCTCATTCGAATCAAGGGGACAATATTATCAACCATGGAGGTGGACTCTTTCCACCTTTGGAAATAGGTAAGGTAGGTTATGAGGATTTTGGCTAGCCCAAGGAAACAGATTCAAGCCTGAGTGATTTCCCCAGTAGAGGAATCAAAAAATTACCCATGAGCCCAAATATCCAATTCAAATGGGCCTTATTCTATGGGAACCATACATATTAGGCCATACTCTAAATGAAAACATTCCCACACATAGAGGACCATATTCACTAAGTGGTCCATACTCCTAATAGTTCAAAAAACCCTATACCACATAGAGTCATATTTTTTGTGAATCCAAAATACACTCATTAGGCTATATCCCCTTTTAGTTAGACAAAAAATGTCTTATCACACATATTTACCATACTAACTTTCACTTGGTATCATTCGAAAAATCATCTATACAACTTGATATTAAACTATATCAATTATTTATTATTAGAAGTACATTGCACATGGTTGTGATAAATACCCTCGGTGCATTTACTAACCCATGACATGTTGGAGGATGGTTTTAGGGGGTCACTATACTTTAATCTACTAACCAATAGAGGGGTCTAAATGGGTATAGGCCATGAAATAGTGTTATCAAATAATTTTATTAGAAGATATGATGGGGTTTAATGAAAATAATATATGTAATGGATGGTATCTTTTTGTGAATTAACCTTTTTCATTGAAATAAATTAGGTTTCCTTCTACTGTTGGTGGATTGGATATTATAAATGAAAATCATGGTTAAAAATAAAGATAAGTTGATTCTTTAAATAAAATTCCAAATGGTTTGGCATGTGTTTTTTTATTGATTATTTTGGTAATGATTTCCAAAATAAATTAAAATGTCTTGTTTTTAAATGGTTTATGGTATTTGTATTTTAAAAAATTGAGGGGGATTGATTGTCATTTTTAACAAAATACCTTCGATCTCGACCACCATCCATTGTTTGTTGGGGGTGACTTTAATGTCATTTCCAACCCAAAGGAAAGGAAAGGTAGAATCCTATTCCAGAGGAAGGCCATCATGGAGTTTGTTTAGTTCATGGCTGGGAAGGGCCTCATTGATCTCAGCTTCTCAGGTGACAGTTTCACCCGGTGCAACAACTGTAGGGGCCATCACCACTTGTGGAGTCTATTGGATAGGTGCCTAGCCAACATGAAATCCACTAACCTATTCTCAAATACCATGTTTTTTCATCTTGTTTGGGGTATTTTGATTCACTCCCCCCTTTTGGTTTCCATTTATTCTTGGCATGATCATCAGGAACAGTTTCACTTCCACCAGCAGTGAGTATTTAGGCATGATGAATAAATACTAATGGTTAGGCTCTATTAATCTCCATTTTTATAAGGAAGTGGTTCTCTTCTACTGTATTTGGAATTATTTTTTTTGTGTACTTGAACCATAAATACTAATATTTGAGATTCAAATAGGATGGAGATGAATAAATATTGGATGGATGCTAATCGTTTAACAATAGAGTACGAGAACAGAGTGAAAGAGATCATCAAGTTTGCAAAGGATCACGCAAAGGATCCTTCTCAAATACTTTGTCTGTGTTTACGTTGTTGTTATTCTAGACTACTTACTCTAGAGGAGTTGGAAGAAAATTTGATATGTCACAGAATAGATTAGAGTTATAAATATTGGAATAAACACAGAGAAAAAGCGAATGTAGCTACTGGATGGGATAAAACTGCGTTTTATGGATCGTCAGATATGAATACAAATATGGATAATGAAGAAGACCGTAGAGAGGATGTGATTACAAATGTCAATGATTATGAAGATCGTATTGAGGAAATGACAAAGAAAATTCAATATGAACTCCGTGATTGCCCAAAATTGTTTGAGAAGTTAAAGAGTTGTGCAAAGATGTCATTGTATGCTTCTTGCACTAAGTATACAACATTGTCAGCTGTACTGAAGTTGTATAAATTGAAATCAGGCAACAGATGGAGTGATGTCAGTTTTACAGAACTACTTTATCTCTTGAATGACATGCTCCTAGAAGATAATGAGCTCCCAAGCCAGACATATGAAGCTAGACGAATGCTACGCTCGATGGGAATGATTTCTGAAAGAATACATGCCTACCCGAAAGACTATATATTGTTTTGAAAAGATAAAAAATCACTTACAGAATGACCAAAGTGTGGTGCTTCTTGATACAAGAAAGATAAATCCAATCCTATGAAAGTTATATGGTACTTTCCAATCATTCCAAGGTTTAGGAGTCTATATGGAAGTGAAGAAACTACAAGACAATTGTCGTGGCATGCAGATAAAAGAAATAAAGATGGGTTATTATATCATCTGGCTGACTCTCCTCAATGGAAGAAAATTGATCATGAGTATCCTGAATTTGGAAAAGAGCCGAGAAACCTTCGTATTGCGTTATCTACAGATGGAGTGAATCCTTTTGGTTTTCAAACCAGTACTCATAGTACATGGCCTGTTATGTTGGTAAATTATAACTTGCCACCCTAGTTATGCATGAAGCAGAAATTCATCATGTTATCTATGCTTATATCAGGACCAAAACAACCAGGTAATGATATTGATGTTTATCTGGCTCCTTTGATTGAGGATTTGAAGTTATTATGGGACTCAGGTGTAATGTTGTATGATTCTTATAAAATTAAATACTTCACGTTGAGAGCGATGTTGTATGGGACAATAAATGATTTCCCTGATTATGGAAATTTTTCAGGCTATAGCATTAAAGGAACTCAAGGGTGTCTCGTGTGAGAAGAAGATACAGAATCAATTAGGTTGAAACATTCATCGAAATCTGTGTTTCTAGGACATCGTAGATTTCTACCTCGTCGGCATAAGTACCGATCTTGGACGACATCATTCAATGGAAGTTCAAAAAAATGCGCAACACCATCTCCACTAACAGGTGATCAGCTGTTTGAGAAAGTAAAAGATCTGAACACTATTTTTGGTAAACCATTTTTGAAAAACCTAATGAAAATCGGTTGGAAAAAGAGATCAATTTTTTTTTGAATTACCATACTGGAATTGTTTGTACGTCAGACATTTTCTTGATGTGATGCATGTGGAAAAAAATGTATGTGACAGTGTTATCGGAACATTTCTAAATGCACCTGGCAAAACAAAAGATGGAATTAAGGCAAGTTTGGACATGGTTGACATGGGAATATGAGAAGAGTTGGTTCCCATGAAGGGTGAAAATCGAATGTTTCTTCCTCCAGCTACTTATACTCTTTCTAGGGCGGAGAGATATCAGTTTTTCAACTTCTTCAATGATGTAAAGGTTCCAGAGGGGTAATCATAAAATATCTAGAACATTGTGTCAATGAATGATTTGAAGTTAAAAGGTTTGAAATCACATGACTACCATATTTTGATGCAAGATCTAATTCCTATAGATTTACATTGCATTTTTCCCAAGAATGTTCGTCATATGTTAACCAAACTTTGTTTCTTTTTCAAAGCTATATGTAGCAAAGTTTTAGACCCGGGGAAATTGCCAGCTATGGAAAAAGAAATTGTCATCATATTATGTGAATTAGAAATGTTCTTCCCGCCAACATTATTTGATATAATGGTTCATTTGATGATTCACTTGGTGAGAGAGATTTGACTTTGTGGTCCTGTGCACTGTAGATGGATGTATCTTGTTGAACAGTATATGAAGATTTTGAAAGGGTATGTCAAAAATCGAAGTCATCCAGAGGGTTGTATAGTGGAGCGATATATTGTTGAGGAATCCATTGAATTTTTTACTGAATACCTATCTGATGTGGAAAGCATTGGTCTCCCAAAATCTCGTCACACTGGACGCATTGAGGGTGAGGGAATTTCTGGAAGAGAAGTTGTGACAATCAGTATTACAGATTGGGAGCAGGCTCATCTTTATGTTTTGCATAACAGTTGGGAGGTTGCTCCATATATTGAAACTCACAAAGAAATTCTTAGGCAGTTTAATCCATCGAGGGATGAAAAATGGTTATCAGATACACATAATGACCAGTTTATAGGATGGTTTCAGGACTATATTTTTAAGCAGTTGGATGAAAATCCGAATTCAATTTCAGAACGTCTTCGATGGCTAGCTACTGGACCAAGTGTGTATGTATTATATTACAGTGGTTGTGTAATTAATGGTTATACATTCTATACAGATGAACATGATGAAGGTAGTACCATGAAAAATAGTGGGGTTACACTAGTTGCTGAAGCGATGCATGTTTCTGGTAGTAAGGACATAAATCTAATTTATAAAAATATGACATACTTTGGTATTATCAAACTAATATGGGAGTTGGATTATACGGCATTCCAATTGTCAATTTTTCAATGCAAATGGATTGATAACAAAAGTGGTGTTGAAATAGATGAATGGGGATTTGTGAAAGTTGATTTTAGTAAACAAGGGTACAAAGACGAACAATTTATAATGGCATCACAAGCGGTACAAGTTTTTTATATTCCAGATCCCACAAACCGAAAGTGGTCGATTGTTATTTTGTCGTCCAAAACTACTGAAGGTTCCGATGAAAATTCAGTTGAGGACGATCCTTTTAGTGGTGCGTCGCAATCATTTCAGAGAGGTCCCAATGCAGATGGTGTTTTGTATGTTAGAGGAGATCACAATGAAGGGATTTGGATAGTCGATAGAGGTGTCAAATACCTTCAACCTTTGAAAAAAAGAAAGAGAGTTCAGTAAACAGGTTATATTTTGTTTGTAATATAGATCTTGTTATCTCATGTTATTATCTTATCATTACTGAATTTATGTAATCTGAATTAACTGTTCAACCACTTTTGCAGATAATGACTTCTGCACATTCTGATGCTCCTAACCTTGAGGCTGAACAAGTCTCTCAAGCAGCTATTGCTGTGGCTGCTGCTGCTCCTACTGCTCCTGCAGCTCATGCTGTTGTTGTTGTTGCTCCTACTGCGGCTCCGGTTGCTCCTGCTGCTCCTCCTGCTGCGGCTCCTGCTGTTGCTGCTCCTCCTGCTGCTCCTCCTGTTTCTCCTGCTACTACGGCTCCTGCTGCTCTTAGTGTTGAGGTCTAACAACCATCAACACATGTCATTGATACCATTCTAGATGAACATATAGATGATGCTGATATCAATGAAATGGTCGGGAATGAAGGACCAGCGTCGCAGAAATCACAGGTGCGTCGTAGTTTGACGGTGTTAGCCAAAATTCTTAAGGCGAAAAGCAAAGGCATCAAATTTGAAGTCGAATTGAATGCACGAGGCCAACATGTGAATCCCAACAAGGCTATGTTTAGCAGCTACATTAGATTTGTCACTCAGAAATGCGTGCCGATTGACATAGATTCATGGCACCATGTTGTGTCCGGGCTAAAGGCTGTGATCTGGGAATAAATTACGGTAACATTATGAATTTATTTCTTTAATTTACTAGAAAATAAAATAATGAAACAATGTCTTACTCTTCTCAATATCTTTAAGAGTACATTTATAGTAGACGATTCACACAAGGATTATGTACTAAGGCTTACAGGAAAGATTCATCAAGGTTTTTGCACTATTTTAACAAGATGTCACCTCAAAGATTCTAAAGGTAAAATAAACCCGCACTAACCCATTGTCTACGCTCACCTGATATCCCAAGAAGCATGGGATTGATTTATTGGCCGTTGTGGGGATGAGAAGTTTCAGGTACATTGTGAGTGATAATACGTTGTTTGAGGATACCTGTATTCATCACTTTGATTGTCAATATTTCATTTATGAAACAGAAACTCTGTACTGAAAATAAGGAACGTGCTTCAAAACCAACATACCCCTATCGTAAAGCAAGGATGGGGTACACTTAATTAGAAAATAAAATGGTACATATTTTAAATTTACAATAATATTTTTAGGTGCCAATAAAAAACATCATAATTATTTTTCTATGTTTATATGTAGATTTATGAGTCTAAAACCAAATGTACTTTCATCCCACGTCATGTGCTATGGAAGGAGGCACGTGTGAACAGATAAGGGAAGTTAGTAGATGAGAACACACAAAAAGTGTGGGAAATATGTGTAAGTATGACACGATGATAAAATAATTTGTTTAAAATTGCTATTACATAAAAATAACTAGTTATTTTCCTATATCCGACAGTCATAGGAATCAGCTACTCCTGTAGCTGATACAGACCTATTATTGATGGCTTTGAAGTAGCCAGAAAAATACGGTCGTGTCAGAGGTGCAGGGTTTGGGGTGACACCCCGAGTATATTTTGAGAAGAAGAAAAAAATGGATGATACAGATGAAAAATTGGAACAAATGAGTGAAAAAATAGCAACCCTTGAAGAACAATTGCAATGGAAGGGAGAGTTGATAGAAACTTTTATGGGTGGGAATCAAAGGGAAGCCACAACTCAAGAACAACCGTCGCATGAACATCCCACCCCACCCCCACCAGCTTTGAGGCGAGCCATTCGCCTCAAAGAACTGTCTTAGCCATGGTAATAAATATTCTAATAATTGTTCCCATGAAATATGAATCAAACAAACACTGATAATTTTTCTGTACTCATCTTCTACAGGGTGATAATGATTGTGATTTATATCTGTCAACACCCACCTATCACCTTGTAGCGAGGGCTACAATGTTCAATATCCTAGATGCCACACTGCATAATAGACCACTTCCGAAAGATCATCTGAAAGTGACGATTACTATAGCTCATGAGACAAAGGCAGAGATACATATTCCACTTGATGGCGATGATATTCATATGATCAAAAAGGATATTGGGACATTCATTGCATGGCCATCACAACTTGTAAGAGTACATGCGGACAAAGAGGTATTTATTTCCTTTTCTTTTCAAGCTAAACCCTTAAAAATTAATGAAAAAAGGGTCTGAACCAATGATTGTTGTTATAGAAGGAGAAAGGGAAGGGGGGTGACAAACATCGACTCAAAACCATCTAAAGGATCGACCAACCGATCCCAAGGAGCTACTGAAAGCACAATAACACCACCTGTTCTCTTTCCACATTTACTAGTATTGAAGACTCATGTGGATACGAAGCTAAAAGATAGTAGTAGTCATATAGTGGTTTTCGAAGAGAATATATACGGAGAGGAAAGTGAATATTTTGTTGCTGCTGAAAATGTAAATGAAATCCTTGAAAATGGTTGGCTAGGCATCACAGTTGTAAATGTATATATGAGGTATGTTTCCATGAATTGATTTTCCAAAATCTGATCTAGCGTGCAAATTATGACTAAATGCATTTTATATTGTTGACAGACACATTTATGAAAAACAATTGAAGGAATTTTCCCATGAGCCAATATTTGGACTATTTAGTCCTCATATCACATCAACACACCTAACAAAAATAGAGCCATCAAAAAGGGATGCAATAGTGAACGGCTTGCTGAAAACATTTGAACGCAAGATTACAGATGACAGACTTTTCCTAATACCAACCATGCAGGGGTAATACTCTACAATTAAAGAATATCAATTATATTTTCACTTCTTTTATTACTTATTCTTTTTTTTGTTTTTAGGCAACATTGGTTACTAATTGCGGTGAACTTGGATACTCCAAAGATTTATTTTCTAGATTCAAAGCAAGGATATCCATCAAACTGACCACACATGATGGAGTTTGTGAATCTGTAAGACACTACGTCTTACGTTTTAGGTCTAAACATCAAATAATATAATTTATATTATATTTTACTGAGGATTATATTATGATAGGGTGGTGTATCATTATCTTCTAAAAAAAGTAATGAGGCCAGGGGCTAAGCATAAGGAGGTGAGAAAGTACTACGTCTGGACAAATATCAGGGTATATATAATAAAATTTCACTATCCAAACACATCTCAACACAAGTTACTTATTCTCCTAATGATCATTTTTTTTGCAGTGTCCAAAAAAACAAACGATAATGATTGCGGTTATTATGTTTGTAAATTTATGAAAGAGATCATTTTTCATCAGCAAACTAGCATCCCTAAAGAGGTATTTTTAAAAACAACTACTAGTTCGTTTAAGTTATTTATTAATTCTTTATTTATTTATTTTGCAGTACTACTATGACTGTCGAAAAGCCTCATACTCACAAGACGATATAGATGTGTTCAGAAACAAGTGGTACGCATACCTGATGGAATATTTTACACAAATACAATGAAGATCTGACTTGGGTACATGTACAATTTGTGGTCATTTTTGAGAGGGGTTAAGGGGATCAAAAGATGAAACATTGTTGTATGTAAATGTTCGTAGGAAAATTGTAATTGTTATTAAATAAAAATTCCTTTCTCCAATGATTCATTTTTCAATTTTAACAGATGATATTCACCAGTAACATGCAAGAATGCTGAACCACTCAAAGGGTCTCTATTTTGTTTAAAATGGACACGATTTTAATTGAAAACAACAACTGACCTACGGAAATCTGACCAAACGCATTCGGATCGCATTGATATTTTATAATAACGATCCAAGGGTCCTTGGTGACATGTAAGAGTCAACCCCGCCTCAATCCGAGACACGGTGTGGCCTCTATCACTCAAAGGGTCTCTATTTTGTTTAAAATGGACAAGATTTTAAGTGAAAACAACAACTGACCTACGGAAATCTGACCAAACACATTCGGATTGCATTGATATTTTATAAGAACGATCCAAGGGTCCTTAGTGATGTGTAAAAGTCAACCCTGCCTCAATCCGAGGCACGGTGTGGCTGTTAGAACTCAAAGGGTCTCTATTTTGTTTAAAATGGACAAGATTTTAAGTGAAAACAACAACTGACCTACGAAAATCTAACCAAACGCATTCGGATTGCATTGATATTTTATAAGAACGATGCAAGGGTCCTTGGTGATGTTTAAAAGTCAAACCTTCCTCAATACAAGGTACATTGTGGCTGCTAGCACTCAAAGGGTCTCTATTTTTTTTAAAATGGACAAGATTTTAAGTGAAAATAAAAAATGACCTATGGAAATCCAAACAAACACATTCGGATTGCATTTATATTTTATAATAATGATCCAAGGGTCCTTTTTTATGTATAAGAGTCAACCCCGCCTCAATCTGAGGCACGATATGGCCGCTAGCACTCAAGGGGTCTCTATTTTGTTTAAAATGGACACGATTTTAATTGAAAACAACAACTGACCTACGGAAATCCAACCAAACACATTCGTATTGCATTGATCTTTTATAAGAACGATCCAAGGGTCCTTGGTGATGTTTAAGAGTCAACACTGCCTCAATCTGAGGCATATTGTGGCCGCTAGAACTCAAAGGGTCTCTCTTGTTTAAAGTGGACACGATTTTAATTGAAAACAACAACTGACCTAGGAAAATCCAACCAAACGCATTCGGATTGCATTGGTATTTTATAAGAACAATAAAAGGGTCCTTGGTGACATGTATGAGTCAACCCCGCCTAAATCAGAGGCATAGTGTGGCCGCTATCACTCAAAGGGTCTCTATTTTGTTTAAAATTGACAAGATTTTAAGTGAAAACAACAACTGACCTACGGAAATCTGACCAAACGCATTCGGATTGAATTTTTATTTTATAATAACGATCCAAGGGTCCTTGGTGACGTGTAAAATTCAACCCCGCCTCAATACAAGGCACGATGTGGCCGCTATCACTCAAAGGGTCTCTATTTTGTTCAAAATGGACAAGATTTTAAGTGAAAACAACAACTGACCTACGAAAATATGACCAAACACATTCAGATTACATTGATCTTTTATAAGAACGATCCAAGGGTCCTTGGTGATGTGTAAAAGTCATCCCCGCCTCAATCCGAGGGACTTCGTGGCCGCTATCACTCAAAGGGTCTCTATTTTGTTTAAAATGGACAAGATTTTAAGTGAAAACAACAACTGACCTACGGAAATCTGACCAAACGCATTCGGATTGCATTGATCATTTATAAGAATGATCCAATGGTCCTTGGTGATGTTTAAGAGTCAACAACTCCTCAATTTGAGGCATAGTTTGGCCCCTAGCACTCAAAGGGTCTCTCTTGTTTAAAGTGGACACGATTTTAATTGAAAACAACAACTGACCTATGGAAATCCAACCAAACGCATTCGAATTGCATTGAAATTTTATAAGAACTATCCAAGGGTCCTTGGTGACGTGTACAAGTCAACCCTGCCTCAATCCGAGGCAATTTTTGGCTGATATCACTCAAAGGGTCTCTATTTTGTTTAAAATGGACACGATTTTAATTGAAAACAACAACTGACCTACGGATATCTGACCAAACGCATTCGGATTGCATTAATCTTTTAAATGGGGGGTCATGGAATGTGATCTATCAGGGGCCTCATATATATCAAGTCATGGTTAGCCTGGTATACTGGGTGATCATGTGTTTGGGTCCATGATACTTATGGGCTTATATCTGGATGAAAATACTCCCATTTGGGAGGGTGGATATGCTTATGGGTCTTATTCTTTAAATGAGAATACTCTCATAGGGGAGGGATGAGATTTATATAGGTATTATTCCCTAAATGATAATACAACCATAGGAGTGGGATGAGATTCTTATCGGAAATATTCACTAAATGAAAATAATCCCATAGGGGAGGGCTGAGATGATTATATAGATTATGCCTCAAATGAGAATACACCCATATTGGTGGGTTGATATGCTTCTAGGGATTATTATTTGGATGATAATACTCCCATATGGTAAAGAATATATGATTGTTAGTATTATTCCCTAAATAAGGGTACTCCCATAGTATCGGGATGAGATCCTTGTAGGTCTTATGCCTTGGAATTGGAAGAACACATATTGGTGGTCTGAGATACTGTTGAGGGTATTCCCTGGATGAGAAAACTCCCATAAGTGGATTTCCATAATGGAGTATAAATAAAACTCACATATTGGAGGTCAATGATAATTATGTATATAGTGGGGAGACCATGGTATATTATATGTTTTGTGTGGTTCCTATGATGTACTCATAGAAACCCTAACATTGGATGAAGTAGGTATGGTTGATCAAGCTTTAATACTTGAGAATCAATGTGTATTGATGTAGATGGGGTAGGAATTAGTCAAAATATATTTTTATAATGTCGACATGATCCTTGTGAAATGCTTGGTAAATGTTCAGCACTTGGAAAATTAGTTTGGGTTTAATCATGGTCATGGATTTGAGGATCAATGATGATTTTTTTATTAGTTTTATTCCAGTTCTTTCTCAACTAGGTTGTGCATATTGCCTGATCATGCACTTATAATAGCCTATTTCAGGTTTAATATTGGGGGTTTATTAATGAGATTCATCCCCCCCAAGTATCTTCACCTCAGTGTGTGTACAAACCTTATAACTTCTTTGAGGTTGAGAACATGATGCATAGTGGATAGAGAAAAGTCCAAAGATTTATGTATTGATAAAACACACCCATGTGGAGACTTAGGATTGAACTGGAAAGCCCCCCAGACACCCCCTACCCCCCCTTGGACAGCCACCCCAAACCCTTGAACAGCCCCCAAACCCCCTGAATTCTGAATTGATTTCTTTAATTACTTTATTACCTTATAAATTATGTGTTAATGGTGTACGGGTATAATTGTTGTATGAGTATACTTGGTCTAATTTGATTATGATTTATGAGTTAATTTTGTATGGGTATACTTGCTTTAATTGGCTTATTGAGATGCTGTTTTTTTTTGCAGGTGTTCGGGTGTGCTGCTGCAGATTTATCGTAGCAACAGAGAGGGCATTTATCAGCGCTCTTTTAGCGCTGATAAATCATGATTTTATTAGTGCCAAAAAAGCGCTGATAAACTACACCTTTATCATCGCTAAAAAATCCCTGATAAAAGATAATTTTATCAGCGCTAAAGGAGCACTGATAAAAAATCATTTATCAGCGCTAAAGAAGCTCTTGTTTAGCGCTGATAAAGGGTCATTTTATCAGCGCCGAGCTTTAGAGCGCTTTTTTAGCGCTGTTAAAGCCCGTTTTTAGCGCTGTTAATGCCCGTATTTGTAGTAGTGAAAATTTTCTATATTTAGTGATATTAATAATAATATTTTTTGGAAATGAAGAACTTCCATGTTTGGATCTCAGAAATCAAGAATTAGAGTGTAAAAGAATTGTTAGGTCTCGATTCTGTTTAAGGAGGGAAAAAGGGAAAGAAGTATTTTACCACATGTGATAATTGATGAAGGAAACACCTTGGTATATGCTTAAGTGGAAAAGGAGTTTTCTTCAAGTGTGGAGAGAAAGGTCACCAAGATCATGAATGTAAGGGAAAGAAAGAAGCTATAAATGTGCAATGTTTCAACTATAAGGAGATGGGGCACTACACAAATGAATGTCCCAAGTGTCAAGGAAATATAGATTAGAAATAGAAAAGGTGTCAAGATCAAACTTATGATGTTACTACAGTCAAAGTTGAATAATTAATGTGTTTTTGTTTTTGGATTCAATAATTATGTTATGATATTTTGGTTATAATAATCATGAGATATATAAGGATTTTACTACAAAAATTCTTCTTTATGGATTTGGAAGCATGTATGTTTTCATTAAGTTTTTAAGGGGATCAAGGTATTCATATATTTGGTATATGCATTTACGAGCTACATTATTTGGGGAATATTATGTTATGTTTATTTTGGAAATTTAGTGACCTTACTTCTAAATTTTTGGTCATTGAATGTGGACAGACATGTTTTAGAAAAGTCTTAAGATTAACTACTTGTGGAATAGATCAAGTTAAACTTTGGAATTTATTGTTCACTGATATAATATACTAACCTTATTGGTTTTAGTATACATTTAAAGGATTAATTAATGACTTAAGGAGCATATGATTTGTTAAAAGTGCGTTAGGCCTAAAAAATCATCTTAAACATTCATTTCCAAGTGTAAGGGATGAAGTCAAAATAGATCAAAGCACTGAAAATAGATAAGATTATACTTATGACATGAAAATTAATCAAGTAAATTTATTTCTCAAGTTCCTATCTATATAGTAAAAGAATTGATCAACTCTAGGAAAAGGATTTTATAACAAAAATGTCATATGTTTAATTTTTATTTTGAGAAATCAATGGTCTTTTAACCAATCACATGATTTACAGTTTTGTGATGGTTAAATTTCTAATGAAAATGTTCTCAATAACTCTCCATCAGAACATGATATTTATATTTCTCTTCCATGTCCATGTTATCCCTTTCCACTAATTATTTCCTACCTTAAATTCTAGTTTTTTGGTGACCTCTACATTTTCCATTCCCTCTTTTTAGAGACCCAGTTTTTGACCTGTAAGACTTTGGAATATTTCTACATATATTTCTAGATCTAGGAGCTGAGAAGGTGTGCGATTCTGAGGCCCAGTGTGCCCGGAATAAATTATACAAAAATATTAAGTGTTTTTATACTATTCATGCCATGAAAATGGGATATCTCTTAAATGGTTGATTATATCAGGAATATGAGACCGTGGCTAGGTCCAAAATTCGGTTTTTACCCTAGGCATGAAATAAAGCATGTCAGTGTGGGATGTTCGGACCCCTCTCTTGTTAGCGGTAAGTAAATGGATGAATTAATTTATTAATTCATTCATTTAATAGCTCAAATCCAATAAACTCTCAAAAGGTAACTTGGATCTGAAATATGAGTCCACGGTTGAGCTCAAAGTGTGTAGTTTACACTAGTAGGAGTATAAACTTTGTCAGGGCAGGGCCATTGTGAGAAAAGTCACCCAGGGGAAAAAATCATCATTTTGAAATGATCACTTAGTGATTTTTTTATCACTGGCGTTCTTTTTTAATAACTTTCAAATGAAGGCTCGGAATGAAAATCTAATACTTCCGTTGAATTCAAAATGGGGCGTTTTTCCTAGGCGCGATATAAATGAGAGGGTACGAAAGTTTCAGATTCCGCGCTAAGCGGATTTTTTTTCCTATAAATAGAAAAATAGGAGTTTGGAGTTAGGGTTTTCCCTTCTCTATCCTCTTTCTCTCTCTCTCTTGCTTCCACTCTCTATCAACTGTTCTTCATTGTTCTTTGCCGTTATTCACCGAATCGAGGAGCGACCTTTTCCGGAACCTTGGCGGATTGAAGCAGGAGCGTCGTGGACATGACGCCAATGACACACGACTGATTCGAGGTAGGATTTTTGGTTAATTTTCATACCTTCATCGATTTCTTGACTTTTCATCAAATTTGTCGATTACATTCTAAAATTTTAGAATTAGGACGATGGCCAAACGAACAAGACCATCGTCCGAGCCCCGTTCTAAATCCTATGTTTGACGCGTTCTTCGTCGTTCATTGTCCAAATTTTTGGATGCGCTAAAACCTTGATGGATCGTCGATTGGGGTAGGCGCTATGAAGGCCTCTTGCCAAGGATCCCAAATCCACCTTCGGATTTAAAATCGGGCTACCAGAGTGGTCGTGGCGGCCGAAAGAAGGCCCGGCTCCGGAAAGGGGCGGTGGCCGGAGGTCGGGGTGGCGTAGCAGTGGAACTGGATGGAGTTGCACCAGCAGGCGGAGAGGCGGCGTCGAGGCGTGGCCGGTGCGGTATAGCTTGCAGGGGCGGCGCGGTCGAGCGGTAGGTCGAGGCGGAGCCGGATCTGAGAACTTGGGTGCGGCCAGTGCGGTGTGGCGGCGTCCGGGGGAGGAGTCGAGCAGGACGGTGACGGACGGCGGCGTCGGGCGGTGCAGCGCTGGTAGGAGGTGTCAGCGGGTCCAAGCGGTGGCCTCGGCCTGTCACGGTCCGGAGGAGCCAGCTGCCCAGGAGAGGAAGCAGGGAGGCTAGGCGGCCACGGCGCGGGCAGCCTGTCGCGGTGGTGGGCTCGGCCAGTGGGGTGGGGATGTCACCCTTGGCATGTCACGGTCGGGAGGATCCCTAAGGTCAGTGCCTTGAGGGGGGGGGGGAGCGCGGACAGGGACCCGCATTCGGTGGGTCCTGCTAGAGCGGCGCGCGGACAAAAGACTGGCCGCTTGGCCGGTCTGTTGGGAAAAATCGGACCTGAGGGATCCAGTGGTGCTCGGGTGGGCCACATCCAACGGGCCACGGCGAGCAGGACTGGACCCGCGGCTAGACCACGGGTCGGCGGTCTAGACCGGGCCGGCCAGGATGGACCGGCCCAGTTGGGCCCCTTATGTGTAAAGGGATGTATCTTTTAAACAACGAGTCTGTTCGATGCGTCGTCTGCAGTTGTGGGTTCATTTCTTCGAGAAGGACTTTTTGAAATGGGTTTCTGGGTTTTTGAGTTCTGATCCCGAAGGTGGGTGACCCTAAATGCTTTAAGTTAATAATAATAAATTATTATTAAAGTTTACAGCGAGCGTATTCGCGAACCGAACGTCCGTTTGATGCGCCGTTAGAGGCACTGTGGACCTGGAGTTGAGACGGTCCTTCCAAAGTTGGTTTGGAACCTTTTCAGTTTGGTTTCATTGCTCGGTGGCACGAAACGCTTAATTCAAATAATTAATTAATTATTCTTGCGTCAGACCTAACTCCTGTTTGGGATCTCCGATTGACGCGCCGTCAGCGGCAGCATGACCCCAGTCCTCGTGCATACTTTTTGAGACACTTTTCAAAGAGTTCGGGTTGGATACAAGGTGTGGGCCCCATAGGGCCTGGTTCACACGTTTTATGGTGAAATGACACCTTTTCACCCGACATCCATTTAGGGTGTTTGAGCACGTGTTCTTCCGAGGGGATTGCGATGGCGCAATCCCCTGACTAAATTCGAGCCTGAGGTATGGGCCCCACGAGGCGTCTTTTGGACGTATGCTGCGTTTTTATGACTTATGCTTCATAAGTTCGTTCAGGGAAAATGAATAGCCTACCCCCCGTGGTTATCTGCAAGGAACGCAATGGCATGATCTGCGTGACGTGTTTCAGGACCGAGGTGTGGGCCTCATGAGATGATGTATGGGCATAAAGTGGTGTTGAATAACTTCTTCGTCGGGAGTCTGTTTCAAGCGAGTAAATAGTTTATCTCATGTTTTTTTCATGAGGATTACAACAGTGTAATCTATTTGGGTTTGAGGAGCCTCATTAGAGATCTCATTAAATGTGGAAACATGAAAGGGCATTGGTCGGAGGCCCCTTTAACGCACTCCGAACCAACTCACGGTAGTGATGTTAGTGACACCCAGTGATGGCACGAGTAGTGCGGAGTTATCGGACCAGTTCTGGGTTTACCCTCCAGCGGGGCTAGGCAGTGGATTACCCGTTGTCCTTAGGGTTTACCCTCCAGCGGGGCTGGGCAGTGGGTTACCATTTGACCTTAGGGTTTACCCTCCAGCGGGGGCTAGGCAGTGGGATACCTGTTGACCTTAGGGTTTACCCTCTAGAGGGGGATGAAGAGTTGGTTACCCGTTGACCTTAGGGTTTACCCTCCAGCGGGGCTGGGTAGTGGGTTACCCGTTGGCCTTAGGGTTTACCCTCCAGTGTGGCTGGGCAGTGGGTTACCTGACGACCTCTTAGGGTTTACCCTCCAGCTGGGCTGGACAGTGGGTTACCCGACGAATTCTTTCAGACTCATCCCTTTCTATGAGGCTAGTCAGTGACTTTTCTCCATGATTACTGGAGCGGGACCCTTGGTTGTACAGTTCAGAAATGAGACAGCTTTGATGTGTGGGATATTTGGGCATCAGTGATGGATATCTTTAGAACTTTTGGTGACTTTTCTCGGGCTGAGCTTGAAGATAGAGATCCCCAAACACACACATTCTGGTTTCTTGTTGAGTATATATATATATACACCCTACTTTTGTTCCCACTCCTTGGGTTCGGTTACTCTCCTTCTAGGAGGGGCGAAGATGCGCGAGGTATGCCACGTGATTTTCCGTGTCTAGCTCCTCTTATATTGGATGAGTCTACTTCTTTTCTTTTGTTGGGTTGAGCTGCACTCTCTCTATTGTAATCTTACACTGTTCTTTGTTCTTTTTACTACTCATCATTTTAGTAACTCCTTTGTTTCTCCCTCGAGCTTTCGGGGCATCCTACTGAGTATCTTTATACTTACCCCTTCTTGGGATTTTCCCGCACTTGGTGCGCCCTTGAAGATGACGGACAGGTTGATCGAGACTACGGAGGAGCGTAGAGGACACAGGAGCTTGGGCTGCGTTTAGTGTTCATAGTAGGATTTTCAAGTGTGATACTCACCAGTTGTTTACTTTCATTTACCTATTTCCAGGTTGTTTCACCTTTCTAGTTGGGCGTGTGTTTTTCCTTTTTTTTGTTTTGTTCATTTTACTGGTCAGTCTACTTTTCAGCACCTTACTTGTTCTATTTTAGAAGTTGATGCATGACTGAGGTTGGGTTATAGTTGTTTGTACTTTGGTTTCCTTTTTACTCTGCACTTCTGCATTGAGTGGGTTGTGTGTGTGTACAGGTACTTAGGCAAATGCCTCCCCGAGATTGTTACACCTTCAACGCTTGTCGCCAGCCCCTAGCCTATGGAGGCGGTCTTGGGGTAGTTGCGCCTCGAAACCGATAGGGTCGGGTCGTGAAAAAGTGCTATCAGAGGTGGTTCGCTCCTTGGGATGTTTTTCGGACGTCCCTAAAAAGGAATTGGTTGGGTTTTGGGGAAATATTGTCAATGTGTCTCGAGAGCGGCTCTCAGGCCAGGGAGTCCAGTGATGGTGCGGTGGCTGACGTATCCATTCATGAGGACCTTGATTACCCATTTGTCGACTTGGGGTGCTGAGACACTTGTTGCAGGGAAAATTTGGTTTGTGCATCATATATGATTGATTCTTTGATTGTTCTTCTTGAGTCATCTCCCCATCGTTGTTGATATATATGTTCTCATTTGACCTCGGTACTCCTTGATCGGATTCAGGATGTCTCCACGATGATAGTCAGCCAAGATACTAGCTTCGGTTCGTGATAAAGATTCCATGAGAGATGAGGCCTCAGTTCAAGATCCATCATACGATTACCCTTTCTCCAGGAGGACAGACAGCAGCACCTCCACCTGTGGAGTAGCAGATAATACTGGCAATGAAGGCTGATGACGAGCACAGGCTGGGCGCGCTACGTGAGTTCCAGCATCAGAGACTGTTGAGGTTCCATGGTGATCCATACCTTCAGATAGTGAAGGGTTGTCTAGAGTCGGTGGTTCACCTCTTCAAGCTTGTTCGGACACCGACAGGTTAGATGGTGTCTTTGACAGCCAGTCTTTTTTTCCACCATGTAGTTTGGAGTTAGTAGAGCCAGGGTTACTCAGATGCACGATGATTCGGTACTCTTGTGGGATGAATTCTAGCAGCTGTTTCGTGAGGAGTACTACCCCTCCTACTTACACTTTATATGGTTTCAAGAGCTGTTGTAGCTTTAGCGAGGAGTGATGGCAGTGGCTGAGTACGCGACTAGGTTCGCAGACCTTAAACGGTACTCTTTGGACGTGGTCCATGACAGAAACTTCCGAGCACAGAAGTTTGAGTGAGGTCTATGTAGAGGAGATTTGTATTAGCATAGTGCCCTTGTGCATCCTCACCCATATAAGGGTGTTGGATCAAGCACTGGTGACAGAGAAATTTCTGTCAGAGGGATGCCAATTGGTAGGGCCTCGACGCTAGAGGTCTCCCCTTGATGAGACTCAGGCACATGGTCAGGGACAGCGTAGAGCACTGAGACAGCCCAGGGAGGACTAGTGCTATGATTGTGATGTACAAGGTCACGTGACGTGAGACTACCCGACCAAATGTGCTGAGTTTTCCAGATAGTTGGTAGATGCACCGCCATGACAGAGGTAGTGTCATGATCATAGAACTCCCAGGTGAGGACAGGGTGGTCCCCAGGGAGGCGGTGTTGGCAGAAGAGCAGAAAGAACTGTGGTCGGCGGACGACGTTTCGAGGTCCTTCCACCACCACTAGGCAGCCCACGTCAGGCTTGAGGAGCTGACGGACGGGGCTGCGGGTAGCTGTGTGCTATGTATGTCTACAATACTGCATCGCATGAGATGATAAGAGGTACGCTCTGTGTCTTTTTATACCTTTTTTTCAATAGAACATGTTAGACACTGCGTGAGGTACTCTTTTTGTCTAACTCTTTGCTTGAGGAGTTACTAAGGGTGATGCAGGGTGTCGGTGTAACCCTGTGTTGGTGTTGTTCGATGTAGATTTGAATGCATGGGAAAGAGGGGTTCTTTCCCCAATGAGATGCGTTTTTGTGATGCGATAAAAACCGTGAGGGAGATTCGATACCATCCAAAGTGGATAGTATTGAGGTATGGTGGATGAGTCCCTCTGACATGTGAATTCATGGCGGGGTTGTGCGGTGGAGTGTCGGAGCAGGGTCTGGATTTGCCAGTGGGACTTTTCTACTTGACCTCCCTTTTCTTGAGGTTCCACCAGTGGGTTTGGAAGAGTGCATGTTTTGGGGATTACTCTCCTTCCAAGAGGGGAAAAGACACGTGGGGTATGCCACGTGGTTTCCGTGTCTAGCCTCTGGTGGTTGGATGAGTTTTCTCACTAGCCATGTTCGTTGGTACCTTGCATGTTCAATATCAATCTTGATACTGTTATCAAGTACAGTTCAAGGTGATAGACACCCCATAAACAGAACTACGTGATTCACTATGTGGTGATGGTAGTGGTAGTTTTTTCCCTAATAATATGGAGACGCTATCTTCTGGGAGAGCGCTTTGTGGTTTTCTCAGACCACCATTGTCTCAGGTGCGTCCTCACCCAGAGAGACTTGAACCTGAGATGATGGTGCTGGTTGAAATTTCTGCAGGACTATGATTTGGAGGTAATCTATGTTCTAGAAAAATGGCAGTGTTATAGCAGGTTCCCTTAGCATAGAGTCCCAGACTCGTCAGGTGCGAGAAGTTTCGTAGTAGTTAGCTTCCCTGCAGTTGACCCTATTGAACCAGGAGGGTGCAACTTTTCTTCAGTCAATGGTGTTGACTCATCCACTTCTTGAGCATGTATGAGAGTCTCAGTTGTGATGCACCAACTGTGAAAACTTGTGTGACCATATATCATTGGGTGTTTCACCAGATGGGTATTCTGAAGGAGGGAATCACGAGACCATGTTCTAAGAACAAACCGTGATTTCGGTCACAACGTAGAAAGTAGAGGTTCATCAAGGGAAGTCCCCTGAGTTTATTTGGGCCATTCTGGAATCGTGCAAGAGATGGAGAGGTTGTCTACCATCTTGCCCTACCCTCCCAATAGCAGGGGTGGGTGCACGGCGTCTTCCACGTGTCGCAGTTGATGAGGTGCGTGCGTGTTCCTACGCATGTCATCGAAATTAGTAGACCTTATGAGTACGAACCATCCCTTTGGTTCGCGTTTTGTGCCAACATGGTGTTGTGTAAGTTTTCTTGGGAGCGGGAGAGCTAGGTGTGAACTCTGTATCCTGAGTTGTTTTTCCTAGTTTTTCTTTTCGAGGACGAAAATATTGAAGGAGGGAATGATGTAGAGACCTGGTTTTTTCCCTATAATACTTTGGAATATTTCTACATGTATTTCTAGAGCCAGGAGCTGAGACGACGTGTGATTCCGAGGCCCGGTGTGCCCAGAATAAATTATACAAAAATATTAAGTGTTTGTATACTATTCACGCAACGAAAATGGGATACCTCTTAAATGGTTGATCATATCAGGAATCTGAGACTGCGGTTGGGTATGGAATGTGGTGTTTACCCTAGGCACGACATAAAGCATGTCGGCGCGGGATGTTCGGACCCCTCTCTCGTTAGCGGTAAGTAAATGGATGAATTAATTTATTAATTCATTCATTTAATAGCTCAAATCCAATAAACTCTCAAATGGTAACTAGGATCGGAAATATGAGTCAACGGTTGAGATCTAAGCATTTCGTTTACCCTAAAAGGGGTATAAACTTTGTCAGCGCAGGACCGCTGTGAGAAAAGTCACCCAGGGGAAAAAATCGTCATTTTGAAATGACCACTTAGTGATTTTTTTATCACTGGTGTTCTTTTTTAATATCTTTCAGATGAAGGATCGGAATGGAAATCTGAGACTTCTGTTGAATTCGAAATGCGGCGTTTTGCCTAGGCGCGATATAAATGAGAGGGCACGATAGTTTTGGATTCCGCGCTAAGCGGATTTTTTTCGATAAATAGAAAAATAAGAGTTTGGAGTTAGGGTTTTCCCTTCTCTCTCCTCTTTGTCTCTCTCTCCCTCTCGCTTCCACTCTCTATCAATTGTTCTTCGGCGTTCTTCACCGTTCTTCACCGAATTGAGGAGCGACCTCCACCGGAACCTTGGTGGATCAAAGTAGGAGCGTCGTGGACATGCGGCCAATGACACACGACCGATTCGAGGTAGGATTTTTGGTTAATTTTCGCACCTTCTTTGATTTCTTGACTTTTCATCAAATTTGTCTTTTACATTCTAAAATTTTAGAATTAGGATGATGGAAAAACGAACACGGCCATCGTCCGAGCCTCGTTCTAAACCCTATGTTTGACGCGTTCTTCGTCATTCGTCGTCCAAATTTTCAGATGTGCTAAAACCTTGTGGATCGTCGATCAGGGGTAGGCGATGTGAAGGACTCTTCCCGAGGATCCCAAACCCACCTTCGGATTTAAAATCGGGCCACCGGAGTGGTCGTGGCGGCCGATGGAAGGACCGCCTCCAGTAAGAGGCGGTGGCCGGAGGTCGGGGTGGCGTAGTGGTAGAACCGGCCGGAGTTGCACCAGCAGGCGTCGAGGCGACGTCGAGGCGTGGCCGGTGCGGTATAGGAGGCAGGGGCGGCGTGGTCGAGCGGTAGGCCGTGGCGAAGTTGGAGCGGCGGAATTGGGTGCGGCTAGTGCGGTGTGGCAGCGTCCGACAGAGGAGTCGAGCAGGATGGCGGCGGACAGCGACGTCGTGCGGTGCAGTGCCAGCAGGCGGCGTCGGCAGGTCCAAGCGGTGGCCTCGGCTTGTTGCGGTCCGGAGGAGCCGGCTGCCCAGGCGGGGAAGCGAGGAGGCCAGGAGGCCACAGCGGAGGTGGCTTGTCATGGTGGTGCGCTCAGACGATGGGACGGGGGTGTCGCCCTCGGCATGTCGCGGTCGAGAGGAGCCTCGAGGTCAGCACCTCGGGGGGGGGGGGGGGGGGGACAAGGACCCGCGTTCGACGGGTCCTGCTGGAGCGGCGCGCGGAAAAAAGACCAGCTGCTTGGCCGATCTGTTGGGAAGAACCAGACCTGAGGGGTCCAGTGGTGCTCGGGTGGGCCGCGGCGAGCTGGACCGGACCTGCGGCTGGACCGCGGGCCGGTGGTCTGGATCGGGCCGGCCGGGATGGATCGGCCCAGTTGGGCCCCTTATGTGTAAAGGGTTGTATATTTTAAACGGTGTGTCTGTTCGATGTGTCGTCTACGGTTGTGGGTTCGTCTCTTCGAGACAGACATTTTAAAATGGTTTTCGTGGTTTTTGAGTTCTGATCCCGAAGGTGGGTGACCCGAAACGCTTTAAGTTAATAATAATAAGTTATTGTTAAAGTTTACAACGGACGTATTCGTGATCCGGACGTCCGTTTGACACACCGTCAGAGGCGCTATGGCATTGAGGTTGGGACGGTCCTTCCAAAGTTGGTTTGGAACCTTTGCAGTTTGGTTTCTTTGCTTGGTGGCATGAAACGCTTAATGCGAATAATTAATTAATTATTTATTTATTTTTGCGTCGGACCTAACTCCTGTTTGGGATGTCCGATTGACGCGCCGTCAGCAGTAGTGTGACCCCAGTCCTCATGAGGACTTTTTGAGACACTTTTTGAAGCATTTGGGTAAGAGAAAAGGGGTGGGGCCCATAGGGCCCGTTTCACATGTTTTACGGTGAAACGCCACTATTTCACCTAACATCTGTTTGGGGTGTTTGAGCACTCGTTTCTGAGTGTGTTTCTGAGGGGATTGCGACAGTGCAATCCACCTGCCTAAATTCGGGCCGAGGCGTGGGCCCCACGAGGCGGCTTTTGGACGTATGCTTCATTTTTACGACTTATGCTTCATAAGTTCGTTTAGGGCAAATGAATAGCCTATGCCTCGTGGTTATCTGCAAGGAACGCAATGGCACGATCTGCGTGACGTGTTTTGGGACCGAGGTGTGGGCCCCACGAGACGTCATATGTGCATAAAGCGGTGTTGAATAACTTCTTCATCGAGAGTCTGTTTCAAGTGAGTAAATAGTCTATCTCACGTGTTTTTCCGCGAGGATTGCAACAGTGTAATCTGTTTGGGTGTGTGGAGCCTCATTCGAGATCTCATTAAATGTGGAAACGTGAAAGGGATTTGGTCGGAGGTCCCTTTGATGCACTCCGAACCAACGCATGATAGCGATGTTAGTGATACCCAGTGATGGTACGGGCAGTGTAGAGTTATCGGACCAGTTCCGAGTTTACCCTCCTACAGGGTTGGGCAGTGGGTTACCTGTTTTCCTTAGGGTTTACCCTCCAGCGGGGCTGGGTAGTGGGTTACCCGTTGACCTTAGGGTTTACCCTCCAGTGGGGGCTGGGCAGTAGGTTACCTGTTGTAACACCCCAAGCTTCTATGGTACGCTTCTCTTGGAATAATGCGATAGCGTGTGTTGTACGCAACATCGAGTTCTAACACACCACAACCAATCAAACTAGCCATTATGAATAGTAATACCTACTTTTTGAAATTATATATATTTTATATTTCAAAATGGACTTCATTTTTGGATTCAGAATATCGAAATTATCCTAAGTTGAATTTTTGGTATTTTTCTCAGAACTTCCAATTTTTATGAATAGTGAAAATACTTAAAAACAACTTTTTTAATCAAAATAATTTATAGTGATAAATTATATTATTTAGTGGTTTTAAAGTATAATTATAATATATTTTTACCATTTTATCCAATGGTGTTCATTAGAATTAATTTCACTTTGAAATTGGACATAAACAATTGTCAATCTTTTGATATATATTGTTTCTTAAAAACACGCTATTTGTTGTAACAGTGAGAATTAATTATAAAATTAATTAATGCAACTTATATGTTTGGAAATTTTTAAAATAGACATCATTTTTGAATTCGGAATATCAATTATAGCTTAGGATGAAATTTTGGCATTGTTCAGAAAAACTTCAATTTTTGATGAATAGTGAAACCACTAAGTGGTAGTTAAAAAACTGAATTTTTCATAAAACTTAATTTTACCGCTTCTGTGATTGGAATTTCGAAAATCCGAGAGACACAGTTAATATCAAGGAGTAAAACGTGGTTCAATGAGATGAAAATAATTTTTGGTGAATAGTAACTTTTTACTTTTATTTACCACGGTTAAAAGTAAATAGGGTAATTAAGGGCAAAAATGATATTAATATTACCCTAAAACATGTCCTAATTCTATTGGAAAAGTGTATCTCGGCCAAAAAACAACCTTAGGAATAAAATATTATCATTTAGGTTTACTTGTATTAGATTAGGACATTTATTATTATTTAATTCAAAGAAGAGTTAAAAGAGTTAAACTCAAAGTTTATTTACTAAAACATTTTTAATATAGGGTTATACATAAGATAAATTCGATTGTAAATATTCATTAGAAATCTAAAAATATTTCCTACATAATGATATTTTATTTATAATTTTTAGACATTAAATAATTTAATTTATTTATGACACAATGATGATGCAGTAAGTACCATAATAGTGAAAAATTGAAATAATTGATATTATAAATACCCAAATAAATATAATTTTAGCCTTTTAATGAATTACACTAATTTTCTAGGATAATATGACATATTAGGATTGATTTAATTTACTTTTTTCGAACTAATCATTCTGTTATTATTTTCACAAAAATCAATTTTCCAAACAGTGTCAAAATTGACATAAAAGAGCTTTTAAAACAAATATTATATTATTAATTGATATTAAATTCCTAAAAATCTAAGGTTCGGCCAAGAGACTTATATCAGGATAAGTGTATCATTAATGGACCACTTGGGGGTCACTTGGAGGTATATATTAAGTTTATTAACTATATAATATAAAAATACAAAGTGACATGGTAAGTGTCAAACTAATTAACTAAGAGTTAAAACTAAAGGATAAGGTTAATATAATGACCCAAACCTGTCTAAATCCTATTGGTTGAGTGTTTTTAGAACCATCCCCACCTTAACCTTTAAATAATCCACTTTTTATCCATTAGAAACCGAATATGAATTTTTTATAAAATAATATTTCTAGCTTTTCCAAAGGTTCCCCTCACCCATCTTATAAAAGGGCACTCTCCCTTCTCATTAACTCACACCTTAAAAGCCTTTTGGCTCGTCCAAACTCTACCCAAATACTATCTCAACATCCCTCACTTCATCCTATAGGCCTTCCTTTAGTCATAAAGCCAACCTAAGAGCCCTTTTGATCAAATCAAAAGGAAGAACCCGAAGAAGAGGTAATGATTTCACCACCCTTTTCCAAGTTCCTTTCTTCTTCCACTTCTTCCTTATTTGTTATTACCATTATAAAATAATGAATACAGTATCTCATATATACTGTAATATTATTATAAATATGGTACAACCATATTCATTATTATATTCATCCTTTGAATGACATGTCACCATACGTGCGTACGTACGGCTTACCGTCTCCACGTCGTGGTGTAATTGTTATTCAATAAATTATTATTTGGATGGGTATAATAATGATGTTTAATTCATGTAAATAATAAATATAACATGATAATGATTCTGTATATATGATATACCATCCAATTATATATTATTTTAATATCAAAAGAATGATATTGTCACTCGTGCGTACGTACGGACTACCGTCTCCACGAACGTGATAAGATTCATTCTCCATCGTATCAATTCAAGTATAATTCCCATTTGATGATTAATAATAGTATCTAAGGACTTGATATCATTCTGAATATGATTAATATACAACCTATCCATGACAAACACGGCTTACGTAACAAAACATATAAAATAAAACGAGTAAGTTAACACCCAAAACAACGATAATACTAAGATATTATTAACAAATCAATGTTAAAAGATAATATATGATATCATATTAATATATATGATTCTTTTATAATTTAATAACAATTGTTTCACCATTATACAGGAGGTTAACCTACCCCTAACCAAGTAAAAGTACAAGGTAAGGGTTTATTTCACAATCTCTTCATTATCCGAGGTTGTTTATACGTAATAATCTACTGGGATCTCTTTATCATCCACATCCATGTTTCTTAAAAATGTATTTCAAAACATTTTTACTATTTACAAGAATATGGGTTAAAGTCATTTATACCCTTTTTTGACTTTTTATAAGTGGTTTATAAAGGAATATTTCCGTCGTTTTCCAAACAAGGTGCTTTTTTAACCTTTTCGACAGAATTAAGGTAAGAATGTTTTTTTAACTTATACGGCGGGTGTGGCTATTTTCCACCGTTATTAAATCTTCAAATCTTCCCTTAAAATATTATAAGAATATTTTCAAATAAAATGTTTTATTTTAGAAATATATGACTCTTAAATGATTTCAAAATAAAAGAGATATTTCTCTAAAAAGATTTTTGATTTCATCTATGTCAACATCCTTTGATGGATTTTACGCTTATTTGAAGTTGATTTATTATGAAAAAAACTTCTATATTGTATTGAAGGTTTTGTGATATGTTTGATTGTGGATGTGTTATACCATTCATGGTTTATGGATGAAGTATTTACATTTCGTATGCTAGTTTTAATATGAATGTTTATGTTATGTTTAAACCTTTTCATATGGGAATGCATTGGATTTAATATGTGACGGGTGGAGCCCGATATAGCTCCTCGATGAATCGGTAGGTCTCATGAGAGAAACTAGTGTCTTGGCACATGGCCTTGACAAAATATTATTTGTGGTCTTGGCACGAGGCCTTGGCTATGTGGTTATGATAGTCTGGAATTATGCATTCCATCATTATGAAAGTGGTTATTGATATTGCATGTGATTATTCGATTATTAGAATATCCATGTGAATAAGTAAATGGAATTATTTCATTTTATTTTTACCATACTATGTTGAATTTCAAGTTTAAAAGGCTTTTGTTTTAGTTATACATTTCTTTAAATGTTTATTCTTATTTATGAAAGTTTCCTCTATATTGTTATCCTTACTGGGCATTTGAGCTCACCCCTTTTCTATGTTTTATTTTTCCTAGGATGTGAAGAATTAAATTATGAATGACCTGCAGGGATATTATGAAGGTATAATAGTGTGGACTATGGAGACAATATGTTGTTGTAGTAGTTTTTCAATTTATGATGTAATGTAAAACTTTATGAATATATCTAGTGTTTCTAAGGCTACTAAACCAATCGGTCTTTCGAGATTTGATCTTTCTTGTGATCATGACAATGTTATGTAATAATGCACTGACTCTGGGTAACTGGGGTCAGGGCGTTACAGTTGGTATCAGAGGAAGTTTAGTACAAACCTTGGAAGCTAGATTTAGATAAAATCTGATTAGAGCACATAGACCTAAGATGGACTTTGAGGATTAGTATAGAAGAACTTCCTATAATTTTGGTATTGTAGAGATTTTGTGAGTTTTACGTGCAATACATCCCTGTCTGGATACGAGCAGGTAGAGGAGGCTCTGGCACAAATGTACCTAGGGGTAAAACCCGAAAACACCGCTTTGAGCTAGACTCGAACGGGAACTGGTGCACAACAACGGGCCTTGCTGCACTCTTGGTTACGACACTCCCGGGGGATATGCTTAGGATAACTCTCATTTTATTTACAAATAATTATGAAGGGTTTATGAGTATATACTCCCTCAAAGAAAACATTTTTATGATTATGGAATATATCCATAAATAGTTCAATTTATGTTAAGTGTTTTATAAGTATGGAATTATGTATTTTGATTCATAAACTGATCTAGTTTATGCCATTGTTTATAAATGGCACCTAGTGGAAGAAATGGAAACCGTATCAATGCATGCACTCCATGTAGGGATTGCCCTCCTGCTCAAGATAATTATAGTGGAGCTGGTGATGCAACTGGTGTCAATCAGCTAATCACCATACTGGGACAACTCACTCAGGTTATGAATAATAACCTTACCCGTATGGAGCACCCTGATCCGCAGTGTGGAGGATCAATGTTAGATCGCTTCATGAGGCAGCAACCACCAACGTTCAATGGGAGTACAAATCCATTAGTAGCTGAGCAATGGGTAAGTTCCCTAGAGAAAATATTTCAGGCTTTGGGGAGTAATGAAAGGGAAAATGTTATCATGGCAGTTTACCGCCTCACTGGAGATGCTGATCAATGGTGGTCATTGATTCAAAACACGAAGGAAGATGATGAAGTATCAAATATGGAATGGAGGGAGTTCAAAGATCTGTTTTTAGAAAAATACTTTCCTCGTGAGCATCGAGCAGATATGGAAAGGAAATTTCTAAGTCTGAGACAAAAGGAGGATGAGAATGTCACAAAGCATGAGGCTAACTTTACAAGGTTAGCAAGGTATGCTGGAGATTATATACATAACCCAAGAAGTAAGATTGATCGTTTCTTTGATGGGTTAAAACCATTTCTCTATCGAGCATTAGTCTCACAATCCTTCTCGTCGTACGAAGACATTGTCTCATGTGCTATCAAGACAGAAAAGGAATTATCTAAGTCTTATGACTTTAAAGCAAAGCAAGAGAATAAGAGATCTGCTGATCAATCTGGGAATGGAAATAAGGGGAATAAGGTAAAGGTTGAATATCCATCCTGTGGTAAATGTGGGAAGAAACACCCCGGTACTTGCTTGAAGGGAATGGGTGTTTGTTACAAGTGTGGTGAGAAAGGCCACCAAGCTCGTGAATGCAAAGGGAAGAAGGAAGCTACCAATGTTCAATGATATAATTGCAGGGAGATGAGACATTATGAAAATGAATGTCCTAATCGTCAGGGGAACTTACCTCAGAAAAGGCCAAGGGATCAAGGTCAAGCTTATGCTATCACTACTACTGAGGTAGAAGCTCCAAAAGACATGGTGGCAGGTAATTTAATGGTTTACTCAAGTTTATCAAATGCATTATTTGATTCTGGATCATCGCATTGTTTCATAACTTCCCAGTTTTCTAAGAAAATTAGATATTTCCAATTTGATTTAACAAGGGAGTTGTCAGTTAAAATTCCTAAGGGAAGTATCATTGCAAAAAAGTTTTGTGAATCAGTCCCCATTAGAGCACATAAATGTTCTTTATCTGCTGATCTCATCGTCATACCTATGATTGAGTTTGATATAATCCTAGTTATGGATTGGCTTTCGAACTATGATGCAAAGATTTATTATAAGAAGAAGGAGGTTATGATTTTTGATGATGATGATAAGGAACACCTTATCTTTAGAGCAGAATCATCACCACCTAATTATTATCTAGATCCACCCCCAGTAGCTCAACTAAATTCAATTATTGGGGAGGAAGAGAATGAAATGATAGTGGTTGAGGAAAGGAATGTTCAAATAGAGTATGTACCTGTTGTGAAAGAATATGTAGATGTGTTTCCGGAAGATTTACCTGGACATCCTCCAGAATGAGAAGTTGAGTTTTCCATTAATTTAATTCCTGGATCAAGGCCTATATCGAAGACCCCTTATAGAATGGCCACTGTAGAATTAGTTGAACTAAAGAAACAACTAGAGGAATTGAGTAATAAGGGATTTATTCGCCCTAGTGTTTCTCCATGGAGAGCCCCTATTCTTTTTGTTAAAAAGAAAGATGGATCTATGAGGTTATGTATCGACTAAATGGAGATCAATGCTATAACAATAAAGAACAAGTATCCCCTACCTCGCATTGATGATTTATTTGACCAACTACATGGAGCTCAATACTTTTCAAATATTGACCTTCGATTTGGATACCATCAGTTGTGTGTAAATAAGGAAGACATTCTAAAGGCAGTATTTCGAACCAGGTATGGGCATTACGAGTTTACTGTAATGCCCTTTGGATTGACTAATGCACCCTCTATATTCATGGATATGATGAATAGAGTTTTCAAGGAATATCTCGATGAATTTGTGGTGGTATTTATTGATGATATCTTGGTATACTCTAAAAGATATGAAGATCATGAAAGTCACTTGTGCATTATCCTGAAGACTTTGAGAAGACATGAATTATATGGGAAGTTTAGCAAGTGTGAATTCTGGCTTCATGAGATTTCTTTTCTTGGTCATATTGTCTCTAAATATGGAATCTTTGTTGATCCTTCTAAGACCAAGTCAATCCAAGAATGGCCAGCACCTACGAGTATAACTGAGGTACGCAGTTTTATTGGTTTGGCAGGTTATTATCGACGTTTCGTCCAGAATTTTTCCCGATTGGAAAACCCATTAACGAAGCTCACACGTAAAGGGGTTAAATTTGTTTGGACAAAAGAGTGTGAAGAATGTTTCTAAGAACTGAAGAGAAGATTAGTCAATGCTCCTATATTGACTCTACCATCGGGGAATGATGGGTTCGTTATTTATAGTGATGCATCGAAGAAAGGACTTGGTTTTGTCCTTATGCAGAATGATAGGGTTATTGCCTATGCATCACGATAGTTGAAAATTCATGAGAAAAACTATCCTACTCATGATCTTGAGTTAGCAGCTATGATCTTTTCTTTGAAGATATGGAGGCACTACCTCTATGGAGAAAAATGTGAGATTTATATTGATCACAAGAGTTTGAAGTGTATTTTCTCACAAAAAGAACTCAACATGAGGAAAAGGAGATGGATTGAATTACTCAAGGATTATGATTTTACGATACACTACCACCCGAGGAAAGCAAACAAGGTGGCAGATTATTTGAGCAGAAAACATCATGGAGTTTTGAACAATATGAGAATTTAAAGGGATCCAATTTTCATGGATCTAGTAAAGATGGACATGGGAATAACCAGGGAAGGCGAAACATCAATTCTTTTTCAAATGGTTGCCAAACCATCTTTATTAGAAAGGATTAAGAGCTCTTAGACCGATGATGAAGAATTTCAAAAGAAGATTAAAGCTGTGAATGATGTGAGATTGAGAGACTTTGTGTATGAAGATGGAATTTTGAAATTTGGGAAGAGACTTTGTGTTCCCGATATACCTGATCTAAAAAGGGAATTGTTGGATGATGCTCATAGTTCCAATTTCTCTATACACCCTGGGAGCACCAAAATGTGTAGAGATTTGAAGGAACATTTTTGGTGGGACAACATGAAGAGGGAGATTGCTGATTTTGTGTCAAGATGTATGGTTTGTCAACAAGTGAAAGCTGGAAGGCAACAGCCTGGAGGAGTCATGCAACCTCTTCCCATACCGGAGTGGAAATGGGACAATATTACGATGGACTTTGTCATGGGGCTACCAAAGACTCCTAGAAGGAACGATGCAATATGGGTCATTGTTGATCGTCTTACCAAGTCAGCACATTTTCTTGCTATAAGAGAAGATCTACCACTGGAACATCTAGCAAGACTATATATTAATGAAGTTGTGAGACTTCATGGAGTACCCCTATTGATTGTTTCTGATCGTGATCCCCGTTTTACTTCAAGATTCTGGAAAAGTCTTCAGAAAGCCTTGGATATTGAACTTTATTTGAGCACTGCCTACCACCCTCAAATAGATGGACAATCAGAACAAACTATTCAAACCTTAGAAGACATGTTGAGATCCTGCTCACTTGACTTTCAGGGTATGTGGGATCAATATTTACCTCTGGTAGAATTTTCCTATAATAATAGCTTCCATTCAAGTATTCATATGGCACCATATGAAGCGTTATACGGAAAGAGATGTCGCACACCAACCTGTTGGGATGACGTTGGTGAAAGAAAACTTGTAGGTCCAGAACTGGTGGAGGAAACGATGGAAAAGGTGAAGGTAATCCAAAATCACATCAAAGCAGCTCAAAGTAGGCAGAAGAGCTATGCTGATAATCAAAGGAAGGATTTGGAATTTCAAGTCGGTGATCATGTTTTCCTGAAGGTATCTCCATGGAAGGGAGTCATACGTTTTGGTAAGAAAGGTAAATTGGGTCCCAGGTACATCGGACCTTTCGAAATTCTAGAACGAATTGGGGATGTAGCTTACCGATTGGAAATGCCGCCAAGTCTCTCCAAAGTTCACAATGTGTTCCACGTATCTCTATTGAGGAAATACATGCCTGACCCAACGCATGTACTCAACTACAAGGAATTAGAACTGGAACCCGATCTGTCTTATTGCGAAGATCCCGTCAATATTCTTGATACGAGAGAACAAGTACTAAGAAACCGGACGACTCGTCTGGTAAAAGTCTTGTGAAGATACCATAAGATGAAAGAGGGAACGTGGGAACCCAAGGAACTTATGATGAAGAACCACCCGAGTCTTTTCATGTGGTAGTATTCTAGAAATTTCGAGGATGAAATTATTTGAAGGAGGGGAGAATGTAACACCCCAAGCTTCTATGGTATGCTTCTCTTGGAATAATGTGATAGCGTGTGTTGTACGCAACATCAAGTTCTAACACACCACAACCAATCAAACTAGCCATTATGAATAGTAATACCTACTTTTTAAAATTATATATATTTTATATTTCAAAATGGACTTCATTTTTGGATTCAGAATATCGAAATTATCCTAAGTTGAATTTTTGGTATTTTTCTGAGAACTTCCAATTTTTATGAATAGTGAAAATACTTAAAAACAAATTTTTTAATCAAAATAATTTATAGTGATAAATTATACTATTTAGTGGTTTTAAAGTATAATTAGAATATATTTTTACCATTTTATCCAATGGTGTTCATTAGAATTAATTTCACTTTGAAATTGGACATAAAAAATTGTCAATCTTTTGATATATATTGTTTCTTAAAAACACGCTATTTGTTGTAACAGTGGGAATTAATTATAAAATTAATTAATGAAACTTATATGTTTGGAATTTTTTAAAATAGACATAATTTTTGAATTCGGAATATCAATTATAGATTAGGGTGAAATTTTGGCATTGTTCAGAAAAACTTCAATTTTTGATGAATAGTGAAACCACTAAGTGGTAGTTAAAAAACTGAATTTTTCATAAAACTTAATTTTACCGCTTCTGTGATTGGAATTTTGAAAATTCGAGAGACACGGTTAATATCAAGGAGTAAAATGTGGTTCAATGAGATGAAAATAATTTTTGGTGAATAGTAACTTTTTACTTTTATTTACCACGGTTAAAAGTAAATAGGGTAATTGAGGGTAAAAATGATATTAATATTACCCTAACACATGTCCTAATTCTATTGGACAAGTGTATCTCAACCAAAAACAACCTTAGGAATAAAATATTATCATTTAGGTCCACTTGGATTAGATTAGGACATTTATTATTATTTAATTCAAAGAAGAGTTAAAAGAGTTAAAATCAAAGTTTATTTACTAAAACATTTTTAATATAGGGTTATACATAAGATAAATTCGATTATAAATATTAATTAGAAATATAAAAATATTTCCTACATAATTATATTTTATTTATAATTTTTAGACATTAAATAATTTAATTTATTTATGACACAATGATGATGCAGTAAGTACCATAATAGTGAAAAATTAAAATAATTGATATTATAAATACCCAAATAAATATAATTTGAGCCTTTTAATGAATTACAATAATTTTCTAGGATAATATGACATATTAGGATTGATTTAATTTACTTTTTTCGAACTAATCATTCTGTTATGCTTTTCACAAAAATCAATTTTCCAAATAGTGTCAAAATTGACATAAAAGAGTTTTTAAAACAAATATTATATTATTAATTGATATTAAATTCCTAAAAATATAAGGTTCAGACAAGAGACTTATATCAGGATAAGTGTATCATTAATGGACCACTTGGTGGGTCGCTTGGAGGTATATAGTAAGTTTATTAACTATATAATATAAAAATACAAAGTGACATGGTAAGTGTCAAACTAATTAACTAAGAGTTAAAACTAAAAGATAAGGTTAATATAATGACCCAAACCTGTCTAAATCCTATTGTTTGAGTGGTTTTCGACCCATCCCCACCTTAACCATTAAATAATCCACTTTGGATCCATTAGAAACTGAATATGAATTTATTATAAAATAATATTTCTACCTTTTCCAAAGGTGCCTCTCACCCCTCTTATAAAAGGGTACTCTCCCTTCTCATTAACTCACACCTTCAAAGCCTTTTGGCTTGGCTAAACTCTGCCCAAATACTCTCTAAACATCCCTCACTTCATCCTAGAGGCCTTCCTTTAGTCAGAAATCCAACTTAAGAGCCCTTTTGATCAAATCAAAAGGAAGAACCCGAAGAAGAGGTAATGATTTCACCACCCTTTTCCAAGTTCCTTTCTTCTTCCACTTCTTCCTTATTTGTTATTACCATTATAAAATAATGAATCCAGTATATCCTATATACTGTAATATTATTATAAATATGGTACAACCATATTCAGTATTATATCCATTCTTTGAATGACATGTCACCATACGTGCGTATGTACGGCTTACCATCTCCACTTTGTGGTGTAATTGTTATTCAATAAATTATTATTTGGATGGGTATAATAATGATGTGTAATTCATGTAAATAATAAATATAACATGATAATGATTCTGTATATATGATATACCATCCAATTATATATTATTTTAATATCAAAAGAATGATATTGTCGCTCGTGCGTACGTACGGACTACCATCTCCACGAACGTGATAAGATTCATTCTTCATCGTATCCATTCAAGTATAATTCCCATTTGATGATTAATAATAGTATCTGAGGACTTGATATCATTATAGATATGATTAAGATACAAACTATCCATGACAAACAGAGCTTATGTAATAAAACATATAAAATAAAATGAGTATGTTAACACCCAAAACAACAATAATACTAAGATATTATTAAAAAATCAATGTTAAAAGATAATATATGATATCATATTAATATATATGATTATTTTATAATTTAATAACAATTATTTCACCATTATACAGGATTTTAACCTACCCCCAACCAAGGAAAAGTACAAGGTAAGGGTTTATTTCGCAATCTCTTCATTATCCGAGGTTGTTTATACGTAATAATCTACTGGGATCTCTTTATCATCCACATCCATGTTTCTTAAAAATGTATTTCAAAACATTTTTACTATTTACAAGAATATGGGTTAAAGTCATTTATACCCTTGTTTGACTTTTTATAAGTGTTTTATAATGGAATATTTCCGTCGTTTTCCAAACAAGGTGCTTTTTTAACCTTTTCGACAGAATTAAGGTAAGAATGTTTTTTTAACTTATACGGAAGGTGTGGCTATTTTCCACCGTTATAAAATATTCGAAGCTTCCCTTACAATATTATAAGAATATTTTCAAAGAAAATGTTTTATTTTAGAAATATATGACTCTTAAATGATTTCAAAATAAAAGAGATATTTCTCTAAAAAGAGTTTTGATTTCATCTATGTCAACATCCTTTGATGGATTTTACGCTTATTTGAAGTTGATTTATTATGAAACAAAACTTCTATATTGTATTGAAGGTTTTGTGATATGTTTGAATGTGGATGTGTTATACCATTCATGGTTTATAGATGAAGTATTTACATTCCGTATGCTAGTTTTAATACGAATGTTTATGTTATGTTTAAACCTTTTCATATGGGAATGCATTGGACTTAATATGTGACGGGTGGAGCCTGCTATAGCTCCTTGATGCATCGGTAGGTCTCATGAGACAAACTAGTGTCTTGGCACAAGGCCTTGACAAAATATTATTTGTAGTATTGGCACGAGGCCTTGGCTATGTGGTTATGATAGTCTGGCATTATGCATTCCATCATTATGAAAGTGGTTATTGATATTGCATGTGATTATTCGATTAGTAGAATATCCATGTGAATAAGTAAATGGCATTATTTCATTTTATTTTTTCCATACTATGTTGAAGTTCAAGTTTAAAAGGCTTTTGTTTTAGTTATACATTACCTTAAATGTTTATTCTTATTTATGAAAGTTTACGCTATATTGTTATCCTTACTGGGCATTTGAGCTCACCCCTTTTATATGTTTTATTTTTCCTAGGATGTGAAGAAGTAAATTATGAATAACCTGCAGGGATATTATGAGGGGATAATAGTGTGAACTATGGAGACAATATGTTGTTGTAGTATTTTTTCAATTTATGATGTAATATAAAACTTTATGAATATATCTAGTGTTTCCAAGGCTACTAAACCAATCGGTCTTTCGAGATTTGATCTTTCTTGTGATCATGCCAATGTTATGTAATAATGCACCGACTCTGGGTAACTGGGGTCGGGGCGTTACACCTGTTGACCTTAGGGTTTACCCTCCAGCGGGGACTGGGCAGTGGGTTACCTGTTGACCTTAGGGTTTACCCTCCATCGGGGCTGGGTAGTGGGTTACCCGTTGACCTTAGGGTTTACCCTCCAACGTGGTTGGGCAGTGGGTTACCCGGCGACCTCTTAGGTTTTACCCTCTAGCTGGGCAGGGCAGTGGGTTACCCGATGACTTGTTTCAAACTCAGCCCTTTCTATGAGGCCAGTTAGTGACTTTTCTCCGTGATTACCGGAGCGAGACCCCTGGTTGTACGGTTCAGTGATGAGACAGATTTCACATGCGGGATATTTGGGCATCAGTGATGGATATCCTTAGAACTTTTGGCAACTTTTCTCGGGACGATCTTGGAGATAGAGATACCCTTACACACTCGTTCAGGTTTCTTGTTGAGCACATATATATATACATCCTACTTTTGTTCCCACTCCTTGGGTTCGGTTACTCTCCTTCTAGGAGGGGTGAAGACGCATGAGGTATGCCAAGTGCTTTCCGTGTCTAGATACTCTTGGATTTGATGAGTCTACTTCCTTTCTTTTGTTGGGTTGAGCTGCACTCTCTCTATTGTACTCTTACACTGTTCTTTGTTCTGTCTACTGCTCATCGTTTTAGTACCTCCTTTGTTGCTCCCTCAAGATTTCAGGGCATCCTACTGAGTATCTTTATACTCACCCCTACTTGGGCTTTGACCGCACTAGGTGTGCCCTTGCAGATGACGGACAGGTCGATCGAGACTATGGAGGAGCGTAGAGGACACAGGAGCTTGGGCTGCGTTCAGTGGTCATAGTCGGATTTTCAGGTGTGAGAATCACCAGCTGTTTACTTTCGTTTACCTGTTGTTGGGTTGTGGCACCTTTCTCGTTGGGTGCGTGTTTTGCCGTTTTTTTTTGTTTTGTTCAGTTTACTGGTCAGTCTAGTTTTCATCACCTTACTTGTTCTATTTTAGAAGTTGATGCATGACTAAGGTTGGGTTATAGTTGTTTGTAATTTGGTTTCCTTTTTACTCTGCACTTCTGCATTGAGTGGGCTGTGTGTGTGTGTACAGGTACTTAGGCAAAGGCCTCCCCGAGATTTTTACGTCTTCGGCGCTTGTCACCAGCCCCTGGCCTATGAAGGCGGGCTTGGGGTAGTTGCGGCTCGAAACCGGTAGGGTCGGGTTGTGACACTCTTATTAAGAGGATATTTTATTAACTTTATTTTGATGTTGGTTTCCCATAAGAGAATTTCCAAGTATCAAAATTTGATTATTTAGAAAAAATTCAAATTTTGAGTATTCAATTTATTGAAGGAGGGGATAATATAACACCCCAATATTTTATAGTATGCTTCTTTTTTTAATTTAACTTCTTTGATAGCTTACAAGCTTAATAAATGGTTTAAATATTATTATTTAATTATTATAGTTATTTCCTAGATGTTGGGAATAGAGAGAATGAATGAGATTAAGTAAATTATGAAAATATATATTCACATGTTTATAAAATTAATTCATTTATTACCAATTAATTAGAAATGAAAACCAATTGAACATAAAGTATGTATTTTTATAAAAACCATTTTTATGCCCACAAATAATTTTTATATTAATAAATTAAATTAATCACTAATTCGTGAAAGATATTAATGAAATTTATATATTATATATTCAATCAAATATTTTTACATTCATCCAAAACATTTTTAGCGGCATAAGATAATAATAAATCCAACTATACGCATTAAAATTCTATATTTTTATAAAGACAGTTTTACCACCTTTTAATGGAGCACTCATTTTAAAATTAATTTTGACACTTTTATAAATTAAATTATTAAAAATAAAATTCATTATTAAAATCATAATTTTAAAATTATCTTGGTGTGAAATTTTAGTATTTTTCTGAAAAATATTTATTTTCCAGTGAATAGTGAAAACTTCTGATTTTTATAAAATAATCATTTTTATTATAATTGATGGTATATTTATGATTTTAATAGTAACATAACCTATGAAATTATAAATAAAATTTAGCCATATTATAAATGGTAATATGATATAATTATATCATAGTATAAGTAAATAAATATTTTAAAAATTGTTAATTAAGAGTTGGTATTTTTGTAAGTCATAAATATTTAATTACAATTTTATAATTAATTAAATTATTTAAAAGAAAATTTATTTTCATATAATGTATTCATAAATTAATATTTTGTTTTCTTATTATTTTAAGATAATTTTATGAGACCTTAGTTAATTTTTCAAACTGTTATAAAATCAGTTATAATTTTAAAATCTGTATTTTTCGAGTAAATGATGATTTTAATTAAAAATTAAATTTATCATATTTAGAGAATTATTTTTATAAAATGGATTTCATTTTTTAATTCTAAATATTGAAAAATGGTTAGGGTTAATTTTTTATATTTTTCTGAAATACTTGAATTTTTGGTGAATAGTAAAATACGGTAATTTATGATATAAATACATTATAAGTTAAATACACTATTACTTAGGTCATAGATGATGTAATAAACATAATCTAAAAAATTCCTTAATTATTTTAATATATTTTGTGATAATGATCAAACTATTCATAGTCTTGAAGAAAAATAATAAACTAATGAATAAAATAATGAAAAAACGCCACTCTCCTCCACTATAAATATCACCCCTCACCATCTCTTCCCCTCACACCTTCCAAGATTTTTGACTTGTCCAATTTCTACCCAATCCTCTTACCAATACCCTACCCCAAATCCAAGATCCTTTGGTCTCAACCAAAGACCAAAACCAATCCCCTTAAGAAGGTTTTCAAAGAGGATAAAATCAAGAGGTAAAAACCTCTCTCTTTTATTTTAATTTCTTTTCAAGTTATTATATTTTATTATTTTATATTAACCTCCCTATCCCAAAGTAACAAGATATCTATAGTATATTATATATACTAGAATTATATTTTTTTTAGGGAATAATCCATCATTAATTCTCTTCCCTCACCTTTTGTTCAAAAAATGAAAACACTGTCTGTGATGTATTGATTTATCACATTCAAGGATGAAGAGTTTTCAATTTCCATTAACTCTTTCAAGGATGTTCGTAAAACAATTTTTATGGTTAAACCAGATTATAAAATATTTATTACATACTATGTAATATTATAAAACCATTATATATATAGGATGTTAATTAATAAAACAAAACTAGTTTGTGATGATCAAAAAACCGCCAAAATAATCTAAACGTTTATCACTAACGTCTTATCTAAAGATTCATCCTCACCCAAAATAAACAAATGACTTATATAACCATTTAATATGATTTATTTTCATTAATAAAATATAACTTCAATTTTGGATATCTATTCCCATTTTACATGAACATCCATACTCATATACAAGTAAACTGATCATGAAAACCAAGGACATGAATGCTTCTGAACGATAAAATTGTATCTTATAACTCATCAAAAAGACCATAAATGAAATTAATAAAATTATATGAAATAAAATAAATGTATAAATTTTTATTAATTAATTAATTTATTGATTTAATTTTATTATCTAGGACATTAAGATCAAGTGCATAAGATATTCGAACATAAGGTAAGGGATTTCTCATCTCACTTTTATTTCCGTGAGATTTCCATTATTCGCCACTTATTTCTTGTATGTGGTGTATGTATACTACCATTTTATATTTAATATAATGAATCGATATATATTAATGTTATTTAATTATTCATTTGATGATTATTAATTTTTGGTCATACGATTTGAATGATTACAAAGTGGTAAGGGGTTTTACCCGAACCTCCATTTTTTCCTTTGGGTTACTCTTCCTCTCTCTTTACCACAATGTAATTATTATTTATTTTTATATAATTCTTTTAAATTCTATGAATATTTTCCATAATCATTTATAAAGATCATTTACTCTTTATTTTATGGGGAAATACACGTTTTATAAGGTTCTTTTCTCAATTCTTCTCGATAAGCAATCCCGATTAAAGGGAACTCCCTGATTTCTCACCCATTTTTGTGTGCACTAAATAATTTATTTTAAGAAACCATTATATTTATAAAAATACTCATTTTATCATTAAAAAATATCTTGGTTCATTCCTATTTTTATACAAACATTTACTCCTTTTATTTTTTAAAGAATCATTAAAATTTTCCCTTAAACCGCACTGAAGTGACTCATTTCTAAAGTTTCTTAAAAACTCTTTTTACATGTTTTCACAATAGTTAGACATAATTTATGAATAAAATATAATTTAATTGTACTTACCTTTTCTTTTCTTTGATATACATGTTTACAATATTATTTTATGACAAATACAAATTATTTTCCAAAATAACTCTTCTTTCCAAAGTAATAAAGGGTTGTTCTCATCCCACTTTTACTTCTGTGAGATTTATGCCTTGTTCACCAATTATTCCTTGCATGTGCTTTATATACTTCCCTTTAATATATAAAATCTTGAGTCTTCTTATTATTATGATATTATATGTTTCATTTAATGTTATTACTTCATAGGGATTAATATTTAAATGTTTCAAAGTGGTGTGGGGCACTTTGGAATGTTTTAAGATTATTTTCCTCAAGAATTTATCAATGATTTTATCAGAGTATTTTCATCTATAATTATGATTCAAATATTTAAAAGTGTAATGGGACACTTTTATTTAAACACATATTTTTATTAGACATATGAGGAATGAATTGGACTTAGTAAATGATGGGCGGGGACCAATATAGCCCCTCGATGCATCAGTAGGTCTCATGAGACAAAATAAAAATGGATTTTTGACAAGTCCTTAACCATTTATTTTTATAAGTCTTGTCTGAGGCCCTGATGGTGTGGTTATGATGTTCGGAATATTCATTCCCTCATTATTATATTAGTAATTGATAAATCATGTGATTATTCAACTAGTAGAATATCCATGGTTAAGTTCCATATGACTATTTATTTTGAATTATTTATTTGGCTTTTATTATTTCCATATCATACTCAAAATTATATTATAATGTCTTGTGTTTTAAGTAATTCACCATGCCTTATCATTTATATTATCTTATACTATATTACTTACCCTTATTGGGCATCTTATCTCACCCCTTTCTTATGTTTTATTTTTCCCCAGGTTTCAAAGATGTATATCATGAATGACTTGTAGGGATAATCTAGGAGTTTATGGGTGTTTCCAATGGATTTGTTATGTTATATTTCATTTAAAGTTGTAATGTAATGTTCATGTATGTAATATAGATTCCAAAACTAATAAAATGATCAGTACTTTGGGATTCGTGTCTTGTATTTATCCCAATGTAATAAAGTAAGGCACCGGCCCCAGGCTACTATGGTTGGGGTCTTTACATGAAGCCTCTTTATTTTAAAATCAATGGTTCCATGAACCCATTTATAAAATTGAAATTCCCATTTTTTAAAACACTTTAGGCAACTATAAGGTCTAGTGACCTTAAACATTGAAAATAAGGTAAATCCCTCTAGTTTTTACAAAAAAACGCCTTTAAAGAAACACACCCATTTATCTAAATGAAACTAGCATCCACATGCCATCAAAACATTTAAACCCATTTAATATGACCAAACAGAAATTTTAAAGCACACTTTTCATGTGACCTTAGTCCATTCCAAGTATTTAAATCATTTAAAGGACAATTAAAACCAATAAGGGTTTCCAAACCCATTAAAATCCTTGGGAAAACACTTTAAAATATTTGAAACATTTTTAAAGATCCCCATGAGCAATTTCACAAGCACTTGGAATGCGTACAAGGCTCATGCCAAGCACAAAAATCCATTTCAAAATAATTTTAAGCATAATATGACATAAAATAACCTTCTAAATTCATAACAAATCATTTAAAACACTCAAGTAATTTACAACACATTATGAAAGGGAGTTACAAAGAAACACCTACCTCAAATTAATGGCAGGCAATCCAAAACACAGTGCCTTTAATGGAGGACACCTAAATAGGCAAGGGGACATCCCGGTGAACCCTAATCAAACAAAAATCAAATAAAATAAAAACCCTAATTATTTGGATGAATTATATTGAAAAAGGGAGAAGAATAAATCATGTGAAAGAGAGAAAAATAGGGGAAATGGGGTTCTCACCTTAATGATTTGGCCCCAAAACATGAAGATCACACATTGAATCTCCCAAAATAGAGGAAGTTGAAGGGATGGATTCGTGCGGCCATGGGGGTTGGAATGGGGAATTAAATGTGATAGAGAGGTATGTAATTAAGGAGGAAAACCCTAAAATAAATTTAAGGGTAAAAGGGTAAAAAAAATTGAAAAAATATTTCAGGTAAACTTGCACGATTTACACACAAGGTTTTCCAAACCATACGAAAGTCGTGTTGCCCACACTAGACCCCGAAAACCATTGTGCATGGTTTCCCCTAGGACTCCACACAATCCAACTACTTTTTCACTAAAATTTTCAAATGTAATTTTCCGGTTGATAGACCCCCATGCATAGTTTTTTCACGATTACTCTAAATTGTGTGCATCCCATGCACAGAACATAAACGATTAAAATTTTAAAATCCTAATCCTGTGACTTCCAAAAATTAATTATCCAAAAACTAACTTAAAATAATATAAAATAAAAGTAATAGCGACAGGAGGTTGTCACAATTCTCCCAAGCATGCCACTTTATTCCCGTAAAAAGTCCCTAGTCAAAGTAAAGTTAATGGACAAAGAGGAAGACTTGTGACTCCCTTACAAGAAAGTAAAAAGGGTATGGGATAACTCATGGGATCCTGAGATAAAAAAACACAAAACACAATCCATCCAAAAATAAACACTAAAATTACTCAAACAAAAATAACTACCCTAAACTATAATCAACCATGAGCGTACAACAAGAAACTCTAAATAAAGGGAGACTGAATGAAGGTCTTCCCATTATTTAGAATTGATTTAAATGATGAAACATTCAACAACCACTCCCACAATAGGAACATCACCAAGATAACCATGAATTCCTAAAAACCATAATAGAAACCAAATTATTCCACTAACCATGGACATACATTATTATTTCATCTCTAAAAAGAATCATGGTCTGAGAAACACCAAAAGGACCCCAAAGACAAGGAACATTAAAGATCCTAAGATTAGTTCTCAAAAACGAACCAAAACTAAAGCAACCAAATATCACGAGACCAGGTTACTAAAACCACTAAATCTAAAAATAATCAAATCAAGTCATGATTAAACACATTCCATAATCAAGGAAACTATATGGGCCCTAACCTTGGATCATAAACTGAGAGAAAACGGGAAAAACTAGAACATCACTTTTGGGTTACCCTCTCATGGTGAAACCAAAAAAATCTAAACCGACACCAACCAATGCATAATATCAACTTGTTTCATACTGTTCCTAGCCACCCAAATCACCCACCACTACAAAAAAAATGTCTTATACCAATAGAAATTTATTTAAAGATAATATATCTATTGGTAAAATTGAGCAATTCCAACAGATATTAAGTTTTATTATTATTGATTTTAAGTAACAACACTTATTTTTACTAATATATATATCTTTTGGTATTGATCATTTAATACCAACAAATATTTTACCAACAATTAAATCTATTTCTTTATCATACTAATACCAACATTTTTTTACTAACACGTGAATTTATTATTAATGATAAAAATTTCTAACAAATATTTTTTCATCAACAAAATATATCAAAATAAACCATTAAATGATAATAATCAATTAAGTGAAATAATTTTTTAAAATAAATTATTATTTTTAGGACCAAAATTGATATTTACTTTTAGAGGTTTTATTAAAAATATTTCATTAAAAATATTTCATTAATTGATTTTAATTTTCAATTTTCTCCAGAAATTGTGCTTATATTTTTTAATATTTTTAATTTAATAAACATTTAAATACTTTTTATAAAAAATTAAATCATTATTATATTTTAATTTAATAAACATAATAAATAAATACATGATAATAAATAAAAAAATTAATAAACATAATTGAAAAATATATTGAAATAGATCATTAAAAACTAATTCTAGTGTTTTTGTTTTAATTTTTTGTTATTTAAATAGATCATTAAAAAAATATTGAAATAGAATATAATAATACCAACATTTTTTTAAAAAAAAAATTATTAACTATACATATTTCATCATACAAATATGGTGAAATATATCATTAAAAAATAATACATATTTATTTTCTAGCAATACATTATTTATTAATAAAAATATATAATTTTATTTAGAATTAATTTGTATAATTTTTGTTGTTGTTGTTGTTAGAATTAACCCCAGTATTGTGTCACCCCCATCCACACTTCCCTCCTATCGCATCAACGTCGCCCTTCCCACCCCTTACCCTCTGAAAAGGGGAGGGGATTCACTGGTCTTCCTCCAATTCATCAGTCATACTTCTTCCTTTTTACTAATGAAACCTCTCATCTAGTTTTTCCTCTAATCATCATCATCCCAAAGTCCCCATGCTTTATTTGGGGATATGAAGCTTCCAATTTCATTTCAAGAATTCACTGAGGCTACATATCCCAATGGAATTTCTCTAGTGTCTCTTTTTGGTCAGATATGGACTTCAAATGATGCTTTTGACACATCTATCAATTGTTAATGGGTTTTGAAGGAGCGCAATGTGATAGGGTTATTGGATCCTCATCATTTTCTTATCCTTCTTGCATCTAAATATGACCTTGACTTTTCTTGGTCCCAAGGTAACCTACTATTAAAAGGTATTAATTTTTATTTGTTCCAATGGACATTTTATTTCCACATGAATCAATATCCCTAAATCATGGTGATCTAGGTTAATTTCCCAAGATTGCCTCATCCTTTTCAAAGCCCCTCTATTTTGTAAATGCTAGAGAATCTGGTGGGTAGATTTTTAAATTTTGATAGTAGGTCGAAGTCATTATGCCACCCTATAGCTCCCCATATGTGTCTAAATGGAATTATACAAGGACCTTGTTAAATCTGTGTGGATCAAATTTGGTGAGGAATTTCACTATTTTAAGTGGGTGCATTTTGAATCCCGGGACAACTATTGTTCTTCCTGTAACAGACAGGGCCACCTATAACTGCTTTTCCATCAAGGTCCTACCAAGGAGGTGCTAACTGTAGGTGCCTCAAGCTCTGGTCTAATGATTAACAAGATTTTTAATGATTCCTAAAAGCCTCTTCTGAATTTTAGTTCTTTGAATAGTGGTATTGATCTAAATCACTCGGTTGGCGTGTTAGCTTATGTTCAAGCTAGGAAGAAGGTACCTTTGCCTGATCATGGAAGCTCCTCATATAGAGCCCAGATCAAAGTAATGAGGATTATATCTACTTTTGTTGGTGAAAATCTTCCCTTGAGTATATCCCAAAGCCTGATTGTAAGTGAAACAACAATGCAGGTGGTCATAGTGGACGGTGTGATTGAAGCTCTTTCATCTTGAGCTTGGTCAAATTGAAATTTTCATTTATTTTACAGTCATATTCTCTTCTATTATTCAATGCCTTAGGGAGATTGAGTTTCTCATAAATCATGTCTGAGTTGAACTTTAATGATGATGTTATAGTCATATTATTACATTCCTTATTATGTTTGAAGTATATATAGCAAGGACACAAACACTAAAATGATTTCACCTCATGGTCACATTGAATCTAGGAATTCAGCTCTTTGACACACAATATTTTGGATAAGGACTTAGAACCAAACATCCACATAACATCTAGATTACTACTTTCATCTCTCTTATATTCCTTGTGATAAATATTGAATTTTCAGGTGTCTAATAATTATTATCCTCAATAAGTTCCAAGTTATATTTATAAAATTTAAAATGTTTATTTAATAATATCTTTTAAACGATATACTGGATATCTAAATGTTTTGTTATATATTGAGTTAGGTTTAATTCTAAATTAAAATTAGTGTTACTAGATTAAAGAATTTGATACTATATATATGTCTATTTCTTTTAATTTTATTCCCAAGAAACAATAATGAACTTAAACTTGTGAAACCACTAGATATACTATTAAATATTTTGATTTGATGCATAGATCACAATTATTTATTTTTTAACTAGATGATGATATATGTCTCTATTTTAATTGATTTTTTTACTTAGGTTAGGTGCATGGAAGTTTTTTTTTGGAATTTCGTCAAAAGAACCAAGCATCAGAAACCAAAATTGACTTGTCACTTGAAATTTTAATGAGAAATTTAAACAAAAAACCATGGGTGTTGCGGGAACTGGTTATATAATATTATTTTTGTTTTTATAGGATGCATTATTATTTCTAAATCTTTACTGGTTTAATATTCATATTCTATTTTTTTATTCAATTTCTTAGGGAGATTGAGTTTATTAGAAATCATGGCTGATTTGAACTTTAACTTATGGTCAGATTATTAAATTCTCTGTTATGTGCTAAGTATATAAAACAAAGACACAAACACTAAAATTATTTCTCCTCATGGTCGCATTGAATTTAATTCAAATTTTACCAATAAAATGAGGGGATAAATTCCTAGATGTGGAAAAAAAGTTTGGTTTTATTAATCCTTTTTACAATGTGTCGGGTAATGATAATAATTAAAAGGGAATTATGATTAATTGTGTTTTAACTTGATGATTCATGTATCTTGTGGATGGGAATAATAATTTTATTAAATATATTAACATGGACATGCAATGTTCCATTTAATAATTAATAATGTGTATCATGAAGATCTAGAAGTTGTAGTTTCATCATTAGTTGTCCATGGAGTGTGTGGAGTAGTTAAGGCTTGCTTTTTAAGGTAATATATCGAGTCTTAATTACTATTTGAGTGATCACACTAATATATTTATTCCACATATCTCATTTTCATACTATTTCTTGAATTGTGAATTCATGATTTGATTTTAGTAGTTGGTGATGGACTGTGCGGAGTAGTCGAGGCTTGTATGTTTAAGGTAATATATTGAGGCTTAATTATTGTTTGAGTGAGAACATTGACCACTTTATTCACATCATCTCATTCTAAAACTATGTCTTAAAATGTGAATGTACATCCTAATTTCAAAGAAATAAACAAGATTACTAAGGATTGCTTGAGATTAAATGGAAAGAAATGAGGTCCTAGATATGATTAAGCACCTAACATAGAAGAGGTGAAGTGTTAGCTTCCTATAAATGTTGAATTTTCAATGCTTACTTATGAAAAAAATCCTTTATAATTTCTATAATCACAAATATATATACTCAAAAATTTGGAATTAGTGTTTGATAGCATAAAAGGTGTTCACCTATGGAGGGATGAGATTCCAACAAGTGTTGGCTCCTATAAATATTGTTGTGTGGAGGATGGAAAGGTATGAGTGTTGCATATTTTTAGTTTTATGGTAGTCACAAATCAAAAATTATATATTGGACATTAGAGGCCAAGGGAATGTTACATATTCTATAATATGCAGGTACGTTGGGCCATTTATTTCTTACAACTTTCATTCCCATATTATTGGCACCATTTTACTCCCCGGTCTTTGGATTCTTTTTATGTATTTTTTCTAGGCCAGTTATTGTCTGTAGAAGGATAAAGTAATAATTTCTAGAAGTCTTATTTTCTGTAACTTTCTCTCTCAATTTTTTTTATTCCTTTCTCCTCACAAACATTTTCATTTTGTATGTTTATTATTTCTCTCGATGATAAAGGGAAAAAGTAATTTTATGGTACTCTCCTTGGGATGAACATTTTATTTTAATAATCGCATATTGATATTCATGGTATATTAGTTTTATAAATGGATTATTTATTAGTCATTTTTTTACATTTTTAATTTTTTTCAATTCATTTACTCTGTGTTTTTTTCATTGTTTTGATTATAATTTGTTGAATTGTTGATTTTATACAGATTAAGAACATTATTGATTACTGAAGGATCATAGGTTGATGTTGGAAGACCATGGATGGATGCTAATGGAGTATGAGATGAAACTTAGGTAGTTAACCTTCTAGTGTGGTAGTGGATATGATGTTCATGAGACTATACCAAAACCTCAACTATTTATGGTTAAAGTTAAACATGCTTCAATAAGATGGATCCTTTGTTGTCATTCAGGACCCAACTACAATGGTGGTGTCATGAGATTATAGTTTGTGATTTTAAATTGAGGGATTCTACTTTTTTTACATTCATGAAACTTAAAAAAATTATATCATTATTTTTTTCTAGAAATTTGAATATGTTTCTTTAATTAATGTGACTTAGTTTTTGATGAGTTTTGTAAGATAATTTTATAATAATTATATAATAATTATAATGTGTATTATATATGATTAAATTAATCAATATAATGTAAATTGTTTTCGATTAATATTGTTACGCAATCATATAAATTTTCATTTTAAAAAAATTATAGACAAATTTAATTGTTGGTATTGGTTATAATAAGGGGTAAATCGTTATTTTTAATAATATTATTGATAAAAATATAATACAATTTTTATTAATAATAATTCCAATGGAAGTATAATGTTGGTAATGCAATTATCAATAGATAAATATGTCATACGAATCTGTTACTAAACCTTTTTACCAATGAATATATTATCTATTGGTGTTATTATAATTGTAACAGAACCATTTTATCTATAGCAATAACATTTAATGACAGAGTTTTTACCAACAATTTAGTGATAGAAAATTTTTTGTTGTTAAAATATTTTAGCAATAGAAAATGCACTTTTACCAACATATATACCCCTATTGGAAAAATCCAATTATTTTGTAGTGCACCCAAGGTCATCCCATGTCCAAACAATGAATTGAAACTCATGTAAGGCTCTCTATACAAGTCAATCATCACCCAATGTTGTTACACAAGGAACAAAGAGCAAGATTCATTAACAAATCCAAACAACCACTGCTCAAACACAATCTCGTAGGAAAATACAATGATCCATGATCCCAAACCACTCACAAAAGAGCAACCAAGAAAAAATACACCTCAAGGATACAAGGATCTAAACACATTGACACATTCATATTTTCATGCATATTTTTAAACAATTTCTAATGATTTTGAGAGGTTTTTAATCAATATACCCTTATAATTGATTGATTATTGAAAATGTGGGAAATTAAAATTAAATAAATAAAATGGATTAAAATGTGTTATTTTAGTAATTTATTTCATTGAAGAATATTTGGTGGAATTTTGATTATGGTTTTTAATAATTTCAGGTAAAAATTTATCCAAGTTTGGCTAGACCTCAACCATGGAAAGCCACCCACTTATCCATCCCATAAGGAGTTAGCCGGCCAAGCCCACCATGAGAGAGCCAAATCGATCTGGCAGTAGGTGTGATCCTTCGGGAAGCCTGTGATGCCTAGGGTAAGCCTAAGCTTTCACGTGGTGTGCAGGGTCAGCATAACCCATTTATGTGTGTGTGCATAGGTGTACCGGGAGACCATACCTAGAGCAGGATTTAGATCTAGGGATGGAGTGATATTTATCATAATAGAGTTTGGCCTACCCTCTCATTTTCTATGTGGGACTCAAAATCATGGGTATTTTTCATCATTACAAAAATGTCTTTGTCCCATGCTTCGCCTGCATTCCCTCCTACTTGGAAAGAACCTGTCATTGGCCTTTGTCGCTGCCACCACTCGACATTGGGATGCCACCATTTTCAATCACTAGAGACACCATGTTTGATGCCTGTAAAGCTCTATATTGACCTAAATAACCACTTCCAATGTCCCAAGTTACCATAGATCATCTCCAGAACCTTGGACAACCTCCATGATTCCCCACTTCGAAGGATATAAATTCCATGCATAAAATGAAGCTCCCTCCGGCCACTGTGAAGGTTTGAGGGTTTAATAAAGATTTACTTTTCCACTTCATCACCTCAAACACTGCTTCGCATGTCCATGGATCCATGCAACGCCCATGCACACCATAAAAATTTTAAGGGAGTTTTTATGTAAATATCATGTCCATACTGGCATGGAATTTGAACACCTGGTATCTTTGAGTGTTTTTAAATATTCCACATGTGGGTCTTAGGGATATTTTAAAAGTAGATATATGAAGATTTGGGAAGATTTGTTTGACAAGAAATATATATGAATTTTCCCCTCTATAAATAGAGGGGCCTTGTTGCCGAGAAAGGGAGTCTGCACCATTGTTGGGAGGCAGCTGAATGATGCATTCATTTTTTCTTTTCTTCATATTCTATTTTCATGATAATTTATTTAGTTTCTTTTAAAATTTTAATTAATTCATATTTTATTTTATTTGAAGTATCTTATTCCACCCCCAAATCTCTATTGTTGTTATTATTATTATTATCTGTATTCTTCTTCTTCTCCTCCTCCTTCTTCTTCTTATTTTCACATTCTATCTTTTTATTTTATTTTATTTTCTATTCTATTTTATTTTATTTTATTTATCTCTTTATATCTCATTCTCTCTATTTCTTCTTATTTTAATTTTTATTATCTTCTCTATATTATTCCACCATGAGCTCTTATACTCATGATGATGAGTAACTAACATGAGGAATATCCTAATAGAGTAATATGGTGCTTGAACCTAAGGCTATGTTTAACTTTAGTTTTGGGTTAATCAAAGGATGATTTACAGTGGTTGTAATCCTCATTCTGGCTATCTAAGGTTTAGCTTCTTATTCTAAAACCATTATCCCTCAGTTGAGGAGTTAGATTTTGAGTGTTCTTGGTGGTTATTAAGTGCACTTTTCATTCACAACTAGGTTAGATTAAGGTGTGAACACATATGGTAGAGTTTGTTCACTAGGTATATTTAAAATAGGAAAATGAAGGTGGTCCCTTAAAAACTCTATTGGGATAAATTCCTTTATTTTCTTATCACATTTTGTTTGCGTTTCATGGTAATTTAGAATTGCATGTATTTACATTATTTTAGAAAATAATCAAAGCCCAAAAATACCATTATTTTAAGAAAATAAAAAAAAACAAGTAGATATTAGGTGAATTAGAATTATTAAGTGAACAAACTATGAAGCTCCTCTAGTGATATGACCCTGGTTAGCCACTGTACTTCACTAGGAAAAATTAGAAATTTTCTTATGTCATGCCTCGCGATAGACATGCATAAAAACTGGTGCCATTTCTGTGGATCCAATTATTACTTTACTTATCTTTTTTCTTTCACACAGTAGATAGGTTTTTATTTATTTTATAATAAAAAAACTATAAAAAATTATTTTTCCATGATGTTTTCAAATTATTATTTCATCAAATAGTGGAACAATTACCCATAGGTATAAGAACCAAATATTGAGTCATCCATTTATATAGAGTATAGTGTATCTATTTTTTCAGGTGGGTGAGATAATTATGGAAATCAAACTGTGGGGATTATATATTCAAATAATTAATAGTAGGCTTGAGGGAGGATATGTAAGAATCGATTTTTGAATCCATGGACAGGGAGATAATTGATTTTTCATAGTAATTTACAAAATGTTATCAAGTGGATGAGGTCCAAGAAGAGTCCCCCTATAAGCTTACAAACTTTCCTGAAGAACCCCCTCAAGTGGATGATAACAGATATTAGGTGCAAGAACTTAAATAATTCATAGAACAACTGCAGAATAAAATAGAATGGATAATTACATATGGACATGCATCCAAGGAGCAACATGAACCTAAATCGGAGTAATAATCCTTAGCCTTTCCTAATTTCACTGAATATATCCAAGAATTTGAGGCCCAAATTGAGGACCATAAACATCCCAACCATTTGAAGAACTATATAAAAGGTGACCATGATGAGCTAGAGTAGATTCATGATGAGGAAGAATTAACTGCTAAGATATATGTGGGAGATCAACAAGATCTTGAAAACTTCTTGAATGAGTATGAGGTACAAAATTATCTCCTAATTCCTTAAAAAGTAGAAAATCCATCACTATTTCATATCTCTAAATAAATGGAAGAATACACCACCCATGTGGTGAAATTTTAAGAAAAGATGGAGCAGCCTGACTACCTGCCTCCATCCACTGAGATCCAAATTCCATAGGCACTTACCACTGAAGAATAGATTGAAGCTAAATCAAATCAGAGAGTTGATATTATATTAAACTCTCTATCATTTGATTTTATTCAATCTAAATTTATTATTAACTCCCACTATCTTGAATTTTCATATTCGTCCAATCCATATTTTTCTTTAGAGGAAGATGAAGAAACAACACATGCACCTGCTAAGGAACATAAGGAACTTCCAGAAATAATTGAACATGAATTAAAGGAAGTCCTTTTGGAAATAAAAGTGGATTAGACCAAGGATAATAAGAAATTGTTTGTTCATATTAAAAGATATAATTATGATCTTAATTCAATTTATTTAAATTCTTTCAAAACAAAAACACATTCTAATCTTCCTTTTAAAATTACAATTCATACAACCCATATTGAGAAAGAACTAGATAAGAAGGTGGACGTTTCACAAGTATAAACCAATATGGTGGATGATCCATACTTTATCCTACCCCTTCCATGAAATCTATATCTAATTGTGAAGAGATGGATTTGGTGTACTCTATCCATGGATTCCTCACCAAAAAACAATAAGTAGAAGCTGGGAAAATACATGCGGTGGTTCAAATCCAAGAAGCTTCACCCACCAACTGATTATGGATAATAGTTTCTACTGCCCTTATGGAGGAAGTAAAAATCTAGGGTCTACTTGGGGTATCATACCAAGATTTATCTTTACTTTCTCTTGGAAAATTTCAATTTTATTCTTAGAATTAGTTTAGCATGCATCACACTCCCTCTATTATTTTGATCATTAATGAAATGGTCCTTAAGTTCTAATGATTGATTATATTTTGTAGGTACATGATGGAACAATTTAGTCCCAAAATAGTGGAGAAAGATTAATGAAGGTACATTATAATAGGGAGTTCATTCTTATATTCTTTATGTTCAAACTCCCTGCATTTTTTCTAAAAAACTATTTTGATCTTTAAACTGGAAATTGCATGCCCATGATTTAAATTTATGATTTACTTGACTTATCTAGGAAACATCAGGTTCTTAGGAACCCTGTGATTCAATATTTTAGATTTAAATGATAATGATATTGAATTAGTAAGGTGTATAATTTAATTATAATATTAAATTATGGATATTAAAATGATGACTCATGATTTGAGGGAGTTAGTTGATTCATGTAAATGAAATTTCCCTATCATTTTCCATGATTTGAATATCTGAAATTAATTTGAATTTATTTTTTATTATTATTCATTTCATGAGTGATTATCCAATGTCATATGTCTCATTCCAGAGAGGATTTCTAGACCAAATACTTTATATTTTATCTTGAGCATATTTATTGGGTGATCTTGGGGAATGCCACTTACTAGAACTTGCATTGAAACTTTTCAAAGATAATGAATATGAAAAAACACATTTAAAATGTTTTATTTATATTTTGATAAGTCATTATCCTTAAAGAACACCTTATACTGTAATCCTTGTTTATCCCATAGAGGCCATGCATGACCTTATTAGGAATGAGCCACATTTCAAGCCATTTTTATCCATTCTTACCCTCCTCTTAGTATTTTCATGATATTTTAAAGTTTAAGTGTGGGGGTGAAGGAATTCATGGTTAAAGGGTTGCACTACATTGTAAATAAAAAGTTTGGGGGTGTTATCTTGGGTATTGGTAATTGAGATATTTTATTAATTCATACATTGTACTTTATTATTTTCCCATCCTAAAAAAATCAAAAAAATATGAATGGGTTGTGACTTGTAGAATCAAAAATCACCATTAATAGACCAATTATTCTTATCATATGTGGTTAGGTGGTGGATTTGATATTCATTCCAAGCATAAATTTAAAGAAAAAAATCTGAAAATTAGTTTGGAAAAACGTATGAAATTAGAGAAAAATAAAAAAGGAGCAATTCATTCATTATTCTTCTATTGATCATGGCCCTAATTATATCTTGGTAAGTGGGAGTTTTAATTTTTAAGGGGATAATTTCATTGATCATTTACTTTTGATATCATAATTTATACTTTAGAGATAACCTTCTCTTTGAAATTTAAATTTTAAACATCAATTCCTACCAACCTTAAAGCATAGGAGTCATTAGAACCTTAATTGAAAAGGAACTCATGATTTTATGTGACTTTTATCTTTACAAAGTGGAGAAAGTGGTTCCTTTACAAGCCTATGGATACATATCATGTTCTCATGATATGACCATAACTCTACTTGAATATGTATCATGAGTGATGAGTGAAAAATTCAAAAAGTTAAGTAAATCATGATTTGGCATGTTTAATAATAATGAATTAAGGAGATTGAATGGATAAAATAAGAAGTTCCATCATTTTAAATGGGAAAAAGTGAAATAATAGAATTGATTGTTTCTTTGAAAAGTGAGAGATTGAATTGATATTTTATGTATAACTTGAAAATTTGGTTTACTATTGATAATTTTTTTATTTCATTACTTTAAAATTTGAATATTGGTAGAATTGGTGACCTATTAAATTCAATTTTTAGATTTTATGCTTGAGTAAAATAATAGTTTAAGTGTGTGGGTATTTGACACACTCATATTTTCATGCACATTTTTAACCAATTTCTAATTATTTTGAGAGGTTTTTAATCAATATACCCTTATAATTGATTGATTGTTGAAAATGTGGGAAATTGAAATTAAATAAATAAAATGGATTAAAATTTTGGACTTTAGTAATTTATTTCATTGAAGAATATTTTGTGGAATTTTGATTATGTTTTTTAATAATTTCAGGTAAAAAATTATTCAATCTTGGCTAGCTCTCGACCATGGAAATCCATCTACTTAGAAAGCCCACAAGGTATCATTCATCCAAGACCGCCATAGGAGATCCATCTTGAGCCGGTATCAAGTGTGAGCCTTCGAGAAACCCTCGATGTATAGGGTGGGCCTAATCCCTCATAGGCCATGCGGGGTCAGCATGACCCATTTTTGTGTGCGTGCATAGGTGTACTGGGATCCCATCCCTAGATTTGGCTTGTGAGTTGGGGATGGATCAATTTTTATTTTAAGGGATCATGTACTAGCCTATTATTTTCTATGTGGGACTCTAAATTGTGGGTATTGTTCATAATTATAAAAATGTCATTGTTCTTTATTTCACCTATGTCCCCTCATGCTCGGAAAGAACCCTTCGACGACATCTACCGCTACTACCACTCAGTACTAGCCCACCGTCGTCTGCAAGTGATGGAGACTCCATGGTTGAAACCCAGAAATCTTGGGCTCTATAGAAAACCTAACCTTTTATACATATCATTACATGAATTTAAGCATAATTAACCATCAAATTATAATACAATGATCATAAAGTTCAGTGTCTTGGAAGATTAGGCACATAATTAAACATCATGAAACCAAAATAAAAATATATTTTATTTAATCTTCATAATGAGATCCTAACTCCATTTAAGCTATTATATCTGTATAGGATAACCTATGGAATACATAAACAAAGGAATGAGCTAAAAATCCCAGTAAGGGAATAAGCATAGGAATAAAACATAGCACATGGGTTAGAAGTAGTAATATGATGAAATAAAGGCATGTAAAATGAATAAAAATAAGAAATAATAATATGTATAACATGGGAACATATAAAAATGACATCATAGTAATTTGGTGAGAAAATATAACATGACATAAACATGATTCTGGGCTAGCTACCAAGACATGGTGGGAAAAGTCCCATAAAGGAATCAGGTTCACTCCCTGTCCCAACATGACGTCTCATGATACTAAACATTACCCAATGCATTGGGGAACTATCCAAGAACACTCATAATAACATATTCATGAATATTTTCACCACATAAAGAATCATATATAAGGAATAAAACATAATGGTTACCCATGGAAAGAATTAGGTATCATAATCATGTCAAAAGGCATAACAAAAGCGAATATCAAAATGGTGTCCATGAAAGAATGGATTTAAATCATACATGAACATTAATAAATTAAAATAGGAATATATCATAATAAGTGATGTCAAAATGAATTTAAATCATGCTAAAAGAGTGTTTAAGAAACTTTATAAATAAAGCATTTTAGTGCGGTTTAAGGAAAATATTAAAGAGCATTTAATAAGGAGAAGGAATAATATTTTATATAAAACCATAAATGAATCAAGAAAGTTTTTCATAATAAAATGAGTGATTTTAGAAAAAATAATGGTGGCTTAAAACAGATTATGGAGAGAACTTGAAAGTGGGTAAGAAATCGGGAAGTTCCCTTGAATTGATCTTGCTTATCGAAAAGAATTGAGAAGGGAACCTTCTTAAAGCATGTATTTCCCCTTAAAATAAGGATGTACTGATTTGGATACATGATTTTATAACACATACACCAAATTTAGAAGAATTATATAAAAATAAAGAAGATTTACATTTGGTTAAAGATATAGAAAGCATAATATGAAGGGGAAATGGAGGTTCGGAAAGGAAATCATACCTTATGTCCAAAATAGTTCTACACTTGATCATAATTTCATGGATAATTAGATTAAATCGATTAATTAATTAATTAATAATATTTTATACATGTATTTTATTTATTACAATTTTATTAAGTTCATTTATGGCCTTTTTTATGGGTTATGAGATTCAATTTCATCATTTGGGAGTGTTGGTTTCCTTGGTTTTCAGGATCAGTTTACTTGTATACATGTACGAAAGATCCTATAAAGTGGGGGTAATTATCCAGAATTGAAATTATATGTTATTAATAATATTACATATGCTTAAATAATCTTATAAATCATTTGGTTATATGGTATGATGATGAATCATTTGATAAAAAATTAATGATAATCGTTTAGATTAATTTTGGCGGTTTTCGATCACAACGAACTCATTTCATTTTATTATTTAGTATTATGTATAAATATTAGTTACAAAACATAAAAAAGGTTATAAAATAAATTTTACAATACTTTTCAACCATAAAAAATGGTTTTATGGCCAGCCTTGAAGATGTTGAAGGAAAATGAAAACGCATCGTCCACAATGTCGATAAATTGACACATCACGGGCGATGATTTCATTTTTTGAACAAAATGAGAGGATAAGGGGTATTGATGATGGATTATTCCATTAACATAATAAAATTACAGTATATTTAAGATATTGGGGTTATCATGTAACTTGGATAATGGTATGTGATGAGAGAATAAGAAAATAAAAGAAATTGAAAATAAATTTAAAGAAACTGAAAGAGTAATTTACCTCTTGAATTTCTCCTCCTTGAAAACCTCCTTAGGGAAAAGGTTTTGGTCTTTTGATAATACAAAGAGCTCCTAGACATGGGGGAGGAGAATTGGGTATATTATTGGTCAGGATTTGTACAAGGCTTAAAGCTTGAGAGGTGTGAGAAGAATAGGTGGTGATGGGTGGTATTTATAGGGAAGGAGAGGGGTGTTTTATCATTATTTTATTCATTGGTTTATTATTTTGCCTCATGACTACGAATAGATGGAGAATTTTCATAAAATTTATTAAAATAATTAATTGTAGTTCAATATTATGGCTCTTACATCAGTGATGACTTAAGGAATATTGTATTTAACTTATAATGTATAAATACCGTAAATTACCGTATTTTACTATTCACTAAAAATTCAAGTATTCTAGAAAAAATATAAAAAATTCACCCTAACTATTTTTTGACGTGTAGAATTAAAAAATTAAATTAATTTCAGGAAAATATTTTTCTAAATATGAGAAAATTAATTTTTAATTAAAATCATCATTTACTCAAAAAATACAGATTTTAAAATTGTAACTAGATTTTATAACACTTTGAAAATTTAACTAAGGTATCATAAAATTATCCTATAATAATAATATAAAAAAATATTAATTTATGAGTACATTTTATGGAAATACATTTTATTTTAAAACATTATATTAATTATAAAATTGAAAATAAATACTTATGTTTTATAAAAATATCAACACTTAATTAATAATTTATAAAATATTTATTCACTTATACTTTGATATAATTATATCATATTACCATTTATAATATGATTAAATTTTATTTATACTTTCATAGGTGAGGTTACTATTCTATTGTCTAGTTTACTATTCATAAGGGTCACATTATTATTCCAAAGGTCCAGTTACTATTTTATCAGTATATGTTCCTTAACTTCTATAAATACTTATTATTTCATTGATTATTCATTTATAAAGTGTATATTGTGTTATTTATGTGATTTAATGTGATTTATACTATATGAAATAATTATAAGAAGGTAATTTCCATTGATAAAAAAAATTAGGTCGTTACATTCTTCCCCCTTATGAAATTTCAGCCTTGAAATTTCATTTTACATTCTAAGTTGAAAATAGGTGTGTAATGGCCCGGACCCCTCCGGTCCATTCCTTTGTTGAAATCGATATGGTCAACACGACGCGCGTTATAATGATAATTTTTAATACTGATGATAACGTAAAAATATGTTAAATAATAATGATGGTGACATAAATTGTGTGATTAATTAAACTAAAAAGAGAACAATCATGATAAAATGATTTAATGGGTGTTATTATTATTAATGATGAGAAGTGGGAAGGTGTGTGACCCATTATACGTTGATAAATGAAACATGTGGTTTATTATTAATTGATTAATTGTTGAAATTAAATTTGAATAATAATAATGGGTGTTGTGTTATTAATATTATTCATAATATTAATAATAATGAGAAATTAATAAAATGAGTCATGGTATTTATTGAAAACAAATAAATGAAGATGCACAGTGGAAGCATGGTGGTGCGTTAATAAAATTAAAGGTGAGTTCGTTATTATTATTATGTTAAATAATAATAATAATGGTGGTGTAAAAATATGTTGGGTTTATTAAATTGAATGGTTTTAATTTAATAAAAGTGGTTTCAATTTAATCAGTGTGAAATAAAAATAAATAGAATTAAATAATTAAATTGATGTATGTTACGTGACATTGACGTGGCATGGTTAGATTCAGATATCCAATGAGGTGGTTTAATGTGGTCAATGCGATGAGCGTAAATATTATCATTATTAAAAAATAATAACGGTGATGAGTTAATAAAATAAGTTGATGAATTGTTATTATTATTGAAAAACAATAAATAACAATGATGGCGTGAAACTATGTGCGAGAGGTTAATGAAATTAAATGTATTAAAAAAGGGGTTGAATATGTAAGTTATATTAATTTTGTTTTGTCATTTAATTCAATTAAATGGAATAGTTGTGCATAGGTTCTCCACAAAGTGAAATATGAAATTAATAATATTGCTAGTATAATAATATGATAATACAATTAAATTTATAATGGATAAAAGGCAAGGGAATTAATAATATTTCTATTATACTTGAGGCGCATGGAGAATACTTGCTTTGTATATACTATATAACTTATATAATATTTATATATTATAATATTAAAACAATCAATGGATGTAAGAAATAAATCAACCCATGAAGGGGGGGCGTGTTGTTGGTGTACAGGAGGCGCACAAGGGGTTTATTTTTTCCCCTTAAATAAATAATATTCATATAATGATATTATTATTATAATAAATGAAATAAGGGGGAGACTCATGGTGAGAAGGGAGTTCATGCGTGTTTCCTCCCCCCCCCCCCCTTTAAATGAGTAAATTGATATAATTAATTATATTATAAAATATCATTATTATGGTTTTGGTCGAATAATCTTAATTCGACCGTAACTTCTTCATACAGTGTTGGAATGACGAACCGTCTGCGATAATGTGACCCTGAAATTAAGACAGTCATTTTAAGACCAATGATGAATATCTTTTTATTAATTTTTCCTTGGGTCAAAGAAATGCCTAATATTAATTTATTATTATCATTATTATTAAAACGCGTGGAAATCGCGTGAAGTGTCATGTGTTGACCAGTCAAGTAGTGTAACTGTTGTACGGTTACGGCGCGTATTCATTAATTCACTCTGAATAAGGTTTTCATTTCCTTTGCCTATGTAAGAGAGGGTAACATATTATTTGCGGACACTTCTTCTCCACACGAAGACACTCCTAGACGACTGAGAAGTCATCCTCCTAACTTCTTCATCCGGACTCCGATCTTCGATCTGTCAGTGACTGAGGGATCGTGTCAGCGAGGAGAACATCATACACCCTATTCTGTTCCCTCTTGTTTGACTTCCCCTCCGCAGTTTCCAACCGAGGAGACTGCTGATAATTGATGGGAACGACGGTCTTTGACAAACGACTCTAAAAGGGTATGTTAAACCTATGTTCTTGTATTCTCTTTCCAATCTTACTTATCCCATTTTCTTTCCATGATACGGCATGTGATCTATGTGTTGAGGGAGTTTCTTATGTTTTTGATTTGGTGGTGTCGCGACGTCCTTGGTGGGTGAAGTAGTTCTGGGAGAAGCCTTGTGATCGTGGTGGTCGTGTTCGTAGAAGGACATTGGAACCTGTTGAGGTAGGGATCTTACCGTGGTCTCTCTAAATTGTGCATCATGCGGGGTGGGTGTCCTATTGTTTACGTGAAACACATTTGAACCGGTTTGATAAAGATAATAATTGTCTTATATAACGGGGATGGGAATTTTGTGAATGCAGTTTCTTTTTTTATATCCTGTGATATTATGTTGTGAATTGAATGGGCTTATGCCTACTGAAAATCATGGTCATTGGGGGCCTTTGCTTACGTAATTAAATGTTTCCCTCTCCTTCTGGATTTTCTTATGGATGGAATTTTATTGAATGTGGAAATTGGTTAATCACGTAAAGTTGACTGATTAAATACCTGGAACCCTTGTGTGATCACCCCAGTTGAACAAAATGAAAAAATAAACATGTGGGTGCTGGTTAGGGTTTATTTATGTGAAGGGGGTGTTTTGTGAGTTGTTGTGGATCGGGTGAGGAACGGGGCTACGGTTGGCTTGGTTGTGGGTTGGTGTGAATGCTATGTTGGTGATGGGCAGCGGGGCTGCGATAAATGGTATCAAATGGAGGATAATGTATGGGTTTCGGTGTGATGGTGGTTATGGTGGTTGGAAGTGGGGCTTCAGGTATGGGTTTGAATGTGAAATAACTATGGGTTGTGAATAATAAATAAAATTATAAGAGTTAATGAATGTTGGGGCATGGTAATGGAACGGGAATAATAATCAATGGGGTTGGTTGGTTAATAAGAAGGGACTTGTTTGTGTTGCTTGTGTTTTCCTAACTTGATTTGTGGATGGCAGGGATATGTTTTATGAACGCTTGATCCAGTTTGGTTATTGATAGTTTCTCGGTAGTTTAGAAACTGATAACTAAAGCTGTTGAAACATGAAAACATTAAATGGGGTTTGGGGATTGATTTTTGTGTGCACACTCTCGAAGTAGTAGTGCAAAGGCACGTGCTCAGATCTTTGTGTAGAAGCCTTAGGATGGGCTGAGTGGTTGTTATACTTATATAAATCTGTACATTTTATATTTCTTTATGCAACCCACCCATGTCGAGCACTACATTCCGAAAACCCATGGGACAGGGGGTGAGATTCTCAAACATCCAAAGGATGGCTGGTTACTGTTCTTCCCTGTGCTCCCTCTTCCAGGTTTTATAGCCCAAGTTCCTTCGGGCAGGTTACGACAGATGTTTCCCAAGAATCTTCCGGGTGAGGTTTGATATGTTCCTAGGTGTCTTCGGGATGAGATGTGGTTATGGCTGAGGATTGTGTGCCGACAGGATGTGATTTGAGATGGCTGAGGATTGTGTGGCGGTAGGTTACTATGAGCTTCGTATGGCTAGGTTGTGGCACTAGCTTGAGCTTCGTATGGCCAAGTTGTGGCACTAGCTCAGGAAGAGGGGGAAGCATCATAGCGTTAGGTGTGAGGGCTTGAGCAGTATCCAGTGGGAAGGTGGTGCGGGGTACCCATACTTTGATAACATTACTGCTATACTCTATTGACTTGTGTTACTTGGTGAGTGTGACTGGTGAGGCTGGGTGGATAGATTCCTTGCTAGTTTTTGGTTCTTCTGTTTTATCACAGGGCATTAGGATGTCTCCCCACTTTTGCACGAGAGATTTAGGTTTCCCAACTGAGTATACTTGTATGCTCACCCTACGTTTGCTTTTAGGTTTTCAGGAGGACTACAGGGACTGTACGGGACCTTACTAGTCAGGCAGGGGGAGTTGTTGTTGTTTTCTATTGTTGTTTTCCTTTACTTTTTGGTATAGTACTTTGGAGATTTTCTGTACTTGTACTTTTGTTTCAGTATTGCATAAAACATGCATATGGGTTTGGTTTTGGGTTTATTTTCACTTACTTGTTCTTTTTCCTTTTGGTGTTTGACTCATCCTATTTCCCGATCTTAAATAATAAAAAGGTTAATGCCTCCCATATTTGTGAAAAATCATACCCTTGGTGCTAGTCGCCACTCTGAGGCCTACTGGAGGCGGGACTCGGGGGTTATTATCTCCCTTTTACCATTGCCAGCTCAGGAGGGGCATCTTTGGTGGGAGGGGCTCGTGACAGAATGGTATCAGAGGTGATGGTTGAGAGATAGGATGAATTCTGGAGTTAGGCACAGTGATTATTGCATGGGATGGTAGGGAAACAGTGTTGGCTGATCTTGTTTTGTGACATAGGCCTGGGAATACCGGCTAGGACATGGGATTTTAGGGCCCCCTGTGATCTGATGCAAGGACTCTGAGCTTACCGAATGACCAAGTAAAACTACATTGATTGCAGGGTACAGACCCTAGGAAAGGTACATGTATCATCATGATTTGTGTTTTACATGATTTGGGTGTTTTGGGAAATAAATCGAAATAAAATGATAAAATGAAACCTTGAGAAAATTTCCTTGCTACTTGGGCTTAGGCGTTCTTTTTTTACCATAAATCTATAGCACCTGGACATCGTTCCCGGGTGACTCGGGCAGTCGAGGCCCAGCAGATTCAGACGGTCAATCAGTTGAGTATTGACTGAGAGGAGGAAGATGACTTGTGGCAGCACACGTTTCTTGATTTCCAATGACAGGGCTTGAAGAAGTATGAAGGCAGCACTTCAGATACGGAATCAGAGAGTTGGTTGGAGGAACTCGAGATCACTTTTGGGCTGATCAGGGCTCCATCAGAGTACTGGGTTCCTCTAGCAGTAATCCAGCTACGAGGAGCGGTGCGTCAGTGGTGGATGCTTTACCTTGGGGAGGGGAAGGAGACAAAAGTTCTATGGGCCAACTTCGAGGAGGAGTTCCACGAGGAATTTCTTTCCTCTACGAGGAAGGCCGAGAAGAGGCAAGAGTTTTTGTCTCTCCAACAAGGAAGCATTTCAGTGCGGGAGCTAGGGGTCAAGTTCAAGGATCTCCTCCGTTTTTCCATGAATCTCTTTCCGGATGAGGATTCCTGAGCCAGACATTTAGAGGAGGCACTTCACCCCTCTATTCGGTGCGTGGTGACCCCTTTCACTTTACCAACGTACCTAGAAGTATAGAAGAAGGCATAGATAATCGAGAGGATGCACTCGCGAGTAGGTCCACCGTGAGAAAGGAGTCACCCAAGTTCATCCAAGAAGGAGGCAGTCATCAGTAGATCCCCAGCAACATGACCTTCTAAGTTTCGACCGGCAGGGAGCAGACTTCAGCAGGACCCATACCAATCTCACAATTTCCGACCGTTTTCTATGGGCCAGGGACCGAGGTGCTTTGCATGTGGGAATCATGGGAATCTTGGCAGACATTTCTCTTTTCAGACTTAGTATGGAGGGACTGGCCAGTTTCAGCCCCAGCCCCAGCAGCAGTTCCCAGCCCAACCCTTCCAGTAGCAACAGGCTCTAGTCCCTCCAAGGGGAGCTGAAGCAGGTGGTGTCCAACCACAGGGAGTTCCTCAAGGACCCCAATCGGGACATGGTCGAGGAGGTGGACGTCAACAGAGAGGAAGAGGAGTGGGACACGGATACTTGAACACAATAGAAGTGGAAACCCTAGCAAGTTCGAAGATCGAGAGAGATGTTTTCAGTTTTACTTAAATGCTCTCGTTTATGTTTTGGAGTGTCACACTCCTTTGTTGAAACTCATTCTCGCCCATGCTTTGGGCCTGGACCATTTTTTTCATGAGTCTATAATGCTAAGTTGTTTCCCTCTTTCCTTTAAATGTGTGTGAAGAGTCCTAACATGTGGGGAGAGGAGGGCCTGATCCCTAATCAAGACGCATTAATTTGGATGCAATTAAACCCGTGCAGGAGAGTCAGTGCTGCCTAAAGAGGATAATATCTCCACATGGGAGAATGAATTCCTCAATCCATGTGTTCGGAAAATTTATTGTTGTTTTTTATGGTTTTGGGGGCAGTGTAAGTTTGGAAAATCCTAATATATGGAAGTCGGAAGACCTAATTCCTAATTGAGACGCATTAATGTGGATGCGATTAAACCCGTGCAGGCAAGTCAGTGCCGCCTAAAGCGGATAATATCTCGATATGGGAGAAGTAATTCCTAACTCATATAATTAGGGTTGTCGGTTGTTTCCTATTATGATGAGAGCCCTGAGAGGTATCTTGCAGAGTGGTTGTTCGGGTCCATTCTTTCTTCTGGGTTGATTTTTAATTCTCGAGGACGAGAATGTTTTGAGAGGTATATGATGTAATGGCCCAGACCCCTTCGGTCCATTCCTTTATTGAAATCGATATGGTCAACACGACGCGCGTTATAATGATAATTTTTAATACTGATGATAACGTAAAAATATGTTAAATAATAATGATGATGACATAAATTGTGTGATTAATTAAACTAAAAATAGAAAAATCATGATAAAATGATTTAATGGGTGTTATTATTATTAATGATGTGAAGTGGGAAGGTGTGTGACCCATTAGATGTTGATAAATGAAACATGCGGTTTATTATTAATTGAGTAATTGTTGAAATTAAATTTGAATAATAATAATGGGTGTTGTTTTATTAATATTATTCATAATATTAATAATAATGAGAAATTAATAAAATGAGTCATGGTATTTATTGCAAACAAATAAATGAAGATGCACAGTGGAAGCATGGTGGTGCGTTAATAAAAGTAAAGGTGAGTTCGTTATTATTATTATGTTAAATAATAATAATAATGGTGGCGTAAAAATATGATGGGTTTGTTAAATTTAATATTTTTAATTTAATAAAATTGGTTTCAATTTAATCAGTGTGAAATAAAAATAAAAAAAATTAAATAATTAAATTGACAGATGTTACGCGACATTGACATGGCATGGTCAGATTCAGATATCCAACGGGGTGGTTTAACATGGTCAATGCGATGAGCGTAAATATTATCATTATTAAAAAATAATAACGGTGATGAGTTAATAAAATAAGTTTATGAATTGTTATTATTATTGAAAAACAATAAATAACAATGATGGCGTAAAACTATGTACGATAGGTTAATGAAATTAAATGTATTAAAAAGGGGTTGAATATGTAAGTTATATTAATTTTGTTTTGTCATTTAATTCAATTAAATGGAATGGTTGTGCATAGATTCTCCGCAAATTAAAATATGAAATTAATAATATTTCTAGTATAATAATATGATAATACAATTAAATTAATAATGGAAAAAAGGCAATGGAATTAATAATATTTCTATTATACTTGAGGGGCATGGAGAATACTTGATTTGTATATACTATATAACTTATATATTATTTATATATTATTATATTAAAACAATAAATGGATGTAAGAAATAAATCAACCCATGAAGGGGGGGCGTGTTGTTGGTGTACAGGAGGCGCACAAGGGGTTTATTTTTTCCCCTTAAATAAATAATATTTATATAATGATATTATTATTATAATAAATGAAATAAGGGGGAGGTGCATGGTGAGGAGGGATTTCATGTGTGTTTCCTTCCCCCCCTTGAAATGAGTAAATTGATATAATTAATTATATTATAAAATATCATTATTATGGTTTTGGTCGAATAATCTTAATTCGACCGTAACTTCTTCATACGGTGTCGGAATGACGAACCGTCTGCGATACTGTGACCCTGAAATTAATACATTAATTTTAAGACCAATGATGAATATATTTTTAAGAATTTTGCCTCGGGTCAAAGAAATGCCTAATATTAATTTATTATTATCATTATTATTAAAACGCGTGGAAATCGTGTGAAGTGTCGTGTGTTGACCAGTCAAGTAGCGAAACTGTTGTACGGTTACGGAGCGTATTCATTAATTCACACTGAATACGGTTTTCATTTCCTTTTCCTATGTAAGAGAGGGTAATATATTATTTGCGGACCCTTCTTCTCCACATGACGACACTCCTGGACGACTGAGAAGTCATCCTCCTAACTTCTTCATCCGGACTCTGATCGTCGATCCGTCAGTGACTGTGGGATCGTGTCAGTGAGGAGAAAATCATACACCCTATTCTATTCCCTCTTCTTTGACTTCCCCTCTACAGTTTCCAGCTGAGGAGATTGTTGATAATTGACGGTAACGACGGTCTTTGACGAATGACTTTAAAAAGGTATGGTAAACCTCTGTTCTTGTATTCTCTTTCCGATCTTACTTCTCTCGTTTTCTTTCCATGATACGGCATGTTATCTCCATGTTGATTGAGTTTATTTTGTTGTTGATTTGGTGGTTCTTCGATGTCCTTGGTGGGTGCAGTCGTTCTGGGAGAAGCCTTGTGATCGTGGTGGTCGTGTTCATAGAAGGACATCGGAACCTGTTGAGGTAGGGATCTTACCTTTGTCTCTCTAAATTGTGCATCATGAGGGGTGGGTGTCCTCTTGTTTATGTGAAACACATTTGAACTGGTTTAATAAAGATAATAACTGGATTATATAATGTGGATGGGAAGTTTGTGAATGCAGTTTCTTTTTTTTTATATCCTGTGATATTATGTTGTGAATTGAATGGGCTTCTGCCTACTGAAAATCATGGTCATTGGGGGCCTTTGATTACGTAATTAAATGTTTCCCTCTCCTTCTGGATTTTCTTATGGATGGAATTTTATTGAATGTGTAAATTGGTTAATCACGTAAAGTTGGCTGATTAAATACCTGGAACCCTTGTGTGATCACCCCGGTTGAACAAACTGAAATAATAAACATGTGGGTGCTGGTTAGGGTTTATTTATGTGAAGGGGGTGTTTTGTGGGTTATTTTGGATCAGGTGAGCAGCGGGGTTTCATTTGGCTTGGTTGTGGGTTGGTGTGAATGTTATGTTGGTGATGGGTAGTGGGGCTGCGATAAATGGTATCAAAGGGATGTTGATGTATGAGTTTCGGTGTAATGGTGGTTATGGTGGTTGGCAGTGAGACTGCAGGGATGGGTTTGAATATGAACGAACTATGGGTTGTGAATAATAAATAAAAGTAGGAGAGTTAATGAATGGTGGGGCATGGTAATGGAACAAGAATAATAATCAATGGGGTTGGTTGCTTAATAAGAAGGGACTTGTTTGTGTTGCTTGTGTTTTACTAACTTGATTTGTGGATGGTAGGGATATGTTTTATGAACGCTTGATCCAGTTTGGTTATTGATAGTTTCCTGGTAGTTTAGAAACTGACAACTAAAGTTGTTGAAACATGAAAACATTAAATGGGGTTTTGGGATTGATTGTTGTGTGCATACTCTCGAAGTAGCAGTGCCAAGGCACGTGCTCAGATCTTTGTATAGAAGCCTTAGGATGGTCTGAGTGGTTGTTATACTTATATAAATCTGTACGTTTTATGTTTCTTTACGCACCCCACCCATGTCGAGCACTACGTGACGAACACTCGTGGGACGGGGGTGAGATTCTCAAACATCCAAAGGATGGCTGGTTACTGTTCTTCCTTGTGCTCCTTCTTCCAGGTTCTATAGCCCAAGTTCCTTCGGGCAGGTTATGACAGATGTTTCCCAAGAATCTTCGGGATGAGGTGTGATATGTTCCCAAGTGTCTTCGGGATGAGATGTGGTTATGGTCAAGGATTTTTTGCCAGCAATATGTGATTTGAGATGGCCGAGGATTGTGTACTGGTAGGTTACTATGAGCTTCGTATGGCCAGGTTGCGGCACTATCTCGAGCTTCGTATGGCCAAGTTGCGGCACTAGCTCAATAAGAGGGGGAAGCATCAGAGCGTTAGGCATGAGGTCTTGAGAAGTATCCAGTGGGAAGGTGGTTCGGGGTACCCATACTTTGATAACATTACTACTATACTCTATTGACTTGTGTTACTTGGTGAGTGTGACTGGTGAGGCTGGGTGGATAGATTCCTTGCTAGGTTTTGGTTCTTCTGTTTTCTCACAGGGCATTAGGATGTCTCCCCACTTGTGCATGAGAGCTTTAGATTTCCCTAATGAGTATACTTGTATGCTCACCCTACATTTGCTTTTAGGTTTTCAGGAGGACTACAGGGACTGTACGGGACCTTACTAGTCAGGCAGGGGGAGTTGTTGTTGTTTGTTGTTGTTGTTTTCCTTTACTTTTTGGTACAGTACTTTGGAGCTTTTTTGTACTTGTACTTTTGTTTCAGTATTGTATAAAACATGCATATGGGTTTGGTTTTGGGTTTATTTTCACTTACTTGTTATTTTTACTTTTGGTGTTTGACTCATCCTATTTCCCGATCTTAAATAATAAAAAGGGTAATGCATCCCATATTTTTGAAAACTCATACCCTTGGTGTTATTCGCCACTCTGGGGCCTACTGGAGGTGGAACTCGGGGGTCATTATCCCCCTTTCACCATTACCAGCTCAGGATGGGCATCTTTGTTGGGAGGGGGTCATAACAAGGTGCGGGTACTTCTCCTTCATCGCTTCATCAGGTTCCCATGTTGCTTCTTCATGCTTATGGTTCCACCAAAATACTTTAACTAGGTGAGTAGTCCTATTGCGTAGAACTTTATCTCTATGATACAAGATCTTCATTAGTTTCTCCTCATATAAGAGCTCATTTTCCAACTATAACACCTCTGAATTCAGTATATGTGAAGGATCAGGTATGTACTTCCTCAAGAGGGATACGTGGAATACATCATGTACTTGAAACATGGTATGTGGAAGTGCTAGTCAATATGCCACATCTCCAACACGATCAAGAATCTTGAAGGGGCTGATGTACCTGGGACTTAGCTTTCCTTTCTTCCCAAATCTCATGATTCTATTCCATGGGGATATTCATAGGAATACCACATCTCTAGCCTTAAACTCAAGATCTCAGTGAAGGTTGTCTTCATAACTCTTTTATCATCTTTGGGCGACCTTGATGTGTTGTTGAATGGTTTTCAACTTTTTCACCATTTCTTAAACCATTTCAGGTCCTAACAGCTTACATTCACTAACCTCATCCCAACATATCGATGTTCTACATCTTTTCCCATAGATGGATTCATATAGATCCATTTGGATGTTCGAGTGGAAACTATTGTTTAAAGATAACTCGACCAGAGGTAGATATTGGTCTCATCCACCCTTAAAGTATATAGAGAATTCCCTCAACATATCTTCCAATTTCTGAATAGTATACTCAAATTAGCCATCAGTTTGAGGATGATAGGCCATACTGAAGTTCAACTTAGTGTTTGGATCATGTTGGATATTTTTCTAGAATTTGGAGGTGAATCTCATATCTCGATTAGATACAATCAATAATGGTAATACATGCAGCCTTACCACTTATCTAATATATATCTATGCAAGTTGATCTAGTGATAAATCCTCTCAAATTTAAATAAAGTGGGATGCCTTTATAAGACGATCCACAAAAACCCATATATCATTGTTTCCTATGGATATCTTTGAAAGTACAGTGAAAAACTCCATGGTTATGTTTTCCCACTTCCATGTTGGTATGGGTAATGGTTTCACCATACCCTTATACTTTTTCCTTTCAGCCTTTATTTTCCAACATACCAAGTACTTTGTTGTATACTCAGTGATCTTCTTTTTCATATTGTCCCACCAATATTTCTCTCAGAGATCTCAATACATCTTTTTTCTCCCTATGTCAATAGAGAAGGTTGAGCTATGTGAATCATTCAGAAGCTCTTTCTTTATCTTTGGATTGGATGGTACACATAGTCATGAACCAAATCTCATGAATCCTTCCTCATCCATTTTGAATTCTGAGCATTTTTCTTTTCTCATGGATTCCACATTATTCTGAATTTCCACATCATTTATTTGAGCATCCTTTATTTTATCTATAAGGTATGGTTGATCAATAATTATAGAAAGGGTTGATTATATTACTTCTTTAATGATTCCCATTTCCATCCTTTGAAAATGTAAGAAGATTAGATCCTTCTCAATTATCATTATTTATAATGTTGTAGGATCCTTTTTACTTAGAGCATCTACCGACTTATTTTCTTTACTAGGATGGTAGTGGATTGAGAAGTCATAATACTTGATGATATATAACCATTTTCATTAGTTCATATTAAGATCCTTCTATGTGAATATATATTTGAGACTCTTATGATCAATATATATTTCACACTTCTCCCCATAGAGATAATGTATCCATATTTTTAACTTAAAGATCACATCTACTAACTCCATATCATGCATGGATAGTTTTACTCATGAATTTTCAACTACCTTGAGGCATACGCTATCAATTTATCATTTTGAATTTTTACACAGCCTAAGCCCTTATTTTAATAACTAATGTACACCAAAAATAGTTCCCCACTTATTGGTAGTGTGAACACTGGTGTAGTTATAATCCCTTTTTCAACTCTTTAAAATAGTCTTCACATTCACTGGTTTAGAAAAACTTTTCTCCCTTCCAATATAACTTGGTTATTAGGTTCGACAATCATGATAAGTTCTTAACAAATCACTAGTAATACCAAGCTGGACTAAGGAAACTACAGATATCCATTATATATGTTGGTCTGGGCCACTCTTTGGGTGCTTTTGTCTTAGAAGGGTCTATATATATCCCTTTTCTTGTGATTACATGCCCCAATAATGATTCTTCCTCAATCCATAACTCACATTTTCTATAATTTGCATAAATTTTCTCTCTTCACAAAGTCTTGAACACAATATTCAAATTCTCCTAATGTTCCTCCTTACTCTTAAAGTATATCAAAATATCTTCAATAAAGACTATCATAAATTAGTCAAGGTAATCTCTAAAGAATCTATTCATTAATTCCATGAAAATTGTTGGAGCATTTGTGATTCTGAAGTTAATCACTATGAACTCATAGTTTCCATACCTTATTCAAAAGGAAGTCTTGAGAATATCTTCCTTACTCACCTCTAATTGGTGATATCTCAACCGAATACCCACCTTAGAGAAATAATTGGCCCCAAATAGTTGATCAAACAATTCATCTATCTGTATAAGGAGATACTTTTTATTTATTGTGATTTTATTGAGCTCATGATAATCAATGTATAGGCGCATTGATCCATCCTTCTTCTTGATGAAGAGGACTGGTGCACCCCATGGTGAATCACTCGGGCATATAAAACCCTTGTCCAGATTCTCCTGTAATTGCTTCTTTAGTTCTTCCAAATCAATAGTGTCTATTCTATAAGGTTTCTTTGATATTGGTACAGATTTAGGAATAAGTTCAATTGATAACTCAACCTCTCGATCAGGAGGAAGACTAGACAATTGTTCAGGGAATACATCATTTTAATCCCTCATGATGGGCATGTCTTTAAGCATGATTTTATCCTTTATCTCAAGCATTAGATATAGATATTCTTGATCATAAGGAAAAAATATCCACAATTGAGATGATGATTCTAAAGGAGATTTGTCTTCCTCCATACACTTTTACAGAATTGGAGGATGCTTCAGGATGTGAAGAATGATCTCCCTTTCCCAATAGTCATTGTTGGATTTGTATAAAGATAGTTGATCTATGCCCAATATAGCATCAAACTCTACCAAAGGGAGTATGACAAGATTATCTATGAGGTTCAGTCCAAAAAAATTAACCGGGGAGGAGTTATAAACTTTGGATGCAATAATTTTCCCATTTTCTGTACTCACATATAACTCAACCTACAAATTTTGAGGTGGTTATTGAATAGTTCTACTAAACTTTCAAGATATGAAAGAATGAATATAAATATAATCAAATAGTATGTTCTACATTCTTGAATGAATAACCAATATACCTATCACCACATCATTATCGGGCTCCACCTCAGCAGTAGTGATAGCATATTCCCTTCCTTGCTGCCTTGGAGGTTGTTGTTGTTGATTGACTCTAACAACCCTTGGCTTAAGGAAATGGCTTGCATAATTTCCATGTTCCTTGCAGTTGAAATACTTCACTATAGGTTGAGTGTTGATCTGAACCTTCCTTCTTTCTTCTAAAATAGTGGGATTCTTTATATCCCTTCGGTAGTTATTAGTCATATGCCCTTATCTTCCACATTTGAAGCATTTATTGGTTTTCTTTAAGCAGTTTTCAGGATACTTCTTCCCACACTTTTTATATGGCCCCAGCCTTAAACCTTACTTAATCTTGAGTTATTACAAGATTACACATTGAGGATCTTTTCAGGTTTAGAGTTTTAGAGAATTATATCATGAAACTTGCATTACATTCCACATTTAAACAAAGTGGTTACATAAAAGACAGTATTCATTCTTCCCATCAACGGAAACATATTGAAAATAAAACATGGATTCTTTCTTGACACATCCTTGACACTATCATCACATCTTGTACCTTTACCTTGACCTGTGAAAAACATTTCAAAAACTTGGGATGATCATAAAAAGCTCAGTAAGGGTTATAAAAAATATGGAAAGGAAACATGAGTTCATATATACATAAGAATGAAATCATAATTTACCCATAAAACATAGGCACTTTAACATACCTCATCAAACCATGAATAAATCATAGAAATCATAAGACATAAACGGTAACTTGAGGCATTCATAACATTATTACATAGGGAGTAACCCTCTTGGTTACGTTTGGAATACCCATCATAGTATATTCCCTAAATCTCTTTAGAGAAACCTTAACGTTTCACTCCTTCGCGTTACCCAATGCATTGGAGAGCTATATCGGGCTCACCCACCCTTAGTTTATCACGGAACCACCCATCTTCATAACAATGCCCAAGAACCATAACATAATCTTATCACATAAAACATGCATAAAGGAAACATAACATTTCCACATTTCAATAACAAGATATAAATACAACACATTGATATAAATACATTATGAAAAACATTTTCAATACCAAAATAAAAGAAAAGTAAAACATGGTATTTATTTTTCTTTTAAAAAGAAGGTATGGCTTGTAGAGGAAGCCGAAACTCAAATAATGGTCACGGCGGCGGAGAAGTCGTTGTCACCGCATACGTACGACAAAAAAATTCCCTTTTGTCATTTAGTAAAACGCTTCGTATAAAAAGATTCCTTTTGGATAAATGTAAAAGTCAATGGGGTTTATACACCGTATAAAAGAAGGTTGTGTATAAAACAGAATATGCCTCAATGAAAGGATATTGAGACGAAGTCCCTTACAAAGACGGTATCCTTGGTTTAAGGATAACTCAATTACATAATTATGTGTGACAAACGAATACACCAAATATAATTGGATATTAAGTGTAAAATAATCAAAGGTCATTCACACATATTCAAAGGATGACATATTCAATAACTACATGTTGAACCCAAATAAATAGAAATTGGGTTAAGAAGTTCCCTTGACAGCCTAACGGCATCACATCAAAATGAGTTGATGAGAGATAAAAAAAAGGGTATCTCATCACTTGGACATAAACTTTACATCAATAAGGATATATGAGAACATATCCCAAAATAACAATATGTAAATTAAAAGACCCAACAAAATAAGTCTTTTAAAAAGAGGAGGGTGAAAGGTTCCCTTACCGACATGGGTATCTTTCGAAACATACACCCCGTGAAAGAAGGACAATACAACATTGATGTAAATACTCATAAATGAAAGTATATTACACAATGAGTAAAAATAATGGACAGTACATACACCACTCAAAGGACATTGTGGCAAATGTATCATAAATCTCATGGGAATAAAAGTGAGATGAAAAATCGCTTACGAAAACTTAGCAGCCTAACGGCGCCACAAAAATGGATTGATGAGATCAAATAGGGTCTCTCATCATATTAACATAAAGTTTACAGAAAGAGGAATATAAAAGAACATCCCCCAACATAACAAATAGGAGCTTAAAATAAGTGACATAAAGGAGAGTACTTAAAAAGAAAGAGAGAGGTTAAATCTCTTACGAAAATTCGGCAGCCTAACGGCGCCACTCAAAACTTCCAAAATGGATTGATGAGAGAGAATAGGGGCTCTCATCACATGAACATAAAAATTACAGTAATATTAATATAAAATAACATCCCAATAACAAGAAAGATGAGCTTTAAAAGGAATGACATAAAAGAGTGTACTTAAAAAGAAAGAGTGGAGTAGGATCCCTTACCTCAAGTCCAACTTGTCTTGTTCGTTTCTTTAACGTCCTGAATAATAAAATTGAGTTAATTTCCACTTTATTAATAACCTTTTTCTAGTTCATTATTCCTTTTATATCACTTATTTCCATGTTATAAACATTATTTAATCATTTAAGTTAATAATGTTTGTTTTGTCGATATTTGGTTCTTAAGTCGAAAGTGGACTTCTTACAATTACATGTTGTTTGTGTGGTCAAATGTTCATTATATATAGAATTATATTCATGATTTTTATATCATATATATCATATATCCAGAACATACATGTATTTATAATATTACATAATCATTTAGAGGTAAGAAATGAAATGCACCATTCATGGAGACGGTAAGCCGTACGTACGCATGAATGCTACTTTCATTTCTATTTCATATTTTTATGGAATGGAATCATAATTATATATAGGTATATTATAATTCCATTATATAATCATATATAATAACTTTAAATCCATCCTTTATATATCCCACATATGTCATTAACGAATCACATCACTTTGAGGGGGCGGTAGTCCGCACTTCCTTAAATGAAGATATCGCGTTTACCCATAATGGAAACCATAAAGGTATGCCATAAATGAAAAATACAGAAGATTAAGTAAAACATAAACATATTAGATATTATATATAAATATAGTGTCATCTTAATGGCCACCTTTTAAGGTGTTAGAAGAATGTTGAACAATCATCGTTTCGGGAGGCAGAAATTCGCCATCCACGGAAACAGTATGTTCTTTAACCATTGGATGTAGGTGTGTGAAAGTGTATCTTTAATACTTATTATAAAAACATCCTAGTATATTGAAGATACTATATTTGTTACAAAATAAATGAATAAAAAGAGTTTAGGGGGTTGGAGAAGCAAAATAAAACAAAAGGACTCAAGTGAAGACATTACCTTAAAATCGGGTAACTCCCTTTGGTTTGAGCTCAAAGGCTTCCTTGGAAATACTTCTGCCCAAAGTGAGGATTCAAGGAGTAAGAGAGGGAATTGGAGAGACAAAATGGGAAGAGTTTGGCCTAGCCAAAGGCTTTGGGAGTGTGGTTAAGGAGGTAGAGGTGGGGGCCTTTTATAAGAGGAGAGGAGGGGCACTCTTGGAAAGTAAAGAAAAGTCACTTTATTTTAAAATGGTATTCGGATTTAAGAGGCCCCACATTGATGTGTTTCAATTATAAGGTGATAAGGGTTCTAAATACACTCATAAAATAGGTTTTGGACATGTTTAGGTCTTAGATATTACATTATCTTTCCATTTTATTTAAATCGTTAAATAATGAGGTCATCGCTGCATCATCATGATGTCATAAATAATTTAATTTATTTAAGGTCTAAAAATTATAAAAAAAATAATATGATGTAGGAAATCTTTTTATATTTCCAATGAATATTTATATTAAAAAATATGATTTTTATAACCCCATGTAAAAATTGTTTTAGTAAAACATTTCATGTTTGTCTCATTTTTACTTTAACTTTAAATAAAAAGATATTAATGTCATTTTCCAACCAAAGTGGCTTCATGGGGTCCCCAAGTTTACCCATGGGTTGTCTTGGTCGGCCATGACACATCCAATTAGTTTAGGACATGTTTCAAGTTCATTTCACATTATTAAAACATTATTTTTACCTTAAACTACACTAATTACCTCTAATCGCGATTAAAAACTTAATAAGTTACTATTTACCAAAAAAATTATTTTTATCCCATTGAACTAAATTTTACTTCTTAATGACAACCATGTATGTAGGATTTTTGAAATTCAAAACACAAATATGGCAAAATTACATTTAAACGGAAAAATCAGTTTTTTATAAGTACCACTTAGTGGTTTCACTATTCATCAAAAATTGAAGTTTTTCAGAAAAATCCCAAAAATTCACCCTAAGCTATATTTGATATTAAGAATTCAAAAATGAAGTCTATTTTACAAAATTCAAAACATATAAGCCAAATTAATTAATTTAATAATTAATTCCCGCTGTCAGAGCAAATAGCGTGTTTTTATGAAACAATATGTATCAAAAGATTGACACTAGTTTAAGTCTGATTTCAAAGTGAAATTAATGACAACGACCACTATTGGATTTAATGGTAAAAATATATTCTAATTTAACTTTAAAACCAATTAAAAAGATAATCTAATCATATAAATAAATTAGATTAAAAAGAGGTTTTGAATTAAAATACAACATTTTACACTATTCATTAAAAAAATGAACTTTATCGGAAAGATACCAAAAATTTACACAAAGTAAATTTTGATGTCCCTATTCTTAAGAAGAGTTTTATTTGGTCCAATAGAATGTATAATAGTGAACAAAACTATATTTAATGACGGTTCGCCATCAAAAGGCGATAAGTGAACCTTTAGTGAAAACTAGGTCATATACGCCTAAAATTGAATTCTTTCCGTATTTTAAGCCTTTATCTTTTATTGGATAAATGTAAAAACATTTAAAAACATATATAATCATATTTTAGTTATTTCTATCCATTCCCGCCAATACAACGGCTACATGTTAACTACCATTTAAAATAATATTATTTTATTATTAGAGTGCAACGTAAGATTCCCAAGAAACTCGTTCTTGCGTGTTGGGTACGCCATCGAACATAGCGTACCCTTTAAAGACATATTAATATTTTATTCACAAATATGTATAAATATGAAAATGTCATATTCTTTATTTACCTGGGGTGTTACACTTTTGACACGTGGGATGTAGGGTCTTCTTTCCATCATGGGATTTATCAACCATATTAAACTCTAATTTCCTCCTTTTTTCACTGGGCCCATGAGACCACTAAGAGTCTTCGATCTCCATTTCAACCTTGAGGTATAATCACCAATGATTTTCATAGACATGGATTTAGTCCTTTAAATAAGTGATCCACATTTCTTTTGGTGTTCATGATAAAGTTGGAGATGTATCTTGCAATCCTTGTGAAGTTTTACTCATACACCCTGATATACTCATCTTCCTTCTACTTTAGTTTGAGGAATTACCTTTCCATCTTGATATAGAGGGTTTGGGGAAAATATTTATTGAAAAATATTTTCTTTAATTCCTCCCAATCCATGGAATCAATTTACTCTTTGTCTTTTGTGTTCTTGATTAGTGTCCACCACTGATCATCTTCTCCATCAAAATGATAGATTTCCAGCACAACTTTCTCTTCTTATAAGCACTAGAGGATGGAGAATATATTCTCAATGGAGTTAATACATTGTTATGCAAGGTGGGGATCGAAATATCCACTAAACATGGGAGGACATTGCCACATGAAGGATTAAACATTAACTTTCTCATTATTTGGAGAAGGAGAGTGTTCCACACAATTCAAGTTATTATTCATAACTTGAGCCAGCTGATAAAGTACTATCATAAAGTTTTGAGAACCTGTTCCCATCATATTTGTCATATCATTAGGTCGATCATCACATTTCCTATCACATTGATTGTTATCACGAGTTCTTCTATTTTTATCCATTAACTGGGAAAAATAAAGTACAATTAGGGGGCTTGAATACTTAGCTAATAAGCATATAAAAATAAAAAATTGATCATAGAAGGATAAACTTGTAAATGAAAAGTATATCCTAACTTGTTATTCCCTATGTTTCAATCTAGTTTATCCATGATCTATTTCCTAAAATATATTCTTGTGGGATTTTTCTATTCCCTTAATAATGGTTCGTAATGAGCTTATAAATTTACCAAAACATATCCCCCAAGAGTGTCAAATCAGGTGCACAGTAAGGCCCATTTTTGTGTACCAAGTTACCCAAAGTTAGGCCCAAAATACCTTTTTAGAGTTGTTACTTCTAGGTATATCTATTACAGAACCACGTCCACTTGTAGTATCCATATAGGGATGTATTTTCTTGATAAACCACCTGCTCTATACTAACCAAAATTTAGGGATGTTTTCTTATACATAGTACTATACCTCAGGATTTCGATAGAGTTTTCTAATCCTAATACCAAAAATAACTAGACCTTGATATGATACCAACTATAGTGACCCTAACCTTTTACACATCATTACATAATTTTAAGCATAATTAACCATCAAATTACAAGCCAAGGATCGTAAAGTCTAGTGTCTTGGAAGATTAGGTATATAATTAAAAATCATGAAACCAAAATAAAATATCTTTTATTTAATCTTCATAATGAGATCCTAACTCCATTTGAGCCCTTATGTCTGCATAGGATAACCTAGGGAATACATGAATAAAGGAATGAGCTAAAAAGCTAAGGGAATAAAACATAGCACATGTGATAGAAGGCATAACATGATTACATAAAGGAAAATAACATGAATAAAAATAAGAAATAATAAAATTTATAACATGGTAACATATAACCATGGAATCATAGTAATGTGACTATAATATATAACATGACATAAACATGAGTCAAGGTTAACTGCCAAGACATGGTGGACAAAGTCACATAAAGGAATCAGGTTCACTCACTATCCCAACATGATGTATTATGAGACTAAAACCCAATTAATTGGATCTATATATAGACTCACCCATCATAAAATATTCATGAATATGTGTGCCACATAAATAATCGTACATAAGTAATCAAACATAAGGGTTACCCATGGAAATAATTGGGCATCATAATCATGTCAAAAGGCATAACAAAAGGGAATATCAAAATGGCGTCCATGAAAGAATGGATTTAAATAATACATAAACATTAATAAGGTAAAATATTTATAGATCATGATAAGTGATGTCAAACTTAAGTGAAAATATGTGAAAATAGTGTTTAAGAAACTTTAGAAATAAAACATTTTACTGTGGTTTAAGGAAAATATTAAAAATCATTTAATACGGAAAAAGAATAATAATTTATATAAAACTAGAAATGAACCAAGAAAGTTTTTAATAATAAAATGAGTGATTTTAGAAAAAATAATGGTGGCTTAAATATATTATATAGAGCACTTGAAAGTGGGTAAGAAATCGGGAATTTCACTTTAATCAGGCTTGCTTATCAAGAATAATTGAGAAGGGATCCTTCTTAAAACATGTATTTCCCCTTAAAATAAGGATGTAATAATTTTTATACATGATTTTGGAACATATAAACCAATTTTAGAATAATTATATAAAAATAAATAAGAGTTTCATTTGGTTAAATATAGAGAAAGTGTAATCTGAAGGGAAATGGAGGCTCAAAAAGGAACCCTTACCTTATGTCTAAAGTAGTTATGCACTTGATATTAATGTCTTGGATAATCAGATTAAATGCATTAATTAATTAATTAAAAACCTTTTATACATGTATTTGATTTATTACAATTTTATTAAGTTCATTTATGGCCTTTTTTATGGGTTATGACATTCAATTTCAGCATTTGGGAGCATTGGTTTCCTTGGTTTTCATGATCAGTTTACTTGTACACATGTACGGAATATCATGTAAAGTGGGGGTAATTATCCAAAATTGAAATTATATGTTATTAATTATATTAAAAATGTTTAAATTATCTTATAAATCATTTGTTTATATGGTATTAGGATGAATCATTTGATAAAAATTAATGATAATCATTTAGGTTAATTTTGGCGGTTTTCGTCACAACGAACTCGTTTCATTTTATCATTTAGTATTATGTATACATATTAGTTATAGAACATAAAAAATGTTATAAAATAAATTTTAAAATCCTTTTAAACCAGAAAAATGGTTTTATGACCATCCTTTAAGGCATTAAAGGAAAATGAAAACACATCATCCATGATGTCGGTAAATTGGCACATCACGGGCAATGATTTCATTTTTAGAACACAAGGAGAAAAGAAGGGGTATTGATGATGTATTATTTTATTAATATAATAACATTTAATTATATTAAATATATTTTATTTACCATTTAACTTGGATAAGTGGAGGTGAGGATAGAATAAGAAAAGAAAATAAATTGAAAATAAATTTAAAGAAAATGAAAGAAGAGTTTACCTCTTAAATTTCTCCTCCTTGAGAACCTCCTTGGGGAAATGGTTATGTTTTTTTTATGAGAACAAGATCTCCTAGAAGTGGAGGAGGAGATTGGTTAGAGTATTGGGTAGAATTTGGACAAGTCTCAAAGCTTGATAGGTGTGAGGAGAAGAGGTGGTGAGGGGTGATGTTTATAGGGGGGAGAGGGGTGTTTTCTCATTATTTAATTCATTAGTTTATTATTTTGACTCAAGACTATGAATAGTTTGAGAATTATCACAAAATATATTAAAATAATTAATTATAGTTCTATATTATGGTTCTTACATCAGCGATGAATCAAGGAATAGTTTATTTAACTTATAATGTATAAATACCATAAATTACCATATTTTACTATTCACCAGAAATTCAAGTATTTTAGAAAAATCTCAAAACATCACCCTAACCATTTTTTGTTGTGTAGAATTCAAAAATGAACTCCATTTTATGAAAATAATTTTCTAAATATGAGAAATTTAATTTTTAATTAAAATCATCATTTACTTGAAAAACACAGATTTTAAAATAATAACTGATTTTATAACACTTAGAAAATTTAACTAAGGTCTCGTAAAATTATCCTATAATCATAAGATAATAAAATATTAATTTATGAGTACATTTTATGGAAATAAATTTTATTTTAAAACATTATATTAATTATAAAATTGAAAATAAATACTTATGATTTATAAAAATATCAACACTTAATTAATAATTTCTAAAAAATTTATTTACTTATACTGTGATATAATTATATCATATTACCATTTATAAGATGGTTAAATTTTATTTATACTTCCATAGGTATGTTTACTATTCCATTGTTTGATTTACTATTCATAAGGGTCACATTACTATTCCAAAGGTCAAGTTACTATTTCATCAGTATAGGTTCCTTAACTTCTATAAATACTTTTTATCTCATTAATTCTTCATTTATAAAGTTTATATTGTGTTATTTATGTGATTTAATGTGATTTATAATATATGACATAATTAGAATAAGGGAATTTCCATTGATAAAAAAAATTGGTTCATTACATGCTCAACCTAAATAACCACTATCAACGTCCCAAGTCACCATGGATCACCTCTAGCACCTCAAGTGACTTTCATGATGCCCCTCTTTGAATTAGAACAATTACATGTTTAAAATGGAACTCCCTACAGCTACTATAAAGGACAAAGGGATTGATGAAGACCACCTTTTCCACTACTGCACCTCAAACATTATTTCCACATGACCATGGATCCATGCAACGCTCATGCATGCCATGAAAAATAAAAGGGAGATGCTTCACAAATATTCTATCCACGATAGAAGGGGATTTTAACACCTGATATCTTTGAGTGTTTTCAAATATTTCACACATGGGTCTTGGGGATATTTTAAAAAGAGATATATAAAGATTTTGGAAGATTTTTTGACAATATAGAATAATTTCCACCTCTATAAATAAATTGGGCTTGCTACTGAGAAAGGGAGCTCACACCATAGAGGGAGGAACCTGAATGCTGCATTCATTTTTTCCTTTCTTCATATTCTATTTTAATTTTATTTTTGAAATAGTTTATTTAGTTTATTTTTAAAATTTTAATTCATGCATGTTTTATTTAATTTTAAGTGTCTTCTTCCACCCTCAATTATCCATTGTTCTTCTTCCTCTTCTCCTTATCCCCCTTCTTATTCATTTCACATTATGTATTGTTATTTTCTTTTCTTTTCTTTTTTTTCTCTTCTATTTTATTTTATTTTATTTTTCTCTTTCTCTCTTATTATTATTCTTTATCTTTCTTCTTCTTTTAATTTTTATTCTCTTATTTCCATTCTTCCATCGTGAACTCTTATACTCACGATGATGAGTAACTGACCCGAGGAATATCTCGGGGAAGTAATCTGGTTCTTGAACTCGAAGCCATGTTTAACTTCTACTTTGGGTTAATTTAAGGATGATTTACAGACTGTGTAATCCTCGTTGTGGTTATCTAAGTTTTAGCTTATTATTCTACAACCATTATCCCTCAGTTGAGGAGGTGGATGTGGAGTGTTCTTGTCGGTTGTTAAGTGCACTTTTCATTCACAAGTGGGGTAGATTAAGGTGTGCACACATACGGTGGAGTGTGTTCAATAGGTATATTTCAAACAGGATAATGAAGGTGATCCCTGGAAAACTCTCTTAGGAGAAATTCCTTTCTTTTCTAATCTCATTATGTTTTCATTTCATGGTAATTTAGAATTTCATATCTTTTTATTATTTTAGAAAATAATCAAAACCCAAAAATATCATTGTTTTAAGAAAATAATAAAAAGAAAAAAAACAAGTAACTATTAGGTGAATTAGAATTAGTAAGTGAACAAACTGTGAAGCTCCACAAGTAAGATGACCCTGGTTAACCACTATACTACACTAGGAAAAATTAGAAATTTTATTTTTCCACACCTCGTGATAGGCATGCATCACTCATCAAGCAGGAATCTTCAACATAAACTATCATCCCAAGATAAAAATTTCACCCAAAATATCAAGAAGATCAATCCTAATCAATTCACCCAACTAACTAACCAATGTTCACCTAGATTAGTTTTCCAAACAAAATTGATTGCCAACACACTATCACGTCACTAAAAGGAAAACAACACTTTTTTCTCCACTTCAATTCTAGGAAAGATCCAAAAAAATGAAGAAATACTCCTAGATATGATCACTCCACTTCACTCAAAACTCTTATGGGAGGTGAACTTAATATACAATGGAATGTGAACTTGGCCTGACCATGTTCCCTAAATCAAAACAACTGGTCCCAACCTGAATGGAGGGACAAAATCCAACAACACAAGCAAATAAGGAAACTCACATGGAAAACCCCATTCCTTTAAAACCCACTACATTCTTGAAGGAATAAAAATCCATTTCTTAAAGAACATGCAATATTTTAAAAGAACCCAACCACTTGGAAAACATTTATTTAAAAAAACCTAATTCCCTAAAGGAATTCAAAAACACTTGCACCCAGTTTTAAAAACCACTAATTCCTTTAAAAAACACGGAACCTGTCTGAACTTTTTAGAGTCCATTCATTAAAACGTTTCAAAAACATTTACCACTTCATTTTCATTAAATTAAAACAATGAATTTTTTGAAAATCACTCAATGGGGTTCCAAATTCCTTTATAATTATGCAACCTGTGGGTCTTGAAACCAAAATGTTTTCCAAAAAACCAAATCAATCGATTTTGAAAAAAGGACCAAACTTTTTTGGAAAACAAATTTTATTTTATAAACAATTCCGAAGGCTTAACCCCCAAACCAAAATGCTTTCATGAAATTCAAACTTGTTTTATAAACAAGCCTGAAGGCTTCCTTAAAAAACCATTTTCAACAAGAACCTTCCATTTTTCTAAAACTGATTTTCACAACAAGCAATCCAAAAATTAAGCACACCAAAAAACCATTAAAACCCAATCCACGTCATCAACATATCACAAAACCCACCTTGATTCATCCCTCTCCATTAGAGATCTCATAAGTGAAGTCTAAACAATAAATCAAACGGTATGCAAAACTGTGTCTCACTCGACCACATGGTTTGATAGACCATGGTCCATTCAAACAAAAATCCTTATATGTTTCAAGATTGATCATTTGGTCACTGTCCGATTTATCAGGCCATGTAGACCGACCACATGCCACTAAGCCATATTTCGTCCCCATCCCAAAACCCAATCTTATCCCCAAGCCAACTCAAACTATCCCATGAGGATAAACACATAATCAATAGTAAATCAAAAAAAAATCAAATCTCACTTTACATGGTAACTAGAGCATCATCACAAAGGGTGGTGATCAAGAACCCACTCATGAAAAATCTCCCAAGTCCCGACAACAAATCTAACTCGATCTTACCATGACACTCCAAATAAAAAAAAGAGTGTTCTAATGGCTTAGGCTACCTAGGCTCTAATGCCATTTTTAACAAATTGGTATGAGATTCCATCTGAATCGGCACCCGAACTAATCCACCACTGACCCAAAGGGAATTCCTGATCCCCATGAGATAGAAACTAGTGCTTGGGAATTACAAGAACACACCTAAGAATTATTTCTCCCAAAAATCAGAGTTAAAGTACAACATATTTTCTTCTGAAAATACAACATGACTTGTTCATAAGTTGGACGCCCATGCCAAAATAAAATAGGTAGAATAAATCAAATAAAAGATAATAAATGCAAAAAAATAAACTCTCGCCTCACCCTCTAAAAACCCTCCCATATAGAATTGTCCTCCAATAGTGCCTATCCTTGACCACCAAAATATCAGTACACCTCTAACCGTAGAAAATAGTAAAAGTATACATGGAAAAAGTAAATAAATTAAAGGGTCACACATTGGACATTCTATGAAAGTAAAAACATGTCCTGCAAAATCATGTAATAGGAAGTATAGGCCGAATGTGATAAAATAAACAACTCACCTCAAATTCCCATATCAATCAATGCTCAAAAAGTGGTCAATATTTGAATCCCAAACTAAAACTGAAATGATAGATAGGCGTGAGCATAAGAATACTTAGTAGGTCACCACCCGCCAAAACTATGGAAATCCCTTAATAAAACAGTTTATAAAATTCTAGTTTAAACATAACGTACAAAATAAGTTTTCACATGCTTTATAAAACAAATCTCAACAACATGCCACATGAATATTTTCAAACAATCGTCCTTATTATAAAATAAAAACAAGGGTGACTAAGAATTTAAAATTAAACATTTAAACCAAAGAAAGAGGGCCTTTAAACCATGGGAAACAACCCAAACCACTACTTGTACCTCTTTCCCAAGCATATCATGAAAACCCATTTTTCACAAAAAAAAATCAAGTAAAACCATTTCTTAAAAACTCTTTTAAGAAAAAACAAACCTTTTTCCTTTATAAACCACACTTTAAAATCTTATAAAAATAAATCATTTGAAAGTAAACCAAAACACACACATGCAAGGTGATACACAAATCACACATGGACACCAAGGAATCAAGGAAACAAAACCAAACAATGGTTCCAATACAATCAATCAAGCTAGGGGAATATAATCGAATCATAAATGAAATCCCCTAAATTGTACTAAAAATTATTCATGAGCATTGTCCCTAGGCTCTAGCAATAAAGGACCTGAACTAGAAACTATGAACCTTAGTCGACACTACTGATCTTGCCACATCCCCAGAAGTCCCTTCGATCTATTCAAAAATAAATTTCCCTAAAATTCCTTCATCTATAGGATCAAAGAAGATCGATATTATAAAGGATTATTACCCCTTTTGATCTAACCATCTTAGAGTATCCAGAAAACACTCCCTAGTCGACCCACTATCTATACTATGGTTTTCCCTCACACGGGTCATCTAATATATCCATAAGACTCCCATGACAAGTTAAGTGGAGTTGAGTGGTCAATAATCACACATAACAAGTGTAAAACATTTAAAGGTACTCACACCTCGACTCCTACACCCTCACAAGAAACATCCCCAATCACATATCCAAGAATACATCACAAGATTCATGTCAATATAAAGCACCCCCTATGGGGTCACAATCCATAACAGGAAAAGTAAATAAATGGGGCTCAAAGAGGTTCTCACACATTTAGAAAACCATTTATCATTAAGTGTCGACCGGGCTTTCACAAAGAATTTGGGAGGCCAATTTGTTTTCTCATTTTTTGAAAAATATTTTTCCAACCACCCTTGAAATCTAGTTTCAAAACCAATCTTTGAAAACTAGTTTAAAACCCCACTTGAAATCCAAATCCTACATAAAATTACATTTGGAAACCCATTTTAAAATACACCCATTTTCATGAAAACCACTTTCTAAATATGAAACCTCTTTCTTTTAGAAGCAATGGGGTCATGCATCCATTTATAAAACTCAAATTCTCATTTTTGAAAACACTTTAGGTAGCTACAAGGATCAATGACCTTAAACATTTAAAATAAGGGAAACCCCTCTAGTTTTTTACAAAACATACCTTTAAAGAAGCACACGCCCATTTCTCTATAGAAAATGGGTGACCCAAGCCCTAACCTACACATTTCATCATGGGGGTTTCCAACCCCACTATCACTTCGTAAATGACACTTGAGTCTCAATATCAGTCGAGTCAACCATGTTGGAAGGAGTGATCGGATCATGCCACCCTGCATCATATCTCTGATGTAAAAAAATAGGTAATCGTCACATTCTACATGGAAAAATACTCAAAATGTTATTTCTCATGGCGATATTGTTATAAGTAAGGTTTGTACTCATGATAATCTTGTAGATATGATGACAACGATTCTTATTTTCAAGTTCAAGTATTTCTTGAACTTGATTGGTATCTCATGTTGATTTGTGTCCTAAGAGCCTTCTATAGAAGATGTAGAGTTTTGATTCTGATTATTAAAGTTTTGTTGCTTCATGTAGAGGATTCAGATTAAGGTGGAGATTGTTGGTGTTGTGATCCAAACCCTTTTTTTAAATCTGACTTGGAAATTTCATCATCTTTGATGGTTCACACATGTTACCACAAATGGGGTCAACACCTCTTTATTATCACCATTAATGTTAATAAAATCCCTCCATCAATATTGAGAGAGAAATTCCTCTATATTTATATGGATTTATACCCTTGTGAGAAATCTCAGGGTGATGATTCGACACTACTCGTGCCCATTTGTTTCTTCAATTTTAGTTATCCATGTAAAATTTTGTTCACATTATATTTTCTTTGTTTTCCTTGGTGGTTCATTCGAAAAATTTCACAACAATTATATATTATCACAAATATTAAATTCAACATTTACGTCGGATTCCATCTTATAATTAATGAATTAATATTTTCAAAATTGAATTAAATATATTATTTTAGGAGATGAAAATATATAATTTTCATTTCTTTCATGTTTTTTATAAAGTAGATCACTCATGATAATCTATATATACATATAATAAAGTTGGGTATCCATTTGGACACATGTCATTCAATCGTGACTTTCATTCCCTCCAAACCTATTTTTTCTGCTCTTTCCACCACACTGAATCGCAGTTTCATCCTATCCACCTAGGGTTTTCGCATTCACCTTCGCCTCTCTATCCCTCCCCCAATACCCTCTCTGACTCCACATATACCTCCAGCTCCTCTATCTCTTCCGCTTCTAACACCCTCTCGCTCTCCCTCTGCACCCTCTCATGGGTTCCATCCTCTCCACCTACGGTTTCCACCTCCAGCTTGTGCTCCCTCTCCCTCCTCAAGTACCCTCTCCACCTCCGCCACCACCTCTGACTCCTATGTATCCTCTGACTCCTCCGGATCCAGCTACCCCACCACCAACACCATCTTTCTCTCCTTCCATGACTCTCCTCTCCACTTATTCCTTAACATCTACCTTTGGATCCCTCACCTCCAGCTAAGCCTCTTCCTCTGGCTCCACCTCCAGCACCCTCTCCCCTGACTTAGCCCCCCTTCATGTTTTTTGTAGCCTCTACCTCTACCTTATCCTCCACCTATGGCTTCCTCTCCCTCCCTGAGCCCCCTCATCATGTTCCCAAATCCATCTACTACAGATTTATCGACGTTATTTGTTCTTCTCTCCACATACGGTAAATTATTCTTCATGCCTTCTCTAATTTATCTATGTTATTGAATTTTTAGTATTTCTATTTTCTTAAGAAATTTTCTAATGATATTACAATACATATGAATTTTCAAATTATCAATTACTCCAACCATTCCATTTGGCTATAATTTTTATGAATGCTACAATTTTTCCCCATATTCACTATGCTTATTTTTTATGACTACTACACTTTTCTGCATTTTTTGGTACATAATGGATGCATTTTAATGAAAGAATTTCCAAGTACACAATGAATACATTTTTAGGTATTAATATTTTCTCACTGCATTTTCAAATACACATTGAATACATTTTTTTCTGGTGGTAAATTTCTTCTGCTATTACAATACAACTAATTTCTCAAATTATTAAATACAAAATCCATTCCATTTGGTCATCCAACAATTATGTTTCTTGATTTCATTTGAATATGTTATTACACAATGAATGAATTTTCAAGTAGAATTTTCAGGTATTAATTTTTTTTATGCCCTCATTTTCAAGCACACACTGAATGCATTTTTAGATATAATTTTCAGGTATTTTTTTATGACCACATTTTTAGGTATTAAATTTTTAACATTTTAGGTATTTATTTTTTATCACTTTTTAAAATATTTCTACACTAATATTTACTTTGTTGAATATTATTCCAACATCACGTTCCTAAATCTGTCTACACCAAATTCATCGATGTTATTCATTCCTCTATCCACATATGGTAAATTATTCTTCATACCTTCTCTACTTTATCTCTGTTCTTAAATTATTAATATTTATCTTTGTTTAATAAATTTTCTTCTACTGCTATAATACATCTAAAATTTCAAATTATCAATTACAGCATCCATTCCATTCAGTCTGTCATTAATTATGTTTCTTGATTTCATTTGAATATGTTATTATATTTTGGGGTATTTCTTTGAGTTTGAATTCAATATATTTCCATTATTCCTTTATTTTTATTTTTTGTCGCATTACAAATACATTCAGTTGTTTTCTTTTATTTTTTACTATTTTTATAAGTACTATGATTTTTGTGACTACCATAATTTTTATGACATTAAATTCATTCAGCTACAGTTTTTATAAATGCTACAATTTTTCCCATATTCACTGCATTCATATTTTATGATTGCTACACTTTTCTGCATTTTCAGCTACATAATGAATGCATTTTAATGAACGCATTTCCAAGTACACAATGAATGCATTTTCAGGTATAATTTCCAAGTATTGATATTTTTTATGACTGCATTTTCAAGTACATACTGAATGCATTTTTTTCTAGTGGTAAATTTCTTCTACTATTAAAATATATCTAATTTTTAAAATTTTCAATTAAAGCATCCATTCCATTCGGTCAGTCATCTGTAATACATTTTTATTGCATACATAACTATATACAATGGTAATTAAATCTGTTTTAAAATACGCAGTATAGTATGTATGAAAATTTTTAATCTCCATTGAATCCACCATCTCAGATTATCATTCCATCGCCTACAATATCTCTCTAATCTATTTTTTAAAATTTTTTGAATAAAAACCACTTTTTAGTGTTTAGTGGGAAACCAAACAAGCCCTCAATGTATGTTTCTTCTAATGATCCTATCCTAAAAGTAAAAGGTATGTCATTTTTTTAGTTAACATCAACACATGATATCATGAAAATTTTTCAAATTTGAGTTCTATGTGCATATTTTTCAATTTCCTTCAAACTGAATTTTCATAAACAATTTTTTCCTATCATTGTTTTATAACTCAATTGTAACGCCCCGACCCCAGTTACCCAGAGTCGGTGCATTATTGTGTAACTTTGGCATGATCACAAAAGATCAAGTCTTGAAAGACCGATTAGTTTAGTAGCCTTAGAACACTAGATACATTCATAAGTTTTACATTACATAATAAAGTAATACAAAACTACAACAACATCTTGTCTTCATATCCCCTCATATTATCCCTTCAGGTCATTCATAAAATACTTCTTCACATCCTGGAAAAATTAAAACATTGAAAGGGGTGATCTCAGATGCTCATTAAGGATAACAATATAGCAGAAGCTTTTATAAATAAACATAAACATTTAAGGCAATGTATAACTAAACAAAATCCTTTTAAACATGAACTTCAGCATAATATGGAAAAATAAAATGAAATAATACCATTTACTTATTCACATGGATATTCTACTAGTCGAATAATCACATTCAGTATCAATAACCACTTTCATAATGATGGAATTCATAATGCAAAACTATCATAACCACGTAGCCAAGGCCTCATGCCAAGACTACAAATAATATTTTGTCAAGGCCTCGTGCCAAGACACTAGTTCGTCTCATGAGACCTGCCGATGCATCGAGGAGCTATAGCGGGCTCCACCGATCACTTATTAATTCCAATGCATTCCTCATATGAACAGGTTTAAACATATCATAAACCATAACATAATCGTATCACATAAAACATGCATAAAGGAAACATAACATTTCCACATTTCAATCACAAGATATAAATACAACACATTGATATAAAAAAACACTTTCAAAACCATTTTCAATACCAAAATAAAAGAAAATTAAAACTTTGTAATTATTTTTCATTTAAAAAAGTTGTGGCTTGTAGAGGAAGCCGAAACTCAAATAATGGTCACGGCGGCGGAGAAGTCGTTGTCGCTGCATACGTACGACAAAAAAAACATTCCCTTTTGTCATTTAGTAAAATTCTTCATATAAAAAATATTCCTCTTGAATAAACGTAAAAGTCAAAGGGGTTTATACACCGTATAAAATAAATTTGTGTATAAAACAAAATTTTCCTCAATGAAAGGAGATTGAGACGAAGTCCCTTACAAAGATCATTTTTTAAAATAAAATAAATCTATTATGTGTATTCACTATAAGTACACATAAAGAAAGTAAAAATACAAGATAGGACATAATAATATCATGACATAATTTGAAAGTAGGAGATTAACCCAAAGAATAGAAATTTGGTTAAGAAGTTCTCTTACCTCGTGTCCGACTTGACTCGATCGTTCTTTAACCTCCTAGATAATAAACTAGAGTTAATTTATACTTGCTTAAGAACCGTTTTCAAGTTCATTATTCCTCTTATATCAATTATTACCATATTATGAACATTATGTAATTATTTAAGTTAATAATAGTCGTTTTGTCGATCTTTGGTACTTGAGTCAAAAATAAACTTCTTATAATTACAAGTTGTTCATGTGGTAAAATATCCATTACATCCAGAATTATATTCATGATGTAGGTATCATATATATAATATATATCCAGTATATACTTTTCTTTATAATATTACATAACATTTATAGGTAATAAATGAAATGCACCGTTCATGGAGACGGTAAGCCGTACGTACGCATGAACGCTACTTTCATTTCTATTTCGTATTTTAATGGAATGAAACATAATGATATAAATTTATATTATAATTCCAGTATAATATCATATATAATATCACTTACTCTATACTTTATAATTCCCACATATGTCATTAACGATTCAAATCACTTTGAGGGGGCGGTAGTCCGCACTTCCTCAAATGAAATTATCACATTTGCACAACATGCAAAGCATAAAGATATGTTTTAAATGTAAAATACAGAAGCATAGAGAGGAAATAAATATAATATATATCATAAATAAATATAGTTCCATCATAATGTCCATCGTGATAGGTGGTAGGAGAAGATAGAACAATCATCATTTTGTGAGGCAGTAATTCACCATCCACGGAAACAGTATGTTTTTTAACAATTAGACGGAGGTGTGTGTAATTGTAGCTCGAATACTTATCATAACAAAATCCTAGTATATTTAAGATACTGGTTTTGTTACAAAAGAAAGGAATAAAAAGAGTTTCTGGGGTTGGAGAAGCAAAATAAAACAAAAGAACATAAAAGAAAACATTACCTTAAAATCGGGTAACTCTTTTTGATTTGAGCCAAAGGCTTCCTTTGGAAGAATTATGCCCAAATTGAGGCTTCTAGGAGTAAGAGAGGGAAGTTGAGAGAGTATTTGGGCAGATTTTGGCTGATCCAAATGGCTTGGAAGGTGTAAATAAGGTGGTAGTGGTTGGGGCCTTTTATAAGAGGAGAGGAGGGGCACTCTTGGAAAGTCATGAAATGTTACTTTATTATATAATGAGTTTCGGATTTTAAAGGTCCCACACTTATATATTTCGAGGCTAATTTGATAAGGGTTATAAATATACTCATCCAATAGGTTTTTGAAAAACGTAAGTCTTTTATTTTACATTATCTTTTCATTTTATTTAAATCGTTAATTAATTAGGTAATCGCTACATCATCATGGTGTCATAAAAAATTTAATTTATTTAATGTCTAAAAATTATAAAAAAAAATATCATGATGTAGGAAATATTTTTAGATTTCCAATGAATATTTATAGTCTAAAATTTAACTTATATAACCCCATGTAATAATTGTTTTAGTAAAACAACACATGTTTGTGACAATTTTATTTTTACTTTAAATAAAAAGTTATTAATGTCATTTTCTTACCCAAGTGGATCCATGGGGTCCCCAAGTTGACACATGGATTTTCTTGGTCGGACATGACTCATCCAATAAGTGTAGGACAAGTGTAAGGGTATTTTCATATTTTTATAATATCATTTTTACCTTAGATTTCACTAATTACCTTTAATCGCGATTAATTAAACTTAAAAGTTACTATTCACCAAAAAATTATTTTAATCCCATTGAACCACATTTTACTTCCTAATTACAACCATGTTGTCGGATTTTTGAAAATCAAATCACAGAAGTGGTAATGTTTCATTTAAACGAAAAATCAGTTTTTTAACTACCACTTAGTGGTTTCACTATTCATCAAAAATTGAAGTTTTTCAGAACAATGCCAAAATTTCACCCTAAGATATAATTGATATTAAGAATTAAAAAATTATGTCTATTTTAAAAAATTCAAAACATATAAGTTGTATTAATTAATTTTATAATTAATTCTCACTGTCACAACAAATAGCGTGTTTTTAAGAAACAATATATATCAAAAGATTGACAATTGTTTATGTCCAATTTCAAAGTGAAATTAATTATAATGGCCCCCATTGGATAAAATGGTAAAAATATATTATAATTATACTTTAAAAGCACTAAATAGTATAATTTATCACTATAAATTATTTTTATTAAAAAATTTGTTTCTAAGTATTTTTCACTATTCATAAAAAATTGGAAGTTCTCAGAAAAATACCAAAAATTCAACATAGGCCAATTTCGATATTCCGAATCCAAAAATGAAGTCCATTTTGAAATATAAAATATATATATAATTTCAAAAAGTGGGTATTACTATTCATAATGGCTATTTTGATTGGTCGCGGTGTGCTAGAATCTCGAACTTGCGTACAATGCAAGCTATTGCATTATTGAAAGAGAAGCGTATCGTGGAAGCTCAGGGTGTTACATCAATTTTCAAATGTTTTATTAGTGTTTAAATGTCATTTTATGACACTATCTAATGGTTTGTTTATTTTTTTGAAGAGTTATAATTTATCATTTATTTGGTAATTTATTTGTTCTATGCACTCTTAATATAAATTGAAATTTCATAGTAGCTTGGTTAGAATTTCTAAAGAAATTTGTTCGACCTTAGTTCATTGCTAATTTGGATCATGTCCGGGATATACAGGATCATCCTTGAAAAATCTATTATTGTTGATACGCTATCACACCCCGACCTCGGATAATCCTTTATTTTATTCTTTTCTTAGTTTTGGGTCTTTTGGTCGAGGTTTGGGTTTGAGTCCCGGTCGAAATTTTTGGTTTTTTGAATTTTCGAGTGGTTTTCCAAGTGGAGCATGGTTACAACATGGTTAACAGAAACCATGCATCCCGACTATGTAGAAGTTTGAATTCGGATGAAACCTACTGCACAGCTAGCGCACGGTCATACAGTAGGTCCCAAGTAACTGTGTACCAATCCTTTTGTGGGCAGATAGCTCTGCACAGTTACCGCACGGTTTAGAAAACGATGCGGTTGACCTAGAAAATTTAAAACATAAAATTCTTATTCTAACCCTCTCCCTTTTAACCCTATTTCACCCCCTCTCCTCTTGGTCTATTATGGTGCACGAAGGGGTACCAAACCCCCCTTTTCCTTGGCTCCTCCTCCTTTGAGGGTGCTCCCTTTTCAAATCCAGGGTGAGTTTTAGGAGTTTTGGGTAGTTTTCTCTCCTTTCTCTCTTCCCCTCCTCTATTTCTAAGTTTTTCTTTAGTTATCCCTATCTTATCCAAACCCTAATGCTAGGGTTTGTTTGTTGGCTTGTGTTTCTTGGATTATAGGGTTGGCGGTTTCTTCTTTCAGGCCTAATCTTCCATCTTCAAGGGTTTTGTTTCTTTCTCACTCAACCGGTAGGTGTTTCCATGTCTTTTCTTCCAATTTCAATCCATACGATGCTTTATATTTCTTAATTAATTCTTGAAACATGTTTCTCACCTTTATTATATTCATAGTTAATTCTTTGTAGTATTTTCTTATTGGTAGATTCGACTAAAAGTAGGTTTTTATATGTTTGTCTATCTATGCCATGTGTATGCCTAGCCAATTTGGGTTTGAGCAAATGTCACTTTCTCTCAAATGGTTATGTTAGATGTTTGGATGGTATTTTCCTATGGAAAGATTTTATGGAACTTTTTTTTCTTGTATTTTGGGTTGGATTTATAAAACTTGGTGTTTTGATGAAATGGGTTATTGTGTTAGGGGAAGGTGTGTGTGGTTTCTTTAAAAATGGTTGGAAAAAAGGCCACTTGTACTATGCCATTAGATGTGGGAACATCCATGGGTGCACGGAGTGTACACATGGATGGGCCTTCAAATGATGATGACATTGGGAGTGGTTCTTCATCGAACCTTGGTTTTCCAAAAAAAACTCTTACCTCATCTCCCTCCCTCTTTTTTGAAAAATGGTTCCATGGTTTCTAAAATGGATTTGGGTGGTTTTTTTTCAAAATTGTGTGGGAATTTATGAATTTTTTGGGTTTTATAAAAAGTAAATTGTTTCTTGAAGTGGTTGAAGTCTCTTTTGGCACTTTGAGTGCATTGTTCATGTTTTCAACTTAGTTTTCTGGTAAAGTGGATTTGAAATAAAGGCTCGTTTGGAAATTGTGACATGTTTGGGTCTGTGTTTGAAACTTAAGGGCCATTTAGAAAATGCATAGTGAAAATGGGATTTTATGTTGTTGGAAATGAATTTTGAGGTGTTTCCTTTTTGGTAAATTTACCCTGTGTGGGTAAAACTAAAGGCCTGTTTGGAAATTTGAAATGACTATTTGGAAAACCCTTTTTGGGTTAAGTCTCTTGCCTAGTTAATGGGCCATGAAATGGGAGTTTCCTCGGTATGGGACCTACCTTGTGTAATGAATGATTGATGGAAAGGGACCACCCTTGAGGTGGTTGGGGTGGTGTCGGTTGGGTGATGTGTATATAGAATGAATGTGACTTGTTGTTTGAATTTTATGGAAGACCCCCTTGTGAAACATGACATGGGAACCTAGCATAGCAAATAGAAATTCTGATAACATTTGTTGCACTAGTCTAGGTTATTGTACTAGCTAGTGGCTCATAGTAGGTGGATACTTGGGTTTATTACTATGGAATCAGACCCCTTGACCAGGCCAGGTAGGATGACGATCTAGCGTTAGGGCATTATGGCATCATCGAGTAGGGCATGTCTTCAGGATGAGTCACATGTATAGTATGTTTTGGTTCTCTGAGTTCCTAGGATTTCACGTGTTCTTCCATTATGAGTACTACTAGATTCGTTGCCCTTGTTGTGTGGAATCTTATTCTATGTACCTGGTTTTGGTATTTATTTGGAAAAACTGTGAATGTGTGGTTGGTTTAAAAGGATTTCTAAGAGGATGTTTTGAAAGAGAAATCATAACTCTCCTTTTCCTTTCTTGTCCCTTGTTTTAAATAATGAGGGCAATGGATCATGTTTTTTTATTTTAAAATGAAAATTGTGTATAAAAATCTATTTTTATAAATGTATTTCACACTGGCATTGATGGAATGTTTTTGGGAAAGGAATGGCATGGATTCTTTGGTGGTTTCCTACTGAGATGTTTGCTCACACCCTATCTATACCAATTGATAGAGATAATATTTTCATTATTTTTCATATGTGATTTAATTATTTAACCCCTTCCAGTTAATCAATTTGGGATGATTTGTATCAATTTAGTGTTTTGGTAAATTATGGGCTTAATTGTGGAAATTGGTTAATTTTGTAAATTTAACAGTTTTGTGGAGCTTCTGTATTTCGGGCATATCTTTTATAATTTTGATCCAAATCGATTTATTCCTTTTTTTAAGATTTCCATGCTCTTGGGATTCAACTTTGTCTTCTAGACCTAGACCCAATTAAAAACACAATGGCCTAGAAAAATTAATCAAGTGGAAAAAAAAATTTGGCCAACAAAATGGACCCCACCTCAGTGATTGAATCATATCTCGGCCCACATAACTCCAAATAAAGTGATTTCATATGGAATAGAAATAGGACTCTACATCTGATTTCTACATTAAATTTCATGAAGAAATTCGGTCATTAATTTTCATATGTGATTTAATTATTTAAACCCTTCCAATTAATCAATTTGGGATAATTTGTATCATTTTAGTGTTTTGGTGAATTATGGGCTTAATTGCGAAAATTGGTTAATTTTGGAAATTTAATAGTTTTGTGGAGATTTTTTATTTCAGACATATCTTTTATAATTTTGATTAAAATCGATTTATTCCTTTTTTAGGATTTACATGCTCGTGGGATTCAACTCTGTCTTCTGGACCTAGACCCAATTCGAAACACAATGGCCCAAAAAAATTAATCAAGTGGAAAAGGTTTTCTGGCCGACATAATGAACCCCACCTCAGTGATTGATGCATATATCGAACTACATAACTCCAAATGAATTGATTATAGATGAAATAGAAGTAAGACTTAGAGTCTCATTTCTAAATTAAATTTCATGAAAAAATTTGATCATTAAGGTTTCCTTTCAATGCGTCCAAGAAGAGGAAGTTGAAGAGTCACCTCGGGTAGAAAATGTTTTCATTAGTAATTCGAGTATAAATTTTGGTAAACTTGTCCAAATCCACTGATATTTTGAGGAAAAATTCACAAGAGAGATTGGAACAAAATTTATGAAGGTAAATTCCCAATATTCATCCATTTAATATGCGAAACGAACTAAAAATTTCATTGTAATAATTTTGGAGGGAAATTTTCTACTCCACATGCCTATAAATAAGAGTGTTCACTTCCATTCAAGGGGGTTGAAGAAGGTGCTTGAGGGGCTATTCTGGAGAACTGGAATCTTTATGTGCTTTTTATTTTCTATTTTCTTTTTTCTTAGTTCCATTATGATCTTTTCTTCCCTTATCAACTCTATTACCCTTCACATAGAGGGAAGGGGGGTTTTCACTTTTGTAATGTCGGAGTTTTGTGCTGAAATGTAAAACCCTCTTTTTATTTTTAATGATTTATATTCTTAGTGTTTCCCAATTATCTTAATGTGATCATGTTTTGGGTTTGGTGTATTCATCGTTAATAGCTTTGGTTGAAGACTTTTAATCTTCCTTTTCCTAGTTCAATTTGTCTCAATCGAGCAGATTGTGTTAGGTGGTGAGTGTCTAGAAATCATTGGCATGTGTGTGGAACTAGTGAACTTTTCTAGAGTTATAATGAGAAACAATTATAAATTGGGACTTTCCTTAGTTATTTAGGATTTTTTTATGAACTTCCATACACATAGGAGTGAGTTCCATTTCTTTCTTCAACCAAGGGTGATTGATAACTCGATTGAGAAGTCTTTCATTTTTTATTAAATGGGAAGAGAGGGAAGATGATCTTTATGAATATGATGACATTTCAAAAGGTGATCCTACCCTGACCCCATCACTCTCTTCATCCATTAGTGATCAATCTTTATTTTTAATTGCTTGCTTTATTTTTCAACTCAAACTATAACAAAAACAACATTTTCTTCTTTCTTAAATTTAAGTGACAAACATAATTGTTGAGAACTCATCTCTTGAGACAACCTAGGTTACCCACTTTACTACATTTTAACTTAGGTAATATTTTTTTTGTCACACCCCACGACAGGCACGTGTCAAAACTTGGCGACGTTGTTGGGGAGGTTGTGCCAACAATCTAATTCTAACATTTTGTAAATATTTTCTTTTCTTTTATTTAAAAAAATCTAAAAAATCAATGATGTATGTAAACTGCAATTATTCTTCTTAGATTGATAACTCACAGGTTCAGGGACAAATGGTTCATAATGATGAGGAATTCCCTCTTTCAAAATCTTGATGAACTCACTATTTTGGCCAAGCAAATGATGAATGGTCGTGTCACATGTATCTCGCTTCAAGAACCGATGGACATGGTAAATCAAGTCGACATTGATTATCAAAGATTTATTTCCATGGATAAAGTTACATTGTATCAAGGATCTCAACCTAAACCAGAATCAAAACCAGTGGTGGAAGTGAATTCACCACTCATCCTTCAAATAGAGGAGCCTGACTACCTAACTCTACCCAATGAAATTCAACTCAATGAGGGTCTTTCCACTGGAGAATCAATTGAAGTAGATCCACTTAAAGGAGATAATATTTTTCTAAACTCTCTTCATTCTAATTTTGTAGAAGTTGAATTGAGTACTACTTCCTCTTTCATGAAATTTTCAGATTCAGATAACTCTTGTATTGCTTTGGTGGATGAGGAAGAAAAAGATGATGCACCCGATGAAGAACATATGGAGCTCCTAGAATATGTTGACCATTTATTAGAAGGATTACATGAGATGATTCAAGTGGATTTGCCTGAGGAAAAAGAGAAACCAGATGGTTACTTTGAAAGGGAAGAATTTCATATTGATTCTTCATGTTCTAATTTTGTTCAAATATAATTACACTCTAAAATTCACTTTGATTATTCCCTTGATGTAGCATACTTTGAGAAATCACAGGAGAATGAAGAGGAGGTTTTGAAATTGGAAACCGAGAAAGATGAGGACTCATTCTTTGTCATGCACCCACCAAGAAATTTGTATCTTATTATCCTAAGGGTGGATTTGGTGTGCTATACCCATGGTTTCCTCAAAAAAAGGATGAAGTGCATGATGTAAAGAAGAAGTTTTTTTGGTTCATCATAAAGAAACTCAACCCACCATCAGATTGGGGATAACCAACTGGAACTGCTCATCTGGATGCAGTCAAAACCCAAGGCCCACTTGGAGGATTAAAACAAGATCTATCCTTATTTTCTCATCCTATTTCTATTTTGTTTCATTCAATAAATATCTTATGTTTTCTTTTAGTCTTTTTCTTGTAGGTTTTTAGTGTGAAACACTTAGGAGCTTAACTCAATATTGCACTACCAATAAATCAAGTTGTACCTCTCCTTTACACACACTTTCTTGCTGATGTGATTCATTTTAAAATTTTCTTACATTTTAAATCCACTTGAATGCATTGAAGACACTACACCATTTAAGTGTGGGGGATGTAACCACTGTAGTTTAGGATTTTCATTTTTTTTCAAAAAAATAAAAAAAAATAAAGAATTGTGTGTTGTCAAATTTTTGTGTGTTTATCTTTCGGTTTTTGTGTGTGTTTTTTTTTTGAAAATTTTGAGTTGAAATGTTTAACATTGCCATTTTTGAAACCCATTTCATTGAGTGAACCCATATATTCCATGAAACTGAGCTTAAATGAATGCTGAAAATAAATTTGTTTCAAGTTCAATTCTTTGGGAATTTCATGAAAAGTACTCTGATTTTTGAATCTCATGCCACATTTCACTGTCTTTATCTTTGAAATAAATTTCCTGTAAGGCTTCTGAACCCTTTTTTTCATATAATTCTCATTCACCTCACTTATTGAGAGAACTAGGCCATGATTTTTTAACCATAATTTGATTTATTCCTTTCAAAATATGGGGGTTTGGGGTACTTTTGTTTTAAATGATTGAGAAATTTCTTTTGATTTTAAGCCCCCTTTTCAAGAGAATATCTTTCATTCAGGACTACCTTTTACATTTAATCCTTGTATCCCTTAGAATCCATGAACATCCTATTAAGTTAACCACATTACAAACTAATTTTCCCTATCCAACCTGCTCTTGAATTGAAATTTCATGATCTAGTTGAACTTAAGTGTGGGGGAAGATGTCTTGTGTTGTGCTACCTCATTTGGTGAAACTTTGGGTGGAAAATAAAATGTTTAATAGATGTGTGTGCTGCTAAAAATATCATTCTATTTAAAGATGTGCCTTTTATGTATCTTTCATGATAAAAGAAGTTATATATTCTCTGGGGATTCTAATGGAGGAAGAAAGTTGTGCCTTTTCTGGAGCTTTCATGAAAAATCATGTTTAAGAAGATTGAATTTTTTTTTTGCTGAAATGCTTAATGGTGTGCACATTTCTTGAGTTTTCATGATGATAGAGCTAAATTTATACTAAGGGGGGTGATGAGGTTACCATACTTGAGTAAAAATTACAATTGTGCAATTTTGCTTCAAAAAGAGCCAAGCCCTCCTCATTCGGCCTCAGAATTTTTCACATAAAAATCCTATCAACCAAAAGCCATAGAACAATCCTACAAAGTCCTCATGATAAACACATGTCTTTGACTCACATCAGGTGGAGAAGTAGGGTTTTTTCAAACCTATGGTGACCCTTGCATTGGTTTGGATAAGAAAAACTTTGTTGAAAATTGATATTTGTGAGATGAGAGAAAATTCATGTGAGGTAGGTGTCTTGTGTGCATGGGAGGAGAAATGAAAAGGAAAAATATTGAATGATATGATTTTAGAACTTGGAATAATGGTTATGGAAGAGGCATGATATCTTTTATTTCATGGTATAGAATTGGTGGATCTCATTGGCATGTGTTTTGAATTTGCTTTGATTTGATTTTGATGTTGACTTGTTCGGGAGTCCAAGTGCTAAGTGTGGGGGAATTGATAGAGATAATATTTTAATTATTTTTCATATGTGCTTTAATGATTTAACCCTTTACAATTAATTAATTTGGGATGATTTGTATCATTTTAGTGTTTTGGTGAATTATGGGATTAATTGTGGAAATTGGTTAATTTTGGAAATTTAATAGTTTTGTGGAGCTTCTATATTTCGAGCATATCTTTTAGAATTTTGATCCAAATCGATTTATTAATTTTTTTAGGCTTTACATGCTCGTGGTATTTAACTTTTTCTCCTGGAACTAGACCCAATTCGAAATACAATGGCCCAGAAAAATTAATCAAGTGGAAAAAGTTTTTTGGACGACAGAATGGACCTCACCTCAATGATTGAAGCATATATCGGCCTACATAACTCCAAATTAAGTTATTCTAGCTGGAATAGAAATATGACTTCGTGTCTCATTTACAAATTAAATTTCATGAATAAATTCGGTCATTAAGGCTTCCTTTAAATGCTTCCAAAAAGAGTAAGTTGAAGAGTCGTCTTGAGAAGAAAATTTTTTATTAGTAATTTGAGTATAACTTTTGGTACACTTGTCCAAATACGCTAATATTTTGAGGAAGCATGCACAAGAGAGTGTAAAAAAAATTATGAAGACAAATTCCCAATATTAGGCCATTTAATATGAGAAACAAACTCAAAATTTCAGTAGAATAATTTTGGAGGGAAATTTTCTACTCCAAAAGCCTATAAATAAGAGTGTTCACTTCCATTCAAGGGGGTTGAAGAAGGTTCTTGAGGGGCTGTGTTGGAGAATTGGAATCTTTATGTGATTTTTATTTTCTCTTTTCTTTTTTCTTAGTTCTATTATTCTATTTTCTTCCCCTATCAACTCTATTACCCTTCACAAGGAGGGGTAAAACCTTTGAGTGATCAGGGAAGGGGGAGTTTCACTTTTGTAATGTCAGAGTTTTGTGCTGAAATGTAAAATCCTATTTTTATTTTGAATGATTTCTATTCTCAGTGTTTCCCAATTCTCTTAATGTGATCGTGTTTTGGGTTTGGTGTATTCATCATTAATAGCTTTGGTTGAAGACTTTTAATCTCTCTCTATCTAGTGCAATTTGTCTCGATCGAGCAGATTGTGTTAGGTGGTGAGTGTCCAGCGATCGTTGGCACGTGTGTGGAACTCATAAACTTGTCTAGAGTTATAAGGAGCAAAAATTCCCGATCGGGACTTGCCTTATTTTTTTATGAATTGTTTATCAACTTCCATGCACATAGGAGTGAGTTCCATTTATTTCTTCAACCAAGGGTGATTGATAACTCGATCGAGGAGTCTTTAATTTTTCATTCAATGAGAAGAGAGAGAATATGATCTTTATGACTATGATGAAATTTCAAAATGTGATCCTACCCTGACCCCATCACTCTCTTCATAAATTAGTGCTCAATGTTTATTTTTAATTGCTTACTTTATTTTTCAACTCAAACAATTTCAAAAACAACCTTTTCTTCTTTCTTAAATTTAAGTGACAAAAGTAATTGTTGAGAACTCCTCTCTGGAGACAACCTAGGTTACCCACTTTACTACATTTTAACTTAGGTCATTTTATTTTTCACACCCCATGACAGGCACGTGTCACCACTCATTGTTGATAGACCCAATCTAATTTCCAGGTTCATCTTTGTTCAGGTTTCCTAGCAGATGCTCGTTGTTGGAGCATCGTTGGTATTGTGGTTATAGGTGAACAAGAGGTCACATGGAGATCGCATGGTGGTGGTTAAGTTTGTCTACTTTAGTTTTAGTTCTATATTTTACTTTTCAATATACGGATTTGTATCTTGTAACTGAATTTGTTTATATTGTTGTTTGAGATTCAGTTGTTGGATTTCTGCGTGTTCAATTTTATTTTTTTATTCCGGTTTTATTTTGGGCTAAAATCATTCCCAATTGTGTTGTTTTTTGATGTTTGACACTGGTTACCAGCCCGTGGGGATCGGGAATGCCCTTCGAGCCATGTCGCAGACCGGGTCAGGCACTGGGTCAGATGGCGACCCGGATTGGTTCATAAAAAAATGCTATCAAAGGAGTCCCTTGTCATTTGGGGTGTCTGGTAGATGGAGATTAGGATTGTTGGGACTCAAGAGGTAGATGCGGGAAGATCATCACGAACTTTTTCTTGCACTGATCCTCGAACTACTAGGGGTGGTCTGGGATTTGAATCTTTTGTCTCGGGGTTTTTTGGATTGAGGGGTGAAAATAGAGGCAAATTGGTGTCATGTTGTGGCCTCACATGGAGTAGTGACCCATGTTGAGTTCAAGTGCCCAATTCAAGTTACTTTTAGTGTTTTTTCCTACATGGGGCATGTCTCACTACCATGTCGCCAGGTTGCGCATAGACGTCAGTCCCACCTTCCGGTTTTTTGGTGTAAGTTGTGTTTCATTCTGTTCTAGTTGGTGTAAGTAGTTTTGAAAATGAAAATGGTTTTGGGAATGAAAATTCTTTCTTAAAATGGTTTTAAATTGGTAAAGTGGGTTTTTAGAAAGAAAGTGGATTTTAATGTTGAAGATGCTTTGGTCTAAAGATTTGGTGCTTGTTTGGAATTGTAAAGAAATGGCTTGGTGAGACCCTGGAATTCCTTATGGAAATTTTCACATGTGAGGGTATGTGTGTGGAATGTGTGTGTTGGTGCATATGGATGGATATGGATGAACACATGTGAAACGGTTCAGGGTATTCCTTAGAGGTGCATTTGAAACCAAAGGCTTGGACTTTTCTTTCCTAAAGGTGGTTTTGAAAAGGGAAATGAATTTTGGGAAATTGGATTTGGTTTAAAAAGAGGGTTTTAGTATTTTTAAAGTGGATTGGAAATGTGGTGATTTTGAAAATTAATATGAAATTGTATTTTTTTAAAGGATTTTTTTGGTTGTGCTTGAGTTTGTTTGGTTTCTGAAATGGTTTTTTTAGCTCGGGGTGTTTCTTATGATTGTATTTTGGATTTATGTCGGTTTCGATTTGTTTTTATCATGTTGTTTAGGATGTTCCTCCTATAAAGTTTCCAAAATTTGTTAATGAGCTATTCTAAATTCTAGTTCCTATCGAGTGTTTCCTGTTTATCGAGGTAATCGAGGTCCGTTAGAGGCAGTTGTGTGGTCTGTGGAAGTAGAATGTGTCTTCGGGTTGTTGGGAACTCCCAAGGTTGTTAGAGTTCGTTTTGTCTCAGGTTTGTTTAAGGGTCTAGCCTAGGACCAATGGGAGTGGTTCCCCCTCTGTCAATACGAGTTGGGTGATATGGGAAATGTATGAGGCCACCTTCTCCCAAAGGTTCATACCTGAGGTGGTGAAGTTGAGGGAGGTGGCAGAATTTCGGGATGTTCGGTAGGGCTAGCAGTCAGTAAGAGGTTATGCTGACCACATTAAAGAGTTGACTCCTCTTTTTGGGGGGGACATTCATTTAGATATTAAGTAGTGGGTCCTATCCCCCAAGGACCTTATCTCTAAGAAGATATCTTCATTGGTTCTGGCCTTTAATTCGTCAGACTGTTCGTGTATGTGCCATCAGTGTGGCTGATCCGGGCATTCTAAGTCATCATGTTGCATCCCTCTGAAAACATACCACCATTTTGGTCATTTGAATCATCAAGAGGAATATGGAGTTGAGACCGTAGGATGCTAATTCTTGACTATGATTTAGGAGATACTTCAGCCATCAGAACCCCAGCCATAGGTCTCAGGGTGAAGCTCATACATAGTCAGAAGTTTCCAAGGGTGTGTGAAACCTTGTCCCGGTTTTCGTTTTAAGAAATTGGGATGGAAATACCCAAAGTTTCCTTGTTTTATTCTTGTTTTCATTGCAAGTCCGTCTGTGGCGTGATGAACTTGTTCTGCCTCAATCCAAGCGGCTCGTCTATATTCCTTGAATGGTGTTGGGCCTATGAATGAATGGAGTCGTTCTAGTTTTGGGTTTAATTTTAGATGTTCTCATTAGGGATATATTTGGGTTGTGGAGTTAATGGTCGGTGTTTCAGGGGCCTTTAGTTCTAAATTCCGGCAGTGTTTTTGTTCACCCTTATACGGATGGTTTCAGTTCTTATAGAGGATTTCTCCGTCCTAGTGTCCTGGTATGTCGGGTTTCCCCATAATAGTTTTAATCCTATTGGTGGAGTCGTTCCGTTAGTGTTGAGGAAGTGGGTTGAGTTTGGTTTGGGAATTCCCATGTAGGTTTCCCCCCCAGGGGGTGGTGTGTTCGGGTTTCAGGGTTTCCATGTTGGTGGAATTCTTATGGTGGGGAGAAACCTCCTGTGTTCTCCCCTCAATCTCAGGTTGTGGTTTTCCATGAATCGGTCAGGTGTGACCTAAGTAGAGTAAGTTCATCATGGGATTCATGGTTTTCCTTAGTTTTGTTTGGGCATGGTCTCGAGTCTTTGTTAACTATTGGCTTGGTGACTTTCAAGGGGAAAAAAGTGTCTGTGGTGGGGAGAATTTTAACACCCTGGCCTCAGATACTCCTTTATTTTATTCTTTTCTTAGTCTTGGGTCTTTTGGTCGAGGTCCGGGTTTTAGTCCCGGTCAAATATTTTAGTTTTTGGAATTTTCAGGAGGTTTTCCAAATGGAGCACGGTTACCACACAGCTAGCGCACGACCATGCGGTAGGACCCAGGTAACCATGCACCAATCCTTCCGTGGTAAGAGATCTCCACACGATTACCACAAGGTTTGGAAAACCGTGTGGTCAGCCCAAAAAAAATAAAACTTAAAATTCTTATTCTACCCCTCTCCCTTTTTAATCCTATTCTGCCCCCCTCTCCTCTTGGCCGACTATGGCGCATGAAGGGGTCCCAAATATAGGTTTCGAGCACAGTGGAAGCACAGGATGAGTATGTACCCAACTTTTCAAATTGCCATAATCGATAATTAATCTGGGATCAATACGAAAATGAACGCTCGTATCCACAAAATTAAATCAAAGATAAAAGAAACAGGAGAGAACCCAGAACCGAGAAGAGAGGATCGACATATTTTGTTTATAATTAATTTAATTAAATTATAAAATTACCTCCAAGTTGATTCTTTCTTCATTGATGTGTCCGGCCACGGGTCTGAGGTACGACTTTATTGCGATGTAGAATCCAAGGATATGAATCCTCTAGCAGTGATACACACGTGCTCCACGTATCTCTGAACATCGCCGAAGGGGTCTCCGGGTTCTAGTGTGGAAAATCCTTGCGCTTGAAATGTCTGCCTTCGATCGCCTTGAGAATTACTTCCAAAGCATTATCCTTGATCCAGGGGAGGAGGATCTCTCTAGTTCTTGAAAGTGTTCTTGGAGAGGGAAGAGTTCTCTAGGCTCAAGAGATTTTCTCCAAGGATGTTGTGCACACAATGATTGGTTAGCCGGTGGAATGACCCCTTGGAATATATAGAGAATAATAACATAACGAGGAATTTGATTCACTGGGTAATAATAAATAATTAGCATAGGTGTTGTTGCTTAATTTATTATTCCATGTGAAAACCCCACGTTAAATAATAATAGCAATGTTATTATTTCATGACATGTTCTTAACGAATTTAACTCACTAGGTAATAATAAATAATTAGCACATGTACCATTACTTAATTTATTATTCCATGTGAAAACCCCATGTCAAATAATAGTAGAAATGCTATTATTTCCATAACATGTGATTAACTTGCACATTGTATTTAAATATTATTTAACCAAATAATGTTTAATAATATTTCTAACCATACTCATAACTTGGTCCACCAATCCTCCTCAATATTTACCAAGCCTTGAATAATGACTATTTATTTATTAAATAAATATAACTGCATTATTTACCGATAAATAAATATTTCGTCTGCAATATATTCTCTTGAATAACTAGCAATGAAATAAATGAGATCAGGAATACTTGAATAATTATTAAATCACAATCGTGAAAAATATTTATTCAAATTGTTAAACAAATAAACTATTTAACTGAGATACTGGCTACACTTAGTGTGTGACCCTCTAAGTGACTTTATCATTGGCATTAGGTGGCCTTGACTAAAGTCTAAGATTATTGTCTAGCAACGGATCAAGGCACCCAAGATAAATAAGTTGATGTCGCAATGACATGTCACCTCATATGAATGCTTACCATGTAATATAATCCATTTGTATCGATATCTCCCATCAAGCGATTTTCAAGCAAGTGTCATCAACCCATGTGCTCGATTTCTCATTATTTGAATTCCCAAAATTGAACATGCCTAGTGAACACCATGGTTGTGGATTTAGTTAGTCTATATCATTTCCATCAAAGGGAATGAGATATCTACTTCCGTATAAGTGAAAAATCATTTATCGCTTTATTCATTAATATAGTATTACCCGTGCCTCACTCAACATATCTTACCTCGCCACGAACATCTGTCATCATGGCTTTTGTCAATACATCTAAGTGTGTGAGTCATAATACCCATTAATAACAATCTTAAAGTCTAAGGACCAATACACACGTCCTCAGATAGGAACATCCAATGACACTTATGAATATTTATTTCCTACTGGCGGGTCTTGTTCTCATAATATCCTCCTGGATATTACCAAGGGCTCACACTATAAGAAGGTGCCTCAAAGTTTCATGAGTCCTCACCCCTGATAGCCAGTATCATTTTTGTCCCTTCAAATGATATCATCCAGCCATAGAACAAATATTCAAGAATAGTGTCATGGAACTTTCAGATTCTCATCATAGTAGGGATCTGTTATGACATTTTAGTGCGACAACTATTCTTAGTACATTATAACATACTATGATGAGAATCTGAAAGTTCCAAGCCACTACGGAAGGCACCATCACATTCTATGTGGAAAAACACTCCGGATAGGCTAATCATATGCTAAAGTCCGAGTCCAAAAGAAGGAGATACGAGGGATAGAAGATTCGTTAAGTGGTACACGGTGTGTGTGGGGCCCACACATCGTGTGGCCCCACCTCTTCGCCTGGACATGTACCTTTCCATACTCGGGTACTAAACTACAAATCAAGTACCCCTAGGCATGCTAGTGTACTCCCAGAGTACATGATATCTCTAGCCAAAAAGCTGACGAGCGTGCATTGCTCGTTGTTAAACCAAAGGGCGGAAACATACTTTTACTCAGAGGCCTCCTCAAATGGCACCGGATAATCAAATGGATTTCACTATTGCGATCCTTGGAAAAAAACACACAAGGTCGGCTATTCATTCACCCAGAATGGTCATCTGATGGAAAAGTCATATATCGCCGCATTGCACTTGAATGACGTCACATGGGGCTCACACCTTGGTCCTGAAACAAATTGTACGGATCACGTCATTGTGATCCTCACTCGCCCTGAGTCACACCGACCTCAACCTACTTCACCTGATCTGCACACTGTCGCGCCATGCCATCCCGGCCACCACCAATGGTGCCTCATCGTCGAAACCCGACCACCGCCAACCTGCTTGGGAAACCCTATCCAAGCATCGCACCTCCATCTCGCCAAACTGAGTATGGAAACCCTCAGATTGGTCCTCGATCTGTTTCCAAACTCCCGTCAAACTATATGGTGTCACGATTGATCTCGGATCTGTGTCCGCATAAATGGTCTAATGTGTCGAGGATTGGTTTCACATCAATTCATTGTCGGGTATTTGATGAACCGCCGACCACAATAAAATATGGCGATGGACGGAGGGAGAATGAAGATCAAAGCATGATTAACAAATTTGACGAATAACCTTGACTATTGTTCATTTATCCTTGACTAATCACCATTAGAAGGATGAACAGAGAACAATAATAATAATTTATAAACTGAAAGCAGTTTATTTCAATTTCTGAGATCGTGCAAGAAAGCGCAAAATGAAGATTCAATTTATCAACATGCTCGAAGTTTAATCAGAGACTTAAAGGCACCAAAGATGAGTCCTACCTGGTGATTGGATCGATCATTGGTGAGGAATGCGTTCGTTGAGATCCGTTGCACTCATCACGCTTCGATCCTCCTAGATCTGAAGTCTCATTGTTCATTCTTTGTTGTTCGTCATTTTCCAGCGAGGGGGAGAAGAGAGTAGAGGAAGAGGGGTCGTACCAAAGGGTTATGAGGCAAAACCCTCTAAACAAAGAATTTATAACCTCTCATTAGGTTAAAAGATTTTTTAATCAAATAATTAAATAAATAATCATTTAATTATTTAATTATTTTACCACGATGGCGCATAAGCCGAGCACCCGACGCCGACAAAAGTTACACCCTGCCTAGGGTAAAACCTACGTTGTGAGCTCATCGATGGTCTCATATTTCTCATCTGAGCCCCCATCCATGAGTTATTCAGGTTTGAGCTGTTAAATGAATAAATTAATAGTTTAATTTATCCATTTAACACACTGCCAACAAGAGAGGGGTCTGAACGTCCCACACTGACTTATTTTATGTCACGTCTAGGGGAAACACCATATTCTAAACCCAACCGTGTCTCGGATTTCTGATCTGAACAACTGTTTAAGATATATCTTGTTTTCTTTAGTTAACCGAGCATGAGTAATATAAAAATACTTAATATTTTTATAAAATTAATTCCAGCAATACTGGGCCTCAGAATTGCACGTCGTCTCAGCTCCCAGCTCTGAAAATATTCTTAGAAATATTTCAAAGTCTTATTAGGAAAAAACTGGACCTCTACAAGGTTCTTCTGGCTACTTATCGTATGGAGGGTGAAGTTGATCAATGGTGACATTGATAAAAAATACGAAGCCTTAGGAAGAGATCGAGGCGTTGGAATGGAAGGATTTCCAGAAAATGTTTTTCGATAAATATTTTCCGCGTACCCTCTGACTTAAGATGGAAAGGGACTTCTTTTCCCTCAGGCAAAAAGACGAAAAATCCATCGAAGCGTACGAGGTAAACTTTACAAGGCTTGCATGATACGCCTTCGGCTTTGTTGTTACCCCCGAATGCAAGGTTGACCGCTTATTTGGTGGGCTAAAACCTAGCCTATGGAAAGCTCCGGCGATCCGTGACTTTGATAGCTATGAGGAAATTGTCTGATGTTCCCTCAAAGTCGAAATAGAGATCAACGAATCTCAGGGGTATCATGGGGATAAAAACTGTAAGGTGGACTTTAATTTTGGTGGTCTGATGGATAAATCCAACAGTGCTAAGAAATTCCAGCACCCCACTTTCCAAAGGTGCGGAAAGAAGCACCCCAGAAATTGCCTGAAGGGGGAAAGTAAATGTTTTAAGTGTGGAAGAGAATGGCACCTAGTCATTAATTGCCGACAAGAAAAACTCGATGTTGTGACAGATGAGAGGAATGCTTCGTTCAACCCTCAACGCATTGTTCATTGCTTCAACTTCAAAGAACCAGGGCACTGTGCAAACTAGTTTCCTAAGCCAAGGGTTTTTAGAGGTAACCAACAACCTCCAAGGTAGTAAGGGAAATATTTTCCCAACACTACTGCCGAAACAAACCCTAACAATGAAGTGGTGATAGGTATGCTAGTTATTCATTCAGGAATAGCAAACATACTTTTTTATTATGGTTCTACGCATTCTTTTATATCCCGAAAGTTTAGTATAACAATCCCAACTCCACCACAAATCATGGAAGTAGAGATGCCAGTGAGAACGGAAAATGGGGCAATCATTACATCCCATGAATATAACTCCTCCCCTGTCACAATTTGTGAGATTAAATTCTCAGTGAATCTCGTCATACTCCCTCTGGTGGAATTTGATGCAATTCTTGGCATGGATTGGCTTTCCCTATATAGAGCCAACATAAATTGTCATGAGAGGGAAACAACTCTCCATATGGAAAATCGACCCCTGATTCTGTACAAGTGCAAGGAGGATGATGAATATTCTTTAGCACCATCATCTCAAGTGTGGATATTACTACCCTATGAGAAAGCGTATCTTTCTCAGATGATTGAGTCTAAGGAATCAACCATCCTTGAAGACATTCCTATTGTGAGGGAATTCACTGAAGTGTTTCCCAAGGAATTGGTTGGTCTTCCTCCTATAAGAGATGTTGAATTCTCAATTGATCTAATACCTTGGGTATTGCCAATATCCAAGACTTTGTATAGAATGGATATTTTAGAGCTTGATGAGCTAAAGAAATAACTACAGGAGAATATAGATAAAGGGTTTATACGCCCAAGTGCTTCACCATGGGGTGCACCAGTCCTCTTCGTCAAGAAGAAGGATGGGTCAATACACCTTTGCATTGATTATCGTGAGGTCAGTAAAATAACGATAAAGAAAAAGTATCCTCTGTCCCGAATTGATGACTTGTTCGATTAGCTACGTGGAGCACAATATTTCTCCAAGGTGGATTTGTAGTCGGGATATTACCAAGTAAGGGTGAAGAAGGAGGATATCTCCAAAACTTCTTTTTGTATAAGGTATGGTCACTATGAATTCATAGTAATGACTTTCGAACTCACTAATACTCTAGAAATATTCATGGAATTGATGAATAGAGTCTTTAGATATTACCTCAAAAAATTTGGGGTAGTCTTTATAGATGATATTCTAATATACTCCAAAACCAAGGAGGAGCATGAGGAGCCGAGGAGCATCTAAGCACTATACTAGAGACCTTGCGAAAGGATAATCTCTATGCAAAGTATAGCAAGTGTGAGTTCTAGTTGAAGGAAGCCTCATTCTTGGGTCATATCATCACAAGAAAATGGATATCTTTGGATCCCTCCAAGATAGCTGCAATTGAGGGATGGCTGAGGCCAACATCGGTGACGGATATTCGTAGCTTCCTGGGGTTAGCTGGATATTATCGCTGATTTGTGAGAAATTTCTCACGATTTTCCAACCCTCTTACCAAGTTAACCCGAAAGGGAGTCAAGTTTGATTGGAGTGATGAATGCAAAGATAGTTTCAAAGAGTTGAAAAAGAGGCTTATCATTGCGCTTGTGCACACACTACCCACAAATGGAAAAAATTTTGTAGTATTCAGTGATGCTTCGAAGAAGGGCATGGGTTGTGTGTTGATGCAAAATGACAAATTCGTTGTCTATGCTTCAAGGTAATTGAAAGTTAATGAGAAAACTTATCCAACACATGATATGGAGTTGGTTGTAGTAATATTTGCTTTGAAAATTTGGCAGCATTACCTCTTTGGGGAGAAGTGTGAAATATATACATATCACAAAAGCCTCAAGTATATATTCACACAGAAAGAGTTGAACATGTGCCAATGAAGATAGTTAGAGCTGATCAAAGACTATGAATTCTCAATCCATTACCACCCTGGGAAAGAGAATAAGGTGGTGAATGCTCTAAGTAGAAAAACCCAGTGATTTTATCATTGATGAGAATTGAAAAGGATCCAATCTTCTTAGATTTGATGAAGATAGACATGGGAATCATAAAGAATGGAACATAATCAATCCTTTCACAAATTATTGCTCAACCGTCTCTTTTGGAAAGGTTAAAGGATGTTCAAAAGGATGATATGAGAATTCAGAAGAGAGTGGAAACTATTAGAAAAGTGAAATCCTCGAAGTTTAATATTAATGAAGAAGGAATTGTGAGATTTGGGTCAAGACTATGTATTCTATCAAATCTGGAGTTAAAGAATGAACTTTTGGATAATGCACATAGTTTAAATTTCTCTATTCACCCAGAAAACACAAAGATGTATCAAGATCTCCAAGAGCATTATTGGTGAGATAACATGAAGAAGGAGATCGTTGAGTATACATTAAAGTGTCTGGTATGTCAGTAAGTGAAGGTTGAGAGGCAGAAGTATAAGGGGATGATGCAACCATTATCCATACCAGCATGGAAATGGGAGAACATAACCATGGACTTTGTCACCGAACTTCCAAATACATCCAAAGGAAACAATGCTATCTGGGTTATTGTGGATTGTCTTACAAAGACTGCACACTTCATTGCAATTTGAGAGGATTTCTCATTGGATCAACTGGCACTGATATACATCAGAGAAGTGTTAAGGCTGCTATCTATTATATTTGATCGAGATCCAAGATTCACCTCTAAGTTCTGAAAGAGTCTCCAACACGCTCTGAATACTGAGCTGAACTTCAGTATGACTTATCTTCCTCAAACCAATGGCCAATCTGAGCGAACTATCCAAACACTTGAGGACATGTTGAGAGCATTCGCAATAGACTTCAAAGGAGTATGGGATCAACATCTTCCTCTGGTTGAGTTCTCTTACAATAACAGTTTCCACTCAAGCATCCAAATGGATCATTTTGAATTCCTTTTATGTGAAGAGGTCCAGAACACCGGCATGTTGGGATGAAGTTGGGGAGCGAAAACTCCTAGGTCCAGAAATGGTCAAAGAAATGGTGGAGAAGGTTAAGACCATCCAACAGCACATTAAAGCTGCTCAGAGTTGATAAAAGAGCTATGCTGACAATCATCGATGAGACCTAGAGTTTGATGTTGGAGACATGGTATTCTTTTGCATATCATCGTGGAAGAGAGTTATGAGATTTGGGAAGAAGTAAAAGATTGGTCCAAGGTACATCGGCCCTTTTAAGATCCTTGATCGCATTGGAGTAGTGTCCTATCAATTATCACTCCCACCGAACCTGTCTCAAGTACACGATGTATTCCATGTATCACTCTTAAGGAAGTACATACCTGACTCATCGCATGTACTCAATCCAGAGGTGGTACCATTGGAGAATGGCCTCTCCAATGAAGATAATCCAATGAAGATCTTAGAGTGTAGGGAAAAAGTTCTACGAAATAAGACAATTCCCCTCGTCAAGGTGTTGTGACGAAACCACAAGTTTGAAGAAGCAACGTGGGAATCAGAGGAAGTGATGAAGTAGAGTTACCCTCATCTGTTTTAGTGTGGGAAAAGGAAATTTTGAGGGCAAAATTTATTAAGGGGGGAAGATTATAACGACCCAAACTTTTATTAATGAAAATTCCTCATGATCTAATTAAATGTCTTATTATGTAAAATGGTTATATAAAACATATGAACTTCCTTGGTTTTATGTTTTTGGATTTTAAAATACTGTTATGAATTGTTACCGTTGTTAATATAGTCGTTGAATAGTGATCACATGATTAGTATAAATATAGGGTTTTAACATATCCAATTTACTCAAATGAAGTGATGGCCTCATCCAATAGAATTTCTCAATACAAATATCATTTGTCAGAGCTTGGAAAGGAGGTAGTGTCATTGGGCTTCTCTCTTGACCAATCCCAAGCCAAGCTTCAACACGTTAAGCATGAATGGAACTGCCTACGAGAGAAGTGGAAGTTAATAGAGATTACCACCCGAGCGATGTTATCTGAACCGCCCCAAGAGTCTATCATCATCGCACACCTTGCCTTTAGATCTTATGCGGGTGTTATAAGGGGTTATGTAACAAGACCCAAGCATTATGATTATGTGCATTATTTTTATATAATGAATATACATTCATTTTATTATTGTTACTTTGTAAATGGTTTTTAAAGCACAAATAGTATTTTTAGAAATCTATTTTGATGAATTAATGGATTTTTGAATTAAATAATATTTTAATAAAATATTATTACTAAATTAGTTTTTATTAAATATAAATGAACATATATTTTTTATGAATATAATTGAAATTTTTATTAAGGTTTGAAAACTGTTTTTGTCAAAACCCATGAAATTTCAATAAATATCGGTTTTTATTTTAAAATTGAAACTTCACATATTTATAAAATTATTTAGATCAAATGAATATCATTTTTGGATTCAGGACGTCGAAATTATCTAACGATTAATTTTTCGTAAATTTCTGAGAGTTGAATTTTTGGGTAAAAATTAAATATCATTTAAATATATAATGTGTTTTATGACATCATAATGACCCAATAGTGATGTAATAAAATACTATAAAAATGATGTTCGGACAATATATGTTTTATCTTTAAAATAATGTGATTTTAGATTTTTTTTATTAATTTTATGGTGCCTTAGTGGACCCTCTAAGACTTATAAAATATTTTAACTTTTTAAAATGATTTCCTTAAGAGTGTGACTCACCTCCACATAAGCAAGCCTAATATTTTAATAAGTTCGGTCATTGGTCTTATAAAATAATGTTTTCCACTCCAATTTTTCAAAAACCATGGGCAAAAACTATGGGATGGTTTGTGGTTTTGATTAGTTTAATGTGTAGTGTCCAAAACCTAAATAATAAAGAATTATCTCTCATTTCCTATATAAACTCACTCAATCTCCCATTACTCTTCACTCAAAACCTTTGGAGCTCGACCAACCTCTTCCCTCCTCTCTAAAATCCCCCCAAGGCCCCCCAATCTCCCTATAAGTCTCTCCCAAGCCTTTGGGATCACACTTCCAAGTAAGGGATTTCTTCCTTTCTCATTTTTGTCCAAATTTATTTATGTTGTTATACCCTTTTATTTTCAATTACAAATATTAGGGTATGATTTCACACCTCCCCCATACTGCCCTCCTTATGTTTGAATGATGAGATACATATTTCTTTCTCATTAATTCTTCTCATGTATACTTATTACCATGCCGAAATTCCGTAAGAAATTTCTCTCTTCTCATTTACATTCAAGAAATTCTTCTATATTATGCATCTAAATTCCATTACATATGTTGGGATATTATGTTCCATGACCCCCCTTATGGACCATTTCATGTATAAATGATGAGAGACCCTTTTCTCTCTCATCAAACCATTTTACGATTTCTATTTGGCGTCGTTATACTGCCAAAATCATCGTGTAAGTGAATACTATACTCATTTTTCTATTAAGGGTATTCACCTTTATGCACATATACTTATTGATTATAGAGTTTCATGTATGTATTTCACATTCCTTTATCATGGAATAAATGATGATGTTGAATGATTCCATGTTATATGATTCATGTGGCACACTTATGCATGAAATGAAATGTTTATAAAGGGTGCGCCCTGATAGCACTCCAATGCATTGGGTAAAGATTAGTATCATGATGCATCAAGTGCAATGAGGGTTTACTCATGCCAATTCAAGTACAATAAGGGTTTACTCATGCTAATTCAAGTGTAATGAGGGTTTACTCATGCTCCATGTGCAATGAGTCTTGGTTCATGCTAATATCATGTTAATTGTTGGTGCCACATTTCCATGTTATGATAATCATGTTATATCATGCCTTTATGTTCATATTTCTATTATGCTCCATTGATATGCCTATTTCCTAACATGTATTATATTCTTCATGTTATGCCTTGTTTACTCCCTTACTGAGTTTTATAGATCACACTTTTCTTATGCATGTCCTCAGGTTATCTCATGCAATGCTAAGTACGAAGAAATATTGTGGTCATGTAAAAGAAGTTTTCAATAAAGATGTTGTGTTTTATGTTCTAAGTTGTTATGTAATGTTCCTAATTTCCCAAGACACTAGACCTCTTGATCCTCAGAGTTTTCTTAAGTGCAATTTTATGTAATAAATCATGTTTATGTGTGTAATAAAGAGTAGGGTTATTATACTTTCTGCCCCCCAGAAAGTACCCAAGCCATCATTTCACACACTTGAGTCCATGCCCAAACAAAACCAATGGAAATTGAGAGCCTCGGGGTGACCATTCCCAACACACATCACACCCATCCAATTCAAGAAAAAACACTGCCTGAAATTGAGGGGAGAACACGGGAGGGTTCTCTCCACCATAAGAATTCACTAACACGGAAACCTTGAAATCCAAACACACTACCCCTGGGGGGGAAATGCGAGAACTCCTAAACCAAACTCATTCAATTTCTCCACATGGACTGAAAAACAAAACATATACTTAAACAAAAATCTTCCTACAAAACGACCCAACAACCTGAGGATGAGAAATTAACTCAAACATCTCCCACACTGACCGAATAAAATTCTCACCGCAACCGGAGACTAGGGAATTCCTAGCCCGAACTCAACACACTTTCTCAACGCTAACAGACCAACTCCACCACTAGGATTAAAACCATTAGGGGGGAAACCGAAACACCGGGACATTGGGATGGAGGAATCCCCTACAAAATTAGAACATAGTAGAAAAAAACTCACAGAGAGGCGCCCGAACTAAGAAAGGGTCCCAAAACACCGCCCATTAATCTCACGAAACCAAACATTCCCCTAACAAACACAACCGATACCAAACTCAAAATCATAACGGATTCGTTCATTCACAGGTCCAACAACCTTCAAGGAACCCAAACGATTTAGAAACCACACTAAGAGCAGATAAGGCCGCTTGGGTTGCGATAGAACAAGCTCATCACACCACCACAACAAGTATGAGCTTACGACGGTGACATGAATAGAACAAAGAATCTTTGGATATTTCCACCCCAAAGCAAAAGACATGATCCGGACCGAGGTTTCACACACCCTCAGAACCTCCTGACTGTGTGCGAGCTTCACCCCGAGACCTGTGGCTAGGGCCTTGATCGTACCACGATTCACTGGTTTATTTCACCCTTATACCAATGTATTAAACTGATTTTGTATTGAAAATTACATGTATAATAATAAATTTCACTCCATTTTTGATTCAATTATTTTTTGTTTAACACTGTTAAAAAGAGAAATGTTACTTGTTTTGATAATTATATTGTAGGTGGAGATGATTTGGAGGACCTATGATGAAGTCCGTGAAAAAAGGGTCATTCTGTACATGATCCAAGAACATTAGTATACTAAAACAGATGCTACTACTAATCTATGCATCCAAATGGGCTGAAACTTTGTGGTATAGTCCTAAAGTTAATGAGATCCATTTCATATAAAGGAACCGAAGCCTAATTCGTCCATTAAGAGGTCCATACAAGCTGATCTGTCCAATAAAGTGGATCTGCATGGGGTCAAAACATTGCCTATGTATTTTGGAAATATCTCTTATTATATTCCATATCTGTTCGCCAAATTTTACATGGAGGTAGAAAATATGTCAGCCAACAACTCTTTAGTTTTGTCCAAAGTGAGTTAAGACTTTCTGACCGGCCAAAATCATGGACCAAGCAGATTCTTGAAATCAGGGTGCCCAAATCCACTTCCCACTTTGCCTATAAATTGGAACCTTGGGCACCCCATTTTGGAGTTCGAACCAGAGGCAAGGTGCTGCCATTTTGGAGTTCCAAAGAGGTCTTTTCATTATCACTAGAAGTTATGTAGGCTATGAGAAGTTCTACTTCAACAACTTCTTCTTCCTCCCCTCCCATGGATTTCTAAACCCCTTGTGATCACCCGGGGAGGAACGTGATGTAAATCTCATGCTTCATGTTTGTAATATTTGAATTATCTTTTTAATTCCATGTTGTTGTGTTGTTTTTCATCATCCTCTATTCTTATTTTATTGATTTATGTACTGGTATGTCATACTCAACTCATATGATCATGTTTGGGGGTACCCATTCATGTGATGGTTCACACACCGTTCACCACTTTCTTTTCCCCCTTCCAATTGCGGTGTTTGTGTGGTTCATATTAGTCAATTGAACTCACATAAGCACTGTCAAGGTCATGTACATTTATGTCATGGTATCACAATAAAATAACATACAAACCTGGACAGCACATCGAGTTCTTCGTGTGTTGCCTTGGTGAGTTTCGATTATGATGTCGAACACAAATCACCCAATCATCGGCGGTGTCTGGTGAATCATTGTGTGTTTTCGACTGAACCCTAGGAGGTATCCTAGTATAAAATCAGTAACATTCAGGTTATAGGTGTTACAAACCAGGGATTAAAAGATCATAACCATATATCATAAAGCAGTGAAGGATGAACATCATGAGAGTACCCCGGGTTGATCACACTTAATTAATCTTGTTCATTTCTACTTTGTTTTATCGCTTTCATTTTCTATTTTCATCTTTAATCATCAAACCACCAAGTTTTACAAAACCTCATTCCACTTATAATTTCATAATCAAAACCCTATCTAAGACTCCATCGAGAGACGACCTAGGGTCGCTGCTATACTACAGAAATTCTAGTCAAAATTAAACAACTAATTTGACGTGCTCGACAACGCGATCAGGCCTTGACGGCTGAAGCATTTCCTACCTCACAGTCAGGCATTTGCATCCTCTGGTCCCCAACTCCTTCCTCTCGATGATTCAAACGACTAGAATGGCAGTTCATTTTCAAAGGGATGCAACATGGTGGATTAGAATGCCCGAACTGACCATACTGGTGGCACACAAGAGAATGGTATGACAAACTAGGAGTCATTACCAATGAAGAAGATTTTTCAGACACAGGTTCCCCTAGCACACCATGCTCGCCAGATGGGGAACCTTCATAAAGATCAACTATCGTTCATTAAATCCGAGGCAAAACGGACTCTAACACACGTGGAAGTTCCCAACCACTTGAAGACATGCTCTGCTCCTATCAAACCACTCCACTACTTCTAGCGGACCTCAAACACCTCGAAGGACAGGAAACACCTGAGAAGGACCAGAAACTGGGCATGACTCACTGGTAGCATTAGTAACCTTTTTGGACGGCATACTCTGAACAATAAGAAAAATACAACTGAAATCAGCATCAAGCCAAAACTCAATCAAAGCAACAACGCAAGCCAAGGGCAATAGGCCCATAAGCCAAACATATACAAACACAAGCAACAATTACTTTTCCAAAAATCGTAATTTCTTTTAAATTTTAAAGCTCACCAATGGCACCTTATGAACTGTCACATGTGCGTTCATCCAATCCTGCTTACATCATCCACAGAAAACTGCCCCCACGCACTCTTCATATATACCCACGCACATGTGACCCTCCATAAAGAATGTTAACGTCCAAGCATCTTTTTTCCTTATCAAATCCAAACACATACCAAACCTTCCAAATCAAAACACTTCCCCTTTTAAAATCCCACTTTACCCATTTGAACCCATTCGAGGAAAGCACTCTCATTCCAAAACCATTTTCACTTTAAAAGTCCACTTTCAATTTCAACACACACTCACATCAACTGAAATAAAAATGAAACACAACCAACGATAAACCATCGGAATGAGGAACTGGTGTTTATGCCTAACCCGACGATATGGTGGTAAGTCATGCCTCAAGTAAGGCATAACACTAAGAGGACATTGAACCAGGCACTTGGACTCCACATGGGTCACCACCCCACGTGAGGCCACAACATAACCTGATTCGCCTCCATTGTCATCCCACAATCCAAAACAACCCAAGACAAAAGACTCAAATCCCAAACTACCCCTGGTAACTCGAGGATCAGCACGAGCAAGAGTTCGCGACGCTCTTCCCGCACCTACCTCCTGAGTCCTGACAGTCCTAATCCCATCTACCAGACATCTCAAATAACAAGGGCCTCCTCTGATACCATTTTGTCACGAACCAATCAGAGTCAACCCTGAATCAGGCACCTGAACCGGTCTGCAACATGTCCTGAGGGGCGTTCTCGATCCCCCGGGATGACAACTAGTGTCGGGCATCAAATTAGAACAGTAGGGAACGATTTGGCCCAAAAACAAAAGACAAATGAATAAATAAATTGAACGGAAATAAATAAGCACAAGCAACGAAAAAGAAAAAAAAGAATAAAACTAAACAGCTCAACATACCTCCATGTGACCTTCTAGGTCATCACCCAACACATTACCACGCTCGTTGCACAAGCGATTCAAAACTAAAACCTGAAACTGAACAGATAAGATAGGCATGAGCACGGAAATGCTCAGTAGGAAAGCCAAAGATAAACCATTGAATCCAATGTCTCCTTTCCCAAATCAATCCATTAACACAAGTTTGAAAATACAAGTATAAAAATAGGGTCTTCCCATTTTCAAAACAAGCACATGCTTTTACCATTTGAAAATCCAACACATGCTACATATTATTTCCAAAACCATTTGACATTTTATAAGCAAACCTCGTGACAAGAGATAACAAAGTTGTGTTAAAATAAGAGGTAAACATAGAGAGCTGAAAATAAACTAGTACGACGGAAAATAAACAGGCAATGTAAATAATTAAGTAACCATGGGTGATCCTAAACATCCCTAGAAGACCCATGGACGTACTTGGTTCGGAACTACCTGTCGGTGTATAGTGAAACTCCTAAGTCTATAACCAACTAGTCGCCCTCGCGGCAAAAGAAACCAGTGGCACTCCCCTCTGGCCTCTATACCTACCAGTGGGTACCAACCTGTCTAATTGGGGCTAATAAGCAACCATCACTCGATCAACTAAAAGACGCCTAAGAACCCATGGTGGTTATAATAATAATGTTGTGAAAGTAGGAGGCTCTTGCACGCGTGACTCACCTTATCATGTCGTCACCGCACTTGTCTACCCCAAACACAGACGCTTCATATGCATTCACCCATAAAGGGTTACCCTATACAGGAGCGCCTCATATACATATTCAGTCATTTCACATTAAACGAAGTGCCAACCGGGTCATCACGTCATGTCCATATCGAAACCATTGTCTAAAAACATTTAAAACTCTGGCCAAACACACACAATTTCCAAACACAAACCATTCTAAAAGTTAACACAACTTCTCCCATGAGTTGGAAGAGCCAAATGGACCTTTAAGTCCAAAGTCTCCAAAAACATTACCCAAACATCACCTTTGAATTGAAAGTGTCAAATGACCTTTGAGTCGACATGTCTAAATACATTTACCCAAAACATCTTACCAATACCACTTTTAAATTTATAAAGTCAAACGGACCCTTAAGCAAACATTCACCAAAACCCACACCAAGAGCCAAACAGACATTGTTCTTTCCAAACTTACTCCAAAATAGTCCCATAAAAGTACTTCAGAACAAACCAAACAATTTATAAACAAGTTTATAAATATACTAAACAATTTATAAACAATTTTATAAACGAACCAAACAATTTATAAATAATTTTATAAATGGACCAAACAATTTAGTGGAAACCCCCTGTAACACCCGAGACTTTCATGTTATATAAATCATCAAAGGAATCTTTTTCTATACAACACTTTCTTGGCTTGCTTTACACGCAATCGCGACCTTCCTCGATAGCTTGCGTCGTACGCAATACCGAGTTTCACTAAACAACATTATGCTATTAAAACTAGCCGTTATGAATAGTAATAACCACTTTTTGGAATTTTATAAATTTTATTTTTCAAAATGGACTTCATTTTTGGACTCAGAATATCGAAATTAGCCTAGGGTGAAATTTTGGTATTTTTCTGAAAACTTTCAATTTTTGATGAATAGTGAAACCACTAAGTGGTAGGTTAAAAACTGAATTTTGCATAAAACTTAATTTTACTGCTTCTGTGATTGGAATTTCGAAAATCCGAGAGACACGGTTAATATCAAGGACTAAAATGTGGTTTAATGAGATGAAAATAATTTTTTGGTGAATAGTAACTTTTTACGATTTTTACCGCGGTTAATAGTAAATAGGGTAACTAAGGGTAAATATGATATTAATATTACCCTAACACATGTCCTAATTCTATTGTACAAGTGTAATTCGACCAAAAACAAACTTAGGAATAAAATATGACCATTTAGGCCCACTTGGATTAGATTAGGACATTTATTATTAATTTATTTAAAGAAGGGTTAAAATAGTTAAAATCAAAGTTTAATAAGTAAATCATTTTTAATATGGGGTTATACATAAGATAAATTCAATTGTAAATATTCATTAGAAAGATAAAAATATTTCCTACATGATGATATTTTATTTGTAATTTTTAGACATCAAATAATGTAATTTATTTATGACACAAAAATGATGCAGTAATTATCTTATTAATGAAATATTGACATAATTGATGTTATAAACACCAAAATAAATGTAATTTGAGACTTTTTATGAATTCAACTAATTTTATAGGTTACTATGATATATTAATGTTGATTTAATCAACTTGGTTCGAACATATAATTCTTTTATGACTTTCACAAAAATCATATATCAAATAGTGTCAAAATTGACACAAAATAGTTTTTAAATCAAATATTATATTATTAATTGTTATTTTATTCCTAAAAATCTAAGGTTCGGCCAAATGACTTAGATAAGGATATATATTTTAATAATAAACAATTTGGGGTTCGTTTGGCATGTTATAGTAAGTGTATTAACCATATAGTGAAAGAAAACAAAAAGACATGGTAAAAGTTAAATTATTTAACTTAGAGTTAAATCTAATTGATAAGGTTAAAATAATACCCTAAACTTGTCTAAATCCTATTGGTTGATAGTATTTCGACCCTTCCCCACTTTATCTTCGAAATAAGACCCTTTGGAACCATTATAAACCGATTTTGACTTTAATATAAAATAATATTTTGAGATATTCCTAAGGTGCCCCTCTCCTCCCTTATAAAAGGGCACCTCCTCCCCCTCCTCCTCACACCAAATTGAGCACTCAAGCTCGGCCAACCCCTGCCATTTTCTTCTCTCCACTTCCCTAGAATAATCCTAGAGGTCCTGGTCTTCTCCAAAGACCAATCTTAGTTCCTTAAGTGGAGGATTCAAAGAAGCGTTCCAAAGAAGAGGTAATATCCATTACCGATCTTTTCAATTTCTTTCTTCTTCAACTTCTTCTTCTTTAGTTGTTTCATGATAAAGTAATAACATCAGTATTACTTACATACTGATATGTTATTATAAATATGAAACAACCCTAATTCACCTTCTATCCATCCTACGGAAAAATGAAATCACCACGCGTGCGTACGTACGGAATACCGTCTCCACGCCGTGGTGTAATCTATTTTCCACCACCACCTTACATGGATGGGTATAATGGTGTAAAGAATAACTATACATAGTTATTAAAACATCATATTGATTCTGATATATTGTATAATTCACTCCAATTCAATTCAATACTTATAGAAATGATATCATCGCTCGTGCGTACGTACGGACTACCGTCTCCACGACGCGATGAGATTCATTCTCCATATTAACCATTTAAGAATGATTATAAAGTATATATAAGAAATAATAATGAAATATATGACATTATAAAGCTACTGGATTTATGTATATATATACATATGTATGTCATCTACTTACTTCCATTTCAAGACAATAAGGAAAGGAAAACAACGTTCATGCGTACGTACGGACTACCGTCTCCATGAACGGTGTTTTTCATTTTATTTATCTACCTATTATATATATATATATACTGAATATATATGATATATAAATCATATTTTATATTCTGGAAGTAAGTAAATCATGATATAAGTAATAATGATTTCAAGAACAACAAGTCAAAACACCTACGATAAATGAAATGATTTTACCCAAAACGCTTCTTTAACATGGAATTTACAAAAGAACGGGTAATATAATGTCATAAGTGAACCATATATGATATCATAACAATGAATATGATTCTGTAATAAGTCAATGACATTATTTAAATCATTATACAGGAGGTTCGGACACATACGAAGCAAATCGGACCTAAGGTAAGGGAAATATCACAATCTCATTTTTATCCGAGATTGTTTGTACTTTGAAATTTACTGGGGTATATTTTATCATCCACATCCATGTTTCCTCAATATGTAATGTTATTTACAACAACCTACAATTGTTTAAATCCAATTTTACCCTTCGGTGAGTTTTTAGTAAAAGATATGAAAGGAATCTTTTGTCGTTTTTCGTACGAGGTACTTTTTGACTTTTCCGACAAAAGTACGAAGAATGTTTTTTAAACTTAAATGGCACGAACGGATTTTTACGGTTTTATAAAGCCTTATTTTCATGAAGCTTCCTACAAAAGATTTCATGACTATTTTTAATAAAATCTCTTTCTTTTAAAGTTTCATGATGTTTTGTGAAAAGAAATTGATTTTGAAGAAGAAAGGATATTTTCCTCAAGAATTCATTTCAAGTGTTTTATCAAAATTATTTTCCATCTAAGATAATAAAGGGTTCTGTTTCTATCCATATTTTTACATTGATTTGACTATGTTGTGATGGAATTATGTTTATGAATTCCTTTATCTTATATGAATGGTTTTATGATGTCATGTTGTTTAAGAATCCCATTTTTATTACATGGGTTACGCTATGATGTATGGTTTATGATTATGTGGCACACATAAGAAAGGATTCATTATAAGATGGGTGGGACCTATATCTCCCTCCAATGCATTGGGTAAAGATTTTATATCTCATGAGATAGACATGGCTGGAATGGTAGGTTATACCGGTTCAGTGAAACAGGACTGAAACGAGGATTACTCGATTCAGAAAGGGACTTTGTCCACTAAGATAGTCTTGGCAATGAGTCTTGACTAACAAGAAATGATTCTCTATGATTATGTGTGTATGCCACAATGAGTAATGTTTTAAGTTATGATTTCATTTCACTACTATGATTTATCCCATGTTATGAAATTATGCTCTCTTTTGCAGGTTAAGATTTCCAAAAAATGTTATGTTCTTATGAAAATTATGTGATTGATATTTCTTTTGTTTACCCTTACTGAGCATTTGAGCTCACCCTTTTATGTTTTCTTTTCCCCAGGATATAAAGAAAGGTTTTAGGTAAAAAAAAAGGAAGATCTTTATGGGATATGTTGAAGATCTTTCCCCGCGATTAGAAGATTTTATTCCGAGTTTCCAAAGACACTAAACTATTACGATCCTTGTGTGTGTGTACTAAGTATTCCGCAAAAGTAATGTAAAGTCTATGTACGTCAGGCTTCGGGTCTCTACAGTTGGTATCAGAAGAAAGGTATAGTCAACCTTTGGAAACTAGGATGTGAAAGCCTTAGTAAGAACCCTAAGAATAAGTCTAAGCATAGAACACAATCTTAGAAATGGCCATGAATAACCTAGGATAAGACCATAAGCATGAAAATTTTATTCTTGAATTATGTGGTTTCCTATTATAATTAGTGTTGCTCACACTATTCTTCTTGGTTTTAGTCAATGGCTGGAACCCGAAGGAACCGTGTTAATGCGGAATGCGATGGGCAATGCAATGATTGTCCCCCTGAGCAACCAAACGATATGGGAGCTGGAATGAAAAATCTTGTAGCCATGCTCACACAACTTTCTCAAGCTATGAATCATGCAGGATTTCCAAACGAGCAAAGGAGGGAGCAACATTCTATTGAATCCTTCATGAGGCAGCGACCACCTTCTTTCAGCGGGTCTACTGATCCATTAGTTGCTGAACAATGGATTAGTACTACTGAAAAGATATTTTCAGTTCTTCAATGTTCTGAACATGATAAAGTCATCCTAGCAGTGTACCGTTTGGAAGGAGATGCTGATCAATGGTGGAATCTTGTTAAGAATACGAGGCAAAGGGATGAAATTGAGTCTATGGAATGGGACGAGTTCAAGAACTTATTTTTCAATAAGTACTTCCCTCGTATTCTCCGAACAAAGATGGAGAAAGAGTTTCTTGAACTGAAGCAAAGGGATGATGAATCTGTTAGTACCTATGAAGCAAATTTTACAAGACTTGCAAGGTACGCTTCTGGTATTATTATCCAACCTGAGAGTAAGATCGATCGATTCTTTAGTGGCTTAAAACCAAGTCTTCGAAGGGCGTTAGCCATAAGGGACTTCAATAGCTACGAGGAAATCGTTCGATGTGCTCTCAAAGTCGAGATGGAGATTGGAGTAACCCATCAGTCACATGGGTTTGATAAGAAGAGGAAGATGGAATTCAAAGGAAACTCTAAAGAGCACACTGAAAAGAAGATGAACTTTCCCTTATGCTCAAAGTGTGGAAAGAAACATGGAGGGAGTTGTCTTAAAGGGACAAGTAAATGTTTTAAATGTGGAAAAGAAGGTCATCGGGCATTTGAATGCCGTGATAATGGGAAGAAGATGTCTAATGATGCAAACAAAGGAAGGGATACACAGAATGAACCTACTACACTTCAATGTTTCAAGTGCAAGGAGATGGGGCATTATGCCAATCAATGCCCAAATCCAAGGGTTGATGATGATGGTCGACGTCAACAAAATCTTAAGGCTAAAGACAAAGGAAAGTCACATGCAATTTCTATCAGCGATGTGGAGTACGATAACGATGTGGTGAAAGGTACACTTATCATCCACTCTAAAGTAGCAAATGTTTTATTTGATTCTGGATCCACCCACTCTTTTATTTCTGAAGACTTTTCTAAGGGTATCACCGTACTACCTCAACAATTAGATGTTGAGTTAGCTGTGACAACACCTAATGGCACATCAATCGCATCAAAAGTTTATAATTCTTCTCTGATCGAAGTTTGTGGGAAAGTGCTTCCTGCAAATCTTGTGATCCTTCCTTTAGTGGAATTTGATGTGATTCTTGGCATGGATTGGCTTTCTCTACATGGAGCTCATATCAATTGCCAAAGAAGGGAAGTCACATTTCATATTCCAGATCAATCTACGATCGTCTATCAATGCAAGGATGAACATAACCTTCCAGTGGAAATTTCTTCCATCTTATGGGTATTGATTCCACTAAATGAAGGTTATTTATCTCAAATGGTTGGTGAGAAACTCACGATTAAGAATATGCCCATTGTACGGGAGTTTGATGATGTCTTTCCGGAGGAATTGCCGGGTCTTCCACCAAATCGTGAAGTTGAGTTTTCAATAGAACTCGTACCGGGTGCTTTGCCTATTTCAAAGACACCTTATAGAATGGCCCCAATTGAGTTGCAGGAATTGAAGAAGCAACTCCAAGAGAATCTTGATAAGGGATTCATACGCCCTAGTGCGTCACCTTGGGGAGCACCTGTTCTATTTGTTAAGAAGAAAGATGGATCAATGAGACTCTGCATTGATTATCGAGAACTTAACAAGATCACTATCAAGAACAAATATCCTCTCCCACGCATTGATGACTTATTTGACCAACTACGCGGAGCTCAATACTTTTCCAAGATTGATCTTCGTTCAGGGTATCATCAATTAAGGGTCAAAAGGGAGGATATACCAAAGACGGCTTTCCGTACAAGGTATGGACACTATGAATTTATAGTGATGTCATTTGGTCTTACTAATGCCCCTGCTATCTTCATGGATCTAATGAATAGAGTCTTTAGAGACTATCTTGATCAATTTGTGGTAGTCTTTATAGACGATATTCTTGTCTATTCAAAGAGCAAGGAAGAGCATGAAGATCACTTGAGAATTATATTGAAGACCCTAAGAAAGGAGAAGCTTTATGCCAAATTTACCAAGTGTGAATTTTGGCTTCAAAAAGTTGCATTTTTGGGTCATATAATCTCAAGAGAGGGGATATCTGTGGATCCAGCAAAAACAGAGGTTATTGAAAGATGGTCGAGACCAACCACAGTAACTGAGATCCGAAGTTTTCTTGGTTTGGCTGGATATTATCGACGTTTTGTAAAAGATTTTTCACGATTATCTAATCCACTCACCAAGTTGACTCGGAAAGGAGTTAAGTTTGTCTGGACAGAGGAATGTGAAGAGAATTTCAAGGAGTTGAAAAGAAGGTTATCCAGTGCACCTGTGCTCACACTGCCTTGTAGTGGAGAAAGGTTTGTGATCTATAGTGATGCATCCAAGAAGGGATTGGGGTGTGTTCTTATGCAAAATGATATGGTGATAGCTTATGCCTCACGACAGTTAAAAATCCATGAGCAAAATTACCCAACACATGATTTGGAGTTGGCTGCGGTAATCTTTGCATTAAAGATTTGGAGGCATTACCTTTATGGTGAAAGGTGTGATATTTATACTGATCATAAAAGTTTAAAGTATATTTTCACACAAAAGGAGTTGAATATGCGTCAAAGAAGATGGTTGGATCTGATTAAGGATTATGACTGCTCAATCCATTACCACCCTGGGAAAGCAAACAAGGTGGCAGATGCATTAAGTCGACAAGACCATGCTAGTTTATCCATGATGAGGATCACAAAAGATCCAATATTTATGGATTTACAAAGGATGGATCTTGGAATTATAATGGAAGGGGAAAAATCTTATCTTTCTCAAATGAATGTTCAACCATCTATACATGTGAAGATTAAAGAGGCACAGAAAGAAGATGTCGAGTTACAAAAGAAGGTGAGAAATGTTCCTGAATTCAACCTTGATTGTGATGGGATAATAAAGTTCAGGAATCGGGTTTGTGTTCCTCCCATCCCCGAATTAAAGAAAGAGCTGCTGGATGAGGCTCATAGTTCTTCATTCTCTATTCATCCTGGAAGCACGAAGATGTATAGGGACCTGAAAGAGTACTTCTGGTGGGATGGCATGAAAAGAGATGTTGCTGAATATGTCTCTCGATGCTTGGTTTGTCAACAAGTTAAAGCTGAGAGACAGAAGTCTAAGGGGATGTTACAACCATTACCCATACCCGAATGGAAATGGGAAAACATCACTATGGACTTTGTCACAGGACTTCCTAAAACATCCAAAGGCAATAATGCTATCTGGGTCATAGTTGATCGTCTCACAAAGTCTGCACACTTCATTCCTATTAGAGAGGATTTCTCTCTAGATCAGCTTGCCAGGATATATGTAAAGGAAGTGGTAAGATTGCATGGAGTACCACTTTCTATTATATCTGATCGAGATCCGAGATTTACCTCGAAGTTCTGGCGAAGTCTTCAGCATACTCTGGATACAGAGTTGAGTTTCAGCACTGCTTATCATCCCCAGACAGACGGTCAGTCTGAGAGAACAATTCAAACCCTAGAAGATATGTTGAGAGCTTGCTCTATGGATTTCAAAGGAGGTTGGGATCAACACCTACCTTTGGTAGAATTTTCTTATAATAATAGCTTTCACTCCAGTATTCAGATGGCTCCTTATGAAGCTCTCTATGGAAAGAAATGCAGGACTCCAACTTGCTGGGATGAAGTTGGGGAAAGAAAGCTATTAGGACCTGATCTCGTTGATGAAATGGCAGAAAAGGTCAGATCTATTCAACAACACATAAGAGCAGCTCAGAGTCGACAGAAAAGCTATGCCGACAACCGAAGAAAAGACCTAGAGTTTGAAGTGGGTGATAAAGTGTTCTTACGAATATCTCCATGGAAGAGGGTTATGAGATTTGGAAAGAAGGGGAAGTTGAGCCCTAGAAATATCGGTCCTTTCGAAATATTGGATCGTGTTGGGAAGGTAGCTTACCGATTGGCGCTTCCACCGAATCTCTCTCAAGTTCACGATGTGTTCCATGTATCTCTCCTGAGAAAGTACATACCAGATCCTTCACATGTACTCAGCTCAGAAGTTGTACCGCTGGAGCAAGATCTTTCTTATGAAGAACAGCCGATAGAGATTCTGGATCGTAGCGAAAAAGTCCTACGAAACAAGACCACTCGCTTGGTGAAAGTTTTATGGAGAAACCACCAACTTGAAGAAGCTACATGGGAGCTTGAGGATATGATGAGGGAGAAGTATCCTCATCTGTTTGTTGCAAAGTGACGAATTTCGAGGGCGAAATTCTTTTTAAGGGGGGTAGAATGTAACACCCGAGACTTTCATGTTATATAAATCATCAAAGGAATCTTTTCCTATACAACACTTGCTTGGCTTGCTTTACACGCAATCGCGACCTTCCTCGATAGCTTGCGTCGTACGCAATACCGAGTTTCACTAAACAACATTATGCTATTAAAACTAGCCGTTATGAATAGTAATAACCACTTTTTGGAATTTTATAAATTTTATTTTTCAAAATGGACTTCATTTTTGGACTCAGAATATCGAAATTAGCCTAGGGTGAAATTTTGGTATTTTTCTGAAAACTTTCAATTTTTGATGAATAGTGAAACCACTAAGTGGTAGGTTAAAAACTGAATTTTGCATAAAACTTAATTTTACCGCTTCTGTGATTGGAATTTCGAAAATCCGAGAGACACGGTTAATATCAAGGACTAAAATGTGGTTCAATGAGATGAAAATAATTTTTTGGTGAATAGTAACTTTTTACGATTTTTACCGCGGTTAATAGTAAATAGGGTAACTAAGGGTAAATATGATATTAATATTACCCTAACACATGTCCTAATTCTATTGGACAAGTGTAATTCGACCAAAAACAAACTTAGGAATAAAATATGACCATTTAGGCCCACTTGGATTAGATTAGGACATTTATTATTAATTTATTTAAAGAAGGGTTAAAATAGTTAAAATCAAAGTTTAATAAGTAAATCATTTTTAATATGGGGTTATACATAAGATAAATTCAATTGTAAATATTCATTAGAAAGATAAAAATATTTCCTACATGATGATATTTTATTTGTAATTTTTAGACATCAAATAATGTAATTTATTTATGACACAAAGATGATGCAGTAATTATCTTATTAATGAAATATTGACATAATTGATGTTATAAACACCAAAATAAATGTAATTTGAGACTTTTTATGAATTCAACTAATTTTATAGGTTACTATGATATATTAATGTTGATTTAATCAACTTGGTTCGAACATATAATTCTTTTATGACTTTCACAAAAATCATATATCAAATAGTGTCAAAATTGACACAAAATAGTTTTTAAATCAAATATTATATTATTAATTGTTATTTTATTCCTAAAAATCTAAGGTTCGGCCAAATGACTTAGATAAGGATATATATTTTAATAATAAACAATTTGGGGTTCGTTTGGCATGTTATAGTAAGTGTATTAACCATATAGTGAAAGAAAACAAAAAGACACGGTAAAAGTTAAATTATTTAACTTAGAGTTAAATCTAATTGATAAGGTTAAAATAATATCCTAAACTTGTCTAAATTATATTGGTTGATAGGATTTCGACCCATCCCCACTTTAGCTTAGAAATAAGACCCTTTGGAACCATTATAAACCGATTTTGACTTTAATATAAAATAATATTTTGAGGTATTCCTAAGGTGCCCCTCTCCTCCCTTATAAAAGGACACCTCCTCCCCCTCCTCCTCACTCCAATTTGAGCACTCAAGCTCGGCCAACCCCTGCCAAAATCTCTTCTCCACTTCCCTAGCAACATCCTAGAGGTTCTGGTCTTCCTCAAAGACCAATTCTAGTGCCCTAAGAGGAGGTCTCAAAGAGGCACTTCAAAGAAGAGGTAATTACCGTTACCAATTCTTTCATCTTTATTTCTTCTTCCACTTCTTCTTCTTAGGTTGTTTCATTATGAAGTAATAACATAAGTATCACTCATATACTGATATGTTATTATAAGTATGAAACAACCCTATTTCACCATCTATCCATCCTACGGAAAAAGAAATCATCGCGCGTGCGTACGTACGGAATACCGTCTCCACGCCGTGGTGTAATCTATTTTCCACCACCACCTTACATGGATGGGTATAATGGTGTAAAGAATAACTATACATAGTTATTAAAACATCATATTGATTCTGATATATTGTATAATTCACTCCAATTCAATTCAATACTTATAGAAATGATATCATCGCTCGTGCGTACGTACGGACTACCGTCTCCACGACGCGATGAGATTCATTCTCCATATTAACCATTTAAGAATGATTATAAAGTATATATAAGAAATAATAATGAAATATATGACATTATAAAGCTACTGGATTTATGTATATATATACATATGTATGTCATCTACTTACTTCCATTTCAAGACAATAAGGAAAGGAAAACAACGTTCATGCGTACGTACGGACTACCGTCTCCATGAACGGTGTTTTTCATTTTATTTATCTACCTATTATATATATATATATACTGAATATATATGATATATAAATCATATTTTATATTCTTGAAGTAAGTAAATCATGATATAAGTAATAATGATGTCAAGAACAACAAGTCAAAACACCTACGATAAATGAAATGATTTTACCCAAAACGCTTCTTTAACATGGAATTTACAAAAGAACGGGTAATATAATGTCATAAGTGAACCATATATGATATCATAACAATGAATATGATTCTGTAATAAGTCAATGACATTATTTAAATCATTATACAGGAGGTTCGGACACATACGAAGCAAATCGGACCTAAGGTAAGGGAAATATCACAATCTCATTTTTATCCGAGATTGTTTGTACTTTGAAATTTACTGGGGTATATTTTATCATCCACATCCATGTTTCCTCAATATGTAATGTTATTTACAACAACCTAAAATTGTTTAAATCCAATTTTACCCTTCGGTGAGTTTTTAGTAAAAGATATGAAAGGAATCTTTTGTCGTTTTTCGTACGAGGTACTTTTTGACTTTTCCGACAAAAGTACGAAGAATGTTTTTTAAACTTAAATGGCACGAACGGATTTTTACGGTTTTATAAAGCCTTATTTTCATGAAGCTTCCTACAAAAGATTTCATGACTATTTTTAATAAAATCTCTTTCTTTTAAAGTTTCATGATGTTTTGTGAAAAGAAATTGATTTTGAAGAAGAAAGGATATTTTCCTCAAGAATTCATTTCAAGTGTTTTATCAAAATTATTTTCCATCTAAGATAATAAAGGGTTCTGTTTCTATCCATATTTTTACATTGATTTGACTATGTTGTGATGGAATTATGTTTATGAATTCCTTTATCTTATATGAATGGTTTTATGATGTCATGTTGTTTAAGAATCCCATTTTTATTACATGGGTTACGCTATGATGTATGGTTTATGATTATGTGGCACACATAAGAAAGGATTCATTATAAGATGGGTGGGACCTATATCTCCCTCCAATGCATTGGGTAAAGATTTTATATCTCATGAGATAGACATGGCTGGAATGGTAGGTTATACCGGTTCAGTGAAACAGGACTGAAACGAGGATTACTCGATTCAGAAAGGGACTTTGTCCACTAAGATAGTCTTGGCAATGAGTCTTGAATAACAAGAAATGATTCTCTATGATTATGTGTGTATGCCACAATGAGTAATGTTTTAAGTTATGATTTCATTTCACTACTATGATTTATCCCATGTTATGAAATTATGCTCTCTTTTGCAGGTTAAGATTTCCAAAAAATGTTATGTTCTTATGAAAATTATGTGATTGATATTTCTTTTGTTTACCCTTACTGAGCATTTGAGCTCACCCTTTTATGTTTTCTTTTCCCCAGGATATAAAGAAAGGTTTTAGGTAAAAAAAAAGGAAGATCTTTATGGGATATGTTGAAGATCTTTCCCCACGATTAGAAGATTTTATTCCGAGTTTCCAAAGACACTAAACTATTACGATCCTTGTGTGTGTGTTTTTGTTATGTACTAAGTATTCCGCAAAAGTAATGTAAAGTCTATGTACGTCAGGCTTCGGGTCTCTACACCCCCAATCCCACTTTGAAGAACAACAACATTTAAAATAAACATCATGAGTATCTTAACTTGGGAAATTCACACAATCCCCCTAGCAAAACATATTTTTAGTAAATTCTAACAAAACAAAAACACTAATCGCATCAAACCATAAATATAATAGAGGTGTAATTAACCTTTAAGAAGCAATTGAAAACATGCAAGTGCCAATGAATCATTTCGGAAAGGAAAGATTGGAAATGCCTACCTCAAAGAGGAACTGGGTCATGCCGAACACTTTAGCACTTGACGAAAAAAGCAGCGACCACTCGTAACCGGCCCGCACTCGCACGCACATACCTATATATATACATATATCCATAATTCAGTGCACGTATTCCCCGCGCCATGAGGGAATACGTACATGGAGGACATATATATATTATATATATACATACCTTAAGTATATGTGTGTGCGCCCTCTGGCGTTGACCAAAAATTCACTATAACAACAAAAGGTACCCAAAATTAAGGTGGCAAAGACCAACGCACGACCCAAAAAGTAATAGGGACTCACATAAACCAAATGCACAAGTCATAAAACACAACCAAATGCTACCAAAGGGATTTATATCCAAAACACACCTCGTTTCACACGAGCATGCCATATAAAAAACTAATTCTAACAAATTTCACCAACAAGAGTATACTACCCAAGACTAGTCGTAGGCATAATTAAGGTGCGAAACATATTGAAAAATTATTTGAAATAAAGCAAGTATCAATGGAATGTTTTGGAAAGAAAAACATGTGAATTCAACTACCTCAACACGTGCGAATGCGGCGAGACCTCAACGGAAGGAAAAGCATCGCTTTGCGGACCAATCACATACCCTAAACACCGAGCAAAACGCGCAAACACGACCCGCGCCATTAGAGTTTTGATTGATTTGAGAAAAACACCCAAAAAAAAGAATATACCGAAGGAGGGGAAACTGCACGCCGGAGAGAGCGGAGGCGCTACGCAGGGGGGTTCGGGTTCATCGGAGGGTGGTTCTGCACCGGTGGAGAGGTCCGGCGAGGAGGGGGCCGCGGGCCGTCATGTCTAGGGCAGGGGAGTGCGGGCTGGGGGTTGGTGCGCTGCCGAGCGGGAGGGAGGTCGGCCACCGGGAAGGGAGGTCGCCGGTGAGGGAGGGGAGGCGGCACGAAGGAGGGAGCAACAGGATGGTGCGCCGCACAGGGAGAAGGCCAGGAGGGGGGGGGGGGCGCTGCGTGGTAGGGAAGAGGGAGTTAGGGTTCCCTTTTTTCACCCTAAATAACACTATAATAATAATAATAATAAAGAAGAAGAATCAAAATAATTGTTTTTGTGCATTTCATTTTTAACCATAATGATATTAATAACCATTTAATAATAATTATATTAATAACAATTTTAGTAATAATTATATTATTAACAACTTTTAATAATATTATTATTATTATCTATATAATAATAATATTGTTATTATGTTTTAAATATTTGCCTCTTTATTCTCATAAAAATGTTATTATTTTAAGAAATGGGCGTCCGCAAGGGCACCCGGGCTGACCGCACAGTTACTGTCAACCATGCGATACCCGCGCACCGATTCAAAATCCATCAATATTATTAAACTTCAAAATTTTCAAACCGAGGCCCCAAACCAAACATTGACCAAACGATGCAAGACCGCGAGAAGAATGAAATAAAATAATAATAAAAACGTCTGAGGTCAGGGTGTGACAGGCACCAACTCCAACAGTTTTTTGATGTCTGGCACTAGTTGTCAACCTGTGGGGATCGGGAACGTCCTTCGAGCCATGTCGCGGACCGGGTCGAGCGCTAGGTCGAAAGGCGACCCAACTTGGTTCGTGACATACGCCCAGCTTGAAACACCCATTCTTGAAGCTACAACCCACTTCTGAAGCCCTTGAAATCCACCTCTAGGAAGCTTTCAGGTGTCATCTGTTGCAACAGATCCACTTGCAGACCAAGTATGCAGCCTTGGGTGCAATGACTGGCCTAACAAGAAGCGTCATCAAGCACCGTGATCCATGAAGGTGCTACACCACTGAAGTTGTCTGTTGGGAGTTCATGCCACTTCAGTGGACATCGATGTAGTGTCGGTGTTGCAGACTTTGGGTTGGGATGAAGTCATTGCATACAAGGTGCTCGACTGAAGGTCAAGGTGAAGGCAAACCCTACAACTCTCTTTACTTTAGCCTCACCCAAACTGCTTAAACAACTGGTAACGATTTCTCATCAAGGTAATTAAACGACCACTCTCACCAATTTCATACCTACCGGCCCACATCCTTCATGCTAAGTCACCTTGATTCCCAGCTTCTTAACATTCCAACCATACCCACTGTTATATCTAGACCAAGCCCCACATCACATCTTCCAAAATAGCCAACCTACCCACTTTTCAACCCTTTCACCCCCTAAAACCAAATCTCAACCACTATCCACCTATCAAACTACATCAATCCGCTTCAATCCTGCTCACCAACCCCAACACTAGCCCTAACCAAACCCTATGTCGCTCACAAGCATGAATACCCACTTTTCAAAATTCAAAACTAGCCCTTTAATCTGAGATCACTAGCCCCTAACCAAGACCTATGTAATGGTTTTTTTCGTTGAAGTGTTAAAATTTATCATTCATGTGGTAATCTATTACTTCTATGCACGACACAAATTGAAATGTCATAATGTTGCGTTCTTAGACCCTACAAATTACAATGTACAAAGAATTGTACTCTTTTATTTGTCTATGTGATGTTTATTTATATCAAACTCTTTGATTTCTTTATTTTCAGTTACATAACTTTCATTCCAACAATAAATATTATAATGATTATAATTTTAATTATCCATTTGAATCACCTTTTCATTCATGTAATTGATTTCTTCATCATGAATGCCTAATATAAATTTTTATTCCCTAATAATTCAACTAAATATTTCCTACTATATGATGTCCTAACAATTTCTCAACCAGCATTCCATTATGGACCACTTATTTGTGGTTTAAATATGTTTAATCTTAATATGGATTTTTATGTTTGGAATATAAAATTATTTTATTGCAAATAACCAATGATCTATGGCGTTGTGCAAACACAAGAACGAAGCACTGGGTATTAGATATAAAGGGGGAATGACAATGGGGGACCAAAAGTCCCCCCTAATACCAAAGAACCATCTCTAGTTCTGTGAACATCGATTTTTCACTGTTCACAGAATTGCACCGGGTCCTTCTCGGGTATTAGGGGTACTTTTGGTCCCCCATTGTCATTCCCCCTATAAACAACTTTACAATAAAAATAGATAAATAAAATAAAATAATATTTTAATAATAAAAAAAATAAAAATTATTATTATAACTTTCAACTAAGGAACTGAGAACCCTCTATATCACTCATAAAAATTAATAAATAAATAAATAAATTCACATCGAGATGGATCGATCGAGTTTGTGAGGACTTAACAGAAGCCTCATCCATCCTACTCGCAGATTCCAGTATGTAAGTTCTCACCCTGATTTCTTCAAGAACGAGCATCGTTGGGCAATAAAAATCGCTGCGCACAAACTCAGTCATTCTACGAGCAGAGTTCCAGTGAATTGGCTGAATCCGAGTTTCTTGCGTGGTTGTCGCCATGTCGCTCGCTAAGTGAAAGAGGGGCGTAGCTTCTACTGGAATCGGATCCGCCGCAAAGAACTGAAAATTCGAAGGGAAATGAGTTCTGATCGGAAGACTCCGCTTCCATCTTCGCGGCAGTGAAAGAGGTTCTTCATCTGGAACTGGATCTTCTTCTTCTAGAAGTTATCTGGAAGTTCTTCCGTCGGTTTGTGTGTCTAGACGCTTTCCGAGTACAGATCCGGATAATGTTCCATGTTTTAGGAGTGAAAGAGGAGGGCCTTCATTTGGAACGGGGTGTTCTTGGCCGGGCGATATTCCACTGCTATACTATCTCAATTTCTACGGGCAAAACCTCTCTGAACATGCTAGCCGTCCCCGTAGGCGTCCCTCCGGCTACAACCGCAGCCGCCGCCGCCATATTCCTGCACAAAACTCTCTTGACGAAACCATCCTTCTGCTCTTCCACTCTTTTCCATCAACCATCCTCCGCCAAATCAGGTACTCTTTCCCATCCAAAACTCCTCTCACTGTTATTTCTTTCAATTACTGCCGCGATGTTGTTGCAGATTCGTCGGTGCCATTGCTTTAACAGGAGACATGCTACAGGGTCTGGTAATAATTTTGGCTTTGTTCGGTAAAATGGAGTGATTTTTTATGGAAGAACAACCAGAAATAGAAATGAAAATGGAATGGGAAATGGGTATACAGAAAAAATTTGATGGAATCCTTGCATAATTTTAATTTTAAAAGAAATCAAATATCACTAAAATGATCAAAAACCCCTCTTCCCCACGGGTCTTCTTGTTCCTCGTGGGATGCACACCGTGGGCGTAGCGGGGTGGGCAGTAGTCCCCTGCGGTCGAATTCCATTGATGGAATTTTGGTTTCCTTGGAACTGTGTTTCATGCATACTAAACGCGGAAATTTGGAACTCTGTTTCCGTTCCCTTTCCCAGCCTTTAGTTCCCTCGTACGAGGCCTTAGTCTAGAACATAATTAGGTTTCTTAGATAATAGCTTCTTCTAGACCATCACTGGTTCTACTTTTTCCCAGTTGGTTGTCATAAGAATTGTAAGCCATAGATCTAAAGCCAAAGTCTGGAAGCTATCAAACATTGAAGCTGGAGTTTAAGGATGATTCTACTTTTTGATGCAGGAGTTTGCAAAGCCAGTCAGTTGGTAGAGTTGTTCCCCACCATGTCTCCCGAGGTCATTGTCCGGGAGGCTAGATTCGAAGACAGCTGGGAGGTGGCTGAAACTCATTGCAGCTCCTTCTTCCCCGACTACTCCTTCCCCTTAGATTTTGTGCTGAGAGTTGATCGGATCGTGGCCATGCTATCAAGCTTCGCTGTGCCCAATGGCTGCAAGAGAACTTGTTTGGTTGCTGTAACAGGTAGATGCCCAGTTCCAATTAATGTGTTGAAATTCTTACTACATGTTTTTTGGGAGAATTCGTTCTTTTGTCCTAGATTGGTGTGGGACTAAAATGTTTTCCATAACCAAAAGCAACCTAATATTTTGTTTTGTTGCCGTGAGTTGCTGCCCAACAGCAGGTGGCTCAAGCGATGATGATGCTGCCTTTTTTGGAAGTGAAGACTTAAAAATTGGTGGTGGCCTCCATAGCAAATCCTGTTTCAACAGGGGCTGTGTGACTGGAATTTTAACAGTGGATAATATTGCAGAGTTTCTTCCTAGGAAAGGGCCACTGCAGGAGAGAAGGTGAGTGCCCTCATGAAACATTTTTTCCCATTATTTAACGGTTACTAAATATGAACAATCATGTTTAGTTGAATGCATTTTTCTAGGACAGGGATTGCGTATATATCAAATGTGGCAGTTCGTGAGAAATTTAGACGGAAAGGGATAGCGAAGAAGCTTATCATGAAGGCAGTCGGTCGAGCAAGGAATTGGGGCTGTCGTGCCATCGCATTGCATTGTGATGGAAAAAACCCAGCCGCCACAGAGCTGTACAAAGGCCAAGGCTTCAGATGTGTCAAAGTCCCCCAAGGAGCTGGCTGGCCCCATCCCAAGAGCCCACCTGGCGTCCACTTCTGCTTCATGATCAAACTCTTGCACACTCTATAGTATCAACACATTTTACAGATGGAAGCCAAGAAAAGGCTCAGTCTTTAAAAGTTGTAAGGTGGGACAAGTATGCATATCATTGTTGCATTTTATTTTTCATGCAATGCCAAAAACCTGACACTGCTTGGGAAACATTGTAAACAACTGTAAACAGAGATCGACAGCTTATTTGAGTAATAGTCATACCCAGCATTGAGCATGCAAAACTGTCCTACAACACTCTGTGCCTTCACTGTTTGGTAAAGATGCATCATTTTGCTAGATGAATAGTGAACATGGCATAAGAACAACCAACATTCATACCTTTTTGGGCACATCACTCGAGTCCTAAAATGTATTGAAATACCTAGAGATCAAAGGGCTCTGGACCATCAAGCCTGTGTAAAATTGACCAACGCAGAGGCATCAAGTGCTAAGAACTCCTCGACAGCAGCAAGCACAACAAGCCCAAGTTTCACCGCACCATCATTGGTTTGTGTCTGCGGCATTTTATTACAGTCAGACACAGTTTGATAGAGGTGATTTTTGGATAAAGGAAACCAATTTCATCTCCTAGTTTGGTTCAGTTAAAAAAGGTGGACAGAAGATAAAAGAAAAATGGAGAGAAATGGATATATCTCCAATAGACTATTTCAAATCATCCCAAAAGAATGATGATTCGGAAAGAAATCATGTCTCTTCTTTTACTCATTCATTCATCCAAACAAAATCATATTCTTTTCTTTTCTCCTCATATGAATTAACAAATCATTTCTTTCTATTATAGTGTTTTTCTAAACAGTGTAAAGAACACCCATTTAAAGCCACCAAAGAAGCCACTGGCCTCTACACGGACCAGCCTGCCCCAATAAACCCAACCCGAAAACATTGTATCATCAGGCCTAATTTTTTGGCCCAAATGATCACTTTTAAAAACCCAACTGTTATTCAGGTCAAGCTTGAGTCACAATTGATGACCCAGCCCACCCAATATAATGATGCTTTTAAAAGAAATTATTTAATTTCTTGTATATTTTTTCTTCAAATATAATGGCATTTTAAAGCCCAATTAATAAATGAACCGAGCTTCAAGTCAAGATATTCCAAACAAGCAAGGTTTAAGCATTTTTTAAGAAAAATAGAGGTCGGGCCGGGCTTTGGATCATGAGTTTTTACATCTTCCTAAGGTAAAAACCCAGCCCAGGCCTGTTAGGTTAGGTCCAATCCATGTACACGTATAGATGAACCATCTCACCTCGATGTTAAGTGGCAGCACAGGATCGTGGAGCGAGAGCCTCAACAGGAACCAACCCCCAAAGCCAGAAACTCGAACCTATTTAACATTAACAAAATATATATATATATAAGAAAAAAAAAAGAGCACAATGCAAATCTAGCTACCCTGACGCCCCTAATTATGTCAAGAATCCCAATGACTAGAGATGCCAGAAATGCAAGCTTCAATTAGCTCCATCGTAGTGAGTTCTTTTGACAGAAGCTCCTCAAAATATTATTTTTTTAAGAAAAAAAGTTTCACAAGTCAAACTTACGCCTTCATAGTTAACAGGGGCTTTCTGAAGCTCGGGATTTGAAGTCACAGATTTCTCCAGGGTTTTCAGCACTGCCTCTCCATATTCACGAAAAGATCTGGACCATTCATTACGTCAGTGATGTTAAAGAAAGTACGTGATTGATAAAAGATAATGGCCTGGAGTTGAGGAATCCAAATTCTCTACCAAGGTGGACACCGTATCCATTGGATCCTACAGTCCCACAAGGTCCCATGTTTTCCTTTCCCCCCTACTCCCTCCAACCAAACAGAGCCTAAAGCAGTCTGCAAAAACTAAGGAATTAAAATACCTTCCTTTAAGATCTGGATGGTTCTGATCAATCTGGAGTCTCAATTCAACAGTAACAGCAGCCTCCTCTAAACCCTCTATCAAATCGGTTAAAACTTTGCAACCGCCACCTAATCCTGCTCTTCTAGCTAAAGCAAGCTTATTCAAAAGCTTAACCTGCCAGCCCACCATACACAAACGGCCAACGAAAAGACAACAGAGACAAATTAATAGAGAACGAGGCTTATATTGCAATGTGGTTACAAGATAAATCAACCTATTTTTGATAGAAAAGTTGTAGATGTGATGTGATGCGATGAAACCATACCATAAGGTACGCACCGTCATCAAGCCAGTGATTCTCCTTAAGAGCTCCATGGCCGCTGGTTTCAATGGCCAGATGTGACTCCTCGCCTATAGAGTTCTATCAAAGCACAAGCCTCAAAGTTTTTACACTAAAGTCTCAGAAATAAATTTAAGAGAAGGGGATTGGGAGATGGAGCTGAGCAGGCATTTGGTCTGCGTTTTCGTTTTCCTGAAAACATGAAAACGAATTTTTTCTCCCCTGAAAATCTATCACATTTCATTTTCATTTTCTAAAACAAAATTCCATTTATACAATTCAAAACATCTTCAAAAAAACAGGAAACATTTTCCGAAACCAAACTTACCTTGTGCATCCTCTCTTCCAAAGAGAGAGTGGTGCTTTCATGAGTTCACAGTTCTTCATACTTACCAGCTAGTGTTTTCATTTGTGAATCTTTAGATGCATGTGTGTGCATAAAAGAAGCACACTCAATGACTAAGGCAAAGAACAAAAACGGTTTCACAGCAGAATCTTTTCAGCATAGAGTTCATGGTTTAATCAAGCATCCATTTAAACTGCTTGCAACACTTATCGCCTATGATAAGCCTTTTTTTTTAAAAAAAAAGCGATGTTTGTTCTGTTTTTGAAAAAACACTTGCACTTAAATTCCAAAAGAAAGCCCCTCAAATAAGTGTGGCAGAAACACACTTTATGATGGCACCTATTGAAAACTGCTTACAATGCTTACAGTTATGATAAGCAATTTGAAAAATATGTGGTATTTTTTCTGTTTAAAAAAATATATTTACACTTATATTAAATCCCAAGATAAAAACAACTAAAATAAGCGACAGAAAGGTACTTCCTAAAGAAATATGGAAACATTTATACAGAAACAATTAGGATTAGTGATAAGCGCCATAAGCAGTGCCATAAGCAGTCTTCAGTAAGTGCGATCAAACAGAACCTTAATAAGCAATCTGAAAACACTCATCTGTTTGACAGCAGCTGTTGAAAACTGCTTAGGCACCTGTCATCTATGATAAACAGTTTGAAAAAATAAGCAGTGTTTGTTCTGTTTCTGAAAAAACAATTAAATTTCAGAAGAAAACCACTCAAATAAGTGTCATAAAAGCACTTTTCCAATAAGTGTGGTCACATGGACCCTAATTTCAGTTTGTAAAATAAATGACAATATATACCGACTCTTACCAAACGAATAGCTTCATCAATTACATTTTTGTAGCCTCTTTTGAACCGGTGGTGCCTTCCTCCTGTAAAAAAATTTAAACAGTAAACACATTCATCGTACAATAGGAAGCCAAGCCATCATATTGTAATTTCTCCATACCTAGTTTCTGTTCAATGAAAGTACTCAACCCATCTGAAGTCACGCTGTCAGTAACAATGGTTGTTCCTGGATGCTATGATGATGAAATTGAGCAAAAGAAAAAAGTAAGATTTATTCATGAAAATTTTCAGATAAAAGTACAGGAGGACACCTAAGACAAAGCTTACTTCCTCGAGAATGATAGCAGACAATAAAGCAATCAAACGATTGCGATTAAACTCAACGCCAGAGCAATCCACAGCAGCAGATCTAAAAAGAGCAACTCCTTCAGAAAGGGGGAAAAATAAAAGATGAACATCTTAAGATGTGTTTGGTTATGAAAAATGTTTTCTGTTTTCATTTTACAAAAATGTATTAGACCACATAAATGAAAATTAGCTTTAAAAATGAAAATGATAGATTTTTGGGGGAAAAAATTTGTTGTCATGTTTTCTGGAAAATGAAAATGCAATGTGTAGAATGGGGAAACCCACTTCCCTTCAAGGTGAGGTGGGGCTCTTCTTTTATAGAATGAAAATGCGGAATGTACAAGGGAGTATTCCGATGTGGGACTCGGAAATACCCATAATAATACAAAAGAGGGTTTAACACTCCCCCTCAAGCTGGACAGACCCAGCTTGGACAACGAGTCCCAAAAAAAAGAATAAGAAGACACCACACAAGACCCATAACTACTCCCCCTCAAGCTGGGTGTCAGATGTGGTGGATCCCCAGCTTGGAACTAAGCGAGGCAAGGCGAGCACCAGGGAGGCCTTTGGTGAAGATGTCAGCAAGCTGGTCTGTCGTCGGAATGTGGCTAAAGCTGACATGGTTGTGCTCCAGGTGGTGGCGAAGAAAGTGACAGTCCACCTCAATATGCTTCGTGCGTTCATGGAAGACGGGATTCGAAGCAATTTTAGTGGCTGCCTGATTGTCACACCATATGTGAGCAGAAGTCTGCTGAGGAAAGCCAAGCTCCTGGAGGAGTTGCCGAAGCCAAAGGATCTCGGTAGTGACGGTGGCCATGGCACGGTACTCAGACTCGGCACTGGAGCGAGAGACGACCGTCTGTTTCTTGCTGCGCCAAGAAATGAGGTTGCCAGCCAAGAAAATGGCGAACCCAGAGGTAGATTTCCGAGTGGCAAGGCAGCCAGCGTAATCAGCATCGCAAAAGGCCTCAATATGCTGATGAGGATGCTGGGAGTAGTGAAGACCACGGGCAAGATCCCGTTTGATGTACTTGGCGATGCGGATGACAGCATCCCACTGAGATGTGGTGGGATGCTCCATAAATTGACTCACTTTGGCTACCGCACAGGAAATGTCGGGTCGAGTCATGGTGAGATAATTGAGTTTGCCCACCAATCGTCGGTACCGCTCGGGATGGGGGTATGGAGCCGAGGAGGCATAAAGAGATCGTTCGCCAGGCTCCAGAGGAGTATCGACCGCAGTGGCCTGAGTCAGCCCAGCATCCTGCAATATATCCAATGCATACTTCCGTTGGCAGAGGGAGATGGTGGCAGAGGAGTAGGAAACCTCGATGCCGAGGAAGTATGTGAGAGGACCAAGATCCTTAGTGTGGAAGTGCTGGTGAAGATGAGCCTTGAGATGGGTGATACCCACAGAGTCGCTGCCGGTGATGACGATATCATCCACATAGACGACCAATAAGATGCAGCCATGTGGAGTCGTCCTGTAGAAGACAGTGTGGTCTTTCATACTGCAGGAAAGCCCAAAGTCGCTGACGACCGTGCTAAAGCGACCAAACCAAGCACGGGGAGACTGCTTGAGGCCGTAAAGAGAGCGGCGGAGACGGCAGACACGAGATTCAGCGCCGGCGGCACAAAATCCGGGGGGCTGCTGGAGATAGATTTCTTCCTCAAGGAAGCCATGGAGGAATGCATTCTTGACATCCAATTGATGAAGAGGCCACCGATGATGGGCGGCGAGAGAGATGAATAGCCGGACAGAGGCCATCTTGGCAACCGGGGAGAAGGTATCAAAGTAGTCAACTCCGTATGTCTGAGCAAAGCCTTTGGCCACAAGGCGGGCTTTGAGGCGATGGAGAGTACCATCGGGATTCAGCCTGACCGTGTAAATCCATTTGCTGCCCACTGCCTGTTTGCCTGCTGGAAGGGAGACAAGATCCCAAGTATGGTTTTCCTTCGGAGCCTGCAATTCATCCCGCATGGCTGCGAGCCACCCGGGGTGAGATTTGGCCTCACCAACTGTGCGAGGTATAGAAACCGTCTCCAGAGCGGACAAACCCCTGTAAGAAGATGCAAATAGAGGAGTACTCTGGCAGGAGCGAGTACCTTTCCGTAGGGCGATGGGCAAGTCCGCGGGTGGCGGAGCAGAAGCAGCGGACGAAGCGGGAGCATCAGTGTCACTGGCCGGAACGGGGAAAACAGCCGAAGGACGGCGGGAGTAGACCTGACCAAAATGGGCGTCAACAGGGGTTGACGCCGGTGGAGAATGGAGGAGGAGAGGAGGACAATCATCGAGGACAGGGTCAGGAGGAGGAGAGGTAGGAGGAGGCAAATCCGGAAGAGGCTGGATGATGAGGGGAAGACAGTTATCAATGGCAGAGTCAGGAGGAGGAGAGGGAAAGGAGAATGGAGAACTTTCCACAAAGGAGACATCTGCGGAGATGACATACCGGCGAAGGTCCGGGGAGAAGCAGCGGTATCCGCGCTGAGTGCGGGAATAACCGAGGAATATGCAGCGGAGAGATTTGGGAGAGAGTTTGGTGCGGCCAGGGCGAGTGTCACGAACATAACACAAGCAGTCAAACACTCGAAGAGGGAGGGAATGAAGAGGGAGAGTGGGGAAAAGAGCCCGAAAGGGAGTCTCCCCCTTAAGGATAGAAGAAGGAAGGCGATTGAGGAGGTAGGTAGCAGTGAGAATGGCATCGCCCCAAAAGAGCAGAGGCACCTGTCGGTGGAAGATGAGGGCACAGGCAGTCTCTAGAATATGTCTGTGTTTCCGCTCGGCCACGCCGTTCTGCTGGGGTGTATCAGGACAGGAGGTCTGATGAAGGATGTCATTCTCCCGGAGAAACTGCCGAAAAGAAGTGGAGAGATACTCGCGCCCATTATCCGAGCGGAGACATTTGACCGAGATAGAAAAACGATTCTTAATTTCATGAAAAAAGGTTTGGAAGATGGAAAACACTTCGAAGCGTTCCCGAAGAAGGTAAAGTCACGTCATTCGCGAATAGTCATCAATGAAGGAGATATAGTATTTATAGCCCAAGTGACTCGGAACGGTACACGGGCCCCAAACATCGGAATGAACCAGAGCAAAGGGGTGGGAGGCCCGTGTATCCGTGCGAGGAATGTAGGAAGAGCGATGATGTTTTGCAAAAGAGCATGACTCACAATGAAAAGTAGGAGTCCTACTGAAGTCCGGAAACATCTGATGAATGGTGGATGCAGGCGGGTGCCCTAATCGGGAATGGAGATCAAGTGCCCGAGAAGAGGTAGACGTGCAAGCAATGGGCGCGGGCCCCTCGAACATGTAGACCCCGTCTCGAAGCCGGCCTCGACCAAGTTCCCGGTTCGTAGCCTGCTCCTGAAACACAACACCAGAGGAGGTAAATATGGCCGCACAGTTATAATCCTTAGTCAGTTTACTGATGGAAAGCAGATTAAAGGGACTGCGGGGCACATGTGCCACAGAGGGTAGGTGTATCGAAGGAGTCAGGGAGCATGCGCCGAAGCCCGCTATGGGGATAGTGGACCCATCAGCGACGGTGATGGCTGAAGAACCGGCATATGGGCAATAAGACGTCAACATACCAGCATCACCGGTGAGGTGGTCGGAGGCACCTGAGTCCAGCAGCCATGCAGGGGAGCAATGGCTGACCAAGGCAGTGGGGCAAACAGTACGGGCCAGAGAAGCCGAGGAGGGAGCGGGGCGGACAGAGGCCGGTGGATCATGAGGCCGCCTGAGGTCGGTCATAGACAGGGCCAGAGACGGGAAAAGAGAGGCGACAGTCGAGGACACGTCCCGGACCACGGGTTGTCCCTGCCGCAGGTGCTGAGATGGTCGGCCATGCAGGACCCAACATCGGGCGATCAGGTGGCCAAACTTGCCACAATGGTGACAGAAGGGACGTGGACGACGTGAAGCACGACCACGTCCCGAGGAGTCCGCCATGGAAGCGGCGGGAGCTGAGGCAGCGGGTCGGCGGGATGATCGGGCGCAGGACGTGCGCGTGCTGGAAGGGCTGCCGGAACGAGGGCGCTCTGCGGGGATGAGGGCGTGCCGCCGGGAGAAGGGCGCTCTGCCGGGAGGCGTCGGGGCAGCGGGAGGCGCTGGAGGCGCTGGAGCTGCGGGAGGTGCCGGGGCAGCGGGAGGCGCCGGAGGCGCTGGAGCGGCGGGAGGCGCCGGGGCAACGGGAGCGCGCGGGAGCAGCGGGAGGCGTCGGGAGAATGGAGGGCCGCCGGGAGGTGAGCCGCCGGGGCTGGGCGCGCGCACGGTGGGGGTTGGCCGGGAGCGCCGCTGGGAGGGAGGTCCGCAGAGGCTGGGCGCGCGCACGGTGGGGCTGGCCGGGAGCGCCGCTGGGAGGGAGGTCCGCAGAGGCTGGGCGCGCGCACGGTGGGGCTGGCCGGGAGAGCCGCTGGGAGGGAGGTCCGCTGGGAGGAGCCGACGGAGGAGGCGCGGGCCGCGTCGGGGGGAGAGAGGGTCGCCGGGGAGAGGGCGCGGGCGCCGGGCGAAGGCCTGCTGGGACGAGGGCACACCGCGGGAGGACGGCGGACGCCGGGAGGAGAGGTGCGCCGGGAGGGAGGGCCTGCCGGGAAGGGCTAGGGCAGCAGGGAGAGAGGCGGGGCCGGGAGGACGCCGGGAAGCCGCAGAGGAGGGAGGGTTCGGGATAAAAAAAATCCCTCTGATACCATGTAGAATGGGGAAACCCACTTCCCTTCAAGGTGAGGTGGGGCTCTTCTTTTATAGAATGAAAATGCGGAATGTACAAGGGAGTATTCCGATGTGGGACTCGGAAATACCCATAATAATACAAAAGAGGGTTTAACACAATGAATGATAAATCACATAGAATATGTTTTATAAAATATTTTTTGGAAACTGCTTTTGAGAAAAGGATATAGAAAAACGTTTGACAATAACTTAAAAATTGTTTTCAAAACAAAAAATAAATAAATAAATCATTTGATAATATATTTAAACAAATGTGAAGATGATTCATTGAGCATGGGGATGTGAATGCTAGTCATGTAAAAATGAGTTCTTAACTTAAGTTTGTCAAATGGACCGTGTTGAAATCAGAATACCAGAAAGTCGTAAGTGTAACACCCCAGAATGATAAAAGGTTAAATGACCTAATGATATGACTCATGTCAACAAGGTACACCTTCCTTTTCGGGAGCCTATATGATTAGAACTCCACAGTTAAGCGTACTTGGCTTGGAGTAGTGATCAGGATAGGTAGCATTCTGGGAAGTTTCCCAGGGTGAGTGCGAGTGAGGACAAAACACACTGGAAAGGACATGTGTTGGCTTGTGAAGACAGTCATTAATCAGATGAGCCGTTTGGGCACGTGGGTGGGCCCCAGGGTGGGGACCACGTGTCTTAGGGGCAGTCGGTGGTACCTGGCGGGCTAGGACCCGACGGCCATGTTAAGACGGGGTGTATGTGCTGTCACTGGGACCCAGTTGTTAGATTTGTTATTAGAGGTGATACCCAGCCTTAAGTGCAGTGCACTGTCTGAGTTGAGATGTAGAGCCCACAACGAGAACGTTGTGCTCTAAAGGAGGGTGAATGTAACACCCCAAAATGATAAAGGGTTCAATGACTTGATGATATGACTCATGTCAACAAGGTGCACCTTTCTTTTCAGGAGCCTATATGATCAGAACTCCACAGTTAAGCGCGCTTGGCTTGGAGTAGTAATCAGGACGGGTGACCTTCCGAAAAGTTTCCCAGGGTGTGCGAGTGAGGACAAAGTACACTGGAAAAGACATGTGTTGGCCAATGGGGACAATCATTAGTCAGATGACCCGTTCGGACACGTGGGTGAGAGAGAGAGAGAGAGAGAGATAAAGAGATACAAGACTTAAGATAGATTAGAGATACAAAATTCAGGGATAAGGTGATAAGAGATACAAGACTTAAGATAGATTAGAGATAAAGAGATACAAGACTTAAGATAGACTAAGATACAAAATTCAGGGATAAGGTGATAAGATAGACGTAGTCAAAAAGAATAAACATGGACACCCACATACTAGATACATAATTACTAACACGCTCACTCAAACTGGAACATATTTCACCTTGCTACACTAACACAAAAAGGACAGAATAGATCCTAATTCAAGATAAAGATGTTGGAGAACTGACACTGAAGAGACAACGTACAAGCAGAATAAGGAGCCTATAGATGCCTCCATGCAATCTGCCTCTAACAAGCACTTAGTTCATCAATAGCTCCTCAACAGGCTCTGCATGTCGAGGCTATATATGACGATACTACTAGTTAGAGAGCTTCATCGAGCATCAAACATCAGAAATTGGGACCGCAACAACTGCGGTCTGAATAGAACAATAACGATCAAAAGGCGAAGGATGGTTGAGGCAACCATGAAGCTGCCAACATGCATCAACCATGTGACCTAGCCTGCTGCAGTGAGTACAATGTGGGCAAAGACGACCACAATTACAGCCACCAAAGCGTCCTCCATGGCCGCTGCCACGAGATGAAAGAGCACTGCAATATGAAAAATCAACAGAAGCAGTGGAGGTGATCGAACAGTTGGCCCGGTGAGGCGGTTGTACACCAACGACAGATGCAGCATGATGGGACTAGCGAGCATCTCAATCACGATAATGGAAAACTCCAGATTAAGTCCATGTGGGAGAAAAAACAGGAAAAATTGCTCACACTGAATCTGCATCCAATCAAGAATCTAAGGAACAGACTAAAGGCCATGGATCTTGTCCACCATCACCTCCCACTCACTGTAATGTGGTGGAATCTTACATAAGCCTTGTCGAAGAGAGAAGAGCTGCTAAAAGAGGTCAGAAACACAAGACAAGTTATTACTCTCAAAGAACATGAGAAATGAACCCCATAACTCCATGACAGTAGTTGCATTTTTAGCAACATGCTTGATGGACTTATTCATAGAATTGAGGAGAGGTGCAATGATCATGTTGTCTTGTTGTTCCCAACCAACAAATGAGGGATAATTTGGATTTGGCGGATGAGTAACAAGATGGGAATATTGTCTCATCCCTTTCAAAGAGAGGGCCACGTCATTCGCTGCATGGTGAAGTCAGTGGAATCAAGAAGCTCATCCACAAGCTGTGAAGATGTCGTGAGCATCTCAGGCATCGGAGAGTGATAGGATCGTGGGTGCAAACAATGGGAAATTGGTAGGTCTCTATTGGCAGCAAAGGAATTACAGAGGTAGAAGAAAAAGAAATTGAGAAGAAGAGGAAGAAGACTCTCCGCAGGAATCCCCTTGGAGCCCTAGGCCAAAGCCTCACCCGACAGCTGTACGCCCAGAGAACAATCAAAGACGCCCCTGTCAACTGCTCCTACCTGTATTTAATACCCCCCAGCCAGCCCCAACAACCCCAGCAACCTAAAAGTAAAGTACAAAACTACCCCCTGGCAGACCAACCCATACTTCCCCTCCACATTCCTATCATTTCCATCCACCTGAAAAACCATCTTGTCCTCAAGATGAAGCTGAGTTACAGGAGACATTCTGGCCTTTCCTTCAAGTTCTCCACAAACAGCTCTGTCAAATCATAGAGAAACTGCAACTTTACTGCCAAAGCTGTATCACTCACTCATGCCGGCCACTCTATATTATCGTCTTTCAAGTTTAGTAACTCAAAAGTTTCTTTTTCAACTGATATTCTATCTCTTGTTGTACTCTGTGTTACACTTAACATAATTCTCCAACTCAACAACACATGATCCCCTGATCGCAAGACCTGAGCCGGTGATGATATGCCAGACAACACCATTAAGCGAACTAAGAGGCTTTACAATTATTTCAATCCGCTGAGACTCATTTATTAACAAGGCAGAAGAATTGGCCGCAGAAAGATCAACCAGAGATCTTGGCTTGAAAACCTTTATGATAGGTCGACTTGGTTTTTCAAAACTCAAAAATCATCAATGTCTGCAGGGCTGCCTTTGGAAAAACTATGAGACCTAAAGCTCAACTGCCCAAGCTGTCCAGTAAGAACTCCCAGGACATAGGAACCAGGCTTTTGTGGCGGTAAGGCAAGAATAATATGATTTCTTCCAGGTCTCAGTATTGTAGAAGTAGAGCTCTTAAATGCCTTCAAACCATCGTCAGCAATGTTTGTAACAATCTGTATAAGATTGAGTGATTCGAGAGTGATATCATCAGCAAATCCACTCCAAAGAGCCAAATCACTGCCAGGCCCTAACAAGGCCCCGTTTCGCACTAATAACGCTTGTTCCAAAGCCAGCAGGGATTTGTCAGTTTTTGTGACCAAATTTGCAAACCCTATTGAAGGAGACTGCAACATCAAAGACTGGCCAAACATATATGGAGTAGCTACAGCAGGAAGAAGATTCCACTCTAGGATTGATGCGGTTTTTCGAACTGTTGTGGCAACTTGAAACCTTGCATGTACCCCCAGTGATCCCTCGTGGCGCCCTTTCCTGGGTAGCAACCCCTCGCTATGGGAGCACCGTCAACCATCACGCCTCCAGCCGGATCGCCGCTAGCCTGACCAGACGAGGTCGTTTCTCTCTCTTGTGCGCCGACTCCTTGGTGACGACTCCTCCATGACGCAACCCTCCCCGCCCCAGCAACCCTCCCGTCAAACCTCCCTCCCTCCGTTGCTCCGCCTTGCGCTCCACCATCATCGAAGACGCTTGCCGCCATCGTTGGGGACGCCCACGCCGTCAAGATCTGTCGTTGGCTGAAGCCCCCGAGGACCTTCATCGTCACACCCCCGTCGTTTGTCTGACCACCCTGTAGTCGTCGACCGAAGCTCGTCCACACCGTCGCGTCCCCAGCCTGTTCGCCTCCTTTCCCAACGGCCCCCTCCCGCACAACCTCCTCTTCGCGTGCGGCCCTCCCTGCGGGAAAAACCCCACCGCAATGAACTGCCCTCCCGTCGCCCCTCTCGTGCGAGGGCATCTTCAGCGCACCCCCCCCCCACCCGAGCGACGACAACTACAGCGCGCCACCTCCCTGCGCGACGACCGACAACGATCCCTTCCACCCGTGCGCATCATCGGCAGCGGTCGCTACTTTCAGCAAAACCAGGCGAGCCACCCTCAACCATCCAAGCGACCCCCCTGCTCGCCTCTTCTCCTCCGGCAGCAATCACTCAACGCACCTCCACCCAAATAAGCGACAAATCTACTCCTTGCTCGCATACATCCTGCTACAAAATGGACTTTTTGCCTCAATCAGGTTCTATGTTGCTCTCTCTTGTTACCTTTGCTATCAACCAAAATCATTTTAGGGTCCGCTAGTTGGATGTCATTTCACCTCGGCAATTTGGGTCCGCAAAGTTGGACGTTGTATCACCCGGCTTTTTGGGCCCGCTAGTCGGGCGCCGTTTCACCCGGCCGTTTTGAGGTCGTTTGTCGGTCGCCGTTTCATCCAACATCTTGAAGCAAGGGCCGTCCTCAGCAAGGGAGCATGAGAGTTCAACAACGGTCATCTTTCCCTTAGCAGCCATGGGCGGGAGCGCAACAGGTGGAGCACATCCAGTGGACAATGCATTATTAAGGAGGAGGAACCATGGCAGTTTATATTTTCTTATGTTTTGTCTTGTGGTATCATCAAGCTAAATATGTCCAGCTTGAGGGGGAGTGTTTGCAGTGTTTGTTGGTTGTTTTGTTTTCTTTGCTTTGGTTTATTTAATTATGTATCCAAGCTATGTAAACCTAGCTTGAGGGGGAGTCTAAGAGGTTAAGTTGACCTAAGTCCCACATCAGGACTTAGGTATCATGTCATCTTTTGTTATTCATTATAAATATAACCAAGACCTCTCTTAAGAGACATCTTGGGTATTCGGTCCACTCTCTATCATTCTACAATTGTTGAAACACTTCTTAGCGCAAAAAAACGAAACAATTGAATCCCTACCTTTAACACGCTCAACCTCGGCACTCAATTCTTTCCTTAACCCCTCATCTGTCGTGTTACTTCCTCCTAATTGAGAACGCAGTCCAGGGACAAATTCTTCTCTACTCCATTTTTCCACACTAGAACGTGAACCAAAAATTTCTTGTTCAGGTCGTACCTGAATGGAATCTAACAGCTCCTCCTTGACTTTCTCTGCCCTTCTGAATCTGAAAGCTCTGAAGCTGATTACAGCAGCTTCCTTCCTTGTTGCATCGTTCTAAGTTCGCTTCAACTGTTCCGGACATGTCTGTTTGATCTGTTGCGTCTGAAGTAGCTGCAACTCGTGCTCTTCTAGCTGAACTTCGACCGGAAATATTTCCACCATCTCTTCATTACATTCTTCAAGACTAGAACTAGGAGCAGATTTCAAAGTTCCAGAAGTAAGTCGACGAACAGCCAGCTCAACAGGAGCCTGCGCTGCTGCGGCACGAGGCAACAGATTTTGCACCACATGCTCAACCGCACTCTTGATCAGTCGGTCCGAATGGAAATCCAAAGGTTCCTTCTCTTTCTGCTGCAGTCCAACTACACCAGCTGTTGCTGGCAGCGTCTGTCTGGAAATCGATGAACGGAGGGACTGCTTTCTTGGCTCCAAGCCGGCACTCTCGGTCTCCACTGCTGTAGGAATTTGCAGATGAGGAACTTCCAGAGCTAGAGAAAATGAAAAAACTGAAGGAAGATGATGATCAGAAAACTAAGTCGTCACACGCGATCGTGCCTGCATGGGCTGGAGGATCTCGTGCAACCACCGCTCGTCCTCCTTTGGCCACGCTAAGACTGGAATTGTTTCCTCCTTCATTTCGTGCTGCATTGGACTGGACACCGCACGAACAGGACTCAAAAATCCAGGAGTAGGATGACAAACAGGAAGTTCAGCTAAAACATATGTCTTGTCCTGCCACGTCAACTGTTCCGCACATCCTTGAGCCTGCACAGTCTGCTGCTGCCGTTCATTTTCAACTGGCCAAACGGCAGCAGGTAATACCTCCTCATCGTCTGCTCATAACGTCCGCCCCAGTTCAGTCTGTTGTGCTAAAACTCATCATTCGTTTTCGACTCTTCCTGCAAAAATTTCTTCAGCTCGCGTACCTCTCGCAAACAGGCGTTGATCGCTTCTAGCACAGCCATCTGAACCTACGGCATCCTCATACGATCCTCAAGCCGCTTTCAACTCTCAATGAAAGCACCAAATGATAGGATCGTAGGTGCAAACAATGAGAAATTGGTAGGTATCTATTGACAGCAAAGGAATTACACACAGGTAGAAGAAGAAAAAGAAATTGAGAAGAAGAGGAAGACGACTCTCCACAGGAATCCCCTTGGAGCCTAGCCAAAGCCTCACCCAACAGCCACGCCCAGAGAAGAATCAAAGACGCCCCTGTCAACTGCCCCTACCCGTATGTAATACCCCCCAACCAGCCCCAACAAACCCAGCAACCTAAAAAGTGAGGGAAAGTATAAAACTGCCCCCCCCCCCCGGCAGACCAACCCATAATGATAGCCCCTCCACATTCCTATCAGAGGGTGTCATCTTGGGCACGAAAGATGATGCGGTGGCCATAGCAGCAAGAGGGTGAGCAACAGATAGCAAAGAAGAGAATAGGTGCTGTTGTTGGAGGGGCCTGGGTGAGGCCCCTGGGTAGAGGGCCTAGCTGGGGCTGGGGAGCCTGGCCTGGGTGAGGCGCCTGGCCTGGATGAGGGTGGAGAGGGGGGGAATGGCACAGCAGAGGGAAGAGGAAAGGGACACTAAGGTTTCCAAGGCTCTGATACCATGTTGAAATCAGGATATCAAAAAGTGGTAAGTCGTGTATCTTGAATAAGCCCAAAACTCTTGGGATAAGGGGTTAGGATAGACCTGCACAGATTAAATGAATCTAGGCACACCCACATACTAGATACATAATCACTCTAATAGATCAAATCAACATTTTGGGGGTCGGGTCGGGCCTAAGTCAGGCCTGGGATTTAAAGTCAAGCGACTTGAGCAGTCAAACTCAAATTTAGCTTAACCCAAACCATTCAATATTTTATATTACTTTCTACGATATTTTTTTATATATCAAATTTAAAATTTACTTAAATTTTATTGTTTTAATGACTCTAGTTGGACCAGGCTGGCCTGAAACCCGGTTTACCAGACTGGGTCCGTGCTTTTACATCCCTAGTATGCACATTGTAATGGTCCGTGTCCTCCCGATCCATTACTTTGCCAATTTTTTGTTGTTGGAGAGTTCGGAGGAGGCTCGGAGAGAGTTTGGAGAAGTTCGGTTGCTAAAGGCTAGAAGAAGGGGGGTTACACGTGTAACTAGGTTACACGATGTGAAACCCTGTTTCACGACTTGTCCTGAAGGTTTCACAGCGTGTAATATTTCAAGGTTTGAAAAATAAAATAAATCGAGAGGCGACCTGTTTTTTGGCGGAAACCGAACCCCGGGCACTACACGACGTGAAATGGTATTACACGTCGTGTAAAACCCCGATCCAGTTTTGTTTTAAAAAAAAATCTTTTCGGCCAAATTTTCCTTCATTTGGCCATGCTCTCTACTTCCTCTCGTTTTAGACGAACCCTAGGTGCCCCAAGGAGTTCTTCGAGCCCTCCTCCCTCTTCGATCCATTGATCTCGGTGATTGCTCGTTGGCGATCCATGGTGAACCAAGGTACGTTCTCCCTTCGTTTTCTAGCAATTCCTCTCGGTTTGATCTCTTTTCTTCCATATCTTCTTGTCGTGCTATGGCGTTTGCTTACCCATATTCCTAATGGGGTCCCCTTCGGTTGTTATTGGTGCGGTGGTGTCGCAACATCCTCGGATGGATGCAGATCTTGCGGAAGAGGTAATCGAAGGTCCGTCACGTGATCCGTTCTCGTGCAAGGAACATTGACATCCCTTCGAGGTAGGATTTCCTTCATTTCTCCTTGTTGTGCATCATGCGGGAGGGGTTTTTATTTCTGTTTACCTATGGATCATGGTTGTGCCAACCTAATTGAAGATAAGGAATCGGTTAATTGAAATTGAGGGGCAATGGGGGTTTGTTCGCATGTTTTTTTACGACTTTGATATTATTGTGATCCTGTGATTGTTCGGGCTTGATGTCCTGCTGAAAATTGTGATTGTTGGTGGCTTTGTTTGTGCACTAATAAATTTATGGAATGCATGTGTTTGTTTTTGATTGGGCACTTACATGTGGAAATTGGTTAATTATGTACACTCAGCTAATGAATGGATGCCCTAGGATTATACAGTTTCTGTGATAACCCCTCAATTAACAAACGGAATTAAATAAGGGATGCTTTGCTAAATCGGAAATTGTGTTTTGTTTCGTTTCTGTTGTGGTGCGGTTGTGAGCACGGTTGTGGGATGGCTTGGATGGTGAAATGGAATCTCAGGTTGAGAGATTGATTGATTACGGAATTGATGAGAAGTATTGTGTGGGATCGGGTTGTGCGGTGATGTGTTGCTGGTTGTGGTTGTGCACAAATGGTTTTGGAAGGATGACTTTGAGGAAAGATGGTGATAGTTGGTACGGGTACTTCGCCCAGAGTTTCACAATGAATGACTTTTGTTGTGTTGCTTGTTGTGTGTTGTGTTGCTTGTTGCCCGGATAATGATGGAATAAATAAATGATTGATTAATAAGGCTCAGAATGGCGTGGGTTGGTTTGGTTAACGGAATGGTTTTGGTAAATTAAAATGATTGGAAATATAAATTGGGTTGTGGCTTTTGTGTGGTGTTGTGCATCTAGAGGTAGCATCAAAAGTGGCAGTGTTGGTTTTTGATAGGAAGGCGGGCAGGGGGCTGCTTGTGTAAGAGTATCAAGGGACGGGTTTGCTGCATGGGGCAGGGGCAGGGGCTATTTAGCTGTCTTGCCAGGGATCAGGTAGAGTGTTTAATAAAGGCAAGGGGCATAATTGTAAAAGAGTAGGGAGTTGTTAGGAGGGTGTTGGTTAGTTAGTGGGGTTGTTAGTATACATCAAGCAAGTAGTCAGCTGTTAGGAGGGGGGTTGTCTAGAAGGTTCTAATGAAGTTTATAAATAAGGGAGTTGTGGGTTGTATAGGGGGATTTTGTTGAGGGGATATTCTGTTGTGCAGAATGGGGGGTTGCGGCCAGGCTTTGGAGCGCAGCGCCTCTCAAGGATGATACTTCTTCTATTTCTTCTTCTTTTTTCTTTTTACTGTAATTCTAGCCACTGTTAATACAAGTTTCTACTGATTTCTTCTCTCTCTCAATTGATTCCTATCAATTGGTACTTTCATTGAAAGGTTTCTAGAGAGAGGTTTCTAGAGAGATAAACTAGAAGAGAGGTTCTTGAAATCGGCAGTTTGGAGACCAACATTGCAGAAGGCGTTCGTCTCATAACAGGCTAACGGGGCATCGCAACAGAATTTCTGGTTCTGGAAAGGACGCGGTTGAGGCAAAGGAAGCGGACAACACCGACGCAACAGAAGAAAAAAAAAGAGTTGAGCAACAATGTACTCCAAGAAGTGGAGTCCGACGGGCAGCAGCAGAGAACACGACGCTGCAGAGGCAAACGATTCGCAGCACAGTAGCCCTACTCCCATGCACAAGGAGGGTCCGATGCAGGAGGTAGGGTTGATTCCGTCCAGACTGATTAGGAAGCTGGAGAAGTGACAGGTGATCCCAAATATGCTGATTTTTACTGGAGATGATCTTACGTCTTGGATCACGGGAGCCAAGAAATATTTTTCTTACCATCAAACGCGGGAAGAGTTGAAGATTTGGACAGCACGACTACACATGTCAGGTATGTTTGAAGAATGGTTTATGTTGTTGGAAGCGTCTAAGTCGGAGCTCTCATGGACTCAACTCGAAGAAGAGATCCTCCGAGAGTATGGTAATTTGGCAGCAAAAATGGCAGAGAAAAATCATATATGTCCTGAGCAGAAGAACTGTTCTGAGTATGCGTTGATGAATGTTGTGACTCGGCAGGAGTTGAACCAAGCGGATTGTTTGGTTTGGGAAGATAGCAAAGGGGAGCCGGAAGCTGAAGGTAGAGAACCGAAGAATAAAGGGGCTGAAATAGTGGAGCAGCGTGAAACGGTGGATGAAACAGAGGTATGGACTACACATAAGCCAAAAATAGTGATTACAGACCAACAGTGTGAACAAACCGGACTGCTATCATGTGTCGAGATGGAAATTTCCAGATCAGTACAGCCGCAGCAAGTGACGTTGTTGATGGTGCCGGAGCAAGCAGGGGTTGTTGTAGAGCTTTCGGAACCGCAGAAACGTGGTTTGCAAGTGCAACCAGAGGCTATCACTTACTCGGCAGTTCGACCATTTTTTCTGGTACAAACAACGCATATAGAGGACGATACGGTAGGTTTGAAACCTTTCTGGATTGATAAGGGATGGATTGGCAAAGCGTTGTTTAACTTTGGTTTTGTTCGGACATAAGTATTGTCTAGGAGAAGACCTCGTTTAGTGAGTAGGGGAGTTCGGTTGCCAAGGCCACCGCCAAGGCCTCCTGTTATTGTGCTGACGTGTGGCAGCAGTGGCTGTGATTTTTCAGAGGCGATGTTTGAGCCGATTCCACCCGGATTTTGTGAATATACACACTTGATCGAAGCTGAATCAATGGTTTTTGTTGTTACAGATTTTCGTGGTAAGTCATATTGGAAACACCATCCACCAATATTTTTTTTGGAACGGTTTCTACTGTTGTCGGAGGTGGAGAATTATCAAGGACTGGGAGGGGCAGCATGGTTGCGGAACGAAGAATTAGCCTTTCAGTGAGCAAGAGAGCTTGTCAAGTTTATTATCTTGAGAAAAAGGTGAATTTAAGGGGTGTGGAATTGATAAGAAGATGGGCAGAGGGCTGCTTGTGTAAGAGTATTGGGGGGCGGGTTTGCTGCATGGGGCAGGGGTTGGGGCTATTTAGCTGTCTTGGCAGGAAGCAAGTAAAGTGTTTAATAAAGGCAAGGGGCATAATTGTAAAGGGGTTGGGGGTTGTTAGGAGGCTGTTAGTTAGTTAGTGGGGTTAGTAGACAGCAAGCAGGTTGTCAGCTGTTAGGAGGGGGGTGTCTAGAAGGTTCTAGTGGAGTTTATAAATAAGGGAGTTGTGGGTTGTATGGGGGGATTTTGTTGAGGAGATATTCTGCTGTGCAGAATGTGGGGCTGTGGCTAGGCCTTGGAAAGCAGTGCCTCTCAAGGATGATACTTCTTCTATTTCTTCTTTTTTCTTTTTACTGTAATTTCAGCCACTGTTAATACAAGTTTCTACTGATTTCTTCTCTCTCAATTGAATCCTATCAGTTTTTTTGAGAACCCATAGGGTGGGTATGAGTGTTTGGTATCTTATATGTATACACTTGTATTTTCCCTTGTGAATTATATATGCACCCCACCCTAGTTGAGCATTATGTGCCGAACACCCCCATTGTCACGGGGGAGGATGTCTTTCCCAAACATCCCGGTGGGAGGATGAATGGTTGGCCACCCGCTCTTCCCTGCTCCTTCCATGCGGTGATAGCCCAAATTTCTTCGGGCAGGTTGTGGTTTGTGAGGCTCAGGTGTCTGCGGGCGGGATGAGATGTGGTTTGTCGGGATGTGATGTGGTTTGTGGCCCAAGTGTCTGGGGGCGGGATGAGATGTGGTTTGTGGCTCAGGTGTCCACAGGCGGGATGTGATGTGGTTTGTGGCTCAGGTGTCTGCGAGCGGGATGTGATGTGGCTTGTGGCCCAGGTGTCTACGGGCATGATGTGATGTGGTTTGTGGTCCAGGTGTCTGCGGGCGGGATGCGATGTGGTTTGTGGTCCAGGTGTCTGCGGGCGGGATGCGATGTGGTATGTTCGGAAGAAGTGGGAGCGCCAGGACATTTGTCCTTAAGATTTGAGAGCGGCTAATCAGTGGGAAAGTGGTGAGGGTACCCTATCATCAATGTGCTTTATATTATATTACTTGACTTGCGTTATTTGATGAGCATACCTTGGAGAAGTTGGAGTGGTTAGTATACATGTTTAGGTGTTGTTTTGGTTCTGTTGTTTTCTCAGAGGAGCATTTGTATGCTTCTTTCACATGTGCACGAGAGACTTTGGTTTTCCTACTGAGTATACTTGTATCCCTACGTATATAAACTAATTTCAGGTTTCCAAGAGGATTCCGCACACCATGTTGGACCTTACTAGTTCGAATCTTGACGGTTGTTGTGTCGCTGCCTAGCTTTACTTTTGGTATTTACTTGGGAGACTTTTGTATTTGTATCAGTTTTACTTTTCACATGCATGTGAGATGGATTTTGGCTTTCTTTTATATGCGTCTTGGAGTTGCTTTGTGGATGATCCATCATATCTTCCAATCTTGTTTTCTTAAAAAGGGTAATGTCTCCCATGGTGTGAGATTTGTACACCCTTGGTGCTAGTCGTCAACCCGATGCTCACTGGAGGCGAGACTCGGGGGTCATTATATCTCTTTCTTCTTTGTCAGCCCAAGAGGGATATCTTTGGGGAAGGGGGGGTCGTAACACACATCCTCATAACTTATTTTGAGAACAAAAAGACAAGTCCTGGTTATTCTTATTTTTTTTTGTTTTTAAAACAAAAAACAAAAATAGTTTTTTAAAACCAAAAAAAAACAATAACAGTTTTTTTTTCGACTTTCAAAAACAAGAAAACTGTTTTTGAAAACACAGATCAAACAGGTCCATTCATTCTTATGTTCACACATGGTTGTTTATGGCACTGGCGCAAAATGGGGATGAGGGCCCTTGGCGCTATAGCGCACAGCACACAACACAACGCATGGAAATTTCATTTACAACGCAAATATTATATATAAAAAAATAAATACGGAATATGAAAAAGCAAAAAAAAAACATATTATAACATGAAAATTTAGTTCAAAAAAAGACATATAAACATCTAATCCAAATAAGTCTAAATATGACATGATTTAAAAGAAGTAGAGGTCAACCTAAAAGGATTCTTAAACAAATCATTCAGGATGATTTTGTTCTAAATGGTTTCAATGAAAATATGGTTTTCAATAGAGCTAATTGGCGACGTTTGATCCATGTAGCAAACCTCATTTAATAGGGTTTAAGCCTTGTTTGTTGTTGTTGAAAGACATGATTTACAAAGTCAAGTTGATATAAAATATCTAAAAAAATATTCTTCATTTTCATTCATGGAAAAGGAAATTAAGCTGAAATAAAAAACAAACAGTTGATGCATTAAATCTGAAATTTTTTAATAAAACAAGAGTATAAAAAACAAAGATGGCAGCAATCCAGAGAAAAAACAATAACAGAAAAAAACAAGCAAAAAGAACAAAAAATGATAAAAAAGGCTAGCAAAATAAAACAAATGAGTAAAAGAAAAAAAACAAATAAAAGAAAAGATGACCACATCAGCGTCTGCAGGGAAGACCGCTGCCAGTCAGCATCTGCAGGGAGGACCACTGCCGGTCGTCTCGTGGCCGGCGCCATTCATCGGCCAGGCGGCATCATCCTCGATCTCTCCGGCTCCTATCTTGTAAGCGTCGATAGCTTCAGTCGACTTCAGGTCAGGTAGGGCTTCAATAAAACGAGCAAAAGAAGCAAAACAAGAGGCTCGCTCGGCGCAGGCAATCTCCAACACTAATGGCGACATGGCGCACGCAAATGGCGCGTCATTACCAATACTGTCAAGGGCATGGCAAAGCGTAGATGCCATAATGCGTGCCTTAGAGCCATGGCATGTGCCATTGCGCGCAACTAACAACTATGTGTTCACATATCATCCAAAATATAAGCAAAAACATTTTTCAAAACATTTTTGGAAAATAAAAGCAGAAAACATTTTTCATAACAAAGCACAGCCTTAATTACGCATAGAAATAGACATCACCTGTCGACATCTGTATCGAAAATGATCCCTAAATCAGCCTTGTTTTCAAGGACTGCCTTGGTGACTGCTTCCATTGCTTCGTTGTCCTCCGGATTGGGAATGTGATTTTTGAAATAACCTGATATGGAACTTGATTTTATTTAAATGTATTAACAATTGAGGAAGGAAATGTCATCAATCCAAATAATACCATCAGGCTCTAAGAACTGGCTGCCAGAAGTGATGGCACCTAATGGCTCCAACACCTTTTCCTGAGGAAAAAGCCATTGAAATAAGATACCCAAGGTTAGTTAATATTGCATATCGAGTTTACCTAAATCAGCACACGCACATACAGACACACACACACATATATATATATATATTAGCGGTATAACCCCAGCCTAGCCCCACCCAACCCATCCCATACAGGTTTAGGGTAGCCCAGGCCCAGCCTGGGTTGACTGGGCTTCTAGGCAAGCATGGTTTTTAATATTTTTGTAAAAAAATTATTAATTTATTATATTTTCTATTAAAAAAATGTTTTTTTTTAAATGGGTCAGCAGCCAGTTCGGGCTGAGCCAAGCCGAAAATAGCATGGCCATCAGATGCTTGCACAATCAAACTTCAAATTGCTGGGAAAAACATCAATGAATATGACATCAAGTATAATAATATACTGTCTCAAATAACACCAGAAACACAGCTTACAACAAAAAAACCTCCAGCTCCATTCCCAGCATCAACGACTATATGGAACCCTTCTAGCGGCTTCTCTGAGAGGAACACTCGCACAGAAAAAAAGAGGATAAGAATTAGACTACTTGAAGGTTTAAAACTTTAAGAGGGCATTTTGTTTTGAAAAACGTATCCTGTTTATTTTTCAAAAGTGCATTAGAAAATATGTTATGAAATGCTTTGGAAAGTGAAGGAAAAATAAGAAAATATGTGAGTCAATTATCCAAGCATTTTCATTTTCCAAAAATATGAAAACAAGATTTTTTCCCATTCCTTAAAATTGTTTTCAATTTACATAATCTAATATATTTTCTAATATATTTTTGAAAAATTAAAAAAAAAGATCAAAAACCAAACACAACCTAAACTTATAAAGCAACAAAATGGCCAAGCAAAGGGGTAAATAAGTTTGATTGTTTGCAGCCCGGGAAAAAACAAATTACATTAACTATTAATTGAATGAGAAAAAAACAATGCATTGATTGTACAAATTGCATTGCATGTATCATTTAGGATTCGAGTGGGGAGGGTATAAAATTCGCTTCATTATTAGCCTTGTTTTATTGCTATAATTAATGTCTTCCCCAAGAAAAAATAAATTCAGGTTTCAAATTTATAATTATCTTCCATCAAATCCTGAATGGTAAGCATAAGAATATGATTACCTATATTTCCAGCAGCATTCCGGACAGCCTCAACAAGATGACTTGTATACATGGCCATATAATTAGCCGTCCGAACAAATTTAGAGACTCTTGCATCTGAATTTTTCAATCCTTCAATAGTAAATCTATTGTATATGTTCACAGCACGTTCCAAGATGTCTTTAATATCAGCTTTTCCAAGACCCCCAGCATTTGTGAAGAACTTGAATCCATTTCTGTTATATGGAAGATGACTTGCTGCTCAAAAACAGAAAATATTGAATTGCATCAGGTGTGAAATGTTTTGTAACTAGATTACTTTAGATGAATCTTGCAGCAATCCCCAAGTTATCTCAAACATGAAATCCATGAGCGTAATATCAGGAATATGGGGAAATGACTACAGGCCAGCCAAATCAGGATAAATAAAAATATTAGATGATAAATTAGAATCATCCGAATGCTTTGGTTATATCATGGTAAAATATCACAAGACTTCAGCCCTGTTTGGTTGGAGAAGAGGAGGGAAAGAAGAGGAAGTCCCCCACCTTTCCCTGTGCTTGATCATTTGGTTTGTTCTAGAAATTTTGTATACTTCGCAGAAAAGAAATTAGTTTATTCCCATAAATGGGAGGAAATGGAAGAAAACTTATTTTATTCCCTATTTAATATTTTATTATAATATTATATCTAAAATAATAATATTATCTGATAATAATACTAACAATAATCATGTTAATAATACATAATATTTCTAATATTATATCATTAATAATTTTATTATTAATTAAAATTTATCCTTTATTTTCATATCATTATTTTAATTATAGTAAATTACTCTCCCTGCATTGCAGACAAAACATCATTTTTTTACTTTTCCATCATTTCTTTTTTCTTTCCTGACATTTTTATTCATTTCCTTTCTATTTAATTTTTGTCAATCAAATGTGGCATGAATACCAACTTTTCATAGAGGTGGAGGGGTGGGGGGATCCCCTTTGGATATGGAAAACATTTTCTGTTTTCATTTTTTAGAAATATATTACAAAATGTGTTAGAAAATATTTTGGATAGTAAGAAAAATAAGTCTGTGATTTACCTTTTATAGCATTTTCATTTTATAGAACACACAAAAAAAAATACAAAAATCTCTCATTTCCATTTTCATTTCCTAAAAAATGTTTTCCATTTATATAAGATACATTTTCTAATATATTTTTTGGAAAATAAAAACAGAAAATGTTTTTCACAACCAAACAGTGACTTGGCATTCAATGTTACCTGTTATCATAATGGACCCATCAACTGGACACAAAAATTGTTCGTCACATGTGATCGTACTATTAAACATCGCTGGTGTAGATGCTAATCTGAAAAACAAAATTGCACCTATCAGTGCCCCAAGGTGCCAATAGTAAAGCAATCAATAAAATTTTGCAAAATGACTGCAGAACTAATAAGACGCAACACTGATAAAGCTATGGCAGCATGTTAACAATTACTGTTAATAAAGTAATTATAAACAATACAATCATTCATAAACACTTTTTTGTATCTTACAGGGAGACACAATCATAAACACTACAAAAACCCCACAAAGGCCAGACCATGAGAATCAAAATTATACCAATGTTGATTCTCATCAGCAATATTAAACAAAGCACTACTGAAAACTGTAATTGGTTTAAAAAAAATTGTAAATGCTTTCTCATTGATTGATATTAAACGGAATTTTCTTTATCGTGTCTCGCCGTATTATCAATAGTTGATTAATGAAATGTTAAAAGTTTTTTGATATTATAATGTTAAGTCTAAAGCCACAGCATGTGTGGGAGGCCATAATTCTAATAAATGTTACGGTTCTGGTGTGTGTGTGTTCGGGAATAGGGAATAAAAAGATACAAAGGAGAGTAATCAGAATTGTATTACCGGCTTCTTGAATTATAGTAATGGAGATTAAGAAAAAGAAGTACAACAGGTTGAAGATGGAGAGGCCTCCTCCAGGTTCGCCTGCTGCTGCTGTGCGTTATTTCAGAAGCCAGGCCACTGACCCCTGCCCGTTCTGTTCCAACAGAATGCCCAAAAGGTTCTCCCCTCAACAAACCCCCAGCTCGGCCAAACTAACAGCTGGCCCCACCACCCCACTAACAGATGCCTCTTTCCCCATTTTACCCCTGCACTGATAAGTGTGCAAAATGGGGGGGCGTGGGTAATGTGGGGTAACACCCACCGAACCAGAATCCGCCCCACTAACAATAAATCCCAACAGTAATGTTTTCAGTTGACAGATAATAAGATAGAACATTAGAGGACTTACTGGACAAATAGCTCATATTGGTTATACTCTATCAGAAAGGCGATGAATCATATGATCATCAATGTAGCAGGGACATTGGGAATGGTGTGCGGGTATTTATTTGACTTGGGGATTGTTGCCAACAAAGCTATAAAATTAAAGGTTGAAGCCACGTAAATAATTCATGGGCTTAAAATGCCACATGCACCAGTGTCCGAGGAATAGTACACCTTCATTCTAATTAAAGGAGTTATTTTACATCACACTAAAATATAGTTATGGATACACAAAAAAGTGCACTGTGTGAGTCTGTAACAAAGAATCAATGAAGGGAAAAAATATCCATTGTAATAGATTTGATGTGTAAAATTTTCAACCCAGATTGTTTCATTAACAAAATAAAATTTACCCAATTAATTGAGACGCAAATAAACAAGAATAGTGGATTTATCAATCATTCCACATTCAACTTCTTGATCAAAACATGCACGATGAAATAGTTGATTTTCTTATCTATTCTTTGATACTCCAATTTGACATATTGATTTAATTTTTTTATGTTTATAACATTAACAATTCTTCAACTCATAGTTTTAAATGATTTTAGATTTTCAGTTACTCAATAAACTGTCTTCCAGTTGAAAATTGAACCATTTATCCCAAAGAATCTCAACAAGAGAGGACTCATAAGGGGTTCAAGGCTTTGCCATGAACTGATTAAAGAACAGGAAGGACTTGTCACTTTGGCTATATTAATCAAGAATGTCTAATACTAGGAGATTTCAACTGGCCATTATAAGCAGGAATGTACAAGTGTATAAGAGTTTTTCTACTCATCTTAATGAAAGTAATAGCATTTATTTTAAGTACTGTTATATTAAATTCCTATCTTTCATTTTTAAATCTTTACAAAAAAAAAATATTGCAGAATTATTCAAATATAAGAAATTTTGGATAAGACTAGAATAAATCACAAGGGATGATGATGAAAAAATTGGATGCTTCAATCAGTCCCTGACATTGAACTCCAGAAGGCCTAATAATTCCCATGGAAAAAGTCATTTCTCATCTTTCACACCTATTCTTTCCCCTAAAAATTAGAATTCATGTATAGGATTCACAGAAACCCTAGGAACAATGAGCAACCAAAAGAAAACTTGTTCAAGTACATATGAAACTGGGCAATTGTGTTGATGGAAATCAACAAAAAGTTCAGAACTTCGCTAGAGGTGCTCCAGCTTCTTCAAGACCAACAGAGTAGATCTATAATAAAACTAAAGGCTGATCTTGTGTTTACAATGAAAAAAGAAATTAAGTGTTTTTAGTACATAGAAACATATTCTGTTTTCATTTTTCAAAATTATATTAGAAAATGTTTTGAAAAGCAAAGAAAGACAAAAAAATATGTCAGTTTCATTTCTAAGCATTTTCATTTTTCAGAAAAGATAAAAACGAGGTTTTCTCATATTCCAAGAATCTAGTGTTTTCATTTTCATATTCTAAAAAAAGTCCATTTAAACAATCAAACACATTTTCTAATAGATTTTTCGAAAATGAAAACAGAAAATGCATTCATGTACCAAACGCACCCTTAATTTGGCTTCTTTCATTTTAGTTATTGTTTCTAACATCGTTTCCCAACAAAAACACACGGAAATAAATTATTCAGAACCCAACTGGACTCGGCAAAATTCTACTTCTTACAGTTTAGTGCAAGGAAATATTTAGGTTGCGTATGACAACACTTACTGAAAAGAGCTTATGCCACTTATCACTAATGATAAGGATTCGTTTGACAGCACTTACTGAAAACTGCTTATAGCAATTACCATTTATGATAAGCAGTTTGAAAAAATAAGTGTAGTCTGTTCTGCTTCTGCTTCTGAAGAAACGCTTACACTAAAAAAAAAAGTGACTGTTTCTTCAGAAACACAACAAGCATCACTTGTTTTTCCAAACTACTTACCATAAGTGGTAAGTGCTATAAACACATTTTATTAAGTGACGCCAAACACAATCTTAGAAAAAGGCAGTTAGGCCACCAGAAAAAGGCCCCAAGTTTGACATAATTTCTAATCATAAAATATTAAACCTAAAAAAAACACCAGTTTAAATATCAAAAACTACAGAAAAACTATTTCTACTCACCCATATTGCACAACAACAACATTAGTGACAGCCAGTCCTCGAGAAACTGCATCCTGCAAGTTGAGTCATTCAACAATGAATAACATAAAAATTATTTTAAGTGCATTATCTGCAAATAAGTTTAAAACCAGGAATAGGCCCACCAAAAATATTACAAGTAGATAATGATTTAGAGAGCTGTGCAACAAAAAAATGTGAAGGGAATGAAGCAGATAACTAATTTGCCTTAAAAAATCCAAAAAAGATTATTATCAAAAAAAAAAAGCTAAATTTTGTCAACAAAAAGACTGCATTTCTGCCTGGAGCACCTTAAATTCCAGGCTACAAAATCTGTTGCGGAAATGCCGGGAGTCACAGTGACAGAGCTTTGCAGATGAAAGAAAGACAGAAACAAAAGAAGAAGATGAACACGAACACAGCAATTTACGTGGTTCGGGAATAATCACTACGTCCACGGAGAGACAGAATCACTTCACTAAAATCCGGAGCAGAATTACAGGAAGGTTTTAGAGTTTATCACACAACAAAACCCAAGCTCAAATGAGCTAATAAAGAAAACGAAGCATTGTGTCACCAACTGCACGCCAAATCCACTATACTACAGTGAACAGTGCCTGAAAATCCGCACTTCTACAGTGTTGCAGCCACCCAAGTCCAAGCTGCTACAATGGTCGGTGGCTAGAAGTTCGCAGAACTACAGTACTTTTGTCTCCAAAGTCCGAGATGCTACAATAAATGTGCCAAAGTTTACACAGTTGCAGTGCTCTATCGGTGTCACCTGGTCAGCTCTACTACAGTCGGTCAGAGTTGCTACAATTCCTCAAAATTTAGGCTTAGAGCCTTCTTCCCCCCGAACTCCCGAAAGAGGGGCGCGTTGCCCCCTGCAACCCCCAACAAGCTCACCGCGGAACTCAACCTGCGAGAGTTGCAGTCTGGTGTGCAGTGTGGACCGCTAGCATTCGGCCCAACATCAGTCAAACGGATGAAGCTACATCAATCCAATAAAATCACCCAACATCATCATACAACTACTTAACCATATGTTGAGATGTTATATAGTATTTAATAATTAACTATAATATCGCTTTTTGCCTTTTTTAAGAGGTTACTGTGAGGAGGTTGGTTTCCTTTGCAATTTTATAAATATTGCATCAACCTTGTACAATTGTGAATATATAATACAGATACATTTTTACATTCAACACCATTAACTCTAGGCTTCAAAGTTTAGCAATGTGAAATGAGTGTGTGTGTGTCATTGCAAATTACAAAAATTTACTCAGAGCCATCCAATCATAAGACAAGCGGCAATGTTTCTTACATTTATGCACCCAAGGTTTCTTCCATCCAATGAATAACTGAAAATCACCTCTATTTTGTATAAAAATTGCCAATGTATGACTATTTGATATTGTTTATGACCATATAAATATATTATCACATAAGCATGAGAAACTGATAGATATATCATGTTTGACTGCATCATATAAGCATTTGAGAGAATATATGTATGCCCTGGTGGATTTAACTTAAGAGGCCTTAAAATGCACATACAATTAATCAATCAATAATTTAGTGGCATCATTTGACATCAGGGATTTCAAGAAAAAAATGTCAAATTCCAACATTTTGGAGATTAACGACACTTATATTGTTGATAAATGCAAATTTTTCAATTAACAAAATCATTCCTTCGATGCATAACTATATATCTATTCAATTTTTTTTGAACTTATCAATGTGTTTTAGATGGAACAAAAAAAGCAGGTTCATTACAGTCAAGATGAGTGAAAACACCCGATTGAAACAAAGCGAAAGAAGAAACATTCTCATACCTCTCTCTAACATTGGGTCATTGTTTAAATATAAACATGGGTTGCATCACTTTAAAATAAGACATGCATCACTGAGCTACCTGTATATCTTTTGACAGTCAATTATCCCTCTACCTGGAGTTTTTGTGCAGATATTCGAGAGTCATGGCCAACTGAAACTCTCATGTGGCGAGTAGAATCAGGTTTCTTTTTTTCAATTAGCCATGATACAAAAGCCACTGATATTGCTTCTGCAACTAGTTCCGTGAGAGTAACAGGCTCCCCTGCCACACCAGCAATGGAAACACCTCGGATATCACTGCAATAATGAACGCTCATCAGCAATAAACATAAAAATTTTATAAGGGAGTTAACTATTACTGGGACCAATCATGATTAAACCACGTGATTTGACCTATACATGGGTTCAGGGACCTACCCAACCCGACAAGTCTAACCCAAAATTAGAATTATTAGGACTAAATTTTTTTTGGCACGAATAATAAATTGGTCACTTTTAAAAACCCGATTAATATTCAGGCCAGGGCCAGGCCACAACTGGTGACTCGACCCATGGCCCGGACTGCCAGGTAATAATATAATATAACTAGGACCAATCATGATTAAACCACATGATTTGACCTATAAATGGGTTCAGGGACCTGCCCAACCCAATAAGCCTAACCCAAAATTAGTATTATTAGGACTAGATTTTTTGGTCCAAATAATAAATTGGTCGCTTTTAAAAACCTGATTAATATTCAGGCCAGGGCTAGGCCACAACTGGTGACTCGACCCATGACCCAGACTGCCCGATGATAATATAATATAATGTTATAGTATTTAGATATTTAGGATATGGAGTTTGATAGGGTCGATATTATCTTATGTATTTTGAATTTTGAATTTCCCGCTAACTCGGGGTTGCATCTCTTGGATGTGCACTAAAATGTACATGCATGAGATGCATGTAAACATATATAATATATGATATTATATATAGTGCACATTTAATTAATGCATATGATGCATGAATAATAATATATATATATATGATATCTATATATATATTATAACAAATATGCATGAAATGCATATTCTGGATAAGTTGCATTCGATGCACCAACCTGTACAATTTCTCCCAAACGATTACATCAAGTTATAAACCAAATATTGGTTTATTTAAGTTGGCATTTATTCATTGAAGCGAGTTCAATGAATAATCTACCCAACGGACAGTAATGCATGCGATGCGTTATGAATAGGAGATGCCTTGAGCACTACCTATAGAAGAGGATGAGATCTTCTCATGTGGGGTGTGCAATCTGGATGAGACTGCCAAAAGTTTGTTAAACCTTTCTTATTCTCGAGCACTATTTATCTCACCCGAGAAGGCACCGACACCCCTTCAGTTGCTTGACTGTCCTTACGAAGCATTTGTGGATCCGCTGGCCGGTGTATCACCTTGGAGGCAGGGTGTTTTTGTTCACGAAGCGTTCATGGACTTGGAGCTAGACGGACGGACTATCGGGGGATGGGTCCCCGGAGTCGTGGGATATATGGTTACAGTTGCCACGAATTGGAGCCGGACACACGTATTGGGCTGCCATGGATTTGGAGCTCGAATGTTTGGATTGTCGTGCGATGGGTCCCTAGAGTCGTGAGGTTTGGTTGGGGCTGCCATGGATTTGGAGTCCGCATGTTACTTGGGAGGCATGGTCATCGCGACGTGCTCAAAGACACCCTGACACTGACCGAAGCAGGTATGGTCGATCGATGTCATGGACCTAAAGATTGACGTTGGTTTTATGTATTTATTTTTGGCAGTTATTTATTTATATCAATTGAGCACATCACATGCACATCACTGCATATGTTGGTTAGTACGGGACCACATTGGTGGTGTCTTACTAAATTATGTACTCACGCCCTGCTAAGGTCGCCATTGCACACGGGTACCCAAGCAGCCCTCATATGTTTATTGCAAGCACAGGTTTGGGTTGAGGCCCGGGATAGCATGGTCAAGCGGGACAGCTCAGACGATGAGGTTGGAGACTGGATGAGGTATGGCTCAGGGATGCAGTGGAGCACTTTTGTTTTAATTCTTTTATTTCGTTCTTATATATGATCGGCCTAGTGGGAGTCCGCTATTGTATGTGTGACATGGTTGATTGGGCCTTACTGCATTTCATCTATTATCAGTCTTGCTTACATTTATTGCTTCTACTTTCAATTATTTGTGGTGTATGATACCTAGTTATTTTATCCGTCATTGCGCACTCTAATACAGGGGGTATGGTCTCCCCACAATACCATCTTAGAGCCCCACTGTTGGCCACCAACCTCTGATGTACAGGAAGGCGTGGCCTGAGGTACAGTGACGATCGTCAGTCCGAGCACCGATCGATGGCCCGGAGCGGCGGGACGTTACAGGTATCATCACGTAGCGTTTGTGGATCCACTGGTCGGTGTATCACCTCGGAGGCAAGATGTTTTTGTTCACTACTCTTTGTGATCTTCCTCAAACACTCTCCGTGAAAGGAAGATGGAAGTTGTTGTTGTTCACGATATCCAAGCACTCTGTTTTTGCGATATTTCATGCGTTTGAATTCTTAAAGATGGATCTCCTTTGTTTTTGGGTTGTCTTCCGCTTCAAATGATCATAATAAACTCATCAATATCTTTTAGCATCATCTATAAATAGAACTCAACCTCACTTAGAAGGTACGAATTGTGGGGTTTCACTTTCTGCACGGTATTAGAGCGGATTCCCCAACCCTAACCCCCTATCTCATCTCTCTCTCCACCTAGAGAACCCCTATGAGACCCCCCCCCAATGATATGGGGTTTGATTAGGCCAATCTTATCTTATGTATTTTGAATTTCAAAATCTCCCGTTATCTCAGGATTATATCTTTTATCTTCATCTATGAATAGAACAACCCGACAGGTAAAGATTCTATAATAATATTTTTAAAATAAAATAAATATTATGTATTTTATATTTTAAAAAAATGTATTCTAATACTGGTCAGGTTGGGATTTGGGCCATGGGTCTATACACATGCCCAAGGTAAAAGCCCAGCTGAAACTTCATAGGCCCAACCCATGTATACTTATACACATGATACTGAAATGCTCAATCACCCAAGGTAAAAGCCCAGCTCGAACTTGATAGGCCATGTATGCCTATACACATGATACTGAAATACTCAATCTCGCGCGGGGGGGCTAAGAATCATTACAAAATGACAGAGAGATATTATCTGAAAGGATTTGGAAAACTGATGCACTTCTTGTTGGCTTTTGAACCAGCTGTGTCAGAAGCATTGATTTGTACAGCATGAAAAGTGAACAAAAGGTGTGAACAAAAAGATAATGAACTTGCAAAGTACAGACAAGACCAGTTTTAAAATAAATAAATAAAAGGATAAAAGGCATAACTTCTCTGTGCAGATCACCTAGTCACCAAAGAGATAATGAGAAAATGATTCTTTATAGCCATCATTTAAAAAGGAGGATTGCTTTCAAAGCAAAAGAGGATTGCCACCAAGGCAAATTATCTGAGGGGGAACTGGAAGATCATTAACAATTTTGAGTGTGTATAATTAGCACGCCCTACTAAACCCTGTTAATAAATACCAAGCAGACAAATGGAAAATGGAATGGAGAGAGAGCTTGCTAAAGAAATCATCCAAAACAATCTACACCCAATAATTGCAACACACGAAAGGCCGTGGATGGAGGACAACAATGACCATGGCCATAAGCCACGATGAAAAAAAGGCAAAAATATGGTTAGGAAGGAAAAAACAGGTGATAGTGTGTAAATTTGGGTTAATTGAGGTAAATATTGGTTAAAAGAGGTGGAAAAAAGAAGACACCAGGTGATACTTTGTGTTACTGCAGAACAAAACATAGCTAAATATGATTATGAGCTATATTCAACTGTACCTTAATGATTTTGTAAATTAGATTCTCTACCTGCCATTTTGAAGCTTCATGAAATCGTCTTTATTGAGAGGTTGTATTTCAGAAGTAGCAGAGGCCGCTGCAGGAAAAAATTTAAAGAACCAATTATTTTTAGCATGGTACATAAAGCTGCACCAGATAACATAAATCAAAATCATCACAGAAAACTTTATAAAGCAACCAGAACATTAAAAAATATAGGTAGAAAACGAGAATCAAAATCATGTGGGCGCTTATCATATCAACCTGGATAATGAGAGTCTAGAACAGACCATTGCAGGAAAAACTCCCTCGCCAAACAAAACCAGTTTGGTCATTTTGTAAGATGCGTAATTGCATGGAAGAGATCCCAGTCCATGCCAACTTCCTTTTATGGTAAGGACGAAGAATGTGCAAACCAAGGTTACAAAAGTTCCTTTGATATTGATTTCCATGTCTATCATGGTGGCAGCGATGTGCTTGGGAAATGTTTTGAATTATGTTCCCTGGAGTTGCTGCATGGAAAATTGCAAGTTTATCAGCTTCCGGTGTTGAAATATCTATTCCCCCAGCATTAAACTACGTGCAAAAAATTGGGGCATGTTTTAATCTAACGTAGAGATGACCTGAGCGGTTTTCCATTCTCCTTCTCAGTGGGTGGGGGAAGAGATGTTTTAATCCACTCTAATATGTAGCGTGAAAATATATGAAGGTCAGCCATACTCAATCAGGTCAATGGTTTAGAATAACATTTTAAGTTCTACGTTAGTAAAATTACTTAATTACCCGTTAAACATATCCAGATAATTTAAAACAGCTATTTAAAATAAAAGATGCTTCATATAAGACCAGATAACGATGATTCAATCATTAACATTGTCAAAAAAAAAAAAAAACTAGAATATAGACATGTGAAGAAGTTCCTAAGTGCGCATCTCTGTGTGTGCGTGATTTATTGGGAAAAAAGTGTTAAATTGGAAAATATAACTCACGCACTCCAACCCCTTCATGAAAGGGTAAGGAGAGCCTTCTACAACTTACTGCCACCCCTATGGACGGAATCTGCTATCAGGATTCAGATAAGCAATACGCCTGAGCAGGTAGGCAAATACATGCAAATCGTCCTAGGGATGAATTCTTTGCTTAAATCCCCCCGCACGCTTAATTGGACTTCAAAATTGAAAATAACGAAATCAGCGCGGGAAAGAATTCATGGTTGAATACCCAGGATAGGGGGAGGGGGGAATCCTGTCCGAGGCGGAGAGAATGCCAACAGAATCGACCTCTCAGGGATTAAAATCCGATGAGAAAATGGTTCACCTGACGTAGTTTCTGTTCGACCTAATAATCTAAATTTCACGACAAAGGCGAAACATGATGAAAGGCGCAACCAGAGAAGACCACAAAATCAAATTCGAAAGTGCGGAGCTAATTGTGGATTCGGGGTAGCGGCGACAGGAAGAACAGTAATAAAAACGAGAGGAGGAAAGGAGGAAAGGAGGAAAATCACCTGCCATTGGATCGCTGTATTCACTCGTGCTGGGTATGGTTCAAAATGAGGGCGGGTTTACAAAAATATGCATCAGAGGGGTAGGCCAGTAGCTGGAACTGTAATATCCAGCCGCTGAGGAAAACGTTGCCGGGGTGTTCCCGCAGAATGTAAGATTTGTCGCACCTCCCGCGCGCAGCGTCGGGTCCAATTCGAACATCGAGATTCCTCCGTAACATCCAGCTAGGACTATTAAGAGAGTTTTTTTTTTTAATACTAAGATTGGGTGGGTGAGGCGAAAGGTGGCACCGCCGATACCACATTTGCGCTCACGCAAAGACGAAAGGTGGCATTGGCGATGCCGTCTTTGCCTCAGCTCCCTATAAAAGGTCACCCACCCATTCTCCTCACTTCAATTTTCACTCATCTCTTCTAAATCCACTACAGTGGAGTCGGTGGTCCAAAAGAAGGCGGTTTTTTGCGAAGCATCATTTAGAAGTATTTTTTTATTTAATTTAATGTTTTTTATTTATTTAATTGAATTATTTTTAGTTTTAAATATTTTATTTTTTAAGTAGTTTAGTTAGTTATGAATATTTTGTTTATTAGGTTGTTTAATTAGTTATAAATAGTTCGGAATAATAATTTTTATTAGTAATGATTAAGTATAGATTAAGTATAGAATAATTTATGATTAAGTATTGTGAAATTTTGGTAGCATAAAGATTATGTGGTTATCTAAGTAATCAAATCTCTATCTGGATACAAACAAGTGGATGTGGCTCTGACACAGACGTACTTAGAGGTAAAACTCAAAAACACCGCTTTGAGCTATACTCGAACGATAACCGGTGCACGACAATGGGTTTTGTTGCACTCCTTGTTTGACACTCTTTGAGGATATGCTTAAGATGGTTCATATTTTTTTTGTAAACTACTAAAATACCAAAGAAAATAAAAATCAAATCAATATATTTATCAATGATAAAATGATAATTACGATGTTATGGAATGAAATGGACAGTGACAAAGGCATTAAAGAATGAAAGTTGTTATTAGTAATTAAATTCTTTTTAGTCAGTTTTTTTTAAGATGTTATTTATTAAGTAGTTTAATTAGTTGTATATAGTTTAGAGATAATACTTATTATTAGTAATGATTAATTATAGATTAATTAATGATATCTTAAGATTAAAAATGAATATATATGAGTAGTTAATTATAATTAACTAATGAATAGAATACGATCAATGATTAAAGAATAAATAATTAAAGAATAACTTAATAATGATTAATTAGTGATTAAAGAATGATTGATTAGTTAAAAACTGTAATACGAAAATTAGTTGATAAAATGACAATTATGATTATATAAAATGAAATGGAGAAAAAAATGTTTTAAAATGTCAGTATCGTAAAGATTAAATAGTTTATAAATAATAGTTATCACCAACAATGATTAATTACATAATAAATAATAAATAACATAGGATTAAAAAACGAATTCATATAATGATTAACTAACGATACTTATGACCATATAAAGTGAAATAAAGAAGAACAAACACATTAAATAAAACATGAATGCTTTGTGACATACAATAAATTCGTTGACATTTTTCAAGAGAATGAGGTTTGGATGAAATGAGTCTCACTTCGCACATGAGGTAGAATTCAGCTTATTTTTAATTGACAGTTTAATAACATCTTCGAAAGATATGTACTTAACTTTTGAACTTTCAAAAGTTTTGGACCTTCTAATGACATCTAAGATATGTCATTAGAAGGTCGAAAACTTTTGAAAGTTCAAAAGTGAAGTACATATCTTTTGAAGATGCTATTAAGCTGTTAATAAAAAACAAGTTAGATTTTACCTCATCTGAAGTGAGACTCATCTCATCAAAACCACATTCTATTGAAAAATGTCAACGAATTTATTGTATGTTATAAAACATTCATTTGTTATTTAATGTGTTTTTTCTTCTTCATTTCACTTTATATGATCGGAATTGTCATTTTCTCAGTGATAAATAAACTAATTTGATGTTTCCTCTTATTCTTACCTCGGTTTCCAAAATGTTTTGTGACTTATATTTTAATAAACTTTTATATAATGAAACATTACTAGCATATTTTAGGGTATAAAAAGGTGTCCTAAAATTACATTCTAATAAATATTATATAGTCAACCATCATTGTTAATATTTGTTACACTATCATAATTTTGATGAAAGAAACATTTTTGACGTAGAGAGTCATGTTTGTTTGTGTGTACTGCTATGGGGAGGTTATTCAAACTGAGCAAGAAGCTTCTTACAGTACACAACCAATAACAGTGATTAGTACAGCTGATTGTGTAACTCTAAGTGACCTTTAAGAGAGAATTCACGGTTCCTTAAATATGGGACCCGATTAAGAGATCAAGTCTATGAGCTATAAATATTTGCAATTCCCGACAACATTGTGGCATATAGTTTGTCCATTGGTTGCTGATGCGCAGTGGGTCCAAGCAATTAATTTATTTTCTCAATGGTCAGATGGTACCATGATGAAGTTATACGTTGATGTTTCTACTATACAATAACAACGTCCAGTTGTACGAAGATATAGACTTACAAGAGTGGTTGAAGATAATATGTCCCATGAAATTGAGCCTATTTCAAATGATGCATAAGAGGACAACCTAAATGATCTCCCAGATATACATGTCAATCTGACTTCCGATGAGGAGTTTCATAACGATGAATTAGATTGTGACAATAGTGCTGATGAAGAGGGACCAATGGAAGTTAGGGAGGAGGTTTTGAGAAATAAATTAGTTGTACAACAGCCTCAACCTACAATAAATCATTCACTACTCCTTGCATCTTGGTTAGAAGCAATGACACGTGCATTTGCATTCGACAATAATGTTCTCACACTGACAACTGAGTTCCCCGGAGTTGTACCAGATAGGTTTAGTGAGCTGGACAAAACTTTACATGCTGGAAAGAATTTTCCAAGTAAAGATGCATTAAAAATCATGCTAAAGAGGTTTCACACTGAGAGGCACTACAACTATATAGTTCACGAATCATGTCGTAGTAAATATGTCATACGGTGTGAAAAGTATGAGGATGATTGTAGATTTCACTTGAGGGCGATTCCAGACATTGCATTTGAAGGTTGGAGAATCTCGAGGACTGAGGAAGCTCATACTTGCATTCAGCCAAGCCTGACACAAGATCATACCTCATTGGATGCAGAATTTGCGTCATCCATTATTATTGAGATGATTAGTACATGCCAAGATGTTTCAATAACCCTTGTGCAAGAGAGGATACAACAGAAATTCAGTTATAAGATTTCTTATAATAAAGCATAGATGACGAAACATAAGACAATTGTGAAGGTCTGTGGTGATTGAGATGACTCGTATCGGGTGTTGTTGCAATTGATATCCATACTGAGGCATCATAACCAAGTTGTCTTCCATCTTGATACAAACAAACATGTGTCTCACGATAACCGACTTGATTCATCTCATGTTCAATTTCATCAGTTGTTCTGGGCATTCCTCCCATGTATCTTCGCATTTCGTTTCAGCAAACAGTTCATTTAGATTGATGAAACATTTCTATATGGGAAATACAAGGGCGTATTGTTGATTGCGGCAACCCAAGATGAAAACTGTTCACCTCTTCTGCTTCCTTTTTCCATTATAAAGAAAGAAAACTACGAATCATGGAGTTGGTTTCTGGCATGTATCAACAACCATTTCACCAACATTCGAGGTATTTGTTTGATATCTGATCGCCATTGGACAATTAACGAGGAAATCAATGCGGATCCTGATATATGGAGATACCCAAATGAACATCATCAGTTCTGCATTAGACACATTGTTAGCGATGTGTATAAAAAATTCCACAATGAACCGATGAAGAAGGTAATCACGAGGCTTGGTATGCATTGTATTTGTTATTTTTTACTATTTCAATGTAAAGATAAAATCAAATTATGTGAAATATCATCTATTCTATGTAGCACATGAGTCGGATCAATGGTGGTTTGAAGAATGTTTTGAACAAATTTGCCAAGCTAATCAAGAAGTTTATGATTATATGATCCAGATTCCAAAAGAAAAATGGACATTGACATATTATGGGGGGGAAAAGTACAAACACATGACCACAAACATTGTGGAGTGCATCAATGGTGTCTTCAAAGGGCTTCACAAGCAACTTATAACCGCCCCAGTTTAGGAGACATTATATCTATGCATGAAGTACTTTGTTGATAGACAAAAACTAGCATCAGACATAATACAACAGGGACTAAGGTATGAAAGACACTTTCAACGAGAAATTGAAAATAATATTAAAGAAGCTTCTGGTTATCATGTCTGCCTTTTTTGACGAGAAGACTCTCGATTTGAAGTTCAAGAGCATTCAGACCCTATCACAAATCGCATCGGTGAAAAAATGGCGGTATTACTGGAAACGAGGCAATGTCAATATGGAATCTTCCAGGCCTTACGGTTTCCATGCACACACGTCATCGCAGCATGTGCCTCTGTGAACATATCATGGGAAGCATATGTTGATCCAGTGTACCGGATGAACACCATTTCTAACTGTTATGTTGCGCCATGGAAGCCTATTGGGGAGTTTCATTATTTCCCAATGCCCGAAGGCCAGCCGATAGTTATACCTGACATCAATCAGTTGCGTCCTCATGGGAGAGCGAAGGCCAGTAGGATGCAGAATGAGATGGACAAGCCTCAAGAATAAGGGTAGAGTTTGAGATGCATTATTTGTCATCAAAAAGGTCATAACCAGAAACGATGCCCTAACATTGTTGGGTCGAGTTCACACTCTCAGTCACAATGATGTATTGTCTTCATTGTGACATTCTCATATTGTAAATTATATGTTGTTATCTCTTTTTTTTCTCAGTTTTCTAAACCCCAAAACCCAAAAGCAGAACACTAAACCCAAAAACATTTTTCCTAAACCTTAATATCAAAATTTTAAACCCTAAACCTTAAAACATAAACCCTAACCCAGAATTCATAAACCTAAATCCTAAAACCTTACAAAAAATCCAAAAACCTAGACCCAAAACTCAATATCTGAAACCCTAATATCTAAATACTAAAACCTAAAAGATGAATTGTAAACCCAAAAACACCTTCCCTTTACCAAGGTTTTTAATAACATTATGTGTCTGATATTTTAATAAACTTTTATATAATGAAATAATAGCATCATAATGATTAACATAAGTTATTCAATATAGATAATTAGATAAATTCCTAAAACATCATTAGTAATTCCCATGGTTTATCTTAATAAAATCCATAATTAGTTAATCATAAAACTCCTTCAAAATATGTCTAACCAAATTCAAGACCCAAAAATTTAGAAATATTGTCTCTATGATTCTAAAAATCAATATACCATTAATCTAAAAATGTACATCTTAGCGGAACATACCTAATATCTAAATAACCTATTAATCTTAAATCCTTAATAAAAACATGCATGATTTCAAGAATTAACTTTCTCCTTATTCCTTAAATAAAATCTTAGATTATAGAATATATTTCATAAATCCAAAAAATGAAATAAACTCCATCATGAATTACTTTTTCATCAAATCATTATCTACTTTATTGGTCACCAATACCCTTAAAGCATGTATCAATGTTTTTACTTCCACAATTATCATATACGGGGAAATTCTTAAATGTTGTTTTTACCATTATCTATTTTTTTCTCTTCTTTCCTCTTGTTATCTTTATTTCATTCAAAAACCAAAATAATTAGAGAATTATACTTCTTTTGGTAAAAATAACTTCATAAAACAATGTGAATAAACATGAAATGTCTTGCATTCTATAAGTTATAACATTATGTTGACCATAACGTTATATTTACATTTTACACTTACGACTCATTTCATTTGTTTATATGCAGATGGATGATATCATACTACTCACTCAGCAGTGTACCCATATTTCCCAGGTCGTGTTAAAGGGTGGTGCGGATCGATCGATCAGGGTGCATCAAGTGCACCATTTTCATTACAAAGAGCCTCCACACGCCATTAGACCATACTTGCACTGTGTTGGCTTCTATGAAATTGTCGTATCAAATTTCACATTTGTAGACCATCACCTACCTGCTGCCCTTGTTGAGAAGTGGAGACCAGAGACACACACATTCCACCTGCCTGAGGGAGAGATGACCATCACCCTATAGGATGTGGCAGTGCTTCTCAATCTTGTTATATAGGGGAGACCCATTATTGGACCCACTCATGCATCTTAGCTAGACCTTGATCAACGCTTGTTAGGCGTTGACATTTTGTCCGATCGTAGGGTTACAGATGGAGTGTCGATATCCATGCCTTAGTTGGAGGCGCAAATTCCACATTTATCCGATGATGTTGATGAACATACTATCACGCGTTATGCCCGTGCATATATATTACAGCTCATTGGAGGGACCATGTGTAGCGATTACTCGGGGATGCACATGCACATGATGTATCTACCCTTACTAGAGGACTTTGATCGGGCTGATACATACAACTGGGGATCAGCCTGCTTGGCATACACGTACAGAGAATTATGTAGGCTATCTCATAGGGACCACACAGGTTTCGGGGGATGCATCATCCTTATTCAGATATGGGAATGAGAGCGCATCCCCATATTCTGCTCTGAGCTTGTTGGTCTGCCGATTGAGATGGAGGTGCTGCATGACACTCCACATGGATGCTGGTATGATCACTCATTTATATTGGTTTCTGATGCTATCAGGAGTTATTGATTTTAATTTCTCATTATTTGTCACTATTAATGTTGTATTTTATAGGTGGTGTCAGTGACACAATTTCAACACGGTTTCGAGACACCATTTGGGCGTATATCAGTTCCAGTCAGATGGTCTCTTACCTAACAATGTATGTATATACAATCTATCATTGTCTAACAAATTTAATAATAACATCAATTTTGGTTTTTAGTTAGGATCTTTTTTGACAAAGTCACGTGTCATTTCAGATTTCATGGCTTCCATACTAGAGTATTATGGACCAATTGCCAGCATAATGCACTGTTGGGCTTGAGGATGCTATGGATGTAGTTCCCCTCATTCACTTTCATATTATTAAGTGTCATCAACCCGATAGATTCATGTGCCAGTTTTTCTGTACTCAGCTGATTCCATTACCGCCGAGACAGACAAAGCAGCTTCATGGGATGAAGCTAACATGTAGGCAGGATGAGGACTGGGGCTGAGTATATGCCCACTTTCTCAACTGTTGGCACATACGTGTATAGTTTCATATTTAGGGTGTACCTACGAATCGATTCTTTCTTTCAGAGCAAGTTGAGTATGATCCATGGTATAGACCGAAGTCTATATTATATCTTACCCGACACGACAGAGAGATACAAAGGATGGTAAGTCAACAAATTTCTATTCATTTGTTTATTGAACTATTTTCTAATTCATTTTGAATCTCTTTACAGGGCAGTCATACAGAGTAGCTTGTTCACATGAGTGATGAAGAGAAGGAGGGGGTCTTTAGCCAGGCAATTGTCCATGCTGAAGCGCTGGAGGCAAGGACATATTTTCGTGCACTTTCCGAGGGCATCTTTGAGCGTCCAGCCCAAAGAGAGGAGGTTTCAACCCCATAGGAACATCCTGTAGCAGCTGGTGGTGCTGAGGAGCCACAACCACGATGATGTAGACAACGTCGTGCTACACATGAAGCCTCACCTGTTCCACAGGCAGAGGTCGGTCCTCTAGTAGTCCAACCTCAGCTGATTCAGGATGTGCCTCAAGTGGCATGGAATTCGTCTTTCTTGACAGGATATCCATAATTCTCTCCATCTTAGGGTCCAGATCAATCACAACCTTGGGGTTCAGATCCATCACAACCTTGGGGGTTAGATCCATCACAACCTTGGGGTCTATATCCATTGTAGTCTTGGGGTATATGTAACAACTAGGCCTCGGTGACAGCACAGACACCCCGCCTTAACATGGTAGTTGGGTCCTGGCCAGCCAGGTACCACCAGTTGCCCCACAGACACATGGTCCCCACCCTAGGTCCCACCCACATGTATGGGTTGGTGTCCTGAGAACCAACTGTTTTGTACTTTGATTACATGAATTTTCACTTATTATATATTGTTCATTGTTTTGCATAACTATAATATAATAATGTCCCAGAATATTTGTTGCATTGATAAGGTCATGACAGATCCCCGCTATGATGAGAATCTTGAAATGCTATAACAATATTCTTAAATAAAGTTATACGGTTGGATGACATACTATGATAGGACACATAGTATACAGACCGTCATGTGCAAGTACTCGTAAGAAGATGAGACTCCCTCTCATGGAGTTCGCACTTGGTAATCTCCAAGATGGGAGATTATGAGAACAGATTCGCCAATAGCAATTCTACATGTCTTGGTGTCATCAGACATTGATATCTACGAGCGTGTGTAATGGTCCTTAGATTGGAAGATTATCATTAACTCATGTCATGACTCGCGCACTTAGATTTACTGACGAAAACCGTCACGCAGACAGTTGGCGGGAAGTAGGGTACGTTGGGTGCGTCACGAGTGACATGTTGTTAATGGATAAGTCGAGGAAGGATTTTTCCCTTCCATTTATGGAAGTTGATATCTCAGCCCTTTGATTGAAATAGAACTATCACATTAAATTCCATGGCCATGGTGTGAACGAAGAGTTTATTTCAGGTAGTCAAAGAACGACAGATCAAGCATATAGGTTTATGACACTGCCATGAAACCTGCTTGATGAGATATCGAGACAAAGGGATTAAATTACATAGTAAGCATTCGTATGAGGTGATACGTCAATGCATCGTCAACTTCTTTCTCTTGGGTGCCTTGACCCATTGCTAGACAGTAATCTTGGACTTTAGGCAAGTTTGCCTAATGCCAACGAGAAAGAGGTCTAGAGGGTCACACACTAAGTGTATTCAAGTATCTCAAGTAGAATAAAGATTATTCCTGTATGTGGTTTAATAATTATTCAAGGAAGCCTAAATCATTTTAATAATGGAGGAAGAAGGAAATGAAAAACAAGATATACACGCCGTGTATTAAAGATTACACGCTGTGTAGTTTTTCATGGAAAACAAGTACACGCCGTGTATTAATAATTACACGCCATGTAGTTTTATTTATGGAAAGGAAATGAATAAATGAAAACAAGATATACACGCCGTGTACGTTGAATGTACACACCGTGTAGTTTTCAATGAAAAACAAGTACACGCCGTGTATTTATTAATACACACCGTGTAGTTTTTCCAGTCGGGATTTTGAGGATATAATATTGTTTTAAATGATATTTATTATAATCAGCATGGGAACATGTCAAGGAATTAATTATTCGACATGAGGGTTTTAAATAAGATTCAATGAAATAAATAAAACGCGTAACACGTTTATTTATTGTCATAACTCTACAACCTCAAACCTGATTATAAATATCCTCACAACCCCAACTCTTTTCCTACCCCGTGTGAGACACAACAATTCTGGAGAATTCTTTCAAGGCCGAAAGAACCACTTCCTCTAAGAACGCTCTCAAGACCGAGAGAGATCCTCTTCCATCAGATCAAGATGATCTAAGATGGACAACGCAAGCAAAGGCTTCTCCACACTAGCACCCGAAGAATCTTTTGGCGACGTCCAGAGATACGAGGTACACGTGTGGATCACCTCTAGAGGGAGTCTACACTTGGCTTCTGCGACGCAACGACGGATCACATCGACAACGTGATCAAGAACATCAATGAAGAAAGAACACCCAAAAGTTATTTCTTTATAATTAATTAAATTAATTATAATCGACCTGTAACGATCCTTGTTTGTGGTTCCGGGATAAACCTTCTTCTTTGTCTTTTTCTATGATTCGATCCGTGGAGAATGGCATTTATCGTCGAATTGATCCCGGATTGATCATTGCTAATGACAAAAAGCCAAGTGGGCACATCCACCCACGCGCTTACGCTGCGCCCGGAACCTTCAAATGGTATCAGAGGTAGGTTACAACGTTGATTATAGTTATTTAATTTTCATTGGTAATTTACGCATTTATATTTGATTCAATTCGAAATAAATCATTATATAAATATGAATAAATGAGATCTGTTCTTCCTCCTTCGTTTCTCGATTCATATCATAGAAACGACCTTTTAATTTTAATTTTGATTAAAATAAAAATGAGGAACTCATCCGGAGGAGCTACTCTTTCTGTCTGTACAACATGGGATTACACGACGTGTACTTAAAACTACACACCGTGTACTTAGGTTCAACGAACCAGCACTGGTCCGCCAAACCACACCGTGTGAATTGATTATGCCTAAGTTTTAATCATGTCGTGTTGACCAGAATTGAACGGAACGTGGAAACCAGAATACACGACGTGTATGTTGGAGCAACACGCCGTGTAGTCCATTCCGGCCCAGATGAAACCGTGTACAAAGATAAGCCGCGTACCGCGTACACGGGATCGCCAGGCCGGTTACTGCGTAATAAGGAAGTACACGCCGTGTATGATTCATCTACACGCCGTGTACTCCAAAATTTCCAAAGTACAGAAAACACGCCAAAGCCCTGGCGTGTACTTTGGATAAAGGGTGAAAAGAAAAATACACGCTGTGTAATTATAAACTACACGCCGTGTACTTTCCAGAAATAGAATTTCACCAGGTTTCCTTCAATGTACAAAGACCCGTACAAGGAATATGGATGAGAAGAATCTCAAGGAAATTCAGAAAGGAATTTAAGATAAAGAATTGATTAATTATAAGATCATAATTAATTGAATTCGAGCACATCTTATCTTAAATAAAAGAACGATTAAAAGAATTTGAATTCTAAATATGCGTAAATGTCGTTGCATAATATGGATGATCATGAGCTAGACCAAATCCCTTTGTATGTGTATGGTTTCATTTAAATTTATTTAATTTAAATTTTTTGGCCTACGAGCCTTCTTCCAATAAAATGTAGGGCCTGTGTGCCCATGGTTTCTTTAATGTAAACCCATGTAATGGAGGATCTCCCAAGACAGAGGAGACGGTTCAAATCCCGAAGCCGAGGTGAAACTGACGCAAGAAGATACAAAGGTGGACAGGTGGGAGCTGCAAAACACGAACCAACTGGTTCGAGGTGTTTTCCCTAGGTCAGGGTTAGCTTATCAAAACCGCTAGATAAGCTAACCAATAGAAGGCCATGATCATGCCATCTTATTTTATTTCTGTCTGATTGCATGGTTTATTTATTATGTATGTGTTGTCGTGATCACATAATTAATAAAATGAACAAGCATGCAAAGATGGAATAAAATAAAAACCAGACTATGCGTAAACATTATCAGAACATGGTTAATCACTTAAGAAAGCATCACTTAATATTAATAAGCATGTGATAATGCAAAACTACGCATAAAGACTAAAATCCCTCAATACCATATTAAGTCAGAGCATGCCTTCCGTTACCTGATTAAAGGCAAGACTCAATAAAACTATGTGTTTGACCAACCCTTGTTGGGACACTTAATTTTATAAAGGAAGCCCTTATGAAAGGTTTCGGGTTGACTTAACCATATTACATCAAGAGAAGTATCCCTTGCTAGACTTGATGTAATATTGGAGGCAAGAGTTGAGGAAATCCAAGTCAGGATTTCAGGATTGGGGAGTCCACTCAACAGATCAAGGAACTGTAAGCTCACAGTTGGCAAAGACCTGCCTACCTAAATACCTTCAAATAGCTTGACCAACCCTTGTTGGGGTTATGCAAAGGGAAATATGGATCCTTGCCACTAGAATGTCAAAGCAACTGGACATTCCAAGTTCAATGGTGAGGGCCATTGGGACTTGATAAAATAGTGGGAGAATTAATTAATTAATTCATTATTTCTCATAAATTGTAATCAAGAAAGTACTAATAAATCTACTCTTTTAAATTGTAGAATCAAGATGAAAAACTCATCAACCACATTTTCTCTGCGATCAATACTGGATAAAGACAATATCCTCACCGGCAGTAACTTTCAGGAATTGTTTAGGTGCCTTCAGGTTATCCTATGCCATGAATGAAAGTTTTACGTGCTGGAGTCCTCACTTCCTGATTCTCCTTCCCTAGGGGCGAGTGATGAAGATTTCCTGGTCTATGATCAACATTTGAACGATGCTCTCGACATTCAATGTTTGATGTTATCATCGATGTCTAGTGATCTCATGAAGTCTCATGAAGACATGGATGCCTATAGCATGCTCGAGCACCTCCGTGGTCTATACCAGGAGAGAGCAAGACAAGAAAGGTTTGAGATATCCAAGGCTCTATTTCAGAGCAAGCTTGGAGAGGGTGCCCCGGCTGGGCCTCATGTAGTCAAGCTCATTGGCTACATTGAGCGCTTGGAGGTTCTAGGGTTTAAACTCCCTGAAGAACTGGGCACCGATCTCATTCTTGCATCACTCCCCCAGAGCTTCTCGAACTTTGTTGTTAATTTCAACATGAACAACATTGAGAAGTCTCTATCTGATCTTCTTATCCTTATTCGCCAAGTAGATAATGACATGAAGCGTGAAAAGCCTTCTGTCCTTATGGTGAATAAAAGGAAAGGGAAGACGAAGAGATTTAAGCCCAAATCTTCTTCAAGGCCTTCCAAGAAAAGGAAGATCAAAGGGGAGGCAAAGGAACATGATGTTGTTTGTTTTGCATGTGGCAAGAAGGGCCACTGGAAGAAAAACTGCACCCAGCCAAGGAAGAAAGGGGAAGCTTCAGGTGCATTTGTTATCGAATGCAATCTATCTGTTTCTACTAATTGGGTATTAGATATTACTTGTGGTGCTCACATCTGTATCCAAATACAGGAACCAAGTAGATTCAAAAAGATTGATCGAGGTGAGGTGGATCTACGAGCATCCAACGGAGCCAAACTCATTGTTGTAGCTGTCGGAGACTACCACCTCACATTGCCTACTGGGATGGTCTTGGTTTTGAAAGGTTGTTATTATGTTCCTTCTGTTACTAAAAACATTATTTTAGTATCCAGATTAGATACTGATGGATTCATATTCAAGTTTGGAAATGAATGTTGCTACTTTTATAAAGATAACATTTGTTTTGGTAGGGCACATTTATATAACGGCCTTTATGTGTTAGACTACACAAACCAAGTAATGACAATCTATAACAAAGTTAATTCACATGACTCATACCACACCCAACTTTGGCATCACCGACTAGGTCATGTCAATGAGAAACGTTTGATAAAATTACATCAAGATGGGTATTTAGATTCTTTCGAACTAAAACCACTTGGTGTATGTCATGCGTGTCTACAAGGCAAAATGACCAAAGCCCCATTTAGTGGGAAATGTGAAAGAGCTAAAGAGCTTATAGAATTAGTTCACACAGATGTGTGTGGACCATTTCCAGTTGAAGCAAGGGGTGGGTTCTCGTACTTCATAACTTTTACTGATGATTTTAGTAGATATGGATATATCTACTTAATGAGGTATAAGTCAGATTCTTTTGATCGGTTCAAAGAATACAAGAATGAAGTTGAGAACCATCTTGGTAAGAATATTAAGAAGCTCTGATCAGACAGAGGAGGAGAATATCTTGATCAAGACTTCATTGATTTCTTACGGGAGTTTGGGATTCTATCTCAACTCACTCCTCCTTACACGCCACAATGGAATGGTGTAAGCGAAAGGAGGAACCGCACCCTGTTGGACATAGTGAGATCAATGATGAGTAATGTGAGTCTTCCATTATCCTTTTGGGGATATGCATTACAAACAGCAGCGCACATACTAAACCAAGTACCAACTAAATCGATAAATGGTATTCCATACGAGTTATGGAGTGGATGCAAAGCCATGTTATCAAATTTAAATGTGTGGGGTAACGAAGCATTTGTTAAGGCCTCATCAAGTAACAAACTTACACCCCGAGGCACAAAGTGTATCTTTATAGGATATCCCAAGGAAATAAGGGGATATTACCTATAAAACCCCTCAGACAAAACGGTTACAGTGGCAAGACACGCCATATTCCTTGAGAGAGAGCACATCTCCAAAAGAGATAGTGGGAGCGAGATAGACTTTGATGAAGTCGAGGCTCAAGATACACATGAGTTGGTACAAGAACAAATTCCACAAAGCCCCGTGGAAGAACAATCTGTTCCAGAGACACAAGAACTGCGTAGGAGCACGAGAGAGGTGAGGGAACCAGAACGATATGGTTTTCTTGTCACCGAGGATGGTGACTCATTATTGGTTGACAATGATGATCCTATTACCTACAAGGAAGTAGTTGAAGGCACAGACGTTGCCAAGTGGCAAGAAGCCATGAATTCTAAAATGGATTCCATGTACCAAAACTAAGTCTGGATTTTGGTAGATCCTCCAGTTGATGTAAAGCCTATTGGTAATAAATGGGTATTCAAGAAGAAACTGGACATGGAGGGGCAAGTCAACACCTACAAGGCACAACTGGTTGCAAAAGGTTTTAGACAGCGTCAAAGAATTGACTATGATGAAACCTTTTCACTGGTTGCGATGCTGAAATCCATCATAATCCTATTGGCCATTGTTGTTTACCATGACTATGAAATTTGGAAAATAGATGTCAAAATAGCTTTCCTTAACGGGAACCTCCAGGAAGATGTCTATATGACACAACCTGAAGGGTTTGTGACTCCAAAGGATGCCAACAAGGTATGCAAGTTGCAGAAATCCATTTATGGATTAAAGTAAGCATCAAGATCATGGAACATTCATTTTAATGAAGCTGTAACGGAATTTGGCTTTGTTAAGAATGAATGTGAGCCTTGTGTCTACAAGAGGTTTAGTGGGAGTGAAGTCAATTTCCTAATAGTATATGTTGATGACATATTACTAATTGGAAACAGAGTACATGTCTTATAGTCAGTTAAGGCATGGTTGCATAAAATGCTTCTCTATGAAAGACTTGGGTGAGGCATCATATATTCTTGGGATCAAGATCCATCGTGATAGATTCAAGAGAATGCTGGGCCTGAGTCAAAGTACATACATTGACAAGATACTGAAGAGATTCAGTATGGAACAATCCAAGAGGGGATTGTTTCCAGTGTCACATGACATTCATCTTTCCAAGAAAATGTGTCCTCAGACACATGAGTAAATAAAGAGAATGGAAAGGATACCTTACACATCAGCGATTGGGTCAGTCATGTATGTTATGCTATGTACGTGGCTAGATGTTGCTTACGCATTAAGTGCAGTAGGAAGATATCAAGCTGATCCAGGAGACCGCCATTGGATGGTAGTCAAGACTATCCTTAAGTATCTGAGGCATACTAAGGATATGTTACTGGTTTATGGAGGAGATGAGGAACTAGTCATTAGAGGACATGTAGATGCTAGTTTCCAGACTGATCAAGATGACATGAAGTCGCAGATTGGATACATATTTAGTTTGAATGGAGGTGTAGTGAGATGGAATAGCTCAAAGAAAAGCATGGTGGCAGATTCTACAGCAGAGTCTGAGTATATCGCAGCTTCTAAGGCAGCTAAAGAAGCAGTATGGATGTGAAGCTTTGTCCAAGAGCTGGATGTAGTACCGAGTAGTAAAGATCCTATCACACTCTATTGTGATAATACTGCAGCGGTGGAACTTGCAAAAGAGCCAAGGTCACATCAGTGGAAAAAGCACATACTTCGGAAGTATCATCTCTTGAGGGATTTTTCTCAGAGAGGTGAAGTTATAGTGAGCAGTATTTCCATAGAAGACAACGTGGCAGACCCCTTGACTAAAGCCTTGACTCAGCAGAAACATGATTATCATGTGAGGTTTAGTGGACTAAAAGTCGCAGGCAATTGGCTCTAGTCCAAGTGGGAGTTTGTAAGGGTTGGTATCCTGAGAACCAACTGTTTTGTACTTTGATTACATGAATGTTCACTTATTATATATTGTTCATTGTTCTGCATAACTATAATATAATAATGTCCCAGAATATTTGTTACATTGATAAGGTCATGGTAGATCCCCGCTATGATGAGAACCTTGAAATGCTATAACAATATTCTTAAATAAAGTTCTACAGTTGGATGACATACTATGATAGGACACATAGTATACAAACCGTCATGTGCGAGTACTCATAAGAAGACGAGACTCTCTCTCATGGAGTTCGCACTTGGTAATCTCCAAGATGGGAGATTATAAGAACAGACCCGCCAATAGCAATTCTGCATGTCTTGGTGTCATCAGACATTTCTATCTACGAGCGTGTGTAATGGTCCTTAGACTGGAAGATTATCATTAACTCATGTCATGACTCGCACACTTAGATTTACTGACGAAAACCGTCATACAGATAGTTGGCGGGAAGTAGGGTACGTTGGGTGCATCACGAGTGACATGTTGTTAATGGATAAGTCGAGGAAGGATTTGTCCCTTCCATTTATGGAAGTTGATATCTCAGCCCTTTGATTGAAATAGAACTATCACATTAAATTCCATGGACATGGTGTGAACGACGAGTTTATTTCAGGTAGTTAAAGAACGACAGATCAAGCATATAGCTTTATGACACTGCCATGAAACCTGCTTGATGAGATATCGAGACAAAAGGATTAAATTACATAGTAAGCGTTCGTATGAGGTGATACGTCAATGCATCGTCAACTTCTTTCTCTTGGGTGCCTTGACCCGTTGCTAGACAGTAATCTTGGAATTTAGGCAAGATCGCCTAATGCCAACGAGAAATAGGCCTAGAGGGTCATACACTAAGTGTATTCAAGTATCTCAAGTAGAATAAAGATTATTCCCGTATGTGGTTTAATAATTATTCAAGGAAGCCTAAATCGTTTTAATGATGGAGGAAGAAGGAAATGAAAAACAAGATATACACGCCGTGTATTAAAGATTACACGCCGTGTAGTTTTTCATGGAAAACAAGTACACGTCATGTATTAATAATTACACACCGTGTAGTTTTATTTATGGAAAGGAAATGAATAAATGAAAACAAGATATACATGCCATGTACATTGAATATACACACCGTGTAGTTTTCAATGAAAAACAAGTACACACCGTGTATTTATTAATACACGCCGTGTAGTTTTTCCAGTCGGGATTTTGAGGATATAATATTGTTTTAAATGATATTTATTATAATCAGTGTAGGCGCATGTCAAGGAATTAATTATTCGACATGGGGGTTTTAAATAAGAGTCAATGAAATAAATAAAACGCGTAACACGTTTATTTATTGTCATAACTCTACAACCTCAAAACTGATTATAAATATCCTCACAACCCCAACTCTTTTCCTACCCCGTGTGAGACACAACAATTCTGGAGAATTCTTTCAAGGCCAAAAGAACCTCTTCCTCCAAGAACGCTCTCAAGACCGAGAGAGATCCTCTTCCATCGAATCAAGACGATCTAAGGCGGACAACGCAAGCAAAGGCTTCTCCACGCTAGCACCCAGAGAATCTTTTGGCGACGTCCAGAGATACGAGGTACACGTGTGGATCACCACTAGAGGGAGTCTACACTTGGATTCTGCGACGCAACGACATATCACATCGACAACGTGATCAAGAACATCAACGAAGAAAGAACACCCAAAAGGTATTTCTTTATAATTAATTAAATTAATTATAATCAACCTGTAACGATCCTTGTATGTGGTTCCGAGACTAACCTTCTTCTTTGTCTTTTTCTGTGATTCGATCTGTGGAGACTGGCGTTTATTGTCGAATTGATCCCTGATTGATCATTGCTAATGACAAAAAGACAAGTGGGCACATCCACCCTCGCGCTTCCGCTGCGCCCGGAACCTTCACCACATGCCCAAATGGGTCATCTAACTAATGACATCTCCCACAAGCCAACACACATCTTTTCCAGTGTGCTTTGTCCTCACCCACACACACCCTGGGAAACTTCTTAGAAGGTCACCCATACCAACCACTACTCCAGGCCAAGCACACTTAATTGTGGAGTTCTAATCAGGTAAGATCCTGAAAAGGAAGGTGCACCTTGTTGACACGAGTCATATCATTTAGTCATTTAACCCTTTATCATTCAAGGGTGTTACAATCACCCCCCCTTTAGAGCACAACATCCTTGTTGTGGTCCCTACATATCAACCCAGGCAGTGCACCACACTTAAGGCTAGGTACCACCTCTAATACCAAATATAACAACTGGGCCCCGGTGACAGCATGTACACCCCACCTTAACATGGTCGTTGGGTCCTAGCCTACCAGGTACCACCAGTTGCCCCATAGACACGTGGTCCACACTTAACTGTGGAGTTCTAATCAGGTAAGCTTCTTAAAAGGAAGACACACCTTGTTGACATGAGTCATATCATTTAGTCATTTAACTCTTTGTCATTCAAGGGTGTTACAATCACCCCCCTTTAGAGCACAACGTCCTCGTTGTGGGCCCTACATCTCAACCCAGGCAGTGCACCACACTTAAGGCTAGGTACCACCTCTAATACCAAATGTAACAACTGAGCCCCGATGATAGCACAGATAGTGCACCACACTTAAGGCTAGGTACCACCTCTAATACCAAATGTAACAACTGGGCCCCAATGACAACACAAACACCATGCCTTAACATGGCCGTCGGGTCCTGGCCTGCCAGGTACCACCAGTTGCCCTGCAGACACGTGATCCCCACTTAACTGTGGAGTTATAATCAGGTAAGCTCTTGAAAAGAAAGGTTCACCTTGTTGACATGAGTCATATTATTTAGTCATTTAACCATTTATCATTCAAGGGTGTTACAATCACCCACCCCCCTTTAGAGCATAACGTCCTCATTATGGTCCCTACATCTCAACCCAAGTACTGCACCACACTTAAGGCTAGGTACCACCTCTAATATCAAATGTAACAACTGAGCCCCGGTGATAGCACATACACCCCGCTTTAACATAACCGTCAGGTCCTGGCCTGCCAGGTACCACCAGTTGCCCCGCAGACACGTGGTCCCCACCCTGGGGCCCACCCATGTGCCCAAATGGGTCATCTGACTAATAAAATTCCCCACAGGCCAACACATGTCTTTTCCAGTGTGCTTTGTTCTCACTCACACACACCCTGGGAAACTTCTTAGAAGGTCACCCATCCTGATCACTACTCCAGGCCAAGCACACTTAACTGTGGAGTTCTAATCAGGTAGGCTCCTGAAAAGGAAGGTGCACCTTGCTGACATGAGTCATATCATTTAGTCATTTAACCCTTTATAATTCAAGGGTGTTACAATCACCCCCTTTAGAGCACAATTTCCTCATTGTGGGCCCTACATCTCAACCTAGGCAGTGCACCACACTTAAGGCTAGGTACCACCTCTAATACCAAATGTAACAACTGGGCCCCGATGATAGCACAAACATCCCGCCTTAACATGGTCGTCGGGTCCTGGCCTTCCAGGTACCTCCGGTTGCCCCGCAGACACGTGGTCCCCACCCTGGGGCCCACCCACGTGCCCAAATGGGTCATCTGACTAATGACATCCCCCACAGGCCAACACATATCTTTTCCAATGTGCTCTGTCCTCACTCACACATAGCATGAGAAACTTCTTAGAAGGTCACCCATCCTGATCACTACTCCAGGCCAAACACACTTAACTGTGGAGTTCTAATCAGGTAGGATCCTGAAAAGAAAGATGCACCTTGTTTACATGAGTCATATCATTTAGTCATTTAACCCTTTATCATTCAGGGGTGTTACAATCACCCCCCCTAGAGCACAACGTCCTCGTTGTGGGCCCTACATCTCAACCGAGGTAGTGCACCACACTTAAGGCTAGGTACCACCTCCAATACCAAATGTAACAACTAGGCCCTAGTGACAGTACATACACCCCGCCTTAACATGGTCGTCGGGTCCTGGCCTGCCAGGTACCACTAGTTTCCCCGCAGACATGTGGTCCCCACCCTAGTGCCCACCCATGTGCCCAAACGGGTGGAGTTATAATCAGGTAGGCTCCTGAAAAGGAAGGTGAACCTTGCTGACATGAGTCATATCATTTAGACATTTAACCCTTTATCATTCAAGGGTGTTACAATCACCCCCCTTTAGAGCACAACATCCTCGTTGTGGGCCCTACATCTCAACCTAGGCAGTGCACCGCACTTAAGGCTAGGTACCACCTCTAATACCAAATGTAACAACTGGGCCCCGGTGACAGCACAAACATCCCGCCTTAACATGGTCGTCGGGTCCTGGCCTGCCAAGTACCACTAGTTTCCCCATAAACATGTGGTCCCCACCCTCTAGCCCACCCATGTGCCCAAACGGGTCATCTGACTAATGACATCCCCCATAAGCCAACACATGTCCTTTCCAGTGTGCTTTGTCCTCACTCACACACACCCTGAGAAACTTCCCAGAAGGTCACCCATCCTGATCATTACTCCAAGCCAAGCATGCTTAAATGTGGAGTTCTAACCAGGTAGGCTCCCGAAAAGGAAGGTGCACCTTGTTGACATGAGTCATATCATTTAGTAATTTAACCATTTATCATTCGAGGGTGTTATAGTATAGCTCCATCACAGGCTTGGTTCCCCACTACGATGATGTCAGGTCCTTCTACCCCCTACTGGGAGAAGGATTAGGAGGACAGTATGAGATATAGTTGATAACTCCTCCCACTGACACACAAATGGAGGTTGCGACAATCAATGTTATTGTGCCCAAGGATCAGCCCTCTCCAGGTCATCAGACTCCACTATGAACTCGATGCGGACATCCTATTCGCAGACCACCATGTGGGATGAAATCTCCTCGCCATAGACATAGACATTGATTGTATATGTTCATTTATATGTTTTATGTCTACTAAAATAAAAATACCATTATTATTATCATCCCTTCTTATATGTTTATCCAGTATTTCAGTTTTTATTTATATTTTAGGCACAATTCATATTTGAAAACTTTCAAAATCGACTACTTAAAACATAGGAATAATTATTAAATTTCAAGTAGATAACTTTAAAATCTTATAAAATATACAGTATAAAAAAATGTAAATAAAATTTAAAAGATAGCCTAAACATCTAAAAAGTTGTTGAAAATAAAGAGTTTCATAAATAAAATAAATAAATGAAAATGAAAGGAATGTAATAAAGGTAACTCGGAAGTGAGAGTGAAAAGAATGAATGTCGAGGAGGATCCTAAGCCACCTAGTTAACTATGAAACACTCTAAAATATAAACTATAAGACCCATATAAATAAAAATTAAAAATTCAACTACTTGTAGTTTATATTAAAATTTCATTTATATCGGTCTTATAGTTTATATTTTATAGGTTAGAAAAGTCACGTACTTGAATAAAAAATAATTTATGTTGAAATTTTTTATTTTATTTTTATATATATATAACCATAAAAAATAATAATAAAACATTAAAATTTTAAATATATAAAAAAATTAAAATATAAAAAAAAATTGTTTTAGAGAAAATGCGGCATTGGCGATGCCGCCTTTGAGGCGTATTTAAAAAAAAATTAAACCTATGTTGTTTTTAATTTTTTTAGAAAATGTATTAAAGAAACTCACTATTAAAACATGTACTCTAAAATTTTATAGTTTTGTTTTTATTATGAAATCATGATTTATATCTACACTTATTTATTTTAAAATAGTAGATCAGTTCTATAAATTAAGATAAAAAATTTGAATTAGTGTTTCTATTTTGTGTTTACCTTGATTTCTTTGAATTATCGTTAATCATATTGCCATTTTTGATATGTGATATTCATATGATCAATATTTTCAACATGTTATCGTTATGGATTGTTTTTTGTAAAAATTCTGGTTTTGTTGAGTAATGCTTTTATGAAGGTATTGTGAAACATGGTAAAAAATAGTCTAAGTGATACTATTGGATAGAATAATAACTCTTATGCACAAAATCACGCAAAAACATTAATATTCATTTGATTGAAAAATATAATCTTGTCATATGATAAAATATAGACTTGGGATTTCATTTTTCATTTGATTTAGGGTTTCAAGTTTATTTTGATCATTTTGCACATCGAAGGTGGAATGATGGTTTTGACTATGTTATTGAATTTAAATTAATTACAAAAAAGATTATAATCTTAAAATGTAGTGCATACTCTAAGACACAAGTTTCAAGTTATTATGATATATTTGATTCTCATGTCATTTGAGTGGACATGAATCACATAAATGAATTTTCTTATAAATTCATATTTTAGCACAATCTTGACTCTAATGTCACTTTAATCTCTTAAGTAGTCATGTTTTTTCTTATAGGGACTTACCCTTTCATCTGACAATAAACAACGATCAAATAAGAGTGATTGAGGTAAATGACTATCTAATTTACTTCTCTTCTTTTGTTTATCCCACTTTATATGCATTTTTATATGAATTATTTCGAAAAAATTATTTTTCACTTCTAGAATTATTTAATTCTGATATATTTATACATGTTTGTGATTATTTGATCTAAAATTGAGGTAAAAACAATTTAGATATGAAAATACACATTAAAGCAGGGGATTGGGAAATTTTTAATTTCATCATGTGAAAATTGTTTTTAATTTTTTGTAAAACTATGTGGTTATCCTGAAATCACGGGTGATGCATCTCGATTTATGCTTATTTTCATATGAATTTTATTGAAAATATGATCGACTTAATCTGTGATCTTGACACATTTATTATGTTTCAAAACAATTAAGGTTTATTGATCAAAGACTCTTGAAATAAAATGAGATAAATTATGTCATTGAAGCACAATGAAGAGAAAGAAGAAAGTACCATTAAGCTGAGGAAATTACATAACATGTATGATGTTGGGTGAAAATTTTAATAACACCACTAACACTTGGTATAGAATGAAAGTAATAAATAAACCCATCCAAGATCACAACAAATAAATGAAAAATACAATAATAAAATAATCAACCTTTTTAAAAAGGTCTAGAATATTTAGACTAAGTTTGAATTGTCAAATCTAAGTATCCTTTGGTATCCACTAATAACGTTAATCACCAATGCCTTGGTGAGACTCTCTTTTCATCCAAGTGATGCCAACTAATCCTCTAAAAAATGATAAAAGAAGAAATGATAAAAATGCTAGAGAACCTTTTAGATAAGGAAAAATAAGGAACTCTCTCGGATGAGGAACACCAAAAAACATTAAACACCACCTTTTTTCTATCTCAATAGAATGAATGCTACACTCCTCCTACTTACCATTTATATCAAGAGAGAAATTCAATATACTTTAAGGAATCTAAATTCATACTAAACCAGAGGAGATGCAATCAATATCCTCTGATGGCCATTTGGAGAATTAAATAGTCTTCAAAAGAAACTTAAGTCTCAAACCATATTGGGGGTTTCATTATGAGCCTCCTAGTTAAAGTTAGCAAAGATGGTACTTAAATGGTCTTTCTAGGCGGACTTTTGAATTTTCCACATGTAATGGCCCTCAAAAGCCCATTACTCCAAGCCTATGAACAAATCTCATATGAGCCTTTCCATTTCAAAATGTTTATGTATTAATAATATAAACAACTAATTATTCATATTATAACGCCAGATTAATTATTTAATTACTTAAGGACCTGCATCATTACAGGTTAGTAAAGTCAGGGGAAATTTATTTTTTTGGTCCCGAAGCAGGGGATGTTTTGAGAATTGAAACTCAAATAGAGATTCTGAGGGTTAGAACATCTCTCAAAGGTGTTTTTGGATGTGACTAGAGACTCTAGAGGTGCCTTAGGGGTTGGTTTGACCATTGAAGCAGGGCCAGGGTGGATTTGTTGAAATCTTGGGTTATAGACACCTCTTTACGTTTTGATGGTCAAAGGTTATGTCGTGATGAGTGGTTGGTCAAGTGATCACATCATGGCTAGGGAGGCACCGCGACGTGGAGGCAGCAGATCACATCGTGACCTGTGGGCTGTGAATATGAAGGATTTAGAGAGGACACATCATGGTCGAAGGGTGTCACGACTTCGTGGATTTTGTTGAGTTTTTTCACTAACGAAAAGAACCTTATGTAGGAAGGTCATGTCATGGTGGGGAGTATCACACCATGGTGAAGAACCTCATGTGTCAGGGGTGGATACCTTTATGTATGAAGTCTGGTGACCCTTATTTATTGGGTACATGGACCCTTACATGTAGCCTTTGTGATTTTTCATGAATAAAGTTGGTTATGCATTGGAGGAAGGAGGTCACGTCGTGAGGAATTTAGGCCAAGAATGTCAGTTCTGCTCAAAGGCAGGGTGCCACACTGTGACCATAGGGGTAACACTATGATAGTGACCTACCTAGGGTCAGGTCCTCTGCCCTAGGGCAGTTGCATCGTTACCCCGAGGGGCCACACCGTGACATGAACTGGCTTGGATGCATTACATCATGACCACGAGGGTCATGTAATGACCAACTATTAGGAGTTTTTTTAAAAGGCCTAAAATTAATTTGGGGTTTTTAAATTTAAACCCCCCTTCATTTTCCTCTTGTCTTAGTCGCATGAGTTGGCGGGGAGATCCATTTTTGGCTAACTACTTCTCCTCTTCCCTCCCGTTCAATTCCCCTTGATGTGGGGTATTTCCTTGATGATTACATGGTGGTTGAGGTGAGTTCTTCCATCCTTTAGTACTTCCTTATTTTTCCTAGCCACTAATTTTGGTTTCACTGGGCTAGGGTTTGAGGCTGATTCCACCAAAGCATGGTGTAATCGAGCTGATGTGACGAGGATTTCTCTTGGCTTGGCTATAAAAGATTTTGGGGGGATGAACATGATAAGTTTTGTATGAATTCATAAAGATTTGTGAAAGAGTTATATTTCTTAAAGCCTATCATTTATATGATACATATGGGTGATTCATACAAGATTTGACCTGCATATGATGCATAGAAATCACGTATTGTATGGAATTATATGCTTGCATCTCCACTCAATATATTATCCCATGTTGGCCATCATTAAATAACCATTTAATGAGATGAAATGGTAAAAGGAAATGTATTTGATGCATTCTTACATGAATACATGTACAAACCATATCATTTATTCATGTATTATGACACATGAGTAAATGATGCAACACCTGAATAATATCCTTGAGTTATTATGTAAACTACTTCCATGATATGACAGTGAGTGAGGAGGCTCTGTATGATGCCTTGGTTGAAATCCCCATCACTCGAAACACTTTTTCACCCAGCTCCTTTTCATCATGAGATACTAGCACATCATGAAGGATAGAGAGTCCCACACATATGATGTGTGATTCAGTTTAGCTCATTGATACCTCTAGAGGTGGTATGATTTTTTTTATTCCGCTTTAGTGATATTAATCAAACACATCTAATGAAGATAAAGATGTTGCAGATGTATCTATAGTGTAAGCTACACACATGTGCAAATTTCTTCATTTCTAATTTTAAACAATTTCATATTTCTAGCACGGTGATCATGGATTTATGGTTTCTTTTTATTTTGATGCTATAATTAAGTGTCAATCAACCTCTTTGAAACTCAATAGTGGTATTAGAGTGATAATGTTTTAAGGTTACTGAAATCATGTTCATGAAATGAAGAACAAAACAAAAACATAGCATCATTTTTTGTTTTCCAGAAATCCCAGTTTACCTTTACGTATAGTGGATCTACGTAAAGGTTATCATTTTTACCCTTACACAGAATGGTATACATAAGGGTCATCTCTACTTACATGAGATATGTAAAGGTAATATGAGATTTACCTTTACGCAAGCGGTCATATGAAGGTAACCTAAGACCTACCTTTACGTGAAGGGTTCATGTAAAAGTAGTCTGATTCTTACCTTTACATTAATGGTTTACATAAAGGTAATATGAAACTTACCTTTACATAGTGATTTCATGTAAAGGTAAATGATACATACCTTCACACAGTTAGAACTATGTAAAGGTCACATGATTCTACCCTTACATTATAGTGACCCAAGCCTTTTACAGAAATTATTACTTAATTTTTAACATAAACATCCAATAAACATAACCCAAAGATTGTGAGGCCTGGTGTATTTGGAAGGATAAGTCCATAATACATAAAAAAGGAACTAAAACACAACATATTTATTTTATTCTCCATAACAAGATTTTAAATCCCTTAAAACTTCTAAAACCACATAAGATAACATAGGGAATACATAAAAGAAAGGGGTGAGCTATAAATCTTAGTAAAGGAATAAACAAGGTAATGAAGCATAACATACATGTCAGAAGACATAACATGGTATCATAAAATACAAGGGTCATGAATAATCATATAAATACATAACATAAAGAACAAGGTATTATAAGATCATAACAACATCACATGGTGGACAAAGTTCCATTGTGAATGAGGTTTATTCCCTAATCCCATACATAACATCTCATGAGACAAAAACCAAATGCATTGAAGTACTATATGGGAGTACCCATCATATATCTACATGCTTACATGTACCACAAAAGGAAGTCAATCATAAGACATAAACATAATAATTACCCATGGAAAAAATGGTTAGCAAAATCTTGCCTCATATCATAATCAAAGAATATTTCATAAAGATTCCAAAGAGAAGAAGGAATTAAATATTTTGGACATTCGTATCTGGGTACATAAGAATAAGTCCCAAAATATGGTGTTCATTTGGAAAAATTTCACGAGAAATGGTAGAAAATTGGGTATAAAAATGAACTTTGAAAATGGTGTTTTGAGGAATCAGTTAAAGTATTTTGAAGAAATAATAAATATGGAATTTTCTTTTAAAAACATAGGTAAATCAGAATGGACATACCTAAAACATACCTTTATTTAATGAAATCATGAATTATAATAAAGACTTTAAATGGGAGTTACATAAAATGATTAAGGGAAAAAAAGTTCCCCTCAATCGAGTTTGATTTTGAAAAAGGTGTTTGAAAAATAAATTGAAGACATGTATTACTTCATCAAAAACTACTAAAAAACTAGCCTTTAACAGCGCTGTTATTTATCAATGCTAAAAGAAAATGTTTATAAATGAAATATTTATCAGCGCTAAAGAAAATGATGATAAATTCAACCTTTTATTAGTGCTTTTATTTTATCACTGATAAATTTTTAGCACTGATAAATGGTATCCTTTATCAACACTTTATTTTTAGCGTTGATAAAGGGTATGATTTATGAACGCTAATAAATATTTCTTTCATCGGTACATTTTTAGAACTGATAAAATGAAATAATTAAATAAATTAAAAATAAAGAATGTGTTTATTAAAAAAACATTACAAATTTTATTAATCAAATAATTATTGATAAAAATGAATTGATTGATTATACAATATTAAATATTAAACATTTTATTAATTATATAATTATGATAATTAATGTTATTAAATTTTATATATTAGATATATCGATATATATATTAATGTATATAAATATGTTTATATATTACAAAATATTTATGCGCTTTACATTAAATTGTCATATATTTATTGAATAATGGTATATAATTAAAAATTAATATGAATTAAAAATATTGACTAATTGCATAGTACTCGACATATAATTTAATGTCATTTTATTTTTCAATTTAATATAGATCAAATGTGTGTTATATTGATTTCACACATATATATAATTAATGCATTTTTAAATACAATATGCACACACACACAGAACTTATCCATTTTTTCAATATTGTTAAAGTGTACCTATATTTTTAATTTATTCAATTTCACTCATTTCGTACATATATGCATGCACTCAAAATTATATATTCATTAATAATGTCAAATATATATCTGTAAAAAAATATTTATAAATAAAAATATTTATAAATAAAAATATTTATAAATAAAAATATTTATAAATAAATATATTTATAAATGTACATTCACTATATTTATACAATTATATATTTATAATTATAAACAAATAAATATTTTTTTAAAAGTATTTATATAATTATAAATAATTAATTATGTATATTTAAATAATTATTAAATTTATAATAAATTTACTTAAATAATGAATATATTTACTATATTTATATTTATATATATTTATTAAATATATATATGTATAATTATAAAAATATATATAATGATATAAATAATATTTTTTTTAAATATTTCTATAATTATAAATAAATAATTATAAAATTATAATAAATATATTTAAAAAGGAAAATATTTACTATATTTATATTTACATATATTTATTAAGTATTTATAAATATTTACAATTTTTTTATTTATAATTATAATTATAAATCATTTTACAATGATTCAGTAATAAACACTAATAAAATAATCTTTATCAACATTTTTTTTGCACTGGTAGAGGAGGATTTATCAGCGCTATAAATTTAACGCTGATAAAGATTGATTTTATCTGCGCTTATTATATAAGCACTGATAAAAGGGATCTTTATTAGAGCTTATTTGTAAGCATTGATAAAAGTATCCTGATCTATTTTAAAAACCCTAACCATTTGTGAACCCATCGCGATATAGAAGCTTTCCACAGAATCCACCCGCTGCCAGTGCTCCTCCTCGGTGAATCGAAGTTCGAATCACACCACTCTACTACCTTCGAACATCTTGTCCGACATCTGAAGAGGGTCTCAGATTTTCTTCAACCTAACTAGGTAGGCCTTCTGATTTTTTTGTGTATTTTTTTGTTTTATTTTTCATTTCTTCTTCTATGATTTTTTATGATCTGTTGTTTATGATTTGTTTGTGATACGTTGTTTAGGGAACAATTTGTGGTCCGTTGTTTACGATTTGTTTTTGATCCGTTGTTTAGGGAATGATTTGTGGTCTATTGTTTGTATTGACTATCGATGCATGATCCATTGTTTATATCTGACACTGAACCTTGAATTTATTCATTGTTGTTTTACTATTATGTTTTATATCTTCTTACTAAATATTTTTTTTCATATATGCATATAAATTTGTAGAAATTTTCATGTATATTCTTATTTATTGACTACTGATTTGAGGCACATTGGTGGTTCCCTAATGATTATATATATGCTGACACCTTTCATGGACACCTCAGTGGATATGCAGCTTCAGATGCTATTTTTCAGGAACCAAGTTAGTGGAGTGATGTATGTTTCCCTGTTGGTTATATGTATCATATGATCTAGTTCTTCTTAGAATTGAATATGGTCCTTAATTTTCTTATGGAGAAGATTCAAAGGGATCATCCCTAGTTAAGCACATGAGGTTTTATCACATCAAGCCTTCACTTTTTGAATCATTATGGTGCCTTTAGTTCACGTTATGTTTGAATATCAGGTTTTTATCTATTAGATATTTCTTATAGACTATAAGTGAGTGAGTTTTTATACCGGCATGACATGTATGTGTGTCTATATAGTTATTGCATAATTTATTTCCATAGTTGTTTGTCTAATAGGTATGCCTATATCAGGTAATGAAGATTTTGGGTCTTCATGTCCATTGACCCTGAGGGTCATGTTAGAATTTTGTTCGACCTTTGGTACTAATTGTTTCTATTGGGGGGGACCACCTCCCATTTATGGGGTTTTACACACAAAGATTAAACCATCGTTTAGTGACTTTGAGGTGTGTTAGAGGTCATAAGATGATCTGACCTGGTGTTGTATGGGTAATTCAGGCTAGGGTCATTACACTATCCATATTTCGGTTTACACCTATAAAGTTTAGTGATAATATCATTTATTATTTGCCTTTATCACCCTCTATTTTATCAAATTCCAACATCCCTTATTATTGGATTTGGAATATCTATGCGCTTAGATATTCTAGTTAAAATGATCCATATTTCCCTTATTAGAATTGTCTATAACTTTCACTTTTGATAATGAATATCTTATGTGTATTTATTTATATATTGTATAAAATTAATATTGTATAAACCCAATAGGATGGATATGAACTGAAAATTGATGCACGCTAATCGTTTGACAAAAAAATATAAATATGGAGTTAAATAGTTCATCAAGTTTTTAAGATAGCATGTAGACAACCCTTCTAAAATCCTCTGTCCGTATTTACATTGTTCTTATTCAAGACAAATTAGTCCGGAAGAGTTGGAAGAACATTTGATTTGTCATGGAATAGATCAAAGCTATAAATGTTGGACTAAATTATAGAGTTAATATTTTCATTATTTTTCATATGTTTTTCAATGATTTAATCCCTCCCAATTATTCAATTTGAGTATATTTACATCATTTTAGTGTTTTTGGTGAATTTTGGACTTAATTGTGAAAATTACTTAATTCTGCAAAATTCACAGTTTTCTAGAGCTTCTATATTTTAGGCATAACATTTAAAATTAGAATCCAAATTAATTGATTTATTATTTTTAGGATTTACTTGATCATGTAATTCATCTTTGTCTTTTGGACTAAGACCCAATTCTACACATAATGGCCCAAAAAAATCAATCAAGTGGAGAAATATTTCTGGCTAACAGAATGGACCCCACCATATTAAATCAGGTATATATCATATTACCGGCCTTTAAATTATGTAATTACATATGGTTTTGATAGAGGACTCAAAATTAACGCTTCACATAAAATTTCATAAATTAAGGATCTCAATAAGGCATCTTTTGTGCGCTTCCAAGTGGAGTGGGTGAAACAGTGTTTGGAGGCTAGGAAAAATCATGTTCATTTATTCAACCATATCTTTATTTAAAACTATAAAAATACTTTGAAAATTTATGTGTTGATATAAAACCTCATTCCAAACATCTTATAAGAAGACAACTCAGTGAGTTTCGGCCGATTGGTGGGCAGAATAGAAGAAAACTTATGGATGACAAATTCTGGAGGAGTAATTTTTTTGTTCTTTGTTTTCTCTATTTTATTCTTATTAGTTTTGTAATTAATTATTCTTCCCCCTTATTCAAAATTACCCTTAACATGGTGGGGTAAACTTATATATGATCGGGGAAGGAGAGGTTTTCCATTTTTTGATTCATGAGTTCTTTCATTTAATGTTTTAAGATCCTTTTCTCTTTTCTGCGAAATTGGTTTCAATTTCTTATAATGATTTTTATTATCATGTACGATTGTATTTGATTTTAGATTCTGTTATTTTTATTGCTTGGGTCAATGATAAATTTCTCCCTCCACTAGGTTCTATTCTATATATGATGGAATAGATCAGGGCTTAATGGTGAAGTACTCGATGATCGCCGATACGTGTGTGAGGAGTAGTGAATGTTATTGATTATTTGGGATAAACAAAACCCGATTGGGAATTGCCTAAGTCAATTAAGGGTATTCACTAAAACTATATCACATAATGGAAGGAGATTAGACTAATTTTAGATTTTAGTAATATTTATTCTCAGCATTATTATTTAACCAAGGGAGCGAGAAGAAATGATTGTGGATTCTCACTTTTGTCGACTTAGAAGAAGAGAATTTGATAAGTTGGACTATGATAGAATTACAATTGGAAAACCGACCCTAAACTGATCACCATATCATATAATAGTTTTTAATCAATTGTTTTATAAATTAGATCTTAATTTCTTTCCTTTATTTAGTTTCTTTCTTGTCTTTTCAAAATCAAATAATTAAAAAAAACCTCACTTCTTTCTCTAATTTTAAGGTGACAACTTAATTATTGTGTACTCATCTCTGGAGAAAACCTAGTTTAATCACTATAATACATTTTAACTTATCAAATATTGTTTTTTACACACCCCATGATAGACACGTGTCAAAACTTGGCACCATTTCTAGAGAGGCAGTGCCAATTGTATAATTCTAACATTTCATAAATAAGTTTATTTTCTTCCTTAAAAAAAACTAAAAAATATTTTCCATGATGTATGCTAATTGAATTTATTCTTCTTGGATTGATTAATATTTTTTGTAGATACAAATGGTTCATAATGATGACAAATCTCTCTTTCAAAAGATTTATGAACTCACTGTTTTGGCCAAGCAAGTGATGAATGACCATGTCATAGGTATCTCACTTTAAGAATTGACAGACATGGTGAATCAAGTCAAAAATGATTATCAAAGATTGAAGTCTAAGGAGGAAGTTACATTGGATAAAGAACCTCAACCTGAACCAAAATTAGAACCAGTGGTGGAAGTTAATTCTCTACTCATCTTTCAAATAGAGGAGCCTGACTACCTACCTCTATCCAGTGAAATTCAAATGTAAGAGGCACTTTCCACTGAAGAATCAATTGAATTCGAGCCACTTAAGGGAGGTGATATTTTTCTAAACTCTTTTCATTATGATTTTATAAAAGATTAATTGAGTAATACTTCCCCTTTTTTTAAATTTTCAGATTCATCCAACACTTTTACTACCTTGGTGGATGAGGAAGAAAAAGAAGATGCATCTGATGAGAAACATATAGAGCTCCCTGAACTTGTTGAACATTTATTAGAGGGAGTACATGAGGAGACCAAAGTGGAATTCATGAGGAAAAGGAGACATAAGATTATTACTTTGAAAGGGAATAATTTTATATTGATTCATCATGTTTTAATTTTATTTAAATATAATTAAATTTTGATTTTTCCTCTGACTATTCTTTTGATGTAGCATACCTTGAGAAACCGCTAGAGAATGGAGAAGAGGTTTTGCAAGTGGAAACTAAGAAAGAGGAGGACTCATTCTTTGTCCCAACCCCACCATTCAAGATGCATATAATTTTAATAGGGGGTGGATTTGGAATACTATATCCATGAATTCCTCAACAAAAGGGGAAAAGTGAAAGATGAAAAGAAGAATTTTTGTTGATTCATGAGCAAGAAACTTCACCCACCATCAGATTGGGGATAACCAAATGAAACTGACCATCTGGAGGTATTCAAACCCTAGGTCCCACTTAGGGTATTAAACCAAGATCTATCCTTCTTTTCTCATCTTATTTATATATTCATTTCTTTTAATAAATAACTTATGTTTTCTTTCTTCTTCTTCTTTTTTTGTAGGTTTTCAGTATGCAGCACTTAAGATCTTAACTCAATGTTGCACTACCAATAATTTAGACTGTACCTTTCCTTTATAATTTATTTATTGTTTTTATTCCATAAAAAAACTTACTTACATGTTAAATCCGTTTGAATTAATTGCGGATACTGAATCATTTAAGTGTGGGGGAGGGAACCTTTGTAGTTTAGGATTTTTATTTGTTGTTTGTTTTCCTATTTTCAAAAAAAATTATAATGTATTTTTCAAATTTTGTGTGTTTATTTTTCAAATTTTTTGTTATTTTGAAACTTTTGAGTAGAAATGATTATCTTTGACATTTTTGAAACCCATGTCCATGAGTGAAACAATTTATTCCATGAAACTGAGCTTAAATGAATGCTGAAAATGACTTTGATTCAAGTTCAAATCTTTAGAAATTTCATGAAATGTACTCTGATTTTTAAATCTCATGCCACATATCATTGTCTATATCTTTTAAATCACTTTATTGTGAGGCTTATGAACCGTTATTTTCATATTATTTACATTCACCTCACTTCTTGAGAGAACCAAATCATGCTTTATTTAACCAGAATTTGATATTAGTATTTTAAATGATTGAGGCATTTTTTTGGGTTTTAAAGTCCCCTTTTCAAAATAATCCTTTTCATTCTATCATTACTTGTAAATTTAATCCTTGTAACCCTTATAATCTATGAATATCTTGTTAGGTTATCCACATTACAATCCAATTTTCTCTATCCAACCTACTCTTGAAGTGAAATTGCACGATCTATTTGAACTTAAGTGTAGGGGAATATGTCTTGTATTATGCTACCTCATTTGGAGATACTTTGGGTGGAAAATAAAATGTTGAAGAGATGAATTTATTATTGCTGAAAAAATCATTCTGGTGGAAGTTGTGCCTTTTCTGGAGCTTTCATGATTGCGCCTTTCTGGAGCTTCTAATGGAGGAAAAAAGTTGTTCCATTTCTGGAGCTTTCAAGAAAAATTATGTTTGAGAAGATTGAAATGTTTGCTGATAAAATGCATAACTGGGTGAAAATTACTTCAGTTTTCATGATGACTAGGATGATTTTCCACTAAGGGGAGTGAGGAGGAGACCATACTTGAGTGAAAATTAGAATAATGTAATTTTTCTTCAAAAAGATCCAAGCCCTCCTCATTCAGTCTCAGAATTTTTAACATCTAAATCCTACCAACTGAAAGCCACAAAACAACCCTTAAAAGTAATCATGACAAACACATGTCATTAACTCACATCGGTTGTAGATATAGAAATATATCAAGCCTATTGTACCCTTGCATGAGTTTGGATGAGAAATACATTGCTGAAAAGACATTTATGTGATGAGTGAAAATGAATGTTAGGTAAGTGTTTTGTGTGAATGAGAGGAAAAATTTAGAGGAAATATATTAAATGATATGAAATGAATAACTTGAAATAATGGTTTTTTAGGATGCATGATATATTTTGTTTTTTGTCAAATTAGTAGATCTCATGGGTATGTGTTTTGAATTTGCTTTGATTTGGATTTTGATGCTGACTTGTCCAGTATCCCAAGTGTTAAGTGTGGGGGAATTTATAGAGTTAAAATTTTCATTATTTTTCATATTTTTTTAAATTATTTAATCCCTTCTAATTAGTAAATTTGATTATATTTACATCATTTTAGTGTTTTGGTGAATTTTGGACTTAATTGTGAAAATTGCTTAATTCTTCAAAATTCACAGTTTTCTAGAGCTTGTATATTTTGGGAATAAAATTTACAATTATGATCTAAATAAAGTTATTCCTTTTTTGTAGGCTTTAATTACTTTTGGGATTCATCTTTTTTATTATGGACTAAGACCCAATTCTACACACAATGGACTAGAAAAATCAATCAAGTGGAGAAACATTTCTGGATGGAAGAATGGACCCCACCATATTAAATCAAACATATCTCATATTACCAACCTTCAAATGATGTGATTCCAGTTTTTTTACATAGGAATCAAAAGGGATAGTTTAAATTAAATTTAATAAATTAAGTATCTCATTAAGGAATCTTTTGAGTGCTTCCAAGTGGAGTGGGTGAAACAGTGTTGGGCGGAAAGGAAAAGTCATGTTCATTTATTCGACCATATATTTCTTTACACCTGTCCAAATACTTTGAAATTTTTAGGGTCGATATAAAAATTCATTCTAAACATCTTATAATAATAGAACTTAGTGATTTTTTTCTGGCTGGTGGGCATAATAGAAGCAAACTTCTAGCTGACAGATTCTGGAGAAGCAAATTTTCTGTTCTTTGTTTCCTATATTTTATTATTCTTAGTTTTTTAATTAATTATTCTTCCCCATTATTCATAATCACCCTTACCATGGTGGGGTAAAATTCTATGTGATTGGGGAAGGATATGTTTTCCATTTTGTGATTCATGAGTTCTTTCACTTAATATTTTAAGATCCTTTTCTCTCTTCTGTGAAATTGATTTCAATTTCTTATAACAATTTTTATTATCTCATATGATTGTATTTGATTTTATATTATGTTATTTTTTTGCTTGGGTCAATGATAAATTTCTCCCTCCACTAGTTTCTGGTCTATATATTATGGAATAGATCAGGGCTTAATGGTGAAGTACTTGATGATTGCTGATACGTGTGTGAGGAGTAGTGAACGTTCTTGATTGTTTGGGATAAAAAAGACCCAATTGGGAATTACCTAAGTCAATTGAGGGTATTATCTATAACTCTATCACACAATGGAAGGATATTAGACCAATATGAGATTTTATTAAGGTTTATTCTCAACATTATTATTCAACCAAGGGAGTGAGAAGAAACGATTGTAGATTCTCACTTTTATGAACTTAGTACAAGAGAATTGGATAAGTTGGACTATGATAGAATTACAATTGGAAAACTTACCCTGACCTGATAACCATATAATATAATAGTTTTCAATCACCTGTTTTATAAATTATATCCTAATTTATTTCCTTTATTTCATTTCTTTCTTATCTTTTCAAAATCAAACAATTAAAAAGAACAACCTCACTTCTTTTCTCTAATTTTAAGGTGACAACTTGATTATTGTGTGCTCCTCTCTAGAGTCAACCTAGGTTAATCACTATACTATATTTTAACTTAGTAAATATTGTTTTTTCCACACCCCATGATAGTCACGTGTCACTAAACATGGGAAAAAACTGAACGTGGGCATCGATTGGGATGATAATATGGTTTATGAATCATTTGATATGAATACCTTTGTAAAAGATGATGAAGATCGCATAGAAGAAATGAAAATGGAAATTGAATACGACCTTCATGATTGTCCAAAGTTGTTTGAGGAGTTAAATAGTTGTTCTAAGAAACCATTTTATACCGGTTGTACTAAATACACAACATTATTAGTTGTATTGAAGTTATATAATTTGAAAGTTATCAACAGATGGAGTGACGCTATCTTTATAGAACTACTTGGTCTTTTGAAAGATATACTACTGAAAGAAAATGAACTACCATGCCAAACATATTATTCTAAATGAATGTTAAGTTCAATTGGTATAATATCTAAAAAATACATGCTTGTCCAAATGATTGTATATTGTTTCACAAGGACCATGAATCACTCATAAAATGTCCTAAGTGTGGAGTAGACCGATACAAGAAAAAAGAATCAATTTCTTTGAAATCTGTATGGTACTTTCCTACCATTCTATGATTTAAAAGACTATATGGTTGTTAGGAAACCGCAATACAATTAACATGGCATGCAGATATAAGAATTAAATATGGGAACCTACATCATCTAGAAGATTCTCCTCAGTGGATGAAAATTGATTATGAGTTTCCTGAATTTGAAAATGATCCGAGAAACTTTCGTCTTGCATTATCTATAGATGGAATAAATCCTTTTGGTGTAAAGAGTAGTACTCATAGTACATGGCCTGTTGTGTTGGTAAATTATAATTTTCCACTATGGTTATGCATGAAGCGCAAATACATTATGTTATCTCTGCTTATATCTGGACTAAAAAACCCAATAATGATATTGATGTCTATTTGGATCCATTGATCGAAGATCTGAAATTGATGCGGGGTACAAGTGTTACAATGTATGACGCTCATAAAAGTGAAGAATTCACATTGAGGGATATGTTGTATATAATGATAAATGACTTCCCCGCTTATAGTAATTTATTAGGTTATAACATTAAAGGCCTGTTTGGATGTCCCATTTGTGAAAAATGCACATACTCAGTTCAGTTGAAACATTCCTCAAAGATTGTGTTTTTAGGAAATTAATTTTTTTACCTCAACAACATAAATATCGATCCTGGATGATATCATTCGATGGGAATATCAAACAAGGTACAAAACCATCTACAACAACAAGTGATCAACTGTACAAAAAATATTGACACTATTTTCAGTAAACCATTTCAGAAAAACCTTACAAAATTAGGTTGGAAGAAGGGATCAATTTTCTTTGAATTACCGTATTAAAATTGTTTATATGTCAAACATTTTCTTGATGTCATGCATGTAGAAAAAATGTATTTGATAGTGTTATTGGAACATTACTAAATGTTCCTGAAAAAATGAAAGATGACATCAAGGCTAGGTTGGACTTGATTGAAATGGGGATAAGGGAAGAGTTGGAACTGATGAAGGGTAAAAAGCATACTTTTATTCCTCCAGCAACTTACACTCTATCCAAATAGGAAAAATTACAAATTTTCCTTTTCCTTATGAGTGTAAAAGTTCCACAGGGGTATACATCAAATATCAAGAATGTCATGTCAATGATTAATTTAAAGTTTCAAGGACTAAAATCACACGACTTTCATGTTTTGATGCAATATTTAATGCATGTTTCTTTTTGTTTCATTCTACCTCAAAATGTATGACATACATTAACCAGACTCTGCTTCTTTTTCAAATCCATGTGTAGTAAAGTTGTAGACCCGATGAATTTTCCCATCACGAATAAGGAGATTTCAATCATATTATGCGAATTAGAAATTTTCTTCCCACCATCATTCTTTGATATAATGGTCTACCTGATGGTTCACTTAGTCAGAGAGGTTAAACTATGTGGTCATATCCATTATTGATGTATGTACCCCATTGAACGGTATATGAAGATTTTAAAAGGGCATGTCAAGAATCGAAGTCGGCCAAAAGGTTGTATTGAGGAACAATATATTGTTTAAGAAGCTATTAAATTCTATACCGATTACCTATCATATGTTGAAAGCATCGATCTCCCAAAGTCTCGTCACAACGAATGCCTTATGGGAGAAGGGATTTCTAGAAGAGATGTTGTTACAATTACCTTGATAGAGTGGGAGCAATCACATATTTACATATTGCATAATAGTGAAGATGTTGATCCATGCATTGAAGTCGACAAAGAAATTCTTAGATATTTGAATCCATCAAGGGTTGAGAGATAGATATCAGATAGACATAATCAATAGTTTATAGGATGGTTCAAAGATCAAATTTATAAGAAGTTATCTAAAAATTTGAATTCAATTATCGAATGACTTTAGTGGCTATCCAGAGGACTGAATGCAAATGTTATATCTTACACTAGGTTTGTAATCAATGGTTATACATTCTATACAAAAGAACACGATGACTTCAGTATGATAAAAAATAGGGGTGTTATGCTTATGGATGAAGCGATGCACATATCTGGTTCCAAGGATAGAAATACAATTTATGCAAATATGTCATATTTTGGCATTATCAAATAGATATACGAGTTGTATTGTACAACATTTCAAGTGTTGATTTTCCATTACAAATGGGTTGACAATATCAATGGAGTGAAAGTTGATGAAATGGGCTTTGTGAAGGTGAATTTTAGTGTATAAGGAGAAAAATATGATCCGTTCATAATGAAATCACAAGAAATGAAAGTATTTTATGTCTATGATACAACAAACAAGAATTGGTTGATTGTCCTACTGGTGACTAAAAAAAATGTTGAGTCAGGTGAAAATTCAATCGAGGATGGACCTTTCATTGGGACATCACAATTAGTTCATGTCGGCCCCACTATAGACAATGTCTTGTACATTAGAGGGGAACACAAAGAGGGGATTTGGATTCTTGAAAGAGGAACCAAATCCTTGAAACCTATAAAAAAGAAATAGATTTCAATGAGAAGGTAAAAGTGTTTTTTAATATATTATGTTTTTACTCATAATATTATATGTTATCTACTACACTAACATAATCTAAATTAAATGTTTGACTACTCATGTAGACAATGTCTTATGCACATGATGATGTTACCAATACCTTATAAGAATAAACTATAATGAAGGAAACCCTTTGGATATATTCAAAGGTAATGTTATGATATACTTTCTCTATTTTACCAAAAAATTATATAATGGAACATAATTTTAATTATTCCTTGTAGAGTTTATTTATTTTAGAAGATTTATGTCCATGTGTTATACCTTTATAAGAATAAAAATGACATTGTATTTGCTCAATTACAGAGGTAATATTTATTTTTGCACGGTAAAATCATTTTCCATAGAATTAATGTATTATTACATATGTATATTTAACTTATTTATTTTTAGTATTACTTATATAATAATTTTTTTTCTTATACAAGTAGATTATTTTGTTAAAGTTGAAGGTGATCTATCCAACTTTCATGATCCTTCTCCCTTAAAATATTTTCACCCCTCTAGTGGTTCATTTATCACTTTCTTTCAAGTTACCTCCACTGCCTTTGCAGGAAGAGCAACGACGCTGCCTCTGCTCAATTACAGAGGTAATCTTAATATTTTCACAATAAAATCATTGTCCATATAATTAATGTATTGTTTCATATGTATGTTTTATTTATTTATTTTTAGTATTACTCACATAATAATTGTTTTCTTATACAGGTGTATTATTTTGTTCGAGTTGGGAGTGCTCTATCCAACTTTCATGCTCCTTCTCCCTTAAAACCTGTTCACCCCTACAATGGTGAATTTATCACTTTATTTCAAGTTAACTTCACTACCTTTGGAAGAAGAGAAATAATGATACCTCTACTTAATTACAGAGGTAATATTTATGTTTTCATATTAAAATCATTGTCCATGAAATTAATGTATTGTTTCATATGTATGTTTAATTTATTTCTTATTAGTATTACCCATATAATAATTCTTTTCTTATACAGTTGGATTATTTTGTTCGAGTTGGGGGTGATTTGTCTAACTTTCATGCTCCTTCTCCCTTAACCTTTTCACTCCTGTAGTGGTGCATTTATCACTTTATTTCAAGTTACCTCCACTACCTTTGCAGGAAGATCAATGACACTGCCTCTACTCAATTACAGAGGTCATCTTGATGTTTGCACAGTAAAATCATTGTCCATAGAATAAATGTATTGTTTCATATGTATGTTTAATTTATTTATTTTTAGTATTACTCACATAATAATTGTTTTCTTATATAGATGAATTATTTGGTTTGAGTTGGGGGTGCTCTATCTAACATTCATCCATTTTTATACGAAAACTTTGACAGACTTCTTCTCTCATAAAACCTTTCACTCATGCAGTGTTGACATTTATCACTTTATTTCAAGTTCCCTCCACTACTCAATCATAGAGGTAATCTTGATATTTTCATAGTAAAATCGTTGTCTATAGAATTAATGTATTATTTCATATTTATATTTAATTTATTTATTTTTAGTATTACTTATAATAATTGTTTTCTTATACAGGTGGATTATTTTTTTTTGAGTTGAGGTGGTTTGTTCGAAACTACTCATACAATGTTGGAAGTTCAACAAAGAAAGTCAATGAAAATTATGGAAACATTGACAGTTAGGATTGTTTTTGAATGTATGTAATAATTTGCATTTATGTAATTGTATAAACCAATGTTTGAAATGTCTATAATATAGTTTTTTTCTGGTATTTGTGTTGTAAATTTCATTTCATTTAAATTATGTATCAAGACTTGTTTTTATTGATATCTGATGTGTTTTTGGTGTTGTAGTGTGTTGTAACAGCATACTGCAATATAAACCTTTATCAGCACTTTTAAAAGTGCTGATAAATAGGAATTTTATCAGTGATTTTAAAAGAGCTGATGAAAAGTAAATTTATAAACACTTCTAAAAGCACTGATAAAAGTTATTTATCAGTGCTTTTATAAGGGCTGATAAAGGGTTCATTTAGCAGCTCTAAATTAAATCATTGATAAAATTCCTGGGTTTTTAACGTCACTCACATTGTCAATGTTTTTCTAGCACTGATAAATTCCATTTCTAGCACCGTTAAAGGCCAGTTTTTAGTAGTGAAAGGAAAGGATAATAAGTTATACATATGTTTAAGAGACATATATACATAATTTATAATAATTCCATAACATCAATGAGAGAGATAAAGTGTGTTAGAGAGATAAATGTCATAACCTAAAGAAAAGTGTGGTTCAGAGAGATCTCTTACCTTAGGTTCCAAAATCATTATGCACTTGCACTTAACATCCTGGATAATCAAATTATATTCATTATTATTAAATTTCAAACCTTTTCCACATATATTTTATTTATTAAAATTATATTATGTTCATTTATAACCATTTCTATAAGGACATGAACTTAAACATTACATAATCTTGAGTTTTAAGCCAAGAATTCATTATCTTACATTTGAGGATCTTTATAGTTTAGAGTTTTAGAGAATCAGGTCATCATTCTTATATAAATAAATATTACATCACAAATTTTTTACTTCCACTTAGTATCCATTTTTTTCCATAAAATAAAACTTTTAAGATATAATAAGTTTTCTTTTCATGACACATCTTCACAATTTTCATCTTGACCTCATATTTGTCCCTAATCATCCTTAAAACCCTATACAAAACATTTTAAAATATGGGATAAACACAAAAAACTTAGTAAAGGATATATAAAAATAAATAAATAAACATGTTAGTTTATGGATACTTACAAAAAAATCCCCTTTTCAAAAATAAACTTTGGGATCAAAATAAACATTTTCTTACCCAAGAAATCAAATTTTCTTCCCAAAGCTTTTCATAAAACATTTAATAAGAAATATTAAAGGAAAAATAAAACTCATAAAGTTTCCTTTGAAATCATTAAAAACACATGAAAACTTTTTCACAAAGTTATAAATTTTACCCTTAAGAAGTAGCAAATACTTTCTTTTAAACATATGTTCATTATCTTACCCTGTGAAATCATGATATTTCTATCAAAACCATATAAAACATAAATAAATCATGCAGGTGAATTTGGACATCATTTTATATATCACTCTTACAAATGAAATAACCAATATGATCAAATTCTATCATAATTATCTGGAGAACATAATTATTACCCAATGTATTAGAGACCTATAATGGACCCACCTATCCTTGGTTTATAACGTAACCACCCGTACTTGGTTTATAATGGAACCTATCATCCTTGATTTATAACGAAACCACCCATCCTTGGTTTATAACGGAACCACCCATCATCGTAAACAATGCCCAAGAAACATAACATAATCATAACACATGAAATCTTGCATACTTAAAAAAATATTCCTTGCACCCATAAGCAAAAAAAATCTGGATATCAAAATATCCATTCCATTTAAAAACTTTTTTTTGAAAATAACCATAACATAAGGAATGGGGATTTTTATTTGAAGAAAAAATGGAATCTTTTAAAGGAATATAAACATCAAATAACAGTAATGATGGTGGGAAAAACCATTGACACTATATAAGTTAAAATAGAACATTCTTTTTTATATTTTATTTAAAACAAGATTTTTAAAGTAAAGTGTCCCTTACCTCGAGTCAGACTCATCACGTGCATTCCTTTTATTCTCAAATAATGAACTTATATTAATTATTTACTTACTTAAGAACCTTTTAAAGTTTATTATTCCCTTTATTTCATTTATTACCATATTATATACAATTACTTAATCAATTAAGTTCACATCAGATGTTTTGATGATATTCAGATCATATATCCAAAATTACATCAGTAGTTTGGATATGAAAAAAGAGGCCATTATTCCATAATCTACAAAATAATAATCATGAAATAATTACCAATTATTATTTTTAAACCAACCATGAAATATGATTATGTAAAATGAATCGTGTTACAATCATAGAGACGGTAGATCGTATGTACACATGAGTAACATTTCCATTTTTTAAATGATAATGATGGAAAGAAGATAAGTATTATTTTATCTTTATAAAATATAAATTATTTCATAAATACCATATTAATTTTTTAAATACACTCATATATACCATCCATGTGATGCAGTGATGAAAAATGAATCACATCGCTTCATGGAGGTGATAATCTATACGTACGCACGAACAACGTTACCATTTTTAAATAGATGGAAAGGGAAGAAAAAATATGATATATTGTCTTTTCATAATAATAATTATGTCATGAATATAATATATAAACATTAAATCCATCATTATAACCATCCATGAAAGGCATTTATGGAAAATAAATCATGTCAGTTCACAAGTCAGTAGTCTGCCGTACACACAAACAATGACTTCATTTCCCATTTGATAGAAGAGAAGATGGATATAGGATATGAAATTAACATAAAAACATATAAGTATATTTAAGATACTGGTGTTATTATTTTATCATGGTTGAAGAAGATTTTAAGGAGTTAGAATAATAAATAAAATGAAAATGCTTGGTTAAGAACTATACCTCTTCTTCGAACGACCTCCTTTGCATTATATCTTAAGCCCACTAAGGTTGGTGTTATGACCAAAATAATACCTATAGAACATGGTAAAAGATATTATTAAGGGATTTTTCTAGGTATTTTTCAAACCAAATGGTTCTTGAAGTGTGTAGAAAGAGGATAGGGGGTGCCCTTTTATAATGAGGGGGAGGGGCATTCTTGAAATCTCTAAAAGTATTAAATTAATATAAATTAATTTTCATGATAAAATGACTCAAAATTGATATAATTATAAGTTAAGATAATTATGAGTCTGAATAATCTCATAAAATAAAAAACATACAAGTTTAGGTGATGTTTTCATCCTTATCATTTTATTTTAACCCTTGATTAACCCTTTTGATGACTACCACGATAATAAAGTTTTTTACTCTTTAAGGGTTAAGATAGTTACTATAAAAGAAAAATTGGACCATAAATGAACCATGATATATATTTTAAACCATATCCCAATAACATGGTCAAATATATAATTTTTAAGAATTTCAAATCATTCAATAAAATATTATTTATTATACAATATCATTAATGTCATTTTTGGAACTATTCATTTAATTTGACTTTGAAAAGAACATGATAGAAAATAAATTATAATAAAATCCTTTCAAACATAACTAACATGTTATAATTATCTAAAAAATTCACAGAACACAATAATTTATTAAAATTGTATTACTTTTATTATTTTTAGAAATATTTATTTTATTTTTATATTAATTGAACAAATGTTGTGTTAGTGTTGCGTAAACATTTTAGGCAATTATTTCATCACTAAAAATTAAAAATAAATTATCATTAGAAAAAAATTATTTATATTTCAAATAACCATTTAGAACTGAACATAATTTGTTTTTATCTTTGTCATATAATATTATAGATATTGAAAGTAAGAGAGTGACACTTTTGACTTTATCTTTTACTTAAATACTATAAAGGTCAAAATAAATGAAATATGGAATCAAGTTTCCATATTTTAGAAAATTTTATATAAATGAAATAACTATACTCATACAATAGGATAAATTCAAGTGTTAGATCCATTTTTTAGTCCTTATCATATTATTTTCAACCTTAATTTCCTGATTTACCTTTATCGTGGTGGCAATTATTTACTATGATTACTGTTCACAATGACAAAAAATAAATGAGAAATATTTAAAAAATTTGGACCTACCAATTCCAAATATGGAACCCATTTTTCAAGAATCAATTTCTTGAAGTGGCAGAAATTCATTAAGATTAAAATGAAAAATGCAACGAAAAACAGTTTTTCAGAAAAATGTCTTTTAAAGAATAAAAATGTTTTTATACCAAATTAAACCATAAAATAGATTCCAATGAACATAATTGTATTATTAATAATATAATAGATCCAATTTTACTTTTAAATCATTTTAAAAACAAAATTGAACTTTGTAAATGCTTGAAACAAAAATACAGTTTTTAGTAAAAACTAGTATTTTTCACTATTCACTGGAAAATCAATCTTATTAGAAAAATTAAAAAAATTCACTATAAGATAACTTTAAAATTTTTATTTCAAAAATTATATCCTCTTTATAAAATAAAATTTCTAAAATTTCTAGAAATTAATTATAATATTTTCTCACAAAAAGCAATAAAAACCATTTTTAAAGAAAACACATTTTTAAAGAATAAAACGACTTTACTAAAAATAGAATACTTATTTCCTAAAATTTAATACATAAATTTATATTTATTAATACCTTTATACATATATTTCATAATTTGGTTAATCTTATTCATACCCGTCAATTCAACGATTAGATTATAACAATCATATTTAAATAATAATATTTTGTGGTTCATTTAAGCTCGATGTTACATGTCATATACGCTATCGAACATAATGTAATTTTTTAAAATCTCAGTTTGTTACAATTTCATTGAGATATAAAGTTTGATTTCACTATTCTGAGAGCATTAGTTTCATGGTTCCAAGGTCAGATCACTTGTGGATAATTATTGATATTCTTGTAAAATGGGACTACAAATCCAGAAGTGTAATGAAATGGTATTATTAATGTCCTTATAGAAATTGAAATGGTTCAAAATATTATTTTATGTTATGACATAGGTACAATTCATTTATTGAAAATGTTAATGTTATATAGTTAGTTTATTTAGGTGGTTTTACTGACCATCACAAGTTAGTTTTGTTTTATTTAATATTATGTCTATATATTCATTCTAGAACATGAAATAAGTTTTAATATACTTATTATCATATTATTCAACCATAATAATATTTTATAACTAGCCTTGAAGGTGATGGAGAAAAAAAAGTGTGATGCTCATGGAGGCGGTGAACCAACCATATTGTAAACAATGTTTTCATTTTATAATAAATTGAGGGAAAGAGAAGAGGATGAATGATAGAAATTACCTTAAAACAATAACATTACATTATATATAATATATTGGAATCATTATTCCATGTTAAATGGAATTTGTTTCAAAGTATTAGGAGGAAGAAAAATTAAAAGAATCTGTTGAGGGAATTACCTTTTCCTTTGGATGTCTCTTCTTAGGATTCCACTTAAGGCACCTTGGAATGACCTTTTGGTGAGAACAAAAACACTAAGATGCAGGGGAGAGTATTTGGAAGTAAATTGGGTAGAAATTTATAAATATACAAGGCTTATAATTTGTGAGGAGAATGAGTGGTGAGTGGTGGTATTTATAAGGGGAGGAGAGGGGTTCTTTTGAATATTATATTCTTTAGTTAATTATTTTGTTTCAAGACTACCAATAATATTTATTCTTGTGACTATATTCAGTAAATGGTGCATGTGAGTTAAAGATATTGTGTTCTTACATTATCCATGACTCAAAAATTCATGTATTTAGCTTATAATGTAAAATATTGTATTTTACCATATTTCACTATTCACAAAAAAATCAACTATTTTAGAAAAATACCAAAAATTCAACCTATCCATTTTTCAACATGTAGATTCCAAAAATGAAATCTATTTTATGAAAATAATTTTATAAATACGTGAAATTTAATTTTTAAATAAAATCCTCATTTATTAAAAAAATACCAATTTTAATATTATGATCAATTTTACGACGTTTTGAAAAACCACTTAAGGTCTCATAAAATTATATTATCACTACAATAAAACATAATATTAATTTACAAACCCATTTTATGAAAATAAAATTTCTTTTAAATCATTATATTTTTTATAAAAATACAAATAAAATATATATGTTTTATAAAAATATGAACACTTATTTTATAATTTTTAAACATTAATTTACTTGTATCATAATATAAATACATCAAATTCTCATTTTATAGGATTCTAAAATATTATTTTACACATCCATAGGCAAGGATACTATTCTAATAGTCGGGTTACTATTCCCAATGGTCAAATTATTATTCCAGCAGTCAGGTTACTATTCCAATGGTCAAATTAATATTCTAACAATCAGATTTGTAACATCCATATGAGATCTCTGCTTTCTATAAATACCTTATATTTAATTAATTCTTTATTCATTTTTATTTTCTTTCAAGGTTATATATTTTCATTTTCAAAATGCATATCACATTACTAACAATCTGCTTCATTTATATAATGTTGTTCATGAGTACGATTATTCTATGGGATCGAGGAGATCCAAATTTTCCTATTATTGTTATCTTATTTTCTATTTTTTGCCTCATTATAATAATTTCATTTTTTATGGTAATATTTATTATCTAAATATAATGTTCAAATTATTATAATAAAATGTAGTTAGTGTTATCATGTGGTTCATGTACATTATATTCTATTATATTACTAAATTTGACATAATTATATGTTTAGAAGAGAGATTCCATTGATAAAATTCTAGGTCATTATATTCTTCCCCCTTAAGAAATTTTACCCTAAAAATTTTGTTTTACATACTAATGTGAAAACATGTGAGGTTATTTCTATTTCATGGATTCCTCTGGTTCTCATGACGCCTCTTGATACTTATAGTTTCATTATAGTACTTTGACTAGGTGAGTTGTCTTTTTGTGTAAAACTCTATCTTTATGATCCAATATCTTCACTGGGTGCTCCTCATAAGAGAGATAATTTTTCAGTTGTACCACCTTTGAATTTAGTACATGTGAGGGATCTAGTGTGTACTTCCTTAAGAGGGATATGTAGAACACATAATGTACATAAGACAAGGTTGATGGGAGTGTTAGTCGATAAATCACAACTCTGATGTGATTGAGAATCTCAAAGGTTCAATGTATCTAGGACTTAACTTTCCTTTCTTCCCAAATCTCACGACTCTCTTACATGGATATATACAAAGGAACAATATATTTCTAACCTCAAACTTTAGGTCTCGTCGATGATTTTCATCATAACACTTCTATCAACTTTGAGTAGTAGTGATGTGTTATTGAATGATCTTGACCTTTTTTATCATTTCCTCAACCATTTCAAGTCCCAGCATCTTGTGTTAACCAACTCCATCCCAACACACAAGTGTTCTACATATCTTACCATAAATGGATTCATATAGATCCATTTGGATGCTTTAGTGTAAGCTATTATTATATGAGAACTTGACTAGAGGAAGATGACGATCCTATACTTCTTTGAAGTCCATCGACCATGCTCTCAACATGTCTTATAGTGTCTGGATAGTCCACTCTGGTTGACCATCTATTTGGGGGTGATAAGCCATACTGAAGTTCAACTTAGTGTTTAGAGTATTTTGGAGACTTTTCCAAAACTTGGAGGTAAATTTCGGATCTCAGTCAGATACGATCAATAGTGGTGTTCCATATAGCCTCACCACTTCTCTTATGTATATCCTTGAAAGTTGATCAAGTGAGAAGTCCTCTCAAATTATAATGAAAATGGGCAGTCTTTATAAGATAATTCACTACAACCCATATAAAATTATTTCCTATTGATGTATTCAAAAGGTTAGTGACAAAGTTCTTGGTGATGTTTTTCCATTTCCATGTAGGTATGTGTAATGGTTTCAACATCCCCTTAGACCTTTTTCCTTTCATCCTTAACTTTCTGGAATAACAGAATATTTTGTGCGTATTTCACGATCTCTTTCTTTATATTGTCCCACCAGTAGTGCTATCAAATACCTCGATACATCTTCATGCTACTTGGGTGGATTGAGAAGGTCAAGTTATGTGCATTATTTAACATATTCTTCTTTATCTCAGGATTTGATGGTACACATAGTTATGAACCAAATCTTGAAAATCGTTCTTCATCAATTTTGAACTCTAAGGATTTCTCTTTTCTTATAGCTTTTACCTTCTTCTAAATTTCCACATCATCTCTTTGTGCATCCTTTATCTTCTCTATAAGGTATGATGGAGAAATCATTTGAGAATGGAATGATGACGTTCCTTCCTTTATGATCCCCATATCCATCCTTTGCAAGTCTAAGAATATTGGATCCTCCTCAATTCTCATCATTGATAAGGTTTCTAAATCCTTTATACTTAGAGCATTTTACACTTTATTTGATTTCCCCGAATAATAGTGGATTGAGCAGTCATAATCCTTGATCAAATCTAAACATATATGTTGTCACATATTAAGATCTTTATGTGTGAATATATATATTTTAGAATCTTATAATCCATATATATCTCACACTTCTCCCCATAGAGATAATGCTTCCATATTTTCAATGTGACGAATACTGCAACAAACTCCAAATCATGTGTTGGATAGTTCTTATCATGAACTTTAAACTACCTTGAGGAATAAGTTATAACTTTATCATTCTAAATTAGTACACATCTCAATCCCTTATTTGAATCATCACTGTATATCATGAAAATTTCCCCACTTATGGGTAGTGTAAGGACTAGTGCAGTGATAAGCATCATTTTCAATTTCTTAAATCTCTCTTCAAATTCATTGGTCCAGACAAACTTTACTCCCTTTTGAGTCATCTTGGTTAGTGGGTTTGATAATCGTGATAAGTTTCTCACAAATCATTGGTAATACCCAGCTATTCCAAAGAAACTATGGATCTCCATTATAAATTTTGGTCTAGGTCGCTCCTCAATTGCCTTTATCTTAGAATGGTCAACAAATATCCCTTTGTTGGTGATAACATGCCCCAAGAATGATACTTCCTCTATTCAGAACTCACATTTATTATAATTTTCATATATTTTATTCCTTTTCAAAGTCTTTATCATGATATTAAAATATACCTCATGCTCCATCTTACTTTTGGACTATATCATAATATCATATATAAAGATTACTATAAATTTTTCAAGGTAATATCTAAATACTATATTCATTAAGTCCATAAATATTGTTGGATTATTAACTAGTTTTAAGGGAATCAATATGAACTCATAGCATCTATACCTTATTCAAAAGGCAGTATTGAGAATATATTTCTTATTCACCTCTAATTGGTGATATCCCAACTGAAGGTCCACCTTAGAGAAATACTGATCCCCACATAGTTGATTAAACAATTCATCTATCTATGGTAGGGGATACTTGTTATTTATAATTATTTTGTTGAGCTCATGATAATCTATGAATAAGTGAATTGACCCAACCTTATTTTTGACAGAGGATCGGTGAAACCCATGGTGAAGCACTCGGGCATATAAAACCCTTTTCTAGATTCTATTGTAACTTTTTCTTCAATTCTTCCAACTCAATGGTGGATATTTTTTATGGAGTCTTTGATATGGGTAGGGATTTAGGTATAAGTTTGATTTATAACTCAACCTATTGGTCAAGAGTAAAATCGAGCAATTCTCCAGGAAATACATTAGTATAATCCCTGACAATGGGCATGTCTTTGAGAATGATTCTCTCCTTTGTATCAATCATTTGGGCTAGATATGTTTTCTCACAAGGAAATAATATCCACACTTGAGATGAATATTCCAAAGGAGATTCCTCCTCCTCCTTACACTTGTACAAAATCAAAGGATGACTTGGGATATGAAGAGTGATCTCCCTCTCTCGACAATTGATATTGGTTTTATATAAGGATATCCAATATATGCCAAATATAACATCAAACTATACTTAAATAAGTAATACATGATTTTATGGGAGGTTTAGTCACAAACATTGACCAAGGAGGAGTTATATACTTAGGATGTAATAATTTATCCATTTACTATTCTCACAGATAACCCAAACCCCATGTTTTTAGCTGGTGTTTGAATAGTTATACTAAACTTGAATGATGTGAAAGAATTTGTAAAACAATAGTAAAAAAGTACATTCTCTATTCTTAAATGAATAACTAGCGTACATGTCACCACATCATTATTGGTATCCACCTCAGTAGTAGTGATATCATATGACCTTACTTAATCTCTAGGACTCAGAGGTTATTATCATTGATTGTATTTGAAAACCCTTAGCTTAGGGAATTAGTTTTCATAATTCTTATATTCCTTATGGTTGAAACATTATTCCACAAGCTGAGTATTGATCTAAACCTTCTTTTCCTCTGTCGCATTAGTGGGATTCTTCATATCCCTTCGACATTAATTAACCTGGTGACTCTCTTTTCCACATTTTAAGTATCTCCCAATTCCCTTAAGACAGTTTTTAGGGTGCTTCTTCCCACATTTTTGACATGTGGGATGTTGGGTTTTCTTTCCTTCATGAGATTTATCCATAGATCATCCTGAAGAAAACTCCATTTTATTCTTTTTATCTCCAGGCCCATGGGACCAATGAGAGTATCCAATATCCATATTGAACTTGAGGGTATAATGGAAAATCTCTCCATAGATATCAACGTCTTGAATCACTAAATATTTTCATAGAATCAGCTTTAACCCACTAAATAAACAGTCTACCTTACTTTCAATGTTGATGATGAAGTTAGAGGCGTACTGTGCAAGCCTTGTGAAGTTTGTCTCGTACACCCCGATAGACTCATATTCTTTTTTAATTAAATCCTAGAAACTCCATTTATATTTTAAGATGGATATTTTAGGGGAAATATTTATTCAAAAATATTTTCTTGAATCCTTACCATTCCATGAAATCAATTTCCTCTTTATACTTTGTGTTCTTGATCCGTGTCCACCACCGACCAGCTTCCCCCTCCATACGATAAATGACTAGTACGATTTTATCTTATTCTGAGCATTGAAGGAAAAATAACATATTCTCAATGGAGTAAATCCATTATTCTTCTATGAGGGTATTAGAAGATTCACTAAAGGTAGGAAGCCTTTGTCGCATAAAGGACTCAACCACAACATGCTCTTTATTAGGATAAGGAGGATGTTCCACATGATTCAAGTTATTATTCATAACATGAGTTAGTTGAGCCAGTACTTCCATGAGGTTCTCAGCTCTCACTCCAATAAGGTTAGACATATCATTTGGGAAGTCATCATATTGCCTATTATGTTGGTTTTTGGCATAGTTACTCCCATCTCCTGCCATTAACTAAAATAAAAAAAGGATGAGATTACTCAAAATAAAAAATATGTAAAAAGGGTAACTATGAACATAAAAGGAATAAGTTATAAATGACATATAAACCCTAACTTATGAGTCAATAGGTTGAAATCTAGGTTATACATGGTAATTTCCCTATTAATCTTTCTAACCCAATAATCTATTCAAGTTCATCATAATAGTTCATAAAGAGTTTGTGAATTCACTAAAGCATATCCCCCGAGAGTGTCAAATTAGGTGTGTAGATAGGTCTATTTGTTTTACACTAGGTGATGATTGATTTAATACCCAATAAACCCTTTTAAGGGTTATTAACCCTAGGTATAATTGTTCAAAATCCACATCCACTTGTAGTATCTAGATAGGGATGTAATTGCTTGGAAACCACTCACTCTATAATTCACCAAAATTTCAGGATATTCTCATATACTTATAATTATACCCCTAGGGTTATAACTAAAATATTATATTCCTAATCCCCCAAAATAGATAGATATTTTTTTATAATACCAACTATAGTGACCCAAGTCTTTTACACAAATTATTACATGATTTTTAACATAAACATTCAATAAACACTTCCCAAGTATTGTGAGGCCTAATGTCTATGTAAGACTGTATTCATAATATATCAAAAAGAAACTAAAACACAACATCTTTATTTTATTATCCACAATGAGCTCCTAAAATACTTTTAGCACCTAAAACTACACAGGATAACCTGAGGAATACATAAAGGAAAGGGGTGAACTATAAAGCCCAGAAAGAGAATAAACATGGAAATAAAATATAATATATGAGTCAGAAGACATAAAATTATATCATAGAAGTCAAGGCTCATGAGTAATCCCATGGAGGAATAACATAAAGAACATGTTATCATAAGATCATGACAACATATGAAAGTGGCAACAATATAAAACATGACATGAGCGTAAGTTAAGGCTAACCGCTAAGACAACATTACATGGTGGACAAAGTCCCATCATGGATTAGGTTTACTCCCTAATCCCATGAATAATATATCATGAGACAAAAACATTACCCAATGCATTGAAGTGTTGTCTATATGAACTAATCATAACATGTACATGCTTATGTGTGCCACAAAAGGGAGACAATCATAAATCATAAACATAATAATTACCTATGGAAAGAAATGAGTTTCATAATCTTGCCTTATATCATAATCAAAGAATATTTCATAAAGATTACAAATAGAAGAATAAATTAAATATTTTGGACATTAATATGTAAGTACATAATCATAGTCCCCAAAATATGGTGTTAATTTTAAAAAACTTCATGAGAAAGGGTAGAGAATTGGGTATAGAAATGAACTTTCAAAACAGTGTTATGAGGAATTGATTAAATACTTTTGAAGAAAGAATAAGTATGGAATTTTATTTGAAAACCAGAGGTAAAATGGAATGGTTATACTTTAAGTATTAATTTATTTAATGAAATATTTAATGAGAACAAATACTTTAAATGGGTTTTCTATAAAAGTATTAAGGGATAGAAAAGTTCCCCTTAACTAGGTTTGATTTTAAAGAAGGTATTTGAGAAATGAACTTAAGGCATGTATTACCCCATCAAAGGAAGGGAGAATAATCCAGTAATATATATAATACACACACACACACACACAAAATTTATAATAATTATATAACATTAATGAGAGATATAAAGTGAGTTCTAGAGATAAAGGTCATAACCTAAAGAAAAGGGTGCTTCAGAGATATCCCTTACCTTAGGTTCCATAATCATTTTGAACTTGCACTTAACATCATGTATAATCAAATAAAATTCATCAATTACTTGATTTATAACCTTTTATATCTATATTTTATTTATTATAATTATATTATGTTCATTTATAACCATTTCAATGAGATATAAAGTTCAATTTTGTTGTTTTGAGAGCGTTCGTTTCATGGTTCCAAGGTTGGACCACTTATCGATAGTTATTGATGTTATTTTCAAATGGGACTACAACTAAAAACGTGAAATTAAATGGTATTAATGTACTTAAATAAATTAAAATAGTCCCAAATATCCTTTTTTGGTCCAACATAGGTACAATTAATTTAGTAGAAACGTTAATGTTACATGGTTAGTTCGTTTAAGCGGTTTTACCGACCATCACAAACTAGTTTTGTTTTATTTAATATTATGTATGTATATTCATCAAAGAACATTAAATAAGTTATAATATAATTATTATCATAATATTTAACCATAATAATATTTTTATGACCATCCTTGAAGGCATTGGAGAAAAACGAAGTATGTTGTTCATGGAAGCAGTGAACCAACCATATTGTAAACAACATTTTCATTTTAGAATCAATTAAGGGAAAGAGAAGATAATGGATGTTAGATATTATATTAACATAATAAAATTACATTATATATAATATATTATAGTTATTTTTTTGTGTTGGTTGGAATTTTTTATGGAGGATAAGGAGGAAGAAAAAATTAAAAGAATCGGTTGAGGGAATTACCTTCTCTTTTGGATGTCTCCTCTTGGGATTCCACTTAAGGAACCTTGGAATGGAATTTTGGTGAGACCAAAAATGATACTAAATGGGGGAGAGTATTGAGAATTTAATTGGGGAGAAATTTGGCAAGCTACAAGGCTTATAAGTTGTGAGGAGAAGGGGTGGTGAGTGGTGATATTTACAATGAGAGGAGATGAACATTTTTTAATATTATATTCATTAGTTTATTATTTTGGCTGAAGAAAACCAATAGTATTGATTTTTGTGACTATATACAGTAAATGGTTCATGTGATTTAGATTTAATGTGTGCTTACATCATCCATGAATAAAAAATTTATGTATTTAACTTATAATGTAAAACATTTTATTTTACTGTATTTCACTATTCACCAAAAATTCAACAATTTTAGAAAAATATAAAAAAATTCACCCTAATTTTTTTCAACATGTAGATTAAAAAAATGAAATCCATTTTATGAAAATAATTTTATAAATATGATAAATTTAATTTTTAAATAAATTCCTCATTTAGTAAAAAAATACCAATTTTAATATTATGATTAATTTTCTGAACCTTAAATTTACTTAAGGTCTCATAAAATTATATTATCATTATAATAGAACATAATATTAATTTATAAAACCATATTTTGAAAATAATTTTTTTTAAATCATTATTTTTTATAAAAATAAAAATAAAATATAGATGTTTTATTAAAATGCGAACACTTATTTTATAATTCTTAAAAAATTAATTTACTTTTATCATGATATAAATATGTTATATTATCATTTTATAAGATACCAAAATATTATTTTACAATTACATAGGTTAGGATACTATTCTAATGGTCTAGTTACTATTTTTAACGGTCAGATTACTATTCCAATGATCAGAATATTATTCCAACGGTCGGATTACTATCTCAATGGTCATATTTCTAACGGTCATATGAGATCCCTAATTTCTATAGATACCTAATATTTTATTCATTATTCATTCACTTCTATTTTCTCTCAAGTTTATATATTTTCATTTTCAAAATCCATATTACATTACTAACATTCTGCTTCATCTCTACAGTTTGGTTCGTGAGTGTGATTATTCTAGAGGATTGAGAAGATCTAAATTTTCCTATTATTATAATATTATTTTCTATTTTTTGTCTCATTGTAATACTTTCAATTATTATGGCCATATTTATTATCTAAATTTAATGTTCAAATTGTTATAATAAAATGTAGTTGATTTTATCATATGGCACATGTGCATTATATAATATATTATTAATAAATATGTATAGTGACCCTATACTTTTACACATATTATTAAATTATTTTAACAATCAAATATAATGAAGGATTGTAAAGTCTAGTATCTTTGGAATATTAGGTACATAAAACTGAAACATGGGGAAAACAGCTTTTATTTAAACTCCATAATGAGATCCTAACTTCCTTTAGCCCCTAACATCTGCATAGGATAACTTGGGGAATACATGAACAAAGGGATGAGCTAAAAATCTCAGTAAGGGAATAATAATATGAATAAAGCATAGAATGTGAGTTAGAAGTCATAACATGATGGAATAAAAAGGAATGCATATACTTAAGTAAGCATAACATATGTGATCATGGTATCATAGGAGATGTGGAAACAACATACAACATGACATAAGCATGATTCAAGGCTAATTTCACATGGAGGATCACAATTCAAGTCCAACCACCAAGATCATTGCACATGGAGCATGATTCAAGGCTAACCATTAAGACCATTCCACATAGAGCATGAGCCAAGGTTAACCACAAAGACCATTGCACATGACACATCATGAGACTAAACATTACCCAATGCATTGGAGAACTATCTGGGCGCACCCACCATAAATTTTCATGAATATGTGTTCCAAATGAAGAATCATACATAAGGAATCAAACATAAACATAAGGGTTATCCATGGAAAGAATTGTGTATCATAATCGTTTCAAAAGGAATAAAAAAAGGGAATATCATAATGAGTCCATGAAAAAATGGTTTTAAATAATACATGGACATTAATAAGAAAAAATAGACATATATCATGATAATTGATGTCAAAATTAAGTGAAAACATGTAAAAATAGTGTTTAAGAAACTTTAGAAATAAAACAATTTAGTGCGGTTTAAGGAAAATATTAAAAATTATTTAAAACATAAAAGTAATAATTGTTTGTATAAAATCAAAAATGAATTAAGATAGTTTTTCATGATAAAATGGGTGATTTTATAAAAATAATGGTGTATTAAAACATATTTTGTATGGTATTTGAAAATGGTTAAGAATTCAGGAAGTTCCCTTTAATTTGACTTGCTTATCAGGAAGAATTGAGAAGAGAACCTTTTTAAAACATGTATTTTCCCATAAAAGAAGGATGATATGATCTGAATACATGAGTTTGGAACATATAAAAATAATTCATATGAATTAAATAAAAATAAATAATAATTACATTGTGGTAAAGAGATAAAAAGAGCAACTTGAAGGAAAAAATAGAGGTTCGGGTAGAATCCCTTACTTTATGTCTGAAAGTGTTCTGAACTTGTACTTAATGTCCTGGATAATCAAATTAAATCCATTAATTAATTAATTTGGGACATTTTATACATTTATTTTATCTATTATAATTTTATTCAGTTCATTTATGTCCTTTTTGGTGAGTTATAAGGCACAATTTCATCATCTGGGAGTGTTCGTTTCCTTGGTTTTCATGATTGGTTCACTTGTATACATGTATCAAAAATCATGTAAAATGAGAATATTTGTCCAAAATAGAAATTATATGTAATTAATGAACTTATATAATATTAAATGGTCTTATATATCATTTTTTCCATATTTTAGGATGATTCATTAGATAAAACTTTAATAATAATCATTTGGATTGATTTGGCGGTTTTTCAATCATCACGAACTAGTTTTGTTTCATTATTTAATATCATGTACATATACTGGTTCTAGAACATTAAACAGGTTTTAATACATATATTATAACATTTTTAACCATAAAAATGGTTTTATGACCATACTTGAAGGTGGAATTGAAAAATGAAAACACACCATCCATGAAGTCGATAAATCGACACCTCACAGACAGTGTATTCATTTTTAGAATAAAAGAAGAGGGGAAGAGAAAAGATGATGGGTTGTTCCATTAACACAATAATATTCTAGTATATAAAATATACAGGAGTTATCATGTAACTTGGATAAGGTTAGTTGAGTAGATAATAAGAAAATAAAAGAAATTGAAAAGAAATAAAAAGAAAAAGAAAGAGGTTTTTACCTCTTGAATTCCTCTCCTTGAGAACCTCCTTAGGGGAATTGAGTTTGGTATTTTGTTGAGACCAAAGGCTCCTAGAAATTGGTAAGATACTTATGATGATGATTAGGTAGATTTTTTTACAATCTTCATGTATTTTTAGGTGTGAGGATAAGAGGTGGTATTTATAGTGGAGGAGATGAGTGTTTTTTAATCATTCTATTCATTATTTTATTATTTTTCTCAAGACAAGAAATTGTGTTGATTATTATGAATAAATATAGTAAATAATTCATGTTAGTTCGAACCAATGACCACTTGCATCATCCATGACTCAAACATGACTCAAAAATTCATTTATTTACTTATACCGTAAATTACTGTATTTCACAATTCATAAAAATTCAACTATTTTAGAAAAATCCAAAAAATTGACCCTAACCATTTTTCAATGTGTAGAATTAAAAAAAACTCTATTTTATGAAAATAATTTTCTAAATATGATAAATTAAAATTTTAAATAAAATCATCATTTATTTGAAAAATACCAATTTTAAAATTATAACTGATTTTACAACATTTTGAAAAATTAATTAAGGTCTCATAAAATTATCTTATAATAATAAGAAAACAAAATAATAATTTATGAATCTGTTTTATAAAAATAAATTTTCTTTTAAATCATTATAATAATGATAAAATTGTAAATAAACAATTATGTTTCACAAAAATATCAATACTTAATTTAACATTTTTAAAAAAATTATTTACTTATAATATGATATAATTATATCACATTTTCATTTATAAGATGGATAAGTTATATATATATATATATTCATTGGTGAGGCTACTATTTTGTTGGTAATATTATTATTCCTAAGGGTCACATTACTATTCCAAAGGTCAAGTTATTATTCCATCAGTATAGGTTCCTTAATTTATAAAAATGCCACTTATTTCATTCATTCTTCATTTATAATATTTTTATTGTGTTATATATGTGGTTTTATGTGATTTATACTATATGACATAATTATAAGAAGATAAATTTCATTGATAAAATTCTAGGTCGTTACATTCTTCCCTCTTATGAAATTTCACCCTCGAAATTTCATTTTACAAAATAAGGGGAAAATAGGTGAGGGTACTTCTCCTTCATCACTTCCTTCGGTTCCCATATTGACTCTTTGTACTTATGATCCAAGATCTTCACTAGCTGATCCTCGTAAGAGAGATAATTCTCCAACTACACCACCTCTAAATTCAGTACATGTGAGGGATCTAGTATGCACTTCCTCAAGAGGGATATGTGGAATAAATCGCATACTTGAGACACGGTTGGAGCAAGTGCTAGTAGATAGGCCACAACTCAAACACAATCAAGAATATTGAAGGGGCCGATGTACCTAGGACTTAACTTTCCTTTCTTCCCAAATATCATGATCATATTCCATAGAGATATGCGGAGGAATATCATGTATCAAACCTTAAACTCCAGGTCCCGTCGACGATTGTCCGCATATCTCTTCTGTAGACTCTAGGATATCTTGATATGCTGCTGAATGATTTTCATCTTTTCTACCATTTCTTCAAACATTTTAGGTCCTAGCAGCTTACGTTCACCAACTTCATCCCATCATGCCAGTGTTATGCACCTTTTACCATAGAGGAATTCATAAGGGACCATATGGATGCTCAAGTGGAAACTGTTGTTATAGGAGAACTAGACTAGAGGTAGATGTTGGTCTCATCCTCCCTTGAAGTCCATATAACATGCCCTCAACATATATTCCAATGTATAAATAGTCCACTCAGATTGTACATCAGTTTGAGAATGATAGGCCATACCAAAGTTCATCTTAGTTTTTAGATCATGTTGTAGGATTTTATAGAACTTTGATGTGAATCTCATATCTCGATCAAATACAATTGATAGTGGTACTACATGCATCCTTACCACTTCTCTGATGTATATTCATGAAATTTGCTTCAGTGAGAATTCCTCTCAAATTGCGATTAAGTGAGCTATCTTTGTGAGACGATCCACAACAACCCATATAACACTGTTTCTTATGGATGTCTTTGGAAGTCCAATGACAAAGTATATGGTGATGTTTTACCATTTCCATGTTGGTATGGGCAATGGTTGAATCACCCCTTTAGACTTTTTCCTTTCATCCTTAACTTTCTAACATACCAGATACTTTGATGTATATTCAATGATCTCCTTCTTCATATTGTCCCACTAATATTTTTCTCAGAGATCTTGATACATTTTGGTTCTCCCTAGGTGAATAGAGAAGGTTGATCTATATGTGTTATTCAGAAGCTATTTCTTTATCTCTGAATTGGATGGTACACATTTTCATGACCCAAATCTTACGAATCCATCCTCATCAATCTTGAATTTGAAGGATTTATAATTTATGATATCTTCCACCCTTTTCGAAATTTCCACATCATTACTTTGAGCATCCTTTATTTTCTTCATGAGGGATGGTTGAGCAATCATTTGAGAAATGATTGATGATGTTCCTTCCTTAACTATTACCATGTCCATCCTTTGAAGTTATATGAAGATTGAATCCTTATAAATTCTCATTATTGATAAATATGTAAGATCCTTTTTATTTAGATCATCTTCCACCTTATTTGCTTTATTGGGATGCACTACCACAAAACAAGGCAAGACCAGTGCCACCATTTATTAGCGCTAACAAAAAAGCACTGATAAAGGGGGTACCTTTATCAGCATTAATAAAATCACTGATAAAAGTACGCCTTTATCAGCGCTTTTTTTTAGCGTTGATAAAGGTACCCCCTTTAAAAGTGCTTTTTAGCGCTGTTAAAGGGTACCCCTTTATCAGCGCTTTTTTTAGTAGCGCTGATAAAGGGTCTACTTCCAAAAAAAAAATTCATTAAAAAATATATATTAATATTTAAATATATAGATATAGTTATATTGATATAAATATAATATAAATATTTTAAATATAATTTTAAATATATTTTAGATAAGTATAAATATATAGTTACACTTAATATATAAGATATTTAGTGAAAATGGCTTATAAAAAAATTAAAAAAATATTTTTAATTAATAATTTGCTAATTATTGTGGAGTAATAGTCATTTAATAACAATTTGAAGGCTAAAAAAATAAAAAATAAAATAAAAAAAGATCCAAAATATGTTGAAAACACAACTTGAACTTCAAACGGCCATAACTTTTGATCCGGGTGTCCGTTTGAGCTCTACCACATACCAAATCGAAGCCTACGACGAGTTATACACCCTCATAATTTGGGGGAACCCCGATCAAGGTTTTTTAGAGGCCAAAAAAGGCCCATAAGGCCTCCAAAACTGAGTTTTTAGTCAGGATACCCCGATTTTTTAACATTTTGTGGATTTTCAGCCTCGTTTAAGGGGGTATTATTGGATTTTTTTTGTGGGGACTGAATTTATTCCAAGGCATTACATTTATATTGATATTATTTCTTTGAAATTTTATAGTTTTTTATAATGCACTGCTATTTATAATCAAATATATAACAATATATACTTATTTTTTATATATTCACACATAAAAATTTAATTATAAATATAAATAATAAAATCTATTTACATATAAAATATATTAGCTTTATCTAAATAATAACTAATATCAATTTTATTTAAAATACCAATATATAAATATTTATATACCTATATATTAATCTAACTATATATATATATTAATATAACTACATATATATATATTGATATAACTATAAATATATATATTAATATCACTATAAATATATATATTAATATAACTATATATATATATATATTAATATAACTATATATATATATATTAATATAACTATATATTACTATATGAATAAATATAACTAAATATATATATAAATAAATAGATATGTCATTAACTGGAGAAAAAATCAACATGGTAGAGTGGTAAAGGCTTTAGGTGCACAAGGGGGAGGTCTCGAGATCAAATCTTGGTGGAGGAAAGGGCGCGCACATGGGGGTGGATTTGGGGGGCTAGCGCTAATAAAGGGGGGTGGGTGTAGCGCTGATATAGGGTGGAGGGGGGGGGGGGGTGTGCTGGCGCTGGAGGGGCTGGAAAGCGCTGTTAAAAGGGGGGCTCAAGCACTATAAAATCCCCTTTGATTGGCATGGTTTTTTTAATTTTTTTAATTTTTTTTAATTTTTTTTTACTTTTATCAGCACTAAAAAAAGCGCTGATAAAAGGGGTCTTTTATCAGCACTAAAAAGAAACCGTTGATAAAGGACCCTTTTATCAGCGCTTTCTAGAGCACTGATAAATGAGACCCCCCTTTATCTTCACTGGCTTTAACAACGCTTTTCTAGCACTGTTAAAGGTCATTTTTAACACTGATAAAAGGGGTATTTTTAGTAGTGATGGTAGTGGATTGATCAGCCATAATCTTTGATGAGATCTACCCATCTTCAATATAACATATTAATCTTCATCTATATGAATATATATTTTAGGCTCTTATGATTAGTATATATCTCACACTTCTTCCCACAGAGATAATGCCGCTATATTTTCAATGAAAATATCACAACTACCAACTCCAGATCATGCGTAGGATAGTTTTTCTCATGAATTTTCAACTACCTTGAGGTGTAGGCTATCACTTTATCATTTTTCATCATCACATATCCAAATCCATTATTTAAAGCATCATTTTACACTATAAAGATTTCCCCACTTGTCGGGAGTGTGAGTACTAGCATAGTGATAAAACTCTTTTTCAACTCTTTAAAATAGTCTTCACATTCACTAGTCTATACAAAATTTACTCTCTTATGAGTCAGCTTGGTTAGCAGGTTTGAAAATCTTGAGAAGTTCTTCACAAATCTTCAGTAATACCCAGCTAGACCAATGAAACTATGGATCTCTGTTACAAATGTTGGCTTGGGCAACTCTTTGATTGCCTTTATCTTGGAAGGGTCCAAAGATATTCCCTTTCTAGTGATTACATTCCCCAAGAATGATACTTCCTCCATCTAGAACTTACATTTAATATACTTTTCATAGAGTTTATCCCTTCATAAAGTCTTTAACATAATATTCAAATGATCCTCCTTTCTTTTGGATTATATCATAATATCATCGATAAAGACTACAAAAAATCTATTGAGGTAATCTCTAAATACTATATTCATTAATTCCATAAATATTGTTGGAGCATTAGTGAGTCTGAAGGGCATCACTATGAACTCATAGTGTACATACCTTGTTTAAAAGGTAGTATTGAGAATATATTTTTCTTCACCTTTAATTGGTGATATCCCGACCTAAGGTCCACCTTAGAGAAATAACTGGCCCCATGTTATTGATCGAACAAGTAATCTATCTATGGAAGAGGATACTTGTTCTTTATTGTGATTTTATTGAGCTCATGATAATCAATGCAGTGGCACATTGATCTGCCATTCTTCTTGACAAAGAGGACTGGTGCACTCCACGGTGAAGCACTCGGGCATATAAAACCCTTGTCTATATTCTCCTATAACTACTTATTTAGTTCTTCCAGCTCAATGGTGACCATTATATAAGGTGTCTTTGATATAGGTAGAGATATAAGAATAATTTCAATCGAGAACTCAACTTCTCAGTTAGGAGGAAGACCATACAACTCTTTGGGGAACACATCAGTCTAGTCCCTAACAACAGGCATGTATTCGAGCATGATTCTCTCCTTTATATCAATAATTTGATCAAGATATGCTTTCTCATAAGGTAATAATATCCACAGTTGAGATGATGATTCTAAAGAAGTTTTATCTTCCTCCGTACACTTGTACAAAATTGGAGGATGCCTTAGAATGTGAAGAGTGACCCCCATTTCCCAACAGTCAATGTTGTATTTGTATAAAGATGTCCAATCCATGCCCAATATAGCATCAAACTACACCAAAGGAAGTAAAATGAGATTTTTTGGGAGGTTCAGTCCAAAACATTAATCGAGGAGGAGTTATATACTTTGGATGTAATAATTTCCCCATTTTCTGTTCTCACACATAACTCAACCTCCATATTTTGAGGCAGTGTTTGAATGGTTCTAATAAACTTTTAAGATATAAAATAATGTGTAGAACCAGAATCAAATAGTACATTCACTATTCTTAAATGAATAACCAGCATACCTGACACCACATCATTATTGGGCTCCACCTCAGTAGTAGTGATATCATATTCTCTTCCTTGCTGCCTTAGAGGTTGTTGTTGATTGCCTCCAATCACCCTTGTATTAGGGTAATGGTTCACATAATTCCCATGTTCCTAGTAGTTGAAACACTTCACTACAGGATGAATTTTGATCCGAACCATATTTTCTTCTTCCAAATTTGTGGGATTCTTCATATCCCTTTGGCATTTAATTGCTATATGATCATCTCTTCCACATTTTAAGCATCTCCCATATCCCTTTAGATAGTTCCCAGGATGCTTCTTCCCATAATTTTGAAATGCGGGATATTGTATTTTCTTTCCATCATGGTATTTATCTATTGATCCTCCCATATTAGACTCTATTTTCTGATTTTTATCACCGAGCCCATGAGACCACTAAGAGTCTCTGATCTCAATTTCAACATTTAGGGTATAACGAACAATCTCTTCATACCTGTCAAATTCTCGAATTACCAATGCTTTTAAAAAAATTGGCTTTATTTCGCAAAAGAAGCGATTAACCTTGCATTCGGTGTTCACAACAAATCCAGAGGTGTACCGTACAAGCCTTGTGAAGTTTTCCTCATATCCCCCAATAGACTCATATTCCTTTTTCTTTAATCTGAGGAACTCCCTTTCTATCTTAAGATGAATAGTTCAAGGAAAATATTTATTGAAAAATATTTTCTTGAAATCTTCCCATTATATAGAATCAATTTTCTCCTTTGACTTTGTGTTCTTGATCAGTGTCCACCACTGATCAGCTTCCCCATAAAAAAAGATAGAGTGACAGTACAACTTTCTCTTCTTCTGAGTACTAGAGGAAAAATAATATCTTTTCAGTGGAGTTAATTCATTGTTCCATGATGAGGGGATCATAAGATCCACTAAACACCGAAGGCCTTTTTCACATGAAGGATTTTACGACAACTTGCAATTTATTTGGATAAGGAGGTCATTCCACATAATTCAAGTTATTATTCATAACTTGAGTCAGTTGAGCAAGTACTTTCATGAAGTTTTGAGCACCTATTCCTATCATATTTGGCATTTAATTAGGACAATCATTATATTTCCTATCACATTGATTATTGGCATGAGTTATCCTATTTCAATCCATCATCTAAGAAAAATAAAGTACAATTAGAGGGGCTTGAATAATTGGTTAATAAGCATATAAAAAGGAAAATTGAACACAAAAGGACAAACTTATAAAAGAAAAGTATATTATAACTTTTTATTACCTAGGTTTAGATCTAGGTTAACCATGGTGATAGAATTATCCCTAGGGTTCTTACTAAAGTGCTCTAGTCCTAATCTCTAAAAACAACTAGACCATGCCTCTGATACCAGTTATAGAAACCCTATCATTTTATACATATTATTATATGATTTTAACCATCAAATACAACCAAGGATTGTAAATTCTAGTGTCTTTTGAAGATTAGGTACATAAAATTGAAAACACAGGGAAAAACATCTTTTATTTAAACTCCATAATGAGATCCTAACTTCCTTTGATCCCTTAATTCTACATAGGATAACCTAGGGAATACATGAATAAAGGGATGAGCTAAAAATCCTAGTAAGGGAATAAACATATGAATAAAGCATAACATATGGGTTAGAAGAGATAACATTATGGCATAAAAAGGCATGGATATATATAAGGAAGCATAAAATATGTGATCATGGTATCACAGGAGATGTGGAAACAACATACAACATAACATAATCATGAGTCAAGGTTAATTTCACATGTAGGAGCACGATTCAAGGCTAACCACCAAGACCGTTGCACATGGAACATGAGTCCAGGTTAACCACCAAGATCGTTGCACATGGAGTATGAGTCAAAGTTATCCACCAAGACCATTGCACATGATGTCTCATGAGACTAAAAATTACCCAATGCTTTGGAGCGCTATCTAGGAACACCCATCATAACATGTTCATGAATATGTGTTCCACATGGAGAATCATACATAAGGAATCAAACATAAACATAAGGGTTAACCATGGAAAGAATTGGGTATCATAATCATGTCAAAAGGCATAACAAAAGGGAATATCGTAATAGTGTCTATGAAAAAATAGATTTAAATAATACATAGAAATTCATAAGGGAAAACAGGCATAGATCATGATAAGTTATGTCAAACTGAAGTGCACATGAGCCTCAACCCAGTTGGTGAGGACTCCTTAAGTGCATCCAGGAGACCCGGGATCAAATACTGGTGGAGGATAATTTCCAGGGCACTGTAGCAGCACTGTATCAGCTACTGTAGCAGAATCTATGTATAATTGTAGTAGGTACTGTAGCAGGAACTGTAGTAGGTACTGTTTGGCCATGTAGTAGCCGAGAATATTCCCCCGTTTGGGCCTTCGGGTCACCGATTTGGTCCCTGAGTCCTTTAAGGCCTTCGGGCCACCTAGGCCTTCAGGTTAGTAAGGACTTAGGGCCACCTCAAGGCATTCAGACCACCTTAAGTGCAGATGAAAACCAGACAACCTACAAGGAACAAACTTCAGAAGAAGGAGGAGTAAGGAGTTTTCACCATAGCAGAAGCTAAACAGATTACAAGAATGAGAGGGCATGACACCTTCCATTGGGACAAGCCTGTGCATGCATAGTAAAGCCTAGCCGAACATCCATGCGAAGTTGGAGAGCTGATTTCACGATGAAGATGCTGGGGAGGATCAGTTCCAAGTAGTTAGTCCGGGTTGTATGTAATGTTTGAATCCTACAAGCAATGAATTCCTCAAGGCATACGGGCCATGTAATACTTATGCCTATGAGCCTTGTAAGGGTTCCAACTCACCCATTGAAAGGTGGATTATCAAAAATAAATAAAAAATGAAGGCATTAGATCCATTAGATGAGGATGTCAAACTGAAGTGAAAACATGTAAAACACAGTGTTTAAGAAACTTTAGAAATAAAACAATTTAGTGTGGTATAATGAAAATATTAAATATCCTTTAAAATAGAAAAGGAATAATTGTTTATATAAAACCAGAAATGAACAAAGATAGTTTTTCATGATAAAATTGGTGATTTTAGAAAAATAATGGTGGATTAAAACATATTATGTATGGTACTTGAAAATAGGTAAGAAGTCAAGAAGTTCCCTTTAATCTGGCTTTCTTATCAGGAAGAATTGAGAAGAGAACCTTTTTAAAACATGTATTTCCCCATAAAAGAATGATCATATAATCTAGATACATGATTTTGTAATATATACACATAATATAGAATAATTACATACAAATAAATAATAATTACATTGGGTTAATGAGATAAAAAGAGCAACCTGAAGGAAAAATGGAGGTTCGGGTAGAATCCCTTACCTTATGTCCGAAAGTGTTTTGAATTTATACTTAATTTCCTAGATAATAAAATTAAATCCATTAATTAATTAATTTAAAACCTTTTATACATATATTTTATTTATTATAATTTTATTCAGTTCATTTATGGCCTTTTTGGCGAGTTATAGGACACAATTTCATCGTTTGGGAGCGTTTGTTTCCATGGTTTTCTTGACTGGTTCACTTGTATACATGTATAGAAAATCATGTAAAATGAGAATATTTGTCAAGAATTGAAATTATATTTTATTAATGAACTTAAAAAATATTAAATGTTCTTATATATCATTTTTCCATATGTGAGGATGATTCATTAGATAAAACTTTAATAATAATTTTTTGGATTAATTTGGTAGTTTTTCGATCATCACGAACTAGTTTTGTTTCATTATTTAATATCATATATATATAATAGTTCCATAACATTAAATATGTTTTAATACATATATTATAATCTAGTTTAACCATAAAAATGGTTTTATGACCATCCTTGAAGGTGGAATTGAAAAATGAAAACACATCGTCCATGAAGGCTGTAAATCGACACCTCATAGACGATGTTTTAATTTTTAGAATAAAAGAAGATGGGAAGATAAAATACAAAGAGTTTTTCCATTAAAAAAATAATATTAAAGTATATAAAATATTATGATTTGTTCCATTAACACAATTAGGGTAGTTGGAGTATACCCTGACACATAATATGGATTCTGCGTGAGGGTAAATAGAAAATATTTAAAAATTGTTTTTAAATTTTGAAATGGTTTTAATGGTTTAAAAAATGTTTATAAGCCATGATAAAAGGTATTTTATGAATATTTAATTTATAATTAATTAATTAATTAATTATAAAATGTTTATAATTAATTAATTAAATGTTTATAAGAGATTTATTATTAATTATTCCTTGAATATTAAATGCTAATATTTGAAGTACCTTTTAATCAAATTATATGACATTTATTATGGTCCATAAATAAAAATATTTATTTAAAAATCATAAGAGAAATTTATAAAGTGTTTATAAATTAAAAAAATAAGGCTAAAATATAAAATTTTTATATTTAAAATTGTGTATAGTTCATAATTGATTATTTTGAATTGTTCAAATTAAAGAAGCCTTATTTGGGGATTATTTGAATCACATTAAAGATTTTATTTTGGTTTAAATAAAATTTAAGTATATGATATTTATATTGTGTAAAATGTTTACATAATATTAGTTAGATTATAAAATTGTTTATAATTCATAAAGTATCATATATTTAAAATAAAATTCTATATAATGGAGAATATAAAAGAGTTCATATTGGAATGAATATAAAGTTTTTATGTTCATAATTATGGAAAGTATATAATGTGTTAACTAATTTATAAAGCATTTATAGTTAGATTTTATTTATGGATTGATAATAAATGGTTATCTCATGTTTAAATTCTTGATTTTTTCATTTATTTATAAGTTATTCCCTACTTTATTCATGTATATAAATTGTTTTTATTATGAATATGTATTCTTTAGTTTAAGATGTTAAACTACTTCTATAGATTATCATACATGAATCTAGGTAGTTATATGCTAGGAATGATACTAAATTTAGTTTTTCATCTATCTTGACCTTAGTTTTTAATTGAAGTTGTGAAATTGAATTTAGTTTTTGAATATAGTTTATGCATTTTAGGTTTTAGAGTTATGATAAATTGAATTTTCTATTGAGTAAAGTATCTCTGGGTAGATTGTATCACCCCCCATTTTGAGTTATGTAACCCTTTTTATGTCTTTTTATGTGTATAAGGTGGTTGGGTAATATTTTGGAGAGTTTGGAAGGTTTTTGGGAAGGTTTTGGGGCTTTTCTAAGGGTGAATGGTTTGAGAATAATTAGTGAAAACTGTGAAGAATCTCCAGGAACCCATGAAAGTTGAGACAATGGGATTTTACATGGTTGGCACATGGTTTATCTAATGTGTGGGCTGACTATGTGGGGTACCATTTAGGACAGTAGTAGTCACACAGTTAGCATGCAATTTTTCTAACCATGCAAGCTAACCATGCGCGACATTAAAAAGGGTGGTTTTAAAAAATGGGGTCACTCAAGATTTACCCTAAAACACACATTTCTTCTCCCACTCGAACCCAAATTAGGATTTACTATTCTCAGGGGTTAGGGAACATCTTCCACTCATTTTGGAAGTGAATTGAAGGGTTTTCTTGGTGGTTTTAATGTGGTTCTTCCTTGGTAAGTCTGTCTCCTTGGTGTTTCTTGGTTTTTATCTAGATCTACTTTCCCCACTCTCTTAGTTATCTAGATCTACATCTGTCGCATGAAAATATAGGGTTTTAGTTTCCTAAAATTATGAGTTTTATATTTTTTGATTTTAGACAAAGGTTTATAAGGTGTTTTTGTAGAGGTTTAACCCGGATTTGATGTGCGGTTGTGTGTTGGTCAATTTTTCTGAAACCCAAAGGTAGGTGGCTTCACTCCCATCTTTGTTTTGATAGAACTTAAAGGTTTTAATTTCAAATTAATTATATTTTCTTGAAATTGGTTGTGATTATGATGTGAGAATATTGTTTGGAACCCATTTTGTGATGTTTTTTGGATTTGGAAAAAATGTGTTATTGTTGTGAGATGTGCGTGTTGTTGGATTTTAAAATGTTGATTTTAAAATTGTGGTTTGGTTGATTTGTGGAAAATGGATTGTGGAAAATGGTTTTAAATAAAAAGTGTTATTTTATTGAAGTGTCTTGTGGCATGGATGTTTTTTAAGGGCGTTTTCAATAAATATTATTTTTATTGAAATTAATTGGAATATTTTTGAAATTGTGGTTTGGCTTAAAGGATTGGTTGGTTGGAAATGGTTGTCTTGGAATTTTGTTTTGAAATTGTTATTATGATTTTGGCAATTGTAAATTGGAATGTTGATGTGACTTGATTAAATTTTGCGGGCATGGTGGTTGGATTATGGGGTCAAGCATGGCTATGAAAGGATGGATAGTGGGCGTGAAGGATCACTATCTAAGGGAAGTGAGTGTGAAGTACCACTATAAAAAGTGGATGGGTTCAGACGTGAAGTTCCACCATCAATGGTAACACCGAGCTCAGGTGTGTGTGTGGAACTTGGGCACATGGTTGGGATATGTGTGTTTCCATGCTAGTTGGAATGGTTTATGACATTTTGAAAGATATTTTAGGTTAATGATGTGTTTGTTTGCATTGGTTGGTTGTTTTCCTGGAATTGTGGGGTTTTGTGCAAAAGTGTTTTTTAGTAAGTGTGTGGTTGGCTTTTTTAAAAATTGTAGCATGGTTTATTGGATTTATAAATTTGTTTTCAATAAATTGTGATAACTTGTTCTATCCTAGTGTCATGTGTAGGGAAGTCATTTTGGGAAAGCCTATTGAGTATTATTACTCACCCCCTGTTTTGGCACTTCGATGCTTTTTCATATGTTTTATTCTGGGACACGGGTAAAGGTAAAGAATCTCATTCCTTTAGTGGTGAATCGTGATGCTTGGGTAGTCTTGTGGTGTTAGATCTTGGAGCTTGGAGTGGAGATGAGAGTCATGTTTGGGAGTCTTTGAGCTTTGTTGTTTTAGTCTTCCGCTTGGTACTCTGATTTGGTATTGGCATGGTTTTGTATTGTTTCACCTGGTAATGTGTTGGATTGGTTCACATTGTTTATATGCATCATGTAATTGTTTTGTTATTAGCATGTTTGGTTGGTTGTTTTCATTTAAAAAGGGAAAATTGTCCTCCCATCGTTCATGAAGCCCTCAACATTTATTGCAATCCTTTGAAACCTGGGAATGCCGCCTAAGGACAAGTAGAATTTTCAACTTAACTCAAACTAATGAGGAGGGGTGGGATGTTACAAATGGTATCAGTATGTTCGGTACTTAACTTTTAAGTGAAATCCGTTTTCTTTAGTTCTTTGGAATTGATTGCTGGTCTTGGAAGTTGGTACTCATTCTTGTTTTATTCCTTGAGTTGGGATGGTAATACGACATAGGATTATCGAAACTTGAAATGTATAGATTAAAAGGACATAACTAACCCTTTTATGGGGAACTTAAAGTTACTAGGGAGTTGGGTACATAAGTGTTTTGGAGACACTTATAGGAGTGTGATCTCATTATTGTGGGTGTAGCCAATGATATGAGCGTGTCATGCATGGTAGAAATGACTTCCCATTAAGATTGCATATTTTATTTGTAATAATGATTTATGTTGTGATATAGATGTTTTGGATTTTGAAAAATCTAGAAATTGTTTTCAAAAGCATGGTTTTTAAAAGTGAATGGCTGTGGTATTTTGAAAATGGGATGATTTTCAAAACATGGTGAATTTTTCAAAGATGGAGTGAACATGATAAAATGGGAATTTGGAAAGCATGGTTGTAATAGTGTAATTAAATTGGATTTGAAATTGTAATACTTCAGTTGTTAGAGAGTGAACCTTATGGTTGTTCTTGTGTTCATAGAAATGGCACTAGGTAGGCATTGTAGAGACCAACCGGAGGATGCTGTGGAAAATGTGGTTCCACCTGAGCCCTAGGTGAACTAGAAGATATTAAAAAGTATAGTAAAATATTTCCAAGCTGTGTAAAGTGGGAATAAAAAAGATAAGCTGAGACATGTGGATCACTCAGTTCAGTTCCAAAAGCAGAATCTACCCATTTTTTAGGGTGATTCAGAGCTGGAAAGGGCAGAATCATGGTTGAATAGGATGAATTGGATATTTGATTTCCTGGTAACACCAGAAGAGTTAAAAGTGAATTTATAAATATACATGTTGTAAGATCTTGCACATCAATGGTGGGAGTTGGCGGTCTAGGCTGGAACGAACCAACATATGACATGGGGGGGTTTTGAGGATTTTTTTTTAAAAAAAATTATACCCTCATGCATTCAAAATTCAGCACACAATGGATTTATTCATCTTGAAGTAGGATAATATGTTGGTGACAAAATATTCAGCTAAGTTTATGAACTTAGTGCGGTTTGCACCCGAGGTGGATGCTAGTGCAGCCTTGAAGGCGTGCATTTTTGAAGCAGGGTTAAAGGAGAAAATCCATTATAAATTTATGGCGTTATGTATAAGTGATTATATGAAAATGGTGAATAGAGAAATAATGTATGAACGAGATATCCTATGGGCTATAGGTAGGGGAATCATGTTGGGACCCATTGGAAATGGTGGGAACTCTAACGTGGGGATCAAGCATAGGAGGGACACTTATTTCTGGTGTTGGAGTATGGCTCAGAATCTGATGGTAGGATCAATGAATCTTCCTCTGAATCCTCATAGTAAGCTAGGATGTTTTTGGTGTGGTTCTATAGGCCACATGAAGCGGGATTGTATGAAACAACCTTGAGAATGTCATAATTCCATGAAGATGAGGCATCTCTAGCACTATTATCATAATGCTCTGAGGTAGGGTGTCTGTGACACTCCTCAGGGGTCACAAGCATCCTATGACTTGACAAGAAAAGGGAAACAACATACCCCTCATCAATAGAGCAGAGTTAGTCATGGTGATTCTAGGAATATGATGAATCCTTGGTATAGGAAGTTTCAGTAGGGTAATAAAGAGAAGAGTGTTGCAAGTAAGCAGCTATTTGGATTTGAGCATGTTGTGGTGGATAATCAGTCAGGACCATCCATGGTGTGAGGTATGATTCTTTTGAATTCTACCCTTATGAAAGTGTTGTTTGATATGGGTGAATCCCATTCTTTCATTTCCTCTTGTATCATTGATTTTTTGGGTTTAACCTGTGGAAATGATGCCTTTTATTCTGAAACTTAAAAATCCTCTAGGTCAAAGAGAGTTTCGAGCCTTTCTGTGTAGAGCATGTGGTATAAATGTTGATGGGGTTAAGTTGATGTGGGAATTCTTAGTCCTTAAGATAGATATTTATGATATAATCCTAGGAATGGATTGGTTGATTATGTTTAAGGCCCATATTGACTATCATGTGCGAATAGTTAGTTTCATGATAGGTTATGGTGTTGAACATCTCTTTATAGGAGAGAAAACTTTAAAGGTGGGTACAAAGAGATGGTTGGAACCAGTGTTTGGGACAATGTCATATCACCTGGTGGATTTTTCATTGGAATTGATGGAGGAAATCGAGCATAATAGTTTTTTGGTAATGGTTGATCAGTTTATGGATGTCTTTCTCAAAGAATTCTCAGGGTTTCCACCCATAAGAGAAGTGGAGTTTACAATTGATCTCTTCTGGGGACCATTCCTATCTCACTTCCATATTACCGAATGAAACCACTAGAATTGAGGTAATTAAAAGTGCAATTAGAGGATCTAGAAAATAAAGGGTTCATTCGACCTAGCATGTCTCTATGGGTAGCACCATTGTTGTTTGTTAAAAAGGAAAATGAAACTATGTTACTGTGTGTTGATTATCGTAAGATTAACCAAGTTATGATAGAGAATCAACATCCACTTCCACACATTGATGATCTGTTTTATTAGTTGAGGGGAGCTCAGTTGTTCTCTAAAATTTAATTGCGATCAGGATATCATCAGTTACAGGTGAGGAAGGAGTATATTCCAAAAAAAAACTTTTGGAAGTAGATATGGAAATTATGAATATGTGGTTATTACCTTTCATCTAAAAAATGCACCATCAGTATTTATGGAATTGATGAATAAGACATTTTAGAGATATTTGTATTCTTTTGTGGTGTTATTTTTTAATGATATATTGGTGTATTCCAGGACAATGGTTGAGCATGATCAACACTTGGTAACAATTTTAGGGATCTTGAGAGATTATTGGTTGTATGAAAAATTATTAAAGTGTGATCTTTGGATACAAGAGGTGCGTTTCCTTGGCCACATTATTTATGAGAAAGGCGTTTTAGTGGACCTAGAGGAAATAGAGGCTGTTATCTCATGGAAACCACCAAAGAACATTTTTGAGATATAGAGCTTCCTTGTTCTATATAGGTATTAACGACGCTTTATTCATGATTTATCACAACTATATTTACCAATGAAAACTTTTACAATGAAGAATGTTCCATTTCAATGGAATGAGAAATGTTAGAAATATTTTGAAGATTTTAAGGGTCACCTTACATCGGCACCAATCATGGTTTTTCCAAAACTAGGGAAAGGTTATGTGGTGTATTTTGATGCATCGAGATTAGGATTGGGGTGTGTTTTCATGAAAGGGGATCATTTGGTTACATATGGCTCACAATAGTTGATATTTCATGAGAAGAACTATCCAATACACGATTTGGAATTAGCGCCTGTAGTGCATGATTTGAAAATGTGGCATCATTATCTCTTCAGTAGTAAATTCACAGTGTTTACTAATCATAAGAGCTTGAACCATATTTTCTCATAGAGAGATTTTAATTTGAGGTAAAGGATATAGATGGAGTATCTTCATATGTTTAAATTTGACTTGATGTACACACCGAGTAAAGGAAATTTGGTGGCAGATGCATTAATTAGGAAGTCATATGACCATGTGGTGAAACAGGCATTAGATCAGTGGAAATTGATGTCAGTTATAACCGAAATGAGGTTGGAATGTGAAGAATGGGGTGATGTAGTGATTTTATTTCCAGTTTCATTGGTTCTTGACTTCGTTGGTTTGGTTAAAGAGGCATAGATGTTTGATTTAGAGTGTGTGGCTATGAGGTTGAAACTCAATGGCGGGGAGACCATCGAGGCCTAGAAACTGGATGGGAATTCAGTATTGTGATTTTGGAATCAGATGGTTGTACCAGTGGCTTGTCAGGAGAAACTTCTCAGTGCTTATCATCATTCCAGATGGGATGTCCATCCTAGAATTCAGAAAATTTATAAGGAATTGAATGTGAAGTTTTGGTGGGATGGTATGAAAAGGAATGTGGATGAATTTGTTTCAAGATGCTTTACTTGTTAATAAGTCAAGGAAGAGAATAAACAACCAATATGTATGTTACAGTCTTTACCTATTCATGTGTGAAAGTGGGAATAGATAACAATAGATTTTGTTAAAGGTCTCCCAAGAATGGTCAGGAAACATGATGCCATATGGGTGATTGTGGATCAACTCACAAAGTCAGATCATTTCATCCCTATTTGTGAATCTCATATGATGGAGGATCTAACCAAAATATATATTCATGAGGCGGTAACGAGGTATGGTGTACCAGTTTCGATTTTACTAGATAGAGATCTGAGGTTCATGTCCTGTTTCTAGAAATCCTTATAGCAAGCCCTTGGGAATCAGTTGATGACAAGTACAACATATCATCCCAAGACGGATGGGAAATTTGAGAAGATGATACAAAAATTTGAAGATATGTTGTAGGCTTGTGTCATGGATTTTGGTGGATCATGGGATGAGTACTTACTATTGGTGGGAGTTCTTGTATAATAATAGTTATCAAGACTCCTTACATATGGCTCTCTTTGAATCATTGTATGGACATCCATGTCATTCTCCACTTTGTTGGGTGGAAACAAGATTAACATCATTGGTTGGGAAGGGCCTTGTCCAAGAGACAATGAAGAATATTAAGTTGATTAAGAAGAGAATGAAGATAGTGCAGAGTCGTTAAAAATAATATGCAGATCATCATCGATGACCATTATTATTCAAGGTGGGTAATCATGAATTCTTGAAAATCTCTCCTAGGCTTGGACATCATCATTTTATGAAGCAGGTAAAGTTATCTTAGAGATATATTGGGCCTTTTTAGATACTTGAGTAGGATGGAGAGGTGGAATATCAGTTGGATTTTCTACCATGGTTTAGTGTGATGCACAATGTGTTTCATGTGTCATGGTTGAAAAAGTATTAGCCAGATCGTGACCATATGATTCGATGGGATCATGTTGAGCTAGAGCTGGATGCTTCATTGGTGCATGTGCCAGTGTGGATTGTGGATAGGTAAGAGAAAGTCTCATGTGGTAAAAGTATTATTCTATTTTGGGTTTTGTGGAAACATGGTCATATTCAAGAGGAGACTTGGGAGCGAGAGAAAGAGATGGCTGATCAATGGCACAAACTCTTTCGGTAAAGCGACGGTTCTCTAATTTTTGAGGATGGAAATTCCAATGGTGGTGAGAATGTAGCACCCTTTGTTTTAGGTATGTAACCTTTTTATGCCTTTTTATATTTATAAGGTAGTTGGGTAATATTTAGGAGAGTTTGGAAGGTTTTTGGGAAGGTTTTGTGGATTTTCTAAGGGTGAATGGTTTGAGCATAGTTAGTGAAAACCATGCAGAATCTTCAAGAAATTGTGCAAGTTGAGACAGTGGGATTTTGCATAGTTGGAGCATGATTTGTCTAACCATGTGGGCCAACTGTGTGGGGAACCCTTTGGGAAAGTAGCATTTGCATGGTTAGCACACGGTTTGTCTAACCATGTGAGATGACCATGCATGACATTAAAAGGGGTTTTTTAAAAAACAGGGTCACTTGGGATTTACCCTAAATATCCATTTCTTCTCCTGCTCAAACCCAACTTAGGATTTTCTCTTCTCAGGGGTTAGGGAACCTATTCCACTCATTTTGGAAGTAAATAAATGGTATTTCTTGGTGGTTTGAAGGCAATTCTTCCTTGTCAAGTCTCTCTCCTTGGTATTTCTTGGTTTTTCTCTAGATCTACTTTCCCCTATCTCTTAGTTTTCTAGATATACATCCATCTCATATAGATATAGGGTTTTGGTTACCTAAAATGATGTAACGTACCGACCCGAACAACCACCTGAACATTGCTAAACGGGCCCGGTGTTAGAACCTTAGGCGCATCACCATGAACGCCAAAGGCTGCTGACTAGAAACGAGGGTGTAAAAAGGTATAGTGGGGAGGCTATACCCTCTTGGAGGAAAATAAGGTTCTAGTCTAAGCATAATAATAAAACATGAAGCATTAATAAAGACTCAGCAGAATCGAACCAGACCCTCATAGCAGAAGCATATCCAATATCAATAAATAACGGAAGTAATATATAAACAAGTGTAGTGGAAAGTAAACAAAACAGTATATTGAACACCACTTGTAACTACTAAACCAAACCAAACATGCATCCATAGAAGGCCATACATGTCAATATAAAAAGGGTTCCCATAATAAAGTAAGAATTCTGATACATAATTAAAGCTAAAACAGAAGTAAAAATCCAGCTAGGCATGACCTCAAGGTCCATACAATCTCCATTCCAAACAACACTATGATCCATATCCTGAGGCTGATCCTTTTCCTGTACGTAAAACCATAAAGTCTACAGGTGTCTCAAAGGGCCTGTGTAGTGTGTGAGATGAATCTCAGTAGGATACCACCCAAAGGTGCGTACCTAGTATGAGTGTTTAAGCAGAAAATGGTAAACAACATGATTCAAAAATAAACACAAACTCCACTGGTGCTCAGAGGATACTAGGGAGTATCACCTCCTTCAGCCAATAATGAAGTCTCAGTCACGCAAACTGGCACCATGTGCCTCCTAACACCTCATGCCTCAAGTACCGACGTCTCGAAGGCAAGTCCAAGTAATAATAACCTGACACCATGTACCTCCTAACACCTCGTGTCTCAAGTACCAATGTCCCGTAGGAACACCCAAGCAATAGTAACCTAGTCCCATGGACCCATGACACCTTCTGTCTCAAGTACTAATGTCCCAAAGACACACCCAAACAATCTGAAGGCTCCTCACCTCCCACATGACTTCTACAAAAATCACCCCAAACCATAATCACCTAACCAAAACTATAGGGGCCTCTACCCACATGAACGGTCAAAACCACCTCATCAAAGAGTCTACATGTGTTCACACAACCCAAAGTCATGGGTGATTGGTAATCACCAAATATAGAACCCAAGCCACATCACCTATAACACCTCATGTCCCTATGACCATGTCGCTCAAGAATCCGATGGCCTTTCCATCCACATAACTCGGGCCATGCCCAACCTGACAGTCACATTACCTCAATCCAACATCTACGACACCCAATCTCGTGGTCAAAACCACCAAATACATACTGGGCCATGCCCATCTTGTGATCAAAATCACTCAAAAGTCTCCGGGCCTCACCCAACACAACCCCAAGGGTTCTAGCATATGCAATTCAAAAATTACATATTTATCAAGTTAAACAATTCAATTTAAATGGGAAAAACAATCTAAACAGTTGATTCTCACTATCCCAATGACTATCACACAATAGTACCGAGGTCTTGAATGCCTCTAAATAGAATAATCATGCTTTAATAGATTAAACATACCAGTTTTAAACAAAGCAGACCAATTATAACCATTTTGGCACCCCAACCAAAATGTCCCAATGAGTGAAGACCTCTCGCCCAGCCTCGCTCAAGAAATTCAGGAAATAGGTTATCACCAAAGGCATCCCAAGTGTCTAAAAAATAATTCAATATGAAACAATATCAATAATATGATCTCGCTCAAAATACCCAAAAATACGCCTAAGGCCGCGCCACCCAAACATCCACAAAAGCACAAAACAAGGTATGAACCACCTACCTTGAACTAGTACGATGATACTCCTCCAATATTAGCCTCTAATTCGGTCTAAAACACAGTATATCTAAAAAATGAGCATTAACTCTCAAACCCCTATAAATCGGTTTAGAACAAAAATCAAGACAAAAGGCTTGAGAGGAATCAAGGCCTTACCGAGGGGGTTCCAATGGATCCAACGAGGATGAAATCTAACTTCAGATGAAGAACTGAGAAGGATTTGAAGTCTTAGATGACTTGGTTCGAGGGTTCTATCCAGTTTCTTCCAAAATGAGGTCACTGTCTGTTTATAGAAAAAAATTAGAAACTACATGGCGTTTATATATGAGTACACACTATGTATACCATTTTACTGTTCCTTTGGCAGCTGTTTTCTGCCAACTTACTTTGCCGACTTGCCAACATGACTACACAACATGTACTAGGAAGTACACGACATATACTTAGTTTTTACTTTATTCCTTGCTGACTTCCCCACATGCTATGTATATCCCTCATACATGACTAAACTACACGGCATGTACTAGGAGTACACAACATGTACATGGTAAAAACTCTCAACCCAGCCAACACGCCTACATGCCATGTATGACCTTCACATACGACCATGGTACACGGCATGTACTTGTGAGTACATGGAGTGTAACCCTAAAATCATGCCCTGTGTCTAGTTTTTTTCTAGAACTTAGCCAGTTTCCCCAGTTTCCTCAAAAACAGCACAAAACTAAAATTAAAAAAAGAAACCCATACCTTAAAGTAAGAACCAGGTTCTTACAAACTCCCCACTTAAAATAATTCATCCCTGAATTTCCCTTACAAGGGTGGAAAAGAAAAATTAAAGACAACTCTGACCTAAAAACTCAATCAAGCAAAGGTTCACCAACCTGTTTCTAGACCCATGGTCCTCCTGTGACACGTCATCATCCCCTACACCTCATAAGGTTCTCCTGTGTCACTTCTGACACCCATTCATGTCCCACACTGCATCGGTGTCTGCCTCAATGAGGTCCTGCATCCCATGAATACTAAAATAAATCCTGGTTCCTTGCACCTCAAGAAAACCGCATCCTCGATGCCTCAATGCCCATGACACCTCATATAACCCACATCCTTGATGCTCTTAATGCCCATGACACCTCAAGTAACCCACATCCTCAATGCTTCTGATTCTATGCATCTCATATATATATCACACACCCAAAATGGTTCCAATCCCACTTACCGGCATCTGGTCAGTCCACATAAATCTTGTGCACCCCATACACTCAAAATGGACATGCCTTAATAGGCCATGCCAAACAAAAAATAAGAAAATCATGGCCATGCCCGTGGTGTACCTCTGACCATCATTGGCTCACCAGCCTGCTCAACCTCTGGTAGCTCCATGGTGTGCACTTGGCTTGACACACAACTGCCTGAAGCCTATCCTACCTATGGTGCTGCACCATTCACTAGCCTCAGACCCTAAGGATGGGTCCCACTATCTCTGCTAAGTCTTCCGCATGCATCTGAACCTCAACTACCCTCACCTGGTACCAACCTTGATCCGACCCCAGATGCCACAGTCTATCCTGGTCCCTACCCGACGACTATCTGAGAAGACTACCTAAAAAATCTCTCGACATTCCTGACCTATCCACATGCCCAACACTCCTTTGTAGGCTTGTCACACTGAGTCCAGACATGCCATCACTACCCACACTGAGAGAAAACCACTGATGAACTTCTACAAGGTGGTATAGCTGAGTCCTTGGCCTGACCGCCCTACTATAACTCATCTTGACCTCGTTTCCTGCTATCTGAACCATCAACTAAAACCACCGCCTGGCTCAAATGATACATTTCTTTCAAGTTTCCCTCAACTATGAGTTCCTGATTCACTACCTTTGAGAATGAGGTCAGCCTAAATATGTTTACCTGCACTCGTATAGCGTGCCGTAATCCATATTTGAAGTGACTCACCCTTAAGGTGTCATCGCTTACCATACCTGGTGAAAAGTGATATAGCTCAGTGAAAGTAGATGCATAGTCCATGATGAACATGTCACCCTACTAAATACTCAAGAAATCTCGATCTCTCTCTGACCTTAGCATATCTGGAAAAAAGTGCTTGAAGAATCTATCCCCTAAGTCCTTCTAGGTCAGTCCCTCATTTCTGAAAGTCTGAACCTATACATCCCACCGGTGCTTTGCCGGTCCTCTGATCATGTACGTCACCAAATTGACCCTCCACCCTGGAGGCATCTCAAGCTACTCGAAGATCATCTGCATGCTCTCTATCCAATTCTCAACCGCCTATGGACCACCCTCACCCTGGAAAAGCAGTGGGTTCTGTGACTTGAACTCCCATGTCAGATACGCCATAGAGGGCTATGTTCCCTGTTCAACTCTACCAATCCCCTAAAAAACACGTACCAGGTTTGATTGGAGCTGCTCATCGAGCCACGACCCAAATGCTGCCAAACTCAGCTGCTACTCTGCCTGAACTGGATTCTGAACCTAATCATATCCCTGAGCCTATACCTTTGTCTCATGCTCTGCCTATCCTTCAAGGGTCTGAACCTGATCGTGCTCCTGTGACACTACCCCATCACCCGATTGATTCTCCATCGAGCCGTATAGGAGGAACTCGCCGAAGACCATTAATGGTCAGGCAACCTACATATATAACAATATATATTTATATATAATGCAGATAAGGAAATCAGTAAAGAGGCAGCTCATAACAACTACCCTTACTCTTCCCCATTGCAACCATTCCCCATGGCATCCTGGCCTCACAGCCTCCTTACCCGCCCTCAACAGAGCCAAGTATCAAAAGTACGTCGGGCCATACCTGTCCCGACAACCATCATTGCCTCAAACCAATGACTGAGTAGCCCAATCCTGGTGATCAAAATCACCCCAGTCATAGTACCTTCCTACTCATACAATCCAATCCCAATCTCATGCCACATTCAATTTTACATAATTTAAAGCACGACATATTACATTGTAATAAACAAGAAATTCTATCAATAATTTCACCTTTTACATTTCAAAAGCATATATAGCATGGAAATTAATATTATTCACATGGTATTATCACTTCACAAAGTATACGTGCAATTATGAAATTGAAATATCCTAAAAATGAACCTACCAAAATCCAAACAATCACACCTTGCCATATCGGGACAAGGTCCAATTTATTTCTCCCTTACCTCACAAGGTTAAGCATTATATATCATAATCAATAACATCACATACCAAGTGATCCACCAAGGTGGAAATCATATAAAATGTAATCTAACTAAAAGAAAAATAGCAATTCCCACCCAAGGTAACTTGGTCCATCCCTCGTACCTGGGGATGTAGGCACCCAAGCACAAGCTAGTAACCTAGTTCCAATAACAACCTATCTTCAGTCTACCATATCCCAAATAGTAAAACTAGCAGAAATAAAAAGGCGGTCTCAATCTCATTAGTAGTCAGTTAAAAGCTGCTACTAAATCCCTGTCAAGAACAACTCCTTTGATACCAATTTATAATGTCCCGACCCGAACAACCACCCGAATAGTGCTAAAAAGGGTTGGTGTTACTACCTTAGGCGCACCTCCCCGAACACCAAAGGCTGCCGACTAGCAGCAAGGGTGTAAAAAGGTATAGTGGGGAGGATATACCCTCTCATAGGAAAATAAGGTACTGGTCCGAGCATAATAATAAAACATGCAGCGGTAATAAAGACTCAGTAGACTTGACCCAGACCTACATATAGGAAGTATATTTAATATCAATAAATAACAGAAGCAATATATAAACAAGTGCAGTAGAAATTAAACAGAACAACATACTGAACACCACTTGTAACTACTAAACCAAACCAAGCATGTGTCCATAGCAGGTCATACATGTCAATATAAAAAGGGAGACCATAATAAAGTAAGCATGATGATACATAATGAAAGCTAAAAAAGAATTAAAACTCCAGCTAGGCATGACCTCAAGGTCCATACCATCTCCATTCCAAACAACACTATGATCCAACTCCTGAGGCTGATCCTTTTCTTTTACGTAAAACCATAAAGTCTACACATATCCCGAAGGGCCCATGTAGGGTGTGAGACGAATCTCAGTAGGATACCACCCAAAGGTGCGTACCTAGTATGAGTGTTTAAGTAGGAAATGGTAAACAATACGTTGCAAAAATAAACACAAACTCCACTAGTGCTCAGAAGCCACCAAGGAGTATCACCTGCTTCAGCCAATGCCAAAATATCAATCACGCAACCCGGCACCATGTGACTCATAACACCTCGTGTCTCAAGTATCGATGTCCCAAAGTCACACCCAAGTAATAGTAACCTGGCACGATGTGCCTCCTGAAACCTTGTGTCTCAAGTACCGACATCCCATAGGCACGTCCAAGCAATAGTAACATGGTCCCATGGACCCCTGACACCTCGTGTCTCAATTATCGACATCCCGAAGGCATTCCCAAACAATCTGAAGTCTCCTAACCTCCCACATGGCTTCTATAACAAGCACCCCAAACCATAATCACCTAACCGAAAATACGAGGGCCTCTACCCACATAAGCAGTCAAAACCACCTCATAACAGAGTCTACCTATGTGCACACGACCCAAAGTCACATGTGAGTGGTAATCACCAAATATAGAACCCAAGTAACATAACCTCTGACACCTCGTGTCCCTACGACCATGTTTCTCAAGAATCTGATGGCCTTTCCATCCATGTAACCCGGGCCATGCCCAACCTGACAGTCACACTACCTCAATCCGACTTCTAAGATGCCCAATCTTGTGGTCAAAACCACCCAATACATCCTAGGCCATGCCCAAACTATGATCAACATCACTCAAAAGTCTCTGTACTTCACCCAACATAATCCTAAGGGTTCCAACATATGAAATTTAGCAATTACATATTTATCATGTTAAACAATTCACTTTAAATAGGAAAAACAATCTTAACAGTTGATTTTCACTAGCCTAATGGCTATCACATAGTACTAGTGAGGTCTTGAATGCCTATAAATAGTGTAATAATGTTTTAAAATATTAAACACACAATTTTTAAACAAATCAAACCAATTATAACCATTTTGGAACCCCCAACCAAAATGCCCCAATGAGCGACAACCTCTCACCCATCCTCGCTCAAGAAATTCAGGCAATAGGGTATTCCCAAAGGCATCCTAGTGGTCTAAAAAATAATTCAATATACAACAACAGATATAATGGGGTCTCACTCAAAATACCTAAAAACACGCCAAAGGTCGCGCCATCCAAACATCCACAAAAACACAAAACAAGGTATGAACCACCTACCTTGAACTAGTACGATGATCCTCCTCCGATATCAGCCTCTAATTCAGTCTAAAACAAATTAGATCTATAAAACGAGTATTAATGATCAAACACCTATAACTCGGTTTAGAATAAAAATCAAGACAAAAGGCTCGAGAGGAATCAAGGCCTTACCGAGGGGGTTTCAATGGATCTGATGAGGTTTGAATCCGACTTCAGATGAATAACTGAGAGGGATTTGAAGTCTCGGCCGACTTGATTCGAGGGTTCTGTCCAATTTCTACCAAAATGAGCCCACTTCCCATTTATAGAAAAAATTAGAAACTACACAGTGTATATATATGAGTACATACCGTGTATATCATTTTATTGTTCCTTTGGCAGTTGTTTTATGCTGACTTACTTTGCCAACCTACCGACATGAATACACGACATGTACTAGGTAGTACATGGTGTGTACTTGGTTTTTCCTCTATTACTCACTGAATTCTCCACACATCATGTATATCCCTCATACATGGTTAGACTACACAACGTGTACCAGGAGTACATGATGCGTATATGGTAAAAACTCTATACCTGACCAACACGCCTACATGCCATGTATGGCCTTCACATACAGCCATGGTACATAGCGTGTACTTGGGAGTACATGGTGTGTAACCCCAAAATCATGCCTTTTGCCCAGTTTTTGTCCATAACTTAGCCAGTCTCCCCTATTTTCTCAAAAAACATCTCAAAACAGAAATTAAAAAAAAGAAACCCGTACCTTAAAGTAAGAACTAGGTTCATAAAAATGATGATTTTGGGGTATGTTAATGCTAGGAAAAGGGTTATAAGTCATTTTTTGGAGGTTGAACCTGGATTTGTGGTGCATTTGTGCTTTGGTCAATTTCACCAAAACCTTGAGGTAGGTGGATTCACTCTCATCTCCATTTTGATAGAAATTAAAGGTTTTAATTTCATATTAATTAGTTTTTCTTGAAATTGGTTGTGATTATGATGTGAGAAGTTTGTTTGGGACCCATTTTATTATGTTTTTTGGATTTGGGAAAAAATGGGTTATTGTTGTGAGATGTGCGGGTTATCTGATTTTAAAATGTTTATTTTAAAATCATGGTTTAGTTGATTTGTGGAAAATGGTTTTAAATAAAAAGGATTGTTTTATTTATGTGTTGTGTGGCGTGGATATTTCTTAAGGGTGTTTTTAATAAATGTTGATTTCATTGAAATGGATTGGAATATTGTTGAAATTATGGTTTAGCTTAAAGGATTATTTGGTTGGCAATGGCTGGATTAGAATGTTGTTTTACAAATGTTATTATGATTTTGGCAATTGTAAATTAGCATGTTGTTGTGACTTGATTAAATGTTGTGGACATGGGGTTAATCATGGTTGGGAAAGGATGGATAGCGGGTGTGAAGGACCACCATCAAAGGGAAGTGGACGTGAAGTACCACTATAAAAAGTGGACGGGTTCAGATGTGAAGTTCCACCACCAATTTGTAACAATGAGCTTGGGTTTGTGTGTGGAACTTGGGAACATGATTGAGATATGTGTGTGTCCATGATAGTTGGAATGGGTTATGATATTGTGAAATTTGTTTTGAGCTAATGACGTTTTTGGTTGCATTGGTTGGTTGTTTTTCCGGAATTGTAGGGTTTTGTGCAAAAGTGGTTTTTTCTAAGGGTGTGGTTGGCTTTCTGAAAAATTGTAGCACAGTTTATTGGATTTATAATTTTTTTTAAATAAATTGTGATAACATGTTATATACTAGTGTCATGTGCAGGGAAGTCATTTTGGGAAAGCCTATTGAGTATTATTACTCACCCCCTTCTTTGGCACATCAATGATTTTACAGTTGTTGTATTCCAAGACACGGGTAAAGGTAAAGAATCTCATTCCTTTAGTGGTGCATCATGATGCTTGGTAAGTTTTGTGGTTTTAGAGCATGGAGCTTGGCATGGAGTTGAGAGATGTGTTTGGGAGTCTTTGAGCTTCATTGTTTTAGTGTTTTTACTAGTACTTTGATTTAGTATTGGCATGGTTTTGTATTGTGTCACTTGGTAATGTGTTTTATTGGTTCACATTATTGATATGAATCATTTAGTTGTTTTGGTATTGACATGTTTGGTTGCTTGTTTTCATTTAAAAAGGTCAAATCATCCCCCCACCGTTTATGAATCCCTCAACATTTAGTGCTAGCCTTTGGCACCTTGGGGATTTTGCTTAAGGCCAAGTAGTATTTTCACCTCAAATCAAGCCAATGATGAGGGGAAGGTTGTTACAAGTGGTATCGGTCTATTTGTTCCTTGAATTTCAAGTGAAAGTTGTTTTCTTCGGTTCTTTGGAATTGATTATTGGTCTTGGAAGTTGGTACTCATTCTTGTTTAATTCCTCGAGTTGGGATGATAGAAAGGTATAAGATCATTGGAACTTGAAATGTATAGTATAAAAGGATATATCTAACCCTTTTATAGTGAACTTAAATTTACCAAGGAGTTGGGTACATAAGTGTTTTGGAGACACTTATAAGAGCATGATCTCATTGTCGTGGGTGTAGCCAATGAGATGAGCATGACATGCATGGTAAAAATGACTTCCCACTAGGATTTCATATTTTATTTTTCATAATGATTTATATTGTGATATGGATGTTTTTACTTTTGAAAAATTTGGATTTTTTTTCTTCAAAAGTGCATTTTTGAAAAGTGAATGGCTGTGGTATTTTGAAAATGGGTTGATTTTCAAAATGTGGCAGATTTTTAAAAGATGGAGTGAACATGGTAAACTGAGAATTTGGAAATCATGGTTGTAATAGTGTAATGTGATTGATTTTTTAATTTTAATCCTTCAGTTGTTAGAGAGTGAACCTTATGGTTGTTCTTATGTTGATAAAAATGGCACTGGGTAGGTGTCGTAGAGACCAACCAGAGGATACTGTGGAAAATGTGGTTTCACCTGAGCCCCAGGTGAACCAGTAGTTAGTGTAGAGTATAGTGTAAGTTTTTTGAGCTGTGGAAAGTGGGAATAAAAGAGATGATCTGAGACATGTGGATCACCTAGTTTAGTTCTAGAAGCAGAATCCACCCATTTTTTAGGGTGATTTAGAGCCGGAAAGGGCATAAGAAAGGTTGAAAAAGATTAATTGGATATTTGATTTCCTGGGAACACTGACAGAGTTGAAATTAAAGTTTAAAATGCACAAGTTGGAATATCTTTCAAATTAATGGTGGGAGTTGGTGGTCCCGACTGGAATTGACCAACATATGACATGGGGGGTTTTGTAGATTTGTTTAACAAACAATTATACCCTCATACATTCAAAATTTAGATCACAACATATTTATTCATCTTGAATTAGGATAACATGTTAGTGATGGAATATGCAGCGAAGTTTATGAACTTGGTGCTGTTTTCACCTGAGGTTGCAGCTAGTGCACCCTTGAAGGCATGCATTTTTGAAGCAGGTTTGAGGTAGGAAATCCATTCCAAAATTATGGTGCTATTTATAAATGATTATACAGAAATGGTGAATAGAGAAATAGTGGCTTAATGGGATATCTTGGGGGATACTGGTGGGGGAAACATGTTGGCACCCATGGTAAATGGTGATAACTCTAAATTAGAGTTCAAGCAGAAGAGGGAAACTTATTTATAGGGTGGGATTATAGCTCAGAATCCGATGGAAGAATCAGTGAATCTTCCTCCAAATCCTTATAGTAATCTAGGATGTTTTCAGTGTGGTTTTTCAGGCCACATGAAGCATAATTATACAACACAACCTAGATAATGTCATAATTCCAAGCAGATGGGGCATCTCCAGTGCTATTGTTGTAATGCTTCAAGGTCGGGTGTCTGTGACACTCATCAGGGGTCGCAAGCATCCTATGCCTCAACAGGATGAGGGAAAAAACATACCCCTCATCAGCAAAGCAGAGTTAGTCATGATGATTCTAGGAATACCATGACTCCTCAGCAGAGGAAGTTTTAGCAGGGTAATAAAGAGCAGAGTGTGGCAAGCAAGTAGTAGTATGGAGCTGATTAGGTAGTGATGGATGATCAGTCGGGACTGTCCATGGTGAAAGGTATGATTCTTTTGAATTCTACCCTTATGAATTTTTTTTTGATATAGGTGCATCCCATTATTTCATTACCTCTCATATTTTTCATTTTTTGGGTTTAAATGTGGAAATGATGCCTTTTATTCTGAAACTTCAAACTCCTTTGGGTCAAAGAGAGTGTCAAGCCTTTTTGTGTAGAGCATATGGTATAACTATTGATGTGGTTGAGTTGATGTGGGACTTCTCAGTGCTTGAGATGGATGTTTATGATATAATCCTGGTAATGGATTGGTTGACGATGTTTAAGGCCCATATATACTATCATATGCGAACAGTTAGTTTCACGAAGAGTGATGGCATAAAACATCTCTTTAGAGGATAGAAAAATGTAAAGGTGGGTAAAATGGGCTAGTTGGAATTGGAGATTAGGAAGATTTCATATCAGTTGGGGGCTTTGTCATTGTCATCTATGAAAGAAATCGAGCAGAGTGGTTTTCCAATAATGGTTGATTGGTTTCTAGATGTCTTTCCTGAAGAATTATTAGAGTTTCCACCTATAAGAGAAGTGGAGTTTACAATTGATATCATCCCAGGGACCAATCTTATCTCACTTCTGTCTTACCAAATGGCACCAAAAGAATTGAGGGAATTGAAAGTGCAATTACAAGAGCTAGAAAACAAAGGGTTCATCTGACCCAACATATCTCTGTGGGTAGCACCAACATTATTGGTTAAAAAGGAATATGGAACTCTGAGACTATGTTTTGATTATCGTAAGCTTAACCAAGTTATGATAAAGAATCGATATCCATTTCGACACATTGATGATCTATTCAATCAGTTGAGGAGTGCTAAGTGGTTCTCCAAAATTGACTTGCAATCAGGATATCATCAGTTGTGGGTGTGGAAGGAGGATATTCTGAAAACAAATTTCAGAAGTAGGTATGGCCATTATGAATATGTGTTTATTATCTTTGGTCTGAAAAATTCACCAGCATTCTTCATGGCATTGATGAATCAGATATTTCAGATACATCTAGATTGGTTTGTGGTGGTGTTTGTTGATGATATATTGGTGTATTATAGAACAAGGTATGAGCATGAGAAACACTTGGTAACAGTTTTGGGGATATTGAGAGATTATCGGTTGTATTCCAAATTATAAAAGTGTAATTTTTGGATACAATAGGTACGTTTCCTTGGCCACATTATTTCTGAGAAATGTGTTTCAGTGGACCTGGAGAAGATAGAGGTTGTTATCTCATGGAAACCACCAAAGAATGTTTTTGAAAAGGAATAATGTTCCATTTCAATGGAATGAGCAGTGTCAGAAGTCTTTTGAAGAGATTAAGGGTTACCTTACATCATCACCAATCTTGTTTTTTACAGAACCAAGGAAACGATATGTGGTGTATTGTGACAAATCAGGATCATGGTTGGGGTGTTATCTCATTCAAGGGGATAATGTGGTTGAATATGACTTATGACAGTTGAGGTTGAATGAGAAGAACTATGAAATGCATGATTTAGAGTTATAAACTATGGTGCATGCTTTGAAAATGTGGCATCATTATCTCTTCAGTGAAAAATTCATAGTTTTTACCAATCATAAGAGCTTGAAACATATTTTCTCACAGAGATATTTAAATTTGAGTCAAATGAGATGGATGGAGTATCTCCAGATGTTTGACTTTGACCTAATATACACACTAGGTAAAGTAAATTCAGTGGTGGATGCATTAAGTAGGAAGTTATATGCCCAGGTGGTAAAAAAGGAATCAGATCAGTGGTAGTTAATATCAGTTATAGCTAACATGAGGTTGGAATGTGAAGATCAGTGTGATGTAGTGTTTTTTTTCCAATTTTGTTGGTTCCTGAATTGGTTGGTTTGGTTAAAGAGGTGTAGATGTACGATTCAGAGTGTGTGTCATTGAGGTCGAAACTCAATGGTGGGGAGACCATTGAGGGATAGAAACTGGATGAGAATTCGGTGTTGTGCTTTCAAAATTAGATGGTTGTACCAATGGATTTTCAGGAGAAACTTCTCAGTGCTTACCATCATTCCATATGGGCTATCCAGTATGGAATTCATAAAATGTATAAGGCATTGAAAGCATAGTTATGGTGGGATGGTATGAAAAGGAATGCAGTTGAATTTGTTTAGAGATGCTTGACTTTTCAGCAAGTCCAGGAAAAGCATCAGTGGCCGATAAGTATGTTATAGTCTTTAACTATTCTTGTGTGGAAGTGGGAATATATAGAAATGGATTTTGTTACAGGTCTCCCAAGAATAGTTAGGAAACACATTGCCATATGAGTGATTGTAGATCGACTCACAAAGTCAGTCCATTTCATCTCTATTTGTGAAACTCATACAGTGTAGGATCTGTCCAAAATTTATATCTGTGAGGTGGTAAAGAGGTATGGTGTACCAGTTTTGATTGTATCAGATAGAGATCTGAGGTTCACATATCGTTTCTATAAATCCTTAAAGAAATCCCTAAGGACTTAGTTGACAATGAGTATGATGTATCATCCCCAGACGGATGGGCAATCTGAGTGGATGATACAAATTTTGAAAGCTATATTGCGCGCTTGTGTCATGGATGTTGGTGGATCATGGGAGGTGAACTTTCCATTGGTGTATTTCTCATATAATAACAATTATTAGGCCTCCATACATATGGATCCATTTAAAGCATTATATGGATTTCTGTGTTGTTCTCCACTTTGTTGGGTGGAAATAGGAGAAAATTTATTTGTTGGTCCACGCCTTGTAAAAGAGACAATAGAGAAGATTAAGTTGATCAGGAATAGAATGGAGAAGATATAGAGTTTTCAGAAATTGTATGTGGATCATCATCAATGACCATTATCGTTTGAGGTGGATAATCATGTGTTCTTGAAAATCTCTCATAGGCTTGGAAATCTTCATTTTGGAAAACATGGAAAGTTATCCCTAAGATATATTAGGAATTTTGAGATACTTGATCTGGTTGGAGAGGTGGCATATTAGTTGTCTTTTCAACAATGGTTTAGTGCGGTGCACAATATGTTTCATGTGTTGCAGTTTAAAAAGTATTAGCTAGATTGTGACCATGTGATTCTATGGGATCATGTTGAGCTAGAGCTAGATGCTTCATTGGTGCACATGCTAGTGTGGATTGTGGATAGGCAAGAGAAAGTATTTCATGGTAAAAGAATAAGTCTAGTTCATGTTTTGTGGTAACATGGTTAGATTTAGGAGGAGACTTGGGAGCAAGAGAAAGAGATGGTCGAGCAATGGACTGAGCTCTTTCAGCAAAGCAATGGTTCTCTACTTTATGAGGACATAAATTACAATGGTGGGGAGAATTTAGCACCCTTAGTTTGAGGTATGTAACCTTTTTTATGACTTTTTATGTGTATAAGGTGGCTATGTAATGTTTGGGAGAGTTCAGAAGGGTTTTGGGAAAGTTTTGGGGCTTTTCTAAGGGTGCACAGTTTGAGCATGATTAGTGAAAATTGTGCAGAATCTCCATAAAAATGTGCAAGTTGAGACAGTGGGATTTCACATGGTTAGCATATGGTTTTTCTAACCGTGAAGTCCAACCATGTAGGGAACCCTTTGGGATAGTATCAGTTATGTGGTTAGTGCATGGTTTGTCTAACTGTGTGAGCTAGCCGTGTGCGGCATTAAAAAGGGGTTTTTTAAAAAATAGGGTCACTCGAGATTTACCCTAAAACACCCATTTCTTCTCCCACTCTAACCCAACTCATGATTTTATCTTCTCAAGAGTTAGGGAACCTCTTCCACTCATTTTGGAAGTTAATAAAAGTGTTTTCTTGGTGGTTTTTAGGTGGTTCTTCCTTAGTAAGTCTCTCTCCTTGGCATTTCTTGCCTTTTCTCTAGATCCACTTTACCCTCTCTCTCAATTTTTTAGATCTACATTATTTGCATATAGATATAGGGTTTTGGTTTCCTAAAATTAATATTTTGGGATATTTTGATGCTAGGAAAAGGGTTCTAAGGTGTTTTTGTAGAGGTTTAACCTGAATTTGTGGTGCGGTTGTGTGTTGGTTGATTTCGCCAAAACCCTAAGTAGGTGGCTTCACTGTCATCTCCATTTTGATAGAACTTGAAGGTTTTAATTTCAAATTAATTAGTTTTTCATGAAATTGGTTGTGATTATGATGTGTGAAATTTTTTTGGAACCCATTTTGTGATGTTTTTTGGATTTGGGAAAAATGGGTTATTGTTGTGAGATGTGCGGGTTATTGGATTTTAAAATGTTGATTTTAAAATCGTGGTTTGGTAGATTTGTGGAAAATGGTTTTAAATAAAAGGGTTGTTTTATTGAAGTGTCATGTGAAATGGATGTTGTTTAAGGGCATTTTCAATAAATGTTGATTTTATTAAAATTAATTGGCATATTATTGAAATTGTGGTTTGGCTTAAAGGATTGGTTGGTTGGAAATGGTTGGCTAGGCATGTTGCTTTGAAAATTATTTTGTAAATTGTAAATTGGCATGTTGGTGTGACTTGATTAAATGTTGTGGACATGTTGGTTGTATTACAGGGTTAATCATGGTTGGGAAAGGATGGATAGTGGGCATGAAGGACCACCATCAAAGGGAAGTGGGCGTGAAGTACCACTATAAAAAGTGGACGGGTTCAGATGTGAAGTTCCACCGTCAATGGTAACACCGATCTCGAGTGTGTGTGTGGAACTTGGGAACATGGTTGGGATATGTGTGTAGACACACTAGTTGGAATGGGTTATGACATTGTGAAATAGGTTTTCGGTTAATGACATGTTTGCTTCTATTGGTTGGTTGCTTTCCTAGAATTGTGGGGTTTTGTGAAAAAGTGGTTTTGGTAAGGGCGTGGTTGGATTTCTAAAAATTTGGGGCATGGTTTATTGGATTTATAAATGTGTTTTCTAAAAATTGTGATAACATGTTCTATCCTAGTGGTGTGTGTAGGGAATTCATTTGGGGAAAGCCTACTGAGTATTATTACTCACCCCCTGCTTTGGCACATTAGTGTTTTTGAAAATGTTGTATTTTGGGACATGGGTAAAGTTAAAGCATCTAATTCCTTCAGTGGTGCAACATGATTCTTGGTAGGTCTTGTGCTGTGGGAGCTTGGAGCTTGGTGTGGAGCTGAGAGCTGTGTGTGGGAGTCTTTGAGATTTTTTGTTTTAGTCTTCCGCTTGGCACTCTAATTTGGTATTGGAATGGGTTTGTATGTGTCACTTGGTAATGTGTTGGATTGGTTCACATTGTTGACATGCATCATGTAGTTGTTTTGGTATTGGAACATTTGGTTGTTTGTTTTCATTTAATAATGGAAAATTGTCCCCAACTATTCATGAAGCCCTCAACATTTATTTCCAGCCTTTGGTGCCTTCGGGATGTCGCCTAAGGCCAAGTAGCATTTCCACCCCAACTAAATCTAATGAGGAGGGGTGAGATGTTACAATGGACTTGGGGTTGGACTACCCACTGGCCTAGAGTTCTATTCCATATCTAGAAAGGTGAATGAGTTTGTATATCTATCACTCTAGATTTTCTCATGTGGAGATTGAAAATTTCATATAACTCTATGTATTTACTTGAAATTTTTATATAACTTATGCATATGATGCATTTGGATATGTGTAAATATACCTGACCACTATTTTGGGGTGAGTAACACAAACTTGTGGGTTTTTTAAGGAGTTACACATCAATATAGTTTGAATATATTGGTTTGGTGAAGGGAATAGGATCCCAAAATAAATCGCTAGAAGCATACATACAAAAAGTTGAATAACATAAGATAAGATGATGAGATTGAATCTCCTTCAGATAATAAGTGTTAAATTTCTTCCAAAGTGACACTTCTTAAGACCTTGATCATCCAACATGATATGTTCTTCTAAATTAGGGTGTCCTTGGATTATGTAGTGTAAGGAGAGAAAGTAATGGGTGATACTGGATCATCCATGGGTAGGTTCTTCTAATGCAGGGTGCCCCTGAATTGTCTTTTGTTAGTCTGTTCTTGGTGTTTTCCTAGGGTTACACTTAGATGGTAAACCCTTGGAAGGATACTATATGAATTGTGTTGAGTTTATTCATATTAAGTATTGGACAAGGAGTTGTCTTCTTGACTATACAATAGTCATATATGATATGATTAAGATAATTACCTACCTAAATAGCAAAGAGATGAGAGGAACACCAAAGAAGACTCATTACTTACTAAACTATGGATATTGGCCCACTAATGGGTATGATGGATTTACAAAAGGGGTAATCATTTTAGTGGGATCCCATTTAGTAAAAGTACTTATTAAGTGGTTATAAAACACAACACTCATCTGATAAAAGCTTCTTTTGTAGGTGAATAACAACATCATTATCAAAATAAACTTTGAGATTAATCCCTGGATAGGAGAAGATTAATATAAGATAATCCTAGGAGTGGTATCTTAACAAATGTTCTTACAAAAATATTCCATTTTTTAGAACAATACCTTCCCAAATAACCAAGTGTTGAAATTGTTCGAAAAAGTGAATCAAGATGATTATGTAAAGTATATAATAATTTAATTAAAGTTTCAAAGGAATTTGATACAAAATAACCAAAGGAATATTATTCTATACTCATGTAAACAATATGATTGGGTATGTTATTTTTTTGGAAGGATGATGCCTTCATTGTGGCAAAATTGGCCACTGGAGAAGTAATTGTCTAGATTACTTGAAGAGTTTTAAAAGCCTAGTGGAGAATCCACTTTAGGTATAAATGTTATAGAATTCAATTATATTATCTTGACAAATATATGATATTGGATGTATGATTTATGAGTGTTTTAAATACATAAGAGGATAAAAATGAGAAATAATTGAATGAACTTGAATTTTTCCTTCAAGTAACGGAGAAAAGGAGTTGCTACATTTATGACTTAGATGCTTCAAGATTAGATAAACCTATCATAAGATGTGCATTTTTTTATCCCATTTAGATCTTTAGAAGAGAATATAAATATTTTTTGTTTAATAAAATGATATGGGAGTTTTTTTAATACACACTGTTTATGATTTGTTCAATTCTATAACATGCTTTAAGGGGGATTAAAAATAGCTTGTTCTAGAAAGGGTATTTATCCTATTGTCATTTATAAAAATGTTCTGAAAATATGATTGAATTAAAGAAATGTTTACCTGATATTCTCAAAGTATTGAGAATATATATATATAATATATATATTAAGTCTAAGTTATAAAGTGCTGTATAGATAGTATAAGCGGATAAAATTCCAAACCAGAAGAATAAAAATTAGTTGAAAAGTTAAAAAATGTTTCTTGAAGAATCCAATTAAGGGAATTGAAACCTAGGATTGTTAGGAAGAATGAATAATAATCCCATATGATAGGATTATTCAAAATACCTAAAGGAATTTAGGAAACTCAATGGAATTTTCATGTTAGGTATAGATGTTATAGAAATCAATTCTTCAATTTTGAAAGGAATATGATATAGAATGTATATTTTATAAGTGTTGTAAATACACAAGATTTAAAAATTAAGGGAATATTTGATAGAGCTTTTAGTTTATATTTAAATGATAGAGTAAATATTTTCAACAATAAATATTTTATTATAAAAGAATTTATCGATCTCATATAAATCTATTTAAATAATGTGTATCTTCATCTCACTTCTCTTATATGACATGAGAATTGGTTCGATAATAAATATTTGTTGTAAAAAACACAAGAGGATTAACTGTATACACACATTTTATGATTCATCGGCTTCTATAACATATTTTGAGAAGAATATAAGAATAAAAATCCTTTATCCAAGATAAAATATTTATCGAAAACTACTAGAAATTATACTTTTATCCATGTATCTACTGAAATAGTTAAAAAAACCATAACAATAGAGTCTATTATTACAGTTTAAACAAACAATAATAGTATCCTAATATATAGTTACCGTTTAAATAAATCGTAATAATAATTTATATATTATTATAGTTCACGGTCAGCTCAAGGGGAATCCCAATGAGCCCTTGGGCTTGGGAAACACATGGGTAGGGGCAACATAGCCCACCCCATAGTAGCTCCATCCTATCAGAAACCCTAGATACTAGAAGTCTCCTCCTGTCTTCTCATTGGCGTATCTTCCCCCACCCCTAATCCCGTTGTCTTGCGGCCTCTATAATGACCCGAAATTTTGAATAAATCTTGTTTCCTAATTTTGGGTGTTATTTTATTTTTCATACTCAACAAAACTGTTTCATTTGATAACATGAGTATAATTAAAATGAGACTGTTGGGTTTTGATTATTATATGACCATTAGTCAGTATGACCGTTGAAAACTGAATTTTGCGACTTTTGTCTCTAAATACAAGTGATCTTGGTTAATTAATATAGAAAGAAGATTCGATGGCCTCACCCAGTAGTCTTGGACCGATCGAAGCCCATCTAACAGAACTTGGGAAGGAGGTAGCACCACTGGGCTTTACTCTGGACCAAAACCAATCCAAACTTCATTGTGTGAAGCTAGAACGGAATCGCCTTCGCGAGAAGTTCAAACTGATAGAAATTACTACTCGTGCGATGTTGGCCAAGCCTCCCTCGGATTCTCTCACCTTAACACACCTTACACTTAGGTCCTATGCTGGTGTGATAAGGGGCTATGTAAGGAGACCGTAACTTCCTTGTGTAATCCTTTGTTTTAAATAAAAATTTTGATTTCTTCTTATGATGAAGTTTATGAATTTTCAAATGTCCGGATAAATATAGTATGCATATTTTTGGTGAATTTTAGAGAAAGGATATTTTAAAAAAATGTTTATGTAAACCTTAAATAATTAAAAATGTGTAATGATTTTCAAAAAATGGTCTTCTATAATTATGTTCAGTATGAAATTTTGAGTCTAATAAGATCAACTTAATTTTTGATGAATAGTAAATTATGAATAGTGATTTTATGCTTAGGATTAATAATGTGTCCAAATGGATTAGTAATCTCACTTAAATAAAAGATTAATATAATCTAGGCACCTTGATTAAGTAATGTGATTCAATAAAATGGTTAAATAACGGTTTCATAAATTATTAGTCAAGTATTAGTTTTTTCAGGTGAATAGTGTTTTTTAATTAAAAATTTAATTAAAAATATTTAGAAAATTATTTTTATAAAATGGATTTCATTTTTGAACTCAGAGCATCGATATTATGTTAAGGTAATTTTTGGGGATTTTTCTGAAAAAAATGAATTTTCGGTGAATAGTGTATTTATTTAAAAATTAAATTAAAAATATTAAAAATATTATTTTTATAAAATGGAGTTAATTTTTGAAATCAGAGCATCTATATTTGGTTAAGGTGAAATTTTGGGTTTTTTCTGAGAAAGTTGAATTTTCGATGAATAGTGAAAATACAGTTTTTAAGTTATGGGTGTTTAATGACATCATTAAATGATGTATTAAGTATGTAATCAATATGGTCGACTTATGAATAGTAAGATAAGGTATGGGGTGTCCCAAGTGGCCAATACCATGGGCAAGCCCATGGTTTTTCCAAAACCACTAATGAGGTGTCCCTTGGCCATTAATGCCTTGTCCCCTCACTTTCCCTATAAATATCAAGCCTTCCTCTCATCCATTCGACTCCCAACTCTCCCCCAACGAAGCTCTGGTCTCATTACCTCCCAAGGAGTCCTCCCAAGGTTCCCCCAAGCCCTCAAGGTCCCAACCTTTGAGTTTTAAGAGTTACGTTTTAAGGTAAGGGATCCAAACTCTCTCTTTCTTTTCAAATACTATCTTTTAAGTCATTTCCTTTATGCTCCATGTTCTTATGTTGGAGGATGTTCTTTTATATTCCTCTTACTTCCATTTTAATGTTCATATGATTAGAGATCCCCTCTTATACTCATCATTTCGTTTTATGAATGTTTAAGTGGCACCGTTAGGCTGCCGAAATTTTTGTAACAGATTCTTTCACCCTTCTCATTTTCAAGTTCTATTTTCTTGTCAAGTCTTTCAAGTTCCTTTTTCTGTTGGGGTATGATCTCTATATCTATCATACTGATCTTTTATGTTCATATGATGATAGAACCTATTTGATCTCTTCAATTGATTTTTTTGAAGTTTAAGTGACGCCGTTAGGCTGCCGAATTTTTAAGGGATTCGTTCACCTTTCTCATTTTTCAAAGTTCTACTTTCATATCAAGTATTTGAAGTTCCATTTTATTATGTTGGGGTATGATCTATATATCTATAATACTGATATTTTATGTTCATATGATGATAGACCCTATTTTATCTCATCAATTCATTTTTGTTGAAGTTTAAGTGGCGCCGTTAGGCTGCCAGATTTTTAAGGGATTCGTTCACCTTTCTCATTTTTCAAAGTTCTACTTTCATGTCAAGTATTTCAAGTTCCTTTTTATTATGTAGGGGTATTATCTCTATATATATCATACTGATATTTTATTTTCATATGATGAGAGACCCTATTTGATCTCTTCAATTCATTTTTGTTGAAGTTTAAGTGGCGCCGTTAGGCTGCCATATTTTTAAGGGATTCGTTCACCTTTCTCATTTTTCAAAGTTCTACTTTCATGTCAAGTCTTTAAAGTTCCTTTTTATTATGTTAGGGTATAATCTATATATCTATCATACTGATCTTCTACGTTCATATGATGAAATACCCTATTTTATCTCTTCAATTCATTTTGTTGAAGTTTAAGGGACGCCGTTAGGCTGCCGAATTTTCATAAGAGAAATCTTATTTTCGTCTTCCCTCCATGTTTTTCATTTCAAATGGTATGTCCTTAAAATTTCATTAACATGTTCATATATCCTTCATATTATGTCCCTCTACTGTTTTATGGGTCATTTATGAATGTTTGACCCATGTCCCCTCTCTTTTCAATGATTTCTAAAACCCCGAAACATAGTCGTTATGCTGCAAAATTTCCATCTCAAAATGTCTCTCTCTTTTTCTAAAAGTTCTTTTATTTTATTAAGTGAATAATAAAATCTCTCTCTTCTATATGGGTATTAACATATATACCAAAATGTTCTATTTTAAATTCGGGGATTTATATACATGAGACCCACCTTCCTTTTCTGTGGGTTTTAAAGTGACACAAAGATCATGTCTTTAAAGCAGTTTTTAAAACGTTATGATTATGAAATGAAACCCATTTATTTTATGCTATATGGGTTGTTTATGAAATGATTGATGATGATATATGTGGCTCACATGATAATAAAGGGGAATTTAAGGGTGCGCCCTGATAGCGCTCCAATGCATTGGGTAAAGACTTAATCTCTAGAGATGACCATTTTGACTGATACCTTGGTGAATAACCTTGGTAATTTTTATTGACACCTTGGGGATGGACCTTGGTGAAACAGAAATGATTTCCTTTGTTAAATGTTGTAGCCACATCTTCAAGTTATGAAATACATTTTTTATTATGATATGCCTCATGATTTCATTCTCATGCCTTAAAGTTCTTTTCATGACTTTATTGATGTATCTCAAGTTCACATGTTAAATGTTTCCCTTGTTTCCCTTACTGAGCCTTATACTCACCCTTTCTTTTGATGTATGTAACTAGGTTATGAGATGTAGTAATGAACCTAGGATGAACATAATGAGAATCCTTTCAAGTGTTTAAGAAGAATGTTTTTTTGTTTCATGTATTAAGTTCCTGGTTTCCAAGACACTAAACCTTAAAGATCCTCAGTTTTGTATAATGTAATGAAAGTTTATGTGACAAAAAGGCGGGATGCTATAGCCTCGCCTCGAATCACCTCCCTCTCCCCCCAATGATACTCTACCTCCCCATCTCTATTCATGTGGATGTAGATGCTGACACATCCATCCTCTATTTCTTCCCCCATCATTATGTTGTTATCGCACCTCTCACCTCACTTGAACAATGCTTTTATACCGGTGGTTTCCCTCGCCGTTCCAGAGCCTGACTTGTCCCCATTGAAATTTATGATAACAATGACTAAAATACCCATACTACCACCCAATTAGAGTAAAATGAAAGTGAAAGGTTTAATTTGATGTTGTTTTTTGTATTTAAGTCTGTTTTTGTTTGATAATTATACAAATATATTTTAATAGATAGAGCTCATGGATGGAGTTACTATAGATGGATCTCTTTTCATTTTTTTTGATTTTTGGAATTCTTCACATAAGTATACATAATTATTCCAATCATTTCTATTTAATTTCATTATTATTGGATTTGTGAATTATTTGTTTAATTATTGATGAATTTTTCATTTTACTATATTTTTTATTCACACACAATTTGATCTCTCAATTCAAACATGAGATTTTCATTTCTTCTTTTGTTTTGGGAATTTTATGACTTGTTTTCCTAGTTCCTCTTTACTTATTATTGATTTAAATTTTATAATAAAATTTATTGGTGTGGGTTGAAGCTCGAACACTTTTCGGTATGATGTAGTCCCTGTTATAGTTTTCATTTTCTGTAATAATAAAGCAATGAAAAAATAGTTGGATCCCCCACACTTTTTATCATCTATTGTTCCTTGTATTACAAGATTCTATGGTGACATAATGAAATCTTAACACGTGTTCATTTTTACACATGGAAGTATCAAGTTGTGATGATTTTATAGAGGGAATTGGAGGACATTTTCGTCTCATGGGAAATGAGGCACGTGAAATGGGGGATCACGTGATAGAGATTTGGAATTTTCGTTAGGTTTTACCAAGCAAGCTCTGAAGGATTATGAGATTGTGTGGTAGGATTTTTTATTTTCATTGGGGTTCACTAGGAAAGGTATGAGGGATTGTTGTATTTCATAGAAAGAGATGATAAAATGTTCCCTCAGACCATATTTCATAGAAGGGTTTGTAATTTTCAGTGGGTTTCATCGAGCAAGGTCTGCGGGATTATGGGATTGCAAGGTAGGGTTCATAATTTTCAATGGTTTCATCGGGAAAGGTATGATGAATTACAGGATTTCATGGTAGGATTTTTCATTTTCACTAGGTTTCACCAGGTTTGGATTTCATCAAAGCATGAATTGATAGAGTCACTAAAGTGCAGTGCGGAATGCATGTCATTTTTTCTGTAGCACAAATAGTCGTAGTGAGAATCGTCAGAGTTGTGGGAGTGCAATGTCAAATGCATATGATTTTTTCTAGGTTTTACCATTGTGTGTGTCTGGGGGGGGGGGGAGTAGCCTCCAATATAATGTATTTTAGAGTTTTCATTTTTTATTTTTCTTATAATGACTATGAATGAAGGCATTATAGATTATATTTGAAGTATTTTTACTATTAGTTTTGTGGTAAATCTGTAATTGGTTTCTATTCAAGATTGTATGATGAATTTTTAAGGTCTAAATGGGAAAGGTAATTGGTTCATGGTGATGCATGTTGCATGTTAGAGCACCTGGAAAGACAAAGTCAGGACAATCCATCATTTGTGTATACTATGTAGTTTGACATGAATGGGAAAATTAGTAATATTTTCTAGGCTGATCCAAAAATGAAGACATATTATGAGTTGTTTGGAGATATTGTTGTTATTAACACCACTTTCAATACTAATAAACAATACGTGACCTTAGGTGTCTTTGTGGGGTTCAATCATTATTGGGAGATTGTCATTTTTGGGGAAGCTTTGTTATATGATGAAACCGTGACTTCGTTTTCTTGGTTGTTTCAAAAAATTATATAGGTGAATCACCTGAAGAGACCTCAAACTATATTTACTGATCTAGATACAACAATGGAAAAAGTCATTTCTGAAGTTTTAATGGGAATTTTACACTGTCTTTGTTCGTGGCATTTGATGAAAAATGGCATTAAACATTTAGATAATTGGATGAAATATGGATATAGTTTTCTAACTAGATTTAAGAGGTGTATGATACAATACCATGATGAATATTAATTTTATTGGGAATGGTATTCCCTTACAGAATAATATGGGGATAGTAAATCAAAGTCGTTAGATGATGTATTCGTGTTGTGAGAAAAGTGGGCACATTGCTTTTTGAAAGATTATTTAACATTGGGTATTCGCATAACTAAATTAAGTTAAAGTTTTAATGTATGTCTTAAATATTACATTCATAATAAGTTAAGTGTTGTTGATTTCTTTAAGAAGTTTGAGTGATTGTTGGAAAAAAATCAATATTTTGAAACAAAGGCTGAATTTGAGATGCGAGGGAAGTTTCCTCACAATCTTTACCCTTACTATGCATTGATGTGCTAGGTTATACTAGATATACAACTAAGTTATTTTATTTATTTCAACATGAATATCAAATGATTGGTTCTTGTTTTTTGATATCATGTATTGAAATTGGACTTCAATTCATTTATTTTATTTGAATGGATGGATGTGAAGATCAATTTTTTATATCATATGAAGCTTCCAATGAAGTTGTTGAATGTTCTTGTCAAAATTTTGAGTTAGTTGGGTGTCTTTGTTATCATATTTTAAAAATTTATGACCATATTGATGTGAGATCAATACCTAAAAAATATATTTTGGGGAGGTGGACCTGTTTGGATAGAAATATTGTGATGTTTTAAGGAGCTTATATTGAAGTAAATGCTAATATAAAGTTAGTTATAGAAAAACATTACAAAGATTTAGCACAGATGAGAATGAAGATGATTACCATTTCTTATGAGATAAATGCAGGTTATAAAATTTTCTTCTCTAATTTCAGTAATTTTGTAAAATAGTTGGATACCATAAATACATTATTGGATAGATTTACTGGTTGTGATAGTTTATACACAATTTTAAGAAAGGATTCATTTAAAAGGAAACAAAACAGGAAAGGGGGAGATTGAATCAAAATATTTTTAAAAATTGCTACTGAAAGTAAACATAATTTAATAAAAATAAGAACAATTATAGTTATATGATAATGGTATGATTTCATTTTATGATGAATTTTATTTCTAAGATTAGTCTTCTAATAGTAAGGTGGTATCTGATATCATTTTTCTTTGTGTATAGGGAATTGCAGATTAAGCAAGATCATATTTTTCTATTACAACTAAAAACAGTTTTAAATGTATTTTTAGCAGTATTATTTTCTATAAGTGTTGTAATTGTTTTGTTTCTCTATTTTAGGAAGACTTTCCAACCAATTTGAAACTTTAGATTTGGAGGTAGACTGCCATATAATTGATGAGGTTGGGCAGTGTAAACATTAAATGATAGTTGTTTTTTTGGGTTGAATTGTGATGTCTCCACACCATGTACAACCTGTTTTAAATTGAAATGACTCCATTGAGGCATTTATAGGCTAAAATAATTCATATTCTAGTTTCAGTTGTAATGTATTGGGATACCATTTAAAGAAACTACAATTTGTATGCAGATGTGTTATATGATAATAGAATAATTGCTCTAATTCCTTTATGGATTGGGCTACCATTTCAATAAATTGTAAATGTTTTGTATGAAAATGTGTTTTATGAAAATGTGAAAGTGACACTAGTGAATATCACATTTGTTTTACTACAAATACAAAAATAACAATTAATATAAATAATGTTAAATATTAGGACATGAAAAATCCATGGGTACTTTTTAATCCATGTTCATCTTAATGTTGAAACATAATAGAATAAAAAATTTGATATAAAATAAGGTAAAATGAGCTTGGGGATAATTTTGAAGAGGTTTGTTTTTTTAAAATATCATGGATTCAACTTTGTTTTCAATTTATTTAGTTTTTATTATAATATTCTTTTTTTAAAGAAAAAATACATCACAATATTTTTTGATACATTATTGGCATCCTCCAAACTACTTTGAAATAACCCATTTCAATAACCAAACCCAAATAATTCACCCACCTTAAAAACAACTCCCAAAAAAAATATAACTTTGCAGACATTTCCCCCTGAAAACACTCTAATAATGTAACCAAACATCAAATCCACTCAATAAACCTACATCTCAATAATATTATATATTCTATTATTAAGTAAATAAATGAAGAAAAGAAAAATTAGTCACCTCAACATGGAAAAAATATCCCCCTCAGAAGCATAAAATCAATAATATTCCCTTAAACATTATATAAAATCAAAATAATACCTATATAAAACAAATATAACATCAATATCAGTATTTAATTATCAATATTCCATTTGGTAAATCATAAATACTATGAAATTGAAGTAATAAAATGTAAATATAGTATCCAATAGTGTAATAGTGATAAAATATCCAAAAACCAAAAACCTAAAAAATCATGAACACACAATCACTAATAATGATATATCAATACCAATAAAAAAACCACCATTAGTATCTATTTACAACCTAAAATAGAAACTCTATGATCATACATCTATGGAAAATTGAAAACTCATTATTGAAACAAAAATCCCCAATGAAACAATTCCATTCCACATAAAATAATAAAAATCGACCATAGAAACAAAAACAAACATTACTAAACATCCATTTAACCAAAACCACTAGACCAAAAAACATCTACCACACCAAGAAGGCTTTATAATATTAATGATATAACCATAGAAGAGTTATATTGAATAATAATTTCTGAAATACCATGTGATGTAACAAAATTGAAATAAAAAAAAATTATTACCTCAACAGAAGCTTTTAAATCATTAGAGAAAACTAGATTCATAGAAATAGACAATAAAAAACTTATATCATCACATGACATAATTACAAAGTCATTTCAATCACCACCCAATAAAAAATATGCATCAATAATTAATTTTATAACTATATTTAATTAAGTATAGCAAACTTAATCCTTTGAATTAAAATTATCACAATTTATAGTCCAACAATCTTAAAAAATTAAATAAAGAAGCAACCAAACCATCAGGATGTTGCACTCTCTCCTTAAAAGAATATTTCTAGTTATTCAATTGTACCCATGCTAGAAACATAATAATTACTTTCATATTACCCTATAGAGATGATTCTATATGAGTCAAGTATCCAATACAACCCCTCATAAAATTTAAATATAAATATTAAGAAACAAAGTAAGAATATATAACACAAAATAACCCATCTACAGAAGGACACCAAATCAAAATTCAATTCTAGTCTCCTATCACAACCATAAAATTGGGCTGCATAAATGTTTAACAACCTAACAACATTAAATTCCAGTTTCTTATAATAGCCATAAAATTGGGTTGTATAAATGTTTAAGAACCTAAGAACATTCAATTGCATCTTTTTGTCACAACCATAAAATTGTGATGTATAAATTTTTAAGAACCTGATAACATTTGATTCCGGTTTCCTGTCACATACATAAAACTAGGTTGTATAAATTTTTAAGAACCTGATAACATTTTCAATTTTATTTTGATGTCACAACCATAAAATCGGGCTATTTAAATGTTTATGTTGATGTTGGTAGTACTATTTCCAAGAGAAAACTCTTAATTCTAAATTATGTTTCTATCCAGCTATTAGTAAGTTCAGTAAGGAAGCAATGTGTCATATAAATCTACATGTTATCAATTTCTTCATTTTTTAGCTTATTTTTATATGCTTGATCAGTTGAAAACGTATCTATAAGATATAAAATAATTATTTTATAGTCCAAGGTTGTATCCCCTATTGAGGAGTATATTCCACTAGGAATGGGAGTGTGGGAGCAGTCCTGTCCAAGTAACCGGGGCTCCATTTATTGATTTTTTTTTGATAAACGATTTTTGAAATTTTTAGAAATTTTATTCACTCAATTGGATTATATTAAAATGGATTTCATGTTGAAGAGGATAAAATTTTCCACTTATAAAGCACCCTTCTGATAACTATCATGTATAGTACCACCCATCCGCAGTTTCATGAAGTTGTAGTTACTGAAATATTTTATCTTCATATAAAAAATGAGAAATGTATAATGCATATTTGCTATGTTGATGGGGATTAAAAGTTTTCCATTTAACTACACTGCATCCTTAACCAGTTTCTCTACCAACATCTATATGAAATTTTGATTTTTCTAAAAAATTATGCCCATTAAATATGAATAAAGTTAGATAAAGTATTAATTAATATATTTACAACTTAAAGAATATAAAGAATAATACACTCACCATGGAATCACTTGTAACAATCATCAATTTATCTGGGAATATTCTAGCTGTCTTCCCCATCTTGAACTTATTTTTTTATCTAACTATAAGAATCTATAACCTGATATCATTGAAAAGGATAAGAGGATGCCAAACTAATTGAATATGAGTTTATAGTAAGCTTGGTTAACTTAAATACTCACCATGATACTTGACATTGTTTTATTGAAAATAGAGAAAATATCATTAATTTCTACTGAATATAAATTATTATCATATTACCAAACATATTCACTACATAATAATAATAGTAATTTATATGAAAACATATAAAGTTTAAGGGAATTTAATAGAAAACTTTAAATTCAGGGAGGTAATTCCCTTTGGTCCTAACATACCAGGCTAGGCATAACTGCATAATCTTCTTAAGGTGCTCATAGTCTTTTTTTAGAGTCATTGAGTCCACCTAACCCATTTTGGTATAACATATAACCCTGTAATAACCCTTATATGTTCTAGTTTCTTTGAAACACTAGCTACGTCAATGAATTTTTCTAGCTCAACTAGATCTTATACTACTTTTGATTAAGCTTCCACTTATCTTATTGTTGTAGTTTGGATTTCATAAATAAATTCCAAATCTAATTTCTTTTGTTTTCTTTCTCTTGATTTCACATTTCTAATAAATGATCGGGTTTGGTGAGTTTCTGTTTCTGGTTGTTCTACTTGATTGTTGCCTGGGAGAGGTGTGGTTTTTTCAACAGGTTCTTTCATGTGTTTTGCCTCCTCCAAGATCTCAACTTCATTGGAATATGCTGTACAATTTTTCTCCATTACAGAAGGGGTCATTTCCTCTAAAAAATGATAGTTTATCTTCCGCTTTCCTCTTTGTTGGGGTTGTCAGTTATCAACAGATTTTAGTTTTTTAATTTTTTCATCTTGTTTCCTAACTATTTCTTCAAATTTATCTAGTTTTCTTTTCAATGATGAATTTTATTCTTCAAGACCTTTTATTTTTTCTTATTTATCATCCACCTTTTCCTACTGGGCAACACTACATTCCTTACTGGTTGTTGTCTCCTAAACAATTTCTTCATGTTTTTGTATCTGAAATATTTTTCTTTTTATATACCCATGAGTTCATAAAATCATTAATTTTAGACTGTAATTGACATACTTACCCCACTACCTACAATTGTTTAATCTTTAGTTTTTTGACATCAACATCAAATATTACAAGATCCATTTCATAAAAGGTGGATTGACAGCTTTTTCATTTCCTTTCACCAACCTACTTTCTTCACAATACCAATACTACAACAATAACAATGACATGAAGACTAAATTATACATAGAAGTGAAAATAAATATTAATCTATACCTATAATGTGAAAATATCCCCCATAATCTTTGTACGTTTCTTATAAAATTATTTAATACATTTCATCAATTGTCGGTGGATTTCACGATACCACTTTATTGTTCTCATGTCTCTAAAACTATCCCCAAAATTGATGAAACCCCAGATCAAGTAAGAACCTGTAGTAGGAAAAAACACAGTAGCACATGTGCATAAACATTAAAGTGTTGTCATGTCAACATGATCCACTTCTTCATTTCCCATTAATGCTTCCAAAATATTTGTTTTTATTGTATTTTGTGTCAATAATATAACAACTATTTGAAATATCTATATATACAAGGCTTCCTTGGTTGGTTTGGAAGATTAGGAAACTTCCATTTCTATTTTACCTTCAGTTATCCCAAATATCCTTTGTTCATAAACTTCACAGAAATGTCTTTCTACTCCACCAACTCGAAAAGCATCTGTTGAGGAAACATAGTTATCCAGTATATAAAAAAACAAAACTATTGGATTTCTTAAAATCCGATACTGATGTAGTATTGGATAGAAAATCCTGAAACATATTCCAAAAAGGACTATTTTACAAAGAAATTGTATGAACTCCTTCCAATTTTGGTTAGATTTCTTGTAAAAATCTTTGAAAAGATGTCATATTGGACCTCAAATTCACACTTGAAAATTGACAGTAAGACCTTTCCTTATGAATCACAGAACTTAAAAAAGAACTATAAAGAATAGAATAATTCCATGCTGAATCCAATAAAAATTTCACTGAAATATAGAAAACATGTTTTTGGGGCATCCACAAATTACAATATAGGTTTGAAAGGTAGAATAAGACTAGAATTTCTGGTGGAATCTCTACTAGAAGTCCCATGGGAAAAACAAAATGCCTTACTGAATAAAACTAGAAGTTCCATTAGAACCTCCAGTGGGAGTTCTAATGTGAAATAATGACACAAAATTTACTTATGAATCCTATAAAAATTTCACTAATTTTTTTTAGGGATTCCATAAATTATAGTACAGGTTTGAAAGGTATAATATGACTGGAAGTTCCACTGGAACTTCTAGAGGAACCTCTAATGGAAGTTCTAGTGGGAAAGAATAACATGAATTTTTACTTAAGGTAAGATATACACTGTAATTAGGTAGAATAGGTTCTAGTGGAACTTCCAGTGGAACCTCGGGTAGAAGTTATAGTGGGAAAGAACAATATAATTTTTTACTTAAGGTATATTTTTTACTTTAATTAGGCAGAATAGGTTTCAGTGGAAGTTTTGGTGGAACCTCCAGTGGAACTTCATGAGAAGTTATAGTGGAACCTCCGGTGTGAAAGAATGATACAAAATTTACTTCTGAATCCTGTAAAAATTTCACTACAAATATTTTTTTTGGTGATTCCACAAATTAAAATACAGGTTTGAAAGGTATAATATGAGTGAAATATCCACTGTAACTTATAGCAGAATCTCCACTAGAACTTCCAGTGGAAGCTCCACTAGAAATTCTAGTGGGAAATAATAATTTTTTTTATTAGGTGGCCTTACACTGTAATTATATAGAATAGGTTCCAGTGGAATCTCTAGTGGAAATTTTAGTGTAATATTGGAAGTTCCAGTGGGAAAAAATAGAATAATTCCTCCTCAATCCTACAAAAATTACGGTACAATATAAAACATGTTTGTTTGAGGATTCCAGAAATTACAATGGAGCCTCCAATGAAATTCCCAATGGAACTTTCATGAGTAAAGTTGTAAAATAGTTTCTTTTTTCCTCTATTATCATGGGTTACAGTTGATTCAAAATAGATAAATTTCATATTTTAGAATTGAAAAATTATAGACATACAACATTTATAGAAAAATGCTAATAAGACAAAAGTATTAAAAAAGGAATAATAAAAATATAAAATTTATTTTTTCCGAAATGAAATAGGTATTTTTCACTAATAATTACAATACATATTTTAGTAGAAATAGATAAGAAACACCTCCTTCTTCATCCATTGGTGACTGTTTTATACAAAAAAGAGTGTTGGGGATTGAGAATAAACACCACCGGAGTCAGCACAATTATCAAAGAAGAAGAATCACACCTTTTCATTGGAGGAGGCTTAAGGACAATAAAACACTACGTTCGGTGGAGTCATCATCACCACCGAAGTCATTGGACTTGCCAAAGTTAGCCAGACTCTTTGCTGTCGCCGGATTCGTGGCTGCCGCCAGAGTCGCAACAACCAAAACTCGATCTGTCTTAGGGATTTGGCTTACAAAATGTCAAATCCTCTACAAATTGAAATATGGGGAATGATCTAAAAAATGATATGATGACTGAAAATATAATAGGACATGAATCCTCATCCCAGGGGTGTACTGGAATATCCAATTAAAAGGTTAACTGAAGATGATGCCATCCCCCCCTCGACCCACACACACCCATCACCTCCTCTCCACCCTCACCCATCACCTCCTCCCCTCTATGGTATGCCATTTTTTCTGCCTGGCATTCGTCTACTCGAGTCATCATACACAAATGTCTCATTGCACTTCCTACGGTCTATAATTTTTCTTTGCTGATATCTGTATACTTGAGTCTCCATACATGCAAGTCTCATTGCATGTCCTCCGACCCATTTTGATTGAGACTCACCACACCTCCTTCGATCGAGTGACATCGAAAATCCTCCAGTCCCTTGTGTCCAGTAGTGCTACAGCTCCTCGAGCCACACAGAACCAAATTCACCCCCTTTCAATCACACTTTAGGTATAGGGATTGAGCCATGTCAAACTTGTTACCTAAATCTTTGTACATTCATTCCCTCTACACATTATTTGCATTATATAGTTAATTCATGAACTTTCCCATTTTGGTATAAGGGTGTAATCTAACCCAATTTTTAAAAATCCATTATCTTTAATCATTAATTTAAATTCATCTGTTCATAGAATTTTTGATGAGTAGGCATTTTGATGGAATGACTTAATGGTCTATGTCTTAAAATGATGATTTGTGGGTTAGGTAAACACTATTTTAGAGATTAATTTAGTATAATGTTTGAATCACGCTATTGAAATGAATATTAAAAATATTAATGATGTTTTTTTAAATAATGCATTTATTTATAATTATTGACAATAAAATTGATTATTTATTTAACAAACATTGTATTTATTTGATATTAATATCAAAAAGTTTTGTTATCATTATATGATTATTTATTTTTCTACAAATATAAGTGACTAATAAAACATTATTACATGTTTTTATGTTTTTTATGTTTTTTTATTATATTTCCAAATTTTTAATGTAATGTATACATTGTGTATACATTTGGATTTATATATCATAAGTTTAATTGAACACATTTGCTCTTTATTATGAAAAATTGAATTTAGGAGTATATTGATCTTGTTTTTTATTATCATTACTCATTCATAGACATTCACATTTTCTCTCTATTAAGATATATTGAAATTAATATCAAAATATTAATTATTTTTTGTTTTTTTAAAAAATATTTTATTTATAATTATTAACAATAAAATCGTTTATTTATTTAACAAACATTGTATTTAATTGATATAAATATCAAAATGTTTTGTTTTCATTATATGATTATTTATTTTTCAAGAATGATAAGTGAATAATAAAACATTTTTTTATTGTATACAGACTTCTATTTTAGATTTCAAAATGGATAGAAGTTGGATGTATGCTCTTGATCGGGTGTCAAATGAGTTTTATAATAAAATTGAACTATTTTTAGATTTCTCTTTCAACAAAGCCTTATAGGGGGATCTTATTTGATGTCCTTGTTATAATTGAATCGACAGAACATAATTAACTCATAAAGAAGTAATTTATCATATAGAATTCATTAAAGAATAATACGAAAAAAACACGAAGATAATGCAAGGGTTGGATACCCCGTGCACAAATTTTTTGTTCAATCCATAAAAGGAAGGACGATAATCCGATAAATACACCCACAAGAGTGAAAATTGTAAGAATTTTATATATTATATTAACATAAATATATTATTTATCCATTTAAGTATATGATTTTAATTTTATAATTATTTTTTATAGGTCGATTTAGAGGCTCTTTATAGTTAAGAAGAAGAACATTTAGGTCCTGATGATCATTTCCATCAGGTTTTTGGTCATGAGCACCCTAGTAGGGTTTGATGTAGACCGAGAAAGAAAATCACACCAACAAAGTATTGGAAAACATTGAGAAATGATAGTTCTTCCAGTCCATTCACTATTGTTTCCCTCTGGAATTGGGGATGACCTCATTGATTTAAGGTTCAAACATTCCAATCGGTTTCTAACAGGTTTGTTCATAGAACCGGAAACATCAAATGATTCCATATCCATTTGGACCTACTTTCCAAAGGTAGGTGCTTATTAGTTGTGAATGGATGAGACTTAGGAATTTGAATTGGTCGAGAGGATGGGAGGTAGGACTCATCACACCTTTTTGAGGGGAATTATTGTCTACTCTGGGACTCTCTTTATAGATTTAAGTTATATTCGTGAATCCTTATTAAATTACCAAGTATAAAATGAGCTTTCCTTCAGATCTGACAATCAATGATTAATATGTAGGAAATTTAGAGAATATTTTATATGTATTCAAGGATCTTCATCAATAGAGAATCATATGTATTTGTTAGAGATTCTTAGTCAATGGTATCCTTTAATACATTATATAGATATCTCTTGGTCATTATGATGACCATTCTGGTTTTAAAGCCACTCAGTGGGGCACTTGAAGTTTATTGTCATTCAGAAAGATATGGATTATTTCAGAGTTGGGATCGTACCCGCAGATGGGATACCTACGTATCCTTTATTTAGAAAAGGAATCAGAACCCACGTAGTTTGAGTAAGGGAGTATGATGTTTATGTATGATTGATGGCTCAAAGAAAGATGTCATAATTACTTTTACACTCTAAGCTCACGTGAGTCATGCTCGGTGTGAGAAACAAGAGGTATTGGTAAAACCAGACAATTGTGCCATGAAAGATACAATCATAAGAAATGATGTGGGGCTTATGTATGTATGACTGCCCAAACAGATGAAGATTAAGATTTAATTCAGGGAAGAAATCCAAGAACAGGGTCCATAAAGGCATATGTATTTTATGGAGATTTGGATACTCTAATCTTGGGGATTACTCCTAAGGATGATGCCCAAGTTAGGAGGGGACTTATGATTGCGTTTTACTCCTGAGAAGGAAGCCCATATCAAAAGTAAATTAATACTGGTTAAGAGAAATTGAGACTGGGGCTTACTCCTGAGAAGGAGGCCCAGGTTAAGGGACTTGGGGCTTACTCCTAAGGAGGATGGCCATATTAATGAGAATTTGGACTGGGGATTATTCCTGAAGAGGAAGCCCAGATTAAAAGAACCATGGTTGGGGATTACTCCTGAGGAGGATGCCCATATTTGGGAACTTGGAGACTGGGGCTTACTCCTAAAAAGGAAGCCCAGGTTAAAGGAATTATGACTGGGGCTTACTCCTGAAAAGGAAGACCAAATTAATGAGTACTTGGGGCTTACTCCTGAAAAGGAGACCCAAATTAATGAGGACTTGGGGCTTACTCCTAAGGAGGATGCCCAAATTAATGATAATTTGGACTGGGGATTACTCCTGAAAGGGAGGCCCAGGTTAAGGGAATTATGGTTGGGGCTTACTCCTAAGGAGGACGCCCAGAATTAAGGGGACTTGGACTGGGGCTTACTCTTGAAAAGGATACCCAGGTTAAAGGAAATTATGACTGGGGATTACTCCTGAAAAGGAAGCCCAAATTAATGAGGACTTGGGGATTACTCTTAAGGAGGATGCCCAAATATTAATGAGAATTTGGACTGGGGCTTACTCCAGAAAAGGAGGCCCAGGTTAAAGATTCTCTCATATTTAATGGATGAGGTTGAATGAATGAACTCTCTAACTTTAGTGATGTAAAGATGTGTAAATCACTAGGTTTTGAGAGATGTTCCACCGAATTCCTTTCAAATAAGGAAGCCAACAAGGAAATCATGCCATAAATGGCTTTGGAGAGAGTTCTGAAGGCTTAATCCTGAAGAGGATAAGTGGATAGATGTAAGAGAAGTGAAATAGGCAGGATAGGCACCCAAAAAGATAGGGGTGCGTAAGTCCTGGCAGGCACGCAGGTATTGTGTGGGCGCGCAAGTCTTGGTCGCGCAGGTATACCTGCGCGGCACATGGGTACTTGCGCGCAATTTTCAACTCTTAGGGTAATACTTGGGTGAGACTTGTCTCAAGCCCTTGGTATTATCCCTAGAGGCATTCCAGAAGATGGTGTGCAGGTTCTGGTGAAGGAGTAGGGCGGCGCGCAAGTGTGTCTACTTCCCTTAAGGGTAAAACACCTAGGCGCGCAAGTGTTAGTAAATTCTAACACTTAGACATTACTCCTCTTATTTAGACCTTCCATTCTAGGTAAAGAATTACCTTATAAGTGTTCGGAAGACTTGAAGAAAAGACTTGGGCGTTTAGAGCTCTGTATTTGAATTTTGGAAAAAATCCTCCTCCTATGGGGGGCCCACCGGGGGTATTTATAGGATGGAGAATACCCTGGGTAGTTTTCAAAGAGGGCGTTCAAGTCACTTGCGCGACCATTAGGCGGTGCGCAAGTGTACTTGCACGACCATGAGGGAACTTGCGCGACCCAAGGGTATTGGACTCCTTGTTCATGCCTTTTCCGATTTTTGATGTTTTCTTCAAAGGATGAATCAATTTGTGCTAAGGAATTTGCCTTTTCATTCATTTAGACAATGTGATGAAAAAGAGCGTCAACAAAAGTCCCCCCTCAGAGTTGGATCCGAAAGAATAAGGATGTGACTCTGAGGAAAAGAAGAAAACCAAAGGGAAAGAGGCACGCAAGTGTTCAGCGCGCAACACTCGTCGTGTAGGTGCGAGTTGCACAGGGCTGGAGCACGCTAGATTTAGGCGTGCAGGTGGGAAGCCTGGCCTATAAATATATGAACATTTGTCGTGCATAGCACCAACTTTCGGATTTTTGAGCTCTCACCGCGCAGGTCACCTTCGCCGCACAAGTTGCTCTTCTTTCCTCTTTTCTTCGCTGTTGCGCTGCTGTCAAGGTATCTGGACTTGCACGGTGATACCTGCATGCCAAAAACTTGTGCGGCACATTAACACTTGTGTGACACATCCACACTTGCATGCCAAGTTTAGATTTGCGTGCCTTAATGCCTTAGCCATTTTTTTGAAATCCTTTACAAATTTTATGAAAAATCAACTTTACTTAAGAGTTAATTATTCAACTTTTGTATAGAATCAATGGCTCCCAAGAGAATCGGAATAGCTGATGAACTGGAAAGAAATCAACTTGATGATATGATGAGTATCATTGGCCATGATTGTTATACCATCTATGACAACACTCTCCCAGATTTGGCTAAGTATTTGAAGAAGTATCATCGCAACTTCCCCCAAAGCATTTATTTGCCTTTGTATGGTTATAGTCATCAGCAAGGAGTCAATGTTCCAGATGAAAAGAACTATATGCCTGAGATGTAGTTGCACTACTAATCCTCTATTTTGGTTATGCTGTGCATTAAGAGCAACAACATTGGTTTGAACTTTCAAATTTTTCCTCCATGCCATTTCCTTGCAGATATGAAAATGGAAAACACATGGGCTGAAATGTTTTCCACTGCCAGTTGGCGGAGAGAAGATAAACATGGCATTAGAACAATATTTGAAAAGAGTAATCTCTCCAAATGGATCTTTACTTCCAATGATTCATTCTCAAATCTATGTATCCATCTTCCAAGTCTCTTGGACAGAAACAAAGTTACTTTTTGATCAGTAGAAATTTTTCTCAAACCACACTCAAGAACATTCTTTTACAATTGTTCCAAGAAGAGATGGTATCACTGCATCTCTTATTGTATAGAGTTGAATGAATGAATTCTAGGTGGCTGCTGATGAAGCTCGGGATGTCATACATCAAGTGAAGACTTATGTTGATAGCCTCTTGTAATTTCCTGGAAAAGTGAAGAGACTCCAATCTGTGGATGTCCTTCTAATATCTTGTACACCAAATGAAAAACTTTTTCATATACAATCATTTGTGCACGTATTTCCTTTGCTACCTGATTTAGATTTTTTCCTAATCCAATGGGCCTAGTAAACATAGTTTTATTTTTTTACTAGGATTATTATAAATAACCCTACAAACTTTGAATCTTTTAATTTCTCAATATTACCTAAATCATACAAAATGTATGTTTAGTGAGATGGAACTTGACTTTTATTCAGAGTTCCCTTGTCTTTTGTGGGAAGTTTAAAGTCATGCATGTCGGACATAAAAAGGCTAATGTTTAAGGTCGAAATAGCTTTAACCGAATGGATTAGAATTGACTCAATTCCTTGAAAATTTATCTGAAAAAATATTACCATACTCAAGGTTTAGGGTAGATATTAGGGTTTCAGATATAGGTATTTGGGTTTTAGGATTTTTTTGGTATGGTTTTAGGGTTTAGGTTTATGATTTCAGGGTTAGGGTTTAGGGAGTTCAAGTATTAGGGTTTCAGATATACTGATTTGGGTCTAGGGTTTAGGATTTTTTTTGTTTGGTTTTGGGGTTTCTGTTTATAGTTTTAGGGGGAGGGTTTATGTTTTAAGGTTTAGGGTAGGAATTTTGATATTATGGTATGGTTAAGATGGTTTTGGGTTAGGGTTTCGGGTTTAGGTTTATGATTTCAGGGTTAGGGTTTAGTTTTTAAGTTATAGGGTTTATTATTTTGAGATTAGGGTATAGGTAATTGGTTTTTAGGTTAAGGACAAAAAGAGGTTTTTGTCCTAAGAATGAAGTTACCACTATTTAACAAACCTGTTAGGGGGTTGAATTATGAAGGGCCACCTAAGGGAATTGGCTGCATAGTCAAATTATAGCATCTTTTGGCTGACAGGTCTGTTATGTAGACGACTTATGCAAAGCCACCTAAGGGCACGTACTACATGGTCAGGCAAAAGAATTCTCAGAATTTGGACATTTTGTGATTAGAATTCAGGAAAAAAAAGGTTATGAAGATATGAAAATATTTAAGGTTGTGATTATGACACATAAAAATGGGTATTGTTCAATGTATGTAAAGATACATAGATCAATGTTAACCATAATCACGTTGTGGCTGGGTATTGAATTGAAATAATAGACTTCACTACGTATCCCATAAGGATGGGAATCTATCCATACGTAGTTCTTGAAATAAAGTTTAATGTCATGTGGGACTAAAGTATGGGAGATATTAGTTTAAGGTCATAGAGCTCGGACCATTATAAGAAATACACAGTGTGTGTTTTCATGGGGACTTTTCATCCAAGGGACTAAAAGTAGAATTTGGGGTTAGGCCCAAAGACTTGGGGCTGGATTCAAGGGACACTCGAATGTTCCTACGTATCGCATAAGGATGGGAATCAAGCCCACATAGTTCTAGAAATACCCTCTGTACAGATTTGGTTCATACATGTGAAGGGTGAAAGGGGACTTTAGTGCAATGATGGTTTGACCCAAGATAAAAGTTTCGGGCATTGCCATGTATGCACGTAGTCTTTGGAATGTAACATAATTGGAAATCAATGTAAATAATGATTCCCTATTAGGTGAGGGTATCAAAGAATGTTGTAGTTTATCATCGTACAGGACAAAAAAAATGCTGTACAGTTTAATGTCATATAGCAAGGACGAAGTTGAACCAATGTAAAGATATTGATTCTGGGGGCGGTTTCACAAATCAACATCGTATGATATGGAGGTGAACCAATGTGAAGAGATTGGTTTTGGGTTTGAACCTTGGGAGGTTGCCTACATACCTAACCTAGAAGGCGAGGATCAAAGTCCACGTAGTTCAATTAAAGAATGAATTAGTGATCAAGTTGTTCTTGGGGACAATGACCTAAAAAAAATTGTTGGGACTTACGCATGGTTAGCGGCCCAGAGAGGGTGTTATGGTTGAAGTTTGCTCTAAGCTCACGTGATTCATACTCGGTGTGAGACACAAGAGGTAGAAATAACCTTAATGATGCATAGTTTAATGTCATGTAGGACATATGAAGGGACTATGCAATTTAAAGTCTTGCAGTTAGGACTATTGGTGATGCACAGTTTAGTGTCATGTAACAGAGACAAAATACAGTTTAACATCATGTAGGACGTATTAAGGGATTTCTATACAGTTTAGCATCATGTAGTTAGGACGATGGGGAAAATACAGTTTAATGTTATGTTGGACAGAAGGGGGACTGTGCAGTTTAATGTCATGCAGTAAGGACAAAAGAGGACACAGTTTAACGTCATGTTGGATGAAAGAAATGCAAATAGTTTAAGGTCATATGCATGGACTGTAGATGGTGCAGTTTAACGTCTTGCTGGACATAAGAGACTTCTGTACAGTTTAGCGTCATGTAGTTAGGACGTCACAGTTTAACGTCGTGTGGGAATAAAGTAATACAAATAGTTTAAGGTCATATGTATGGACCGTAGATGGTGCAATTTAACATCTTGCTGGACATAAGAGACTTCTGTATAGTTTAGCATCATGTAGTTAGGACGTAATCATTTAACGTCATGTGGGACGAAAGTAATACAAATAGTTTAAGGTCATATGTATGGACCGTATCAATGTATTTTGTGTTTATACAAAATACTTCTTCAGAAATCTGGCATTGGTTGGAGTAGTGATGAGTTCTCCATCCATTGAGATTAATGAATATGCTCCATTGGAGTAGACCTTATGTATTGAATAAGGTCCTTCCCATTTTGTCTCAAGCTTGGGAGGTTTCTTTCCTGGTATCATTGGAGTTCTAAGAACCAATACTAGTTCTCCCTGAATGAATGAACGAAGATGAACTTTTTTGTTGAAAGATCATGCTATTCGATTCTGATAAACTTCCAAATGGTGCAGTGTGCACAATCTTTTCTCATCTAACCGTTCCAATTCATCCAATTGCTTTTGAGATTGTTCATCTGTAGATTATTGATCACAAATAGCTACTCTAAGCGAGGTTAGTTGAACTTCAATAGGCAAGACTGCTTCCGTTCCATATACCAATGAATATGGAGTTGACCGTGTTGCAGTGCGGGTGGTAGTCCGATAAGCCCATAAAGAATGAAAGAGTTTATCAGTCCATGACTTCTTATCTTTATCCACCATATTTTACAGTATATTTGAAAGAGTATTGTTGAAGGCTTCTATCTAGCCATTGGCTGCTGCATGATACTGAGATGAATTGTTGGATTTGATGTTGTATTCTTGATACAACTTCTTCATCTCAGATTAACAGAAGTTGATGCCATTGTTCGTCAATATGGTATGAGGGACACCAAATCTGGTAATGATGTTAGACTTGATGAAGCTAACAATTCTTTTAGAACTAACTTCTTTGAGAGGTATTTCCTCTACCCATTTGGAAAAGAAGTCAGCAGCATTAAGAATATACTTAAACTGCTTGGCCATAGCTGAAGGGTAAGGTCCCAACACATCCATTCCCCATGTGGAAAATGGCCACGAGTATTTAGCTGTATGAAGCAACTCTGGGGGTTGATGAATGAAATTGGCATGTACTTGGCATGAATGACACTTCTTTGTTAAATCAACACAATCTTGTATCATTTAAGTCCAAAATTATCCAAGCCTTCGAATCTGATCAGATATTCTATGTCCAGACTGGTGGGCACCACAAAATCTTGCATGCACTTCTTTCATGATAGCCATTGTCTATTCACCATCAATGCATCTGAAGAGAACTCCATCAAAACCATGCTTTTAGAAAATTTTCTCTAGGTGATCTGGGCTATCATAAAGAGTAAAATTGACCAAACATCGCCGAATTTGTTCTTTCCCAGCTTTATCAGGTGGAAGTGTTCCATTTTGAAGGTATTCCCTGATAGGTGTCATCCATCCTATAGTATGACCATACGGTTTAGGAATGGGACTAATTTCATTGATTCCTCTGTTTTGGTTCGAACATAAGGTGAAATTGTACGACGGTGGGCAATACTGATGGTTGTTTTGTCCCGATTTGGATTTTCCAGAGCTGTGGCTATATTAGCCAGTGCATCAGCTTGAGCATTTTGTGATTGCGGGACATAAGAAAATGTCGATTCCGTAGGAAATTCCACCATTAACTCTATGATGTAATCATACAAAGGGATCAATTATTCTTTTCTGATTGCATAATCCCCATTGAATTGTTTGATTACTAGGTCTGAATCACCTTTCACCCTTAAGTGATTCACTTGTGCTTGAAGCGCCAACTCTAATCCTACGATGAGGGCTTGGTATTCTTATTAATTATTTTTACCACCTTCCCACAATAATAAGGAATAAGGTAACACTACCTTTTCCGGGGAAATAATAATAACTCCTAATCCAACCTTGTTGAATTTAGGATTTTCCATTTTATTCCCTGTTGGACTTCTGTAAGCACCATCAAAATACATTTCCCATACATGAGGACTATCTTGAATAGAGAATACTTCCTCATCAGGGAGTTCAATATCTGATGATGTGTCTTCCACTGAAGGATGTTCAGAAAGGAAATCAGCTAGAGCTTGGCCTTTTATTGCCTTTTGAGACACATATTGAATGTCGAATTGCTTCAAAATAACTGCCCACCTTGCCAGACGTCCTGTAAGCATTGGATGACTAAGTATGAATTTGAGCGGGTTATTGCGAGATACCAATTGAACCTCGTGATGTTGCAGGTAGCGTCTCAACTTCTGAACTGCAAATATTAATGCCAGGCATCACTTCTCAATATTTGAATACCTGGTTTCTACTTCAAGCATAGTTCGACTGAGATAGTAAAGGCTATTTTCATTCACAACATCATTCTTCTGAGCAATAAAGGCACCCAATGATCGCTCTAAGGCTGTCACATAGAGGATAAGTGGCCTTCCTTCAACAGGTGGCATAAGTACTGGTGTACTTAAGAGGTGTTTTTTTAGAATATCGAATGCCTCTTGACATTCTTCAGTACACTGGTAAGTGACTCCCTTCTTCATCAATTTGGTGAAGGGTAAACTTTTGCCTGCCAAATTGGCGATGAAATGCCGAATATAGGTTAAGTTTCCTTGAAGTCCTCTTAATTATTTCAAATTTCGAGGAGGTGACATACCAAGGATTGACTTGGTCTTCTCAGGATCGACTTCAATACCACGATGGCATACAACAAAGTTGAGAAATTTTCCTGAGGTTACCCCAAAAGCACATTTTAAGGGGTTCATATTCAAATTATGTTGTCGAAGCTTGCGGAATATGACTTCCAAATCAACCAAGTGATTAGAACCTTGTTTGGATTTGACCACCAAATCATCCACATAACATTCAACAAACTTCCCTAAAAAGGGTTTGAAGATATGATGCATGGCGTGCTGATATGTTGCACCTACATTATTTAATCCAAAGGGAATTACCTAATAGAAAAACACACCCTGAGGGGATCTGAAGGCTGTGGATTCCTCATCATCTGGAGCCATTCAGATTTGATTATATCCAGAATATCCATCCATGAAGGAAAGTGCTTCATAGCCAGCTGTTGCATCGATTAAAAGTTCTGTAATCGGAACCGGAAAATCATCCTTAGGACAATGTCGATTAAGATCTCTGAAATCGATGCAAACTCTAATTTTTTCATTATTCTTCTTCACAGGGACAATATTATCCAACCACTTGGGATATTGAACTTATCTGACGAAGTTATCTTTGATAAGCTTATCCACTTCAGCTTCAATTTTGGAAGCATAAGTTGGGTGTGTTCTTCTTACGGCTTGCTTAAATCCTCTATATTCTTCTGGTAAACCCAAATGATGAGTAGAAACATCAGGATCAAGCCCGGGCATCTCTGCAAAGTTCCAAGAAAATATGTTTCGATTTTTCTTTAAAAAGGAAACATACATCTCTTGTTCTTCAAGAGTCATGTCCGCACTGATTAAAGTGGGGCGTGGATATTCTTTTGTACCCAGATTGATTTCTCTGAGTTCATCCACATTGGTAGAGATATCCTCTTCAAATGCTGGAGGATCATCTCTGAGATCTTCCTCTTCTTATTCAACATGTGTTACTTCTTCTATTTCTACTTGCATAGTAGATGATGAAGCAAAATTTCCATGATCAGAAGAGATGTTAAAATTTGAACATCTTGAAGAAGAAGCTTCCATTTCTGACCCAATTGATAATGAAGGGTCTTCCTTGGGTAATAAAGAGAAGATGATGGACTGAGAATCAACATCATCATTCACCTCTGGTATTTCTATAACTTCTTCTGGCCTGGTTGGCGAAGTATAGACTTGCTGGATTTCAGCAGATGAAATGAAGACATCTCCATTTGAGCTTTCATCATTGCCTAGAGGATCACCAATTTCTCCCATGTTGTCTGGCTCGATTGTTGTAATTGACATTATGGATCTTTCCATAAGAGTATTTTGATTTGGGTCTATCCTGTCAATTTGAATGATAGGCAACACATAATCTGTACTCACATGCGCAAATGGATTTACTGGAATCTTCTCCAAACCATATGAAGCATTAACTTTGGTAATCTCCCTTATTGTGGATTTCTCCTTTCCCTTCATGTGATAAAATTCTTCCTCAATGTATTGAGATTAACATGTCTTGAACGGAGCCTTATCACCATACAACATCCCAACTGGACCATCGAAACAATATTTGAGACATTGATGGTATGATGAAGGGATAACTGCATGTTGATGTAGCCAGGGTCTTCCAAGAAAGATGTTGAAGGCTGAGTCTTGATCAAAAACCATGAAATATGAATTAGATACAAGATCTCCAAACTGAGTTCTGAGTGTAACTTTGCCCAGTGGTACTTGTTCATTTTTATCATATCCTTGTAACATCATAGTAGAAGGAGATAAATCATATTTTGTGAGGCACAATTGACGAAGTGTACGAATGGGCATGAGGTTGACTCCTAAACCATTATCAATGAAATATCTTCGGATGTCTACACCATTGACCTTTCCAGATAAGTACAATGGTCTAATATGCCCATGTACGACATCATCTTCATCTTCATCTGTGAAATATATCACTGCATGGAATTCTGCAAGATTATTCTCTACGTGATAGACTTCAGCTGCAACAATTTTAGTTTCAAACTCCCGAGTACTTGACAAAGCCTCAATGAGTGCCTCCTGAATATCTTTTGACAGATTCAAAGCATCCAGAATTGATAACTTGGCCGGTACTTGGGCCAGGTGTTTCAATATATCATAATTTTGATCCAGAGGTCTGCATTTCCCAATAGGAACATGTGGTTTAGCATGTGCCTTGGAAGTTGATGCTTTGGAAGTTGATTCATCCTGTATCAGGATAGTAGTTGGCAATATTCCTAGATTTGGAAGATTAGACCGATTAGATCCATTTACTTTTTGAGATGATGAAGGTGGAATCCCCAACCAATCCTCCAGAATAACTGTTCCAGGACTGAATTTTCTATTTGTGGAAGAACTTGCTTGTTCTTGTTGAGCTCGCTGAAGGGATTTGCCATGAGTTTCTACTGCATACACAGTTCTAGCAAGGGTAGAATTGGAATAGTGGCTTCTAGGATATCCATGTATTCCTCTGTATCCCAGACCCCTGGAACTCCCTCTAATTCTTCTATTTGATACAGGGAATTCAAGCTCATCGAAATTGAAACTACGACTGACATAAGGATCTGTTAAATGAATCATATTAACAGAACTGAAGATCAGTTCTTCATCTGATGAAGACTCTTCCTGACTAGCCAATTTAGGCTGTGCCGTTTGGTAGGACGGTGCCCGTAGCTTCGAAGTAGATGGCATGAAATCTGCTAGAGTCAAAGACAACTTAGGCTTTGACATATAATCATCTTCTCCTGATTATTCTTCCTTCCCTAAATTATGCTGTCCTTTTGAGGATTTTTCTTTTGATGGAGGTTTCACTGTGGAATTTATAGCAGAAGACACAATTGGTTTCTTCAATTGCATTCGCAAAATTGCATGAGTTCGGTCGATCGTTTTTCTGAACATCCAATCATCATATTTCTACACATTTTTGCTTTTGACTTCTTGCTACTCGCCTCCTTCCTCCGGATCTGTAGCAGTAACACATGCTACCTGGGCTGAAGAGCCTTTTATTTTGACTTTTCCCGAGTCGACCATCTTTTGTAGGAGGCCTTTTAAGACAAAACACTCCTGGATAGGATGACCCAACATTTGATGAAAGGGGAAATAATTGGGACGGTCTTCATCTCCTTCCTTGTTTGGCCTTTTGGGCCTTGGAAACTGAACCAAATTATTTTCCAGAGCCGAAATGAAGTAGCCAGGAACTTGTTCATTTCTGAAAGAATAAACTTTACTCTTCAACTCATCAAACTTTTTCCATCTTTGATATCTTTGATCATCTTGACGAAACAAACTCTGTTGCTGACGCTCAGGAGGTGGATCCCTTCGGAAAGATGAAGGTTTTGAAGTAGAAGTAGGTACAGGTGATTTCTTAAGCATAACTGTAGAAGTCTCTGCTTTACCCATTCTCCTTTCTGGAGCTGATGGAATTACACGAGTTTTAGCCTTAGTCTGTATAAGGGAATCTTCAATCTTCCGAGCGATTGAAGTAAGGTCTCGAAACCCTCCTGTGTATTTCATAGTGATCAACGGCGTACGCAACTCATCACGTAAATTTTCCACGCAAATTGGAAACAATTCTTCCTGAGGGAGTGCTAAGCTCAGGGAATATGTTAATCCCTTCCAGTGAGTAATGAAATCTGATACTCTTTCATTCTCCCTTTGCTTACAGTTTGTAAGATCAAAAACTGTTGTCTTTGGAAAAGTTGAGATGAACTGAAGAAGGAATTGTTGACGGATATCTTCCCATCTGGTAATTGATCGGGATTGCAAGCTTGTATACCAAACAAAAGCTAGTCCTTGCAAGGTTTGCATGAAGCATCTGAGTTTCACTACTTCTTTCTGTTCCGGAGTTCCCATCATAGGATCACAACAAGACACATAATGTGTCAAATGCTGTTCAGGATCGCCTGATCCATTGAAAATAGGGAATACAGGGTTCCCAAAACTTGATGGGGGAGGGATTGCATTAACCCATTCAAGGTAATATCTATGTTCTGGTTTAATTTGAGCATGCTTTCCCTCCATAGATTCTAACTGATCTGTTAATGACTCAATAGTAGTTATTAACTTTTGAGAAACATCTGGTTGAGCTTGGACCTGAACAGGTGCAATGACTGGATCTTGGACAGGTATGACAGCTGGTACTGCAACCGATGGCAGCACTGCCGATTGTTGTTGCACTTGACCCATAGGATTAGACCTGTGAGGGTGTACTGATAAAGGAGGATATTTTTGATCTATCTCAGTAGCCACAAAAAATTCCTTTAGCTAACTGTCTCTAGCACGTTTAGTAGGAAGACTACCCTGAAGTAGTTCTGCATTCATCCTCCTTAATTCCTTCATTTATTCATCTTATTGTGCAAATATTTTCTCTAATGAGAGCGATTGGCCTTCTCCATAGGAATGGTATGTAACCTTATTCTTTCCTTTCCCCTTGTTGGATCCCTTTCGGAGAGGGGGAAGTGGGTTATTTGAAGGAACAACTAGGTTCTGAGTAATCCTTTGATTTCGTGTACACACACCTTCTTCATTTGTGTCTATACATACAACTTCTTGAGCAGGAAACTCTTCATCTGATCCCTCTGAGTGAACCTCATATGGTGGATCAACAATAATGGCATTGATGACATTGATTGATGCATAATTCATTGCATCCCTCCTATCTGAATTTCTGTGATATTGTCTTCTTTCATGTCTTTGATGAGACATTGACTTTTGTTGATTCAATCCCTTAGGAACTTCTTGATGAACCGTAATTTGGAGAGAATCTCCTGATAAATTGGATCTTCGTTCTTCTTGGGGATTCTTCCCTAATCGAGAGAAGACTGACTTTCTCTAAGGGAAGGATTGAGGATTTGAAAAAGTCCCCAGTCCGGTGGACTGGGGCTGTTCCTGCTGTTCCCACTCAACTCCTCGAATCCTATTTGTTGATTCTGAGGGTTGGTTTAAAAGAGTCCCCAGTCTGGAAAGCTGTGGTGGCTCTTGACATGCTATGTCTGAGACTTTCTTAAAAGCTCTCCTGATTTTGCGGACTTTAGTCTAGAAATTAGTTGGATGCATCAATCGACATCCACTTTTATCACCCAGTTCAAAATACCATTGGATGATTTCTGACACTTCTGTCACTTGATGATGTGCTTGCTCCATACGAGAGGCCTTTTTAATATTCTTGTTCACTTGATGCATGAGTAATTCAACAACTTGTTCTTTGTATTCTTGACTTTGAGAAGAACTAGTTGAGGCCTGTTCTTGGACAAGCCTTTGATTTCACAGAAAACCAGATAGATGTGGCCAATTCTAAGAGATAACATTGCATGAAACCACCTTTGGTGGGCTTTTTTGATTGAAGATCACAGTGAAATGTAGTGCTCCATGAACACCCCATCCCCTGATATGAATACCAGATGGGGCATTGGCAATTAACTAGCGCAATCTTCTTAGTGCGCCAAGGCATGAACGTTGAAGGGCTCTCTGCTGCTTTTCAGCCTTCGGATATCGAGAGACTGAGAGAGATGCCAAATCAATCTGGCATTGTAACCCTTATATTATCTTGACATGATTTTCATATCCATCATAAGATAATATTTTCTTTTTCTATTGACAAAGAGTTTTTCATATGTTGAGACAAATATCTTGAATACAATCTTCCATCAACACTTTTGGAATGTTATACTGAGAGTCAGCCAAAGGCCAAAATATAACTGGCACTTCACCTTTTTCCAGTTGTTTTATCATATTCAGCACTTCCTCTTTATCATTCAATGAAGATTATTCTACCTGATTTGACCAGAGCTGGTGCTTCCTTGTTGCTTCATCGGATTCAACAGGATTGGTAGATAATTCACTAATCAAACTAGAAGATGAATTACTCGGGGGTGGTTCAGAGAATGACCTACACCCCAGGCTATCTTCTGATCAAGAAAGTATTTCACCTTCTAGCAATGAAGAATCAGACATGACTAGTTTTGTATTTGCAAGTTCCTCAAGATAAGAGGGCTTTCTCGACACTACATTGTCCACTAGAGCATTTTCTGGGCAATGTACATCACTACTTTGGAGAGGACTTTTGTAGCGAAATTCATCATCATGGGGAGGACCACCATGGTGGGTTACAACAAAAGATGAGATCTCTTGCTCCTTGGTCTTCTGGACACACAGAGGGTTATTATAGCTCTCATCTGAAGATAAAACTTCAAGATCGACTGAACTGTCATGAAGCAAGCCTTCATGAGGAAGTGTCTGTTGAAGACCTTCAGAATTAATGTTCCCACTATTGGGAAATGAGGGATTAGAATCTTGGATTCCAATAGATAACTCTCGGAGGGCTTCAAGAACTCCAACATCGAGCAAGGCTTTGTTCCAGATTGGCTCTTGATTTCTTGACTGTGCTGGGCGGGTCTTCTTATTAGAAACCTTCTTACTCGCCTTGGAAACCACTTGTTGACGAAAGTGGCTACTCTAAGCAGGTGTATGTTCCTGATCAGGAGAGATGTCCAGGTTAGGCTGATGATCTCCACTCAAATCAGGTATATGTGCCTGACTTGGTTGTCCGTATGATATGGGGGAGTACGCGCCACAACCCTCTTGGACTGGAACAGAGGTTTGTATCTTCTTTGGAGTAATCTGTTGATGAGTCACTCCACTGGTAGGGATATATTCGTACTTATTTCCCTGTGATGCTGCTGAAGCTGTTATAATATCCTGGCAGGCATCCAGAATATGAGCAGGGATTTGCTTCTACTCTTTCACCATTGATAGAATATGATTGGTGACTTCAGCTGTCGGAACAAGGATATACATCCATTCCGTGCTTTTAGTAGGTGTGTGTTCCTACTCCTTTCCTCCTTTTCCTGTCAGTAAATCCTGACAGTACTCAAGTGTAGGGGTAGAGAGTTGAGTCTACCTCCTATTTGTCACTGGAGCTTTCCGACTGAATTCTCCTGGTGCTACCAAGCAAGACTGTTGGTAGGCTTGATCAATACTAGCAGGTGTAAGTTCCTGCTGATTGTACTCCGCCAAACGTGGTTGACGAGAGCCATCATATGTAGTCAGACGAGCCTGCTGACTAGCTGATGACGTATAAACAAGTGTATGTTCCTGCCTATAGTACTCCGCCAGAATTGCCTGGCGGGTTTGGCGTGCTACTGCCAGATGAGTCTGCTGGACAGCGGGATTAAAATAGACGGGTGTATGTGCTCTCTCTTTACTTGCCACTAAGTTAGGTTGGTGGACTTCTCCGGAGATGGAAGAGATGAGAACCTGCTCACTGTTGACCGGATTTCGCCTCTGGCGATTCGTCTTTCCTGCTCGGGTTCGAGGAACCTGAGCCAAATTCCTGGAGATGATACCCTCATCATGTTGAGGGCGCACTGTCGCACAAGTCTGGCGGCGATTGTTGATGGGATCCCTCAGGAATAACTCCTGTCTCTTTGAATTAAGACCCTGAGGGGCCTGCTCATTCACCTCCCCAGAATATGGGAGGGACTGGTGATTGCGTTTCGGGGATAACGACCTGAAACAGTTGGAGACGGTGGTTGGCACCACCTGTTTCTTAATCACTGGTCATCATTGTCCGGATGACCAGTGTGAGTTGTTCACTTGGAGGGCTTGTCGAGCAGCCTCCAAAGTCGGAATGGTATCGTGTTGATGGTACTCCTTAACCAGTGCATTTGATACCCAGTATTGAAGATGTTGAGTAGGTGATATCGTCCTCAGAGCGGATGACAATCCAGCAGGAGTAGCAGTAGAGGCATTCACAGCAGAAGTATTCACGGGTGTGAACTTGAGAGAATCCATTCTCGTAATGCAGAAGATCTTGGAAAAGAGTGTCTGTTTTATATAACAGACGTAATCAAGATAAGTCTGGCCACTAAATCTTTTGGATGAACACATATGTTATTGATTGTCTTGTTGGCTCTCTCATTGAGTTTTAAATAGGGGACTAACAAGTAGGTAAACTATAATTTTAACTTGGTTAAGGATTCACATCGGGTTCACCATTTTTTGTTTCCCTCTGGAATTGGGGATGACCTCGTTGATTTAAGGTTCAAACATTCCAATCGGTTTCTAACGGGTTTGTTAGTAGAACCGAAAACATCCAATGATTCCATATCCATTTGGACCTACTTTCCAAAGGTAGGTGCTCATTAGTTGTGAATGGATGAGACTTAGGAATTTGCATTGGTCTAAAGGATGGGAGGTTGGACTCATCACACCTTTTTGAGGGGAATTATTGTCTACTATGGGACTCTATTTATATATTTAAGTTATGTTCGTGAATCCTTATTAAATTACCAAGTATAAAATGAGTTTTCCTTTAGACCTGACAATCAATGATTAATATGTAGGAAATTTAGAGAATCTTTTATATGTATTTGAGGTTCTTCATCAATAGAGAATCATCTATATTTGTTAGAGATTCTTAGTCAATGGTATCCTTTAATACATTATATAGATATCTCTTGGTCATTATGATGACCATTCTGGTTTTAAATCCACTCAGTTGGGCACTTAAAGTTTATTGTCATTCAGAAAGACATGGATTATTTCAGAGTTGGGATCGTACCCGCAGATGGGCTACCTACGTATCCTTTATTTAGAAAAGGAATCAGAAACCACGTAGTTAGATTAAGAGAGTATGATGTTTATGTATGATTGATGGCTCAAAGAAAGATGTCATAATTACTTTTACACTCTAAGATCACGTGAGTCATGCTCGGTGTGAGAAACAAGAGGTATTGGTAAAACCAGACAATTGTGCCATGAAATATGCAATCATAAGAAATGATGTGGGGCTTATGTATGTATGACTGTCCAAACAGATGAAGATTAAGATTTACTTTAGGGAATAAATCCAGGAATAGGGTCCATAAAGGCATATGTATTTTATGGAGATTTGGATACTCTAATCTTGGGGCTTACTCCTAAGGAAGATGCCCAAGTTAGAAGGGGACTTATTATTGGGTTTTACTCCTGAGAAGGAATCCTAGATCAAAAGTAAATTAAGATTGGTTAAGAGAAATTGAGACTGGGGCTTACTCCTAAGAAGGAGGCCCAGGTTCAGGGACTTGGGGCTTACTCCTAAGGAGGATTCCCATATTAATGAGAATTTGGACTGGGGATTATTCCTAAAGAGGAAGCCCAGATTAAGAGAACCATGGTTTGGGCTTACTCTTGAGGAGGATGCCCATATTTGGGAACTTGGAGACTGGGGCTTACTCTTGAAAAGGAAGCCCAGGTTAAAGGAATTATGATTGGGGATTACTCCGGAAAAGGAAGCCCAAATTAATGAGTAATTGGGGTTTACTCCTGAAAAGGAGGCCCAAATTAATGAGGACTTGGGGCTTACTCCTAAGGAGGATGCCCAAATTAATGAGAATTTGGATCGGGGCTTACTCTTGAAAAGGAGGCCCAGGTTAAGGGAATTATGGTTGGGGATTACTCCTAAGGAGGATGCCCAGAATTAAGGGGACTTGGACTGGGGATTACTCCTGAAAAGGAGACCTAGGTTAAAGGAAATTATGACTGAGGATTACTCCTGAAAAGTAAGCTCAAATTAATGAGGACTTGGGGCTTACTCCTAAGGAGGATGCCCAAATATTAATGAGAATTTGGAATGGGGATTACTCCTGAAAAGGAGTCCCAGGTTAAAGATTCTCTCATCATTAATGGATGAGGTTGAATGAATGAACTCTCTAATTTTAGTGATGTAAATATGTGTAAATCACTAGGTTTTGAGAGATGTTCCACCGAATTTTTTTCAGATAAGGAAGCCAACAAGGAAATCATGCCATAAATGGCTTTGGAGAGAGTTCTGAAGGCTTAATCCTGAAGAGGATAAGTGGATAGATGTAAGAGAAGTGAAATAGGTAGGAGAGGCACCCAAAAATATAGGGGTGCGCAAGTCCTGGGAGGCGCGTAAGTATTGCGTGGGCACACAAGTCTTGGGCGCGCAGGTATACCTGCGCGACACATGGTTACTTGCGCGATTTTCAACTCTTAGGGTAATACTTGGGTGAGACTTGGCTCAAACCCTTGGTATTATCCCTAGAGGCATTCTAGAAGATGGTGCGCAAGTTCTGGTGAAAGAGTAGGGCGGCGCGTAAGTGTGTCCATTTCCTTTAAGGGTAAAACACCTAGGCCCGCAAGTGTTAGTGAATTATAACACTTAGACCTTACTCCTCTTGTTTAGACCTTCCATTCTAGGTAAAGAAATTCGGAAGACTTGAAGAAAAGACTTGGGCGTTCAGAGCTCTGTATCTGAATTCTGGAAAAAATCCTCCTCCAATGGGGGGCCCACTGGGGGTATTTATAGGCTGGAGAAGACCTTGGGTGGTTTTCAAAGAGGGCACACAAGTCACTTGTGCGACTATTAGGTGGTGCACAAGTGTACTTGCGTGACCATGAGGGAACTTGTGTGACCCAAGGGTATTGGACTCCTTGTTCATGCCTTTGTCGATTTTTAATGTTTTCTTCAAAGGATGAATCAATTTGTGCTAAGGCATTTTCCTTTTCATTCATTTAGACAATGTGACGAAAAGGAGCGTCAACAACAATAGAGAAATGATTGATTGAGGTAGAAAAAAAGTAGATTATGCACAAGCAGACGACCACTAGATTCTAATTTATATCTTCTATGATTTTAGAATATATGACTTTATATTTTGATGCTTGGATGACCACTATTTATGAATCATTTGGTCGTAGTGGTTTAAATGCTGCTACCGATTCACCTTATGCTGATGGTTTTAGTGGTGCTACTTGTGATAATAATGGTGGTGGTGGTGGTGGTGGTGGCGATGACCCTACTTGAAATCTTTGATGATGCAATGCTTATGTTAGTAAGTATGTTTTATTTATGTTTTGAATATATTTTCTATCTAAAATTTTCTATATTTAATATAACTTATACTTTGCCTATGCAAATGCATGAGACCGTTGACCATTTATTTGTTTAGGTTAGTAATTATGTTTATTATGTGTTTTATATGATTTTTTGTGTTCTCAAGGTAACACATAACATTTTGGATAAAAAACACATAAAGTAAAATACAAAAACATATCATGAAATTCTATAAAACATTTAATATCTTTACAAAATATCCACCATAAATAGAACATGTTCTTATTATTTTTTTATAAATGACCACCATTGGGGATGTGATAAACCCAATACAAGTATGAAACACAAAATTATAATGACCACAAATTTTTCTTAAAAAAGGTTCCTTTTTATCATCTTAAAATCATTTATTATGTGTTTTTCTTGTAAAACTATAGTAATATAGTATGAAACATGTATTATAATTTTTAAGGAATAATAATGAATATTGTATATTCATGATGGAGAATTCAATCATTATATCCATTTTAAAGTACATGAATTAAAAATTGATTCAAATGGATAATTCAAATTGATATGCAACTAAAAATGAAGAATTCAAATGACTATGTATTAATAAATAGGATAGGAACAAATAATAAAAGGAATAAAATTATCTCTACATTGAAAAAGATTGTTCAAGTGTTTTTGGATGAAAATACTATGCACATCATATTTTAAAGAGGAAAAACTATTCCAATTCAATATCTGTGAAAGGACAAGGAAGAAATAAATTTTAATAATTCTAATATCCTTTATCAATGGTGAGAAATATTTTGAATTCCAATTATGTCATCATCTGAATGTGACCATTTATTATCATAATTGTTTGGTTCCATTGAGAATCCTACCAGCCTACCCTTCTAAATCAATTCTTTTAGAAAAAAATGAAACATAAAAAGGTATCAAATTACAAGCACATTCCATATAAATCACTAAAAAAACAAACATAATAAGATTGTAGCACCAAGGGGCACAACATATTGATGAAACCTAAAGCAGGAAGAACTTCATATCCTTGAAGAGACAGTTATAGACTTTTGTATATTCGTCATCTCCATCCTCATTCAATATCTATTCCACAATTTAATCCATCCAATATGCATCTATGTATCTATGTATATTGACAATGAATAAATACCCATAGAGACAAACATTCCAAATTTATTATACAAACATTCTAACAAAAAAGAATGAACAATGAATTGGGTAGAAACCATGAGCACATGCCCTATGATTGAGGACTCAAATACAATACAAAAATGAAATATGTAGAATAACAAATGCTCTAGGGATACATAGATAATAAATATTCAAGGATTAATAATGTTTGAAGTTTAAAAAATCAATAAGAGTCTGTATGACCATAGAAATGGAATGGTGAATAATACATGAGATCTAAAAGATTAATCCCTCAAAGAATATAATCCAATAAATAATATTAAAATAAATATTGTATATACATTGAAGGAATGATGAAAAAATATATATATAACAGGAGTTGAAATAACATTATTTTTAATTTGTTAAATTAAAAAAATCCCGATGCACATGGATTTCACTAACATTTTAATAATTTTATTAGTTTTAATTAATTTTTCTAACCAATTTTGTGTTTTTAGGTGCTTTTTGTAGTTTTTTTAGTATTTTAGATATTTTTATAACTTGGTTTTAATTAATTTTTATAACTTATTTTTGTATTTTTAGGTACCTTTCATAGTTTTTTAGTATTTTATATTTTTTTTCTAACTTGGTCTTAATTAATTTTTCTAATCATTTATTGTGTTTTAAGGTAATTTTCATAGTTTTTAGTATTTTAGATATTTTTATAGTTTTTAGTTAATTAGATATTAATTTTAGTGATTTATTTGTTTTAATTAGTTTATATTAATTTTATATATTTTTGTGCTCTTATTTTTTAATAGTTTCATTAATATTAGTTTTATTATTAGTTAATTAATATTTTTAGTATATATATATATATATTAATTTTCTCTATCACTATTATATATTATTGTATTGTATTATAAATATTTTCAATAGTAGTATTAATATTATTATTTTATTATTTTTATAAAATTATATTAATATTTAATAGTAGTAATATTATGTTTTATCTAGTTATATCTATATTTTAGTACCTAATTACATGTACACACACACACACATATATATCTATATAACAATATCTAATAATTATTTATTTATATAATTAGTATAATATATATTTTTATGATTCTAATTCTATTATTATTATTATTATTTTTATTATTTTCATTATGTTATTATTATTTAACATTTAATATTTAGATAATTTTATTTTTTTGAATTTTGAATTTTGAAATTTTTTATCTTCCCGCTTCTCATGCAGCAGATCTCCACGAAGGCCGCCAACCTCTCCTCCATTAACACAAGAAAGAACCAGGCTCTCTTGGTGGGGAAATCCTAAGGTTGGGTGCCACACATGGCCTAGCCATGGGAAACTCACCCTCCTCCTTCTGCACCACCACAACAGCGACCCTCCATCATTTTCACCACAACAGCAGACACCCCTCCTCTTCCTTAACAAAACTGGGCCGACTCCTCTCTTCAATGCAACATGACTCCACTTGGAGGCCTCCATCTTCATCTCTCCCTATAACCCTAATCAGCAGAACACCTGAGCGTCTCCTCTCTACTACAACACTAGAGGGAACATGGGCCTCCTCTCATCGTCTTGCAGGTACACCATCACCAGGAAGCCTCCTCATTTAGCAACCACACTATCGGTCTATAGTAGCACCCGACCTACCACCTCCTTGCTGGCATTTTCTTTCCACGACACCACTAGACCTCAGTTGACCTCCTTATGTGTGCATAAAATCTAGCCATTAACATTTAGTTTGAGGGTTTTTAGTTCATGTCACCACTATAAATTTAGGTTTCTGTGGTTGTAAAATGCACAGATCATTAGCAACTGCCATTGGTGGTCGCTAAAGGTAGCATTAACAACCGCTATTGGTGAACACTAATTACCGTAAAAAAATCAGGCATGATTTTTATCGCTTCCACTCATCTTCTTTGTGGGTTCCTGCTACAACATGTCGCCGCCACCCCCTAACACCTTTATTTTCACCCTCATCACCTCAGGTGACCTCCAACACACATTTACCACCCTCATCCTCCCTTGAAACACTCTAGGTAGCCCTTCGATCACACCCCATCATCCGACCACCATGCCTCAAGCACCCTCGTCATACACCGCCTCCCTCTGGCCACCACACATCTACCATGGATAATGAGTGAAGCTCATTAAATCCATCTTACTACCCCCCACACCCCCGATTGCCTTCGACCATGTCTTGCTCCCAAAACTGGGTGTTTTTTATGTGGTCCATTAGAGACCGCCAAATGCGGTAACTGTTGGTTTTTATCGACCGAGCAACTGTGACCACCAAAAGTGGGCTATAATGAACTTTAGAGGATGATTTTTTTCATCTTTAATGGCCTTATTTCTAGTAGTTTTTTCTCAATGGTTGTGCACGTTGATAACATGTTGGTTGGTTCATTTTTGTGGTTTAGAGATTGACATAGCGATTTGCATGGTTCACGTTGGCATTGTGGATACCAGTGGAGATATGTTATCATCGGTGGAGACTTGTAGTGAAAATAGCGAAGACATGAGAATGATGATATCTATTATTTATTATTTTATGTGTTGTGTTGTTGTCATGGAGGGATAATATTCTTGTTATCAGAGTTGCGATGAATGTGACAGTAATTGCATGCCTTTAATTTGTTTTCATATTTTATTGTCAATTAATTAATTTTGATTGGATTTTTATTTATTTAATTATATCTATGTTTGAATTAATCTTCATTTGGAGTATGCACACATGCTCTGATTCCTGTTCATATAGTACCTAATAAGTAATCATGGGTGGGATATCATCAAAAAATTATTTGTTCAGAATTTGGTTGTGCGCCTGAGGGAATCATAAATCACATGTAATTAAATTTCGAATGAATAATTATATTAATTAAAAAATTAATATTTTGTGTGCATTAACCTTAAAAATTTATTTATTAATACCTAATAAGTGATCTCATGTGAGCAAACCCAGCACAGATAGATACATCGACTTTGTGAGAAATGTGTTGTTGAATTTCACCAAGTGTTTCAATGCTAAAATGAATCGCAAATTATTCATCAAATCAGAGAATGAAATAATGGATGATTCATGCGAAAATTATAATACTTTCTAACACCATATATTGAGACATGGTAGCATTTTGATTAAATTTTTAATCAGTGATAATGTATAAATATTCAGATATGGAAATTAAATAATTGTCATTGCATGCACGTGAATGGATGACACAAATATGACACTTCCATCTCTTCACATTCCTTCCATATATTAATTTAGTTCACTTAGATAGTTTTAGTTAATTTAATTAATCATTTTTAAATAGTTGTTTAGTTTTTAGAAGTTTTAGTTGTTAATCACTTTTAAAACTTATCATCATGAACATTCTTTCCAGAGGATATTCCTAGTGTTTATGCATATTCTCTCTATGGTTTGACCCTGATCGCCACTTCTACAGTAGTTAGTAGGTTTATAAATTTGAAAATTGGATGCTCAATGACCTACATGCCAAACCCAGAAAAATATGAAATTTTATTTAAATAAATTGAAATTGAAATAAAAAACCCTGATAATGTGAGAAAACATTGATATAAGAAATAATAGCAATAAAAAACAATAGTTGAAAAAAATATACAGAACAAAAATTACATGAAACACTAATTTCCTATAAGATACAATAATAGTGAGAAAGTTATATTAAACACTAAAGATAAAAATTATTAATAAAACACTGATAAGAAATAATATTAGCGAAAATGAATAATATATAAAACAAATATTGATGATGAACAATAAAAAATAAATGAAACATTGTGTAAATAGAAAATGAAATAACAGTGAGAAAATATTACCTAGAAGATTTAGTAATAATGATAAATTTAAAGATGATGAATAGAAAGTTTGGGCATGATAATAGAAAAAACTGATAACAAACAATATGAAGATCACAGACAAAGTGTTTGAAGAGGAGCATTGGATCTGAGATATGAGCCTAGAAAACACAAAAAATATTGAGGCAATATAAAATCAATAATAAAAACTGATAATAAATAAGGAGATGTAGAAATTTATGTTTATAAGAATCAAATCATGTTGAAAAGATTGAAAACATATATAGAAAAAATAAATAATTCACACTAAGGTCAAAATATTTTCCATGCATCATACCATTATTAGTAAAAACCGAACTAAATTACTTATGATCCCTATAAATAATTAATGTTTAGGCTCATAAATCAATTTATATATAGAATTCAGATATCCAAAATCAATATAAAACATGAGTAAAAATTTTATGATAGTCTTGAGTTAACGTCAATTACCATTGTTGATTGTCCTTGTCCCTATAGTTGAGATATTATGTCCAAATAGTATAATAACTATGAAACATAAATTAGAAGTATATAAACTTACCTTTGTGGTCATCTGCAAATTGAAAAAATGGTGACTATAGTAAGTTGATGATAAGGTGTGATATCAGAGGAGATGTGATTAGTCTATGAGTCGATGGATGACGATGGACCATAGATGCCATCGATGAAAACTAAGGATATGGATGAAAAGGAAAAAAATTACCACAATGATAATATTAATAATATAAATAATGACTTAATGGTAATGATAATCCAATTTTATAAATAATCATGCATTGAAACTAATAGAAGATTGAAATATATAAATATAAAAGGCAACACTTGATATTTTTTTGTGGGTGCTTGGGCTTGAAAATGGGGAAAATACTTTCCTATGAAATTTACCAAACTCATGTTGATTCTAAGTGACAACTGCAACAAAAAATTCCTGGAAAATCATAAATAATCCAATAATATTAAAGTAAATTGTTATATTAAGAAAATAATAAGATGTACTTTAAGGAATAAGATTCCAATCAAATTAATAATTCATAGAAAATTAGTGAATTTTTCAATGGTAGATGTACGATGGAATGTAACTTGAAATAGTTCACAGATGACTGCCAAAGACTTTTGTGATTGGGAGTCATAGAAAAAAATTGGTTGAACCAGTAGTTTATAGAAATTTGTAATAGAATCTAACTGGAATGTTGGTAATCAAATACATTTCCAATTATTGTTTATATATTCATATGCACTAAGAAAACAAAGAGAAAATATATACCGACTCTTAATTTCCATATAAATCCAATATTAACATCCCTTGATTTCATCATGATCTACAGTAGAAAACAACACATCATCACATTAGTAATCCATGAAAAATAGATTTATATAATAGAAAAAATCACAAAAAACATTAAATAAATTCATCTATAAAACTATAAACAATATAAAACAAGAATTTTGTGAGAAAACAGTGAATGGAATCAATAAAACATACCACATAAACATGAAATTTATACCATATTCACAAAAAAATGGTGTTAGCTAAAAAATCATTCAAAACAGCATTGTAACCTTTCATTTAAAATAAATCATTCCAATCCAAAAACCTTTAAAATCCAAGATGAAGTCATGAAAAACTTCTAAATACTACTAAATTAGAAATAAATCTCAAACTAAACCAAATATAAAATAGATAGAAAGTAAAGTAAACTAAACATATTTTTTGAGGTATCATCAAAAGAGATTATTTCAATTAGGGGTTTCAGGATTAAATATTAAGATCATACTAAAAATAATCTCTGATATTAGATATCATATGATTTATAACCTCTCAAAAATCATCTAATCCAACCAAAACATTTTATATGTATCAAATACAATAAGGTTTCGAGCCTTAATAAAATCAAAGAGTATGTTACACAATTTATTAAAAATTTATATATGCATTCATAAGTTTTAATGCATTCTCATCCTCATTATAATCAAATTTTTTTTGTTCCTCTAATGAAGCAATATCATTCTCATCTGGAGCATCCTTGAAGAAATGATCAATATCTTCCAATGGAACATGTTTAGATTATGCATCAATAACATCTTTAATACTTGATTTATTAAGTCATATCAAAGCAGTTTTGGTGGCCATATTTCTTTAAAATGTTTAATAATCTCTTCACTTTTAGGTAGATTGAACAATCATAAAACAAACTATATTATCAAGGGGTTTTGTAGGAAAATACTTAAAAATAATAATTCCCCATCTCCTGGATGAGATGTATATACTAGCTAAAATACATTATGAAAATCATTCTCACATCATCTAGAAAAAGAATAATCATACCTTCTAGATGAGATGCATCAGTTTTATTAATTATTTCTACAAAATAGTTATATTTACTTCAATAAAATTTCATAATTACATTATTAAAAATCATTCTGACAAAAGATATGATTTTTCATAAATTAATATCATGTAGAGTATTTGAAGAAGAGAATATTACTTGATGAAGAAACTATGAATGCTACAATAATTATGTCATCCCAACAATGAGAATATTAAATATTAATTGATTATGAGAATATTGAATGCATACCTTAAGGGGTGTTTCTTGAGAAACTATCAGGATCATTCAATTCATACAAATCTGTAATTTTTGAAAGGTACTTGAAAAATAGTCATTGAAAAGATATGGATTCCTATTCCTTAACCCTTATTTCTCAAAGAATTGGTTATGTAATTAAAGGGGATAAATTGTTTTAATCAATGATAAATATATAATGAAACTTGAAGTGATCTAGGTATATTTGAAGTCAAAACCCACTGGTTGAACTTTAATGTTTTAATCTGTGTGTTAAGTGAGTGTAGAAGATTTAGGTTGAAAAAATGTTTAAAAATATTTGCAACAACTTCTATCAATAAGTAGTATCAGACTACTTACAAGTGAACATCCCTTAAGGATGATAATTTAGAAAGGTAAGGATTGGTATCATATTTTGTTTATTATGGACAACATTGATGTTTAAATCAAACCCTATTGTTTTCTACACTGATAATGGATCAAGTATACTTAGAGTGGAATGATTTATAGCACATTACTTAAGGAATAAAGTGATACCACGATTTCCCATTTGACTTGTAATTATTTTCAATAAAGGGGAGAGATAATAAAATGGAAACAATCAATGATAAAAAAATAGAGAATAAAAATGAGTTCACATATTAACATGCCATTTTCTAGCATTGATATTGACAAAAAATACAGTGGGGGAGATTGATGAACCCACTTTATGTTTGAGTTTCATTTTTTTTCAATGAAGAATTTAATATTCATGATGTTAATATGTTATAAAGGGTAAAAAATTGGCAGGAAAGTTTTGAACCCAAGAACATTCAGAAGTAATTTGGAAGTGTTACTGCCATCACTAGTTATATGGAAAATGATACATCAATGATAATTGTAGAAGTTTATTTCTATAATATTTATATGAAAATAAGAGAAGTGATGGATGTGTTTCCATTATCAATATGTAAAAGTAATGATAAGAATAATGAATCTACTCTTCTTGGTGCTTCATATCTATGTTTGGTTTAAGCATAAATGATGATGTTAATAGTGATGATGTACTTAAAGATTTGGTTGGACAAATTTTAGGAAGTAACATTTATTAGTTATGATTGATGATCTTATATTTAAAAGAATCAAAGGAAAGAGTTTATGGATGAAGTAAAACTATCTATAAAATTATTGAGAAGTACTGAAGTGGTTTAGAAGGCTATAAAGTTTGATAAATAAAAGCTGAGCAAGTTTGAGTGAAATCTAGAATTTTCTCGAATCACATAATTGATTTCTCTACATATGCATATCTATGTAACCAAATGTAGGATGTATCCACATATTCTATATATATTATTTCCACTATATATTGGAATTATGTCCAATGAATCTATTTTCACACAGATCTGAATTCACGTAGGCATTTATGTCAACGTAAGATAATACTGTTGTATAGGAGAATCTGAAGATTCATGTATCCAAATGTTGCTGAATAACCAAATGTACCATGTATGTGAATGGAAATCCACATAGTTTATTTCTTTTATAGGTTAATTTTATAAGAGAACCACATATCTTAATTATGATACATGAATATCCACATAAGGGAATTCAATAATGTATCCAAAATGGAAATTTACATAATGAAATTTCACATACGTACTGGGAGAATTTTTATATGTTTCCATAATTTATATTCTAAAGAAATAAAAGAATAAATAAATTAGACATTGAAAGTGTGATTTTATTCATGAATCAAACTTCATGATCATGAATGGATCATGATTCTTGATGAGATTAATGAATAGGACCAGCTGAGGGGATTATTAAACACTATTATGAGATCGATGCTGCAAGTGTGATGTTATTTAGATGTGACCATGCTGAAGGAGAGTTCTATGTCATATGATATAGGATCTATGACACCATGATTACATGGAAATATCAATAAAACTCAAAAATGATGTAAATTTAAAAAGGTTAATAATCCCATGATATTTTAATATCACAAGAATAAAATAAGTAGATTTTTCAGATGAAATTTTAGTAAGATTCAAATAAATATTTGAGGTGAAGATTCTACAAATTAAAGGCTAAAATTTTGGAGATCCTAAACACGAAAAATATATGATTCTACTAAAACTATTCTTTACATATATTAATATATTCACATGTTAATTTTTTTTTTGTGAGATTCTCAACTAAGTAAACATCAAATATATTATACTATTTGAAATAGGGAGAGTGAGGTTCCTAACTATGCATATCTATGAATATAATATAATTCAAAAGAAGAAGAGAGAGACAAGAACTGACTTTGTGCATACTATAAATTCTCTAAGTTGATGAAAGAAGGAGTTAAAGTGCTACAAAAATTCTTTAACAATAAAGAAACAGAAGAAGGATAATATTGAGGGAGATTAACTACAACCATTATTTATTTTAGAACCCCTAAGAAGAGAGAGTTTAGATGTGCTGTTGCTGATCAAATTCCAAGAAAAAGTTATGAAAGGTCCAACCTGCAATATCCTACTATAAAATTCTAAAGAACATCAAGGAAACACACCTGAATACTGTTATAGAGGAAAATATTATACACATAGTCCATTATGGACTTGATCTATCATACATGATCTTACTTCAATGGAAGTACAAGCCCATTATCTTGTATGAAGAGATGACACAACCTCTCTTACACTATACCTGGTCAGTGCTAGGATTATAGATTCAAGGTTATAACCTTTACTAGTATTATTTTGATAATAATAAGGAATTCATGTGCATGCGATAACAACCATAATGAACTGGGGATGTACTCATCCAAAAGGAGGAAAACCTCATGAAGAAACCCTGGTGTTCTCCTGTATTTTTTTTCTATAGATCCATATCTATCAAAGGTGAGATAAAGAGAGATATATAGATCCATTAAATAAATAATTGAAGATATAATTAAGGGATAAAAGTGAAATTGTATTAGAATTCACACCACACTGATTCAACCCCTCTCAACATGGGAGAGTCCTAAAGTGATCCCAATAAAGAGTCTTACGAAATAGGCCACACCATGAATGGAGGTATTGTATTGTGATTAAAGTCTTACGAAGGAGTTTGGAAAGTCTTATAAATCCATTTTAACAACAACCCTTAGGCCACACCACATCAATGTTTGGCCTAGGGTCAATCCCTCTGGCTATGTTGGATGTGTTGTGACCTCCTTGGTCACACTATGTGTTTTTGAGGCGAAGGGGCACATCACTTAGTGACCCTTATGGTCATGTCATAACCGATGCTTGGGTGGTTTTTTTAAGAGAGGTCCAGACCTACATTTTTGGGGTTGACCCCTTTAATTATTAGGTCAAAGGGCATTGGGAAGAGGCTATTTCCATCGGCCTCTTCCCTCCTCTTATTCCCTTCACCCCCTTGGAGGGGGATGGTTCTTGGTGGTGTATGGTTTTTGTTTATGGTACGTTCTTCCCTCCACTATCTTTATTTTTTGGTTTATGTTCTCCATCCTTTGATTTTGTATGAACTAGGTTAGGATTTTAGTGTTGATTCCATTAGATCATGGTGGAATCAAACATGAATGATGTGGATTTTATGTGTCTTGACTAGAGGAGGTCCCAAAAGGTTGATCGCATATCATTGGGTGCAGATTTAGTGTAATAGAAGTGCATGATGAGATTTTAGGTGATTATTCCTATTTAAATTGTTTTTAATAATTAATTATAAATTATTATAATTAATTATTTATTTTATGTGGCATGATATAGCTGCTCAGAAGTTGATGCAGGATTGGGAAAGGCATAAATGATCTTGGATGAGGATGTGAAGATCTTATCTTGGGTGGTAACTCTGTATTCAAGGTAGGTATCCATTATAATGAAAAATCATCTGCATGTCTATTTATGAGTGTGCGTGCATGTATAAATTCTTGGGTTTAGGTAAAAAAATTAGGTACCTAGGGTGTCTTGGGAAGAACATATAGGATGGTGTCAGGCCACCTATACCTTGAATCATGAACACTTAGGTGATTTGGTATCACTCAAAAACTATGTTTCTAAGGGGTGAGAGTGTTGGTTGAGCTAACATGTGGCCTTGGGTAGGTCTTGAGGTGTGAGTGAAATGAAGGATAATATGGGTTGGGATCTTAGAGCTATAAGGAAGGAATGAGAGGCCTATGGATAACTAATGATGGGTGAGATAGCTATACATCTCTTGAGTGATGAGGAACTCCCTCTCAAGGTTGAAGGAGAGTCATGGTGTGAAAAGTGAGTGGGACGAGTCCTCTGGGACTTGATGTGCATGACCAAGAGGTTCTTACCTTGGGCGACGATCTGAGAGATCTCCATGAGGATATGTTAGAAGAGACTTAGGTGTGGGTTGTGGGAATTGTTTAGTACTTGGCATAAGGTTTACAAGAGGATTAGAGTGGGATGACTTGGGATATTACCTGATTAGTGGAAATAGAAATATAAATAGATCTTGAATAAGGTTGGACTAGGATTTGAGGTTTGAGTCAAAGGATCCATTGGGCTGTGAGGTCACCATGGGGCGATGAACTTGAGTTGTAGGTAATGAGCTGGTGAGATTGTGTGACAAGCTATAGGACCTGTGTGCAGATTTATGTGTGTGATTTTATATACTTGTGATAGGTGAATAATTTTTATGTGGGGGTGTGGATCTTTAGGAATAGACCCACCATGTCTGAGATGGAATCAAAAGGATCACTATGGGAGAGATGGGATCCTAGTGGGCATGAAATTGGGCCCTACCTTAAGTGAGAAGTACTAGGTCAAGATTGTTGACCTTATCTTGAGTGATAAGGCTTGGGTTAAGATAAAAAATAGCCTTAAGTGATAATACTGGTCTAGTTTTGGCATGGTGTGAGGCATGGATGAGGGAACCTACTTTGAGCAATAAGGAAGTGAATCAAGACTTAGATGAGATACTCTATCCCATTCCTTTAGGTAGTGGTTGGGACTTGGTAGAAACCCTACCCCACACCTTCAAGTACAAGATAAGGATTTAGATGATTCACTACCCTAATTATTTAGGTATGGGATGTATTGCATCACAAAAAGGTGACAATGAGCATTTTATAAAGGCACTAAAGTAGGTATAGTCAGGTGTCATGGTGGTCTAATTAATACATGATGAATCGATATACAATGAATTAGGTTTTGACCTGTAAGACTTTGGAATATTTCTAGAAATATTTATGAAGCCAGATGCTGAGCTGGTGTGGGATTCTGGGGTCTAGAAAGCCTCAGTGTGGTGATATTAAAAATATTAAATATATTTTGTCACACACACATAGTTTCATTAGAAACATGGAATAAACCCCTCTATAGAGTCTTTTATTAGAAATATAAGGCTGTAGTTGAGTTCAGAACATCGTGTTTACCCTAGGTGCGACATAAATTTTTTCAGTGCTGGGTGTTCGGTCGAAGGCGAGTCATGGGCGAGGTGTTAAAAGGAGGTTAATTGATTTAATAAAATTAAATAAAATAAACCCCTCCCAACCCATTTGGTGTGTGCACGGTAGATAGGAGAACCACTCCCCCCCTATGGAATGAAGGATGGAAGCACGATGAATCCAAGGAGAAGAGGTGCCGCTAAACTCTGATCTTAATGGAGATTGCTCCCAAATTGTGGTACAATGGATTCAAAGCTTGGATATGACCTTGAAGATTCAACTTTTTACCATGAGGTAGATGAATTTTATTTTTAAGTTCCAATACCCTTTTTTATGCATTGTTTTAAGGTTTAAGATCACTTATATGACTTCTAGAGATCCATTTTAGGTTGATCTGCAGGTTTCAGGGGAAACTAGGGAGAATCAGGACACTCGTAGGGAAATTATCATCAAAATTTATGATCACATAGAGTATAGTTAAGGGTCACATTCCATGTGTTATTACCATTTGTGGGAGATGAATTTTGGTAACTACACACCTTGTACTGGGGTTATACGCTGTGTAGTGACCCCAGGTCGTGTGGCCAAAGGACATGGCTAGGGAAGTTGTGTGATGGTACATGGCCGTGTAGAAGTAAATGGACAATGTACATGGAAACAGGGTTCCAAACAAGGGAAAAGGTAAGAGGTGCATGGATAAGGGGCAATTTAGCTGGGACACACTGTGTACCATGGGGTACAAACTGTGTGTGAGATAGGTCTAGCCGAGCCATATGGGGGAAAGACATAGCCGGGGGATCAAGTGAGGAGAGATATTCCATGTACCACATTCACATGTCATGTATGCTCACATAGTCATCCAATCCATGCAGTAGAGGATAAAAAAAGGTTCTCAAGTGAGTTAACATGCCATCTAGTCCCCAGTTCATGTCGTGTACTTTTCTTGGGATTTTCTTGGGATCTTCCACTTAGCGTATCTCCTTCTCTGGGGATCGGATTTAGACTTGTGAGTAATCTATCCTGAAAATTTTTCCACATAGAATGTGATGGTGGCCTCCATAGTGGCCTATGAGATATGATGTGGTGTGATTTGATCATGATTTTACCATAGCAGTTCTAGAACTTGGGTAGTGATTAGGGTGGATCAGTGGGTTGACTTCAGGGTCAGTACCCTTCCCTATCATCTCAGGATGTAGGTCCCCTAGAATCTTTATATTGGTAGAGCAGTAATACCCTAAATTATCAGGGTGTAGGTCCCCTACCTGTAGCAATGTGACAATGTGAGGTATGAAGAGCATGACACTCCTTTTAGTAGTGATTTATTGATGTTGGAGATCAGTGTAATTCATTTAGAGAGACACTGGGACTGGTACTCCCCTAACATACCAGGGCATGGGTTTCCCTTATCTCTAATTTCGATAGAGATGGAACTCCCCTTTATATAGGGTGCAGGTCCTCTACCCATGTAGTAGTTCTTCCAGGGTCAGAACTCCCCTTTTGGAACAAGGTGTGGGTTCCCTATATCATTCATGTAGATGGACATAGCTCCCCTATCATATCAGGGTGTGGGCCTTCATACTCATTGGACAGATAGAGTAGGTACTTCCTTGTCATACCGGGGAGTGGGTCCTCTATCCATGGAGTTGTTACTCCCATTCCTTATTAGGGTGTGGGTCCTCCATATGTGATTTATAGATAGAGTTTGTACTCACTCCCCTATCATTTCAGGGTGCGGGTCCTCTATCCTTGGAGTCGGAAATCCCCTGTCATTTTAGGGAATGAGTCCTCCATATGAATTGTTTTGGAAAAGTAGGTACTCCCCTATCATACTAGGGTGCGGGTCCTCTAGCCTGGGGTTGATACACCCCTGTCGGGTCAGGATTTGGGTCCCCCATAATGATCATTCTGGTAGTGTGGCACCCCCTTGTCATACCAGGGTGTAGTTCCTCTAGCCATAGAGTGGTACTCCCCTATTATACTAGGTTGTGAGTCCTCTATCTATGGTGCAATACTCCCCTATTGTATCAGGGTGTAGGTCCTTTATCTTTTGAGTGGTACTCCCCTACTGTAATAGGGTGTGGGTCCTCATATATTAAGTGATACTCCCCTGTATTCAAATAGCGATGGGGAGTGGGTCCTCTATTGGATTCAGAGCCCCCCAATTTTGGAGTTCAGTTATGAGGAGTGGTCCCCTCCACTTTTTATGCACAATTACTAGTTAAGAGTTAGTGCTCCCTTGATGCAGTGAGGTGAATGCCTCTCCCTATGGGTACTTCATTGTTTTCATGGGATGGTTAGGAGCTAGTACTCCCTTAGCTGTGGGGAAATGATAAGGTGCATGTCCCTTCTCTCTCTCTCTCTCTAGAGAGGATGCGCATGGTGCATGTTCTGGAGCAGTGATCCCTCAATTTTATGTAGTGGTGTAGGGAGGGCCTCTCCACTTGGTTTATCATGAGCTTTCATAGGGTTCATGATGGCGATGATATGATATTTGGTGTTGGGAACTAGAGTTGGACCTAGAGAGCTGCTCCTGATAGAGCACATTCTCTCAAACATACCATCAGGGATGGTAGAGTTGTTCCCGATGGAGTGTATCTCTCAAAAGAGTTCCATATAGGATGGTTGATCTTGTGGAGTGTGTTATCCTAGGAATGTGTTACCTTAGAGCCTTAAGTAGAAAACCTGTAGCTATCTATGAGGTTGGAACTTCATGAGACTTGGAGTCTGAGATGAGTATATTTGGGTATTTATGGGAGTCTTCATAGTGTTTTCAAAGGTTTTGGTTAACACCCCTTGTAGGCTGAGCTGATAGGTTATGTATAGCTGAGGATGGTTCGATATGGGATTTCTCTCTCATTGGAATTTCCCTCTGGCTGGGTCAAGCAGACTATTTCCTTTCAGTTGCTCCCTTTTCTTTTGGGTTTTTGGGAAGCCTACTAAGTATTGTTATACTCAAACCTATACGATATTTTCCCACACATGTTGTGTTTTCTGTAGACCAAATGCATATCGATGGAGTCCTTGGAGGACCCAGAGTAGGCGGAGCTTAGCATACTAGACCAACAAAGGTTTTTACCAGAGCTTAGCTAAGGATCTTTTTGAAAGTTTCATTTAACATCAATCCCCTCCATCTGAGCAGGTTGGATGCTTTATAGTTTTTGGTGGGCATATATTTTTCCCTTATTATGATTTCAGTACTCCTATTGTACTCTGGTTGTGAAATAGATGTATTCATGCATTTATTTTCAATTTACTTTATCCCTACACTATTGCATGGAGGTGTTTATGGGTGTGTGAATACAGGTAACATAGGCCAAGGACTCCCATTTGTGTGATATTCCTACTCAGTGCTAGATACCAGCCCCTAGAATATTTGAGGCGGGCTTGGGGTGGTCGCAGCTCAAGCCCTGTTGGGTTGGGTCATGATAGAGTGGTATCAGAGTGGGTTCCACTTTGGGACTGCAGTGTCATGAGCTTGGTTTGGGTTGTATATAGATGGGTGTTTTGAGTTTGTATTTTAGGCCAGAGACTCTACTGTTAATATGGATATTGATGTATCCATTCATCAGGACTCTGATAACTTGCTTTTTGACTTGGTACATTAGGACACCGGTTGTAGGAAAATTTTGGTATATGAATCATATAGGAATGGGTTGTGGGTTTTGCTATCCTTCTTGAGTCTTCCCCCCAGATATACTCTTTCACCATGGTGCATCTTGATTCTATTTTAGGATGCCACTGCAATGACAGCTAGACAGGATTCCACGATGAGATTGTGATGATGATCCACTCTGAGATGTGGCTTCAGTGCATGGCATTAGATTTGAGGTTGTACCTTTGGGTGGTATTCCAGTTGATTTGACACCCGTCGAGAAACATGTAATTCTATAAGTGTAGGCTGAGGATGCGCATATGTTGAGTTCACTACATGAGTTCTAGAGGCAGTGACCTCTGAGGTATCGAGGTGATCCAGACACCCAGGCATCTAATCACTGGATCGAGGTAGTCACACACATTTTTTTGCCTTGTGAGGACACATCCTAATCATATGGTGGTATTAGTAGTAATCATTCTATAGGGTTTAGCTGGGAAATGGCGGAGTTTGGTGACAAAGTCTCATGAGGAAGATATGCTCACTTGGGTGGAGTTTGAGCAGCTCTTTAGTGAGAAGTTTTATCTAGCTAAATTGAGGTCAGTGCATATCTAGAAACTTCTGATGCTTCGGTAGGGTAGAATGTTCATGTTAAATTACTCAGAAAGGTTCATAGGCCTTTATAATTACTCCTTGGATATGGTTCAAGATCCATTTTTTAGATCACAAATATTTGAGCAGGGCCTTCATAGATCCATCTGAGCAGGTGTGGTCTCCTTGTGCCTTCCCTCGTATGCGAGGGTGCTGGAGTGAGTTCTAGGGATAAATAGATTCCTGGAGGAGGGACGAGTGGATGTGACTAATAGTGGCGGTCATAAGACTTAAGCATATACAATGAATGATAGACGATAGTCAATAAGATCGCGACATTGGAGGAATACCCATGCCCAGACCCAGACACATGGGCCTATAGCATAGGAGCTACGCCAAGTACCTGGTCAACTATAGGAGAGGCACTACTATGCTTACAATGGAAGAGGAAATTTTTCTAACCCACTGTACTACTGAGAGGGATATAGTCGATAGACCGACCTGGTAAAGGTAACATTTGGAGTAGGGAGTTCTGCAAGATAGTAGATGTGGTGGAGGATCAGGGGGAACAATAGGGGTGGCAGGCGGTTCGAGGGGTTTCCACTACCACCCCTAGGTGGTCCATGCCAGGCTCTGGGATTTAGAGGATAGGGATGAGGACAACTATATGCCGCATAGGAATATGACATAGAGGCTCTAAGGATGATTAAAGGGTGATGCGAGGAGTTATTAGAACCCTATGTTAGTGTTTTTTGATGTAGCTTTGGATGCAAGAGGAAGAGAGATGCTTCCCCCATTGAGATGAATTTTTATGACGCAAGTAAAAAAATGTGGGTGAGTCAGTGCTGCCCAAAGAATATAGTGTCGAGGTGTTGTAGACAATTTCCTTTAACTTGTGTGTTCAGGGTGTGGTTGTGTATTGGAGCATCAGAGAAGGTCCTAACGTTGATAGTGGAGTCTTTTTATTAACCTATATACTTGGAAGCCTTGGTGGAGGGTGATCCTTTAATAAAACCATTCTATTGTGGAAGATTTATATCCTATGATGTTCCATAATTATGGATTGGTTTCCAACCATTTATGCTTAGTTTTTATACCACTAGTGGGTGTGTAAGTTGGAGGTTTGTAGATAGAGGGTCTAGTAAGACCCAGTGTTTACGCATGGGTTATTGGATTGGTGTAGCCTGATTTGTTTTGGATGATGTTGGGAATAATGATTGAAGCCTATATTGTGCACTAGGCCGCAACTTCATGATGTTTTTTTAGGGTTGTAAGGGGAAACACTCCCCTTCTCAGGGGGTATGAGGGCTGAAGGCCCCAAGCCCAAATTTTGGGGAATTGTAGCAACTCTGAATGACTGTAGCAGAGCTGACCAGCCGACATTGACATGACACTATAACAGTGCATACTTTGACACAACTATTGTAGCATCTCAGAATTTGGAGATAGCGTTCACAGAATTATAGCCATTGTCCACTTTAGTATATTGTACTTGGGTGGCTATAGAACTATAGTGATGTAGAATTCCAGCCGCCACTCACTATAGCGATGCATAATTTTTGTGCAGTTGGTGGCACAACACTTCATCTTATTTATTATCCCATTTCTGGCTTGTATTTTTGTGTGTTAAACTTTGAGATACTCCCTGTAACTTGTGCTCCCAATTATAGTGATGTTTCCACCTCTCTATGGATATAGAGATTATTCCCAAACCACATAAATCTCTGTGTATGTTTTCTTCTTATTCTTCTTTTCTTCTCCATTTTCTTCATTTGTAAACCTATTTTTTCACTATGAATCTTGAAGTTTTCACAACATGGGAAGCCATTTTTTATTCCTTGGTACCCCTGTGTGATCAACATTAGAGTTGTACACAATATTCTTGAGGAGGTGGTGGTGCAGTTCATCTAGGGGCAGATGAGAACTGCTAGGATTCGTCAGTATCTATGTCAGGTTAGCGAGGTGTTGTGCCACTAGACCCTATGACTAAAGATGGACTGTAGTGCTTTGTGTTTTACACCTATCATAGTTTAGGAGACATGTTCTTCTTTGTTGCATGATGTTAACCTAGTTTGATCTAGATGTGGGTGTATTTTGGCTTTTGTGGTTTCCCTAAGTGAATTCTTGTAAGTGGCATGGGAACCTCTTGGTGAGGTCACTGGTGTTGGAGTCCCAGTGGAGATCTCAGTTCTAAACCATCTTTCTAGGTTTTTTATTTTTGGTTATGAAAAGAGTTAATGTGAGGAGGATATAGTGACTTAATTTTTGACCTGTAAGACTTTTTAATATTTCTAGAAATATTTCTAGAAATATTTCTAAACCCAAGAACTAAGTCAGCGCAGGATTTTGGGGCCCGGAAAGCCTTCGCACGGTGATATTAAATATCTTTTTTCATGCACGCAAATTTTCACTAAAAATGGAGAATAAATCCCATGTGGAGTCTTTGATCAGAAATTTGAGGCCATAGTTGATTTCATAATTCCATGTTTACCATAGGTGCAACATAAAATTTATCAGCGTCAGGTGTTTGGTCGGAGGTGAGTCTTGGGTGAGGTGTTAAAATGAGGTTAATTGATTTAATAAAATAAAATAAAATAAACCCCCTCCCCACCCCTTTGGCGCATGAATGACAGAGAGGATAAACCCTCTCCACCACCTTTAGAGTGAAAGATAGAACCATGATGAATCCAAGGCTAAGAGGTGCCGCCGATATCCGATATTGATGGTGATCACTCCTAGATCATGGTGAAATGACTTCAAATCATGGATATAACTCCAAATTTTCAATGTTTCACCACAAGGAATGTAGATTTGAGTTTTATGTCCCAATATTCTTTTTATGCATTGTTTTAAGGTTTCATATCCCTTATATGACTACTAGAGATCCCTTTTAGGCCGATCTATAGGTTTTGGCTAAAACTAAGGTGAATCGGGATGCTCATAGGGAAATTCCCGTCAAAATTTCTGATCACACAACATGTAGTGTAGGGTCACACATTGTGTGTTCTTTCTATTTAAGTAAGATGAATTTTGGGGACTACACGCCATGTATCGGGGTTACACGCTATTAGTGAACCCAATTTGTGTGGCCAAAGGACATGACCAGGGAAGCTGTGTGATAGTACATGCCCATGTGGAAGTGCATGAACAAAGTACACATACATGAGGTACTAGAAATGACCATGGGAAAGAGGCATGGCCAAGGGGCTATTTAGCTGGGACACACCGTGTACCAGAGGGTACATGCCATGCGTGAGACATGGCTAGCCAATCCGTGTGGGGAAAAGACACAACTGGGGGACCAGGTGAGGCGAGATACACCATGTACCACATGTACATGCCATGAATACTCACATGGACAACCAATCCATCCAGCATAGGACATGACCAGGTGCTTGGGTAGGTTCACACATAGTGTGGGATCTAGTTTATGATATGTAATTTTTTTGGGATCTTCCACCTAGCTCATCTCCTTCTTCAGGGCTTGAATTCAGGATTGTGATTAGCCTATCCTAAGCAGTATTCCATGTAAAACATAATGGTGGCCTCCATAGTGACCTATGAGATATGATGTGTCATGATTTAAGCATGATGTTTCAGTAGCAGTGCTATACCTTGGGTAGTGACCAGGGTGGATCACTGGGTTAACATCATGGTTGGTACCCCTCCCTATCATCTTAGAGTGTGGGTCCCCTAGAATATTTAGTATAGTAGAGTAGTTCTCCTCTAATGTATCAGGGAACAGTTCCCCTACCTGTGGTAGTGTGGCAATGTGAGGTATGATGAGTGTGGAGCTCCTTTCAGTAGTACTTGACTAATGTTGGATATCAGTGCAGTTTTTTTAGAGATACACTGATACTGGTACTTCCCTGACATACGAGGGTGTGGGTTTCCCTTACCTATTTGTTCTATAGATACGAAACTCCCATTTATATAGGGTACACGTCTTCTTCCCATGAAGTAGTTCTTCTGGGGTTGGAACCCCCTGTTGGACTAGGGCGCAGGTTACCCTTATCATCTGTGTAGATAGATAGATATCCCCTATCATATTAAGGTAATATCCCTCCATAATCATTGAATAGATAGAGTAGGTATCCCCCTATCATACTAGGGAGCAGGTTCTATATCTGTGGAGTCAGTACTCCCCTGCTGTTTTAGGGAACTGGTCCTCCATATGTGACATATAGATAGAGTGGGTAATCCCCTATCATTCTAGGGTACGAGTCTTCTATCCTTAGGGTCAGAACTCCCCTATTGTTCCATGGTACAAGTCCTTCATACCCATTATTTCAATAGAGTTGGTACTCCCCTATTCTACCAGGGTGCAGGTCCTTTAATCCGGGGTCGGTACTCCCCTTCTGGATTAGGGTGCGGGTCCCCCATAATGATCATGCTGGTAGAGTGGAACTCCCTTGTCATACCAGGGTGTAGTTCATCTAGCCATAGAGTGGTACTCCCCTATTTCACCAGGGTTGGGTCTTTATCTACATAGTGGCACTCCCTCATATTTGAGTAGTGGTAGGGAGCAGGTTCTCCACTGGAGTCGGAGCCCCCCCGGTCATGGAACATAATTACGATGCGAATCCCCTTCCACTTGTTAGGGATGATGCCTAGTTAGAATTAATTTATCCCTCATTGTAGTGAGGTGAAGGCCTCTTCCCATGGGTACTTTAGTGGTTTCATGGGATGGTTAGGAGATAGTACTCCCTCAACCACAAGGAAGTGGGGAGGTGCGACTCCCTTCTCTCTCTCTCTCTCACACACTCTTTAGAAAGGATGAACATGGTGCATGTTCTAGATTAGTTCTCCCTAAACTGTATGCAATAATGAGGGGAAATATCCCCACTTAGTTTCTCATGATCTTTCACAGGGAACAAGGAAACGATGATAGGATCTTTGGTGTTGAGCACTATATTTGGACCTAGAGAGCTGTTCCTGATGGAGTATGTTCTCTCAGATGTAATATCAGGGATGGTAGAGTTGTTCCTAATGGATTTCATCTCTTAGATGAGTTCCATCTAAGATGTTTGAGCTCGCGGAGTGTGTTCTCCAGGGTGTGTGTTACCTTTGAGCCTCAAGTATAAAACATGAAGTTGTCTATGAGGTCAGAACATCATGAGACTTGAAGTATGAGCTGATTATATATGGGTATTTATGGGAGTCCTTATGGTGTTTTTAAAAGTCTTGGTTTACATCCCTTATGGAATGAGCTGATAGGTTATGTATAGCTGAGGATGGTTTGAGATGGAGTTTCTCTCTCATTATGGTTTCCCTTTGGTTGGGTTTAGTGGATTGATACCTTTTAGTTTCTCCCTTTTATTTTGGGGTATTGGGGTGCCTATTGAGTATTGTTATACTCACCCCTGCACGAGATTTTCCCTTACATGTTGTGTCTTATGAAGACCACAGACCTATCGACGGAGTCCCTGAAGGACCTAGAGAAGGAGGAGATTAATGGACTAGACTGACTGAGGTGTTTACCAGAGCTTGGCCAAGGAGATTTCTAGTAGTTGAATTTGACAGCGATCCACTCCATCTGAGTAGGTTAGAATCTTTGAATTTTTTGGTGGGAATTTATTTTTACCTTATTATGATTTCAGTACTCCTGTTGTACTCTGGTTGTGGAATAGATGTATGGATGCATTTATTTTCATTTTACTTTTATATCTACACTATTTCATGGTGGTGTTTGTAGGTGCGTGCATAAAGGTAAAATAAGGTAAGGCCTCCCATTTTTTTGATATTTCTACTCAGTGCTATAATCCAGCCACTGGCCTATTGGATGTAGGATTAGGGTGGTCGTGGATTGAGTCTCATTAGGTCAGGTCATGACACAATGTGCGTGTGTACACTGCCAAGGGTCATGGTGTCCTCGTTAGCACATGGCGACTCGATGATCATGTTTATTTTATGTAATTTATTTTCCTCATGCACAAACACACATATGATGATATATATTAGGGGTTCTTGGCGAGACCCTACTAAGTTATATGCTCACACCTTGCACATGAACTCTAGTACAAGTGCATACCCTTATATTTACTTTTAGGTCAGAGCATGATTGGTGTAGTGGATTGTCCTGGAGAAACTCAACATGTATATATAAACTAAGAGTGTTGTGTGGATCAAGGATGGAAGTGGGGCCTATTGTATATTTTTTTATTTTTTATATATATGTGATCGGTCCAGTGGGAAATTAGTTGACGTATGCTGGTATGACTGTGAGTTTGTTTTCTTTTTCATGGAACATTTTTATAACATTGTGTTTATTTTATTACGTGTACTCTAATGATTTATGGTGGATATTTTTTAGTCATTTACACCATATTTTAGGATTCTGATTTGAGGGAATATTTTCCTCATTGTATGGATTAATCTCTCATTACTAATTAGTAGATTTTGGCATACAAGGAGGCACACTTGAGGTCACGTAGAAGCTCAGACCTGATCATTGCCAAGTGGCCCACTGGCTGAGGTGTTACACCCATGTGGGGTGTCAAAACCATGATGACTTAGGGGCTAGTGAGGGTACCACATTCTAGTGGGTATTGTGATAATGGGAACATGTTGTGTGTTAGGGAGGTTAACTTAGAGAAAGTATACCAAGTTTTGGAAAATGTGAAGGTTTTGAGGCATAGTGGAGGTTGATTAGCCACTAAATGAGGATAATATTCATTGTTAATATATATAATATTAATGTGATTTATTATTCATAAACACCATTTTAGTGCATTTTACACTTTGAACATCATTTCACATTGTGATTGTAATTCTTTCTTAAAATGCACTATTATGTGGTACATTTTCGAACATCATTTAAAGTACCCAATGATTCATATAATTTTAAGGAATATAATTATACATATTTTAATTTGATATTTTGGGAAATTGATCTGCACTTCAATATGAAATGTTTGATTCAGGGATCAATGGAAAATCCATGGAAGAAGATGAGGATATTTTATGATGAAAGGAAACAATTCTGGAGAAGTCATATTGGACACTATCCCACTGATGAGACTATGGGGCCCAAAATACAGGCCCAATTAATCCCAAATTTTGTATGATTCTAGAATACATGTATAGGAACAAATCACTATTCAGGATCTAATGCTAATTAGGCCTCCATGGTGTCCATTTAGGCGTCCCAAGTTAGAGATAAAATTCTGGGCCAGATTCTGCGGCCCAGCAAAAACAATCCACTGATCTAATCATATCTCCGAATAAAAAACTTCAAATGGGCCCAAATTTTACAGGCGGTTAGGATACATCCAAGGTTCCATTTTATTATTCTATGTCCCACTCTTATTCTGCCATCTAGAAGTACTTACAAGCGCGTCTATTCGGTGGAAGCAAGCTGGCTGCCACCTCAGGTCAAGGGTGGAAAAGTCTCCTCTCCCTTACTTTCCACCACCCTAGGCCTACCATACTCTAGTGGGATCTTTTGTACTATTGGAGGCTCGACCCAAGGCTCCCAAAATGCCTATTTAAGGTAGTGGTGGTGGAGGAGTTTATCATCTTTGAGCTTTCTTTCATTGTAATGTTATGCTGCGGTTTTGTTGTCTCAAATTTGTCTTCCACATGTAAGTTGTTTTAATTCATCCCTGTTTCTTAATAAAAGTTCTTATTCTATTATTATTATGTTCTTATCCTTATCACTTTGATACCATTGGTTCAAGGTGTGAACTTGTTCATACCAAACCTTTTGAGATTATCACACAACGGTAACGTGATTGTAACTTTATTGTGCTTTTTTTACTTCTCCATTTCTTCCCTCATGAGTCTACTTTCCGCTTCCATTGAAACCATAGAATCAATGGAAGGATAAACCACTTATGGGTTGATTCAAGGGAGTATCAAGGGGTTGTATTGGATGTTATTTATCACCTCATTAATGTATAACCACTTCTTTAATTGAGATTTTTATTTGATGATTTTTAAACTCCATCGTCCTTGTTGAATTTAAGGCCACACGCTTCAAGTGCTAATACGAACCTTTACCTTGAAGTGCTCAAAACTTTGATCCTTAAAGTGTATAGGTGATTAGTATTAAAGGGTGTAGGCATTAAACCATTAAGTGATGATGTTGTTTTATCTCCTTAAATGAACCCATCTCAAATATAAGAAAATGAAATCATTGAAAAGGAAATACGTCCAATCCACCCCGAGCAATAACCTAGGATCAACTGTCACGACCCGACCTCAAGGCTCGTGTCGTGACTACCCCAAGCCCGCCTTCCATAGGCCAGGGGATAGAGACTATCACCAAGGCATAATTCCTGATAAAATAAGGGAAGGCATTGCCTTTGTAAAGTAAACAAACACCACAGAGTAAGAAAGCATAAGTAAACACTAAGTAAAATTGGGTACAAAAGTAAGTGCAGAGAAGTAAGTGGGCCAGAATACAAACCCAAACTGAAAGTAAAGTACAAATGGAAAGAAAGTACAACAACTGAAAAGTAAAGCCACAACGTCGTGCCGTCCATAGGAAGTCCCACCTGAAGGGTGGGTACAGATATCCTCCTCAGCTCCACGGGTCCAGCCATCTGCTCCGTGTACGTCCTGCCCAGTGGTCCACCTCCAGGTATCGACTTGCTCCACAAGCCTCCACCACGATCAGCGCTGTCCGTCGTCTGCATACAACACAACGTAGTGCGGGTATAGCCCATTCAGGGGTGAGTATAAGCTACTCAGTAGGGACCCCGAGACCCCTGAAGGTCTCCAAGAATCCACAAAGGATAATCCACAAAGGAAAGATACAATCACGAAGTAACATCTAACACTACTTAGGTATATGCCCATACATATACCTAAGTCATCAATTCCAGTTCAGCTCTAGAATCCGAGCCCAAGTTCAAACACGTCCACACAGGATAGCACAACACAATCCACATAGGAAAGCAAGTCAATCATATCGAAGATAATGATTGAAATTCAAGACTCACCTCACACAGGTATACTTCTTCGTAAGATGATAGAGATGATCAGATGTAGCCACTGATTCATCTAAACCGTCGGACCCACGCAGGACCGATAGGTACTAACCCCCGCAATAACCCACAAAGTATCGATAGGTACTAACCCCCACAATGACCCACAAAGGATCGATAGGTACTAACCCCCGTAATGACCCATAAAGGATCGATAGGTACTAACCCCCGCAATGACCCACACAGGATCTGACCCACACATGATCGGTATGCGCTGGCCCACACAGGACCGCTGAGCGCTGACCCACACAGAATCTAACCCATATAGGATCGGTAGCACTGATCCACGTAGGATTGCTGAGTGCTGTAGTCATCGCCGTCGAATCCATGGAGGATTTCTGTACAGTCGCCATCATCGTCGCAGTCGCAGCCAGCTCTAGGGTTCCCGCACACAGCAAGCTCGTTCGGAAGGGTCCGCTCCACGAGCCAAAGGGCTGATACATCAACTGACATGAAGTTCGGAGTTGATGTATCCAAAAGTTCCGTATTGCCAACAGGAACTCAACGTGACAGACGACGCGTCATTCGGACGCCCGGTCTGAGAGTTATTGGCTTTTTCGTTCCAGGGGCCCGGTTGGTTTTTAAGTCAAAACCAACCTGGCCATAGTACAACTGCATCCAAACCTCGAGCAGAGTAATCCAAAAGGCCCGTCTCACTAAGAGGAATCCATCAAAGTCGACGGCACGTCAATCGGACGTCCGGAGCTCAAGTTATAAGCGTTTCCGCTCCGAGGGCCCGGTTGGTTTCGTGTTCGAACCAACCTGGTCGAACCCAAAGTTCTTTGAAACCTTGATTGTAATATACCGAAATGACCGTCTCGATCCAAGGATCGCTTCTCAACTCACGATGTGTCAATTGGAGGTCCTTATCCCAAGTTATGGGCAAAAGACTGAAATATATCTGAAAATGAGGGTTTTGGGCCCGGGCCGACCCGGCCCGAGACCCCCTGGGTCGGCCCGAACCGGGTCCGGGTCCGGCCCGGCGCGCTGGCGTGGTCCGGCCCAGCCTGGGCGGCCCGGCCCGACACACTGGCGCGGTCCACTGGCCAGCTCGGCGTGGCCGAGCTGAGCGGATGGGGTGGGGGGGGGGATGCCCCCCCTGTTTAATGAAACGCGGCCCCCACGTGGGGGGGGGGGGGCACTCCTCTTTCTAGCCGGGGGTTATGAACCCCCGGTCTCCCCCCTGAACGACTGGCCCGCTCCGGCCGGTCGGTTGCTGCCGCCACGGGACCGGCGCGGTCCCGCCCTCCTGCTCCGGCGGCCGGAAGCCGGCCGCCGCTCCCTGCTCCGCCGCGGCCAGAGGCCGCGGCCTTGGTTCGTCCAGCGTGGCGTGACGGCGCCACGCCCCTCCGCCATGGCCCCACTCCGGCCGTGGTCTCTTCCAGGTTCTCTGGTGCGGCGCGACGGCGCCGCGGCTTGTTCGACTTCAACGGCGCGACGCGATGGAGCCGCACTTCTTCGCCCATTCTCATAGTTTCCGCGCGGTTCTACGGCACCGCGCCGGCTTACACGTGCCGCAACAAATTCAAACAATCAAGGGGGGAGGAGGATTGACCGTGTTCGTACAGTCCGTCCTCCTCCCGTTATTGCAATAATAGGCGGCCCAATTTGAAAACGAAGAAAGGCGATGGAAGTAATCACGAACAAAACAAATAACCCCTACCTCGAGCGTTGTTGAACAAAGGCTCGTCGTGGAATTGAACATTGCGGAAGAAGGTGTCGTAGAAGAAGGTTCCGTACACGTTGACAGAGATCGTCCGAGGAGGAACGGTGTCTCCCTTACTTTGACGTGGGAAGAAGGAACAAACGAATGTGCATCGGTGTTCTTCGCATTCTTCAAGGAAGATGATGAACTTCAAGACTTAGAGCTTCTTCCCCCAATCCTCTCTCAACAAGCTAACAATAATAATAAAATAAGTGTTTGTCTTATTTTATTACTCATGCCATAAGTTTTTTAAATTCAAACCTTTGAATTAAACTCACTTAATTAAATAAACTTATGTCGTCATATTAAATGGAGGGTTAAGGGTGTTAGGGAATATGAAGGGGTGGGGTTCATGTGGGCCCCATCCCACAAATATCCTATCTAGGTTAGTTCCCCAACTTCCACACAATGGATAACCACTTAGTAAAAAGAAATAAAATTGTAGCTCAATTTTATTTCACTTTCCAGAATTTTTAAAAAACTCCTCCCGAGAAGACGCAACCCCAGTAAAGGTCTTCTTAAGCAATTACCGGCGTTATAGTTCCATCAGTGTCCTCATATTTTGATTCCGAGCACCGGTTCAAAAGTTAGGAAAACCCGCTTGTTCGTTCACTGAATATACTCGAGCTAAACTTCGGATAAATATTCCGGGCACACCGGGCCTCGGAATCAGGTGCCGTCAGAAACTGCATTCTTGTAAAATCGCAAAGAAAATTAAGAAAAAATTTCCCTTGAATTTTTACGGGTCTTTACATTACTCCCACCTTAGGGATTTACGTCCTCGTAAAGATACATCATAAAATAGGGGAACAAATGTGGGTACTGTGCACGCATCTGAGCCTCCCGCTCCCAAGTGCTCTCCTGGAGGTTCCCATGCTGCCATATGATGTGCACTAGAGGAATAGACCTTCCACGTAGGACCCGCTCCTATCGATCCTCGATCTCCACTGGGACCTCCACAAAAGTCACCCCATTATCAATGTCCAGCTCCCCATGGTCAATGATATGCGTCGGGTCGTGCACGTATCTCCTCAGCTGAGATACGTGGAAGACGTCGTGCACTCGGTGCAACTGAGGTGGTAGATCCAGGTGATAATCCACCTCTCCAATCCTACTGAGGACCTGGAATGGTCTGATGAAGCGCGGAGACAACATGCTGCCTCGGCCAAATCTCCGTAATCCACGTCGAGGTGAGACCCGTAAGAAAATGTGGTCTCCATCCTCGAACTCTAGTGGCCTTCGCCTCTTATCAGCATAATACTTTTGTCAGCTCTGAGATGTCCTCATCCTCTCCCGGATGACCTGGATCTTCTCCATCATGGCCTGGACCATCTCTGGTCCCACAAGTGCTGACTCCCCAGGGTCTGTCCAGTACAGAGGTGATCTGCAAGGTCGGCCGTAAAATGCCTCGTATGGTGCCATCCCGATGGTGGAGTGGTAGCTGTTGTTGTACGCGAACTCCACCAAGGGTAGATGATCCTCCCATCTACGACCAAAGTCGAGGACACATGCACGGAGAATGTCCTCGAGAGTTTGAATGATCCTCTCCATCTGACCATCTGTCTGAGGGTGAAAGGCGATGCTCAGACGTAACTGCGTCCCGAACGCCTCCTGCAACCCCTTCCAAAGCCGGGAAGTAAAGAGAGAATATCGATCGGAGACGATAGATGATGGCACACCATGAATCTGTACAATCTCCTGAACGTAGAGGCATCCCAAGCTCTCCACTGAGCCCTGCTCTCTGATGGGTAAGAAGTGGGCCTACTTGGTGAGTTGGTCGACAATCACCCAAATGGAGTCGTGACCTCTGGAAGAGTGTGGAAGTCCAGTCACGAAGTCCATAGATATCCCATCCCACTTCCACTCCGGGACCTCCAAGGGTTGTAACAGGCCTGCTGGTACCTGGTGCTCTGCCTTCACCTGCTGGCAAGTGAGGCATCGAGAAATGAACTCTGCCACAACCTTCTTCATACCTGACCACCAGTGATGTCGTCTGAGATCCTGGTACATCTTCGCCAATCCTGTATGTAACGCTAAAGGGGAAGTGTGAAAATCCCTCAAAACCTCCTCCTATAAAGCAGCTGGTACCATGGTACGTCCTCTGAAAAGGACGATGTGATATCCTCCCACAGAGAATCCATCAGGTGCCTGTCCTGAGGATATCTGTGCACGCCATGTCTCACAGTCAACATCCCCACGCTGTGCCTCTCTGACCCGCTGTAGTAGTGGAGGAGTGACTGTGAGTGACTGCAGAAAGGCTGATCCATCACTATCCACGAAGGATATCTGCAAAGAGGCTAGCTACTCTATCGCCTCACCAAGTAGCTGGATTCCCGTCCTCCTGCTGAGGGCATCAGCTACTATGTTCCCCTTTCCAGGAGTATAGACTATATCAAAGTCATAGTCCTGGAGGAACTCTAGCCATCGCCACTATCTCAGGTTCAGGTCCTTTTGCGAGAAGATGTACCTGATACTCTGGTGGTCAGAATAGACTATAAAGCGCTCACCCATAAGATAGTATCGCCACATCTTCAGAGTGAAGACCACTACTAATAACTCCAGGTCATGGGTAGCGTAGTTTTGCTCATGCTGCCTCAACTGACGTGATCCATAGGCAATCACTGCCCGCTCTTGCATCAGGACACATCCGAGTCTGGTCCCTGATGCATCATAGTAAACTACGTACCCTACTCCCTCTTCCGGTAGCCTCAAGATAGCTGTGCTGGTCAATCTCTGTCTCAGCTCCAAGAAGCTCTGCTGATATCTATCTGACCACACGAAGGGTTTCCCCTTCTTCGTCAAAGCTGAAAGTGGTGCCACAACTCTGGAGAAGTCTGGCACAAATCTCCGGTAGTACCCAGCTAAACCCAAGAAACTCCGCACCTCCATCACGCTCCTGGGTGGCTCCCAAGCTAGCACTGCCTCGATCTTCGCAGGATCCACCGCAATTCCCGCCTCAGAGATGAAGTGTCCCAAGAAGTGGACCTCACGTATCCTGAACTGACACTTCAAGAGATTTCCATAAATCTGGTGCTCTCGGAGTGTGTCTAGTACAACCCGCAAGTGGTAGGCGTGCTCCTCCTCAGTGGTCGAGTATATCAAAATGTCTTCAATGAAGACCATGAAAAATCGATCGAGGTATGGCTGAAAGATCCTGTTCATGAGGCCCATGAACACTACTGGAGCATTGGTTATGCCGAATGGCATAACCAAGAACTCATAGTGGCCATACCGACATCTGAAGGTCATCTTCTGCACGTCCTCATCCCGAACTCTGAGCTAATGATAGCCTAACCTGAGGTCTATCTTTGAGAACTACCATGCTCCCTTGAGCTGATCGAAGAGATCATCAATCCTCAGTAGCGGATACTTGTTCCTCACGATCACTTGGTTCAGGCGACGATAGTCGACACAAAGTGGCAAGATTCCGTCCGCCTTTTTGGCGAACAATATCGGGGAAGCCCAGTGTGAAACACTAGGTCGGATGAATCCCTTGCCCTGCAAGTCCTCCAGCTGTACCCGTAGCTCTCGAAGCTCGGCAGGAGCCATCCAATATACTGGGGTGGATATTGGGGCTGTCCCGGGGTAAAAGTAAATATAAAAGTCTACCTCTATGTGAGGAGGTAGTCCTGGAACGTCGTCGGGAAAAACTTCCGCATACTGATCCACCACTGCAGGTAAGCTCGGGCTTCACATGTCAATTGCTCCTAGGATGAGTCTAGAAAACTGATGAGTGATGGGCTATCCTCTCCTTTGCATGAGTCCATCCTATGCTGCAAAGGCTCCCTTCTCATCGCTGAAGGTGAACCTGCTCCCATCGGTGCGAACACATCGCACCTTACGCCTAATGCAGTCAATCTGAGCATAGACTGTAGATAACCAATCCATGCCCAAGATGACATCGTAAGGCCTCGATGCCACTACAAGAATATCCCAGCCGAAGCTCTCTCCTCCTAGAGTAAGCTCACACTACCGGCACCGGTGCGTAATTGTCGAGTCTGCTCCTGTAGGAGTCTCTATCCATAAGGATCGAGCTAACGGCTCCGTCGGAATCTCCGAGCTCCGAACAAGGGCAGCGACAATGAAAGAATGACTCACTCCTATGTCTATAAGAACTTCATAAAGGGTGGAGTAGACACAGATAGTACCTCAAATCATCTTGGGCACGCTGTGGTCGTAGGCCTCCGCTGCCTGGAGCTATGCCTGTCTCTTCCCGCCAGCTCCCTGTGGTCGGGGTGGACCTCCTGGTGGTGGTGGTGGTAGAGCCTTAAAGTGTCGCCCACCACCTGCTGCTCGGACAGCTCCTCTGCCTCGTCCTCCTGCTCCCTTCAGACCGCCACGGTCGACCCCCTGCCTCTGCCTGGGTGGTCCCTCAACTGTCTGCTGCTCCTCGGCACAACAGGTCGGGTAGTCACGAGCCATGTGGCCCTGCCTGCCGCATGCGTAACACTGTCTGCCTCTCGTAAGACTGGCTCTACGCTGTGTGCCCCGCACCTCTGAGCCAGTGTCCTGAGGTCGTCCGCCTGAGGGTCTGGTCTGCCTGGACCCATGTGTCATCTGTAGACTTCCAACTGCAGAAGACTCTGCTACGTGCCACCCTACGGTAGGTCTCTCTACTGGTGTAAGCTCAACAAGAAAGCTCTTAATGAGAAGGGCTTTCTCTAGTACCCCTACCTATGTCAGAATGCCTAGGGAGATCAACGATACCCTGATCTCATGCCTCAATCCCTGCTTGAAGGTCCGAGCCCGGAAGAATGGTCCCAAACCATGTTCGTCGAATAGAATGAGAGATCGGTAAATCTCACCGAGTACTGGGCGACCATCAAGATGCCCTGCCGCAGCTGTAGAAGCTCCTGGATGTGCACCGCACCGAGGGTGGCTGTGACAAACTCCGAGCGGAAGAGGCTCTCAAAGTCCGTACAGAGGAGTGATGCCTCGTCGTGTACCTGGAGCATCAAGATCCACCACCTGCCTGCTGCCACGTGTAGGAGACTCGCTGTAAGGATCACCATGAGGTCTGCTGGTGTCCCTACCAAATGGAAAACTCATACAACTACCTCTAGCCAATCCTCGGCTGCCTGAGGGTCCATCTCCCCATGGAACCTGGGTGGTCACTGACGCTGAAACTCGTGCAGTGCACTAAGGCGACGTGCACTATCATCGGCTGGGGCTGGTAGCATCGGTGGCTCGGCAGGTAGTGGTACCGCTGGTGCCTCCACAGTAATAGGGCCCTGCACCGAGGCCTCGTCGCTCGGTGGGCTATCATCACGTACAAAACTCGGAACCCTAGGTGACTTCCGTCGTGGGGCCATCATGGAAAGAGACAGGTGTGCCACGGTCAGAACAGTATATTTGGTGAGCTGACACAAAGTAATCACAAAGAAAACTTGAAACACACATGCAATCAATGTTTTCGTGCACTAAGTCGGAAATCAGAAGTCAGGGTCCTGGTGTACGAATACATCGGCCGCTGCACCAACACTGGACTCCCTGGACTGATAACCACACTCAATACTCTTAACACTATTTCTTCACATAGAAAAATATCAGAGTACTGAGTTCTAAGGTAGAACCGAACTCCTCTGATACCAATTTGTCACGACCCGACCTCAAGGCTCGTTCCGTGACTACCCCAAGCCCACCTTCCATAGGCCAGGGGCTGGCGACTAGCACCAAGGCGTAATTCCCAATAAAAGAAGGGAAGACATTGCCTTTGTAAAGTAAACAAACACCACAGAGTAAGCAAGCAGAAGTAAACACTAAGTAAAACTGGGTACAAAAGTAAGTGCAGAAAAGTAAGTGGGCCACAATACAAACCCAAACTGAAAGTAAAGTACAACTGGAAAGAAAGTACAATAATTGAAAAGTAAAGCCGCAACTTCGTGCTGTCCATAGGAAGTCCCTCCTGAAGGGTGGGTACAAATATCCTCCTCAGCTCCACAGGTCCATCCGTCCGCTCCGTGTACGTCCCGCCCAGTGGTCCACCTCCAGGTACCGACTTGCTCCACAAGCCTCCACCACGATCAGCGTTGTCCGTCGTCTGCATCCAAGACAACGTAGTGTGGGCATAGCCCGTGCAGAGGTGAGTATAAGCTACTCAGTAGGGACCCCGAGACCCCCAAAGGTCTCCCAGAATCCACAAAGGATAATACAAAAAGGAAATATACAATCACAAAGTAACATCCAACACTACTTAGGTATATGCCCATACATATAACTAAGTCATCAATTCCAGTTCAGCTCCAGCATCAGAGCCCAAGTTCAAACACGTCCACACAGGATAGCACAAAAAAATCCACATAGGAGAGCAAGTCAATCATATCGAAGATAATGATTGAAAGTCAAGACTCAGTTCACACAGGTATACTTCTTCGTAAGACGATAGAGATGATCAGATATAGCCACTGATTCATCTAAGCCGTCAGACCCACGCAGGATCGATAGGTACTAACCCCCGTAGTGACCCACAAAGGATCGATACGTACTAACCCCCACAATGACCCACAAAGGATCGATAGGTACTAACCCCCACAATGACCCACAAAGGATCGATAGGTACTAACCCACGCAATGACCAACACAGGATCTCACCCACACAGGATCGGTATGTGCTGGCCCATACAGGACCGCTGAGCGCTGACCCACACAGGATCTAACCCACACAGGATTGGTAGCACGGATCCATGTAGGATCGCTGAGTGCTGTAGTCATCGCCGTCGAATCCAATGAGGATTTCTGTACAGTCTTCATTATCGTCGCAGTCGCAGCCAGCTCTAGGGTTCCCGCACACAACAAGCTTGTTCAGGAGGGTCCGCTCCATGAGCCGAAGGGCTGATACATCAACTGACACGAAGTCCAAAGTTGATGTATCCAAAAGTTTTGTATCATCAACAGGAACTCAACGTTACAGACGACACGTCATTCGGACGCCCGGTCTGAGAGTCATTGGCTTTTTCGTTCCAGGGGTCCGGTTGGTTTTTAAGTCAAAACCAACCCTGCCATACTCGAACTGCGTCCAAACCTCGAGCGGAGTAAGCCAAAAGGTCCGTCTCACTAAGAGGAATCCATCAAAGTCGACGGCACGTCAATCGGACGTCCGAAGCTCAAGTTATAAGCATTTATGCTCCGAGGGCCCGGTTGGTTTCGTGTTCGAACCAACCTGGACGAACCCAAAGTTCTCCGAAACCTTGAGTGTAATATACCGAAATGACCATTTCGATCCAAGGATCGCTTCGCAACTCACGATGCATCAATCGGAGTCCGTAGCCCATGTTATGGGCAAAAGACCGGAAGATGTCTGAAAATGGGGGTTTTGGGCCCGGACCGACCCGGCCCGAGACCCCCCTGGGTAGGCCCGAACCGGGTCGACCCGAATCGGGTCCGGGTCCGGCCCGTTTGGGCGCGGCCCGACCCGGCCCAGCCCGGCGCGCTGGCGCGGTCTCGCCCTCTTGCTCCAGCGGCCGGAAGCCGGCCGCCACTCCCTGCTCCGCCGCGGCCAGAGGCCGCGGCCTTGGTTCGTCTGGCACGATGCGACGACGCCACACCCCTCCGCCATGGCCCTGCTCCGGCCGCGGTCTCTTCCAGGTTCTCCGGCGTGACGCGACAGCACCGCGGCTTGTTCGACTTCAACGGTGCAGCGTGACGGCACCACGCTTCTTTACCCATTCTCATAGTTTCTGCGTGGTGCTACGACACCACGCCGCCTTACACGTGCCGCAATAAATCCAAACAATCAAGGGGGGAGGAGGGTCGGCCGTGTTCATGCGGTCCGTCCTCCTCCCGTTATCTTAGACACTAGCATAATTTTCTCACCCCACTTTTCTATTCTCATCCCCTATTTCACTCCAATGGAAATCCCTTTTGAACAAACCCAAACATGGGGAACCTCTCCCTACAGTGATCACCCCACACCAAGTGTGATGTACAATGACCATCCTAGTTTCTACTGGTGGGATAACCAACATCCAATTGAGACACAATGTTTTAACTCCTATTCTCCACAAAACATTCCAAAATATAACGAGTTTCAATCCCCACAAAGCCAATTTGAACATCTTCCTATGGAATTCCAACAATATAGTTATCCTCCTCGAATAGAACATCTATATCAACCCCTTATCCATCCCAATCCACATCCATTACTTGAAAAATTGTGTCAAAAAATGGATATAATGAATTTTGAGGTTTCATCATTGAGGTTATAACTAAAAATAATAAAAAATTGTGAGGAACCCATCCCTCTATAAACTGTCCCTTCCATAACCTTATGTGAAGTGTCTAGTTTCCCACAAACCTCTCATGAATTTACTGAAGAGAAAACCTTGGGGTTTGGGGAAGATGAAAAGGATCAATGAATTGTTGATGGGTTTTTAAATCAAGAGGAAACTCATTTTTTGTATTCACAAGAGGGAAATTTGACATCATGGATTGAGTCTCATGAATATAACTCCATTGATGATTTTTCAAAAACACAAATCACTGAACCGTTAAGAGAAATCAGAAAATTTGATTACATACCCATTCCTAAAACTGATCTTTCTAATTTGGTGTTTGAATCTTCTATTCAAAAGGAACCAATTTTGTTGAGAAATTTGGAAAATGAAACCAAGTTGTATTCAAAATATCAACTTGTGTCTAAATGTCCTATACAACCTGAGCTCAAAATTATTGTCCTTTCCTCTCCTCTAAAGAATCCCTTCATAAGGTATAATCATGAACTTTCAATTGTAATTCATTCTTCTCTTGAAACCAAAAAATTTGGAATGATCATTGATATATTAGGAAAGTCTATAGAGGAAAATGGATCAACCATTTCTAATATTCATTGGATTTTACCACTCATTTTAGAACATAGGTTTGTGCATGAAAAAAATTATAAAAATAGAATGAATCTCAACCTAGTAGAAGTGGTGAAACATGTGGTCCTTAAAATGTTGAAATTTGGTATTGGATAAGTTGGGGGGTCTATGTCGGGCTAACAACGTTAAACAAAGCGCTTCATGGGAGGCAACCCATGGTTTACAAGTTTCCAATCATTTTGTTGTTTTAATCAACTTTATATTTTAAATAGGATTAATGAATCATTTTGATATTTAGAAATAAAAAAAAATAAACTATTGATCTTTTCTTCTATAATGAGTATGGATAGGTACGAAAGGGGAGCACCATATTCATCCGTGTCACGTGGTGTGATCCTTGAGTAATACCTTACCCAGAAATTTAAAAAGAAGATAATGTATCATCAGTTTATTTAATTTTCTTTTTATGATTTTGTAAGTTAAGATAAAAATAAATAAATAAATAAAAATATTATAATAATAAATAAAAAAGGCCACATCGTAGGTCGTGGGGCAGACCCCGTCAAAACCGGCAAAGCCCCAGAGATTCTAACCCGGGACTGAAGGGAGACAGGGGCGCGCGCTTACCACTGACCTACGGCTTTTTGTGCTTCCTTATTCTATAATTTTTATATATATACTTATATTTTACTTTCTTTTATATATATATATATATATATTGTTTTGTTTTGTTTTGTTTGTTTTGTTTTTCCTTTTTCTACTAGGGAACTCTATAAGTGACATGGATATCAAAGGATTAAAATGGAGCAACAAGAATTTCAACTTCAACCACCAGGTGACTTCATTCCATGATATTCATTTTCAATTTCCTTTTTGAACTTTCATTCTCTACCTCTACCCCCTTCTAAATTTTATTTTCTTTAAACACTGGGGACAATGTTATTTTATGTTGGGGGGGGGAGATAAAATAAAAAATGTTTTTGTGTAAAAAAATGATTTGAAAAAAAAATTGTAAATGGAAGGAATACTTCCTTTAACTTTGAACATGGTAATACACATTGTACACTTTGAAACTGAATATCAAATAATTTAGCATGCCCTGATTCTGATTTTAATCCTTGTATAATTTCATGAGCATAGATTTTGGAAAGTGTGGCTGTCCAATGTGATATTTCATCGTTTATATTTTCATCCAAATAAAAAAAATAATCACAATGCACGTCCTTTGGATAGTGGGGTATTAGTTTGAGTTCATGGGGTCCCCCAAATAAATAGCATAGGTTTGATGATCATTGTATTTTAATATGAGTATTCAAAAAAAATAAAATAAAATAAAAAATCACGCGTAGTGAAATGAAATGACCTAATGCGTGGCTTTCGACACTTGGGGATCTGGACTCCATAGTTGTCTGTCCCAGATTTAGTAATTTTATCTCTATTTTTGGTAATTTGAATTTGTTTTTGACTCAGTTAACTCGATATGATGCCCGAGTATGTGGGCTTCACTTGGTGCCCTAAGGTCTTTGAGCCTGGGAGTCATCGGCAAAGTCTCACTACAGGGGTTGACTCTTTTGAGTGCAATTTCAATTACCATGGCAAAAAAAAAAAAACAAAAACAAAAAAATATACAATAAAAAAAATTAATACTCATCTTAATATTGAAATTTGATTCCACCTAGAGCTTCCATAATTTCCCCCTTGAATAAAGATGAACCCCCATGTCTATTGTGATGCACAACAAATCCTCATACTTAATTGATATTGGATGAAATATGGCAATGAATTTGAACAAAGGAATGGGCTTGGGATTGGGATCTGCTTATGAAAATATCTTGTATTAAAATATTTTGATTGGTTTCATGATTTTTTGGTATAAGTGTTTCTGGTTATCATTGTGTATTAAAATGTTTTTGGAAAAGGGAATTCGAATTTCATATTGTTGAGATATATTTTGCTCGGGACTAGAAAAACTCAAGTTGGGGGGTGTGATTAGCCACTAAATGAGGCTAATATTAATTTTTAATATATATAATATTCATGTTATTTATTATTCATAAACACCATTTTAGTGCATTTTACACTTTGAACATCATTTCACATTATGATTGTAATTCTTTCTTAAAATGCACTATTATGTGGTACATTTTCGAACATCATTTAAAGTACCCAATGATTCATCTAATTTTAAGAAATATAATTATACATATTTTAATTTGATATTTTGGGAAATTTATCTACACTTCAATATGAAATGTTTGATTCAGGGATCAATGGAGAATTCATGGAAGAAGATGGGGATATTTTATGATGAAAGGAAACAATTCTGAAGAAGTCATATTGGACACCATCCCACTGATGAGACTTTGGGGCCCAACATATAGTCCCAATTAATCCCAAATTTCGTAGGATTCTATAAGACATGTATAGGAACAAATAACACTTCAGTATCCAATGATAATTCGGCCTCCATGGTGTCCATTTAGGAGGTCCAAGTTAGAGATAAAATTCTGGGCCAGATTCTGCGGCCCAGAAAAAACAGCACACTAATCTAATCATATCTCCGAATACACAACTCCAAATAGGCCCAAATTTTACAGGATGGTAGGAGACATCCGGGGATCCATTTTATTATTCTATGTCCCACTCTGATTCGGCCATCTAGAAGGACTTAAAAGCACGTCTATTCGGTGGAAGCAAGATGGATGCCACCTCGGGTCAAGGGTGGAAAAGTCTTCTATCCCTTACTTTCCACCACCTTAGGTCTACCATACTCAAGTGGGATATTTTTTACTATTGGAGGCTCGACCCAAGGATCCCAAAATTCCTATTTAAGGCAGTGGTGGTGGAGGATTTTATCATCTTTGAGTTTTCTTTCATTGTAATGTTATGCTACGGTTTTGTTGTCTCAAATTTGTCTTCCACATGTAAGTTGTTTTAATTCATCCTTGTTTCTTAATAAAAGTTCTTCTTCTATTATTATTATGTTCTTATACTTATCACTTTTATACTTTTGGTTCAAGGTGTGAACTTGTTCATACCAAACCTTGTGATATTATCACACAACGGTGGAGTGATTGTTACTTTATTGTGTTTTTTTTACTTCTCCATTTCTTCCCTCATGAGTCTACTTTCCAGTTCCATTGAAACCATAGAATCAATGGAGGGATAACCCACTTATGGGTTAATCCAAGGGAGTAGAAAGTGTCTGGATTTTATGTTATTTATCACCTCATTAATGTATAATCATTTCTTTAATTGAGATTTTTATTTGATGGTTTTTAAACTCCATCGTCCTTGTTGAATTTAAGGCCACACGCTTCAAGTGCTAATACGAACCTTTACCTTGAAGTGCTCAAAACTTTGATCCTTCAAGTGTATAGGTGATTAGTATTAAAGGGTGTAGGAATTAAACCAGTAAGTGATGATGTTATTTTATCTCCTTAAATGAACCCATCTCAAATATAAGAAATTGAAATCATTGAAAAGGAAATACGTCCAATCCACCCTGAGCAATAACCTAGGATCAACTCATTCTTTTAAATTAAATTCACTTAAGTCTATTAGAATTCCTTTAAACCCATATAAAATCAACCCAAGTTGGCCACTTCATAGCCAAAAACAGTCCATAGAATGTGCGTGTCTATAGGTTACTTCTTAGGTCTCTGTGGATTCGACAACCCAAGCTAGACTACAAGGACTGTTCTACCTTCATATCTTGGGTAAATTTGAGCGATAATCAGAAGTGGTTGGGCCCATGGGAAACAATGTTTTTCATTGGTTTAAATGGATAAATTCGAATAATTTAATGAACAAAAACCTAAAATATCCATAGAGAGGATCTTTTCAAATTTACTTTATAATTAATTTATAATTAATTTATAATAATAAATACTTAGTATTAATAATTATTTCTTCATTTATGATAAATTTAGTGCTCAATCTCATATCATTGTTGTAGTGAATAATCCAAAGTAGAATTCCTCTATCATCATCCGCATGTGCTCCACGAATCTCAGAGCATCATCATTAGTATTCCGGGTACTTGTATAGAGAAACTAAATGTCTTGCATCATTCACCATTGATTGTAAAAAGAGTTATTTTAGTCTTGAAAGAATTATTCTCTTGTTTTATTAGACTTGAGTGGGAGGAGGAGGATTTTCTCTTTCACTTGTGATCACCCTTGATAGATTTCTCTTCAGTATTGAGAGAATTCTCTAGGTAGGAATAATTGTTCACAATAATTCTCATAACCCTAGAAATGATATAAATCAGATTATATACTTAGGGTTAAACAATTAGTAATTACACACAACCCATTTACCTAATTATTTATTCTATGTAAACACCATGTCAAATAATAATAATATATTCCATAACATACTCTTACTCATGGACATTTAAATATTATTTCTACCAGACCCTTAACTTAGCCAGTTAATCCTCTTTGACATTTAACAAAATTTGAATAATAAATAAATATTTAAATAAATATATATCTTTATATTATTATTCATTCAATAAATAAATATTCCATTCAGTAAACTTGTGAATAAATATTTATTTTAATATTCACATAACTAATTAAATTTTTATTTAATAAGTAAATAATTGTTTATTACCATTCAAATAATACATAAGTGATAAATAAATATTATATATTCACTAATTCATAAATAATATTTATTTAATATTCAACTCACATATATTTTAAACTCGAATAACTAGTGATTGAATTTAAGTAATCAACCTACCTATAATAATTATTAAACTAAAAACCAAGAATGATATTTATTCTTAATATTAAATTTTAATATAATTTAACTGGGATTTTGGTTACACTCACTGTGCGACCCTTTGGTCCACTTTTTCAGTGTAATTAGGTGAACTTTCCTGTCCAAGATTTAAATCTAACAACATGTCAAGATACCCATTGAGAAAAAAGTTAATGTTATAATGACAACAACATCATATGAATGCTTAGAGAGAAATATAATCTCTTTATTTTGATATCTCATCAAGCAGGTTGTATACTTGTGTCATAAACATATGTACTTGATTATATTTCTTTGATTACCTTAAATAAACTTGGTAATGAAATACCATGACCATGAATTTAATTAGGTAATTCCATTTCAATCAAAGGGTAAAAGATATCATCTTTCATAACTAAAAAGTAACAAATTATTTCTTGACTTATCTATTAATATCATATCACTTATGAAACACTCAATGTATCCTACCTCACAACAATCATATGTCATCACAGTTTTTATTAATACATCAAATTACGTGATTCATTATATACTTTAATAATAATCTAAAGTCTAAGGAACAATATATACATCAATAGATAGGAATATATAATAACACATATAACATGTGGAATTCCTATTAGTGGGTCTATCCTCATAACCACCTCTCTTCGAGATTACCAAGTTATAACTTCATGAGCAGAAGACTCAGTGTCTTATAATCCCACAATAACTGATAATTCAACATCATCTATGTACCATCATATAGATGTCATCAAGACCATTGAACATATGTTTAAAAATATTTTCATATAATTTTAAGGTTCTCATTATAGTGGGAAACTATTATAACCTCTTAATTCAACAAATACTCCAAAGACATTGTTACATTAATGTTACACATAAGAACACTCGTCATGTGATAAGATATTTATTAAGATTCATGTCTTTAAATATTCTGGTAATCAAAAGTACAAAGTCATTTGGTTCTAGGGAATTACATCTAACATACTCTCACTTTCACTAGATCTAACTACTAACTATATTATTAGATTTCACATGATAAACATGCTTCTACTAAGGTATGGATAAAAATATTGTGCTTGGAACATTCTATTATGGCTATTCTATTTATCTTGACTTTACTTCTTTGAGAAAATACCTCAATGAGAGATATGAGGGATTATTTAACTTTTTTACTTTATAAAAAACTTGATATGTTGACTATTACTATAGTTATAAGATTATCATATGATAATACTTTACTATCTTGGTACAAATCCAAAATATTGAAAAAATAATTACTAATATGCTTATTAAGCTGCATCAGAAGCCAAAATGCACTCGGTCTATGTCGATATAGAAACCAATGGTTGTAATAATTTTGTATTGATTATTACCCCATCCTTATGGTGATACTACATCAAATTGATCTCAAAAGAAAACTAGTTATTTATCCCCTTGGTATCTAGTATTACAACTTCTTCCAAACTAGGTACCCATCCATTGTACTTCCTCAAATACTTTTAGATAGTTTTGACTATATGTTTATATAGTTCACCTAGTTCATCTTGATATTTTCCGACCATTATCTCTACATAATAAAAATAAAACCTTACTAAATGTAATTGAATATGAGATTGATTCCAAAATAATCTTAGGCATATGAATTTTTATTCATAACAAAAATCTCCTCTTGTGCTTTTACACATCATCCTAGAGAGATTCCATGCCATATTACATAGGAAAAAATTTAATCTTGAAGTGTTCCATCATGTATTTTTCAATACCATGTTAAAATATATATTATTACTTGATCTTAAAAACCTCATAGATCTATGTCAGTATATCTTATTCCCAAGAACTTGGGTTGCTACTTTAAGTCATTCTTGGAGAAATACCTTTTTTATAGCCTTAACACACTGTAAGAATAAACATCTATTTTCTATATGTTATCCCAATATTTTACTTAGAAAACCATAATTCTACCACTAAACTCTCATAAAAATATGTCTCACTTTTGTTATTAATAAAACTGAACTCTCTGATGTATTCATTAAATGGATATTCTATGATCACAATGCTTGCTTCAATCCATAAATGAATTTGTGCAACCTGCATACCTTATTTTCTTTCTTTTCTATCAACAAACCATTTGGTTTCATAATATAAACATCTTAAATAGGGATTAATTAAACTAAGGTGGTCTTGATATCAAATTTCCCAATATAATGATCATAGAAGGTTACTTTGATAAGTAGAATTCTAATGAATTTTAGCATAGATACTGGTAATAGGTTTCATCATAGACTATGTTCATACATTGCTTGAAACCTTTAGTAACCAATCATGACTTATTAGTACTAACTTGTAACATCCATGTCCAATTTATTCTTGAATATTCACTAATGTATTTACATCAACTAGATAAACTACCAAAATAAAGAACTATATTTTGGTATATTGAACCCATTACTGAATCCATATGATCTTGTCAATCATTTCTTATTTACATTTACTAATTTCCTATAGAAATGATTATACTTATCAAATAAAATATCACCTAACTTGGTGAATATAAAACAACCACTTTTGTTTTAAATTTCTTACTTCATATGTGTCTCTGGAATAACTAATCCCACTGAATCTTGTGGAGTCTAGTGTTCCCAATCCAATTCATGCACATTTAGAGCCTTAAATTCATTAAAGTCAAGTCTTTACCCACTTTATCAAAATTAAAGTGATTACATCTTATAGAAATATAGTCAATATTGGATAATACTTCTCTATCACAAGGATAGTAATATCATGATAAGCTTTAGGATAATTAATCGATATGTACTTTTTGTTTTCCTTGATGTACAATTGTAGCTAAATCTAACTTTAACAAACGGTTATCATCAAACACATGAAGTTGTGACATAATGGATTTCTATCATATTGTAACTTAAATGATATCCATCAATAAATATTATTATTATATGGTTATCCATTACACTACTATTTTTGAAACATATCTTGAAAGGAATAATGGAAAACTTAAAATACATATAATAATCCTCATTGATCCTCCTTGTACTATTATTGTATCTTTGATGTGTATAAGGTAATGTAAGTACAAGGTTAACTCCACTCTACATTTTAACAATATATGAATACTTGTTTAAGTTATTATTTTAAAACCCCACATGTAAGATCCTATATCTTTTACTAAGTGTATTCATTAATTTCATTCTCCATTCCTATAATCTCTTAATAGAATCTCATGAAGTATATGAACTTACCTCTAGCTTATCCTTAAAATAGTTCATATGATCTTGATAAACTGATTCTATAATCATTATGGTATACCTTTATTTCTAAAGGTTTCTTTGTCCAAAACTTAATAAGTATGTAAAATACCAAAGTGTTCTAGATCCAAAGAATCTAAACATCCTTATAGGTATATAATTGAAAAAAACATTTAGTTTTATATGTAAAAGAATTATCTTTCCACAAATGGGTATGAACATTATATATTTTATATTCATTATTCCTTATTGATATTGGATTTCTGTGACTCAGGTACCATTGGACTATTACTTATGTATGAAATATTATAATAAAATTAATTATAAATATTAAATAACATATTTTTTTGCTCAGAACTGAATAATGAGATAATTTTTTTAGTAATACTCAACACAAAACAATAGTTTAACTATAATCAATCCACTTGGAAATCTGAATTTATGTGCTTCTCTTTGCTGAATTAGGAATTATGTAGCACCATGTGTTACTTTTTTAATGTATTAACTTGATTTTTGGGTTACTTTAGAGTTCATGGTTATTTTTTGATGTTTTAGGGTGATTCAAGAGAGTCTAGGAAGCTGAAGGTCTAAACCTGTAGTATTTCACACCATGAACCAAAGGTTCATGTAGTAAACCATCCTCTCAGGCTACCTAGGTGTTCTTCCTAGGGTATTTTAGGCCATGAAATGGGATTTTAGGACATGAAAATTTCTAAGGGAGAACTTTTAGGCCATACAATGGATTTAGAGTCCATGAAACTTTTATTGTGTGTGTGTGTGGGGGGGACCTTTCAGGCCATGAACTAGGGTTTCGGGTCGTGAACCTGGCCTGTACCCACTCTTTATTTTTGTTTTACAAAATTTACCATATTATAGTTTAAGGGGTTCACCCTATCTCCCTCCTTTATTTTTATTTGGATGAAGCTAAGGGATCATGAGGAAGTATCCTAACTCCCTCATTTAATGTTTTCAATCCTTTATTCTTTCAATTTATAGCAAAAACCCTACATAATCTCTTCTTTTCCCTTGTTTCACTCTTACTTCTCCCCCATCCCCTTTTTTATTCGATTTTCTTCTCTCCCATAAACCCTAAGATGGATGTTGTTCTTATATTCAGTTTTGGGATGACCTAATAATTGGGGTTTTGGTTGATAGTGCTCATGTAGGGTCCCTTATTGCTTGTTTGAGTGTTTTACATTGAAGACGATGACTTCCGACTTGATCTCAATCTGTTCAGGTAGGTGTTTTTACATATTTCCTTTTAATGTAATATCATTATGTTCTTAATGATATCAAATGATTTATTTGTTAAATTATGGACATATGTGATAGTTCTAGTGAGTTCATTAAATGTTATAAAGATATTTCTCACTTGGTATAAGGGGTATTTAATGGTGATTTCTAGTTTTTCAAGGAATGTTTGAATTCTAAGTGTCTCAAAAATTTTAGGTTTAGATTAAAATAAATTTGATATTTAAAGATCTTTGAATCTGTTTAGGATAGTAAATGTATATAATAGTGTTGTTTTAGACTCTTGAAGTGCCCTCAGGTTGATGATTGTATTTATTGTCACCTGGTCTTATTTTCATTGTTAATTTCATTATGAAAAGGTGATGAGTTGGGTGATGGATTGAGTATTCACCCATTATATGGAAATTGAATTTATTTTCCATATAGTTTGGGAAAATAAATATTAAATAATCATTAGAAATACAAAGGGTGTCTCATATATTGGAAAAGGATGTTGGAAGTGATGTCTACCTTAAATATCTGGCTAGTTCTAAGGGAAGCCTAACAAATTTTACAATTGAATGAGATGAAATTTATAGAAGAACATGAATAGTTCTAAAGAAATAATTACAATACTTTCTAAAATAGTGTGTAATAGAGGAATTGATGGCTATAATAAACAACTTGAATAGTTTTTATGAAGAGTGTTACATAGCTAGATGATTGTAGAATTTGAATACCCAAGAGATAATAGAATAACATTCAAGTGTGTTGTCACATATGTTTACTAAAATCAATGTGAAACAACACTTTGATGAAGTTTCATTAAGACTGAAGTGAAGATGGAGTTTACAAGAAGTGAATTCCTTGATGATACTTTAAAAAGAGTGTTTAATATGCTATATGTGATTTGTAATTGAGTAGAGAACATTAAGGATGTTTGATTAATTACCAAAGGTGTTTTGATATATTTATAAGTGATCGATAATAGATAGAGGTAGTTTAAAGAATACCCGAGCTTAATTGAAGAAGTTATTGATTTTTTATTTGAATTGAAGATTTTGGCTAAGTTTGGAAGTTCATGGTTGATCCACTTCACATAGTTGATCTATCTACTACAAAGACTCCCATGGTTAATCCACTAATCATATGATCGATTGGTCATGCGTCTAATCCATTAAGTCATGTTATTGATCCAATGCCTCATGATTGGTTAGCGATTTGAATGTTGGGTTGATCCACTAACTATATGGTCGATCTTTATGGTATGTACTTTGTCTATTCGACCAATAAAAGGACCCCACAGTCAATCCACATATTTAATCATTTATTTATGCATTCGATTGAGATATGATCACTTATCTTCCTATGACTCATGGTCGATCCATATAATCAATTAATTTGAACATTCAATTGATCCATTTATAGTCTCTTTCCCATCTATGCTTCACGACCAATCTATATGACCAATTAATTTGAATAAGCGGTTGATCCATTAACACTCACTTATTTACCTTAAAGTATGGTTGATCCAACACTCAGAGAAATTTATATGAAGTTGCTAACTAAAAATGTGATATTTCTATATTTTATATTTGAAGGTGAAATTGAATGAGACTATTCTTGGGCTGTCCATCAATGTTAGAAACATTAAAAAACAAGTGTGATTCAAGATTTGAATTGGTGAGTTTTTATTTTTGTGTTAATTAAATTAATATAAAAGTAATAGGATTTTAGAATATTTAAATACAAATTTAATGAATAAATTTAAAATTGAAGTTAAAATATTAAGATGCACAAATTGGCCTGAATTGTTTGAAACATCATAAATATGAATGTAATTAAAGCTATAGAATGATGAAGATGATTCAAGTAGAGTTTCCATATAAATTTGAAGATATTTTCAATGTATACACTGGTATTCACTACAGAAATCAAGATATAGGAAATGAGTATTTACCATAGATCTAAATATTATGCTCTTCATATAGTAGATGAGAATTTTATATCTATGGAAGATAGAAGAAAATTATGAGAATGAGAAAGAGATGAAGAACGAGGAGACTAATCCTGCTATAGAATACATTGATATAATGATTGAGCCATGATTAACTATTACAGGCTTCTATAGTTTTAATAAGAATTTATTGAGCTCTTATAGTGAGAAATAAAGGGATGAGTTACTGGGAAGAACTATTGTGTGTTACCAATAATGAAGTTAAGGAAAAACTACATCTATATTTGTTGTATGATTTATATACAACCATGAGAAATGATTCAAGCTATGGATTTCAGTAAGAGTTTGAGAAGAATATTAATAAGAATTTAAAATAACTAGAATATTCTAGATGAATCTAGAATACCTTATTTGGCTGAGAGAAAAATGAGAAATAAATAAGAAAGGAAAAAGAAAGGGCACTCTTTGAATTTAAAAGGAGACAACCATTGAGAGAAAATGGAATAGTGAGATCACAGGGGATTACCACATGATAAAAAGTAGAGAAATTAAATGGGATAATGAGAATTGAATTATTTTATAAGGATGTTCTATATTCAAAAATGGAAAAACTAATTTCTCAGTGACCTAAATATAAAATGAAAACGATGAAGAGAGTAGAGACACATGTATTTGAGAACTATGAGTTGCTTTATTGTGTGATATATTGAATAACTATATAAGAGAAGATAGAGGAGGTGTATTTGAGGCTATTATGAGGAGTTAGATCATCAGAGTATCAAATCTGATGAAGAAGAAGGAGCTGGCTATCATTCAGTGATTTGTGTTTCAAAGTTGAGAAGAAAGAAAACATAGTGAGATGACGACATGCTATGAATTTTTTATTTATTAATGTAAAGATTTTAGTAAGTGAGGATATTTTGAATATATAATATCTTAGTATATCATATATTGAGTGATAAAACTAGATGATAAAATTCATTATAAGTCTCTAAAGTTAATCTATTGCAGTGACCAAATTACAAGTCTTATTTCTAGAGATCTTCTAGAATTTGAATAAGCTGCTATTGAGAAGAAGGAGATCTATTTAATTTTTATATAATAATCCTATATATAAATATATATATACACCCAAGAAGGACTTTAATTTAACACTTTCATATATATGGTGGGACTCCATATAACCTATGTGACTCAAGGTATACAAGAAGATCACAGTATGACTCTATGAACATAATGAGAAGTTTCTAAAGAAAGTACTATGTAAAGAAGTAATTTTTAAGTCTAATAAGACCCTGATAGTGTAATTATGGGAAAAAATGAACCCATTATAGTTACATTGATTATAGTAGAGAATCCATGATTGGGGAAAACAAACAATCAATTCTAGGAATAATTCTCAATACCAAACCTTGTAAAAATACCATATGCCACTTTATTTACTTCACCTACATTGAATTATGTTGATGATTGATAGGTTAAACATAAAATAAATCCATATTTAATATCTTAAAACAATGGTTAAATTCCAAATAGGGTTAAAGTTTCAAAGAGAGTTTGGAATTTGGTAAAATTAGTAACACCTGATTCACCCACTTCTCATACATTTACACTGATACTATTAGGTAATTTAAATTGGCATCAAAGCTAGTTTACCTCTGATTGGACATATTTTTAATACCCAAAAAATTTCATTTTTTTAATGAAGTGTATATTTTAGATGTTTGAAGATCCTAAAATGGGAATTTTAGAATCTACTCCTCTTTCTACAAATATTTATATCTCTTCCAAGACAGAGAAAAACAGGATGAAGAAGAAGGATAATAAATCGAGGAAGAACTTAAAGGATACATAGGATCACCCATTAGATAAATGTGGCCAGAGTGGTATGTGTTCCATCAAACCTATCAAGAGATATTCATCAGATGAAGTTAGTTATAGCTGTGCAGAATTTTAAGAACCTGAAAATGATAAACCACTCAATGTTTTTTATTCTCAAATTAAGGAGTATCTTGAAATAGTAATCATTGAAGTTTTTTTATGCATACTGAAATATATTAAGGGACTATATAATGAGAATACATAGTTATTCCAAGAGGATGATGCAATGGAAGAAGCATTGGAAAAGTAGGTTGGTAAATCCAACACTCTTACAAGACTGGATAAAGTTAAAAATTAATTATTTACAATTTTAAATGACAGACTTAATTTTATAGATGAATAATTTAAAAGATATTCTTTTGAGAAAACTATCATTGAAGAGGTGATCCATGCACTTAAGAGACAACATAAAATTTCCATGAATATTAAAGAATCCCAACAGATGTGAAATCCAAGAGAGTGAAAGTGATGTAAGGTTCCTTGATGGATGAAAGTAATATGCATAAGGAAATGTTATAGAAAATTAAGAATCAATGGTAGAAAAATATTATCTCAATCATTACTAAAAATAACTCCATTAGTTTAAAGTTTCTTGAGTTAGAGTTAAAACTGGATAATCTGAAAATTTTTAAGCTTGAAACATCCCATGTTTCTGAGAATAGATGTGATAACACTTAGGTTTTATATATGTAATCTACCTCAAAAGGGACACATATTGGTGGTAAATAGTTATTTAGGATTATTGAAGAGGATTCCACCTCAAGAACGTGGAAGAAGATCACCTAGAGGACTAAAAAGGGAACATGCACTGAATCTGTTTTGTCAAATAGTACTGGATAAAAAGTAAATTCTATAAAAAATTGGGTTATAAAAAATGATGATAATATTATGAAATCATCAAGGGTATATGTAATCAAGTTTAGGAAGAGATATTCCGTAAATGGAGTTCAAAATAGAGGTTAAAAAACTCAAAAACAACATGTATAAAAATTTGGATAGATTTTGCCTACAAGAAAAAGAAGGATATTTATGGGTAATTGTTGGTGTTTCTAGAAGTTCATGAATATGGATATGTATTTTTTTTCATAACCTGAAATCATATTTAATTCAGGGAAGGACAATAGATATGGGATCAAAGCTAAATTAAGAAACAAACCTACTGGATAGAATTCACAGAAAAAGAAAATTCTGTCTTCTAAGAATAGATTTGATTATCTAGATAAATTTTGTGAGTCTTGAATTATATATAGACACTCATATAATGAATAATGGTATGTTGCAACTAGATATAATTCATGCATTATCGGTGAAATATAAATTCCATAACAATGTATGAAAAGAGAAACAAAAAATGGAAACAAGTTTTTCTTGATGAGTAATCAAGTGAAGAAAGATCTTAAGTGTGATACTCCCAAGAAGTTAGTAGAGGGGACTGATAATGATATCACACCAACCAAAATAAGATGTTTCATTTTTGGTAAGAGAAGAAATACCATGGGATATTATTAAAAATACATGAAATGCAATGTTAGAAGGGGAAATCTAAAAAAAAAGGAATTTAACCAAGGATATGAATAAAAATATTAGCATGGTAGAGGAAATCACTAATGATGGGATTTAGAGGCTTCCTAATAAGGGTAAGTCAAAAGTCAATGAAAAGGTCTGTGGAAGGTGAAACATGGTAAGTCATGTACCCTAAAAATTCACGACTTGTCTGCCAATTCAAAAAGAGTTAAAGAATGATTGTGGGAAAGAATTAGTGGATTTTATTTATAAATAAGTTTCTACAAATATAAAGTCTACATAGAAAATGATGGAATAGAATGAGTCTAATAATATATTAATCATATGGATCGATCAGCTGGAAATGGAAAGGAAGTTAGAGAAAGATAAAAAAGATAAAAAATCCTTGATTTGAAAAGTAAATAAGACCATTATAGCTAGAGAAGAAGTTAAAAAAGTAAAGGGATCCTTGCTTACCAAAGGTGAACAAGTATAAAAACCTAAAGTGGATTCAATCATAAAGGAGAAAAGAAACTTTAGAGCAACAAAGAAGAGGTTTCCTAGGATGGGAAACAAGTCTCATCCACATTGCTTCAACTAAGGAGGTGATGAAGTCTACACTATTCCAAAATAAACTGTAATTGTATTTCAATGTTTGGGATTGAAGGAGAGGTTTGAAAGAGGGTTATGATACTTATACTTCCAAGAAGAACGACCATCATGGTTGACTGAAATTTAAACTGGTATTTGTTGGACTCCTTATTTTTTAATGCTCAAAAATCATGTTTAACATCTTACAAATCATGTATGGACCTTGTAAACTATGTTTTATCTTGTTCTATTATGTTTTATTATACTAATTCTTAAGTCTAATACATTCTGTGAGTATTAATTCTTGAAACAATTTATAGATATTTTCCTAAGTATGATACACCAATTCTATGATCACCATCTCACCATTGGTGTGAAAAATTAGCTAAGTCCTTGACACTATAACCTAGACACCGTAACCCAGACATCATAACCCTGACACCGTATCCCAGACATCGTAACTCTGACAATGTAACCCATACACCGTAACCCTGACACCATAACCCAGATACCGTAACCCTGACACCATTCCACCGATTCCAGATTTAGCAAAGGACTTGCTATTGTAACCCTTGCTACCGTGACCATACTACCAGTTTCAAAATTCACAAAGGATCTGCTACCGTGAACCTGCTACTATCACACCATGCTACCAGTTCTAAAATTGACAAAGGAGATGACACCATTTCTAGTGACACCATTTCAAGAAAAACTGTAACACCGTTCCAAACTTAACTATTTTCTGTCTTTTTTAATTAAATTTAAAAGTTATTTCTAACGGTCATATTTTATTCTTTTAATGAAACTGATATATTTAATGTTCTTTTGCAGTCTTGTTAGTAGACAATACGTGGTTCAAGGTGTGGAGATAGTGCATCTTATTGGATCTAACACAAGACCCAAAATAAAAGAAAAGTGTGGAACTAGAGCAAATACGACGAACAATAGATTGCATGAAAAGAAACATAACATCCATACATGAAAGAACCACTAAAGGAAGAACTTCCAATAGCTACTAGCTATAAACAAAGAAGAACCTGCCATGAACAATCTTGAAAGCATCCTGTCAACAACTCGAAGGATAAGAGTAACATTTCATTGAACCAGAAACCATAACACGAGACTCTAAATACTCTGTTTCGACAAGAGGACTTGAAAATCACATCTGCTATGTCCTATAAGTCCAGAGATGCATATAACAATACTCAAATCATTTATAATCCTTTATCATTATCTTTTCTCTATTTTGTACTATTTTTATTTCTTTTCGAGCAGTATGTGTATCTGTATTAAAACACACACTGTCTCCTGTATTAAACTGGAGGATACAAGATATACTCACTCAAATATCTTTCTACACTTTATTTCACCCACGTATAATTGTGGAAGAGGTCCCGTGTGACCTGGTTGTTAGTTTTCCCACATAGAATAGTGGAATAGGTCTTGTGACCTAGACAGTCTTGTGTAATATTGTTAACCCCAATCCAAGGTGTGGATAAAATCTTTATATATACATTTCTTGGTGATAAGTGATCACCAAGTGGAGTGGATTAGGTCTCATCTTGAGAATGAACCACTTATTTTATCCACTGTGTCTTTCAATTTAATTTTTCTCAGTTTTAACTTATATTTCAAAAAACTAAATTTTACTTTGATAGTTAGTCTTAGATAGTAGTTATAAATGTTTTTCATTATTATAGTAGTTTCAAAAGTTTTATCAGTATCTCATATTGTAATAATTGAGAATTAATTAATCTTATTAGAAACTATTTTAATAGTAAAACTTTATAATTTTATTACCTTGATTGACTGGCCTGTTTTATTTTAAATTAGGGGAATCTTTTAAATAAAATTTTTAATAGATATTTTTATAGGAACTCAATTCACCCCCCTATTGAGTTTCCTACTTCTACCAACATTTGGTATCAAAGTAGTTTTTAATATCCCTGTTTTCAAAATTTTAAATTATAAATTTGTTTAAAATATTTTTCAACTGTGATTGTAGTTGTGTTTTAAAGATCTTTAAATTTATATTAGTTATAAATTTATAGTTCTTTAAAAGCATGTTTCTTTATCATGGATAATATATTGGAAGGTTATTCTACAAAAAAACTCCATTATTTAATAGAAAAAATTATGCACAATGGAAAATTAAAAATGAAAATGCACTTAGAAAGTATGGGGTTTGAGATTTGGTCTTCAATTATAAATGAATATAAGATTACTACAACTGATAGGCACACTTGGAATGACCCAACTAAGGTTTATTATAATAATAATTACAAATCCATGAATTCCCTATACCGTTCTTTAGGATATAAAGAGTTTAACAAAATTTATTAATGTAAAAAAACCCACAAAATTTGGGATACTTTATCTGTTTCACATGAAGGAACCTCTAGTGTTAAGAAAATGAGACTTAACACATATACGATTAAATATGGTAACTTCAAAATGAAGCATGATGAGACTATTTTTGATATGTATCTCAAGTTTAATTAAATTTTGAATACAATTATCTCTCTGGGAAGAGATGTTATAGCCAAGGAGAAAATTATGAGAATACTCAGATACTTACCAGATAGATGGAGAGGGACCTCTGTCTCAATTATAGAATCTTATGATATTAGAAATCTGAAAGTAAAGGAGATAATAGGAAAGTTGATGATGTATGAGGAATAATTAAACTTCAACAAATAAGAGGGGGATGAACCCAAAAGTAAATCTATGGCATTCAAGACTACTACATCTAAACACAAGGAAAATGAGAAATTACAAGCCCATATAGAAAGTTCCAGCAATGAAAAATCATCACCAGACAATGATGATGAAATGGATCAATTAGATAGACAATTTAAGAAGTTTTATAGAAGAAAGAAATTTTCAGAAAGCCTAACTTCAAAGGAATATATGATCACAAGGGGAACTGGAAGAAGTATTGGAAAATAAGTGACAAATTGGATGAAATAGTCTATTATGAATGCAAGAGAAAGGGACATGTAAATGATTATTTTTCTAAGATAAAATATAATAAGAGGTATGAGGACAAATATAAAAAGTATAAAAATTCCATAAAGGCAACTTGGAGTGCTTCTGAGGATATATCAAGTGGCTCAGAGTTGTCACATGATGAAAAGTCTGACAAATCCAATATGTGTTTTATGAAAAACACATCTGAGGAAAGATGTCTGAAGAGATCCTGTAAAAGATTATGGTAATTGGATAGTGTATGTTCAAGATACGTGATAATAGATTACTGATGCTTCAATAATTTAATAAATATTGATGGTGGGCATGTTGCTTTTAATGACAATGCTAAAGGAAAAATAATTGGCTTTGGCCAGATCAGTAACTCTAACTCAATTTTGATTTCTAAAGTACTTTTTGTTGATGGATTGAAATATAACATGCTTAATATATCATAGATATATGATCATGGATTTCATGATAAATTTGAAAATTATGCTTGCAATGTTTTTAACTCTAAAAATGAACTAATATTTTCTACTTTTAGAAATGAAAATGTTTATACTGTTAACTTAGATTCCATTATGACAACCCTGCTTTTTATTACACACTTAAAACCGATTTATTACCTAAAATATTCACTTGATACAACATAGAAGATCGAGATGTCTAGTGTATTTTGGGCTTAGGAACATTATATAATATATTATAACATAAAACACACAAAATCTTTATTGAAAAGTTCTTTTACATGACCACTATATTCCCTCATACTTAGCATTTCATGGGATAACCTGAGGACATGCATAAGAAAAGGGTGAGCTAAAAATCCCAGTAAGGGAATAAACATGGAATAACATGAGGAATAAAATACATGTTAGAAAATAATCATATCAATGGAGCATAAGAGAAACATGGACATAAAGGCATGATAAAGCTTGATAATCATAACATGGAAATTTGGCAACAACGCTTAACATGGAATTAGCATGCGTCAAGGTTCATTACACATGGAGCATGAGTAAACCCTCATTGAACATGAATCATGAGTAAAACCTCATTGAACTTGAATTATAATGAGTCAAAACTCATTGCACATGACGTATCATGGTACTATACTTTACCCAATGAATTGGAGCGCTATCAGGGCGCACCCTTCCTAAACATTTCATTTCATGTATAAGTGTTCCACATAGATCATAAAACATCGAATCATTCAACAAAATCATTTATTCCATGATAAATGAATGTGGAATGCATACATGAAACTCTTTAAACAATAACTAAATGTGCATAAAGGTGAATACCCTTGATAGAGAAATGGGTATGGTATTCACTACACAATGACTTTGGCTTGGAAAAGCGTAGTACAATTTCGGCAGCATAACGACGTGACATAAGAACTCATAAAAATGGTTTATGAGAGAGAAAAGGGCATCTCATCATATTTACATGAAATGGAAAGTAATGGGGTAATATAGATACATTTCCCAACAAATTTAATGGAATTTAGATTCATGATACAAAATAATTTCTTGAATGTAAATGAAAAGAGAGAAATTCCTTTTGAAATTTCAGCATAGCAACTGGTGTACATGGGAGACATTTAATGAGAGAGAAAGGGGTATCCCATCATTAAAAAATAAAGAGGGAAGTATTGGGGAGGTGATAAACCATACCCAAACATTTATAATTGAAATTAAAAGGCTATAACAATTTAAAGAATATTGGACAAAAATGAGAAGGTAATAAAAACCCTTACTTGGAAGTGTGCTTACAAAGGCTTGAGAGAGGCTTGAGAGAGGCTTCTTGGGAGATTGGGGAATCTTGGGAGGATTCAAGAGAGATGAGGGCAGAGGTTGGACTAACTCAAAAGGCTTTTATTGAGGAGTAAGTGGGAGCTTGGGTGGGTTTATATAGGAAAGGTGAGAGAATTCTTTATTATTTAGGTTTGGGACACCTCACATTAAACTAATCCAAACCACAAACCAGCCCATGGTTTTTATCCATAGTTTTTGGAAAAATGGAAGTGGAAAACAATATTTTATAAGGCCAAAGTCTGAACTTCTTAATATAATGGGGTTGCTTATGTGGAGGTGAGTCACACTCCCAAGGAAAACAATTTAAAAAGACAAAATGTTTAATAAGTATTGAAGGGTCCACTAAAGCTTTGTAAAATAAATCAAACAAATCCAAAATCAAATTATTTTAATGGTAAAACATATATTGGCCGAAAATAAAGTTTATTGTATTTTATTACATCACTATTGGGTCATTATGATGTCATAAAACATATTATATATTTAAACGGTATTTAATTTTTACCCAAATTTTTTGACTATCTCAGAAAATTATGAAAAATTCACCATTGGATAATTTAGATGTCCTGATTCTAGAAATAATATTAATTTTATCTAAATAATTTTATAAATATGTTAATTTTCACTTTTAAAATAAAAACTGACATTTATCGAAAAGTCATGGGTTTTGACAAAAATAGATTTTAAACCTTAATAAAAATTACAATTGCATTCATAAAATTATACGATCATTTATATTTAATAAAAATTAATTTAATAATAATAATAATAATAATATTTTATTAAAATATTATTTAATTCAAAAATCCATTAATTCATCAAAATAGATTTCTTATTTGAACATTAACTAAAAATACTATTTGTGCTTTAAAAACTATTTACAAGATAAAAATAATAAAATAAAAGTATATTAATTATTATATACAAAAATAATGTACATAAACATAGTACTAGGGTCTTGTTAAATAACCCCTTAAAACACCTGCATAAGACCGAAGGGTGAGGTGTGCGATGGTGACAGACTCTTGGGGTGGCTCAGATAACATCGCTCGGGTGATAATCTCTATCAACTTCCACTTATCCCGTAGGCGGTTCCTCTTAAGATTAATGTGTTCAAGATCAGATTGAGCTTGATCAAGAGTAAAGCCCAATGACACCACCTTCTTTCCAAGCTCTGACAAATGGGCTTCGTATGGGGCACGTCTACTGGATGAGGCCATCGCTTCCTTTGTCTGAGTAAATTGGATTTGTTAATGACCTATATTTATACTAATCATGTGATCACTATTCAATGACTATATTATCAATGGTCACAATTATTAACATAAAACAAAAGAAGTTGACATTTTATATAAACATTTTACATAAATAGACATTTAATTAGATCAAGAGAGATTTCCATTAATGAAAGTTTGGGTCATTAAAATCTTCCCCCCTTAAGAAATTTCGCCCTCGAAATTTCCTTTTCCCATACTAAAACAGATATGGGTAACTCTGCTTCATCATTTCCTCCGATTCCCACATCGCTTCTTCAAACTTGTGGTTTCATCACAACACCTTGACGAGGGGCATTGTCTTATTTTGTAGAACTTTTTCTCTACGATCTAAGATCTTCCCCGGTTTCTCCTCATAAGAAAGATCATCCTATAACTGTACCACCTCTAAAGATAGTATATGTGAAGGGTCCGATATGTACTTCCTTAAGAGGGATACATGAAAGAAATCATGTACTTTTTCCATGGTAGGTGGAAGTTCTAGTCGATAGGGCACATCCCCGACACGATCAAGAATCTCAAAGGGGCCGATACACATTGGACTTAACTTCCCTTTCTTTCCAAACCTCATGACCTTCTTCCATGGAGATATGCGTAGAAATACCATGTCTCCAACTTTAAACTCAAGGTCTCATCGATGGTTATCTGCATAAATCTTATGTCGACTCTGGGCTGCCTTGATATACTGCTGAATAGTTTTCACCTTCTCCATCATTTCTTCGACCATTTTTTGTCCAAGCAGCTTACACTCACCGAACTCATCCCAAAACGCTGGTGTTCTGTACGTTTTCCCGTAAAGGGATTCATATGGAGCCATTTGGATGCTCGAGTGGAAACTTTTATTATAAGAGAACTCAACCAGAGGAAGATGTTGATCCCATATTCCTTTAAATTCCATTGAGCATGCTCTCAACATGTCTTGACGTGTTTGGATTGTCCGCTTGGATTGACCATCAATTTGAGGATAATAGGCATTATTGAAGTTCAGTTCAGTATTCAAAGAATGATGAAGACTCTTCTAAAACTTAGAGGTGAATCTTAGATCTTGATCGGACAAAAAAGATAGTGGTACTCCATGAATCCTTAACACTTCCCTGATATATATTTGTGCCAGTTGATCCAATGAGAAATCCTCCCAAATAGAAATGAAGTGTGTAGACTTTGTAAGATGATCCACAACAACCCAGATTGCATTGTTTCCTTTGGATGTCTTCGGAAGTCCAGTGACAAATTCCATGGTGATGTTCTCCCATTTCCATTCTAGTATGGGCAATAGTTGCATCATCCCCTTAGACTTCTACCTCTCTGCCTTCACTTGATGAAACACCAGTCACTTTGATGTATATTTTGCAATCTCCTTCTTTATATTATCCCACCAATAATTCTCTCAGAGATCTTGATACATATTTGTGTTTCCTGGGTGAATAGAGAAATTTGAACTATGTGCATCATCCAAAAGTTCCTTCTTCAACTCCGGACTTGAGGAAAACAGTCTTTTCCCAAATCTCACAATTCCTTTTTCATTGACATTAAACTCTGGGGATTTACCGTTTCTGATAGCTTCCACTTTTTCCTGAATCCCCACATCATCCTTTTAAGCATCCTTTAACCTTTCCAAAAGTAACGGTTGAGCAATCATTTGTGAAAGGATTGATGATTTTCCCTTATTTATGATTCCCATGTCCATCTTCATCAAATCTAAGAATATTGGATCCTTTTCAATTATCATCAATGATAGAATCACTGGGTCCTTTCTACTTAGGGCATCTTCCACCTTGTTCTCTTTCCCAGGGTGGTAATGGATTGACCAGTCATAGTCTTTGATCAGCTCTAACCATCTTCGTTGGTTCATGTTCAACTCTTTCTGTGTGAATATATACTTGAGGCTTTTGTGGTCCGTATATATTTCACACTTCTCCCCAAAGAGATAATGCCACCGTATTTTCAAAGCAAAGATCACTAAAACCAACTCGAGGTCATGTGTTGGATAGTTCTGTTCATGAACTTTTAATTTCCTTGAAGCACAGGCAATGACTTTGTCATTTTCATCAACATACATCCCATGCCCTTCTTTGAAGCATCACTGAATACCACAAAAAGTTCTCCACTTATGGGTAAAGTGAGCACGAGCACAGTGATAATCCTCCTTTTCAACTCCTTGAATCTTTCTTTTCATTCATCACTCCAAGAAAACTTTACTCCATTTAGAGTTAGCTTGGTAAGAGGGTTGGACAATCGTGAGAAATTTCTCACAATTCGTCGATAATATCCAGCTAACCACAAGAAGCTACGGATATCCGTTACCGATGTTGGCCTCAACCATCCCTCAATTGCATCTGTTTTGGAGGGATCCAAAGATATCCCATTTCTTGTGATGATATAGCCCAAGAATGAGACCTACTTTAACCAGAAATCACACTTGCTATACTTTGCATAGAGCTTCTCCTTCCACAAGGTCTCTAGTACAGTTCTCATATGCTCCTCATGATCCTCCTTGGTTTTGGAGTATATCAGAATATCATCTATAAAGACTACCAAAAATTTGTCCAAGTAATCTCTAAAGACTATATTCATCAAGTCCATGAAGATTTTTGGAGCATTAGTGAGTCCAAAAGGCATTACTATGAATTCATAGTGCCCATATCTTGTATGAAAAGCAGTCTTGGGAATATCTTCCTTCTCCACCCTTACTTGATAATATCCCAACCGCAAATCCACCTTGGAGAAGTATTGTGCTCCACGTAGCTGATTGAACAAGTCATCAATTCGTGGGATAGGATACTTTTTCTTTATCGTTATTTTGTTAAGCTCACGATAATCGATGCAAAGGAGCATTGACCCATCATTCTTCTTGACGAAGAGGACTGGTGCACCCCATGGTGAAGCACTTGGGTGTATAAACCCTTTATCCAGATTCTCTTGTAGTTGTTTCTTCAGCTCCTCAAGTTCCACAACAACCATTATATATGGAGTCTTGGATATTGGAAATTCCCCAGGTATAAGATCAATTAAGAATTCAACATCTCTTCTAGGAGGAATACCAGGAAATTCTGCGGGAAACACTTCAGAAAATTCCCTCACAATAGGCATGTCTTTAAGGATGTTTGATTCCTTGGACTCAATCATCTTAGCCAGATACACATGCTTATAGGGCAGTAATATCCACATCTGAGATAATGGATCTATAGAATATTTATCTTCCTCCTTGCACTTTTATAGAATTGGGGGTCGATTATCCACATGGAGAGTGATTTCCCTCTCCTGGAAATTTATGTTGGCTCTATATAAGGAAAGCCAATCAATGCCAAGAATTGAATCAAATTTCACCAGAGGGAATATGTCGAGGTTTTCTGGGAAGTTTAATCCACAGATTATGATAGGGGAGGAGTTATATTTATGGGATGCAATGATTTCCCCATTTTCTGTACTCACCGACATCTTCACTTCCATGATTTGTAGTGGTGTTGGGATTGTTCTACTAAACTTTTGAGATATAAAAGAATGCGTAGAACCTGAATCAAAAAGTACATTCATTATTCTTGAATGAATAACTAGCATACCTATCACCACTTCGTTCTTGGGGTTCAATTCGGCAGTAGTGATAGAAAAAGATCGCCCTTGATGCCTTGGAGGTTGTTGGTTGCCTCAAAAAACCCATGGATTAGGGAACTGATTTGAAAGATGCCCTGGTTCTTTGCAGTTGTAGCAGTGAAGAACACGTTGAGTTTCAAATGGAGCATTCCTATCCTCTATTTCAGCCGTGGATTTTTCTTGCCGATAGTTAATAGCCAGGTGCCCTTCTCTTCCACACCTAAAGCATTTTCTCATACCCTTCAGGCAATTTCCAGGGTGCTTCTTTCCGCACCTTTGGAAAGTGGGGTGCTGTATCTTCTTAGCACCATTAGATTTATCCATTGGACCTCTAGCATTGAATTCCACCTTATGCTTCTTATCCCCATAATACCCCTGAGATTCTCCGATCTCCATTTCAACCTTGAGGGCACATCAGACAATTTACTCATAGCTGTCGAAGTCACGGATCACTAGTGCTTTCCGCATGCTAGGTTTTAGTCCACCAAAAAAGAGGTCAACCTTGAATTTGGGGGTAATGACAAAGCCAGAGGCGTATCGTGAAATACTTCTGATGTTTTCCTCATACGCTTTGACAGATTCATCATCTTTTTTCTTGAGGGCAAGGAAGTCCCTTTCCATCTTAAGAAGGAGGGTGCATAGAAATATTTATCAAAAAACATCTTCCAGAAATCCTTCAATTCCAATGCCTCGATCTCCTCATCAGGCTTTGTATTTTTGATCAAAATCCACTATTGACCAGCTTCACCTTCCATACAATAAGCTTTCAGGAGAACCTTCTCTTGTTCAAAACATTTAATGATGGAGAAGATCTTTTCAATGGAGTTGATCCATTGTTCGGAGATTGAGGGATCAAATGATCCATTAAAAGCAGGATGCCTTTTTCTCATAAATCTCTCGACAGTGACTTTTTATTTCTTAGGGGGGGGGTTGAATGTTCCTCTTGACCCATGTTTCTATTCAAATCTTGAGTTATCTGAGAGAGAAGCGTGAAAAAGTTTGTGATTCCCGCTCCCATTGGATTGGGCATCTCATTAGTACAGTTATCACATTGATCTTCACATCGGTTGTTTTCCCGAGTCCTCCTATTACTATCCATTTGACGGAATAAAAGGAAAGTTAGGGGTAACACATAAAGTGTAATATAAGGACAAAACTGATGACTTATAAATAACTCTTATTTCCTTAACATATGAATCTATTGGCTTCAGTCTATGTTATCCATGATCTACTTTCTAACAAATATTCTCAGGGCATTTTTTTAGTCCCTTAATAATGGTTTATATTAATCTTGTGAATTTACTAAAGCATATCCACTAGGAGTGTCATAAACAAGAGTGCAGCAAGGCCTATTTCCGTGCACCAGTTCCCATTCGAGTCTAGCTCAAAGCGGTGTTTTTGGGTTTTACCCCTATGATACATCTGTGCTAGAGTCACCTCTACCGGTTCATATCTAGACAGAGATGTATTTATTTGATAAACAACTTACTCAATACTCACTAAAACTTAGGGATGTTTTTATTATACTTAGTCTTGTCTCTAAGGACTTACTAGGGTTTTCTAATCCTAATTCCCAAAATAACTAAACGTATCCTCTGATACCAACTATGAAAACCCTGCTTTTCATTACACACTTAAACCTGATTTATTACATAAAATCTTCACTTGATACAACATATAAGATTGAGAGGTCTAGTGTATTTGGGGCTTAGAAAAATTACATAACTGTTTAGAACATAAAACACACAACATCTTTATTGAAATCTTCCTTTACATGACCACTACATTCCCTCGTACTTAGCATTGCATGGGATAACCTGAGGACATACATAAGAAAAGGGTGAGCTATAAAGCCCAGTAAGGGAATAAACATAGAATAACAGGAGGAATAAAATTAATGTTAGAAAATAGGAGTATCAATGGATCATAAGAGAAACATGAACATAAAGGCATTATAAAGCTTGATAATCATAACATGGAAATGTGGCAACAACACTTAACATGGAATTAGCATGATCCAAGGCTCATTACACATGGAGCATGAGTAAACCCTCATTGCACATAAAGCACAATTAAAAACTAGTTTCACTTGAATTAGCATGAGTCAAAACCCATTGCACATGACGTATCATGATATTATACTTTACCCAATGCATTGGAGTGCTATCAGGGTGCACCCTTCTTAAACATTTCATTTCATGCATAAGTGTGCCACATGGATCATAAAACATTGAATCATTCAACATAATCATTTATTAAACGATAAAAGAATATGGAATAAATACATGAAACTCTTTAAACAATAAGTAAATGTTTATAAAGGTGAATACCCTTGATAGAGAAATGGTCATGGTATTCACTACACAATGACTTTGGCTTGGAAAAGCGCAGTGCAATTTCTGCAGCATAACTACGTGACATAAGAACTCATAAAAATGGTTGATGAGAGAGAAAGTGGTGTCTCATAATATTTACATGAAATGGATATTAATGGGGTCATATAGATACATTTCCCAACAAACGTAATGAAATTTAGATTCATGATACAAAAGAATTTCTTGAATGTAAATGAGGAGAGAGAAATTTCTTTCGGAATTTCGGCATAGTAACGGGTGTACATGGGAGGCATTTAATGAGAGAGAAAGGGGTATCACATCATTAAAACATAAATAGGGAAGTATGTGGGAGTTGATAAACCATACCCCAACATTTATAATTGAAATTAAAAGGTTATAACAATTTAAAGAATATTGGACAAAAACGAGAAAGGAAGAAAAACCCTTACTTGGAAGTGTGCTTCCAAAGGCTTGAGAGAGGCTTGAGAGAGGCTTATTGGGAGCTTGGGGCACCTTGGGAGGATTATAGAGAGAGGAGGAAAGATTTTTTATAAACTTAAAAGGCTTTGAGTGAGGAGGAAGTGGGAGTTTGGGTGGGTTTATATAGGAAAGGTGAGGGAATTCTTTATTATTTAGGTTTGGGGCACCTCACATTAAACTAATCCAAACCACAAACCAGCCCATGATTTTTACCCATGGTTTTTTGAAAAGGGAAGTGTAAAACAATATTTTATAAGGCCAAAGTCCTAACTTCTTAAAATAATGTGGTTTCTTGTGTGGAGGTGAGTCACACTCCCAAGGAAAATAATTTAAAAAGACAAAATGTTTAATAAGTCTTGAAGGGTCCACTAAAGCTTTGTAAAATAAATAAAAAAACCCAAAATAACATTATTTTAATTGTAAAACATATATTGGCCGAAAATAATGTTTATAGTATTTTATTACAACACTATTGGGTCATTATGATGTCCGAAAACACATTATATATTTAAACAGTATTTAATTTTTACCCAAAAATCTGACTGTCTCAGAAAATTATGAAAAATTCATTGTTGGATAATTTTGACTTCATAATTCTAGAAATAATATTCATTTTATCTAAATAATTTTCTAAATATGTTAATTTTCACTTTTAAAATAAAAACATATATTTATAAAAAATTCATTGGTTTTGACAAAAATGGCTTTCAAACCTTAATAAAAATTACAATTGCATTCATAAAATTATACGATCATTTATATTTAATAAAAATTAATTTAATAATAATAATATTTTATTAAAATATTATTTAATTCAAAAATATATTAATTCATCAAAATAGATTTCTTAGTTGAACATTAACTAAAAATACTATTTGTGCTTTAAAAACTATTTACAAGGTAACAATAATAAAATGAAAGTATATTTATTATTATATAAAAAAATAATGTACATAACAATAGTACTAGGGTCTTGTTAAATAACCCCTTAAAACAACCACATAAGACCTAAGGATGAGGTGTACGGTGGTGACAGACTCTTGGGGCGACTCAGATAACATCGCTCAGGTGGTAATCTCTATCAACTTCCACTTCTAACATAGGCAATACCACTCAAGATTAATGTGTTCAGGATTGGCTTGAGATTGGTCAAGAGTGAAGCCCAATGACACCACATCCTTTCCAAGCTCTGACAAATGGGCTTCTTATGGGGCACATCTACTGGATGAGGCCATCTCTTCCTTTGTTTGAGTAAATTGGAGTTGTTAAAGCCCTATATTTATACTAATCATGTGATCACTGTTCAATGACTATATTAGCAACGATCAAAATTCTTAACATAAAACCAAATAAGTTTACATTTTATATAAATTTTTTACATAAAGTGACATTTAATCATATTAAGATAGATTTCTATTAATTAAATTTTGGGTCGTTACATCCTTAGTTTCTCAAAATGTTTCTTGATTAAGTGTATTTCACAAAGAGTCTTGGATTTGGAATAGAAGACTAGGAAATTGAAATATACACTCCCTTAGAAATCTTAATATAAAAGGTTTAGTCAAGGACCTACCCAAACATGATTTTCCAAATAACAAAGTCTATAATCCTTGTCAAAAGTGTAAACAACACAAAATATCTTTCAAACTAAAGAAATAAGTTTCAACTTTTCAACCTCTTGAGTTGGTTCAAATGGATTTTTTTGGACCATATAGAGTTTCTAGTTTAAATGGGAATCATTATGTTTATGTTCTTGTAGATGGCTACTCTAGGTATACTTGGACCTTTTTCTTGGCTCAAAAAAGTGAAGCTTGTTCTCATTTTACCAACTATGCTAGGATTGTATAAAATATTAGTGGAATTAGGATAAAATCTTTAAGAAGTGACCATGGCCATGAGTTCGATAACCAAGAATTTGAATCCTTTTTTCTCACAAAATGGATATAGTAATAACTTCTCTTCCCCTAGGACACCTCAACAAAATGGAGTTGTAGAAATAAGAAATAGAACTTTATAATAAATTTCTAGAACCATGCCTAGTGAGTATGAATTAACTATTTACTTTTGGGATAAATCTATCAATACAAAATTCTATGTTATTAATAGAGTGTTAATCAGACCTATTCTTAAAATAACTACTTATGAGTTGTGGAATAATAGAAAACCCAAGGTTAATTACTTCCAAGTTTTTGGTTGCAAATTATATATTCTTAACACTAAGGATAATCTAGACAAGTTTTCCAACAAGAGTGATGAAGTAACTTTTCTAGGATATTCAATCTCTAGTAAATCATAAAGAGTCTTTAACAAAAGAACCAAATGTGTGTAAGAATATGTACATGTAAAATTTGATGAAACATATCCACATGAACCTAAGACCTCCCTAGAGAATCTTGAGAATGATATGTCAAATCTGAACATCAATGAAAAATCTTCTGACCATCTTATGAAGTAATCCATTAAAACTTCTAGTTCTGAAAATTCTCTAGATTCAAGCCATAATGAACCTGAAACTGTTGAAGAACCTGAAATTACTAGTCCTTGTTTTTCTAGAGCTGTTAGAACCCTTAAGAACCATCCTTTATATGCTATTGTTGGAGATTTAGATCAAGAAACACTAACTAGATATTCTCTTAGAAATCAGGTTAAACATCAAGCTTTCTTGTCATTACTTGAACCTAAAAACATCAATGATTCTATCAATGATGAATTTTGGGTGATGACCATGAAAGAGGAGCTAAATTAGTTTGAAAGCAAAAAATTTTGGAAACTTGTGGATAGACCCAAAGACACCTTGACCATAGGCACTAAATGGGTGTTTAGAAACAAAGTAGATAAAGATGGCAACATAGTTAGAAACAAATCTAGATTGGTTGCACAAGGTTATAGTCAAGAAGAAAGAATTGACTATGAAGAAACCTTTTCACCATTAGCTAGACTTGAATCCATTAGAATCTTGTTTGCATATGCAACACATCTAAATTTCAAACTATATCAAATGGATGTCAAGAGTGAATTCCTAAATGGTTATATAGTTGAGGATGTTTTTGTTGAAAAACCCCTTGGTTTTACAAAACCTTACTTTCCAAATCATGTTTTAAAATTTAAAAAAGCTTTATATGGTTTAAAGAAAGATCAAAGAGCTTGGTATGATATATTAAGTAGTTTTCTTATTTCCAAAGGTTTTACAAAAGTTATAGATGATCCTACTCTTTATAAAATTAATTTCTAAAGATTTATTAGTTTTTCAAATATATGTTGATGATATTATTTTTGGATACTCAAAAAATTATTTATGTATTAATTTTTCAAAGATGATGAAAAATGAATTTTAAATGAGTTTAATGGGTGAACTAAAATACTTTCTTGGATATCAAATCTTTCAAAATAATGAAGGTATTATTTTAAATCAAAGAAAACATACTAAAGATCTTCTAAAACGTTTTGGATTGGATAACACTAAAAGTAGTGATACTCCAATGAGCACTACCTATAAGTTGGATCTTGATGAAAATGGTAAATCTATTGATCAAACCACTTATAGAGGAATGATTGGAAGTTTACTCTACTTAACTGCTACTTAAACTGATATTATGTTTAGGGTTTACATGTGTTCATGCTTTCAAGAAAACCCCAAAGAGTCTCATTTAAATGTTGTTAAAAGGGTTTTCAAATACCTCAAACATACAACCAATTTAGGACAGTTTTATCCTAGAGGACAATCATTTGACTTAGTTAGCTATTCAGATACTGATTTTGGTGGTTGTAAGTTAGATAGAAAAAGAACCTATGGAACATGTCACCTTTTAGGCAAGTCTCTAGTATCATGGTGTAATAAGAAACATTTTTTTTGCATTATCTACTGTTGAAGGTGAATACATAGATTCCGGTAGTTGTTGTGCACAAATTTTATGGATGAAACACACATTACTAGACTACGAATATCAATTCATACATGTACCTATAAATTGTGACAATACAAGTTCTATTAGCATTTCAAAGAATCTTGTTTTACATTCCTGGACTAAACATATTGATGTAAGGCATCACTTTTTGAGAGATCATTATCAAAAATGTGATATCACTTTGGAATTAATTGGAACTGAACAACAACCTACTGATATATTCACTAAAACATTAAATTCTGAAAGGATAAATTACATCATACATGAATTTGGTATGATAAGTATTAAGTTAAAGGTTTACTATCTCATAGTTTACTGTCTCACTCTTACGGTCACAAAGTTACTATCTCACAGTAACTATCTCATAGTTACAGTCACATAGTTACTATATCATAGTTTACGGTCTCACTCTTATGGTATCACAATTACTGTCTTACATATTGTGTCTCAATGATACGGTTGCACTGTCACACCATTTTTATAACACTATGACTAATTGTTCCGATATCACCATAATGAATCAGATTTTTATTTTAATATTTTTTAATCACTGTTTTGATTATTTTATTGATTTTATACCACATTTTTGTTTGTGAATATTGAAATCCCTAAATGATAAAAAACCCATCACTTCACTTCTTACTTCACTTGAGCCGTCTACCCTTGAAATCAAAATCTATTTCTCTCAAACCTTCTGTTCTTCTTTAACTCATTATCCTTCTTGAACATACATTGGATAACTAGAATGAAGCATTTTTATTCATCTAATCCTAAGAAGTGAAGGTATCAGAAGAAAGTGAAAAAGGCTCCAAATATAATTCCTAAGGGACCCCTGAATCCATGCCTTATTGATCAAAAAATAGTGCTAGAGAAAGAGTTTTGTCTGAAGTAGCTGCTGATAAGTAAGTCACTAATTTTGAAAGTTTTGGATGAACAAGGCTGGTTGAAATGGTTCAATAAAGAGAAGCGACCCATCTATCTGAAACTTGTATACCAGTTTTATTAGTATATTCAATTCTCCTGTGACTCAACAGATGATTTCATTGTTAGAAGATGGATAAATGGACAAAGGTGTACCTTTTCATCAAGTCTGTGGGCTACATATCTTGAAATATCACATGAAGGAATTTATAAGGATCATCAGCAATGACCTCCTCCTCCTAGTGATGTTTTTAACCTAGAAGAGGCATTGTGAAGCCTAACTGGGAATGAGAAGAGAAGAAGGATGATTACAGTAGAATTAGATGGAGAAAAAAGGCTAATGTTCAAGTTCATTCAACATTTTATTTTCCCAAGGAAGATAGATTTCAAAACTCGAAAGTATCAAGATGTATTTTTGATACATCTTATGAAAAATGGCCACAATATCAACTTATGTAAGTAAATCATTCTATATATTAGTGATATGATCAAGATCACTTCAAAATCAACCTCCCTATTTTATTCAAGATTTATTTATGAAATGTTGTTATACAAGAATGTTGTTGGCTCAAATGAAGACATTATTGAGGATTATGAGTTTTGTATCTCTAATGATACAATCAGAAGGATGAAAATTAGTTGGAATCCTTCGAAAAAGTATTGGGTGGAATAAAATGAAATATTGTATGGGAAGTTTAATCCAATTGATAATCCTTCAAAACCTAACAACATATATGACCCTAGTTTGGAACTAGATGCATTAGTTGAATACTCAAATGAGAATAATGATGATGTAGTTGTTTCACCTGAGGAAGGAACTATCCTAGAAGAATAAGAGAGTATCCTTCCTAACCCACAAGTTGATGAAGTTGCTGAAGTTGCTAAAGAAGTTGTTGTTGAAGATGTACAAGCTGCTGTATTGGAGGAATATGTTGTTCCTAATGAACATTTAGAAGAATTAGTGGAGCCAGAAGTTATTCTTTCTGCTGAGGAAAGGATGAAGAAATATTTTCATTTAGCTAAAAAAGTGGCTGAACCTGCCAGAATGGAAGAGATGGAATTAGGACAAGAGACTGAGTCTCTTAGTCTCAATAGAGAAACAACTATTGAGGGGGAGAAACATCCCATTTTGTAAAGTACTCAAGTGCAAGTTCCTATTGAGACAATCCCTGCAGACACCTTGTATAAATTTTCCAGCTACTTTGATGTCTCTGATTCTCATTTGGCTTCAGTGAGAGGAATTGATCTCACAATAGCTTTTCAATTGAAATCCATTTCTATAATAGAAGTCATAACTGCTAAGTAACCAAAGGTGGTTTCAGTTTCTACACCTGAGGTTGCACAAGAATCTTCCATATTTGTAAGCAATAATGATTTAAAAGTATTTGTCGAAAGCATGATGGATGGATTTGAACAGATTTTGAAATCTCAACCTACTCCTAAAACTCATATAAGTGAATAGGATGCTGGCATGCTTTTGGAGAAACTTATCTGGAAGACCCAACCAAGGATTATTCATGAATTTCAAGAATTTAGGATTGAAAATCAGAAATTAAGTGAGGAAGTGAAATCTTTAAAATATATAATTGAAAAAATGTAGCAGGAATTTCAAACTGCAGAACCCCCTATTGTTCGTTTCAACACAGAAGATGCTGACAAAATTGCTAAAAAGAATGTGACTCTGGTCCAACCTATTTTGGTTACTATTATTGAGAAGATAGTTGAAAACAATGCTAATTTAGAAAATAAAGTTCATGAGGATTGGTATCTTCAATTAATGAGTTGACTGGTGATTTTAAGAACTCTTTAGTGACTGTTCTCAATATCCTTCATGCATTCTCTACAGTCATCTCAGATCCTTCTTCCTTTGCTAAACTTGGTCAATCATCTCAACCATTAGATAGCACACTACTCAGAAAAGTGATTCAAGAAGAGATTCAGTTTTTTAAAGGTTAGTCTGTTCAGGAGATCCTCTACAAGATTGTAAAAAATAGTGAGCATGTCCATGACATGGTTCGACTGTATTCTAAGGAATCCTCTAAGGCTTATAATGAAATTAAAAAAAGGTTGATTTATAGATCAAGAGGATCTATACAAAGCATCAACTGACTAGACATTTCAAGTACCTTGCGGAAAATCTCATAATTCCCCCTGTGACTCAAGATTTTAAGGACTAAGTGTAGAAAATGAAAGAGTTCATACCTACTTTGGAAAAGCTTATTGAGAATAAAGATGATTTTGAAAAGGCTATGAAATATGTATGGGAATTCATCACTAATTTTATCAAAATTTTGAAGCCTTATCTCCATGTGCAAAGCACTGCAATATTGGCTCCTGCAGCTACCCTTTTCTCGCCTGGTCTCATTCCTTCTACTACTCCTTCCTCATCCATTGCCTTTGGTCTTGCATCCATGTCTGTATCTCAGGCTTTGAGCCAGATCATACCTATCATTGTTGAGAAATCCTTACCTAGATCATCCACATACCATCTATTTCCCCTTCTGTATTTGAAGTCATGCCTCTTCTTTCTCTCACAGTTGGACCTATCCCTTCTCCAACCTCTACATATGCTCCTATTGATATCTCTACCAAGGGAAAACAGAAGAATAATGGTGCTAAAGAGAAGTGAAGGATGTATTTTGATAGGTATTTATTTTATTTAGCCTCATTCTTGTAATGAACTCTATCTTTCTATCCAATACAATGTTCACTATTGTAGTTTATTTTCTTAATTACCTTTATTCAGTGTTTATTTTATTTTTCCTATTCTATTTTTTTGATAATACCAAAAGGGGGAGAAATAAGAAAAGTAATTTATGGAAATAGAATCTTCTTAGGAGAAGGAAAAATTTTATACAGCTCATCACATATATGATTAATATCTTTTCATTATTAAAATATATGGCTTATAAATGCCATGATTTCTGATCATCAAAAAGGGAGATATTGTTGGACTCCTCATGTTGTAATGCTCACAAATCATGTTTAACATCTTACAAATCATGTATGGACATTGTAAACTATATTTTATCTTGTTCTATTATGTTTTATTATACTAATGCTTAAGTCTAATCCATTTTGTGAGTATTAATTATTGAAACAATTTATAGATATTTGCCTAAGTATGAGACACTACTTCTATGATCACTGTATCACCATTGGTGTGAAAAATTGGCTAAGTCCCGGACACCATAACCCAGACACTGTAACCCTGACACCGTAACCCAGACATCGTAACCCTGACACTGTAACCCAGGCACCATAACTATAACACCATAACCCAAACACAGTAACCCTAATATCGTAACCCAGATACTGTAACCCTAACACCATTCCAGTGGTTCCAGGTTTAGCAAAGGACTTTCTACTATAACCCTTGCTACCATGAACAAAGAATAACCTGTTGTGATCCATCTTTAAAGCATCCTTGCAGTAACTCGAAGGAGAAGAGGAAGATCTCATCAAATTGGAAACCAGAACATGAGACTTGCAATACTCTGTTTCCATAAGAGGACTCGAAAATCACATCTTCAACATCCTACAAGTCCAGAGTTGCATAGAACAACACTCAGAGCATTTCTAATCCTTTCTCACTATCTTTTCTCTATTGTGTACTATTTTTATTACTTTTCAAGTAGTGTGTTTATTTTTATTAAAACACACACTGTCTCCTGCATTAAACTATAATATACAAGATATCCTCACTCAAATATCTTTCTAGACTTTGTTTCACCCACATATAAATGTGGAAGAGGTTCTATGTGACCTGGTTGTTAGTTTTCCCACATAGAATAGTGGAAGAGGTCTTGTGACCTAGACAGTCCTATGTACTGTTGTTAATCCCGATCTAGGGTGTGGATCAAATATTTATATATTTTTATTGGTGGAAGGTGATCACCAAGTGGAGTGGATTAGGTCTCATCTTGAGACTGAACCACTTGTTTTATCTACCGTGTCTTTCAATTTAGTTTTTCCCTATTTTAACTTATATTTTAGAAAACTAAAATTTACTTTGATAGTTAATCTTAGATAGTAATTATAACTATTTTTCCTTATTAGAGTAGTTTCAAAAGTTGTATCAGTATATCATATTGTTATAACTGAGAATTAATCAATATTCTAAGAAACTATTTGAATAGTCAAACTATTATAATTTTTTTACATTGATTAACTGGCCTGTTTTATTTTAAATCAAGGGAATCTTTTAAATAAACTTTTTAACAAAATTTTTTATAGGAACTCAATTCACCCCCCTCTTGAGTGTCCTACTCCGACCAACAATATTCATTTTCAATTGGTATTAGTTTCAATTGTTATCATAGTTTCATGGAGCTTATTTATGGAATAAATTAACCATAGTGATGAAGTATAAAATGAATCCCATGAAGGGGAGAAAATGAATAAGTCAAGGATACCAAATTTATATAATTTATAAATGAATTTTAAATCTATAAGACCCTTATAAATGTAGATATTTGAGGTATGAATAAAAATTTCCTAAATTTGTTATAATCCATGATTACTATTTTCATATAGGGGTTGTGATTGATAAAAAATGGGGAACTAAAAAAAATTTCACATGAACATACTAATATGTTAAGTTAATATGATTGAAGGTCTATAGAATTTTCTAAAAATATATTGAAATTTTCCCTAAGAAATAGTATTTTATGTTTTAATTACTTTGAGAGATACTCATGAGAACCTTTATGCTTTGGTAAACTTACTCCTTTTATTTACACCGGGCTTTCCCGTGTAGATTTAGAGTTGTCTTACACATTTCTCATTGCTAAGAACTTTGTGGTTAATTCCTTCTCTTGAGATTGTGGAATATCATGTGGAGAATAAGTTGATATTTCAAGTGGATGAGAAACCCATTACATTAAGGGGGATAGAAATTATTTCCACTTTTCATTGATTTATAATTAAGGGGAGAAAAATGACATTGAACCATTGAAGTAAATTGGGAATTGACAAAAAATCCAAAGGGAGTGATTGAAGTGACCTTGGGTTGATGATTATATTTTCTTTCACTTGGTATTGTTGTGATTTTCAATTTTATTATGAAAAGGTAATGAGTTGGTTGATGGATTGAGTATCCACCAATTATATATAGATTAAAGGTTACACCCATATGGTTTGGGTAAATAAGTATTGAAGATACTTCCATTGGAAATAAAAAGGGTGTATCCCATATTGGAAAAAGAAGTTAGTAGTGCTAGTTTACTTGGAACATCTGAATGAATAGTTTTCAAGGTAATCCCAACAATTCAGTTGATTCAATGATCTGAACTTCATGAAAAAATATGACTAGTACCAAATAGTACTATAGTAGGTACTGTTCGGTATTGTAGCAGCCAAAACTATTCATCTTTTTGGGATTTTGGGCCACCACTTTGGTCTTAGGGTCCTTCAAGGCCTTCGTTCCAATAAGGATTTTGGTCTACCCCAAGGCCTTCAGGCCACCTCAAGGCATTCAGGCCACCTGAAATTGTTCTTAATGGACCATGGAAACTCTACAAGTAGCAGACTTTAGATGGGGATTCAGATCAGGTAGATTCACTAGAGTAGAATCTAATAGATTTGGAAGAAAGAGAGGGCATGTCACTTCCATCAGGACCAGCCTGTGCATGCATGGGAAGCCTAGCCGAACATCCATACGAAGGTGGAGAGATGGCATCACGATGTAGAATCTAAGGAGGAGAATTTCCATGTAGTTATAGCATGATATTTCTTCTAAGACCTATAGGTCATGTAATCTCTAGCCTACGGGCCTTGTAAGGGTTCCCCCTCATCCCTTGAAAGGGGGATTATCAAAAATTAGTAAAAAAGAAGGCCTTCAGGCTAATTCGGGTTACATTGATAGTTTATTGGAGAGTTTGAAGACCCATGATATGGGAGAAGACCATCCTAGTGTGTTATTGGAGAGTTTTATTGAAATCAGTCTGGAACAACACTTGGATGAATTTTTATTGAGACTGAAGTGAATCATGAATTTATAAGCAGTGAATTCCCTAATAATACTATTCAAAGAGTGTTTAATATACTATGTGTTCTTTGGAATTGAGCATAGGAGATTAAGGTTGGTTGATTAATTCCCAAAGGTGTTTTGTGTTGTTTATAAGTGATTGAGAATGGACGATGGTAGTTTGAAGAAGACCTGATCTTAATTGAAGAAGTTACTAATTTACTATTTGAATTGAAGATTTTATCTAAGTCTATAAGTTCACGGTTGATCCACTTCACACGGTCGATTTATCTACCATGAGGACTCACATGGTCAATCCACTAACCGCAAAATTGATTATTCATGTGGTTGATCCAATAAGTCACATGGTTTATCCACCACCTCATGGCCAAGAATTGATTTTTACGCATGGTTGATCCACTGACCACATGATCAATTTCCAAAATAATTACTTTGTTCATGAATTCAACACACTAATTTCATGATTGACTCACATAAAACATTATTTTTTTATACATTAAATTGACATAAAATAACTTTTCTTCCTATACCTCACGTTTGATCTATATAGATAGTTAATTTTAACATGTGTTTTATCTATTCATAATCACTTTTCTACCTTAACAAATGGTCAATTCAACACTTAGAGAAATTTGGATGAAGCTACAAACTGAAAATTTAAATTTATAGATTTTATATGTGAAAATAAAATTTAATGGTATGATTCTTGGGTCGTTCATAAATATTAAAAACATCACAAAATAAGTGTGATACAAGCATTGAATTTGTGAGTACTGATCTTCAAGGTGATTCAAGTAATATCAAAGCAATTAGAGTTATAGAACATTTAAATGTATATTTAATGAATAAATTCTAGATTGAAGTGAAAATATAAAGATGCATTAACTTGTCTGAATTGTTTGAAACATAACAATGAGGAATGTGATTTAATATAAGGAATGATAATGATAAGTTAAGATGAGTTACCATATGAATATGTAGATCTTTTCAATGTATACATTGATATTTTATGAAGCACTCAAGTTATAGGAAGTGGGTATTTATCATAAATCTTAATGTTTTGATCGTGACACATTAGAGGAGAATGTTATGTATGTGGAAGATAAAGGAAGATGATGAGAATGATAAATAGATAAAAAAAGAGGAGATTATTACTACTATATAATACTTTGATACATCGATTGAGCTATGATGACTCGATACAAGCTTCTATAGGTTGAAGAAGAAGTTCTTGATATATTACAGTGAGAAAGAAGAGGAAAAATTTCTAAGAAGAATTGTTGTGTGTTACCAATAGGTAAGACAAGGAAAAGTTGCATGTTTTTTTGCTATATGATTTATGTACAACCATGAAAAATGATTCAAGTTTCATATTTCAATAAGAGTTTTAGAAGAAGAAAATGAAGACTTCAGTCTAACTAGAATAAGTTTTAAGACTCTAGAATAATTATTATACTCAGAGAAAAATGAGAAAAAATTAAGAAAGGAAAAATAAAGGGCTCTCTTAGAATTTCAAAGGATTAAAATATTGAGAGTAAAAGGATTATTGAGATCATGGGGGATTCCCATGAATGAAAAGTATAGAAATTAAATGATTCCATGGGAACTAAATTATTTGCTGGGGATATTCTATATTCAAAAATAGAAAACCTAATTTATTGGCGGCCTACATACAAAAGGAAAAAGGTAAAGATATCAGAGAAGTTTTTTTATTCCAGAAATAAGAGATGATGTGCTATATGAGATATTGAAGAACTCTTGTGTATACGAAGGAGGAAGATCTACGCCTATGATGAAGAGTTATATCATCAGGGTATTGAAGTTGAAGAAAGAAAACAAAGTGAGATGTTAACTTGTTGTGCATGTGTTCATTTATTGATCTTGATATTATACTAAGTGAGTATATTATGGATACAAAAGATCATAGGAGCTCATATATTAAGTGATAAATCTAGATGAGAAGATTTTTTTGAAGTCTTTGAAGCTGATTTTTAGTAGTTATTGAGTTTCAGGTGTTATTTTTAGAGATATGCTATGATTCAAAGATGATATTGTTGAAAAAAGGAGATCTGTTTCATTAGTATAGAAGAATCCTATATAGAACTAGATATCCACTTCCAAGAAGGATTTAGAAGAGAAACTTACAAATATGTGGTGAGACTCTATAGAACCAGTGTGACTCAGGGTATACAAGGCAATTATAGTGTGACTCTATAGATATATTTAGAAATCATTGGAGTAAGTCTTATGTGAAACATTAATTTGTAAGTCCAGTGAGACTCTATAAGTGTTGGTGTGGGAAACACCAAACCCATTTTATTCACATTGACTATAGTAGATAATCCTTGATTGGGATGGAAAACCAATCAAGTCAAAGAGTAGGTATTTGTACCGAACCATGTAAAAATAACACATGATACTTTATTTTCTTTAATTTTTTTGCATATAGTTAATTATTTCTAGGTTAAATATAAAATATATTCATATGCACAATCAGTAATATGGGATAAATTCAAAATGGGGTTAAAGTTTCAAAGAGAGTTTGGAATTTGTTAAAAATAAGAAACACCTGATCTGCCCCCACCTCTCAGGCGGTTACACCAATCCTATTGGAGAATTTCAACTATTAAGAGGTTTTATAAAAAATGGATTTGTTCTCTTAGTTTATTTATAGTATAATATTAAACAAATTATTTATAAAATTTTTTAGAAATATTTAATGGTTATAAATAACTTGACACACTGAGTTTGATTTTCATGTGAAGTTTTGTTTTTCACTTTAAATGTTTTTCTCAAACTCTATATATGTGTATGACCCTCTTGACCCCCTCATTTTATTTTACTTGATATATACCATGTACTTATGGAGTATTTTAATTATTTTTGTGCTATAGATGACATAACCAAGGTTGTTTCTTTTGAGGGAATTGAAGGTGAGGATAGATTTATATTATGCTCCTTTGTTGATCATATGAATTTCTTAATTTCTCACCTTCTATTGCTTTAATTTCATGGGTATACTAGGAATTTATTGAGAGGTCTAGATTTATGCTACACTATATTTCTGTATGCTACTCATGAAACCTTAGTTGTGTCAAAATTTAAGTCTAGTGAGGAGTTCCATTGATTCTTGTCTAGGTGCACACTAGTCGGGTGTATTTTCTAGTTTAAACATAAAATATGTCGGTAGTTGATCTCATTTATTTGGTAAGGTATATGAAAATATCATCTTAAGACCTAGTTTGTTTCCCATGATACTAGATGAATTCTATAGGGAACTCTCATTCTTTGTGTCCCCTGGTCCCATCGGCCTCCATGGCGCCATGATCCATTGTATCTACTTGTTTGTTTTATTTTATTAGTGATACAGTGCCTTGATTTTTTTATTAATACATTTAAATTGTTTAATTAAAGTGTTTCTAAAAAGATTTGGGAAATTTGTATTTATAAATTAAAATTTAAAAGTAATTTTAAATGAGTGTTTTATTAAAGGAGGCTTAGGATTAGGAAGTGTTTTAAAAGGGATTCTTTTCGTTTAAAGAAAAATGAAAGTTTATAAAATGGTAATTAATGTGATGTTGTTTTTATGTAATTATGATTGAAAACCTATTTTCTAATTTTATTTAAAATTAGATGAAATTCCTTTTGGAAGTAATAACAAAAAACCTTTAGTGAAATCCTACTAGGATTGAGTTCAATCACACCCTACATAAACTATTTAGTGTATAAAAATTTATGTTTCTTTTCAAGTTCTTTGGATTTGGTCTTTTTCATTTTTGGTGTTTTGGCTATTTTGGTTATTCATCTTGGGATGCAGTGAGTGACCAAGTGTCACATGGAGATTCTTAGTTTCCGTTTGGTTTGGGTTTTTATTTTTTTTATGTTTGGGATTATATGTATAATCCTTGATGGACTAGAACTATTTTGATTTATTTATGTGATATTATTTCACCTTTTGTTTAGTGATGTTTATTATTACTATTAATCAGTGTATGAATTTTTTTTATTCATCCATACTGCATACTCTATTTGGATGTTTTATTATCATTGATCTATTTATGGTTACTCAAGGGTAAAATCATTCCCATTGGTTATTTTTGATACCTTGAAACTGGTTTCTAGCTTGGGGTGATCAAGAATGCACATCAGGTATGTCATAGGATGATTCAGATGCCCAATTTAGGGGTGGATCGTGTTGGTTCATAACAAATCACCCTTTCTCAGATATCTAGAGAATTCACCTTAGTTATTATAATGTTTCTAAACTTCCTTGGTTCTTATATTTAAATATGAATATGTGAACTACATATCATATTTAATACCTAAAAAGTGAAGCAAAAATATTACATGCAATGATGAATATACATATAGTATAAGATTTGATGCGATTTTTCTTAAATTCATTATAGTTATTCTTCCAATGACCTTTCTTTCCACATGAGAAAGATATTTACACTTTCACACAACATTTCCTCTAAATATTTTTACTAATTATAGGAATTTGTAAAGGATCCATAAACTTTGAACTAGTTATGGTATGTTCAACCTTTTCTTTAACATCATTCACCTAAGGGTTAGGGAACCATGTTCCCACCAATCCTTAACCGCTTGGAAAAGCATAGTCAAAATATTCATTAGTGGATTCCCCTTACTGTTCATCATATAATTCTTGATTAATATAGAGGATATGTATGGTAAGGATGATGATATAAGATCAATGTATAATTTCTTATCCACATGGAACCCTAACTTTACTAATTTATCAATTTACTTCAACATCTTAAAGAAAATATTACTAGCTAGGTACCCATCTTCCAATTTACACTGGTATAGTATAGTGACAATCTAATTTATCTTTAGCCTTGCTTATGAATCCATGTATTTATGTTACATATTTATCTCTTTGGACATAGTTGATATCATGATGCAATAAAAATTTAAATAATCCTCCTTGTACCTCCTGTATCCATCATTTTCACCTTCACTTTCTCACTGATGTGGATTACTAGTATTATGAGATTCTAACACATAATAAAAATTTTACTATAGTAATGCAATTTATATATGAATATATCACTCTTGTATTTTTCCATGAATGATCACAATGTTCCCATGGTCTCATTTTAAATTTTTTATAATAAGAAAAATTTATTTTAATACTTTATCTTTATTACTGAGTGTGATGTAATAATTTTTTATTTTATTAATCTCCCACTATTTTATCAAATCCCAATATCCCTCACAATTGGATCCAAAATATCCTATCACATGGGTATTATAGTGTAAAGGTTCTATATTCCACTTAAAATAATCCCGACTTAGGTTTGAAAAACTACTTGAAGGTATTTAGGTTGGTGGTCTTGCTAATTAAATTAATTCATAGTTCCTTGATATGTTGAGTGGACTCCCTAATCCTAAAATCCTAACTCAAATTTACTCAACACTTTCCTCTAAGTTATACCAAGTATTACTTAGGAAATCAACCCTTTATACTAACTAGGTTATTTTAACCCAATATTTTTTTACAACTCCTTAATAATTGAGATCACCTAGACTTGGGACTAACAAGTACTTCAAACTATGGTAACATTCTAACTCAAGTGATGGAATGATTTTTTGAATTAATATTTTCTTGAGGTATTTTTTATCTTTATACATAAATATTATTTATTTTATCTTTTACTTAATTGTTAATATCATGTGGATTTACATAATTAATTAACCATGTCTTGATAAAATAATTTTTACACAGTCCATTTATTTTATTTTATCTTGGTATTCTTGATATTTTATTTATTTTATGTGATCATGTTTAAACATAAAATAAACTATTCATCATATAAATAATTAAACAACCATGCACTAGACAAAATAAAATAAACATGTGATATGATCATGAGCTTTTAACTACTATTTGGTTCATCTAGTGAAAGATAAACCAACCCTTGACTCTTAGGGAATAAATACTTGAACTAATACCTAGATAAAGCTGTAGTATTACACCTTTAAATTATGTATGTCCTTTATTGGTTTCACCCTAACTCAGACTTAAACCATCTTCTATCACCTAGATCTCATTCTTTTACATATGCTTACTCACTCACTAGTAATGGGTACTAGGGGTTTAGGGTTACATAAAATAAACCATAAAAATGTATTCCTATATATAATAAGGAGAAAGGGATGATAAAAATATCATCATATTTAATTTAATAATACATTTATCATAAAAAACATGAAATAAATAATTAAATTAAATAGAAAACCAAAACATGCATAGATCATATTTCTCATGGTCATTCACAAAATGAAATGACTACTACTTGCAATCATTTTAATTTGTTCTTTATTTAAGATAAACATCTTGAATTAATAAATTAATCATCTTATTAATTAATTAATTAATTCTTTTATATTATTTAATAATCTAAAAAGTCCTTGAGAATCTCATCCCCTGTAATTTTAAATAAATCAATTGAAATTTAAAATTAACTATCAGCACACCATGTACTGATAGGGACACACGATGTATACCCTTCCCATCATATTAAATTAAGTATGGAATTTAATATACACAACATGTAATGAAGGAAACACAACATATATCCTTCTGAGTTACATGCCGTATATTTTCACTTGCATGATGTGTGACATACACTATATATGGTCTTCATTATGTACTATGTACTGACATGACATGTATTTCTACATGGAATGCTGTGATATTACACAGTGTGTTGTTAAGTGGGTTAAGCCATGTACTATGCATGGCATGTATGACCACACGACATACCTTTAATACATGCAACATATACCACTGTTGATTCCCATGAAGAACTCAACATGTATTAAAACCACACACATCATATAGTTTTTAGAATAACATAGAAAATAATAATCAAATCATTTAATTAAACACGACTCATCAAAAATCAATTGACATGAAATGTGGGTGAAAAAAACCTGTTACATGTCACATACACTAGTTACACAGTATGTGGTGTTTTTTTAATTAATTTTATTTTTATCATGTTTTAATCACATGATACACCTATCTCTATGTGCACCTTTCATGAGTAGGTACGATTTACACGACATGTACATATAGCTACATGCCATATACTCCTTTTATAACCACTCACAAAACACACCAGGGGACTCAGCATGTATTATCAGTGGGTAATTATGTGTTACATGACATGTACACTAACTACACATTATGTAACCACTTCTGGACCATTTTTCTCAGCTATCAGTCAATACATGATGTGTGTATTAAATACACATCATTTAATTTGAATATATGATATCAAAACCATATGGGGTTTATATGGTGTGTACACCAGCTATAGGACATATACCCCTATCAAGATGTGCTCCAACTGGAAGTCAATACACAATGTGTAATGATATTGTGTATCAACCCCCACATGATATTCTGTGATTTACTCAACCCACCCTTGTGTGGTTGACCGTGGGTACACGATGTGTACTTTTTTGTTATATGTCATGTATCTGTGTCTTGTAGCCAAATTCCTTGGCACCTTTAGATGAGATCTTCAAGTGTTTTTCATATATTATTAGCCTATTATTGGTCATATGAAACTAAATGATCATGTAATCCTGACTTTAAAATTAAATAGAGAAAAATTGGAAATGAAATCTCACTAATAATACCAAAATTTGATCAGAAAATAATAAATAATTATAAATTATAATTTGGTTTCTCTGATACCACTTAATGGTTTTGTGGTACATCGAAAGCATTTGGTATTGTGCCTAATAATATTTTTCATCAGTTATAATGGATAAATATGAAGTACTTGATGAATGTAACCCCAAAATCTTTATAAATATTATCTTTCCACATTTAATTTATAATTTTTTTATAACAATAATTACATAATCTCAATAATTATCTCATCATTGATGATCAATTCAGTATCCATTCTTGTATTTTAATTGCAGTGAAGAATCCAAAGTATAATTCATCCAGCGATATCAACCCTACTCCACAAATCTTGAAATACCGTCATTGGTATTCTTAGCACTAGAGTAGTGGAATTAAATGCCTTGTGTCATTCATCATTGATCATAAAAAGAATTATTTCTATATTGAAAGAATTATTTTTTTGTTCTCTTATCCTTGAGAGGGAGGAGGATTGTATCTTGTTATTGAGAGCATTCTTGAGAGTGTTATTGTTGGTCTTGAGAAAATTATCTAGTGATGAAAAATTATAAACAACAATTCTAATTACCTTAGAAATGATATAAATCATATTATATACCCAGGGTTAAACATTTAGTAATTACATAGAGTCCATTTACCTAATTTTTTATTCCATGTAAAGCGCATGCCAAATAATAATAATATTATTATATTCTAGGACATGTGCTAACTCATAGATATTTAAATATTATTTCTATCAGACCCTTAACTCCTCTCCTGTTAATTATCCTCGACATTTATCGAACCTTGAATAATAAATATTTAAATAAATAAATAAATAAATTTATATTATTCATTCAATAAATAAATATATATTATATTCACTAAACTTGTGAATAAATATTTATTTTAATATTCATGCAACTAAGTAAATATTTTTTTAATAAATAAATAAATATTTATTACTTTCCAAATAATAAACAAGATACAAATAAATATTATATATTAGCTAACTCAAAAATAATATTTATTTAATATTCAACTCACATATATTCTAAAATCAAAATAACTGGTGATTGTATTTATGAAATTAACCTAAATAAAATAATTTTTAAACTATAATATAGGAATAATATTTATTCTTAATATTAAATTCAAATAGAATTTAACTGAGATTTTGGATACGCTTAGTGTATGAACCTCTAGGAATCTTTCTCAGTGGCATTAGTAGAACTTTCCTAATGTCCAAGATTAGAATATAATAAAATATCAAGGAATCTATAGAGAAATAATTTAATTTCTTGATGTCAAAAACCTCATTTGAACACTTACAGTGCAATATAATCTCTTTGTTTTGATATCTCATCAAGAGGGTTTCATATTTATGTCATCAACCTATGTGCATGATTATATTTCTTTGACTACCTAAAATGAACTCATCAATGCACTATTATGGACATAGATTTGATTAAATAATTCCATTTCAATCAAAGGGTCAGAGATATCATCTCTTATAACTCAAAAGGGACAAAACATTTCTTGAATTATCTGTTAATATGATATCACCTATAAAACTCCCAAGAAATATTACCTTTCTGTGAGCATATGTCATCACAGCTTCTATCAATACATCAAAGTACATGATTCATGATATACAATAATAATAATATCAAGTCTAAGGATTAATACACATGTCCATATATAAGAATATTCAATGAAACATATAACATGTAAAAGTTATATTGGTGGGTATGTCCTCATAACCTCCTTTAATGGAGATTATCAAGTGAAAAAATCATGAGAAGAAGTATCAATTTATTATGATCCCCTAACACTGTATAGTAAAAAATCATCCATATACCATAATATAGATGTCATATAGACCATAGGAAATATTTTTAAGTGTATTTTCATATAATTTTAAGGTTATTAATATAGAAAAAAACTATTATATCCTTTCAATGTGATAAATACTCTAAGGAAATTATCACATTAATATTATATAGAAGAGAACTCATCATGTGATATGATATTTATTAATATTTAATTCTTTTATTATTATTCTAATTGAAAGTACAAAGTTAGTTGGTTCTAGGGAACCAACTCTAACAAAGTATCCAACCTAGGTGTTTGAGATGAGATGGTATTCAGTGGGTCGATCCCCCCTATATTTTTATTTGAGATGGTACTAAGTGGGATACTTCTCCCCCAGATGTATACATGAGATATGTCAGGTGGAATGCTATTCCACCTGAGTGATACATGAGATGTGCTAGGTGGGTCATTTTGCCACCTAAGTGATACATGATATGTACTAGGTGAGAAAATTTTCTACTCGAGCGATACATGTGGCAAGGAAGATGCGGAGGTCAGGCTATTCCCGACCCCCCCCCCAAATTTATTAGATAAAAAGACACAACAAACAAGACACAACAGACAAGGGAGGTGTGGGGTCAATCAACCCACACCCAAAAACCCTTAAACCCCAAACCCAAAAAGCCCCAAAAAAGAAAACCAAAAGAACAAAAAAAGATAAACAAAACAACAAACCAGAACTGTCTCCATCATCATCTCCCAGCCAATCAGCAACCAATATCCAGCAGCACTATAACCACAATCAAGAATTTCATCAGCAATCATCAGCACGAAATCAGTAGCACCACAGTACAACCTGCCTCAACAACACCATAATTCAGCACCGTACCATGTTCAATAACCATCAGCCTATACTCCAATATTAGCTTATAAAACCTACACCACAGAACAACGTCGACCCTCCGAGACATGCCCTTGATACTGAGATGAACCACCAACGCCATCCCAATACCACCACATGCACCATCATACCAAAACAAAATGGAGTCTAGTGTGATGGGAAGGAAAAAAGAGTAGAGGTGGGCACATGAGTCAAGGGGAGTGACAATGGTGAGCAGGTACACCCCATGATCCAATTCCAACAGTCACCCAACAAATCATCCAAACATCGTGCATCAATACTACCACCAAAAGCTAGATTCTAGTAGAAGCAACTTAGATTCCAGAAATGATCACCTCCTATCCATTCAACTTCAAAAATTTCGCACCATGTATCGCCTTCAGGAACACAAGGTAACTAGCACCCATGTATAGAACCTATCTATAGAACCCAAAGGCAAGACATCATCCAGTGCCACCTAGTAAAGCCAAAATCCAGCACCCGAGACAAAACACAACCAGACCAGCCACAACACAGAAACCAATGCCAGCTTCTTGCACATCCTAAACCATCATATCTTAAGAGATCAAAGCTCAACATCCAGAAATCAAGGTCATCAGACTGAAAAACTTTCAGCATTCCACACCTTGAAGCATAGCTAACAATGCACCACCAGGAATCGTAGCCAGTACCAAACCACAACACCCAGCACCCCTTGGACAGAACAAGCTTGCACATCATCACCAAAAAACGCCTAACAAATCTCAACAAATCCAAGAACCAGTACCCGTAGTGACTCATGACCATAAACACAACTAATAACCAGGAGATCATTAAAATCCAAGGAATCCGACAAAAAATAACATCAACAACGTTGTTTCCGATGCTTTCATCTGGGCACGCGCACACATCTGTCACGCAGGGGAGGACACACAGCTTGCGGCCCCACATTCCCACTTTCCAAAGGCAGGCGACATTCGTTCCTTGTGCAGGGACGACTGCTCCTTGATCGAAACCAGGATGATGGGATGTCAGTTCTTCCTTCCGTGGATTCCTCCTCGGAGCTCGTCACCTAGTCCGGGTCTCCCTCATAGATTTAAGACGTATTCGTGAAGCTCGTTCCTGGTTCCATATCTTCATGGACACCAGTTAATTATGCTACTTCTGTCGAGACACTCCAAGGGGTCTGGTCGGGGCAGAAACCTTCGGTGAGGAGAATGGTTACGCTGGGGCGTCGTTGGCATGTCTTGACGCTGGGGGATCGACATGTCTGTATTCTGTCCCTTATTATAGTGCTTCTTGAGGGTGAAAAATCCCAAGGAATCCCACATCGAACGTGGGGAATTGGCATGCCATAGGCATGTATCTGAGTTTTTCCTCCGCTTCCCATGTTTATCATGAGGTATGCCACGAGTTTAACGTCCAACAGGGACGGATCAGACTGATCAGAACACTGAGAGTGGATTAGATTGAAGAAACCCCTGGGGGGAACACCGATGTCGGGTCCAACATGTGGGTGAATTCCTGGATACTATGGAGTGGAATTAGGTGTCATGATCCCACCAGGATGTGGCAGCCCGGGTAGGAATCAGGATGGGTGATGGGTTGAAGGGGCTTGAACCTCGTGGAGGCTTCCTACGTACCATGCCTTGACATGGATCAAAGTCCCCGTAGTTCAGGTATACAGTTTAATGTCATGAGGGATGGGGGAATTTGGGTATTACACTCTGAGGCGGCCCACAATGGATGGATATGGGGCTTACGCTCTGAGGTGGCCTATAGAGTTGGCGAACTGACGCAAAGGGGTCGGAACGACTGAGTGGTGGGCTTGAACCTCGTAGAGTCTTCCTACGTACCATGCCTTGACATGGATCAAAGTCCACGTAGTTTGGGTGGTGCAGTTTAACGTCATGCGGGACAAGGCAAATAGTTTAACATCGTGCTAGACGACATACAGTTTAACATCATGCGGGACAAGGGCATACAGTTTAACCTCATGCGGGATGAGGCAAACAGTTTAACGTCATGCTGGACGACATACAGTTTAACATCATGCGGGACAAGGTCATACGATTTAACATCATGCGGGATGACATTTGGGGCTTACACTCTGGGGTGGCCCAAAGAGTTGGCGAACCGATGCGAGGGGGTCGGAACAACTGAGTAGTGGGCTTGAACCTCGTAGTGGCTTCCTACATACCATGCTTTAGCATGGATCAAAGTCCCCGTAGTTCGATGGGATGGGGCTTACGCTCTGAGGCGGCCCATAAGAGGATGTCATGGTCCATGCTCACTCTAAGACCACGTGAGTCATGCTTGGTGTGAGAAACAAGAGGCAGTAGGGACCAAACGATCACGTCGCGAAGGGTGCATCCGTGAGAAGTGGAGAGGGGATTACGCGTTGAGCGGCCCATGGTGTCGAGGATTACTCCAGGATGGAGGCCCGTGATGCAACAAAGCATAGAGGGAGAGGGATTTGGGACCAAACAAAGGAGATGCCTCATTCCCTATCACACCCTCCCCTGGCCTTGGCGGTGGGGTAGTACAGAGGTGCATGGGTGCTACCTTCCGCAAGAGAGGCTAGGGGCTTACACTCTGAGGTATCCCTTCCCTCATGGACAAACGCCACTCTGAAAGGGAGGATATCATTCTATGTGATGAATATTCCATTCTCGTGGAGAAGAGCGGCGTAAAGAATGTCTGAGCCGGGGGGACCCTGCATGCGAGGCACGGGGTCAGATCATAGTTTAACGTCATGTGTCGAGGATGAGGTTCTTGGCAGTTTAACGTCCTACAGATCAGACGAGGTGGGTTCACTCCACACCCTTAGGGATTACATGCCCAACACCCTCTACCCCTTGTGGGAGGTAAGGAATCGGCAAGGCCATGGAGAAAGGGGGCCGCAAGGTGAACCATCGAGGGGTCCACGTTAGCATGGCTATGGTGGATGGGGCTTACGCATTGAAGCTGCCCGGGTGCTACTAAGGAGTGGCAACGATGGATGGGGCTTACGCGTGGAAGTAGCCCGTAATGTTTACCTCATGTCTGGACATGAGGGCATCCCAAATCACTAGTGGGTTGAGGTATGAACCTATGCGCTAGTGCACAAGCGGGATAACCCCAAGGGTGTTGTAATCGGCCCGAACAAAGGGTGATGAAAAGTGTGAATCACATGCCTAACATTTGGAATGCAATGAGAGTGGTGTGGTGATAGATGATAACTACTGACCATGTTCACAACACAGCATCCTATTGTGTTAGCCTTGGGGACAATCAAATGAGGGTCGATTGCTGACCGTGTTCGAAACACAGGACCTGACTCAAAGTGTTTCCCAAAAGTCTTCCTGGGCATTAGCCCAGGACGGTAGGTGAGCCGATGTGTCATGGGACCAGGCCTTTAGGGGGTCCCTTTAGACATGGAAGTGGATGCAGATCCGAATGAAGGACACGCAAAGCGTGAGGTGGAGTGATGGAATGTTTGAACAGATTCTAACGTTCTTGAAACTACGCCACTGTAATCATGGAATTAGGCATCTTATTCTTGTCACATAAGGTATCTCTTGTTTGGAACAAGAGGCATCCTATTATTTAATGATATTTCATTCTACTCAGGGAATTGATGATGAGAATCTCAACTCATGACATAGGAAACAAACCAAGAGGAATATGTCAACTCAAGGTGTTTCATGGTGTGCGGAGGAGTATCTTAACTCATGGTATTCCCCACGTGGAAGGTGGGTGTGAATAAGGGCGCAATGGAAAATCCTGATGTCCCGGCCTGAAAAGTTCACGGTGCGACCCTCCATTTTTCATGGGGGTCAGTGACGGTAGCGAAGGGACCGACTCGGAGGGGGCGCAGGCTAGTATATTATTGCACATAATAGGAGCGCCACACAGGATGGGCTGCGCGCAAGAAGGAGGGATTGCGCGCAATAGGGAAGGACTACACTCAAATAGGACAGGCATGCGCGCAATACGGTACATGTGTGCGAAAAACACCAGGATGGCGTGCAATTCAGGGATGCGCGCGAAAAAGGCCGGGTCGGCGCACAAAAGGAATTGCGCGCCAAAGACCTCATTGTGCGCAATCGGAAGGAATTGCGTGCAAGTGGTATACCCTGAAGGGATTGGAGTTCAGTCTAAGCCAAAGGTGATCTCACACAAAGGTGGACCTTAGGGTGACTGGGTGCAAAAAGAACCGGGCCTGAAGGCCATACTGTGCGCACAAAAGTCATATTTCACGCATGAGAGCTGGTTCAAATTCCGCAACCCCGAAATGGAAGGGGTATCCTTTTATTTATAGGATCCTGACATCGTGGGATCCAGAAGGCGCGCGAAATATTGCGCGCCAGGGATAGTGGCGCGCAAAGGGGAACCACGCGGGTGTGGGCACGCAAAAATTGCGCGCCAGACAGGGGTCCCTTTTCGCGAATCCCAGACTCCTTCCGCACGATCAACCATTTTTCGTGCACATCCTCCTTTATTTCGCGCGGCATTTCCGAACCCTCAGGACCGAGCCTTCGGGTCCAAATATGACTTCACTTCATCATTCCGAAACTTCCTTTAGGAATTACGGACTTTTTCGGTGTCTACAAGCGTGAATCAGAGATGAAGCCGAGGGACCATTTCGAACACGCACCTGCATCTGCTTCGCAAGTCAGATAGAATATTAGACCAGAACACCATAAAAACCTTCAGCATTACAATATCAAGCCTCTGATAACTGAAACGAAGAAGAAAAACCATTGAACGATGATCCAAGCCAAACTGAAGCTTCCACAGCTTCTATAGACACCGGAAACTTGGGCAGACCCAACGCTCGGAAAAAGGGAATCCTTCGAAGAGTACCTACCACCTTTGGTCTAGAGAATTCAGTTGAGGCCCGCCGTCGCTGATATCCCCCCCCACAAGAACGATAGGGAAGGGCCGCAAAGGGTTTCGAAACCCTGATCCACGCCACCTCTTGGAAAATGTGAAGCCGCCGAAGAGTAACTGCCACACCAAAGTACTTCACATCAGCCTGCCACCACTACGAATGCCCCCGACAAGGCCAAGAGGGCATGGGAAAAGATCTACCACCACCATATCCATGGGAATCTAGCTAAAACCCTAGATGCCGCGTCGAGGGGGAGAGACCACCAGGAGAGTGTGCCGCCATCGGCTCCGAGTGATACATGTGACATATTGAGTGGGTAGTTCTTCCCATTGGATGTATATTTTTTGATTTTGGGTGGGATTGATCTCCCCCCTAAGAATTGTATATTAGATTATTCCCATGGGGATACTTTCATCCCCAAGTGTTATGAGATGCTTTCAGGTGGGTTCTCTCTTCTCCCTAAGTGTGTATGAGATGAAGCTGAGTGGGGATGCTCTTCCCTATGAGTGTATCCGAGATGATTTCAGGTGGTTTTTATCTCTCCGTAAGTATGTATGAGATGATTATGGGTAGGTAAACTCTCCCCCAAGTATATATGAGATGATTTTGGATGGGTCCACTCTTCCCCTTGAGTTTATATGAGATGGTTTCAGGTGGGGATGCTCTTCCCCCTCTGTGTTGCATGAGATGATCCTAGTGTAAGCCGATTATCCCCTCAATGATATTACATATGGATGATATTATGAGTTAATGTTTTGTAAGAACCCAAAACTTCTTTTCAGGTAAGTTTTTCCTTTTTTGGAGTTTTTGAGAAAAGAGGAGTTTCTAGAAATTTTTGAAGTACACGCCGTGTACTTTATGAGTACACACCATGTACTTCATTGCCACTCGAGGCTGTGTGCTGGCCGTGTCTTGGCCACACACATGGCCATGTAGGGGTGATATGGAGGCCACATAAAGCGGAGTACGTAAAATCCTAGTACACACCGTGTACTCCAAAAGTACATGTCATGTACTTTTTTTTTTCATTAAATGGGACGGGGTCGCGTCTTAACCCCATAACTATCTTCTTCTACAGCTTCTTCAACCGAGAGCATCCCGTACAGCTGCGAATCTCTGCCAAGCCCCCGATCCTCCATCTATTATCTGAATCGACCATCGCCGATTGCGTTGGAACCACAACAGTAAGCTCTTCCTTCTCCTAGAGGTTCGTTTTCCAATTCCTCCTCTTTCTCAAGTTATCTTGGGTTGAGCATTTTGGATGTTTTCTTAGATCTACGATGTTACAAGGAGAATCAAGATTCAAGTTTCAAGTATATCAATATTCTAACGTCAAGGTAGGTGGTTTGTGCCTTTATGTAGAAATTCTTTGAGTAATTTGTGAAAATTCCACCAATACCCTTGAATAGGGTATTGCGTGTTTCCTGTTTTTACCTTGTTGTTTTCCTGATTTGATTATATTCCTGAGTAGAGGTTATTATTTGTGAATAGGGTAATTTTAATGTGCTTTGGAGGTTTTTTCCCATGCATTGTTCTGCCTGTTTATGACCGTTGGGTCTATTTTTGCATGTTAGGCTACTGCCAGTTCCATGCCTTATTGGTAGGATGGTGTGACTATTCTTCCATGCTGAGATGCTGTAGAATGCTAGACAAGTAGTTCTTGAGGTTACTTTGGCCGTTACGCGATGCGATACTTGATGATTTTACACAGGGCCATGAGAACCTAGTGTAGTAGACCATAGGGAGAATGGCCGTAAGGGATTCTCCAGAGTGTCTTTAATTTTACGATGCGAGACCACATGGGGAATTGACATTGAGTACTTCCTCAAAGTGTCTATAGTTCTTCGATGCGAACTACAGGGGGGATGAGGGGTTGAGTGCTTACCTAGAGCGCCTTTAGTTTGATACGAGACTATAGGGGGAATCGATAGTGAGTACTTCCCCAGAGAGTCTATTCTTTAGCTGAACCAGAGGGGTGAGACTATGTGTTCCTCCCAGAGGGTTGCTAGTACTTGTAGGTTGAACCATAGGGGTTGGGTTGTGAGAACTACCTATAGGGTTACCTAGTTGTTCTACTTGCTTGAGTGACTGTTTACTTGTTTGTAATTATGTGCTAGAAACTGTGGGCTGTTTGCTACTGAGTACATTCCTGTTTACTGTTTTCTGTACTTTTACCTTCCATATATTCACTAACTGTTAGGAACAAATATTTAGGTGGTTTCCTAATGGGACTTTGTGTCACACCCTGTTTGGGACATGCTTTTGGGCCCAAACAGATTATATTGTTGTAGGTATAGATAAGGGCAAGCGCCCTTCTACTTCAGGTTCTTGATTTTACTGGTGCTGGAGAGCATGGGACCTAGCCGAGGCTTGCGATGCTGAGGAGTTGCTCATCTATTTTTCTTTTGTACTTTGGTTTAGTACTGTATTCAACATTGTGACTTGTTTGGCTATTTTTTTAGACATATATGTATCATGCATCATTTAAATATATTTCTGCTCCAGTTGTTTATTTATCAGTCTTCCGCTGTTATTGTTGTTGGATATTTACTACTTCCGCTGTTGTATGTGTTGTTACTTCCGCTTTGTACTCTGCCAATGAGGGAATAGTTTCCCCACTATCACACCCAAGACCCTCACTACTAGTCGGCATCCTTTTGTGTTCAGGGAAATGCGCTTGAAGCCATGTGACCAATCAGATAAGGGGCGCATCTAGGTGGATTTCGGAACCGGAATGTTACAAAGTGGTATTAGAGGGTTCCTTTTCTCTTGACTTACTGTTTGGAGCCTATAGCCAGGGATATGAAGAAATAGGTACTTGGTAATAAGTTGTGCCTAGGAGTAGCTAACCTGTGTACAGGGAAAATCCATACTACCTCATTTATTGTAATTTTACTGGTTTGCAATTTTATAGTTGATTCGATTTCACCGTTGGGTGATTCACATGATTTGTGATGTTACCTTTTTTGTTATTGCGGTTCTATTTCTGTCGCAACCTTATGAGATGAGGGTATTCCATCTCATGCATCATATAGGCACTTGTTAGAAATCACATGCCATACATTCTTGCCATGCCATCTAGTATGCATTATCAATTGCATGTTGTTGCGATAGATGTTGTGTAGAATATGCATGCGGTCATGATAAATTCTTGATAAAAATATCTGCTTCTTGTTAGAGCTTTGATTGAGTAAGGTTTTACCTGAATGAATGCCAAATCTTGGTTCTTGAGGTGTTATGGGCCCTCATGGACCGGAATTTAGTGGATCATTGACCTTTTTACCTTGTTTGTAACTTGTATAAGATGCCAAAATTTGATTCGCGGGGAGTATGGGCCCTCATGGATCAGAATTTGGCACCTTAACGCGTGTTTTCTATGTTTTCTGGGCTCTAGAGTAGTTCTGAGCCTATTGCTCGGAAAAACCCAGAATACATGGTGTGTACTTTATGAATACATGCCATGTAGTTTTTAAACCATGTCACTAACTATGTGGGCAGGGACTCAGGGTTATGAAATATCTTCAAAAAACACGCCGTGTATGGTAACTACACACCGTGTTGTAGTGACCGTATGTCTACCCATGTGAATAACGACACAGATGGTTAAAAATTTGACTATACATGCCGTGTCCTGTTTCCACATGCCGTGCCATGTAACCTAGGTACCCGGCCGTGTCAATAACAACACGGGTCGATGAAATCCTTCAAGTACACACTGTGTGCACATGGAGCACACCATGTAGAGTGAACCGTGTAGCCGGCCGTGTAGCTAACCACACGTACTGTTGGTACTTCTTTGTACATGCCGTGTCCTTCTGGAACACGCCATGTAGTGTGAACTGGGAACATAGGCCATATCACTGACAACACATGCTAGGTGAAGCTTGTTGAGTACATGCCGTGTCTACCTTGAACATGCTGTGTCATTTTGACTTAGGAGAGCCGTGTGGCTTAACTGTGTAGGAGGACTCGGGTAGGGGAAGAGGATTCAGGTACATGCCGTGTGTTGGGATAACACTCCATGTGTTGGGGGTGTTACGTGACCAGTTTTGGAAAAAAGTACACACCCATGTAAATAACTTAAGGGAACATGCCGTGTAGTCTTTATACACACCGTGTAGTCATGTTTTGTAATTTTTTTGAATGCTTTCTTCCCCTGTTCCCTTCTTAAGATCCTAGTTTTCAGTCCCTAATAGTGTGATCTAAAGTGTGCATTTGACCTTGTAGAGTCATGGCACTGAGACGTCCTCCGGTTGCACGCCAGTTTCCAGGCGATGATCTGACGCCAGATATGGTTGATCAGGGACTTCCCGCAGATCCTCCTGCAATGCCAGCCTTGGCACCAACAGTGATACCGGTTACAGCCGCTAATGCTCAGTTTAGGGAAGGATTTATGAGGATGATGTAGACCTTTCAGGGATCACCACCTCCTACCTCGACTATGGCAGACTTGACGCAGGTTTTCCAGTAGCAACATCCTCCCACCTTCTTAGGGGAGGGAGGACCTCAGGCTGCATAGTCATTGATAGAAGCCATGATGATGATCTTCGAGCATCTGGAGATGCCTCCAGAAATGCAGGTCAAGCTCGCTACCTACATTATATGAGACTCCTCCAAGAGGTGGTGGTACGTGATCTCACAGGCGGGTCATCAGCAAGTTATGGCATGGGATGAGTTTCAGTGCGTCTTTTACGACTACTTCTATCCAAAGACCCTGAGGGCCGACCGAGCCCAGGATTTGATGAGCCTAGAGTAAGTTACTCTTTCTATCATGGAGTATTCCTCTCATTTCACTGAGCTTCAGCATTTCACACCCCTCCAGGGCGAAGACGGGTTGTTCTTGGCAAGGAAGTTTGAGGATGGCCTCATACGGGAGATCCACTCATAGGTGAATATCTTTAGGCTGACTTCCATTGCTTCCATCATCAACCAAGAACTGATTGAGGAGCAAAATTTAAGAGATTATAGAGCTAAGATACAAGGTGGTTCCACTTCCAGAGTTAGTTATTCACCAGCTAATAGAAGGAAGTTCCATAGGGAGTCTACACGCGGTGATCCGAGGCAGCGAGACACATCTTCAGGTAGCTAGTTGGTATGCTAAAAGTGTGGAAGGGCTGGGCATACAAGGCCACAGTACCAGAGGGACCCAGTGGAGTGATGATCTTGTGGAAAGATGGGTCACATCCAGCATTTTTGTCAGGTTTTATCACCAGAAGTTTGTGATAGGGGTTCATCCATGACTCCTCGTTCAGGAGCAACACCACCAGTTTCTCACTAGTCTGGGAATTGGAGTTCTTCCGACCGTTTGGGCCAAGGTGGAGGTCGAGGCCATGGTGGTCAGTCACCAGTCTTTCAGCGACAACAGGGTGGATCATCTCAGAGCAGTCATGCATAGTCACAGGGCCGTGGTACAGGTCAAGATTTTAAAGTGAAGTAGACCCAGTTGGAGCAGGATCCCGAACCCTCTACAGTTTGAAGTACGATCTTAGTAGCCTCAGTTTTATCTTCTGCTCTTTTTGATATAGGGGCTTCCCATAGCTTTATCTCTGTTGCTGTTATGGAGATCCTTGGGCTCTGTATCTTTTCCTCTACCGATACCTTGACTCCAGACACACCGTTGGAGACTAGGATGGCTAGTGTACATCAGTTCAAAGAGTTCCCTATAGAGGTGGATGGGTATCACTTTCTATGGGATCTCTATATCCTAGAGATGACAGGCTATGATGACATTCTCAGAATGGATTGGCTAGTTCCCTTCCAGGAAGTCATTGACTGTTATCGCTGTAGGGTGAGTTTCATATCACCAGAGAGTGGATATTTTCTTCATAAGGGTGAGTGGGATGTCCAGGTGAGTAGGGCAGGACCCGATCATCATGGGCTAGGTGGAGTTACAGCTCATATTTCTAGTCTATATCTAGATGACTAGGGGACTTCACAATTATACTTTCCTCCAGTGGTGGATCGTTTCAGGGATGTCTTTCTAGAGGAATTTTTGGGTTTGCCTCCGGAGTGTGAGGTAGACTTCTCGATTGAGCTCATTCCAGGAGCAGAACTGTTGTCCATTCCTCCTTATAGGATGGCTACAGCTGAGTTGCAGGAGCTCAAGAAGCAGTTGGAGGAGTTGTAGGCAAAGGGTTTCATCCGACCCAATACTTCTCCTTGGGGTTCACCTATCCTGTTTACAAAGAAGGTAGACAACACCCTTAGGCTTTGTGTGGATTATCAGAAGCTGAACCAGTTGACGGTGAAGAACCGATATCCCTTTCCAAGGATTGATGAACTCTTTGATCAGCTTCGAGGATCTCGGGTGTTCTTGCAGATCTATTTGAGGTCCGGTTATCATCAGTTGCACGTTAGATCATTAGATATACCTCTTACCGCCTTTAGGATCAGGTATGGTCTATACGAGTATATGGTTATGCCATTTGGTCTTACAAATGCACCTGCAGTTTTCATGGCACTGATGAACTGAGTGTTCCATCCGTACTTGGATTCCTTCGTGGTGGTTTTTGTGGAAGAAATATTTGTGTACTCTCACACTCGACACGACCATGCTACCCATCTTGATATCATTTTGAGTACACTAAAAGAGCACCAATTATATTCTAAGCTCTCGAAATGCCACTTTTGGATGGATCAGATTCACTTTTTAGGCCACGTTATCTCAGAGACAGGAGTATCAGTGGACCCAGAGAAAGTGAGTGCAGTAGTTTCCTAGGAGCATTCGAAGAATGTATTTGAGGTGCAGAGTTTTCTAGGGCTGGCTGGATACTACAGACGCTTCATATAGAACTTTTCACACTTAGCAACACCACTGACGGGTCTGACCAAGAAGGGTGCGAAGTTCTTATTTTCAGATTCTTGTGAGTCAGCCTTTCAGGAGCTAAAAGGGAGGTTGAATTCAGCACCGATACTAGTCTTTCCAGAGCCGGTCAAGGGATATACTATTTTTTGTGATGCTTCAAGTATCGGGCTGGGAACTGTGCTTATGCAGGGAGATGGAGTCATTGCGTATGAGTCTTAGTAGTTGAGGCCACATGAGAGGAACTACCCAATGCACGATCTTGAGCTGGCAACAGTTGTTCATGCCTTATACTGTTGGAGACATTATATTCTGGGAGAGCACTTTGTGGTTTTCACCGACCACAAGAGTCTCAAGTACATCTTCACCCAACGTGATCTGAATCTGAGACAACGTAGGTGGGTTGAGTATCTTCAGTCCTTTGACTTTGATCTTGCCTATATGCTGGGAAAGGGCAACACAGTGGCTGATGCATTGAGCAGGAGGACTCAGATACAGGTAGTTTAGGAGGCCAACAGTGAGTGGCAGCTTATGGATATGTTCTCTGAGATGCATTTGGAGGTGCAGGATAAACAGGGACATACTTTCCTATCTTCTGTAGAGGTTACCTATACACTTCTGGATCATATACGAATGAGAAATCTATCAGATTCTGAAGTCCTAGTCCTAAGAGAAAGCGTGTCAGGAGAGGACCCTATTCATGGATGAACAGTAGGCAAGGATGAGATCTTGCAGTTCCCGGGACGTGTATGGGTGCCAAAAGACATACTCGAGGAGCTGATGCAGGATTTTCATTTCTCAGTTTGGGCAGTTCATCCTAGCATAACCAAGATGTATCACGATCTTTACAGCTAGTATTGGTGGCCAGGTATGAAGAGATATGTTGCTAGTTTTTTCATGAGGTGTTCCACTTGTCAGTAGGTGAAAGTAGAACATCAGTGACCAACATGTATTTTACAGCAGTTACCCATTCCCGAGTGGAAGTGGAATGACATCACGATGGACTTCGTGACCGGTTTTCTGAGATCACCTTGAGGGAATGATGCAGTATGGGTTGTCATTGACAGACTCACGAAGGTTTCTCACTTCTTTCCGATTAAGGAGAACTTCGGTGTTGATGAGCTGGGTCGGTTGTACATATGAGAGATTGTACATCTACATGGAGTTCCACACTCCATTGTTTCAGACAGGGATGTTCATTTTACTTCTCGGGTCTGGCAGGGGATTCAGAAGGCTTTGGGTACACATGTACTTTTGAGTACAACATACCATCCCTAGATAGATGGTCAGTCTGAGCGTATGATTCATGTGCTTCAGGATATGCTCCGAGCTTTCATTATGGACTTTGGAGGTTCTTGGGAGAAGCATATACCTATTGTGAAGTTTTCCTACAATAATATTTTTCAAGCAACTATTCAGGTGACACCTTATGAGGCTTTGTACGGTAGGCCATGCCAATCACGCTTATGTTGGCTGGAGGTAGGAGAGACAGCTTTGCTGGGACCTCGCCTTGTTCAGGAGACCTCAGAGAAGATAGAGTTGATTCAGAAGAGGATGGCTACTATACAGTCTCATCAGAAGTCTTATGCTGATCAGTGGAGACGACCTCTAGAGTTCAATGTCGGGGATCGGTTTTTCCTACGTGTCACGCCGAGGTTGGGACACAAGAGGATTCAGAGATAGGGTAAGCTTTCACTGAGGTACATCGGACCGTTTGAGGTGTTGGAGAGAGTTGGACTAGTTACCTATCGGTTTCAATTACCTTAGAGGTACCGGGCTATGCACGACCTCTTCCATGTTTCTCAGCTCCAATGCTAATTTTCAGACCCGTCTCATGTCTTTCAACCTGAGGAGGTTGAGCTCGAAGAAGATTCATCATTTGAGGAGCATCCTATCCGGATTTTCGATCGCAGTACAAAGGTTCTCCATGGCCGGTCTGTTCCTCTGGAACAGGTGCTATGGCAGCACGGGCGTGTACAAGACGAGACTTGGGAGAGGGAGGCCGATGTACAATTGCAGTGGCTGGAGCTATTCATGGTTTCTTCTTCTATGCCTCGCTAGGGAAATTTGGGGATGGATTTATTTAAGGGGGAATTTTGTAAGAACCCGTACCTTCTTTTCATGTACGTTTTTCCTTTTCTAGAGTTTTTGATAAAAGAGGAGTTTCTGGAAATTTTTGAAGTACACGCCGTGTACTTTGTTGCCGCTCGAGGCCATGTGCTGGTAGTGTCATGGCCACACACATGGCCATGTAGGGGTGACATGGAGGTCTCCTAAAGTGGAGTATGAAAAAGCCTAGTACACGCAGTGTACTCCAAAAGTACACACCATGTACTTTCTTTTTTTCATTAAATAGGCCGGGGTCGCGTCTTAACCCCAGAACTGTCTTCTTATCCATCTTCTTCGACCGAGAGTGTCCTGTACAACCGCGAATCTCCTCTGAGCCCCCAAGTCTCCATCTATTCTCCGAATCGACCGCCATCGATTGCACTGGAACCACATTGGTAAGCTCTTCCTTCTCCTAGAGCTGCGTTTTCCAATTCCTCGTCTTTCTTAAGTTATCTTGGGTTAAGAATTTTGGACTTTTTCTTAGATCTACGACGTTTCAAGGAGAATCAAGCTTTGAGGTTCAATTATATCAATATCTTAACGTCATGATAGGTGGTTTGTGCCTTTCTGTAGAAAGTCTTTGAGTAATTTGTGCAAATTCATCCAATACCCTTGAATGGGGTATTGCATGTTTCCTGTTTTCCCTTGTTATTTGCTTGATTTAATTATATGCCTAAGTAGAGGTTATTGTTTGTGAATATGGTACTTTTAATGTGCTTTGGATGTTTTTCCCATGCATTGTTCTGCTTGTTTATGAACATTGAGTCTAGTTTTTCCTATTAGGCTATTTCCAGTTTCATGCCTAGTTGGTAGAATGGTGTGACTGTTCTTCCATGATGAGATGCTGTAGAATGATATCCAGGTAGTTCTTGAGGTTACTTTTTCCGTTACATGATGCGATACTTGCTGATTTTACACAGGGCTGTGAGAACCTAGTGTAGTAGACCATAGGAAGAATGGACGTAAGAGATTCTCCAGAGTGTCTTTAATTTTACGATGTGATACCATAGGGGAAATTGACGTTGAGTGCTTCCTCAGAGTGTCTGTAGTTTCTCGACATGGGCCATAGGGGGAATGAGACATTGAGTGCTTCCCCAGAGCACCTTTAATATGATATGAGACTATAGGGGGAATCGACGGTGAGTGCTTCCCCAGAGAGTCTATTCTTTAGCTGAACCAGATGAGTGAGACTGTGTGTGCCTCCTAGAAGGTTTCTAGTACTTGTAGGTTGAACCATAGGGGTTGGGCTGTGAGAACTACCTAGAGGGTTACCTGGATGTTCTAATTGATTGAGTGACTATTTACTTGTTTGTAATTATGTGCAAGAAAATGTGGACTGTTTGCTACTGAGTATATCCCTATTTACTATTTTCTGCACTTTCACCTACCATATATTCACTGACTATTATGCACATATCTTTGGGTGGTTTACAACTGGGACTTTGTCTCACATCCTGTTTGGGCCATGCTTTTGGGACCAAATAGATTATATTGTTTCAGGTATAGATAAGGGAAAGTGCCCTTCTACCTCAGGTTCTTGATTTCACTGGATCTAGAGAGCATGAGACCAAGCCGAGGCTTGCAATGATGAGGAGTTGCTCATATATTTTTCTTTTGTACGTTGGTTTAGTACTATATTCAGTATTGTGACTTGATTGGCTGTTTTCCTAGACATATATGTATCATGCATCATTTACATATATTTCTGCTCCAGTTGTTTATTTATCAGTCTTCCTCTTTTATTGTTGTTGGATATTTACTTCTTCCGCTGTTTTATGTGTTATTACTTCCACTGTGTACTCTTCCAATCAGGGCACAGTTTTCCCACTATCACACCCAAGGCCCTTGCTGCTAGTCGGTAGCCTCTGGAATTTAGGGAAATATGCTTGAGGCCATGTGACCAACTGGGTACGGGGCGCCTCTGGGTGGCTTCCAGAACTGGAACGTTACATGTTTATCCGACCCTTTGTATGTTCATGTGAATTTTTTAGAGACATCTTACATTGGCCAAAATAGGTATAGTGTATCCCTAGTGTCACCTTGGAACTTGACGATTGACTATGATTTATATTTTTGAATTTAGTTATTTATTTTATTATTCCAATTATATTACAATTTTTCATAAATTTTATTTTCTAGATATATTAGAGACACCGCTAGTGGTGACATACTGACTTTTACTCGCACCCTACTTAGGTGGCCTTGACACATTGGTACCTAAGAATATCTCATTATCATAGGTTTAGTTAAGGCAAAGGCCCAGTGTTGGATGGTTCATTTAGATAACTTGGATGGATTCAGGAGATGGGAATTGGTTTTTTCTCAAGGCTATGTAATACTTTTGTTTATTTACTTTTGGTTTGAGTTGTACATGATCAACCTAGGAGAGATCTTGTTGATGTCTTCCTGAATCATGTGACATGTTAGATATCTCATTTGTTATATCATGAGTATTTTATCTATTTTTGGTGGTTTGGTTTCATTAGTTATTTATTCCTATAGTTATTATAATGACATATTATATATTTTTTATTATATTTTTCTTCACTGTGATATAATGGTATAGTCTCCCCACAGTATCACCTTATACCTTCAACACTATTCATTGGCCTCTGGTTCATGAGGAGGTGAGTCCGGGGCCATGTAGAAAACAAGTTTGGTTATTTTAGAGTGAACTGGGTCAAGACGTTATAAAGTGGCATCCAAAAATTATTTTATATATCTTATGATTTGGGATATGGTATACAAGACATAATACCGGATAAAACTATGGATGGATGACACTTTCCTATTATGGAGTGTCAAAAAAAAAATTATTTCAAAGGATTAATGTAGTAGTAGTGGTAACCCTAGGTTGTATCCATATACGAGTGCTCAAAAATTAGTTTTCACTTAAGGAAAAATAGTTTTTTTTAAATTTTTTGGTTTTAGAGCCTACCAAAATTTATGAAGTAAGGATATTGAAAGCAAGATGATGAATAAAGTGATGGTATTAGGATCCATATTTCCATTTGCAATACTATTATAGTCTTTAAAATAATTTTACCTCTATTTTTATTGATTCATAATTGAAATATTCCTCAATTGATTCATAAATCACCCTTAGTTGATGGTTATGGTAGAGACTAATCTAATAATGATTACTTCTTGGTATTACCCCCTTCTCATGGGTGTGAAAATCTAGAAAACCACTCCTAAACTACCAAGTAAATACCCAATTGGGTTTTAGTTTTCCTCGGTAATTTCAGAGTCTTTCACTACCTTCACACATGTTCCGATAATTGGTAGACACTCACCACATAATTTATCTTGTTCCTTAGATATAAAAAACACTAGATGCGGGGAGATTATAAATTATCAACCTTATTAGTAAAAAATAAACAAGTTCAAATCATTAAACATAATTATATTTAAAGTATAAAATAGCCATTGAAAACTAAAATAAATCAAGAAAAGGGAGTTTCATTTATTAAGTGAACGACTCAAGAATTAAAAAATGGAAACCTTCCCTTCCTCAATCACTCAAATTTTACCCCTCAATTTGAAGGGTGAAAGAGATGAATGGATAAAAATACATTAAAAAAATAATAAAAATAGAAAATTAAATGAGAAAAGTAGTATAAAAAGTAATATAATTCTCTATCCATATTCAATGAGCCAATTCCCTATTCCTTCGACCTCATGTTCTTCTTGTAGACCCTCTATTTCCATTCTCTTCACTATGGTGAAACAACTAAGATGCACACTCTTTTGAAATATTCAACTTTCATTTTCTCCCACGATATAAATTCTTCTTCATGGTCTTCAAATATTTATGAAATACACAAATTTATTTCCTTTTTATTGATTAATATATCATGTATATTATAATTTATCTAGTTTCCTTTGATTAGTTGTATTAATACTGATGTGGTAGCCTAAATCCTTAGCTTAAAGTTCAAATAGATCCCTTAAACTCCCTTTATTTTCATCCTCTGACTGAATTTTCATAAAGAAAATCATCAGTGAAAATGTTCTTGGTGATGTTTTCCCATTTCCATGTATGTATGTGTAATGGTTGCAACATACCCTTAGACTTCTTTCTTTAAGCCTTCACTTTCTAACATACAAGACACTTTAATGTATATTTCATGATCTCTTTCTTCATATTGTCCCACCAGTAGTGATCTCATATATCTTGATACATCTTCATGATCCTTGGGTGGATGGATAAGGTCAAATTATGTTCATTATTTTACATCTCATTCTTTATCTTAAGATTTTATGGTACACATAGTTGTGACCCAAATATTGCAACTTCTTCTTCATCAATTTTTAACTCTAAGTATTTCTCTTTTCTTATAGCTTTTACCTTTTTCCAAAATTTCCACATCATCTATTTGAGAATGATTTATCTTCTCTAGAAGGGATGATTAAGAAATAATTTGAGAAAGGAATGATAATATTCCATCCTTTATGATCCCCATGTCTATCCTTTTCAAGTCTAATAATATTGGATCCTCCTCAATTCTCATCATTGATAAGGTTTCCAAATCCTTTCTACTTAGAGGATTTTATACTTTATTTGATTTCCTTAAATAGTAGTGGATTGAGCAATCATAATCCTTGATCATATCTAAACATATATGTTGGCACATATTAAGCTACTTATGTGTGAATATATATATATCTAAGGCTCTTATAATTCGTATATATCTCACACTTCTCCCCATAGATATAATGCTTCCAGATTTTCAATGTAAAGATTACTGCAACCAACTCCAGATCATGTGCTGGACAGTTCTTATCATGAAATTTCAACTAATTTGAGAAATAAGCTATCACTTTATCATTCTACATTAGTACACAACCCAAAACATTCTTTGAATCATCATTTTATATCATTAAAATTTCCCCAATTTTGGGATTTTGTAAGGACTAGTGCAGTGATAAGCATCATTTTAAATTTCTTGAAGCTCTCTTCAAATTCATTGGTCTAAAAAAACTTTACTACCTTTCAAGTAATCTTGGTTAGTGGGTTTGACAATCATGAGAAGTTTATCACAAATCATTGGGTAATACTCGGCTATTCCAAGGAAACTATGGATCTACATCGCAAATTTTGGTATGGACCACTCCTCAATTGCCTTTATCTTAGAATGGTCAACAAATATCCCTTTTTTGGTGATAACATGACCCAAGAATGATGCTTACTCTATTAATAACTCATATTTACTATACTTTTCATATATTTTATCTTGAAAATTCTTTAGCATGAAATTAAAATGATCCTCATGCTCCTCTTTGCTTTTGAAATATATCATAATATCATATATAAAGATTACCATAAATTTTTCAAGGTAATATATAAATACTATATTCATTAATTCCATAAATATTGTTGGATTTTTAGTGAGTTTAAAGGTCATCACTAAGAACTTGTAGAGTCTATACCTTGTTCAAAAGGTAGTATTGAGAATATATTTCTTATTCACCTCTAATTGGTGATATCCCAACTGAAGGTCCACCATAGAGAAATAATTATCACCATGTAGTTGATCTAACAAGTAATCTATCTATGGAAGGGGATAATTTTTCTTTATAATTATTTTGTTGAGCTCATTATAATCAATGAATAAGTGCATTAAACCATCCTTCTTCTTAAAAAATAGGATCAATGCACCCCATGGTGAAGCAATTGGAAATATAAAACCCTTTTCCAGATTCTCTTGTAACTGATTCTTCAATTCTTCCAACTCAATGGTGGCTATTTTGTATGGATTCTTGGATATGGGTAGATATTCAGGTATAAGTTTGATTGAGAACTCAACCTCTTGATCAAGAGGAATATTGACCAATTATTCAGGGAATACATCAGTATAATCCCTTACAATGGGCTTGTATTTGAGAATGATTCTCTTCTTTGTATCAATAATTTGGGCTAGTATGCTTTCTCACAAGGAAATAATATCCAAACTTGAGATAAATATTCCAAAAGAGATTCCCCCCCTCCTTACACTTATACAGAATCAGAGGATGACTCGGGATGTGAAGTGTGATCTCCCTCTCTCAATAGTTGATATTATTTTTATATAAGTATAGCCAATCCAGGACAAATATAACATCAAACTCTACTGAAATAAGTAATACATGATTTTATGGGAGGTTCAGTCACAAACATTGACCAGGGAGGAGTTATATACTTTGGATGAAATAATTTATCCATTTATTATTCTCACATATAACCCAAAACCCATGTTTTTAGGTGGTGTTTGAATAATTCCAATAAACTTGAAAGACATGGAAAAATGTGTAGAACCATAGTAAAAAAGTACATTTGTTATTCTTAAATAAATATCTAGCATACACATCACCACATCGTTTTCGGGATCCACCTCAGTAGTAGTGATATCATATGACCTTCCTTACTCTCCAGGCCATGGAGGTTATTATCATTGATTGTCTTTGACAACCCTTAGGTTAGATAATTGTTTCACATAATGATTATGTTCCTTATGGTTGAAACACTATACAACAGGCTGAGTATTGATCTGAACCTTCTTTTCCTTTGTCACATTAGTAGGATTATTCATATCCCTTCGGTATTGATTAACCTAGTGCCTCTATTTTTCATGCTTGAAGTATCTCTTGATTCCATTAAGATGGTTTTCAAGGCATTTCTTCCCACATTTTTTACATGTGGGATTTTGGGTTTTCTTTCCTCCATTAGATTTATCCGTAGATCCTACTGAAGAAAAATCAATTTTATTCTTTTTATCTTTAGGCCCATGGGACCAATGAGAGTATCCAATCTCCATCTTGACCTTGAAGGTATAATATAAAATCTCTCCATAGCTATCAAAGTCTCAAATAACTAAATATTTTTATTGAATTAGCTTTAACCCACTAAAGAAACGATCCACCTAACATTCAATGTTGATGATGAAGTCAGGGCTGTACCATGAAATCCTTATAAATTTTGTATCGTATGCCCTAATAGACTCTTATTCTCTTTTAATTAAATCCTAGGAACTCCATTTATATTTTAAGATGGAGAGTTTAGGGGGAATATTTATTGAAAAATATATTCTTGAATCCTTCCCATTCCATTAAATCAATTTCCTCTTTATACTCTGTGTTCTTCATCAGTGTACACCACCGATCTTCTTCCCCCTCCATGCGATAAATGACTAGTATGACTTTATATTATTCTGAGAATTGAAGGAAAAATAATATATTATTAATGGAGTAAATCCATTATTCTACTAAGAGGGGATCATAAGATCCACTAAAGGTAGGATGCCTTTGTTGTATAAAGGACTCAACTGCAACTTGCTCTTTCTTAGGAGAAGGAGGGCATTCCACATGATTCAAGTTATTATTAATAACATGAGTTAGTTGAGCTAGTACTTCCATGAGGTTCCTAGATCTCACTCCGATAAGGTTATGCATATCTTTAGTCCAATAATCATATTGCCTATCATGTTGGTTTTTGGTACAGTTCCTCCTAATTCTTTCCATTAACTAAAATAAAAAAAGGGAATAGATTACTCAAACTAAAAATTAAGTAAAAATGGTAACTATGAAAATAAAATAAATAAATTATAAATGAAATATTAGCCCTAAATTATGAGTCAATAGGTTGAAATCTAGGTTATCCATGGTAATTTTCCTATTAAATTTTCTAACACAACAATCTATTCAAGTCCACCATAAAGGTTCATAAAGAGTTTGTGAATTTTCTAAAGCATATCCCCCAGGAGTGTAAAACCAAGTGTATAGACATGTATATTTTTTTGCACTTGGTGATGATTAAGTTAATACCAAATTACCCATTTTAATGGTTATTACCCCTAGGTATAATTGTTCCATAGCCAGATCCACTTGTAGTATCTAGACTGGGATATAATTGTTTAGAAAACACTCACTCTATAATTCACTAAAATTTCAAGATATTATCCTATACTTAGAATTATCCCTAGGGTTCTCACTAAATTATTATATTATTAATCCCCAAATATATATATACATTTCTTTAATACCAACTATAGTGACCCAATCCTTTTACACAAATTATTACATGATTTTTAACATAAACATACAATAAACACATCCTAAGTATTGTGAGGCCTAATATATTTGGAAGACTATGTTAATAATATATAAAAAAGAAACTAAAACACAAAATATTTATTTTATTATCCAAAATTATCTCCTAAATTTATTTGATAAGCTAAAACTACATAGTATAACTTGATAAATACATAAAGGAAAGGGGTGATCTATAAATACTGGTAAGAGAATAAACATGGAAATAGAACATAACATATGAGTTAGAAGGCATAAAATTATATCATAAAAGTCACAAATCATGAATAATACTATGGAGGAATAACATAAATAACATGGTATCATAAGATCATGATAACATAGTAAAGTGGCAACAACATAAAACATGACATGAGCATAAGTTAAGGCTAACCACTAAGACAACATTACATGGTGGACAAAGGCCCATCATGGATTAGGTTTACTCCCTAATTCCATGAATAATGTCTCACAAGACAAAAAATTACCCAATTAATTGGAGTGTTGTTTATATGAACTCACCATAACATGTACATGTTTATGTGTTCCACAAAAGGAAGATAATCATAAAGCATAAACATAATAATTACCTATGGAAAGAAATGGGTTTCATAATATTGCCTCACAACATAACCAAAGAATATTTCATAAAGATTATAAATAGAATAAGGAATTAAATATATTGGATATTAATATCTAATTAAATAAGAATATTCCCCAAAATTTGGTTTTTATTTAGAAAAATTTTATGAGAAAGGGTAGAGAATTGGGTATATAAATTAACTTTCAAAATAGAGTTTTGAGGAATCGATTAAATAATTTTTTAGAAAGAATAAGTATGGAATTTTCTTTGAAAACCAGAGGTAAAATGGAATGGTTATACCTAAAGTATTCATTTATTTAATGAAATCATGAATGAGAATAAGTAATCTAAATGTTTTTTACATAAAAGGATTAAGAGATAGAAAAGTTCCCCTCAATCGGGTTTGATTTTAAATAAGGCATTTGAGAAATGAACTTAAGGCATGTATTACCCCATAAAAGGAAGGGAGAATAAGATAGGAATATATATAATATATATATATATACATATTTTTAAATAATTACATAACATCAATGAGATATATAAAGTTATTTCTAGAGATAAAGGTCATAACCTAAAGAAAAGGGCGATTTAGAGATATCCCTTACCTTAGGTTCTAGAATTATTTTGAACATGCACTTAACATCATGGATAATAAAATAAAATTGATTAATTAATTAATTTATAAACTTTTATATCTATACTTTATTTATTATAACTATATTATATTCATTTATAACCATTTTAATGAGATATAAAGTTCAATTTTGTTGTTTCGAGAGTGTTCGTTTCATGGTTCCAAGGTTGGACTACTTATCAATATTTATTGATGTTCTTTTAAAATGGGACTAAAATTACAATAGTGAAATGAAATGGTATTAATCTAATTAAATAAATTAAAATGGTCCCAAATATCCTTTTGTGGTCCAACATATGGACAATTAATTTAGTAGAAACATTAACGTTAAATGGTTAGTTCGTTTTGGTTGTTTTTCCGACCATCAAAAACTAGTTTTGTTTTATTTAATGTTATGTATATATATTAATTTAAGAACATTAAATAAGTTATAATATACTTATTATCACCATATTTAACCATAATAATATTTTTATGACCAGCCTTGAAGGTAGTAAAGGAAAACAAATTATGTTGTTCCTGGAGGTAGTGAACCAACCATATTGTAAACAAGATTTTCATTTTAGAATCAATTGAGGGAAAGAGAAGATAATGGATGTTAGATATTATATTAACATAATAAAAATCCAGTATATATAAGATATTTTAGTTATTATTCCATGTTAGTTGGAATTTGTTATGGAGGATAAGTAGGAAGAAAAAATTAAAAGAATCGGTTGAGGGAATTACCTTCTCTTTTGGATGTATCCTCTTGTGATTCCACTTAAAGAACCTTGGAATAGCCTTTTGGTGAGACAAAAAATGCTAGGAAGTGGGGTAGAGGACTGGGAATGTAATTGGGCAGAAATTTAGTAAGCTCCAAGGCTTAGAAGTTATGAGGAGAAGGGGTGGTGAGTGGTGGTATTTATAATGAGAGGATATGAATGTTTTTAATATTATATTCATTAGTTTATTATTTTGGCTCAAGGAAACCAATAGTATTGATTTTTATGAATATATAAATTAAAATGTTCATGTGATTTCGAAATAATGTGTGATTACATCATCCATGAATAAAAAACTCATGTATTTAACTTATAATGTAAAACATTTTATTTTACCATATTTCACTATTCACAAAAAATTCAACAGTTTTAGAAAAATATAAAAAAATTCACCCTGAACATTTATTGACATGTAGATTCCAAAAATGAAACCAATTTTATGAAGATAAATTTATAAATATGAGAAATTTAATTTTTAAATAAAATCCTCATTTAGTAAAAAAATACCAATTTTAATATTTTGATTAATTTTATGATCCTTTTGAAATTCACTTAAGGTCTCATAAAATTATATTATCATTATAATACAACATAATATTAATTTATAAAACCATTTTTTGAAAATAAACTTTCTTTTAAATCATTATATTTTTTATAAAAATGAAAATAAAATATAGATGTTTTATTAAAACATGAACACTTATTTTATAATTCTTTAAACAATCATTTACTTGTATCATGATATAAATATGTTATATTCTCATTTTATATTCTACCAAAATATTATTTTACACTTCCATAGAGGAAGATACTATTCTAATGGTCTGGTTACTATTCTTAACGGTCGTATTACTTTTCCAATGGTTAGGATACTATTCCAACGGTCAGATTACTATCTCAATGGTAATATTTGTAACAGTAATATGAGATCTATAATTTCTATAGATAACTCATATTTTATTCATTATAAATTCAATTCTACTTTCTCTCAAGGTTATATATTTTCATTTTCAAAATCCACATTACATTACTGACATTCTGCTTTATCTCTACAGCATTATTCGTGAGTGCGATTATTCTAGAGGACCTAGAAGATCCAAATTTTCTTATTATTATTATCTTATTTTCTATTTTTGTCTCATTGTAATACTTTCAATTATTGTGTCCATATTTATTCTCTAAATTTAATGTTAAAATTGTTATAATAAAATGTAGTTGATTTTATCATATGGTGCATGTGAATTATATAATATAATATTACTAAATATGTATAGTGATCATATCCTTTTAAACATATTATTACATTATTCAAACCATAAAATACAACCTAGGATCAAAAATTCTAGTATATTTGGAAGATTCGGTACATAAAACTGAAAACTTGGGGAAAACATCTTTTATTTAAACTCCATAATGAGATCATAACTTCCTTTGACCCCTTACATATGCATAGGATAACTTGGGGAATACATGAACAAATGGATGATCTAAAAATTCCAGTAAGGGAATAACCATATGAATAAAGCATAACACATGAGTTAGAAGTCATAACATGATGGCATAAGAGGCATACATATACATAAGGAAGCATAACATATGTGATCATGGTATCATAGGAGATGTGGAAACAAAATACAACATGACATAAGCATGATTAAAGGCTCATTACACATGGAGGATCATGAGTCAAGGCCAACCACTAAGATCATTGAACATGAAGCATGAGTCAAGGCTAACCACCGAGACCATTACACATGGAGCACGAGTCAAGGTTAACCCCAAATACCATTGCACATGAAGTCTCATGAGACTAAAAATTACCCAATACATTGGAGAAATATTTGGGTACACCCATAAAATAATTTCATGAATATGTGTTCCATATGAATAATCATACATAAGGAATCAAACATAAATTCAAGGGTTACCCATGGAAAGAATTGGGTATCATAACTATGTGAAAAGGAATAATAAAAGGGAATATTATAATGGTTTCCATGAAAAAAATAGATTTAAATCATACATAAAAATTATTAAGGGAAAATAGTCATATATAATGATAAGTTATGTCAAAACTAAGTAAAAACATGTAAAAATTGTGTTTAAGAAACTTTTGAAATAAAACAATTTAGTGTGGTTTAAGGAAAATATTAAAGATTATTCAAAATAGAAAAGGAATAATTGTTTGTATAAAACCAGAAATGAATGAATATAGTTTTTCATGATAAAATTGGTGATTTTAGAAAAATAATGGTGGATTAAAATATATTATAGATGGTACTTTAAAATGGGTAAGATGTCGGGAAGTTCCCTTTAATATGGCTTGCTTATTAGGAAGAATTGAGAAGAGAATCTTTTTAAAACATGTATTTCCCCAAAAAAGAAGGATTATATGATCTGGATACATGATTTTGGAACATATAAACATAATTTATAATAATTAAATAAAAATAAAGAAGAATTACATTGGGGTAAATAGAGAAAAAGAGTAACCTGAAGGGAAAATGGAGGTTAGGGTAGAATCCCTTACTTTATGTCTGAAAGTGTTTTTCACTTGTAATTAATGTCATTTATAATCAAATAAAATACATTAATTATTTAATTCATAAAAATTTATACATTTATTTTATCTATTATAATTTTATTCAGTTCATTTATGGCCTTTTTTTGGTGAGTTATAAGACATAATTTCATCGTTTGGGAGTGTTTGTTTCCTTGATTTTCATGATTGGTTCACTTGTATACATGTATGGAAAATCATGTAAAAAGAGAATATTTGTCCATAATTGAAATTATATGTTATTAATGAAATTATATAATATTAAATGGTATTTTATATCATTTTTTTTTCATATTTTAGGTTGATTCATTAGATAATACTTTAATAATAATCATTTGGATTAATTTGGCGGTTTTTCGATAATCACAAACTAGTTTTATTTCATTATTTAATATCATGTATATATATTGATTAAATAAAATTAAATAGTTTGTAATACATATATCATAATATTTTTTAACCATAAAAATGGTTTTATGACCAACCTTGAAGGCGGAATTGAAAAACGAAAATACATCATCCATGAAGCCGGTAAATCGGCACATCACGGATGAGGTTTTCATTTTTAGAATAAAAGAAGAGGGGAAGAGAAAAGATGATGGGTTGGTCCATTAACACAATAAAATTATAGTATATAAAATATACAAGAGTTATCATGTAACTTGGATACGAGGAGTTGATAAGAGAATAAGAAAATAAAAGAAATTGAAAAGAAATAAACAGAAAAGGAAAGAGGTTTTTACCTCTTGAATTCCTCTCCTTAAGAACCTCCTTAGGAGAATTGAGTTTGGTCTTTTATTGATAACAAAGTCTCCTGAACATGGGGGAGAGACTTAGTATAAGTATTAGGTAGAATTTGTACAATATTAAAGGCTTTTGAGGTGTGAGGATAAGAGGTGGGGAGGGGTGATATTTATAGTGGAGGAGATTTGTGTTTTTTTATTATTTTATTCATTATTTTATTATTTTTATCAAGAAAATAAATAGTATTGATTATTGTGAATAAAAATATTAAATAATTCATGTTAGTTTGATTCAATGACCGCTTACAATTTCCTCCTTGTTTCTTTCCCCACTTTGAGCATAAGGGAAAACACGTCTTCTTTTTAGTGTGATCTTTAGATTTTCCTTTGAATTCCAATTTTATCTTCTTATCAAACCCATAGGAATGATGGGTTAATCCAATATCTATCTCAACCTTGAGATCAAAATTAACAATTTCCTCTTATCTATTAAATTACCTTATGGACAATTCCCTTCAGAGACTTGGTTTTAAGCCACTAAAGAATCGATCAATTTTACTCTTAGGTTGGATAATAATTCCAGAAGTATACCTTATAAGTCTTGTAAAATTTTATTCATAGTTACCAACAGATTCATATTCCTTTTTCTTAAGTTTAAGTAACTCCTTATCCATCTTTTTTTGAAGAATATGAGAAAAGTACTTATTGAAAAATAAGTTCTTGAACTTTTCCCATTCCATGGACTTAGTTTCATCTCTTTGCCTCGTATTCTTGATAAGATTCCACCATTGATCAGCTTCACCTTCCAAATGATAGACTGCTAAGATAAATTTATCTTGTTCTGAAAATTGAAGAACTGAAAATATGTTTTCATTGTTACTTATCCATTGTTCATCCACTAATCCATTATTCAGCCACTAATGGAATAGAAAACCCACTAAAATAAGGTGGGTGTTGCCTCATGAAGGACTCAACAGAATGTTGTTCCCTCCTTTTCTCATTTGGAAGTCCAACATGATTCATATATTGAGAAAGTTGTGTGAAAATAGCTACATTATTTTTCATTCCAACTTCCATAACATTTGGTTTCTCAATAGGATAATCATTGCATTACCCATCACATTCAACATTAACGTAGTTCCTTCGAGTTCCATCCATTGATTAAAACCAAGAAGCATAGTGTGAGAAACACTAATCATAATGGGAAAACTACATAATCAAGAATAAAATTTCAATTTAGGATACTTTAGGTTTTATCCTAGGTTATTCATGATCATTTATAAAATACTGGTATTGTAACTTATACTTCAACATATCCTTTGGGTTCTTACTAAGGTTTTCTCATCCTAGTTTCCAATGTTTAACTATACATTTCCTCTGATACCAACTATAACAAACCATAATTTACATACACTGATATTACTTCAAAATTGAATAATATTAATTAAAAAATATAATAAATACATGACAGGACCATATAGGTATAAATTCTTTTGAAACTGGGAAACATAAACAACTGGTTCATAAAACATCTACATTGTCTCCCACTTATTTCTTTATAACTAGACTCCTTTTTTACATATCTTACTTAATAACCTTCTTCATGACCTGGGGAAAAGAAATATATACAAGGGTGAGCTCAAATGAAAAATAAGGGTAAATAAGAGATATATCAATCATATCATAATCATATGACATAAAAAACATAACATTTGAAAATCTTATCCGGCATATAAAAGATCGTGATATCATGTCATGGGATAAATTGTAAAATTTAAACGTAATCCAAAAAGTCATAAAATAAGACATAATTTTTTTGGAATAACCATAATCATATAAAATCATTTCATATTATTCAAGGCTCATTTCCAAGACCATCATAGTAGAAAAATTCCATTACTAAATCGAGTTCCCTCCTCGTTCTTGCCCTGTATTACTGAACTAGATTTAATTTCCATTCCAGTCATGTCTATCTCATGATATATAAATATTTACACAATTAATTGGAGGGAGATATGGGTACCACCAATCCCATAATGAAATCATTATTATGTGTGCCACAAAATCATAAATCATTCATCATATCATAACCCAAGGAACAAAAATGGGTTTCTTAAACATCATTCCATCATAATCCATATAAAATAAATGGATTTCATAAAAATAATTCCATAATAAACACAATAAAATCATAGTAATAATAGGGATATAAACATAACCTTATTTAAATAATGTTCTCTTATATGGGAAATAATTTTGATAAAACACTTGGAATTAATTCTTAAGGAAATATTCTTTCTTCTTCAAAAATATTTTCTTTTATTAAAATTCCACAAAATTTTAAAAGAAAAGAATTCAATTGAAAATAAAATTGAAATATTTTAAATTAATATTCATGGAAATAAGGAGTTTTGAAATAGTAAGAATCCATTTATTCCATATAATTTTAAAAAACATTATACTTGTACTTTTGATGGAAAAGTCAAAAATTACCTCGTACCAAAAATGACAAAAGATTCCTTTCATACTGGTTTAATAAAAATTCACCAATGGGTAAAATTAACTTTTAAAAAATATATAAAAATATAAATAATATTAAATATTTAGGAAACATGCATGTGGATGATAAATATACTCGTAGTAAATACATACGTATAAATAATCTCGGATAATAACGAGATTGCTAAATTATCCCTTACCTTAGGTCCGATTTACTTTGTATGTATCCAAAACTCTTGTATAATGATTTAAATAATTTCATTGAATTATTATATAATCATATTAATTTTTATTATATCATATATGATCATATTATCACCCGTTTGTTAGTAATATTATTACTCATCCATCGTGTATTAACTTCTTTATTTTCTTACGCATGTTGTGTCAGATAAGTTCATGGTTCCTATTTTTAGGTTATAGTTATATCATTTACAAAATGATATTTGTATAATATATATCATATTTATTGATTCAATTCATTTATATAATATTTCTTTAATGAAGATCATGTATAATGAATCACATCGCATCGTGGAGACGGTAAGCCGTACGTACGCACGGGTGATGATACCATTCCCATAATTGTTGAATGGTATTGAAGTGTATGGTGTATAATATTTCATAATAAATATAATTTTATAATAATCATATATAGTTATTAATTCAATAATTATACCCATCCATGTAAGGTGGTAGTGAAAAGGAGTTTGCACCACAACATAGAGACGGTAAGCTGTATGTACATACACGTGGTGATTTCATTTTTCATAGGATGGATAGAGGATGTAATATGGTTGTTTCATAATAATAATAACATCTTAGTATATAATTTATACTTTATTTATTACTTTATAATGAAACAACTCATGAAGAGTAAGTATAAGAAGAAATAATTTTGAAAGAATCGATAGAGGAGATTACCTTTTATTTGACGTTCTTCCTCTAAATCTTCTCTTAGGGCACTAGAGTTGGTATTTTAAGAATACCAAAACCTCTATAATGTTACTAGGGAAGTTAATAAGGTAAAATGGTAGGTTATTATAGAGTTTTAAGGATCAAAGTTAAGTGAATAGGTGAGGAAGGATGTTCCCTTTTATAATTGAGGTGAGGGGCACTTTTGGAAACCTCACAAATATTAATTTATAATAAAATCAAAAACCCATACAACAACCAAAAAATGTCCCGATTTAGAATATGAGATTATATAGGGTTTTAATATCATCAACCAATAAATTTTTGACAAGTTTTATATCAATTAAAACTTTATCTTTTTAATCAACACTCAGTTATTCTATTTAATTTTTAAATAGGGTAACAAATAATTAAATATTAAAAGGGTAAAATATTTACTTATTTGATATAAAATAGAAAATAAATAAATAAATAATAAAATTTTATACCATATCATAATTATCATATATTTTTTAAAAACATTTTAAGTTTTTTAAATAATTTTAAAAAACATTATTTTGATAAATAATCAATAGTGTCAATTTTGACACTATTCAATTCATTGATTTTTAAAAATTTTAAAATAACAAGTTAACTTTAAACCAACTATTTTATTATATTAATATGAGGAAAATGTCATCTATAAAGTTCATTATACATGTTAATTAGTCAAAATTATATTTAATTTAATATTTTTAATAACATTTATTTGTTATCTCTATTCATAAAATAATCACTACATCAATTTTGTGTAATTATTTAATATAAATATTTGTTGAATAAAAATTAAAAATAAAATATTATGATGAATATATATCTATTATATTTCAGAATAATATTTTTAGTTGAATTTATATTCTAGAAAATCCAATATTTAAAATGTTATACTTATTAAATTATGAATGTGAAAACTTTAACATCACTTTAAATAAAATAATATAAGTGTCATAATCCCTTCTATAAGGATCCAAATGGTCAATAAATAGACCCTTGGATGATTATAGTTGAGATATATTAGAAATATTTAGTCAAGTGTTTGTGTCTTTTAATGAGTATTATTATTTTAATAAAAACTATATTATTGATTTTTCATCAATTAAATAATTTCTACATCATTAATGTATAAGATATTAAGGAAATTATTTATTTTTAAAAATTACAAATAAATTAACATGATAAATAATAATATATTATATTTAAAATTATTATTTATAGTCGAATTTATCTATTTTATAAACTTATATTAAAAATGATATAGTTATTAAAATTCGAGTGAGACATATTTAACTTTTCTTTAAATAAAATAAATTAAATGTCCTAATCTCATCAAAGTGGATTCAAATGGATAACATTTTGACCCAATGATGATTTAGGTATAAAAACACTCATTAAATTATATTAATACAAATGTTAGTGTAATTTTATAATAGTATTCTTACCCTTAATTACCCGATAAAAATTACCGAAGTTACTATTCATAATAAAATAAATCTATTTACATAATTTAGACCTACTTATTCTAAATATGGAATTAATTTTTAAAAATTAAAAACATAGAAGTTGTAGTTATTAATTTAAAATTATTCTCATTTTTGGAAAGAAAGAATGAGTTTTAAAAGTTAAAACATTGTAAAAGATTGAAATGTTTTTTACATCTGAATTCAATGTAAAATTAATGCTAATGACATACATTATATTGAATGATAAAAATATATTATATTTATACTTTAAAACCATTCAATATTATAATTTAACCATATAAATTATTTCAATAAAAAAAGTTGTTTTCAATTAAAATTTAGTGTATTTTTTACTATTTATCAAAATTTGAATGTTATTAGAAAAATACTAAAATTTCATCCAAAGTAAATTTTTATATCCATATTCCAAAGAACATGTTTATGTTGTCATATAAAAATTATCAATGTGTCAAAATCATAATTTAAAATGGGTTTTCTATTAAAAGGCAAAAACTTATCCTTTTGAAAAATATTGGGGTTTATACCTCAAATAGGGTTTATTCATACTTTATGAAAAAATATCTATTAGATGAATATAAAAAATATTTTATTAATTAAATAACATATATATTTCATTAATTTAATTTAATAATAGTAATTAACTCAATTTATTAATACAAAAATACAAATATAAATGATTTATATTTTTCATAAATAATTGGTAGCGAATGACTTCACCATACATTTTCATAAGTTAGTTATATTTATTCCTGCTAACCTAGAGACCAGTTTAAAATGCTAATTTTATACTAAGGGAATATTTTGGTTCATTTAAACTCATTATTGTGTGTAATGTAAGATATTGAATAAAAATTATTTAGAGAAAATATTTCATTAAAATATCCAGGTGTTACATTTTACCCCCCTTAAACTGAATTTCACCCTAGAAATTCATCACTTGGATACAAACAGATGAGGATATCTCTCTCTCATCATATCCTAAAGTTCCCACATAGCTTCTTAAAATTAGTGGTTCTTCCAAAAAACTTTGACCAAGTGAGTGGTCTTGTTTCATAGTAATTTTTCTCTACGATCTAGAATCTCTATTAATTGTTCTTCATAAGAGAGATCTTGCTCCAGTGGTATGAATTATAAACTTAGTACATGTGAAGGATAAAGTATGTACTTTATTAGGAGTGATATATGAAACACATCATGAACTTTATAGAGATTTGGTGAAAGTGCTAATCGATAAGCTACCTTCCCAACACGATCCAAAATTTCAAAAGAACCGATATACCTAGGGCTCAACTTGAACTTCTTTTCCAAATATCATTACTCTCTTCCAGGGAGATATTCATTGAAACAACTTGTCACCCCTTCAAAATCTAGGTATTTTCTTCAGTTGTCATCATAACGTTTTTTTGATTCTACGCTACTCTTATGTGTTGTTGAATAGATATGACATTTTCTTCTATTTCCTCAACAGGATCAGGTCCTGATAGATTTCTTTCCCAACTTCATCCCAGAAAGTTGGAGTTCCACCCTTCTTTCCATAGAGGGCTTCATAGGGAGCCATCTGAATACTGGATTGAAAGTTATTGTTGTAAGAAAATTTCACCAAAGGTAGGTGTTGATACCAACCACCTTTTAAATCCATAGAGGAAGCTCTCAACATGTCTTCTAGAGTTTGAATTTTCCTCTTAGACTGACCATCTGTTTGAGGATGATAATCAGTGCTAAAACATAACTCTGTATCTAGAGTCTATTGAAGACTTTTCTAGAACTTCGATATAAATCTTAGATCTTGACTAGATATAATTTAAAGTGGTACTCCATGCAATCTTACCACTTCATTTACATATATCATAGAAAGATGATCAATAGAGAAATCCTCTCTAATAGCAATAAAGTGTGCCAATTTTGTAAGGCGATCAACTATAACCCATAAAACATTATGGACTTTAGATGTTTTGGGAAGTCCAAAGATAAATTCCATAGTGATGTTTTCCCATTTCCACTCTAGTATGGGTAATGGTTGTAACATCCCCTTAGACTTCTATCTCTCATCCTTAACTTACTGAAAAACCAATCACTAAGAGACATATTCAACAATATCTCTTTTTATGCCATCCCATCGGAAATACTCTTTCAGGTCCCTATACATCTTTGTGATTCCAAGGTGAATAGAGAATGAAGAACTATGAGCCTCATCCAATAGATCCTTATTTATTTCTCTTATGAGAGGAATACAAACCTGATTCCTAAACCTTATTATTCCATCACAATCAAGGTTGAATTTAGGAACATTTCTCACCTTTTTTTGTAACTCTACATCTTCCTTTTGTGACTCCTTAATCTTTGCTTGTATAGATGGTTGAATGTTCATTTGATAAAGACATGATTTCTACCCTTTATTTAAAATTTCAAGATCCATCCTTTTCAAATCCATAAATATTGGATCTTTTGTGATCCTCATCATGGATAGGCTAGCATGGTCCTTTCGACTCAAAGCATCAGCCACCTTGTTGGATTTCCTAGGGTGGTAATGTATTGAGCAGTCGTAATCTTTCATCAACTCCAACCACATTCTTTGGTTCATATTTAACTACTTTTGTGTGAAAATATACTTTAAACTCTTATTATCAATATAAATATCACACATTTCACCGTAAAGATAATGCCTCCATATCTTTAATGCAAAGATTACCACAACTAACTCCAAATCATGAGTTGGGTAATTTTTCTCATGGATTTTCAATTTTCACAAGGCATAAGCTACCACCATATATTTTTTCATGAGAAAACATCCTAGACCCTTCTTGGATGCATCAATATTGATAAAAAACCTTTATCCACTACAAGGTAGTGTGAGCACAGGTGGACTAGATAACCTTGTTTTGAGATCTTTGAAATTATCTTCACATTCTTCTTTCCACACGAACTTAACATTTTTTAGAGTCAAATTGGTGAGTGGATTAGATAATCATGAAAAATATTTAACAAAACGATGATAATATCCATACAAACCAAGAAAAATTTGGATCTCAGTTACCGTTGTTGGTCTTTTCCTACTTTCAATAACTTTTGTTTTTGCTGGATCCACAAATATCTCCTATTTTGAGATTATGTGACCCAAAAATGAAACTTTCTGAATCCAAAATTCACACTTGTTAAATTTTTCATAAAGCTTATCCTTTCTCAGGGTCTTCAGTACAATTATCAAGTATTCTTCATGTTCTTCCTTTATCTTTGAATAGATAAGAATGTCATCTATAAAGACTACCACAAACCGATCAAGATAATCTTTAAAGACTCTATTCATTAGATCTATGAAGATAGAAAGGGAATTATTAAGACAAAAATACATCACTATAAATTCATAGTGTCCATACCTTGTAAAAAATGCTATCTTTGGTATATCCTCCTTATTGAGCCTTAATTGATGATATCCTGAATGAAGATCAATCTTTTAAATTTATTGAGATCCGTGTAGTTGGTCGAATAAGTCATCAATGCGGGGAAGACAATATTTGTTCATGATAGTGATCTTGTTAAGTTCTTGATAATCAATGAAAATTCTAATTTATCTATATTTATTCTTAACAAACAGAATAGGTGATCTATAAGGTGATGTACTAGGGTGTATGAATCCCTTATCAAGATTCTCTTGGAGTTTCTTCTTCAATTACTACAACTCAATTGGGGCCATTCTATAAGGTGTATTTGAAATAGGAATAACACCCGGTATGAGTTCTATTGAAAACTCAACTTCACGATTTGGTGGAAGAACTAGTAATTCTTCCAGAAATACATAATCAAACTCATGTACAACAGGTTCATTCTTAATGGTGAGATTCTCCCCAACCATTTGAGATAGATAACCTTCATTTATAGGGATAAAGACCTATGTGATGGAATAAATTTCTATTGGAAAGTTATATTCATCCTTTCATTGATAGATGAGCATATATTGATTTGAAATATGAAATATGACTTCCCTACCTTGATAATTGATATGATCTACATATATAGAAAGCCAATCCATGCCAAGAATCACATCAAATTACACTATAGAAAGGATCACCAGATTTGCAGGCATCACTTTCCTACAAACTTCAACAAGAGAAGAATTATATAATTTTGATGTGACTGTTGTGACATTAATATTTGTCACAACTAACTCAACAACTAATTTTTTATGTAATATAGTGATACCCTTAGAAAATTCTTCAGAAATAAAATAGTGGGTGGATCCAGAATCAAATAAAAAATTTTCTACTTTAGAGTGGATGGTAAGTGTAACTTTCACCACTTCATTATCATACTCCACATTTCTGATAGTGATTTCATGTGACTTTCCTTTTCATTTGGCCTTAAGAGTTTTCTAACATAGATCATCATCAATAACCCTTATATTAGGGAAGCGATTTGAATAATACCCTATTTCCTTGCACTTGTAGCATTGAAGTGTAGGAGGTGCATTCTATGGAGCCTTTCCTCTACTCACATCATTAGACATATTTTTTCATCACTTCAGCATTCAACTACCTAAGGAACTCCTTTTCCACAATAAACATTTCCTAGTAACTTTAATAAAATTTTCTCCATGTTTCATTCCATGTTTTGAGAAAAAGAAAAAACTCATCTTCTTTTCAGTGTGATCTTTAAATTTTCTTTTGAGTTCAATTTTTCTATTCTTACCAAACCCATAGGACTTATGGGTTATTACAATATCTATCTCAACCTTAAGAGAACATCGAAATATTTCCTCATAGCTATTAAATTCCCTTTTGACTAATGACCTTCAGAGACTTGGTTTTAAGCCACTAAAGAATCGATCAATTTTACTCATAGGTTGGATAATAATTCTAGAAGCGTGCCTTGAAAGTCTTGTAAAATTTTCTTCATTGGTACCAAGGAATTAATCATCCTTTTTCTTAAGTTAAAGGAACTCCATATCCATATTTGTTCAAAAAATATGAGGAAATTAATTATTGAAAATAGGTTCTTGAACTCATCCAATTCCATGGACTCAATTTCATCTATTTTCCTCATATTATTGATAATATTCCACCATTTATGTACTTAAAATTCCAAACAATAAACTTATAAGATGAATTTATCATGTTCTAAACATTGGAGAACTAAAAATATCTTTTCAATGCTACTGATCCATTATTCAACCACTAATGGATCAAAATACCCGCTGAGAGAAGGTGGACGCTGCCTCATGAAGGACTCAATATAATTTTGTTCCCTCCATTGCTCGTTTGGAAGTCTTGAATGATTCATAGATTGAGAAAGTTGTGTGAGCATAACTACAATATTTTTCATTCCAGATCCCATAACATTTGGTTTCTCAAGAGGACAATCATTGTATTTCCCATCACATTCAGTATTAACATGGTTTCTTCGGGTTCCAGCCATTGACTAAAACCAAGAAGCATAGTGAGAGAAACACTAATCACAATGGGAAAACCACATAATCAAGAAAAAATTTAAATTTAGGACACTTTAGGTTTTATCCTAGGTTATTCATGATCATTTCTAAAATTCTGGGATTGTAACCTATACTTGGACATATCCTTTGGGTTCTTACTAAGGTTTTCTCATCCTAGCTTCCAAAGGTTAACTATACATTTCCTCTAATACCAACTATAATGACCCATACTTTACATATATTCATATTACCTAAAAATTGAATAATATTCATTATAAATTATAATAAATCCCTTACAGGAACGTATAGGTATAATTTCTTTAGAAAGTAGAAAACATAAACAACTGGTTCATAAAACATCTACATTGTCTCCCACTTATTTCTTCATAAATAGACTCCTTTTTGACATATCTTAATTAATAATCTTCTTCATGACCTAGGGAAAAGAAACATATGAAAGGGTGAGCTCAAATTATTAGTAAGGGTAAATGGGGGAGATATCAATCATATCATAATCATAGGACATAAAAAACATAACATTTGAAAATCTTATCCAGCACATAAAAGATCATGATATCATGTCATGGGATAAATCATAAAAGTTAAACATAATCCCAAAATTAATAACATAAGACATGAAATTTTGTGGAATACTCATAATAATATAAAATAATTTCATATTAGTCAAGGATCATTTCCAAGACTATTATAATGGACAAAGTCCATTACTGAACTGAGTTCACTCCTCATTCTAGCTCTGTATTACTAAATCGGATTTACTTTCCATTATAGTTATGTATATCACATGAGATATAAATCTTTACCCAATAAATTTGAGGGAGATATAGTTCCCACCCATCTCATAATTAAATCATTCTTACATGTTCCACAAAAACATAAATCATTCATCATATCATAACCCAACAAAAATGGGTTTCTTAAATATCATTCCATAATAATCCATATAAAATAAATGGATTTCATAAAAATAATTCCATCATAAACACAATAAAATCATATTAATAATAAGTATATAAAAATAACCCTATTTAAATAATGTCATATTAGATGGAAAATAATTTTGATAAAACACTTGAAATTAATTCTTGAGGAAACCATCCTTTCTTCTTCAAAAACATTTTCTTTTCTCAAAATGCCACACAATTTTAAAAGAAAATACTTTAATTGAAAATAAACTTAAAATATTGTAAAGTAATCTCCATGGAAATAAGGATTTATAAAAGAGTAATAATCCGTTGATTCCGTATAAGTTAAAAAACATTCTAGTTATACTTTTTCTAGAAAAGTAAAAAAAGCACCTCTTACTGAAAATGAAAAAAGATTCCTTTTATAACATTTAATAAAAAATCACCAATGGTTAAAACTGACTTTAATTTTTTTTATAATAATAGAAATAATATTATATGTTTAGGAAATATGGATGTGGATTATAAATATACCCCAGTAAATACTTACGTATAAACAATCTCAGATAATAACGAGATTGTGAAATTATCCCTTACTTTAGGTCTGATTTACTTTGTATGTATCTGAACCTCCTTTATAATGATTTAAATAATGTCATTAACTTATTACAGAATCATATTAATTTATATGATATAATATATTATCATATTATTATCCATTTGTTATTAATATTATTACTTATCCATCGAGTATTAAATTATTTATTTTCTTAAGCATGTTGTGTCAGATAAGTTCTTATTACTATTATTAGGTTATATTTATATCATTTACATAATGCTATCAGTATAATATATATCATATTTATTCATTCATTTAATTTATATAATATTTTTTAATGAATATCATGTAGAGTTAATCGCATCGCATCGTGGAGATGGTAAATCGTACGTACGCATGAGTGACGATATCATTCATATAACTGTTGATTGGTACTGAAGTGGATGGTGTGTAATATTTAATAATAAATATAATTTTATAATAATAATATATAGTTATTAATTACATCATTATACCCATCCAAGTAAGGTGGTGGTGAAAAAAAAACAGATTACACCACGGTGTGGAGACAGGTAGTCGTACGTACGCACACGTGGTGATTTCATTTTTTGTAGGATAGATAGAAGATGGAATATGGTTGTTTCATAATAATAATAAAATCTAAGTATATAAGTGATATTTTAGTTATTACTTTATAATGAAACAACTCATGAATAGGAAGTAGAAGAAGAAATAAGTTTGAAAGAATCGGTATAGGATATTACCTCTTCTTCGACGCACTTCCTCTAAATCTCCTCTTAAAGTACTAGAGTTGGTCTTTTAAGAAGACCATAACCTCTATAATGTTACTAGGGAAGTTTAGAAGGTAAAAGGGTAGGGTATGGAAAATCTTGAAGTCTAAAATTGAATTGAAGAGCTGATGGAGGGTGTTCCCTTTTATAATTGAGATGAGGGGCACTTTTGGAAACCTCACAAATATTAATTTATAATAAAATAAAACCCCATCCAAAAACCTCAAAATTTTCCCAATTTAGAAAATGAGATGAGATTGTGTTGTAATATCATCAAAAAATAATTTTTGGACAAGTTTTAGGTCAATTTAAACTCTATATTTTTAATTAACACTTAGTTATTCTATTTAATTTTTAACTAGGGTAACAAATAATTAAATATTAATAGGGTGAAATATTTACTTATTTGATGTAAAATAGACCATAAATAAATAAATTAGAACATTTATACCATATAATAATTATAATATATTTTTAAAAATGTTTTATTATTTTTATATAATTTAATAAAACATTATTTTGATAAATAATCATTAGTGCCAATTTTGACACTATTCAATTCATTGATTTTTAAAAATATTACGATAACAAGTTAACTTATAAAAACTATTTTATTATATTACTAATAAGTAAAGGTCATCCATAAAGTTAATTATACATGTTAATTATTCCAAATTATAATTACTTTAATATTTTTAATAACATTTATTTGTTATATCTATTAATAAAATAATCACTACGTTAATTTTATGTAATTATTTAATATACTTATTTTTTGAATAAAAATTAAAAATAAAATACTATGATGAAGATAAATATTTCATATTTTATAATAATATTTTTATTATAATTTATATTTCGTAAAATACAATATTTAAAATGTTATACTTATTAAATTTTGAATGTGACAACTTTAACATCACTTTAAATAAAATAATAAAAGTTCATAATCCCTTATATAAGGATCCAAATACTAAATAACTAGACACTTGGATGATTACGGTCGAGATATAATCAACCAATAATATTTTTTCAAGTGTTTGGGTCTTTTAATGAGTACTATTATTTTAATAAAAACTATATTATGGATTTTTTATAAATTAAATAATTTTTGCATCATTAATGTATAAGCTATTAAGGTGGTTATATATTTCCTAAAAAATTATAAATAAATTACCATGATAAATAAAAACATATTATCTTTCACATTATTATTTATAGTAGAATTTATCTATTTTATAACCTTATATTAAAAATTATTTAGTTATTAAAATTTGAGTGAGTCATATTTAACTTTTTTTAAATAAAATAAATTAAATGTTTTAATCTCATCCAAGTCGATTCAAATGGATACCATTTCGACCCAAGGATGGTTTATTTTGAAAAAAACTTATCCAATGATATTAATACAAGTGTTAAGGTAATTTTATAATAATATTTTTACCCTTAATCACCTGATAAAAATTACTGAAGTTACTATTCATAATAAAATAAAGCTATTTACATAATTTGGATCTACTTATTCCAAATATGGAATCCGTTTTTCAAAATTCAAAATACAGAATTTGTAGTAATTAATTTAAAATTATTCTCATTTTCATAAAGAGAGAATGAGTTTTAAAAGTTAAAACATTGCAAAGATTGAAATGTTTTTACATCTGAATTCAATGTAAAATTAATGATAATGACATAAATTATATTGAATGATAAAAATCTATAATATTTATTATTTAAAACCATTAAATATTATAATTTAACCACATAAATTATTTTGATGAAAAAAGTTGTTTCCAATTAAAATTTAGTGTATTTTTTTACTATTCATCAAAATTTGAATGTTATTAGAAAAATACTAAAATTTCATCCAAAGTAAATTTTTATATCTTTATTCTAAAGAAAATTTTTATTTTGTCATATAAAAATTATTAATGTGTCAAAATATTAATTTAAAAAGGGTTTTCCATTAAAAGGCGGAAAATTACCCTTTGAAAAAATATATATTTTTATATATCAAATAGGGTTTATTCATACTCTATGACAAAAATATCTATTGGATGAATATAGAAAATATTTTATTAAGTAAATAACATATGCATTTAAGTAATTTAATTTACTAATAATAATTCACTCAATTTATTAATACAAAAATACAAATATAATTAATTTATATTTTTCATAAATAATTGGCTGTGAATGAATTCACCATACATTTTCATAACTTAGTTATATTTATTCCCACTAACCTAAGGACCATGTTAAAATTGTAATTTTATACTAAGGGCATCTCACGTTCCGTTTAAACTCACGATTGAATGAAATGTAATCTATTGAATAAAAATTATTGAGAGAAAATATTTCATTAAAACATCCAGGTGTTATAGGTAATGTTTGGGAGAGTTTGGAAGTTTTTTTTGTAATGTTTTGGGGCTTTTCTAAGGGCACACGGTTTGAGAATAGTTAGTGAAAACCGTTCAGAATCTCCAGAAAACTATGCAAGTTGAGATAGTGGGATTTCGCACGGTCAACACGTGGTTGGTCTAACCATCCAGGATAACCATGTGGCCCACCCTTTGGGACATTAGCAGTCACACAGTCAGTGCATAATTTGTCTAACCATGTGAGCTAACCCATGCGTGGCATTAAAAAGATTGGTTTTTAAAAAATAGGGTCACATGAGATTTACCCTAAAACACCAATTTCTTCTCCCACTTAAATGAAACTTGGTATTTTCTCTTCTCAGGGGTTAGGTAACCTCTTATACTCATTTTGTAAGCAAATCAAAGGGTTTTATTAGTGGTTTGAAGGTGGTTCTTCCTTGGTAAGTCTCTATCCTTTGTGTTTCTTGGATTTTCTCTAGATCTACTTTCCCCTCTATCTCCCTCTCTCAGTTTTCTAGATCTATATCCGTCGAATGTAGATAAAAGATTTTGGTTTCCTAAAATGAATATTTTGGTATTTTTTTAATGCTAGGAAAAGGGTTCTAAGGTGTTTTTGTGTAGGTTTAACCTATATTTTTGGTGCGGTCATGCATCGGTCGATTTCGCCGAAACCCTGAGGCAGGTGGCTTCACTCTCATCTCAATTTTGACAAAACTTGAAGGTATTAATTTAAAATTAATTAGTTTTTCTTAAAATTGTTTGTGATTATGATGTGCGAAGTTATTTTGGAACCCATTTTTTTATGTTTTGTGGATTTGGAAAAAATGGGTTATTGTTGTGAAATGTGTGGGTTGTTGGATTTTAAAATGTTGATTTTAAAATCATGGTTTGGTTGATTTGTGGAAAATGGATTGTGGAAAATGGTTTTAAATAAAATGGTTGTTTAATTGAAGTGTCGTGTGGAATGGATGTTATTTAAGGGTGTTTTCAATAAATGTTGATTTTATTGAAATGAATTGGAATATTGTTGAAATTGTGGTTTTTCATAAAGTATTTTTTGGTTGGAAATGGTTGGCTTGGAATATTGTTTTTAAAATGTTTTTATAATTTTGGAAATTTTAAATTGTCATGTTTTTGTGACTTGATTAAATGTTGTGTACATGGTGGTTAGCTTATGGGGTTAAGCATAGTTGGAAAAGGATGGATAATGGACATGAAAGACCACTATCAAAGGGAATTGGGTGTGAATTACCACTATAAAAAATGGATGGGTTCATACATGATGTACCACTGTCAAAGGTAACACCAAGCTCAGGTGTGTGTGTGTGTAGAACATGGGCACATGGTCAGAATATGTGTGTGGCCACACTAGTTGGAATGGGTTATGAAATTATGATGGAGGTTTTAGATTAATGACCTGTTTGGTTTCATTGGTAGGTTTCTTTCTTGGAATTGTGGGGTTTTATGAAAAAGTGGTTTTGGTAAGGGTGTGGTTAGCTTTCGGAAAAATTGTTGCATGGTTTATTGTATTTATAATTTTGTTTTCTATAAATGGTGCTAACCTATTTTATCCTAGTGGTGTGTGTAGGGAAGTCATTTTAGGAAATACTACTGAGTATTATTACTCACCCCCTTCTTTGAAACGTTAGTGATTTTACAGATGTTGTATTTCAGGACACGAGTAAAGATAAATCATATCATTCCTTTAATGGTGCATCATGATTATTGGGGGGGTCTTGTAATGGGAATGGAGATGAGAGATGTGTTTGGGAGTCTTTGAGATTTTTTGTTTTAGTGTTCCACCTGGTACTCTGATTTGGTATTGGCATGTTTTTGTATTGTGTCACTTAGTAATTTGTTGGATTGGTTCACAATGTTGACATGCATCATTTAATTGTTTTAGTATTAGCATGTTTGGTTGTTTGTTTTCATTTAATAATGGAAAATCGTCTCCCAACTATTAATGAAGCCCTCTATATTTATTTCCATCCTTCGGTGCCTTGGATATGTTTCCTAAGGCCAAGTAGCATTTCCACATCAACTAAATCCAATGAGGAGGGGAAAGATGTTACAATGGACTTGGGGTTGGACTACCCACCGACCTAGAGGCCTATTTCATATATATAAAGGTGTATGAGGTTGGCTATCTATCGCTCCAAGTTTTCTCATATGGAGATTGAAAATTTCATATAACACTGTGTATTTACTTGAATTGTTCATATACCTTGTGCATATGATGCATTTGGATATGTGTAAATATACTTGACCTCTTTTTTGGGTGAGTAACACAAAATTGTGGTTTTTGTAAGGAGTTACACATCAATATAGTTTTAATATATTGGTTTGGTGAAGGGAATAAGATCCCAAACTAAATCACTAGAAGGATACATATAATAAGTTGAATAACCTGAGATAAGATGATGATAGTGAATTTCCTTCAGACAATAAGTGTTAAATTTCTTCCAAAGTGACACTTGTCAAGAATTTGATCATCCAACAGGAAAGGTTCTTCCAAAGTAGGGTGCCCTTGGCTTATATTGAGTAAGGCGAACAAGTAATGGGTGATATTGGATAATCTATGTGTAGGTTCTTCTAATGTAGGGTGCCCCTAAATTGTCTTTTGTTAGTCTGTTCTTGGTGTTTTCCTTGGGTTACACTTAGATGATAAACACTTAGGAAGGATACTAGAGTAATTGTGTTGAGTCTATTAATATTAAGGATTGGAAAAGGAGTTGTCTTCTTGACTATACAATATTCATATATGATATGATTAAGATAATTCCCTAATTAAATAGCAAAGTGATGATAGGAACACCAAATAAGACTCATTGATTACTAAAATATGGATATTGGCCCACTAATGGGTATTCTGGATTTACAAAAAGAGTCATCATTTTAGTGGGATCCCATTTAGTAAAATTACTTACTAAGTGGTTATAAAACTCAATACTCATATAATAAAAGCTTCTGATGTAGGTTAATGACAACATAGTCATCAAACCAAAATTTGAGATTAATCCCTGGATAGGAGAAGCATAATTTAATCTTCTCCTAGGAGTGGTAGCTTAAGAAATGTTCTTACAGAAATATTCCATTTGTTAGAACAATACCTTCCCAAAAAACTAAGAATTGAAATTGTTCAAAAAAGTGTATCAATATGATTATGTGAAGTATAGAATAATTTAATTAATGTTTCAAAAGAATTAGATACAAAATGACCATAATAATATAAGTCTATACTCATGTAAACAATATTATTGGGTACATTATTTTTTTTTGGAAGGATGATGCCTTCATTGTGGAAAAATTGGCCATTGAAAAAGTAATTGCCCAAATTACCTAAAGAGCTGTAAAATTTTAGAGGAGAGTCTACTTCACGTATAAATGTTATAGAATTCAATTATATTATCTTGAAAGATATATTATATTTCCTGTATGATTTACGAGTGTTGTAAATACATAAGTGGAAAAAAAATCAGAAATAATTGAATGAGATTAAAATTTTCTTTCAAGTAATGGAGAAAATTATTTTCTGCATTGATGACTTAAATGCTTCAAGCATGGATAAACCTGTCATAAGATTTTTATTTTTTTATCTCATTTATCTCTTGAGAAGATCATATAAATAATAACAATTTAATAAAATGAGATGTGAGTTTTTTTAATACACACAATTTATGATTTGCTCAATTCTATAACATGCTTTAAGGGGGACTAAAAATAGCTTGTTCTAGCAAGGATATTTATCCTGTTGTCATTTATAGAAATGTTCCGACAATATGATTGAATTTAAGAAATATTTAACTAATATTATCAAATTATTGAGAATATATATATAAATTATACATATAAAGTCTAAGTCCTAAAGTTATTTATATAAAGTATAAGTGGATAAATTTCCAAACCATAAGAATACAAATTAGTTGAAAAGTTAAACAATATTTCTTGAAGAATCCAATTAATGGAATTGAAATCTAGGGTTTTCAGGAAGAAGGAATAATAATCCCATATGATAGGATTATTCAAAATACCTAAAGGAATTTAGGAAACTCAATGGAATTTTCATGTTAGGTTTAGATGTTATAGAAATTAATTATTCAATTTTGAAAGGAATATGATATAGAATGTATATTTTATAACTGTTGTTAAACATAAAAGTTCAAAATTAAGAGAAGATTTGATAAAGTTTGTAGTTTATATTTAAATGGTGAAGAGTTTCAACAAAAAATATTTGATTATAAAATAATTTATCAATCTCATATGAATCTATTTAAATAATGTGTATCTTTATCTCACTTCTCTTTTATGATATTTGAAGTGGTTTGATAATAAAGATTTACTGTAAATAAAAAAAATGATTAATTTTATACACATAGTTTATGATTCAACAGGTTCTATAATATATTTTGTGAAGAATATAAAGATAAAAATCTTTTATCTAGGATAAAATATTTATCTAAAACTACTAAAAATTATACTTTTAGCCACATATATACTAACGCGGTTTAAAAAAACATATCATTATAGTCTATTGTTACAGTTTAAGTGAACCTTAATAGTATCCTAATATATAGTTACCATTTTAATAAACCGTAATAATAATTTATATATTATTACAGTTCAGGGTTAGCTGAAGGGAAAGCCCAGTGAGCCCTTGGGCTTAGGCAACACATGGGTAGGGGAAACACATCCCACCCCCACGGTAGCTCTATCATATAAAAAACCCTAGATACTAGAAGTTTCCTCCCATATCCTCATTGGCCTATCTTCCCCCACCCCCAAGCCCGTTATCTTGAAGCCTCACCTCATCTCTCCTCCCTCTCCCCCCTATGACACTCTGCCTCCCCATATCCCTTCATGTGGATGCTGACGCTGACATATCCATCCTAGGTTTCTTCCCCATATTCATGTTATTACCACACCTCTCACCTCACCTATCTGATGCTTCCATGCTGATGGTTTCCTTGGATGCTCTGGAGGCTTCCTTTCCCCTGTTGTAATTTTCAACAACAACGAATAAAATACCCCTCCTGCCACCTGATTCGAGTGAAATGTGGGTGAAGGGTTTAATTTTATGTTGTTTTTTTGTATTTAATTATGTTTTTGTTTGAAAATTATATAAATATATTTTAACAGATGGATCTCATGGATGGATTTACTATAGATGGATATCTTTTCATTTTTTTTTTGATTTTTGGACTTCTTCACATAAGTATACATAATGCTTCCAATCATTTCTATTTAATTTAATAATTATTGGATTTGTGAATTATTTTTTTGAATTATTGATGATTTTTTCATTTCACTATATTTTTTATTCATAGACAATTTGATCTCATAATTCAAACATGGGATTTTCATTTCTTCTTCTATTGTGGGTATTTTATGCCCTGTTTTCCTAGCTCCTCTTTACTTATTGTTGATTTACCTTTTCTAATAAATTTTATTGGTGTGGGTTGACTCTTGAACCATTTTTTTTATAATCCATCCCCTATTATAGTTTTCACTATCCATAATAATAAAGCAATAAAAAATAGTTGGATACCCGCCCTGCACAAAATTTTTATCATCTCGTGTTCCTTGTATTACTGGATGCTATGGTGACATGTTGAGATCTTAACACATGTTCATTTTTACACGTTGAAGTATCAAGTTGTGATGATTTTATGGAGGTCCTTTTAGGAAATTTTTTTCTCATGGTAAATGAGGCGTGTGAAATAAGGGATCATGTGATAGTGATTTAGAATTTTCGTTGGTTTTTACTGGGAAAGCTCTAAAGGATTTTGAGATTGTCCGGCAAGATTTGAAATTTTCACAAGGCTTCACTAGGTAAGGTATGAGGGATTGTGAGATCTCATGGTAGGAGATGATAAAATGAACCCTCATTCCAGATTTCATAGAAGGTTTTGGAATTTTTAGTGGGTTTCATGGATCATGGTCTGAGGGATTGTGGGATTTCACGGCAGGGTTTGGAATTTTCAGTAGGTTTCATCCAGTAAGGTATGAGGAATTGTGGGATTGAATGATAGGATTTGGAATTTTTACTAGGTTTAAATAGGTTTTTATTTCATCACATAATGGATTTAAGGAGTTGATAAAGTGTAGTGTGGAATGCATGTCATTTTTTCTGTAGTGAAAATCATCGTAGTGAGAATCGTCGGAGTCATGGGAGTGCAATGTTGAATGCATGTGTTTTTTTCCAAGTTTTACCATTATGGGGGGAAGTATCCTTCATTCCTCTATATTTTAGAGTTTTATTTTTTTTTCTTTTGCTTATAATGGCCACAAATTAAGGTATTATAGATTATATTTGAAGTATTTTTATTGTTAGTTTTGTGGTAAATTTGGAATTAGTTTCTATTCAAAACCATATGCTAAAATGTTTAGTGGATGTAAAGGTATTGGAGATTATTTTTGAAGTTTGTTTACTATTTATTTTTTGGTAAATATGGAATTAGTTTCTATCCAAGACCATATGTTGAATTTTGTAGTGTATTTTTTAGAGAAATAATTATACACTTTTGTTGCATTTCTTAAGTTCCACTAGTTCTCCCATTGGAGTTGCACTGGAAGTTCTAGTGGAAATTACACTAGAAGTTCTAACAGAAATTCTATAATTGTTTTTAATAAAAATATATTAATAAAAAATTCCACTAGAAGTTCCACTTGTATTATTTCCCCAATTATGGATTTTTTATTTTTAGTTTTTTTCAAATAGTTTATACATTTTCAAATGTTAAATTAAATCATCTTTATAAAAAATATGTAATAACTACAATTCATATTATATAATAGTATTTAATAAAAATATATTTATTAAAATTTAATTTTTATTAATAAATTTCTTAGTTTTAGAAATATACAGTTTTGTTGTAGTGTGAAACTTATAGTGGAAAATATTTTTAATATATCTTGTAATTTTTTTATTTATAATTTCAGAAATATAATCATATTTTATATATTTGTCAATAATTATTTTCCTAATTATATAATTTTTAGTGATATTTTTATTCATATAGTTTATACATTTTCAAACGGATTAAATCTTGTTATAAAATAAATGTACTTTTCTTGAAATTAAGTTATTTTGTTATAGGTTGTTCCAATGCTGATGATGTTGATATTGTAGTAGCTTCTATTAAACTATTTGTAGGGATGGTGTTCAAATAACTTGATGATGCACAATTTTATTATTTCAAGTATGGAAGGGTGGTAAATGGGTTCAATGTACACCAAAAATACTCGAATAAAAGGAGAAAATGTAGATTAATTTTCAGACAAAGTCTTTATGCATGTAGCAAAGAAGGTCATAGAAATATTGAAAAATGTGTTAGCATTGTGAAATTTTCTTGGGATAAGATATGTAAAAGTTACCATGCTAGAATGGGGGTTAGTTTTTTTTCTTCTTGGAAATATTCATGTACTATATTTTTTGAAGGGAATATTCATCTCTTACACAGCCTTGAATCAATTCATATGATGAGGTACCAAAGAAAAATAATAGAAGCACAAGAAGCTGAGTTACATTTGAATGCTTCAATAGGTATTAAACCAAATGTTTCCTTCACTTTAGTGACAACTATTAGAGGGGGTAGAGATTTTATTAGGTATATGTGTGGCGATCATTTGAATTTTTAAGGTCTAGATGGGAAATGGAATTGGTTCATAGTGATGCATGTTGCATGTTGGAGTACATGTAAAGACAAAGCTAGGACAATCTATCTTTTTTGTATACTATTTCGTTTGACATGAATGGTAAAATTAGTAATATTTTATAGGATGATCAAAAAATGAAGACAAATTATGAGTTGTTTGGAGATATTGTTTTTATTAACACCAATTTCAATACTAATAAAGAGTACATACCCTTAGGTTTCTTTTGAGGTTCAATCATTATCAAGAGATTGTCATTTTTGGGGAAACTTTGTTATTTGATGAAACCTCAACTTCATTTTCTTGGTTGTTTAAAAAAAGTCTATAGGTGTATCATATGAAGCAACCTTAAACTATATTTACTAATCTAAATACAACAATGAAAAAAATTCATTTCTGAAGTTTTAATGGGAATTCAATATTGGCTTTGTTCATGGAATTTGATGCAAGATGGCATTAAAAATTTAGGTTGGACAAACCATTTTTTTCATTTTCTAATACCCGGTTTAGGGGTTTCTGGTAACCCAAACGTCCCTCCAAACCGCACAGTCAAACAGGCACAACATCTCACTTTCAAAGTAAAAATTCAACATTCAAAAAATCACCGCTCGCCACCTCGATCCACGAACCCACACCGCAGCCTCGAAGCACGGGACCCCTCGAAACCTGCAACACCTCAAACCACGGTCAGCCTCGAAACCACCAACATGACTGGAGAATCCGCAACGGACCACCGACGAGCTTCACCGGCATTCCTCATCATCGTCACAGAGGAAGAACATCACAAGCGGCCACCGCCCATCTGACCGCGCAGGCGCCACCTTCAACGCGAAATTCAACCTTATGCCTCCGGTGAGACCCCGGACCGGCCACTGTCAATCAGCGTCGAATCGAAGATCGCACACCACCTTCACCGGCGTTCCTCGCCGTTTCCACCATCAACCATCACCAGCACAGAAACCGGACGAAATCACCATTTTCAAAACAAGAATCAAACAGAGCATTGAATATCAACTGAGAAAACTCCACTGCAGCCACCCCAACCGCCGAAGAAACCCTTGAAGATCCTCAAAGTACTCAACCGCCGCACATCAGGAGACAACCTCCACATGCTAAGAGACCGCCGCAGGATAACAACCCATAACTGGGAGCAAACCCTCGAACGCTCTGTAGAGTATGCCGTTGAACAAACCGGTCTTACGCCCGCGGGTCAGACCAGTGGGGTTTTCTAACTAGATTTAAGAGGTGTATGTTCCAATACCATGATGCACATCAATTTGATCAGGAGTTTTCTTACCTTAGAGAAGAATATGGGGATGGGAAATCACATTGGTTAGATGATGTATTCATGTTGTGAGAAAAGTGGGCGCATTTATTTTTGAAATATTTGTTAACATTGGGTATTCACAGAACTCAATTAATTTAAAGTTTTAATGGATTTATTAAAGATTAAATTCATCACAAGTTAAGTGTTTTTTATTTCTTTAAGAATTTTGAGGGATTGTTGGAAAAAAATTGATATCACGAAACAACGGATGTATTTGAGATGCGAGAGAAGTTTCTTCACAATCTTTTCACTTACCATGAATTGATGTGTCAGGTTCTATTAGATATACACCTAAGTTATTTTATTTATTTCAACATGAATATCAAATGATTGGTGCTTGTTTTTTGATATCATGTATTGAATTTGGAGTTCAATTCATTTATGTTATTAGGATGGTTGGATGTGAAGATCAATTTCGTGTATCATATTAAGCTTCCAATTAAGTTGTTGAATGTTCTTGTCAAAATTTTGAGTTGGTTGGGTGTATTTGTTATCATGTTTTAAAAATATATGATCGGATTTATGTGAGATCAATACCTAAAAAAATATATTTTGGGGAGGTGGACCCGATTGGATTGAAATATTGTGACGTTCGAAGGATATTTTGTTAAAGTAAATACTAATATAAAATTAGTTAAAGAAAAATGTTACAAAGATTTAACACGAATGAGAATGAAGTTGATTACTGTTTATTGTGAGATAGATGTGGGTTATGACATTTCCTTCTCTAATTTTAGTAATTTTGTAACAGAGTTAACTACCATAAATACATCATTATATAGAGTTAATGACCATGATAGTTCATACAAAATTTTAGGAAAGGCTTCTTTTAAAAGGATACAAAACAGAAAAGGGGAGTATTGAATCATAATATTTTTAGAAAATCACTGCTAAAATTAGACACAATTAAATAAAAATAATAAAAATTATAGTGCTATGATGATGGTATGATTTCATTTTATGATGAATTTCATTTCTAAGAGTAGTCTTCTAATGGTAATGTGGTATCTGATATCATTTTTCTTTGCGCGTAGGGAATTGAAGATTAAGCACGATCATATTTTGCTATTGGAGCTACAAAAACAGTTTTAAATGTATTTTTTAGTAGTATTAGTTTCTATAAGTTTTTTAATTGTTTTATTTATCTATTTTAGGAATACTTTCCAACCAATTTGGAACTTTATTTTTGGAGGTAGACTGCCATAGAATTGGAAGAGGACGAATAGTGTAAAAATTGAATGAAAATTGTTTTTTGGGTTGAATTATGATGTGTCCACACCATGTACAAGCTGTTTTAAATCTCCATGACTATATTGAGGAATTTATAGGCTATAATAATTCGTATTCTAGTTTCAATTTTAATGGATTGGGATACCATTTAAAGAAACTCCAATTTGTATTAAAATTTATTGTATGATAATACAATAACTACTCTAATTCCTTCCTGGATTGGGATACCATTTCAAGAAATTGTAAATGTGTTGTATGTAAATGTGAAGGTTACACTAGTGAAGATCACATTTATTGTACTATAAATATGAAAATAAAAATTACTATAAATAATATTAAATATTAGGATATGAAAAATCCATGTGAACTTTTGAATCCATGTTCATCTTAATATCAAAACATAATAGAATAAAAAATTTGATAAAAAATAAGGGAAACTGAGCTTGGGGATAATTTTGAATAGGTTTGTTTTTTTAAATATCATGGATTCAAATTTGTTTTAAATTTATTTAGTTTTTATTATAATAGTATTTTTTAAAGAAAAAAATACATTACAATATTTTTTGATACATTATTGGCATCCTACAAACTACTTTGAAATAACCCATTACAATAACCAAAACCAAATAATTAACCCACCTTAAAAACAAATAACCAAAAAAATATAACTTTACAAACATTTCCCCCTGAAAACACTCTAATAATATAACTGAACATCAAATACAATCAATAAACCAACATCTCAACAATAATATAGATTCCATCATTAAGTAAAGAAATGGAGAAAATAAAAATTAGTGACCTCAAAATGGAAAAAATATCCCCCTAAGAAGCATAAAATCAGTAATATTCCCTTAAAAATTATATAAAATATAACATCCCACCTTTTTATCACATAAACTTTCATTACATTATACAAAACTGAGGATCTTTAAGGTTTAGTGTCTTGGAAACCAGGAACTTAAAACATGAAAACATAAACAACTCTTCTTAAACACTTGAAAGGCTTATTCATTTGTTCATCCTAAGTTCATTACAACATCTCATAACCTGGGAGTATAAATCAAAGGAAAGAGTGAGCAAAAGGCCCAGTAAGGGAAACAAGGGAAACATTTTACATGTGAACTTGAGATACATCAAAAGTCATGAAAAATAAATTTAAGGCATGAGAAAGAGATCATGAGGCATATCATAATAAAAATAATGTGTTTCATAACTTGAATATGTGTCTAAAAAATTTAACATAGACAATCATTTCCGTTTCACCAAGGTTCATCCCCAAGGTGTCATTAAAAATTACCAAGGTTATTCACCAAGGTGTCGTTAAAAAATGGTCATCTCTAGAGATTAAGTATTTACCCAATGAATTGGAGTGATATTAGGGCACACCCTTAATTTATCTTTATTATCATGTGATACACATATATAATCATCAATCATTTCATAACAAACCCATACATTATAAAAGAAATGGGTTTCATTTCATAGTCGTCACATTTTAAAAACTGCTTTAAAGACGTGATCTTTATGTCACTTTAAACCTACAGAAAAAGGAAAGTGGGTTTCATGTATGTAAGTACCAGAATTAAAATAGAACATTTTGATATATATGTGAATACCTATATATATAAGAAATAACTTTGAATATTCACTTAATAAAATAGAATAATTTGAGATAAAGAGAGAGACATTTTGAGACGAAAATTCTGCAGCATAGCAGCTATGTTATAGGGTTTTAGAAAATACTGAAAAGAGAGGGGACATGGGTCACCCACTCATAAATGATCCATAAAATAGTATATTTACTGGATATAAAGGATATAATAACATGGTAATGAAATTTAAAAGACATACCATATGAAATGAAAAACATGGAAGGAAGACAAAAATAAGATTTCTCTTATGAAAATTCGGCATCCTAACAACGTCACTTAAAACTTCAAAAAATGAATTGAAGAGATAAAATAGGGTCTCTCATCATATGAACATAAAACATCAGTATAATAGATATATAGATCATACCCCAACATAATAAAAGGAACTTTATTGACTTGACATGAAAATAGAACTTGAAAATGAGAAGGGTGAAAGAATCCCTTAAAAATTCGACAGCCTAACGACGCCACTTAAACATTCTTAAAATGAATTGATGAGAGAAAGAGGGGGTATCTCATCATATGAACATGAAAAGGACAGTAGGATGAATATAAAAGAACATAACCAACATAATAATAGGGAGCATAAATGAAATGATATAAAAGAGATTACTTGGAAAGAAAGAGAGAGGTAGGATCCCTTACCTTAAAACGTAACTCTTAAAACTCAAAGGTTGGGACCTTGAGGGGCTTGAGGGAATCTTGGGAGGACTACTTGGGAGGTAAGGAGACCATAACTTTGTTGAGGAGGATTTTGGAATGGAAAGGATGAAAGAATGATCTGGTATTTATAGGGGAAGTGAGGGGACAAGGCATTAATGGCCAAGGGACACCTCATTGGTGGTATTGGCAAAACAAGTGATATTTCCTCATGGTATTGGCCACTTGGGACACCTAATACCTTATATTACTATTAATAAGTCTACCATCCCTTAAAATATCTCATGACATCATCATGAAGCAGTTATGATGTCATTAAACATACCGAAACCCTAAAACTGAATTTTTACTATTCACTGAAAATTCAACTTTTTTAGAAAACTCCAAAAAATTTACCTTAACAAAATATAAATGCTATGAATTCAATAATAATCTCCATTTTATAAAAATAATTTTCTAAATATTTTTAATTTAATTTTTAAATAAAAATACTATTCACTGAAAATTCATTTTTTTCAGAAAAATCCCCCAAAATTACCTTAACATAATATAGATGCTCTGAATTTAAAAATAAACTCAATTTTATAAAAATAATTTTCTAAATATTTTTAATTTAATTTATAATTAAAAAACACTATTCACCTGAAAAAACTAATACTTGACTAATAATTTCTGAAACAGTTATTTACCTATATTATTAAATCAAATTACATAATCAAGGTGCCTATATTATATTAATACTTTCTTTTAGTGAGATTACTAATCCATTTGGTCACATTACTAATCCTAAGCATAAAATCACTATTCATATATCATTATTCACCAAAAATTAAGTTGATCTTATTAGACTCTAAATTTCTTACTGAACACATTTGCAGAAGACCATTTTTTTGAAAATCATTACACATCATGAATTATTTAAGGTTTACATAAATATTTTAAAATATCCATTTTTTCTGAAATTCATCAATAATATACATCCTACATTTATTTGGAAATTTTGAAAATTCACAAACTTCACCATAAGAAGAAATCACAATTTTTATTTATCAAAGGATTACACAAAGAAGTTACAGTCTCCTTACATAGCCCCTTATAACCCCATCATAGGACCTAAGTGTAAGGTGTGCTAAGGTGATAGAATTCAAGGGCGGATCAGCCAACATTGCACAGGTAGTAATTTCTATTAGTTTGAACTTCTCACGAAGGCAATTCCATTCTAGCTTCATACGATGATGTTCGGCTTGGGTTTGGTCCAGAGAAAAGCCCAGTGGTGCTACCTCCTTCCCAAGTTCTGTTTGATGGGATTTGATTGGCCTGAGACTACTGGATGAGTCCATCGAATCTTCTTTCTATGTTAATTAACCAAGATCACTTGTATTTAGAGACAATAATTGCAACATTTAGTTTCCGACGGTCATATTGACCAATGGTCATATAACAGTCGAAACCCAATGGTCTCATTTTAATTATACTCATGTTATCAAATGAATCAGTTTTGTTGAGTATAAAATAAAATAACACACAAAATTAGGAAACAAGATTTATTCAAAATTTCAGGTCGTTACATTCTCCCCCCCTTATGAAATTGCGTCCTCACAATTTTTAAAAATTGGGCTTGGAAATTTCATTGAAAGTCCCACATCGAAAAAGGAGTCAGTAAAACTATTACTTTAAAAGAAAGAAAGGGAAGTACGAAGGTCACCCGAGTTAACCCATACTAGTATTCCATGTAGGGAAACATGGATATAGAAAAGAAAACAAAGGGTCATGTTCTGATGGAGAGTGATATAAAACATGATTAGGAGAAAGTTAACCATAAGAAAATCACAAACTTATGATGTGTGTAAACGGTATTTGATTACCCAGTAGAAAATGTAAACCAACAAAGTTTTTTTTTACGTTCCTTTTCATAATTTTGAGGAATTCATTTACTACATAGAATAAAAACATAAGGAAATATACCTACCTTAAAGTAGAGTTTCACCCTTTAATATTTTTTTACCCAAACAAATCTTTTCTCCAAACGATGAGCATTCAAAAACACCTGGTCTCATCAAAAGCACAAGAATCATCTTCTAGAGAATCACATAATCCACAAAAGATTAACTATCTATTTCTTCTATCTTTAAACATTATCCCAAAAATAGGAAGGGTAAGATAAAACAACTCTTCAAAAAGAAAGAACCCCATAGGAAGGGAAACTACTTTTAAATCTTCAAAATTCCACGGTACTACCCAAAGTTCATCATAGACCATTCCATAAATAAATGTCCTTAAAATTCCTCAAAATAAACCAAACTAATATTGAAACCCAAATACAAGAAGTATTTGATAACATAGTCTTCCAAAAATAAACTTTATCGTTCATCTCCAAACAATATCAACCACTCCTAACATCTTATAAAAAAAGTAACTAACCTAAACATATTTTCCCCAAGATAGGTTAATCATTTCCATAAGTAACCTAAATTACTATAAGTTCACCTTAAATTCATCTATTCTTCAAAATATAAGTCAACCTTTACTCCTAAAAGAAAATACCATAGTAATATATTTACCTCGATCATATAGGGTTCCCAAAATAGTGAACGTATTCCAAAATAATATTCATATTTTAATCACCTAATCATTTTTTTAAGAAGAGCAGCTTCACAACATCAACATGTGATACATAACAATAGATATTTTCCTTAATGATATAAAACCATATTAGTTAGTGACTTTATGTTCTTAGAAAACATTAAAGATATGCTCATAGAGCACGAACTAAAATACAACATGACATAGACAATTATTGCGAAGAAGTTACATATAATATAGTCATCATGATCCATCTCAGCATAGGACTTGCATTGTTCCCTTGTCCTTGAAGATTGTTGATGCTCATCATGCTTCTCATCCATTCCAAGAGATCATTTCCTTGGATAATGTCCAACTTCTCCACATTTATGACATTGAAAAGTATAAGGTACATTAGATCGAACCTTATCTCTATTCATCACATTATCCATTTTTTTAAAGAAATTGGCTACTTTATACCCTATCACCCCACACTTAAAACATATCCTAGTTCCTTTGTGACATTCCCCTTGGTGCCCCTTTCCACATTTTTTGCACAAAGGAAATTGTGTCTTCTTTCCCTTATCAACTTTATCAGATGAACATCCGTGAGACTTCATCTTCTTCTTCCTTGATGAATTTTGGCATTCAACTAGGTACCAATTATTAATTGTGACTTTTGATAGCTAGTTTGGCATAATCAAAATATGTTCAACTTGATCTCTCATCATATCTGTCATATTAATAGGGAAATCGTCACATTTCCTATCACATTGGTTGTTGGGACATGTTCTTCCATTTTCCTCCATTAACTAAGAAAAGAAAGAATAATTAGGGGGATTAAATACTTAGCCAAAAATCATGAAAAGGAAACTTAAAGCATAGAAGGATAAACTTGTAGAAGAAAATTATACCCTAACTTGTGATCCGATAGGTTCCAATCTAGGTTATCCATGATCATATATTCTTATGTGAATATTTATTTTATTTTATCTTTGTCCCTTTAATAATGGTTTATACAAAGCTTATGAATTTACTAAATCATATCCCCCAGGAGTGTCAAACAAAGAGTGAAGCAAGACCCATTGTCATGAACCAGGTTACCCTGGGTCAAGCCCGAAACACATTGTCAGAGTTTCCACTCCTAAGAAAATCTGTGCCAGAGCCACCTCTACTTGTTCGTATCCAGAAAGGGATTTATTTGTTTGGAATCCACTTACTCAATACTCACCAAAATACTAGGAAGATTTCCTATATTTAAACTTTTCTATAGGGTTATTACTAAAGTTTTCATATCCTAATTTACACAAATTAATAAACCTCCCTTTGATACAAACTATAACATATCACCTTTTTATTACATAAACTTTCATTACATTATACAAAACCGAGGATCTTTAAGGTTTAGTGTCTTGGAAACCAGTAACTTAAAACATGACAACATAAAACATTCTTCTTAAACACTTGAAAGGATTCTTCATTTGTTCATCCTAAGTTCATTACATCATATCATAACCTGAGAGAATACATCAAAGGAAAGGGTGAGAAAAAGGCCTAGTAAGGGAAACAAGGGAAACATTTTACATGTGAACTTGAGATACATCAAAAGTCATGAAAAATAACTTTAAGTCATGAGAAAGAGATCATGAGGCATATAATAATAAAAATAACGTGTTTAATAACTTGAAGATTTGGATACAACATTTAACATAGACAATAATTTCTGTTTCACCAAGGTCTATCCCCAAGGTGTCATTAAAAATTACCAAGGTTATTCACCAAGGTGTCGTTAAAAAATGGTCATCTCTAGAGATTAAGTCTTTACCCAATGCATTGGAGCGCTATCAGGGCACACCCTTAATTTGTATTTAATATAATTTGAGCCACATATATCATCATCAATCATTTCATAAACAACCCATATAGCATAAAATAAATGGGTTTCATTTTATAGTCATCACATTTTAAAAACTGCTTTAAAGACGTGATCTTTATGTCACTTTAAACCCACGGAAAAAGGAAAGCGGGTTTCATGTATGTAAGTCCCAGAATTAAAATAGAACATTTTGATATATATGTGAATACCCCTATATAAGAAAGAGCTTTGAGTATTCACTTAATAAAATAAAATAATTTTAGATAAAGAGAGATACATTTTGAGATGAAAATTCTGTAGCATAATGGCTATGTTATAGGGTTTTAGAAAATACAGAAAAGAGAGGGAACATGGGTAACCCACTCATAAATGATCCATAAAACAGTATAGGTAAAGAATATAAAGGATATAAGAACATGGTAATGAAATTTTAAAGACATACCATATGAAATGAAAAACATGGAAGGGAGAAAAAAATAAGATTTCTCTTATGAAAATTCGGCAGCCTAACGACGTCACTTAAAACTTAAAAAAATGAATTGATGAGATAAAATAGGGTCTCTCATCATATGAACATAAAATATCAGTATTATAGATATAGAGATCATACCCCAACATAGTAAAAGAAACTTGAAATACATGACATGAAAATAGAACTTGAAAATGAGAAGGGTGAAAGAATCCCTTAAAAATTCGGTAGCCTAACGGCGCCACTTAAACATTCTTAAAATGAATTGATGAGAGAAAGAGGGGGTCTCTCATAATATGAACATGAAAAGTAAATATGAATATAAAATAACAACCCCAACATAATAATAGGGATCATAAAATAAATGACATAAAAGAGAGTACTTGGAAAGAAAGAGAGAGGTAGAATCCCTTACATTAAAATGCAACTCTTAAAAATCGAAGTTTGGGACCTTGAGGGGATTGAGGGCGCCTTGGAAGGACTCATTGGGAGGTAAGGAGACCAGAACTTCATTGAGGAGGATTTTGAAATGGAAAGGATGAGAGAATGTCTTGGTATTTATAGGGGAAGTGAGGGGACAAGGCATTAATGGCCAAGAGACACCTCATTGGTGGTATTGAAAAAACAAGTGGTATTTACTCATGGTATTGGCCACTTGGGACACCTCATACCATATATTAAGATTTATAAGTCGACCATCCCTTAAAATATCTCATGACATCATCATGATGCAGTTATGATGTCATTAAACATACCGAAACCCTAAAACTGAATTTTTACTATTCATTGAAAATTCAACTTTTTTAGAAAACTCCCAAAAATTTACCTTAACAAAATATCAATGCTCTGAATTAAAAAATAAACTCTATTTTATAAAAATAATTTTCTAAATATTTTTAATTTAATTTTTAAATAAAAACACTATTCATCGAACATTCATTTTTTTCAGAAAAATCTCCAAAAATTACCCTAACATAATATCGATGCTCTGAATTCAAAAATAAACTCTATTTTATAAAAATAATTTTCTAAATATTTTTAATTTAATTTTTAATTAAAAAGCGCTATTCACCTGAAAAAACTAATACTTGACTAATAATTTATGAAACAGTTATTTACCTATTTTATTAAATCACATTACTTAATCAAGGTGCGTATATTATATTAATACTTTATTTTAGTGAGATTACTAATCCATTTGGTCACATTACTAATCCTAATTGTAAAATCACTATTCATATATCATTATTCACCAAAAATTAAGTTGATCTTATTAGAGTCTAAATTTATTACTGAACACATTTGCAGAAGACCATTTTTTTGAAAATCATTACACATCATGAATTATTTAAGGTCTGAATAAATATTTTAAAATATCCCTTTTTTCCGAAATTCATCAATAATATACAACCTACATTTATTCGGACATTTTAAAAATTCACAAACTTCACCGTAAGAATAAATCATAATTTTTATTTATAAAATGATTACACAAAGCATTTACAGTCTCCTTACATAGCCCCTTATAACCCCAGCATTGACCTAAGTGTAAGGTGTGCTAAGGTGAGAGAATCCGAGGGAGGCTCGGCCAACATTGCACGGGTAGTAATTTCTATCAGTTTGAACTTCTCGCGAAGGCGATTCCGTTCTAGATTCACACGATGAAGTTCGTCTTGGGTTTGGTTCAGAGCAAAGCCTAGCGGTGTTACCTCCTTCCCAAGTTCTTTTAGATGGGCTTCGATTGGCCCGAGACTACTGGATGAGGCCATCAAATCTTCTTTCTATATTAATTAACCAATATCACTTGTATTTAGAGACACTAATCACAACATTTAATTTCCAACGGTCATATTGAGCAATGGTCATATAATAGTCGAAACCCAACGGTCTCATTTTAATTATACTCATGTTATCATATGAAACAGTTTTATTGAGTATAAAATAAAATAACACACAAAATTAGGAAACAAGATTTATTCAAAATTTCGGATCGTTACATAAAATCAAAATAATACCTATATAAAAAAAATATAACATCAATATTCCATTGGTTAAATCATCAATACAATGAAATTGAAGTAGTAAAATAGAAATATATTATCCAATAGTATAATAGTGGTGAAATATCCATAAAATAACAACCTAAACAATCATTAACACATAATCAATAATAATGATATATCGATACCAATAAAAAAAACCACCATTAGTATCTATTTACAACCTAAAATCGAAACTCTATGATCATACATCTATGGAAAATTGAAAACTCATTATTGAAACAAAAACCCCCAATGAAACAATTCCATTCCATATACAACAATCAAAATATACCATAGAAACAAAAACAAACATTACTAAATATCCATTTAACCAAAACCACCAGACCAAAAAACATATACCACACCAAGAAGGATTTCTAATATTGATGATATTACCATAGAAGAGTTATATTGAATAATAATTTTTGAAATACCATGTGTTATAACAAAATTGAAATCAAATAAAATATTTCTGACCTTAATATAAGTTTTGAATTATTAGAGAAAACTAGATTCATAAAAATAGAAAATAACAAACTTATATCATCACATGACATAATAATAAAGACATTTCGATCACCGACCAAAAAAACATATGCATCAATAATTAATTTTATAACTACATTTAATATATGATACTAAACTTAATCCTTTAAATTAAAATTATCATAATTTATAGACCAACACTCTTAAAAAATTAAATAAAGAATCAACCAAACCATCAGGATGTTTCACTCTCTCCTTCAAAAAATATTTCAACTTATTCAATAGTACCCATGCTAGAAATATAATAACCAATTTCATATTCACCTATAGAGATGATTCTATCACTACTGGAAATAAGATCTATACCAACGGTTTTGGGAAAACTGTTGGTATAATTCACTTATATGGACCTATACCAATGGTTTGGCCAAAACCATTGGGATAAGTCACTAATTTGGTCCTATACCAATGGTTTTGGACAAACCGTTGGTATAAGGTCTCTATTAGGCACTTATGCCAATGGTTTTGGCCAAATTATTGGTATAGGTTCATAATAGAGACCCTATACCAACGGTTTGCCCAAAACCATTGGTATAGGTCCCCCCTATACCAACAGTTTGTCCAAAACTGTTGGTATAGGTCCCAAAATCAAAGAATCTATACCAACGGTTCTCAAAACTGTTGGTATAGGTCTATACCAACAGTTTTGAGAACTGTTGGTATATTAACATGTATTTTTATGGAATCTTCTTACAGAGAACATTAAATAAATCAAAATTTAAAATATTTATGATAATACACACACACACACACACACATATATATATATATGAAATTATGTTCACAAAAGTCAAGTTAGGTTAGTGGTTAGGTCGTTCAATCATAAACTGCAGGTACTAGGATCAAAACCAACCGAATGATTCTTTTTTTAAATACATATACCAATGGTTTTATGGAACCGTTGGTATAGATTTTTCATATTACTTATACCAATGGTTTTGAAAACTGTTGGTATAGGTCTATTCAACGGTTTTGGGAAAAACATTGGTATAGAACTATCCCCACAACTTACTTGGCCACGGTTCTCCAAACCGTTGGTATAGGATATACCAGTGGTTTGAAGGCCTATACCAACGGTTTCAAACCATTGGTATAGGGTATTTTTCTACTAGTGTATATGAGTCAAGTATCCAATACAGCCCCTTATAAAATTTAAATATAAATATTAAGAAATAAAATAATAAGATATATCATAGAATTTCCCATCAACAGAAGGACACCAAATCAACATTCAATTTCAGTTTCCTTTCACAACTATAAAATTGGTCTAGATAAATGTTTAACAACCTAAAAAAATTCAATTTTAGTTTCCTATAACAGACATAAAACTGGGTTGTATAAATGTTTAAGAACCTACTAACACTAAATTCCATCTTCCTATCACAACCATAAAATTGGGATGTATAAATTTTTAAGAACCTATTAATATTCGATTCCAGTTTCCTATCACATCTACAAAAACAATATTCATAAATGTTTAATAACCTGATAACATTTTCAATTCTGGTTTGATGTCACAACTATAAAATCAGGTTGTTTAAATGTTTATGTCGATGTTGACGACACTAGTTCCAAGAGAAAACTTATACTTCTAAATGATATTTCTATTCAACTGTTAGCAAGTTTAGTTAAAAAGAAATGTGTCATATAAATCTACATGTCATCAATTTCTTATTTTTCTAGATTATTTTTATATGCTTGACCAGTTTCCAACTTTTCTATAAGATAGAAAACGATTATTCCATAGTCTAAGCTTGTATCCCCCTATTGAGGAGTATATTTCACTAGGAATGGAAGCGTGGGAGTAGTCTTGTCCAAGTAATCGAGGCTCCATTTATTGATTATTTTTTTGATAAATTATTTCTAAAAGTTATAGAAATTTAATTCACTTAATTTTATTTTATTAAAATGGATTTCATGTTGAAGAGGATAACACTTACCATTTATAAAGCATCATTCTGATAACTATCATGTCTAGTACCACCCATCAGAGGCTGCAAGGAGTTGTAGTTACTGAAATATTTTATCTTTATATAAAAAATGATCAATGTATAATGAATATTTGCTGTGTTGATGGGGATTAAAAGTTATCCATTTAACTACACTGCATCCTTAACGGGTTTATTTACCAACATATCTATCAAATTTTTGTTTTTCCCAAAAATTATTCCCAGTAAATATGAATAAATTTAGACAAGATATTAATTAATATATTTACAACTTAAAGAATAAAGAGAATAATACACTCACCATGGAATCACTTGTAACAATAATCGATTTATCTAGGAATATTCCAGCTAGCTTCCCCATATAACACTTATTTTTTATTATCTGACCATAAGAATCTATAACTTGATATCATTAAAAAGGATCAAAGGATGTCACACTAATTGAATATGAGTTTATAGTAAGCTTGGTTAACTCAAATACTCAACTTGATACTTGTCATTTTTTTGTTGAAAAGAGGGAAAATATCATCCATTTCTACTAAATATAATTTTTTATTATATTTCCAGACATATTCACTACACAATAATAATAGTATTTTATAATAAAACATGTACAATTCAAGGGAATTTAATAGAAAAATTTTAATTCCGGGAGGTCATTCCCTTTGGTCCTAACAATATACTAGGTCTAGTACAACTGAAAAATATTCTAAAGGTGCTCATAGGATTTTTTTAGAGTTATTGACTCTGTTTGATCCATTTTGGTATAACATCTAGACCTGTAACAACCCATATATGTTCTAGTTTCTTTGAAACACTGGATATGTCAATGGTTCTTTCCAGCTCAACTAGATCTTCTACTGGTTTTTATTAAGCCATTACTTCTCTTCTTGTTGTAGTTTGGGTTTCATAAAGATATGAAAAATCAAATTTATTTTGTTTTCTTTCTCTTGATTTCACATTTATAATAAATGACCAGGTTTAGTGAGTTTTTGTTTACAGTTGTTCTACTTGACAGAGTTCTGGGATAGGTGTGATTTTTTCACCAAGTTCTTGCACATGTTCTGCCTCCTCCTGGATCCCAGCTTAATTGGCATCTGATATCTAGTTTTCCTCCATTACGGATGGGGTCATTTCGTCTCAAAAAATGATAGTTTATCTTCTTCTTTCCTCTTTATTAGGGTTTTCAGTTATCAACAGCTTTAGTTTTTTAATTTTTTCAGCTTGTTTCCTAATTTTTGATTCAATTTTTTCTAGTTTTCTTTTCAATGACAAATTTTATTCTTTAAGACCTTTTATTTTTTTGTCCTTATCATCCACCTTTTCTTACTGGGCAATACCACATTCCTTACTAGTTATTGTCTCCTAAGTAATTTCTTCACGTTTCTGTATCTGATATATTTTTCTTTTTTACATACCCATGAGTTGAGAAAATCATTAATTTTAGACTTTAATTGATAGACTTACCCCACTACCTACAAGTTGTTGAATCTTTAATTTATTGACATCAATATCAAAATCTGACAAGGTCCATTTCATGAAAGGTGGATCCCCAGCTTGTTTATTTCCTTTTACTAACTTTCTTTCTTTACAATACAAATACTACAACAATAATAAGGCTATAAAGACTAAATTATACATAGAATTTAAAATAAATATTAATCCATACCAATAATGTGACAATAGACCTCGTAATATTTGTGCGTTTCTTATGAAATCCTTTAATAGATTTCATCAATTGTTGGTGGATTGTATGAGACCACTTTAGTATTCTCATGTCACTAAAACTATCCAAAAAATTGATGAAACCCCAACTCAAGTAAGAACCTGTAGTAGGAAAAAACATAGTATCACATGTATATAAACATAGAAGTGCTACTATGTCAATATGATCCACTTATTTATTCCCCAATACTACTTCCAAAAGAGTTATTTTGATTGTATTTTTTGTCGATAATCTAACACCTATTTGAAACAGGGTCGGGATTTTGACCCGTTCTAAAAATCTGGGTTCTTACAATCTCCCCACCTTAACATAGCTCATCCCCGAGCTATCAAACAAAACCTGGAGATGGAACCAAACATACCACCCCGAACAAAGAAACCTGGACTTCCCAGTCTCAAAGGTCCCGACTAAATTCCTGAATGGGGGCTCCCCTCCTTAGGAATATCCTAACCTGGTCTCAAACCAACAAAACTCCAAGAAAACAAGGTTTACTAACCTGTTTTCCAGACGCATAGTTCTTCTGTGATGCATCGTCACCTCTGCACCTCATTGGTGCTCCTGTGTCGTTCCTGACACCCAACATATTTCGCACCGCATTGGTGTCCACCTCTATGAGGTCCTGGTGCCTAGCACCTCGAGTAACCCGCATCCTCGATTCCCCTAATGCTACTCATCTCATACATACATACATACATACATACATACATACATACATACATACATACATACATACATACATACATACATACATACATACATACATACATACATACATACCTATATATATATATATATATAACACCCGATATGGTGCCAATACCACTGACTAGCATCTAGTCAGTCCACATAGATCATGTGCATCACGTGCACTCAAAACGGACACGACTCTACAGATCATTCCAAAAGGAATCATGGGAATCACGGACACACCGCGATGTATGTCAAGCCGTTGTCGGCTCACCAGCCTGCTCAGCCTCTGGTAGCTCCACAGCATGCACCTGGCCTGAAGGCTCCTCACCTTCCACGTGGCTTTCTACGACAAGAACCCCCAACCAAAGTACCTAAACCACATATACGGGGGCCTCTACCCACACAAGTGGTCAAAACCACCTCATCAAAAAGTATCTCTGTGTGCACACTACTCAAAGTTCCTAGTGAGCGGTAATCATCAAAATAGTACCTAAGCCACCACACATCTGACACCTCATGTCTCTGTGACCATGACGCTCAAGTCTGATGGCCTCACCATCCAAGTAACCCGGGCCATGCCCAACCTGACCGTCATACTGCCTCAAGCCGACGTCCATGACGCCCAATCCCATAGTCAAAACCACCTAAAGTAACACAGGACAAACCCAACCTGTGATCAACTTCACTCAAGAATATCTGGGTCATGCCCAACACCACCCAAAGGGTCAAACATATGCAATTCAGCAATTGCATATATAACATATTTAAACAGAAAACATAAACAGACAAAATATTCTAAACAGTTGATTTTCACTATTCAAGGTTCTGTCCTATACCAGCACTGAGGTATTGAATGCCTCTAACAAAATTATATCAAGTTCAATAAACCAAACTCAATAGTTTAAAGAATTATAATTCTAATATAACCATTTTGGCATCTCACGACCAAAATTTCCTGATGAGCTACAACCCCTCACCCAACCCCACTCAGCAAAACTGGTAACATGGCATACCCAAAGGCATACCATATGTCCAACAATCAATTAAATACGTAAAAGCATATAAAACAGGTCCTTCTCAAAATACCTGAAAAAGTGTCGAAGGCTGCATCACCCAAATAACCACGAAAAAACAAAAAGAGGTATGCACCACCTACCTGAGACTCGTATGATGCTACTACTCCGGTAATAGCCTCCAATTAGGTCTAAAACGTGGTAGATCTACAAAAGAGTCAAAACTTCTCAAACACCTATAACGCGTTCTAGAACAGAAGTCAAACAAAACAGCTCAAGAGGAATTGAGGCCTTACCAAGGGAATTCCAATGCATCTATTCATGATCGAATCTGACTTTGGATAGAGAACTGGGAAGAGGTTGAAGCTTCGACCATATTGGTTCGCGAAACCGGGCGATTCAAGGTGTTTTTTGCCTCAATATGAGGCTACTGCTCGTTTTAATGCAAAAAAATAAATTGCACGACGTTTAATTTAGGACTACACGCCGTGTATATCATTTAACTGTTCATTTGGAGGCTATAATTCCGCCGACTAACTTTCCAGAACCTGCCAACATGAGTACACAGCGTGTACCTAGGGGTACACAACATGTAATTTGTTTTCCTTCTCTTCCTAGCTGACTTACCCTCACGCCATGTATTTCTATCATACACAACCAGACTACATGGCATGTCTAGGAGGAACACGACGTGAACTTGGTTAAACAAATCTACCTAGCCAACAGGCCTACATGCCATGTGTGGCCTCCACAAAGTCAAGTGTACACAGCGTGTCTAATACTACACGCCGTCTAGTAAGAAATTTCTACACGATCATCACACGTCTTGTACATGGCATGTACACGGCCGGTCACTCACTTAACATATACACGGTGTGTACGTAAAGTACATGGTGTGTAGTCTAGAAATTTCCAGAACCTTCCCATTTTCTCCAGTTTCCTCAGAAACAAGTCAAAAATTCAAACATGGTCGGGATTTTGACCCGTTCTAAAAACCCGGGTTCTTACAATCTCCCAACCTTAACATAGATCATCCCCGAGATATCAAACCAAACCTGGAGATGGCAACAAAAATACCACCCCGAACAAAGAAACCCGAACTTCCCAGTCTCAAAGGTCCCGACTAAATTCCTCAAGGGGGGGATACCCACCTTAGGAATCGACTAACCCGGTCCCAACCCAACAAAACTCAAAGAAAAAAAGGTTTACTAACCTGTTTTCCAGATGCATAGTCATTCCGTGACATGTCGTCACTACTGCACCTCATTGGTGCTCCTATGTCGTTCTCGACACCCAACGTATTCCGAACCGCATCAGTGTCCACCTCCATGAGGTCCCGGTGCCGAGCACCTCAAGTAACCTGCATCCTCGATTCCCCTGATGCTACGCATCTCATACATACATACATACATACATACATATACATATATATATATATCACACACTCGGTATGGTGCCAATCCCACTGACTAGCATCTAGTTAGTCCACATATATCATGTACATCACGTGCACTCAAAACGGACATGCCTCTACAAGTCATTCCAAAAAGGAAACATGGGAATCATGGCCACACCATGGTGTAACTCTATCCATCATCAGCTCACCAGCCTGCTCATCCTCTGGCAGCTCCACAACATGCATCTGGCATGAAGTACAGCTACCTGATGCCTGACCTCCCTACGGTGCTACTCCAGCCACCAGCCACTAACCCCTCATCTGGATCCCACTATCTCTGTCACGTCCTCCGCGTGCAGTTAAACCTCGGATACCCTCTCCTGGTACCAAACCCAAACCAAATCTAGATGCCACCATCTATCCTGGTCCCTGTCTGCCGGCAGTCTGAGAAGGCTTCTTGTAAAACCTCTCAAGGTGCCCGACCAGTCCACATGCCCGAAACTCCTTTGGAGGCCTATCGCACTGAGTCCGAAAATGACGTGTCTATCCACATTGGAAGAAAACCACTACAGAACTGCTACGAGGTGGTCTAGAAGAATCCTTGGCCTGGCTGCCCTGCTGAAACTCATCCCGTCCTCGCTTCCTGCTATATGAACCGCCACCTGAAACCATCGCCCGACAAACCTGGGGCCTATCCCTATAGTTTCCCTCTACTATGAGTGCTTGGTTCACCACCTCTGAAAGAAACCAGCCTGAAAATATTCACTAGGATCCAAATAGCATGCCATAGGACATCCTCGAAGCGCATCACCCTAGTCGCGCCATCACTTACCATACCAGGTGCAAAGCGAGACAACTCTATAAAGGTAGCTGCATAGTCCATGACGAACATGTCTCCCTGCTGAAGACTCAATAACTCTCAAGCTCTCTCTGATCTCAGTGTCTCTAGGTAGAAGTTCTCAAAGAACCTATCCTCGAAGTACTTATATGCCAGTCCCTCATGCCTACGAGCTTGAACCTGAACATCCCACCAATGCTTCGCCAGTCCTCTCAGCATGTACGTCGCCAGCTTGAACCTCCACTCTGGAGGTGTCTCGAGCTGCTCGAAGATCATCTGCATGCTCTCGATCTAGTTCTTAGCTGCCTGTGGACCACCCTCACCCTGAAAAACCGGCGGGTGTTGCGACTGGAACTCCCATGTCAGACATGCCATAGATGGCTCTCTACCCTGCACGCCTCTATCGATCCCCTGCAAGACACGCACCAGGCTAGCTCGAAGCTGCTCGTCGAGCCATGGCCCGAACGATGCCAAACCCAGCTGCTGTCCTGCCTGCACCAGATCATGAACCTGATCCTATCCCTGAGCCTATACCTGCGGCTCCTGCCCTACCTGCACCGGATCCTGAACCTAATCCTACACCTACGACATTGTACCATCTCCCGTCGAACGCTCCATCTAATTTTCCCAAAAAGGAACCCACTAAATACCATAAATGGTGATACATACCATATATATATATATATATATAACAATATATATTCAACACAGATAAGAAAGCAGTAAAAGGCATTGCATAACTACTACCCTTACAACCCCCCCACTAAAACCCATGCCCCATGGCATCCCGGCCTCATGGCCTCCTTACCCGACCCTATCAGGGCCAAGTATCAAAAGTACCTCAGGCCATTCCCGTCCTAACAACCAACATTTCCTCAAACCAACGACCAAGTCACCCAAACCTGGTGATCAAAATCACCTCAAATAAAGTACCTGCCTACTCGTACAAGAGCCAGACCCAAATATCCTACCACATGCAATTCTAAAAATATAAAGCATGGCATACACATTGTAATAACAAGAAATTCTATCAGGAATTTCACCAATTCACATTTCAGAGCATACAAGCATAGCAATTGACTTTTATTCACATGGTATTATCACTTCACAAAGCATACATGCAGTTATGAAATTGAAATACCCTAAAAATGTGCCTATCAAAAGACAAGAAAACAAGCCTTTCCATACTGAGCCAAGGTCCAATTATCCCTTACCACACTAGGTCAAGGGTTACATATCACAGTCAATAACCTTACACACCAAGTGGGCCACCAAGGTGGAAATCATATAAACTGTAATCAGATCAAAAGCAAATAGAAATTCCCACCCAAGGTAACTTGATCCATCCCTCATACCTGGGGCTACATGCACCCAAGCACAAGCTAGAAACCTAGTTCTAGTAACAACCTATCTCTAGTCTACCATATCCCAAATAGTAAACCAGTATAAAATAAAAGATAAGTCTCAATCTCATTAGTATCGAGTAAAATGATGCTACTAAATCACTGTCAAGAACTCCTATGATACCACTTTGTAACGACCCGGACCCAAACAACCACCCAAATAGTGCTAAACGGGTCGGGTGCTACTACCTTCGGCGCACATCCCCAAATGCCAAAGGATGTTGACTAGAAGTTATGGTCTGATAGGTATAGTGGGGAGTCTATACCCTCTCAGAGGATAATAATAATGGTACTGGTCCAAGTATAATAGTAGAGATGTAGCAGAATAAATGACTCTGTAGACTCGAACCAGACCCACAGAGCGGAAGCACATTCAATCTTAATAAACAGTGGAAGTAATAAATATAACAACATGAGTGGAAATAACACAACAACATGCTGATAACATGTAACTACTACTAAACAATAAAACATGCATCCAAAGCAGGTCATACATATATGAATATAAAAAGGGCGCCAATGGATAACCAACTGTAGCTACAACAAGTAAGCATGATGATACAGAAAAGAAAACAAAATAAAGTTACTCCAGCTAGGTAAGACCTCAAGGTCTATACCATTACCTGAAACTGGCCTATTTCCTGGACATAAATCCATAAAGTCTGCATGCGTCTCGAAGGTCCTATGCGGGGTGTGAGACAAGTCTCAGTAGGATACCACCCAATGGTGCGTACCTAATATTAGTGTTTAAGCAGGCATGCATTTATAAGAAAAGCAGCAACAGAACAATGCACAAATAAACACAAACTCCACTGGTTCTCAGCAGCCACCATGGAGTGTCACCTGCTTCGGCCAACGCTAGAATCTCTGTCGTGTAACCCGAAACCATGTTCCACCTGAAACCGCATGTCTCTAGTACCGACGTCCCGAAGGCATGCAGAAGAATAGTAACCTGGCATCTTGTGCCTCTTGAAACCTCGTTCCTTAAGTACTGACATCACAAAGGCACACCCAAGAATAGTAACCTGACACCTTGTTCCTCCTGACACCTCATGCCTCATGTACTGACATCCCAAAGGCACACCCAAGAAGTAACCCGGAGGAACAATGATGTCTGCCCTCAAATAAAGTATCTGTAGGGACAACGATATTTTCCATCAAATAATGGCAAGCCTCAGCCCCCAACCTGATAGCCTCAATGCTATCCCCTGAAGGCTCCTCACCTTTCATGTGGCTTTCTATGGAAAGAACTCCCAACCAAAATACCTCAACCGCATTTACAGGGGCCTCTACCCACATGAGTGGTCAAAACCACATCATCACGGATTATCTCTATGTGCACACTACTAAAAGTTCCGGGTGAGCGGTAATCACCAAAATAGTACCTAAGCCACCACACATCTGACACCTCGTGTCCTTGTGACCATTAATCTCAAGTCTGATAGCCTCACCATCCAAGTAACCCAGGCCATGCCCAACCTGACAGTCGTACTGCCTCAAGCCGAAACCCATGATGCCCAGTCTCATGGTCAAAACCACCCAAAAGTAACCAGGGCCAAGCCCAACCTATGGTCAGCATCACTCAAGAATATTTGGGCCATGCCCAACACCACCCAAAGGGTCCAACATATGCAATTCAGCAAATTCCTATATAACATATTTAAACAGAAAACATAAACAGGAAAAATATTCTAAACAGTCGATTTCCACTATGCAAGGTGTTGTACCATACCAACACTGAGGTCTTGAATGCCTCTAAAAAAATTATATCAAGTTCAATAAACCAAACTAAACAGTTTAAAGCATTATAATTCTAATATTACCATTTTTTCATCCCCCATCCAGAATGACCTGATGAGCTATGACCCCTCACCCAGCCCCGCTTAGCAAAACTGGCAACATGGCATACCCAAAGGCATCCCATAGGTCCAACAATCAATTCAATACGTAAAAGAAGATAATATGGGCCCTGCTCAAAATACCCGAAAACACGTTGAAGGCCGCGTCACCCAAATGACCACAAAAACACAAAAATAGGTATGCAACACCTACCTGAGACCCGTATGATTCTAATCCTCCGGTAACATCCTCCAATTAAGTCTAAAACACATTAGATCTACAAAAGAGTCAAAACCACTCAAACCCCTATAACGCGTTCTAGAACAGAATTCAAACAAAATGATTCAAGAGGAATCAAGGCCTTACCGATGGGGTTCCAACGCATCTAACTGTGATTGAATCTGACTTCGGACAGAGAACCAAGAAGAGGTTGAAGCTCCTTCTAGCTTGGTTCGCGAAACCGGGTGACAAAAGGTGTGTTCTGCCTCAATACGAGGCTACTGCCCATTTTAACGCAAAAAAAGAAATGACACGGCATGTACTTTAAGACTCCACACCATGTATATCATTTAACTGTTCATTTGGAAGCTGGAATTCCACCGACCGACTTTTCAAAACCTGCCAACATCAGTACACGACGTGTACCTGAGGGTACACGACATGTACTTCATTTTACTTCTCTTCCTCGCTGACTTACCTACACGCCATGTATTTCTCTCATACACAGCTAGACAACACAATGTGTCCAGGAGGAACATGGCGTGTACTTGGTTAAACAAATCTACCTGTCCAACAGGACTACATGCCATGTGTGGCCTCCACATAGTCAAGTGTACATGGTGTGTCTAAAACTACAAGCCGTGTAGTAAGAAATTTCTACACGGTCATCACATGACATGTACTCAGCGAGTAAACGACCAGTCACTCGCTTAACATATACACAGAGTGTAAGTAAAGTACATGACTTGTAGTCTGGAAATTTCCAGAACCTACCCATTTTCTCTAGTTTCCTAAAAAACAAGTCAAAAATTCAAACAGGGTCAGGATTTTGGCCCGTTCTAAAAACTCGGGTTCTTACAATCTCCCCACCTTAACATAGCTCGTCCTCGAGCTATCAAATGAAACCCGAAGATGGCACCGAACATACCACCACGAAAAAAGAAACCCAAACTTCCCCATCTCAAAGGTCCCGGCTAAATTACTCAAGGGGGGATCCCCACCTTAGGAATCGCTTAACCCGGTCTCAACCCAAAAAAACTCAAAGCAAACAAGGTTTACTAACCTATTTTTCGGATGCATAGTCCTTCCATGACACATCGTCACCCCTGTACTTCATTGGTGCTCTAGTGTCGTTCTCGACACCCAACGTATTCTGCACCACATCAGTGTCCGCCTCCACGAGGTCCTGGTGACTAGCACCTCAAGTAACCCGCATCCTCGATGCCCCTAATGCTACGCATCAAACAAACACAAACACACACATATATATATATATCACACACCCGATATGGTGCCAATCCCACTGACTATCATCTAGTCAGTCCACAGAGATCCTGTGCATCACGTGCACTCAAAACAGACATGCCTCTACAGGTCATGCCAAAAAGGAAACATGGGAATCATGGCCACACCACGGTATAACTCTAACCGTCATCGACTCACCAGCCTACTTAGCCTCTAGAAACTCCACAATGTGCACCTGGCCTGAAGTATGCCTGCCTGATGCCTGACCTCCCTACGGTGCTGCTCCAGCCACCGACCACTGACCCCTCAGTTGAATCCAACTCTCTCTGTCACATCTTCCTCGTGCAGCTAAACCTCAGCTACCCTCTTATGGTACCGAACCTGAACCAACTCCAAATGCCACTGTCTATCCGGGTCCCTATCTATCGGCTGTCTGAGAAGGCTGCCTACAAAACCTCTCAAGGTGCCTGACCTATCCACATGCCCGACACTCCTTTGGAGTCCTATCACACTGAGTATGAAAATGCCCTAGCTATCCACATTGGAAGAAAACCACTGAATAACTACTATGAGGTGGTCTAGATGAGTCCTTGGCCTGACTGTCCTGCTGGAACTCATCCCATCCTCACTTCCTGCTATCCGAACCATCACCTAAAATTGTCACCTGACCAACCTAGGGCATATCCCTTTGGTTGACCTATACTATGAGAACCTGGTTCACCACCTCTGAAAAAGAACCCAGCCTGAAAATATTCACCTGGATCTGAATGTCATGTCTTAAGCCATCCTCGAAGTGCCTAACCCTAGACACATCATCACTTAACATACCAGGTGCAAAGCAAGACAACTCTGTGAAGGTAGCTGCATAGTCCACGACGAACATGTCTCCCTGCTGAAGACTCAAGAACTCTCGAGCTCTCTCTGCTCTCAGTGTCTCTGGGTAGAAGTGCTTAAAGAACATGTCCTCAAAGTCCTTCCATGCCAATCCCTCATGCCTAAAATCCTAAACCTGCACATCCCACCAACGCTTCGCTGGTCCTCTCAACATGTACGTCACCAGCTAGAACCTCCACCCTGGAGGCGTCTCGAGCTGCTCGAAGATCATCTGCATACTATCGATCCAGTTCTTAGCCGCCTGTGGACCACCCTTGTAACAACCCGAGAATTTATGAAAAATATTCTTTTTAATTTTATTAATGTCTTGTGTTGTACGCTACACCAAAAGAATCTTGCACAACACACCTTATTGACTTGCCTTTCATTACACGCAATCACGACCTTCCTCGATAGCGTGTGTAATACGCAATACCGAGTTTCACTAAACAACGATATGCTATTAAAATAATATTAAAACTAGCCGTTATGAATAGTAATAACAACTTTTTGAAATTATGTAAATCTTATTTTTCAAAGTGAACTTCATTTTTGGATTCGGAGTATCGAATTTAGCCTAAGGTGAAATTTTGGTACATTTCGGATAACTTTCATATTCTGATGAATAGTGAAAATTACTAAATTTTAGTTAAAAACAACTTTTTCAATCAAAATAATTAATAGTGATAAATTATTAATTTGAGTGGTTTTAAAGTGTATTTAGAATATATTTTTACAATTTAATACAATGTTGGTCATTGGATGTAATTTCACATTTAAACTAGACATAAACAAGTGTCAATCTTTTGATAGATATTGTTTCTTAAAAAACACGCTATTTGTTTTAACAGCGGGATTTTATTATAAAATTAATTAATGCAACTTTTATGTTATGAATTTGGTAAAATAGACTTCATTTTTGAATTCGGAATATGAAATATAGCTTGGGATGAAATTTTGGCATTGTTCTGAAAAACATCAATTTTTGATGAATAGTGAAACTACTAAGTGGTAGGTTAAAAACTGAATTTTGCATAAAACTTAATTTTACCGCTTCTGTGAATGGAATTTCGAAAATCCGAGAGACACGGTTAATATCAAGGACTAAAATGTGGTTCAATGAGATGAAAATAATTTTTTGGTGAATAGTAACTTTTTACTTTTTTTTACCGTGGTTAATAGTAAATAGGGTAACTAAGGGTAAATATGATATTAATATTACCCTAACACATGACCTAATTCTATTGGACAAGTGTAATTAGACCAAAAACAAACTTAGGAATAAAATATGACCATTTAGGCCCACTTGGATTAGATTAGGACATTTATTATTAATTTATTTAAAGAAGGGTTAAAATAGTTAAAATCAAAGTTTAATAAGTAAATCATTTTTAATATGGGGTTATACATTAGATAAATTCGATTGTAAATATTCATTAGAAAGCTAAAAAGATTTCCTACATGATGGTATTTTATTTGTAATTTTTAGACATCAAATAATTTAATTTATTTATGACACAAAGATGATGCAGTAATTATCTTATTAATGAAATATTGACATAATTGATGTTATAAACACCAACATAAATGTCATTTGAGACTTTTTATGAATTCCACTAATTTTCTAGGTTACTATGATATAATAGTGATGCTCTAATCAACTTGGTTCGAACATATAATTCTGATATTACTTTCACAAAAATCATATATCAAATAGTGTCAAAATTGACACAAAATAGTTTTTAAATCAAATATTATATTATTAATTGTTATTTTATTCCTAAAAATCTAAGGTTCGGCCAAATGACTTAGATAAGGATATATATATTAATAATAAACAATTTGGGGTTCGTTTGGCATGTTATAGTAAGTGTATTAACCATATAGTGAAAGAAAACAAAAAGACACGGTAAAAGTTAAATTATTTAACTTAGAGTTAAATCTAATTGATAAGGTTAAAATAATATCCTAAACTTGTCTAAATTATATTGGTTGATAGGATTTCGACCCATCCCCACTTTAGCTTAGAAATAAGACCCTTTGGAACCATTATAAACCGATTTTGACTTTAATATAAAATAATATTTTGAGGTATTCCTAAGGTGCCCCTCTCCTCCCTTATAAAAGGACACCTCCTCCCCCTCCTCCTCACTCCAATTTGAGCACTCAAGCTCGGCCAACCCCTGCCAAAATCTCTTCTCCACTTCCCTAGCAACATCCTAGAGGTTCTGGTCTTCCTCAAAGACCAATTCTAGTGCCCTAAGAGGAGGTCTCAAAGAGGCACTTCAAAGAAGAGGTAATTACCGTTACCAATTCTTTCATCTTTATTTCTTCTTCCACTTCTTCTTCTTAGGTTGTTTCATTATGAAGTAATAACATAAGTATCACTCATATACTGATATGTTATTATAAGTATGAAACAACCCTATTTCACCATCTATCCATCCTACGGAAAAAGAAATCATCGCGCGTGCGTACGTACGGAATACCGTCTCCACGCCGTGGTGTAATCTATTTTCCACCACCACCTTACATGGATGGGTATAATGGTGTAAAGAATAACTATACATAGTTATTAAAACATCATATTGATTCTGATATATTGTATAATTCACTCCAATTCAATTCAATACTTATAGAAATGATATCATCGCTCGTGCGTACGTACGGACTACCGTCTCCACGACGCGATGAGATTCATTCTCCATATTAACCATTTAAGAATGATTATAAAGTATATATAAGAAATAATAATGAAATATATGACATTATAAAGCTACTGGATTTATGTATATATATACATATGTATGTCATCTACTTACTTCCATTTCAAGACAATAAGGAAAGGAAAACAACGTTCATGCGTACGTACGGACTACCGTCTCCATGAACGGTGTTTTTCATTTTATTTATCTACCTATTATATATATATATATACTGAATATATATGATATATAAATCATATTTTATATTCTTGAAGTAAGTAAATCATGATATAAGTAATAATGATGTCAAGAACAACAAGTCAAAACACCTACGATAAATGAAATGATTTTACCCAAAACGCTTCTTTAACATGGAATTTACAAAAGAACGGGTAATATAATGTCATAAGTGAACCATATATGATATCATAACAATGAATATGATTCTGTAATAAGTCAATGACATTATTTAAATCATTATACAGGAGGTTCGGACACATACGAAGCAAATCGGACCTAAGGTAAGGGAAATATCACAATCTCATTTTTATCCGAGATTGTTTGTACTTTGAAATTTACTGGGGTATATTTTATCATCCACATCCATGTTTCCTCAATATGTAATGTTATTTACAACAACCTAAAATTGTTTAAATCCAATTTTACCCTTCGGTGAGTTTTTAGTAAAAGATATGAAAGGAATCTTTTGTCGTTTTTCGTACGAGGTACTTTTTGACTTTTCCGACAAAAGTACGAAGAATGTTTTTTAAACTTAAATGGCACGAACGAATTTTTACGGTTTTATAAAGCCTTATTTTCATGAAGCTTCCTACAAAAGATTTCATGACTATTTTTAATAAAATCTCTTTCTTTTAAAGTTTCATGATGTTTTGTGAAAAGAAATTGATTTTGAAGAAGAAAGGATATTTTCCTCAAGAATTCATTTCAAGTGTTTTATCAAAATTATTTTCCATCTAAGATAATAAAGGGTTCTGTTTCTATCCATATTTTTACATTGATTTGACTATGTTGTGATGGAATTATGTTTATGAATTCCTTTATCTTATATGAATGGTTTTATGATGTCATGTTGTTTAAGAATCCCATTTTTATTACATGGGTTACGCTATGATGTATGGTTTATGATTATGTGGCACACATAAGAAAGGATTCATTATAAGATGGGTGGGACCTATATCTCCCTCCAATGCATTGGGTAAAGATTTTATATCTCATGAGATAGACATGGCTGGAATGGTAGGTTATACCGGTTCAGTGAAACAGGACTGAAACGAGGATTACTCGATTCAGAAAGGGACTTTGTCCACTAAGATAGTCTTGGCAATGAGTCTTGAATAACAAGAAATGATTCTCTATGATTATGTGTGTATGCCACAATGAGTAATGTTTTAAGTTATGATTTCATTTCACTACTATGATTTATCCCATGTTATGAAATTATGCTCTCTTTTGCAGGTTAAGATTTCCAAAAAATGTTATGTTCTTATGAAAATTATGTGATTGATATTTCTTTTGTTTACCCTTACTGAGCATTTGAGCTCACCCTTTTATGTTTTCTTTTCCCCAGGATATAAAGAAAGGTTTTAGGTAAAAAAAAAGGAAGATCTTTATGGGATATGTTGAAGATCTTTCCCCACGATTAGAAGATTTTATTCCGAGTTTCCAAAGACACTAAACTATTACGATCCTTGTGTGTGTGTTTTTGTTATGTACTAAGTATTCCGCAAAAGTAATGTAAAGTCTATGTACGTCAGGCTTCGGGTCTCTACAGTTGGTATCAGAGGAAAGGTTTAGTCAACCTTTGGAAACTAGGATGCGAAAACGTTAGTGAGATCCCTAGAGATATTTCTAAGGTATGTCTAGGGATGCCCCTAAGGATATGTATACGTATAGGATATAGTTATAGAACTATGGTAACGATATTAGATTAAACCAAAGATGATAGATATTTAAGTTACTCCCCCTTTATTACGATTTTTGCATCTAACACTATTCTGTTTGGGTTTTAGAAAATGGCTGGAAACAAGATGATTCACAATAATGGAGGATATGATGGACAATGGAATGATATTCTTCATGAGCAACCAAATGAAATGGGATTTGGATGTCCAAACATCATTATTATGCCGAATCAGCAATCTCACAATATGATCAATAAAGTAAAATTTGGTAAGTTTCCTGACTCGACTAATAAGAGAAAGATGGAGTTCCATGATGATCATAGAGGAAAGAAAGTTCAATTTCCCCTATGTAAATCATGTGGGAAGAGGCATCAAGGAGAATGTTTCAAGGGAACTGGAAGATGCTTTGGGTGTGGAAACGAAGGACACAAAGCAAGTAAGTGCAAAGGAAAAGGGTCGCTTAACACCATGGATGAGGATAATGGTATTGCTACGACATCAAAAATGGTTAAGTGTTTTAAATGTGGAATGTATGGGCATTATGCAAACAAATGCCCTAAGGGAAAGACTCATGAAGAGAATCAGTATGGTCATATGGGTAGTATTTATGTGGATGATGATGAAGAGACTACAAATGATATGTGAGATGAAAGAATTTTTGAAGCTCGGTCAATGGTTTGAGAATGTAGTGGAATGATTACATGTTTATCATGTGTAATTTTGGAATAAAGAGAAATCTATGGATTGTTACACTGTTGTCTTTACTTGTGTTTTGAAAGTGTATGATTAATGTTACTAGTATCCATGAAAGGTTATTCATATATTTTTGGAATGTAGATGATATGCGCATAATGAAGGGATAAGGAGAAAATTAAATGTTTGATAGTATTCATGAGCTCATGATTGATATAAGGACTAAGTGATATCATGGTTTGAGTATAAATAATTTTGAGGATTTTGGTATGTGGAAAGTGTTAACTTTTAACTGCACTCATGTTTTCACTAAGGTATTCAAGAGAATACACGATTAAGGACTTTGAATGTTTGGAATGTGACCAACAAGACATATCTTATGATATGTGGGGATCAACGACAGTATTAAATCTCTGGTAATCGATGTCACTATATTATGAGAGTGGACTGCAGTATTATGTATAAGCCTAAAGATTAGACTGGATTATGTTGTACATAAGTTAGTATTGTTTAAGGATATAAGATTTTCGATATTATTGATGGGATGTTATAGTAACGTAGTTTTAGAAAAAGGGACAACCTGCAGGACGGGCGACAGCCCATCGCTTCGGACAAGGCTGTAGGAATCGAACCCACAACCGAAGTGCGACTGGCCTTTATCGCCTACCACTAGCCTACAGGAAGTCCCTGTTTAGTAGAAACTAGTTTTATTATATTAAGCAGTATGATATATGAAGTATAAGTCCATATGTGATTAATCTCACTATAGATCGACTTATGTATATAACCTTTTGTTTGAAACAGATAGAATGACCCGTCATTCTATCACATGATCTGCTAACACTTCATGAATAACAAATTCAACTTCATTTATTTAAGAGATGAAGTGGAAATTGTTAAAGGCACGAACAACAGTGAGATTGTACCAAAATAAAGTAAGTATTTATTCTAATTCAAATTCTTTAACTTTAGGGAAATGATCTTGAAAACCAAAAATGTTGTCCTAGTTCTCTTATACCTGATGAATCAGATGGTACCTTATATCATCACAAATCTATGGATTTGTGATTACTGGCTTTTCCATAGCCATGTTCTCTACCACTCTCCATCAGAACATGATGGTTAGATTTCTCTTCCATATCCATATTTTCACCTATGTGGAAACCCAGTGATTAGTTTATTTGGGTAATCGTTACATTTCATACTTTAGTTTTTAAAGCCAAGTTTTGGTATTCCTTTTTACGATGTGGGTTTCTATTAAAGAAACTTTCGAATAGTAAACCATTTATAATCCCGACGAATTTCGAGGGCGAAATTCATTTTAAGGGGGGTAGAATGTAACAACCCGAGAATTTATGAAAAATATTCTTTTTAATTTTATTAATGTCTTGTGTTGTACGCTACACCAAAAGAATCTTGCACAACACACCTTCTTGACTTGCCTTGCATTACACGCAATCACGACCTTCCTCGATAGCGTGTGTAATACGCAATACCGAGTTTCACTAAACAACGATATGCTATTAAAATAATATTAAAACTAGCCGTTATGAATAGTAATAACAACTTTTTGAAATTATGTAAATCTTATTTTTCAAAGTGAACTTCATTTTTGGATTCGGAGTATCGAATTTAGCCTAAGGTGAAATTTTGGTACATTTCGGATAACTTTCATATTCTGATGAATAGTGAAAATTACTAAATTTTAGTTAAAAACAACTTTTTCAATCGAAATAATTAATAGTGATAAATTATTAATTTGAGTGGTTTTAAAGTGTATTTAGAATATATTTTTACAATTTAATACAATGTTGGTCATTGGATGTAATTTCACATTTAAACTAGACATAAACAAGTGTCAATCTTTTGATAGATATTGTTTCTTAAAAAACACGCTATTTGTTTTAACAGCGGGATTTTATTATAAAATTAATTAATGCAACTTTTATGTTATGAATTTGGTAAAATAGACTTCATTTTTGAATTCGGAATATGAAATATAGCTTGGGATGAAATTTTGGCATTGTTCTGAAAAACATCAATTTTTGATGAATAGTGAAACTACTAAGTGGTAGGTTAAAAACTGAATTTTGCATAAAACTTAATTTTACCGCTTCTGTGAATGGAATTTCGAAAATCCGAGAGACACGGTTAATATCAAGGACTAAAATGTGGTTCAATGAGATGAAAATAATTTTTTGGTGAATAGTAACTTTTTACTTTTTTTTACCGTGGTTAATAGTAAATAGGGTAACTAAGGGTAAATATGATATTAATATTACCCTAACACATGACCTAATTCTATTGGACAAGTGTAATTCGACCAAAAACAAACTTAGGAATAAAATATGACCATTTAGGCCCACTTGGATTAGATTAGGACATTTATTATTAATTTATTTAAAGAAGGGTTAAAATAGTTAAAATCAAAGTTTAATAAGTAAATCATTTTTAATATGGGGTTATACATTAGATAAATTCGATTGTAAATATTAATTAGAAAGCTAAAAAGATTTCCTACATGATGGTATTTTATTTGTAATTTTTAGACATCAAATAATTTAATTTATTTATGACACAAAGATGATGCAGTAATTATCTTATTAATGAAATATTGACATAATTGATGTTATAAACACCAACATAAATGTCATTTGAGACTTTTTATGAATTCCACTAATTTTCTAGGTTACTATGATATAATAGTGATGCTCTAATCAACTTGGTTCGAACATATAATTCTGATATGACTTTCACAAAAATCATATATCAAATAGTGTCAAAATTGACACAAAATAGTTTTTAAATCAAATATTATATTATTAATTGTTATTTTATTCCTAAAAATCTAAGGTTCGGTCAAATGACTTAGATAAGGATATATATATTAATAATAAACAATTTGGGGTTCGTTTGGCATGTTATAGTAAGTGTATTAACCATATAGTGAAAGAAAACAAAAAGACATGGTAAAAGTTAAATTATTTAACTTAGAGTTAAATCTAATTGATAAGGTTAAAATAATATCCTAAACTTGTCTAAATTCTATTGGTTGATAGGATTTAGACCCATCCCCACTTTAGCTTAGAAATAAGACCCTTTGGAACCATTATAAACCTATTTTGACTTTAATATAAAATAATATTTTGAGGTATTCCTAAGGTGCCCCTCTCCTCCCTTATAAAAGGACACCTCCTCCCCCTCCTCCTCACACCAATTTGAGCACTCAAGCTCGGCCAACCCCTGCCAAAATCTCTTCTCCACTTCCCTAGAAACATCCTAGAGGTTCTGGTCTTCCTCAAAGACCAATTCTAGTGCCCTAAGAGGAGGTCTCAAAGAGGCACTTCAAAGAAGAGGTAATTACCGTTACCAATTCTTTCATCTTTATTTCTTCTTCCACTTCTTCTTCTTAGGTTGTTTCATTATGAAGTAATAACATCAGTATCACTCATATACTGATATGTTATTATAAGTATGAAACAACCCTATTTCACCATCTATCCATCCTACGGAAAAAGAAATCATCGCGCGTGCGTACGTACGGAATACCGTCTCCACGCCGTGGTGTAATCTATTTTCCACCACCACCTTACATGGATGGGTATAATGGTGTAAAGAATAACTATACATAGTTATTAAAACATCATATTGATTCTGATATATTGTATAATTCACTCCAATTCAATTCAATACTTATAGAAATGATATCATCGCTCGTGCGTACGTACGGACTACCGTCTCCACGACGCGATGAGATTCATTCTCCATATTAACCATTTAAGAATGATTATAAAGTATATATAAGAAATAATAATGAAATATATGACATTATAAAGCTACTGGATTTATGTATATATATACATATGTATGTCATCTACTTACTTCCATTTCAAGACAATAAGGAAAGGAAAACAACGTTCATGCGTACGTACGGACTACCGTCTCCATGAACGGTGTTTTTCATTTTATTTATCTACCTATTATATATATATATATACTGAATATATATGATATATAAATCATATTTTATATTCTGGAAGTAAGTAAATCATGATATAAGTAATAATGATGTCAAGAACAACAAGTCAAAACACCTACGATAAATGAAATGATTTTACCCAAAACGCTTCTTTAACATGGAATTTACAAAAGAACGGGTAATATAATGTCATAAGTGAACCATATATGATATCATAACAATGAATATGATTCTTTAATAAGTCAATGACATTATTTAAATCATTATACAGGAGGTTTGGACACATACGAAGCAAATCGGACCTAAGGTAAGGGAAATATCACAATCTCATTTTTATCCGAGATTGTTTGTACTTTGAAATTTACTGGGGTATATTTTATCATCCACATCCATGTTTCCTCAATATGTAATGTTATTTACAACAACCTACAATTGTTTAAATCCAATTTTACCCTTCGGTGAGTTTTTAGTAAAAGATATGAAATGAATCTTTTGTCGTTTTTCGTACGAGGTACTTTTTGACTTTTCCGACAAAAGTACGAAGAATGTTTTTTAAACTTAAATGGCACGAACGAATTTTTACGGTTTTATAAAGCCTTATTTTCATGAAGCTTCCTACAAAAGATTTCATGACTATTTTTAATAAAATCTCTTTCTTTTAAAGTTTCATGATGTTTTGTGAAAAGAAATTGATTTTGAAGAAGAAAGGATATTTTCCTCAAGAATTCATTTCAAGTGTTTTATCAAAATTATTTTCCATCTAAGATAATAAAGGGTTCTGTTTCTATCCATATTTTTACATTGATTTGACTATGTTGTGATGGAATTATATTTATGAATTCCTTTATCTTATATGAATGGTTTTATGATGTCATGTTGTTTAAGAATCCCATTTTTATTACATGGGTTACGCTATGATGTATGGTTTATGATTATGTGGCACACATAAGAAAGGATTCATTATAAGATGGGTGGGACCTATATCTCCCTCCAATGCATTGGGTAAAGATTTTATATCTCATGAGATAGACAAGGCTGGAATGGTAGGTTATACCGGTTCAGTGAAACAGGACTGAAATGAGGATTACTCGATTCAGAAAGGGACTTTGTCCACTAAGATAGTCTTGGCAATGAGTCTTGACTAACAAGAAATGATTCTCTATGATTATGTGTGTATGCCACAATGAGTAATGTTTTAAGTTATGATTTCATTTCACTACTATGATTTATCCCATGTTATGAAATTATGCTCTCTTTTGCAGGTTAAGATTTCCAAAAAATGTTATGTTCTTATGAAAATTATGTGATTGATATTTCTTTTGTTTACCCTTACTGAGCATTTGAGCTCACCCTTTTATGTTTTCTTTTCCCCAGGATATAAAGAAAGGTTTTAGGTAAAAAAAAAGGAAGATCTTTATGGGATATCTTGAAGATCTTTCCCCACGATTAGAAGATTTTATTCCGAGTTTCCAAAGACACTAAACTATTACGATCCTTGTGTGTGTGTTTTTGTTATGTACTAAGTATTCCGCAAAAGTAATGTAAAGTCTATGTACGTCAGGCTTCGGGTCTCTACAACCCTCATCCTGAAAAAGTGGTGGGTGCTGTGATTGGAACTCCCATGTCAAATATTCCATAGATGGATCTGTACCATGTGCACCTCTTTTGATCCCCTACAAGACACGTACCAGGATAGATCGAAGCTGCTCGTCGAGCCATGGCCCAAATGATTCCAAACCTGGCTGCTGTCCTGCCTGCACCAGATCCTGAACCTTATTCTATCCCTAAGCCTATACCTGCGGCTCCTGCTCTACCTGCATCGGATCCTGAACCTGATCCTGCACCTACGACGCTGTACCATCTCCTATATGATGCTCCATCTGAGTCGTCTAAAAAGGAACCTTCTGATTACCATTAATTGTCAGACAACCCATATATATATAAAAATATAAATTTAATGTAGATAAAAAAGCAGTAAAAGGAAATGCATAACTACTACCCTTACTCTCCCCCACTGCAACCCATACCCCACAACATCCCAGCCTCATGGCCTCCTTACCCTCCCCTATCAGGGCCAAGTATCAAAAGTACCTCGGGCCATGCCCGTCCTGACAACCAACGTTTCCTCAAACTGACGACTGAGTTGCCCAAACCTGGTGATCAAAATCAAATCAACTAAAGTACCTGCCTATTCGTACAAGAGCTAGACCCAAATATCCTTCCACATGCAATTCTACAAATATAAAGCATGGAATACACATTGCAACAAAAAGAAATTCTATCAGTAATTTCACCAATTCACATTTCAGAGCATACAAGCATGGAAATTGACTGTTATTCACATGGTATTATCACTTCACAAAGCATACATGTAGTTATGAAATTGAAATACCCTAAGATTGTGCCTATCAAAAGCCAAGAAAACAAGCCTTGCCATACCGGGCCAAGGTCCAATTCTCCCTTACCACATCGGGTCAAGGGTTACATATCACAATCAATAACCTCACACACCAAGTGAGACACCAAGGTGTAAATCATATAAAATGTAATTTGAGAAAAAGAAAACAATAATTCCCACCCAAGGTAAATTGGTCCATCCCTCATACCTGGGGCTGCAGGCACCCAAGAACAAGCTAGAAACCCAGTTACAGTAACAACCTATCTCCAGTCTACCATACCCCAAATATTAAACCAACAGAAAGTAAAAGGGAAGTCTCAATCTCATTAGTATCCAGTAAAATGCTGCTACTAAATCCCTATCAAGAACTACTCTAATACCACTTTTCAATGACCCGAACTCGAACAGCCACCCAAACTGTGCTAAACGGGTTGGGTGCTACTACCTTAGGCACACCTCCCCGAACAAAAAAGGTTGCCGACTAGAAGCGAGGGTATGATAGGTATAGTGGGGAGGATATACCCTCTCAGAGGATAATAATAATGGCACTGGTCCAAGTATAACAGTAGAGATGTAGCAGAATAAATGACTCTGTAGACTCGAACCAGACCCGCAGAGTAGAAGCACATTCAATATAAATAAACAGTGGAAGCAATACATATAAAAACAACAACGGAAATAACACAAGATCATGCTGATAACATGTAACTACTACTGAACAATAAAACATGCATCCAAAGAAGGTCATACATATCTGAATATAAAAAGGGAGTCAATGGGTAGCCAACTGTAACTACAACAAGTAAGCATGCTGATATGGAAAAGAAAAAAAAATAGAGTAACTCCAGCTAGGTAAGACCTCAAGGTCCATACCATATCCATGCAACAACTAACGCAACCCAGCTCCTGAAGCTGGCCTCTTTCCTGTACATAAATCCATAAAGTCTGCATGTGTCTCGAAGGGCCCGTGCAGGGTGTGAGACAAGTCTCAGTAGGATACCACCCAATGGTGCGTACCTAATATAAGTGTTTAAGAAGGCATGCATTTATAAGAAAAGCAGGAACAAAACAATGCACAAATAAGAACAAACTCCACTGGTGCCCAGCAGCCACCATGGAGTGTCACCTGCTTCGACCAATACCGGAATCTCTATCGTGTAACCCGAAACCATGTTCCACTTGACACCACGTGTCTCAAGTACCGATGTCCTGAAGGCACACCCAAGAATAGTAACCTGACACCTTGTGCCTCCTGAAACCTCATGCCTCTTGTACTGACGTCCCGAAGGCACTCCCAAGAATTGTAACCTGGAACCTTGTGCCTCCTGACACCTCGTGCCTGAAGTACTGATGTCCCGAAGGCACACCCAAGAAGTAACCTGGAGGAATAGTGATGTTTTCCCTCAAATAACGTATCCAGAGGGACAATGATATCTGACCTCAAATAACGGTGAGCCTCAGCCCCCAGCCCGATAGCCTCGATGCTATCCCCTGATGGCTTCTCACCTTCAATGTGGCTTTCTATGACAAGAACCCCCAACTAAAGTACCTAAACCGCATATACGGGGGCCTCTACCCACACGAGTGGTCAAAACCACCTCATCACGAAGTATCTCTGTGTGCACACTACTCAAAGTTCCGAGTGAGCAGTAATCACCAAAATAGTACCTAAACCACCACACATCTGACACCTTGTGTTCCTGCGACCATGCCGCTCAAGTCTGATGGCCTCTCCATCTAAGTAACCCGGGCCATGCCCAACCTGACAGTCATACTGCCTCAAGATGACATCCATGATGCCCAATCCCATGGTCAAAACCACCCAAAGTAACCCAGGACAAGCCCAATCTTTGATCAGCATCACTCAAGAATATCCGAGCCATGCCCAACACCACCCAAAGGGTCCAGCATACGCAATTCAGTAATTGTATATATAACATATTTAAACAGAAAACATAAACAGACCAAATATTCTAAATAGTAGATTTTCACTATGAAATGTGTTGTCCCATACCAGCACTGATGTCTTGAATTCCTCTAACAAAATTATATCAAGTTTAATAAACCAAACTCAATGGTTTAAAGCATTATAATTCTAATATAACCATTTTGGCATCCCCCAGCCAAAATTCCCCGATGAGCTACGAACTTCACCCGACCCCGCTCAGCAAAACTGGTAACATGGCATACCCAAAGGCATCCCATAGGTCCAACAATCATTTCAATACATAAAAGCAGATAAAAAAGGTCCCTCTCAAAATACCCAAAAATGCGCCAAAGGCCGCATCACCCAAATGACCACGAAAACACAAAAAGAGGTATGCACCACCTACCTGATACCCGTACGATGCTACTCCTTCGGTAAAAACCTAAAATTAGGTCTAAAATGCGGTAGATCTACAAAAGAGTCAAAACCTCTCAAACCCCTATAACGCATTCTAGAACAGAAGTAAAAAAACGGATCAATAGGAATTGAGGCCATACCGAGGGGGTTCCAAAGCATCTAAACGTGATCGAATTAGTCTTCGAACGGAGAACTAGGAAGAGGTTGAAGCTTCGGCCGACTTGGTTCGCGAAACCAGGCGACACAAGGTGTGTTCTGCCTCAATACGAGGCTACTAAACATTTTAATGAAAAAAAACTACACGGTGTGTACTTTAGGACTACACGCCGTGTATATCATTAACTATTCATTTGGTGGATGGAATTCTGCCGACCTACTTTCCAGAACCTGCTGGCATGATTACACGACGTGTACCTGGGGGTACACGACGTGTAATTCGTTTTCCTTCTCTTCCTTTCCGACTTACCCACACTCCATGTATTTATCTCATACATATCCAGACTACAAGGCGTGTCCAGGAGGAACACGACATGTACTTGGTTAAACAAATCTACCCGACCAACAGGCCTACACACCATGTGTGGCCTCCACACGGTCAAGTGTACATGACATATCTAAAACTACACGCCGTGTAGTAAGAAATTTCTACACAGTCATCACACGACATGTACTCGGTGAGTATATGGCTGGTCACTCACTTAACATATACACGGAGTGCAGTCTGGAAATTTCCAGAACCTACCCATTTTCTCCAGTTTCTTCAGAAACAAGTCAAAAAATTCAAACAGGGTTGGGATTTTGACCCGTTCTAAACACTCGGGTTCTTACAATTTCTACAATTAGTATAATATATATTTTTATGATTTTAATTATATTATTATTATTATTATTATTTTCATTATTGTTATTATTATTTAACATTTAATATTTATATAATTTGATTTATTTGAATTTTGAATTTTGAATTTTTTTTATCTTCCCGCTTCTCATGCAACAGATATCCAAGGAGGCCGCCAACCTCTCCTCAATTAGCACAAGGAATCACCAGGCTCTCTCAGTGGGGAAGACCCTAAGGTGGGGTTCCACACAAGGCCTAGCCATGAGCCACGATCCCTCCTCCTTCTACACCACCACAACAACGACCCTCCACCATTTGAACCACAATAGGGGGCACCCTTCCACCATTTTCACCACAACAGCAAGCACCCCTCCTCTTCCTCAATATAACTGGTCCGCCTCATCTCTTCAATGCAACATGACTCCAATAGGAGGCATCCGTCTTCATCTCTCCTTCAAACCCTAATCAGTAGAACACCTATTCATATCCTCTCCTCTACAACACCAGAGGGCACACAAGACCCCTCTCATTATCCTATGGGAAAACCATCACTAGGAGGCCTCCTCATCTAGTAACCACACTTCCGGTCTTCAGTAGCACCTGACGTGTCACCTCCTTACTTCCATAGTCTCACTATGACACCACTATACCTCAGTTGACCTCCTCCAATGTGCATGAAATCTAGACATCAAAATTCAGTTTGATGATGGTTAGTTCATGTAAATACTAGAAATTTAGGCTTCTATAGTTTTAGGATGCATAGATCATTAATAACTATCATTGGAAGTTGCTAAAGGTAGCATTATCGACTACCATTAGAGGACACTAATTACTATAAAAAAATCAGGCATGATTTTTATCACTTCCACTCATCTTCTTTGTGATTTCCTGCTACAATATGCCATCAGCACCCACTACCACCTCTATTGTCACCCTCATCGCCAAAGGTGACCTCCAACACACTTTGAACACCCTTAACCTCCCTTGAAACACTCTGGTCAGCCCTCTGATCACACCCCATCATTTGAACACCATGCCTCAAGCACCCCTGTCATACCCCACCTCCCTCCAGCTGCCACACATCTACCATGGATAATGAGTTAAGCTTATGAAATCCCTCTTATTTCCCCCCTTAAAACCTGGTTTCCTTCAACCATTTCTTACTCACAAAATTGGGTGTTTTGGGTGTGGTCCATTAGAGACCGCCAAATGAGGTCACTATTGGTTTTTACCAACCGAGCAACTATGACCGCCAAAAGTGTTCACTAATGACCTTTAGCAAATGATTTTGGTGCTCTATAATGGAATTATTTCTAGTAGCATGTTCTCTATGGTTTCACGCATTGAAAACGCATTGGTTGGTTCATTTTTTTAGTTTGGATATTGACATAGGAATTTTCATGGTTTGCATTAGCATTGCGGATACCAGTGGAGCTATGTTTCTCATTCAACGATCATTAGTAGAGACTTTTAGTGATAATAGAAATGACATGATCATGATGATATATGTTATTTATTATTTTATGTGTTGTGTTATCATCATGGCAGGCTAATATTCCTGGGGTCTAATTTGTGATGAACATGACGATAATTTCATGCCTTCAATTTCTTTTCATATTTGATTATCAATTAATTAATTTTGGTCGGATTTTTATTTATTTAATTATATCCATGTATGAATTAATTTTTATTTGGAGTTTTCACATATTCTTTGATTCCCATTCATGTAATACCTAATAAGTAATCATGGGTGGGAGATCATCAGAGAATTTATTTGTTTGGAATTTGGTTGTATGCCTGAGAGAATCGTAAAAGGCACATAGTTAAATTCTGAATGAATAATTATATTAATTATAAATTAATATTTTGTGTGGATTAACCTTATAACTTTATTTATTAATACCTAATAAGTGATCTCATGTAAGAAAACACAACACTGATAGATACTTAAACTTTATGACAGAAGGGTCGTTGCATTTCACCAAGTGTTTCAATGCTAAAATGAATTGAAAATTATTCATCAAATTAGAGAACAAAATGATGGTTGATTAGTTTAAAAATTATAATACTATCTAAAACTAGAGAATGAGAACTAGTATTATTTTGATTAAATTTGGAATCAGCGGTAATGTATAAATATTCAGATGTGGAAATTAAATAATTATCATTGCATACACTTGAACGGACAATATAACTCTGACACTTCCATCTCCACCTGTTTCTTCCATATATTAATTTAGTTCACTTAGATAGTTTTGGTTAATTTAATTAATCGTTTTTAAATAGTTTTTTAGTTTTTAGAAGTTTTAGTTGTTAATAACATTTAAAACTTATCTTATTTAACAATCATTCTAGAGGATATTCCTAGTGTCTACACACATTCTCTCTATGGTTCGAACCTTCTCTCTACTTCTATAGTAGTTAGTAGTTTTATAAATTTGAAAATTGGATGTGCTGTGACCTGCATGCCAAACCCAGAAAAAAAATTAAATTTTATTTAGAGAAATTCAAATTGAAATAACAAACCCTAATAATGTGATAAAACGTTGATACAAATTATAATAGCAATAACAAACAATAGTTGAAACAAATATACATAACAAAAATTACACAAAACACTGATTTCCTTAAATATAAACCAATAATGAGAAAATAATATTAAACACTAAAGATAAACATTATTAATAAAATACTAATAAGAAACAATAATAGTGATAATGAATAATATATAAAACAAATATTGATGATGAGAAATAAACAATAAATAAAACATTTTGTAAATCGAAAATAAAATAACAATGAGAAAATATTACATGGAAGATTTAGTAATAATGAGAAATTTATAGACGATGACTACAAATTTTGGGCATGAGAATAGAAAAAATTGATAACAAAAAATATGAATAACACACACACATTGTCTAAAGTGGGGCATTGTATATGAGATATGAGCCTAGAAAACAAAAAGAAATATTGAGGTAATATAAAATCAATAATAAAACCTGATAATAAATAAGGAGAGGTAAAAATTTATGTTTATAAGAAACAAATCATGTCGAAAATATTGAAAACATATATAGAAAAAAAATTCGCACTAAGGTCAAAATATTTTCCATGCATTATACCATTATGAGTAAAAACCGAACTCAATTACTTTTGATCCCTATAAATCATTAATGTTTAGGCTCATAAATCAATTTATATATAGAATTAAGAAATCCAAAATTAATATAAAATGTCACACCCCGAACTTTAAAATTATTTTATTTTATTATTTTGTGGATTTGGATATTCTCGTCAAGGTTTGGGTTGAGTGTTGGTTTAAAATTACTGTAGTTTGGTATATTGGGTAGGTTTTGGGTCGGTGAACGGGCACCACACGGTTAGCGGTAACTGTGTGGTCGGCTCAGGTGATCGTGCGGTTGACCAATATTTAAAATAAATAAAATTTTATTAAAATAAAATTTAAGGAATGTTTTAATAATAATAATGACATTATTATTATTATTATTATTAATATTAATATAATTATTATTAAAATTTTGTTACTATTTTTTTATTATTAATACTATTATTATTAATATAACTTTTTACCCTAATTTTCCCTCTCCCCCTCCCCTTTCATAGCACCACCCCTTCCCCCTCATTTCCCACAGCCCTGCATGACCTCAATCCCCATCCCCTTCCACCAGACCTCCCCCTTACGCCACCCTTCCCTGATGAACCCATGCTCTGGCTGCCCCTACCTCCATTCGCCCTCCCTTCGGCCATGCTCCCTCCCTCTAGTTGGTATCCCTGCTCACACGACCCCATCCGGCATGGAATTTCCAACCAAAATCCATCTAGTGGCCTCCAATTTGGCCACACCTCCCTTGCTAGTGCCACCTCTAGTCGCGCCTCCCTCATCAGAATCCTCGTCCTCTGATGTGTTATTCTTCCAATTTTTGGATTTTCTTATCTTGGTCGAACCCTAGATGTTAGGGTTATCTTTTGAATCTTTTTCTTAGGGTTTTAGGGATTACAAATTGTTTTTGGGGTGTTGTTATCTCTCTCTTATTGAGGTTTCATTGAATCCACACCCCACAGAGGTAGGTGTATCCATAATTTTCCTTTTCTAAGCATGTAATTTGAATCCTGGTGATTTTAATAAATTTATAAACTTGATACACACCTCTATGATACCTCTATTTAGCTTTTTTTGATATTTTTAAGTTGTTATATTTTGTTAAGAATAGGTTTTGAGATAAATCTTGGTTTATTCCTATGTGTAATCATGCCAAAGGTGTTTGATGAAATTTCTTGTGTTATTTCACAATAAATTGGGTGTTTTGTGAAATGATTATCCTCATTGTGATATGATAAAATTTTCATTTCTTGTTTTAGATTTATATGAGTGTGATTTGGTAACTCCTTGGCATTTAAAGTGTTTTTTATGCTTTTGAAATTAGATGTGATGGTTTGGTTTGTTCTAAAAAGCATGAAGTGTTTGGGAAAATGATTTCAAAAAGAGGTTTCTTGGTCATAATGTGGGTGCCATTGGATGTTGGCACATCCATGGGTACATGGGGGTGCACACATGAATGTGAGTTCAAATGAATATGGCAACCAAAGGCATCTTTCCCTTAAAAACTTCTCTCCTCTGCTCCTTTATTCATCCTTACAAAATGGTTTCATGGTTTTTAAAATAAAGTAAAGTGGTTTCAAGGTTGTGTTGGAATCTATGGTCCATTTGGAATTTTGTAAAAGAGATTTGGTTTTAAATTAGTGTTTTTAAAGTGATTTCTGAATGTTTCATGGATGTTAGGTGTGCTATTGGATGTCAGCACATCCATGGGTGCACTAGGTGCACACATAGATGTGACCTCAAATGAAGATGACACCTTAAAATAATGTTTTCTTAAAAAATCATTTCCCTAAATGGATCTTTAGTATTTAAATTATGTTGGTTACCTAGTTTCCCTAATGTTTGACCAGGATTTGAGGTTTGGGTCAGAGGAGCCACTGGGCTGTGAGGTCATCGTGGGGAAAAAAACTTGATTTGTAGCTAATGAGATGGTGAGCATGTGTGATAAGATAGAGTCCATGTTTACATATTCATGTGTGTTCTTTTATATACTTGTGATGGGTGAAATTTTTTTATGTGGGGTTGTGGATATTGAGGCATAGACCCACCATGAGTGAGATGGAATCCTAAGAATCACTATGGAAGAGATAGGATCCTGGTGGGCATGAAATTGGGCCTTTCCTTAAATGAGAAGTATTAGGTCACTAATTTTGACCTTAGCTTGAGTGATAAGGATTAAGTTAAGATAGTGTATTGTATTAATTGAGAAGAATGGTCTGGTTGTTTCATGGTGTGAGGTATGGATGGGGTAACCTACCTTGAGTGATAAAGTAGTGAATGAAGACATGGATGATAGGCCCTACCCGATTCCTTCAGTTAGTGGTTGGGACTTGCTAGAAACTCTACCCTGACCCTTTAGGTACAAGATAAGGATTTAGATGATTCACCACCCTAATTATTTGGGTATGGGATAGATTTCATCACAAAAGGTAATAATTAGAATTTCAAAAAGGCATTGAAGTAGGTATAGTTGAGTTTCATGGTGGTATAATTAGTACATGATGACTCAATGTGAAATGAATCAGGTTTTTACCTGTAAGACTTTAGAATATTTATATAAATATTTATGAATCCGGGTGCTAAGTAGGCATGGGATTACAGGGTCTAGAAATCCTCAGTGCGGTGATATTAAAAAAAATATATTTTTCACACACACATAGTTTTATTGGAAACATAGAATAACCCCCTTTTAGTATCTGAGATTGAAATTTTGATGCCGAAGTTGATTTTCGAACATTGTGCTTACCCTAGGCATGACATAAAATTTTTCAGTGCCGGGTGTTCAGTCAGAGGTGATTCATGGGCGAGGTGTTAAAAGGAGGTTAATTGATTTAATAAAATTAAATCAAATAAGCCCTTCTACACCCATTTTTTGTGTAAATGGTAGAGAGGATAACTCCTCTAATTCCCTTTGGAGAGATGGATGGAACCACAACGAATCCAAGGAGAAGAGATGCCACTGATCTCTGATCTTGATGGTGATCACTCCCAGATAATGGTACAGTGGATTAGAAGCTTGGATATGACCCTAAAGATTCAACATTTCACCAAGAGGTAGATGAATTTGAGTTTTAAGTACCAATACCATTTTTATGAATTGTTTTAAGGTTTAAGAGCTCTTATACGAATCCTAGAGATCCCTTTTAGGTTGATCTGTAGGTTTTGTGGGAAACTAGGGAAAATCAGGATACTTGTAGGGAAATTAACCATAAATGTTTTTGATCACATGTCCTGTAGTAAAGGTTCACATGTAGTGTGTTATTCCCATTTGGGGAAGATGAATTTTGGTAACTACACACTGTGTACTGGGGTTACACGCCGTGTAGTGACCCTGGGTCATGTGGCCAAAGGACATGGCCAGGGAAGTTGTGTGATGGTAAATGGCGGTGTGGTAGTAAATGGACAATGTACATGGACATGGGGTTCCAAACAAGGTAAAATGCAAGAGGCGCATGTTCAAGGGTTTGTTTAGTTGGGACACACCATGTACCAGGGGGCACAAGTCGTGTGTGAGACATGGATGGCCAAGATGTGTGGGGGAAAGACACAGCTGGGGGCTCAGGTGAGGCAATACATGCCATTTAACACATGTACATGCTGTGTAATCTCACATGGTAATCCAATCTATATATTATAGGATACAACAAGGTTCAAATATGGATTCACACACCATCTAGGCCCCATGTCATGCTGTGTACTTTTCTTGGGATTTTCTTGGGATCTTCCGCTTTGCGTATCTCCTTCTCTGGGGCACAGATTCATACTTGTGAGTATCCTTTCCTGAACATTTTTTTCATGTATAATATAATGGTGGCCTCCATAGTGGCCTACGATATACTATGTGGTGTTATTAGAGAACGATTCTACATTAGTGGTGGTAGACCTTGGGTAGTGATTAAGGTGGATTAGTGGGTTGACTTCGAGTTCAGTACCCTTCACTATCATCTTATAATGTTGGTCTCGCTAGACTCTTGAGTATGGTAGAGTAGTTATCCCATGACTTATTAGGGTATGGGTCCCCTACTCGTGGCAGTGTGATGATGTGAGGTATGATGAGCATGATCCTTCTTTCAGCGGTGCTTGATCGATACTAGAGATTGGTGCAGTTCATTTAGAGAGGTGCTGGGACTAGTACTCCCCTAACGTACTTTCCCTTACCTCTAAGTTAGATAGATATTGAACTCCCCTTTATATAGGGTGTGGGTCCTTTAACCATGGAGTAGTTATTATAGGTTTATAACTCCCCTTTTGGACCAAGACACGAGTTCCCCATATCATTTGTGAAGATGGACTGTGATACCCTATCATATTAGGGTGTGGTCCCATCATACTCATTGGATAGATAGAGTAGGTACTCCCTTGTCATAGCAAGGATCGGTTCCTCTATTTGTGGAGTCGGTACTCCCTTTACTTGTTAGGGTGTTGGTCCTCCATATGTGATGTATAGATAGAGTGTGCACTCCCCTCTCATTCCAGGGTATAGGTCCTCTATCCTTGGAGTCAAAAATCCCTTATCGTTACAAGGTGCGAGTCCTCCATATTCATTGTTCTGACAGAGTTGGTACTCCCCTATCAGACTATGGTGTGGTTCCTCTAGCCCGGGGTTGGTACTCCCCTACCAGGTTAGGGTGCGAGTCCCCCATAATGATCGTTCTGGTAGAGTGGTACTCCCCTTTCATACTAGGGTGTGGTTCCTCTAGCCATAGAGTGGTACCCCCTATTTTACTAGGTTTTGAGTCCTCTATATAACGACCCATACTTTACATACATTGTTATTACTTCAAAATTGAAGCATACTTATTACAACATATAACAAAACCATGAAAGAACCGTATAGGTATAGTGTCTTTAGAAACTGGGAAACATAAACAACTGGTTCATAAAGCATCTACACTGTCTCCCATTTATTTCATCATATCTATAGTCCCTTTTGGCATATCTTACTTAATAACCTTCTTCTTGACCTGAAAAAAAACATACAAAAGGGTGAGATCAAATGCTCAGTAAGGGTAAAGAAAAGAAATATCAATCACATCATATTCATAAGAACATATCTTTTGAAAATCTTAACCTGCAAAAGAGATCATAATTTCATAACATGGGATAAATAATAGTAGTGAAATGTAATCCCAATAATCATAAAATAAAACATGAAACTTTGTGGTATACACACATAATCATAGATAATCATTTCTTATTAGTCAAGACTCATTGACAAGACTATCTTAGTGGACAAAGTCCATTTCTGAAAAGAGTTCATTCCTCATTTCAGTCCTGTTTTACTGAACCAGTTTAACCTTCCGTTCTATCCATGTCTATCTCATGAGATATAAAATCTTTACACAATGCATTAGAGGGAGATATAGGTCCCAACCATCTCATAATTATACCATTCATATGTGTGCCACAAAATCACAAATCATACATCATTGCATAACCCATGTAATAAAAATGGGATTCTTAAACAACATGACATCATAAAACAATTCATATAAGATAAAGGAATTCATAAAAATAATTCCATCACAACATAATCAAATCAATGTAATAATAGGGATAGAAACAGAACCCTATATTATCTTATATGGAAAATAATTTTGATAAAACACTTGAACTCCATTCTTGAGGAAAATATCCTTTCTACTTCAATTTTTTTTCCTTTCTTAACATGTCATACAATTTTAAACTAAAAGAAGTTGATTAAAAATAAACTTGAAAACTTGTAAAGGAATCTTCTTGGAAATAATGTTTTAAAAATCCATTCATGCCGTATAAGTTAAAAAAAACATTCTTCTCGTACTTTTGTCGGAAAAGTCAAAAAGTACCTCGTATGAAAAACGACAAAAGATTCCTTTCATATATTTTACTATAAACTCACGAAAGGGTAAAAATGGATTTAAACAATTGTAGGTGGATGTAAATAATATTAAATATTGAGAAAACATGGATGTGGATGATAAAATACACCCCAGTAAATACCAAAGTATAAACAATCTCGGATAAAAATGAGATTGTGATATTTCCCTTACCTTAGGTCTGATTTACTTCGTAAGTGTTCAAACCTCCTGTATAATTATTTAAATAATGTTATTGACTTATTCCAGAATCATAATTATTTTTATGATATCATATATGGTCATATTATTAGCTTCTTATTAGTAATATTTCATTACTACTTGTTATTCAGGTGTTTATTATTTTTTTGTTCTTATGCGTGTTTTGTCAAATAAATTCTTATTCTTCTTTTTAGGTTATAGATACCTCATTTACAGATTGGTATTAGTGTAATATATTCATTCATTCAATTCATTTATATAATCATTATGCAATGAAGATCATGTAGAACAAGTCGCATTACATCGTGGAGACGGTATTCCGTACGTACGCACGAGCGATGATATCGTTCCCATGATCGTAAAATTGTAATGGAGTGTATATATACAATTTCAGAATCAATATAACTTTACAATAATCATATATAGTTATTATTTACACCATTATACCAATCCAAGTAAGGTGGTGGTGGAAAATAGATTACACCACGGCGTGGAGACGGTATACCGTACGTACGCACGCGTGGAGATTTCATTTTCCGTAGGATGGATAGATGGTGAAATAGGGTTGTTTCATACTTATAATAACATATAAGTATATGAGTGATACTGATGTTATTGATTCATAATGAAACAACTAAAGAATAAGAAGTGGAAGAAGAAATAATGATGAAAGAATTGGTAACGGACATTACCTCTTCTTTGAAGCGCTTCTTTGAGACCTCCTTTTAGGACACTAAAATTGGTCTTTGAAGAAGACCAGGACCTATAGGATGTCTCTAGGGAAGTGGAGAGAAGAAATTGGCAAGGGTTTTCCGAGCTTTAAGGCTCAAAGTGGTGTGATTAAGAGGGGGAGGAGGTTCCCTTTTATAAGGGAGGAGAGGGGCACCTTTGGAATAACAAAAAATATTATTTTATTATAAAGTCAAATTCGGTTTTTAATAGCTTCAAATTGATATATTTCGAAGCTAAGGTGGGTATGGGTCTAAATCCTCTCATCCAATAGAATTTAGAAAAGTTTAGGTTCCTATTTTAACCTTATCATTTAGATTTAACATTAAGTTAGATAATTTTACTTTTACCGTGTCTTTTTGTTTTCTTACACTATAAGGTTAATAAACTTAATATATCAAGAAAAACGAACCCAAAGTTGTTTATTATTAATATATATAACCTTATCTAATTCATTTGGCCGAACCTTATATTTTTAAGAATAAAATAACAATTAATAATATAATATTTTTTTTAAAAATTGTTTTATGTCAAATTTGACACTATTTAGTAATTGATTTTTGTGAAAATCATAACAGAATGATTAGTTCCAAAAAAGCTAATTAAATAAATAATAACATGTCATATTAACATAGAAAATTAGTGTAATTCATAAAAAGTCTCAAATTACATTTATTTGGGTATTTATAACATCAAATATGTCAATATTTCATTAATAAGATAATTACTGCATCATCGTTGTGTCATAAATAAATTAAATTATTTAATGTCTAAAAATTATAAATAAAATACCATTATGTTTGAAATATTTTTATATTTCTAATGAATATTTATAGTCTAATTTATCTTATTTATAACTATATATTACAAATTATTTAGTTATTAAACTTTGATTTTAACTATTTTAACCCTTCTTTAAATAAATTGATAATAAATGTCCTAATCTAATCCAAGTGGGCCTAAATGGTCATATTTTATTCCTAATATTTGTTTTGGTTGAATTACACTTATCCAATAGAATTAGGACATGTTTTAGGGTAATAATAATATCATTTTTACCCTTAACTACCCTATTTACTTTTAACCGTGGTAAAAAAAGTAAAAAGTTACTATTCACCAAAAATTATTTTCATCTCATTGAACCACATTTTAGTCCTTAATATTAACCGTGTTTCTAGGATTTTCGAAATTATACTCACAGAAGCGGTAAAATTAAGTTTTATGAAAAAATCAGTTTTTTTAACTACCACTTAGTGGTTTCACTATTCATCAAAAAATGAAAGTTTCCAGAAAAATACCAAAAATTAGGCCTAAGCTATATTTGATATTATGAATTCAAAAATGATGTTTATTTTAACATATTCAAAACATATCAGTTACATTAACTAATTTAAAAATTAATTCTTGTCGTCAAAACAAAGAGCGTGTTTTTAAAAGATAATAACTATCAAAAAATTGACACTTGTTTATGTCTGGTTTAAATGTGAAATTACATCCAATGAACAACATTGTATTAAATTGTAAAAATATATTCTAAATATACTTTAAAACAACTCAAATTAAAAATTTATCACTATTAATTATTTCGATTAAAAAGTTGCTTTTAATTAAAATTTAGTAATTTTCACTATTCATCAGAATATGAAAGTTATCTGAAAAGTACCAAAATTTCACCGTAAGCTAATTTCGGTATTCCGAATCCAAAAATGAAGTCCATTTTGAAAAATAAAATTTAAAAAATTTCAAAAATTGGTTATCACTATTCATAACGGCTAGTTTTAATAATATTTTAATTGCATATCGTTGTTTAGTGAAACTCGGTATTGCGTACGACGCAAGCCATTGAGGAAGGCCGCAGTTGCGTGTAAAGAAAGCCAAGCTAGTGTTGTGTGTAGTGAAAGATTTCTTTGATGATTTATATAACATAAAAACAAAATATTTCTCATAAAAGTCTCAGGTGTTACATTCTACCCCCCTTAAAATGAATTTCGCCCTCGAAATTCGTCACTTTGTAACAAACAGATGAGGATACCTCTCCATCATCATATCCTAAAGCTCCCATGTAGCTTCTTCTAATTGGTGGTTACTCCATAAAACTTTCACCAAGAGAGTGGTCTTTTTTCATATAACTTTTTCGCTACGATCCAGAATCTCTATCGGCTGTTCTTCATAAGAAAGATCTTGCTCCAGCGGTACAACTTCTGAGCTGAGTACATGTGAAGGATCAAGTATGTACTTTCTTAGGAGAGATACATGGAACACATCGTGAACTTGAGAGATATTCGGTGGAAGCGCCAATCGGTAAGCTACCTTTCCAACATGATCCAGTATTTCGAAAGGACCGATATATCTAGGGCTCAACTTCCCCTTCTTTCCAAATCTCATGACCCTCTTCCAGGGAGATATTCGTAAGAACAATTTATCACCACTTCAAACTCTAGGTCTTTTCTTCAGTTGTCGACATAACTTTTTAGTCGACTCTAAGCTGCTCTTATGTGTTGTTGAATAGATCGGACCTTTTCTGCCATCTCATCAACAAGATCAGGTCCTAATAGCTTTCTTTCCCCAACTTCATCCCAGCAAGTTAGAGTCCTGTATTTCTTTCCATAGAGAGCTTCATAAGGAGCCATCTGAATACTGGAGTGAAAGCTATTATTATAAGAAAATTCCACCAAAGGTAGGTGTTGATCCCAACCACCTTTGAAATCCATAGAGCAAGCTCTCAACATATCTTCTAGAGTTTGAATTGTTCTCTCAGACTGACCGTCTATCTGAGGATGATAAGCAGTGCTGAAACTCAACTCTGTATCCAGAGTATGCTGAAGACTTCGCCAGAACTTCGAGGTAAATCTCGGATCCTGATCAGATATAATAGAAAGTGGTACTCCATGCAATCTTACCACTTCCTTTACATATATCCTGGCAAGCTAATCCAGATAGAAATCCTCTCTAATAGCAATGAAGTGTGCAGACTTTGTAAAACGATCAACTATGACTCAGATAGCATTATTTCCTTTGGATGTTTTAGGAAGTCCTGTGACAAAGTCCATAGTGATGTTTTCCCATTTCTATTCGGGTATGGGTAATGGTTGTAACATCCCCTTAGACTTCTGTCTCTCAGCTTTAACTTGCTAATAAACCAAGCATCGAGAGACATATTCAACAACATATCTTTTCATGTCATCCCACCAGAAGTACTCTTTCAGGTCCCTATACATCTTCGTGCTTCCAGGATGAATAGATAATGAAGAACTATGAGCCTCATCCAGCAGCTCCTTCTTTAATTCGGGGATGGGAGGAACACAAACCCGATTCCTGAACTTTATTATCCCATCAGAATAAAGGTTGAATTCAGGAACATTTCTCACCTTCTTTTGTAACTCGACATCTTCTGTCTGTGCCTCTTTAATCTTCACATGTATATATGGTTGAAAATTCATTTGAGAAAGATAAGATTTTTCCCTTTCCATTATAATTCCAAGATCCATCCTTTGTAAATCCATATATATTGGATCTTTTGTGATCCTCATCATGGATAAACTGGCATGGCCTTGTCAACTTAATGCATCTGCCACCTTGTTTGATTTCTCAGGGTGGTAATGGATTAAGAAGTCGTAATCCTTAATCATATCCAACCATCTTCTTTGGCGCATATTCAGCTCCTTTTGTGTGAAAATATAATTTAAACTTTTATGATCAGTATAAATATTACACCTTTCTCCATAAAGATAATGCCTCCAAATCTTTAATTCAAAGATTACCGCAGCTAACTCCAAATCATGTGTTGGGTAATTTTGCTCATGTATTTTCAACTGTCATGAGGCATAAGCTATCACCATATCATTTTGCATAAGAACACACCCCAATCCCTTCTTGGATGCATCACTGTAGATCACAAACCTTTCTCCACTATAAGGCAGTGTGAGCACATGTGCACTAGATAACCTTCTTTTCAACTCCTTGAAATTCTCTTCACATTCCTCTGTCCAGACAAACTTAAATCCTTTCTGATTCAACTTGGTGAGTGGATTAGATAATTGTGAAAAATCTTTCACAAAACGTCGATAATATCCAGCCAAACCAAGAAAACTTTGGATCTTAGTTACTGTTGTTGGTCTCGAACATCTTTCGATAACCTCTGTTTTTGCTGGATCCACAGGTATCCCCTATTTTGAGATTATGTGACCCAAAAATGAAACTCTTTGAAGCCAAAATTCACACTTGGTAAATTTGGCATAAATCTTCTCCTTTCTCAGGGTCTTCAATATAATTCTCAAGTTATCTTCATGTTCTTCCTTGCTCTTTGAATATATAAGAATATCGTCTATAAAGACTACCACAATCAGATCAAGATAGTCTCTAAAGACTCTATTCATCAGATCCATGAAGATAGTAGGGGAATTAGTAAGACCAAATGGCATCACTATAAATTCATAGTGTCCATACCTTGTACAGAAAGCCGTCTTTGGTATATCCTCCATTTTGACCCTTAATTGATGATACCCTGAATGAAGATAAATCTTGGAAAAGTATTGAGCTCCGAATAGTTGGTCAAATAAGTCATCAATGCACGGGAGAGGATATTTGTTCTTGATAGTGATCTTGTTAAGTTCTCGATAATCAATGCAGAGTCTCATTGATCCATCTTTCTTCTTAACAAACAGAACATGTTCTCCCCAAGGTGACGCACTAGGGCGTATGAATCCCTTATCAAGATTTTCTTGGAGTTTCTTCTTCAATTCCTGCAACTCAATTGGGTCCATTCTATAAGGTGTCTTTGAAATAGGTAAAGCACCCGACACAAGTTCTATTGAAAACTCAACTTCACGATTTGGTGGAAGACCCGGAAATTCCTTCGGAAAGACATCATCAAACTCCCGTACAAAGGGAATATTCTTAATTGTGAGTTTCTCACCAACCATTTGAGATAAATAACCTTCATTCAGTGGAATCAAGACCCATAAGATGGAAGAAATTTCCACTGGAAGGTTATGTTCATCCTGGCATCGATAGACGATCATAGATTGATCTGGAATATGAAATGTAACTTCCCTTCCTTGGCAATTTATATGAGCTCCAAATAAAGAAAAGCCAATCCATGACAAGAATCACATCAAATTCCACTATAGGAAGGATCACAAGATTTGTAGGAAGCACTTTCCCACAAACTTTAATTAGAGAAGAATTATAAACTTTTGATGCGACTGTTGTGCCATTAGGGGTTGTCACAGCTTACTCAACATCTAATTGTTGAGGTAATACGGTGATATCCTTAGAAAATTATTCAGAAATAAAAGAGTGGGTGGATCCAGAATCAAATAAAACATTTTCTACTTTAGAGTGGATGGTAAGTGTACCTTTCACCACATCATTATCGTACTCCACATCACTGATAGAAATTGCATGTGACTTTCCTTTGTCTTTAGCCTTAAAATTTTGTTGATGTCGATCATCCTCAACAACCCTTGGATTAGGGCATTTATTGGCATAATGCCCCATCTCCTTGCACTTGAAACATTGAAGTGTAGTAGGTTCATTCTGTGTGTCCCTTCCTTTTTTGCATCATTAGACATCTTCTTCCCATCATTGCGGCATTCGAATGCCCGATGACCTTCCTTTCCACATTTGAAACATTTACTTGTCCCTTTAAGACAACTACCTCCATGTTTATTTCCACACTTTGAGAATAAGGTAAAGCTCATCTTCTTTTCAGTGTGCTCTTTAGATTTTCCTTTGAATTCCATTTTCCTCTTCTTATCAAACCCATATGACTGATGGGTTACTCCAATCTCCATCTCAACTTTGAGAGCACATCGAACGATTTCCTCGTAGCTATTGAAGTCCCTTATGGATAAGGCCCTTTGAAGACTTGGTTTTAAGCCACTAAAGAATCGATCGATCTTACTCTCAGGTTGGATAATAATACCAGAAGTGTACCTTGCAAGTCTTGTAAAATTTGCTTCATAGGTACCAACAGATTCATCATCCTTTTGCTTCAGTTCAAGAAACTCTTTCTCCATCTTTGTTCGGAGAATACAAGGGAAGTACTTATTGAAAAATAAGTTCTTGAACTCGTCCCATTCCATGGACTCAATTTCATCTCTTTGCCTCGTATTCTTGATAATATTCCACCATTGATCAGCATCACCTTCCAAACGATACACTGCTAAGATGACTTTATCATGTTCAGAACATTGAAGAACTGAAAATATCTTTTCAGTAGTACTAATCTATTGTTCAGCAATTAATGGATCAGTAGACCCGCTGAATGAAGGTGGACACTGTCTCATGAAGGATTCAACAGAATGTTGCTACTTCCTTTGATCGTTTGGAAGTCCTGCATGATTCATAGCTTGAGAAAGTTGTGTGAGCATGGCTACAAGATTTTTCATTCCAGCTCCCATAACGTTTGGCAGATCAGGGGGACAATCATTGCATTGCCCGTCGCATTCCGCATTAACACGGTTCCTTCGGGTTCCAGCCATTGACTAAAACCAAGAAGAATAGTGTGAGCAACACTAATTATAATAGGAAAACCACATAATCATGAATTAAATTTCACACTTAAGGTCTTATCCTAGGTTATTCATGGCCATTTCTAAAACACTAAGATTGTTTTCTATGCTTAGACTTATCCTTAGGGTTCTTACTAAGTCTTTCACATCCTAGTTTCCAAAGGTTGACTATACCTTTCCTCTGATACCGACTATAACGACCCATACTTTACATAAATTTTTATTACTTCAAAATTTAAGCATAATTTTTACAACATATAACAAAACCATGAAAGGACCATATAGGTATAGTGTCTTTAGAAATTGGGAAACATAAACAACTGGTTTATAAAGCGTCTACACTGTCTCCCATTTATTTCATCATATCTATAGTCCCTTTTGGCATATCTTACTTAATAACCTTCTTCCTGACCTGGGAAAAAAAATACAAAAGGGTTAGCTCAAATTCTCAATAAGGGTAAATAAAAGAAATATCAATCACATCATATTCATAAGAACATATCTTTTGGAAGTCTTAACCTGCAAAAGAGATCATAGTTTCATAACATGGGATAAATAGTAGTGAAATGTAATCCCAATAATCATAGCATAAAACATAAAACTTTGTGGCATACACACATAATAATAGATAATCATTTCTTATTAGTCAAGACTCATTTCCAAGACTATCTTAGTGGACAAAGTCCATTTCTGAACCGAGTTCATTCCTCCTTTTAGTCCTGTTTCACTGAACCGGTTTAACCTGCCGTTCCAGCCATGTCTATCTCATGAGATATAAAATCTTTACTCAATGCATTGGAGGGAGATATAGGTCCCACCCATCTCATAATGATACCATTCATATGTGTGCCACAAAATCACAAATCATACATCATTGCATAACCCATGTAATAAAAATGGGATTCTTAAACAACATGACATCATAAAACAATTCATATAAGATAAAGGAATTCATAAAAATAATTCCATCATAACATAATCAAATCAATGTAATAATAGGGATAGAAACAAAACCCTATATTATCTTATATGAAAAATAATTTTGATAAAACACTTAAACTCCATTCTTGAGGAAAATATCCTTTCTATTTCAAAAACATTTTCCTTTCTTAACATGTCATACAATTTTAAACTAAAAGAAGTTGATTAAAAATAAACTTGAAAACTTGTAAAGGAATCTTGTTGGAAATAATGTTTTAAAAATCCATTCATGCTGTATAAGTTAAAAAAACATTCTTCTCGCACTTTTGTTGGAAAAGTCAAAAAGTACCTCGTACGAAAAATGAAAAAATATTCCTTTCATATCTTTTAATATAAACTCACGAAAGGGTAAAAGTGGATTTAAAAAATTATAGGTGGATGGAAATAATATTACATATTGAGAAAACATGGATGTGGATAATAAAATACACCCCAGTAAATACCAAAGTATAAACAATCTCAGATAAAAATGAGATTGTGATATTTCCCTTACCTTAGGTCTGATTTGCTTCGTAAGTGTCCGAACCTCCTGTATAATGATTTAAATAATTTTATTGACTTATTCCAGAATCATAATTATTTTTATGATATCATATATGGTCATATTCTTAGCTTCTTATTAGTAATATTTCATTACTACTTGTTATTCAGGTGTTTATTACTTTTTTGTTCTTATGCGTGTTTTGTCGAATAAATTCTTATTCTTCTTTTTAGGTTATAATACCTCATTTCCAGATTGGTATTAGTGTAATATATTCATTCATTCAATTCATTTATATAATCATTACGCAATGAAGATCATGTAGAACGAGTCGCATCACATCGTGGAGACGATATTCCGTACGTACGCACGAGCGATGATATCGATCCCATGATCGTGAAATTGTAGTGGAGTGTATATATACAATTTAAGAATCAATATAAATTTACAATAATCATATATAGTTATTATTTACACCATTATACCCATCCATGTAATGTGGTGGTGGAAAATAGATTACACCACGGCGTGGAGACGGTATTCCGTACGTACGCACGCGTGGTGATTTCATTTTCCGTAGGATGGATAGATGGTGAAATAGGGTTATTTCATACTTATAATAACATATCAGTATATGAGTGATACTGATGTTATTTCTTCATAATGAAACAACAAAAGAAGAATAAGTGGAAGAAGAAATAAAGATGAAAGAATCGGTAACGGACATTACCTCTTCTTTGAAGCGCTTCTTTGAGACCTCCTTTTAGGACACTAAAATTGGTCTTTGAAGAAGACCAGGACCTCTAGGATATCTCTAGGGAAGTGGAGAGAAGAAATTGTAAGGGGTTGGCCGAGCTTGAAGGCTCAAAGTGGTGTGAGGAAGAGGGGGAGGAGGTGCCCTTTTATAAGGGAGGAGAGGGGCACCTTTGGAATAACTAAAAATATTATTTTATTATAAAGTCAAATTCGGTTTTTAATAGATCAAAATTAATATATTTCGAAGATAAGGTGGGGATGGGTCGAAATACTCTCATCCAATATAATTTAGACAATTTTAGGTTCCTATTTTATACTTATCATTTAGATTTAACATTAAGTTAGATAATTTTACTTTTACCGTGTCTTTTTGTTTTCTTACACTATAAGGTTAATAAACTTACTATATCAAGACAAACGAACCCCAAGTTGTTTATTATTAATATATATAACCTTATCTAAGTCATTTGGCCGAACCTTATATTTTTAGGAATAAAATAACAATTAATAATATAATATTTGTTTTAAAAACTATTTTATGTCAATTTTGACACTATTTAGTAATTGATTTTTGTGAAAATCATAACAGAATGATTAGTTCTAACAAAGCTAATTAAATAAATACTAACATGTCATATTAACCTATAAAATTAGTGTAATTCATAAAAAGTCTCAAATTACATTTATTTGGGTATTTATAACATCAATTATGTCAATATTTCATTAATAAGATAATTACTGCATCATCGTTGTGTCATAAATAAATTAAATTATTTAATGTCTAAAAATTATAAATAAAATACCATTATGTTGGAAATATTTTTATATTTCTAATGAACATTTATAGTCGAATTTATCTTATGTATAACTATATATTAAAAATTATTTAGTTATTAAACTTTGATTTTAACTATTTTAACCCTTCTTTAAATAAATTGATAATAAATGTCCTAATCTAATCCAAGTGGGCCTAAATGGTCATATTTTATTCCTAAGGTTGTTTTTGGTCGAATTACACTTATCCAATAGAATTAGGACATGTGTTAGGGTAATAATAATATCATTTTTACCCTTAACTACCCTATTTACTTTTAACCGTGGTAAAAAAAGTAAAAAGTTACTATTCATAAAAAATTATTTTCATCTCATTGAACCACATTTTATCCTTAATATTAACTGTGATTCTCATATTTTCGAAATTCTACTCACAGAAACGGTAAAATTAAGTTTTATGAAAAAATCAGTTTTTTTAACTACCACTTAGTGGTTTCACTATTCATCAAAAAATGATAGTTTCCAGAAAAATACCAAAAATTAGGCCTAAGATATATTTGATATTATGAATTAAAAAATGATGTTTATATTACCAAATTCAAAACATATCAGTTACATTAAATAATTTAAAAATTAATTCTCGTCGTCAAAACAAAGAGCGCGTTTTTAAAAGATAATAACTATCAAAAGATTGACACTTGTTTATGTCTGGTTTAAATGTGAAATTACATCCAATGAACAATATTGAATTAAATTGTAAAAATATATTCTAAATATACTTTAAAACCACTCAAATTAATAATTTATCACTATTAATTATTTAGATTAAAAATGTTGTTTTTAATTAAAATTTAGTAATTTTCACTATTCATCAGAATATGAAACTTATCCGAAAAGTACCAAAATTTCACCGTAAGCTAATTTCGATATTCTAAATCCAAAAATGAAGTCCATTTTGAAAAATAAAATTTACAAAATTTCAAAAAGTGGTTATCACTATTCATAACGGCTAGTTTTAATAATATTTTAATAGTATATCGTTGTTTAGTGAAACTCAGTATTGCGTACGACGCAAGCCATTGAGGAAGGCCGCTATTACGTGTAAATAAAGCCAAGATAGTGTTGTGTGTAGTGAAAGATTCCTTTGATGATTTATATAACATAAAAACAAAATATTTCTCATAAAAGTCTCGGGTGTTACACGCTATCTATGGTATAGTACTCCCCTGTTGTATTAGGGTGTGGTTCCTCTATCTTTTGAGTGGTACTCCCCTATCTTACTTGGCTGTGGGTCCACATATATGGAGTGATAATCCCCTGTCTTCAAGTAGAGATGGGGAGCAGGTCCTCCAATGGATTCAGAACTCCCTAGCTATGGAGTGTATTTACGAGGAGTGGTCCCATAAACTTGTTATGCATGATGCCTGGTTAAGAGTTAGTGATACCTCGATAAAGTGAGGTTCTTGCCTCTACCTATGGATACTTCAGTAGTTTCTTGATTTGGTTAGGAGCTATTACTACCTTATCTATGTGGAAGTGATGAGGTGCATGTCACTTCTCTCTCTCTCTCTCTCTCTCTATCTAGAGAGGATTCATGTGGTACATGTTTTGAAGTAGTGATCACTCAATTTTATGAAGTGGTATTGGCCATGCCTCTCCACTTGGGTTATCATGATCTTGTATAGGGATCAAGATAGCGATGATAGGATATTTGGTGCTAGGAACTAGATTTGGACCTAGAGAGATGCTCCCAATGGAGCGAGTTCTCTCAAACATACCATCAGGGATGGTAGAGTTTTTCCCGATGAAGTGTATCACTCAAACGTTTTTTATCTAGGATGGTTGAGCTCTTGGAGTGTGTTATCCTAGGAATGTGTTACCTTAGAGCCTCAAGTAGAAAACCTATAGCTGACTATGAGGTCAAAACCTCACGAGACTTGGAGTATGATATGAGTATATTTGGGTATTTCTAGGAGTCCTTGTAGTGTCTTACAAGGTCTTGGTTGACCCCCCTTATAGACTGATCTGATAGGATTTCTATAGCTGAGGATGGTTCAAGATGGGGTTTCTCTCTCATTAGGGTTTCCCTCTAGCTGAATCAAGCGGACTATTTCCTTTCAGTTGCTCCGTTTTCTTTTGTATTATTGAGAAGCCTACTGAGTATTGTTATAATCAACCATACATGAGATTTTCCTATACATGTTGTACTTTTTGTAGACCATAGGCCTATCGATTGAGTCTCTAGATGACCCAGAGTTGGTGGAGATTAGCAGACTAGACTGACAAAGGTGTTTAGAAAATCTTGGCCGAAGAACTTTTCAAAAGTTTCATTTGACATCAACCCCCTCCATATGGGCAGGTTGGATGCTTTATTATTTTTTATGGGCATATATTTTTCCCTTATTACGATTTCAGTACTCATGTTATACTCTGGTTGTGAAATAGATGTATTCATGCATTTCATTTTAGTTTACTTTATCTCTACATTATTTCATGGATGTGTTTGTGGGTGCATGCATACATGTACCATAGGCAAAGGCCTCCCATTTGTGTGATATGCCTACTCAGTGATAGGCACCAACCCTTATCATATTAGAGGCAGCCTTGAGGTGGTCATGGCTCAAACCCTATTGGGTTGGTTCATGATAGAGTGGTATTATAGCGGGTTCCCCTTTGGGATCGTAGTGTTGTGAGCTTGGATTGGGTTTCATAGTAATAGTGTTAGGGTGTTTTGAGTTTGGATTTCAGGAAAGAGACTCTAGTATTGGTGTAGATATTGGCGTATCCATTCATCAGGACTCTGATAACCTACTTCTTGACTCGATACATTAGGACACCGGTCGTAGGAAAATTTTGGTACATGCATCATATAGGACTGGGTTTTGGTTTTTCCTATCCTTCTTGAGTCGGATCCCCAGATATACTCTTTGACCATGACACATATTGATTCTATTTTAGGATTCCACTAGAATGATAGCTAGATAGGGTTCTATGATGGGATTGTGATGGCAATCCACCTCAAGATGTGGCTTCAGTTCATGGCATTGGTTTTGTGGTTGTACATTTGGGTGGTCCGCTAGTTGATCTACCACCCATAGAGAAACAGGTAATTATGGAATTATAGGATAAGGATGCACACAAGATGAGTGCATTGCATGAGTTCTAGAGGCATAGAACTTTGAGGTATCAGGGTGATCTAGACCCACATGTAGCTGATGATTGGATCGAGGTAGACACCCACATTTTTGACTTGTGAGGATACATCCGGATCAAATGGTGGTCCTAGAGGAAATCCTTCTATAGGGTTTAATCAGGTGATGGTGGAGTCTGGTGAAAAATTCCCATGAGGAAGTGATTCTCACTTGGGTGTAGTTTGACCATCTCTTCAGTGAGAATTTTTTCCAACCACATTGGAGTTGGTGCATATCCAAGAAGTTCTACAACTTTGATAGGGTAACATGTTCATGGTAAAGTAATTAGCGATGTTCATAGAACTTTAGTAGTCCTCCCTGGATATGGTTCAAGATCCATTTTTCAGAGCAAAGATCTTTGAGTAGGGCCTTTGGTCTCTCCCAAATTTACCCAAGTTTTTAGGTTTAAGCGGTCAAATGTTAGCTTGGGTTGTCGATTCCTGAGAGACCTAAGAAGAAAGCTATAGACATGCACATTCTATGGACTGATTTTGGCTATTAAGTGGCCAAATTTGGGTTTATTTTAGACAGGTTTAAGCAAACACTATGTGACTTAAGTGAAATAAAATTATGGGAAGGGTTTATTCTAGGTTATTATAAGGGGTGGATTGGATGAAATTATTTTTTAACGATTTCAATTACTTATATTCGATATGGGTTTATTCAAGAAGATAAAACAACTTCACCACTTACTGGTTTTATACCAACGTACCATAATACTAATAACCTATACACTTGTAGGATCAAATTTATGAGCACTCCAAGGTAAAGGTTCATATTAGCACTTGATGTATGTAGCCTTAAAATTCAACAAGGATGAAGAAGTTTTAAAATCATCAAATAAAAATCTCAATTAAAAGAAGTGATTAGACATTAATGGGGTGATAAATAACATCCAATCCAGAACCTTGATACTCCCTTGGATCATCCCATAAGTGGGTTACCCCTCCATTTATTCTATGGTTTCAATGGAAGCGGGAAGTAGACTCACGAGGGAGGAATTGAAGAAGTAAAAAAACAATAAAAAGAAAACAATCACTCCACTGTTGTGTGAAAAATTTTACAAGGTTTGGTATGAATAAATTTACACCATAAATAAATGGTATAAATGTGATAATAATAAGAACATAATAAGATAATATAAATAATTTTTATTGAATACTAAGGTGATTCGAACAACTTACAATTGAAGAAGAACATTACAAAGGAAAAGTGGCAGCATAACACTACAATGAAAGAAAGCATCAAATATGAATAAATACTCCAACAAAACTACATTAAATAGGAATTTTAGGAGCCTTGGGTCGATCCTCCAATAGTTAAAGTCATCTTACTTGAGTATGGTAGTCCTAGAGTGGTAGAAAGTAAGGGAGAAGAGACTTTTCCACCCTTGACTCGAAGTTGCATTCAACTTGCATCCACCAAACATAGGCACCTAGATGACCTTATAGATGGAAAAATTGGAGTGGTACATAGAAGATACAAATGAATATCTGGATTTCTTCAAACTCAATAAAATTTCATCCCAAAATAATTTGTTATTTCTAAGATATGATTAAATTGGTGGGATGTTTTTCTTGGCCACATAATCTAGCCCAGAATTTCATCTTCCACTTGGGTCTCCTAGAACTACATTAAAAAAATCCAAAATTTCTCTTTTAACTATTTTATGAAATGTTCCCCATGATTTCCTCTATCTTCAGTTAAATTTTGAGAATCATTGGGCTTGTATCTTGGCCTCTACAGTCTCTTTATTGGGATGTTGTCCACTTTACTTTTCCTAGAATGTGTTGGCATGAAATCCCATTTTGGTGGTCTTCCAATATGAATCTTCAAGTGATAAAAAATCATTAATTGTTCCTTATATAATGGAATACCTGAAAATAAAATATTAAAATAAAATCAATACCATTTTTTATTTTAGGATGTGTTAAAAAATGCACCATGTAATAGTGCATTTTAAGAGGGAATTACAATCATAATGCTAATTAATGTTCAAAGTGTAAAATGCACTAAAATTGTGTATATGAATAATAAAGCACATGAATATTATATATATTAACAATGAATATTATCCTCATTCAGTGGCTAATCACACCCCCAACTTGAGTTTTTCTAGTCCTAAGCAAAATATATCTCAAAAATATGAAATTCAAATTCCCTTTTCCAAAAACATTTTAATACACAATGATCACCAAGATCCCTTATAACAAAAAATCAGGAAACCCATAAAAATATTTTAATAAAAGATATTTTTATAAGCATATATCAATCCCAAGCCCATTCATTTGTTCAAATTCATCGCCATATTTCATCCAATATCAATTTAGCATGAAGATGTGTTGTGTATCACAATAGACATGGGGGTTCATTTTTATTCAAGAGGGAAATGATGGAAGTGCTAGGTAGAATCACATTTCAATATTAAGACAAGTATTCATTTTTTATTATATATATATATATTGTTTCAATTTTTCCATGGTAATTGAAATTGAACTCAATCAATTCAACCCATGTAGAAAGACTTTACCGATGACTCCCAGGCTTAAAGACCCCAGGGAACCAAGTGAAGTCCATATACTAGGGCATCATCTTGAGTTAAATCAATCAAAAACAAAGTCAAATTACCAAAAAAAGAGATAAAATTACTAACTCTGGGCCAGAAAACTATGGAGTCATGATCCCCAAGTGCTGAAATCCACACATCCGGTCATTTCATTTCTCTACGTGCAAATTTATTGTTTTTTATTGTTTTTTTGAATACTCATATTAAAACTAAAATGGTCACCAAAACTGTGATATTTATTTAGGGGTCCCCATGAACTCAAACTAATACCTCACTATCCAAAGGATGTGTGTTGTGAATTTTTTATTTGGATGAAAATATAAATGATGAAAGATCACATTAGACGGCCACACTTTCCAAAATATATGCTCATGAAATTATACATGGATTAAAATCAGAATCAGTGTATGATAAATTTTTTGATATTCAGTTTCAAAGTTTTCAATATGTATTATCATGTTCAAGGTTAAATAAAATTTTCCTTCCACACATTTTTTGATACACACAGAAGTAATTTTTTTCTTTCTTTTCACCCCCAACTTAAAATAACACTGTCCTCAGTGTTTAAAGAAAATAAAATTTAGAAGGGGGTAGAGGTAGAGGAGAGGAGTTATAAATGAAATTTGAAATAAGAAACATGTAACAAAGTCACCTGTTTTTTTTGAATTTGAAGTTCATGACACTTCTTATTACTCCTTTGATCTATATGTTACTTGGAGAAACCCCATTAATGATGAAAATTTATGTTTGTACACCAAAAAATCCATTAACTCAGAATCCCTTATTTATTTAAGCATACCAAAGACAGACACTAGGAACAAGTAAAAATTAGAATAATATATATATATGTGGATATATAAATTTTAAAATTTAAGTTTATATATAAATAAAATAGAATAAGGAAACACTATAAGTCATAGGTTAGTGGAAGGTGCACTCTCCTGTCTCCCTTCGGTCCCGGGTTCGAGTCCCCACAGGTTCGCCAGTTGTGACTGGGTTTTCCCCATGACCTATGATGTTTCCTTTTATTTTATTTTTAATTATTATTTTTTTGTATTTTTATTTTAACCTACAAACACATAAAAATAAAATAAAATAAACTGATTATATATTGTCTTCTTTCTAAATTTCTAGGTAATGTATTACTCAAGGATCACACCATGTGACACTGATGAATATGGAACTCCCCTTTCATACCCATCCATACTCATAATAGAATAATAGGTCAACAATCTATTTTTTTTAAATATAAAAATGATTCATTAATCCTATTTAAAAAAAAATTATTTAAAATTATTGGAAACATGAAACCCATGGGTTTCCTCCCATGCAGCACTTTTTTTAATGTCGTTAGCCTGACATGGATCCTAAATCTATCAATTTTTTCTTGGTTCATAGGTTAGATTAATTAACTCTACCTCTGTTTCCTGTTTATTTAATGACCCAATGAATGGTTTTAACCTATGACCATTGACCTTGAAAATGTGACCACTTGTGGGATCCTGAATCTCTACAGCCCCATGGGGGTATACATGATGCACTATGAATGGACCTGACCATCTAGACCTTAACTTTCCTGGGTGTAAATTAAGTATCAAACTATAAAAGGGCACAAATTTTCCAGGTTCAAAGTGTTTAACTTTTATATTTCTAGATTGGTAGGCCTGGACTCTAGATTTATTTATCCTTGAATTTTCATAAGCCTCCATTCTAAGTTCCTCAAGTTCATTAAGATCTAATTTCCTCTTTTTTTTGGCCAAAGAAATGTCAAAATTCATTTTTTGATTGCCCAAAATTCCTTATGCTCAGTTTCAATAGGTAAATGGAATGCTTTTCCATAAACCAAACTATATGGTGACATGCCTAAGATGGTTTTGAATGCTGTACGATATGCCCAAAGAGCATCCAAGAGTTTCTCAGACCAATCTTCCCTAGAGGGATTGCCAATTTTTTCAAGAATTTTCTTAATCTCCCTATTAGCTAACTCATCTTGAACATTGGTTTGAGGATGATATGCAATGGAAACTTTATGAGAAATACCATACTTAGACATGAGTGAAGAGAATGGGCGGTTGCATAAATGGGTTCCTCGATCACTGATTATAGCCCTTGGAATTCAAAATCGAGAAAATATGTTCTCTTTCAGAAATCGGATCACAACATGATGGTCGTTGGACTTGGTGGGAATGGAATCAACCCATTTCAAGAAATAATCAACAGTTAAGAGAATGTAAAGGTATCCCCTAGAGTTTGGGAAGGGTCCCATGAAATCAATTCCCCAATAATCAAAGATTTCAATGACCAGAATGGAAGTGAGGGGCATTTGATTCCTTTTGGAAATGGATCCTAATTTTTGACACTGAGGACAACTTTTGCAGAATTGGAAGGAATACTTAGTGAGGTTGGGCTAGTAGAAACCACTTTGGAGGACCTTTCCAGTGGGATTATTTGTGGAAAAGTAGCCTTTACATGCCTCTGTATGACAGAATCTTAGAATGAACTCTTGCTTAGACTCAGGAACACATCTCCTAATGATTTGATCAGGACAAAACTTGAAGAGGTACGGATCATCAAACACATAGTGTTTGACATTAGAAAAGAATTTACTCTTATATTGGGTCCTAATTTTTTTTGGAATGTCACCCATAACCAAGTGGTTTTGCTATGTCAGTATACCATGGGAAATCACTAATAGAATAGAGGTGCTCATAAAGAAATGAATCAGACACAGAAAGGTGGTGTGAGTTATATTTGAATTCCATCCTAGAGAGGTGATCAGATACAACATTTTCAACAACCTTTTTATCCTGAATGGTTAAATAAAATTTCTGAATAATAAGGACACACCTAATCAATCTAGACTTGGAATATTGTGTTTAGAAAATGTATTTCAGGTCTGAATGGTCGGTGAAGAAAATGATGGGTGGTCCTAAGAGATAAGACCTGAATTTATCTAAGGAAAATACAACAAAAAACAACTATTTCTAAGTGGTGGTGTAGTCATTTGTGAATCATTTAAATATTTTCTTGCATAAGCAATGACACATGGAGTTTTCTCACACTGTTGTCCTAACACTGCTCCTACAATGAAGTCACTCACATCACACATGAGATCAAAAGGAAGTTTCCAGTTTGTATATTTCATGATAGGTGGAGAGATAAGAGATGACTTGAGTGTAGAGAATGATTCCTCATAGCTTTTTGTGCATAAAAATGGAGCATATTTCACCAATAGAGCACAAAGTGGTTGAGAAATAGAGCTGAAATTCCTAATGAACCTTCTATAAAAACCAGCATATCCTAATAAGGACTTCACTTCCTTAACATTTTTTGGAGAGGGATGAATGATGTCGAACTTAGCTTTAACAACTTAAATCCCTTTACCAAATACCAGATGGACTAGAACAAGTCCTTCCTTTACCATGAAATGGAATTTTTCCCAATTTAGGATGAGATTATTATCCTTGAATCTTGACAAAACCCTTTCAACATTCAGAATGCATCCCTCAAATGTATCCCCAAAGATGGAGAAGTCAACCATGAAGACCTCTAAACAATCCCCCACCATGTATGAGAAGATTCTCATCATGAACCGTTGGAAGGTATTAGGGGCATTACATAACCCAAAGGGCATGCGTTTGAAGGAAAAACTGCCGAATGGACAAGGGAAGGTTGTTTTTCCCTGATCCTCTAAGGAGACCTCAATTACATTATACCCTGGGAATGCATCTAGGAAGCAATATAATTGATGACACACTACGCGCTCGAGGACTTGATCAATAAAGGGAAAGGGGAAATGGTCTTTCTTGGTACAAGAGTTTAACTTCCTATAGTAAATACAAACTCTCCATCCACTACTGACCCTTGTGGGGAGAAGGTCACCATCCTCATTGGTGAACACAGTAATTCCAACTTTCTTTGGGACAAAATGAATTGGGATTACACACTCACTATCAGATATGGGGTAGATGATACCAGATTTCAATAACTTAAGAAGTTATTTCCTTACCACATCCATAAGATTTGGATTGTATAGCATCCTGCCTTTTTAACATAACTTTTCATTACATTTTACAAACAGAGGACCTTTAAAGTCTAGTGTCTTGGAAATCAGAAACAAAATACATGAAAACTTAAAATGATCTTTTAAATCCCCTTGAAAATCCTCTTGAAAATTTTATCCTATGTACAACTACTTCATCTCATAACATAGATACATACATCAATGGAAAGGGTGAGTAGAAAGCTCAGTAAGGAAAGCAAGGGAATCAGTTTACTTGTGACATCAATAAGAACTTGACGAGAAACATAAAGACATGATCAATGGAAGTAGAGGAATTTCATAATGAAAATAACTTGAACCATAACATGAATATGTGGATACAAAATATAATTTAGACATTCAGGAACATATCACCAAGGTTCATCCCCAAGGTGTCATAAAAATTACCAAGGTTATTCACCAAGGTATCGTGAAACTTGTCATCTCTAGAGATTAAATTCCTTACCCAATGCATTGGAGCGCTATCAAGGCGCACCCTTAATATTTATTTATTTTTATGTGATCCACATAGATAATAATCATACATTTCATAAATAACCCATATAGAGTAAAATAAATGGGTTTCACTTCAAAGTCGTGACGTTTTAAAAGTTCTTAAAAATAAGATCATTATGTAATTTATAATACATGGAAAGGGAGCGAGGGTTATATGTATATAAATTATAGAATCAAATAGATAAATATTATGTATTGATTAATACCCCTAGAAATGAAATAGTTTTGGGTATTCACAAAAATAAAATAAGATAATTTTTTGAGAAAGAGAGAGAGAGAGGTTTTGAGACGAAAATTCTGCAGCATAACGGCTATATAACATGGTTTTAGAAAATGTTGAATAGAGAGGGGACATGAGTCACCCACTAATAAAAAACTCATAATAATGTATGGGTATAGAATAAAAAGAAATAATATCATGGTATGGATATTTGAAGGAAATAACATATGAAAATGAAACTCGAAAGAAAAGAGAAGATGCAATTTCTTTTACGAAAATTAGGTAGCATAACAGCATCAATTAAAAATTCAGAAAATTATTTGATGAGAGAGGAAAGGGTATCTCATAAATTGGACATGAAATGGAAAGTAATAAGGATATATGACAACATACTCCAACATAATAATATGGAAACTAGAAGACATAACGTAAAGGAAGTCATGACTTAAAAGAAGAGGGTGAAAGGTTCCCTTACCTTGAAGAGTAACTTCGAAATCTTGAAGGTTGGGACCTTGGGGGGCTTGAGGGAACCTTGGGAGGACTCATTGAGAGGTGAAAATATCATAGCTTCATTTAGGAGGATATTTGAATGAAATTAATGAGGGAATTTCTTGGTATTTATAGGAAAAGTGAGGGAATATTTAATTAATTTTCAAGAGACACCTCATCGGTGGTATTTGAAAAACCATGGGCCATGGTATTTTCCCATAGTATTGAACACTTGGGACACCTCATAGAATATATTACTATTAAAAAGTCTACCAGAATGATTACATAATTATTACATCATTAATGATGTCATTAAACACCTGGAACTCAAAACTGTATTTTTGATGTTCATCGAAAATTCAACTATTTTAGAAAAATTCCAAAAAATCACCCTAACCTAATATCGATTCTCTGAATGCAAAAATGAAATCAATTTTATGAAAATAATTTTCTAATTTTTTTAATTTAATTTTTAAATAAAATCATTATTTATTCAAAAAAATAACTCTGAAACTACAACTTGTTTTGTAACACCTTATAAAAGTAATCAAGGTCTCATAAAATTATTGTAGAACCATAAGAAAATAAATGAAAAATTTATGATTACATTTTATGAAAATAAATTTTAATTTTAAATTATAAAATTAATTATAAAATTGTAAATAAAATATTTATGGCATACAAAAATACCAAAACTTATACTATGATCGTTTTTTCACTTTTAAGATGGCTAAATTTTATTTATACATTCATGGGAGAAGTTTCTATTTTTTTGCCAATTTACTATTCATTAATATTCATAAGGGTATGTTACTAGTCAAAAAAATTATTTTGATCTTATTTAACCACATTTTTTACCATCATTACAACCATGTATGACGGATTTTTTGAAAATCATTTCACAGAAAAAGTTAATTAATAATAAAATATTTTTTTACTATTCATCGGGATAACACTATTCATCAAAATACTATTCTTCAAGACAAAATATTCATCCGATACTATTCATCAAATGAAATACTATTTATCAAAAAAATGACACTTCTTAGAAAACTTCTAAAAATTCAGCCTATATTAATTTTAAAATTTGAAATTCAAAAAATGATGTTTATTTAACCACAATAATTTTTTAAGTATGAGAAATTTATCTTTTAAATATAAAAACACTTATTTATTAAAAATAATAACTGATATAAAATGAATAGTGATATTGCATAGTGAAATTTCTGACACTTAAAAAAAATTATTTTATCATTTACATTTAAAAGGGTACTTTTAATCATACTATTTAATTAAAATAATCATTATTACATATATGTTAATTTGTTATAATAATTATATCATTTTTGAAAACTACAATTTGGGTCTAAAGTAATTCGATGTGCTTCTATTGTAAAACATAATAAAAAGTTATTAGGAGGAAAGAGATCCATAAATAAAAGAAGTTCATTTTTTTCGGGTCGTTACATTCTTCCCCCATTAAATAAATTGCGTCCTCGCAATTTTCTCTTATTATAAATTTATTACTATCAGGAAACTTATCATTATAAATTAATTTCATGTCTTGAAAAATATTATTCTTTAACAACAATTACATTTTATATAAATCCATCATAATGATTCATAAAAAGTTTGTGATTAACCAAACTTATCCCCTGGGAGTGTCAAACCAGGAGTGCAGCAAGACCCATTTTCATGTACCAGGATTCCCCAGTCAAGTTCAAAACTCCTTGTTTGTGTTTTCACTCCTAGGTACATCTGTTCCAGAGACACATCCACTTTTTCGTATCCAAACAGAGATTTATTTGTTCAGAAACCACTTACTTAATATTTCATCAAAATACAAGGAATTTTTCCTATATTTAAACTTTTCTATAGGGTTATTCCTACATTTTTCATAGCCTAATTTCCAAAAATAACTAAACTATCCTTTGATACCAACTATAGCATCCCACCTTTTTAACATAACTTTTCATTACATTTTACAAACAAAGGACCTTTAAAGTCTTGTGTCTTGGAAATTAGGAACAAAATACGTGAAAACTTAGAACACACTTTTAAATCCCCTTGAAAAGACTCTTGAAAAGTCCATCCTATGTACAACTACTACATCTCACAACCTGGATAGATACATCAAAGGAAAGGGTGAGAAGAAATCCCAGTTAGGAAAGTAAGGGAATCAGTTTACTTGTGATATCAATAAGAACTTGATGAAAAACATAAATACATGAGCAATAGAAGTATAGGAATTTCATAATGAAAATAACTTGAACCATAACATGAATATGTGGCTACAAAATTTAATTTATACATTCATAAACATATCACCAAGGTTCATCCCCAAGGTGTCATAAAAATTACCAAGGTTATTCACCAAGGTATCGTGAAACTTGTCATCTTTAGAGATTGAATTATTTACCTAATGCATTGGAGGGATATCAGGGTGAAACATTAATATTTCTTTATTTTCATGTGATCTACATAGATAATAATCATGCATTTCATAAATAACCCATAGAGAGTAAAAGAAATGAGTTTCACTTCAAAATCGTGACGTTTTAAAAGTGCTTAAAAATAAGATCATTATGTCATTTATAACCCATGGAAAGGAAGTGAGGGTTATATGTATGTAAATTATAGAATAAAATAGATAAATATTATGTCTTTATGAATACCCCTATAAATTAAATAGGTTTGGGTATTCAAAAAAATAAAATAATATATTTTTTAGAAAAAGAGAGAGGTTTTGAGATGAAAATTCTGCAGCATAACGACTATACAAAATGGTTTTAGAAAACATTGAAAAGAGAGGGGACAAGAGTCACCCACTCATAAAAAACTAATAATAAAGTATGGGTAAAAAATAAAAAGAAATAAGATCATGGTGTGGATATTTGAAGGAAATATCATATGAAAATGAAACTTGAAAGAAAAGAGAAGATGTGATTTCTTTTACGAAAATTCGACAGCCTAACGACGTCAATTAAAAATTCAGAAAATTGGTTGATGAGAGTGGAAAAGGTCTCTCATAAATTGGACATGAAATGGAAAGTAATAAGGATATATAATAATATACCCCAACATAATAAGATGGAAACTAGAAGACATAACATAAATGAAGTCATGACTTAAAAGAAGAGGGTGAAAGGTTCCCTTACCTTGAAGAGTAACTTTGAAAGCTTGAAGGTTGGGACCTTAGGGGGATTAAGGGAACCTTGGGAGGACTCCTTGGGAGGTAAAATGATCAGAGATTCGTTGAGTATAATTTTGGAATGAAATGAATAAGGGAATGGCTTGGTATTTATAGGAAGAGTGAGGGAATATTTAATTAATTTCCAAGGGACACCTCATCGGTGATATTTGCAAAACCATGGGCTTTCCCATGGTATTTTCCAATGGTATTGGAAAACTGGGTCACCTAATAGAATATATTAATATTTACAAGTCAACCAGAATGATTACATCATTATTACACCATTAATGATGTCATTAAACACCTGAAACTCAAAATTGTATTTTTACTATTCACTGAAAATTCAACTGTTTCAGAAAAATACCAAAAATTCACCCTAAACTAATATTGATGCTCTGAATTCCAAAATGAACTCCATTTTATAAAAATAATTTTCTAAATATTTTTAATTTAATTTTTAAATAAAATCATCATTTATTCAAAAAAACAACTCTAAAACTATAACTTGTTTTGAAACACCTTAAAAAAGTAATCAAGGTCCCATAAAATTATTTTATAACTATAAAACAATAAAGTAAAAATTTATGATTACATTTTATGAAAATAAATTTCAGTTTTAAATTATTAAATTAATTATAAAATTTTAAATAAAATATTTATGACATACAAAAATACCGAAACATATACTATGATCATTTTTTCACTTTTAAGATTTCTAAATTGTATTTATACATTCATGGGTGAAGTTTCTATTTTTTTATGATTTACTATTAATTACTATTCATAAGGGTATGTAACTATTCACCAAAAAATTATTTTGATCTTATTTAACCACATTTTTCACCCTGATTACAATCATGTATGACGGATTTTTGAAAATAATTTCTCTAAAAAAGTTATTTAATAATAAAATATTTTTTACTATTCATCAATATAACACTATTAATCACCTACTATTCATCAAGAAAAACTATTCATCCAACACTATTCATCAAATAAAAACACTATTTATAAAAAAAATGACACTTCTTAGAAAACTTCTAAAAATTCAGCCTATATTAATTTGGACATTTGAAATTAAAAAAAATGATGTTTATTTAACCACAATAATCTTCTAAGTATGAGAAATTTATCTTTTAAATATAACAATACTTATTTATTAAAAATAATAACAGATAGAAAATTAATAGTGATATTGCATAGTGAAATTTCTGACACTTTAAAAAAAATATAATTTACATTTAAAAGGGGAGTTTTAATCATACTATTTAATTAAAAATAATCATTATTCTATATACACTAATTTTTTATAATAATTGTATCATTTTTGAAAACTACAATTTGGGTCCGAAGTAATTTGATATGCTTCTATTGTAAAACATAATAAAAAGTTATTAGGAGGAAAGAGATCCATAAATAAAATAAGTTCATTTTTTTCAGGTTGTTACTGATTGAGTATCTACTAAGGTTAATGAAATGGTTTGGATTCAGATTCAAGAACAATCCTATGAGTTCCAATGAGTGGGATAATTCCAGGAATATCAGAAAGGGTCCATCCAATTGCTTTCTTATGCTTTCTTAGGACATTCAGAAGCATCGTCTCTTGATTGGATTCAAGAGAGGAAGAAATGACAACAGGAAAGACTCGATTGTCCCCTAAGAACTCATACTTGAGTGATGAAGGTAAGACCTTAAATTCAAGATCATATTAGTTATCACTTTCTAAGAAAGGATGATACTTTGTATTGAACTCAATTTCTTTGTTCAGATTTCTTGACAGAATTGGTTCCTCGTGAACAAAATTTTCATCCACTAAATTTACCAGAGCAGTGTAATGAATGGGTATGGAATCAATGTTATTGATTTCACCCATGATATTGTTGATTGGGGATTCTAGAAAATCATCAATAGAGCTATCTGAAAGAGATTCAAGCCAAGGAGACAAATTTTCATCAAGTGAACAAATAAAATCAATCTCTTCTTGACTTAAACATCCTTCAGTAATTCCTTGATGTTCCTCAAGTTCACTATCAACACTACCAATCCAATTAACCTCATTAATATCTTCATCATCCCCACTTTGAGAGTTTTCATTGTAGATGTTCAAGTCTAGACTCATGTTCCCAAAAGTTATTGTCATGTTCCCATTTCAGACTCGGATGACTGAGTTGATTGTTGCTAAGAAGGGACGACCAAGGATGATGGGGGTTTTCTCCCTAGGACCTAATATTGGGTGATTTTCAAGGACAATAAAGACATATGGGTAAATGAAATTTTCAACTTTCACCAAATCATCCTTTAAGATCCCCTTGGCAACTCGAACACTACGATCAACAAGTTGAAGAGTGATAGATGTGGGTTGGAGTTCTTTGAGCCCTAACTGACAATACATGGCATAATGAATGAGGTCCACACTGGCTCCTAGATCACAAAGGGCTTTGACAACTTTGTTCTCTCCTATCTCAACATTGATGTATGGAATTCCTGGGTCTTTCAAATTTGGAGGAATGATATGGTGGTACTCACATTAGCAGCCAAAAGGACTTGGTTTTTATGTGAAAATTTCCTTTTAAAAGTGCATGAGTACTTAAGGTACTTTGGGTAGGCAGAAATGGTGTGGATTGTATCTATAAGGGGGATTTTCAACTTAACCTGAGAGAATATTTCCCTCAAAGTTGCATTCAGTTCTGGTCTAGATTTTCCTCTCATGCATTGAGGTAAGGGAGCTGGTTGTTTGATTGTTTGGTGTGGTTGTAGTTCCTTCACATTATCATTGGGTTTTTCAGAATATATGGGTGGTTCTTCATAATTTTCATGTGTTGTTGAAGATTTTAATGGTTCTGGATTGGCTTGTTCAGGATTCTCAATGGATTCCCCACTTCTTAAAACAGTCACTCCTTTGAGTTGTTTATGAGAGGTTTGTGTGTAACTGGATTCTCCCCTTAAAGTTGAGGATGGTACCACCTAAGTAGGCATGGGTGGATTCCTAGTTTTTATGGTTTCTAGTTCATTCTTATGGGATGAGACCTCTGATTTCAATTTCTCCATTTGTTTACACAACTTCTCAAGGATTGGAAGAGGGACAGATTGAGTAGGGGATTATGCTAGTTAGTTTATCCTAGGAGGATAATTTGGTTGTTGGATTGGTAGTTGCATGGATTTATGGATGAGTTTTCAGTATTGGACAGGAGGGTGTTGGTATATGGCTGGTTGTGTTTGGAACTGGTTTGGTTTTGGAAATTTTGTGTAGGGTAGCGGTATGGTCCTTGGGGTTGGCTAGGTTGTTGGTTATCTTTCCAACAGAAGCTTGGGTGGTCATTATACCTTGGGTTTAATGTGTTTTGGTATTGGGGATTTTGTAAGTTTAGGGCATTGAATTTAGCAGGTGGTCCTCCTAGAAGAACATCCTTTATGGATGGAATGGTTGGGAATTTTTCTATTTTGTGGTCATGTTTGTCAAAAATTGTGCAAATGGGGTCTACAGTTTGGATTTCATGGATTTTTCTAAGGTCTATCTCTTCAACCTTCCTAGTGAGTGCTGCAAGTTTCACCCTAAGGCTTTCCTCCTCCCTAAGTGTGTGAATTCCACCAGATTTGGGTGGATTCTCATAGTAAGGTGATGTTCCCCATGTTTGATTTTGTTCAGAAAGGCTTTCTAGATACTCGTAAGCATCATTTGGGGCTTTGTTTTTGAAAGTTCCATTACACTTCATGTCAATGAATTGTTTGTTCCCTAGACCCACCCCTTCATAGAAAAATTATCACTTGTTCAGGAATAGAAAAACCATGGTGTGGAACCATTATTAGAGTGTCTTTGAACCTCTCCCATGTTTTGTAGAATGACTCTCCCTCTTTTTCAAAAAAAATTTGGATGCTCTTTTTAAGTGCAATTGTTTTGTGGCGGGGAAAGTATTTTTTATAGAATTGTCTTTCTAATTGGTCCCAAGAGTTTATGGATGATGGTATCAATTTTTTAGACAATTTTTATCTCGATCCTTCAAAGAAAAAGGAAATATCCTCATCTTAGCTGATTCTAGTTGATGTGGGGGACACATGGTTTCTACAATGTCATTTAACTCCTTAACGTGAAGGTAGGGCATCTCGGAATCCATTCAATTGAATGTGGGAAGGTGGTTTAAGAAATGGGGTTTAAAGATGTATTTGTCATCTCCTAGGTAATTGTATCTAATGCATGAGGGTTCATTGGTCCAAGGAGGTGTGAGATAGTCATTCATGGTTTGATCGACTGCATTCCCCAAGTTTGGGGCTACCTCATTTGGATTTCCATTTTGGTTCCCACCCGAGTTTATGAGTTGGTTTCTTTGAAGAACTTACATTGAAATGAGCTCAATTTTTGACTCTGAAGTATTTGGAAGATTAGGATATAATGTAAAGAGTTACATTGGTTTACTTGAATCCTCAACCCTAGGACTATCCACCCTATCTAGATGGTTTGATTGGTCATGAGTGTAGGCGGACATGCGCCAAATAGACCTCAAAATTAAAATAGAGTTTAATACTTTATCTTTATTACTGAGCGTGACATAATTATTATTTTTATTAATCTCCCACTATTTTATCAAATCCAAATATCCCTCATGATTGGATCCAAAATATATTATCACATGGGAATTCTAGTGTCATGGTTATATATTCCACTTTAAATAATCACAACTTGAGTTTGACAAACTACTTGAAGGTATTTAGGTTGGCAGTCTTTACAATTACATTAATTCGTAGTTCCTTGATCTGTTGAGTGAACTACCTAATCTTGAAATCCTAAATCAAATTTCCTTAACACTTTCCTCTAATTTACACCAAGGATTACTTAGTAAATCAATGGTTTATACTAACTAGGTTATTTAAACCCACGATTTTTTACAGCTCCCCAATAATTGAGAGCACCCAGACCTGGGCCTAACAAGTAATTTGAACTATGGTTCTATTCTAACTCAAGTGATGGAATGATTTTTTAAATTAATATTTTCTTGAGGTATTTTTTATCTTTATACATAAATATTATTTATTTTATCTTTTACATACCTGTTAATATCATATGTATTTTCTACAATTAATTAAACATGTCTTGATAAAATAATTTTCATACAATCCATTTATTTTATTTTATATTAGTATGTTTTATATTTTATTTATTTTATGTGATCATGTTTAAACATAAAATAAAATATAAATCATATAAATAATTAAATAACAATTCATGAGACAAAATAAAATAAACATGTGATATGATCATGAGCTTTTAACTAATATTTGGTTCATCTAGTGAAAGATAAGGCAACCCTTGACTCTTTGGGGATAACTCCTTGAACCGATACTGGGGTCAAGTTGTAGTATTCCACCTTTAAATTATGTATCTTCTTTTTTGGTTTGACCCTAACTCAGACTTAAACCATCTTCTATCACTTAGAGATCCTTCTTTTACATATTCTTACTCACTCATTGGTGATGGGTACTAGGGGTTTAGGGTTACATAAAATAAACCATAAACATGTAATCCTATATATAATAAGGAGGAAGGGATGATACAAAGATAATCATATTTAATTTAATAATAAATTTATCAAAAAACCATGAAATAAATAATTAAATTAAATAGAAACCCAACACATGCATAGGTCAGTCTTGCTCATGATCATTTACAACATGCAATGACTACTGCTTTCATTCATTTTAATTTGTTATTTATTTAAGATAAATTTCTTGAATTGATAGATTAATCATATTATGAATTAATGAATTATTTTTTTATATTATTTAATAATCTAAAAATTCCTTGAGAACCTCGTCCCCTTGAATTTTAAATAAATTAATTGAAATTTAAAATTACTTATCAACACGCCATGTACTAATTGGGGCACATGGTGTATACCCTTCCGATAATGTTAAATTAAGTATGGAATTTAATATACACAACATGTAATGAAGGAAACACAACATATACCCTTATGAGTTACATGATGTATATTTTTACTTGCATGACATGTGACATACACTATGTATGGTCTTTGTTATATAATATGTACTGACATGACATGTATTCCTACATGGCATGTTTTGATATTACATGGTGGGTTGTTTAGTGGGTTAAGTCATGTATTATGCATGACATGTATAACCACATGACATACCTTTAATTCATTCAACATGTACCACTGGTGATTCCCATGAAGAACTCAACATGTATAAAAACCACACACATCATATATTTTTCAAAATAACATTGAAAATAATGATTAAATCATTTAATTCAACATGACTCATCAAAAATCAATTGACATTCACTGTGGGTGAAAAAACCTGTTACATGGTACATACACTAGTTACATACTATGTGGTGATTTTCTTTAATTAATTTTCCTTTTATCATGTTTGAATAACATGATACACCTGTCTCTATGTGAACCTTGCATGAGTAGGTACGAGTTACATGACATGTACATACTGCTACATGACATATACACCATTGATAACCACTCACACAACACACCAGGGGACTCAACATGTATTATATGTGGGTAATTATGTGTTACACTACATGCACACCAGATACACATTATGTAATCACTTATGGCCCGTTTCTCTTAGCCAGAAGTCCATACATGATGTGTGTATTAAATACACATAATTTAATTTGAACATATGATATCAAAACTATGTGGGGATTATATAGTGTGTACACCAGCTTCACGATGTGTACCCATATCAAGATGCGATCCAACTGGAAGTCAATACTTGATGTGTAATGATATTGTTTATTGACCCCCACATGATATTCTATGATTTACTCGACCCACCCTTGTGTGGTTGACCATGGGTACATGACGTGTACTTTTCTATTACATGTCATGTATTTGTGTCTTATAGCCAAAATCCTTGGCACCTTCAAATGAGATCTTTAAGTGTTTTTCATCTATTCTTGTCCGATTCTGGGTCATATAAAACTAAATGATCATGTAATCCTGAATTTAAAATTAAATATAGAAGAATTGGAAATTAAATCTCACTAACAATACCAAAATTTGATTAGAAAATAATTAATAATTATAAATTATAATTTGGTTGCTCTAATACCACTTAATGGTTCTTTGTTACATCAAAAGAATTTGGTCTTGTGATTAATAATATTTTTCATCAGTTACAATGGATAAATATGAAGAACTTTATGAATGTAACCCCAAAATCTATATAGGGATTATATTTCCACATTTAATTTATAATTTATTTATAACAATAATTACATAATCTCAATAATTCTCTCATAATTGATTATCAATTCAATATCTATTCTTTTATTGTCATTTCAGTAAAGAATCAAAAGTAGAATTCATATAGCGGTTTCCAAACTACTCCACAAATCTTGAAATGTCATCATTGGAATTATTAGTACTAGAGTAGTGCATTTAAATTCTTTGGTTCGTTCATCATTGATCATAAAAATAAGTATTTCTATCTTGATAGAATTATTTTTTTGTTATCTTGGTCTTGAGAGGGAGGAGGATTGTAGATCATTATTGAGATAATTCTTGAGAGAGTTATCTTTGGTCTTGAGAAAATTATCTAGCGAGGAACAATTATACAAAATAATTCTAATAACCTTAGAAATGATATAAATCATATTTTATACCTAGGGGTAAACAATTAGTAATTATATAGAGTCCATTTACCTAATTGTTTATTCCAAGTAAACTCCATGACAAATAATAATAATTTTATTATATTCTATGACATGTTCTAACTCATAGATATTTAAATATTATTTGTATCAGACCCTTAACTCATCTCCTATTAATTATCCTTGATATTTATCGAACCTTGAATAATAAATATTTATTTAAATAAATAAATAATTTTAAAATATTCATTCAATAAAAAATATATATTATATTCACTAAACTTTTGAATAAAAATTTATTTTAATATTCACACAACTAAATAAATATTTATTACTTTATGAATAATAAACAAGATACAAATAAATATTATATATTCGATAAATCACAAATAATATTTATTTAATATTCAATGAACATATAGTATGTGACCCTCTAGGCATGTTTCTCAGTGGAATTAGTAGAACTTTCCTAATGTCTAAGATTAACATATAGTAACATGTCAAGGAATCTATAGAGAAACAAGTTAATGACATGATGTAAATAACCTCATATGAACACTTATAGTGTAATATAATCTCTTTGTTTCCATATATCATTAAGAGGGGTTCATATTTATGTCATCAACCTATGTGCATGATTATTTTTCTCTGACCACCTAAAATGAACTCATTAATGAACTATTATGGATATAGATTTAATTAAATAATTTCATTTCAATCAAAGGGCCAGATATATCAACTCATGTAACTCAAAATGGATAAAAGAATTCTTGAATTAGCTATTAATATCATATCACTTATGAAACACCTAAAAAATACTACCTTTCTATGAGCATATGTCGTCACAGATTTCATCAATACATCAAATTACATGATTCATGATATACACTAATAATAATATCAAGTCTAAGGATTAATACACATGTCCATATATAATAATATCCAATAAAACATATAACATGTGGAATTTATATTGGTGGGACTGTCCTCATAACCTCCTCTATTGGAGATTATCAAGTGAAAAATTCACGAGAATAAGTCTCAATTTATTATGATCTCATAACACTTTATAATAAAAAATCATCCATATAACTCAATATACATTTCATCTAGACCATATGAAATATTTTTTAAGTATATTTTCATATAATTTTAAGGTTATCAATATAGAAAAGAACTGTTATAGCCTTTCAATGTGAAAAATACTCTAAGGAAATTATCACATTAATGTTATATAGAAGAGAACTCATCATGTGATATGATATTTATTAATATTTAAGTCTTTTAATATTCTGCTAATCAAAAGTACAAAGTTAGTTGATTCTAGGGAACCTACTCTAACAAAGTAGCCAACCCATATGTTTGAGATGAGATGGTATTGGGTGGGCCGATCCCCACTATATTTTTATATGAGATGGTACTATGTGGGATTCTTCTCCCCCAGATGTATACATGAGATATGTCAGGTGGATAGCTCTTCTACCTGAGTGATACATGAGATGTTCTAGGTGGGTCATTCTTCCACCCGAGTGATACATGATATGTAATAGGTGGGAAACTTTTCCTCCCGAGTGATATATATGATGTGTTGAGTGGGAAACTCTTCCACTTTGGTGTATATGATTTGATTTTGGGTGGGATAGATCTCCTACCTAAGCATTGTATATGAGATGATTCCCATGGGGATACTTTCACCCCCCAAGTGTTATGAGATGATTTTGGGTGGGGTCTCTCTTCTCCCTCAGTTTGCATGAGATGATTCTGGGTGAGCTGCTCTTCCCCATGAGTGTATATGAGATGATTTTAGGTGGGGTTTATCTCTCCCTAAGTTTGTATGAGATGATTATTGGTGTGGAAAATCTCCAAATAAGTATATATGAGATGATTTTGGATGGGTCCAATCTTCCCCTTGAGTGTATATGATATTGTTTCAAGTGGGGTTTCTCTTCCCCCTCTATGTTGTATGAGATGATCCCAGTGTGAGCTGGTTATCCCCCCAATGATATTACATATGAATGATATTAGGAGTGAATGTTTATCTGACCCTTTGTATGTTCATGTTACTTTCTTAGAGACATATTAAATTAGTCGAAAATAGGTATAGTTGATCCTTAATCTCACCTTGAAACCTGAGGATTGACTATGATTTATATTTTTGAATTTAGTTATTTGTTTTATTATTATAAGTATATCACATTGTTCATACACTATATTTACTAGATGTGTTAGGGATACCTCTAGTGGTTACATGCTTACTTTTACTCACACCCTACTTGGGTGGCCCTGACACATTGGTACCTAAGAATATCTCATGATCATAGTTTTAGGTAAGGAAAAGGCCCAGTGTTGGATGGTTTATTTGGATAAATTGGATAGATTTAGGATATGGGATTGGTTTGGTACTCAGGGATATGTAATACTTTAGTTTATATACTTTTGGTTTTATTTGTACATGATCTTCCAAGGATAGATATTGTTGATGTCTTCTTGAATCATGTGACATGTTATATATCTCATTTGTTATATCATGGGTGTTTTATCTATTTTTTTTGGTTTGGTTGCATTAGTTATTTATTCCTATAGTTATTGTGATGATAGATTGTATATTATTTATTATATTTTGATTCACTATGATATAATGGTATAGTATCCCCACAATATCACCTTATACCCTCACTATTAGTCAATAGCCTCTGGTGTGTGAGTAGGTGAGTTCTGGGCCATGTAGCAAACGAGTTTGGTTATTTTAGAGTGAATTGGGACAAAACATTATAAAGTTTTATCCAAACATTATTTTACCTATCTTAATATTTTGGATATGGTATTCAAGACATAATATTGAATAAAACATGGGATTAATGACACGTGCCTATTGTGGAGTGTCAAAAAAATAATTATTTCATAAGATAAATGTAGTAGTAGTGGTAACCCTAGGTTGTATCAGTATACGAGTGATCAAAAATCAGTTGTCCCATAAGGAAAACTCGTTTTTTAATTTTTTTTTATAGTTAATCAAAATTAATTAAGCAAGGAGATTGAAAGCCAGATGATGAATAAAGTTATGGTATTAGGGTCTATATTTCCATTTTTAATATTATTATAGTTGTAAAAATAATTTTACCTCTCTTTTTATTGATTGATAATTAAAATATTCTTAAAATTGATTCATAAATCACCCTAGGTTGAAGGTTATGGTTGAGACTAATCTAATAACGAACTTCTTGGTATTAACCCCTTCCAGTGTGGGTCAAAATCTAGAAAAACACTCCTAAACTACTACAGAAATACCCAATTGGGTTTTAGTGTTCCTAGGTAATTTCATAGTTTCTCATTACCTTCACACATGTTTCGATTATTACTAGACACTCACCACCTAATTCATCTTGTTCCTTAGATACAAAAAAAAAACTAGATGCAGGGAGATTATAAATTATCAACCTTATCAGAAAACAATGTACATGTTAAAATCCTTAAACTTAATTATATTTAAAGTATCAAACAACCACTGAAAACCAAAATCAATCAATAAAAGAGAGTTTCATTCATTAAGTACAAGACTCAATCATTAAAAAAGGGAAACATTCCCTTCCTCGATCACTCCAAGTTTACCCCTCCAATTGAAGGGTGAAAGAGATGAATGGATAAAAAGAAATAAAAAAGGTAATAAAAAAAATAAATGAGAAAAGTAGTATGAGAAATAATATAATTCTATGTCCATATCCAATAATCCAAGTCCCTATTCCTTTGACCTCATGTTCTTATTCTAGATCCCCAATTTCCATTCTCTTCACTATAGTAAAAAAACTAAGATCCTCACTCTTTTGAAACCTACATCTTTCATTTTCTCCCACGATATCCCTTATTCTTCATGGTCTTCAAATATCTATGAAATCTAAAACTTTATTTCCTTTCTCTTGATTAACATATCATGTATATTATAATTTATCTCGATCCCTTTGATTAGTTTTGTTAATACTGATGTGGTGGCCTAAATCCTTAGCTTAAAGTTAAAATAGATCCCTTAAACTCCCCTTATTTTTACCCTTTGACTGAATTTTCAAAAAGTAAATCATCATATGTGGAAAAAATATCCTAAAAATAGGATAGTTCTCTTATGCATGGTAAAATTTATTATGTGTAGGATATCATATGTGCGGCCAAATTTTATACATCAAATGAATTTTGACTTTGAAAAATTTTAGCACTTGAAATATATTATGGTCTTCTAAAATGTATTATGTATAGAAACTTTCACCAATGTATCTGAAAACTTCTTACAAAAATCATAAACCTTCTATTCATAGACACCATAAGATGTTTTCCTTAACCATTTTTTCCAACTCTAGCACATTTTTTCCATAATTTCTTTATATTAATTCAAAACTTCTTAAAATAAACTATACAACTTCAAAATATTCTATAGAAATATTATAATAACATAAAAACACCCAAATTTAAGTGTATTCTATATTTAGATAATTCTGAAGATAAAATAAACAATTAAAAATAAAGTTTTAATCCATTTAATAATTAAATTATAGATTATTCCTAAAACTAAAAAATATTATATTTATATAAGAATGATTAAAATGATGGGATTATAACCATGAATATCAAAGTAAAATATATAAAAATATTGGCTATTTAAACCCCCCTACAATTAGTTTTTGGACTCTGGAACAGGTGATATATAAAAATATTTTGAAAGAAAAATTCAATCACCATCCAATGTGAGTTCCGTTTTTCAACACCATTCTCCTTAATTTATCATGACTCCTTAATTTTATTTATTCTATTTCATTCATTAAGAAAATTAAATTAATTTATAATTCTTTTATCCTCTCATACAAACTTATACCTAACTTCTAATAAATATTTCACTCAATATACAAATGTTAATTTCCAAAAAATTTTTCCTCATTATAAGTTCATGTAACTTCCACCATCAGCATGATGATTTTCTTCATCTACGCCCATTGAGTCAGGTATTTGTGCATATCATGAGGGTTTTTTTTCATGAATATTCTATGGATTTAGGTTGTTGGTTTCTATTGATAAATTTATAAAATAGATTAGAATTTTGTCTTTATGTTAAAGCATAATGTATGATTTTCAGTTTCCTTCAAGAATGGATTCCTACTTTAACTCCTTATTCTACTAACACAAATCCACTTCCTTGAATTATTCTAGGATATCCCATTCCCTTTTAACATTTCAAAAATAGAATAAATTCCCTTTTTATATTTCCTTTAATATTTTTATATTTCTCTCTTTTTTATTCTTCTCTTGAAGATAGAGAGGGAATACTAGATTTTATCTAGTATGTGTGAGGTCAACCTTGCCATAAAGTGAAAAGTATTTCCTATCCTTTTGATGTTTACTAGATCCTTCCAAAAAATCATACTTTATTCCAAACATCTTCTAATGGATAGAATTAACTTATCTTAGCATATTTAAGAAAATTTTAGCTCCCAGAAAAATCCATTTGTCCTCAAATTCCTCCTTAACTCCTTAGACAATACATCCTTTGAGAACTTCAGTAGAATAAATTTTTATTACCTCTCCGATTTATAATTTTCTTAGCTTGAATTATGATTAGGTTTTAAAATTTCTATTATGTAATTCTTGTGTGGATTTTAGTTTTTAGATGGGAATATAAGTAGTTTTATCTTAATCAATTGGAATACTCCCATGCCCAGATTTATATGATATGCTGTCAATTTTTTCATCCTTACCACATTAATTTTTCTTAATAAATAGTTTCATAAAAGTTGCAACACCTCCTTTATTCAGCTCAAGAAGATATATCAAGATAACTTCTTATAACTCACTTTATCCCTAACCCCACACTTCAATTTAAGCTATATCATAAATTTTCTTCTAGATTAAGGTTGATATAGATTTTTGGATTGTAATGTGGATTCTTAACAAGGTTATTTATGGATTCTAAGGGATAAAAATTTTAAATGAAAAGTTATGCTAGAAATTAATTTTAATTAAAATAGGGGATTTAAAATAAAAATAATTAATCAAAAATTTATAAAACAAGTCCTCAAATTACCTAATGTATTTACAATATTAAAATATAGAACAATATTTCATGTTTTGAGATAAAAAATTAGTGTGATTTACATGAATTTACCACACTTAGAATTTGAAAACAAGTTCATTTTAGCATTCATTTAAAGTGAGTAAATGTGTCAAATTAATTTTTAATTATTGAAATATATTAAAAGTTTCAATTTAATTTAAATTAAACTTAATTGGTTTCAAGAACACACTAAAAATTGAAAAATAAACAAAAAAATTAAAAAAGACACAGAATTTGAAAAAAAAATCCTAAACTACAAAGGTTCCCTCCCCCATGATTAAATTATGTAGTATATTAAATGAATTAATGTATATTTAATTTATAAGTATATTTTAAATATAATAACAAAAAAAAAATTAATGTTAAAAATAGGTACAACATGATGGTGTTTATTGATAGAATGGTTAGAGGAGTGTGATCTCCTCCATTGATACTCAGGGAAAATTTCTTTAAAATTTCTTTAGCCTATTCCCATTAATAGTGAATGGGTTCTTGTTTCCTTCCACTATAACCTTAACAACACCAAATTGATATACATGATTGACTATAGGAGGATCATTCCATTTGGAATGAATTTTACCTATCATCAGCTTGGGTTTTGAGTTTTATAATAGCACTTTATCCTCTGAATGAAAGTATTTTCACTAAATGATCTTATAATGAGCCACACTATTACATTATTTATAAATTATGGAATTCTAAAAATCATATCTTCTAATTTATTCTAACTCATGAAATTGTAATATCCTCTTTTTTTATCTCTATACAGGTCTAGATTCATCTCTCTCACAACCCAATATGCTTTGTGTTCTAACTCCCCAGGTACACGATGAATTTTTTCTATAAACTAGAATATATGGACTCATTACAATGGGGTTTTTTAAGAATTACTATAATCACATAAGGGATATTATAACCTTTTGATCTAATATTTTCTTATTGGATTCATGATTTTCTCTAAAATTCTCTTGATTTCTCTATTTAAAACTTCAGCTTTCCCATTTTTTTAGATGGTAAGGTGTGGATATCTTTTGATATAATTCATAATTTCTCACTATATACTCTATTATCATATTAAAAAAATGGTTCCCTTTATCATTGATGATGTTTCCTGTCACTCCAAAACTACAAAATATGTTAGTCTTGACAAAAGCACACAAAACATTGACTTCATCAGTTTTAGTGGCCTTAATTTACACCTACTTTAAAAAGATAATCAACTAATATAAAGATGTAAAGTTAAAAAAAAAAAAAAAAAATTCCTATAAATTATATTCCCTAAACTTTAAATATCTCACAAAAATTTAATTAGTTTTAAGTAATTCCTTTTATTTTATAAATGTTTTGAAAAAATTGGCATTTTTACATTTTTTGCACAACTCATGAGAATATTTGAATAAAGTAGGATAATAAATTCGAGATTCTAAAACTTTAATTTCCATACTTAGTTTTCTAAAGTGGAATACAAAATTTATTTTATGGAATAATATAAAAATATATTATATTTCACTCTCTAGTAAACATATTCCTATTACTTGATCATTATAAAATTTCCAAAGGTATTAATGTTCCCAAATATAAAAATTTGATTTTGATTTAATCTTTAAAACTTGTTGGGGGTTTAGATTAGATTTTACTTATTAAGTTAATAAGAAATTTACCATGTTAGAAAACCAGGGTAATTCCCCTTCCACTAAATACAATTTGACTCTTGGCATATGGTCATTCAATAGGTCAATGATAGGAATTTATGATTCAACAGTATTAGGTATCTTGATCAGGTGACTGATGCTTGGTTCTCATCTCCTTTATTGTCCTTAATTTCTATATTTAACTCTTAAAGTAAAAATACACATCTTATTAGCCTATTATTCACATCTTTCTTCTTTATCAAGTATCTAACAACTATATGATCAGAAAAAATTGTAACTTTAGTGCCCAATAAATAACATCTGAATTTTTCTAAAGCCTAAAATAGATTCTAGAAGTTCTTTTTCTATGATTGTGTAGTTGAGATGAGAAGTATACAAAGTTATTAAATCATATTAAATGAATTAATTTCTTTCTTTAATTATTTGGGATATAACTTCACCCATAACATGGTTGGGAGCATCAAAAAGTAACTTAAAAGGGTTATCCTAGTTTGGTGGCTGCATCACTAGTGGCGTGATTAGTTTATTTTTTAATTCATTAAAACATTTACTAAATTTAACATTAAAATAAAATTTAACATCATTAAAAATTAACATGAAAAGGGGAATAATATTATTATTAAAGTCTTTGATAAAATTCCTTTAAAAACCTATATATCCTAGAAAAGATCTTACATGTTTCACAAAATTTGGGTAAGGAAAATAATTTACCACTTCAGTTTTTTATTTATCCATCTAAATTAATTTTTATGAAATTACATTCCCTAGGAATATTCCTCTTTAAAAAATGAAATAACACTTCTCAAAATTTATAACAAGGTTCTTTTTAATGTTAGTTTTCAAAACCTTTTCCAGATTTTTCAGGAAATGAGCAAATGAATTTCCAAAAACTATGAAATCATACAAAAATACCATAAATCAGTCCTCACTGTGGTATGAAAATATACTCACTGTGCACTGGTGAAATTTACCTAGGAAATTACACAATTATAATGAAATCCTTTTTTAATCAAAGGCGATAAAGGGACATGTAAAGGTGGTCTTCTATTGCTCCTATGAAGAAATGGGTACCTAAAATAACCTAAAACACCATCTAAAAAAAGTAGTGAGTCCTTCCTTACAATATATCTTGAATTTTTTCAATGAATGGGATGGTTAAATTATATTTAATTATGAACTAATTTATCTTCCTATAGTTTATACAGACTTTATAGTTATTACAAATTCTTGTAGATATTAACACATCTTGGTCATTCCGTACAATGGATATTTCTGTTTTCTTGGGAACTATATGAATGGGGATGACCCATTGTTAGTTTTAAATGTGGTAGATTATTTCATCTTCTATAAACCTTTATATTTAATTTTTAATTACCTCTATAATGTTCGGATTCAACCTTCTTTGTGGCTGCCTAATAGTCCCAGAACTCTCTTCAAGTAAAATACTATATATTCATATTTTTCTATTTGTGCTTGGAATATATCCTGAACTCCAACCTGTTTCTTGTAAATTTTATATAAAAATTTCAATCAATGAATTTTATTAGGTTATGTATAGTTTATTATCAATTATCAGTGATATCTTTTCTTCTTTCATCAAGTATACATGCTTTAAATCAGTGGGTAATGATTTTAATTCTAGATTTGGGGGTTGTTCTAAATATAAAATTAAATTGGGGATCCTCACTTCCATAAATTAAAATTCTTGTGAATAAGAGGACATATAATCTAACTAATTATTAAATAAACAATCAAATAAATAAAATAAGTTAAAATTCACCACTTTATCTAATCTAAAAATAGATTTTCCATATTCTTGAATATCTCCTCTCTCCATAGAATTTTAAATCATTAAATTTTTTCCTAGATATAAAAATTTATTTAACATACATGGATATTTATTGGTTTTAGTCTCTATAATGTGGGCGATTGTAAAGAGTGAATGATCATCTTAAGGGTGCCTCATAGAGTCATTTTTTTGAAGTGGACAATGTTGTCTCCAAACTCCATAGTGAGTGTTCCTTAATTCACATTAATGATTGTATTGTTTGTCTTAAAAAATGTTCTACCCAAAATAATGATCAAGTGGTATGGTACTCTATATTTTTATATATTGATAATATAAAATTATTTTATAAAAAAAATTCTTTAAATACAACTAACATATCTTCCAAAACTCTTGTCGGAAAAGTAGTGGATATTTTTACAAGATATTACACCACTATTGTGGGATTTAGTTATCCCAAATATAGAGAGGTAAATGTTGAGTGAGGAATAACATTAATAGAAGATCCTAAATCAAATAAATTATATAAAAGAAGTTAAGGAACCAATGGTGAAAGTAATATAAAATGTTCCTGGATCTTGACACTTTATTAGAAACCATGGTGTGATCAATGCTAAGACACTTCTTCTAAAATTAATTCTATAATTTTTTTGAAGTATACTCTTTTTGGAACAAATATTCTCTAAGAACTTAGTATACATGGGGATTTTATTAAGATATTATATAAGGGGTATATTGATTTCAAATTTTAGGAAAGTATTTAGAATTTATCTTTTGAGTTCTTATTCTTGGATTGGATCATCTTCTAGGGGAATAAAAGTGAGAGATCCTAATTCTCCCTTTGATACCTCTATAGGGGTGTATATAGTATTTTCTTCCTCCTTGGTTAAATTTTTTCCAATTTATTATTTTTTTATTCTTTTTTGGACTACTTCCTAGGATTTTCAGTAATCAAATCTTCTTGGTTTTGTTTATCTTCCTTCATAACATGATTTTAAATTCTAGGGTATTCATATTTAGGATCAGGTTTTTTAGCTTCTTCTTATTCATTTATAGAATGATTTTTTTCTAGACTAGATGTCTTCATGGGGTGAATTTCCTTTACACTTCTAGTGGAATTCATGCCCACATTCCCTTTGGGATTTGGAACTGAATAGGATGGTATATTTTTATGGGTTCTTGGACAAGACTTCCACATGACCTTCAAGATCATCTCTTAATTATTTTATTTCATTCTTAAGATCATACAACACTTAACTTTATTTCTAATATATATATATGGTTTTATACTTGTTGAGGGGTTTTAAAAGGGATTATTTTATTTTAAAGGGGGTGGATAGTGGACCAATTTATTATAATATTTCTTAAAAGGTTTCTGAAATGGTGGGGATTGGTATTTTTGTTTTTATTTCTAGAATGGGGCATATTTTTAGTACTAATTTTGGTAGAGTGGTCAGGATTTATTTTGTGGATTTAAAAATTAATATTGGACTTATGAATTATTTATTCATACTTGATTAGGATTTTAAAACTACCTTGGTTGGAAGGGTAATACACAACTCTCCATGCCATATACTTTAAAAAATTGGTAAGTGAAATCGGTAGGAGATGAACAAAAAACCACATGCCTTATCTGGTACTTTATGTTCACTTGTATACTTAAAATTTATTTTTCTAACCAGAATGGTTAGTTATTAAAACATATATTCTAAAAAAGATGATGAATCAGAATATCACACCTCATGAATACCTCTTATTCTTGTATCTTTTGTGCTAAAATGTTGTGAGTTTTGAGAAAACTTCTCAATCAATCCCTTAGCCTTTGTTTGTGATTTATCTATCAAGGATATTCCAAATTACGCATCTAATATATTTATGTCATTGTCTAGTAGTCCTTGGTAAATGAGTACTATAAAGTTGTTCTACTTAATATCTTGATGCTGAAAACTGACACATAGATTCTTAAACTTCTCCCAATACTCATATAGAGTCTCTTCAGTAGATTATTTAATGGAATAAAACTCCTTCCTGATGGATATGCTTTGGGAGGTAGGGAAATTTGTTTATAAGAAGCTTCTTTGTAGATAATACCATTCATGGATCTCTCCTGATTATAGGACATACAACCATTCCTTGACATCTCCTTTAAGTGAAAAGGGAAATTCCCTTTACTTGACTTGTTCCCCAACAACTTCTCTTAGCTTCAATGAAGAGTAGATCAATGTGAATTACTTTATATACTTATTTGGATATTTTCTTAACAAGCCATGAAATTTGGGTAGTATTTTAATTAAACCATTTTTTAATTAAAAATCATTTTGAAGAGCAGTAATGGAAATTTGATTTTATTGGTTTATAAACTGGGGTGCATAGTGATCTATCAAGGTCTAGTTGGGATTTCTAGTCATGGTGATAGGCTCAAGGTGGACATTGAATTATTCACTTAATTTTGTAGGATCAATATCTTCAAATTATGTTTTCAAATTTATACCTCTAAACTTAATTAGTAAGGTTATTTATATTTCTATATCAAAATAAAATATTTGGTTATTTGAGGCTCTAGACATGAAATGTTAAAGTTAAATTTTTGGCGCTACCACCCTAGAAATGGTGTTAAGTTTTGATATGTTCCTATCATGGGGTATAGAAAAAACATTTATTTATAGGATATATGTAATTATATCGGTATTTATAGGTTATATCAAGAGAGGAGTGATCAAATTCAGTTTTCACTTAAGAAAAAAGGGGTGTTTTGAATTTTTTTAGTTTTAGATCTAAGAAAAATTAATGAATCAAGGATACTAAAAGAAATATTATGAAGAAAGTTATGGGATTAAGGCAAGATTTCCATTTTTAATTCTATCATAGTATTAAAAAATTCATCTCTCTTATTATTGATTGATAATTGAAATCTTTATCAATTAATTCATCAATCACCCTTAGTTAAAGTTTTTTTAGAGACTGATCTAACAATTATTACTAATTTTCCATCCCCCACTTCCAATGTATTTGAAAATTTAGAAAACCAATCCTAAACTATGAAGGAAATACCCAATTGAGTTTTGGTATTCCTGTGTAATTTCAGTGTTTCTCACTACCTTCAAACATGTGCCAGAAATTTCTAGACACTCACCACCTAATTCATCCCATTCTTTCAAGACAATATACATTGGGTTGATGGGGAATATAAATTATCAACCTTATTAGAAAATAATTAACAAGTTAAAAGACTTAAACATAATTTTATTCAAAGTATCAAACAACAATTGAAAAATAAAATCAATCAATAAAAGAGGGTTTAATTAATTAAGTGATAGATTCTACTATTATAAAAGGAAAATCATCCCTTTCCTAACCACTCATATTTTACCCTTCCATTTTAAGTGCAATAGAGATGAATATAGAAGAAGACATTACAAAACTAAAGAAAACATAAAATTAAATGAAGAAAGTACTAAAAGTGGCAGGAGAATTATTTAGCCACCTCTAATGAGACAAGTCCCTATTCCTTCAACCTGATTTTCTTCTTATAGATCCTCAGTTTCCATTCTCTTCACTGAGTTCAAACCTTATGGATCCTCTATCTTTTGAAATCTTTATCTTTATTTTCCTCCCATGGTCTCCCTTATTCTTCACATCCTTAAAATCTCCAAAAAATACATATCTTTCTTTCCATATTATTTATTGATGTATAATATATATTATAATCTATGTGATTTCCACTAATTAGTTGCATTAATGTTGATCCAAAAGCCTAAAACCTTAGCTTTAAGTACAAATGGATCCCCTAAACTCCCCTTGTTTTCATCATTTAGCTTAATTTTCTCAAAGTAAATCATTGTATGTGGAAAAAAAATATCATACATGAGGTAAATTATCCTACATGGAGAAAAATTTCCGATGTATAGGAAAATTATCCTATGTGGAAAAAAAATTCTATATATAGGAAAATTCTTCTATAGTGAAAAAATTTCCTACACAAAGGACCATTCTTCTATGTGCAATTTTTTTCTATGTGTAGGATAATTCTCCAAAAAATGTAAAAATGTCATACACCACATGGATTTTTCCTTTGAAAAAATTAGTCGCTTGAAATATATTCCCATATTTTCAAATGTCTTATGAGTATGACATTTCTCTTATGAGGCTAAAAACTTCTTATGCAACTCAAAAATATCCTACATGAAGGTGCCATAAGATGTTTTCTTTAGCCATTATTTTTGACTTTGTCACAGTGTTTCCAATAATTATTCACATGAATTTTGAACTTCTTGAAATCAATTTTAGGTCTTCAAAATCACCACCATACATCCTGTAATAACATCAAAACAACCAAAGTTAAGTATAGGATTTATTAGAATAATTCCATATTTGAAATAGACAATTAAAAATCATGTTTTAATCAATTTAATAATTAAATTACATATTATTCATGAAATAAAGAAATGTAATATTTACACAAGAATTTATTAAAATAGTGGGATTATAATCATGAGTATAAAAATAAAATATATGAAAATATTGGCTATGTCAATGGAAGTTATGTCATGTACTTGACGATAACCTGAATGAGCTAAATTCTATATTACCAAGGAGTTGGGATTATTGTTCTTGGATTTTCATCATTATAGTTGAGTTGATTCTTATTTAAAATTATATTTTTGGTATTTATTGATTTATTAGTTTTTCAATTGTCCTGAAGTGTAAAACTTTATACATTCATGCATCATATCAGGCACATAGGTTCACATGACATGTTTATACTTGTGTGTGATTATGTCACTTATTTTGAAAAAGAATAATTAACTAAATAGACTTTGGTTACTTAAAGTGTCTACAAAAACCTATATAGTTTTTTACCATATATCTTATTGGTGGAACTATACTTGGATGAACCATATGATTTGTTATTACTGTAAATGGTTTGTTTATTATACAGTATAGGTTAAATAAAATAGAAGTAACAACTTATAAAATATTTTCCTCTATAACTTGAAAATGAAATATCATTTAACCAAACTAGATGACTATGATCTACTAGATAATAATCATAATGGGTTAATGTTGTTATATAAATGTGGATGTTCCATTAATCCTTGAGGGGGTGGAATGGTATGTGCATTACCAATGAGGATATATACCCTAGAATGGGTGGTTGGTTTAAGTATGAGATGCATAATTTATATGTGAGAACCCTGGAGTGGGTGTGTTGGCCTGTGGGCACCTTGTGATATCTAATATGGGGGTGTATTTTATCTATGAGTTTTGAACTGTGTGAGGTATAGTTTTGGAATAGGTTGGATAACCTAGTGATGTTGAGATACGAATCAGGATATTAATGAGTTAGGTGTTATAAATGAATAACATGATACTTTCCTATTATAATTTGTGATGATTTATAATATACGATTATAATCCTAGAGAGGGGATAACCCAGGATTGAAAGTTCCTTTAGTGATTGAAAGCATGGGAGGATGATTCAAGTTATAAAATTTATGCATGAGAGGTGATATAAAGTGTGTGAATAGGAATGAGGTTCCTTATAGAATGTAAATGTGAAAGACTAGGTTATGCCTGTGTGGTGATAGGTTTGACATGCATGAGAGGCATAGTCATATAACTAAATGGGCAAGTATACCTTGAATTTATTTGATGAGAATACATGTGATGTGTGGTTAATCGGAGGATTAGGTGCGTGAGCCTAAGATTGGTGAGATATGAATTAATATGGAATGCATAAAATTATATGGTATGGTATGAATGAGGTGTATGCCTTGTAGATATATGATTTATTTTAGTAACGATGACTAATGAGAATTATTATGACTTTGGTTTTATGGATATTATCCTACTAAGATTAAAGGGAGTGAAATATTATCTAGCCTATATTATAGGTGGACTGGTATGACCGAATCTTGGATTATGAAAAGTGACATTAGTGCCTGATGTTGTAAAAAGTGGGTGCCCTAGACCCAACTTGAGTAGTACTTTTCGATTACCATATCATAGGGGTGAGCATTAACTTGGATAAACTATATTAACCAAAAAAACCAAATGTATTTGGATAATTTCATTTTTATGTTTTGGATAATTTGGTTATTTTGGTTTTTTTAAATTTTATATTAGTTAAATCGTTTAGTCTTCAATTTCGTATTAGAAACCAAAATATCCAATTTAACTGATTACCATATAAAAAAATTGATCATTGTTTGTTATGGTTAACCCATCCATAAAAAAACTAGTGATTTTTTTTAAAATTATCCTTCTAGTGGACAACTATTAGTCAACCCTTCTTTTCACACATTAATGTGGGAAACTCTCCCTATTCCAATCCCTTTATTATTCCTTCTTGACCAAGAAAACTACCCAAACTATCAAGATATTATCAGGTCTCTTCCTCATCGATAATGATTCATCATCCGTATCAACCTCTCTCATACCCTCTCCACCTTTATTGACCAACAGAGTTGCATCACCTATAGGTCTCAGGTCATCACTAGCGCACCTAGCCATACCATCTCCAACCTCTTCATAAACCACCATATCCTTACTCACCCCACTCCCATCCTCCAACCTGCACTTTTCATTCATTCGCATCTCATCCAAATCCCTATATGAAGAGGAACCGAGAACCTTTCCCATGAGTCCATGATGTTGACACTAACACAATCCATCACCTCATTTATCCATATCTAGAGAGTTGATAACATATCTCCCTATCCCATCATCTTTGATCATGAATCCACAATACTGACACCAACATGAACCATTGCCCCATCCTGTTCTACAAGTTACTTCCATGTATCACAGAAAAGGAATAAACCACATTAAACTATACCCCAAATCACTATCTAGTTTAATCAGTATAATTGATTTTCATTTTATTTTAAATTATTATAATTGTTTTAGTTATGATCAATGGTTTATTTAGTTCATTTATTCTAAAGATTCACCTAAATTAAAAAAGTTTTGATAAAAAATGGACCAATGTACCTGAATCGGCTGAGTTCTCACCCATGCCATATCATGTATACATAGAGTTATTCATGATATTATCTTACCATAATAGTGTTATTCCTTCTACATATACTATTTATATGGTAACATGCTTAGATTTTTTATCATATCAAAAGGTTATAATAGTTCTTAGCTATAATGAGAAACTTGAGATACTATGAAAATAATCATAAACATATATCCTATGGTTTAGATACATCATACTGATAAGACACATATGATGTCTAACCATTATGTTATGGGGAATATTAATCATTAGGCCTTCTTGTCATGATGTTCACACTTGATGATCTCAAGTAGAGGATATTATAAGGACTGACCTGCCAATAGGACCACCACATGTTTTGGGTGTCATTGGATGTTCCTCTCTACAAACATGTTTATTGGTATCTCAACTTGGGTTCATTATGAATGTGTATCATTTGATCATTTACATTGATTCAAGATGAAAACTATGAGATTAATATTATATCAAATCAGCTTGTGTTGGGTTATTGGTGGTATGTCATTGATTGAATAATGAAGAAAAGATTTATCACTTACAAGTGGAGGAAGAGATATCTTAGGCTTAGTTGACTAGGATAATAGTACCTTTATTAAATATATGGACATGGTAGAATAAGGTTAGTACATCCAGTATGGTCATTTAAAAAATAAATAAATCATTTAAGGATGATGAAACAAAGTATGAATCCTGCTTTATGATATCCCATAAAAGAAGGATATTATATTACATAAAGTGTGTTTGTAGGACGTTTTCATAGCCATGGAACTCTTTATCTCTTTAGGGGTCATGATGTATTTCTAGATACCACTCTTTGTATTTGGATATGATTAATTTTTATCAAGATAAGGGTATAGAGGGTCATACACAAAGTGTATCCAGAAATTGAACCAGTTGGTCAGAGTGGATACTCAAGAGGGGGGTGAATTGAGTTCCAATTAAAATTTATGTTTAAAAACTTTGACTTAACAAACCCAAATAAAATACTAAATTAAACTGTAGTGAATTTATATCAAAGTAAAGGTTCTGTTGGGTTCTCAAGGGATTGATTATTTCCCAGTTAATCAAAACAGAAGAGTTGATTAACTTTTGAAACTAACTTACTGATTTACAACTAATATAAACACTTGCGAGTTTAATTATCAAAGTTACTTTAAAACAGTTTTGGTTTTAAAGTAATTAACAGCAGAATAAAAAAAGAATAAATTTGAAAGATATAGTACAATAGATATAAAAAATAGGTTCAGTCTCAAGCCGAGACTTAGTCCTCTCAAAAATTTATATAAATTTGATCCACACCCTAGATCGGGGTTCACAATAGTTTACAACTGTCTAGGTCCAAGACCTCTACCACTGTTATTCATGGGAAACAGAACAACAACAACCAGCTGTCCAGGTCACACATGACCTCTACCACTATTACTGTGGGAAATGAGAGATGTAAAGATTTTGCTGAGGATTTACAGATCCTCCAGTTAAAGTACAGGAGACAGTGTGTGTGTTAAATACAACAGATAACACACACTGCTTGAGATGTAAAATAATGAATCACAGAGCAGAGATGTAGAGTTTAGAAATGGATCTAGTGATTTCAGTGAAGCTTTGGACTCTTTAAGTTTGATCAGAAATGGTTCTAAGTCCACTTCTGGTTTTTGTCTGAAAAACAGAGTGTCGTTTTCTTGGCATCCAGGTTCAGAGATAGTGAGAAATGTAGTTGATGAAGTTCTTCAATGTCCTCGTGAATGTACAGAACTCTTTTTGAGTAAGATTGAGTGTGTATGAGCTTCTCTGTCTTGTTATTGTGAGGTCTTCTCTTGTCTTCCACAGCTATCTCATCCACCACTCTTTGCACTCATATATGTCTTTTCGTTGTCACATGATGTGTTTACACCAACAGGGACTTCTTGTATTTATAGCACGTGCTCCAGCAAAAGAAATGAATTCTTTTTGCAGGTACGAGGTACGGTTCCCTGACATCCAAAAACCTTCATTAAATAAATAACAGAGCATTAAAATATAACTAATATGACCGTTGGGTAGATTAAATAAAGATAAATAAATTCAAACAGCTGTTTATGACTATCAGTGAGTCAAGTGATCAGTAGGTCATCAGCATCAGCATCGGTGGCTAGACATCGGTGTGTCCTGATCGGTGACTTCAGATGATCAGCATTGGTGTGTCATGATCAATGACTCATTTGATCATCATCGGTGTGTCATGATTGGTGACTCATTTGATCAGCATCGGTGAGACATCTTCAGTGTATCAGATGATCAGCATCGGTGATACATCTTCGGTGACTCAGATGATCAGCATCGGTGTGTCATGATTTGGATCAGTGCGACCATTGTCTTTTGATATGGATCGGTGTGACCATTGTATTTTGGTATGGATCGGTGCGACCATTGTCTTTTGATATGGATCAGTACGACCGTTCACTTTTGATATGGATCGATGCGACCGTTCACTTTTGATATGGATCGGTGCGACCATTCACTTAACAGAACACAAAGTGTCTGTTTGATCCAGAAGACTTCCAGAATACTTGTAAATCAATAACAAAGAGATAAAAACATGATCCAACCGATATAAACAGATTCACTAAAGGATTGTGATGATGTATATGAGAAATCCAACCGGATTAAGTAATAGTGATTTGTGATTATTAAAACAGTAATCATAGGAAGAATTCAACAATCTTCCAGAGGGATCAACAATCTCCCCCTTTATGATAATCACAAATCTTAGTCATAAAATAATAATAATATATCATCAATAATAGTGACAAGGCATAATAAGAATAAAAACACAATGATATATAAATCTCCCCCTGAATTTATGCCTTTGTATATTGATGTAAACATTTCTCCCCCTGTGATAGTATGTTTCTCCCCTAGAGATATAAATCTCCCCCTTTGGGATAATCAAAAAGGAGGGAAAACATATAAATAAGAGATTAAAAGAAGGAATCATAGAGAATAGAGAGAGAAAAAAGTTTGGCAAAGTACATCAGAGTACAAACAGAACACTGTTCACCCTATCAACAACAAGACACAACTATTTCTTGGGATGTAATGGGGATTTGCCTTTGTCAGAAGGATTAATGGTTGGTAAGTTGGAAGGCTTGGAGGCAGGTTGAACCGGGCGAATTTGAAAAGGTGGTAATATGGATCTGGAAGGTGGAGGAGAGGATGCCATAGAGATTTGCTGTGGAGCAGTAGTAGCTGGTTGAGAAGATTGCTGAAGAACTGGCCGTAGTTGAGATAGAGCTTGAGCAACAAAGATCTGATTTGGAGCAACATCAGAGGCACTGAGAGGTTCAGCAGTAAGAAGCACAATGGCGGTGGCTTGTTCATTCAGATAAGGCTTCAAAAGATTTATGAAATCCTGAATAACTTCTGCACCATACTGCATAGCCTTCTCAAAATCATCCTTATTCTCCATGAACCGTTCCAAGGTAGGAGTAAAATCTTGCAACTGACAAACTTGAGTCTTGAAGGCTTGAGTGACTGGAGGTAGTCTCAGATTGTCAGCCAACACTTTGAAATTCGCGGTCATTTCATGCTTGGTATAGATTTTTGAAAAGTAATGATCAAAATTTCCCTTGATCTCTCTCTAAGCTTTATTGGCATATGCTGAATATACTTTTACCATCTTATGAATGTGATCACTGTGCTCCTTCATCTTCCTCAACGAGTACAAATCAAGAACTTGTCTAATGGCAGCCAATTCATCATGCACAATCTGCCTTAGAGCCTCTAGCTCCTGAGTAGTGATCTTAGTTACTTTGGGTGCACTGGATTGAGAAACTATCTGAGTTATCTCAGCTTTCAACTTCCTCAGATCAGACTTCTTAAGATGTTCAATCAAATTCCTCAACACTTCCATCATACTAGAGATGGTTGATCTAAATTCACTTGATAAAGAAACTAAGCTAGATTGTAGATCCTTCAGAGTCTGATTTAGAGAGGCTATGTGCCTGCCAATAAACTCACCAGTATTGGCCAGGTCTGGTCTAATAACATTTGATACTCTTGTTGAAAAATCTTCCAAAGAATCTTCAGAAACTTACAGGGAAGCTTGAGTAAGAGCAGTTGAAACTTATTCTCTGACTTTATCTTTCACAACAGCAAGAAACTCACTTTTGAACTTATCAAAATCAGACTGAGAGATAGTAGAACTAGGTAGATGAACATCTGTAGCATCAGCAGCATTAGCAGACCTTGCCTCAACTGGTTGGATTTCCTTCACAACCGTAGCAGATTCTGATTCTTCCTCTTATTCTTCAGAATACTCTAAACCCAAAACAGCAAAACCAGGGTAATCATCCCAGACAGCAGCACACATAGTATATTTCGGTTTATCATAACTTTCTTTTCCACTGATTTCTAGAGAATCTTTCTTTCCATTGGCATTTGTTTCTGGTACATTTTGATGTGTTTCTGTTGGAGGTACAACAAGACCATCCACTGGTCGGTTATCACCATCATCATCATTATCATCATCATCATCATCATCATCATCATCATCTCCATTCCCATTTCCATTCTTCACAGAAACTTCACTGTCAGATACTTCAGTGTCACTAGCTTCTTTATCACTAAGAACTGGTTCTGATTCAGGTAAGGGTAAAGGTGGACTGGCAGATCCAAAGTCCACTCTTCTCTTAGGGCTCATAGTATCAGGATCACTCCTAACACCAGGAGGTGACATACTTCCTTCTTCTGTTTTAGCTTCTTCCATCCATTGTTTACCATACTCTTCAGTGTCCTTATTCCTTTCAACATATTCTTCTTCTTTATCATCAGAATAAATTGGCTCCTCATCTAATTTCAAACTAGGGTCTCTCAAACCCTTCGGCCTCTTTCCATGATCAGTGGGATTATAGGATTCATACAACTTGTCCTCATCAGCAACCCAACATTTTTTCCATGGGTTCCAGTTTATTTTCATCCTTTCACAAATTTCTTTGTTAACACAAAAAGCATTATCAGATTCAGATATCTCATCAGCTTCATCAACACATTCCAGATTCTTTAACATAGCAGAGATTATTTTGGAATAGAACAGGGCAATGGCTTTCTTAGAAGGTTTCACCATTCCAGCTACGTGCACCATTAGATATCTACAAAAACTGATCTTCTCATGGGTCTTTAGTAAAAACAATAGAAAAACATCCTGGTATTTTACAGCAGAAAAATCTCCTTTCCTAGGGAAAATTTGGTGCTGAATAAACTTTAAGAGAAGTCTATATTCACCATCCAACTCTGAGGCTGTGATTCTCCTTGACTCTCTGTTTCCAGTCAAAAGCTCTAAAGATAACTCATAAGAGAAGTATTCAGTGGTTGGAGGAATGTTTCTAGCATAATCCTCATACCGACCCTCATGGGGTACATTTAAACATTCAGCCCATTGTTTAGACGAAAAATATATTTTCTTTCCTTTCACTACAGAAGACATTCTGGTAGCCTCTACACATCTAAAGTAACTTGCAGATTTATATAAAACTCATGCACTAGCTTTGGGTAGTATACACAAGTGTTATCTGAGAACCAGGATTTACATCATTGCGATTCTAAAACTTGTAACAACAGCGACTTACTTGTCAAAAGCCAGGCGGAACTAACTTCCTTTTCTATAGCAACAATCCGAGTTTCCAGGTTCGGATTTACTGATCTTTGAGTGGTACTACTCGACTCGCCTTGAGCACGCTGTGAAGGTACAAGACTTTCTGATCCTTTTCTTGGTCTCTTCTACTTAGCCATTTGAAGATTCTGGGGAATACAGGAGTTTGAAGGTTCAAAGTAGAGGAGAAGAGAGGATATAAGGCTTGGCGGGAAATGAAAGGTCGATGGTTTGGGGAATAGAAATAGTCGCGTATCATTTATTTCATCATTTAGGGTTTTCATAATAAAGATAAAAGTAATTAATTAATTACAACATAATAAAAAGTAATAGAAAGAAAGATCAGTTTGACAGATCAGTTTCACAGATCGGTTTCACAGATCAGTTTCACAGATCGGTTTCACAGATCGGTTTCACAGATCGGTTTCACAGATCGGTTTCACAGATCGGTTTCACAGATCAGTTTCACAGATTAGTTTCACAGATCAGTTTCACAGATTAGTTTCATAGATCAATTTCACAGATCAGTTTCACAGATCGGTTTCACAGATCAGTTTTACAGATCCGTTTCACAGATCAGTTTCACAGATCGGTTTCATAGATCAGTTTCAAAGATCAGTTTCACCGATCAGTTTCACAGATCAGTTTCACAGATCGGGTTCACAGATCAATTTCATAGATTAGTTTCACAAATCAGTTTCACAGATCAGTCATACACAATTATTGTTTAATAAAATTCATTCTTTCAGAGCATAAAGGCTTTATAAAAATATCATCTAATTGATGTTCAGAACTAATAAATTCTAGAGAAATATCACCTTTCTGATAATGATCTCTTAGAAAGTGATGTCTGACATCAATGTGCTTAGTTCTAGAGTGAGACACATGGTTCTTAGATATGTTGATCACACTAGTGTTGTCATAGTTAATTGAAACATGTTTAAAATCAAATCCATAGTCCAATAAAGTGTGTTTCATCCATAGAATCTATGCACAACAACTACCAGCAGCTATATATTCTGCTTCAGCAGTAGACAATGCAACTGAGTTCTGTTTCTTACTACCCCATGATACTAGGGACTTTCCAAGTAAATGACATGTTCCAGATGTGCTCTTCCTATCTAACTTACATTCAGCAAAGTCAGCATCTGAATAACTAGTTAGGTCAAATGATTGTCCTTTTGGATAAAACAAACCTAAATTCACAGTATACTTAAGATATTTAAAAATCCTTTTAACAGCCAGTAAGTGTGATTCTTTAGGATTAGCTTGAAATCTAGCACACATACACTTACTAAACATAATATCTGGTCGACTAGCAGTAAGATAAAGTAAACTCCCAATCATACCTCTGTAATAGGTTTGATCAACTGGTTTCCCAGTTTCATCAACATCCAATTTACAGGTATTACTCATAGGTATGTCACTTTCCTTAATACTATCCAAACCAAAACGTTTTAATAAATCCTTCGTATATTTAATTTGATTTAGATTAATACCATCTTTAGTTTGAAAGATTTGAAATCCAAGAAAATACTTAATCTCTCCCATTAAGCTCATTTCAAACTCATTTTTCATAACCTTTGAAAAATCAGTACATAAAGAATTTTTAGAAGATCCAAAAATAATATCATCAACATAGATTTGTACTATTAAAACATCTTTTGAAATCCTTTTTATAAAAAGAGTGGGATTAGCTATTCCTTTTGTAAATACTTTTGAAATAAGAAAGTTTGAAATTCTTTCATACCAAGCTCTTGGAGATTATTTTAAACCATATAAAGCTTTAGAAAGTTTAAAAACATGATTTTGAAAATGAGGATTTGAGAAACCAGGTGGTTGTTGTACAAAAACATCTTCAACAATAAAACCATTTAAAAAAGCACTTTTCACATCCATTTGATATAAATTGAAATTCAGATGTGATGCATAGGCAAGTAATATCCTAATAGCCTCTAATCTAGCTACAAGTGAAAAGGTTTACTCATAGTCAATTCCTTCTTCTTGATTGTAACCTTGTGCAACTAGCCTAGCTTTGTTTCTAATGATATTTCCAGATTCATCGAATTTGTTTCTAAACACCCATTTTGTGCCTATGGTTATAGTGTCCTTCGGTCTTTCTACTAATTTCCAGAGTTTGTTTCTTTCAAATTGATTTAGTTCTTCTTGCATAGCCATTACCCAAAATTCATCATTGATAGCATCATTGATATTTTTAGGTTATAACTGTGAAAGAAAATCTTGATGTTCAACCTGATTTCTTAGAGAAGCTCTAGTCTGTGTTCCTCTATCTAGATTACCTACAACAACATCTAAAGGATGGTTCTTTAGAATTCTAGTTGGTCTAGAAAAGGTAGGGCTAGAGATTTCAGATTCATCTACAGGATGAGGTTCAACAGAAGCAGATTCTGGAAAATTTCCAGAACTGGATGTTTTAATTACAGGTCCACTGTCTTTATCATTAAGGTTCAAAACAGAGAGGTCATCTTCAAGATTTTCAAGAGAGGTCTTAGGTTCATGTGGATCAGTTTCATCAAATTTGATGTGAACAGATTCTTCCACACATTTGGTTCTCTTATTTAAAACTCTATATGCTTTACTAGAAATAGAGTAACCTAGGAAAATTCCTTCATCACTATTGGATGCAAATTTGTCAAGATTGTCTTCAGTATTAAGAATAAAGACTTTTCAGCCAAAAACTATGAAGTAGTTAACCTTAGGTTTCCTATGGTTCCATAACTCATAAGGGGTCCTCTTAAGAACAGGTCTGATCAAGACTCTTCTGATAACATAACAAGCTGTATTTATAGCTTCAGCCCAAAAATAAACAGGTAGGTCATACTCATTAAGCATAGTTCTAGCAATTTCTTACAGGGTTCTATTTCTTCTTTCTACTACACCATTCTGTTGGGGTGTCCTAGGGGTAGAGAAATTGTGACTATAGACACTGTGTGAGCAGTAAGATTCAAACTCATGATTTTCAAACTCACAGCCATGATCACTTCTCAGGGTTTTAATTTTAAGTCCACTAAGGTTCTCTACAGACTTGGAATATTTTACAAAGCAAGAACAAGATTCACTTTTGTGAGCTAGAAAATATACCCAAGTATATCTAGAAAAATCATCTACAAGAACATAGACATAGTGCTTCCCATTTAAACTAGAAACTCTAGAAGGTCCAAATAAATCCATGTGAACCAACTCGAGAGGTTGAGAAGTTGAAACTTCTTTCTTTGATTTAAAAGAAACTTTATGTTTCTTTCCCTTTTGACAGGGATTACAAACTTTGTCTGTTGGAAATTCAAGTTTGGGTATGCCTCTAACTAAGTTCGTCCTAGCAAGTTTTCTAAGTGAATGCACATTTCAGTGTCCTAATCTTCTGTGCCAAAGCCAAAACTCTTTATGAAAAGCATCTAAACAAGTAATATTCTGCTTAGCTAAAGAATTTAAATCAACAGCATAAACATTTTCATTTCTTAAAGCAGAAAACACTAAAGCATTTTTAGAATTAAAAACATTGCAAGAATCATTTTCAAATTTAACATAAAAACCATCGTCACATAACTGAGAGATACTTAACAAATTGTATTTAAGTCCATCAACAAATAAAACTTTAGAAATTAATACTGAGTTAGTGTTACCAATCTGGCCTAAGCCGATGATTTTTCTTTTTGAGTTATCACCAAAAGTGACAAACCCTCCATCAACTCTGACTAAGCTTTTAAAGCATGAGAAGTCTCCTGACATATGTCTTGAACATCCATTATCCAAATACCAAGTCTTTCTACAGGATTTCTTTAAGCAGGTTCCCTACAAAACAGATTTAGATAGGAAATGATTTTGGTACCCAGATCTTCTTGGGTCCAGACAGGTTAGCCAATAAAACTTTAGGTACCCATATTTGTCTAATTTGTATCATAAGATTTCTAGAGTCAATAGATTTTGAAAGATAAACCTTATTAGATCCATAACTATGAATATAACTAGTTGAAGCATATGAAGTTTCAGAACTATCTACATTCTGTCCAGATTTAGGAATGAATCTAGTTTTGATAATTTTCCTTTGTCCAGGTTGGTATCCTATACCAGTAGTGTATCTAGGTGCTATTTTCTTACCTAGAATCTGAGTAAGAGTAACTTTTCAATTGTTAAATTTCACTAAGTCTTTCTTGAGTTGCTCATTAGATAATTTCAGTTTAGTGTTTTCTTTAAGCAACTGAGCATTCTTTTCCATTTCAATATCAAGATCAGATTTATGTTTAACAGTTAAAGCATACTGTTTCTTTAAACCTTTGTATTTTTCTTTCAGCTCATTACAGGTTTCTTCTAACATATCACAGTATTCAAATAGTTCAGATTTTGGCATGTTATCAGTGTCAGTATCATCTTCAGAATAATAAGAATTTAAATTAGGAGTTTCAGCTGTTACCTCAGAAGTATTTGTCATAAAACACATGTTTGCCTTATTTCTGTGTTCAGTTTCAGAAACTTCAGATTTAGTGGAGCTATCCTCAGAAGCACTCCAAGTAGCCTTCATGGATTTATTAAACTTATTGTCCTTTTATTCATACTTCTTCTTGTATTTCAACTTTGGGCAGTCTGCTTTTATGTGTCCCTTTCTTTTGCACTCATAGCAGACAACTTCATCTGATTTGTCAGATTTCTTCCAATACCTTTTCCAATGTCCCTTGTTATCATACTTACCTTTATAATTTGATTTTCTGAAAAACTTCTTCTTCCTATAAAACTTCTTAAACCTTCTCACAATGTGATCCATCTCAACATCACTATCAGAAGCACTTTCACTGTCTTCACAACTTGAACTTTTATTTATAGCTTGGAGCTTCTCCTTATCATTGTTCTTTGAAGTTGAAGTCTTAAAAGCAACAAACTTCCTTCTAGGTTCATCTTATTCTTCTTTGTTAACCTTGAGTTCCTCTTCATACATCATCAACTTTCCAATTAGTTCCTTGACTGTCAGTTCACCAATATCACATGATTCTCTAATTGAGATAGAAGTTCCTCTCCATATTTCAATTAGACATCTTAGAATTCTCATAATTTGTTCCTTTGATGGAACATCCTTTCCCATAGAAGTCATTGTGTTGAAAATTTCATTAAACCTGAGATACATGTCAGAAATGGGTTCATCAGGCTTCATCTTAAAATTATCATACTTAATAGTATAAGTATTCAATCTCATTTCCTTAACATTAGTTGTTCCTTCATGAGAAACGACTAAGGTATCCCAAATTTCATAAGCAGTTTTACAGGCAGATATTCTATTAAATTTCTCATCTCCTAAAGCATAGTACAAGGCATTCATAGCTTTGCAATTATTATTGTAGGCAGCCTTAGTAGCTTCATTCCAAGTAGATCTAACAGTAGTAGGAATTTTATATTCTAATTCTATAGCAGTCCAAATATCAAAACCCATGCTTTCTAAATGAATTTTCATCTTGATTTTCCACTGAGCATAGTTAGTGCCATTGAAAAATGGTGGTCTATTGGTAGAAACACCTTCAAGTCTATTATCCATGATATCTTACTTAAAGCAAATATTTTAAAGAGATAAAAAATTAGAAATAACAGAAATTTTAAGAACTTTAAAATACAACTAGAATCACAGTTAAAAAAAAGAGTACTTTAGAAAATATTTTAAACCCTCTGATACCAAATGTTGGTCGGAGTGGATACTCAAGAGTGGGGTGAATTGAGTTCCAATTAAAATTTCTGTTTAAAAACATTGACTTAACAACCCCCAAATAAAATACTGAATTAAACTGTAGGGAATTTATATCAAAGTAAAGGTTCTGTTTGGTTCTCAAGGGATTGATTATTTCCCAGTTAATCAAAATAGAAGAGTTTATTACCTTTTGAAACTAACTTACTGATTTAAAACTAATATAAACACTTGTGAGTTTAATTATCAAAGTGAATTTAAAACAGTTTTGGTTTTAAAGTAATTAACAGCGGAATAAAAAAAGAATAACTTTGAAATATATATCACAACATATATAACCAAGAGGTTCAGTCTCATGCCGAGACTTAGTCCTCTCAACAATTTATATAATTTTGATCCACACCCTGGATCAGGGTTCACAATAGTTTACAACTGTCTAGGTCCAAGACCTCTACCACTGTTATTCATGGGAAACAGAACAACAACAACCAGTTGTCTAGGTCACACACGACTTCTACCACTATTACTATGGGAAATGAGAGATGTAAAGAGTTTTTTGAGGATTTACAGATCCTCCAGTTAAAGTACCGGAGACATTGTGTGTGTTAAATACAACAGATAACACACACTGCTTGAAATGTAAAATAATGAATCACAGAGTAGAGATGTAGAGTTTAGAAATGGATCTAGTGATTGTAGTGAAGCTTTGGACTCCTTGAGTTTGATCATAAATGGTTCTAAGTCCTCTTCTGGTTTTGTCTGAAAAACAGAGTGTCGTCTGCTTGGCATCTAGGTTCAGAGATAGTGATAAATGTAGTTGATGAAGTTCTTAAATGTCCTCATGAATGTACAGAACTCTTTTTGAGTAAGCTTGAGTGTGTATGAGCTTCTGTGTCTTCTTATTGTGAGGTCTTCTCTTGTCTTCCATAGCTATCTCATCCAACACTATTTGCACTCATATATGTCTTGCCATTGTCACATGGTGTGTTTTCACCAACAGGGACTTCTTGTATTTATAGCACGTGCTCCAGCAAAAGAAATGATTTCTTTTTGCAGGTACGAGGTAAGGTTCCCTAACATCCAACAACCTTCATTAAATAAATGATAGAGCATTAAAATATACCTAATATGACCGTTGGGTAGATTAAATAAAGATAAAGAAATTCAAATAGCTGTTTATGACTATCGGTGAGTCAAGTGATCGGTAGGTCATCAGCATCAGCATCGGTGGCTAGACATCGGTGTGTCCTGATCGGTGACTTTAGATGATCAGCATTGGTGTGTCATGATTGGTGACTCATTTGATCATCATCGGTGTGTCATGATTGGTGACTCATTTGATCAGCATTGGTGAGACATCTTCAGTGACTCAGATGACCAGCATCAGTGAGACATCTTCGGTGACTCAGATGATCAGCATTGGTGTGCCATGATCTGGATCAGTGCGACCATTGTCTTTTGATATGGATTGGTGTGACCATTGTCTTTTGATATGGATCAGTGCGACCGTTGTCTTTTTATATGGATCGGTGCAACCGTTCACTTTTGATATGGATCGGTGCGACCGTTCACTTTTGATATGGATCGGTGCGACCGTTCACTTAATAGAACAGAAAGTGTCTGCTTGATCCAGAAGACTTGCAGAATACTTGTAAATCAATAACAAAGAGATAAAAACATGATCCAACCGATATAAACAGATTCACTAAAGGATTGTGATTATGTATATGATAAATCCAACCGGATTAAGTAACAGTGATTTTTGATTATTAAAACAGCAATCATAGGAATAATTCAACAATCTTCCAGAGGGATCAACATCACCAATAGAAATGAATTGGAGTGTAGGATGAAGTGTTCCCCACATGTTGGGGTCAGTGAATGACCAAGAGTGCACGATCACAAGTAAAATAATTTAATTTTATTATTTGGGGTTAGAATAATAATTATTTAATTCATTTATCATAGTATTAAAAAGTAATTTAATATAAAATTGAATATGATAAAATATTATTTTTCAAACGAATGTTACATGTTCAAGGTTCATTAAATAATTATGTGGGGAATGATTCAAATTAATGGTTTTTATTTTATCACATGACATGTTAAAGTGTTTCAAGTGAGTGATAAAATATTTATGACATTTATGTTAAGTATAATTTAGTCATAGGTGTAGAGAAGGGTCTAAAATGAAGGTTATAACTTTATAGGGGCCAAATTGAAGTTTTGTAAAGTATAGAATAAGTATTTAACTGAATTTTAGACTCATAAATTAAATTCTATCTCATTTTCATGAATTTTAGAGTCTCTCGTGATTTATATCAAGCTCACATAGAGATAATTTTAAATAAGAACAAGTTCAGATTGATCCCATCTCATCAGATCAATTCTATGTTCTTCTCATGATCAAAGGTACATATTGAGAATCTCTGATTCACAAAGATAGAACCCAAGGATCATATAACTATTCACCGATAGTTTTTTGGAACATGTGTGGATGATCTATAGGGATCCTCACTTAGATCCTTTAAGTTATGATGATCTTGAGACGAGTGGAGTACACCGGGATCGTTCCATCCACCAAAGTATAATTTTAATTTTTTTATTCATAATTAAATTATATTCACATGATTTATGGGAGAATCTAGGAACTGGTATACTAAATTTAACGGTATTAAATAAATCATGTTGACTTTTTTGAAAATACTGATTGCCCATGCTTTCACCACACTCGAGTTTCTTTAATTAGAATCAGAGAAGTTGTGAAATTATTTAAGTAATAATTTCAGTTAGATTTTCTATAATTTAGATAGATAGATTCGATATAGACCTAACATAATTGATGGTTCATCAATTTGATTTTGAAAAACTAAGAAATTACTGTTTAGTGAGCAGGATAATGAATACCATATTGGGTTTTTGGTTAGAAAAAAATGTTTTTTCTAGGTCTAAAGATCACTTTATAATGGTCTTTGTACCAATAGGATTTTAGGATACTAAAACATTAGGCTATATACCTCTGGGACTTTGGTCAATATTGTATTTGGTGTCCTTAACTTGTTATGGGTCCTCCTTAACCCAGTTCAAAAGGGATTTCTCTTTTATTTTTTAAAAAAAGGGACTTATCCACAACCTATTTATATATATATAATATATAATCATAAGAGATATGGGGTATCACTATGGTGGGATATGTTTCACTGGTTTATATACCTATAGAGGAACTCTAGTGGTATGGGTCATAATTTGAGGGTAGGAGTCGCTACATAAGGCAGAGAAAATGATTATTTTATTAAAAATTTCCATGTGGGGTGGCACACCCCACATGAAAAATCCAACCCTATTTATTTGGGAGGAAACACTCATTGAATATGACCTATTCCAAATGGTGTGTGTGTTTTTTAAAAAACATTTTTTTTAAAATTATAAACCACCTTGGTAGAAAGGGGTTACCGTTGACATCTGCTCAAAACATGCTGATATCAGCAAGTTACTAGGCATGCACTATGTGTGACCCTGTAGGTATATCCAATCCAGTCAGACTGGGTCAGGCCCAAATTCAACCCCAACTGATCCAAACCCATCCCAGAACCCTCTAGTGACCCATTTCGGCCCCAAATAGTCCCGAAAATTTCAAATTTTTATTATTAAGAAAATCTAAAATAATATATGAAATTTTTGGAAAAATAATCAGGTGTTGTACGACATATAATTTATTATTTAAATTATTTAATTTTAATTTTAATACATTTAAAATTATCTCAAGTAACATTTAATTTTTATTGTTCCATTTTATTTTATATCGATTGATCATGTGCTAAGACCAACCCATGCATGTTTGGTTCTTTTGTTTATTTAATTTTAATTATTACAATTGTGGATTTTTTTGTAATAATCAATCATTTAATATCTTTTTTGATGATTCTCATATCTTCCATCCATATTTAATATTTATAAGAGCCTAAATTTTAATATTTGAGTGATAAAATGAAATTCTTGTATCCTGAGTTCTCCATACCTATGTGTGAGTATACATTGTAAAGAATAGATGAGTTCACGACGACATGGTTCAAGTCGAGATCCAGTATTGAACTAAGTAAATGCATTATATTTTGATGGGTGTTGTAACTTGAGCCAGTACATGTCTCAAGGAGTCCCCCTAGGGTCTCGGTTGATCCATTATCTATTATATGTATCAAACAATAATAAAAAACTCTTGGTCATGTTATTATTTATTTATTTATATCTTTCATGGTTAATTAGGTTATTATGTGAATGTGGGGATGTTATATGATCACATAGGACAATTAATCATCATGAAAAGATAAAAATAAGTAAATACAGATTGAATGTATTATGTTTATGCATGATTAAGTTGTGAGAATTATTAAAGAGTAACAAGAATGATAAATAGAATCAGATTACAGTCACAAAGAAAAATAAAAACATTAAAAATCCCTAAAAGAAATTATTAAGTCACAAATGAATTATACCACTTAATTTTTAATGAAACCATAGTATGTGGTGCCCTCCAGCCATATTTAAGTGTGTATCCTACTATTATAGAGTTCTAATAAGATTTTTGGGTTGAATTAACTAAAATTGGCATAAATGAAATAGTCATAGCAAGCTTGGTGCAATTTTAGAGGCAAGTATCGAGAAAATATAAGTTATATATTCATATGTGATGATAATCTACTCAACCAACCAAGGATCCATGAGTTAATGGGATTATCCAACCAAAATACCACCTTGTAACTCTTAGATTAGTAGAATATCTATAACTTGGACTATAATGAGAGGTTTTAAGGATACTTTCCACAAGAGTAATCAAGAAAATGAGTATTTTTTATCTATTAGTTTAAGGAAACTAAGATTTGATAAAATAGTGGGATAAATTTGATATTAAATAATTTATAATGCCTTATAATATGTAATCGAGATAAAATTATTAACCTTCCAAATTCCATTTTGTAGAAGAATGAAAATTAATACAAAAAATTCACTAAGATCGATGCTGGACAAAGAATATGTACTAATCAGAACAAATTTATAAGATTGGTACATGTTCTTACACATAGTACCACAAAATGAAAGGAAATTATAAGTGTTGGAGTCCACACTACCTGATGAACCACCTTAGGAATCAAGTGAGGGTGAAAAAGTATCTTACAAGAGACTCATAGATCTTTATACCATGTTATCTCATCTTTGATAAGTATGTGAGGAGAAATTGAAGTAATAAGTGAATGATATTGTCATTACACTAAAAATGTGTAAATTGAAAATGGAATCCAAGATGGTACTCATGTAATCAAGATTAAAGAGTACATATATCAATTAATATAATTATAATTCAATTTAAATCACAATCTTTCCGTAAATCTCAATATATCATCCTTATCACCCAGTTAATCTAGTTTTTTTGAGAACTATAAAATGAAAAATATGGATAAATCACTTCAATATCGTTTGTGTTTAGTTTTCTATGTTTATAAGAACATAAAGAAATAAAAATCTTTAATTCTTATGGTAAATAAGAAGAAATTTTAGGCAAAAAGGAAATTGGAAAGTACAATACTAAATTCACCATCACAATTTATTTCTAATAAACAAAAGATAAAGTGGGAGATCTTCGAACATAAGGCTATTTTCTTCACATGTGGCATAAAATGTCAATAAAAGATAAATTTCAATGAATTGAAGAAGAAGAAAGTATAAGCTTCTACTTCAGGAATATTCATCATTGCATGTTATATTTCTATTTTAATTCTTGCTAATTAGATAGAATATATAACTTAATAATCTATATCCAAATACAAGAACCAAGGAAGTTCAGAAACATCAAAAGAGTGAATAAGAACTTCAAGTTGTCAATGGATCTTGAATCCAATGTTAGCTAAGAGAAAATCAATACTTTATAATACTAGAAGATAGATTCTTATATTTGAAAACTATTATTATATTATTTTTGTTACTAAAAAATTATCTCAGTGTTGATTATTGATATAATGAGAATTTATTTCATGTTCCAAATAAATTTGTTTTGGTATACCATACCCAACAATTTAATTATGGTTGAATCATAATTGTCCTATATTGGAAATTAATATTGAATATAAAATATAATACTCAAATAATACCCATATATAGAAAGATAACTATTATTCAAATAAATGCATAATAAAATATAAAATAAATACTAAAAAGGGAGTGTAGACTCCTTTTTATCTAAAACTCTTAGGTATATGAAATGATTTATTATAAGGTTTAAAGTGACCAAAACACATTTTGAAATTAAAGGTGATAAAGCCACAAATCTTCTAGAACTAATTCAACAAGATGTGTGTGAACTAATTAATGTATAAGATATATTTAAATTTGTGTACTTCATGAGATTCATTTAATATATTTAAGGAATATAAAAGTGAAGTAATGAATATTCTTGCTTAGAATATAAGAGATACTTCAGACTGATATGTTGAAGAATAACTTAACCTAGAATTTATTTATCATTAAAATGTATAGTAAAGTAATGACTAAACTCATATTTTCTTATACATATTATATTCAAGATCTTAGTAAAAGTTGGATCAATGATGAAATTTATAAGTCATTCAATTATTCCATTATCCATTTTGAGACATGCTTTGAAAAATAGTGGTCTTAATCCTTAAAAATATGCCAACTATAATCAAGTGAAATAATATATTTCTATAAGTGGGTATATATCTTTATTTGAGATAGTAGGAGAAATATAGACTTGAATAAATTTAAGGATCAAGATACACAAGTAGTTGGTATGTAAAAAATTTCCACAAGGGATTATAGAAAAGGTATATTTTAGAGACATATATTCTACAGGAAAGTATAAAACCCAGAGAGATGGTTTTATGATAACTGAGTTAGATGATATGCTATTAATTTTAAATAATAAATCCTTATCCTGAAAGGAATTGGTAAATGGAAATAATATAAAATGTCAAGTTGATATGAATTAAAAAATGTGGATTCTATGCACTAAAATCAAGATTAAATTTGGGTAATTTATTGAGTTTATATAAATTCCATTTGGTATGAATATGTATTCAAGGGAGATCGTGACATGGATGGTAAATAGATCACCTATAAAGAAATATTGGTTGTTTATGGATTGAAATTAGTCAAATTGTTGACCGTGTTGAAACCTTTTCACCAATAGAGATACTAGAATCCATTTAAATTCAAATTATGAGAGTAACTACCATGATTATTATATTAATGATGCAATTATCCATTTATTGAGTAAGGTAGTAATTAAATCATGGAATAATTATTTTTCCATGTTTTAATAAGTTTATAGTGGGAGCACTATATTTTTCCAAGTAATATATATTAATATCATATAGAAAATAGTTATTAGTTTTACAGTGAGTTAAGACTAGATTGAAAGTAACTTGTAAAATATTGACTTAAAGTAATAACCTATGTTATAGTAATAATGATAAATTGAGGTAAACTATGTGCTTATTAGACTAATTTAAAGTACATATAATGAAAAGGTATTGAAAAATACAATTTGGAACAATTTGAGAGAGAATTTTTTTCAATGTTAGATGGAATAAATCTCTCTATGAAAACATGTATAAGACATAGGAGAAGATTAAAATGGTGAGTAGAAATCCATATAATTCAATGATGGATATATCACATATAGAATGTTATGTATAATATTTGATATTTTCAATACATACATTATGGTAGGTAAATATCAAATAAATTCTGGATAACTGCATAGGTTAAGGTCAAAACTTTTTAATAGTACTTGATAAATTATAAGTGATCTATACCAAATAATTTGTGTAAAAGGAAAAATAGTTATAAATTGAATCTAAACTAGTATTAATATAGATATTTTTTATTTAACATCATATTTAGGCTCATAAAATTATCAAGATAATATCATTGAATTTAGTGGTATCCATATCTATAAATACCAAGTTTTCTATGACTTTTAATCCAGATAAAGAAGCAGTTGAAATATGAAACGATTTGTTCGAGTTCTAGGAACTATACTAAGAAAGTTAAGTATAATCATAATATAAATTATAATAATCTTACACCAAAGAAACTGGACAACATTTTATGGTTATGATAGAAATATAATGGATATACTCAGGGATATAATCCATTTGGGGAGTTTTACTCAAGGAAGTGAAGTAAAAAATAATAGAGTATTCATGTAATAAAATGTGGTAATCCGAAGAACTACAGACATAACTCATAGAAATATAATGGATATACTCAGGGATATAATACATTTGGGGAGTTTTACTCAATGAAGTGAAGTAAAAAATAATAGAGTATTCATGTAAGAAAATGTGGTAATCCCAATAACAACAGACATAACTCATAATAATTATGATCTTATCACATGAGAGATAACAAGTTAATGTTTATAAAGTTGTCTCTAATGAAAGTGAGAGTGTTGTAAAAAGTTTTCACCCTAGACCCAACTAAGCAGTACTTTTGGATTACTATATCATGTATACATAGAGTTATACCTGATTTTATCTTACCATAATAGTGTTATTACTTCATTTTATAATATTTATATGGTAATTTTATTATATTTTTATCATATCAAAAGGTTATAGAAGTTCCCAGCTATAATGAGAACATTGAGATACTATGATAGTAAAATTAAAAAAATATCATATATTCTAGATACATCAGACTGAAAGGACGCATATGATGTATGAATATCATGTGATTTGGGCTCATAATAATTAATACTTCTTCTCACGAATTTATAACTTTGTGATATCTAGTAGAATATATCATGAGTACTGACCCACCAATATGAACACCATGTGTTTTGGGTGTCATTGTATGTTCTTATCTATGAACATGTGTGTTGTTCTCTCATCTTGAGATCACTATCAATTTGTATCATTTGATTTTGTACTTTGATGTAAGATGAAAACCATGACATTTATGTTGTTTTAAGGTATCTTGATTTGGGTGCGTCATTGGTGGTATGAAATTGATTGAATGATCATGAAAGGATTTGTCTCTTTCAAATAGAGGAAGTGATATCTCGAGCCCAGTTGAACATAATGGTATACCATTATTAAATCCATAGAAAAGGTATAAATAATTTAGTCCAACTAGTATGGTCATTAAAATAATAAATAAATCATGTAAGGATGATTCCACAAATTTTGTATCCTATTTTATGAGTTATGGTGATAAAAAGAGATTATATTACACAGAGAATATTTGTAATAGGTTACCATAGATATGAAATTCCCTATCTATTTAAGGGACATGATGTGTTTCTAGATACCACTCTTGTTCTATGAATATTATTTACTATTATCGAGATAAAGTCCTAGAGGGTCACACAAAAAGTGTATCCACAAGTTTCACCAATTCAGATGAATTGGAGTTTATGATAAAGAGATCCCCATGTGTCAGGGCTGATGAATGTTCGAGTGTCCATGATCATAAGTAAAATAATTCAATTATATTATTTGAGTTTATAATATTTATAATTAAATTAATTTTTCATGGTATTTACAAGTTATTTAAATATAAAAGTGAATATGAGAAAATATTATTTCTCAAATGAAAATTACACATTCAAGGTTCGTTAACTAATTATAAGAGGAACAAACTATGTTAATGGTGTATATTTTATCACCTAAAAAATTTAATTATTACAAGTGAGTGATAAAATATTCAAGATATTTATGAAAATTTCTATTAATTAATAAGTGTGTAGATGGTTCTAAAATGAAGTTTGTCACTTTCTAGGGGAAAATGTGAAATTTTTGAAATATAACCTAAGTATTTAAATTAATTTCAGACTCATAAATATTTATCTCTCTTATTTTCATGAATTATAAATTCTTAAAAGTTATCTCTCAATATCATATAGAGATAAGTTGAAATACGAACAATATTAAATCAATCTTATCTCCTATGATCACTTTTTTGTTCTTCCTGTGATCAAAGGTACACTATAAGTAGCTTCAATTATCCATGATAGCACTCGAGGATCATAGAAATATGCACCAGAAGATATTTGAAACATGTGTGGATGATAAAGAGGGATCCTTTCTTATATATTTTGAGCTATGATGAGATGAATATGAGCAGAGTGAACTAGGATCACATTGTTCGCCAAGGTAACATTTCAATTTTGTTTTTTTATACTAGATTATTTTCATGTGATCTATGGAAGAATATAGGAACTGGTATACCCAATTTGATGTTACAATGAAAATCAAATCAAATTTTATTTGAATATACCAGTCATTCACATTTCTTCTATACCTAGGTTCCTTCACTTTATTAGGTGGGATTGTCCTTAGATGACATGTGAGGCTTGTTGATGGGTGGATTTTGCGAAATCACTGTGATAGGAAGATTGATTTGGATAGGCCATGTAAATTTTTATGTGTATGTCATAATGATGAGTGTAAATGTGTGGTGGTTTTATGTGGTGTTCTTCAAGTGTGGATAGAATGAATTGGGGTAGTTTTTAGACCTTGAGACCATTATGTTAGAACTTAAGGGGTGCCAATATGTTATGACAAGGTCTAAGATTCCTTAGTTTTTTTACTACATGAAGTTAGGTTATAATTTATTAATGGGAACCAATAGATAATCATAAATGTATGGTTATTAGATAAGATATGATAGTGGGATAGTGTGAGACACCTTGTTGTAAAGAAATGGTGTTGACCCATATGTTATGAAAAGTGTTGGTTAGAATATCTCGAGAATATAGTCAAGTAAGGATTTAACTAGTGGAACCAATTCATTGTGATATGATTGATGAGTGGGGTGAGATATTGTGGTACAATAGTGGATTAACTGAAGGGTCATGAGACCATAGATATATTTGGATGATTGAATCATGAGATATATGAGTTCTGATCTTTTATGAAATGTGCTATAATGACTGTTGGGTCTTGTGAAATGATGAGGGCTTGAGTGTATTGGCATGATGGATAAGAAAACATGAGAGTGACTTAGATATGATGATTTAGGCACCCAAATGATTATGATATCCTCTATGGAATAATTTTGAACTGTATTTGGATAGAATATGAGAGTTTCATGATAGTGAGAAAGATCGTGAACCTCGAGTTAGATCCATCAGGTCCAAGTGTGTTATAATGAATTATCGATAGTATTAAACAAAAAATATGTGAAGTGAAATTATATAAATAGGCCCTAGAGAAGATTTTAAGAAGTGGATATATTTTATGGATATGATTAGGGGTTATGAGTGTCAGTGTTTGATTAGAAGTTGATATCAGACAAAATTGTTCTCATGGATCAGTGGTGACTCATGTGTGGGTTGGGAACCAAAAGACTTGATGATATACCCATGATAATAGTGTTCTATGGTTTTTATGGAGATTATGAATGTTTCTATGTGATGATAGGATACATCAAAAATATATCAGAGTATCATTCCATGGTCGATATGAGCATGGTCCTTGATAGGATTTTTTGGGGATGGGATGAGTATGGATTGGGAAGAACGATGCACATGTGATACTAAAACTTGCTCGAAAATTAACTCAAGGAGTGGATTAAGTGGAATAATATTGTGGATATACCAACATAGTTGATTTTAGTGTGTGAAAATCATTTTAAGAAGTTTTAGTAAACTTTGAGAGTGATTTTCTAGTGGACTTAACAAAGGGTGGTTGTGATTTTGGGATGAAACTTGTATGTATGTGGCTAGGTTATGTATGGTAAATATAATAACTATATGTGAGTTTTGGTTGATGATAATTAATTTGATTCATTATATTAAGTAACTAAAAACTTCTAGATATAAGATGATGGCCAGGTGGTATGACTAAGTGTGTCTTTTAGGAAACAAGCTGATAGAGTGATTGAGTTTATAGAATATTGGTGTTCATGGGAAACATTATAAAATGAATAATGAGGATGGGTATTGTGTTTTTGATATAGTATTTGGAAATGAGACTATGGATTCTAATGAGAATAAAAAATTGATACTTGGGTGTAATATTTGGTGAGTGATGGACTGGTGTAGACTAGTATTGTCAATCGATGGGGAAAATATTGGTATATTGGGAATCCACGAATACCACCGGGAGTGGGGAATCATTGTATCCATGGTTTTAATAACTGGTACCACAATGTATGGGATGAAAAGGTTTTTATTATTAGAGATGGTTTGATGCAATATTGGCATCACCATGACCAGTGGGAGACATAGAATTTGTGCCATGTATCAAGGATCTGTGATTAGGATACTCTATGGAGGATGCATGCGAAGAATTCTTGAGGATGAGAAGTATGATGGGGAGTTTTTAATCACCCAAATTATTATAGGTTGGTAAAATTAGTGTAAATATAAATTTTTAATCTCGTATTAGGGGATGTTTTGAGAATTAGAACTCATATTGGGATTTTGGGGGTTGGAACATCTCTTGAAGGTGTTTTTGGATGTGATCAGAGACCTGATAGGTGTCTCAGGTGCTAGGGTGAGCATTGATGTAGGTTCATGGTGATTTTTATGAAATTTTGGGTTGTTGATATCTTATATTTCCATGATGGTTAAGGGAATTTTTTTATGAGTAGCTGGTTTAGAGATCACTTCATGGACATGGAGACACCATGCTATTGATATAGTGACCAAAACCTTTTACACATATTATTGCATGATTTTTAACATAAATATCCATTAAAACAAAATAAGGATCATGAGGCCTAGTGTATTTAAATGTAACATCCCGACCCTGGTTCCACACACTGGCGCCCTATGTTAGTGGGTCACATGACCTCAAGTGCACCTCCCCGTATGCCCGAGGCTGCTGAATAGTAGTAGGGGTCTAATATCAATCATGGGGAGACTATACCATCTTTATCAAAGTATCATAATAGTGGAAATAAATAAACAATATCCAAATTATATAACCATAAAAAAACCAAACCAGTATCTCATTATGGCCAAAATGGGAAATACAATATCCAAACTAAATAGTAGATATGAAATGCTAAGTGTGTATCAAGTGTCAATATGAAAAACCCAAAATAAATAGACACTGAAAACTTCCAAGAGGGTCCTGACACCAAGTCTCCTTCCCTCATACATGATCCATCCCAACTCAACCATCTAATATATGGATTTTTCCCTTATCCTATCTTGAAACCATGAAATCTATTAGGGTACCAACCACACAACCCAAACAGGGTGTGAGTAAAACTCATTAGGACACCACCAATTCCATCTAAAACAATATCCTATCAATAAATGTGTATTAAGTTGTATAAATAATAAAGTACAATACATAATTAAATAGTTATCACATTTTCAATTATTCATTAGATAAGTGAAAAAAAACAGGTTCTTGAGGACACCCAATTTCAATACCCACTTTGGCCCATTTCAAAGTCTAAACCATATCACATAACCTGGGTTACCATTTATCATTTCATATCAACTCAAGTCACAACCAATTGGAACTATAGTCTAATGCCAACTCATGGGTGTAGAACGTCGTGTCTAACTTCTCTTGGGTATTTGGAGCCTTAGTCCCTGTCCCACACCTCAATTTCACATGGGTATTTTGAGCCTCAACCCCTTTACCATACTCACTATCTCACATTGGTTTTTGATGCAGAAAACCATGTCCCACGCACATTTATCAATCAATTCATCACTATGGGTTTTTGATGAAACAGACCATGTCCCACACATGTTTATCAATCAATTCATCACTATAATTTTTTGATGCAACAGTGCATGTCCCGCACATGTTTATCAATCAATTCATCACTATTGGATTTTAATGCAATAGAACATGTCCCACACATATATATTACATATATCACAATATCAAATATATACCAATATCACGAAAATCACATCAATCAAGGTTAATCAACATTAACATTCTTATCAAAATTTCATAAACATCAAGTTTTAACCAACCATATCATAATTCAATTTTCAAGTAATTCTTAAACACATTAATTGACCAATCACTCAATTAATTAATTAATTAATTAACCAATTAATTAATTTAGTTCCACAATCACAACAATCCATTAATTAATTCAAAATTTAATTAATTCAATTCCACATTCACAACAATCCATTAATTCATTAAATAATTAATTAATCAAATTCTACTTTCACAACAATCCATTAATTAATTCAGCAATTAATTAATTCAATTCGACATTTAAAACAACCCATTAATTAATTAAATATTTAATTAATCCAATTCCATATTCACAATAATCCATTAATTAATTCGATAATTAATTAATCTAATTCAATCCAATTTCATAATCCCAATATCCCATTAATTAATTAAACAATTAATTAATTCAATTCCACCATTTAATTTTCCCAATTAACCTAAATTGTTAAACCATGGAAATTGAAACAAATCAATTCAATTATCAGTGTAATTTCCCAACCATGGAAATTGAAATTCTCACAATTACATACATGTAATTAAATCAAGACTATGAAATTGGAATTTAGACCACCTACCTCAAATTGTTGATGAGCGATCACACAATAGAAATTCCTCAAATTGAAATAGATAGTTCAAACCCATGAAAAAGAATGATATCTTGAATAAAATACAAGAAACAAGATTAAAAAAATCCTGATCCATCAAACCTAGATATAGATCTAAAACCATCAGGGGAAAAAAATCACATCAAAGGATGGGATAAGCTTGTGGATAATATAGGAAACCAATCGGGATGAGATTATCTTACCAGGGGGGGTTGTAGATCTTCAATCTGGAATTCGAACTATGAAGAACAGAGTTCAGGAGACCTAGGAATTCATCTGGGAGCCTCTAAAAATGATAGTAACCAATTATGGTCATGTTAGGGGATTTTGGGATATAATATGGGGGTTTGGAAAATTTTAAAACCAAATTTTGGGTTAATTAAAATCATGCGCATGATTTCCTAGGCAGGGACTCATAGTTTTCCAAACCATTCACCTAAAATGTGCACCTGTTTTAAGGGGGTGCACAATTACTCCTAAGAGGGTGCATGGTTTGACAAACCATGTTACAGCTGTATGAATCCTCTCTGTTCGGGTTCACACGATTTGCTGGGTTGGGCACACGGTTTAGGAAAACCATGCGCCAACCATGCACTACCTCTCCTCTTTCCAATTTTCTCCAATTTCACCTAAAAACTCCCCAAGGTAACACCAAAATAAAAAGTAATCCAAGAAAGGAAAAAATAGTACGGAAAAATAAGATCAAGAAATCTCCAAAAAAAAGGTTGGGATCTCACAATCTTCCCCCTTATAACAGCTCATCCTCGATTTGTACACCCAAGAATCTCTAGGACTACATGTTAAAAAGGTTGGGCCACTGATCCCACATATCTGCTTATCTCTCCCAAGTTTCCTCTTGAACATGGACATGTTTTCACTATACATGAACTATCGACACATTCTTCCCCCAAAACACTTTCTCACTGTAATCCAACACACGTATTGAATGCTCCTCAAAGGATGCATCTATCTCAAGCTCAACATCATCCACATTGATCACACGAGAAGGGTCAGGGTGATACCACTAAATTTGCAAAACATGAAAAACATCATGCATAACACTGTACCTCTGTGGAAGGGTAAATCGATGTGCCACAAGATTGATTCTCTCCATAACCTCAAATGGTCCAACAAACCTGGGCACTAACTTTCCCTCTCTCCATATCCTATGGTGACCCAATCTAGGTGACACTCGAAAGAATACATGATCACCCTCTGAAAACTATAGGGGTCATTGACATATATTAGAATATAAATTAGGACTTCTCTAAGCTATATCCACATGCTTTTGAATTAGCTAAACTTGGTCCGACGTCTCTAGTATGAGACTTGGTCCCAACAACTTTGACTCACCTGCCTCCATCCAATATAGAGCTGATCTGCATGTCCTAACATAAAGTGACTCATATGGTGCCATAAAAATAGAATCCTGATAACTATTTTTATAGGAAAACTCTACCAATTATAGGTGCTTCTCCTGAGACCCACCAAAGTCTAGGACACATTCCTAAAGCATATCCTCAAGCACATGTATTGTATGTTATGACTTCCCATCTGTCTGTGGGTGGAATGTTGTACTTAGTAAAACCTATGTACCAAGCACCTTCTATAATACCTATTAGAAGCATGAAGTAAAACATGAGTTGTGGTTTGAAACAATATTCTATGGCACCCTGTGTAGATTTACTATCTACCGAACATACATTTCTCCAAATTTATCCACTTAGAAAGTCTCTTGTATAGGCAAGAAAAGTGATACTTTCATTAGTCGATCCACAACTACCCAAATAGTTTAATTATAATGAGGAATCCCTAGGTGACCCACCATAAAGTCCATGTAAATTTCATCCCACATCCATTCTAGAATGGTCAACAAATGTAGTCAACCTCCATACCATTAATGCTTGGCCTTCACCTGTTGATAGGTGTAGCATCGCATCACGAACCCTGTTATATCCTTTTTTATGCTCAAATTCCAAAACTATCATCATAGGTCATAGTACATTTTGGTTACACTTGGATACATCACCCACTTAAAGGCATGAAATTCACGCATCAACTCCTCCTATATACTCATAGGAAAGACAACTTGATTCCTGACATAGATGATCTCATCTTCATTTATGGTCCAATCGGAAGGTGACTCCCCACCTTCAAGGATTTCGCTCAAGGATATACATTCCAGATCCTCATACTGCCTATCTCTAATCCATATCAATATTATAAACTCTACTAAACTTTATATGAGAGCCATTTTCTCCTAAATCTCATGAACCACAACATGCATCTCAGCCAGAAAATTAATCATCTTCCACTCAGCACTAGACTTCTGAATTTTCTGAGTCTGAGTTTTCCTACTCAACACATTATCAACACTATTTACCTTCCTAGACATATATGATAGATCAAAGTCAAATGACTTTATATACTCAACCCATCTCCACTATTGTATATTCAATTCTTACTAGGAGAAGATATAATTTAATCTATTGTGATCATTATACACAATAAACTTATCTCCCAAAAGCTAATATTGTCAACACTTCAAAGAATAAACCACCGTAGCTAACTCAAGGTTGTTCATAGGGTAGTTCCTTTCACGTGGCATCAATTTCTGAGACCCATACACCCCAAATCGATATCCCTACATCAATATAACTCCAAGAAAACTCCCAAAAGTGTCACAAAATATTGTATACTCATCACTTGTCTTGGGTAGGATCAAGATTGGTGTCTTCTTCAAATGATTCTTTAGCTCATAAAAATCATTCACACATGTTCTGTGTAATTTTAAATTTATCCCCTTCTTGGTAAATCTCGAAATAGGTGCTTCCAAATGGGAAAATTCCCAGATGAACCTACAATAATAGCTTGATAACCCTAGAAAGCTACAGATATCAAACATGTTCTTAGGATGCTCTTAATATACAACTGCCTAAACCTTCTCTAGATCCACTGGCACGCCTTCCTATGAGATTATGTGACCCAAGAAGTGTACTTGATCAATACAAAATTGAAACTTAGATAGCTTAGTGTATATCCCGTGCTCTTTAGTGTACTTAGGATGATGTCAAGATATTGGGCATGATCGTCATGAGTCTTAGAGTACACCCATATTTCATCCATAAACACAACCAAAAATTGATCAAGGTATAGGTGGAATATTATGTTCATCAAGGCCATAAAAACCACTAGTGCATTCATCAACCTGAATGGAATCACGAAAAATTCATACAGTCCATACCTACTTTTAAAATAAGTTCTTGGTATATCAAAAGATCAAACTCTAAACCGATGATACCCTGATCTCAAGTAGATATTGGATAACACACTAGATCATCTCAGTTGATCAAAAAGATAATCAATATGTATAACAGGATACCAGTTCTTCACAATCATCTGGTTCAACTTCTAGTAATCAACACAGAAGCACATAGTGTTGTTAGCCTTCTCTGCAAAAAAGATTGGAGAACCCTAAGGAGACATAATTAGATGTATAAACCCCTTATCAATTAAATATTCTATCAAAGTCTTGAGATCTTGAAGCTCTGTTAGTGCAATTCTATATTGTGGAATAGAAAGTGGCTCAACCCCCAACATGAGCTCAATTGTAAACTCCACATCTCTCTCAGGTGGCATAACTGAGAAGTCTTTAGGAAACATTTCCGGAAACTAGTCCACTATAGGTGGAAATACATTTTGATTCACACCACCATCATCTAGAAATAGACCAGAAACCATGGCAATGAGATCCCCTAGTTTCTGATGAACCGACCCTGCATGGACAACATTTATACCCCACTCTCCACGGTGAATATAACTCTCTCCCTTAGGTGATGTAAAAGTCACTCTACCATGGTAACAATATATATGGTCTTGGTATGATATTAACCAGTACATACCCCAAATTAGGTCAAATCTGAACATATCCAAGATGTACAGATCCCATAGAAACTGATACTCCCCAACCTCAAGAGAACACCCCTTGCATAGGCAGATTCCCCTTGATTGTACTCCCAATGGTGTATCTATCATCATAAACCTACTCAAAAACTCCACCGTCAGGATCAAACCATTCAAAAGTTGTGTATAAATAAAATAATAAGAGGAACTAGTATCAAATAAAGAAATATAAATCATATAAGATACAATAATAGTACCTATAACTATCAATGGTTTATCCTCTCTATCCATAAGTATATGCTGAACTGCATGTAATTGTCCTATCCCTCTTCTATATGATGCAGTCTGAGTCCTCTGAGCTATACCACTCTACTAATATGGGTGCTCTTTCCCAGAAGCACCATGTACACTACCCCTACCACCATGACTAGTAGAAGTCCATCTACAAAAATGATACAATGTAGAATATCCCATTACCACACTCTAATTATACCTAGATGCTCCATAATTACCCATCTATAGTGGGTTCCTAAAAAACCTATGTATAAGTCCCATCCCATGGAAAGATAATCACTATACTAGGGGTCAAGAATAGTGTCTATGATAGTATCCCGACCTACCACACTAGTGTCAAAGAACTCGGGTAATATCCTGAGTAACTGATCCTTCCCCCTGGACACTCTTCTTTCCACTGCTCTGGTCAACATTATAATAGCAATACTTCCTACCCTCAAAAGATGTACCTTTTGACCGTCCAACAGAAACCACTTTTCCTCCACTAAAAGACTCTTTCAGTTTCCCCTGATAAATGAGATCATGATCTACCACCTTATAAAACTTATTTAATAGGAAGATATTAACTTGGGACTTAATCTCACATTTAATTCCATCATGGATCTGACTTGTCGTAGCTATCTCATTCCCTGGTAGCACTGGATCAAAGCACTACAAGTTAGTAAAACAACCAGCATAGTTCATCAAAGACATACTTACCTAATTCAAACACATAAACTCATCTTACCTCTCCTATCTCAGCATCTCTGGATAGTAACACTCAAAGAAATTCTCTAGAAAGTTCTTCCAATCCATCCCATCTACCTTCCTTGTCTAGAACTGAACATCCCACCAGTGATTTACTAATCCTCACAACATTTAGGTAGCCAACTTGACCCTTTTCTGAGTAGGAGTCTCTAAATGGTCAAGTATAGCTTGGATGGACTCAATCCAGAACATTGATACCTCAGGTCCACCCTCTCTGGTGAAATTCGGAGGGTGTTGTAATTGAAAATCCCATATAAGGTTAGACATACGTTTCACTAACCGCTGCAGGTATCTCTCTATAAATTTCATAAACCATGAAATGTTTTCACATAACTTCTCTCCTGCTCCTTCACCTAGCACTATCGATGCCTTAGGTTCCACTATTAGAGGATCATCTCCAGCCAAGTCCTCTCGTCTTCCTCTCAACAAGCATCATCATGGAGGCATTTATCTATAATTCCAATCACACATATTAGGAAACATAACAAAACTTTAACACATTTAACAAATATGGATTCACGTAATCCATAACAAGTCATTCCCCCTTTCCCCACCACACTGTCAAAACCAAGGTACTATCACTAATATTAACCATCTTATATCTTGGTCATGGTTAATAAAGGGTAAAATCATTTTCATTATTCAAGTTTTCTCATTATATACCCATTTATTCACATATTACATAATTTTTTTTTCAATTTCATATTAGTCTCTATTTTTTCTTTCACATTAGGCACCTTTTTTATTTAAATTTTCACAAGAAAGGTAAAATAGTTCAATTTAAACCACTTACCCAAAACCCATTTTCCCGTACGTGCCTAAAATTATGCATGTAATAAAAATAATCCTGAGTTCCTAGAGTGATTAATGTCAAAAAAATAATCATGAGTTCCTAAAATGATGCATGCATACTCAACTCTCATGCCATACCGGGCCATGAGTCAACTCTTAGAAAAATATTAGAAGCAATAATCACATTACAAAATTAGTGTGTCACTTGAGGTGAAATAACATAAACTGTAACAATATGCATCAATAACAATAATCCCACCCTGGTTACTTGGAATTTACCCTTGTACATGGGTTAGCTACTCCCATGCATGAGCTCTTAACCAAGGCCCGAATCATCCTATTCTCCTCTCTACCTTTCCCAAATTGTAATACAAAATAAAAAGAAAATAAAACCACATTTGATACCACTTTTTAATGTCCCGACTCAGGTGATGCACACTGGTGCCCCAATAAAGTTGGTCACATGACCTCAAGAGTACCTCCCCGTATGCTAGAGGCTTCTGACTAGCAGCGAGGGTCTAATATCAATCATGGGGAGACTATACCCTCTTTATCAAAGTATCACAACAACATAAATAAATAAAAAATAGACAAATGATATAACCATATTCAAACCCGTATCACATGATATGAAAAATTGGAAATACAATATCCAAACAAAACAGTAGATATGCAATGCTAAATGTGTGTCAAGTTTCAATATGAAAAACCCAAAATAAATAAAGACACTGAAAACTCCCAATCCATTCTCAACACCAATTCTGGTTCCCTAATCTATACTCTATTCTGAATCAACTATCTAACATATGGATCTTGCCCTTATCCAATCCTACAACCATGAAATCTATTCGGGTACCGATCAGGTAGCCCGAGTAGGGTGTGAGAACAACTCATTAGGACACCCACAATGACATATAAAACAATATCAATTCAATAACATTGTATGTGGTTTTATAAATAATAAAGTACAATGAATAAGTAAATAATCATCACATTTTCAATTATTCTATAAATTACCACATAAACCATTGGGTTCCCAAGGACACCTGAATATCAATATCTACTTCCACCCATGCGGGAGTCTGAACCATATCACATAACTAGGGTTATCATTATTATTTCATATCAACTCATGATATGACCAATTGAAAGCATATTCCAATGCTAACTCATGGTCATAAAACATCATGTCTAACTCCTCGTGGGTATTTAAAGACTTAGTCCCTATCCTAGACCTCAATGTCACATGGCTATTTAGAGCCTCAGTCCCTGTCCCATACTCACTATATCATATGGGTTTTTGATGCAGAAAACCATGTCACACACATGTTTATAAACCAATTCATCACTATAGGATTCTAATGTATCAGACCATGTCCCACACATATTTATCAATCAATTCATCACTATGGGCTTTTGATGCAGCAAACCATGTCCCACAAAATTTTATCAATCAATTTGTCACCGTGGGATTTTAATGTAGCAAACCATGCCCCACACACAAATATCACATATATACCAATATCACAAAAATCACATCAATCAAGGTTAATCAACATTAATAATCTTATCATAATTTCATAAACATCAAGGTGTAACCAACCATATCATAATTTCAACTGTCAACTAATTCTTAAACACATTAATTGACCAATCAAATAATTCATTAATTAATTACCCAATTAATTAATTAAATTCCACAATCACAACAATCCATTAATTAATTCAATAATTAATTAATTCAATTCCACATTCACAAGAATCCATTAATTAATTCCACAATCAATTAATCCAATTCTTCTTTTACAAAAATCCATTAATTAATTCAATTCCACATTCATAACAATACATTAATTAATTCCAGAATTAATTAATGTAATTCCACATTCCCAAAAATCCATTAATTAATTAAACAATTAATTAAACCAATTAAATATAATATAATTTTACAATCCCAATATCCTATTAAGTAATTCGATAATTAATTAATTCAATTCCACCATTCAATTTCCCCAATTAACCTAAATTGTTACCACATGGAAATTAAAACAAATCAATTCAATTATCATTGAAATTTCCCAATCATGGAAATTTAAATTATAAAAATTACATACACATAATTAAATCAAGACTATGAGATTGGAATTTAGACCACCTACCTCAAATCATTAATGGGAAATCACCCAATAGAAATTCCCCAAATTGAAATGGATAGGTCAAACCCATGATGAAGAGTGAGATCTTGAATCAAATCCTATAAAAAATATTAAACATATCATGATCTTTCAAACCTAGATATATATCTAAAACCAACGAGTGAAAACATCCCTTCAAAGGATGGGAGAAGAATTGAAAAAATACAGGAAACCAATTAGAATGAGATTCTCTTACCGAAGGGTGAAGATCTTCAATCCAGAATTTGAATCGTGAATAATGGTGTTCATGAGCCCTAAGAATTCATATTGAAGCCTAAAAAATGATATTAATATATTATGGTCTAGTTAGGGGATTTAGGGATATAATATGGGGGTTTAGGAAAATTTAAAACCAATTTTTGGCTTAATTAAGACCACATGCATGGTTTCCTGGGAAGGGGTGAACAATTTTCCAAATAGTGTGATTAAAATGTATGAATATTTTAGGGGGGGGGGGGTGAATGGTTACTCCTAATAGGGTTCATGGTTTGAAAAACCTTGTACGATTTGTGTGAATCCCCTTTGTTTGGGTTTACATGGTTTGCTAGGTTGGGCATATGTTTTGGGAAAACTGTTCGACAACTGTGAACTGCCTCTACTCCTTCCAATTTTCTCTAATTTTACCCAAAAACTCCCCAAGGTAACACCCAAACAAAATTACTCAAAAAATTCAAAAATAGTACCTGAAAATAATCACGAGACATCTCTATGAAAGGGTGGGATCTTATATTGGAATACTAGGTTCATAATACATCGAAAGAAAACTAAAAATGACATCCATATTTTATTATCCATAATGAGATACTAAATCAATTTGAGCTACTAAAAATATATTGGATAACCTGAGGAAATACATAAAAAAAGGTGTGATCTAAAAAACCCAGTAAGGGAATAAACATGATAAGGAAACATAACATGTGATTCCAAGGTATAACATGATATCATAAAATAGAATGATCATGAGTAATCACATGGAAGAATAGAATAAGGAACATGGTATCATAATTTCATGGAATCATAATAAATGTTGAAGAAACATATAACATGGCATAAACATGATTTATGGATAACTTCTTAGACAATATCACATGGTAGACAAAGTCCCATAATGGATTAGGTTTGCTCCCTAATCCCACACTTGACATCTCATGAGACTAAAGATTTATCTAGTGCATTGGAAATATATCTAGGCACACCCATAATAACAAGTTCATGATTTATGTGTTCTAAAAAAATAAAATAAGTCATAAGTCATAAACATAAGAATTATCCATGTAAATAAAATGGGTTTCATAATCTCGACTCATATCAAAATCAAAGGAAATTTCATAATGAAGGCATTTGAGAAATGAACATAAAACATGTATTACCCCATAAAATTAAGGGATAATAAGCTAGGTATATATGTGAGATATATATATACATAATTTCAAATCATTCCATAACTTTAAATAGAGATATAAAGTGATTTATATAGACAATGGTCATAACCTGGAGAAAAGGGTAGTTCAGAGATATCCCTTACCTCGAGCCTAATTCGCCACATGAATTATTTATCTTCCTGAATAATAAAATCATGTTAATTATTTACTTAATTAATAAATTTTTTAAAGTTAATTATTCCTTTTATTTTATTCATTACTATGTTATATACAATTACTTAATAATTTAGGTTAAAGTCGTACGTTTTGACAATGTTTGGATCATATATCCAAAATCACATTGGAAAGTTGATTAAGGTCAAAGAGATTATTATTTCATTATATACATAATAATAATCATGAAATAATTATAATTTTTATAAATAAATAATACTTTAAAAAAATAACCATGAGTTATGGTTATGAAAATTGAACTACGTTACAATCATGAAGATGGTAGGCCATATGTATGCTTGTGTAACATTTCCATTTTTCAATGATCATAATGGAAGAGAGGTAAGTGTTATTTTATATTTATATAATGATAATTATATCATAAATATAATATTATTTCTTTAAATAAACTTACATATACCATCCTTGTGATGTGGTAATAAGAAACAAATCATGTCACTTTGTGAGGCGGTAGTCTGCCGTACACATGAACAATGTTATCATTCTTCAATGGATGGTAAGGTAAGATGATATATGATATATTAACTTCCAAGAATGATTAATATGTAATTAATATAATATATAAACATTAAATAAATCATCATTAATATCCATTAGAGGTAATGATGGGAAATGAATTACAACAGTTCACGAGGCAGTAGTCCTCCGTACACACAAATGATGGTTTCTTCTCCCATTTGATGGAAGTGGAGATGGATTTAAGTTATCACAATAACATAATAATATATTATTATGTGATAGATAATGATTTTATTATATAATAATAATTTAGTATGATTTTAATGAGGTTTAAGAAGAAATAAAAGAAAGATGCTCAGTTAAGAATGATACCTCTTCTTGAGACCACTTCTTTAGGATTATACCTAAAGCTTTCCTAGATTGTAATTTTGATAAAACCCAAGATTATAGGATGTTATTATGGAATTAATAAATTCATTAGGGTAGGTATGATATAAAACACAAGGATTTTTAAGTGTAAAGTAGATAGGATAGGGGGTTCTATTTTATAAGCGGGGGAGAGGACACACTTGAAATTTTTGAAAATAAAACGTTATCCCCAAATTTTACACATGTGAAAAGGATAAAAAACACATAATTATAAAAAATTATATGATATAAGTTCTATATATGGTTATAAAATATGATTTTGACATGTTTTTAGGTCATTTAAACCCATATAATTTTAGTTTAACCCCCTGGTAAACCCATTTTAACCTTAACCATGATAATTAATTTTTACTATTTTTACTATTAATTGTGACCAAAAATCCAGTTGAAATTATTATATAATATTAATTATTGTTATTAAAAATGTATAATCTATTTTTCTAAATTTATTCCACATAATTTTCAAAATTTAATTTAAAATTAAACTAGTAGACGTGATAAAAAAACAATTTTCCAAAGAAAAAGTTTTCATAAGTATAAAAAGTTTTTATATAAGAATTAAAAATGAAATTAATTATAATAAACTAAATTGGATCAATAATAACATAATTTAACTAAGTTTAACTTTAAACCATTTTTAAAAAAAATATAAGTTTTTAAATGATTTAAACTGAAAGGGAGTCTTCAACAAAAACTAGTATTTTTCACTATTCATTAAAAAGATTATAATTTTTAGAAAAATACCAAAAAAATAATCCTAAAATAATTTTTAAATGTTGATTTAAAAAATTAAGTTAAATTTTTCAAATAAATTCACTAAAATTGGTAAAAATTAATTTTATTATTTGTGCATAAAGTGTAATAGGAATCATTTTTTTGAGAAAAAAGTTTTTTCAAAGCCTATAAAGATTTTACCAAATATTAAGTACTTATTTATCAATATATTTTCTTTATCCTTCATACATAATTTTAAAAATGTGGTTATTACTATTCATACTACCAAATTTAATGACTAGGTTTTAAATATCATGTTTAAATAATAATATTAATAGTATATTAAGGTTCATTAAAACTTTTTTGTGTGTGTCACACATGTTATCGAACATAGGTTTATTTTAAAGAAAAACTCAGGGTGTTATAATAGAGGTATCCAGTCACACCATGACCAACAGGAATCATAGTGCAGTGTTCCTTGTATGGGATGTGAATGTAAAGGGTTTGGAGTGGTCACACCTTGACTAGGGGGTGTCACATTGTGGTGGTCCTTATTGGGGATATGGATATAAAGGGTATGGAGAGGTCACACTATAACCAGGGGTGTTATGGTATGGTGTATTTTATTTAGGTTTTACACTAAGTAAAATACCCTTACATAGGGTGGTCTCATCGTAGCAATGATCATCACACCATGCTGAAGAGGCTTATGTGTTGGGGTGGTGACCTTTATGTATGGGGTTTGATGACCCTTACATATTTGGTTTAGGGACCCTTATATGTAGTCTTTTAAATTTTCCATGAATCTGGTCACATTGTGGAGGAAGGAGGCTATTCCATGAGGTATTTAGACCACATATGTCAGTTCTTCCTGAAGGTAGGGTGTCACACCATGGCCAGAGGGGTCATTCCATGATGGTGACCTTCTCAGGGTCAGACCCTTTTCCCAGGGGTAGTCACACCATGAACCAAAGGGGACATGATATGACATGGAATGGTATATGTGCATCATTCCATGTCTATGAGTATCCTAAACTGACCCATCGGAGCCCTCCTTTCCAGTGGAACATCGAGTGTGGAAAATCCAAGCCCACCTCCAATTGTCCAGGGGCTGGAGGCAAGCACCAAGAAGGCATAACTAAAATGGGAGGCCTGCTACTAATGTACCTATATTCACACACACACACAACCATATCTATGAAAACGTGTAGAGGAATAATAATAGTCTGTAACATCTAGAGTATAACCATGCTTGTGATAACCTCAAGGAATTACATCAGAGTATGAAAATATAAGCCAAAGAGTAAAGGGTCAAAATACACACCCAACCATAAAAGATGTATCATCCTGACAACAAATAGAAAAAGGGAGAAACTAAGAGAGACCAACTCCTGATATCCAAGTATGACCACCATATGTAGTCAATGCACCTAGGTACCACTATGCTCCTCTGAAGTCACCAATGACCTTCCCATTGTCTACATAAGATACAACATGTGTGAGGAAATACCATACATGGTTGAGTATATACATAATGATTAGAAAACCTAGAAAACTATAGAGAGTAGTATAAAGGTACAAAATGTTTCAAATCAACCCACAAATTCCTATTAATTATAACATGCGAAAAAACCAAAATAACCTTGATATGATCAACAAGAATCCAAAACAAGAGAGAAAGGGTATTTTTATCTTTACATCCCAGCCTAGAATGACGAGTCATCCTAAAAACCCAAAGGTCTATCTCCTATTCCTAACATCAAGAAAATCCACATAAGAATCAATGTGGAAGACTCATGCATTCCCACTGCACTCCATAGCTAAGGGGGGACTCTCTCCAACCATTATTCTTGCTTAACCTCTCAAGAAAGAGTGTGGAGAGGCCTGCTCTTTGACACTGACCTCCACAACTGAGGGAGAAAAAACTCTAGTGGAGGACCTGCACCCACTAGAGCTTAAAGATGGGGGGTTCCACTCCATAGATTAATGAACAACACCTATTATAGTATGGGGGTTCCCAAACCTATTTGTGAAGAGATTATTGGGATCCTATGCCCTGGTGCAACATGGGGGTTGCCAACCTTAGTAAATAGAGGACTCAAACCTTGGTACGGTATGGGGTTCCACTCAATAGTTAGTGGACCCATTCCTTGATGTGACAGGGGGTGACACTCAATCTTAGTATAGTGCACATGGGACCCATTCTTTAGTATGATAGGGGGTTTCCAACTCCAACATTGTTATGATGATCCTAACCAATCATGACTACTGGTCAAGCATCACTTGAAGAATCATCATGCTCATAAAACCTCACTCCATATATTAATAGCCACTATGAGGGATACCATCATGTTCTACATAAAAAAATACTTAGGATAGGATACTCATGGATCAATATTTTAGTTCTAAAAAAGGATATATGAAAGGTACAAGAGTATAAGGTATGTATACGATGTGTACCTAGGGTCACACAATGCATACCCTTACCTAGAAACTTGGCCCTATCCTTTATTGTGCATGGATTAACTGGCTATGTGGCACTACATGGCTTTGACACATAGTACACAAGGTTTCTTGGGCACTTGGGGCCCTACCCATGCACCCCATCCCATGCCCATTTAAAACTGGTCATGCTTGTGTACTTCGAGCAGTACCTGTGTATTGGGGCCATTTCTGGGCACTGGGCCATTCCTATGTACTCTTGGACATGCATGTGTTCATGGTTGTGTCTATTCCCATGTAATCCTGGAGTACACATCGAGTCACCGATACTGGGTCACACGGCGTGTATGGTCAATACATGGTGTGAGATACTTATCTTCCCCAAAACCCTAGTTGTCATACCTAGGGGACTATACAACCTGTGTTCCTGGATTACATGTTGTGTAGTCTAGTTTTTTTATAAAAACCCAGAGAATCCTTCATGCATCTTTCTGTGCCACCACCATTTCCATTTTGGCTATAGATCTCATCAATGAGTGCAGATCTAGGGCCGACCATTCCTGATCCATCGTCGGTGGCTGGATTTAAGCCACCCAAATCCGTGCAAGGCATTCCCATCACACCGCGCACCTCCCGCTACCGCTCTAGATCCTAAAACATAAAATCCTTCACCGAAATCCCTTATCCAAACTCAATCCACCCAAAAACCTTCAGTTTGTTAATTTTTCATGCAACCTCCATGAATCTGGGGGTTCAATCATGCTCGAACCCACCCAAGAAATGTTGAATCATGGCCCTATATGATAATAGAGAAGAACATTAATAACTATGGGGGAAAAGTAAAATAATGAGGTGAATCCATCATTGGCCGATGCAGTCATGGAAAAGGATTATTAAAAAAGTGTGGGTTAAGCATGAAATAATGAATTTAAACTGATTTAAACAATTTAATTTACCAAACAGGATCATGTGATGGACGGGTAATCACATATCAATAAAAAGAAGATATACAAATCCATTATTATCAAATTGAATGGGTGAAAACTGAAAATAATGATCCCTACCTTGATTATGGATTGATCATTGGCAAAGTGAATGTTTTCCAAGGATGAATAAGGTTCTCTACATTCACTAACTACCTCTTGATCCACCTCAATTTGATTATCGATCTGCATCCTTGGGTTTTCCAACACCAATGAATAATGTTCTCCTCATATAATCCTCCCAGGTTTATGTGGTTAACCCTAAAAAACATTATAATGATGTATTTATAGATTATTAGGTTAGGTTAGGTCATTTAATTAAAATAAATAAAATAATTTATTTATTCTATTAAACACACCTTCCAATGATCGTCTCCCTCAAAACCTCAAACACTAACCAACCCTAGGTCACACCTAGGATAAAAACTACATTCCATATTCAATCATTGTCTCAAAATCACTATAAGAGACACCATTCAATATTTAATCCATTATTTATGAAAAACTACCCACACTTGATATAATATATTTAATTTTTTATTATATCAACGTCGTACCTCCCCGGACCCTAGAATTCCATGCCTATCATGACTTGGCCCGACGGGGCCCAAATCGTGACTTCCCCAAGATTTCCTCCAATAGGTTAAAGGTCGATGACCAACATTGAGTAAGCATATCACACTCATGGGAGGAATTATCCTAATTAGCCTATACACATGCACACATCTCCAAGCCCATGCAATGTTGAAATGTAAAAAAATTGAAACTAATGCATGCATACATCTATGATCCCACAATCAAAGTATGAAAGAAAAGTAATGAAAATGATAAAGAGAAAAAAATACAAGCCCAAAAAATAAATGAAAAGGGTCCAACCTACTCCGAGTGTGAGGATAATGATCAAATGAAACCACCCAAAAACACCTCAATCTGTTAAGATCAAGCTATGCTCCAATAGCTCTGTGTCCTCCCAGGACACTGTCAAAAGTGTCATTGTCTGAATAAGACATGACACATGTAGGATGATCCCATATAGGGGTGAGTATAAAAATACCTAGTAAGACACACCGAAAATAGTAAACACATAGAACCAAGAAAAATCAGCTCATAACCGTAATACAATACTAAATATAAACAAGAACCCATATATACTCAGGAATGACACTGCACCTCTAGGAGGTCGCAACCAAACTACCAGCCACTGGATTCTTCTTGAAGAAAATATCATTCAGAGAGAATCCACTACATGAACCATGATTTCACTAGATACAATCATCTAATAGGTCATGATCATTGGTCCCTACCCAAGAAAACACACTAGTCTCTGAAAACCTTGATACTCAAGTAGGGTATCACACCTAGAACTACTGGGTGACACCACAAACCCAATATGGATCAACCTGCTATGTATAAGATCATACAATAACAATACTACAAACCCTACTAAAATATCATACTAGATGAAGGATCAATTCCCTACTCAAGGAGGCCATGAAAATTCCACAAACTCCACCTATGGTATAAAATGATATAGGATCACTCTCTAGTATCACTAAGGGAAACTAAAAACTCTATCTAAGACTCATCCTCCAGAGGGGATCACAATCTAGATATGTGGAAATAATGACGCACTATACCCTTGAGGTTATAGACCAAGGGAACACACTCAACTAATAATGGTCCAAAATAAATAAATTAAGGGCTCCAAATACCCTTAAAGGGGGTACATGGCATGTATCGAGGCCTCATAGTGTTTCTAGACAACCTCTGGTCTACCCATGTATTTGTTCCTTACATGGTATGTAAATATCCATATAAATGATGTGTAGGAATAGTAAACTACATGTAGAGATCACCCAACACCTTTACTGTACTGTTTTCCCATGCTTGTGTACTGCTGGTCATTCCTATATACCAACCCGTGTACACTTAATCGTGCTCCTGTACACCTGGCCGTATTCGTGTCCATATAATCTTTCATGCCCATGAATGTGTAACCTTTGAGTTTCATGCCAAGATTCCTAGAATGAGTCACATGGTTTGTGATTTGGTTACATGGTGTGTGATATTTAACTCTCGAGGAAACCCTAGCACCATAGCTAGGGGGTCCCACACGATGTGTAATTATGGATTACACATCATGTAACCCAAGATTTATATATCCTGCTAGTTTCCTCCACTATTTCATCCTCTGAATCATTGTTTTCACCTAAACCACTGAAAAACATAGATCTGTGGTCTTGTAAACTTCCCATCGCTAGAGATCTGGATTTTGGGCTTCGAGTCCACTCGGAAAATGCCCACACATGCCATCCACAACTGCACCATCGAATCCGAGATAAATGATAACTTACAATCCCTTCTGTTCCACATTTTATTATCCTCTATCATTGTATCACCTTGATCACACCCTTGATCAAGAACCTCACCCAATGTACTGATCTGTGCACTAAATAATGGCTGTAGAACAATAAAATATCAGGTAATCATTGAACCATATACCAAAGAAAATATTCATGATGAATGTATGAAGAAATGGGGAAGAAATACATAAGACACTAAAAGTGAGGAATGAACCTCAAAATTTGTTTGTTTGGCCTCGATCCATTTTCATAGATTTGGACGAATGAAGAAGATTTTAAATAATGAACAAAAATATCAACTTTAAACAAATCAACCATCGATGTGCGGATCAATTCTTGTTTATAGAATTGATCTGAGTTCAACACAATATAAATAACGAGATTTAAATCACAAATTAAACATCCTCCCTAGAGTTTGGATCAAACACTAATTAATAACATTTCCTTATCACCATCTTTGATGAGATCTATGAAATTAATTGGTGCACGATCCTTGATCTAATTTTATCTGATGTCGTCTTCCAAGGATCCTCTAATGGATCATTTCCATTGGATCCTATCAATCCCTAGGTTATGTGGATAACCCTAGGGTTAAGGAATTACCATTCTTAAATAGAAGAATTAGTCCACTGCATCAAATAAAATAAAATAAATAAATCAATTTATTTATTTTATTAATTTTATGTTTGTGATTTTTTTTTCACAAATTCCAAATGCCAACAAAGATTATGTCATGCCTAGGGTAAAAATCACATTCTAAACTCAACAGTGCACTCATATTTATGATTTGGATCATTATTCAGGAGTTATTACAATTTTTTAGGAAAATTTCATGTGCATGATATTAATATATTTAATATATTTTAAAAATTAATTCTAGGAACACCATTCCTCAAAATCTCATGTCATCTCAGTTCCTAGATCTGAAAATAATCCATATAATATTCTAAAGTAATACATGGAAAATTTAGAGTTGTTAAATTCTCCCCACCTTAGGGATTTTAATCATAAAAATAGAAGAACATACTCAAAAAGATAAGGGTACTATGCTCGTATATGGTTCTTTCACTCCCAAGTGCTCTCCTAAAGATCCATGTGCTACCACCAGACACACACTAGGGGAATCGATTTCCCATGAAGGATACTCTCCTATTTATCCTCAATCTCTATCAAGTAATTATAAAAGTTAGATACATCCTTGATGCCCAGCTCCACCCAGTCGATAACATGTGATAGGTCATGCACATACCTCCTTAACCACAACATGTGGAAGATGTCGTGTACCCTGTATAACTATGGCAATAGAGTTAAGTGGTATGCCAACTCTCCAACTCTATTTAGTATCTAGAAAGGGACAATGAATATCATATATATCTTTCTACCTTGACCAAATCTCCATAACCCACATCGAGGTGAGATCCTCAAGAAAACATGGTCTCACTCCTCGAACTCCATAGTCCTCCATCATCGGTATACATAGGACTTATAATGGCTATGTGCAATCCTCATAAACGTTTGGATGATCTTCACTTTCTCTATAGTAGCTTGCACTAACTTTGGGCCCATGAGTGTTGACTTGGCTTGGATTGGTCCAAAAAAGTGGTGACCTGTAGGGTCTCCAATACAAGGCCTTGAATTGTGCCATGATAATGGTGGAATTGTAATTATTTTTTCACACAAACTCCACCAATGGTTGGTGATACTCCAAACTATGGAAAAAATACAACATGCATTCCCGTACCATGTCCTCTAAGACCTGAATGGTCTGCTAAATATAACTATCAGTATGGGTGTGAAATGTTGTGCTCAAATGCAACTGAGTCCCAAAGGCCTCCTATAATCATCTCCATAATCATGATGTGAAATGAGCATCATGGTCTGAATTTATTGTCAAGTGAACTCCACGAAGTCATATTATTCCCTACCTTTAGAGGTGTCCCAATCTCTCTATTGAACCCTTCTCTCAAATAGCTAGTAAGTGGGATGAATTACTGAGTCAGACAATGATCACCCAGATGGAATTGTGTCCTTGGAAATACATGGTAACCCCATAAAATAGTACATGGATATTTCATCCCACTTCCACTATGGAACCTCAAGGGGTTGAGATAAAACTGTTGGAACTTGGTGCTCAACCTTCACTTACTGACAAGTGAGGCATCAAGAGAAAAACTATGCAATACAAACCTCCATGCCTAGCCACCAAAACTGACATCAGAGGTCCTAGTACATATTTGAAACACCATGATGTACCAAAAAAGGGGATGTATGAAACTACCACATAAACTCCTCCTGCAACTCTAATGGAACCGTTTTTTTACTTTGAAAATGATAACATATTCCCCACTTTCATAGTATCCATCAGGATCTTTTCTAATGGATATCTAAGTATGTAGGGTCTCACAGTCGATATCCCCAAGATACTCCTCCACGAATCACTATAAAAGAAGAGGGGTAACAACCATCAAATGGAGGTAAATTTCTCCATCCTTATCTACTAAAGATAGCTACAAAGAGGATAATTTCTCTGACACCTCAGCTAACAACTAAGAACAATGTCACCTATTGAGACCTTCTACCACTACGTCCCCTTACTATAAGTATATACAATCTCGAAGTCATGTTACTAGATGAACTCTATCCAAAAGCTCTATATCAAGTTAAGTTCCTTCTAAGAGAAGATATATTTGAAACTATTGTGGTTATAGTAGATGATAATCTGCTCACCCATTAGGCAATGTCTCTACATCTTCAGTGATAAGACTACCACCGATATCCCAAGATCATGGGTCACATAGTTCTACTTATGTGGTATCAAATAACATGAAACATAGGAAATCACTGTCTACCTCTACATTAGAACACAATCTAGCCTGGTACCTGATGCATTTCAGAACACTACGTACTCGACACCCTCATCTGAAAATCTCAAAATTTAGGCACTTTTCAGTCTCTACCTCTATGCCTAGAAACAATTCTGACACCATTATATCCACACAAAAGGATTAAACTTTTGGGTTAAATATTTCAAGGGTGCTTTCAGTCTGGATAAATTAGGTAAAAACCTCTGATAGTACCTTTCCAACCCAAGGAAACTCTGTACCTTGGTAATACTCTTGGGTGGCTCCCAAGCTAGTAATTCTTTAACCTTCACCAAGTCTACTGCTACACCTACCTATGAGATGATGTGTCCTGGTAAGTGGACCTATCAAATCCAAAAATGAAACTTTGAGAGCTTCCCATAAATTTTTTTCTCTTGGAGTGTGTCTAAGACCACCCTCAAGTGTTTCGTGTGCTCCTCCTTGAACGTCGAGTGCACTAGGATATCGTCAATGAAGACCACCATAAATTGGTCTAGGAAAGGATAAAATATTTGTTTCATGATTCCCATGAACAATTTTGATTAATTAATCATGTTTTAAGGCATCCCCAAGTACTTATAGTGACAATAGAAACATATGAATGTTGTCTTTGGTATATCCTCATCCCATACTCGCAGCTGATGATAGAATTATATGAGGTCAATCTTCGAGAACCATCATGACCTTCTCAACTAATTGAATAGGTCATATATCCTTGGTAGTGGATACTTATTTTTCATTGTTACATGGTTGAATCGCCATTAATCCACATATATCGCCAATATCTCATCCTCCTTCTTAGTGAACGACACTAGGGTTGCCTAGGGGAAACACTAGGTCTCACAAATCCCTTATCCTACAAGTACAATAACTGTAACCTCATCTCATAAATATCTACAGGACCCATCCAATATAATGGTGCAGATATCAAGGCCATCCTGGGGTGTAAGTCAATGCATAATTCTAGTTCACATTGGGGAGGTAATCCTAGAATGTCCTTAGGAAATGCGTCTTCATACTTCGCCACTACCATAGGGAACTGACAGCCCATAACATCCACTTCTCTAATATTCATGCAAGAAAACTAGTGAGTAATCGACTACACTTTCCTAGGCCTAATATCATTCTACTCCACCAAGGTTTCCTTTTCACCCACAAAGGAAAACCTTGTCCCATCACTACAGACACACTGCACCCTCCACCTAAAATAGTAAATCTGGGCATGAACTGTGGATAGATATTTCATTCCTAAGATGACATCATAAAGCCTTATAAATAATAAAAAGATATATCATACAAATATCTCACCTCCAAGAGTCATATCTCACTATCATAAAAAGAAAACAATCATCGATTCACCTCTTATTGGAGTCTCTAAGTGCAAGTGTTGAGATAAAGGCTCAAACATAATATCTAAGTCTCAAACCATAGAAGTGGAAAGAAAATAATGAATTGAACCCATGTATATCAATACTATAGATAAGGTAGAAAATATAAAAAACATAAATCATATCATCCCTAGAGCCTCAGGGTCATAGGACTCTATAGACTGCATTTTTCATCATCCCTAACCACCAGATCCCCGAGCATGGTGTGAACCACCTAGGGGTGGTGGTGGTAATAGGCCAAACCTTTGACCACCTCTTGATACTCTAATGGCCCCTTTATCATGTCCTCTACCCTATGGACCTCCCTATTCATGCCTCTACCTCCGCCTTGGAGGTCCCTTGACCATCTCTTGATCATTTATATGATGGGTTAGACAATCTGACGCATGATATCCCTAATCATCACAGGAGAAATATTGCCTCTCCCTCGACTGACTTGAGCCATCCTATGAGCCATGCACCATTGAACCTCTATCTTGGGATCATCTCCTAAAGTGTATGGAACTACCATATCCTTTTGAATACCATTGTATACCTTTCTCCAAGATATCAACTCCTGGGTTCCCATTACCAACAACCAATATGGGCTCATTCTCCTCCAAGAATCTCTCTCCACCACTAGGGATCGCTCAAGCACCCCAACATAGGTGGGAATGTAGAGAGATATCACTGAATACCTAATATCCCAATATAATACCTACTTAATGGTCCAAGATCTGAAGAAAAAATCCCACACCGTATCTATAGAGTATCATGAGATATTAGTAAACATCACTAAATACTCTTCCATGGTCAAACTTCCCTACTACAGATGCAGAAGATCTTGTATGCACATTGATCGCAATGTGGCCAGATAAAACTTCCCCCTAAAGTGAAACTTGAAGTATAACCAGGAGAGGTCTATCTCGTTGTGCGATTGAGCCACTAAACTACACCATTTCCCAATATATCCTTAAATAAGACCCACATCAAGGAAATAAATATAATATAAATTTTTCCACACAAGTTGAAAAACTCGAGTGATTACCTCTATACAGTCCTTAGCCACTTGGGATTCTGGCTCACCTTGAAACCTAGAGGGCCATTTCCTCTGTAACTCATGCAGTGCAGTCATCCTGCATTCATACTCACTTGGAAATGTCAGTTCTAGATGCTTCTCAATGGGTGGTGGTATAGCTACTAAACCACCTGGAGGTACTATCTACAGTAAAAGACCTTATACTGAAGCCTCATCACTCGGAAGATCATTCTCGTTGTCACGTAGTGGAATCCTGACTGGATATCTTCATGGAGGCATCCTGAAATAAAAAACATGTACCATAGTCAAAGAGTATATCTAGGGAGCTGACTCAAAAAGTACATGGAGACCATAACTCATTCCTATATGATTAATTCACCAATGTTTTCTCTATGACCAATGTCAATATGCACCGAGTCGAAATGAAGGTGATCAGATTCATGGTGTATGGATACATCATTCATCGCACCAAAATTGGAGTCCTTGGCATGAAATATGAACTTGAAAAACTTAACACTATTTCCATAAAACCCAAAATCAATCTCATAGAATCTACTCATAAGGTTGAACCTATTTCTTGGATACCACTCTGTCATGACTCATCCCAATGGGGCCCAGATTGTGACTTCCTCAAGCCCACCTTCAATATGCTAGGGATTGGTTACTAATACTGAGTAGGCATATCACACAAATGGAATTCATTAAACTAATGCATTTTTTACAAAAATAGACACACATTTCCAAGTCCATAAAAAGATGAAATGTAAAATAATTAAAAACAATGCATGTATACATCTATGATCCCACAATCAAAGTATGACAATAAAATACTGAAAGTGATAAAGGGGGTAAATTCAAGACCAACCAAAAACTGAAAAGGGTCAAACCTACTCCGAAGAAGAAGAAAATGATCAAATGAAACCACTTGAAAAAAAAACTCAGTCTTTCAAGCTCAATATATACTCCACCATCTCCCTGTCTCCTAGGACACCATCAAAAGAGTCGTTGTATTCATAAGACATGACACATGCAGGAAGATCCAATATAAGGGTGAGTATAAAAATACCAGGTAGGACACCCTAAAAAAACTAAATATGAAGCATCAAGAATAGTCATTTCATAATATTAATACAATATTGAATAGAAACAAGAACCCATATATACTCAGAACAGATGTTACACCTCCACGAGGTCACAACCAAACTGCCGGCCACATGATTTTTCTCAAATAAAATGTTATTCTAGGAGAATCCACTCCATGAGACATGTCATCACTATATACACTCATCAAAGAATTAATATTCATTTGGACCTACCCAATAAATCTCACTTTTCTCTGAAGACCTCGATACTTAGATAATGAATCACACCCAAGACTGCTAGGGGACACCAAAAACCCAATCTGGATCAACTTTCTATATAGAGGATCATGCTTCAATGATACCTCAAACCCTACTAAAATGGCATGATAGATAGAGGATCAACTCTATACTCAAGTATGTTATGTAGATTCCACAAACCTCACCTATGGTATAAAATAATAGAGGATCAATCTCTGGTCTCATGAAGGGACACCACAAACTCTATCTGAGACCGATCCTCTAGAGGGGATCACAATCCAGAGATGTAGAAGTAATTACACATTGTACCCTTGAGGGGATAGACCAATGGAATTCACTCAACCAATACTAGTCTAAATTGAAGAAACTAAGGACTCAAAACACCCTTAAAGGGGGTACACAACATGTACTGAGGGTACATGGTGTGTCCATCCAACCCTTGGTCTGCTCACGTGGTTATGTCTCACAAAGTTTGTAAATATTCATATAGAAGGTGTGTAATAATAGTAAAAAAAGTGTAGATATAATCTAACACCTTTCCCATTCCATCTGCCCGTGCTCATGTACCACTGGTCATGCCCATGTACCAACCCGTTTACACCTGGTCATGCTAGTGTACACCTATTCATGTCCATGATCGTGTACTCTTGCCTTCACATGCCTTTTTAACCTTCAAGTTATACACCAAGACTCCTATAATGAGTCACAAAATGTGTGACTAGGTAACATGGTGTGTGATATTTAAATCTGGTGGAAACCCTAGCACTATAGTGTAACACCCCAAAATTCGAAAGTAAGAACATTGTATTTGATTGCGTGTATGACACAAAACACCAAGCCCATAAGGGAATATAATATTACAATACTTTATAATATATTTAATATTTTAAATAAATTCAATCTATGATATATCTTGAGATTCACATGATAATAGGTTAGCATCTGTTACACGCAATAAAGACTTTCTTCGATAGCTTGTGTTACACGTAAGACCGAGTTTTACCGAACAACAATGTATTATTAAAATATTATTATTTAATATAATAAGATATAATATAGCCATTAAATTAGATTTTACGAATATTATTAACTAAAATATTAAAATATATAGTTTAACCAAATATAAAATGAATTCATTGGTTTCCAATTAATTATAAATGAATATAAAAACCAATTAAATATAAAGGAAATGTTTTTATGCTCACAAATGTGTTTTATCATAATAAATTAAATTAATTTTTATTAGTGAAAGATATTAATTAAATATATATATTATATATTCAATAAAAAAATTATATTCATCTAATATATTTTATATTCATAATATAAGAACAAACCCGATTTTATGTATAAAAACCTATATTTCTCTAAAGGTAGTTTTACCGCCTTTTAATGGTAAACCTATTTTAAATGAAATTTTGTGACATTTATAAAATTTATATGTAAAAATAAACTTAATTTTTAAAATATTAACATAAAAATTATCTTAGGGTGAATTTTTGGTATTTTTATGAGAAGTTTCATTTTTTGATGAATAGTGAAAAATACTGAATTTTAATTGAAAACTGTTTTTTCATGTAAATAATTTATAGTGTGAAAATATATTTTAAATTGGGTTTAAAGTAAAATTAGTTAAATTATACATAAATTAATATAATTTATGTCATTTTAATTAATTTCACATTGAAATTGGATATAAAAACATTTCAAACTTTTGAACATTTTACTTAAAAAACCCACATTGTCATCTTGTCTGTAGGATTAATTTTAAATTAATTTATGCCAATTATGTTATTGTAATTTGGAAAAATGGATTCCATATTTTTAATAATAATAATTTATAATTTTTAATAAGGTAAAACTAGTTTTTTACCAAAAATATTAGTGAAAGTAGTTAAAATTAATTACAGCAATTAAGGTAAAATTAAGCTTAATAAGGGAGTAAACCTTCAACTTAAGGAAAAAATGAGCTATAAACTTATTCAAAATACATTTTTATGGACATATTTAGACCATATTATCCATTTTAATTAATTTTTTCATTATTTTATCCAATAGACATGGAAAAACATTGTTGGAATTCCCTCTTTCAAAAATTTATAAGAATATCAATCCTCCTCTACTATAAAAAGGTAGTCTAACATCCCACTTATTCAAACCTATAAAGCCCTTTGGATCATCCAAAATATACCCAAATAATATCCCAAAATTCCTCCCATCATCCTAAAATCCTAAATTTGTGAATAATTCAAACCAAAGAAGTATTTTGGTATAAACCAAAAGGAGTTACCTGAATAAGAGGTAACATTCTTCAACAATCACTTTTGTTTCATTACTTCTCCACCAATTAAAATATTTTTATATCATGATTATATAATATCATCAATATATTAAATATTCTAATATTTTTTTATTATCATAGTTTTACCTATACTATCACGCACATCCATCAAATGGGATACACAATCATCGTTCATGTGTATGACGGACTATCGCCTCACAAACCGTTGTCATTCGTTCTTCTATTTACCACCTTTCATGGTTATAAATAATGTTGGATTTATAATTTATATATGATATATGTGATATTTATAATTTCTTTATACATCTTTAATTTTTATATAACTCATACCTTCATGCTTTCCATTTTCTGGGAATACTATAACATCATTTGTGGATATGTGGACTACCACCTCCTCAAAACGATGTGATTTTTTCACACTTTACATGGAATTTATAAAAGATGGTTTTTTAAAAAATATTTAATATATATGGTAAAAATATTATACTATAATTATAATATACATATATATAATTTAATTTTCATTCTTTTAAATAAGACAAAGAAATGGAAGTAGCATTCATACGTACATGCGACCTACCATCTTCATGAACGATGAATTTTATTTCCTATCTAAAAACTTTATGGATTAATATTAATAAATATATACTGAATATATATTATATTTAAATCATGTTTTAAATCCCATAGATTATGAAATCATGATCTATGTAAGAATAAGAAAATAAAAAGTTAAAACATACTCAAAAAATTAGGAAATTAACACCCAAAATAGTGAAAATAATGAAAGGTTATTAACAAACAAGTGATAAGATATTATAAGAAGATCACATATGATATTATCAATATGATTATGTTCTGTTTATAAGTTTATGACATTATTAAAACCATTATATAAGAAGTTAAAGGATGTTCACTTGAAAGGAAACACAAGGTAATGGATTTTGTCTCAATTTACATTCCATTGAGACTTATTTTTTATTATACACCAATTAACTTTAATGTGGTGTATATAATGCCTAATTTTCATTTAATATCATTATTAAATCATACTTCATGGTATTTTAAGTTTAAATTTGAACTATCTCATTCAAGGGGTTTTGACTTGAAAATTACCAAGTTGTAAAAGTTATCTTTGCAATATCACTTTATTTAGTGATTGTTAACTTTATCTAGAAACAATCACTTCCTTATGATCATTTTTATTATACATTACATTTATCTTAAATATCCATATTATCATGCAATATATATTATTATTTCCTAAACCGTATACTATTTTTTCATATGTTGTTGACTTTGACAGTTATTTGATTAACTGGGGAAATATTTATAAATTCATATCTTTTATTCAATATGAATATTTTATAAGGTATGCCGTTTATTATTTAAATTGATTATTCAATATATGAGGAATGATTTGGAAATGCAATACATGGGTTGGGTACTTGTTAATGTAATCCTCTTGATGTATCAGTAGTCTCATGAGATGAAATCCGTTGAAGACAAACCCTACAAGTTTATTTACAAGAAGAATCAATGAGTTTTTACCCACAGATTTAAACTATCTTGAGAATAGGTCTTGATGATAAAGGTGTCATGTGTCTGGGAAATGTGATTTTTGATAATTAATCATTTCATTCATTTTATTTATTATTATCCATGATATTTTTTCTTTGACATTATATATGGATCATTTCATTATCATTTCATTGATTAAATGGCATGTGTTTCATCTATTTACCTTTCTATATTTTTTCCAAACTTCCTTCTTAGTTTATTGATTAGATGGAATGTTTATTTATCTATTACCATTCCATATTTACTATTCTCATTGATTTATTATTGTTTCCACTATACATAACCCTTACATAGAATTTGAGCTCACCTTTATTTTGTTTCCTTCCCCAGGAATCCAAGAAGTGTACTGGGTGAGATATGAAAGGATATTCTAGATGGAATAAAGTTATCATTAAAAGACAAAATTATGTTGTAATTATTGTATTCATTTGTAAAAAGAGAATCATGTATGTATCTAGTTTACCAATACTACTAAACTCTTCAGTCCTGTAGGATTTGATTCCTTATAATCATGTCAATGTAATAGTAGTAGACACTGGCTTTGGGATTACTAGTGTCAAGTAACTACATGCAGCCAAGGGGCCCCACACGATATGTAGTTCTAGATTACATGTCGTGTAACTAGGGATTTATAGATCCCTCTGGTTTCTTCCTCCACATTTTCCTTTGCATTTACATTGCCACCTAACCCACCAGAAAACATAGATTTGGGGTTATCTGAGCTTCCCATCCCGGGAGACCGATATTCCATGCTTCGAATCTTCTCAGGAAACACCCACATGCATCGTCCATAGCTACACCTTCAAATCCAGGATGAATAGGAAATGCCAATCCATTATGATCCACCTCTAATCATCCTCTGTCATAATTTCACCTCGATTGAGACCTCGATTATGAACCGAACCCACAATATTGATTTGTTACACTGAAGAATAGTCACACAATGATCAAATACCGAATAGTCATCGAACCATGATCCAAAGCAAATACCTGCAATAAATTCCCAAAGAAATGGGGAAGAAATCCATAATCCACTAAAAGTGATAAAAAAACCTCAGACTTTGTTCATTCTTCCTGGATCCATTGCCATAGATTTGGATGAATAAATAGGATTTTAAACAAAAAACAAAAATATCCACTATAAAGAAATCAATTGTCGATGCACATATCAATTCGTGTCTATGTAATTGATCCAAATTTGACACAGGATAAAGAATATGGTGGAAATAAAAAATCAAACATCCTACCTAGAGTTTGGATCAATCACTAATGAATAATAGTTCCTCATTGCCATCGTTGGTGAGATCTATAAAATCCATTAACGCATGATCTTTGATCTGATCTGATCTGATATGATGTCATCTTCCAATGATCCCCTAATTAATCCTATCCAAAAGACCCCCTCAATCCATAGGTTATGCTTCTAACCTTAGGTTCGAGGGATAATTGTGCTTAAATAGAGGAATCAGGTTGTAGTATCAATTAAAATAAAATCAATAAATTTATTTATTTATTTTATCAATTCCACACCTGTGAAATTTTTTTCACAAGTGTCTGACACTGAAAAAGGTTATGCCATGCCTATGCTAAAAAATTCATTATGAACTCAATGGTACCCTCATATTTCTGATCTGGACCCCATTCATAATTTATTCCCCCTTTTTAGGAAAACTACATGCATGTGATATTAATATATTTAATATATTTCAAATATTAATTTCAGGTACACTGAGCCTTGGAAACTCATGTAATCTTAGCACTTGGATCTAGAAATAATCCATATAATATTCTAAAGTAATACATGGAAAATTTAGTATGTAATCAGCTCTTGGATTCGAAAATATTCCAAATTATTTCGAGGAAAAAATAGAGTTGTTACACTTTCCCCACCTTTCAATCTTTTCTTCCCAAAAAGAAAAAAATACTGAAAAGTGGGGATACTAGTATCTCTTCAAGGTACCCAACTACTGCGAGTTCTCCTAAAAGTTATTATGCTATCTAAAAACATGTACTAAAGGGGAAAAAATTCCCACAAATATTATTCTCCTTCTGGTTCTCAAACTCTACTGAGTTCCTTGAAAAGGTAACTCCACCCAAAATGTTTAGATAACCTTGGTAGACATCGTGCAACGAGTTATGCACATATATCCACTATCATGACATGTGGAGAACTTCTAGAATTGGTTATAACTACATCTACAGGGTCAAGCAGCATGCCACATCACTAACCCAACACAATAACCGGAAAAAGATCCCATGATCTCCAAAGATAGTCTTCCATCTAGGACAAACCCCATGATCCTAGACAAGGTGAGATCTCTCCATACACACGATATCCTCTCCAAACTCCAAATTACACCATCGTTAGTACACATAGGAAATAAAAATCTCTAATAATCCTTCATCTACTCTTGGATGAATTGTCCCTTCCAAAACCATCACCAGCATTGATCGAAGGCCCACAATATGGCATCCCGCCTTTTTATGACATAACTTTTCATTACATTTTACAACCAGAGGATCTTTAAAGTATAGTGTCTTGGAAATAAGGAACATAATACATTAAAACAACATAAAACATTATTCTAAACCACTTGTAGGGCGTCATCATAGGTTCATCCTACGTATAACTACTGCATCTCATATCCTGGAGACATACATCAAAGGAAAGGGTGAGCAGAAGGCCCAGTAAGGGTAAACAATGGAATTAGTTTACATGTTTAAAGTATAGGCATATCATAATGAAAAGAACTTGGAACATAACTTGAATATGTGGCTAAAACATTTCATTTATACATTCATGAACATATCACCAAGTTTTATCCCCGAGGTGTCATAAAAATTACCAAGGTTATTCACCAAGGTATCGTGAAACTTGTCATCTCTAGATATTAATTCTTTACCCAATTCATTGGAGCACTATCAGGGAACACCCTTAACATGTATTTAATTTCATGTGAGCCACATAGATCATAATCAGACATTTCATAAATAACCAAAATAGAATCAATGAAATGGGTTTCATGTTAAAATCACGACGTTTAAAAAGTACTTAAAAATAAGATCATTATATCATTTATAACCCATGGAAAGAGAGTGAGGGTTATATGTATGTAAATTCCAGAATAAAATATATCATTTTTATATATTTATGAACACCCATAGAAAAGAAATAGTTCTGTGTATTCACATAAATAAACAAGATAATTTCTTGAGAGAAAGAGATAGAAATTTGGAGACGAAATTTCTGTAGCATAACGACTACATAACATGGTTTTAGAAAATAATAAAAAGAGAGGGTAAAAGGGTAACCCAATCATAAATAACTCATATTAAAGTATAAATACAAAATAACATGGAGATAATAAAATGGTATGGATATTTGAATTAAATACCACAAGAAAATGAAACTTGAAAGGAAAGAGAAGATGCAATATCTTTTATAAGAAATTCGGCAGCCTAACAATGTCACTTAAAAATTCAGAAAAAAAATTGATGAGAGTGGAAAGAGTCACTCAAAAGTTATACATGAAATGGATAGAAATGAGAACATATAATAACATACCCTCAATATAAAGATATGTAAACTAGAGGAAACAACATTAAGGAATTCATGACTTAAAAGTGGAGGGTGAAATGATTTCTTACCATGAAGAGTAACTTCGAAATCTCGAAGGTTGGGACCTTGAAAGGCTTGAGGGAACCTTGGGAGGACTCCTTGGGAGTTAAGGAGACCATAAATTCTTTTAGGATGATTTTGGAATGAAATGAATGAGGGAAATGGCTTGGTATTTATAGGGAAAGTGAGTGAATAAATTATCAATTTCCAAGGGACACCTCATCCGTGGTATTTGCAAAACCATGGGCTTACCCATGGTATTTTCCCATGGTATTGGCCACTTGGGACACATCATATAATATATCACTATTCATAAGTCGACGAGAAATATTACATCATTATGACATCATTAATGATGTCATTAAACACCCGAAACATAAAACTGCATATTTACTATTCACTGATAATTCAACTGTTTCAGAAAATCCCAAAAATTCACCCTAACCTAATATTGATGCCCTGAATTAAAAAATGAATTCCATTTTATGAAAATAATCTCTTAAATATTTTTAATTTAATTTTTAAATAAAATCATTACTTATTCCAAAAATACAACTTTAAAACTATAACTCATTTTGTAACACCTTAAAAAAGTAAACAAGGTCCAATAAAAATATCGTATACCCATAAGAAAAAAAAGTAAAAATTTATGATTAAATTTTATGAAAATAAATTTCCATTTTAAATTATTAAATTAATTATAAAATTGTAAATAAAATATTTATGGCATACAAAAATACCAAAGCTTAAACTATGATCATTTTTTCACTTTTAAGATGTCTAAAATGTATTTATACATTCACGGGTGAAGTTTCTATTTTTTGGGTCAAATTACTATTCATTACCATTCATTACTATTCATATGGTTATGTTACTATTCCTACTTTACTATTCACTAAAAAACCAAGTTGATCTTATTAGACTCTTAATTTCTCACTGATCACAACTGTAGAAGACCATTTTTTGAAAATCAGTTCACATTATTAATTATTTAATGAATACAAAAATATTTTAAAATACCCTTTTTTCATAAATTCATCAATAATACACATCCTATATTTATCCGGATATTTTAAATTCATAAACTTTTCCATAAAAAGAAATAATAATTTTATTTATATAAAAGGATTACACAAAGCAGCTAAGATCTCGTTACATATCCCCTTTTAACACCAGCATAGGACCTAAGTGTAAGGTGTGCTATAGTGATAGAATCTTGGGGTGGCTCAGACAACATTTCCCGAGTGATGATTTCTATCAGCTTGAACTTCTCCCTTAGGTGATTCCGTTCACACTTCATATGTTGAATTTTGGCTTAGGCTTGGTCCAGAGAAAAGACCAGTGATGCAACCTCCTTCCCAAGCTCCGACAGATGGGCTTCATATGGCTCGAGTATACTGGATGAGGCCATTCAATCTTCTTTCTGTATTAATTAACCAAGATAACCATATTTATAAAAACACAATGTTAAGATTATAGTTTCCAATGGTCATATTGACCAACAATCATATAACAGTCGAAACCCAAAGGTGTCATTTTAATTATACCCACTTCATTAATTAAAGGATATAGTTTTGTTGAGTATAAAATAAAATAACACACAAAATTAGGAAACAAATATAATTAAAAAGTTCGAGTCGTTACATTATTCCCGCCTTAAGAAATTTCGTCCCTGAAATTTTATCTTGTACCCTATGATGGTAAAAGGTGTGGGTACTTCTGTCTCATGGACTCCTCCGGTTCCCACATGGCTTCTTCAAATTTGTGGTTCCTCCACAACACCTTAACAAGGTGGGTAGTCTTGTGGTATATAACCTTTTCTCTACGATCCAAGATCTCCACAAGCTGATCCTCATAAGAGAGGTCATGTTCCAGTTGTACCACCTCTAGATTTAGTACATATGAAGGGTCATGTATGTACTTCCTCAAGAGGGATACGTGGAAGAAATCATGAACTTGGGATAGATTTGGAGTAAGTGCTAGCCGATAGGCCACTACTCCCACATGATCAAGGATTTCATAGGGGACAATGTACCTAGGGATGAGCTTACCATTCTTCCAAAACCTCATGACTCTCTTCCAAGGTGAAATATGAAGAAAGACTTTGTCACCAACATCAAACTCCAAGTTCCTTCGACGGTTGTCGGCATAACTCTTTTGTCGACTCTGAGCAGCCTTAATGCATTATTGGATGGAACTGACCTTTTCTGTCATCTCTTTCACAAGATCAGGCCTAAGAAGCTTTCTCTCACCAGATTCAACCCAACAAGTAAGAGTTCTACATATATTCCCATATAGAGCTTCATAGGGTGCCATTTTAATGCTCGAGTGGAAGCTGTTGTTGTAAGAGAACTCAACTAAAGGGAGATGTTGATCCCATCCACCTTTAAATTCCATTGAGCACGTTCTTAGCATGTCCTCAAGTGTTTGAATATTCCTTTCAGATTTTCCATTAGTTTGGGGGTGATAGGCCATACTAAAATTCAATTCAGTGCTCAGAGCTTGTTGAAGACTTCTCCAGAATTTTGATGTGAACCTTGGATCATGATCAAATACGATATAAAGTGGAACTCCATGCAGCCTTACCACTTCCTTCATGTAAATCCTAGAAAGTTTATCAAGAGAGAAATCTTCCCTAATGGAGATAAAATGGACAGTCTTGGTGAGACGGTCCATAATAACCCATATCGCATTATTTCCTTTGGAAGTTCTTAGGAGACCAGTGATGATGTCCATAGAGATATTGTCCCACTTTCATGCTGGTATGGGTAGTGGTTTCAATACCCCTTTAGAAAGTTGTTGCTCTGCCTTCAATTGCTGAAATACCAGGCACCTTGAAGTGTAGTCAGCAATCTTCCTTTTCATATTATCCCGCCAATAATGATCACGAATATCCCTATACATTTTTGTGCTACCAGGATGTATAGAGAAAGTAGAGATATGAGATTAATCCATCAGATCCTTCTTTATTTCCAGAATATATGGAACACATAGTCTTGTACAAAATTTTAGTACACCTTTTTGATCAGTATTAAACTCAGGAAACTTCCTATCCTTCACAGCCTCAAACTTCTTCTATAACAAAGGATATTATTTCTGATCTTTCTTGATCTTATCTAGTAGTGATGGTTGAGAAATTATTTGGGTTAGGGTTGATGATATCCCTACCTTTATAATTACTATGTCTAGTTTTACTAGGTCATTGATCAAAGGATCTCTTTGAATCCTCATAATGGATAGAACAACTGGGTCTTTCTGAATTAATGCATCAACAACTTTGTTTGCTCTTCCGGGAAGATAATGAATTGAACAATCATAGTCTTTAAGGATTTCCAACCATCTCATTTGTCTCATGTTCAATTCCTTTTGTGTGAAAATATACTTCAAACTTTGATGGTCTGTGTATATATCACATTTCTCCCAATAAAGATAGTGCCTCCATATCTTCAGAGTAAAAATGACCGTCGCCAGCTCTAGATCATGCATAGGATAGTTCTGTTCACGAGTCTTCAATTGTCGAGATGCATAAGAAATGACCATGTCATTTTGCATGAGGACACACCCAAGCCCTTAAATAGATGCATCGCTAAAAATAATGAATCCTTCTCCACTTGAGGGCAAATTTATCATAGGCATAGTAACCAATCTCTTCTTCAACTCTTGGAAACTTTTCTCACACTCCTTTGTCTATATGAACTTGACCCCTTTTCGAGTTAACTTGGTTAATGGATTAGAAAGTCATGAAAAGGTTTTCAAAAACCTCCTATAATATCCCGCTAATCCAAGGAAACTACGAATCTCAGTTATTGTTGTAGGCTGAGGCCACTCCTCTACAACTTTTGTCTTTGTAGGTTCAACTGTGATTCTTTCATTGGTAACAATGTTCCCCAAGAAAGAAACTTATTGTAACTAGAATTAACATTCACTGAACTTTCCAAAAAGTCTATCCTTTCGTAGAGTTTGTAAAATAACCCTTAGATGATCCTCATTCTCCTCACAAATTTTGGAATATATCAGAATATCATCAATAAAAACTACCACAAAGTTATCAAGGTAGTCTTTAAAGACTCTATCAATCAAATCCATAAAAATAGCAGGTGCATTAGTCAGTCCAAAAGGCATAAAAACAAACTCATAATGCTCATATCCTGATCGGAAGGCAGTTTTTGGAATATCTTCTTTCTTCACCCTCAATTGATGATAACCAGATCGAAGATCAATCTTAGAGAATAATTGAGCCCCATGAAGTTGGTCAAATAAGTCATCAATTTTTGGAAGAGGGTATTTATTATTTACAGTGATCTCATTCAGTTCTCTATAATCAATTCATAGCCACATAGATCCATCCTTCTTCTTCACAAAGAGAATAGGTTCTCCCCAAGGAGACACACTCGGTCAAATAAACCCCTTCTCCAAAAGATCTTGGAGTTGTTTCTTTAATTCCTCCAGCTCTACATTTTCCAGTCTATATGGGGTCTTTGATATTGGATGAGATCCAGGTACGAGTTCAATAGAGAACTCTACCTCTCTTTCTGGGGGATGTCCAAGCAACTCCTCAAGAAATACGTAAATGTATTCCTGGACGATGGGCACATTTTCTATCCTCAAACTCTCATTTACTTCTTCTTATTCACTGATCAATTCCATAAAGAAGGATATAGAAGGTTCTTCTAGACAAAGATCAGGTTGAGATATATCTCCTTGGAAGATAACTGTAGGTTTTCCATTCAAGACTACTGAGATTTCTTTACTTCTTCATTTGATCTTAGCATTATACTTTGAGAGCCAGTCCATCCCTAGTATAATGTCGAATTCCAGCAAGGGAATGACTACTAGATTTGCGATAAGATTTTACTCACCAAAGTAAATACTAGAGTTTCTAAACACTGACGATGCTTGGATAATACCACCAGGAGTCTTGACTGATAACTCTACTTTTAGCAAGTCGGGGTTTGATTCTAAATTCTTTGCAAACTTAGAGGAAAAAAAGGAATGTGTAGAACTAGAATCAAACAAAGTACTTTCTAGCTTTGAGATAACAACAAGAGTAACTGCTACCACATCATTTTGAGCTTCAACTTCAACTGTTGTGATAGAAAAATCATGAACTTTCTCCCTTGGCCTTTGCTAAGGATGATGGTGGTTCCCCTCCACTACCCTAAAATTTGGACAGTGATTGGAAAAGTTCCCAAGTTGTCCACACTTAAAGTAATGGACATCAGGTAGGGCCTACATCATCTTTACCTTATCGTTAGTGTTTGGAAGTTGAGGTTTAACTTCACTACAAAAATTCCTTGCAATATGGCCATCTCTTCCACACTTGTAGCATTTCCCACTCCCGAGCAGGTAGTTCCCTGAATACCTCTTCCCACATTTATTACATATGGGATGTTTCACTTGCTTTCCTCATCTTACTTGATCAAAGATCCTACCTAAGATTGGATTCATTGATCTCTTTTTTTCATTGGATTTATGAGACCACTGTGTCTCACCAAACTCCAGTTCGACTTTTATCGCACTTCGCACGATCTCCTCATAGCTGACATAATCTCGATTAGCTAGATTCTTCCGAAGATGAGGTCACAGTCCATCGAAGAATTTATCAAACTTTCAATTTGTATCTATGAAAAATCTAGAGGTGTAACATGAAATAATTTTGAATTTCATATCATAGCTTCCCACAGATTCATTCTCCTTCAGTTTCAGTTCGAGAAACTCCTTATCCATTCTTGTTCTCATGGAACGAGGGAAATACTTACTGAAGAAGATCCCTTTGAACTCTTCCCACTCCATAGCATCAACCTCCACTCTTTGCCTCATGTTTTTAATCAGCTCCCACCATTGATCAGCTTCTCCTTCTAAGTGATAGAAAACCAGGGTGACCTTCTCTTGCTCTGAACAGTGGAGCACAGAAAAGATCTTCTTGATAGAGCTGATCCACTGCTCAGCAATCAATGGGTCAGTCGATCCACTGAAGGTTGGTGGTCGTTGATGCATAAAGGACTCAACAGAATGTTGTTCCCTTCATGGTGAGATCAGTCTCTCATCTTGATTCAAGTTATTTCCCTTAACTTGAGTCAGTTGGTTCATCATTTTCATGAATGTTTCCATTTCGGTTCAATCGGAGGGCCATCAACACATGGTCCATTGCGGTCACCATTTGCACGGTTCCTCCTATTTCATGCCATTTATAAAATAATAAAACCTTTTTGAGAAACTTATTTCATTTATGAATCTTTTAACTATAAAGGATTTATGTCTTAAAACTTCATTAAACAATTACATTTCTCTATAAATCCTTCATAATGATTCATAAAAAGATTATGATTAACCAAACATATCTTCCAGGAGTGTCGTAACCAAGAGTATAACAAGGCCCATTGTCGTGCACCCATTCCCGTTCGAGTCTAGCTCAAATCGGTGTTTTCAGGTTTTACCCCTATGTACATCTGTGCCAGAGCCGCCTCTACCTACTTGTATCCAGACATGGATGTATTTTCTTGATAAACAAATTACATAATACTCACCAAAATACCAGGAAGTTTTCCAATATTTAAACTTTTTTATAGGATTATTCCTAAAGATTTCATAATTTAATTTCCATAAATAACTAAACTATCCTTTAATACCAACTATGGCATCTCACCTTTTTATTACATAACTTTTCATTACGTTTTACAACCATAGGATATTTAAAGTCTAGTGTCTTGGAAATAAGGAACATAATACATGAAAAAAAACATAAAAAATTATTCTAGACCACTTTTAGGGATTCATCATAGGTTCAACCTACGTATAACTACTGCATCTCATATCCTGGAGACATACATCAAAGGAAAGGGTGAGCAGAAGGCCCAGTAAGGGTAAACAAGGGAATTAGTTTACTTGTTTAACAATTAGAACTTGAAGAACAAAATAAAGACATGAGAAATGGAAGTATAGGCATATCATAATGAAAAGAACTTTGAAAATAACTTGAATATGTGGCTACAACATTTCATTTAGACATTCATGAAAATATCACCAAGTTTTATCCCCGAGGTGTCATAAAAATTACCAAGGTTATTCACCAAAGTATCGTGAAACTTGTCATCTCTAGAGATTAATTCTTTACCTAATGCATTGAATCACTATCAGGGAACACCCTTAATATTTCTTTACTTTCATGTGTTCCACAAAGATCATAATCAAACATTTCATAAATAACCAAAATAGAATCAAAGAAATGGGTTTCATGTCAAAATCGCGACGTTTAAGAAGTACTTAAAAATAAGACCATTATATCATTTATAACCCATGGAAAGGGAGTGAGGGTTATATGTATGTCAATTACAGAATACAATCTATCATTTTTATATATTTATGAACACCCATAGAGACAAAATAGATCTGGGTATTCACATAAATAAACAAGATAATTTCTTGAGAGAAAGAGATAGAAATTTTGAGACGAAATTTCTGCAGCATAACGGTTACATAACATGGTTTTAGAAAATAATAAAAAGAGAGGGTACAAGGGTAACCCAATAATAAATAACTCATATTAAAGTATAAATGCATAATAACATGGAGATAAGAACATGGTATGGATATTTTAATGACATACCACAAGAAAAGGAAACTTGAAAGGAAAGAGAAGATGCGACATCTTTTATAAGAAATTTGGCAGCCTAACGGCATCACTTAAAAATTCAGAAAACAAATTGATGAGAGAGGAAAGGGTCTATAAACAATTAGAAATGAAATAAATAGAAATGAGAATATATAAGAACATACCCTAAACATAAAGATATGGAAACTAGAATACACAACATAAAGGAATTCATGACTTAAAAGAAGAGGGTGAAAGAATCCCTTACCATAAAGAGTAATTTCGAAAGCTTAACGTTTGGGACCTTGGGTGGCTTGAGGGAACCTTGTGAGGACTCCTTGGGAGGTAAGGAGACAAGAATTTGATTGAGAATGATTTTTTAATGAAATGAATGAGGTAAATGGCTTGGTATTTATAGGAAAAGTGAGTGAATAAATTATTAATTTCCAAGGGACACCTCATCGGTGGTATTTGCAAATCCATGGGCTTGAACATGGTATTTTCCCATGGTATTGACCACTTGGGACACCTCATAGAATATATCACTATTCATAAGTCGAACCGAAATCTTACATCATTATTACACCATTAATTATGTCATTAAATACCCGAAACTCAAAACTGCATTTTTACTATTCACTGATAATTCAACTATTTCAGAAAAATCCCAAAAATTCACCCTAACCTAATATCGATGCTCTAAATTCAAAAATGAATTCCATTTTATGAAAATAATTTTCTAAATATTTTTAATTTTATTTTTAAATAAAATCATTCTTTATTCCAAAAATACAACTTTAAAACTATAACTTATTTTATAACACCATAAAAAAGTAAACAAGGTCCCATAAAAATATTTTATACCCATAAGACAAAAAAGTAAAAATTTATGATTAAATTTTATGAAAATAAATTTCTATTTTAAATTATTAAATTAATTATAAAATTTTAAATAAAATATTTATGACGTACAAAAATACCAAAACATAAAATATGATTGTTTTTTCAAATTTAAGATATCTAAAATGTATTTATACATTCATGGGTAAAGTTTCTATTTTTATGGTCAAATTACAATTCATTACTATTCATATGGGTATGTTACTATTCCTACTTTACTATTCACTAAAAACCCAAGTTGATCTTATTAGACTCTAAATTTCTCACTGATCACAACTGTAGAAGACCATTTTTTGAAAATCATTTCAAATTATTAATTATTTAATGAATACAAAAATATTTTAAATACCCATTTTTCCTAAATTCATTAATAATACACATCCTATATTTATCCGGATATTTGAAAGTCACAAACTTTGCCATAAGAAGAAATAAAAATTTTATTTATATAAAAGGATTACACAAAGCAGCTAAGGTTTTATTACATAGCCCCTTATAACACCAGCATAGGACCTAAGTGTAAGGTGTGATATGGTGATAGAATCTTGGGGTGGCTTAGACAACATTTCCTAAGTGGTGATTTCTATCAGCTCGAACTTCTCCCTTAGGCGATTTCGTTCAAGCTTCATACGTTGAAGTTCGGCTTGGGATTGGTCCATAACAAAGCCCATTGATGCTACCTCCTTCCCAAGCTCCGATAGATGGTCTTCATATGGATCGAGTCTACTGGATGAGGCCATTAAATATTCTTTCTATATTAATTAACCAAGATAACCATATTTATAAAAACACAATGTTAATATTATAGTTTCCAACGGTCATATTGACCAATGGTCATATAATAGTCGAAACCCAACAATACCATTTTAATTTTACCCACTTCATTAATTAAAAGACATAGTTTTTTTGAGTATAAAATAAAATAACACACAAAATTAGGAAACAAATATAAATAAAAAGTTCAGGTCATTATACACAAGTACTGCCCCCATTGGCACTGACTAGTATAGTAGTGAACTATATGGCCCTCCACACATGACCTCAAATGGAGTTGTAACTTTAGAGATATGAAAACTTCACCAATGGTGTATGATACTCCTAGTTATGGCCAAAAAACAATATGAAAATCCAAATCATGTTAGCCAGAACCTAATACGTCTACTATACCTGGTCATCTGTCTAGGGTAGAAACTCTATGATAAATTAACATTGAGTCCCAAATGACTCTTACATTCTCTCCATAATCATGATGTTAAGTGATCATCACAATCTAAAATGATCATTGAGGGAAATCCATAAATCCATAATACCTCATATATACACAAGCATCCCAAAATATCCAGTAATATCTACTCTTAGATGGTTAGGAAGTGGCCAATTTTGATGAGTCGGTCTGTGATCACTTAGATAGTATCATGAAATCTTGTCAATTGTGGAAACCCTATCATGAAAAACACAAAGATAACATCCCATTTCCACTTCCCTTAAAGTCACCTAGGTTACCACCTATAGGTAGGTGATATAGTAAGAGATAAACTCAGTAGCATGCTACAACATCCTTGGATTCTAAACCTAGTTCCAAAGGATCCCAGTGTATACTCACCTCTCATGGATATAATAATAAGGGGGAAAACCTCCTCAAAACCTTCTCTCATAGATTGATTAGTTTCATTGTCCATTCTTCAAAAAGGAGGACATGCTCCCTACCTTTATAAAATCCCTCAGGATCATGTTCAACGGATATATGGTCATCTAAGATATCACAATTAGTATCTCCAAGCTAAGACCCCCTAGAATGCTGTAAAAGAAACGGGGTAACAACCATAAACTAGAGGCACACTGAACTATCCTTAGCCTCAAGGACCAACAGCGCCATCTCCTCACCCAATAACAGTGAGACAAAAACTTCACTATGATAATCTACTACCATGAACACACCTTTTGGTGGATCTCAATCTATAACTTCCTCATCCTTTTCTAGGTCCACTATCACTCCCATGTTCGAGAAGACATATCAAAGGAATTGAACCTCCCGAATATAGGACTGTCTATACAAGTTCTACCCATAAAGCTGGTACTCTCTAAGAATGTAATTAACAATCCACAAGTGTATCACATGCTCTACCTTTGACGCTGAATACATGAGAGTTCCATTAAAGAACACTACCATGAACTAATCCAAGGAGGGTTAAAGATATGGTTCATAAGTCCAACATATCTGATGGGTAATTCAACAAACATAATGTTATAAACAATATTTAAAAGTAACCATAGAGGATCTAGGAATAAATTATCATTACCTCCTCCTCTCGCACCCATATCCAGTGATCACCCATCCTGAGGTTAAACTCAAAGAATCACTTTGACCCAAACCACTGGTCGAAGAATTCATCAGTTCTCCGGGGCGGATAATCTCCCCTGATATCCACTTTATTTGGGTGAGGTTAATACCCACATAACCTCAAGATCACCTATTATTATTAGGTAAAAAATATAGGGATTACTAGGTGGGAACATTGGTCCTATCAAGCAGCTGCTTTGTAGACTCCCCAATAACACCTTCATCTATCATAACTACATGAGATTATCTGATATTCTAGCGTAGATATCAGTCCATCACTGGTAAAAGTCCATGTAGAAAAATAACTCTTGATGGGAAGGTAATCCTAGAACATTCTCAAGGAAAATGTCCATTTACATCTCCAATATCATAGGAACTGAAAGCTCATAAAATCCTCTACTCCAAGGGTCATACTAGCCATGTGATAAAGAATCAAACATATCCTCCTACATGTGAGATCATCCTACTCTTCCTAGGATTACTTCTTACCAAATAAGGATAAATTACACCCCACTATCTCAGGTACACCACAATCCTCACTGGTAGCATTCAACTCAGGATGGATTGTAGGAAACCCATCTATATTGAGGAAAACATCATAGAGACCTACTGTCGGCTATAGAAAGATTCCACACAAGGCTCTCTCTATCCTTCTAGATTCAAGTCACACTATTAGTAAAAATGTGTGATTAAAAATCCTCTCCATAGGAGTTTCCAAACATAAGGGTCAATAAAATAATGCTATACCGGTATATCTAGACCTCAAACAAAGGCTATATCCATGGAAAAGTGTCTTGCGACCGCCTACCAAAATTATAACTAGAGCAAAGAAGACATAGGTCATACCTCAATCACACCTGGGGTCTCAAGGTCATAATAATCGACTTCTCGAAGAAATAATTTACCTTGCCTACTTTTCCTCCTTATCTAGGGCCCGCTCTAACAACTTAGCACCTAAAAAACCCTTAAACATGTAAGTCAAAGGAAATCATCCACCACACCTCAAAACTATCCACTTTGTGAGTAATTGAATCACCTGTACAATTTTAGATCACATCATAAGAACACATCTCGATGGGGGGAGTTTCAATCTTACTTGAGTGTCCAAATCCATGTAAAACACCACCAATATAAGGATTTATCAACACCCTGGAGAAGTCTTACCTCCAAGACCACCATTATCAGGGTTACAATATATATGGAATGTTTTCTCTATAGGCTCGTTTCAATCCTCTACCACATAAAGAGGGGGTCTGGATCACCATGAAGACAAGGGAAAATCTAACTCAAAAACTCATGAAGTGAACACAACCCAGGTGTGTCATCTTCAATTACCATCAGAATCAACTGCTTCTCCATGAAGGATACTGGTTGTGATCATAACCATCTGATCAGTTGGGGTCCACACAAGCCGAAAAAACCATACCACTTTCTAAAGAAAATCCCCTACTGTCTGAGGGTTAGGATCACCATGAAACCTCAACATTCTCTGTCTCTAGAACCTGTACATCGCACTAAGACTATGTGTAGAATCCCCCTACCTAGGAGGACCCATCGACTGCCCATTATATCATTGATCATCCATACGGTCCACTATTGGTGGATCTATAAACCACTTAATAGGTCGTAACACTAATTTGTGCCCACTTAGAGGAAACACCTCCTGAATGGGTCTATGAATTGAATCATAATCACTTAATTGGTCTTCATCACAACACTATATTAAAATAATCATTGGCTGTTATCATAGAGGCATCATAAAAATCATCAAGATGTACCATGGTCAAAGAGAATATATGGGGAGTTTACTCAAGAAGTACAATCAAAGGACTGAATCCTATATGATGCATTTACCATTGGATACCTTCACCCAATGTATTGTTATATTGAGTCAAAAAGAAGGTAGTTAGAGACTTGGTGATTGGATATGTCAGTTACCACACAAACATTAGATTCTCTAGCCTAAAAAATGTACTTGAGACACTCTGACACCATTTCCCTAAGTTCCTAACCAATCCTCACCATGGCAACCACTCTAACATAGACCTGAGGATGAACTACTCTAATACCACTATATTACGACCCAACCCACCAAGGTATTCCTAGAAAGTAGATCAATAAGTATGACAACCCCAAGCCCACATCCAATAGGATAGGGGTTGGTGACAAGTGCCGAGAATGAATAACTTAAATGGGTGTCCTTAGCCTAATGTACATGTATGCACACACCAAACCATCTCCATGTAAAGGTGTAGATGAATAATAAAATACTGTAACATCTATAGTATAATAATGTATGATATAACCTATAGGAAATACATTAGAGTATGAAAATATAATCCAAAGTGTAAAAGGTAAAAATACACACCCAACTAGAAAAGAAGTCTCATCCTAAAAACAACTGGAAAAGGGGGAAACCAAGAGATGCCAGCTTCTAATCTATAAGTCCGACCACCGTATGTAGTCAATGCACCCAAGTATCACTATGCTCCACCTAAGTTACCACCTATCTTCCAATCATCTATACGAGACGTGAAATGTTTTGTAAAATCCTATAAAGGGGTGAGTATATACTTACCCATTTGGATTCCCTGAAAACTGTAAAGGGAGAAATAGAAAAGTACAATGAGATTAAACTCAACCCACAAAAGTATATCAATAAAAACATGTGACATAACCATAATAACCTATATATTCTCAACAAGAATCCAAAATTAGAGAGAAAGGGAATTTCTATCTATACATCCTAATTAAGAATGACGAGTCATCCTAAAATGAAAAAGGTCAATCTTTGATGTCTAAAATCATGAATATCAATATAAGAATATTTGTGGAGGACCCTCACCATTCCACTACACTCCATATACAATTGGGAACACTCTTCATCCATGCTTCTCACTTAACCTCTCAAGAAAGATTATGAAGAGGCTAGATCCTCGCCACTACACTTCACATTTGAGGGAGCCACAACTCTAATGGAGGACCTGATCCCGCCGAAACTCAAATATGGAGGGTTCCACTCCATAGATAGAGGACCCACACTTAGTGTAGTATGTGGGGTTTCCAACACTATCTGTGAAGAGATTATGGTGTACCTATGCCCTAGTGTAACAGAGGGGTTTCCAACCCTAGTAAATGGAGGAATCATTCCCTAGTATGATAGGGGGTACCACTCAATAGGTAGAAGACACACACACCAGTGTGATAGGTGGTTCAACTCATTTTTAGTGGAGTGTATATGGTACCCATACCCTAGTATGATAGGGGGTTTCTAGCCTGAGCATCTCTCTAATGATCCTGCCCGATCACTAATTTTGGTCAAGTGTTTCCTAAAGAAATGTCACACTTGCAACATATCATGTCATATCTCAAAATCCACTATAAGGGATACCATCGCATTCTGCATGAAAAAATAATCAGGATAATATTCCCATGGGAAAACATTCAAGTTCCAAAGAAGGAGATGTGGAAGGTAGAAGAGTCTGAGAGAGGTACATGTCATGTACTTAAGGTCGAACGATGTGTACCCTCACCTAGAAAACCGACCATGCCCTTTCCCACACATGGATTGGATGGATATGTGGTACTACATGACGTGAACACATAGTACACGACATGTCATGGACACTCAAGGCCCTTCCCACACACCTCATCCTACGCCCATGTGAAACTGGTCATGCCCATGTACTTCGAGCCATGATTGTCTACTTCAGTCATGTTTGGGTACTAGGACATGTTCATGTACTCTTAGATGTGCCCATGTGTCTCGATGTGTCCATGCTCATGTATTCCTGAAGTATATGCTGAGCTTCTAGCATCGGGGCACATCACATGTATGGTGAATACATGGAGTGTGATAGTTATGTTCCCTGAAAGATTAGCCACCACATCTAGGGGACTACACGGTGTGTATTCTTGGACTACATGTAATTTAGTTGTTTTTTTTGAAACCTAGGAAAGGCTTCACACATCTTTATGTGACATTTAATCCACCATTTTTTCCACAAATCTATATGGGGAGTGCAGATTTAGGGGTGACCATGCCCGATCCATTACTGTTGGTCAAATTCCTGCCATCTGAATCTGTGAGGTACATTCCCATCATATCACACACCTCCTACTGATGCTTTGGATCTCAAAAAATCAAATAATTTACCTGTATCCTTTATCCAACTTTGACCACTATCAAACCAATGGTCTATTCATTGTCTACACAACCACTATGAATATTGGGGTTCGATCGTACTCGAACCCACCCCAGCAATGTCGAACCGTAACCTTGTAGGCCAACAATGAAGAACATGAAGAATGGTGGGAGAAAAGCACGATAAAGATTTGAATCCATAAATTGATTATGCAATCATGGAAAATTATTATTAGAAAATTAAGGGTGAATCATTTCATAATGAATATAAACTAATTCAAACAATTGAATTTACCAAATGGGCTCATGTGAAGGATATGTAATCGAATATCAATAAAAATCAGACATATAAAACCATTATTGTAAAATCAAAAGGGAAGAAACTAAAAATAATGAGGTCTTCCTCAATTATGGATTGGTCATTAGTGAATAAAATGTTCTCCAATGACAAAGAAGGTCTACTGTGTTCACTACCTGCCTATTGATCCACCTCGATTTGATCATCAATCCACGTCCTTTGGTTTTCCAACACCATCAAAGAATCATCTCCATCTCTAATCCTCCGATGTTTATATGGATAACCCTATTAAAAAATTGTAATTATGTATTATAAAGTATTAGTCTAGGTTATGTCATTTAATTAAAATAAATAAAATAATTTATATTTTCTATTAAATGCACACGCCAACGGTCAGCTCCCTTGGAACGCCCGATGTCGACCAACCTTAGGTCATACCTTGGGTGAACCCCATGTTCCTGATTTAATCATGGTCTTAGAATACCCATCCGAGACACCATTATAGAATTATTCCATTATTTATGAAAAACTACTCACTCATGATATAATATATTTAATATTTTTATTATATCAATATCGGGCCTCCACTAGACCTGAAATTTCACGTCAACTCAGCAACTGGATTTGAAAATATTCCTCAAAATTTCAAAATTCCTACATGAAAAAAATGGAGTCATTAAATGAGGGTCAAACAATGACCAATAGCTGGGATATATTTTTACAATGGGTGGAAAAGTCATTTGTTTTTTTATTAGAAACCCCCTTTGGTTTCCACTCATTTCAGTCGCACGAGCAAGAAGGGAGATCCATTTTTTGCTAACCCCTTCCCCTTTTCCTCCCCTTTTGATTCCCCTTGAAGAGGGGTTGTTCTTGTATGATTACATAGAATTTTAGGTGAGTTTTTTATCCTTCAATTCTTCCTCCTTTTTCCTAGATGTAGATTTTGGTTTCATTGGGCTAGGGTTTGTGGTTGATTCCATTAGATCATGGTGTAATAGAGCCGATGTGTTGGCTATTTCTATTGGATCAAATAGATGAGATTTTGGGAGGTTGAAAATGCTAAGTTTTATGAAATATATAGATACATTCCCTTATTTTTAATTATTTTGGTATTTATAATAAATTTGGTAAAATCAATGGATGAATTGAAATGAGATATTGGACCTTTTGTGTGTTAGAGATCCGAGTGGAATCTAAGGGTGCTGTACACCCATTTTCTTAAGGATTTGATTATATGGATTACCAGTAAGTGATTCTTGGATTATTTCCTAATAATTAATTATGGAAATTTATTTTTGGTTGATGTGTAAATTCATTATAATTTATTTATAATTAATTTGAATGATTGTTGATAGAGTTAGGGCCACTTGTTGAAGGGTTCTGGTAGGCCAGGATTGCATGATATTAGGCTTGGGTAATTGATATTTCATTAAGGGAATAACTCTATGTTTGAGGTAGGTGGTCCCTAAATATCTTCCAATAGTTTATTCTTTACGCTATGTAGCATTTGATATGCGGTCTCACCACTTGTGTGTAATTGAAATTTAATTAAATGATTTTTTTCTTTAAAATGTATATGAATAGAAAAAAACGCCATGATGAACCTTCAAAACCTATCTTGAGGTCTCAGTCATTTACGGTCATGGGTATAACTAAGGATACGTGGGATGTGATACGTGGACCCTATAGGGGAATGAATGAAAGAAAGAGAATACAGTGGACCTTAGGATATATTCCCTTAGATCTCCCTGTGTATAAGAGAGTGATAGTTGTGGAATGGTTGGACTATTGATAAGACATATAGATACATGGAATGCTTTGGAGATTCTTGGATAGATTTTTTGGTGTGGGTAGAGTGACCCCCCACTAGTATTTGTGTTTATCCTAGTAAGGATTCCATGGAGAGGATTGTGTGTAGGTTTAGTGCGATGACCAATCTAATTTGGTTTGGGAAGGGAGGTGAACGTTATGTTGATCCCTTCTATTTGATTCAAATCATATCACCTATGAGGATAATTAGGACATAATGAAATCATGGATAGGTTGAGACACACTATGCCCTTTGAGTGGTAGGTTTTGACCTTAGAGCGTAGAATGAGAAGAAGAAACCCTTTTAGGTTTTTTAGACTATGATGATACCTAGGGGACTAGATAGGGTTCCCCAATCTTGAAAGTATTATGATCAGTTGAATAGATTGTGTTCCAATGATTCCAAACTTGGGAAAGTATGCCAGGTTTTGGAAAGTGTCTAACCAAGGTGTTTTAGATGATATGGTACCGGGCAGGCCACTCCCCCCGCACATATTTATATGAGATGAAATTGGGTTGGATGCCTGCCCCCCATTTTTATAGATGAGATATACTAGGTGGGCCACTCATCCACCTAAGTTATACATGACATGTGCTAGGTGGACCACTTTTATACCCAAACAATACATGAGATGTGCTTAGTGGTCCACTCTTCCGCCCGAGTGATATATGAGATATATTAAGTGGGACACTCTCCCCCTGAGTGTATATGTGATGGTTCTATATGGTTCTACTCTTCACCCTGAGCATTGTATATGTGATGATTTTAGGTGGGGCTTCTCTTCTACTCAAGTGTGTATGAGATGATTATGTGTGTGGCTACTCTTCCCCTCAAGTGTTGTATATGAGATGATTCTGGGTGGGGTCACACTTCCCCCTGAGTGTGTATGAGATGATTTTGGGTGGGTTCACTCTTCCCTCGAGTGTATATGAGATTATTATAGGTAGGGATTCTCCCCTGAGTATATATGAGATGATTCTGGGTGGGGCCTCTCTTCCTCCAAAGTATATATGAGATGATTCAAAGTGGGGATTCCCCCCCCCCCAAGTGTATATGAGATGATTTCTGGTGGGGATGCTCTTCCCCTTTATTTTTTAATGTGATGATATTAGTGCGGTACAATTTGATGTAAAAATGGGTTCCCTAGACCCAAATTTATCAATACTTTAGATTAACATACCTTGTATACAATGGGTTATACATGATGTACAGTTACTATAATAGTTTAGATATCTTATGTGTCTATTATTTAAATGGTAATTTCCATAGATTATTTATCATATAAAAAGGTTATAACAGATCCTAGGCTATAATGATAACCTCAAGATACTATGAAATTAATCTTAGACTTATGTTTTATAATCTAGATACATTATACTGACTGGTCACAATTGATGTCTGGATATCAGGTGCTGGGGGATCATAATCATTGATACTTCTCATGAAGTTCACACTTGGTGATCTATGGTAGGTAAGATAATGAGGAAAGGCTTGTTAATAGGAACACCACATGTTTTGGGTGTCATTGGATGTTTCTATCTATGAACATGTATATTGGTCTCCTGAATTGAGATCACTATCAAGGTGTGTTATTTGATCATGTACTTTGATGAAAGGAAAAAACCATGAAAATGAAGTTGTGGTGAGGTATCTTGTGTTGGGTGTGTCATTGATGGTTTGAAATTGGTTGAATGGTCAAGATAGAATTTTTCACTTTCGAGTTGAGAACTTATATCTCAAGCTTGGTTGATCTGGATGGTAGTAACTTCATACATATATTTCCATGGTAGTAGAGGGTAAATCCATCCAGTTATATTAACAAATAATAAAGAAAGAAATGGAAATAAAACAGGTGTGCATCTTGCTTTATGAGACATCGTGTGACAAAGAGAATATATTACACAATGCGTGTTTGTAGGATGGTTGTTGTTGCTATGACTATTACTTGTCTCTTTTGGGGCCTTGATGAGTTTCTAGAATTCGATCTTGGTCTATGAATATTATTCCCTACAATCGAGAAAATGATCTAAAGGGTCACACACAGTAGTGTATTCAAGAATTTTCCCCATTATGGTGAATAAGTATATAAGACATGGTGGGCCCCATCACGGGGTCCAAGAGTTGTCCAAGTTTTAAGGATCACTGATAAATAAATAAATTCATTATTATTCAAGTATATAATAATTGGGTTAAATTGATTTAGTAAAGTAAAAACATGGGAAATATTATATGAATGAATATTATTTTAATATTTAAGATTCATTTAATATTTTCTAAAACGACGAGTCAAGTTAATAAATAGCTTTTAACATGTAATATATTTATTATATTACAAGTAATAAATATATAAATGATATTTATGGCTCATTCAGTCAGTCATAATATATCATTTATAGTTTATATAGTGAGTAATAAATATTTGGGGATCAGGGAGCCTTTTTAGGGTAATTTCATAACTCACTATATGTGGGAGGAGAGAGGCTCTCACGTTATTACTATTCACTACGAGCTTTTGAGAGATTCTCTCTCCTATCCTTCTTTTTAAAGAGATAATATCTCAATCCAAGTGATCTGATTGATATTCCCATCACGCATCACATGAACGTCGATGTGGTGATCGTTGGGACGTTGAAGGCATCGTCAAATATCTATGATAGCACCTAGAATTCGACTATCAACACTCCCACAATTTTTTGAAGTGCGTGTGGAAGATTTAGATGAATTCGACTTCAGATTATTCAAGCAGTGATCACTGACAGTGAAAGGATGACTAACGTGCTGCATCAGATCAAACCGAGTTTTTATGGTTTATTTTGTGCTTAAAATTCATCATGCGTGATCCTCAGGCTTTAATAGGTGTAGTGCTTCCCAGCGATGACGTAGTTATGTTGATCAGCGATGAAATTTTTTAAATCCTTAGCCTATATTTTTCCATTGCATGCCCGGAAACCCTTTAATTGATATCAGAGAGAACTTGTGATAATTTTATGTTAAGAAAAAAATAACTTTGCATTAAATTTCTAAGATGACGTTGTTACAGTCCCAATGAAACAATAGATATTTCAATCCAACATTGAATGGATAAGTTTCTATTGTCGAAAGCTTTAACTCGGATTAAAATTGTATTTTTGTGGGAATTAAATGGAATAAAACAAACACACAGAGATATTTATATATTGAAATACCTGAAGAAAGCTGGTGTAATCAATTCTAGCGAACTTGTTCGTGGGATGGAAATATGATGCATGTCGGAACAATACTTTCTACTCACCATGAATTATTCCAATGGTGAGGATTTTAATAATAATAAATATTTTCTAAAGCCTAAATATGTAGGCTATAGAATTTTTTAATTAGATAAAATAAACAGGTCAAAAAAGGGATGGTGGGTGCCACACCCCATCGCCATTCCACCGTGGCCTACGATGAACACACATATGACCGACCACCTCACTTCCCTCGTGCCATCGACCACCCAGATCTTGCATGGCGTCCCTCCAATATCCCATCGTCGTACGTCGGCCCACCGTCTCAGGCCATGTACCGGCTACTGAGCCGTTGCCATAGCCTCATTCACCAGTGACAACCACTTCTCCTGTACACCATGGGACCGAATGGTGTAACTTTTGAATTAAAAATAATAGTGAATTTTTAATTCAATAACAACATCCTCAAAAATAATTTATTGAAAGTTTATTTTTGATTATGAAATTAATTATTATATGATAGTTTAATGCATATCAACCGATCATGAGCTGTAGACTGACCAATGCATGTCTGATGTTTATTTATTTATTTATTTATTTATTTAAAAGCATGTTTGTAATAATTATTTTAATAAATGATGGTCTTCATTTTGTCTTTACATCATTATATGTATAAGGGCATGCACGCCCAGGTAAATGTTTTTATCTGTATCCCACACTCTTGAGACCCCTCGTCTGCATGTGAGTATTATTGTATAATGACAAGGATGAGCATTGACACACTTCATACTGAGATTTTATAACACATTATATATGAATTTTGTTGCATTAGATGGGTGGGAGGTGCAACTTGAGTCACAAGAGACATGACTCAAGGAGTTACCCATAGGGTCTAGGTCGATCCATTATTCACTCAATGGATCAACCATTAGTATCATCTCATGATCATATCGTTTAATTTTATTTATGAATGATTTATTATTTCATGTATGTGTAGTTTTTACCCAGGATCACATAATATATTAAGCAAGCATGCATAGATAAAATGAACACGTGACATGATGAATGTTTTCTATTTATTACATGGTTAGTTGTGAGTGAGATCACATAGTATATGCTTATGAGATAAAAACGAATTTCATTTTTTCATTTAATAATAAAACACCTCCAAAGAAATATTAAGTCACAAACACCTACCATTTTTTGAATTTGAACAAAATCGAGTGTACAGGATGATCGATCAGCCAAAGTTTAGGGTTCCTCCTACTACCAAGGAGTTCTTATAAGAGTAATGAGTTATCTTAACTGAATTTGGAAGCAAAAGAGTATCCAAATTTATCTTGTTTCAACTTTATAGGCAAACATTAAGTAAATCGTTTTTATAATTTTAGAAGCTGATACTCCACTCAACAGATCAAGGAGCCGCAAGTTAATGTGGCTGGCCAGCTTAGTGCCTACCTAGAAACTCTACAAGTAGTGGAGTATCCAAATATTGTAGACCATGATGAGAGGTTTCAATGATCCTTGCCGCTATACTATTCAAGTCATCAAGTATTCTGATTCTAGTATAGAGGGTTTATAGAGTATGATAAAATAACGGGAGACATTTAATGATTAAATTAATCGATAACGCCCAATCGATAATTAAGATAAAAGTACTAATATGATAGATTTTATTTTTAAAGAAAATGGAAATTAATACCACAAGTACACTACTATAACTATTGGACAAAGTAAATGTCCTCACCGACATGAGTTTCCAAAGAGTAGTATAGGTACTTGCAAAAAGTACCACATCATTGGAAATTCAAGGTGCTAGTGTCCTAAATAGCTATTAAGCCACCTCAGGAAGAGAGGGTGTAAAAATGCTTATAGGAGACTCATGTATGATGAATATGATGGTTTTTTCATAATTCTATCATCAACATATGATGTGAGTTGCAGATACAACATCAATACATAGATGATTACACATGTTTTCTCATCCCTAAGAAGATTATGAGGAGAAGTTAAGCAAGATATGAATTGGTGATAATTAAACTGGTTATGTGTAAATATGAAAGGTGGATCATGATCTTTCAAGACATACTATTCTTATATCTTTTTCATCCAGTTACTCTAGTTTCATTTAAGATTAAAAAATGAATAGCATGAAGAAAATTCTTTGTTACCTTTTAGGTAGGGTTCGCCAAGAAATAAGAACATTAAAGAAATATTCATCTTTAGTTCTTACAGAGAACTAGATGAATGACAAGGCGAAAATTCCAATGGAAAGTGTCACGCCAAAGGCACCTTCAAAAAGTCCTTCAAAGAAAAGAGGTTTTAAACAAGAGGTTATTTGCTTCTCATATCATGAAATAAATATATGGGGATTTTTAAACTCAATGAACTGAATCTAAGAAGCAAGTAGTCACTTCTTCAGGTATATTCATCAATTGTAAGTAATGTTTCTATTACACTTTTTGGGTATTAAATAAAATATCTCTATTACATATTTCTATTTAAATAAAGTAACCCATTAAGTATAGAAAATGTTATAAGAAGTAATGTGTGTTCTCCAAGTAGCTGAGAAAGGGTGGTTCTCAAGTCAACAGTGAGAAGCACACAACTTCTAATTTCCAAGTGAATGATTCTAGTTGAAATTTTGTTATGTATTACTAAAAAAATTATCTCACATTTCCTTTGGAAACATGGTGACATTATTTTAGTTCTATAATGAATATTGTTTGTAGTGTTTAAATACTCAACCAATAGTTTAGTATTGCTTGAATCCTTGGAAATACTTGATGAATATAAAATATAAGACCCATATACCCAATTGTGGAAAAATAATACTTTTTCAAGAAAAACTAAATAGTTTTCAAGGATATGCCTAGTTTGGTTTTATAATATTTGGAGTTAAATACCTTAGGTACTATCGACACATTTATATCCTTAGTTTTGGACAAAGAATCCTTTAAAAATAAAGGTAAGCCGCAATGCTTTCAAAATTAGTTCAACTAGAAACTATCAACAATAATAAGGGTAATCTAGTAAAGAGTTTGTCAATGATATAAATAAACGTGCATTAAGAAAAACACAATATGTATCTAAAGTAATTATCCTAAAATTTTCTAGGGGTATTACAAAAAACACTAAGATAGAAAAGATGCAGTCAAGTTATAGACTATATTTATATAAATGGGTACACATCTCTATTCGATATAGTGGGAGAAATATTGACTTGGGTTTAGTTAATGTCAGATATGCACAAATAGTTTACATGGGAACAAGTTCTACAAGACCTTATGGAAAATGAATGTTCTAGATGTAAGACCCCGGGACACCCTGAGAGGGGAGGGGTGAATCAGGGTGGCAACTTTTTCTTCTTAAAGTTGTGGATCTTGTTCCCACGTTGGTAGGAACTACGTAAACCTGTATGATGGATATGAACAGTAATCAAACATTCACATGCAGAGAGATGACACAGCTATTTTTACTTGGTTCACCACTAAGGGCTACGTCCAAGGAGCATACGCCGACAGGTTGATGGTCGTACCTAAATCCACTATGCCTCACTAGCGGCGGATTACAAGTGTTCGGGTACAGACACTCTGTCCCAGGCTCACTGCCTTTACAATTGTTCAGGGATAACTCACTGCGTCCCTCGGGTCACTCTCGTTGACTCCCCCTGTCTCACTGCCGTTGGTGAAGTCCTACTAAGTTTACAGACGTGAGGGTCTCTTCAATAGGTGTGCATTGAAGTTATTTGTCTCCTGTTCAGCATGAGACTTTGCTTGCATCAGGGTTCAGAGTTGATGCTCTTTATAGTTCGATCTTTCTTCTTTAGTGCAATGACTGAATGCACTAGATCCCCTTGTCTTCGTCTGCCTGAATCACAATCACTTATGCGATTGCTCAATAAATGATGTTCAGCTTGCTCGGCATTCGTCAGAATCAATTCACCATGTATGCATGAGATCATGCATGTATCATTTAGATTTCTTCTTCAATCTCGCTTTGCACGAAAAGTATCAGACAATCTTCAGCTCTTGTGCAGCTCCAGAAAGGCGGGCGTGCTTCAACAGTGTCTGGGTCTCCTTTTCAAGCCCGGCGCGCAAGTCTCCCGGCGGCGCGCAAGTCTCAGCCGCGCAAGACTAAACTGGCGCGCAAGTGTCACTGAAGCACCTACGCGACACTGCCTTCTTGAACTTAATACTTGCGCGACTCACTTCCTTCCTTTCCCAAATCACCTGGGGCGCTCAACCATCAATCGGCGCGCAACCTCTACTTGCGCGACCCAACTACCACTTGCGCGGTTCTACCACCTGCGCGACGAGAGCTCGAACAATCTCAAAGTCTTGAGCTCCGTTCGAAATGAGGAGGGGTGGTCCAGTATTTATAGGCAAACTGGACCCCCTGCGCGTCGGCGCGCAAGTCCCTAGATGGCGCGCAAGTCCCACGACGGCGCGCAAGTCTTGTCTTCAATAACCTATGTCGCGCAAGTCACTTGCGCAACCGAACCAACACTTGCGCGACCTTCTTTCCTTAGCCAAATTTTGATGTTCTGATCCTCAAAAACATATGGCGCGCAAGTCTTTTATCTTCCAAGAGCACGGCGCGCAAGTCCCTTGGCCAAAATCACTCTTCTTCATTTGTTGATTTTGAGGCCCTAAAATTTGGCAAACACTGGAAAACGGCGCCACCTTGTATCTGCTCTTTTTGTACCGCCTCCAGATCAACCATTCCTCTGTCGATGTTCTTCAATCAAACATAGATCGTTGACCACAACTCTTGAACTCGACATGTCACCATGGAATCTCCTTTGTCAACAAATTTGTATGTCGTTTGTTTGCTTTGTCGACAAGCACGATCACCTCAACAACACTTCTTCTTGGTGATCTGTATCCTTCAGCAACTCTTTAGCTTTTATCACAAACTCCAATATTGTGATATGTATTCTTTGAAGGAACAGCTTTAGTACCATCATCTTCTATGACAATGTGATGTGCATGGCCATTTCAAAAGTCAACTCATTGGCACATTGACTCCTTCATCAACTGTCATGATCAACTTCATGCAAACCAATTCAATTCATCAAGAAGTATCTTGCATGGTTCTCATGCAGTCATGAGAAATTACGTGGTCTTCATCAAACCCATGGGTCTCATGTAATAATGAGGAATTGCATGGTATTCATCAAAGCCCATGGTGCTCATGCAATAATGAGGAAGTGCATGGTCTTCATCCAAAAACACCATCCTGCTTTAATCATCCTTGGATGGATTACTCCTCACATTCTTCATTGTTGTAAGAAATGTATCACCTTTGACACATGTTCTTTGAACTTATGATCAGCACAACAATCGTCTGAATCACTACTCCTCTACTTCATCGGAGTACTTCATGATCTCCTTCATTGTGAGCTTCCATTCCTCCATTTTATTGGAGTACTTCTTGATCTCTTTCATTTTGATATTCCATTGACAACTATTGACAACAAATACAATCCTATACACAAAGTGGTTCCAACAATCTCCCCCTTTGTATTTTGTTGTCAATACCTTATACATCTTTTGAAATGAATTTGTCAATGTCAACACATGTTCTTTGAACTTATGATCAGCACAATAATCGTCTGAATCACTACTCCTCTACTTCATCGGAGTACTTCATGATCTCCTTCATTGTGAGCTTCCATTCCTCCATTTTATTGGAGTACTTCTTGATCTCTTTCATTTTGATATTCCATTGACAACTATTGACAACAAATACAATCCTATACACAAAGTGGTTCCAACACTAGAGACATATACTATATAGAAAATATAGAACCATGACAATGGTTTTATATTCACCATGTATAGTGATAAATTATTCATTGAGAATAATAATTCCTAAAAGTAAGCAGTATATAGAAATTAAAAAAAATTGATAATAAAAATTAAAATTCAATAATGGATTCCATGTATCAAAGAACACAAGCTTATTATTTTGAATACTGCATTGGGTACTCAAGTGTGACTATACATGGATGGTATAAGTAAGGTACCAGAAAGGATCTATTGGTAACACCAAGTCATTATTACTAAGTCCATTATAATTTTACTTGTTAAATATAATTTCTATGATATTTTTATTAAGCATCAAATGTCAAGACCACCAATCATGGAAGGTGTCTATAAGACGCAATTAGAAAGTGATGGTGACACTAGAGAATTACAATAAGGGGTTAAAGTTACACAAATCTAGTTCCTGATTAAATTAAGCAACAATATCATAGAATATTCATTTGGAATGAATATTTTCCATGTGTATACCAAAGGTTAGTGGGAGAACCATTTTTGTTTAAGTGAAATATGTTTGATAACATATGGAAAACAACTTTTGGTATAATAGTTAGCTAAGTCCAAAATCAAAGTAATTCTCCAGTGATTGACTTAAAGTAAAAACTTACATTCCTGGGAAAAAATTCTACTGAGGTAGATCTAATATTTTATTAGACCTAGTCAATCATATATATACTAATAGTATATTGAAAAAATACAAGTTGGAACAATTTGAGAGTGAATTGTTCACAATTTCATATGGCATAAATCTATCCAAGAAGAGATGTATGGGACATTGGAGGATAGTAAACTGATGATTTGAATTATATATGTTTTAGAAATAGATTAATCATGTATGCCATGATATTTACAGGATATGATATTTCCAACATATACTTTAGACTAGGAAAATATTATTTATATCTGGGATAAATGCAAGGGAGGATGATAGAACTATCCAATTCTACTTGAGAAAGTACAAAAGATATATTCCTAGTATGTGGAAAGGAAGAGATAATAGTTACAAGGGGACACAAACTAGTATTCCTATAAGGTCAATATGATCTAAAATTGTAGTTAGGCTAAGTTAATGAGTTAAAAAATCTCATATAAGATAGTGGTATCCATACCTACACATACTGAGTATGTTGTGACTTCTGAGGTTGCTAAGAAGTTGTTTAAAATATGAAATGATTTGTTCCAGTTCTTGGAATTTCACCTTATAAGTAAAGTATTATCATAATGTAAATTACGATACTATTACTAGACAAGATGTAAAGTTTTTATAGTAGATAAAATGATATATACTTGTGGATAACTTCTCTGGAAAAATCTTACTCAAGGAGGTAAAGTCGCATATAGTAGAATATTCACACAATAGAGATGTGGAACACACAACAACTAAACCCATGACTCAGTAGAAACATGATCTTAATCATGTGAGAGATAACATGGTTCATCAGTATTGGGAAAAAATCCCTCAAGGTATCATTGAAGCATTTTTGAGGTGATTGTGTTTGTTGACAAAGCGTGCCTCTGTGTTGTGTTTGTTGACAAATCAGACCACGATGTACAAATTTCTTGACAAAGGGGGGTTTACATGGTGATTTTTTGAGTTCATGGGATGTTGTAAACAATCCATGATTTATTTAAGAACCTCAACAATGGAATGGAAGATCCGGAGCTAGTAAAAAAAGTGCATATGTAAGGTGGCACCGTATTCCAGTGTTTTCCAATTTTTTGGGCCTAAAAATCGAAAAATGAAGAAAAGTGTTTTTGGAAAAGGGACTTGCGCGCCGGTGTCTTGGAGGCTTGAAAACTTGTGAACTATATGTTTTTAAAGATCAGAGTATCAAAATATGGCAAAGGAAAGAGGGGTGCCTATGTTCTAGTTTGGGCGCGCAAGGGGACTAGGGAGACAGAGACTAGGGCAGTGATCATACCACGATTCACTGTTTCATTTTCACACTTACACAACTTTACTAAACTTGTTTTGTATTGAAAATTTTAAAAATAATAACACATTTAACTTCATGTTTGATTCAATTATTTTATTTTTATCACTATTAAAATTGGGAAATGTTACTTGTTTTGATGATTTCAATGTAGGAGGAGATGAATTGGAGGTCCCATGATGAAGTGGAAGAAAAATAGGCCAAAATTGCATGGATCCATGAAGACCTATAAACTGTTGTGCCTATTTATAAAGTTATGTGCATTAAAATGGGCTCATATTTTTTGTGATGGTCCAAAATTTAATGGTATACAACTCTTATGAAGGAACCCAAGCCCAATTCTTTAATCAAGGGGCCCAACTGACCTGATATGTCCAGAATACCGAATTTGTGCGAAGTCAAAACTGACGTTCTGTAATCTTTCCATATCTCTGGATCCAATTGTCCAATTGAATAAAAAATTTTGGTGGATATAGTCAGGATGTGGGGATATAACTTTCCTTTTTTTTCAAAAGAGAGATTCTATTTTCTATTGGAGGAAATGCATGGTACAAGTGGATTGAAGAAATCTGTGTACCTTAAACCACCTTCCATTTTTCCTATAAAATGGCACCTTGGTATCCCCATTTGAGATTTCGACCAGGAAAAAAGATTATACCATTTTGGAGTTCTAAAGGTGTCTATAAATCATTTATAAAAGTTTTGGAGGCTACGGGAAGTGCTACTTCAACATATTCTTCTTCCTCCCCTCCCATGGGTTTCTAAACCCCTTGTGATCACCCAGGGATGAACGTGATGTAAATCCCAAGCCTCATGTTTGTAATATTTGAAAGATCTTTTTATTTCCAGGTTGTTATGTTATTTTTCATCATCCTATATTCTTGTTTTATTGAGTTATGTACTGGTATGTCATTCTCAACTCATATGATCATGTTTGGGGGTACCCATTAATGTGATGTTTCACACACCATTCACCACTTTTTATTCCCTCATTCAATTACGTTGTTTGTGTGGTTCATATTGGTCAATTGAACTCACATATGCACTTTCAAGTCCATGTAAATTTATTTAATGGTATTACAAAGAAATAACATACAAACCTGTACAACACATCGAGTTCTTCATGTGTTGTATTGGTGAGTTTCAGTTATGAAGTCGAACACAAATCACCCAATCATTGGCAGTGTTCGGTGAATCATTGTGTGTTTTCGACTAAATCCTAGGAGGTATCCTAGTATAAAATCAATAAAATTATGGTAATAGGTTTTAGAAACTAGGTATTAAAATATCTATACCCTTTCTCTTGAAGTGATGAAGGATGAGCATCACGATACTCCCTTGGGTTGATCACGTTTAATTAATCTTGTTCATTTCTACATTGTTTTATCGCTTTAGTTTTTTTATTGTAATCTTTAATAATCAAACCTGAAGTCTTATTAAATCCCATTAACTTTATATCTTTATAAGAAAAATCCTCTTTTTCAACTAATGATCTAAGGCTCCGTCTAGAGATGACCAAGTGTTGCTACTATACTACAGAAATTCTAGTAAAAACTAAACAACTAATTTGACGCGCTCGACAACGCGATCAAATTTTGGCTCCGTTTCTGGGGATCCAAGATCATTTTTTTCTTTATTTAATTTCATTTATTTATTTTACTTCTTAATTATTACCCCTTTCAACACCCCACTCTCATTCGATTGTTTTTGTTTTGGATTTTTATTTCTATTTTTGGTTGTTTTTGTGTGTTCTTCCTCTCTCTCTCTTTTTCTTCTTCTTCTTCATCTCTCTATCTAATTTTTGAGTAAAACATTATCTTTACTTTCCTCAATTCATTTCATAAGTATTTTTATTTCAGTCATCTTTGATAAAAATAATTTAAAAAAATAAAAAAAAAACAACAAACAATCAATCAATCAAACTGGACATCATTGTTGCGTGATAAGATTTAGTAAAGAAACACTACTTGAATTTGACCCTAAAATTGAAAAATCACTCCATTCACAAATCAAGGAATCCAGAGAAGGTCAATCGAGTAACACTGAGGAAACCCTTTTGGAACTTCAAGTGGCCATAAACCAATCAAATATTGAACCTAATCAAACCCAAGAAAATATGACTGCAAATAATCAAACCTTAAAAGAACTGACCAACCCGAATGTGGAGAACCAACCTGCGTACATCCAATATCCCGAGAAAGCATCCAACTTTGATATGAGATCAGGCCTCATCCACATTCTTCCTAAATTCCATGGTCTTCCTGGTGAGGACCCTCATAAACACCTTAAAGAGTTTCACATAGTGTGCTCCACCATGAAACCCAAAAATGTGTGTGAGGACTTAATTAAGTTTAGGGACTTCCCTTTATCCCTTGATGATGTATCCAAAAATTGGATATACTATTTTCTTACCATTATTGGGGGTTTAAATGACATTAAAAGACTCTTTTTAGAGAATTTCTTCCCTACCTCCCAAAATGTATCAATTAGGAAAGAAATCTGTGGAATTTGGCAATCACAAGGAGAGACCCTTCATGAATAGTGGGAGAGATTCAAAAGACTTTGCTCGAGATGCCCCCAACACAAGATTACTGAACAAGTATTAATACAATAATTCTATGAGGGACTTATACCCATGGATTGTGGAATGATTTATGCTACATCTGGTGGTTCCCTAGTTGATAAAACTCCTTCCGCTGCTCGTGACTTAATAGCCAACATGGCTCAAAATGCACAACAATTTGGTACACGAGCTATTCCACCAACCCAAGGAGTTCATGAGGTAAGTCATTAATCTCTAGAACAAAAGGTAAATAAAAATCTTGATGAGATTCATACCCTTCTAAGGCAATTATCTCAAGCACAAGGTAACTCACAATCTCCTCCTGTTCCATTACATTGTGATATTTTTTATGAAAATACTCATTTTTCTAACCAGTACCCACAACTTCAAGATTCACATGAGTCTTTTGTAGTGGTGCTCCCAAGGATTCCATTCCAACAAGAACCTCCCTTCAAGAAAGAACCATTCAGGCCAAATCTAAGCCCCGAGTGGCAACCACAACCCTAGTACCGACAAAGAGGAAACTCAAGCAACCCAAAGCAGAATTGGTATCCACAAGGCCAAGGTATGAAACCTTATTATCCTTAAACTTCTCAAAACAATCATCCTCCTCCTCCAAAATCTGAACCAAGACTCAAGTATATGGTGAAACAAATGGAAACCTAGAACATCTAGTTCTAACAGACCACACAATTGGCAATTCAAGACCTACGAACTCAAGTGGGACAATTGGAGAACAACATCGATGAGCTTAAGATGAAAGGTTATGGACAACTACCATACCAACCCATTTCCAATCCGAAGGACAAAGATAATGTATGTGTAGTTACACTTTTTAGTGGTAAAGGAGTTTCTCATTCTACTGATTCTACACCACAGGTATGTCCCCCTCTTGAAAAATATCTTCTCTAACCCTCAAATGTTTCAAACAAAGAAAAACGAGAAAAAAAGTGTAATCAAATTATCATTAAGTATTACCATGAACAATCTATTCCTCTTCCTTTCCCTCAAAGACTCACTAAATCTAAGAAAAACTTTGATAATGATATTGACAATGAAATAATGGATACATTTAAAAAATTTCAAGTTAATATTCCATTGTTGGATGTAGTTAAGAAAATTCCTCATTATGCTAAATTTCTCAAAGAACTATGCACCCATAGATGAAGGCGGAAGGGTAATGAAAGATTCAAACTGGGAAGAAATGTTTCAGCCTTGATTCAAACAACAATTCGAACTAAGTTCAAGGATCCAAGCTCATTAACAATACCTTGTACCATAGGGGAGACCTTATTTTCTGATGATATGCTGGATTTAGGTGATTCCATTAATGTAATTCCTCACTCCGTGTATACTTCTCTTCAGGTTGGATAACTTCAACCAACATGAATTATCATGAAACTTTCCAACCGGAGTACTACACATCCAACAAGAGTAATTGAGGATGTCCTTGTAAGAGTGAAGAATCTCATATTGCCTGCTGATTTCTACATTCTTGAGATGGACGATACCCGAACCCAAGGACATTACCATCTTATACTTGGGAGGCCATTCCTTAAAACAATAAAGACGATCATTAATGTTCACAACGGTATGCTGTCCATGGATTTTGGTGGAGAAAAGGTAAGTTTTAACATCCTTGAGGCTATGAAACACCCTGTTGAAGAGCACTCCACTCTTCCTATCTATTCAATGTAAGAGCTCTCAAACGATGCACACACACACACTTCTCTCCTCAACCCATACTTTAATTAATTTTCCACTTCTTCACCCTTGGATTATTTGAGTTTTGATTCATGTTTTGAGTGTTGTGTGGGTTTTGAAAAGTGTAAATTTTGTGCTTTAATTGATGAGTGTGTTCATTATGAGGTACCCATGACCGTTGATGATTCGGAAAATCTCATTTCAATATATTCTCTATCCTTATAGAATAAACATGAGTAGATAGAAAGTTTCATGGTCCTCACTCCCCCTAAATCCTATCCCTCAGTCCAAAAAACCCATGGTGTTGGAATTAAAACCACTTCCATCTAATTTAAAATATTCCTATCTTGAGGGTATTGACCAATTTCCTGTCATTATTTCCAATAACCTCTCTCAACAATAGGAATCAAAACTGCTCAACCTTATAAGAGAGTGTAAAAAGGAAATAGGATGGACATTGTCTGATATTCCTGGGATTAGACCATCTATTTGTTTGCACCATATACTTTTTAGTGATGAGGCTAATCCCGTGAGACAATCTCAACGCCAGTTGAATCCCACTCTCCTTGATGTGGTAAAATTGGAAGTTAGTAAATTACTTGCTGCGAGGATCATTTATCCTATATCTAATAGTAAATGGGTTAGCCCAGTGAAAATTGTGCCTAAAAAAATAGGAATAACAGTTGTGTCAAATGAAAGGAATGAATTGGTTCCAACACGTGTGCAAAACAGTTGGAAAGACTGTATTGACTACCGTTTACTAAATCAAGTCACGCGGAAGGACTAATTTCCCCTACCTTTCATTGAAAAAATTCTATATATATTGGTTGGTAGGTCCCATTATTGTTTCCTTGAAAGATATTTGGGTTATTTTCAAATCCATATAGCCCCTGAGGATCAAGAAAAGGTGACATTTACCTGTCCATTTGGCACATTTTCATATAGAAGGATGCCTTTTGGTCTATGTAATGCCCCTGATACTTTTTAGCGATGTAAGTTGAGTATTTTTTTCTGAGTACCTAGATAATTGCATGGAAGTTTTTATGTATTATTTCACAGTTTATGGAACTTCCTTTGATGACTATTTGTCTCACCTAGGTTCTATCCTCCACCGTTTCATAGAAAAAGATCTTTTATTAAATTACTAAAAATGCCATTTCATGGTTAGATGAGGTATAGTTCTTAGGAATGTTATTTAAAAAGAGATAATTCAAGTGGATAAATCAAAAATTGAATTAATTTCAACCCTTCCATGTCCAAAATGTGTTCGTGAGGTGCGATCTTTCTTGGGTCATGCTAGTTTTTACCACCGATTCATTAAAGACTTCATTAAGATCACACTTCCCTTGTCCCGATTATTACAAAAGGATTCTGAGTTTGTGTTTGATAAAAATGTGAGGATGCTTTCAATTTTCAAAAAAGGAGTCTAACATCACCTCCCGTCATCCAACCACCAAGGTTGGATCTCCCCTTTGAGATTATGTGTGATGCCTCTAACTTTGCAGTTGGGGTAGTTTTATCACAAATGGTTGATAAAGCTCCTCATGTCATTGCGTATGCCTCTCGTACCCTTGACCCTTCCCAAGAAAACTACATAAAAAATAAAAAATAACTTCTTTCTATTGTGTTTGCCTTGAAAAAATTCCATTCATATCTTATCGGGTCAAAAATCATTTTCTTTTCTGATCATGCTGCCCTTTGTTTCCTCCTAAAGAAACCTAAAGCTAAGCCCCAACTCATTTGGTGGATGCTCCTCCTCCAGAAGTTTTACCATGGGATTAGAGATAAAAGAGGAGTGGAAAAAGTGGTATATGACCATTTTATTAGGATTTCCCCACCATTGGACGATAATATTGGCTCACCCCCCCCCATTGGAGAATTCTTCCCTCATGAGAACCTTTGTGATGTTTTGGACCTTACCCCGTGATATGCGGACATTGTAAATTTTCTAGAAAAATCTAGGGTTCCCACTGATTTCATCATTTCACAATCCCAGAGACATAAACATGATTCTCATTGTTACATTTGGGATGACCCATATTTTTGGATAATTTGTGGTGACCAAGTAGTTCATCGGTGTGTCCCTGACCATGAGTTCACCTCTGTTTTGACCTTCTACCACACCTTGGCCTATAGGGGCCACTTTGGCACTTAACGTATAGCTCGAAAGGTCCTTGAATTAGTACTTTATTGGAAAAAATTGTATAGGTATGCCCATATATTTTGCAAGTCATGTACTCATTGTCAATTCACATGGAATATCTCCAAGAGGAATGGACTGCCCCAACAACCCATGTTATTCTGTGAAATTTTTGATGCATGGGACATTGACTTCATGGGGCCTTTTCAAAATTCATTTGGATTTTTGTACATCTTATTGGCTGTTGAATATGTATCTAAATGGGTGGAAGCAAAGGCCACTAGGAACAATGACTCTCGAGTGGTTGTTGATTTTGTGAGGTCTCAGATTTTTAGTAGGTTTGGTTTACCGAGATTCATCATTAGTGATCAGGGTTCCCATTTTTGAAATCACAACATGAAAAATTTACTTCATAAGTATGAGTTTTTTCATAAAGTCTCTACATCATATCACCCCAAAACTAATATAAAAGCATAAAGATAAAATTGGTAAGTTAAGATAATCTTGAAAAAAATGGTACAACCCAAAAGGAAAGATTGGAGTTTGCGCTTGGATGATGCACTTTGGGTTTACTGTATAACTTTTAAAACCCCAATCAGAATGTCACCATATAGAATTGTGTTTGGAAAGGCTTGTCACCTCCCAGTGGAGGTAGAACACCATTCATATTCGGCTTTTAAACAATTTAATATGAATCTTTCAGATGCAGGTGAGCATAGAAAGCTGCAGATTCAAGAGTTGGAAGAAATTTGACATGATGCATATGAAAACTCTCAGATCTATAAAGAGAAGACAAAGGCTATTCATGATAGCATGATTCATCAGTGGAAGTTCCATATTTTTGAGAAGGTCCTCATGTTCAATTCCAAGCTAAAGCTCCACCCAATTAAGCTTCATTCCTGATAGCTCAGTCCTTATACTATTACCGATGTTTACCCTTTTGGTTCTATACAGGTTTTACATGAGAAGAGTGTTCATAGAATTATTGTCAATGGGTAGAGGCTCAAACACTTCTATGAGGATTTTCCAAAGCATCTTGTAGAGGAAATCCAACTGATAGATTCCACATATGACACCACTTAGCAGGCTGTCACTTCTCCCTACCTTTATTTATTTTCTATTTATTTTAAAAAATTTCATTGAGGACAATGTAAATTTTAGGTGTGGGGGAGTGATTTCATAGTTAAGATTAAACAAAACCAAAAAAAATTAAAAGAAAATAACCAAAAATAAAAATGTGTTTTCATTTTTGATTTCATTATTTTGTGTTTGTATATAAAAATTGATCTTAAAAAGAATATCCAAAATCATTTTTCATTCTTGAGTCAATTGTGTGGAAAATTCCATTGTTTTTGGAAAAATCTTTTTCAAATTAATGTTGATATGGAATCTTTTTCTAGAATTTTTATTTTCAAATCATTCTTAAGTGTTTAATGGATTTTTTAAACTCATGCCTCATTAGCACTAACCAATATTTTAATCCCTTTCCCGAGAGATATTCTAATCCCTTTATTACATATTCTTCCTTTTAATATATTTCTTGAGAGTCTCAGTTCATGTAGAGAAACGAGAACTTTCCTTGATTCTGTTTGAATCCATAAGATTCAAGCATGCTACATTCATGATAGAGGCAACCATTCATTGAAAAGACCTTTATAAAATTAACCTCTATTTTTGGCCACCTTGACATTTTATCCTTCTTAAGCCTTAGAGACCATGAAATTCCTGTTAGGTAGCCACATTACAAGCTAATATATCCCTACCTACCCATATCTTGTGTATATTGTTGTTTTATTTTCAGCAAGTGTGGGAGAGAGGGTGTATCCATGGGAATTATGGGGATAAAATCATTGTTATGGGTTGATATAAGGGGTGCCTACATTTTACTTGAGCAATGGGTTCACAAGCCATAATACATAATTGTTTTACACATGTTTTCCTATTTATCTAAAAAAACTATACATTAAAAAAATAGTTCTGTACATTGAAAAAAAAACAGAAAAAAAGAAAAAAATGGAGAAAAGAGGATGTTTACTCATTATTATTCACAGCTTGGTTGTGACCCACAAAAATGGATAATAGGGAGAATGAGTTGGAGGTGATACAATTTTTGTGGGATTGAGTGTGTACATTAATTGTGAACACTTGCTGAATTTTTAAATATTTGTAAATAAGAGATTAAACACTCCTCTTCGGCCTCATATTTTTAAACATTAAATCCTACCAACCCTTTAACCTTAGAACAACCTGTTGGAAGTCCTCTTGAGTAACACACTAGTTTCTGCTGGTAGAGAAATGAGAATCTTGGCAAGAATATGGTAAGATCACATGAACTCTATGAAAAGAGAATAAATACACTTTCATATGTTCCTTAAGTGAATAGGAATTTTTTTAGGTGACGTAGGTTGCGACATGTTTCATGGGTGAACAAATGAAGTTTAAAAAATTTGAATATGAGAAAAAAATGATAGGAAAGTTGATTCCATAAACGAGACATGATGAATTTAATTTTAAAATAATATTGGATGTTTTCACAACTTTTATTTAGGAATGATACATAATTAGGATATTATACTTTTCCCAGGAGTGAAAATGTTTAGGTGTGGGGGTGTGATCGTACCACGATTCACTGTTTCATTTTCACCCTTACACCACTGTGCTAAACCTGGTTCATATTGAAAATTATAACAATAATACCAAATTTAACTTTATGTTTGATTCCATTATTTTGTGTTTATCACTATTAAAACGGGAAATGTTACTTGTTTTGATGACTTCAATGTAGGACGAGATGATTTGGAGGGCCCATGATGAAGTAGAAGAAAAATGGGCCAAAATTGCATGGATCCATGAAGACCTGTACACTATTAGGCTTGTTTATAAAGTTATATGCATCCAAATCGGCTCATATTTTGTGTTATGGTCCAAAATTTAATGGTATAAAACTCTTATGAAGGAACCCAAGCCCAATTATTCAAGGTTCCCAATTGAACTGATCTGTCCTGAACACTGAATTTGTGCATAGTCAAAAGTGGTGTTATGTAATCTGTCCATATCGCCTAATCGACTATTCCAATTAAATCCAAAATTTTGGTGTATATAGTCAGGAAGTGGGTCTAAAACTTTCCAGTTTTTTCAAAAGGGATATTATATTTTCTATTGGACAAAATGCGTGGTACATGTGGCTTGAAGAAATCTCTATGCCTTAAACAACCTTCCAATTTTCTTATAGAATGGAACCTTGGGATCCCCATTTGAGAGTTCGACCAGGAGGAATGGTTATGCCATTTTGGAGTTCTAAATTTGTCTACCCATCATTTCTAAAAGTTATGGAGGCTCTGGGAAGTGCTACTTCAACATCTTCTTCTTCCTCCCCTCCCATGGGTTTCTAAACCCCTTGTGATCACCAGGGGAGGAATGTGATGTAAATCCCAAGCTTCATGTTTGTAATATTTGAATGATCTTTTTAATTCCAGGTTTTTATGTTGTTTTTAATCATCCTATATTCTCTTTTTATTGATTTATTTACTGGTATGTCATGCTCAACTCATATGATCATGTTTGGGGGTACCCATTCATGTGATCTTTCGCACACCGTTCACCACTTTTTCTTCCCTCATACAATTGTGATGTTTGTGTGGTTTATATTGGTCAATTTAACTCACATATGCACTGTCAAGTCCATGTAAATTTATTTCATGATATCAAAGAGAAATAACATACAAACCTAGATAGCACATCGAGTTCTTCGTGTGTTGCCTTGGTTAGTTTTGGTTATGAAGTCAAACACAAATCACCCAATCATCGGCAGTGTATGGTGAATCATCATGTGTTTTCAACTAAACCCTATGAGGTATCCTAGTGTAAACTCAGTAACGTTATGGTAATAGGTGTTACAATCCTAGTATTAAAAGATCTATACCCTTTCTGTTGAAGCGATGAAGGATGAGCATCAGGATACTCCCCTGGGTTGATCACGTTTAATTACTCTTGTTCATTTCTACCTTGTTTTATCGCCTTAGTTTTTCTATTGTAATATTTAATCATCAAACCCCAAGTTTTATTAAATCCCATTCATCTTCTATATTAATAATCAAAAACCTCTTTTTCAAATAATTATCTAAGTCTCCGTCGAGAGATGACCTAGGGTTGCTGCTATACTGCAGAAATTCTAGTAAAAACTAAACAACTAATTTGACACGCTCGACAACGCAATCAGGAATCTAGAATTGTGCGCCAGTGCTCAGGGTGTCCCAAATGCCTATAAATAGAAGTCCACCCCTCCACATTTTTGGTGAAGCTCAACACTTAGAGAAAATTCAAGCTTCAGTCACGTAGGTGGTTTGGGCGTGCAAGTGATGGTTTGGTCATGCAAGTATAAAGATATTTAGAAGTTGTGTGCTAGTTGATAGTTGCACACCAATATTGGTTTGGGTAGAAAAGGGTGTGATTCACCCAAGTTTTGTGTTGAAGAAGGGAGTTTCACGCAAGTGGTTAGGTGACACTTGCACTCCAATCTTAGATAAGGGCACCAAAGCATAGAGAAGCGCACCGGGCATTAGAGAAGCACGCCAAGCATAAAGAAGTGTTCCGGTCACTCTAGGGTTGTGAAAAAGTTGGATAATTGCCTGTAACCTTTGGTGAAAAGTGATATTCATCTGCGGGTGAAAGTTGGACATCAACAGAGCATCTACATACATAGAAAGATGCATTCATTTGTGATAATGAAGGGACCTACAAGTCTTTAAACTGTGAGTGGATCTTATGAAGAATTAGTGAGCACACTTCAGTTGAGAGAGTAGTGAGATTTCATATTGTGATTGGTTGTAAACTAGAATGCATAGTGAGTCCACTTCGAACATTGTAAATAGCAGTGCACTTATAGTGGATTTGGTATATCAGCACATTGCTGGTGTATGCTCTTTGGACCTAGTCCAGTGAGGGTGAACCAAGTAAAAATTGTTGTGTCTTGTGCATGATTTAATTTCCATTTATACTTTTCTATGGTAAAGAGAGAGAAGAGAGTTTTTCTTAACAACAAAACAATATCCAAAGGGGAAGAGGTTTAAATCCGTCATACCCTGATTCACCCCCTCTGGGTATTTGGCATTGTGGGACTAATAATTAGTAATTTGGATCTAGTGCAAGTGAGAGTGCTATAAAAGTGGGTTCCCTAGACCCAAATTTATCAGTACTTTTTATTAAAATACCATTTATACAATGATTTATACATGATGTAGACTTAACATTACAATGTAGATATTTTATTATTCCACTATTTAAATGGTAATGTCTATAGATAATTTGTTCTATCAAAATGTTATAGCAGATCCCAGGCTATAATGAGAACCTCGAGATACTATGAAATTAATATTAGACTTATTTCCTATGATCTAGATACATCATACTGATTGGAAATAGTTGATTTCTGACTATTAGGTGCTAGGGCCTCATAAGAATTTCGACTTATTCTCATGAAGTTTGTACTTGGTGATCTATGGGATGTGATGTCATAACGAAAAACCAGCTAATAGGAAAACCACATGTTTTGGGTGTCATTGGATGTTCATATCCATAAACATGTTTATTGTTCTATTTAATTGAGATCATTTTCAATGTGTTCCATTTGATCACGTACTTTAATCAAAGGAAAAAACCATGATAATAAATTTTTGGCAAGGTAGCTTGTGTTTGGTGCGTCGTTGGTGGTATGACATTGGTTTAATGATCAAGATATAATTTTTCAATTCTGCATTGAGGAAGGAATATCTCAGGCCTGATTGATTAGGATAGTAGTACCTTCATAAATCCATATCTATGGTAGTCTAGGATAAATCCATCTAGTTAGATCAAAAAATAATAAAATAAGAAAGGGTGATGACTCAAATGTGTGTCCTACTTCATAAGATATTGTATGATAAAGAGATTATATTACATAGGGTGTATTCTTAGGATGGTTGTCATTGTTATGATTTTCCCTTATCTCTTTAGGGGCCTTGATTGGTTGCTATAATCTTCTATTGGTTTGTAAATACTATTCACTACTATTGAGATAAGTTCCTAGAGGTCCAAAAACAATAGTTTATTCGAGAATCTTCCCTATTCCAGCGACTAGGTATATAGGACATGGTGGGCCCCTCTATGAGGTTTGAGAGTTTTACAGGTTTTAACAATCACCGATAAATAAATAAATTCATTATTATTCAGGTATAGAATAATTGGGTTGAATTTATTTATTAAAGTAAATACATTGAAAATATTATATTAACTATAATGCCCTGACCCTAGATTCCCAGAGTCAGTGCATTATTTTAATACATTGGCATGATTACAAGAAATAAAGTCCTAAAAGACCGATCAGTTTAGCAGTCTTGGAAAATAGATTACATACATGAATGTTACATTACACATTAGAAAATAAAACACAACATAAATGAATCTTTGCGAACACCATTATTCCCTTCAAGCGTAACCCTGCATATCATTCACAATACACTTCTTGGAATCCTGGGAAAAATAAAAAATATAAAGGGGTGAGCTCAAACTCTCAGTAAGGGTAAGCAATGTAGCGGAATATAGCATAAATATTAAGCATGGTGAATAATTAAAACCACATGCCTTTACCAATAATAAACATGAATACTTTTATGGAAGGAATATGAGCTGAGTAAATATTTACATAATAAAAAATAATCATGGGTATTATACTAGTCGAATGACCACATGAACCATCAATATTATTTTCATAATGAGGTAATGTATAATTACATACATTCTGAAACATTTTGTCAAGGCCTTGGCCAAGACGTCTAAAAATGATTAAGGCCTCAGCCAAAACCATATATCAAATTGGGAAAGGCATCAGGAAATTCCACATCTAATTGTAACATGAGACCTACCGATTCATCGAGAAGCTATAGCAGGATCCACCTTTCACTTACTATGTCAAATACATTCATCATATGAAAAGGTTGAAACATTACATAAACATTCATATTAAAACTAGAATACGAAATGTCAATACTTTATCCATGAACCATGAATGGTATAAAAATAACACATCTACATTCAAAAATATCAAAAAACATTCGATACAATATGGAATATTTTTATCATAATAAATCAACTTCAAACAAGTTTAAAATCCATCAAAGGATGTTGACATAGATGAAAATGATTTCATAAAACTCTTTGAGAGAAATACCCCTTTTTTCATGAAATCGTTTGTAAGTCTCACAATTTATAAAGGATTTAATTTAAAAGAGATTTTTGAATCAAAGTGTCCCATACCACTTTGAAACTTTTGAAAAGATTTATCATTTCAAAACATTCATGTCCATATAAATAAATCCTTAAAATCGTTTTGAAAATATGGACATTAATTAAAAGGGTTTAGAAAGATAAATTTTTAAAACATTTAACATGATGATCTAGTTAAATAGACCCTCCCATAAAACATTAAAAGATTCCTTTTGAAAACATTTTTATGAAATATTGGTATCTATGATAAGTATGTCCCATAAAATACTTACACATGAACAATCTCGGATAATAATGAGATTGAGGAAATAACCCTTACCTTGCACTTTCCTTTAGTCGAGGGTACGTTTAACCTCCGGAATGAAGATCGTAGTATGTTATTATATTATACCAGAACCATATTAATATTTATGATATCATACATGATTCATTTATGACTTTATACTACCCATTTAATAATAATTTCCATGTTAAATTAATATTTTGGGTAATAATCACTTTTTTTATCGTACGTGTTTTAACTTGTTACTCTTGATTGCATCACTTACACCAAGATTTAAATACTTCCAGAATATAAAACATGTTTTATATATCATATATATTTATTATATAAATATGTATAATAGACATATATATGAAATGAAAAACACCGTTTATGGAGATGGTAGTCCGTACGTACGCATAAATGTTGTTTCTGTTTTCATATCATATTGAACGAAACTAAGTGAATAAGATACATGTAAGTAAATATATATATATATATATATATATATCTAGTATAATTATTATGTCATATATTACATAATTATTAGTAATATATATTTTTATAATCATCTAATAATGGTGATCGTGGAAATGAATCTCATCGAGTCGTGGAGACGGTAATCCGCACGTACGCATGAGAAACAATATAATTTCCTTAAAGGTGTAGAATTGGATGGTATATTAATTTTACAAAGACATTATCATGTTATTTTAATTATTTATATACATATTACTCATCATTATATCCATCCAAATAACATAGTTTTGAAAAACAAATTACACCATGGTGTGGAGACAGTAAGCCGTACGTACGCACACATGGTGAAATTATCATTCATAAGATGGATAGAATAATGAATATAGTTTTTCCATATTTATAATAACATCACAGTATATAGAAGATACTAGATTTATTGTTTTATAATGGAAACAACAAAGAAAGTGGAAGTGGAAGAAGAAAAGAACTTGAAAGAAGTGATGAAATATTTACCTCTTCTTCGGGTTCTTCCTTTTGATTTGATCAGAAGGGCTCCTTAGTTTGGATTTATGATAAAAATAAGACCTCTAGGATTAATTTAGGGAAGTTGTGAGAATATTTGAGCAGGGTTTTGTCGAGCCAAATGGCTTTGGATATTTTATTTTGAGAGATGGGGAAGTTCCCTTTTATAAGAGGGGTGAGGGTCACTTTAGGAAAATATTAAAGTATTAATTTATTATACAATCATATTCGGTTTATAATGGTTCAAAATGAATTTATTTAGAGACTTAGGTGGTTATGGGTCGAAATAATTTCAACCAATAGGTTTTATACAAGTTGAGGTTACCATTTTAACCTTATCTTTTAGATTTAACTCTTAGTTAAATAGTTTAACTTTTACTGTGTCTTCTTGTATTTTTACTCTATATGGTTAATAAACTTACTCTAAACTTCCAAGAGAACCTCAAGTGGCTCAATAATTACATATATAATTTTATTTATTCCCTTTGTCCGAACCTTACATTTTTAAGAATATTATATCAACCAATAATATAGTATTTGTTTTAACTATTAATTTATGTCAATATTGACACTATTTGATATTTTGTTTTTGTGAAAGTCACCAAAACTTGATTACTTAGAAAAAGATACATTGAATCATCCCTAACATGTCATATTCAACTATAAAATTCGTATATGTCATAAAAACGTTGAAATTATATTTATTTTAATATTTATAATACCATTTATTTGATTCTTTCATTAATAAGGCAATTACTGCATCATATTGTGTCATAAATAAATTTAATTATTTAATGTCTAAAAATTATAAATAAACTACCATGATTTAGGAAATTATTTTATCTTTCTAATTAATATTTATAGTCGAAATTATCTTTTGTATAACCCTATATTAAAAATGGTTTAGTTAATAAACTTTGAATTTAACACTTTTAACTATTATTTAAATTAAATAATAATAACTGTCCCAATCTAATACAAGTGGACCTAAATGATCAAATTTTATTACTAAGGTTGTTTTTAGTCTAATTATACTTATCCAATTGAATTAGGACATGTGTTAGGGTAATAATAATATCATTTTTACCCTTAATTACCCTATTTAGTTTTAACCGTGTTAAATAAAAGTAAAAAGTTACCATTCACCAAAAATTATTTTTATCTTATTGAACCCCATTTTACTACTTGATATTAACCATGTCTCTCAGATTTTTGAAATTCAACTCCCAGAAGAGGTAAAATTAAGTTTTATATAAATTTGCAAATGCTTCTAGGGGGTGGGTAAAAGACGGTAAAAAGTTCAATAAAATTTTTATATAGCTAAAATTATTATAAACTAACTCCAATGAATTACATTGAATTTATATAGGTATTATGTATCTATTTTGACCTAAAATAAATTTAAATAAAATAAATAATTATTTAAATAAAAAGTCGATTTTAACCAATAACTCAGTGTTTTTCACTATTCAACAAAAATTGAATGTTTTTAGAAAAATACCAAAAATTCACCCTAAGATAATTTTGATATTCCGAATTCAAAAATGAATTCTGTTTTACCAATTTAAAAACATATAAGTTTCATTAATTAATTTAAAATTAATTCCCGTTATCAAAACCAAGAAGCGTATTTTTAAGAAATAATAACTATCAAAAGATTGGCACTTGTTTATGTCCAATTTCAAAGTGAAATTACTTAGAATGTCCATTATTGTATTAAATGGTAAAGATATAATCTAATTATACTTCCAAACCATTAAAATTTATAATTCAACACTATAAATTATTTTTATTAAACAATTTGTTTTCAGTTAAAATATAGTATTTTTCGCTATTCACGCAAATATGAAAGTTATCAGAAAAACACCAAAATTTTATTGAAACTAAATAATTATGTCCGAATTCTAAATAAGAAGTTCATTTTGTCAAATTGAATATATAAAAGTTTCAAATATTGCATTTAAAAAGGTTTTTCCATTAAAAGGTGGTAAAATTTCATTTTTTGAAAAATACTTCTTTTATCTGAAAAAATGAATTTGTTCTTACATTATGTCTAAGAAACTCATAATATGGATTCTAAAATTATAAGGATTATATAAATTTTAAAATTCAGTTAATACTATTCATAACCTCTTTTGAACGGCTAGTTTGGTAAGTCGTGGTGCGCTTGAACTCAGCGATGCGTGTAGTGAAAGTTATTGAATTACTTTCATGAAATAATGTACTATTAAATCTTGGGGTGTTACATTATCCCCTCCATCAATAAATTGCATCCTCGCAATTTGACATTTTTCTTTGAAAATAAAATGTTGATAATAGAGAAATACCTTTGTGGAAAACCCACATAAAAAATTGGGTTAATAAAATTTAGTCTTAATAAGAGGGAAAGGGAAATGAAAAAGTTACCACCAAATTATGATCTCGATTTGGAGAACATTGGTTGAAATTTGAGACACATAATTGGAGGGGAAATGTAAATATTTATAGAGAGTGATTGAGGTCATAAATCAAAATATATCATTTAAATATATTGACATAACAAATCAATTATCAAAACCATTTTCAATACCAAAATACGTAAAAAGAGTATATGATGTTTATTTTCATTTTTTTAAAAACATTTTGGCTTCTTAAGGAATCCAAAGATCAAATAAAACTCGCGGAAGTGGAAAGGTTGTTGTCACTACTTATGTTAAAAAATTTCTTTTTTATTTGTTGTTTAGTAAAACGCTTCATAGAAAAATATTCCCCTAGAAATGAAAAGTCAAAGGGTTTTATACACCGTATAAAAGAAAGTCATTTAGAAATAAAAGGATACCTCAATGAAAGAAGATTATGACGAAGTCCCTTAACTAATGTTTAAGAATTAATTTAATCATAGAATAAGAGGGTAATATATATATATATATATATATATATATATACTTGACAAGTATAATTACATCCTTTAACTAATTCCTTCCACAAACTCATCTTTCACTCCAAAAGATTTCAAAAAAATATTTTATTTATCCTAATCATATAGGGTTCCAAAAATAATCAATTTATAATTCAACTATAAGACCTTTTAAAAAAGAAACTACATTATAAAATCTAGGACATCATGTAGGCCAGTGGTAGGTGATGCACCCTTGTCTCCCTTCGGTTGTGGGTTCAAGTCTCGAGGTCTTTCCAGACGCGACTGGTTGTCGCCCAACCTCTGGGTTATCCTTTTTATGACAATCCAAAAATAACCTTAACAATTGTATCCAATTTCTAACATAATTAATTCCTACCATTAAACTTATCCAAAATACTTCTATCCAAACTCACAGTCCAAAATTTATAAGGAAGTTAAACACAATGAAGATACTTTTTTCCACGCAATAACATGTGAACACCTTCATCATGTATTCTTTTAAAACATGGCAACACCTTGAATTACCATAAAACCTTATTGATTAGATTAATTCTCCCTTATTCTTTATAGAATACTGGATATATTCCTTATATCCAAATTTTTTTAATATTCCAACAATGATTAAATAAACAAACTATTAACCAATTCCATGGAAGTCAATAATATCCAATATAATTTATCCAAATCAACCATCTCTTATTCCAAAATCACTACCTCATTATTAAGTCCATATTAAGGATTATCTTTCCTTCAACCTTGTATTTTACAAAAACTATAGCTTACTATTAAGTCACTTTTCTTAGAACCATATAATCTCAAATTCTCAATAAAATAGTACTGCAGTACAATCCTTATTTATCTCCATAATTCATATAACCCGTATATTGTTGATAAAACACTCAAATGAAATAATTCTATAATAACAACATAAGAACACTAGTCATTCCTCTTCATCTGAGGTAGTATCATAACTTGATTACTATCAATAGCATCATTTGTGGTATACTCTGATTATTGGGACATTGATCCACATAGTGTCCCAACACCTTGTAGATGAAGCATTTTACATTCAGAACATTTTTCTTACCCTTGCAATCACGTACTTGGTGTCCTTTTTCTCCACACTTATAAAATACTCTCATTCCCTTCAATAATTTACCAAGGTGATTCTTTCCACATTTATCACATATGGGAAAATTATTCTTTCCCCTCTTCTCTTTATCTATCGTTCTATATACCATCCTTTTCTTTTCTTACTTCCCGTCAAAGCCATAAGACTTAGAGAATTATTTATTTATCTCATTAACACATGATATTATTTATTCATATGTTGAGAATACATGGGAGACTATTTCCCTTCAAAATGTTGGATTAATACCATGAATGATATGACCCTTCTTACTCTTTGGATCATACGTATTGTTGGAGTTCTCATTCCTTCTACTGGGCGCCATTTCTAAACAATGGCATTCACTAGGTCAGTTTATGACTCACATTTCATAATTCCAAACATGTAAAATACCTAACGTAAATTGAACAGTTTATGGATATAATCCATAATCACAAAAATGTTTTCCTTGAAGATATTTATACTCATAAACCATTGATAGTGGTTTGTAAAAAAAATGAAAATTATCCTAAGCATGTCCCCTAGGAGTTTCGTAAACAAGAGTGCAGCAAGGCCCGTTGTCATGCACTAGTTCCCGTTCGAGTCTAGCTCAAAGCGGTGTTTTTGGGTTTTAACCCTAGGTACATCTGTGCTAGATCCGCCTCTACCTAGTCGTATCCAGACATGGATGTATTTCTTGGAAAACTCACAAAATCTCTACAATACCAAAATTCTAGGAAGTAATTCTATACTAATCATCAAAGTCTATCTTAGGGATAGGTGCTCTAATCAGAGTTTATCTAAATCTAGTTTCCAAGATTTGTACTAAACTTCTTCTGATACCAACTGTAACGCCCCGACCCTAGATTCCCAGAGTAGGTGCATTATTTTAATACATTGGAATGATTACAAGGAATAAAGTTCCGAAAGACCGATCAGTTTAGCAGTCTTGGAAAATAGATTACATACATGAACATTACATTAAACATTAGAAAATAAAACACAACATAAATGAATATTTGCGAACACCATTATTTCCTTTTAGCTTAAACCTGTATATCATTCACAATACACTTCTTGGAATCCTGGGAAAAATAAAACATAGAAAGGGGTGAGCTCAAATGCTCAGTAAGGGTAAGCAATATAGTAGAAGATAACATAAATATTAAGCATGGTGAATAATTGAAACCACATGCCTTTACCAATAATAAACATGAATAATTTTATGGTAGGAATATGAGATGAGTAAATATTGTCATAATAAAACAAATCATGGGTATTCTACTAGTCGAATGACCACACGGACCATCAATATTATTTCTATAATGAGGGAATGTATAATTCCAAACATTCTGAAACATATTTTCAAGGCCTCGACCAAGACGTCTAAAAATGATTAAGGCCTCAGCCAAAACCATATATTAAATTGGGAAAGGCCTCAGTGAATTCCACGTCTAATTGTCTCATGAGACCTACCGATGCATCGAGAAGCTATAGAGGACTCCACCCATCACTTACTATGTCCAATACATTCCTCATATGAAAAGGTTGAAACATTATATAAACATTCATATTAAAACTATCATACTAAATGTCAATACTTTATCCATAAACCATGAATGGTATAAAAATAACACATCCACAGTAAAACATATCAGAAAACCTTCGATACAATATGGAATATTTGTATCATAGTAAATCAACTTCAAAAAAGTTTAAAATCCATCAAAGGATGTTGACATAGATGAAAATTATTTCGTAAAACTCTTTGAGAGAAATACCCCTTTTTCATCAAATAATTTGTAAGTCTCACAATTTATAAAGGATGTCATTTAAAAGATATTTTTGAATCAAAGTGTCCCATACCACTTTGAGACTTTTGAAAAGAGTTATCATTTCAAAACATTCATGTCCATATAAATAAATCCTTAAAATCATTTTGAAAAGATGGACATTAATTAAAAGGGTTTAGAAAGATAAATTTTTAAAATATTTGTTAGGGTCAATAGGGGCCTATATACCCTGAGAGGGGGGTGAATCAGGGTATGGATATTATTTTTCAAAATTCTTCTTGCCCCACTGGATCTTGACCTCTTTATTACAAGGGTCACTTTTTTTTCACTTGTGTGTTTATTCTGACCACTTACTTTCTTCTTTATCTAATGATGATGCTTTAAATGCAATGTAGGGAAGTAAGCAGGAGGACGCAGAGATTTTTACTTGGTTTACCCTCACTGGGCTACGTCCAAGGAGTATACAACGACGATGTTCTGTTGTAGCAAATCCACTAAATCTCACTACCAATTTAAAATGTTCGGGATAGATCTCTTCAATTCCTAGGTTCACTGCCTTTACAATTTTTAGGGTAAGCTTACTACTTTCCCAAGGGTCACTCCCTATTTCTCTCTCTCTGGCTCACTGCCGGTGGAGAGGATCTCCTTCTTCCTCTTCTATTGCTCACTACTCTAGAAAGTATCACTCATAGTTTATAAATCTACAGGTCTATTAATTATTACTAATGAATGCATCTTCTGTTGTATGTAGATGCTCTGTTGAAGTCCAACTTTCACCTGTAGATGAATCTCACTTTGCACCGAAGGTATCGGGCAATCTTACAGCTTTCACGCAGCCCTGAATCACTGCCGTGCTTCAACCATACCTGGCACCCTTCTCCAAGACCGTGTGTAAGTCTCGACGCTCAAGCTAAAACTGTCATGCAAGTTCACCAAAACAACTTGCATGACACTAGCTTTTGCAACTCCAAACTTGCATGACTCACACCCTTTTACACCCAAACCAATTTTGGCATGAAATCATCAACTGTCACGCTTCTTAAAAACCTGGTGTGCAAGTGTCACCAAACCACTTGTATGACACCCCCTTCTTCAACTCAAAACTTGGTCGACTCCCTTCCTTTCTCTCCCAAACCACTCTGGATGCGCATCAATCAACTGGAACACAACTTCTACTAGCGCGACCACACCACCACTTGCGCGACTACCACACCTGCGCGATGAGAGCTCTAATTTTCTATAAGTGTTGAACTCACAACGAATTAGGAGGGGTCAGACTCTATTTATAGGCATTTGGACACCCTACGTGATGACGCTCAAGTCTCCTCTCGGCACGCAAGTCTAGCCACCCTAGTCTCTACCGCGCTATTCACTTGCGCGACCATACCACCACTTGTGCGACCAAACCCAAAACTTGAGCGCCCCTTTTTCCTTTTCCATATTTTGATGTTCTGATCTTGAAAAACATATGTCACGCGAGTTTCCAAGCCTCTAGGAAATCTGCGCGCAATTACCTTTTCCAAAAACACTTTTATCCATTTTTCGATTTTGAGGCCCCAAAATTTTTCAAACACTGGAAAACAGCGTCAACTTGTATCTTCTCTTTTTGAACCGCCTCCAGATAGATCATTACTTTTTTGATGTTATTGAATCAAACATGGATCGTTAACAACATCCATTGAACTCGAAATGCCACAATGAAATACCCTTTTGTCAACAAATTTTTTCGTCATGGTTTGCTTTGTCAACAAACACAACACATAGGCCCACTTTGTCAACAAACACAATCACCTCAAAAATGCTTCAATGATACCTTGAGGGATTTTTTCCCAACAACATTTAACATGATGATCTAGTTAAATAGACCCTCCCATAAAACCTTAAAATATTCCTTTTGAAAACATTTTTATGAAATATGCGTATCTATGATAAGTATTTCCTAGAAAATACTTACACATGAACAATCTCGGATAATAATGAGATTGAGGAAATAACCATTACCTTGCATTTTCCTTCAGTTGAGGGTACGTTTAACCTCCTATATGAAGATCGTAGTATGTTATTAAATTGTACTAGAACCATATTAATATTTATGATATCATACATGATTCATTTATGACTTTATACTACCCATTTAATAATAATTTCCATGTTAAATTAATATTTTGGGTAATAATCGCTTTCTTTATCGTACATGTTTTAACTTGTTACTCTTGATTGTATAACTTATAACAATATTTAAATACTTACAGAATATAAAACATGGTTTATATATAATATATATTTAGAATATAAATATGTATAATAGACATATATTTGAAATGAAAAACACCGTTTAAGGAGAGGGTAGTCCGTACGTACGCATAAACACTATTTCCATTTTCATATCGTATTGAATAGAACTAAGTGAATAAGATATCTGTAAGTATATATATATAAATAAATAAATAAATATATCTCCAGTAGCATTATTATGTCATATATTACATACTTTTTAGTAATATATATTTTTATAATCGCCGAAGAATGGTGATCGTGGAAATGAATCTCATTGCGTCGTGGAGACGGTAATCCGTACGTACACACGAGGGACAATATCATTTCCTTAAAAGTGTAGAATTGGATGGTATATTAATTTTAACAAGACATTATCATGTTATTTTCATTATTTATATACATATTACTCATCATTATATCCATCCAAATAACATAGTGTTGAATAACAAATTACACCACGGTGCGGAGACAGTAAGCCATACGTACGCACGCATGGTGACATTATCATTCATAAGATGGAAAGAATAATGAATATAGTTGTTCCATATTTATAATAACATAAACGTATATTGAATATACTTTATTTATTGTTTTATAATGGAAACAACAAATAAAGAGGAAGTGGAAGAAGAAAATAACTTGAAAGAGGTGATGAAATATTTACCTCTTCTTCGGGTTATTCCTTTTGATTTGATCAAAAGGGGTCCTTAGGTTGGATTTATGATCAAAATAAGGCCTATAGGATTAATAAAGGGAAGTTGGGAGGATATTTGGGCAGGGTTTGGCTGATCCAAATGGCTTTGGAGATGTGATTTTGAGAGAAGGGGAAGTGCCCTTTTATAAGAGGGGTGAGGGTCACTTTCGGAAAAGATTAAAGTATTAATTTATTATACAATCATATTCGGTTTATAATGGTTGAAAATGAATTTATTTCGAGCCTTATGTGGTTATGGGTTGAAATACTCTCAACCAATAGGTTTTATACACGTTGAGGTTACCATTTTAATCTTATCTTTTAGATTTAACTCTTAGTTAAATAGTTTAACTTTTACCGTGTCTTCTTGTATTCTTACTCTATATGGTTAATAAACTTACACTAAAATTTCAAGAGAACCTCTAGTGGATCATTAATGACATATATAATATTATTTAAGATCTTTGGCTGAACCTTACATTTTTAGAAATATTATATCAACCAATAATATAGTATTTGTTTTAAATATTAATTTTTGTCAATTTTGACACTATTTGGTATTTTGTTTTTGTGAAAGTCATAAAAACTTGATTACTTAAAAAAAGATACATTGAATCAGACCTAACATGTCATATTCACTTAGAAAATTGGTTTATGCCATAAAAACATTGAAATTATATTTATTTGAATATTTATAATACCATTTATTTGATTCTTTCATTAATAAGGTAATTACTGCATCATCATTGTGTCATAAATAAATTAAATTATTTAATGTTTAAAAATTATAAATAAAATACCATAATGTAGGAAATCTTTTTATCTTTATAATTAATATTTATAGTCTAATTTATATTTTGTATAACCCTATATGAAAAATAGTTTAGTTAATAAACTTTGAATTTTACACTTTTAACTCTTCTTCAAATTAAATAATAATAAATGTCATAATCTAATCCAAGTGGACCTAAATGATAATATTTTATTCCTAAGTTTTTTTTGGTCGAATTAAACTTATCCAATATAATTAAGAAATGTGTTAGGGTAATAATAATATCATTTTTACCCTTAATTACCCTATTTACTTTTAACCATGGTAAATAAAAGTAAAAAGTTACTATTCACAAAAAATTATTTTTATCTTATTGAACCATATATTACTCCTTGATATTAACCGTGTCTCTCAGATTTTTAAAATTCAACTCACATAAGTGGTAAAATTAAGTTTCATTTAAATTTGCAAATGCTCCTAGGAGGTGGGTAAAAGACGGTAAAAAGTTCGATAAAATTTTTATGTAACTAAAATTATTATAAAATGACTCCAATGAATTACATTGAATTTATATAGGTATTATGTATATATTTTGACATAAATTTTTTTAAATAAAACAAATAATTATTTAAATAAAAAGTCAGTTTTAACCAATAACTTAGTGTTTTTTACTATTCATCAAAAATGGAAAGTTTTCAGAAAAATACCAAAAATTTACCCTAAGATAATTTTTATATTCTGAATTCAAAAATTATTTATATTTTTCCAATTTAAAAACATCTAAGTTGCATTAATTGATTTAAAATTAATTCCCATTGTCAAAACCAAGAAGCGTATTTTTAAGAAATAATAACTATCAAAAGATTGACACTTGTTTATGTCCAATTTCAAAGTTAAATTACTTACAATGACCGTCATTGGATTAAATGGTAAAAATATAATCTAATTATACTTCAAAACCATTAAAATTTATAATTCAACACTATAAATTATTTTGATTAAAAAAGTTGTTTTCAGTTAAAATATATTATTTTTCACTATTCACTCAAATATGAAAGTTATCAGAAAAACACCAAAAATTTATTGAAACTAAATTATTATGTCCGGATTCTAAAGAAGAAGTTTATTTTTTCAAATTGAATATATAAAAGTTTCAAATATTGGGTTTAAAAAGGGTTTTCCATTAAAAGGCGGTAAAATTACATTTTTTTAAAATTACTTCTTTTATCTGAAAAATGTATTTGTTATTACATTATGTCTAAGAAACTAATAATATGGATTCTAAAATTATAAGGATTATATAATGTTCAAAATTAAGTTAATACTATTCATAACCGCTTTTGAACGGCTAGTTTGGTAAGTCGTGGTGTGCTTGAACTCAGTGATGTGTGTAATGCAAGTTATTGAATTAATTTGAAGAAATAACGTACTATTAAATATTTGGGTGTTACATTAACAAATATTCTTTTAATATTCAAGGTTCATTTAATATTTTCGGGAATGACGAGTCTAGTTAATGACACGATTTTACAGCATAATATATTTATTATATTACAAGTAAGTGATAAATATATAAATGATATTTATGACTTAGTTAGTATGAACTAATATATTTTTTTATAGTTTATAGAGTGATTAATAAATATTATGTGGCCAAGGATCCTTTTTCGGGTAATTTCATTACTCACTATATATAGGAGGAGAGAGGTTCTCACATTATTACTCTGCACTACAAGATCTTGATAGATTCTCTCTCATCTCTTTCTTTCTTGAGAGATAATATCTCTATCCAAGTTATCAAATCAATCTCTCCCTCACGCATCTCAAGAACGCTAATGCAGTGATCGTCAAGACATTGAAGGTGTCATCAGATCTCTCCACTAGCACTCGAAATTCAATGATCTACGCTCCCACAATTTTTTGAAGCACATGTGGTTGATCTAGAGGAATTCAACTTTGAATTGCTCGACCATAAATTTTGTATGATAAAAAGATGAAGAACGCAATACTTTACATTAAACCAGATATATATGGTTTATTTTGTGCTTACAATTCATCATGCACGATCCTCATGCATTAACCAAGGTAGTGCTTACCGACAATGATGTAGTTATACCGATCACCAGTGAATTTTTTTAAATCCATGACCCACTGGATTATACTTCGGGCCCTAGAACCCTTCAAACATACCCCACAATGATATGAAATATTGACGGTATTATGAGATTATGTTTATCAGACCCTTCGTATAGTTGTGTGACTTGCTTAGAGACATCCAACATTAGCCAAAGCTGGTATAACTAACCCTAGAAGTCACCTTAGAACCCAAGGATCAAAATTGACTTATATTTTTTTATTTAATTATTTATTTTATTAGTCTTATTATATCATATTGTCTATAAACTATATTTATTGGATATTTTAGGGACACTGATGGTGGTGGACTACTGAGTTTTATTCACACCATACTCAGGAAACCCTAACACATTAGTACCTGAGTAGATCTTATGATTACAGGTTTAGGTAGGAAAGATTCATATCCTTAGATAGTTTAGTCAGATAGCTTAGATAGAGTCAAGTTATGGTATTAGGTCAACCCTCAAGACCAGGTCATGGTTATGTTTATTTAATTTTGGTTTGAGTTGTATATGATTTTTCCATGATAGATATTGTTGAAATCTTCTTGAATCGCGTGACATGTTAGATAGACCATTTGTTACATAATGGGTATTTTCGCCGATTCTAGGGGTTTGGATGAGTTGATTATTTAATATTGTGGTTATTATGATGATAGATTATTTATTATATTTGATATTTGTCTTCACTCTGATATGGGGATATAGTGTCCTCACAGTATCCCCTTAGACACTCATTTCTAGTTAGTAGCCTCTAGCATATGAGGAGTTGCATATGAGGTCATGTAGAGAACTGGTATGATTAATATCAAGTAAATTGGTTCAGGACCTTACAAATTAAATGACGATTATTTAATTAAAAATTAAAATGAATAAAATATACATCTTATTTTTTTATAATAAACATAAACATATTTACACATGAACTAATCACATTATCCCAAAAAAACCCAATTAGAACTATCTTATGTGTGACTCTAATGAACCTTTGTAAAGTTGGTAATAATTTTGAATCTCATCCATAATCAAAAAATAAAAGTTGTATCCAAAAACATGTCATATCTATCCAAATTAAAAAGAGGTTTGCTGTGTTTTAATCCACCACGTATTCATTAGTAAAGTTTCTTTGTCCTTAACATCAAGATTAAGCATGAGACATGGATAACGCCAATCTCATATAACTTATATATTTTTCTCAATTCATGATATGACTAAATCTCATATAATTACATCACATTTAATTATTTTAGAATAGCTAAAAACTTAATTAGTCAAAACTCAATCGAGGGTTATTGTGTCATAACCTTTCATATGGGAGGACACATCCTATCTTAGTTAATCAAATCCCTCTACTTGATTAGTGTCATACCCAATTACCTTATATTAATCCAAATTCTAAAATAACTTTAGATAAGTATCAAAGTATGAAACCTCATAACTAGGGAACCAATTTGAAGACCTCAAGATGAAGAATTCATATACAGTTTTCATTTAAGTAACACTAATGACATATATATTTGACAATCCATGTGGTGTCCTTTATATCGTTCAATCAAAATACAAGTTCATCAACTTATCTCTCATGAGTGATCTGTTTTATCTCTATATAAGTTATAATACTCATACTACTCATAATATATCATTATGACCAAATATGATGATCATCAATTAGAGATAACCTGGTGAAATATATATTCTGGGGGTTTTTATCATATCATTTACCATGTTCTATGGAAAAAAACAAAAATGAATGGTAAAGAATTACCATTAATATACATTACCTAATATAATATATCCCCAAGTTAATAACAATTGATTTATTTTAGGAAAAACACTAACAATCACTCAAGTGAACTAAATCTAGGAACACATGCATCAAATGCTAAGAGAAATTGTGTGATTTTCATGCTATTGTTACATAAAGGTGATGGGTTTTAGAGAGGACAACATTTATCCAAAGGTAGCAGAAACATAAACCAAAACCCATCAAAACCACAGGATATTAGATTTAATAAATTAATGAATAATGATGTACATTTTCCTATGGTGATTTGAATTTTTCTAAGATCTTCAATATGATCTTGATAACGATCACCAAGAATAAAGTAATGTTATTATTCCTCTTAGGGTATCCTTGGGCTGTGAAAATAACTCAATGATTAGAAAGGAACGATTTTAAGCCACGATATATTAAAAACTTGTTTAAATACTTGATGAAAAATAAAATCTAAATAGAAATTTGGTCGATAAGAATTATTTGATAGTAATCATGTGTAATATCTCATGGTCATGGACACCTTTTATAGGCATCTAGGATCCTCCTCAAGTTACCAAAAATTTATTAAATGTTTTTCATTAAAGGTGGATGTTACAAATGGTTTATAAATCCATGACCATTAATGATGACATGGTTAAATCTTAATCATTTTATATTCACAATCAGTCTCCACTGAATATCATTTAATTATATTCTTAAATGATTATGACACCATTAATTAGGATGAATTAGGATGAATCATGCAATATTAAATATCATGTAAAACTAAAATTATAACACCATGACATAGTTACCTTTGCTATGTCATGGTCTACACCAACATAGAACATGGAATGGTATAAACCACTACATCATGGTGTTTCCTTTAGTTTAAATTTTAAAAAATTTACCACTTTCACTAAGTCCTTATAGACTTAGCACACTTTCACCATTATGTAGCATCATATGCAAAAACTTGTGAATCCATATAAAAAACTCCTTTTAGGTGTATTCTAAAAATAATTTTGAAAAAGATATCATTAATTTTCATCACATGTTATAACTTATAAAAATTATTTTAAATCTTCTTTTGGATATCCTCCAAAAAACGTTTGGGGTAGCTCTTAAGGATTTGTACAAACACTTTGTAACAAAACTTAATACTCATTCACACAACCAAAAAGTGCATCTCTATGGGCCTTTATATAATTGAAAAAAAATTATGAATTCCTAATATATAAATGTAATAAAAGATTTCACTCTTGAAAAATATCAGTGCTATTCAATCTATAAAGTGCTATGATGCAATCTCTATCAAACACATGTATCTCTATACCTGTGCCTTCCAGTAATATCATTCACATGTATGCATAATCATATAATCTACTTTTCCAAGACATTGAGTGAGTATGATACATAGGGTGTAAAACCCATTTTTAATATTATTAAATAGAGTAGTTTGAGGATTCATTTTATTAATTAAAGTGTTGGTGATATGAGGTCTAATTTAATTATTAAAAAAATTTAGAATTTGGATTATTAATTTTTATTATCTCAAAATTACTGGTAGTTAAATAATTATGTTTTTCAATAAATCAATTTATGGGAGTTGATATATAGAATTAATTGGTAGTAATTAATTTAATAGAATTATGAATTAACATGAAATTTGAGTCTTATGAAGATTTATTTAGAGAAACTAATCAAGAAAATATCATTGGGATGTTAAATGGAGACTTATGGAAAAATTATGGCATGAGTTGTGAGATTTATTATAGATAGTTAGGCCAAATTAAAATATTGTAGGATTTTAATAAGGTTGACTAAGTTGTATGTTTGATGTGTCCTGGGAGTTTTTGGGGGATTAATTATGTTATTTTTCCCATGAGTTATATTAAGATAAGTGAATAACTAAATCATGATAATTTTGTTTTCAATTTTGGATTTGATAACAAAATTAAGTTACACTATGATTTTTAGAGTCATAGAGGATCATGAAGTCACCATAAGTGAGTGTATGAGGGGGGGGGGGTGGCTGAATCAGGGGTGACCAAATTTTACTGATAAAGTCTAATTTAAATTTATTACTTAATTAAATTTGATCTTACCTATATAATAAATAAAGATGGATAGATCATTATAATTCACCCTCACCACTTTTTCCCAATGTTATGAAGATAATGTAAAGTAAACAACACACATGGATTTTTATAAGGTTCAAACTCAATTTTAGAACATACTCATTTTCATGTTGACTCTCGTTGAGTCATGGATTCACTACTAATAATCTTTTTAATAATTACAAGTGGTTTTGGAAGTTTTTATCCTTAACCCATATTGTGAATCCCACACATAAAGTCTAATGAATTCCCAAAGTATTCTAAATTTAGTTAATACTGACTCCCACTAGTTTTCAAAATTCTCCATAAATTTGAATAGGTTCTCAATTGAAAATTATTTTTATGATGAATTAATTTCACATTGACCTTTAATCGCGATTAATAGAACTTAAAAGTTACTATTCACCATAAATTATTTTAATCCCATTAAACTACATTTTACTTCCTAATGAAAATGATGTATGTCGGATTTTTGAAATTCAAATCACAGAGGTGGTAAAATTTCATTTAAATGAAAAATCAGTTTTTTAACTACCAGTTAGTGGTTTCACTATTCATTAAAAATCGAAGTTTTTCAGAACAATACCAAAAATTCACCCTAAGTTATAATTGATATTATGAATTAAAAAATGATGTCTATTTTACAAAATTACAAACATATAAGTTGAATTAATTAATTTTATAATTAATTCCCGTTGTCAAAACAGATAGCGTGTTTTTAAGAAACAATATCAATCAAAAGATTGACAATTGTTTATGTCCAATATCAAAGTAAAATTAACTCTAATGACCACCATTGGATAAAATGGTAAAATTATATTCTAATTATACTTTAAAACCACTAAATAGTATAATTTATCACTGGAAATTATTTTGATTAAAAATGTTGTTTTTAAGTATTTTTCACTATTCATTGAAAATTGGATGTTCTCAGAAAAATACCAAAAATTCATCATAGGCTAATTTCGATATTCCGAATCCAAAAATGAAGTCCAATTTGATTAATAAAATATATAAAATTTCAAAAAGTGGGTTTTACTATTCATAACGGCTACTTTGATTGGTCGCGGTGTGTTAGAATCTCGAACTTGCGTACAATGCAAGCTATTGCATTATTGAAAGAGAATCGTATCATGGAAGCTTGGGGTGTTGCATTATCCCTCCTTCAATAAATTGCGTCCTCACAATTTGAAAATGTTCTTCGAAAATAAAATGTTGAAAATAGAAATTACTTTTGTGGAAAACCCACATCAGAAATAGGGTTAATAAAAATACAACTTTAAAAGAAATAAAGAGAAGTACAAAGGTCACTCGAGATAGCCCATAATAGGATTCTATGAAAATATGGATATGAAGGAGAAAAAAACCATCAAGGTCTGATGGAGAGTTGTATAAAACAGGATTAGGTGGAAGTTAACTACCAGAAAATCACAAACTTGTGATTGGTTAAACGGTCTTTGATTCCTCAGTAGGAAAAGTTAACCGACAATGTTTTTGTTTTAAGTTACCTTTCATAAAGTTCAATAATTTATTTATGAGATTTACTTGTCATGTAGACATTCATTCCTTACTAAAGTTTTACCACAAACCCATCTTTCACTCCAAAAGCTAATAGATCTCTAAAATATTATATTTATCCTAACCGTACAAGGTTCCAATTATTAACACATACCATTTAAATTAGGAAAATAATTTTTTAATAGCCAGGGACTTCCTGTAGGCTAGTTGTAGGTAATAAGGGCCTGTCGCACTAAGGTTGTGGGTTAGATTCTTATGGCTTTGTCCGAAGCGATGGGTTATCCCTCGACCAACTGGTTGTCCTTTTCCTAAAACTATAGTATTATAATATTCCAAAAATAATCTTCAAAAATGTTTTAACCTTAAACAATACTATCCAAAGTTCAACTTAATCTATTCCATCCTTTATAGTTATCCAAAATACCTCTGTCCAGACTTTCTCTAAAAGGTCTCTAAATTTCAAAATCAATTCATCAGATTCCCCAAACAAAGTAATGTTTCTCTTATTTTCATATACTAAAAATATGATTACCTTTATCATATTAAAACCTTAATGAAAACAACAAGTACTGCAGTACAATCCTTATATATATCACACTATTATTATAACCAGAATATAATCCTTGAGTCCAAAAGTACCAATACATTAATTATTACTCTTCAACTGTAGTAACAACATAAGATTGGCCTTGATCCCTTAGACTTTTCTGAGGAAAGTTTCCCTGGCGCTTAGGAAATTCATTTGCATAATGCCCCATTTCTCTACAATTGTAGCATTCAACATTGATAGCCTCTTTCTTTCCCTTGCAATCACGATCCTGGTGACCTTTTTCTCCACATTTATAACAAACTACCATTCCTCTTAGGAAAGTACTGGGGTGATTCTTCCCACAATTATCGCATAACAGAAAATTCTTCTTTCCCTTTTTCCCTTTATCTGTCTCTTGTTCCACCGTTCTCTTCTTCTATTGCTTTACTTTGTTGTCATAAGACTTAGAGAATTCTTTTTCTATCTTGATAGCACACGAGACTATATCTTCGTATGTTGAGAAAGATTGTGAAACTAAAGCTCGACAGAGAAATGGTTTTAACCCATCAAAGAAAAGATCAATCTTACTTCTTGGGTTATATATATAATCTGTAGCATGTCTTGCTAACCTTGTAAAGTTGGCCTCATACTTTGCGACATTCTCATCCTCCTTCTGCCTCAGACTCAGAAATTGCCTTTCCATAACTGCTCGATGGTCATGTGGAAAGTATTTTTCTATGAAAATTTCCTTAAACTCCCTCCATTCCATACTTGATACTTCTTCATCTTCCTTTATTTTTTGAATCAGTGACCACTATTGATCGACATCTCCAGTGAGGCGGTAAGTTGCCATGACAACCTTCTCCCTTTCGCTACTCCCCAAGGCATGGAATATTTTCTCTAAGGAGTTTATCCATTGCTCAGCTACAAATGGATTTTTACCCCCATTAAATGTTGGCGGTTGTTGCCTCATGAAGCGGTCTAACATTGATCCTCCACATTGCGGATCATGGTGCTCTATACGAGTAAGGTTGTTATTCATATCCTGAGTGATTTCTCCCAGTATGGTGATAAGGTGATCAGCACCAGTTGTATCACCAGCTCCACTATAATTATCTTGAGCAGGAGGGAAATCCATACATGGAGTGCGTGCATTGATATGGTTTCCATTACTTCCACTAGGCGCCATTTCTAAATAATGGCATAAACTAGATTAGTTTTTGAATTGAAATATATAATAACAAACTTTCAAAACACTTAACATAAATTGAACTATTTTTGGATATAATCCATAATCATAAAAAAAATTTCTTTGAGGAAGTATATAATCATAAACCATTCATAATGATTTGTAAAGAAAATGAGAATTATCCTAAGCATATCCCCCGGGAGTGTCGTAACCAAGAGTGCAGCAAGGCCCGTTGTCATGCACCAGTTCCTGTTCGAGTCTAGCTCAAAGCGGTGTTTTCGGGTTTTACCCCTAGGTACATCTGTGCCAGAGCCACCTCTACCTGCTCATATCTAGACAGGGATGTATTGCTCGGAAAACTCACAAAATCTCTATAATACCAAAATTCTATGAAGTTCATCTATTCTAATCCTCAAAGTCTATCTTAGGACCACGTGCTCTAATTAGAGTTTATCTATATCTAGATACCAAGGATAGTACTAAACTGCCTCTGATACCAACTGTAACGCCCCGACCCCAGTTACCCAGAGTCGGTGCATTATTGCGTAACATTGAGATGATCACAAAAGAGCAAGTCTCGAAAGACCGATTAGTTTAGTAGCCTTGGAAACACTAGATACTTTCATAAGTCTTAAATTACATCATAAATTAAAACAAAAATACAACAACATATTGTCTTCATATCCCCTCATACTATCCCTGAAGGTCATTCATAATATACTTCTTCACATCCTGGAAAAATTAAAACATTGGAAGGGGTGATCACAACAGAAAAACTGAATATTTGCGACGGGATCCCGTCGCAAAAGGGATTTTGCGACGGGGCTCCGTCGCAAATCGCTCGTTGCCGAAAACGGTGTCGCAAAATATGTGTTTTTGCGGCCGTCCCATTGCAAAAATATTATTTGCGACGGTATTTTCCCCCCGTCGCAAATAAGTTTTCGTTTATATATAAAAAAGGTATTTGCGACGGGCCGTCGCAGATATATTAGTTGCGATGGGTCAGAATCCCGTCGCAAATGCGAAATTTAAAAAAATACTTGCGACGAAAGTATTTGCGACAGACCGTCGCAGAAAGGTTTTCCCGACGGGTATTCTTCCCATCGCAAATGGTACTGTAAAAAACATTTACAACAGGAATTCCCTTCGCAAATGTACCCGTCGCAAATATTAAAAAAAATAAAAAATAAAATAATTAATACAAATCGTATAATATTATATAAAAATAAAAATAATATTAATAATATAATAAAATTATATTATTATAATATAAATAAAAAAAAAATATAAAATATAATTATGAAATATTAATATAAAATAATAATAATATGAATATATATAATATAATATAATATAATAATTCTAATATTAGTAATATAAAAAATTAATATAATATTATTATTATTAAACTATCTATATAATAATAATAATATTATTATTAATATAAATAAATTATATTATTATAATATTAATAAAAAAAATATATAATATAATTATAAAATATTAATATCAAAAAATAATAATAATATGAATAAAAATAATATAATATTATATATTATGAAATATCAATATAAAAAAAAATAATAATAATACTAATATAATTAATATAAAAAATTAATATAATAATATTATTATTAAAATAAACATACATATTTATGAAAAAATAATATTAATATTATTAATATTAATAAAATTATAAAATTATAAACTTCTCAATATTAACAATAAATATAAAATATTAAAAGTAATATTACTAAAATAAGCAGACATTAAAAATAATACTAATAAGTAATAATATATTAAAAAAAATAAAAACAAATTAAATCACGTAATATTCGCACCAATATGAAAGAGGGATTGTAAATAGTTAATATGACAATAAACTACGAACTCAAATGTTTATTACATCTAAAAAAATCACTGGGGGGGTGGATAATCTGGAGGACCTGGAGGACCTGGAGGAGGTGGTGGAGGAAACTCCATCCCTAAACTATGAGTCAGATGACACATATACTCCATATACTCCTGATGTTTCTCCTCATATCGACGTCTCTCCTCATCCTGCTGCTGACTCATCTGCTTCTACCATCGACGCATCTCCTCATCATGCTGCTGACGCATCTGCTCCTGCCCCTGACGCAAATCCTCTATAAGCTGACTCTGAGCACGCAGTTGCTCCTGATACTGTGAGGTAGAAGATGATGTCTCTCCACGAGCTCCTCTTGAGTTGGACGACGACATCACAGCAGTACCATAATAAGCTGCAGGAGTCAAATGAGAGCCGATACCAACTACTCGGCCCTTTTCGAAGCCATACTGGGTTGCCTGCATCCATGTCGTCTCATCAAAATGGTGGGCACTAGTCTGATAACCCGCCTCGTCTTGACTCTCAGCCTGTGTCTAAGAGATCACGGCCTCATATGACTCCTTAAGTTTCAATTAGAAATTAAAATAATGAAAAGATTATATGCATTGAATTTGCAAACAGAAAAAAAATAATACTGACCACAATCTGACACTGGCGGTCACCTCTAATCTCTCCAGTAGCCGGGTCAGTGTACATCCTCCGATAAACGCCGTACGCTGAAATACTGGGATTCTCGGCTTCCTATATGAATATAAAATAATCTGTTTATATTTAAAGTTGTATAAAATATTGAAAAAGTACTTACCAGATGCTCTCTATGCGCACTGAATGTACGACTACCGGCTCGATGCGTCACCTCTTGTCTCCCCCGATTCTGTCAACCTAATGCAGATCTCCTCTGAAACCAACCACCCAACCAGTGTGTACATAATCCATCCCAAACGTGAGATTAAATGTACTCTAGTCGGTGGGCTCTACAAGGCTCATCAAATTCTGTCACTCCGGCTTTCTTCACAACCATCTTTCTCAAATTATGCAAAAAATGACGGAAACGGTCACGCATAGACACCACCCATGCCGCATGGATAGTGGCACGCATGCTCTCATCGATGGGATACCATAAAACCTAATATAAAGTTATTAATGAATTAAATTTCAAAATTAATAATATTTATTTACGTACCATCCAATGATCGAACATGACGGCCTGCACATCAGCGGGAATCTGATCCCATGTGAGCCAGGGCTGAGAAAAATAATTGCGCAAGATAGTGATCCCCTATCCAATAGCTATATGCGTAGAATTGTGAAAAAAAAAACAAATAATCAAACAATTAGAATATTAATAAATTATAATGAAAGATAACTAAGATACACAGGTTACCATACCACCGCGTGTGCGCATCGAATCCAAGAGGTGGACGTCGCTCCGGGATAGGATCTGGAATCATTAGTCTGGCAAGAGCACGCCCCCTCCGAGTGCTCCCTGTAGTGCCAACAGCCTGAGGGTCAGAAGAATCAAGAAACTCATCATCCATAGGTAGATCAGCCTCCATAAACTGACGAAACGTTTCCGAGTCCATCTGAAACATGAAATGATTGTTATTAGCAAACAATTGAAAATAACTATTATGTATAGATATATATTTGTTATGATTCAAAGAAGTATTTTACTGTGTCAATGTTCATCTTCATCATCATATTCATAGTTTCCAATTTCAATGTCTTCATCTTCCTCATCAACATCATCAATTTCCATATTAGTTTCACTGTCATCATCTCTTGTCATTTCAAATTCAGTTGTAACATCATTGACAACATCGTCACCATCAACCCTTAACTGTGGGGTGTCATCCTCAATATTCATGTCTCTTTGTGAAAAATATGTGTTTTGAAGAGTGTCCTGAAAAATTTAATTTTCTTGCACTTCAGTGGAACCACATTCAGTTTGAGTAAACTGATTTTCTCAAGATTTAACTTTGATTATACTCCCCCAATCATCCAACTCTTTTGCAGTAGCACAATATTTTGCATAATAAATTTGATGTGCCTGATGAGCCAATAAAAATGGTTCATTTACTACAAGATAAATTTTGTGTTTAATATCAACAATTCCATGATTCAGATGAATACGCAAGCCTCTCTCAGTATCCATCCATCGACATTTAAACATTATTACATAATTCTGTCCCAAATAACACAGTTCAATAATTTCTTCAAGCATAACGTAAAAGTCAACTTCAATATCTCTATGATGTGATCCCTTAAAAAAAACACCACTATTAATTGTTTACTTTGATTCCCCATATGCATTTGTATGAAAGTGATAACCATTCACCACATATGCATTATAATATTTAACCATTTTTGATGGCAGGCTACTCAAAATACACAATCGACTATCAATCTTATCAGCATGTACAGATACCTGAAAATTTGTAAAACATTTATCACTATTACAAGTAATAAATTGATTTTATATGTAAAACCAAAAAAGAATGTATGTTACCAGTTTTTGAAACCAGTAGGCAAAATTTTTGTGCCGAAATTCTTCTAAGCCAGTTGCTGTAATTTGTGGAAATTGTTTCTTGATATGATCATCATATAACCTACAAATACAATATGATTAATTTACTGTAACAGAATCTATAGAGTAAGGGATAAGAGAACTCACTGTACAATTGGTGACATTTCTTCACAGTTGAGTAGAACATATGTATGAGCTCTATGATGTTCATCATCAGAAAGCCATCTGCCATGAACTCCACCAAAGCCAAGTTCGGGCTGATTGAAAACTGATAATTGATTGTTCATATCATCATCAAAATTCCCCTAGTTCCGGACCTTGTAGTTAAATTTTGAGGGATATTCAGATTCAAAATAATGAGAGCAGAATAAATCAATTTCTTCTTACAAATAAGATTCAGCAATTGAGCCTTCAGCTGATGCTTTGTTACAGACTTTTTCTTCAATTTTTGCATGCATCTCTCAAATGGGTACATCCATCGAAATGGAACCGGAACTCCACATTTTGCTTCATGTGGAAAATGTAATATCAAATGTTCCATCGAGTCAAAGAAAGATAGCGGAAAGATTTTTTCCAATTTGCATATAATTACAACAACAGCTTCTTCCAGTTTGCTTAGTGTATCGTAGTCTGTTGTCGCCGCACACATGTCTTGGAAAAAATAGGATATATCTGTTATCGAATCCCAAATCTTAGAATTCAACAAACCTCTTAATCCAATAAGCATAAGTCTTTCCATTATAACATGATAGTCATGACTTTTTAATCCGGTAATATGACCATTTTTAACACATCTTCCCAAGTTGGAAGCATAGACATTTGGAAGTCTCAAATCTGCAATCCACTGACAAAATAATAAGCGACTCTCTTTGGTCAGTGTATAAGCTGCTTTTGGCTTCATTAATCTCTGTGATCTGACATTTTCAAACAATTCAAGTTCTGGTCACCTGCAAAAGACGGATGTAATTGATCAAAATGTTCCGGGATTCTAAAGCAAAAGACAGATGCACTTGATCAAAATGTTTCCATGAATCGCCATCAGATGGATGAATAAAGCTTTTCCCATTTGAAATATTGGTTTTGTGCCATGACATCATTTTCGTTCTGTTCTGAGACATAAATAAACACTGCAACCTAGGTGTAAGTGGGAAATATCTCTACTGTTTTATAGGAATCAATCCAGACTTCCCTGATTGAGCTTCTTTATACCTCGATTTTCCACATGTGGGAAAACTATCCAACAACTCATTTTCACTAGAATATAAGATGAAATCATTTGAACATGCATGGATCTTCTGATAACTAAGGCCTAGATTACGAACGAGTCTTTTTCTCTCATAATAATTAGCAGGAAGCACATTTCTTTCAGGTAACAGTGCATTAACCAAAGAAAATATCTGATCAAAATAGTTATTTGACATTCCATTATCTTATTTAATAGCCATAAATTTTGCAACTGCTTCTAATTTTCTTATCTTGCAACCAGGATATAATGCATCCTCAGAAGACCTGAACAACTCACCAAATTCAGATAGTGCAAACTCGGGAGGTAAATCAACAACATCCTCAATTTTTGTTTGTTGAACGGATAACCCTACAACATCATGTACTAAATTCTAAAACCGTGATGGATCCGAAATCAAATTATTAGTATCTTCTCTAGAACTATGTTCACCGTGTTGATACCAAAAAATATAATCTGATTGAAAACCATAACGCAAGAGATGTTGCCCAACGATGTCAAATGTCTTAAACGTTCTCAGAGCACATTTTTTACAAGGACACTTAATTGTCACTTCTGAAACAAATTCTGGGTTTGATGATGCAAATGATAATAAAGCTTCAACACCATCAACATATACAGGATTTAAACTAGAACTATTTGTATTTCTGTGAAGATTTATCCAAGAACGATCATCTAATAATGATTGATGTCGATTTCCTTATTCCATATTCATATATATGTTTCTACAAAATTTAAAACCATTACTATTGTTAAATAATTTGATATAAGAAACAATATCATAAAAAACGAAGATACATAATTACAGTTATTTATTAGTAATTACCAATAATTATAGACGACACAGTTATTTTGTAATCATCCCCACTAATTATTATTAATTTATAAATACTTAGCAATACTTGGCAAAATGAAATATGCTTGAATAATGAAATTAAATTTTGTAATCATCGTTGTGAAGATTATATTACTAATTATTCTGATTTGTCCGATGGCTCATCTCTTTTTAACTTTCTCCTGACTGAAATCAATATGAAAAACTTGCTCTGACATACGTTAGAGCACATTTTTCATACTGATTTCAGTGGGAGAAAGTGGCAAAGATACGAGACATTGAACAAATGGTAGCCGTCAATCCACTGAAAATTGTGCCAATTTATAACCATGTAATTGAATTTATTTGAGTTTTGATTAATTTTATTAGTAATTATTACTAATTATTACAAATCTCAATATTTCCAATAGATTTTTCTTTATTCTTAACATGTTCAAATCTTAAAGGGTCGCCAATTTTCAGGTCATGCCCAATAAAAAGTTTGGGTCAACCTTGTCCAATTTAAACTCTATAATTGTCCTTACATGGTTGATCATCTCACAAGTAGTGTTGCAATAGGATGACACAAGTAATGAGAAATACATGACTTGGGTTGTTCTATTGCAATGCTACTTGCGAGGTGATCAACCAAGCAAGAACAATTATAGAGTTTACATTGGACACAGTTGATGCAAACTTTTTATTAGGCATGACCTGAAAATTGGCGACCCTTTAAGATTTGAACTGTTAAGAATAAAGCAAAACTTGTTAAAAATATTGATAATTGTAATATTTTATCAATTTTTTATAATTTTAATAATATTAATATTTTTTTATAAATATTAAACATATAATAAAAAAATAATTATATAATAAGTATTATTTAACTATTAATATTAGAGTAATATAATATTTTTTATTATGTAACTATTTATGTTACTAATTATATTAATAATTATGTTACTAATTATGTTACTAATTATGTTACTAATTATGTTATTAATTAGAAATGTGAAGATATGCATATACGTCGGGTGGTTAATCAATCAATGAATAGAAAAAAAAACGTAGTTGACCGCTCATCTACCTCAATTTTATTTTCATTTGTGTGTTGAGGTTGACAGGAAACTTCTGCCTCCACATATAATATGTGCTTTTACTGTCAAAATTATAAACCTCCTCACCTCTATATTGGAAAGGAGGTTGATAATTTTGACAGTAAAAGCAGATATTATATGTGGAGGCAAAAGTTTCCTTTCAAGCCTCAACACACAAATAAAAATAAAATTGAGGTATATGAGCGGTTAGTCACTTTTCCTAATTATACTAATTGTTTCCTAATTAAATCTAATTGTTTCCTAATTAAATCAAATTGTTTCATAATTATACTAATTGTTTCTTAATTAAATCTAATTGTTTCCTAATTAAATATAATTGTTTCCTAATTAAATCTAATTGTTTTCTAAATAAATCTAATTGTTTCCTATTTTAAATCTAATTGCTTCCTAATTATTTTAATTGTTTCCTAATGATTTTAATTGTTTCTTAATGATTTTAATTGTTTCCTAATTATTTTAATTGTTTCCTAATTATTTCTAATCAATTAAATCTAATTATTTCCTAATTATTTGATCATTATTTTAGTTAAATCTAATTATTTCTTAATTATTTGATAATTATATATTTATTTCTAATTATTACCAAAACATCCCCTGGGAGTGTCGAACCAAGAGTGCAGCAAGGCCCGTTGTCGTGAACCAGGTTACCCCGAGTCATGCTCGAAACACCTTGTCAGAGTTTTCACTCCTAGGTACATCTGTGCCAGAGCCGCCTCCACTTGTTTGTACCCAGACAAGGATTATTTTGTATAATCACATAAACTAATTATACTATATAGCTAAACATTGTACTAAAAAAAATAAAATTAAAAATTAAAAATAAAATTAACAATTAACAATAAAAAATAATTTAACAATTAAAAAAAATATAAATACCTTTAGTAATCTGCACCTTCTAACTCCTTCCTTCCTTTTCTCGAAAGAAAAAATTAAAAAAAAATTCTACTCAGAACTGAAAATTAGAGAAAGAAGAATAGAGATCTGATTGTTATGGAAAAAACGGAAGGGGTGTATATATAGGTTAGATTATTTGCTACGGTCGAATTTACGACGGGTGACCGTCGCAAATACGAGGTATTGCGACGGGATACCGTCACAAATGCCTTCGCCCGCATTAAATACAGGCGGCGGGTAAAAGAACTTTTTCGACGGGCCCGTCACAAATAGCCACCATTAGCGACGGGCGGCTATCCCCGTCGCAAATTTCTATTTACCGCCGTCGGTATTCACGACGGGGCCCGTCACAATTACCTTCGCCCGCATTAATTACGGGTGGCGGGTAAAAGGGTTGTTGCAACGGGCCCGTCACAAATGCCACACCATTAGCGACAAGAAGATATCCCCGTCACAAATTACTATTTACCGCCACCGGTATTTGCGACGGGAGGATATCCCCGTGGAAAATTCCTATTTACCGCCGCCGGTATTTGCGATGGGACCCGTCGCAAAAAGCTCCCGTTGGATTATCTGTTGCGACGGGTAAATAGTCCCGTCACAAAAACGTATTTACGACCACGGGGTATTTTGTAACGCCCCGACCCTAGTTGCCTAGAGTCGGTGCATTATTACATAACATTGGCATGATCAAAAGAAAGATCAAATCTCGAAAGACCGATTGGTTTAGTAGCCTTGGAAACACTAGATATATTCATAAGTTTTACATTACATCATAAAATGAAAAACTACTACAACAACATAATGTTTCCACAGTCCACACTATAATCCCCTCATAATATCCCTGCAGGTCATTCATAACTTACATCTTCACTTCCTGGGAAAAATAAAACATAGAAAAGGGGTGAGCTCAAATTCCCAGTAAGGATAACAATATAGCGGAAACTTTCATAAATAAGAATAAACATTTAAGGCAATGTATAACTAAAACAAAAGCCTTTTAAACATGAACTTTCAACATGGTATGGCATGAATAAAATGAAATAATGCCATTTACTTATTCACATGGATATTCTACTAATCGAATAATCACATGCAAAAATCAATAACCACTTTCATAATGTTGGAATGCATAATGCCAGACTATCATAACCACATAGCCAAGGCCTCGTGCCAAGACTACAAATAAGATTTTGTCAAGGCCTTGTGCCAAGACACTAGTTTGTCTCATGAGACCTACCGATGCATCGAGGAGCTATATCGGGCTCCACCCGTCACATATTAAGTCCAATGCATTCCCATATGAAAAGGTTTAAACATAACATAAACATTCGTATTAAAACTAGCATACGAAATGTCAATACTTTCACCATAAACTATGAATGGTATAAGAATAGCACATCCACAGTCAAACATATCACAAAACCTTCAATACAATATAGAAGTTTTGTATCATAATAAATCAACTTCAAATAATCTTAAAATCCATCAAAGGATGTTGACATAGATGAAATCAAAATTCTTTTTAAAGAAATATCTCCTTTTATTTTGAAATAATTTACGATCCATATAAAATAAAACATTTTCTTTGAAAATATTCTTATAAGCTTGTAAGGGAATCTTTGAAGATTTTATAACGGCGGAAAATAGCCGCACCCACCGTATGAGTTAAAAAAAACATTCTTACCTTAATTCTGTCGAAAAGGTTAAAAAGGACCTTGTTTTGAAAACGACCGAAAGATTCCTTTATAAACAACTTATAAAAGTAAAAAAGGGTATAAATGACTTTAACTCATATTATAGTAAACAATAAAAATGATTTGAAATACATTTTTAAGAAACATGGATGTGGATGATAAAGAGATCCCAGTAGATTATTACGTATAAACAACCTTGGATAATGAAGAGGTTGTAAAGTAAACCCTTACCTTGTACTTTTCCTTGGTTGGGGTAGGTTAACCTCCTGTATAATGGTGAAATAGTTGTTATTAAATTATACAAGAATCATATATATTAATATGATATCATATATGATCTTTTAACATTGATTTGTTAATAATATCTTAGAATTATCGTCGTTTCGGGAGTTAACTTACTCATTTTATTTTATATGTTTTGTTACATAAGCCATGGTTGTTGTATCTTATTAATATCCAGAATGATATCTAGTCCTTAAACATCATTTTTAAATCATCAAATGATAATTATACTTGAATGGATACGATGGAGAATGAATCTCATCGCGTTCGTGGATACGGTAGTCCGTACGTACGCACGAGCGACAATATCATTCTTTTGATATTAAAATAATATATAAATGGATGGTATATCATATATACAGAATCATTAACATGTTATATTTATTATTTACATGAGTTACACATCATTATTATACCCATCCAAATAATATTATATTGAATAACAATTACACCACGACGTGGAGACGGTAAGCCGTACATACGCACGTATGGTGACATGTTATTCAAAGGGTGGATAGAATGCTGAATATGGTTGAACCATATTTATAATAACATCACAGTATATGTGAGATACTGGAGTTATTATTTTATAATGGTAAGAACAATGGAAGAAGAATTGGAAGAAGAAATGAACTTGGAGAAGGGTGGTGAAATCATTACCTCTTCTTCGGGTTCTTCCTTTTGATTTGATCAAAAGGGATCCTTAGGTTGGCTTTCTGATCAAAATAAGGCCTCTAGGTTGTAGTGAGGGATGTTGGGAGAGTATTTGGGTAGAGTTTGGCCGAACCAAAAGGCTTTGAAGGTGTGAAGAAATGAGAAGGAGGAGTTCCCTTTTATAAGAGGGGTGAGGGGCACCTTTGGAAAAGCTAGAAATATTAATTTATAATAAATTCATATTAGGTTTCTAATGGCTACAAAGTTGATTATTCAAAATTTAAGGTGGGGATAGGTCGAAAACCACTCAAACAATAGAATTTAGACAGGTTTGGGTACTTATATTAACCTTATCTTTAAGTATTAACTCTAAGTTAATTAGTTTCACTTTTACAATGTCTCTTTGTATTTTTATATAATATGGTTAATAAACTTACTATATACATCCAAGAGACCCCCAAGTGGTACATTAATGATGAAACTATCATGATATAATTCTCTTGGCTGAACCTTAGATTTTTAGGAATTTAATATCAATTAATAATATAATATTTGTTTTAAGAACTCTTTTATGTCAATTTTGACACTATTCAAAAGTTGATTTTTGTGAAACTCATAACAGATTGATTACTTCGAACAGAGTCAATTAAATCAATCATAATATATCATATTATCCTAGAAAATTAGTTTAATTCATTAAAAGTTTCATATTATATTTATTTGGGTATTTATAATATCAATTATTTTAATTTTTCACTATTATAGTAATTACTACATCATCATTGTGTCATAAATAAAATAAATTATTTAATGTCTAAAAATTATAAATAAAAATCATTATGTAGGAAATCTTTTTATCTTTCTAATTAATATTTATAATCTAAAATCTAACATATATAACCCTATGTAAAAATTGATTTTCTAAAGGATATATGCTTGTGTCATTTTTGTATTCATTTTAACTTAATTAAAATAAAGTGTCATTATCACTTACAAGTGGATCCATGGGGTCCCAAAATAGACCCAAAGATTCCCATGGTCGACCATGTATCAACCAATAGGGTTAAGACACGTTTTAGGGTAATTTAGTATTATTATAATATTATTTTTTTAACCCTTATTTACCGGATTTACCCTTAACCATGGTAAATAAAATATTTACCGCAGTAATTATTCAAAATGTCTAAAAAAAAAGTTACCTATTTACACAATTTTAACATCCTGATTCCAAATATGGAATCCATTTTCCTAAATTCAAAACACAGAAGTGGCAGAAAATAATTTAAAATTAATTCCCGCTGTCAAAACAAAAAGCGTGTTTTAAAGAGATAATAACTATCAAAAGATTGACACTTGTTTATGTTCGGTTTAATTGTAAAATTATGTCCAATGACCAACATTATATTAAATGGTAAAAATATATTCTAAATATACTTTAAAACCACTCAAATTCATAATTTATCACTATTAATTATTTTGATTAAAAAAGTTGTTTTTAATTAAAATTTAGTAATTTTCACTATTCATCAAAATATGAAAGTTATCCGAAATGTACCAAAATTTCACCTTAGGCTAAATTCAATATTCCGAATCCAAAAATGAAGTCCATTTTCAAATATAAAATATATATAATTTCAAAAAGTAGGTATACTATTCATAACGGCTAGTTTGATTAGTTATGGTGTGTTAGAACTCGGTGTTGCGTACAACACACGCTATCACATTATTCAAAGAGAAGCGTACCGTAGAAGCTTGGGGTGTTACATTCTCCCCTCCTTCAAATAATTGCGTCCTCGCAATTTCTAGGGTATTACTGCATAAAAAGACTCGGGTGGTTCTTCATCATAAGTTCCTCGGGTTCCCACGTTGCCTCTTCCATCTTATGGTTTCTCCACTAAACTTTTACCAGACGCGTCGTCCGGTTTCTCAGCACTTGTTCTCTCGTATCAAGAATATTGATGGGCTCTTCGCAATAAGACAGATCGGGTTCCAGTTTTAATTCCTCATAGGTGAGTACATGCGTCGGATCAGGCATGTATTTCCTCAATAGAGATACGTGGAACACATCGTGAACTTTGGAGAGACTTGGCGGCATTGCCAATCGGTAAGCTACAACCCCAATTCGTTCTAGAATTTCGAAAGGTCCGATGTACCTGGGACTCAATTTACCTTTCTTACCAAAACGTATGACTCCCTTCCACGGAGATACCTTCAGAAAAACATGATCACCGACTTGAAATTCCAAATCCTTCCTTCGATTATCGGCATAGCTCTTCTGCCTACTTTGAGCTGCTTTGATGTGATTTTGGATTACATTCACCTTTTCCACCGTTTCCTCCACCAGTTCTGGGCCTACAAGTTTTCTTTCACCAACGTCATCCCAACAGGTTGGTGTACGACATCTCTTTCCGTATAACGCTTCATATGGTGCCATCTGAATACTCGAATGGAAGCTATTGTTATAGGAAAATTCTACCAGAGGTAAATATTGATCCCACATACCCTGAAAGTCAAGTGAGCAAGATCTCAACATGTCTTCTAAGGTTTGAATAGTCCGTTCTGATTGTCCGTCTGTCTGAGGGTGGTAAGCAGTGCTCAAATGAAGTTCAGTATCCAGGGATTTCTGAAGACTTTTCCAGAATCTTGAAGTAAAACGGGGATCACGATCAGAAACAATCGATAGGGGTACTCCATGAAGTCTCACAACTTCATTAATATATAGTCTTCCTAGACGTTCCAGGGGTAGATCTTCTCTTATAGCAAGAAAATGTGCTGTCTTGGTAAGACGATCAACAATAACCCATATTGCATCGTTCCTTCTAGGAGTCTTTGGTAGCCCCATGACAAAGTCCATCGTAACATTGTCCCATTTCCACTCCGGTATGGGAAGAGGTTGCATGACTCCTCCAGGCTATTGCCTTCCAGCTTTCACTTGTTGACAAACCATACATCTTGACAAAAAATCAGCAATCTCCCTCTTCATGTTGTCCCACCAAAAATGTTCCTTCAAATCTCTATACATTTTGGTGATCCCAGGGTGTATAGAGAAATTGGAACTATGAGCATCATCCAGCAATTCCCTTTTTAGATCAGGTATATTGGGAACACAAAGTCTCTTCCCGAATTTCAAAATTCCATCTTCATACACAAAGTCTCTCAATCTCCCATCATTCACAGCTTTAATCTTCTTTTGGAATTTTTCATCATCGGTCTGAGAACTCTTAATCCTTTCTAGTAAAGATGGTTTGGCAACCATTTGAAAAAGCATTGATGTTTCACCTTCCCTGGTTATTCCCATGTCCATCTTCACTAGATCCATGAAAATTAGATCCCTTTCAATTCTCATATTGTTCAAAACTCCATGGTATTTTCTACTCAAAGCATCTGCCACCTTGTTTGCCTTCCCTTGGTGGTAGTGTATCGTACAATCATAATCTTTGAGTAATTCAAGCCATCTCCTTTGCCTCATGTTGAGTTCTTTTTGTGAGAAAATATACTTCAAACTCTTGTGATCAGTATAAATCTCACATTTTTCACCATAGAGGTAGTGCCTCCATATCTTCAAAGCAAAGATCACTGCTGCTAACTCGAGATCATGATTAGGATAGTTTTGTTCATGAATTTTCAACTGTCGTGATGCATAGGTAATAAATCTATCATTCTGCATAAGGACACAGCCAAGTCCTTTCTTCAATGCATCACTATAAATAACGAACCCATCATTCCCCGATGGTAGAGTCAATATAGGAGCATTGACTAATCTTCTCTTCAGTTCTTCGAAACATTCTTCACACTCTTTTGTCCAAACAAATTTAACCCCTTTACGCGTGAGCTTCGTTAATGGGTTATCCAATCGGGCAAAATTCTGGGCGAAACGTCGATAATAACCTGCCAAACCAATAAAACTACGTACCTCAGTTATACTCGTAGGTGCTGGCCATTCTTGGATTGCCTTGGTCTTAGAAGGATCAACAGAGATTCCATCTTTAGAGACAATATGGCCAAGAAAAGAAATCTCCTGAAGCCAGAATTCACACTTGCTAAACTTCCCATATAATTCATGCCTCCTTAGAGTCTTCAAGATAATGCGCAAGTGATTTTCATGATCTTCGTAGGTTTTGGAGTATACCAAGATATCATCAATAAATACCACCACAAATTCATCGAGATACTCCTTGAAAACTCTATTCATTATATCCATGAATACAGAGGGTGCATTAGTCAATCCAAACGACATTACAGTAAACTCGTAATGCCCGTACCTGGTTCGAAATGCTGTTTTCGGAATGTCTTCCTTCTTCACACACAACTGATGGTATCCAGATCGAAGGTCAATCTTTGAAAAGTATTGAGCTCCATGCAGTTGGTCAAATAAATCATCAATACGAGGTAGGGGATACTTGTTCTTTATCGTTATAGCATTGATCTCCCTGTAGTCGATACATAACCTCATAGATCCATCTTTCTTTTTAACAAAAAGAACAGGGGCTCCCCATGGAGAAACACTAGGGCGAATAAATCCCTTATTACTCAATTCCTCTAGTTGTTTCTTTAGTTCGACTAACTCTACAGTTGCCATTCTACAAGGGGTCTTCGATATAGGCCTTGATCCAGGAATCAAATCAATAGAAAACTCAACTTCTCGTTCTGGAGGATGTCCAGGTAAATCTTATGGAAATACATCTACAAATTCTTTCAAAACAGGTACATCCTCTATTTGAACATTCCTTTCCTCACCGACAGTTATTTCATTATTTTCCTCCCCAATAATTGAATTAAGTTGAGCTACTAGGGGTGGATCTAAATAAGAATTAGGTGGTGACGATTCTGCTCTAAAAATAAGGTGTTCCTTATCATTATCATCAAGAATCGTAACCTCTTTCTTCTTACAATAAATCTTCGCATCATAGTCTGAAATCCAGTCCATACCGAGGATTATATCAAACTCAATCATAGGTATGACGATGAGATCAGCAGATAAAGAAAATTTATGTGCTCTAATGGTGACTGATTCACAAAACTTTGTTGCAACGATACTTCCCTTAGGAGTTTTAACTGACAACTCCCTTATTAAATCAAATTGGAAATATCTAATTTTCTTAGCAAACTGGGAAGATATGAAACAATGCGATGATCCAGAATCAAATAATGCATTTTCTAAACTTGAGGAAACCATTAAATTACCTGCCACCACGTCTTTCGGAGCTTCTACCTCAGCAGTAGTGATAGCATAAGCCTGGCCTTGATCCCTTGGCCTTTTCTGAGGTAAGTTCTCCTGACGCTTAGGACATGCATTTGCATAATGCCCCATCTCCCTGCAATTGTAGCACTGAACGTTGGTAGCTTCCTTCTTCCCCTTGCAATCATGAGCTTGGTGGCTTTTTTCACCACACTTGTAACAGACTCCCATTCCCTTCAAGCAAGTACCGGGGTGTTTCTTCCCACATTTACCACATGATGGATATTCAACCTTTCCTTTCTTCCCCTTATTTCCATTCCCAGATTGATAAGCAGGTCTCTTCTTCTCTTGCTTTGCTTTAAAGTCATAAGACTTAGAGAATTCCTTTTCGGTCTTGATAGCACATGAGACAATGTCTTCGTACGATGAAAAGGATTGTGAGACTAATGCTCGACGGAGAAATGGTTTTAACCCATCAAAGAAACGATCAATCTTACTTCTTGGGTTGCGAATATAATCTCCAGCATACCTCGCTAACCTTGTAAATTTAGCCTCATACTTTGTGACATTCTCATCCTCCTTCTGTCTCAGACTCAGAAATTGCCTTTCCATATCTGCTCGATGGTCGCGAGGGAAGTATTTTTCTAAAAACAGATCTTTGAACTCCCTCCATTCCATATTTGATACTTCATCATCTTCCTTCATGTTTTGAATCAATGACCACCATTGATCAGCATCTCCAGTGAGGCGGTAAACTTCCATGATAACTTTTTCCCTTTCACTGCTCCCCAAAGCCTGAAATATTTTCTCTAGGGAAAATATCCATTGCTCAGCTACTAAGGGATTTGTATTCCCATTGAACGTTGGTGGTTGTTTCCTCATGAATCGATCTAACATTGATCCTCCACGCTGCGGATCAGGGTGCTCCATATGGGTAAGGTTATTATTCATAACCTGAGTAAGTTGTCCCAGTATGGTGATTAGCTGATCAGCACCAGTTGCATCACCAGCCCCACTATAATTATCTTGACTAGGAGGGAAATCCCTACATGGAGTGCGTGCATTGATACGGTTTCCATTTCTTCCACTAGGCGCCATTTCTAAACAATGGCATAAACTAGATCAGTTTATGAATCAAAATACATAATCCCATACTTATAAAACACTTAACATAAATTGAACTATTTATGGATATAATCCATAATCATAAGAATGTTTTCTTTGAGGAAGTATATACTCATAATCCCTTCAAAATGATTTGTAAAGAAAATGAGAGTTATCCTAAGCATATCCCCCGGGAGTGTCGTAACCAAGAGTGCAGCAAGGCCCGTTGTCGTGCACCAGTTCCCGTTCGAGTCTAGCTCAAAGCGGTGTTTTCGGGTTTTACCCCTAGGTACATCTGTGCCAGAGCCGCCTCTACCTGCTCGTATCCAGACAGGGATGTATTGCTCGGAAAACTCACAAAATCTCTACAATACCAAAATTCTAGGAAGTTCTTCTATACTAATCCTCAAAGTTCATCTTAGGTCTACATGCTCTAATCAGAGTTTATCTAAATCTAGCTTCCAAGGTTTGTACTAAACTTCCTATAATACCAACTGTAATGCCCCGACCCTAGTTGCCTAGAGTCGGTGCATTATTACATAACATTGGCATGATCACAAGAAAGATCAAATCTCGAAAGACCAATTGGTTTAGTAGCCTTGGAAACACTAGATATATTCATAAGTTTTACATTACATCATAAAATGAAAAACTACTACAACAACATAATGTTTCCACAGTCCACACTATAATCCCCTCATAATATCCCTGCAGGTCATTCATAACTTACATCTTCACTTCCTGGGAAAAATAAAACATAGAAAAGGGGTGATCTCAAATGCCCAGTAAGGATAACAATATAGCGGAAACTTTCATAAATAAGAATAAACATTTAAGGCAATGTATAACTAAAAAAAAGCCTTTTAAACATGAACTTTCAACATGGTATGGAATAAATAAAATGAAATAATGCCATTTACTTATTCACATGGATATTCTACTAATCGAATAATCACATGCAAAAATCAATAACCACTTTCATAATGTTGGAATGCATAATGCCAGACTATCATAACCACATAGCCAAGGCCTCGTGCCAAGACTACAAATAATATTTTGTCAAGGCCTTGTGCCAAGACACTAGTTTGTCTCATGAGACCTACCGATGCATCGAGGAGCTATAGCGGGCTCCACCCGTCACATATTAAGTCCAATGCATTCCCATATGAAAAGGTTTAAACATAACATAAACATTCGTATTAAAACTAGCATACGAAATGTCAATACTTTCACCATAAAATATGAATGGTATAAAAATAGCACATCCACAGTCAAACATATCACAAAACCTTCAATACAATATAGAAGTTTTGTATCATAATAAATCAACTTCAAATAATCTTAAAATCCATCAAAGGATGTTGACATAGATGAAATCAAAATTCTTTTTAAAGAAATATCTCATTTTATTTTGAAATAATTTAAGATCCATATAAAATAAAACATTTTCTTTGAAAATATTCTTATAATCTTGTAAGGGAAGCTTTGAAGATTTTATAACGGCGGAAAATAGCCGCACCCGCCGTATGAGTTAAAAAAACATTCTTACCTTAATTCTGTCGAAAAGGTTAAAAAGGACCTTGTTTTGAAAACGACCGAAAGATTCCTTTATAAACCACTTATAAAAGTCAAAAAGGGTATAAATGACTTTAACTCATATTCTAGTAAATAGTAAAAATGTTTTGAAATACATTTTTAAGAAACATGGATGTGGATGATAAAGAGATCCCAGTAGATTATTACGTATAAACAACCTTGGATAATGAAGAGGTTGTAAAGTAAACCCTTACCTTGTACTTTTACTTGGTTGGGGTAGGTTAACCTCTTGTATAATGGTGAAATAGTTGTTATTAAATTATACAAGAATCATATATATTAATATGATATCATATATGATCTTTTAACATTGATTTGTTAATAATATCTTAGAATTATCGTCGTTTCGGGAGTTAACTTACTCATTTTCTTTTATATGTTTTGTTACATAAGCCATGGTTGTTGTATCTTATTTATATACAGAATGATATCTAGTCCTTAAACATAATTTTTAAATCATCAAATGATAATTATACTTGAATGGATACGATGGAGAATGAATCTCATCGCGTTCGTGGAGACGGTAGTCCGTACGTACGCACGAGCGACAATATCATTCTTTTGATATTAAAATAATATATAAATGGATGGTATATCATATATACAGAATACTTAACATGTTATATTTATTATTTACATGATTTACACATCATTATTATACCCATCCAAATAATATTATATTGAATAACAATTACACCACGACGTGGAGACGGTAAGCCGTACGTAGGCACGTATGGTGACATGTTATTCAAAGGGTGAATAGAATACTGAATATGGTTGTACCATATTTATAATAACATCACAGTATATGTGAGATACTGGAGTTATTATTTTAGAATGGTAAGAACAATGGAAGAAGAAGTGGAAGAAGAAATGAACTTGGAGAAGGGTGGTGAAATCATAACCTCTTCTTCGGGTTCTTCCTTTTGATTTGATCAAACGGGATCCTTAGGTTGGCTTTCTGATCAAACTAAGGCCTCTAGGTTGTAGTGAGGGATGTTGAGAGAGTATTTGGGCAGAGTTTGGCCGAACCAAAAGGCTTTGAAGGTGTGAAGAAATGAGAAGGAGGAGTGCCCTTTTATAAGAGGGGTGAGGGGAACCTTTGGAAAAGATAGAAATATTAATTTATAATAAATTCATATTCAGTTTATAATGGCTCCAAAGTTGATTATTCAAAGGTTAAGGTGGGGATAGGTCGAAAACCACTCAACCAATAGAATTTAGACAGGTTTGGGTACTTATATTAACCTTATCTTTAAGTATTAACTCTAAGTTAATTAGTTTCACTTTTACAATGTCTCTTTGTATTTTTATATAATATGGTTAATAAACTTACTATATACATCCAATAAACTACCAAGTGGTAAATTAATGATGAAACTATCATGATATAAGTCTCTTGGCCGAACCTTAGATTTTTAGGAATTTAATATCAATTAATAATATAATATTTGTTTTAAGAACTCTTTTATGTCAATTTTGACACTATTCAAAAGTTGATTTTTGTGAAACTCATAACAGATTGATTACTTAGAACAAAGTCAATTAAATCAATCCTAATATATCATATTATCCTAGAAAATTAGTTTAATTCATTAAAAGTATCATATTATATTTATTTGGGTATTTATAATATCAATTATTTTAATTTTTCACTATTATAGTAATTACTGCATCATCATTGTGTCATAAATAAAATAAATTATTTAATGTATAAAAATTATAAATAAAATATCATTATGTAGGAAATCGTTTTATCTTTCTAATGAATATTTATAATCTAAAATCCAACATATATAACCCTATGTAACAATTGTTTTTCTAAAAGATATATGCTTGTGTCATTTTTGTATTCATTTTAACTTAATTAAAATAAAGTGTCATTATCACTTACAAGTGGATCCATGGGGTCCCAAAATAGACCCAAAGATTCCCATGGTCGACCATGTATCAACCAATAGGGTTAAGACACGTTTTAGGGTAATTTAGTATTATTATAATATTATTTTTTAACCTTTATTTACCGGATTTACCCTTAACCATGGTAAATAAAATATTCACCGCAGTAATTATTCAAAATGTCTAAAAATAAAAGTTACCTATTTACACAATTTGAACATCCTGATTCCAAATATGGAATCCATTTTTATAAATTCAAAACACAGAAGTGGCAGAAATTAATTTAAAATTAATTTCCGCTGTCAAAACAAAAAGCGTGTTTTTAAGAGATAATAACTATCAAAAGATTGACACTTGTTTATGTTCGGTTTAATTGTAAAATTATGTCCAATGACCAAAATTATATTAAATGGTAAAAATATATTCTAAATATACTTTAAAACCACTCAAATTCATAATTTATCACTATTAATTATTTTGATTAAAAAAGTTGTTTTTAATTAAAATTTAGTAATTTTCACTATTCATCAAAATATGAAAGTTATCCGAAATGTACCAAAATTTCACCTTAGGATAAATTCGATATTCTGAATCCAAAAATGAAGTACATTTTCAAATATAAAATATATATAATTTCAAAAAGTAGGTATTACTATTCATAACGGCTAGTTTGATTAGTTATGGTGTGTTAGAACTCGGTGTTGCGTACAACACACGCTATCACATTTTTCAAAGAGAAGCGTACCGTAGAAGCTTGGGGTGTTACATATTTTGCGACGGGTTGTAGGTGACCGTCGCAAATAGGATTTACAGCGGCCGGTATTGTCGATGGGGCCCGTCGCAAATAATATCGGGTGAATATTTGTTTGCGACGGGGAAATTTCCCCATCGCAAATACGATTTACCACCACCGGGTACTTGCGACGGGTAGCCTTCTACCTGTCGAAAATATCCTTCCCGCGTTTTGGCTCGGAAACCGCACCATTGCAATTGTGACGGGCCCTGTATTTCCGTCGCAAATAACTAACCATTTGCGATGGGAATAGCTTCCCGTAAAAAAAAACCCTTTTCATAGGAGTTGTTGCGACGAGAATAAGACCCATCGCAAATACCCCGTCACAATAATATAGAGGAAGCTTTCATAAATAAACATTAACATTTAAGGCAATGTATAACTAAAACAAAAGCCTTTTAAACTTGGACTTCAGTATAATATTGCAAAAGTAAAATGAGATAATTCCATTTACTTATTCGCATGGATATTCTACTGGTTGAATAATCACATGCAATATCAATAACCACTTTCATAATGATTAAATGCATAATGCCATACTATCATAACCACGTAGCCAAGGCCTCATGTGAAGACTACAAATAAGATTTTTTCAAGGCCTCGTGCCAAGACACTAGTTTGTCTCATGAGACCTACTGATGTATCGAGGAGCTATAGCGGGCTCCACCCGTCACTTATTAAGTCCAATGCATTCCTTATATGAAAAGGTTTAAACATATCATAAACCATAACATAATCGTATCACATAAAACATGCATAAAGGAAACATAAAATTTCCACATTTCAATCACAAGATATCAATACAACACATTGATATAATAAAAACATTATCAAAACAATTTTCAATACCAAAATAGACGAAAAGTAAAACTTGGTATTTATTTTTCATTTAAAAAAAGTTATAGCTTGTAGAGGAAGCCGAAACTCAAATAATGGTCACGGTGGCAGAGAATTCCTTGTCACCGCATACTTATGACAAAAAATACATTCCCTTTTGTCATTTAGTAAAACGCTTCATATAAAAAGATTCCTTTTGAATAAATGTAAAAGTCAAAGGGGTTTATACACCGTATAAAAGATAGTTGTGTATAAAACAAAATATTCCTCAATGAAAGGAGATTGAGAAAAAGTCCCTTACAAAGAACAATTTTTTAAATAAAATATATATATTATGTGTATTCACTATAAGTACACATAAAGAAAGTACAAATACAAGATAAGACATAATAATATCCAAACATAATTTGAAAGTAGGAGATTAACCCAAAGAATGGAAATTGGGTTAAGAAGTTCCCTTACAAAGATCATTTTTTAAATAAAATAGATCTATTATGTGTATTCAATATATGTACACATAAAGAAAGTACAAGTACAAGATAGGATATAATAATATCATGACATAATTTGAAAGTAGGAGATTAACCCAATGAACGGAAATTGGGTTAAGAAGTTCCCTTACCTCATGTCCGACTTCACTCGAACATTCTTTAATCACTTGAATAATATACTAGAGTTAATCTCTAATTGATTAAGAACATTTTTCAAGTTCATTATCCCTTTTATATCACTTATTACAATTTTACGAAAATTATGTAGTCATTTAAGTTAATAACGGTCGTTTTGTCGATCTTTGGTACTTGAGTCAACAATAAACTTCTTATAATTACAAGTTGTTTATGTGGTAGAATATCCATTATATCCAGAATTATATTAATGATTTAGATATCATATATATCATATATATCCAGTATATACATTCATTCATAATATTACGTAACATTTAGAAGTAAGAAATGAAATGTATCGTTCATGGAGACGGTAAGCCGTACGTACGCATGAACACTACTTTCATTTCTATTCAGTATTTAATGGAATGAAATAATAATTATATAAAGTTACATTATAATTCCAGTATAATCTCATATATAATATCATTTACTCCATCCTTTATACATCCCACATATGGCATTAACGATTCAAATTACTTTGAGGGGGCAGTAGTCCGCACTTCCTAAAATGGAATTATCGCGTTTACCAATAATGGAAATCATAAAGGTATTCCATAAATGAGAAATACAGAAGAATAAGGAAAATATAAACATAATATATATCATATATAAATATAGTGACATCTTAATGGCCACCATGAGAGGTGTTAAAAGAAGACTGGACAATCATCGTTTCGTGAGGCAGAAATTCACCAACAACAGAAATAGTATATTCTTTAACCATTAGACGAAGGTGTGTGTAATTTTAAATCAAATAATTCTCATAAAAAAATCCTAGTATATTGATGATACTGGTATTGTTATAAAAGAAAGGAATAAAAAGCGTTTAAGGGGTTGGAGAAGCAAAATAAAACAAAAGAACATAAGAGAAGACATTACCTTAAAATCGGGTAACTCTTTTTGATTTGAGCCAAAGGCTTCCTTGAGAAGCATTATGCCCAAAGTGAGGCTTATAGGAGTAAGATAAGAAAGTTTAGAGAGTATTTGGGCAGAGGTTGGCCGAGCCAAGTGGCTTTGAAGGTGTGAATAAGGTGGTAGAGTTGGGGGCCTTTTGTAAGAGGAGAGGAGGGGCACTCTTGGAATGAAATGAAATGTTACATTATTATGAAGTACTTTTCGGATTTCAAAGGTCCCAAAATTATATATTTCAAGGATAAGGTGATAAGGGATCTAAATATACTCATACAATAGGTTTTTTACAATTTTAAGTCTTAGATTTTACATTATCTTTTCATTTTATTTAAATCGTTAATTAATGAGGTAATCGATGCATCATCATGGTTTCATAAAACTATTAATTTATTTAATGTCTAAAAATTATAAAAAAAAATACAATGATGTAGGAAATATTTTTAGCTTTCCAATTACTATTTATATTCAAAAAGGTAACTTATATAACCCCATGTAATAATTGTTTTAGTAAAACAACACATGTTTGTGACAATTTTATTTTTACTTTAAATAAAATGTTATTAATGTCATTTTCTTACCCAAGTGGCTCCATGGGGTCCCCAAGTTGACCCATGGATTTTCATGGTCGGACATGAATCATAAAATAAGGGTAGGACATGTTTCAAGGTAATTTCATATTATTATAACATCATTTTTACCTTAAATTTCACTAATTACCTTTAATCGCGATTAATAGAACTTAAAAGTTACTATTCACCAAAAATTATTTTAATCCCATTGAACCACAATTTACTTCATAATGAAAATTATGTATTTCGGATTTTTTAAATTCAAATCACAGAGGTGGTAAAATTTCATTTAAACGAAATATCGGTTTTTTAACTACCACTTAGTGGTTTCACTATTCATCAAAAATCGAAGTTTTTCAGAACAATACAAAAAATTTACCCTAAGATATAATTGATATTCTGAATTCAAAAATGATGTATATTTTACAAAATTACAAACATATAAGTTTAATTAATTAATTTTATAATTAATTCCTGTTGTCAAAACAAATAGCGTGTTTTTAAGAAACAATATCAATCAAAAGATTGACAATTGTTTATGTCCAATTTCAAAGTGAAATTAACTATAATGACCACAATTGGATAAAATGGTAAAATTATATTATAATTATACTTTAAAACCACTCAATAGTATAATTTATTATTGGAAATTATTTTGATTAAAAATGTTGTTTTTAAGTATTTTTCACTATTCATTGAAAATTGGATGTTCTCAGAAAAATACCAAAAATTCAACATAAGCTAATTTCGATATTCCGAATCCAAAAATGAAGTTCAATTTGATTAATAAAATTTATAAAATTTCAAAAAGTGGGTTTTACTATTCATAATGGCTACTTTGATTGGTCGCGGTGTGTTAGAATCTCGAACTTGCGTACAATGCAAGCTATTGCATTATTGAAAGAGAATCGTACCGTGGAAGCTTGGGGGGTTACACAGATACTCCACCGCCTTACTGTTTCGGCCTGCAAACTGACTACAGGACGTGTAAAGGACCACCACACGTCGTGTAGTCGGTTCCTACACCCTTCATCGCTGGCATGGCTACACGCCCCATGTACTCATCCCACACGACCATAAGTACACGGCGTGTGGAAAAGTACACGGTGTGTAGTTCCAAAATTTAGGATTTTTCCCATTTTCCATATTTTCTCTAAAACATTCAAGGAAAAGTGAAAAGAAGAAGCCCATACCTCAAAATAAGAACTGGGTTCTTACAATGTGTTCTTTTTTTTTCATCCAATGGCCCAAAGGCCTTCATGTTTTTTTTATTATAATAAAACCCCCTTTTAAGGGAAGAAGTGGGAAACCCTAATAGACTTCATGGATGTAAAGAAAAAATAAGACCCGAATATTAAAACTAGATGAAAACATGGAACATCCCCTCCCCAAAATTTGATCGTTATTAAGCTCTTCATCATTGCATGAAAGATCTAAAAACAAGTGTCCAATGTCATAGCACATACCAGAACCGATGGATGACGCCATACCCTCTCAAGCATCCAAATCTGAAAAGCACTGCAAAGATGAACCACCAGCTCTAACTCCTCCTTGGGGCCTGATCCATGTGATCGAGTCCGGAAAACTTGGATCATCAAAAATAGCATACAGAATTAATTCAAAACACAAAAATCCACCGTCACAACCCTACTGCCGTTCATTCCAAAAATCCATAAATTCAAGATTCAAAAATTTCAAGACATCATCACCCTTCTTAAGACCTCCATCGCTATCAAGAAACCAGTACCTCCCTGCCTCAAGTCACACACTAAATCTTCGAAGAGATCCTCTGGTGACCACTGTTGTTGTCAAGAAACTTCATCAACTATCGAGATTCTCTACTAACCACATTGGAATACTCCTCCACCGATTACATCTTCTGAACCTTCCTGGAAAATCCTGATGCTTGCACAAACAGAACCCAAAACCTCTATTGATACCAACACACCCAACTGACCTGGAAGGGGAGTTGATCTGGAAGAAAAATCCAAGTGGGATTGGAAGAACCTCCATAGTAAAAACTAGAAGAACAAAACAAGGATAGAACCTAGAATCAAGCACGAAAACAAAAATAAAAATCCATCACCACCAACACAGATCCATGCCAGAAAAAGACCACCGTAAAAGAACCGGACCATATCCCATCACCACCATCACTAAAGGAGACTGTAGATCCACATAAGCACACATATGAGATGTGGTTGCAACCTCAAACCACAGAAAACAGGCTCTTGACCACGAACTTCACCATGCTACCAAGGAATCCGAGCCCACCAAAGATCGTGAGTCTTCGACATCGTAGAAGACCGTTGTTGAAAGTAAAATAATTAAAATGTGAAAAATTAAAGTAGGTAAATTTATACATACTGAATAAAGTATTGTAAAAACTATTTTTATCCAGGGGAGTACATCAGTTTTCTTAAATATCTCTATGAAAAAGTTAGTTTTGTAGGAAAGGGGATCCATGGATTGAAAGTAAAATCATTAACAGGTGAAAAATTAAAGTAGGCACATTTATACATATTTAATAACATTGACGATTATAATCCATATATAACATTGAATATTAATTTGTTAAAATAATGTTATATATAGAATAAATATATATATATATTTAATGATAATAAGAAAACTTTTTTTCCATAGTTTAAAGAGATTGTGCATGGTAGATCTAATAAATCAAAATCATTAAGATAGCTAATGGATAGACCATGTTTAAATTTGATAACATGGTTTATGTATGTCATTAATAGCTATAAATTTTATTCCAAATACCAGGAATACATAAGTTAAGTTTATAATAATAGTTTATTGGTGTTCATGAAAGCTATGATTTTGAGTGCCAAAGACAAAAACCCAATCTTTGTATCATGTTCATATTATAGATTTATTTAAGAGATATGGTAGGTGGATTACATTAAATTTAGAGTTCTAGTGTTTAACTAAAATTGGGTTATTAGTAAAAAAAGTGTTAGATTTGATGAATTTGATATGACACTAGTTAATCTGAAGAGATTGGAATACAAAGCTGATCTGTTTATGAGGGAAATAGATGAAAAATAATTGTTTAATGTTCTTGATCCATAAAATGTGTAGTGGTATATCATTTTATAAGGAATAAAAATATATTTTGGTGATGAAAGAATTAATGATGATACCGATTTATATGAGATCCCCAATTCCATGAAATGATTATTAGAGAATATTGATGACTACGTCGTAGACATGGTTTATGCCATATAGAATGATCATGAGGAAGGAATATGAGAAAATAATCTATTATTAATTTCCAAATATTATAGGTAACCTATATTTAGTTATATTTTACCTTTTTAAATTTCATAAAATTTTAGATTTATGAGTTTTAATTTTTTTTACTTAAAACACGTATTTCAAAAAATATGATAAATTGTTTAGTTAGACCTGTTTAGTTTTGTTTGTATCATTTTTTAATTATTTAAACTTATATATAAATATTGTAATTATATTAATTTTTACTTAAATTTTTTTATTTTGTTTATATCATTTTATTATTCATAAATATTTTTATCACTCTTTTAAGTTAACTACTAATAAAGAAGGTAAATAATAGTGTTAAAATTTTATTTTGAAATTTTTGTTAAAGACTCAAATGAATATTATAAAGGGTGACTTGTTTTATATTGTTTTGTTTTATTTGTATCATTTTAAAAACTTTATTCAAATTTTTGTGTAATATTTGGATTTGTAAAATATTTTACTTAATTATTTATTTTATTTATTTATGTCATTTCATCTTTCATTAATATTGTTATCATTTTAGTTAAATACTTTTAATAAATATTAATGAAATGTGTTTATTTTAGTTTAATTTTTGTTGGAGAATTTTTCATTTTTCATTCAATTTATATGTAATAGTTGGATTTTTATATTTGTGTGATAATAATTTATTAATTATATTTGTAGGATAATGTCTTATCTGATAGCTAAGTCACATCAAGCTTCTAGGGAGGACCATACACATACTTATACTAAAACGTCTTATCATCCTTCTATAAAGGATATATCCACTTTCATACTAAAAAATAAGGCTTCCAAGATATGAAAAATTGGACACACACATTTACCAAAATTATCAGTTTCCCATAGCTAGGACCAGAGGCTATATATTGAGTTTGATGATAATCATATTTCTAGGGGTTCAATTCAAAACAATTTAAGGTTTTTTTTATAATGTAAGCTCATTCCAAAGTTAGTATTTCTATTTTGGATTAGAAAAGTGTCGACAAATAGAAAATATATCAATTATGGGTGAAAAGTTTAGTAATTTCATTTGTTATTATTTTACCTCTAATGATTTTTTTACAACTATAGTTTTTCCATTATTATTAGATGACATATGATATAATTGATAGTAGATATGTATAGAGGAAATGATTATCTTTGGATCTTAGAAGATAGAGGAATTTTAAATCAACCCTCATACCAGATTTAAGTTTTGGGGAAATAATAAATAAAAATCCATGTGATATATATATTTTTAGTGATAAAATACATGAAAGTGGTATATTGAAAGTAGATGATAAGAATCATTTTTTCTAAGTGAAATGTTAGATTTTAGATGTTTTTTTATATTAATGATTATATTAATTATTTTTTATTTTAAATTTATAAATATTGAGGATATATCATTAGGGGATCTAATTTATAAATGCATACCCTCATAATTTATCTCATGGAGGGTATACTCTATTTGAATAAAAAATGATGGTAATTTTTTTTTTCAAAAAACGAGAGTGGATTATTCAGGATCCATAGAGGTTAGCCCTCCTTCCCCCAGATAGACATTAAAAATGGAAGAGGGCCTAGATGATAGAAAGTTAAAATATCTTATAGAAGATTTGAGGGTTGTAGATAAGATTATTTCAAGGATTTATTTAAGTTATTTAATTTATTTCAACACATTATATATTGTGATTCACTAATAAAATTTTCAAATATTCTATATAGGAATCCATTTAGGAGTAGAGGATAGATTATAACTTCACACCTATGAGTAAGAATGATATTTTAGCTATTACATTAGGAAAAATAGAACACTTGGGTCATGTAAAAGGATAGACAGAAGGAATATCGGTAAAAAAAGTGTTTGGTTGTTTTTGAGCTTCATAAAAGGATGATATATATAAAGGAAAAATACAATCTTTAAAATATAAAGTTTAAGATATGGGTGAGATGATGTAGGATATGATTAGAGATTCATTATAGTCAATGTTTGAAGATATGAAATGATAGTTTCAGGATACAGATCCCACTCCCCTATATCTGCTTGTAGATCCCACTCCTCTACCTTCACTTGATTATCTAACTTCAATACCAAATCTTACACAAATTCCCATCCACTTTGAGTTATATATTGAGGATCCCAAATAAAATATTTTTTCATAAGGGATTATATATTATATTTAGTATTATGTTCATCATCAAAAAATAGAGATTGATCATATTAGGGTCATTGTGTAGGATATTATAGATAGATCAACAAGAGTACCATTTCTTACCAATGAGGTCACTATAGTTAGAAATAATATCTACCATTTTTTATTTTTTCTATATAGGATTTTTTGAAAAATTATTATTGAGGTATGTATAGATTATAAAATTTATTTCACATTGAAGTTAAAATTGTTTTAATATTTTCAAATTTAAATATTAATATATTTTTGACAGGAATAATTTAAAGTTAAATGTATACTATATAGATAACAAAAGGTAAGGGTTACTATGGATTTAAATACTAATTCTTTAACACTTGATATATTATCAATTTATTCATATTTATTGTTGGGAGTTTATGATCTTTCAGTGGATGATAACATTTTTTTTCATGAAATAAATGTAATATTTTTAAATAGAGATATCATAGAGCTTGTAACTGGAGATTTTTTGGGCATCAACATGATGCAAGTATTTTTCATGTAATTTAATTATCATATTTCTTTTAGTTATTTTAATTTAATGAAACATAATAATTATATTTTTTTATTAGGTATCTTTATACACTTTTTATTAAATATGATACAAAATCAGTATATGGAATTTTCAAAGCACAATTTATTTTAAAAATAGCGCTGAAAATGAATGACACATAAAGAATATTATATATAACTGAAGGATTTCAAAATATTACAATTAATTATTGGATGATTCATTATATTTGAGGGTTTGAAACATATATTTCTTGAAGTGTTATTTCTCTTAACTGAATAAACACTCACATTATATTTTCTATATATTCGTGGACATTGTATATTGTGTATTTTAATGAAAAATAGAATTCTCCTTACTGGTTATGATCTATATGTGGCGATGTGTGAGAAAATTTCTATAACTTATTGGACACGTATGTTTGATTATTTGAAAACTTTAATATTATAATGACTTTTAATTTTATTTCATATATATCATTTTCAAATAGGGGATGTAATTACTATTGATATAAAAAATGAAAGAGGACAAAAAAGGTAAAATACGTGAATGCAAAGGTGAATTTTCATTTATAATTACTATATTTTGGCCAAAAGCACTTAAAATGTTATTTTCATTTGAAAAATTATTTTGAAATAGAACTGTCATCACTAACAATGAGTAGAGGAATGTGGAAATTATTTATTAGGATTTATGTTTGACACAATTTCAACCATGATTGTTACAAAATTTCATAAGGTTATATTTTATTATAAACATTATTTTAATTTATATTATAATTATATTGAGAGTACATGTTAAATGATTTATTTTTTAATTTTTATCTTTTTGATGAACCTTACCCTTATACTGAAAAAGAGATAAATCAATTTCAAGGATAATGGGATATTATTTAAAAGATTTTATGGGGTTTTATTTTTTTAATATATATTTTAAAGTTTAAATTTAAAATTGTAAAGTTAAAATGATTTTAATTTACAATATTGTTTTATGGTTTATTTTTTGGTGTTTTTTTTCTGTTTTTAGTTCTACAATTTTTCTACAAGAATCTTTTATTTTAATTTAATATAAGAAAATTATTTTCACATCCGTTATTGTCTTTCTAGAATAAAAATTGGAAAAAATATATTTTCACATTAATTATACAAAACAAATGTGAAAAATAGTTCAATATATCAATTATTAAAAACTAACGACCTGATAAAGTATTTTTTATGTTGGTTATACATTAAAAAATGTGAAAAAATATTCTCATTCTAGAGTTTTAGACTGATTTCTATAATGATATTTTAAAAATTAATGTGAAATATAGTTTTTTAGATTATTTTAAAATAACCAACATGAAAAAAATATTTACAGTGTCACTTTCAATAACATAGAAAGAAAACTAATGTTAAAAAACTAAAATAACTGATGTGAAAAACTCAACTTGAATCCTAAATTTCGTTTTGTGAATGTTTGGCTTTGAAAGTATTGTTCAACATCATCATAATTATTGTGTCTTCACAATATTTATATGAATTCACATGAAAAATTATAGTAAATAAACAAAAATTATTCCAAATAATCTTCTGATGAAAGTACAAATCTTATTCATAATCTTTTTCCGAATCTTCTTTAGGTGAATGTACAAATATTATTTTGAACTTATTCTAGATATTATTCTGATGATTATAAAAATATTCTTGAAAATATTCTTCCAAATATACTTCTAGTGAATGTTTAATTATTATTATAAATATTTTTTTGAATCATCTTTTAGTGAATATAAAAATATTCATTTGAATTTTCTTCTAGTAAATATACACAGCTTCTTTCAAATATTCTTTCAAATATTATTTCGGAGAATATACAATGATTCTTACAAATGTTATTATAAATTTTATTCTAGTGAATGTATAAAGATTATTCCAAATATTATTTTTAATCTTCCCAGTTTCAATGCATATTCACCTTAAAATATTTTTCTTTCTGATAATTTAACATCTATCTCATTTCCCACTATCTTAACTGACTGTAACTCATTTTAGATATCTAAAATTTCATCACTTTAACTCATGATTGTAATATATTAAAATAAATTGATATTAATTTTTTTTGTTACCTCCTCATTCTTTTGGTACTTTATAATCTATTTTTCTAATTCTCTATCTTACTATAAAAACAAAACTCAATGATTATTTACATAAATCCTAATCTTCTGAAGAGAAACAATTTTTCAAATACTTCCTTTGGATTTGTAAATTAAACTCATCTTGGATCACTATTTGTATTCAACCAATGTGATGTTATTCTAATGAAAAAATTATAAAGAATCATATGGATTGATCTTTTGAGAATTTAATTTAGTCCGGGACACTCTATATACAATTAAACCTCCTCTTCTAATGCTACTCCACATATGTATTTTGAACTACACAACGCTTTATTCATTTTCCAAAATATTTGGTATGAATTCTCTTTATAAGTATATTTTCACATTATATTATTTAGGGATCTATCTTAATAACTTTGGAAAATCTCCAGTGTGGTATATCTTTCCAATTATCATATCTTATTCTTTATTCATCAAGTTACTTTCATTCATCTTAGATTTCCATCTTCTGAATTGACAACATTCGAGAACTCTTTTTTATCTAAAAGTATATTGTGTAACTTTCATCCAATTCATATCATTCAGATTTAACATAGATCATAAATTTATCTTATTACTTTGAAACAATTGTGGATAATATTTTTTAACATCTTCATTACTTGTCTTACACTTGATGAATAATTCAAAAATCATCATATGTTATTTCTATCTTTAGATCACTAAATCCATGAAACTTACTTATTTATATTTTCTGGATCCCTATATTAAGTAAAATTATTTTTTGTACTCCAAATTTTTTTGAAAGGGATTCTTCATCCTTCAATATTAGTCATAAATGTATTGAAGTCCAGATTAATAAATTTTTTGATGTGTATATGTTGATTATAATGAATTAACGTGGAACATTCATCTTCATCTATAAACAACATTAACTCTACTCCAGTTCCTTAATTCTGGTGATACGAGTGTTATATCGTTCAAAAATATTAGCAAAAAATTACTTAGTGTGTACTTCTAGAAGTGTATCTTGAATCTATAATTTTATTACAATTCCTTGCTAGTTGAATCTTCTAGAATATGTAATTCAACTTGACTAACTTTTGGAACACCTATAGAAAACATCATTTTACTTAAATTTACTCAATGGATTTTCCATAATCCATTGAAAACAATGACAAAAATTTCCTCATCATTATTTGATGAGTAATTTAATTTTTAATTTAGGTAATTATGTTGGTGGTCCACCATGACTTTATTATCAAGAACATAAAATCAATGGGATTTGAATGGGTGAGTTGATGAAAAAATGAGAGAGATAAATATTTAATTGAACTATTAATTTGTGGAAAACAATTTAATGAATTTATGATTTGAAATAATGACTTGGGATTTATTATAAAAATTAAATAATTAATTCAGATATAATTAATTGGGATTATATAATTGACTTTTTAAATTGAAATGTTATGGATTAAATATTAGCTTGGATTGCGAATATTTTTTATGTTTAAGTAAGTGAATTTAAAGAATAAACCTTTGACATGGAATGAACTATATTTGAGGTAAATTGAGAATAAAATACATAAGTATTGAATCATTTTATATGAATATTCAATAAATTATTTAATAATACACATTTAAGAACTATAAAGGAATAGTGTATTTGGAGACCAGATACATAATCAACTTATTTCATAACAGATCTTCAACATCTCCCAAAAATTTATTCTCTCATCGTATCTTTCTTAAACATTTCTTACTTAATAATTTTCTTCATAACCTAGGGAAATAGAGGGATAAGAAAGGGTGGGATCATATTATTAGTTAGGGTAAGTAAACATATGGGATATTAGTTAATGATCATAAGTGAGTATATGAATAAGGGAGTGGGAACATGATCATACCTTAAGAAAGTCACACATGATCAGTCAAAAATATTCAATCATGAATCATGGAATAAGGTTTTTTCAAAATAAAAATAAAAAATTCATAACAGTATAGAATTATCAATAATCAATCATGATCCATGAAAGTATATCATAGGCATAAGACATAAGTTTCTAGAATGCACATAAGTATAGAAAATTATTTCCTTAGTCAAGGATCACTACTAAGACTATCATAGTGGATTGGTTTTACCCCCCATTCCAACATTTCCATAGTAAAGGTTCACTCCCAAGATTATGATATTGGATATAGTCTCTTATTAAATTGGGTTTACTCCCCCTTATGGTCCATATTATCTCATGAGATATCATTCTTTACCTAATTCATTGGGGGTATATAATTCTAGGACCATGAGTCACATAATTACAACCATATATATGATTTCCATAAGACAATAAAATTTTTATTAATTAATCATATCATAACTCATGGAAATGAAAATTGTTTTATTCCATCATTTTATTATAATATAACCCATGGGAAAGAAATAGGTGTTTTAAAGATTTCATCATAACTTAACTAACCCTTGGGAAAGAAACACCTTTTATAGAATCGTCTTTAAATCATCACCATCATAATTCATATAGAGAAAGAAGGTCTATGTTATCATAATATCATATCTCTAGTGAATCATAACAATCCTTAATGGTTATTTTTCTAGGTTAAAAATACCTCTAAAAGATAATTGTAGCATTTCTTTAAAATTAGGGAAAATATCTATTTCATTCAGTATCTTTAAAATCCAAAAATTCCCTAAATATTGAGAAAAATAATTTATTTGAAAATAACCGTGGAAAATTTTAAAGTAATATTAAAAAAATAATAATCACGATGGTGGGAAAAGTTGTTCGTGCGGTAAATGTTAAAACAAATATTCATTTCACACTTTTTTATAAAAATTCATAAATAATCAGTTCAAAAAACGTTGTAAAAATTAATTTTTAAAACTTTTAAAATAAATTAAACTATGGTTTAAAATGAATTTAAATAATCATATTATTATAAAAAATAACATTCTTGATTTTTTTGAAGAATATGAGAATGAAAGAAAAAGTTTTCCAACCAAAGAGAAAATATGATCAGTTTTTCTTAAAAATATTTTCTCAATCATTTGAAGTACCAAAGAGTGTAAAATGGAACTATTACCTACAAATTTCACGAATAATAAGAGTAGAATAAAATATATGGATTTAGAGGATAAAATCTATATAATTTACCTTAATGGAAATTTTATATAGATAATCTTGAAAATAAATGGGATTGTATCATAAACCCTTACCTCAAGTATCATCTTGATTTGTATGAATTTATAGAATATGTATAATAAATATATATTTATGATAAATATATTCTAGAACAATAATCATACATAAATTACTATGTATGATTCCTTTTATAATTTTCAATTTTCCTTTTATTAATAATTTCTTCTTTAAAATGAAAATTCAGTTGAAAAATGATCTGTTTTCTATGCATGTTTCGGTTTGATGGTTCCCATAACAAAACCTTGGTCATTGTTTCATCATCTATAGAGTCTTAATCATCAAATAAGTATCATATATATTTATTATATACAATTTTATAATCATTTATGTGAATCAGTGGTGAAAAATGAATTACATCACTTTGTAGTGACGATAGTCCTTACGTACGTACGAGTGATATTTTCATTTTTCATTGGATATAATGAAATAAAGGTAAATAATAATTAAAAATTATTGAATCATTATTATATCATAAATTATATATATATTCATCAAATTTATCCCTATAAAATTCTATGTAAAGACTAAATGAAAAACAAATCACATCGCCCTGTGGAGGTGGTAGTCCAAACGTATGCATGCGAGAGACTATCATTTTCCAATGGATGAGAAGAAGATAGAAAATGGTTGTCCCATAATAATAAAAAAATATCAGTATATATATATGATACTTTATTTATTATGTTTTTATTTATACAATATATTTATATGAAGTATTTGAAGAAATTCAATTTGAAGAATTCTGTTAAGACGATTACATATTCTTTAAGAAAACTTCATTGGATTACAGCTTTATACTTTTTAGGATGGTATTAGAGAAATACGAAGAGATAAATAAAAATTATAAGGAATATAATAAGTTTTTTATAGGTATTTTTTGATCTATAGGACTCAAATTGTTTGAATAATGGAGGTTAATATGTTCTCTTTTATAAGTGTGGGGAGGGACACACATGGAATTACTTAAAAGATTTATATAATATAAATTCACTTTCTTGTGAAAGTGGAACCAAATAGAAAAGAATTAAAATTTAGGATAATATAAGTTCTAAATATATTTAACCAATAATATTTAGGTAAGTTTAAGTGGAAAGTTTACCCTTATCTCTTAGTTTACCCTTGGTAAACCTATTTTAACCTTAACTATGGTAACAAATTTTTATTATTTTTACTATTAATTATAACAAAAAATGAAAGTGTCTGAATTATAAAAAACTGGTAATGTTTCTTGAAAATATTGAATCCATTTGGTTAAATTAAATTCCAATTATTGGTAGAAATTCATTTTAAAATAAGCATGAAAAACACAATGAAAACTAATTTTTAGAAAAATGCTTTTTTAAGCATAAAACTGGATTTTATTATTATTCCATGGCTATTAAAAATCATTTAATGAGTTATAATTTTTTTATTTAGTATATAATCTATATGTTTCATTAAAACCATTCATTATTAGTGATTAATTTAACTTATTAATATATAAAACACATTATGTGTATAAAAGCTGTTTTTAAAAAGTAATCTATTTTTACCTTCAAATGATTTTATTCTCATTTATAACCAGTTGATAACCCTTGAATTAATTTTATATATGTTTAAAGAAATATTTTTTTATAATCTATTTAGTACCATTAATAATCTTCAATCTAATGTATAGGAGATAACTGTCATATGGAATTATAATATTTTAATTTTATATCGTGGTTCATTTAAACCTAGTATTGTGTATAAAAAAAGCTATCCTAGAAATAAAATTTATTTAAGGATAAATATATCATAAAATATTAGTGTTTTATATTCTACCCCATATAATAATTTTACCCTCTAAATTTTATCACTCTAATATGAAAAACTGAGGATACTTTAGCCTCGTCACACCTCGAGTTCCCATATAGTTTTCTCATGTTTGTAGTTTCATCACAAAAATCTGACGAGGTGTGTGGTATTGTTCTAAAAAATTTCTCTATTAAATCCAGAATCTTCACTAGTTATTACTTATAAGATATATCATGATCCAGTGGTATAAACTCTGAGTTTAGTACATGTAAAGAATCAAGTATTTACTTCCTTAGGAGAGATACATGGACCACATCATGAACTTGAGAGAGATTCAGTGGAAGTACCAAGAGATAATAAACCATACCAATATGATCAAGAATTTTAAAGGGATAGATATATTTTGGGATCAAATTTCCCTTATTTCTAAATAAAATAACCATCTTCTAAGGATATATTCATAGAAATACATTTTCACTAACATCAAACTCTATATCTCACCAATGATTGTACGCATAACTCTTTTATCAAATATGAGCCTCCCTGATTTACTACTGAATATATCTAACCTTATATACCATTTATTCATCTAGATATGGTCCCAACAGTTTTCTTTATCTAATTTCATCTATCCACATTGTAGTTTTGAAATTCCTTTCATAGTGTGATTCAAAGGGATCCATATGAATACTCAAGTGAAACATATTGTTGTAAGAAAACTTGACCATAGAAAGGTGTTGATCCCAACCAACTTTGAAATCCATAAAACATGATCTCAATGTATCTTCTAGGGTTTTAATGGTTATCTTATACTAATCATCTATTTGATGATAACATGTAGTGCTAAAACTCAATCATGTATTCAATTCCCACTGAAGGCTTCTATTGAAATCCAAGGTAAACCTTAGATCCTAATCAAATACAATAGAATTTTGTACTCCACAAAACCTTACCACTTATTTAATATATATTATGAAAATATGATCAAGAGAGAAAGATTATATGATTCCTATAAAATGTGCTAATTCTAGAAGATAATATTTTACAACCCAAATTACATTGTGACCTTTAGATGTTTCAGGGAGTCTGATGATGAAATCCACAGTAATGTTTTCCCATCAAAATTTTGGTATGGGTAATGGTTGTAAAATCCCGTTACAATTCTATCACACCGCCTTAACATGCTAACACACCAAACATTGAGATAAAAACTTTGTAATATATATTTTAATTATATCCCACTAGAAATATTATTTCATATCTTTATAAATATTTATACTTCTTGGATATGTAGAGAATGATAAATTATGAGCTTTATATAATAGCCACTTCCTCAATTATGGTATTGATGGGACACATACTCTGTTATTGAACCTTATCATCACATCACAATAATGGTTGAACTTAATAATATTACTCACCTTCTTATACAAATCCAAATCATCCTTATACACCTATTTAATAATCAAATGGATAGATGGTTAAACATTTACATGAGAATGATATGATATTTTCACATTCATCCTAATTTAAAGATCAATTTCTAAAAATCCATAAATATTGGATCTCTTTCAATCCTCATCATAGAAAAACTCGAATGGTCCATCTAACTCAGAGCATAAGCCACCTTGTTTTCCTTATTATAGTGGTTTTAGCACCCCTGGTTTCAAGTAAGTAACCCTTTCTTAATATATTTTAAGCATGTGAAGTGTTTGGGTGAATTTTGGGAGGTTCTAGAGGGATTTTGGAACGTTTTTGGGCTTTTCTAGACGTGAAATGTTTGAGCGTGGTTAGTATAAAACATGGAAATCCTATAAAAAACCGTGAAAATTGTGGTAGTTGGATATGGTTAGGTTCACAGTTAGGTTAAAAGTTTTTCCATACCATCCGAACAGCTTGGAGAAAACATGAATTTAGGGATAGAGTCATTTTCATAGTTAGCGTACAATTTTTCTAACTGTACGACCTAACCATGCATGACAAAAATTAGATTTGAAAATTGTGGATCAAATTCAGTTTTTCTTCTTAATAGATTTTCCCCCTAGTTCAACACTAACATGAATTATTATCTTCCTAAATGTTGTAGAGACCATTCCTCTTAATCCAGGGGTGGTTCGTTTGAAAATCTTGGTGCATTTAAGGTCGTATTTCTTGGTAAGTCTCCATTCTTGGGGGGGTTTTATTATATATCCTCTTCATAACTCTCTTGGATTCATATATCTAATCTATTGGGGTTAAATATATAATTTTTTTTCCAATCATGATGATATTTGGTTGTGTTTATGTTAGGGAATGAGATATAAGATGAGTTTTTGGAGTTTTAACCTAGTTTTGTTGAAGAATTTGTTTTGTTCTTCGTTTCTACCATAATTTTTGATGTAGGTGGATTCAATATCGACTACCATTATTAGAACATTAATGATTGGTTTCAAATTATTTCAATTGTCTGGAATTTATTGTGAATTTATTTTGAAAATCTTGGTAGAAGTATTATTTAGCGATGGTTTGTGAAATTGTGGAATTTGTTGGGCAATGTGCTTTATTGAATGATTCTAAAATGATGATTTGAAAATTGTTTGTCTGGATTTATTCCTAGAAAAAGGTTTTATGGAAAGGTTTTAAATAATTATTTTAATTGAAACGGTTTATCATAATTGGGTTGGAATGATTTTGGAATAATTTTTTTGGCATAATTGGTTGGTGTGTGTTCATTTTCATTGACATAACCTATGGATGGGGCATGTGCCATTGGGGAATTGGAATATGGTTACCTTTTTAGGACTTGGTAGATTTATGAGAGACCCCTAATTAGTATGAAACTATAACTTTGGCATGCATGTGTGGATATGTGGATTGTAATGGGTTATTCCAAATGGATTTGTGAAATGGTTTGAAGGACTTGTTTGGTTGTTTTCCATGGAAACGGTTTGGTTGAGAAAAATATTGTATTTGATATATCTGTTAAAAATGTTTTAAAGAGTTTTATATAAATTATTTTATATAAATGTAATAACATGTACTATGCTAGTGGGGTGAGTAGGGAAGTCATTTGGGGAAAACCTACTGAGCTTCATTACTCAATCCAGGCTTGGGCACTTTGGTGCATTTCCAGATATTGTTTATGAAGACACAAGTAAATGAAAAGTATCTCATTTATTGAGTGATGCATAGTGATAATTTGATCATGGATTATAGAGTTGTATCTTAGAACATGTTGGGAGATGTGGAGTTACTGTCTTAGAATATTTTATATTTTCTAGTTTTTAATCCACTTTGTACTCAAATATGGATCATGGTATAGTTTTGTATTGTTGTATTTTTTGTATAAATCTATTTTCATGAATCATTTAGATGTTAATTTGGATATGGTATGTTAGTTGTGGTTCTTTTATTTTCAAAGGGAAAATCACCCCCAATTTTATTGAAGCCCTTAACATTTATTATCAGCCTTTGGTGTCTTGAGGATGTATCCTAATTCCAAGTTGGAATTCAGCCTCATCTCAAGAAAATGAGTAGGGGAAGGATGTTACAAGTGGTATTAGTTTGTTCGATCCTTTGGTATCAGTTATTTCAATCTTGTAGTTAAAAATCATCCTAGTTTATTCCTTGAGTTTGAATGGTAGAAAGGAGTAGGATTTTCCGGAATTGAAATGTTGAGCATAAAAGCTGCTATTATCCTCTTTATGCTGAACTTCAAGTTACCAGGGAGTTTGGGTACATGAGTGTTTTGAGACACTTATAGGAGTTATAATCTAATTTTCATGGGTTTATCCAATGAGAAGAGAATGACTTGAATTTTATAAATGACTTCCCACTAGGAGTTCATATTTCATTTTGAGTAATGATTTATTACTTGGTTCAAAAGAATTGATTTTTTATTTTTTTGAAATTATTTTGAAACGCGAGATTCTGAAAAGGGAATGGTAGTATATTTTGAAAATGGATTGATTCTAAAAAGTAATGTTTGAATTTTTAAAAATGGTTTAAATGTGGAATATTGGAAAACTTTTTGTGATAGTTATGATATGGTAAATTTGAAATTTCTAAGACTCTAGTTTCTAGAGAGTGAGACTTATGGAATTTTTTTCGTTGTAGAAAATGGAACCTGATAGGTGTCATAAAAACCAACCAAAAGTTGTTGCTAAGAACATGGTTTCACCTGAGCCATAAGTGAACCAACAGCTGGTTTAGAGTATTTTCCAAGCTTTCCAAACTGTGGATAGAGGGAACCAAATGGATAAACTAAGGAAAGTGGATCATTCCATTTTATTCCAGAAGAAGAATCCACCATTTTTAGGGGGATTCAGAACCATATAAAGTATAATTATGGATGAATAAGATGAATTGAATCTTTTAATTCTTTTGCATACAAATAGATCTTAAAGTAAAATTGGAAATGTATATTCTATATGATCTTTCATTCTAGTGGTGGGATTTAGTAGTTCGAGAAAAATTAGACCATGGAATTGTATGGGAGGATTTTGAAGAATTGTTTAACAAAACATTCTATCCATATATGTTCAGGATTTATAGAATGATGAAATGGTTCATATTGAAGTTGGAAAATCTCTCAATGATAGTGTATTAAGATAAATTTATGAATTTAGTCCTTTTTTCACCTAAAGTTTCTTTCTAGTGAATCCTATAAGGCACACATTTTTTAATTGGGGATACGGAAAGAGATTCACTTAAAGATTACTATGCTTTGTATAATAAATTATATAGATATGGTCAATAGAGATATGGTGGTAGAAAAATACATCTCAAGAACTATAGGTGGAGGACTTATATTGATACCTATGGGAAATGGTAGGAACCCTAAGTTTGGGAATAAGTGGAATAGGGATACCTATTTCCAAGGTAGTGGAATGGCTCAGATTCAGATGGATGGATTAGTAAATATTTCTACAAGACCCAAGTGTAAATGTGGATGCTATTAGTGTGGTTATTTTTATCACATAAAGAGATATTGTACAATAACACCTAGATCATATCACAATTCCAACAATATGGGACATCTTCATTGCTATTATCGTAGTGCTCCAAGGTCAGGTGTTCAAGACACATATAATGTTTCATAAACATCATATTCCTTAATGGGAAGAGTGAAATAGAATAATTATAATTAGTAGAATCAAGCTTTCCATGGTGGTTCTAGGAATATCGTGACTCCTCATTAAGAGAAATCTCAATAGGGAAATAAAGAACAAAGTGCAGTGAGTAAATAGTCATATGGAGATGAGTAGGTGATGGTGGATGATCAATATGGACTATCAATGGTGAGAGGTGTGATTATTTTAAATTCCACCCTTATGGAATCTTTATTTTATATGGGTGTATACCATTTGTTTATTTATTCTCATGTTATTAATCTTTATATGTTTTCATGCTGAGATGATGCCTTCTATTTTGAAACTTCAAAATCCTCTTGGACTAAGAGAATATCGATCCATTTTGAAAAAATCATGTTCTATAACAATTGATGGAGTTGAAATGATGTGGGATTTATCTATGATTAAGATAGATGTCTATGTGACAATCTTGGGTATGGATTAGTTTAAAATGTTCAAGTATCACATCGATTTTTATACCAGAATGGTTAGTTTTATGAATAATAATGGCATAAAACATATCTTTAGTAGAGAATATAATGTTAAAGAAAGTGCACCAGGATTTTTAGAACTAGTATTTTGAACTATATCATGCCAGTTATTAGTGTTGACCTTGGAATTTCTTGATGATATTGATAATATTTGTTTTCCAGTAGTTGTTTATTAGTGTCTGGATGTTTTTTCTAAAAATTTCTTAGGCCTACCACCGACAAGAGAAGTGAAGTTTATAATTGATCTCGTCCTAGGGAAAAGTAATATTTCCCTTATGTCTTACTAAATAAAACCAATATAATTAAGGTAATTGGAAGTTTAGTTGGATGATCTTGAAAGAAAAGGGTTCATTTGGCCTAGTACATCTTCACGAGTAGTACAGATCTTGTTTGTCAAAAAGGTGAATTAAAAACTTCAACTTCATGTGGATTATCTTAAAATTAACCAAGTTATGCTAAAGAATAAATATCCACTTCCAAAAATTGATGATCTATTTAATGAATTGAGGGGAGCCCAATGTTTCTATAAAATCAACTTGTGATCATGATATCAAAACTTGCGGGTTCATAAGGATGATATTATGTAAACAGCTTTCAGAATTAGATATAGCCATTATGAGTTTGTGTTTATGCCTTTCAGTCTTACAAATTCACTAGAAGTCATTATGGAATTGATGAATCAGAAATTTCAAAGATACCAGTATTTGTTTTTAGTGGTGTTTGTGGATGATATATTGCTGCATTCAAGGAAAATGTTTGACCATGAGCAACACTTGGAAATAATTCGAGGAATCTTGAGTGATCATCATCTTCATTCAAAATTATCAAAGATTGATTTTTGGATACAGGAAGTACATTTCATTGGCCATTTTTCTCTAAAAGAGGTGTTTTCATGGATCCAAATAGGATAGAATCTATAATCTCTTGGAAAATACCAAATAATGTCTTTAATATACACAATTTCCTTAGTCTGGCTAGTTATTAATGACATATTGATCACGATTTTTCAAAACTATCATCACCCATGAGAACTTTCATAAGGAAAAATGTTCCATTCCAATGGAATAAGGAATACCATAAAACTTTTTATAAGATTAAAATTCACCTTACATTAGCATCAATCTTGATACTTATAGAATCAGGACAAGGGTATGCGATGTATTGTGATGCTTTAGGACATGGGTTAAGATGTGTTCTCATGCAAGGAGATCATGATGTTTCTTATGGCTCATGGAAATTATGTTTTATGGTAAAAATTACTCAAAGCATGATTTTTAGAAGGCTTCTGTAGTCCATGATTTGAATACTTCACTTCATCACACTTTAGTGATAAATTTATTATTTTTACAGATCATAAGAGATTGGAACTCATTTTCTCACAAAGGGATTTATATCTAAGATAAATGATATGTATGTAGTATCATAAAATATTTTAATTTGACTTGATTTATGCCCCAAGTAATGTAAATTCTATGGAAGATGAATTAAGTAGAAATTCATATGATGAGTAGGAAAAAGAGGCATTAGAATAGTGGTAGTTGATATCAGTGATAGCCAAAATTCACATGGATTGTGAAGACTGAGTTAGTATTGTGGTTTTCTTCATGGTTTATTTTTTTACCGATTTTGTAAATATTGTTATAGTGGCACAAACATTTGATTTAGAGTGTTTTGTGATAATGTCAAAACTAAATGGTGGGGAGACCATTGTCAGATGGAAGTTGTATAGGAGTTTAGTTTTTTGGTTTCAAGATTAGATGGCCATACCTATGTCTTTTCAGGAAAAACTTCTTCATGCTTACAATCATTCAAAATGAGATATTCATCCTAGAATATATAATATGTATAAGGAAATGAAATCAAAATTTTGGTGGGTTGTCATTAAAAGAAGGGTAGCTGAGGTTGTTTCAAGATAGCTCACCTCTCAGCAAGTTAAGGAAGATCACAAGTGACCATCATGTATATTGTAGTCTTTACCTATTTCTATTTGGAAATGGGAGCAGATAGCTATGGATTTTGTGACAGGTCTCCTAAGAATTTATTTGAACCATGATTCCATATGGGTGATAGTGGACCAACTCAAAAAGTTATCTCATTTCATTCCTATTTTTGAATCTCATGCGATGGAGGAATTTTCTAAAATCTATATTTGAGAAGTGGGAAAAGGGAATGTCATACTAGTTTCAATAGTATGAAATATATATTTGAGTTTTATGTCTTGTTTTTGGAAATATTTGAAGCAATCCCTTGGGACTCAGTTAACTATAAGTACAGAGTATCATCCTCAGATGGATGAATAATCCAAACAGATGATACAAATATTGGAATACATTCTTTGGGCTTGTGTAATGGATTTTATTGGATCATGTAAGGATCACATATCATTAGTGAAATTCTCATAAAACAACATTTATTAGTACTTTATACATATGGATCCTTTTAAAACATTGTATGACCATTCTTTTCATTGGACACTTTATTAGGTGGAAATAGGTGAAACTTCACTGGTTGGGACAATCCTTATTCAAGATATAATAGAGATAATTTACTTGATCAGGAAAATAATTGAGAAAGTTCATAATTTTTAGAAATCATATGTGGATTATCATCAATGAATGATGTCTTTCGAGGTGAGTGATCATGTGTTCTTGAGAATCTTTAAAAGGCATGGGAATATTTGTTTTGGGAAGAAGGGAATGTTATATCCTTGATACATAAGATTTTTTTGAGATATTTTAATGGGTTACTAAGTTGTAATATCGTTTGACATTAACACCATGGTTCAGTTCTGTTCAAAATGTGATTCTAGTATCTCAGTTGAAGAAGTTTCATCCTGATCTTAACCATGCAATTCAATGGGATCACATTGACCTAGAGATAGATGATTCATTGGTTCATATTCCAATACAGATTGTGGATAGGCAAGAGAAATTATTAAGTGGGAAAATTATTTGTCTAGTGTGGGTTTTATAGTAGCATTGTCAGATTCAGGAAGAAACTTTGGAACAAGAGAAGGAAATGGTCGACAAATGGACCAAACTCTTTCAGATGAATGTTGGTTTTCTACATTCTAGGGATGGAAAGGCCAATGGTGGGGAGAATTTAGAAATACCTAGTTTCAATTAAGTATCCATTTATTTATTTATTTTAAGGATGTAAAGTGTTTGGGTGAAGTTTGGGAGGGTTTGGAGGACTTTGGGGGATATTAAGGAAGTTCATGGTTTGAGAAAGGTTAGTACAGACCATAAAAATCCTACAAAAAACTATGGAAAGTGAGGTAGTGGTATCTAGGTAAGAGAATATTTAGGCACACGGTTTTTCCAAACCATTCTTCCATCTAGGAGAAACTGTGCATTTGGGGATATATGTATTTTCTCAGTTTGCGCGTGGGTTTCCAAACTGTGCTCCCTAACCGTGCATGAAAAAAATTAGATATGAATATTGTGGATATAATTATAGGTTTCACCTTAACGGATCGTTTTCAACCTAGGTAGACCCTAAAAAAGTCCTTTTTTCCCTAAAGGCCATAGTGACCATTCATATTATTCCAGGAGTGATCCGTTGGCAAATCATCATGCGTTTAAGGTCAGATTGCTCGGTAAGTCTTCGTTCTTGGTGGGTTTTCGTAGATCTAATCTTCTTATCTCTATTGGATTCATATATCTAATTACATAGGGATATATCTATGATTTTTTACTTCCAATATTGATGATATTTGGTTGTGTTAATGATAGGTAATGAGATCTAAGGTGGGTTTTTGGAGTTTCAACCCAGTTTTGTTGAAGAATTTGTGTCATTCATTTCTAACATAGTTTTCAAGGTATGTGGCTTCACCAACGAATCCTATTATTAAAAATTTAAGGTTTAGTATAAAATTGTTTGTACTTCTTGGAATTTATTTTTAAAATTTTATGAAAATCATGGGAGAAACCTTATTTAGTTTTGGTTTGTGAAAATGTAGAATTGTTGTGAAAAGTGATTTTTTGAATGATTTTAAAAATGTTTGTTTGGTTTGATTCATGGAAAAATATTTTTTGGAATTTTTTTCAATATTTTATTATTGAAATGGTTTTACATAATTGGTTTGGCATGGTTTTGGCACAATTGGTTTGGCATGGTTTTGGCATAATTGGTTGGCGTGTCTTCATTTTCATTGAGTTGACCCTATAGAAGGGGAATGTGCCATGCGTCACTAGTATAGGGTTACCTTGTGATGACTTAGTTGGTTGATAAGAGGCTACTCATGAGTATGCAATAGTCACATGGGAATTCATGTGTGTTTTATGTGGATTGGAATGGGTTATGACAAATGTATTTTTGAAATGGTGGGAAGGACTTGTTTGTTTGTTTTCCATGGAAACTATTTTGTTGAGAAAATGATTTTCTTTGATAAAAACTGCTATAAATGTTTGATATAATTTTATATAGATTTTTTTATATAAATGTGATAACATGTTCTATCCCAGTGGAGTTAGTAGGGAATTAATTTGGGGAAAAACTATAGAGTTTCATTACCCACCCCCTTATTGAGAACTTTGCTGAATTTGTAGATATTTTTTATGCACATGAGCCTTAGAATAGTTAGTGAAGACTCCTTAAGTGCATCCAGGAGACCCGAGATCAAATCTAGGCGGAGGATAATTTTTAGTACTCTAGTAGGTACTGTAGCGGGAACTATAGCAGGCACTATAGTAGCCGGGAATATTCCCCCATTTGGGCCTTCGGGCCACCAATTTGGTCCCTGAGTCCTTTAAGGCCTTCGTGCCACCCAAGCCTTCAGGTCAGTAAGGCCTTCGGCTACAGACAATGTAATAATTACGCATACGGGCCTTGTAAGGGTTCCACCTCACCCCTTGAAAGGTGGATTATAAAAAATCAATAAAAAATGAAGGCCTTTGGGCCATTAGAGGTAGATATTTTTTATCAATGACAAAGGTAAAGGCAAAGCATCTCATTTATTTAGTGATGCATCATGATATATTGAGAATGAATTGGTGAGTTAGATTTTGGATCATGTTGGGAGTTGTAGAGTTAGTGTCTTGGAATCTTTGAGTTTTGTTGGTTTTGTCTTCAACTTTGTTCTTTGATATGGGTTATGGTACAATTTGGTATTGTTTTATTTTTGTATTACTTTGGTTTCATGCATAATTTAGATGGATATTTGGTTATGGAATGTTAGTTGTGGTTATTTTATTTTTAAAGGATAAATCTTACAAAAATTTTATTGAATCCTTTGGTATTTATTTGGAGCCTTTGGTGTATTGGGGATGTCACCTAAGCCCAAGTATCAATTTTACCTCATCACAAGCCAATGAGGATGGTTGGGATGTTACATTGGTATTGTACTGATCACTTATAAACTTGTTAATGGTGATAACACACATTATATAGTTGGTAATAACACTACAATTTCCTAATAAAAAATATTTCCCTAGATGAACATATCTAGGTCGTTATTCAGGGTCTTTAGAACAATCTTCAAGTGATCTTTATTCTCTTCCTTTCACTTTAAATAAATAAGAATAACATCTACAAAGACTTCCACTACCACAAAATGACCAATATAATAATTTCCAACTATATCCTTTAGTGAATACTTAAATATTTTTATATGAAGATATAATTATATATTTTATGTTCCCTATATACATCACACCTTTCACTATAAAGATAATGACTCCATAATTTCGATGAAAAATTTCCCAATGCCAACTCCAAATCATGATTCAGGTAATTATTCTCATGAATTTTAAATTTTCAGGAGGAATATTATTTCACTATATCATTTTTTATTAGGATTTATACCAACACCTTCTTTGATGCGTCAATATAGATCACAAAACCTTTTCCACTATAGGATAGTGCAAGGAGAGGTGCACTGACTAACATTCTCTTCATTTCCATGAAATTTTATTCATATTCATTATTCCAAAGGAACTTAACTCTGTTCTAATTCCACTTGGTTATTAGATTTTATATCCATGATAAATCACTCATAAAGAGTCATTAGTATCCAAATAACCCAAGAAAACTATGGATCTCAATCACCAGGGTTGGTCTGTGCCATTTTTCAATAATGCCCATCTTTAAAGGATCCATAAATATACCCTTTCTTGGTATTATATGACTCAATAATAAAACATTATATAACTATAATTCACACTTTATGTATTTGGAATATAGATTCTCATTTCTCTCAATACAATCTTCAAATGATCTTCATGTGCTTCCATTATCTTTGAATATATATGAATATCATCTATAAATATTACAAAAAATTGATCAAGGTAATTTATAAAGACTATATTCATTAGATTTATGAATATAGAAGGGGAATTGGTAAGCCCAAATGGAATCACTATAAACTCATATTGACAATAACTCATATTGAAGGTTGTATTAGGTATATCCTCCTTCTCAGCCCTCAATTGATGATTTACAGAATGAAGGTCAAACTTGGAAAATTACTACTCTTTCAATAGATGATCAAACAAGTCATCAATATAGGGTAGATGATACTTGATCTTGACAGTGATCTTGTTAAGTTATCAATAATCAATGAAAATATGTAATCACCCACATTTCTTCTAAATAAAAAGAATAGGTTCACCCCATAGTGACACACTAGTGTGTATAAATCTATATCAAGATTCTCTTGGAGTTTATTCTTCACTTACTACAAATTAATTAGTTCCATTCAATATGAAGAATTTTAAATAGGTGTAGAAATAGGTATGAGTTCTATTGAAAACTCAACCTCAAAATTCAAGGTAATACTTGGAATGTCTTCAGAAATTACATAAATATATTCCAAAAAATAATAATATCTTCAACGTTGAGCTTTCTAAAATCATTTGAGATAAATATCCATCATGAATAGGTTGTAATTCCCATATAATAGAATAAATTTACATTATAAGTTTATATTCATCATTTCACCAAAAGACGACCATAGGTTGATTTAGAATATCAAATATAGTTTACCTTTCTTTTTCATTGATATGAACTCTATATAAATAAATATAATCCAAAAAATAGCATCAAATTCAACTAGAGGGAGAATCAGAAGATATATAGAAAGAAAATTTAAACAAACTTATATCAAATATAAGCTATATATTTGAGATGAAATCATCTCATCATTATGAGTTTTTACTATTAACTCAACATCTAATCACTGAGGTGGTGATGTGATACCCTGAGAAAATTATTCAGATATAAAATAGTTAGTAGATCCATAATCAAATAAGAAATTTTTAATTATAGAGTGTATGTAATGATTCTAAAGGATATCATTAAATACTAATAATGAACCAAATTATGAATTTATATTTTTCCCGAACCAAACTAACAATAATGGTGTAACAGAGTGGAAGTATGAGGTCGGTCCCACAAAGAATAGGGAAACAAAATGAAAAATCTTGACCAAATGTTTGGTCATTCCAATTTTGATTGAATTATTTAAACTAAATTAATTATTCAAATTAAATAAATAAATCCAAATGGATAAGAATAAGATTTAAAAATTAGTTTCCATGGGTAGTTTTGCTAAATTAAAATTACAACCATAGATTCAAAATAGTTGTATCCATTAGTTGCACAATAAATAAATTTTATTGATTAAAAAATGGTTAATTATAATAAATATTCCCCATAATATCAATTCTTAATGGCTAGATGAATTAAAATAACTAGTATGAATTACGTTCAGATTGCGATTGTAGAAGAATAATCTAATTCAGTGTTCATGAATTAATTACCATTATCATGTCAGGTTCCATCTTCTACCAAATAGAATAGTCTAGTGATTTAATAAAAAATATGATAAAAATGAATCAAATCACTTTACTAATTGAAAAAAAAATCTCACAAGAGAATAAATAGAACAAATTGGTATTCCCCCAATTTGACCAATTCCACTATCCCCTATGGGGTTCAACCAATCATGGTTGGGTGATCATAAATGATGAATAAAACAAAAACCATAGAAGAGATATTAGAAATTAAATAATGAGAAAGAAAATAAAGAAGATAAACTGGTATTAAATTAAAGATGATCCAATGTGACAAATTTTCTTAAAAAATAGGATATCAGAATAGAAAAACTTATATATGGAAAATGATCCCTCGGTAGAAACCCTAGAAGAAACTCCCCACTAGTGGTTGAACAATTCTTTTCCCATTGTCTGATCCTATATTTATAATCTTGGAATTCAACCCTCAAACATCTTAAATGCTATAAATTTAACCAATGAATGTATATTATTCAATATTGGGGGTCCCTGGTCCATTAGTTGTGGGGCCTGGTCAAAGTTCGGTGAAAATAAAAATTTTGAAATACAATCATTGGATTTTTTGGCATGAACGTAGGTTTCATACCATAAAATATTTTTCTCTCTTCCTAATCTTACTTTTCATGGCCTATATTTATGCTTTGAATTCTCAATATTCATGTCATGAATTTGGGTTCAGGACATTAATACTTAATTCCTAGATTTTTTGGCCTTGTTTTTTCTTCCAGCTTCTTCCTTGAACCATGAACTCATGTATCAAACTTTTCAAAACTTGGATAGGTCTTTAATTCTATGAATCTTGATTAAATAAACATATTTTCCCATATTTTACTTATATTCTTATGATTTTGTTTTATTCCACTTCACGTCATAGTGAAAAGTGTGTACGTGTACTAAAATTTACACATTTCACTCTAAATTGTCTCTAATTTCACAGTAATGATGCTCCTTCCAAAAGAGCACAAAAACAATATCATCAAGTAGGAATCTATATTAAATTAATAAAAACACAATGTAAAAAAATATAAAAACCCAAAAAAATATGTATGTAAAATAGATATATTAGGATGATAAGTACACCTTTCACCGCTTCTTTATCGTAACCCACTTCAATAGTTGTGATCATATGATCATTACTTTTGTCTCTTGGATTAAGAAGTTATTTACATTGATTTTCGTTATTAAACATCTAATTCATTCAATTATTTGAATAATTTCTATACTTCTTGCAATTATATGATCGGAGTGTGGGTGCCACATGCCTTTAATCTTTCTCACCATTCCTTTCATTAACTAGCCTCTATACATTACTTCGACATTATTTTAATTGATGGTATTCTTTTCCACACTTAAAACATTTACTAGACCCCATAAGTAAATTTCCTCAGTGATTCCTTCCACACATTTTTAATTAAAGAACATTTATGTTCTTTCCACCATGAGTTTTATTATTAAAATATCCTTGAAATCCCATATTTATCTTCTTATCCCCAAAACCAAGAGATAATGAAACAATCCAATATGAATTTATATATTAATATAACATCAAACAATTTCATCATTGAAATAAATATATCTTATAAAGAATTACTTCTAGAAACTTAGTCTCAATCCACTAAAGAATCAATTAATTTTTATTTTAGGGTCGATGATAAAACCCAAATCCTACCTTTCACGTACTGTGGAATTTTCCTTATAGTTACTGATGGATTCATCATACTTATGTTTTAGTTCTATAAATTAATTCTTCATTTTAGTGTGATGATTTTTAGGAAAATACTTATTGAAAAATACCTTCTTAAACTATTCCCAGGTTATGGAGTCAATTTTATATTCTTGCCTCATATTCTTGATAAGAGTCCACCATTGATCTGCTTCACCATCCAAATGATATACCACATGGAATTTTTTTTCCTATTTATATAAATGGTGAATGGATAATATATTTTCAATGGTACTGATCCATTTCTCAGCCCCTAATAGATCAGGAGACTCATATAAAGATGATGGATTTTTCCTCATGAAAGACTCAAAGGTGGATTGGTATATTCTTTTTGCATTTGTAAGGTTAAAAGGATTTATGTATTGAGAGTGTTTTATGATCACAACAACAATATTTTACATATCATCTCCCATTCCATTTGGTTTCTCATTACATTTTCCATCAAATTCATTGTAAGGATGATCTCTCGTGGTTCCATCCATTGACTAAAACTTGAAAAACTTAGTGTAAGTATCAAACATCAAGAATCATAGTAAACAATCATATGATTATGAAAATAATTCTTATGATATCATAATTTTTTACACCTTCCGTAAACCCATGACATTTTAAGTTCATCTCATGTAACAATGGATTTTTATTGGTTATCAATGGTTCTATGTAATAAATCCTTATAATGGTTCATAGATATAATATGAATGAACCAAAACATATCTCTCGAGAGTGTCTATATAGGTGTGTAGTATTACTCCCACTCATCATAAATTGATGATTATAGAGTCAATACCAAATCATTTCCTCTTAGAGTTTTTACCCCTAGTTGAATCAATGTTATAACTGTATCCACTTATTTACCATAATTTAGGATGTTCTTATATAATTAGGATTATCCTAAGGGTTATCAATAATTTTTTATAATAATAATATCCAGAAATAAATAAAACCTGCTTTAATATAAACTAAGGATACCCGAGCATAACATATATAAATATTTCATCATTTTAGATGAATATTTAATAAATTTCACAATAATATACACTCAAGGACTATAAAGGTTTTGGGTATCTAGAGAGACAAAATTAGCTTGTTTCTTAAAAAATATTAGACATATCCCAAAATTTTATTCTCTCATAGTAACCTTCTTAAATATTTTTTACTTAATAACTTTCTTCATAACCTAGTAAAAATGGAAATATAAAAAAGGGTGAGATCAGATTCTCAGTAATGTTAAATGTAGGAGATATAAATCAATGATCATAAGTGAGAATAAGCATATGAGTATGATAACATGATCACAACTTAATATATTCATACCCAATAATTCAAATATCTTCAAAAATGAATCATAGAATAAGGTTTTTTCATAATAAAAGACATCATTTATAAAAGCGTGGAATTATAAATAATCAATCATGGGCCATGAGAACATATCATAATCATAAGACATAGTTTTTTTGAAAACATATACACATAGATAACTATTTAATTATTCAAGGATCACTTTCAAGACTATCACATTGGATTGGTTTCATGACCCATTCCACCATTTCCTTAGTCAATGTTCACTCCCAAGACTGTTATATCAAAGAGAGTCCCTTACTAAACTAGGTTCACTCCATATTCTAGTCCTTATTTATGATTAGATATCATTCTTTACCAAATTCATTGTGTGGGTATATAATTATAGGCACACCCATCACATAATTAAAACCATTCACATGTGTGCCACAAGATCTTAAAACACTCATGAATTCATCATGTCATAATCCATGTAAAATAAATAAGTTTCATTATATCATTTCATCACAGCATAACCCGTGGAAAAGAATAGTGTTTCATAAATATTTCCTCATAACTTAATTAAAACATGGTAAATAAATGATTTTCATATAATCATCCTTAAATCATCATAATCTTAATACATCTGAAGAAAAAAGATGGATTTTATTATAAGTTCATATCCCTAATGAAGTAAAACAATAGTTAAATGATGTTTCCAAAGATGAAAAATTACTCTAAAAGAGAATTAGAACATTAATTTTAAAAAATTTAAAATATAAATTCCTTTTGGTATCATTAAAAACTAAAAATTCCCAAAATATTAATAAAAATATTTTATTTGAAAATAACTATGAAAAATTGTAAAGAAAACTTAAAAAAAGAATACTCTTGATTATGGGAAAATATGTTTGTGTGGTTAATGTTAAATAAATATTGAAATATGAGTGAAAATTACTTTAAATAATCACTATATCCTTGAAAAGAACATCCTTAAAAACATTTTAACGAACATGAACTTGGAATATAATGTTTCATCGACCAAGGAGGAAATATGGTCAGTTTTTCTTAAAAACATTTTCTTTATCATTTTATAAAAATAATAAAATAAAATTGTAATATTACTTGAAAATTATAGGAATTTCCATATGAGAATAAAATATATTGGGTTTAAAGGATAAAATCTATATAATTTCCCTCAATGAGAATTTAGCATAGACAATCATGAAAAGAAATGAGATTATATCATAAACCCTTACCTGAAGTCTCATATTTTATTGTATGAATTAATACATCATATATTATTAATATATATTTATTATACATATATTATATTACGTTAATCATACATAAATTACTATGTATCATCTATTTATAATTTCTAGTTATCATTATTTTATAAATTCATTAAAATGAACATTCAAGTGAAAATTATTCCATTTTCTATGCATGTTTTAGTTTGATGGTTACAATATTTGAAACATGGTCATGTTTTTATCATATCTAGAATCTTAATCATGAATTAAGTATTATATTTATTAATTATATTTAATTTTATAACCATTCATATATAGTGGTGATGATAAATGAATTGCATCACTTTGTAGAGACATTAGTCCGTACGAACACATACGAGATGTTTTCACATTTTGATGGATGGAACAAAAGAAATGTAAATAATAATTAACCATTAATGAATGATAATTATATAATTAATATCATATATATTCATTAAATTTATCCTTATGACAATCCATTTAAATTATAAATGAAAAACAAATCACATCACTTTGTGAAGATGATAGTCCACACACACACACCAATGAAATTACCATTTTCCAATAGATGATAAGGAGATAGAAAATGGTTGTCCTATAATAACGATAACATCTCAGTATATTTACTATACTAGAGTCTTTATGTTATGATGTATACAAAGGATTTATAGTAAGTATAATAAGAAATAAACTTTGAAGAAGTGGGGTAAAATGACTACCAATTCTTTGAGAGATATCCTTTGGCTGACACCTTAAGCCTTATTAGGTTAGAATTAGTGTAAATGATCAAGTAATTTTATATGAAAAACTTTCATATATTCATTATCTTTAATTTTTATAGTTATATTCAATATAAAAATATTAGACATTTTTTCAGTCAAAAAGAAATAAGCTTTATTTTTAACAAAATTAGATTTTTATGTATTGTATGGTTTTATTTAAAATATTGAATTCAAAATTATAGAATTTTAATTTGGAAAAATTAATTTAATTTTTTAATTAATCATGTAAAAATTATCTTAGGATAATTTTTTGATAATTTTATGAAAATATTGATTTTTCAATGAATAGTGGAAAATACTAATTTTTTTATTGAAAACCGTGTTTTCTTTTAAAGTATTTAAAAAGTAAAATTCTATTTTGGATTATTTTTAAAATTTAATTAGTTAATTTATATTTAAAATAATACAATTATGTTTTTTAAATGGAATTTATACTCTAAGAAAGAATAAAAAAAATTATATTTAAAATGGTATTTTTCTAAAAACTGATTTTCATTGCATTATTCCGGTATAATTTGAAATTAAATTATACCAATTATATATTTTGTATTTTGAAAAATATATTCCATATTTTGAATCAGTGGGTTTAAATTTAGTAAATATAATATTTTTATTTTTTGTAAAGATAAATAGAAACCATAGTAATGTTGTTACCATGCTAATGGGTAAATAATGTAATTAAGGGTTAAAAATAAAATGATAAGAACTATAAAATGATCATACAACTTTACTAAATTTTATTGTATGAGTAAATTTCTTCCATAATCATCCAATTTTTTAATATATTCCCTCTTTTTTCTATTTTTATTAGATTGTGGCTTTTATAATATTTAATTTCAAGAAAAGTAAAAATGTCACACCTATGTTTTTAATAAATATAATATATTTAAAATGGTAATAAATATAAAATATGTTTATTTATAAATATTTTTTAGATATAAATTATATATCATCATCATGGTAATTTATATTTAATTTTTCATGAATAAATAATTATCTTAAATTCTTACACAACACTAACACAATAATTATTCAATTAATGAAGAAAATAAAATAAATGATATTAAAAAGATCAAAAGTAATATAATTAGAGATAAATATTTTGATACATGAATTTTATATATGAAAATTATATATTAGGGATATAATAATTTTTTTTTCAAAATTTAATTGTTATTTTGATGTTATTAAAATTAAAGTAACGAATAGTTATAAGAATTGATATTAATGATATATATAATAAATAATATTTTTTAAAATGATGTGAAATTACTAAAAATATTATATTTATAAAAGTGATTATGATATGTTTAATAATATCAAACATGATCCATTTATGGCCATTTTTATTTATATTAACTCTATTGACCCTTAAATAGTAAAAATCCTCATTTTCACAAAAAGTTTAAAAAGGGTTAACGATGGGTTAAAACCAAATGATAAGGGTAGAAATGTGACCTAAAATAGTTCAAAAATTATTATATAATATTATTTCAACCCATAATAATCCTATATTATAAATAAATAAGTTTTTATGAATTTGGAATTGAATATTAATTTATATTAATTTAATATTTTAAGGAATTCCAAGAGTACCCCTCCCCTCTCTTATAAAAGGGAACCACTTATTCTCATTTATTCACAATTAAAAAATATTTTGGTTTAGAAAATATCTAAAAAAATACCTTACTATAATATATACTCACATTATATAGGTATTGTTTAGGCAGAAAACCAACCTTATTAGTCTTAAGGAGTTAAGAAAAGTTTGTTGTTTGAAGAAGAGGTATCATTTTTAGTCAAGCGTTTCTATTTTATTTCTTCTTTCACCTCCTTAAAATACTATTCATCCATGATAAAATAATAAATAAAACTATACTATATATACTGATATGTTATTATGTTAATATCATAATTTATATCTGTCTCATCTTCCATCAAATGGGAAATAGAACCATCATTCGTGTGTATGGCGGACAACCGCATCACGAAACTATGTAATTTGTTCTCCATAACCATATATCATGGTTGTATTATAATTATATAATTAATTTTTATATGTTATATTCATGAAATATTTATCATTTTTAAAAGATAATATATCATTCTCGTTTTTACCTTTCCTTTCACTAATAAATGATAATTTCGTTCGTACGCATGGGTGAACGACCACCTCCACAAAGCGATGTTATTCATTTTTCATTACCACATCATATAGATGATATAAATATGTATATATAATGGTGTAATAATATATTTATTATATTATTAAAATTTTGGAAAGATAAAATAATACTTATTTTATTTCCATAATGATAATTAAAAAATGGAAACATAACTCATGCGTACGTAGGACCTACCATCTTCATGATTATAACATAATTCAATTTTCATAACAATATTTAATGGATGGATTTAAAAGTGTTAATGATATATAAAATTGATAATTTTTTCATGAATATTATTCTAGATATGATTAAATTATGAACTCTTTGACCATAGTCAATCTACCAAAGTCATTTTGGACTTATATATCGAATATTGTCAAAACATCCGATGTGAAATTAAACGATTAAGTAATTGTATATAACATGGTAATAAGAGATATAAAAGGAATAATAAACTAGAAAAAGGTTCTTAATAAAGTAAATAATTATCCTAAGTTTATTATTCATTAATATAAATAATTTATGTGATGAGTCAGACTCAAGGTAAGGGACTTTCTTTTAAATCCTCTTTTAAAGTACCCCTTTCAACTCTTTTTACCAAAATCAAATTAATGTATTTTTAACATATATGGTGTGAATTAAATTTCCTAATATCACGAATAATTAATTAATTTAATATTCCTTTTTTATGTTTTTAACGTTCTTTTATAATAAAATTGTTTCATTATTATGTGTGCAATTTTTAGATTTTAAAAAGTGATTTTTGATAGAAAAAAATATTTTGATATTTAAATTTTTTTTGAAAACAAGTTTAAAATAGTTTTTAATAGTTTTATTCATGATATAGTCCTTTTAAATTTTTTAAGGGTTTATTCCCATTATATCTCAAAATTGAGCCCGTTATAGCTTATATGATGGGTGTACCCAGATAGTTCTCTAATGAATTGTGTTCTCCAGAGGTAGAAGTAGACCATATGGCTATTTCATTTATTAAAGTGATTGTAAGAGTAACATATTAATAAAATACCAAGGAACCTACATAAATTTTCTATTATTTCTAATGAGTTTTAATTAAAATCATTTCATTTCAAAAGATAATATAATGATCTTTTTGAAAAAGATGATGCCCTTTTTGGGTATAAAAGTATGTTTTTATGAAAATGTTTTTGGTGGATTTTTATATTTTTCACTGGACTAATTAATTCCTTTTTTTTATGTCCCTTACTAAGATTTTTAGTTCATCTTGTGTTTTTTAAAAAAATTCATAAGGTTTATGGATGGGTAATGGAAAAGAATAAGTCAAGATGAAAATCATGAATATTTTTCAGAAAAAGAAAACATGATTTATTTTAAATGTTCTATATTATGGAAAATATGGATACTAAGTATAAGTGTCCATATTTTAATTTATGGGTTTTCTATATAATATTTATGACCTAATTATCTAAAATTCTAAACCTGAATTATCTTTTGGAAAAGAAAATGTTTTCTAGTTTAAAATCACTAGAATATGTAATGTTTAAGGTAGGGTCCTTACACTTTGGGTAAGATAGAAGGCTCAAGAAAAAATGGAAGGAATATAGGAAGGTTTTTTTGTTGGTATTGTGGCAACTAGAGGGAACACATAGTGTGAATAAGGGAGGAGAAGAGGTGCACTTTTAAATGTGAGAGGAGGTACACACCTATAATCAGTTAAAAGATTTAAATAATATAAAGTCATTTTCTTATGAAATTGGAACCAAATGGATAAAAATTAAAATTCATGACAATATAAGCTCTAAATATCTTTAAAAAATAATATTTATACAATTTCAATTGGAAAATTTTCCCTTATATCATAGTTTAACCCCCAATAAATCCATTTTAACTCTAACCATGGTAACAAATTTTTAGTGTTTATACTATTCATTATAAAAAATGAAAGCGGCCCCATTAAAAATTTTATCCATGATAATTAAAAATATGGAATCCATTTTATAAAATTAAATTCCAATAAGTGTTATAAATAAATTTTAAAATATGTGTTCAAAATGTAACCAAAACCATTTTTAGAAAAATACGTTTTAAGCATGAAACTTGATTTATTCCTATTCAATTCCAAGTAAGAACCATTAGATAAGTGTTAATTTTTTTTATTGAATATATAATATATAAATTTCATTAAAATAAATCATAAATAGTGATTAATTTAATGTATTAATACAAAAAACACATTGCGTGAAGAAATGTTTTTTTCATAAAAGCTTTTATTTTTACCAAAGGAACTTGCTCCAGATGAGGAATCAGAGAAGGTGGTTTCGCCAGATCAAAGCAATCCAAATTTGGAATAATGAGAGGGTATGAAAATATCTATTATAACCAGGCTTGTGCACCTCTTTATAGGTATTGATATCCAAACAAGTGATGTGATGGTGGGATGCTGACTTCACAATCTAGATAATGGGGAGGTGCATTTTCAAGTAGTCATGTCTGGGATGAATTCCTCTAAGAACTTCAGGTTATATAATTCTCTAAGATTATGGTTCTTTCAAGGGTTACCCCTCATCCTATTAAAGGGTTATTATCATAAATAAATAAAAATAAGGCCTTCGGTCCATTTGGGGGTATAATAAATGCATCATATCTATTGAAATATGTATCCAATTTCTCTAAAAATTTACAAGTAGATATATAATATAACGATTAAAAACTTGACTATTTTGTATTAAGAAATATTATAATTTTTTTTATTTTCCATAAATTCATAGAAATTTGGAATATTGAATTATGTTGGATCATTAATATCTATCAAAATAAGTTTTGTATTTATGACATACCTTTGACTATTAATGTCCAATAGGCTTGACATTTTATAAATGTATCATTAAGATATAGAATAAAAGCTTTTTAAATAATATTTTTTTGATAACTAGAGTTATGATAGGTAAAAAATTCTCACTAATTCATTTAGTTACCAATATTCATGATGAATTTATTTTATTTTGGAATTTGAGAATCATGTTTGGGGGAATTAATTTAGGAGAATAAATTAGACATGTCAACTAATATATTAAGGAATTAACTTAATATGGGTAATTTAATATGTGCAATTAAAGTTAATTATAAAATTAAGTTAAATCATCTAATTTCAATGTATTGTGGTATGAGAGATTATTTATATTTAATATGAGTTTTCTCATGGGTTATGCTAGAGAGAGTTAGGGAATATTTTAAATTTAGAATTTAGAATAGTGAAATAAATTTAGATGTTATATGGAGAATATATGAAATTAATGGGTGGAACTTTACTAATTAAATTCATTTTTTAAGGGCTTGGATCTATGTGGATTGATCCTTTTCATGTTTCTAAAGATTGGGGTGCTTGAAGGAGGCTTGTTGGAAGTCCAGAGGGACTCACCTACAAAAATATGGAAGTTGGGAGATTTAACACCGTGAAATAAGGTTACATGACATGGATAATGGTTTCATGATGTGTAATATTTTTTGGTTTGAAAAATAAAATAAAAAGAAGAGGAAACAATATTTTTGGCAGAAAATGACCTTTAGGAATTACACAATGTGAAATGGGATTACACATCATATAATCCCCTGATGCTATAATGTTTCAAAACATTCCATCCACTTTAATTGTTAAACCACATGGATTTTTCTTCCCTCCCTCTCATCCTAGGTGACCCGACAGTCCCCTCCTTGGCATTTTGGAGATCCCTTTGACCAGAATCGATCTCAGACATCCATCTTCAATCTGTGGTGACCCAACTTGATCCGAGGTGTGATTTTTCTTCGTTATATATTGGTTTATCCAATCCCTTTTCTCATATTTCTCTTTTACATGTGATAAAACTTGATCTCCATGTTCGTAATGGAATTTCTTTGGTTGTTGGTTGGTATGGTTGTGTTGTGGTATCATTAGATGGATGCAGTTGTTGTGGGAAAGGTGATCAGGATCTATTGCATGGTCTGTTCTCATGCAAAGAACATCAATGACCTTTTGAGGTAGGAAATTTATTGATTCTCTATTTATTTATGTGCAATCATAGAGTTAGCATGGTTTAGAACATTGGATCGTAATGAAATTGACATAATTAAATACTTTAACTAGATTAATGAATTTATATTGATTGTCAAGCAATGTTTTTTCTTTATACTATGATAACGGTTTGCCTCTTGATTTTATAGATAGTGTGATATCTATGCCTTGATTAGTTTAGAATGTTGTTCTTGATGGAAATTGGTAAAGAACATAGAGCCTGAATTAATTGATAATTAATTGGATAAAAGAATAAGAGGCATATTTAATGAATCTGGTTGTTGTTGTAATTTGATGTTGATCAAATTAATGCAAGTATTCTTGTTTAATTAAATTGGTTATTGAACTTGAAGAATGATGATTATTGTTGATAAAACAATTAAGGGCATGTTAAAATAATTTGTGATCGCCTGTGATAGCTTATTTCTTAGGTTTCCCATAGTCAAAACCCATAAAAAATTAATTGGTTAATTCAATATGGAATAAGAACCATTTTAGTGATAAAAGATAATGCCTTTATAGGGCATGAGTTGCCTTCTTGGTTATAAAGGTCGAGTGCCTTGTGCTTTAGAGTCGTGAGAGCTTGTTTTGTGTAAAGGTTAGATGCTTTGCCTTAGGGCTGAGAGCCTATTGCTATGTTTGTTTCCCACTACTTGTGATGCAATGTGAGCCTCAGATGAATGAGCCTAAAGGGCTATTGTGTTATGTGGGGTAGGGAGGCCCATATGTGATGTGAGCCAGGGATGGCTGAGCCTGGAGGGCTATTATGGTATGAGGGGATAGGGAGTCTTGGTTTTTGTGGTAGAATTTGATGCCAAGAGTGCCAATACGCATTGGTTTATGAATGAGGGTGTCACGGATGGAACTAGAGGTGACATAATAGGTTAAATCTTGGAAAATCCATTGTTATGAATAATGGATGCTTGTTGAATCAATTGTTTGGCTGACAGACAAGTTGTTTGATTATCCACTTTCATTTCTTCACTACTTGAGGCAGACATATGCGTTCATTTAATCTCTTTCCATGGGAGGAGAAGACATGTGGGGTATACTAAGTGATTTCCATGTTTAGCTCATCATGGTTGGATGAGTTTACTCTCCCACTGTAAGTGGAAAATACTCGATGGGTAGTTGATCTACTCAGTGTGTTGAGCCTCTTGTGTTTAGGGGAGTTTAGAATTTTTCCCTAGATCACCTGGTGATATGTAAAGTAGTAATGATTGTTAAATAAATGAATAAATGTTTAACCCATGGGGTTGGAGCTTTCTAAGATGCAATGCTGAGGTCAAAATTATGATAAGTCATGGACTCAGTTGGATTATGCCTGGAGGGAATAAGTATTTGTTTAAATGTAATTTAGAATTGATAATGGCTAATTAATGGTTAGGAATTAATTAACTTGTTGTGAAACTGATAAAAAGGGATAAAGTAAATAAATGTATCTCTTTAAATGTTTGTGTGCTTATAGTATATCTTGTCTTAGTAGTGGAATCCAGGAGTCCAAGTGACATTAGCTGCAGTTGAGTATAAGACTCGGCTATACCCATATTGTGGTTGTGAGCTATATTATATCTTGTAATTTTTGTGTTTCTATACACCACTCCACCCTTTCAGTTAGGGAAACTAACACCCTGGGGATTCTATGCCCTTGGGGGGGGGGGGGGGGTGTTTTCCCTAACATCCCGATGGGAGGATGGATGGATGATTACCCCCGTTTTGGAGATATAGAGTTAGTGCCTTGGAATCGTTGAGTTTTGTTTGTTTTGTCTTCTACTTAGTACTTTGATATAGGTTATGGTACAATTTGGTATTTTTGTATTACTTTGGTTTCATGCATCATTTAGATGGATATTCGGTTATGATATGTTAGTTTTGGTTGTTTTATTTTCAAAGGATAAATCGTAAAATAATTTTATTGAATCCTTGGGTATTTATTTCTAGCCTTTGGTGTATTGGGGATGTCACCTAATCCCAAGTATCAATTTTACCTCATCGCAAGCCAACGAGGATGGGTGGGATGTTACAGTGGTAGTGTGCTGATCACTTATAAACTTTAATAATTTCCAACTATCTACTTTAGTGAATACTTAAATATTTTTATGTGAATATATACTTCTATATTTTATGATCCCTATATACATCACACCTTTCACTATAAAGATAATGAATCCATAATTTCGATGGAAAAATTTCCAATGCCAACTCCAAATCATGATTCAGGTAATTATTCTTAGGAATTTTAAAATTTCATGAGGAATAATACATCACTATATAAATTTTTATTAGGATTCATCTCAACACCTTCTTTGATACATCTATATAGATCAAAAAACCTTTTCCACTATAGGATATCGTGAGGAGAGGTGCATTGACTGACATTCCCTTCATTTCCATGAAATTTTATTCGTATTAGTTATTCCAAAGGAACTTAACTCTCTTCTAATTCCACTTGGTTATTAGATTTTATATCCATGATAAATCACTCATAATGAGTCAGTAGTATCCAAATAACTGAAGAAAGCTACGGATCTCAGTCACCAGGGTTGGTCTAATCCATTTTTCAATAATGCCCGTCTTTGAAGGATCCACTCATATACCATTGCTTGGGATTATATAACCCAATAATAAAACTTTATATAACTATAATTCACACTTTATGAATTTAGAATATATATTCTCTTTTCTTTTAATACAATATTCAAATGATCTTCATGTGATTCCATTCTCTTTGAATATATATGAATATCATCTATAAATATTACAAAAAATTGATCATGGTAATTTATAACGACTATATTCATTAGATTTATGAATATTAAAAGGGAATTGGTAAGCCCAAATGGAATCCCTATAAACTCATATTAACCATACCTCATATGGATGGTTGTATTAGGTGTATCCTCCTTATCAGCCCTCAATTAATGATTTATAGAATGAAGGTAAAACTTGGAAAATTCCTAATATTTTCATAGATGATCAAACAAGTCATCAATATAAGGTAGATGATACTTGATCTTGATAGTGATCTTGTTAAGTTATCAATAATCAATGAAAATATGTAATCACCCACATTTCTTATATACAAAAAGAATAGGTTCACCCCATGGTGACACACTAGGGTGTATAAATCTATATAAATATTCTCTTGGAGTTGATTCTTCACTTACTGCAAATTAATTAGTTCCATTCAATATGAAGGCTTTGAAATAGGTGTAGAACCAGGTATGAGTTCTATTGAAAACTTAGCCTCACAATTTGAGGGTATACTTGAAAATTCATCGGAAATTACATCAATATATTCCAAAAAATAATAATATCTTTAATGTTGAGTTTCCCAAAACCATTTGAGATAAATATCCATCATGAATAGATATTAATTCCAATATAATAGAATAAATTTCCATTATAAGTTTATATTCATCATTCCACCAAAAGACGACCATTGGTTGATTCAGAATATCAAATATAATTTCCCTTCCTTTTTCATTGATATAGTCTCTATATAAATAAATATAATCCAAAAAATAGCATCAAATTAAACTAGAGGGATAATCAGAAGATATATAGAAAGAAAATTTAAACAAACTTATATCAAATATGAGTTATAGATTTGAGATGAAATCATCACATCATTATGAGTTTTTACTATTAACTCAACATCTAATCATTGAGGTGGTGATGTTTTACCCATAGAAAATTATTCAAATATAAAATAGTTATTAGATCCAAAATCAAATAAGAAATTTTTAATTCTATAGTGTATGTAATGATTCTAAAGTATATCATTAAATACTAATATAGAATCAAATTATGAATTTATATTGTTCCCAAACCGAACTAACTATAATGGTGTAATATAGTGGAAGTATGAGGTTGGTCCCACAAAGATTAGGGAAACAAAATGAAAAATCTTGACCAAATGTTTGGTCATCCCAATTTGGATTAAATTATTTAAACTAAATTAATTGTTCAAATTAATTAAATAAATCTAAATAGATAAGAATAAGATTGAATAATTAGTTTCCATGGGTAGTTTTTCTAAATAAAAATTACGACCGTAGATTCAAAATAGTTGTATCCATTAGTTACACAATAAATCAATTTTATTGATTTAAAAAATGGTCAATTATAATAAATATTCCCCATAGTATCAATTCTTAATGGCTAGATGAATTAAAATAACTAGTATGAATTACGTTTAGATTGCGATTGCAGAAGAATAATCTAATTCAGTGTTCATGAATTAATTACCATTATCATATTGGGTTTCATGTTCTACCAAATAGAATAGTCCAATGATTTAATAAAAAATATGATAAAAATGAATCAAATCACTTTTCTAATTGAAAAAACCATCTCACAAGTGAATAAATAGAACAAATTGGTATGCCCCCAATTTGACCAATTCCACTATCCTCTATGGGGTTCAACTAATCATTGTTGGGTGATCGTAAATGATGAATAAAACAAAACCCATAGAAGAGATATTAGAAAATAAATAATGAGAATGAAAATAAAGAAGATAAACTGATATTAAATTAAATATGATATAATGTAACCGTTTAAAAAAAAATATTATATTAGAACAGAAAAACCAATCTATGGTAAATGATCCCTAGGTAGAAACCCTAGAAGCATCTCCCCACTGGTGGTTGAACAATTCTTTTACCATTGTTTGATCCTCTATTTAAAATCATGGAATAAAACCCTCAAACATCGTAAATTCCATAAATTGAACCAATGAATGTAGATTATTCAATATTGGGGGTCCCTGGTCCATTAGTTGTGGGGCATGGTCAAAGTTCATTGAAAATAAAATTTTTGAAATCCAATCATTGGATTTTTTTTTCATGAACGTGGGTTTCATACCATGAAATATTTTTCTTGCTTCCAAATCTTACTTTTCATGGACTATATTCATGCTTTGAAATTCTCAATATTCATGTCATGAATTTGGGTTCAGGACATGAATACTCAATTCCTAGATTCTTCTGCCTTTTTTTGCTTCCAACTTCTCCCTTGAACCATGAACTCATGTATCAAACTTTTCACAACATGAATAAGTCTTTAACGCTGTGAATATTTTTCAAGTAAACTTATTTTTTCCCATATTTTATCTATATGCTTCTAATGTTGTTTTATTCCACTTCACGTCATAGTGAAAAGTGTGAACATGTACTAAAATTTCCACATTTCACTCTAAATTGTCTCTAATTTTACAGTAATGCTGGTCTTTCCAAAAGATCACAAAAACTATATCATCAAGTAGGAATCTATATTAAATTAATCAAAACACAGTGTAAAAACATATAAAATCCCATGAAAATATGTTTGTAAAATAGATATATTACGATGATAAGTACACCTTTCACCGCTTCTTTCTCGTAACCCACTTCAATAGTTGTGATCATATGATCTTTACTTTTGTCTCTTGGATTAAGAAGTTATTTACATTTATTTTCATTATTAACCATATAATTAATTCAATTATTAGAATAATTTATATACTCCATGCAATTATATCATTGGAGTGTGGGTGCCACATTCCTTTAATCTTTCTCACCATTCCTTTCATTAACTAGCCTTTATACTAACTGAAAATTGAATTTTTATTTAGTTAAAGCTTAAAAAGGGAATATGCTCCCTCTCCGAATAGTTCAGGGAGGCCTAAAGTGATGGATCCCAAGGGAATCCCCTTGGACAAAGATCTTACATACCCGGGGTAAGGAACCCACATTCAGGAACACCCTTCAAGGATCCTCCGGACCGCTCTCTCTAGATAAAGCATCCGCCACAAAATTTGCTTCTCTCGGAATATGTCGTGTAGTACAATATTGAGGAATCATAGCAGCACATCTACGAACAGTGTAAGTATAGGCCCATGACACCTTCACTTTCCCATGTAGGACCTGAATCAGGATCTTGGAATATGATTCTACTTCTGAGAAAACCAGGGATAGACTGTTACAAATTTCCACACCTGTGAGCAGCGCATGAATTTCCGCCCCTAAGGAATCGCCTGGGCCGTGAAAGCTTCTAAATTCCATGATAACAGAACCATTTCCGTCGCGCACCAAACCGACTCCTCGCATCAATCCATCCACGAGTGAGACATCAACATTAAGTTTGATCCCCACTGGAGGAGGTGCCCACCTTACCTAGCAGCCCCGCGACCTGGAGCATACCGTCGGTCTGTTCAAGAATTCGCACAACGCCTGGGATTACTGCCCTCTTTTCAGCAGATTGCATAACTCATGCACTATTAATTTCATCTTCACCATTATTAAGGAGAGGTACCACGAGCTCTCAACACATGCCTTGTTCCGCGCCTCCCAGATCGTCCATAAGATTGTAGTCAGCACCACGCCACAGATTTTAGACTCTATATAATCCTGTCCCGTACCAAAAAACTAGCTTGCAAGAAACTCCTGCATGGAGGAACACGTCAAGTTGAACCTTCCCCTAACATCCAAACATGTCCATAAATAAACATCCCAGTCACTCTTAATGAAAAGGTGCAGAATAGAGTCCGGCTGAGGGTGAGAGCAGCATAGACATCTTGACACTAGATTTATTCCTTTATTCTAGATGTTTTAATCCATCGCCAGAGCTTGTTTCCATGACCTCCATACTAGAAAGGATGTCTTGGATGGAAGTTATTTTCACTAAAGATGCATTACCCACTCATCACGAGTGCTCCCCTGGCTGAGCATATGCCGGTAATCCTTCCCGTTGAATACCCCAGAGATGGATTCTGTAAAACAGAGTCTGTCGACATCCTCTAAAAATGTTATTTTATTACAGACATCCATATTTTCCGGGCTAATAATTACTTCAAGAAATCTGGGGTGGCAGCTGGCTTCTTGGACACTGAGGTCCAGGACTAGGTAGTGAGTGAAGAAGAGTTTCTCCCCAATCCAATTATCCTTCCACATGTTAATTTCCCCACGACCCACTACCTAAAAAGCAGATTTTTGAAGGATTTCCAAATGGTGTCTAACCTTTTTTCCCAGTCTAGAAAGCTTCCTAACCTCCCATTCCTCCCAATACGGACCATATTTAGTCCTCAGAATTTTTTCCCATAATGAATGACCCTCCAGGAAATCCCACGCTAAGCGCTCTTGTAAGGAGTGAATTAAGGCTTAAATATCCCTGAGACCGACCCCACCTTCCTCCACCGATAATATTAAATGGGACCAGGAAGCCCAGTGGGCTCTTCCTAAGTAGTTACCATACCAGATAAATTTGTTCATCATCTTCTCCATAGCATCAGTAGTTCCTTTATAAGGGGTGATGATCGACAGGACGTTCATTGGGATAGAGGATACCACACTGTTAATCAAGGTCACCCTACCTCCAAAGGACAAGAATATGTATTTCCAATTTAAAATCCTTCCCATCATTTTGTTTAAAATGTATTCAAAGAATACCTTTTTAACTCTTCCATTAGAAATAGGAGCCCCGGGGTATGTCATAGGTAGCTGTTTCCTTTGGATACCCAGGATGGCTTGAATGTTCCGGACCCTCCGACTTGAACATTTGTTGGAGATAAACATGCTGATCTTACTTGCATTGATTTGTTGACTGCTGAGGCCTCCGTATATCAGCATCAATGACATAAAATTGTTAAGGTATGACCTCCTTCCATTAATAAAAATGAGGATATCATCAACGAACATAAAATGTGAGTAGGTACCATCCGAGGTAGGGGCCCGATATGGCCAGATCTTCCTATCCCTCAAGTATCTATGGAGGTTACAGGAAAGAACCTCCTGAGAAATATGCATTTATATATTAAGATAACATCAATCAATTTCCTCATTGAAATCAATGTCTCTTATAAAGAATTAATTTTAGAAACTTAGTATCAAGACACTAAATAATCAATTAATTTTTATTTTAGGGTCGATGATAAAACCCAAATCTTACCTTTCACATATTGTAGAATTTTCCTTATAGTTACTGATGGATTCATCATACTTATGTTTCAGTTATATAAATTAACTCTTCATTTTAGTGTGATGATTTCTATGAAAATACTTATTGAAAAATACCTTCTTAAACTATTCCTAGGTTATGGAGTCAATTTCATATTCTTGCCTCATATTCTTGATAAGAGTCCATTGTTGATCTGCTTCACTATCCAAATGATATACCACATGGAAATGATATTCCTATTTATATAATTGGTGAATGGAGAATATATTTTCAATGTTAATAATCCATTTCTCATCCACTAATAGATCAGGGAAAAATATAAAGAATATGGATGTTGCCTCATGAAAGACTCAAAGGTGTATGGGTGCATTCTTTTCACATTTGTAAGGTAAAAAAGATTCATGGATTGAGAGTGTTTTATGATCATAACAACAATATTTTACATCTTTTCTCCCATTACATTTGGTTTCTCATTACATTTTCCATCGAATTCATTGTAAGGATGATTTCTTGTGGTTCCATCCATTGACTAAAACTAGGAAAACATTGTGTAAGTATCAAACATCAAGAATCATAGTAAATAATCATATGATTGTGAAAATAATTATTATGACATCCTAAATTTTTACACCTTCCTTAAACCCATGAAACTTTATGTTCATCTCATATAACAATGTATTTTTATAGGTTATCAATGATTCTATGCAATAAATCCTTATAATGGTCCATAGATATAATATGAATGAACCAAAACATATCTCTCGAGAGTGTCTATATAGGTGTGTAGTCTTAGTCCCGCTCATCATAAATTGATGATTATAGATTCAATACCAAATCTTTTTATCTTAGAGTTTCTACCCCGATGTGAATCAATGTTAGAACTACATCCACTTGTCGGCATCCAGACAGGGATGTATTTTTTAAGAAAACCACACTCCTTTATTTACCATAAATTAGGATGTTCTTATATACTTAGGATTATCCTAATGGTTATCAATAATTTTTTCTAATAATAATATACAAAAATAAATAAAACCTACTCTAATACTAACTAAGGATACCCAAACATAACATATATAAATATTTCATCATTTTAGATTAATATTTAATACATATCACAATAATATACACTCAAGAACTATAAAGGTTTTGGGTATCTGGAGAGACAAAATTATCTTGTTTCTTAAAAAATATTAGACATATCCCACAATTTTATTCTCTCATAGTACCCTTCTTAAATATTTCATACTTAATAAATTTCTTCATAACCTAGTAAAAATGGAAATATAAAAAAGGGTGAGAGCATATTATCAGTAATATTAAACGTAGGAGATATCAATCAATGATAATAAGTGAGAATACGAAAATGAGCATGATAAAATGATCACAACTTAATATATTCATACCCAATAATTAAAATATCTTCAAAAATGAATCATGTAATAAGGTTTTTTCATAATAAAAGACATCATTTATAAAAGCGTAGAATTATAAATAATCAATCATGGGCCATGAGAACATATCATAATCATAAGTCATAGTTTTTTTGAAAACATATACACATAGATAACTATTTACTTATTCAAGGATCACTTTCAAGACTATCACATTGGATTGGTTTAATGACCCATTCCACCATTTCCTTAGACAATGTTCACTCCCAAGACTATTATATCAAATAGATTCCCTTACTAAACTAGGTTCACTCCATATTCTAGGACTTATTTATTATTAGATATCATTCTTTACCAAATTCATTGTATGGGTATATAATTATAGGCACACCCATCACATAATGAAAACCATTCATATGTGTGCCACAAGATCTTAAAACACTCATGAATTCATCATGTCATAATCCATGTAAAATAAATAAGTTTCATTATATCATTTCATCATAGCATAACCCATGGAAAAGAACAGTGTTTCATAAATATTTCATCATAACTTAATTAAAACATGGTAAATAAATGAGTTTCATATAATCATCCTTAAATCATCATAATCTTAATACATATGAAGAAAGAAGATGGATTTTATTATAAGTTCATATCCCTAATGAAGTAAAACAATAGTTAAATGATGTTTAAAAAGATGAAAATTACTCTAAAAGAGAATTAGAAAAATAATTTGAAAAAATTTAAAATATAAATTCCTTTCCGTATCATTAAAAACTAAAAATTCCCAGAATATTAATAAATATCTTTTATTTGAAAATAACTATAAAAAATTGTAAAGAAAACTTAAAAAAAGAATAGTCTTAATTATGGGAAAATATGTTTGTGCGGTTAATGTTAAATAAATATTGAAATATGAGTGAATATTACTTTAAATAATCACTATATACTTGAAAATAACATCCTTAAAAACATTTTAAGGAACATGGACTTGGAATATAATGTTTCATCGACCAAGGAGGAAATATGGTCAGTTTTTCTTAAAAACATTTTCTTTATCATTTTATATAAAAAATAAAATAAAATAGTAATATTACTTGAAAATTATAGGAATTTCCAGATGAGAATGAAATATATTGGGTTTAAAGGATAAAATCTATATAATTTCCCTCAATGAGAATTTAGCATATACAATCATGAAAAGAAATGAGATTATATCATAAACCCTTACCAGAAGTCTCATATTGTATTGTATGAATTAATACATCATATATTATAAATAAATATTTATTATAAATATATTATATTAATTTAATCATACATAAATTACTATGTATCATCTATTTATAATTTCTAGTTACCATTATTTTAGAAATTCATTAAAATGAACATTCAAGTAAAACTTATTCCATTTTCTATGCTTGTTTTAGTTTGATCGTTACAATATTTGAAACATCGTAATGTTTTTATCATATCTAGAATCTTAATCATGAAATAATTATTATATTTATTAATTATATATAATTTTATAACCATTCATATATATTGGTGATGATAAATGAATTGCATCACTTTGTAGAGACATTAGTCCGTACGAACACATAAGTGATGTTTTCACATTTTGATGGATGGAACAAAAGAAATGTAAATAATAATTAACCATTAATGAATGATAATTATATAATAAATATCATATATATTAATTAAATTTATCCTTATGACCATCCATTTAAATTATAATTGAAAAACGAATCACATCACTTTGTGAAGATGATAGTCCACACACACACACTAATGAAATTGCCATTTTCCAATAGATGAGAAGGAGATAGAAAATGGTTGTTATATAATAACGATAACATCTTAGTATATTTAATATACTAGAGTCTTTATGTTATGATGTATACAAAGGATTTATAGTAAGTATAATAAGAAATAAACTTTGAAGAAGTGGGGTAAAATGACTATCTATTCTTTGAGAGACATCCTTTGGCTGACAACTTAAGCCTTATTAGGTTAGAATTAGTGTAAAAGCTCAAGTAATTTTATATAAAAAACTTTCATATATTAATTAGCTTTAATTTTTATAGTTATATTCAATTTAAAAATATTAGACATTTTTTCAGTCAAAAAGAAAGAAGCTTTATTTTTAACAAAATTAGATTTTTACGTATTATATGGTTTTATTAAAAATATTGAATTCAAAATTATAGAATTTTAATTTGGAAAAATTAATTTCATTTTTTAATTCACCATGTAAAAATTACCTTAGGATAATTTTTTGACAATTTTATGAAAATATTGATTTTTCAATGAATAGTGGAAAATACTAACTTTTTATTGAAAATCGTGTTTTATTTTAAAGTATTTACAAAGTAAAATTCTCTTTTGGATTATTTTTAAAATTTAATTAGTTAACTTATAATTAAAATAATACAATTATGTTTTTTAAATGGAATTTATACTCTAAAAAAGAATAAAAAAAATTATATTTAAAATGGTATTTTTCTAAAAACCGATTTTCATTGCATTATTCCGGTATAATTTGAAATTAAATTATACCAATTATATATTTTGTGTTTTGAATAATATATTCCATATTTTGAATCAGTGGGTTTAAATTTAGTAAATATAATATTTTTATTTTTTGTAATGATGAATAGAAACCATAGTAATGTTGTTACCATGGTAATGGGTAAATCATGTAATTAAGGGTTAAAAATAAAATGATAAGAACTATAAAATGATCATACAACTTTACTAAATTTTATTGTATGAGTAAATGTCTTCCATAATCATCCAAATGTTGAATATATTCCCTATCATTTCTATTTTTATTAGATTATTGATTTTATAATATTTAATTTCAAGAAATGTAAAAATGTCACACTTATGTTTTTAATAAATAAAATATATTGAAATGGGAATAAATATAAAATATGATTATTTGTAAATATTTTTTAGATATAAATGATATACCATCATCATGGTAATTTATATTTAATTTTTCAGGAGTAAATAATTATCTTAAATTCTTACACAGCACTGACGCAATAATTATTCAATTAATGAAAAAAAATCAAATAAATGATAATAAAAATATTAAAAGTAATATAATTGGAGATAAATATTTTGATACATGAATTTTATATATGAAAATCATATTTTAGAGATATAATAAAATATTTTTTTTAAAAAAAATTAATTGTTATCTTGATGTTATTTAAATTAAAGTAATGAATAGTTATAAAAATTGATATTAATGATATATATAATAAATAATATTTTTTAAAATGATATGAAATTACTAAAAATATTATATTTATAAAAGTGATTATGATATGTTTAATAATATCAAAAATGGAACATTTATGGCCCGTTCTATTTATATTAACTCTATTGACCCTCCAACAGTAAAAATCCCGATTTTCAATGTAAGTTTAAAAAGGGTTAACGAGGGGTTAAATACAAATGATAATGGTAGAAATGTGACCTAAAATAGTTCAAAAATTATTATATTATATTATTTAAACCCATAATAATCTTATATTATAAATAAATAAGTTTTTATGAATTTGTAATTGAATGTTAATTTATATTAATTTAATAATTTTAAGAATTCCAAGAGTACCCCTCCCCTCTCTTATAAAAGAGAACCACTTATTCTCATTTATTCACAATTAAAAAATATTTTGGTTCAGAAAATATCTAAAAAAATACCTTACTATAATATATAATCACATTATATAGGTCTTTTTAGGCATAAAACCAACCTTAGTAGTCTTAAGGAGTTAAAAAAAGAGGTTGTTTGAAGAAGAGGTATCATTTTTAATCAAGCATTTCTATTTTATTTCTTCTTTGACCTCCTTAAAATATTATTAATCAATGATAAAATAATAAATAAAAATTCCTCTTTATACTGATATGTTATTATGTTAATATCATAATTTATATCTTTCTCATCTTCCATCAAATGGGAAATAAAAATATCGTTAGTGTGAATGGCAGACAACCGGATCACGAAAGGATGTAATTTGTTCTCCATAACCATCTCTCATGGTTTGATTATAATTATATAATTAATTTTTATACATTATATTCATGAAATATTTATCATTTTTAAAATATAATATATCATTCACGTTTTTAACTTTCTGTTCACTAATAAATGATAATTTCATTCGTACGCATGGGTGGACTACCACCTCCACAAAGTGATGTTATTCGTTTTTCATTACCAAATAATTTAGATGATATAAATATGTATATTTAATGGTGTAATAATATATTTATTATATTATTAAAATTTTGGAAAGATAAAATAATACTTATTTTATTTCCATAATGATAATTAAAAAATGGAAACATTACTCATGCGTACGTAGGACCTACCTTCTTCATGATTGTAACATAATTCAGTTTTCATAACAATATTTAATGGATGGATTTAAAAGTGTTAATGATGTATAAAATTGATAATTTTTTCATGAATATTATTTTGGATATGATTAAATTATGAACACTTTTACCATAGTCAATCTACCAAAGTCATTTTGGACTTATATATCAAATATTGTCAAAACATTCGATGTGAACTTAAAAGATTAAGTAATTGTATATAACATGGTAATAAGAGATATAAAAGGAATAATAAACTAGAAAAATTTTCTTAATAAGGTAAATAATTATCCTAAGTTTATTATTCATGAATATAAATAATGTATGTGATGAGTCAGACTCAAGGTAAGGGACTTTCTTTTTAATCCTCTTTTAAAGTCCCCCTTTCAAATATTTTTACCAAAATCAAAGTAATGTATTTTTAACATATACGGTGTGAATGAAATTTCCTAAAATCATGAAGAATTAATTATTTTATTATTCATTTTTTATGTTTTTAATGTTCTTTTATAATAAAATGGTTTCATTATTATGTGTGCAATTTTTAGATTTTAAAAAGTGATTTTTAAATGAAAAAAATATTTTGATATTCGAAATTGTTTTGAAAACAAGTTTAAAATAATTTTTCAATGGTTTTATTCATGATATAGTCCTTATAAATTGTTTTCTAATTGTTTATCCCCATTATATCTCACAATTGATCCCGTTATAGCTTATATGATGGGTGTACCCAGATAGTTCTCTAATGAATTGGGTTCTCCAGAGGTAGAAGTCGATCATATGACTATTTAATTTATAAAAGTGATTGTAATAGTGACATGGTAATAAAATACCAAGGAACCTACATAAAATTCATATAATTTCTAATGAGTTTTAATTAAAATCATTTTATTTCAGAAGATAATATAATGATATTTTTGAAAAAGATGATGCCCTTTTTGGGTATAAAAGTATGTTTTTATGAAAATGTTTTTGATAGATTTTTATATTTTTCACTCGACTAATGAATTCATTCTTTTTATTTCCCTTACTGATCTTTTTTTTTCATCTTGTGTTTTTTAAAAAAAATTCATAGGGTTTAAGGATGGGTAATGGAAAAGAATAAGTCAATATAAAAATCATGAATATTTTTCAGAAAAAGAAATCATGATTTATTTTAAATGTTCTATATTATGGAATACATGGATACTAAGTATAAGTGTCCATATTATAATTTATGGGTTTTCTATATAATATATATGACTTAATTATCTAAAATTCTAAACCTGAATTATCTTTTAGAAAATAAAACGTTTTCTAGTTTAAAATCACAAGAAATGTAATGTTTAAGGTAGGGTCATTACACTTTGGGTTAGATAGAAGGATCAAGAAAAAATGGATGGAATATAGGAAGGTCTTTTTTTATGTATTTGAAAAACTAGAGGGAACAAATAGTGTGAATAAGGGAGGAGAAGAGGTTCACTTTTATAAGTGAGAGGAGGGACACACCTACAATTAGTCAAAAGATTTAAATAATATAAGGTCATTTTCTTGTGAAATTGGAACCAAATGGATAAAAATTACAATTCATGATAATATAAACTCTAAATATCTTTAAACAATAATATTTATACAATTTCAATTGGAAATTGTTCCCTTATATCATAGTTCAACCACCAATAAATCCATTTTAACTCTAACCATGGTAACAAATTTTTAGTGTTTATACTATTCATTATAAAAAAAATAAAAGCGGCCTCATTAAAAATTATAGCCATGATAATTAAAAATATGGAATCCATTTTATAAAATTAAATTCCAATAAGTATTATAAATACATTTTAAAATATGTGTGCAAAATGTAACCAAACCCGTTTTTAGAAAAATACATTTTAAGTATGAAACTGGATTTATTCCTATTCCATGCCAAGCAAGAACCATTAGACAAGTGTTAAATTTTCTTATTGAAAATATAATATATAAATTTCATTAAAATAAATCATCAATAGTGATTAATTTAATGTATTAATACAAAAAACACATTGCGTGAATAAAGTTTTTTTTTCATAAAAACTTCTTTTTTTACCAAAGGAACTAGCTCTAGATAAGGAATCAGGGTAGGCGGTTTCAACAGATCAAAGCTATCCAGATTTGGAATAATGAGAGGGTATGAAAATTTCTATTATAACCAGTCTTGTGGAACTTTTTATAGGTATTTATATCCAAACAAGTGATGTGATGGTGGGATGCTGACTTCACAATCTACATGCTGGGGAGGTGCATTTTCAAGTAGTTATGTCTGGGATGAATTCTTCTAAGACCTTTAGGTTATGTAATTCTATAAGATTGTGCTTATTTTAAGGGTTCCCCCTTATCCCATGAAAGGGTGATTATCATAAATAAATAAAAATAAGGCCTTCGCGATATTTGGGGGTATAATAAATGCATCATATCTATTGAAATATGTATCCAATTTCCCTCAAAATTTACAAGTAGATATATAATATAACGATTAAAAACATGACTATTTTATATTGAGAAATATTATTCTTTTTTTATTACACATAAATTCATAGAAATTTGGAATATTGAATTATGTTGGATCATTAATACCTATCAAAATAAGTTTTGTATTTATGACATTCCTTTGACTCTTAATGTCCAATAGGATTAAAATTTCATAAATGTATCATTAAGATATAGAATAAAAACTTTTTAAATAATATTTTTTTTGATATCTAGAGTTATGATAGGTAAAAAATTCTCACTAATTCATTTAGTTATCAAAATTCATGATGGCTTTATTTTATTTAGGAATTTGAGAATCATGTTTGTGGGAATTAATTTAGGAGAATAAATTGGACATGTCAACTAAGATATTAAGGAATTAACTTAATATAGTTAATTTAATATGTGAAATTAAAGTGAATTATAAAATTATGTTAAATCATATACTTTCAATGTATTTTGGTATGAGAGATTATTTATATTTAATATAATTTTTAACATGGGTTATGTTAGAGAGAGTCAGGGAATATTTTAAATATAGAATTTAGAATAGTGAAATTAATTTAGATGTTATATGAGAATATATGAAATTAATGGGTGGAATATTACTAATTAAATTCACTTTTTAAGGGCTTGGATCCATGTGGATCATTCCTTTTTGTGTTTCTAAATATTGGGGTGCTCGGAGGAGTCTTGTTGGAAGTCCAGAGGGACTCACCTACAAAAATATGGAAGTTGGGAGATTTTACATCGTGAAAGATGGTTACATGACATGGATAATGGTTTCATGATGTGTAAAATTTTGGAGTTTGAAAATTAAAATAAAAAGAAGAGGAAACAATGTTTTTGGCAGAAAATGACCTTGAGGAATTACAAAATGTGAAAGGGGATTACACATCATTTAATCCCCTGATGCTATAATGCTTAAAAACATTCCATCCACTTGTATTGTTAAACCACATGGATTTTGCTTCCCTCCCTTTCATCCTAGGCAACCTGAAAGTCCCCTCCTTGGCATTTTGGAGACCCCTTTGACCAGAATCGATCTCAGACATCCATCTTCAATCTGTGGTGACCCGACTTGATCCAAGATGTGATTTTCCTTCATTTTATAGTGGTTTCTCCAATAATTTTTATCATATTTATCTTTTCATGTGATAGAACTTGATCTATATGTTCTTAATGGAGTTTCTTTGGTTGTTGGTTGGTATGGTTGTGTTGTGGCATCATCAGGTGGATGCAGTTGTTGTGGGAAAGGTGATCAGGATCTATTGCATGGTCCGTTCTCATGAAAATAACATCAATGACCTTTTAAGGTAGGAAATTCATTGCTTCTCTATTTATTTATGTGCAATCATAGAGTTAACATGGTTTAGAACTTTGGATCATAATGAAATTGACCTAATTAAATAATTTAACTAGATTAATGAATTTATATTTATTGCCTAGCAATGTTTTTTCTTTATACTATGATAATGGTTTGCCTCTTGATTTTATAGATAGTGTGATATCTATGACTTGATTATTTTAGAATGTTTTTCTTGATGGAAATAGGTAAAGATCATAAAGCATGAATTAATTGATAATTAATTAGATAAAATAACAAGAGGCATATTTAATGAATCTGATTGTTGTTGTAATTTGATGTTAATCAAATTAATGCAAGTATTCTTGTTTAATTAAATTGGTTATTGAACCTGAATAATGATGATTATTGTTGATAAAATAATTAAAGTCATGTTAAATTAATTTGTGATAGCTTGTGATAGCTTATTTCTTAGGTTTCCCATAGTCGAAACGCATGAATAATGAATCGGTTAATTCAAGATGGAATAAGAACCATTTGAGTGATAAAATATAATGCATTTATAAGGCATGAGTTTCCCGCTTGGTTCTAATGGTCGAGTGCCTTGTGCTTTAGATTCATGAGAGCTTGTTTTGTGTAAAGGTCGGATGCATTGCCTTAGGGATAAGAGGCTGTTTCTATGTTTGTTTCCTACTTCTTGTGATGTGATGTGAGCCTAGTATGACTGAGCCTAAAGGGCGATTGTGGTATGTGGGGTAGGGAGGACCATATGTGACATGATCCAGGGATGGATGAGACTTGAGGGATGTTGTGGTATGAGGGGGTAAGGAGTCTTGGTTATTATGGTAGAAGTTGATGCCTTGAGTGCCGATATGCATTGGTTTATGAATGAGGGTGTCATGGATGGAACTAGATGTTACATAATAGGTTAAATCTTGGAAAATACATTGTTATAAATGATGTATGCTTGTTGAATCAATTGTTTGGATGACAGAAAAGTTGTTTGTTTATCCACTTTCATTTCCCCACTACTTGAGGCAGACATATGTGTTCAGTTACTCTCTTTCCTTGGGAGGCGAAGACACGTGGGGTATACCAAGTGATTTACATGTTTAGCTCCTCATGGTTCGATGATTTTACTCTCCTACGGTAAGTGGAAAATACTCGATGGGTAGTTGATCTACTCACTGTGTTTAGCCCCTTGTGTTTTGTGGAGTTTAGAATGATTCCCTAGATCACCTGGTGATATGTAAAGTAGTAATGATTGTTAAATAAATGAATAAATTTTTAACCCATGGGGTTGGAGAATTTCGAGATGCAATGATGAGGGTGAAATTATGAGAAGTCGTGGACTGAGTTGGATTATTCATGGAGGGAATGGATCTTTGTTGAAATGTAATTTGGAATTGATAATGGCGAATTAATGGTTAAGAATTAATTATCTTGGAGTGAAACTGATAAAAAGGGATAATGTAAATAAATTTATCTCTTTAAATGTTTCTGTTCTTATAGGATATGTTGTCTTAGTAGAGGAATCTAGGAGTACATGTGACATTAGCTGCATTTGAGTATAAGACTAGGCAATACCCATAGTGTGGTTGTGAGCTATATTATATCTTGTACTTTTTGTGTTTCTATACACCACTCCACCCTTTCAGTGGGGGAAACTATCACCATAGGGATTATAAGCTCTAGGGGGGTGTTTTCCCTAACATCTCGATGGGAGGATGGATGGATGACTACCCCCTTTTGGTTTCACTCTATTCTCTTGGTAGTTACTTATACTGGTATGCATAGTGGTTATTTTTCCCCAAATATATTTATAGAGGGATGTAATGGATTGTGTTTATTTCACACACATATATTATGGATATAGTTTCCTAATGAATACTATAGATATAACATGTATTGGTTATGATGTCTTGAGTATCCTTTCTCGGTGTATGGGTTGTGATGGCTTGAGGTATAATACCCGACGTATGATACAAGTTAAGCGAGATGTAGTGGCTCCTGGAAACTACCTAGTTACTTTTAGTTATTTGTTTGTGGTGTTGTGATGCATGAGGTGCGTATTGGAACCCGAGGTTCATGTTATGGTGCTTTGCCCAGGTGTCTCTGGGCTAGCCATTTTGGAGAGAGATTCTTTGGATGAGTGATGTTGGGGAAAATTAGAAAACTAGTGGGGAAGCAGTAGCTAATAACCCTTGATATTCTTTATAAATAATATTCCCTTGTGTTCAATACTTGGTGAGAGTATCCATAGTGAGGATGGGAACTAAGATACCTATTAAGGTGATGATTTAGTTTTTCTTGTTGTTCATTGTGATTTAGCAAGCTTTCTTTACTTTTTCATGAGAGGCTCTGGGGAGGATCCTACTGAGAATTATATTATACTCACCATACGTTATATAAACTATTTTTTTAATGTTAGTTGGATTTGGTTGGAGATCAGGATGGTTAAAACTAGCTTCTGGGTTATAGGAGCTGTTTGGGGTTCTAGGTTTCTGCCGTATTTACTTTCTTTTGGTACTTACAGTTTTCCCTTTTAGTTGTAGTAGTTCTTGTAGGACATTACATTTGTATAATTGGGTTTTCATCTATATTGTAGTCTGAGAAGGAGTTGGTTGGTTTATTTCTTATCTCTCTCTTCCACATGTATTTCTCTTAGAGGGTAATGCCTCCCATCTGCATGTTTATTATACCCTCGATGCCAGTCTCCAACCCAGGGCCTACTGGAGGCAGGAATCAGGGGTCACTATCTATCTCCTCCCATTTTTGGACTAGGAGGGGTAAAATTTGTGGAGAGGGGGTCCATGATAGAGTGGTATCATAAGAAGTTTTAGGTATAGGATGGATTTTGGAGTGAGGTATATGTGAGGTTTCATGGGTTGGTAGGGAAACAATGTCAGCTAAGTTTAGAAAGTGCTGTAAACATGGGAGACCAGAAGAGACATGGGTATTTATCCCCACTCCCTATGATTTAATGAAACGAGCTTTAAGCTTACAATGGATACTAAATGAGATGATATTAGTTTTGGGGTAGAGACCTATGAAATGATTATGCATTATTCTTCTCTGCGTGTGTGTTTGAATGGGTAGACTTTGGGATAGGTTAATCTAAAATGAATAAAATTAAATAATTAATTAATGTTAAAGTCTTCCATATTCTTGGTTTCGGAACTCTAACATTTTTTTATTTTACAGGAATGGTTCTAGGTTTACCTCCTTGTTTGGTTCATATTGAATATGTTCAACAGGTTGTGCTTGCATATCCCCATAGGATAAAGTTGGACGACGAAGACACTTGAAGGAGGAAACTCTGAGAGTTTCAGTTCCAAAGTCTAAAGAGGTATGAGGGATCTATTTTAGATGCAGTCATAGAAGACTGGTTGGAGGAGTTTGAGATAGATTTTTGTTTAATCCATGATCATAAGAAGCACTATGTATCATTGGTTGTGACGTTGCTGCACAGGGAAGTAAGGTAGTGGTGGTTCTTGTTCCTCAAAGATCGCGAGGAGTCAGCAGTCTTGTGGGAGGAGTTATGTGACCAGTTCAGATGAGAGTTTCCATCTTGGATTGTGAAGGAATCCATTCAACAAGAGCTAATTAACCTTCAGTATGAGAGCTCTAGTGTATGAGAGTTTGAAATCCATTTTATAAACCTTCTGTGATATGCTTCGGACCTGTTGCCAGATGAGGAGGCTATGGTGAGGAATTTTGAGGAGGCTTTTCCTCCAGAGATATAGTGAAAGTTCACCCCATTTATTATGGAGACACATATAGAGGTTCTGGAAAGGTCATAGGTTGTCAATAATATGTTATCCAGAACTATATCATCATGATAGGGGAGTCATTTGGTTTCCTCATGAATCAGAACTATGGTATGGGGTTCCCAGTTGTCAGTACAAAAGAATTTCTAATCAGTCGGGGGTAGGTCCTAGCCCTCAATATACTGTTTCTTCAGGGGAAGTGGATCTCATGACTATACTAAGGTAACAGAGGAAAGTTTTTCTTATGGATTCCAAGGTCATCAGTGGTGAGAGTTCCCGATATTGTTGAGCAATCAGCGTGTTCTAGGTTTTCCGCTTCAAGTTCTTCTGCTAAGGTAGTTCTAGCTAAGGAAGTAGTTGCAGGTTGCTTCAACAGATAGAATATATTATAGGCATAGGATAACCCCTACATTCTCCCCATCCCTAGAGAGTATATCAATACCATATATGTGGTCATCATCATGGTCAGAGAGGTTGTGGATTTGGTCTTGGAAAGCTTCATGTTTTATCTTTACCAGCGCCAGGCTAGCCATATGTCATTCGAGGTACCCTTTTCTTCTTTCCTATTTTAGTTTATGCCTTGTTTGATATAGGAGTGACATAATCCTCTATATCACCTAACCTTTTCCATGCTTTTGGAACTTGAGGTAGATATACTTACAATGCGATTGGCATTGACAACGCTAGTTAGAGGCCGAGTTGAATTATTTGAAGTATATAGAGATTGTGAGCTAGTTCTTGGGCACCACTTATCTTGGGATGATTTCCTATGTTTATGGAAACAACCATATGAAATCATCATCAACATGTATTGGTTTTATTCGGTGCTATATATTGTGGATTTCTTCAGCAGAAAGGTTGTGTTCTTCGATGTTGATGGAGAGATAACGATGTTTGTTGGTGAGCGAGACCCTCAAATGGGTTAGAGGTGTGTTTTTTTCCTTTTCATCCATTATGGATGTGCTAATGCTAAGTTAATAGGAGGTTTAATAATTGGTGTTTCTCAGGGCCATAGAAGAGTACCCTGATGCCTTTCAATAGGAGGTTGTAACATTACCCCCTTAACAAGAGATTGAGTTTCAGATTGAACTACACCCAGGAACGTATCCTATCTCGATGTATCTATATAGGATGGTGCCTTTTGAGTTGTGAGAGATACCTATACATCTTGATGGTCTTTTTTGGTTTAGTTTTGTTTGTCTTATTGCATCACCATGGGGTGCACTGGTTTTGTTTGTGAAAAAGGATGACAACAGTTTGTGGTTGTGTATCGATTATCATCGCTTGAACTAAGTGATAGTAAAAAAACGCTATCATCTTCCATGGATTGATGATTTTTTTGATAATATGAAGGGTGAAATTTGTTCTCAATTATTTATTTATGGTCAGGGTATCATCAGATGCATGTAAAGGATGAGGATATCCTGAAGAGTGCTTTCTATTTTCTGTATGGGAATTATGACTTCAATGCAACAAAATCTCCAGTTGTGTTCATGGGGTTAACGAATGATGTGTTTTATGAGTTCCTGGATAAGTTCATGGTGGTTTTCATTGATGATATTCTTATGTACTCCGCAGATAAGGAGGATCATGCAGAGCATTTGCCTGTTATTTTGAGAGTTCTTCATTGTTAGCAGCTGTTTGGCAAGTTGTTGGAGTGTGGGTATTGGGCCTGAGAACTTTATTTATTGGAGAATGTTGTATCCCAGTAGAGAGTATATGTGGATCTATTGAAGATAGTAGTAGTTATGTATTGGGAAGCCCCCAAGATAGTGGTAGAGGTTAGAAGTTTCCTTGGTCTTATAGGCTATTATATGAGGTTCGTATATGATTTATCTTGGATTGAGACTCCCCTAATAGTATTGAACATAAATGATCAATCATTCTTGTGGACTTATTAGTTTCAGGTGGGTTTTGAGTTTTTAAAGGAGAAGTTGGTTAGTGCTCAAGTTCTTTGTCTTCCAGCAGAAGAAGTTTAGTTTGAAGTTTTCTATGATGCTTCACCTCTTAGGTTGGTATGTGTTCTGATGTAGCGGAGATTAGTCATTTCTTATGGGTCTTGGCAGTTACACCCCCATGAACATAACTATTCCACCCAAGATCTTGAGTTGGTGGTGATGGTGTTTTCCTTGAAGTTGTGGAGACATTACCTCATCGATAAGCATTTTGAGGTTTTCACTGATCCCAAGAGCCTAAGGTATGTTTTATACCAACATGACTTGAACTTTAATTATCATTAGTGGATGGAGTTATTATAGGATTACAACTTTGAGATTTTGTATAAATCAGGAAAGGGAAATGTTACGACAGATGTGCTGAGCAGGAAGTCACACAGTGATGCAATGCGGGAATCAGGAAATTCCTGGAGATTTATGGATGAAATTTCGACATTGCATCTAGATAATAGAGAAGTCGAGAGAATAAGTTTTCTTTTTTATATAACGATATAGTCATATATGGTGTATCATGTGGAGGAGTCCCATCCAGTGGATCTTGAGGTGGAGGTCTGGAGAGACAAAGTTTTTTTGTGGTAAGGCCTTTGATGGTTAGTCTGAGGATAAACAATATCGGGTTTTGTTTCAGGTTAGGAATTTCACTCCTTCGGAAATTCTTGACATGGTGTTTAGATAGTTCCATAGTTTTCATTTGGCCATACATCCTAGAGTAAAAAATATGAACTGAGCCTTGAGAGGTTAGTTTTGGTGGCCTGAGTTGATGCATTCACTTTTTTATGTTTGTGTCTCAATGTTTGGTCTGCCAGAAGGTGAAGGTTGAAAATAGGGTTCCTGGTGGTTTGGTCCAACTATTAGATGTCCCTCAATAGAAGTTGGAGGACATCTTGATGGATTTTTTTATCGATTTACCTCTAACTTAGGGAGGCTATGACTCTATATGGGTGGTAGTGGATCGTTTGAAAAAATCATCCAACTTTTAGTGATCAAGGAGTCGAGCCTAGTAGAGGTTTTGTTGAGGTAGTATGTGGAGGAGGTGGTGAGATACCATGTAGTCACTAGGATATTAATTTCAAATCGAGATCCTCTTTTTACTTCAAGGGTGTATAGAGGTATCCAACATGATTTTGATTCTCAGCTATGCCCTAGCAATGATTTTCATCCATAGATGGATGGTCAGAAAGAGAGGACCATCCAGACTCTTTAAGACACATTTCACTATTTTTTATTGGATTTTGGAGGTTCGTGGATGAGAAACCTTATCTTGGTAGAGTTCTCTAACAACAATATTTTTTCACTCAACCATTAATATGGTACCATATGAATCCTTGTTTGGCCGACCTTTTCATTCCCCATTATGCTAGACTAGGGGTGGAGAGTTAGAAATTCTTGGTCTAAAATTAGTAAAAAATACGACAGAGATAATTCCAGTGATTCATGATAGGATGAAGTTAGCATAAGTTCACTATAAATCATATTCTAATCATAGGAGGAGACCTCTGGAGTTTGAAGTTGGGGATCATGTGTTCCTGAAGGTGGTTCTCCATCAGGGGAAACGAAGGTTTGGTCATGGGAATAAGCATTCTCCCTAGTTTTTTGGGTCTTTTAAGGTGTTGGCTTGTATTGGAGCTGTGGAATATTGGAATGCTATTCCCACATAGATAATGTCGATACACAATGTATTTCACATGTTGAAGCTCCATCGTTATCTTTATGATGACTTCCACATCATCGATTGGGGTGAGATTGATGTTGACTATGATTTGAAATTCAAGGAGCAGCTTGTAGAGACCCAAGTCCACTAGGATAAGGTGTTACGTGGGTATTATATCCCCTTGGTTTATGTCTTGTGGCAACATGGTGGCGTGGAGAAGAGTACCCGAGAATGTGTGTTGTAGATACATGCTCAGTACCCTGAGCTTTTTGATTTTTATCTCTTCTCTTATAATAATGTTCGTTTGGTGGTTACATACCTTTTCTATTTATGAGATGGTTTTATCTTGTTTCTTTTTGCGGCTTGCTCTCTTTTGAGAGGTATCTACCCCGAGAGAGTGTTTGGGAGCTGGTTGTTGTTGTTGCGTGGTTTGGAGCTTGTTCCTCCAGTGAGGTGGTGATCTCCTATGGTGGCGAGATCCTTGAGAGGTATCTTGCGAGGTGGATGTTCATATGAACCCTTTTTATTTACTATATGGGTTGGTTTTTAATTCTTGATGATGAGGATGTTTTGAGTGGTATTTTATGTAAGGGTCCAAATCCATGTGGATCAACCCTTTAAGTGTTTTCAAAGACTGTGGTTCTCGGAGGAGGCTCAGAGGATGTCCAGAGGGACTCAGCTACTACAATATGGAAGAAGGGAGATTTGACATCATGAAATAATGTTACATAATGTGAATAAGGGTATCACGATGTGTAATATTTCGGGGTTTGAAAAATAAAATAAAATGAATAGGTGACGATTTTTTATGTGGAAAATGACCTTGTAGAATTACACAACATGAAAGGGGATTACACATCATGTAATCCCCCAATTCTATAATGTTTTAAAACATTCTAACCCCTCAATTTCTCAAACCCTACAACTAAAGATTCCCTCACTCTCATCCTAGGAGACCTGACATTCCCCTCCTTGGAATTTTAGAGGTCCCTTCGACGTGAATCAATCTTCGACTTCCATATTCGATCCATGGTGACCCAGCTTGATCCAAGGTGTGATTTTCCATAGTTTTCTAGTGGGTTCTCTACTACTTTCCCTCCTATTTCTCTTTTCCATGTGATGGAACTTGATTTCTATGTTTCTAATGGAGTTTCTTTGGTTGTTAGTTGGCACAGTTGTGCCACGATGTCCTTGAGTGGATGCAATGGTTTCGGGAGAGGCAATCCAGATCCGTTGCATGATCCATTCTCATGTGAAGAATGCTAGAAACCTATTGTGGTTGGGGATTCATTTCTTCTCTATTTCTTTACATGAAATCGTAGAGTTAGCATGTTTTATCCATTTGTATTGCAATGAAATTGACCTAATTAAATACTTGAACCAGATTAAGGAATTGATATCGATCACCTAGAGATGTTATTGCTTTATACCATGATAAATGTTTGCCTCTCGATTTTCTAAATTGTGTGATATATTTTCCTTGCTTGGTTTAGTATGTTTTTCTTGATGGAAATTGGTGAAGAACATAAATCCAGAATTAACTAGTAAATAATTGGTTAAAATAAGAAGAGGCACGTTTAATGAATTTATTTCTTGTTTTAATTTTATGTTAATCAAATTAATGTAAGTATGCATGTTTAATTTAATTGGTTGTTGAACCTGAATCATGATTATTCTTGTTGATAAAATAATTAAGGGCATATTAAATTAATTATTTAATTAATTTGTGATAGCTTATAATAGCTTGTTTCTTTTGTTTCCTGTAGTTGGAACCTATAAATAATGAATTATTTAATTCATGATGGAATGAGAATTGGTTTAGTGATAAAACATATTTCCTTTATAGGGCATTATTTTCCCTCTTACTTATAAAGGCTGAGTGCCTTATGCTTTGGATCTGTGAGAGATCATTGTGTTTAAAGGCTAAATGCCTTTCTATGGGGCTGATATCTCGTTGCTTTGTTTGTTTCCTACTTCTTATGATGTGATGTGAACTTGGTATGGCTGATCCTGAAGGGATGTTGTGGTATACAGGATATGGAGGCCCTTATGTGACGTGGGCCTGGGATGGGTGTTCCTAGAGGGCTGTTGTGGTATGAGGGGAAGGATGGCACATTTCTTGTGGAAGTAATTGATTCCTAGAGTGTATAGATTCATTAGTTTATGCATGAGGGTGTTGGGGATGGTACTATTGGTGATGGAATGGGTTAAATCTGGGCTTACCCATTGTTATAAAATCTGGATGCATTTTGAATCAATTATTTGGCTGGTTCCTGGTTGTTTGTTTATCTTCTTTCCTTTCCCCACTAATTTAGGAATAAAAATATGTTCGGTTACTCTATTTCCATTTGAGGTGAGGATTCATGGGTTATTCCATGTTCTTTCCATGTTTCCTCATGGTTGGATGCGTTTACTCTCCTGTTATAGGTGGGAAAGACTCGACGGGTAGTTCATATACTCACCTTATTGATCCCATTATGTTTGAGGAGTTTAGATTGTTTTCCTAGAGCACCTAGTTACATGGAAATTAATAATGATTGTTAAACAAATGAATAAATGTTTAACCCATGGGGTTGGATCTTGCTGTGATGCAATGATGAGGATGAAATTATGAGAATCCATGGACTCGATTTTATTATTCCTGGAGGGAATGGATCTTTTTTGAAATGTTAATAAAATGTAATGAGGAAATGATAATGGTTAATTAATGGTTAAGAATTAATTAATATAAAGTGAAACTGATAAAAAACGATAATGTAAATTAATGTATCTCTTTAAATGGTTGTGTTATTAGAGGATATCTAGTCTTAGCAGTGGTATCCAAGAGTTTGAGAGACGTTAGCTGTAGTTGAGTATAATAATAGGCTATTCTCATAGTGTGGTTGTGAGCTATATTATATCATATTATTTTTTTCTATATTCTACTCCACCATATCAGTTAGGGAAACTAACACCCTATAGACTCTAATTCCTAGGGGGCGGGGTGTTTTCTCCAACATACCGACGGGAGGATGGATAGATGACTACCCCCTTTTAGTACAGATCTTTTCTCTTGGTATTTACTTATGCTGGTATGTATGGTGGTTAGTTTTTCCCCATATATTTGTGTAGAGGGTTGTAATGGATTGTGGTTATTTTACACACATATATTCTGGATATATTTTCCAAAGGACTAGTATAGGAATAATGTGTATAGGCTGTGATAGGTTGAGGATCCTTAATCGATGTGTGGGATTGATGGATTGAGGTATAATAACCAACTCATGATATAAGTTATGCGAGCAATAGTGGCTCCAAGAAACTACATGGTTAAATTTTGTTATTTGGACATGGTGGTGTGATGCATGAGTTGTATATTGGAATATGAGGTGCGTGTTGTGGTGCCTCACCCAAGTATCTACATGCTAGCCATTTTGGAGAGAGATGCATCGGACGTGAAACATTGGGGAAAGGCAAAAAACTATTGGGGAAGTGAAAGTAGGGTAGCCTTTATATTCTTTATATATAATATGATCTTGTATGTGATACTTGGTGAAAGTATCCATGATGATGCTGAGCACTTAGTATACCTGTTTAGGTAATGAGTTAGTTTCACTTTTTTTACTATGATTTAACATAAATTCTTTACTTTTACATGAGAGGATACGAGAAGGATCATACTGAGAATATTATTATACTCAACCTATGTTATATAAACTATTTTTAAGTTCTGTTAGAGAAGGTTGGAGATCAGGATGGTTACTAACACCTTATGGGTTTTAGGAGCTGTTTGGGCTTTGTGGTCACTTCTATCATTACTTTCTTTTGGTATATTTAGTTTTTTCTTTCACTTTTAGTTGTTTTTTCATGAAATTACATTTTTGTACTTGGGTTTTATTATATATTGTAGTCTGAGTAGGAAAACTAGGGGTTTAAATTGATTTCAAGAAGTTTAACATTTTTCTAGTAGATTTTATGAAATGAGTGGTTTTAAAGGAATTTGAAAAAAATGATGTTATTGAGGAAGAAAATATGTATTTAATGGGTCTAAAATTTGGGTTTTATTTTGTGAAATTTTCTAAGAAAATAGGAATTTTGAGAAAATGGTTTTGATATCATGGATTTTGATATTCTAGTTTAGAAATTATTTTTAGAATTAAATGTTTTAGATAAAAATATTTTGGTTTATCATCATCGATTATAATTATATTGATGGTTTTCCTCATTCATCATTATTTATTAGATCCTTGAGAAAAATACTTCTTTGATTATACTCACCCTCTATAGGCCCACTTTATTGGGAATGAAAACCTAGTTGGTCATATTGTAGGTAAACAAAATGTATTTAACTTTTACAATGGAGATACATAGATCCACTTCAGATAAATGGAAATAAGATTCGATTTTTTGATCTTAATAAATTTTTATTCATTTACTACACATTGTTATACATCTTTGATCACTTGTTTGAAGGATGCAAATTTTTTTTCCACTGATAAATTTAAAATGTTTTAAATAAAAATTATTTTTCATCTTACATGAACATTTACTCATTTTGGTTTAAGTCTTTAAGGTAGAATAATTCCCTACTGGTTATTTTATCCCTCAATACTAGACGCCTTCCTCTGGAGATATGAGAAACACACTTGAGTCTATGTGTTGATCTGGTTTGGGTCTCAGGATTTGGGTTCTCAGGCTTGGTCATTACTAAGAGTATGTCAATCCCATATAGAAAACTCATTCATTCTAAATTCTATGAGTACAGAATGACCAATCAAATAAACATGTAAAATTTAATTCACCAAAGTATATGAGTAACTTACATTCCACTCATCCAAATATATAATCAGATCACATGAAATTTATCTTAGTATATCCATACACCCCCTCAATCTATCTTAATTGTGGGACCAGATTTCACACCCATTATATGAGATGAAAAATCTTATAATGGTTAAGCCTTAATGGATGAAATGATTGAAAATATACCAAACCAACCCCTGATTAGCTTAATCTCAAGGATGGTATAAGAAATATATCAATATATGAATATTCTCATGCCAAGTATCTTGAAAACCTCTATTATGGGGATTTAATATAAAATATTCATCCCTAGTATACCAAATTAAAAGTGTATGAAACTTCATGTGGTATACTTGGTAGGTCATCTAATACAAAAAACTCATTTTATACCTTATGAGTGAATATTGTATCTTTATAAAAACCCAACCCATAATAAACATAACATTTCATCACAACCTATAATACTTCATGATGGATATTGGTTAGGGATAACTCAAATTCATACATTGAGAGGCCAATTATCATTACACTTCATTCAATATATGCAACCAATGTGAAATAATGATAAAGTGTAGAATTTATTTTTTATAGTATAATACATTTTTTATTCTTAAACTTCTTTAAGAATACTTATCAAATCCATGAAACAGTGCCCATATAATCATATCCTATATGATATACCAAAAAGGAGGCCTTCTATTTACTACATTTTTAAAATTTGGTTAAACTCATTACATCTTTATGTAATTTTAACCACATCTCTATAGAATATCTGATAAAACCCTCCCACTAAACTTCTTTTGTGAGTAAAATCTATGAATAAATATTTCCTGAATAATATTGAGACATGGAAATCATATTCCTAATGTTTCACTCTTTGAACATAGTATTAAAACTCCTTTACTTAACAACATCAAATGCTACAATGTTAATAACTTTTTATCTACTTGTAACCCTTTCTAATTTCCTCATCATCATCTTCAAACTTTTACTATTGAAAATTTATTTGATATTGTTTAATAACAAAATGTAACTATTTAAATTTATATTCTTTACCAACATACCCCAAAAGAGTTAATAGTTGGTATTTTAATGGGTTTTTATTATTTCATTATCTTATATCATGTATTCCCTTTACATGTATACATGATTTTAATTATTTAATTCCTGAATCTCGTTCCTTTCCACCAAATCAATATGTTCAAAAAATATTGATGTGTAAATCTTTAAAAAACTCATAAATTGTGTTATTAACACAAATTAAAATCCATCTTTGTTTATACATATCCAAATTCATCCCATTCATATGGTAAATAAAACCCTTTTATGTAAAATCATAAAATCACATGAAATCAACAATCCCTATAAGATTAATCATAGAGATATAGGTATTCAAATTCCACTTTTCTAAATAGATCCTTATAGGACAATGAGTGGTTTGACCTAAAGTCCATATATCCATAGTTTGTTACTCAAGAGGGACCATAATTCTATCATAATTCTAGAACCTAATATTTATAAACTCTAATTAACTTCTTAATTCAAGCTTGTAAATTAATACAATCTAAATTCTAGGTAAAAGAAAAATAAATCAATTATCATATCAAGAATTCAACTCTTTAGATGCATGTATGGTAACTTAAAAAAATAGTTCATAATTTTAAAATAAATTATACATTCATTTATAATATAACAATTAATAATCATGAATAAAGTAGATAATAATATTAATTAAATGAATAATTTATAAATTTAGACATGAGATAAACTTTTATGATCTGTTTATAAATAAATCAATTATAAATTCTTTATAATCTAACATAATTCTTATATATTTCATAATATAAATAAATATAAACACTTCAAATATATTCTAATATGAAATCTTATATTATTAATCTACATGAAATTTACTATGACCTCCTTCATATTCAAAAATATGATATACTTTATGAAAACTTTTATAACAATATAAATGTTTCATTTTTTATGTGAAAAATTTATATAATTTAAATATCTCATATTCAAAATTATTCAAATTTTTAATCATATCATTCAAAACACCCGTTTTGAATGGTTTAAATATATTTACAAATATTTCCTATCAATATAAAAATTTTATATTATAACTTATGAACTATATATATATATATAAGCAATTTTTTATTTTGTATTATTTTATAATTTATAAAAAGTTTATAAATTATTTTCCATATAAATCCCACTTCAAATATTGATGAAATATACTATAATGTTTTTGTTTCCACACTAAGAATAATTTTTGAGGATTTTTATAAGATGTTGTTTTTAATTTTTTTGTGGACCAAAAATTGTTATGTTGTTGACCACAACATGTTATTACCCATGGTGAAAACTCTTTTCATGTTAAGACCATTACCATTTTTCCTAAGGTAAATAATTTTTAGGTAGAGTCCATTTTTAGCTTAGCTATTCCATTTTTGGGAGACTACAATGTGGTGATATCATCTATGTCATGCTAGCCTTATGAAATCAATTTTAATACAATCCACATCCTTTTTATGATAAAGGCATGTTTTTTTAGATTCTGGCTTATAAAAACCGACCATGATGTAGTCTATCATCATCATGGAGATCACCACACTGAAGTGATCTATTATCTATGTTATGCTCAAGTCAAAAAATAATGATATTATTTTCAAGATGGTTTTATATGACCATTTCACTAATACCATTCCTTGGTATTACAACTTATATATGACCAAATTTTTTTTGGATAACATTTATTTAATGGATTAGTGAATATTAAGAAACAAAATAACTATTTTATACTTGTATATATCGTGGTTTCTAGAATTATTTTTTTTTCAATTTATTTATCCATTCAAATAATCAATCCAAGTGAAATATATGAGGCTCTGATACTACAAATGAGTTTTTAGAGGATAAAATTTCTCCAAAGGTATTGAAAACATCAAAGATATCCTATATAAACTATAATATATTTCCATACACATTGGATTGAATAAATGAATGAAGAATAAAGTACCTTTTCCTTTAATTATGTGAGCTTATCCAAGTACTTCGACATAATATTGATAATGATCACTAATAGTCATCCAATGGAATCCTTCATACTAGGGTATACACGAGATATGTGAATCTCCCAATACTTTGTAAGGACCTTATTTAATCCATGGGTTTATAAAAATTGTTTAAATAATTAAAGAGAAATGATATTAAGAGATAAATTTTTCTAAGTAGAATTTTAAGATAGGAATCATGAATAATATATCAGGGACATGGATACTATTTATAGAAAAAGAGTAACCTCTACAAGATTCCAAACATTTCATAAATGTTTGAAATTAAAGGTGGATGTTAAAAACAGTTTGAAATTCCATAACCATTGATGATTAAATGTTAAACTATTAAACATTTCATATTCATCACCAATCTCTTCTGAATATCCTCTAATGTTATTATTAACCGATTATGATATCTTTATGTAGGAGAAATATACAAGATTTATATGATATAAAATATCATGTATAACACCATGTATAACACTGTGACATAATGACCATCACTTATCATGATCTATACCAATATAGACCATGACATGGTCTAAAAAACAACATTTTGGTGGTGAATTTAGTGAAAATTTCTAACTTAGGAGTGTTGTTAGGGGATTATCCTCTTTTGTAACTCAACACATATCAATATAACATTTTTTAATTATATCTCGAATTAAATGAAATAAAAAAAGAATATGTTTACACCTTTGGTGAGGCCTAGGTTCCTTAGCTTGCACAACAGCTCCACTATTATCATAGTAGAGTTCAGGTAAATTCATAATTTTTGGGAATAATGATGCACACCTATCATAGGGCATGACAAAATCAATTTTTTTTACTAATACCGTATAGTGATTGACTAGGGTTGTATTACTTTAGGATATTCATAGGTGATTCACTTACTTAATCTAATCAACCTATGAACTACTTGTTTTTATTGATTTTATTATTTATCAAAGCAATGTAATATGAATTTGATTTTTTTATAAATAATGAAAATACATGTATAGTGTCAATTTGAACATAAAAAACATTAAATAGAAAAATAATGAAATTAGAAATAAAGAACTTGGTGTGGAGTTTGGTTTTGGGTTCTATCATTATTCTCCTTTATTTTTTTAATTTTAGTTTATAATCGATTTATGAAATATAATTATTATTTACTATCCTTTTATTTAGTATTTTTGAATTCTTGAATGACTAAAAAATCTAAATTTCACCTCCTCCTATAATCATGGATGATGAAACACCTCTGTGGAGATTGTGACATCTTCTAAGACCTAACTTCATCATATGTCATTTCATCCACTGATTATCTCAAATCCATTGTGTGAATAGATAATCATTGGAAGATAGGTAAAAAAATAAAATAAAATAATAGAAATAGATTTGATATTCATGTAATGGGGGGAAATCACCACACTCGTTCATACCACTCACATCTATCACAAACTTAAAATAAACTTTAAGAAATAATTATAGAACACCTTAACCTCTTCCAAGATAAGCCTTGAGTCAATACCTCATTATCAAGGGTAAGAGATCTCTTGGTGAAAAAGAATAAGAATAAAATAAAAATATAAAATAGATAGAATAATAAAATAAAAATAAAATAATCATATTAGAAGAGGAATAAAATAAAATAAAATAAAATAAATAAAATAGATATACATCTATAGAATGTTAAAAGAAGAAGAAAATAAAAAATAGAGGAAGAATAAGAATATGAAGAATAAAAAGAAGTAGGAGCATGGATGAAAAAATTTAAATAAAATAAGGAAAACCCTAAAATTAATCTTTGATATACAAATTTAAAATTACATGAAAATATAGCCTAAACTAAAAATAAAAATAAAAGAAACAAAAATGAACGAAATAATAGATTTAGCCTCTAGTAGCGGGCTCCCTCCATGGTTGTTGAACTCTTATAGAAGTAGTGATGTTTTCTACTTTTATAGGTAGGTGGGAGGATCCCAGGCCTCTCAAATATCAATGTTTGAATATGTAAAAATATTTGTTTTTAAAGATCTTCTATGAGACCCATGGGCTCAGTCTTTAAAATGGAAAAATATTTCATCTCTTTATCTTTACACCGTAGAATTGAATCCATGGGGGGTAGTGGGTGCATGAAAAGAAAGGGGAATGTGGCAGTGGTTATGTCGAGTAGATGTAGTGGTGATTAAATCTTCCTCAACCCCTCCATCCTTCAAAGTGGTTGGAGGGAGCTCGAAATATGTTGTATGGGGTTTGGTAGAGGCTTTTGAGGTGACCTGAGGGGGTGTAAGGACTTGATAGTGGTGTTTGACTGTGTAGCAGCAGAAGTGGAGCTCATCCTTCATTATACCTTCAAAGTGACCAGATGAAGATTCAAAATAGCTTCAAGGTGGTCGGCTAAGGTGTAGGAGATGATCCATGGAATCCAGGTTCTTCGAAAATGGTGGGAGGCTCGACCTGAAGATTCTAGGGGGGGTGAAAATGGTGTTTTTCAATAATAATAGTATTAGATGATGATTTCGAGAAATGAAGATATCTAGGATCGAGTTTCTGTAGTGGGAGTCATGCAAAGCCAGCAAAGCAGCACCACTTTTGTTAAAATGTGAATTGTAACCTAGAATCTCTTGTCCCATATCAAAAACCAGGGGGGATGATGAACTCATATAAATAAAATAAGACATATACTTGAATCAGAAAGCTACTCCAGGGATGGGAATCCAATTTCCACATGCATACACATGGTCTACAAGGCTCACATGGGCCTTGGCCCAAGCGCTAAACCCTACGGTCTTGACTCCCTATAATCCATTCACCTATATTGACTAAAGTCCCGTGTAGCTCCACTTTGTAGTGGGGTGACATTACTATATGTATTTGTATGGCCGACTGACTCTCCTAAATCTAGATACATGGAATGATCTTTCCCTGAGTTGAGGGATACATTATCTTGTAGTATTTTTTTAATTAACCTCCTGAACAATTTGATCATAAATAGAGAAAAATTCAAACTCACTTACGAAATATCAAACAAATTAGTGACACCAATACCAACATAAAAATATTAAATTTTTTACTTCTTTAAAATAATTTTATTCCCATATTCTTAATTTCCCACATTTAGGTAAAACATTATAATTCATGGGAATTATTCATTGAAATTCATTTAAAATCATTGAAAATTTATTAGAAATATGCATGTAAAATGAGTGTGTAAAATACCCCCACACTTTAAATATGGTTTTCCTCAAGCATAAAATCTCAACATTAAAAATCACAAGGAACCAATTTTATCATTATTTAAATTCCAAAACAATAAAATCAAACAATTATCCATGTTAAATGAAATTTTCAATAATACACATAAAATGTCAATTTAATTCTCAATTTTCAAAGAAACAACCAAATCAAGTATTTTACGTTTTCCCTTTTAAAAATGATGGTACTTATTATTTCATCCATTAAAACCCCTTAATTAATTATTATTAAAAATTCCAAGTCATGATTTACCTCACTTTGAATATTTTCACTCATCACTCATGATACAATTCAAATAGTGTTTTGATCATATCATGAGAACATGCTCTTTATCCAGAACCATATACAGGAAATACTTTCTCCACTTTGTAAAAAAAGGCACATGAAATCATGGAGGATATTTAATCAAGGTTAAAATGACTCTGAGGCTTTAAGGATGGTATGAATTGATGTTTAAAAATTGAGGTTCAAGGAGGTGGTTTGTCTATTAAAGTATAAAGAATGATATCAAAATAAAAATATCAATGAAATTATACCCATAAAAATAAAACTCCTACTTTTAAAACTCAAATTAAGGTCATGAATAATGAAAATATAATGGATGTTGTACACCTTATTGAATTTTTATATACATTTAAACTTTTTATTTTATTTTTCAAAGTAATTTTTTTTAATTTTTTGAAAATTCATTCTTGGAATAAACCTCACATCCTCCACTTAACCATATATGATAAAAATCATCGGTCCAATAATGGTGATTTTTTATTCTTCCAAGTCAAAAACTATTCCTATTTTTTCTCAATTTTTTTTCAAGAAGAGAAAAAAGTAAAAGTAAAATGTATGAATAAAAAAACTTTCTCATTACCCAAAGTATCACCCCACACTTTTTAATTACAATTAATTCCATACCACTTACTATGACTTCCATAACCCCCACACTTAAACTTTAAAATATCATGAAAATACTTAGATGAGGGTAGGAATGGATAAAAATGACTTGAAACATAGCCCATCCTTAATAGGGTCATTCATAGTCTCTATGGGATAAACAAGGATTCATGTAAATGTGGTCTCAAGGATAAGGTATTTTCAAAATATTCCTCAATCATTTTAAATGTTTTTTAGAACAAACAAACCTTTTAAAAGTTTAAATAAAAGTTCTAGTAGGTAGCATGTCCCAAGATCACTCAAGAACTAGGTTCAAGATAAAATAGGAAATATTTGTTCTAGAAATATTCTCAGGTAAGGAACATATGATTTGAGACAATCACTCTTGGAATGAATAATTATAACAAATAAGTTCACATAAATTTCATAAATTCAAAGTGAGAAATATGTAAGTGAAATTTCATTAAATGAATTAATTAATTCCCTAAAATCATGATTCCTCATTTTAATATCCATGCTTCACTTTAGTCATTCAATTGTACAATTTACTCATTCAATCTTATTAAATTCGAAATATAAAACATTTAATCACAAGATTCCTAAGAAACTCATGTCTCCTATGTAAGTCAAGTAAAGCATAAATTTAAGTACATGCTTGCATTTTTTAGTTTAATTCTCAAAATATGATTCAGAAAAAAAAAATTACAAGGAGTTTTAACATAAAGAATGTAGGAATAAACTCCATGTCCAATGAATATTAGTCTTTTATCCAATTTTTAGGGGATTACTTGTTCTATCATGAACCTATAAAATAGAATTACTCAATTAATCTTAAGGATCATGTTATTTAAGCCCAAAAAGATGAGAGGAGTGGGTCTACATGCTGGATTAATCATAAGAATGAAATTGAAATCCTAAATTAATAGAAATTAATTAGAAAGATAAATCTCATTATGATACCCAGAGCGAGGCTTGTATTTTTTGATGCCTCTAAAGGGTAGTACCACCTATCATCCATGGTCAGTTAGTGGATGAAGCTTGTTATAGTTGAACCACCACATATGGCTTTTCCCACCTTTCACTTCTTTCTCCTTGGTGGAGAACTATTCATGGATAGAGTATAATAAATCCTCCAACTTGACAATTAAATATATCTTTCACGATAGGGGTAGGATTATTTATGGATCATCATCATTCTTGGTTTCTACTTTTGAATACTCATCCTTCTTTTACAGCGCTTTATCAAATTGTGATTCATGAATTTAATGGTCAAAGGGAAAGTAAGAAAATATTTTTACTTGAATAAAATATAAATTTGAATAATTAATAAGAAAATTTTCATTTAAATATGCGTGGCTTCTGTCTTGATTTCCTCAGGCTCAACAACTTCTACTTCCTCATGGGATTCCTCAAATTCATGTTCCATAAAGTCAGGGAGATCCATGTGTTCCTCAAAAGGTGCATGTGTGGTTCCTTTATCGTCCTCTAAGGCATAACATGGATTTTCAAAATCTTAAAATTGAAAATAGTTAGTAGTGATACTCAAATAGAATTGAATAAATTTAGAAAATAAATAGTTCAAAATAATATCATACCCCAAAGTTTATTCTAGTTTAATCTATTTTTAAATGATGAGTTCCTCTTGAAGTTGGATCTTATAAAGTGGAAGAAGGTAGTCATGATCCTCTATATTTTATTGAAATTACACCTCTTAGGTGTTGTATTCCTCTTCCATGTCTAGAAAGATATGAAAATGTGATGGCTCTTCTATATTTTATGGACTAAGGAGATCAAGTTATACCTTATACTCATTCCAAAAGTTATCTAGATTTGATGATCTCACACACATAGCTCAGCCGAAATGTCTTCCTCATCATGGATTCACTCTATCTCATCATGATCGTCATGGATATGGTTTTCAAAATGGTTGGATCATTAGTGATCCTTATCTTGGGCCTCAACTTCTTGGATACCCTCAAGAAAATTAGTAAATACCAGTGGATCATATTTTGGTTCAAGTTTAGGTTACTCGAGGGATGCATTGAAGTACTTAGTTATCCAATCCATTTTCCTTAAAAATATTGTAACATCACTTTGAATATAATATTTTAGTTTTTTGTTAGCCAATTTTTCCTAAAATTTCACTTGGGAAACTTAATCGAAAGTTTTAGGAGAAAACAAGTATGGAAATACTTTTGTCTTGGAAATTTATTGATAAAAAACAAGGAAGTTATCCTAGAGTTCAATTAACTATATGTAAAATCATTCCTCCATTGGTTATTTGAGGGTCTCTTTGAGATACTGGATGAGGTCCTTGAATTAATCCTCTTTTCTAATTTGGATTTAATCATTCCTAATCTGTCTAGTAAATAAATCAACACCATAATTTATAGACTATGTTGAGTTAATAGTATTTTTAAATTTATAATAAAATAATGAAAAACTATCAAGAATATAAAAATCTAAAAAGTAAGAAAACTAATTTTTGGCTCCCTAGAAACGATTCTAGTTTTGACGCATGACTGTTGTAGGTTGTGGAAAAAGATTTTTTTTTACTAATTTAGTTTAGTGGATGAACATGGTCATCTCACTTGAGTAGATTATCAATTGATTCACTTAATCTAATTCAACTAAGAACTACTTATTTTTATTGTTTTTATTATTTATCAAAGAAATGGAATATGAATTTGGGTTTTTTTATTTTATAAATAATGACAAGACATGCATAGTGAAAATTTACACTTTAACTAATATGGAATGCTAACATAATGAAATTAGAAATAAACAACCTGGTCCTAAGTTTGGTTTTGGGTTATATCATTATTCTTCTTTATTTTTTTAATTTTAGTTTGATAATTGATTCATGAAATATCATGATGATTTAAAATCCTTTTATTTAGTAATTTTGAATTCTTTAGTGACCAAACAATGTAGATTTTACCTCCTCCTATAATCATGGTTGATGGAACACCCCATTTGAGAGTGTGACACCTTCTAGTACCTGACTACATTGTATTCCATTTCATCCATTTATTATCTCAACTCCATCATGTGAGGATATAATCATTGGAAGAGAGGAAAAATAAATAAAATAATAGAATAGAAATAGATTTTAGTTTCATATCATGGGGTAAAATCATCACACCTCTGCATACCACTCACATCTATCAGAAACATAAAATAATCTTTAATAAAATATTCAAGAACACCTTAACCTCCCTCGGGACAAGTCTCGAGTTAGACTCTCATTTACAAGGGTAATAAATCACTTGGTTAAGAAGAAGAAGATTAATGAAATAAAATTAGGAGATAGAGAGAGAGAAAAATAATAAAATAAAAATAAGGGAATGAGATTAGAAGAGGAATAAAATAAAATAAATGAAAATAAATAAATAAATATTTATAGATATAATGTAAAATGAAAAAGAAAAGAAATGAATAAAAGAAGAAGAATAAAGAGGGTTGATGAAACACTTTGAACCAAATAAATAAAAATACATGAATAAATCTTTGATATAATAATTTAAAATTAAATGAAAATATAAACTAAATAAAAAATTGAAATAAAATAAATAAAAATGAACAAAACTGTAGCTCTGCCCTCGAGCAGTGGGTTCCCTCCTTGGGTGTCAAACTATTGTTGCAGTAGTGGTGGTTTCTCCTTTTATAGGTTGGGAGGAGAATCCTTTACCTAAAAAATATCAGTGTTTAAAGATGTAAAAATTTATATTTTGGAAGATAATCCATGAGACCCACAAGATCAGTCTTTGAAATGGGTGAAAATTTCAGCACATTATCTTTTCACCATGGAAAAGATTCCATGGGGGAAATAGGTTCCTGGAAAAGAAGGGGAACATGGTAGTGGTGAAGCTGAGCAGATCTAGTGTTGATTTACTTTTACTCAACCCCTCAGACCTTCAAAGTGTCCATAGGGTGCTCAAAATATGCTACATGGGGTTAGGTATAGGATTTCGAGGCAATCCAATGTCGTGGCAAACCTTGGTAGTGGCATTCAAGTGTGTGGTGGAGGCAGTGGAAATCCTTCTTCATCCAGACTTTGATGTGGTCAGATGAAGCTTTAAAATAGATTTGGGGTGGTTAGATGAGGTGTAGGATATGATCCATGGCATCCAGGTGCTTTGGTTGTGGTGTAAGGCTTGACCTTGAGCTTCAAGGGGGGGGGGGTGTTTTCTAATGATAATAGGGGTGACCAGTGATGTCGGGCAGTGGCGCCATGATGGATACGACAAGGATTGTGTGTCCAAGATGGGATTCATGTGAAGCCAGCAAAGCAGCACCCTTTTTGTTAACAACATCAAACACCAGGGGGATTTATGCCCTTGTATAAATAAAAATGAGCCGCATGCATAGAATAGAGGTCTGCTCCAGGATTGTGATCCTAGTTTGTACTTGAAACACACGAGCCACAAATACCATGTAGGCCTTGGGCTATGAACAACTCCCTTTAGGATAGACTCCCCATTGGCCTATTTAATTTATGTAATAATACCCCATTCAGATTACCTTTTTGGTTAGGCAGCCTTCCTCTATGGCTGTTCATGGTCAGTTAACTATCCTTGAGCTGGACAAGTAGCATACATCTTCCTTGAGTTGATGGCTACCTTGGTCGGCGGTATTTTTTAATTATCCTCCTGAATACTATTAACATAGATATAAAAAAATTCAAAATAATTTACAAAATATCAACCAAAATAATGAAATGAATACCAAATTAAAAATATTAACATTTTTACTTATTTCAAATCATTTTATTTCCATATTCATAATTTCCCACATTTAATTAAAATATTATAATTCATGGGAATTATTCATTGAAATTTATTTAAAATCATTGAAAATTTATTAAAAATATACATGGAAAATGTGTGTATTAAATACACTTAGTTTTGTAATGAATATCTTTATCCAACCAACTTAATTAGTTGTATCAGATGCTGAAATATATTTATCTTTTAATATAGAATCATCAACTATCGGTTAATTGAAACTTTTCAAACTTACCACTACATTATTTAGATAGAAAAACCTGACTAATATTTAATTAAATATTTATTAGTTTGGAAACTAGAATAAGTGTAACCCTTTATAATGATATCTTCCTTAAAACTAAATATTAAAAATACATCCTTAGTTATTCTCAATTATTTAGTGATATTCTTTATGATTACTCAATTAATTTCACTAGGATTTTATTGGTATTGAATCACAATACTTAATGCATATGATACATCAAGAAGAGTACACAATATATCATACTTGATTTATCCATCCACTGAAGGATATGAAATCCTATTCATTCATTATTTTTCTTCAATAAATTAATAATACTATGTCTTTGAAACACTATTCCCATGTAACGTTGGTGAAGAACCCTATTTATAATTTACATGTTATTTTTTGATATTTTACCAATGTATGTGTTCAGACCAAGGATATTAATTCATTTAGATCTATCTCTATAGTTTTTCATACCTAGTATGTACATTTCTTCACCAAGATTATTTATTAATAATATATTTCCCAATTAAATTTTCACTATTTTAAAAAATGGGACATTATTTCTAATGAGAAGTATTTCATCAATATACTACACTAGAATAAAACTATTCACCCATGAACCCATTTATATAAAAAAAATTCACTTCATTTTTGTTAGAATAAAAATATTGGACAAATTTATCACAATAAATATTCTAAAATTTTGAATCTTTATTCAGACCATAAATGAATCTATGTAGCTTAAAAAATGTTATTACATTTCTTGGAAATTAAGAACTTTTGAGTTATATCATATATAAAACCTCAAAAAAATCCCCACAAATGAATGTGCTTTTGATATACATTTGATATATATCATAATCATAATGTGATACTATAACTAAAATAATCCAAATGGATTTGATTATATCCACCAGAGAAAATTTTCTTCATAGTTAATACCATGAATGTGTTTGAAACCTTTAACTACCAAGCGAGATTTATAGATAGGCACCCCAAAATCCATGTTAATCTTCTAATGGAAGATCCAATTTCACTAACTGGGTCTTACCCTTTCGAGTGGATCTACCAAGTTCTAAACCTAATTAGTGTACATGGATTCAGTTTTAGATTCTATTTTTTAACCATTTATGAGGGACATGATTCACAATTACATCTTTATAATATGTTGGATCATATTTTATGACTATTACATATACTTTATAAGAAATGAGAAATATATATCTCTTAGGTTCCTAAGAAATATACCAGACCTTTATAGTTCTTGTGAACATTGATTTAGTCCATTTTCCAAAATTATTTGAGTTCTCAACTCAAACATCTCAAGATTAACATCATCTTATTGGTCTTGAACTTTATCAAATTCAAATTTACTCTCAAAATTTATTTTTGTAATTAAGTCCCTTTTCCAAAATGATAGAATGTAAAGAAGAAAACACTTATTACTTGAATGGATTATAGAAAAAATAACCTACTTTTTATTCAACATGTCTAATAAATATACATTTATTCAATTTAAGTTCTAGTTTACTTGAGGTAATATGTCTTTCATAAGCCTCAAAACCTCAAATATTCATAGAAGAAAATTTTAATTCTTCCCACTCCACATATCATGTGGTGTATTTTGAATATACTTTGATGGAACATGACTTTTTTATAAATTAATAATTTTGTAGAGCATAAATCCAAAAGTAAAATAAGAAGTTCTATATGGATCATCATCGATCAAACCGTGTATAGGAGAGTTTGATTTTTCATTTCAGTTCCTATCTCAAATGCCTTGAATTTTTTTTATTTATCAAAATCCCTCTTTTCAACTAGGTTTAGATGTAACCCTTAAATTACCCAGAGTCCCAAAGGCACACAAGACATGGAGGATACATATAAAGAAAGATAAGATCATGACCTGAAGGCTTATATAGAATCTCAAAGACCCACACTAAAAAAACCCTTCTTATCTTCATGTAAACCATCTGTATCGGTCTACCATATATGAAATTAATGTGGAGTGAGTTGTGATACTATACCATAATATCTAAGATATTCATAAATTTATTAAATTAAATATTTTCAACCTTAATCATCTAAAATTATTGTAATACTTTTTATGAGTTGATTTTGTACTTAATTTTCAGAAGTGTTATTATTTGAAAAGAGTCATACATGAATTTCATAAAATACACATAACTATAAATATTGAATTCATTAGTAAAGATAATAAAGTATTGAATTTCACCTTTATCTAATTTACTTATAGGACCACATTCAGTAGTATGTATGAGTCCTAATAAATCATTACCTCATTTCCCTTTACCCTTAAAAGACTATTTGATCATTTTTAATAATAAACAAGATTCACATGTGTCAAATGATTTATAATCATTATAATCTAGTTATATATAATTATGAATTTATTGGACAATATTATTATTTATATATCCTAATTAATTTTTTTAAAGGTAACTAGTGTTAAATTTTTTAATTTTAAACTTATTATTTACATCATAGTTTGGATTATCAAGATCCAATATATATAATTTTTTAAATGTGTCAATAAAAACACAAAAATTTTTATTCATATATATAAAATGATAATTTTGATGGGTTTAAGAAGATCATTTAATGAGATTTTTCAGTAGAAGAAGCCCAAGGAATTTATTGATCTTTCTTGAATAGTTCATCATGCTATAAATTATAAAGAAAAAAATTGGTGCATACCTTCACTACTATTAGATACATATTCATTATTTGATGGAGATACCCAAAGTATTAAACAAAATATTATTGAATCTATAGGTATTACACTAGATTTGGATCTTCAATAATATCAAGAGTACCTCGAACCACCAAAGGAGTGATAGATCCTTCACTGAGTGATAAATAGTGATGTAGGATTAAGAGAGATTCAACTATATTTCATGTATCAAGAGTTAAAATAAAAAAGGAGAACTTCTATTTTTTATTCCATCCCTAATTCCCTTTATTAAATAAAGATTGTTAACCATATCAAAATCTATCTCATGGAACCCGTATGTTACATCCCATTGGAGTAACAATCATTGAACAATAATGAATTTATGAATATATTTTAATAAACCAATTTCATTAAATTATAACTGATGAAACCATGAGGGAGAATTGTTTTGTGCATATATATACCATTAAACATATATCTTAAGTATTATCATAATCTATAATATAAACCAACTAAGGAATCCCATACCATTTAACGATATAATCCAATCGTAAGCCATGAATTTTATCACATGCAATTTTTTGTGTATAATATAGATTTATAGCATTAAATATCATATAACCTTTTAATTCATCTCTAAAATTATCCCACTTTATCTAAATTCCATTTAGGACCTTACACATAACATTATAACTCTTTTTAAATCCATCCAAAATTCCATTAGATACAGTTTGTCTAACTCTCTAGGTTTTGGAATAAACACCTTTTCCAAAACTTAATCCTTATCCAAAGGTCTAATAATGTGACCATACAAGACTTAGTAGTGTAGAAAAAATATGTAATTCTGATTTTATAGATATAATTAAAGAGTAACCTCTAGTAAATAATCTATGCTACTCAATATATTAAGGAGTTTGGTGTGATCTCAACCAAACATACCCACATCTGCAATAGACATGTCCAACAAAATATATATCATATGTATAATATATATATACCTATATAATCCCTTTATCTATGACATCTAGTGACCACTAGACATGAAACAATTCCAATCTAGTATAGACCACCTAAAAAATTCTTGATTATATGGAAAAGACAAACCTAGTTTATGAATACATCACATTTAATTCATCTAGAAGAATAGAAAATCACATGTCATGGATCAAAATATACGAACACATCATATGTGACTCAAATAAGAATGGATATGTGTTTCCTTAATCCAATTCAGTTAAGGTCTATATGTCTTTTATCATCATATGAGTGGAAAAAACCCATCATTGTTGAACTCCAACTGATGACATGATCAACAATATACCAAACCACACCCTAATTCGCTAAAAACCATGGCTTTCATAATAAAAGTATCAAAGTATGAAGGTTATAATTCTTAGTATCTTTCTAACCTCAGCTAAAAAAGATTTAAAATAACTGTACACCCATAATTATATTAATGAATTTATAATACTACATGGCATACAATTTGGTTTCTTAGTCTAAATAATAAGTCTCCAATAGTTATCTCATGAGTCTACTACTCATGCTAATATTAAAATATCATCAAAAACATAATACAATGTGTAAATACCCAAACTTTCCATGTAATTGTTTTAATTCTATGGAATTATTATGAGTATGTGAAAATTGACGGCGCATGATTCCGAGGATCAGTGTGCCCATAATGAATTTTTGAACTTTTTTAAGGTACGTTCAGTAAATGCACGAGCAACATTTTCTAACTTTTGAACTGGTGCTCAGATTAGAAATCTGAGAGCACCATTGAATCCATAGTGTCGAGACTCACTTAAGGAAGGATTTACTTCAACCGTAGTAGGTCGGGAGAAAAAGATATATTATGGACTTTTAAAAGAATAATAAAATAACAAAGTTATTTTATTTTTCTCTTTTCTTTTCCTCCAACGGACGAGTGGTAGTGGTGGGACCAACGATATGTCAAGCCATTAATTGGATTGACTCTTCAATGTTAGTAACTGTACCGTTTGAATTAGGAAGGTTCATTATTAACTGAACCTCATAAATTCCCAATGGCGTTTCCCACCTCTTCCCCCTCCTATTTATATAGAGCTTGTGTAGGGGTGTTGGCACGACTTTACCACGTGATGAATATTTGGTAAAATATCATGACACCATCCACATGGAGGACGAGACTGGTTCCAGTGGGTGGTGAAGAACACCACCAAATCACCAACTAACGAACACCAAATCTTCCCCAAACGCAGATGTTCTCCAACGATCTTGGTGTAGGGTTTATTCTTCTTGTCTAAATTCAATAGTTGTTGAATCAGTATACTAACCTATTCCTATCAAGCTAACACGGAGGGCGTGGGCCAAAAAAACAAGCCCCATAACCTCCACCTTTTGTTGAAATTTGATGTGTTCTTTGTGAGTGCTTTATTTAGGTTGGACAAAACTCAGAACTGTGGGTTTAGAGAGGAATCAGGCATCCTGGGGATTAGGTTGGAACCTTAGGATTGAAAAACGTGCCACCGAAGCTCACCGAGTAACCCATGGAAGACCGCCGGCGTGGCATCAGAACAGTAGCATCGGCGACCAGCACCGGAAAGTGATGGTGGCGGCCAGAAACATCGGCCCACGAAGGTGGTGGCAGCGCAGCGTCATGCGCCGCTAGAGAAGGGGGATGTGGCATACAGCCGCGGAAGACAGCGGCCGACCAAGGAAGGAGAAGAGCAGTGCGTCATCGCACCCTAATGAAGGTGGCCATGGCTTGGAAGCCATGATGTTGGGACGGGACCTGCTCCCTGCAGGTGACCAGGAGGCACCCCGTGGTGCCGCCTCTCTGACTTCCAAACAGGAAGAAACAGAACCCCCTCTGCCAGATAGGGTGGGCCCTTCTCCTACGGGCTGCGCCTCTAACAGGCAGCGCCCCTCTATGGGTCGGGCCATGCTAGACTAGCAAGCCACGCCCTCTCCCAGTCGGTCCATTCGATCTCAGTGGGCCACGCCCCTCCATGGGCCGAGTCGCACCGGGCTAGTGGGCCACACCGCCCTGGTGGGCCAAGCCGATCCATCTCCCATCTAGTCAAGCCCACCGAGACCCCTCCCAACCAGGCTGGCATGATCGGTTCGAGCTGGGTCAGGTCGACTCTAACCGGGTTAGACCAGACCCTGACCCTTCCAAACTCAATTTTTCTAAAAGATCCATAACATGTGCACTGAGCGTTTGTTTGACGAACCGTCTACAGTTATAGGAACCTTGGAGAAGATGATACTTTTGGTGCACTCGACTTGATTTATGGAGAACATTTTAGTACGGTCGGGTTGGATCGAACCCAAATCTAATTGGGCCCTCGGCATTAAAATGCCTATAAGTCACAGACTAGGCATGCGATTGATGCGCCATCTATTGAATTAGAAACCTTACAACATGGTGGTTCTTTTGAATACTTCTTTCTAGAACTTCGTGGAGGTTGAGGGATGACATATTTCTTGATGAGAAGATCCTCCTGGAATCAAGCGTGCTTAGTGCAAGAATCTCGTGGCTTGCTGTAATGTGAAGAAAGAACATCAATCCTATGTGGGTCAGCATCTATCGATCCTGTGTGGGTCTGTGCTTAGCGATCTTGTGTGGGTCAGTATCTATCGATCCTGTGTGGGTAAGTTCCTAGAGATCCTGTTTGGGTCATAATCTATCGATCATGAGTGGGTCAGCAGCAGAGCCTCTCGACAGAATAAGATGATATAGTTTTATGACTAATCATCTATACTTTTGTACTTGAGTTATATACCTGGGGTGAGATGAGACTTTTACCTTTGTGGTGTTACCATCATGGTGTTAAATTGTGGTACTTTTACCTTCCTGGTGTTACCTTTTTGGAACTTTTACCTTCACGGTGTTACCTTCGTGGGGTTACCTTTGTGGTACTTTTACCTTCGTGGTGTTACCATCGTGGTGTTACCTTCGTGGTGTTACCTTCATGGTGTTACCTTCGTGGTGTTACCATTGTGGTAATTTTACCTTTGTGGTGTTACCTTTGGGGTGTTACCATTGTGGTATTCTTCCCTCATGGATGTAACGCCCCGACCCCAGCTACCCAGAGTCGGTGCATTACTTCGTAACATTGGCATGATCACAAAGGATCAAGTCTCGAAAGACCGATTAGTTTAGTAGCCTTGGAAACACTAGATACATTCATAAACGTTACATTACATCATAAAGTGAAAAACTAAAATAACAAAGTCTCCATAGTCCACACTCATATCCTCTTCTGACTATCCCTGCAGGTCATTCATAAAATACTTCTTCACATCCTGGAAAATATTAAAACATTGAAAGGGGTGAGCTCAAATGCTCAGTAAGGATAACAATAATGCGGAAGCTTTCATAAATAAACATTAACATTTAAGGCAATGTATAACTAAAACAAAATCCTCTTAAACATGAACTTCAACATAATATGGCAAAAGTAAAAATGAGATAATGCCATTTACTTCTTCACATGGATATTCTACTGGTCGAATAATCACATGTAATATCAATAACCACTTTCATAATGATGGAATGCATAATGCCAGACTATCATAACCACATAGCCAAGGCCTCGTGCCAAGACTACAAATAAGATTTTGTCAAGGCCTTGTGCCAAGACACTAGTTTGTCTCATGAGACCTGCCGATGCATCGAGGAGCTATAGCGGGCTCCACCCGTCACTTATTAAGTCCAATGCATTCCTCATATGAATAGGTTTAAACATATCATAAACCATAACATAATTATATCACATAAACAATGCATAAAGGAAACATAACATTTCCACATTTCAATCACAAGATATCAATACAAAACATTGATATAATAAAAACGCTTTCAAAACCATTTTCAATACCAAAATAAAAGAATGTTAAAACATTGTATTTATTTTTCTTTTTAAAAAAAAGGTATGGCTTGTAAAGGAAGCCGAAACTCAAATAATGTTCACGGCGGCGGAGAAGTCGTTGTCGCCGCATAAGTACGGAATGAAAAACATTCCCTTTTTGTCGTTTAGTAAAATGCTTCGTATAAAAAGATTCCTTTTGAATAAACTTAAAAGTCAAAGGGGTTTATACACCGTATAAAAGAAAGTTGTGTATAAAACCAAATATGCCTCAATGAAAGGAGATTGAGACGAAGTCCTTAAAAAGATCATTTTTAAAATAAAATAGATATATTATGTGTATTCACTATAGGTACACATAAAGAAAGTAAAAATACAAAATAAGACATAATAATATCATGACATAATTTGAAAGTAGGAGATTAACCCAAAGAATGGAAGTTGGGTTAAGAAGTTCCCTTACCTTGTGTCCGACTTGACTCAACCGTTCTTTAACCTCCTGAATAATAAACTAGAGTTAATATATACCTTATTAAGAACCATTCTCAATTTCATTATCCTTATTATATCACTTATTACAATGATATGATCATTATGTAATTATTTAAGTTAATAACGGTCGTTTTGTCGATCTTTGGTACTTGAGTCAACAATACGCTTCTTATAATTACAAGTTGTTTATGTGGTGAAATATCCATTATATCCAGAATTATATTCATGATTTAGATGTTATATATATCTTATATATCCAGTATATACATTCATTTATAATATTACGTAACATTTAGAGGTAAGAAATGAAATGCACCGTTCATGGAGACGGTAAGCCGTACGTACGCATGAACGCTACTTTCATTTCAATTTCATATTTAATGGAACTAAAATCATAATGATATAAATGTATAATATAATTCCAGTATAATATAGTGTATAATACCATTTACTCCATCCTTTATACATCCCACATATGGCATTAACGATTCAAATCACTTTGAGGGGGCGGTAGTCCGCACTTCCTAAAATGAAATTATCGCGTTTTACCCATAATGAAAATCATAAAGTAAGCCATAAATGATAAATACAGAAGCATAAGTAAAACATAAACACATTATATATCATATATAAAAATAGTGACATCATAATGGCCACCTTTGAAGGTGTTAAATGAGTGTTGAACAATCATCGTTTCGGGAGGCAGAATTTCGCCATCCACGGAAACCTTATGTTATTTAACCATTTGATGTAGTTGTGTGGAAGTGTAGCTCAAATAAATCTTATAACAACATCCTAGTATATTTAAGATACTGGTGTTGTTACAAAATAAGTAAATAAAAAGAGTTTAGGGGGTTGGAGAAGCAAAATAAAACAAAAGAACATGAGAGAATGAATTACCTTAAAAAGTGTAACTCCTTTTGAGTTGAGCCTAAAGGCTTCCTTTGAAAGGATTATGCCCAAAGGGAATCCTCTAGGATGAGGAGAGGGATGTGGAGAGAGCAAATGGGCAGGGGTTGGCCGAGCCAATGGCTTGAAGAGTGTGTGAAATGAGGTAGAGGTGGGGGCCTTTTATAAGAGGAGAGGAAGGGCACTTTTGGAAAGTAAAGGAACATTACATTATTTGAAAATGTGTTTCGGTTTTAAAAGGTCCCACATTGATAGAATTCGTGGATAAGGTGATAAGGCATCGAAATCCACTCATCCAATTGGTTTTGGCCATGTGTAGTTCATAGATTTTATATTACCTTTCCATTTTATTTAAATCGTCAAATAATGATGTCATCGCTGCATCATTATTATGTCATAAATAATTAAATTTATTTAATGTCTAAAAATTATAAAAAAAATACTATGATATAGGAAATCTTTTTATCTTTCCAATGACTATTTATAATCAAAATTTGGACTTGTATAACCCCACTTAAAAATTGTTTTAGTAAAACAATTTATGTTAGTGTCATTTTCACTTTAACATTAAATAAAAAGTAATTTATGTTATTTCCCAACAAAAGTGGATCCATGGGGTCCCCAAGTTAGGCCATGGCTTGTCTTGGTCGGCCATGACTCAACCAATGAGGTTGGGACATGTGTCTAGGTCATTTCATATTATTAAAGTATTATTTATACCTTAAACTACCCTAATTACCACTAATCGCGATTAAGAACTTAATAAGTTACTATTCACCAAAAAATTATTATAATCTCATTGAACCACATTTTACTTCTTAATGACAACCATGTATGTCGGATTTTTGAAAATCAAATCACAGAAGTGGTAATATTTCATTTAAACGAAAAATCAGTTATTTAACTACCACTTAGTGCTTTCACTATTCATCAAAAATTGAAGTTTTTCAGAATAAGACCAAAATTTCACCCTAAGCTATAATTGATATTCCGAATTCAAAAATGATGTCTATTTTACAAAATTCCAAACATATTAGTTGCATTAATTAATTTTATAATTAATTCCCGCTGTCACAACAAATAGCGTGTTTTTAAGAAACAATTTATATCAAAAGATTGACAATTGTTTATGTCCAATTTCAATGTTAAATTAATTCTAATGACCACCATTGGATAAAATGGTAAAAATATATTCTAATTATACTCTAAAACCCCTCAATAGTATAATTTATCACTATGAATTATTTTGATTAAAAAAGTTGTTTTAAGTATTTTTCACTATTCATAAAAATTTTGAAGTTCTTAGAAAATTACAAAAAATTCAACATAGGCTAATTTCAATATTAGGAATACAAAAATGAAGTCCATTTTGAAATATAAAATTTATATAATTTTAAAAAGTGGTTATTACTATTCATAATGGCTACTTTGATTTGTCGCGATGTTTTAGAACTCGAAGTTGCGTATAATGCAAGCTATTGTATTATTGAATGAGAAGCGTATCGTGGAAGCTCGGGGTGTTACATTCTCCCCTCCTTCAATAAATTGCGTCCTCGCAATTTGATATTTTTCTTTAAAAATAATAGGTTGAAAATAGAAAATACCTTTGTGGAAAACCCACATCGGAAATAAGGTTAATAAAATTTAGCCTTAATAAGAGGGAAAATGGAAATAAGAAAGTCACCACCAAATTATGATCTCGATAAGGAGAACATTGGTGGCAATTAAAGACATATAATTGGAGGAAAAACGTAAATATTTGTAGGGAGTGATTGAGGTCATCAATCACAATCAACTGTCAAATTGAGGGCCTCAAAGCCTTCAATCTATGTTGATTTAAAATATCATCAGTTCAACAAGACATAAGGTATTAGGATAACACATTTTTTGTTTTAATATCCCTTTACTAAAGTTTAAGAATTAATTTATTCATTGAATAAGAGATAGGTATATATATATTTATGCTTGACAATTAGTGTTTCAACCTTCAACTCATCTTTCACTCAAAAAGATAATAGAACTCAAAAATATTATTATTATCCTAATTGTATAAGGTTCCAAATGTTAACACATACCATTTAGATTAGTAAAATGATTTTGTAATAACCAGGGACTTCCTGTAGGCTAGTGGTAGGAAATAAAGGCTTGTCGCACTATGGTTGTGGGTTCGATTCCTGCAGCTGTGTCCGACGCGACGGGTTATTCCCCGCCCTGCAGGTTGTCCTTTTCCTAAAACTATAGTATCATAATATTCCAAAAATAATCTTCATAAATTTTTTAACCTTAAACAATACTATCCATGGTTCAACTTAATCCATTCCAACCTTAATAGTTATCCAAAATACATCTGTCCAACTCACAGTCCAAATTTTATAAGGAAGGTAAACATAATGAAGATCCTTTATCCCACGTAACAACATGTGAGCACCTTCATCATGTATTCTTTTTAAACATACTGAATTACCATGATCCCTTATTCCTTATAGAATACTAGATATACTCCTTCTATCCAAAAATGTATACAAAACATCAATCAGTTTCAAGGAAGTTATGTATATCCAATATAATTTATCCAAATCAATCACGTCTTATTCCAAAATCACAATCTCAGTATCAAAACCATATTATGGTTTATCTTTCTCTCAACCATATATTTTCCAAAAATTTAACCTACTGTGGAGTCACTTTTCTTGGTTCCACACAATCTCAAGTCCTTGATGAAATAGTACTGCAGTACAATCCTTATATACTCCATAATTATTATAACCAGTACATCATTGATACAACACTCAAATTAAAAAAAAATCTTTAATAACAACATAAGAACTCTAATCATTACTCCTCATCTGTGGTAGTATCATAACTTGATTATTATCCAATAACATCATTTGGGGCATGCTCTGATGATTTGGACATTGGTTTGCGTAGTGTCCCCAATCCTTGCAGAAGAAGCATTGTACATTTGAAACCATTTTCTTACCCTTGCAGTCACGCACTTTGTGTCCTTTTTCTCTACACTTATAACAAACTCCCATTCCCTTTAGGCAAGTTCCATGATGTTTCTTCCCACAATTACCACATATTGGAAAATTCTTCTTTCCCCTCATCCCTTTATCCATCATTCTCTCTTCCATCCCTTTCATCTCTTGCTTCGCTTCAAAGCCATAGGACTCAGAGAATTCTTTACTTATCCTATTAACACATGATACTATTTCTTCATATGTTGAGAACACATGGGAGACTATTTCCCTTCGAAATGTTGGCTTAATACCGTGAAAGATACTATCCTTCTTACTCTTTGGATCATACGTACCGCTGGAGTTCACATTCCTTCTACTGGGCGCCATTTCTATACAACGGCATAAACTAGGTTAGTTTATGAATCAAAATACATAATTCCATACTTGTAAAACACTTTACATAAATTGAACTATTTATGGATATAATCCATAATCATAAAAAGAAATGTTTTCTTTGAGGAAGTATGTACTCATAACCCTTCATAGTGGTTTGTAAGTAAAATGAGAATTATCCTAAGCATATCCCCCGGGAGTGTCGTAACCAAGAGTGCAGCAAGGCCCGTTTTCGTGCACCAGTTCCCGTTCGAGTCTAGCTCAAAGCGGTGTTTTCGGGTTTTACCCCTAGGTACATCTGTGCCAGAGCCGCCTCTACCTGCTCGTATCCAGACAGGGATGTATTGCTCGGAAAAGTCATAACATCTCTATAATACCAAAATTCTAGGAAGTTCTTTTATACTAATCCTCAGAGTTCATCTTAGGTCTACGTGCTCTAATCAGAGTTTATCTAAATCTAGCTTCCAAGGTTAGTACTAAACTGCCTCTGATACCAACTGTAACGCCCCGACCCCAGCTACCCAGAGTCGGTGCATTACTTCGTAACATTGGCATGATCACAAAGGATCAAGTCTCGAAAGACCGATTAGTTTAGTAGCCTTGGAAACACTAGATACATTCATAAACGTTACATTACATCATAAAGTGAAAAACTAAAATAACAAAGTCTCCATAGTCCACACTCATATCCTCTTCTGACTATCCCTGCAGGTCATTCATAAAATACTTCTTCACATCCTGGAAAATATTAAAACATTGAAAGGGGTGAGCTCAAATGCTCAGTAAGGATAACAATAATGCGGAAGCTTTCATAAATAAACATTAACATTTAAGGCAATGTATAACTAAAACAAAAGCCTCTTAAACATGAAATTCAACATAATATGGCAAAAGTAAAAATGAGATAATGCCATTTACTTCTTCACATGGATATTCTACTGGTCGAATAATCACATGTAATATCAATAACCACTTTCATAATGATGGAATGCATAATGCCAGACTATCATAACCACATAGCCAAGGCCTCGTGCCAAGACTACAAATAAGATTTTGTCAAGGCCTTGTGCCAAGACACTAGTTTGTCTCATGAGACCTGCCGATGCATCGAGGAGCTATAGCGGGCTCCACCCGTCACTTATTAAGTCCAATGCATTCCTCATATGAATAGGTTTAAACATATCATAAACCATAACATAATTATATCACATAAACAATGCATAAAGGAAACATAACATTTCCACATTTCAATCACAAGATATCAATACAAAACATTGATATAATAAAAACGCTTTCAAAACCATTTTCAATACCAAAATAAAAGAATGTTAAAACATTGTATTTATTTTTCTTTTTAAAAAAAAGGTATGGCTTGTAAAGGAAGCCGAAACTCAAATAATGTTCACGGCGGCGGAGAAGTCGTTGTCGCCGCATAAGTACGGAATGAAAAACATTCCCTTTTTGTCGTTTAGTAAAATGCTTCGTATAAAAAGATTCCTTTTGAATAAACTTAAAAGTCAAAGGGGTTTATACACCGTATAAAAGAAAGTTGTGTATAAAACCAAATATGCCTCAATGAAAGGAGATTGAGACGAAGTCCTTAAAAAGATCATTTTTAAAATAAAATAGATATATTATGTGTATTCACTATAGGTACACATAAAGAAAGTAAAAATACAAAATAAGACATAATAATATCATGACATAATTTGAAAGTAGGAGATTAACCCAAAGAATGGAAGTTGGGTTAAGAAGTTCCCTTACCTTGTGTCCGACTTGACTCAACCGTTCTTTAACCTCCTGAATAATAAACTAGAGTTAATATATACCTTATTAAGAACCATTCTCAATTTCATTATCCTTATTATATCACTTATTACAATGATATGATCATTATGTAATTATTTAAGTTAATAACGGTCGTTTTGTCGATCTTTGGTACTTGAGTCAACAATACGCTTCTTATAATTACAAGTTGTTTATGTGGTGAAATATCCATTATATCCAGAATTATATTCATGATTTAGATGTTATATATATCTTATATATCCAGTATATACATTCATTTATAATATTACGTAACATTTAGAGGTAAGAAATGAAATGCACCGTTCATGGAGACGGTAAGCCGTACGTACGCATGAACGCTACTTTCATTTCAATTTCATATTTAATGGAACTAAAATCATAATGATATAAATGTATAATATAATTCCAGTATAATATAGTGTATAATACCATTTACTCCATCCTTTATACATCCCACATATGGCATTAACGATTCAAATCACTTTGAGGGGGCGGTAGTCCGCACTTCCTAAAATGAAATTATCGCGTTTTACCCATAATGAAAATCATAAAGTAAGCCATAAATGATAAATACAGAAGCATAAGTAAAACATAAACACATTATATATCATATATAAAAATAGTGACATCATAATGGCCACCTTTGAAGGTGTTAAATGAGTGTTGAACAATCATCGTTTCGGGAGGCAGAATTTCGCCATCCACGGAAACCTTATGTTATTTAACCATTTGATGTAGTTGTGTGGAAGTGTAGCTCAAATAAATCTTATAACAACATCCTAGTATATTTAAGATACTGGTGTTGTTACAAAATAAGTAAATAAAAAGAGTTTAGGGGGTTGGAGAAGCAAAATAAAACAAAAGAACATGAGAGAATGAATTACCTTAAAAAGTGTAACTCCTTTTGAGTTGAGCCTAAAGGCTTCCTTTGAAAGGATTATGCCCAAAGGGAATCCTCTAGGATGAGGAGAGGGATGTGGAGAGAGCAAATGGGCAGGGGTTGGCCGAGCCAATGGCTTGAAGAGTGTGTGAAATGAGGTAGAGGTGGGGGCCTTTTATAAGAGGAGAGGAAGGGCACTTTTGGAAAGTAAAGGAACATTACATTATTTGAAAATGTGTTTCGGTTTTAAAAGGTCCCACATTGATAGAATTCGTGGATAAGGTGATAAGGCATCGAAATCCACTCATCCAATTGGTTTTGGCCATGTGTAGTTCATAGATTTTATATTACCTTTCCATTTTATTTAAATCGTCAAATAATGATGTCATCGCTGCATCATTATTATGTCATAAATAATTAAATTTATTTAATGTCTAAAAATTATAAAAAAAAATACTATGATATAGGAAATCTTTTTATATTTCCAATGACTATTTATAATCAAAATTTGGACTTGTATAACCCCACTTAAAAATTGTTTTAGTAAAACAATTTATGTTAGTGTCATTTTCACTTTAACATTAAATAAAAAGTAATTTATGTTATTTCCCAACAAAAGTGGATCCATGGGGTCCCCAAGTTAGGCCATGGCTTGTCTTGGTCGGCCATGACTCAACCAATGAGGTTGGGACATGTGTCTAGGTCATTTCATATTATTAAAGTATTATTTATACCTTAAACTACCCTAATTACCACTAATCGCGATTAAGAACTTAATAAGTTACTATTCACCAAAAAATTATTATAATCTCATTGAACCACATTTTACTTCTTAATGACAACCATGTATGTCGGATTTTTGAAAATCAAATCACAGAAGTGGTAATATTTCATTTAAACGAAAAATCAGTTATTTAACTACCACTTAGTGCTTTCACTATTCATCAAAAATTGAAGTTTTTCAGAATAAGACCAAAATTTCACCCTAAGCTATAATTGATATTCCGAATTCAAAAATGATGTCTATTTTACAAAATTCCAAACATATTAGTTGCATTAATTAATTTTATAATTAATTCCCGCTGTCACAACAAATAGCGTGTTTTTAAGAAACAATTTATATCAAAAGATTGACAATTGTTTATGTCCAATTTCAATGTTAAATTAATTCTAATGACCACCATTGGATAAAATGGTAAAAATATATTCTAATTATACTCTAAAACCCCTCAATAGTATAATTTATCACTATGAATTATTTTGATTAAAAAAGTTGTTTTAAGTATTTTTCACTATTCATAAAAATTTTGAAGTTCTTAGAAAATTACAAAAAATTCAACATAGGATAATTTCAATATTAGGAATACAAAAATGAAGTCCATTTTGAAATATAAAATTTATATAATTTTAAAAAGTGGTTATTACTATTCATAACGGCTACTTTGATTTGTCGCGATGTTTTAGAACTCGAAGTTGCGTATAATGCAAGCTATTGTATTATTGAATGAGAAGCGTATCGTGGAAGCTCGGGGTGTTACAATGGATCAGTTGTGAAAATGGCCTAAAAGGTGGCACCTTGTGTTTTCTCATTAATGAGATGATTATATTTTGATAACTTTGGTATATGTGTGGTCATATACCTAAGTAGAGTTGATGAATACTTAATTCATTGTGATTGAGGTCTTTCTTAGTGGTTATTCCTTTTTGGAACTCTGGGAGACCTTCGGGTGTCTCGGGGTCCCTACTGAGTATTGTTATACTCACACCTGTATGGGCTACGCCGACACCTTGTTGTGTCTTGTGAAAATGATGGATAACATTAATCAAAGCTGGGGGAGCCAGGAATGGATGACTCTCAGAGGTGGACCATTTGGCATGACGTGACATAGTGACTACTGATCGTGAGTGGGTCCTACCCTTCAGGTAGGATCCTCGGTGGACGTTCAATGAGCTTTTTTCTCTTTTCATTGTAATTTTACTTTCTAGATGGGCTTGTATTCCTGCCCCTTTACTTTCAGTACACTTTTTACTACAATAGTTTACTTCAAGGTTGATTCTTATCATGTTCTTGGAGTTTGTGTTTGTACAGGTTTAAAGGAAATGACTTCCCATTAAAGGGATACCTCTTTCTGGTGCTAGTCGCTAGCCCCTAGCCTATGGAAGGTGGGCTTGGGGTAGTCACGACATGAGCTTTGGGGGACGGGTCATGAAAAAGTGGTATCAGAGGAGTCGGTTCTACCTAATAACTAGGAATATAATATTTTCTATGTGGAAATAGTGTTAAGTGTTATGAGTGTTGTTTTCAGTGTTGGGAATCTAGTTTTAGTGCGGCGGCCGATGTATCCATACACCGTGACCCTAAATTCTAATTTTTGAATCAGTTCATGAAAACACTGATTATGTGTGTTTTGGATGCGTAATACTTTTGATTTCTTTGAGTTACCTCAACAGGTATAACTTATTGATTGTGGTGCACCTATTTTCATTCAGTATTCCACTACGCAGACAACCAGCCATGATTCCCGAGATAGTACACGATGAAGGCCCACCGAGCGATGAGGCCTCGGTGCAGGGCCCTATTATGGTGTTAGCACATTCTTATGGTGTACCAACAACACCACTACCTATTATAAAGCTGTTTCCATCAATCCCACCATCATTAAGTGCATGTTGACTTAGTGCATTGCATGAGTTTCAATGGTAGAGGCGTCTGAGGTTCTGAGGTGAGATGGATCCACAGGCGGCTAAGGAATGGGTAGAGGCTGTGGCTAGAGTTTTTCACTTAGTTGGGACGCCAGCTGATCTGATGGAGATCCTAGCTGCTAGTCTCTTCTAGGGATAAGCTGGGGGATGGTGGAGTCTGACACTATAGTTACATGATGAGGCGAACCTCACCTGAGCAGACTTCGAGGTCCTTTTCTGGATAGAGTTCATCCTAGTGACCCTACGATCAGTGTGTATACACGAGCTACTGCACTTTCATAAGGGTATCATGACCGTGGCCCAGTACTCGGAGAGGTTCACTGATCTCTCCTACTACTCCACCAACATGGTACATGACCCTTTCTTCATGGCCCGAACCATTGAGAAGGGTCTCCGATTGGAGATTAGAGCATCGATGATATTGCTCAGCATTTCGATGCAGGATGGGGTGCTAGAACAAGCACTTTTGGTGGAGAGACTCCTAGCTGAGCAGGAATTGACAATGAGAGCCACCACCAGACATCAGGTAGTAAAGTCATCCTAAGCAAGCATTAGATGGATGACATAGGGCCCCAAGTGTGCCATACCTTATAGTGTATGACCTTAGGATACATGGTCGGTGGTGCGGGGCTCACGGGACAGATGAGGACATATGAGGAGTAGGAAGTGCTACTCGTGTGGTGGGCATGGTCACATGGCTCGCAACTGCCCGAGCTACCGTATGGATGACTAGAAGATGTTCAAGGGACCACCGAGGTAGAGGAAGAGATTTGATCAAGGAGGTCTGTAGGCAGCAGGCGGGCGTGGTAGAGGAGATGACCATGAAACAGGCGGTGGGTGGCGATTCGAGGTTTTACCAAAACCACCTCCAGGTGGTCCACCCTGACTACAAGGAGCAGGTGGATATGGACAAGCTTATCTTTAGGCAGTTGAGGCCTATGACCATGATGCTATAGAGATTATATGAGGTATGATCTGTGTCTACTTCACCTTATCTGCAGTAATTATAGACACATGTGTCAGTCACTCTTTCATTGCCACGGTACTCGTTCGGAGCTCAGAGATTCCGATGGAGCCATTGGCTCGATACTTACGGCTAGAGACTCATAAATGAGGGGATTTGATGATTACACACTGGTTCCAGCAGTGTGAGCTTACTCTAGGAGGTGAGAGCTTAAGATTGTATCTTCTACTAGCATCATCAAGGCCTTACGATTTAATCTTGGGCATGTAATGGTTATCCACTGTCCATGTTCAGATTGACTGTATTAGGTGAAAAGTGAGGTGTGTTTGTGAGGATGGGACTAGGTTTTCCTTCATTGCTGAGAAGAGAACCTTTTCAGCACAGGTTGGAATTTCTTGGAGGAGGGCGCAACCGATCACACATCAATTGGCTAGCCTTACCCTCAGAGCAGTTGATATTGAGAGTCTGAGCTATCCTGTAGTGGTGGACCAGTATGCTGATGTCTTTCTCGATGATGTTCTAGGAAAACCTCCATGCAGAGAGTTAGAATTTTACATCGACATGTACCCCAAGATGACACTGATATCTACACCAGCATATCGGATGGCTCCCATTAAGCTTCGTGAGTAACGGGTACAACTAGAAGACTTGCAGAGGAAGGGGGTTCATAATGCCCTATGTTTCTCCATGGGCAGCCCTGATTTTTTTCACCAAGAAGGAAGATGGGAGTTTGAGACTCTATGTGTACTATCGACGCATGAACAAGGTGACTGTGAAGAACAAGTATCCACTTCTGAGGATTGATGATCTCTTTGATCAGTTGAAGGGAGCTCGATGGTTTTCGAAGATAGACCATAGATCTGGCTATCATTGGCTCAGGGTATGAGATGAGGATGTATAGAAGACGACCTTCAAATGTTAGTATGAACACTATGAGTTCTTGGTTATTCCATTTGGCATGACCAATTCCCCTGAAGTGTTCACAGGACTCATGAACATGATCTTTCAGTCATACCTAGATCGCTTTGTGGTGGTCTTCATCGATGATATCTTGATATACTCGGCATCAGATGAGGAGCATGCCTATCATCTGCCGATAGTTCTGGATACACTCTAAGAGCACCAGCTTTATGGTAAGATCTCAAAGTTCCAGTTCTGGATACAAGAGGTTCACTTTTTGGGACATGTTATCTCGGAGGCTGGAGTTGTGGTAGATCTGATGAATATAGAGGCTGTGCTTTCTTGGGAGCCACCAAGGAGTGTGAAAAAGGTGTGAAGTTTCTTGGGAATTGGATGGGTACTACAGGAGATTCGTACCTGAATTTTCTAAAGTTTTGGAACCCTTGTCAGCATTGACAAAGAAGAGACAAACCTTCATATGGATAGATATATGCCAACATACTTTTCAAGAGTTGAGGTAGAGTCTAACGATTGCCCCCATATTGAGGCTACCAAAAGAGGGCGTTGGGTATGTAGTCTAATGTGACACATCAGGGACTGAACATGGATGTTTCTTGATGTAGGAGTAAGTAGTGGTCACTTATGGTTTTCGAAAGCTAATACAACATGAGCAGAACTAAACTAACCATGACCTAGAGTAAGCAGTATTGGTCTTCGCCTTGAAAATGTGGTGACAATACTTGATGGGAAAACCCTTTATTGTTTACTTTGATCACAAGAGTCTCAGGTATATCTTCATATAGAAGGAACTGAACCTGAGAAAACGAAATTTTCTAGATTTCATCCAGGACTATGAATTTACGATATTCTACACTCTTGGGAAGGGTAATGTAATGGAAGATGTACTTAGAAGGAGGTTTGGTTTATAGCTACTGAGTGAGGCGACAGAACAGCTAACCACGTTGCAGATATCCTTTGTAGATAGAGATAGAGCAGCTTACCTATAGTCTATGACTATCACTCCCCCACTTATTTAGTGAGTCTGGGAGGTATATATTGGGGAATTGACTACAAGTCTCAATGTGCTTAGATATCCTTAGGACAAGCACCTGATGTATTTTCTAAAGGTGGGGAGCATATCATCCTATTTAGAGGATGCACCATGGTACCAGTGGTGCTATAGGAGGAGGTGTTGAGGGAGTTCCATACATACCCTCTGGTGGTACATCCTGGTGCAGCGAAGATGTACCAGGACCTCTGGTATCAGCATTGGTGGCCAGGGATAAATAAGGAAGTGGTAGAGTTTGTTTTACGGGGCCTCACATGTCAGTAACTGAAGGCCGAGCATCAGGTTTCAGCTGGGTTAGTGCAGCCACTAGTGGTGCCAGAGTGGAAGTGGGATGGTATCTACATGGAATTTGTGAAAGGGATTCCACATACATCTAGGGGACATGATTCCCTCTGGGTGATCAATGAATGACTCACCAAGTCAGCCCACTCCCTACCCATCTGAGAGCAGGGATCAGTAGAGTACTTGGGACACCTCTACGTACAGAATATTGTACGACTTGATGGGGTACCATCAATGATAGTCTCCGATTGTGACACACATTTTACATCCCGGTTGTGGAAGGGATTATAGGAGGCATTCTTGAGTCAGCTACATTTGAGAACCACCTTTCATTCGCAGATAGATGGTCAGAAAGAGCATACCATTCAGACCCTGGAGGACATGCTTTGAGCATGCATCCTAGATTTTGGTCATAGTTGGGAGGATCAATTTACCTTAGTGGAGTTCACATAAAACAACAAATATCACTCCACCATTGGTATGGAACCATTTGAGGCATTGTACGACCGACCTTTCAAATCACCTCTATGATAGACAGACCCAAGGGAGTCAACATTAATGGGTCCAGAGTTGGTACGGGCTACCACGAAGAAGGTGAAGATCATCCAGGAGCGTATGAAGACTACACAGAGAAGAAATAAGTCTTATGATGATAGGAGATGGAAACCTTTGGAGTTAGTGGAGGGAGACCATGTATTCCTATGGGTGTCACCTCGATGAGGTTTGCGGAGATTTGGCTAGGGTGGAAAGTTATCTCCAAGTTTCATCGGACCTTTTTAGGTTCTCAATAGTGTTGGCAAGGTGGAATATCTCCTGGATCTTCCCCCACAGAAGCATCAGGTGCATGAAATTTTCTATGTGTTGCAGGTGATGAGGTACGTGCATGATCCATCGCACATCATCGACTGGGGAAAGATAGTCATCGACGATGGGGTGAAATTTAAAGAGGTTTTAGTAGAGATTTTGGATCGACAGGAGCGAGTACTTCATGGATGATAGATACCTATGGTGCGCGTTTTATGGTAGCACAGGAACCTCTAGGAGAGAATATGGGAGCGACAAGCTTATATTCTTGCTCAGTACCCCCATTTATTTTTTTAGTCTATGTTGTGGCTTTCGGGGATGAAAGGTCTTAAGGTAGAGAGAATGTAAATACCTGGATTTTTTGTGTAATGTTTTGAATTATATTGAATTATTATGAGTCTACAAAAATTGAGGCCACATGATTCTGAGTCCCGGTGTGCCCGAAATGAATTTATGAACTTTTTTTATGGTACGTTCAGTAAATGTACGAGTGAAATTTTCGAAATTTTGAACCGGTTATCAGATTAAAAATACGAGAGCACCGTTGAATCCACATCATCGAGATTTTCTTAAGGGATTCTTCACTTCAACCACAGTAGATCAGGAGAAAAAGATAGGTTTTGGACTTTTAAAAGAATAATAAAATAACAAAGTTATTTTATCTCTATCTTTTCTTTTCCTCCAATGGACGTGCGGTAATGGTGGGACAAATGAGATGTCAATCCATTAATTAGCTTAACTGCTCAATGTTTGTAACTTTATCATTGAAATTAGGAATGTTTATTAAATGAACCTCATAAATTACCAATGACGTTACCCACCTCTTCCCACTATTTATATGGAGCTTAGGGGGGGGGGGTGTTGGCACGACTTCACCAACCGATGAAGTTATGGATAAATAACATAACGCCAACCACTTGGAGGATGAGACCAGTTCCAGCAGGCAGTGACGAACGCCATCGAATCAAAAACCGACGAACATAGACTCTTCCTCAAACACAGACTTTCTCCAACGATCTTGAGGTACGATTTATTTTTCTTGTCTAAATACAAAATTTGGGGAATCAGTATTCTACCCTCTTGATATCAGGCTAATGCGGAGGGCGCAGGACAAAAAAAAGGCCCGAACCCTCCACCTTTTTTTGAAATTTGATGTGTTCTTCAAGAGTGATTTATTCAGGTTGGATGAAACCTAAAACAATGGGTTTAGTGATGAAGAGGGCATCTTGGGGAGACTGTTGGCACCTTCAGATGAAAAAAAGGGCCACCAGATCTCACTCGGTGACCTGCGGAAGACCGCTAGTGCAGCACCAACACGTAAGCAACGACAACCGGTAGTGGCGGGTGACAGCGGCGGCCGACAATGACCAGCCGCGATGAAGGGGCGGCACATTGTCACACGCCATCGGAGAAGGGGGCCGATACATACAGTCATGGCGGACAGCGGCGGACGGGATCACCCAACCGGGGATGGAGACGAGTGGCGCGCTGTTGCGTGCCACAGAAGGTGGTCGCAGCTCGGAAGCCATGACGGAGGGCTAGGACCTGCTCTCTGTGGGTTCCACGAGAAACTAGGGGGCGCCCCGTGGCGCCGCTGCTCTGACTTACGAATTGGGGGAAACAACCTCCCTCCCCTCTATGCATGCTAGGGTGGGCCTCGTTCCAGTGTGCCACGCCTCCAACAGGTCATGCCCCTCTGTAGGCCGGGTCACGCGATCCTAGCAGGCCGGGCCACATGAGCCCAACGGGCCACACCCTCTGCAGGCTGGGTTGCGCCAGCTCCGCGGGCCATGCCTGCTGCAGCCCCACCCAACCGGGTTGGCCCATACCAGTTCGGTCTGGGTCGGGCCAGACCCGGACTCGGTCGGGTAGTCCCAAATCGGGTCGGGCCGGGTCGGCCGACCGGGTCAGACCGGACCCAGACCCTTCCAGGCCCAGTTTCACTAAAAGAGACAACACTTTTGAACGGATCATCTGTTTGACAAACTATTTGCGGCGCTGGGACCCTTGGAACGAGATGGTCCTTTTGGTGTAATCCACTTATGTTTTGGAGAATGTTGGAATATGGTCAGGTTGGATCGAACCCAAATCCAATTGGGCTCTCTGCATTAAAATGACTTTAAGTCAGAGACCGAGCGTCCAACTAACGCGCCATCTATCGCTTTGGAACCCTTATGACATTTCATTCCTTTGGGATACTTCTTCATGGAACTTCGTGGCGGTTGAAGTACTACCGATGGCTTGAGGAGTGGATCCTACCGAAATCAAGCGTGCTTAGTGAAGGAATCTCATGGATGGCTGTAACATGAAGAAAGAACATCAATCCTATGTGGGTCAGCATCTATCAATCATGTGTGGGTCAACACTTAGAGATCCTGTGTGGGTCAGTATCTATCGATCCTATGTGGGTCAGCGCCAAGCGATCCTATGTGAGTCAGCATCTATCGATCCTGTGTGGGTCAGCAGCAGAGCCACTCGACAGAATAAGATGATCTATTTTACAATTAATCATATATACTTCTATAATTAAGTTATATACTTGGTGTTAGCTAAGTATTTTACATTCATGGTGCTACCTTCATGGTGTTATCTTTGTGGTAATTTTACCTTCATGGGGTTACCTTTTTGGTGTTAACATTGTGGTATTTTTACCTTCGTGGTGTTACCATCGTGGTGTAACCTTTTTGGTACTTTTACCTTCATGGTGTTAACTTTGTGGTGTTAACTTCATGGTGTTACCTTTGTGGTACTTTTACCTTCATGGTTTTACATTCATGGTGTTACCTTTTTGGTAGTCTTCCCTCATGGATCAATTGTGAAAATGGATTAAAAGTTGGAGCCTTATGTTTCTTCATGTATGAGACAAGTATATTTTGATAAATTAGGTATATATATGGGCATATACCTAAGTGGAGTTGATAAATACTTCGTGCTTTGTGATTGAGGTCTTACTTTGGTGTTTTTCCTTTTTGAAACTCTAGGAGACCTTCAGGGTTCTCAGGGTCCCTACTAAGTATTGTTATACTCACCCATGCACGGGCTATGCTTGCACCTTATTGTGTCTTATGAAGATGAAAGAAATCGTTGATCGAGGCTGAGGGAGCTAGGACTCGACGATTCTCAGAGGTGGACCATTTTACATGATGTGACACAGTGACTACCGATCGCGAGCTCTACCTACCCTTCAGGTAGGATCCTTGGTGGACATTCCAGGATTTGTTTTTCTCTTTCAGTTGTACTTATACTTTCTAGGTGGGCTTGTATTCTGGACCCTTCACTTTCAGTACACTTTTTACGACAACATTTTACTTCATGGTTGCGTCTTCTCGTGTTATTGGATTGTGGGTTTGTACAGGTTTAAAGGCAATGCCTTCCCGTTACAAGGATACGCCTTTCCAATGATAGTTTCCAGCCCCTAGCCTATGGAATGCGAGCTTGGGGTAGTCACAGCATAGGCCCCAGGGGACGGATCATGCCATACTGTGATGGCCATCAATTAGGGAAACTCAAAGTCATAATTTGGGGGGATATTATCCTTACACCATTCATGTAAAATAAAATTCAGTACATATAAATGAATGATAAATGGGGATTTACTTTTTTGTAACAACATGATACATTATTCAACTATTAAATTAATCACTTATGTATCATATACCAAGAGGCTCAACATGAGCATTATTCTTCTACTGTGTTAATATATTTTCTACATATGCACCCAACAAATACTAACATCATCCCTCTCTATGATATCAGACAAGATACTATTTGAGAAGGATGTGTTTGGTCCTTTGGTGAGACTGAGGTTCCTTAGCCTAAGAAATGGATATATTATTTTCATAGTAAAGAATGATTTATCCCCTAATTATTAGAACCACCTCAAATTTAGAAATGAAATTTCTAGACCAAATAGCCTCCTTTGTAGCATATGATGTCAGGATATACTCTACCTATGTTTTCAGGTCTGCTATGGTTTTCTGCATGAAAATATTCCAACTAATACACAAGTACAAAAATAAGGCACAACCATAAGAAATGACCATAGATATATCCACAATTCCCATGGATATAGGCTATAGCCATGGGAACTAAACCTATGGAACTAATTAGCATGGAAAAACTTGAAGGATATAGCCACATGCATTACCTATAGATACATACCATGTAATCTCATTTCTATAAATAATTTCCAAGTTGTTTGGACTAGTTTGCCCATGGACATGATATATTTGACAATAGAAATAAGAAATTACAAAAATAAGATAGGGCACTGAATTTCAAACCTATATCATCAGACAAGATTCCTATGGATCCTCCCACTTCACTATAAGAACCTTTATGTATATATATGTATAAAGAAATATATATATATATATACACACTTTTAAGGGTTTAAAAATTGTGATAATACTGTGTATATAACTATAGATTCACATAAGTTATCTAGAATACTATTAAACTATGCTCATACTAATATTGGTAGTATAAATGCTTATATATATATAATGTTGAAAACAAATTAGAGGCTGTAGTGTTTTGAATTGGGGTAATAATTGATAGAAAAGGTAACCACTTCCACTCCACTGACATTAATTGTTTTTATATACATGTATACACAAAAACACACACAGACACACATATAATTTTATTCAAAAAAACATGAAGTGGTAGTAAAACTATTGTCTCCCAAAACATGGGAAATTACATATTTCACTCCGCTACAGAGCATTTTAGTGTTGTATATGTACAATGATGTATATATTTATAATTAATAATTTTTTAATTTATTTTACTATATCCATGAGAAAAAATTCATGTGGATATTGGGGTTTGATTTGTTAGCCATAACCATGGGTAATAATGACTTTGGATATAGGGTTTCCATTAAAATATATCTCTATAATAATCTTCCCTATGGCTCTAAGGTAATGGTAAAATGGTTATAGCCACAGGTAAAAAACAACTATTGAAATAGGTTCTAACCACAAAAAAACTATTCCCACCTTTTTATCATGAATAAAATTATACAACAACCTATAACCATGATTGGTGGTTAATGTGGCTATAAGTGACCTATATCCACATGTATTTTCTACCTGTGACTATAGGTGACCTATATTCATGGTCATCTTAGACCATGGTTACAGCCCTGTGGTTATATATATTTTTTAGAGTAGTGATAGTGGCACCATTTAGAAAATACATGAAACTAGATTGAGATCCCATGTCATATCCATCAGATTAGAATCTTACATCTATGTAACCATTCACCCAAAGACCATCTGCTCCTCCAAAGACCAAGAAAATATCCTTAGTTCTTTTAAAGCATTTAAAGATGTTATGCACAATAATTTAGTAACTCTCATTGGTATATGATTGATATTTACTAGTATTTAATGATGTTCCTTTCCAATTTATATATCCCAACTCAGTAAAATTAACTTCATAAAGCTATCTCTATAGATCCTCATACCATGATTTTAGTTTTCTTCACTCGTGTATTTCATAGAGAAGAATTTACAAAAACACATATTTATAGAATATAGAATCAGGATTTCATTTAAGATAAAATCAAGTCATCTATATATAAAATAAAAAATATTATAACACTACCATTAAACTACTTATAAACAAAGGAATCATATATGTTTCTGATGGAAGAAAACTCTTTAATTGTATCATCAAACTAGAAATTCCTTCTCTGAGAAGCTTTCTTCAATACATAAATGGATCTTCAAAACTTGGATACATTAACAGAATAATTTGGAACTTCGAAACCATTGGGCTATATCATATAAAATTCCTAGACTAAATTATTATCAAGGAAAGCAGTTTTGGCATCCATTTGATATATCTCATATTCAAAATGAGCTGCAATTGAATGAAATATCCGAATGGAATTTATCATCATAATAGGGGAAAAGGATTATTCACATTCAATGCTATTATTTTTCTTATAATCCTTTTCCACCTATAATTCTTTATAAATAAACACTCCACCAACCATATAAGTTTTCTTATAAAAACCCCCTTTCACCTTATGGGTCTCACCCCTTCTTGTACATTCACCAAACTCAAAAACATGGGTAGTGTAAATGGATTCCATTTAATATTCCATAGATTTTAACAATTTATTATAATAAAAAACCCCAATGTAATTTCAATAGGTTATAGGTTCATCTCTTACAAACATCACTTTATCATCATTTTCTATGATAAATTCACATCTCATGAGATATGGATGAATCTTACAATACCTTTGAGGTTATTGTGTATCATTAATAGATTCTTATTCCCAAACTCTATAAAATGACTCAACTTACATACAAGTTACACTTTTTATTTTTTGTTATTAAACTTTTATAAGTTAGACTTTCCTCCCATTGACACCTCTACTAATAAATTCCTTCTCAAGGAATGTAGAATATAATGCCACAAACACTTTGTGATCAGTAATACTATAATTATAATACCTATTAGTTTCCTTGAGATAACCAAAAAATAATCATATATCAAACTCATAGTCATGTTTATAAAACAAAAAATGTCATACGTATACTTCACAACCCTAAATCTTCATACATGTTATGTTGGGAAGTTTCCCTATTAATATCTCATATGGTGTATTTATGACAAATTTATATGAAGCACAATTAATTGTGAATGAAACATACTCTATACCATAACCCCGTAATTTAATAGGAAGGACAGACTGACTCATCATTGATTGAACCAAGTCTAAAAAGGTATAAATCCTCTTCTCAGACACCCCATTCCACTACGTTGTTTCATGAGGAGTGATTTGTGTAACAATTACTCATTCCCATATAAGATCAATGAATCTATAACTCAAGTATTCAACACTCCAATATGACCAAGTAATCTTAATACATTTTCCCAGTTTATTCAATGCTTCATTATAAAATTATTTAAATGTTTAAATAGTTTCATACTTATTTATCATTAGAAAAAACATAACCATATTGAATTATGTCATGATTAAAAGAAAAAAATATATCTAGAGCCTCCACTTTCTTATGTACCAATTGGTATACATACATCACTGTGTATGATATCCAACAATCCACTATCTATTTCACCTTTATCACTAAAAGGTACTTTGGTCATATTTTCTAATAATCTAGATTCAAATGTATTAAATTATTCTTAATTTAATGCTTCTAATAATCCATATTTATGGAGTATTTGGATGTGTTTATCATTTATATGTTTAAGGTGACAATGTAAAGTATTGGTGGGTTTTAAATTAACTTCGAGCTTCTTATCATGAATTTTATAGATATGATTATCCATATCTATAATATAAAAACCATTTAGCATATTCTAAATTCAATAAGAAATTTCATTCTTATATATATATATAATAATTATTCTTAATAATGAATTAAAAAACCATATTATCTTAAAAATATATATAAATAATGTTTTTTATGGTGGGAACATAATAAAAGATCTCTAATTCTAGTACTAATCTACTTGGTGAAGGAAAATCATAAGTTAGACTTCTAATACATCAAAATTTTATCCATCATCAAGATGAATATATACTTAATCCTTTTTCAATTCCACACAATTTTTGATTCTGTGTTTATAAACACAAATTTTTGATGAAAAATCAATATCCAATACCCATGAGTCAAAGTTGGTGAAATTGACTTTTATAAATTTCATATTCAGATTCTCAAAATTTTTCTCTTTGAGAGCACCTCTCAACCTTAGATGCCAATTTATTTACTATTTTATAGGCAATATCAATAAGGTATCTCAAAATTATTATCATGATATAAGTCATAATATATAAAAAATATATATCTACGACTAAGTATCATGTTTTTTAATATTTTTTCACAACATAATTTTAATTAAAATACTCCCACTAAGAATGGTAACCCCATACATAATATACATTTAGTGTTCCAAAATCCATATTTCACTAAGTAACGAGTACTATGTAGAATTCGCAACATTACTTAGTTATTTAAATAGGAAATTATCCCTATCAAAATATTTAGGATTCTTGGATAGTTGAGTGGGGAGCCCATTGCCAAGTTCCATTATATAGACTAACTCAACTATATTCCTCTGGTATCTTAACCCATAGGGTTTCTGGATAATTGTCGCTCAAATTTCACAATAGGATTTGGTTACCTAAATTTTAGGGTTATCAATTTCCTCCATGCCTTATACAATATAATCCAAGGGAACCCAAATTTGAAAGAACCTACCCGAAAGAATGACTGAGGTCTTGACATGTTCTTTCTTGGGAGAAACTCTCACACTTAGTATTTGATGGGTTTTATTTAAAATAAATCTCATAAGACTTATATAAATCACATGCATATTAATTTCATTACATCATATGAAATGTTTATTATCTCATTGGTACCACCCAAAGGAATTGTTAATTCCAACGGGGATACAAAATTTAATAATTTATTAAGATAAGAAAATTGTAATAGCTAAATATATAATTAAGTAGTATATTTGAAAGTTTGAGGTGATCTCACAAGGATAGGTTGGAGAATTAAAAATAATTTAATAATAAATACCTAAATCTATGAATTATCTGTAGAAAATAAATCTAAATTACCGGGCATGGATTTTTGGAGAAGGTGGGAGGAATGAATCCAAACAAACCACACCAATTATTGAAGATCTAGGTTCATGAAATTTGTAAAGCGGGATGGTGCATTATTCCTCTAAATTTTTATTAGAATCAAGTTCAATTAATCACTTTGGTCCATATGGATACTCTCACTATCTCTCTCATTAATCATCTCTTTTCCAAATGGTCATGATACTTCAATTAATTAATAAAACAAGTAACCTAAAACCATTTTTAAATATATTATTCGTCCAAACCAATGGTCAGGGAGAAGACCTAGTTCTAGTAATCACTTTTTAATTTTATATCCCTCACATCAGTATAAAATGGTCATGAATAAGAAAATATAAATAAGATAATTTAAATAATTGATGAAAAATGAAAACTTAATTTAAAATAAAAATGAACCAACCTTTTATTAAATAAAACCCCTTCACATTATATACTTGGTACAAAAGAAATAACCCCCTAATTATGTCCGTGAGAGGGTTAGAAAATAATGGAAAATAAAAAACCTAATGAAAATGTAGATATGACCTTATGAAGGACTCTATAGTAGTTCAATTCCTTTCCATAGACATTAATCTTCAATGCCCTTTTGTATAATAAATTCCCCTTACCCGGATGGCCCGGAGGCCTTATTTTATTTATTTATTTGGATAATCCCCTTTTTTAATTGGGATGAGGGGGAACCATTACATGACACCAAGCATTATAAATCCCATAAATTCACCCAGTAAATGGGTACAAGTCATTCGTAGGGGCACTCAATGAAATTAATTCATGTCTTAGCCTTTAACTATCCTAAATTGAAAATGGAAAATCCCATCACATAGATTCATGATGAGACAAAGGGTATCAGGTCATTTTTTTATGTCTCACTATTAGGATATAATTTCTTTTGTTCCTTCTCCAATAATGGATTTATGATAATTTCAAAAATTTTAATAGGTGTTTCATGATGTAATTAATGATTTTCTTGGGTATTTTTCATTATTTGTGCTTAAATCTTCAATTCTGATCCACAAACTCAAGCTTCGACTCATCTTACATCACATAAGATTATTTCACATCATAAATCCACATCCTTTGTTTGTTTTCTTATAAATTAAATTTTAAAGTACAATAATACAATATGAATAAAACCTGAAATATATTGGAAGGAAATATCAATTTAATTAATAAATTAGTAAATTTTGTAACACCCCAAGCATCCACGGTATGCTTTTCTTTGAATAATACAATAGCATGTGTTGTACACAACTTCATGTTCTAACACAGCACAACCAAACAAACTAGCCGTTATGAATAGTAATAACCACCTTTTGAAATTATATAAATTTTATCTTTTAAAATGAACTTAATTTTTGGATTTGGAATATCAAAATTATCCTAGGATGAATTTTTGGTATTTTTCTGAGAACTTCGAATTTTTTATGAATAGTGAAAAATACTAAACTTTAATTAATTTTTTTTAAGAAAAATAATTTATAGTGATAAATTATACTATTTAGTGGTTTTAAAGTATAATTAGAATATGTTTTTACCATTTAATCCAATTTTGGTCATTGAACATAATTTCACATTTAAAGTAGCCATAAACCAGTGTAAATATTTTGATAGTTATTATTTCTTAAAAACACAATTTTTGTTTTAACAACGGGAATTAATTTTAAATTAATTTCTGCCAATTCTGTGGTTTGAATATAGAAAAATGGATTTCATATTTAGAATCAAGAGGTCCAAATTGTGTAAATAGGTACCTTTTATTTTTAGACATTTTGAATAATTATTTCGGTAAATATTTTATTTACCATGGTTAAAGGGTAATTCTGGTAAATAAGGATAAAAAATAATATTATAATAATATTAAATTACCCTAACATGTGCCCTAACCCTATTGGATGATGAATTTCTGACCATGGGCATCCTTAGGTCGATTTTGGGACCCCATGGATATAACGACCCATACTTTACATACATTGTTAATACTTCAAAATTGAAGCACACTTATTACAACATATGAAAAAAACACAAAGGACCGTATAGGTATAGTGTCTTTAGAAACTGGGAAACATAAACAACTGGTTCATAAATCTTCTACAGTGTCTCCCATTTATTTCATCATATCTAGGGTCCCTTTTAGCATATTCTACTTAATATCCATCTTCCTGACCTGGGGAAAAGAAAACATAAAAGGGTGAGCTCAAATGCTCAGCAAGGGCAAATAAAGGAAATAAAAATCATATCATATCTTTATGAAAATCAAAACCTGCAAAAGAGATCATAATATCTTAACATGGAATAAATCATAGAAGTGAAAATGAGATCCCCATAATCATAACATAAAACTTGAATCTTTGTGTCATGCACACATAATCATGGAAAATCATTTCTTGTTAGTCATGACTCATTGCCAAGACTATCTTAGTGGACAAAGTCCCTTTCTGAACCGAGTTCACTCCTCGTTTCAGTCCTGTATCACTGAACCGAAATAACCTTCCGTTCCAGCCATGTCTATCTCATGAGATATAAAATCATTACCCAATGTATTGGAGGGAGATATAGGTCCCACCCATCTTATAATGAATCCTTTCTTATGTGTGCCACATAATCATAAAACATACATCATCGCATAACACATATAACAAAAATGGGATTCTTGAAACATCATGACATCATAAATCAATTCATATATGATAAAGGAATTCATAAACATAATTCCATCACAACATAGTCAAACCAATGTAAAAATATGGATAGAAACAGAACCCTTTATTATCTTAGATGGAAAATAATTTTGATAAAACACTTGAATTGAATTCTTGAGGAAAATATCCTTTCTTCTTCAAAAACATTTTTCCTTTCATAACATGTCATACAACTTTAAAATAAAAGTAGTTGATTAAAAATAAACTTGAAAACTTGTAAAGGAAGCTTCTTTGAAGTAATGTTTTAAAAATCCATTCATGCCGTATAAGTTAAAAAAAACATTCTTCGTACTTTTGTCGGAAAAGTCAAAAAGTACCTCGTACGGAAAAACGACAAAAGATTCCTTTCATATTCTTTACTAAAAACTCACCTAAGGGTAAAATTGGATTTAAACTATTTCAAGTGGATGGAAACAATATTACATATTGAGGGAACATGGATGTGGATGATAAAATACACCCCAGTAAATACTTACGAATAAACAATCTCGGATAAAAATGAGATTGTGATATTTCCCTTACCTTAGGTCCGATTAGCATTGTACGTGTCCGAAGCTCCTGTATAATGGTTTAAATAATGTTATTGACTTATTCCAGAATCATACATATTTATATGATATCATATATGGTCATATTATTAGCTTCTTGTTAGTTATATTTCATTGTTACTTGTTACTCGGGTCTTTATAACTTTTTGTTCTTATGCGTGTTTTGTCGAATAAATTCTTATTCTTATCTTTAGGTTATAGATAATTCATTTCCAGAATGGTATTAGTGTAGTATATACCATATTCATTTATTCAATTCATTTATATAATCATTATGAAATGAAGATCATGTAGAACGAGTCGCATCACATCGTGGAGACGGTATTCCGTACGTACGCACGAGTGATGATATCGTTCCTATGATCGTGGAATTGTATTGGAGTATATATATATATTATTTCAGTATCAATATTACTTCATAATAATCATATTTAGTTACTCATTACACCATTATACCCATCCTTTTAAGGTGATGGTGGAAAATAGATTACACCACGGCGTGGAGACGGTATTCCGTACGTACGCACGCGCGGTGATTTCATTTTTCCGTAGGATGGATAGAAGGTGAATTAGGGTTGTTTCATATTTATAATAACATATCAGTATGTAAGTAATACTGATGTTATTACTTTATCATGAAACAACTAAAGAAGAAGAAGTTGAAGAAGAAAGAAATTGAAAAGATCGGTAATGGATATTACCTCTTCTTTGGAACGCCTCTTTGAATCCTCCACTTAAGGAACTAAGATTGGTCTTTGGAGAATACCAGGACCTCTAGGATTATTCTAGGGAAGTGGAGAGGAGAAAATGGCAGGGGTTGGCCGAGCTTGAGTGCTCAATTTGGTGTGAGGAGGAGGGGGAGGAGGTGCCCTTTTATAAGGGAGGAGAGGGGCACCTTAGGAATATCTCAAAATATTATTTTATATTAAAGTCAAAATCGGTTTATAATGGTTCCAAAGGGTCTTATTTCGAAGGTAAAGTGGGGAAGGGTCGAAATCCTATCAACCAATAGGATTTAGACAAGTTTAGGGTATTATTTTAACCTTATCAATTAGATTTAACTCTAAGTTAAATAATTTAACTTTTACCATGTCTTTTTGTTTTCTTTCACTATATGGTTAATACACTTACTATAACATGCCAAACGAACCCCAAATTGTTTATTATTATCCTTATCTAAGTCATTTGGCCGAACCTTAGATTTTTAGGAATAAAATAACAATTAATAATATAATATTTGATTTAAAAACTATTTTGTGTCAATTTTGACACTATTTGATATATGATTTTTGTGAAAGTCATAAAAGAATTATATGTTCGAACCAAGTTGATTAAATCAACATTAATATATCATAGTAACCTATAAAATTAGTTGAATTCATAAAAAGTCTAAAATTACATTTATTTTGGTGTTTATAACATCAATTATGTCAATATTTCATTAATAAGATAATTACTGCATCATCTTTGTGTCATAAATAAATTACATTATTTGATGTCTAAAAATTACAAATAAAATATCATAATGTAGGAAATCTTTTTATCTTTCTAATTAATATTTAAAATTGAATTTATCTTATGTATAACCCCATATTAAAAATGATTTACTTATTAAACTTTGATTTTAACTATTTTAACCCTTCTTTAAATAAATTAATAATAAATGTCCTAATCTAATCCAAGTGGGCCTAAATGGTCATATTGTATTCCTAAGTTTGTTTTTGGTCGAATTACACTTGTCCAATAGAATTAGGACATGTGTTAGGGTAATATTAATATCATATTTACCCTTAGTTACCCTATTTACTATTAACCGCGGTAAAAAAAGTAAAAAGTTACTATTCACCAAAAAATTATTTTCATCTCATTGAATCACATTTTAGTCCTTGATATTAACCGTGTCTCTCGGATTTTCGAAATTCCATTCACAGAAGTGGTAAAATTATGTTTTATGCAAAATTCAGTTTTTAACCTACCACTTAGTGGTTTCACTATTCATCAAAAATTGAATGTTTTCAGAAAAATACCAAAATTTCACCCTAGGCTAATTTCGATATTCTGAGTCCAAAAATGAAGTCCATTTTGAAAAATAAAATTTATAAAATTTCAAAAAGTGGTTATTACTATTCATAACGGCTAGTTTTAATAGTATATTGTTGTTTAGTGAAACTCGGTATTGCGTACGACGCAAGCTATCGAGGAAGGTCGCGATTGCGTGTAAAGCAAGCCAAGCAAGTGTTGTGTAGAAAAAGATTCCTTTGACGATTTATATAACATAAAAGTCTCGGGTGTTACATTCTACCCCCCTTAAAAAGAATTTCGCCCTCGAAATTCGTCACTTTGTAACAAACAGATGAGGATACTTCTCCTTCATCATATCCTCAAGCTCCCATGTAGCTTCTTCAAGTTGGTGGTTCCTCCATAAAACTTTCACCAATCGAGTGGTCTTGTTTCGTAGGACTTTTTCGCTACGATCCAGAATCTCTATCGGCTGTTCTTCATAAGAAAGATCTTTCTCCAGCGGTACAACTTCTGAGCTGAGTACATGTGAAGGATCTGGTATGTACTTTCTCAGGAGAGATACATGGAACACATCATGAACTTGAGAGAGATTCGGTGGAAGCGCCAATCGGTAAGCTACCTTCCCAACACGATCCAGTATTTCGAAAGGACCGATATATCTAGGGCTCAACTTCCCCTTCTTCCCAAATCTCATAACCCTCTTCCATGGAGATATTCGTAAGAACACTTTATCACCCACTTCAAACTCTAGGTCTTTTCTTCGGTTGTCGGCATAGCTTTTCTGTCGACTCTGAGCTGCTCTTATGTGTTGTTGAATAGATCTGACCTTTTCTGCCATTTCATCAACGAGATCAGGTCCTAATAGCTTTCTTTCCCCAACTTCATCCCAGCAAGTTGGAGTCCTGCATTTCTTTCCATAGAGAGCTTCATAAGGAGCCATCTGAACACTGGAGTGAAAGCTATTATTATAAGAAAATTCTACCAAAGGTAGGTGTTGATCCCAACCTCCTTTGAAATCCATAGAGCAAGCTCTCAACATATCTTCTAGGGTTTGAATTGTTCTCTCAGACTGACCGTCTGTCTGGGGATGATAAGCAGTGCTGAAACTCAACTCTGTATCCAGAGTATGCTGAAGACTTCGCCAGAACTTCGAGGTAAATCTCGGATCTCGATCAGATATAATAGAAAGTGGTACTCCATGCAATCTTACCACTTCCTTTACATATATCCTGGCAAGCTGATCTAGAGAGAAATCCTCTCTAATAGGAATGAAGTGTGCAAACTTTGTGAGACGATCAACTATGACCCAGATAGCATTATTGCCTTTGGATGTTTTAGGAAGTCCTGTGACAAAGTCCATAGTGATGTTTTCCCATTTCCATTCGGGTATGGGTAATGGTTGTAACATCCCCTTAGACTTCTGTCTCTCAGCTTTAACTTGTTGACAAACCAAGCATCGAGAGACATATTCAGCAACATCTCTTTTCATGCCATCCCACCAGAAGTACTCTTTCAGGTCCCTATACATCTTCGTGCTTCCAGGATGAATAGAGAATGAAGAACTATGAGCCTCATCCAGCAGCTCTTTCTTTAATTCGGGGATGGGAGGAACACAAACCCGATTCCTGAACTTTATTATCCCATCACAATCAAGGTTGAATTCAGGAACATTTCTCACCTTCTTTTGTAACTCGACATCTTCTTTCTGTGCCTCTTTAATCTTCACATGTATAGATGGTTGAACATTCATTTGAGAAAGATAAGATTTTTCCCCTTCCATTATAATTCCAAGATCTATCCTTTGTAAATCCATAAATATTGGATCTTTTGTGATCCTCATCATGGATAAACTAGCATGGTCTTGTCGACTTAATGCATCTGCCACCTTGTTTGCTTTCCCAGGGTGGTAATGGATTGAGCAGTCATAATCCTTAATCAGCTCCAACCATCTTCTTTGACGCATATTCAACTCCTTTTGTGTGAAAATATACTTTAAACTTTTATGATCAGTATAAATATCACACCTTTCACCATAAAGGTAATGCCTCCAAATCTTTAATGCAAAGATTACCGCAGCCAAATCCAAATCATGTGTTGGGTAATTTTGCTCATGGATTTTTAACTGTCGTGAGGCATAAGCTATCACCATATCATTTTGCATAAGAACACACCCCAATCCCTTCTTGGATGCATCACTGTAGATCACAAACCTTTCTCCACTACAAGGCAGTGTGAGCATAGGTGCACTGGATAACCTTCTTTTCAACTCCTTGAAATTCTCTTCACATTCCTCTGTCCAGACAAACTTAACTCCTTTCCGAGTCAACTTGGTGAGTGGATTAGATAATCGTGAAAAATCTTTTACAAAACGTCGATAATATCCAGCCAAACCAAGAAAACTTCGGATCTCAGTTACTTTGGTTGGTCTCGACCATCTTTCGATAACCTCTGTTTTTGCTGGATCCACAGATATCCCCTCTCTTGAGATTATATGACCCAAAAATGCAACTTTTTGAAGACAAAATTCACACTTGGTAAATTTGGCATAAAGCTTCTCCTTTCTTAGGGTCTTCAATATAATTCTCAAGTGATCTTCATGCTCTTCCTTGCTCTTTGAATAGACAAGAATATCGTCTATAAAGACTACCACAAATTGATCAAGATAGTCTCTAAAGACTCTATTCATTAGATCCATGAAGATAGCAGGGGCATTAGTAAGACCAAATGGCATCACTATAAATTCATAGTGTCCATACCTTGTACGGAAAGCCGTCTTTGGTATATCCTCCCTTTTGACCCTTAATTGATGATACCCTGAACGAAGATCAATCTTGGGAAAGTATTGAGCTCCGCGTAGTTGGTCAAATAAGTCATCAATGCGTGGGAGAGGATATTTGTTCTTGATAGTGATCTTGTTAAGTTCTCGATAATCAATGCAGAGTCTCATTGATCCATCTTTCTTCTTAACAAATAGAACAGGTGCTCCCCAAGGTGACGCACTAGGGCGTATGAATCCCTTATCAAGATTCTCTTGGAGTTGCTTCTTCAATTCCTGCAACTCAATTGGGGCCATTCTATAAGGTGTCTTTGAAATAGGCAAAGCACCCGGTACGAGTTCTATTGAAAACTCAACTTCACGATTTGGTGGAAGACCCGGAAATTCCTCCGGAAAGACATCATCAAACTCCCATACAATGGGCATATTCTTAATCGTGAGTTTCTCACCAACCATTTGAGATAAATAACCTTCATTTAGTGGAATCAATACCCATAAGATGGAAGAAATTTCCACTGGAAGGTTATGTTCATCCTTGCATTGATAGACGATCGTAGATTGATCTGGAATATGAAATGTGACTTCCCTTCTTTGGCAATTGATATGAGCTCCATGTAGAGAAATCCAATCCATGCCAAGAATCACATCAAATTCCACTAAAGGAAGGATCACAAGATTTGCAGGAAGCACTTTCCCACAAACTTCGATCGGAGAAGAATTATAAACTTTTGATGCGATTGATGTGCCATTAGGTGTTGTCACGGCTAACTCAACATCTAATTGTTGAGGTAATTCGGTGATACCCTTAGAAAAGTCTTCAGAAATAAAAGAGTGGGTGGATCCAGAATCAAATAAAACATTTTCTACTTTAGAGTGGATGGTAAGTGTACCTTTCACCACATCGTTATCGTACTCCACATCGCTGATAGAAATTGCATGTGACTTTCCTTTGTCTTTAGCCTTAAGATTTTGTTGACGTCGACCATCATCATCAACCCTTGGATTTGGGCATTGATTGGCATAATGCCCCATCTCCTTGCACTTGAAACATTGAAGTGTAGTAGATTCATTCTGTGTATCCCTTCCTTTGTTTGCATCATTAGACATCTTCTTCCCATTATCACGGCATTCAAATGCCCGATGACCTTCCTTTCCACATTTAAAACATTTACTTGTCCCTTTAAGACAACTCCCTCCATGTTTCTTTCCACACTTTGAGCATAATGGAAAGTTCATCTTCTTTTCAGTGTGCTCTTTAGAGTTTCCTTTGAATTCCATCTTCCTCTTCTTATCAAACCCATGTGACTGATGGGTTACTCCAATCTCCATCTCGACTTTGAGAGAACATCGAACGATTTCCTCGTAGCTATTGAAGTCCCTTATGGCTAACGCCCTTCGAAGACTTGGTTTTAAGCCACTAAAGAATCGATCGATCTTACTCTCAGGTTGGATAATAATACCAGAAGCGTACCTTGCAAGTCTTGTAAAATTTGCTTCATAGGTACTAACAGATTCATCATCCCTTTGCTTCAGTTCAAGAAACGCTTTCTCCATCTTTGTTCGGAGAATACGAGGGAAGTACTTATTGAAAAATAAGTTCTTGAACTCGTCCCATTCCATAGACTCAATTTCATCCCTTTGCCTCGTATTCTTAACAAGATTCCACCATTGATCAGCATCTCCTTCCAAACGGTACACTGCTAGGATGACTTTATCATGTTCAGAACATTGAAGAACTGAAAATATCTTTTCAGTAGTACTAATCCATTGTTCAGCAACTAATGGATCAGTAGACCCGCTGAAAGAAGGTGGACGCTGCCTCATGAAGGATTCAACAGAATGTTGCTCCCTCCTTTGCTCGTTTGGAAATCCTGCATGATTCATAGCTTGAGAAAGTTGTGTGAGCATGGCTACAAGATTTTGCATTCCAGCTCCCATATCGTTTGGTTGCTCAGGGGGACAATCATTGCATTGCCCATCGCATTCCGCATTAACACGGTTCCTTCGGGTTCCAGCCATTGACTAAAACCAAGAAGAATAGTGTGAGCAACACTAATTATAATAGGAAACCACATAATTCAAGAATAAAATTTTCATGCTTATGGTCTTATCCTAGGTTATTCATGGCCATTTCTAAGATTGTGTTCTATGCTTAGACTTATTCTTAGGGTTCTTACTAAGGCTTTCACATCCTAGTTTCCAAAGGTTGACTATACCTTTCCTCTGATACCAACTATAACGACCCATACATTACATACATTGTTAATACTTCAAAATTGAAGCACACTTATTACAACATATGAAAAAAACACAAAGGACTGTATAGGTATAGTGTCTTTAGAAACTGGGAAACATAAACAACTGGTTCATAAATCTTCTACAGTGTCTCCCATTTATTTCATCATATCTAGGGTCCCTTTTAGCATATTCTACTTAATATCCATCTTCCTGACCTGGGGAAAAGAAAACATAAAAGGGTGAGCTCAAATGCTCAGCAAGGGCAAATAAAGGAAATAAAAATCATATCATATCTTTATGAAAATAAAAACCTGCAAAAGAGATCATAATATCTTAACATGGAATAAATCATAGAAGTGAAAATGAGATCCCCATAATCATAACATAAAACTTGAATCTTTGTGTCATGCACACATAATCATGGAAAATCATTTCTTGTTAGTCATGACTCATTGCCAAGACTATCTTAGTGGACAAAGTCCCTTTCTGAACCGAGTTCACTCCTCGTTTCAGTCCTGTATCACTGAACCGAAATAACCTTCCGTTCCAGCCATGTCTATCTCATGAGATATAAAATCATTACCCAATGCATTGGAGGGAGATATAGGTCCCATCCATCTTATAATGAATCCTTTCTTATGTGTGCCACATAATCATAAAACATACATCATCGCATAACACATATAACAAAAATGGGATTCTTGAAACATCATGACATCATAAATCAATTCATATATGATAAAGGAATTCATAAACATAATTCCATCACAACATAGTCAAACCAATGTAAAAATATGGATAGAAACAGAACCCTTTATTATCTTAGATGGAAAATAATTTTGATAAAACACTTGAATTGAATTCTTGAGGAAAATATCCTTTCTTCTTCAAAAACATTTTTCCTTTCATAACATGTCATACAACTTTAAAATAAAAGAAGTTGATTAAAAATAAACTTGAAACCTTGTAAAGGAATCTTCTTTGAAGTAATGTTTTAAAAATCCATTCATGCCGTATAAGTTAAAAAAAACATTCTTCGTACTTTTGTCGGAAAATTCAAAAAGTACCTCGTACGGAAAAATGACAAAAGATTCCTTTCATATTCTTTACTAAAAACTCACCTAAGGGTAAAATTGGATTTAAACTATTTCAAGTGGATGGAAACAATATTACATATTGAGGGAACATGGATGTGGATGATAAAATACACCCCAGTAAATACTTACGAATAAACAATCTCGGATAAAAATGAGATTGTGATATTTCCCTTACCTTAGGTCCGATTAGCTTTGTACATGTCCGAAGCTCCTGTATAATGGTTTAAATAATGTTATTGACTTATTCCAGAATCATACATATTTATATGATATCATATATGGTCATATTATTAGCTTCTTGTTAGTTATATTTCATTGTTACTTGTTACTCGGGTCTTTATAACTTTTTGTTCTTATGCGTGTTTTGTCGAATAAATTCTTATTCTTATCTTTAGGTTATAGATAATTCATTTCCAGAATGGTATTAGTGTAGTATATACCATATTCATTTATTCAATTCATTTATATAATCATTATGAAATGAAGATCATGTAGAACGAGTCGCATCACATCGTGGAGACGGTATTCCGTACGTACGCACGAGTGATGATATCGTTCCTATGATCGTGGAATTGTATTGGAGTATATATATATATATTATTTCAGTATCAATATTACTTCATTGTAATCATATTTAGTTACTCATTACACCATTATACCCATCCTTGTAAGGTGATGGTGGAAAATAGATTACACCACGGCGTGGAGACGGTATTCCGTACGTACGCACGCGCGGTGATTTCATTTTTCCGTAGGATGGATAGAAGGTGAATTAGGGTTGTTTCATATTTATAATAACATATCAATATGTAAGTAATACTGATGTTATTACTTTATCATGAAACAACTAAAGAAGAAGAAGTTGAAGAAGAAAGAAATTGAAAAGATCGGTAATGGATATTACCTCTTCTTTGGAACGCCTCTTTGAATCCTCCACTTAAGGAACTAAGATTGGTCTTTGGAGAAGACCAGGACCTCTAGGATTATTCTAGGGAAGTGGAGAGGAGAAAATGGCAGGGGTTGGCCGAGCTTGAGTGCTCAATTTGGTGTGAGGAGGAGGGGGAGGAGGTGCCCTTTTATAAGGGAGGAGAGGGGCACCTTAGGAATATCTCAAAATATTATTTTATATTAAAGTCAAAATCGGGTTATAATGGTTCCAAAGGGTCTTATTTCGAAGATAAAGTGGGGAAGGGTCGAAATCCTATCAACCAATAGGATTTAGACAAGTTTAGGGTATTATTTTAACCTTATCAATTAGATTTAACTCTAAGTTAAATAATTTAACTTTTACCATGTCTTTTTGTTTTCTTTCACTATATGGTTAATACACTTACTATAACATGCCAAACGAACCCCAAATTGTTTATTATTATCCTTATCTAAGTCATTTGGCCGAACCTTAGATTTTTAGGAATAAAATAACAATTAATAATATAATATTTGATTTAAAAACTATTTTGTGTCAATTTTGACACTATTTGATATATGATTTTTGTGAAAGTCATAAAAGAATTATATGTTCGAACCAAGTTGATTAAATCAACATTAATATATCATAGTAACCTATAAAATTAGAGGAATTCATAAAAAGTCTCAAATTACATTTATTTTGGTGTTTATAACATCAATTATGTCAATATTTCATTAATAAGATAATTACTGCATCATCTTTGTGTCATAAATAAATTACATTATTTGATGTCTAAAAATTACAAATAAAATATCATAATGTAGGAAATCTTTTTATCTTTCTAATTAATATTTAAAATTGAATTTATCTTATGTATAACCCCATATTAAAAATGATTTACTTATTAAACTTTGATTTTAACTATTTTAACCCTTCTTTAAATAAATTAATAATAAATGTCCTAATCTAATCCAAGTGGGCCTAAATGGTCATATTTTATTCCTAAGTTTGTTTTTGGTCGAATTACACTTGTCCAATAGAATTAGGACATGTGTTAGGGTAATATTAATATCATATTTACCCTTAGTTACCCTATCTACTATTAACCGCGGTAAAAAAAGTAAAAAGTTACTATTCACCAAAAAATTATTTTCATCTCATTGAATCACATTTTAGTCCTTGATATTAACCGTGTCTCTCGGATTTTCGAAATTCCATTCACAGAAGTGGTAAAATTAAGTTTTATGCAAAATTCAGTTTTTAACCTTCCACTTAGTGGTTTCACTATTCATCAAAAATTGAAAGTTTTCAGAAAAATACCAAAATTTCACCCTAGGCTAATTTCGATATTCTGAGTCCAAAAATGAAGTCCATTTTGAAAAATAAAATTTATAAAATTTCAAAAAGTGGTTATTACTATTCATAACGGCTAGTTTTAATAGTATATTGTTGTTTAGTGAAACTCGGTATTGCGTACGACGCAAGCTATCGAGGAAGGTCGCGATTGCGTGTAAAGCAAGCCAAGCAAGTATTGTGTAGAAAAAGATTCCTTTGACGATTTATATAACATAAAAGTCTCGGGTGTTACAATGGAGCCACTTGTATGTGATAATGACACTTTATATTAATTAAGTTAAAGTAAATACAAAAAATACATAAGAATATATATTTTAGTAAAACAATTTTTACATAGGGTTATATATGTTACCTCTTCGACAATAAATATTCATTATAAATCAAAAACAATTTTCCTTATTAATGAAAGAATCAAATAAATGGTATTATAAATGTTAAAATAAATATAATTTGAATATTTTGATTCCATCCACTAATTTTACAGGTTAATATGACATGTTAGGATTGATTAAATGTATTTATTTTGAATTAATAATTTTTTTAGAAATTTAACAAAAATAAATTATTAAATAGTGTCAAAATTGACATAAAGGTGTATTTAAAACAAATATTATATTATTAATTGATATTCTATTCCTAAAAATCTAAGGTTTGAAAAAATGACTAAGATAAGGATATATATATTTATAATGAACCACTTGGGGTTCTCTTGGCTTGTTATAGTATGTTTATTAACCATATAATATAAAAATACAAAGAGACATGGTAAATGTCAAACTATTTAACTAAGAGTTAAATATAAATGATAAGGTTAATATAGTGACCCAAACATGTCTAAAATCTATTGGTTGAAAGGATTTCGACCCATACCCACCTTATCCTCTAAATAAGTCACTTTGGAGCCATTATAAACTGAATATGAATTTATTGTAAAATAATAATTTATGTTTTTTCTAAGATGACCTTCACCCCTCTTATAAAAGGGCACTCCCCCTTATCTCAAATTCATACCTTAAAAGCCTTTTGGTTCAGCCAAACTCTGACCAAATACCCTCTCAACAGTCCTCCCTTCATCCTAGAGGCCTTCCTTTAGTAAAAAATCCAACTAAAAGAGCCATTTTGATCAATTCAAAAGGAAGAACCCAAAGAAGAGGTAAAAATTTCACCACCTCTTTCAAGTTCCTTTCTTGTTCCACTTCCTTTTTATTTGTTTTTTCCATTATAAAATAATAACTCCAGTATTTTATATATACTATGATGTTATTATAAATATGGTACAACAAAATTCATTATTATATCTATCCCTTGAATGACATGTCACCATACATGCGTACGTACGGCTTTCCGTTTCCACGTCGTGGTGTAATTGTTATTCAATAAATTATTATTTGTATGGGTATAATAATTATGTGTAATTCATGTAAATAATAAATATAACATGATAATTATTCAGTGTATATGATAAAAAAATCCAATTATATATTAATTTAATATTGAAAGAATGATATTGTCGCTCGTGCGTACGTACGGACTACCGTCTCCACGAACGTGATGTGATTCATTCCCCATCATATCCATTAAAGATTAATTTTCATTTTATGATTAAAAATAATGTTCAATAACTTGATATCATTCTGTATATGAATAAGATACAACCTATGGATAACAAACACGGCTTACGTAACAAAAAATATAAAATAAAATGAGTAAGTGAACACCCGAAACGACAATAATACTAAAATATTATTAACAATGCAATATTAAAAGATCATATATGATATCATATTTATGTATATGATTCTTTTATAATTTAATAAAAAATATTTAACTATTATACAGGAGTTTATCCTACCCTCGACCAAGGAAAAGTACAAGGTAAAGGTTAATTCTACAATCTCTTCATTATCTGAGGTTGTTTATACGTAATTATCTACTGGGACATCTTTATCATCCACATCCATATTTCTTAAAAATTTATTTCAAAACATTTTGACTATTTACTAGACAATGTCTAATGTCATTTATACCCTTATTTGTTTTTAAATGAATCTTTCCTTCATTTTCTAAACAAGGTACTTTTTGACATTTTTGAAAAATTTAAGGTAAGAATGTTTTTTAACTTATACAGTGGGTGCAACTATTTTCCGCCATTATAACATCATCAAATTTTCCCTTACAATATTATAAGAATATTTTCAAGATAAATATTTTATTTATAATTATTTGACTCTTAAATGATTTCAAAATATAAAGAGATATTTCTCTAAAATTGGTTTTGATTTCATCTATGTCAACATCCTTTGATGGATTTTAAGTTTATTTGAAGTCGATTTATTATGATACAAAACGTCCATATTGTATTTATGGTTTTGTGATATGTTTGACTGTGGATGTTCTATTTTTATACCATTAATGGTTTATGGTTAAAGTATTGACATTTTGTATGCTAGTTTTAATACAAATGTTTATGATATGTCTAAACCTTTTCATATGAGGAATGTATTAGACTTAGTAAGTGATGGGTGGAGCCCGATAAAGCGCATCGATGAATCCGTAGGTCTTAGGAGACAACTAGATGTGGAATTGTCCGAGGCCCTTTCCCATTTTGATATATGGTTTTGGCCGAGTCCTTAATCATTTTTAGACGTCTTTGTCGAGGCCTTGACAAAATGTTTTAGAATGTCCGACATTATACATTTCCTCATTATGAAAATAATATTAATAGTTAATGTGGTCATTTGACTAGTAGAATACAAATGATTATGTTTTATTATAACATTATTTACTCAGCTCATATTCCTTCCATAAAAGTATTCATGTTTATTATTGGTAAAGGCATGTGGTTTCAATTATTCACCATGCTTAATACATATGTTATCTTTTGCTGTATTGCTTACCCTTATTAAGCATTTGATCTCACCCCTTTATTATGTTTCATTTTCCCAGGATATATAGAAGTTAGTTATGAGTGACTTGTAGGAATAATGTAGGAGGCTTGGATGTTTATAATTAAATATATCCATGTTGTATTTCTCTTCAAGTTATAAAGTTGAACTTGTGTATGAATATTATTTCCAATAATACTAAACTGATCGGTCTTTTGAGACATGATTTCCTTGTGATCATGCCAATGTTATGTAATAATTCACCGACTCTAAGTAACTAGGGTCGGGGCATTATAGTTGCTATCAGAGGAAGTTTAGTACAAACCTTGGAAACTAGATTTAGATAAACTCTAATTAGAGAACATAGCCCTAAGATAGACTTTGATGATTAGTATAGAAGAAATTCCTAGAATTTTGGTATTGTAGAGATTTTGTGAGTTTTCCGAGATATACATCCCTGTCTAGATATAAGCAGGTAGAGGCGGCTCTGGAATAGATGTATCTAGGCGTAAAACCTGAAAACACCGCTTTGAGCTAGACTGGAAGGAGAAATGGTGCATGACAACAGGCCTTGCTGCACTCTTGGTTACGACACTCCCGAGGGATATGATTAGGATAATTCTAATTTTCTTTACAAACCATTATGAAGGGTTTATGAGTATATAATTCCTCAAAGAAAATATTTTTATGATTATGGATTATATCCATAAACTGTTCAATTTATGTTTAGTGTTTTACAAGTTTGGATTTATGTATTGCGATTCATAAACTAATCTAGTTTATCCCATTGTTTAGAAATGGCGCCTAGTGGAAGGAATGGAAACCATATCAATGCATGCACTCCATGTAGGGATTTCCATCCTATTCCAGATAATTATAGTGGAGCTGGTGATACAACTGGTACTGATCATATTATCCCCATACTGGGACTACTCACTCAGGTTATGAATAATAACCTTACCCGTATGGAGCAGCCTAATCCGCAGCATGGAGGATCAATGTTAGATCGCTTCATGAGGAAACACCCACCGACATTCAATGGGAGTACAAATCCATTAGTGTCTGAGCAATGGATAAATTTCTTAGAGAAAATATTCCACTCTTTGGGGAGTAGCGAAAGGGAAAAAGGTGTTCATGGTTGTTTACCACCTTACGGGAGATGCTGATCAATGGTGGTCATTGATTCAAAACAAAAAGGAAGACAAGGAAGTATCAAATATGGAATGGAGGGAGTTTAACAAATTTTTCTTAGAAAAACACTTTCTTCATGACCATCGAGCGGATATGGAAAGACAATTTCTAAGTCTAAGGAAAAATGAGGATGAGAACATCGCAAAGTATGAAGCTAACTTTACAAGGTTAGCGAGGCATGCAACAGATTATATACGTAACCCAAGAAGTAATATTGATCGTTTCTTCAATGGGTTAAAACTATTTCTCCATCGAGTATTAGTATCACAATCCTTCTCATCATACGAAGATATTGTCTCGTGTGCCGTGAAGACAGAAAATGAATTCTCTAATTCTTATGGCTTTAAATCAAATCAAGAGAAGACGATATCTGCTGAACACTCTGGGAAAGGAAATAAGGAAACATGGATGAAGGGAAGAATTGAATTTCCACCCTGTGATAATTACAGAAGGAAGCACCCTGGTTCCAGTCTAAAAAGAAAAGGAGTATGCTACAAATGTGGACATAAAAGTCATATTTTTGGTGATTGTAAGGGAAAGAAAGACGCTACCAATGTTCAATGATACTACTGCAGGGATATGGGATATTATGAAAATGAGTGTCCTAAGCGTTAGGGGGACTTACCTCAGAAAAGGCCAAGGGATAAAGGCCAAGCTTATGCGATCACTAATGCTGAGGTTGAAGCCCCGAAAGATGTGTTGGAAGGTAATTTAATGGTTTCCCCAAGTTTAGAAAATGATTTATTTAATTATGGATCATCGTATTGTTTCATATCTTCCCAGTTTGCTAAGAAAATTAGATATTTCCAATTTGATTTAACAAGGGATTTTTCAGTCAAAACTCCTAAGGGAAGTATCATCACAACAAAGTTTTGTGAATTAGTCCCCATTAGAGCTTATAAATGTTTTTTATCTGCTGATCTCATCATCATACCCATGATTAAATTTGATATAATCCTTGGTATGGATTGGCTTTTGGACCATGATGCAAAAACTTATTATAAGAAGAAGGTGGTTACTATTTTTGATGACGATGATAAAGAACACCTTATCTTTAGAGTAGAATCATCACCACCTGATTCTTATCTAGAACCACCCCCAGTAGCTCAACTAAATTAAACTATTGGGGAGGAATAGAATGAAATAACTGTGGGTGAGGAAAGGAATGTTCAAATAGAGTATGTACCTATTGTGAAAGAATATGTTGATGTGTTTCCAGAAGATTTATCTAGACATCCTCCAGAACGAGAAATTGAGTTTTCCATTGATTTAATTCCGAGTTCAATGCCCATACCGAAGACCCCTTATAGAATGGCCACTATGGAATTAGTGGAATTAAAGAAACAACTAGAGGAATTGAGTAATAAGGTATGTATTCTCCCTAGTGTTTCTCCATGGGGATCCCCTGTACTTTTTGTTAAGAAAAAAGATGGATCTATGAGGTTGTGCATTGACTACAGGAAGATCAATGTTATAATGATAAAGAACAAGTATCCCCTACCTCACATTGATGATTTATTCAACCAAATTCATGGAGCTCAATACTTTTCAAATATTGACCTTCGATCTGGATACAATTAGTTGTGTGTGAAGAAGGAAGACATTCCGAAGACAACATTTCAAACCAAGTACGGGAATTACGAGTTTACAGTAATGGATTTTGGGCTGACTAATGCACCCTATGCTTTCATGGATCTAATGAACAGAGTTTTCAAGGAATATCTTGATGAAATTGTAGTGGTATTTATTGATGATATCTTGGTATACTCCAAAAGCTACAAAGATCATGAAAATAAATTGTGTATTATCCTGAAGACTCTGAGAAGACATGAATTATATGGGAAGTTTAGCAAGCGTGAATTCTGGCTTCAAGAGATTTCTTTTCTTGGAAATATTGTCTCTAAGGATGGAATCTCTGTTGATCCTTCTAAGACAAGAGCAATCCAATAATGTCCACCACCAATGAGTATAACTGGGGTACGCATTTTTATTGGTTTAGCAGGTTATTATTGACGTTTCAACCAGAATTTTTCCAGGTTGGCTAACCCATTAACCAAGCTCACACGTAAAGGGGTTAAATTTGTTTGGACATAAGAGTGTGAATAATGTATTAAAGAATTGAAGAGAAGATTAGTCAATGATCCTATTTGGACTCTACCATCGGGGAAATATGGGTTTGTTATTTATAGTGATGCATCGAAGAAAGGACTTGTTTGTGTCCTTATGCAGAATGATAGAGTTATTTACTATGCATTATGACAACTGAAAATTCATGAGCAAAATTATCCTACTCATGATCTTGAGTTAGCAGCTGTAATATTTGCTTTAAATTTTTTGAGAAACTATGTCTATGGTGAAAAATGTGAGATTTTTACTGATCACAAGATTTTGAAGTATATTTTCTCATAAAAGGAACTCAACATGAGGAAAAAGTGATGGCTTGAACTACTCAAGGATTATGATTGCACGATACAATACCACCTGGGGAAGGCAAATAAGGTGGCATATGATTTGAGCAGAAATGATCATGGAGTTTTGAACAAGATGAGAATTGAAAAGGATTCTATTTTTATGGATCTAGTAAACATGGAAATGGGAATAACCATTGAAGGTGAAACATCAATGCTTTTACAAATGGTTTCCAAACCACCTTTACTAGAAAGTATAAAGAGTTCTCAGACTGATGATGAAGAGTTTCAAAAGAAGATTAAAGCTGTGAATGATGGGAAATTGAGTGACTTCGTATATGAAGATGAAATTTTGAAATTTGGGAAGAGACTTTTTGTTCTAGATATAGATGATCTAAAAAGGGAATTGTTGGATGATTCTCATAGTTCCAAGTTCTCTATACACCCTGGTAGAACTAATATGTATAGTGATTTGAAGGAACATTTTTGGTGGGACAACATGAAGAGGGAGATTGCTGATTTTGTGTCAAGATGTATTGTTTGTCAACAAGTGAAAGCTGGAAGGAAACAGCCTGGAGGAGTCATGCAACCTCTTCCCATACCAGAGTGGAAATGGGATAATATTACGATGGACTTTGTCATGGGACTACCAAAAACTCATGGAAAGAATGATGCAATACGGGCCATTGTTGATCGTCTTACCAAGTCAGCACATTTTCTTACTATAAGGGAAGATTTACCACTTGAACTTCTAGAAAGACTATATATTAATGAATTTGTGAGACTTAATGGAGTTCCCCTATCTATTTTTTCTGATCGTGATCCCCATTTTACCTCAAGATTCTAGAAGAGTCTTCAGAAGGACTTGGATACTGAACTTCATTTGAGCACTGCCTACCACCCTCAAACAGAAGGACAATCAGAACGGACTATTCAAACCTTAGAAGACATGTTGAGATGTTTCTCACTTGACATTAAGGGTATGTGGGATCAATATTTACCTCTGGTAGAATTTTTCTATAGCAATAGCTTATATTCGAGTATTCAGATGGTAACATATGAAGCGTTATACAGAAATAGATGTCGTACACCAACCTGTTGAGATGATATTGGCGAAAGAAAACTCGTAGGCCCAAAACTGGTGGAGGAAACGATGGAAAAGGTGAAGGTAATCCAAAACCACATCAAAGCAGCTCAAAGTAGGCAGAAGAGCTATGACGATGACCAAAGGAAGGATTTGGAATTTCAGGTAGGAGATCATGTTTTCTTGAAGGTATCACCATGGAAAGGTGTTATATGTTTCGGTAAGAAGGGAAAATTGAGTCCCAGTTACATCGGACCTTTTGAAATTCTAGAACGAATTGGGGCTGTATCTTATCATTTGGGAAAGCCACCATATCTCTCCAAAGTTCACGATGTGTTCCACGTATCACTATCGAGAAAATACATGCCTGACCCAACGCATGTACTCACCTATGAGGAATTAGAACTGGAACCCAATCTGTCTTTTTGTGAAGAGAATGTCAAGATTATTGATACCAGAGAACAAGTGTTGAGAAATCGGACGACTCATCTGGTAAAATATCTATAGAGAAACCATAAGATGGAACAGGAAACATGAGAACCCAAGGAACTTTTGATGAAGAACCACCCAAGTTGTTTTATGCAGTAATATCCTAGAAATTTTGAGGAAAAAATTATTTGAAGGAGGGGAGAATGTAACACCCCAAGCTTCCATGGTATGCTTCTCTTTGAATAATACAATAACGTGTGTTGTACGTAACTTCGAGTTCTAACACACCACAACCAATCAAACTAGCCGTTATAAATAGTAACACCCATGTTTTGAAATTATATAAATTTTATCTTTTAAAATGGACTTCATTTTTGGATTCAGAATATTAAAATTATCCTAGGATGATTTTTTGGTATTTTTCTGAGAACTTCCATTTTTTTATGAATAGTGAAAAATACTAAACTTTAATTAAAAAAAACTTTTTTAATCAAAATAATTTATAGTAATAAATTATAATACAGAGTTGTTTTAAAGTATAATTAGAATATATTTTTACCATTTAATCCAATGTTGGTCGTTAGACGTAATTTCACATTTAAACTAGACATAAACAAGTGTCAATCTTTTGTTAGTTATTATTTCTTAAAAACACGCTTTTTGTTTTAACAACGAGAATTAATTTGAAATTATTTTCTGCCACTTCTGTGGTTCAAATTTAGAAAAATGTATTTCATATTTTGAATCATGAGGTCCAAATTGTGTAAATAGGTAAATTTTATTTTTAGACATTTTGAATAATTACTTTGGTAAATATTTTATTTAACATGGTTAAAGGGTAAATCCGGTAAATAAGGGTAAAAAATAATAATAATATAATAATATTAAATTATCCTAACATATGCCCTAACACTATTGGATTATTAATTTCAGACCATGGGCATCCTTGGGTAAATTTGGGTACCCCATGGAGCCACTTGTATGTGATAATGACACTTTATATTAATTAAGTTTAAGTAAATACAAAAAAGACAAAAGCATATATCTTTTAGTAAAAAAATTTTTTACATAGGGTTATATATGTTATCTCTTAGACTATAAATATTCATTATAAATATAAAAATATTTACTAAATAAAAATATTTTATTTATAATTTTTAGACATTTAATAATTAAATTTATTTATGATACAATAATGATGTAGTATTTTCCTTATTAATGAAAGAATCAAATAAATGGTATTATAAATGTTAAAATATATATAATTTGAATGTTTTGATACTATCAACTAATTTTATAGGTTAATATGACATTTTAGTATTGATTAAATTAATTTAGTTCTAATTAATAAATTTTTTAGAACTTTAACAAAAATCAATTATTAAATAGTGTCAAATTGACATAAAGGAGTATTTAAAACAAATATTATATTAGTAATTGATATTTTATCCATAAAAATCTAAGGTTCGGAAAAATTACTTAGATAAGGTTATATATGTTAATAATTAACCGCTTGGGGTTCTCTTGTCTTGTTATAGTAAGTTTATGAACCATATAATATAAAAATACAAAGATACATGGTAAATGTCAAACTATTTAAGTAAGAGTTAAATATATATTATAAGGTTAATATAGTGACCCAAACCTATCTAAAATCTATAGGTTGAAAGTATTTTGACCCATAAAACCTTATCCTAGAAATAAGTCACTTTGGAGCTATTATAAACCAAATATGAATTTATTATAAAATAATATTTTGAGTTTTTTCTAATGTACCCCTCACCCCTCTTATAAAAGGGCACTCCCCCTTCTCTCAAATTCATACATTAAAAGCCTTTTGGTTTGGCAAAGCTCTGAAAAAATACCCTCTAAATAGTCATACCTTCATCCTAGAGGCCTTCCTTTAGTCAGAAAGCCAACTTAAGGAGCCCCTTTGATCAAATAAAAAGGAAGAACCTGAAGAAGAGGTACAAATCTCACCACCTCTTTCAAGTTCCTTTCTTCTTCCACTTCCTTTTTATTTGTTGTTTCCATTCTAAAATAATACATCCAATATATTATATATAATTTTATATTATTATAAATATGGTACAACCAAATTCATTATTCTATCCATCCCTTGAATGACATGTTACCATACGTGCGTACGTACGAATTACCATCTCCACGTCGTGGTGTAATTGTTATTCAATACATTATTATTTGTATGGGTATAATAATTATGTGTAAGTCATGTAAATAATAAATATAACAAGATAATTATTCTGAATATATGATACACCATCCAATTATATATTATTTTAATATCAAAAGTATGATATGGTCGCTTGTGTGTACATACGGACTACCGTCTCCATGAACGCGATGAGATTCATTCCCCATCATATCCATTCAAGACTAATTTTCATTCGATAATTAAAAATAATGTTTAAGGACTAGATATCATTATTTATATGAATAATATACAACCTATGGATAACAAACAAGTCTTATGTAACAAAATATATAAAATAAAATGAGTAAGTGAACACCGAAACGACGATAATACTAAAATATTATTAAAAAAGAAATATTAAAAGATCATACATGATATCATATTTATGTATATTATTATTGTATAATTTAATAAAGATGATTTAACTATTATAAAAAAGGTTAACCTACCCTCAACCAAGTAAAAGTACAAGGTAAGGGTTAATTCTACAATCTCTTCATTATCTGAGGTTGTTTATACGCAATTATCTACTGGGACCACTTTATCATCCACATTCAGGTTTCTTAAAAATGTATTTGAAAACATTTTGAATATTTAATAGACTATGGTTAAAGTCATTTATACCCTTATGTGTTTTGAAAGGAATCTTTCCGTCGTTTTCCAAACAAGGTACTTTTTGACCTTTTCAACAAATTTAAGGTAAGAATGTTTTTTTAACTTATACGGAAGGTGCAGCTATTTTCCACCATTATAACATCATCAAATCTTCACTTAAAATATTATAAGAATATTTTCAAGATAAATTTTTTATTTATAATTATGGTTCTCTTAAATTATTGGAAAATATAAAGTGATATTTCTCTAAAAAGGTTTTTGATTTTATCTATGTCAACATCCTTTGATGGATTTTATGTTTATTTGAAGTTGATTTATTATGATACAGAACTTTTATATTGTATTGAAGGTTTTGTGATATGTTTGACTATGGATGTGCTATTCTTATACCATTCATGGTTTATGGTTAAAGTATTGATATTTCGTATGCTAGTTTTAATATGAATGTTTATGATATTCTTAAACCTTTTCATATAAGGAATGTATTGGACTTAGTAAGTGATGGGTGGAGCCCACTATAGCTCCTCGATGCATCGGTAGGTCTCATGAGACAACTAGACATAGAATTGGATGAGGCCCTTTCCAATTTTTATATATGGTTTTGGCTGAGGCCTTAATCAATTTTAGACGTCTTGGCTGAGGCCTTGACAAAATGTTTCAGAATGTCCAGCATTATACATTTCCTCATTATGAAAATAATATTAATGGTTCATGTGGTCATTCGACTAGTAGAGTACCAATGATTATGTTTTATTATGGCATTATTTACTGAGCTCATATTCCTGCCATAAAAGTATTCATGTTTATTATTGGTAAAGGCATGTGGTTTCAATTATTCACTATGCTTAATACTTATGTTATCTTCCGCTGTATTTCTTACCCTTACAGAGCGTTTGAGCTCACCCATTTCTTATGTTTAATTTTACCAAGATATGAAGAAGTTAGTTATGAGTGACTTATAGGAATAATCTAGGAGGCTTGGATGTTTCTAATTAAATATATCTCTATTGTATTTCTCTTCAAGTTGTAAAGTTTAACTTATGTATGAATCTTGTTTCCAATAATACTAAACTGATCGGTCTTTCGAGACATGATTTCCTTGTGATCATGCCAATGTTATATAATAATGCACCAACTATAGGTAACTAGGGTCGGGGCATTACAAATTTAATATTTAAAAATGTATGCATGAAATGGTACTTTCAAATCCCCCAGACTTTAATTTAGGCTTTTCCTCAAGAATGAACTCTCAAAATACTACTTAGGACACTAAATCTACCATGATTTAAATATCAATATCAATAAAATCAACTAATTAAATGGGGAATTAAATATTAAATCATCATATAATAAATTTTAATCAATTCCTAATTTCCAAATAAACAATTTAATAAGTATTTTACCTTTTCTCTTTTGACTTAACCATGCCACTTCATTATTCCATTTATATTTCTGAATTCATTATCAATGTGCATGAAAATTTTCATTTTTCAAAATTAAAATTCTGTATGAACATCACTCATGTTAAATATGAAAATTGTATTTTTCTCATACCTTGAATCATGCTTCATATCATAGAAATGCAATGAATCTACTTCTCCACTCCATAGAAGAAAAAATCATAATTAATCACAGGGGATTCAACATTAGGATCAAGTGACTATGAGGATATAGGGAATTTGGGTAAATGATGTGAAAACATGTAAATATATAAAGTAGGATAAAATCTCAAATCACTTTTCAGGAAAATCATAAAAAGTTCTATGAAAATTTATCATATAAAAATGACATCACTCCTTTTCCCCAACTCAACACAAGGTCATAAAACATTGAGGTATAATGAATGATGCACCCTCTGGAATATTTTTTTCAATTTTTTTCCTTTTAAAGTTGATTTTGGAAAAGTATCATATCCACCACCCAAGCCCAGATGAAAACAATCATTGGTCAAGCAATGGTGGTTTTGAAACCACCAAAACACACCCCATTTTATTTATTAATTTTTAATTTTCTGAATATGGTGTGTAATAAAGTACAATGAATGAAAAACCATAAACCATACCTATATCAATAAAACACCCCCACACTTATCCATTTCAATATACACATCCCTTAAACCATTGAACCATCTCCACACACTCATTTTTTAATAATCATGAAAAATAAATGCCATCCCGGACCCGGTTCACTACCAAGTAACTAAACCTGATCAACCACATAGACTCAAGCACACCTCCCTATATACCAGAGGATACTTACTAGCAATGAGGACATAGAGTGTGTTTGTAGAGAGACTATTCCCTCAGGCCAGAGTTGTAACAACCCAGTGTTTTTAAATGGAAATTTACTTCTTAAAATTATGTCATATAAACACATGAAATAACAACATAATGAACTAATAAGTAATATGTGACCTTTAAACATATTTTTTTACTTCTGTTGTTTGAATTTTGAAAATATGATAGACACAATTGTGATTAGTAAGTTATTTAGAGTCTGATAAGAAAATTTTAATTTTTCATGAATAGTAACCTACCCTTATGAATAGTAATGTTACCCTTATGAATATTGGTATAACTTTATGAATAGTAACTTTACCTATGATAGTATATAAATAATATTTAAGTGAAAGTATGATGAACCTATATTTTGGAATAAGTAAATAAATGTTTTAAAACTCTTTTTTCAGAATAAATTATGATTTTAATTAAATAATATATTAATCATATTTAGGAAATTATTACTGAAAATTGGATTTTATTTTTGGATTCTGCACGTTGAAAAATGGTTAGGTTGAATTTTTGGGTTTTTTCTAAAATACTTGAATTTTGTATGAATAGTAAAATACGATAATTCAAAATAAATGCTAAAACCTGAATTTCTACATCATGCTTGAGTATAGGATGATGTAAATGGCCATTAGTTCGAACTCACCTGCACATATTATTTTTTTTGGTCATAATAATCATCACTATTTCTTGTCTTATGGAAAAATAATAAACTAATGCTTATAATATTATGAAAACTCTCCTCCCCTCCACTATAAATACCACTCCTCCTTACCTCTTCACTTCACTCCTCTCAATCCTTGTTACTTTCTTATATTCTGAAAAAATATCTCCTCAAGCTCCTCCCCCAAGTCCAATAGCCCCTAATCTCTTCAAAATACCAAATCCTTTACCCTTAAGGAGGCTCTCAAGGATGTTTGATTCAAGAGGTCAATTCCACTTTTCTATTCTTTATTTTTCTTTTCAAGTTCTTTTGTTTTCTTTTCAATCCTTAACTCTACTCATAAAAATGTTATGAATACTCTATACCTTACATTTATTGTAATGTTTTTATGATAATGGAATAATTTATTATCAAATTTTCTTTTCCCCACCTTTTATTTAAAAGAAATGGAAACATTGTTTGAGATGTGTTAATTCAGCACAATCAAGGACGATGGGTTATCAATTTATATTACTATCTTCAATTTTGGTCATAAAACCATTTTTTTAACACCCTAAGGTTTGGAAAATAAATATATAATGCAATTTTATAAACACAACTTTTCCTCTTCTATGTTTTGAATTTCAAAAAATGGTCATCTAGACTTGTGTTCGGTAAGTCATTTGGAGTCTGATAGAACAAACTAGATTTTTGGTGAATAGTAACATACCCTTATGAATAGTAATATGAATAGTAATATGAATAGTAATATTCCCCTTTAATAGTAAATAACATTATTATTTTATTTTTTTAAGGAAATATGATAATGGGATCTTAATTAATTTTTCAATGTCACATAAAAGTAATTACACTTCAAGATTGTTATTTTTCAAATTAACTATGAACTTATTTAAAAATTAGATAAATAATATTTAGAAAATTATTTTTGAAAAATGGATTTCACTTTTTAATTCTACATGTTGAAAAATAGTAGGGAGGAATTTTTGGAATTTTTCTAAAATACATGAATTTTTCATGAATAGTAAAAATACAGTTTTGAGTTTTCGATAGATTAATGACATCATAATGATGTAATAATTAAATATAAAAGTATGTTCAACTTGTGTATAGTAACTTATGAAATGAGGTGTCTCTATTGGCTTAAACCATGGGAAAATACCATGGGAAAGCCCATGGTTTGGAAAAAACCACTAATGAGGTGTCCCTTTCAAATTATTAAAAAATTACCTATCTTTTTCTATAAATACCCACTCATCCATTCGTTTTATTTAATTCCAAATACATAATCCTCGAATATCTGGTGGTTATAACTCTCTATTAGTCCTCAAAAGGTGTCCCTAATCCCCCAAGGTCCCATCCTTCAAGAACTATGAGTTATTCTATAAGGTAAGGGAATCCTTCATTCTCTTCTTTAAGTCGACACTTCTTTTATGTTATCTATTTGAAATTCCTTTAGAATATGTTGGGGTATGATTCTATTTATTATTATTACTGTTCTTTTTTATTTTAATATTATGAGATACCCTTTTTGTTCTCATCATTTGATTTTATGAAATTTTAAGTGACGTCGTTAGGCTGCCGAATTTTAATAAGGGATCTCTTAACTTTAATTTATTTTCAAGTTCATCTCTTTTATTTTTCTCTCCTCACCTCCTCTGTACAAATGATCATGATAAATCCAGTAACATCTATATACTGGATTTATATCAAGTGAATGGAAGTACCATCATAAATATTCTTATTCCATCCCTTTTATTTTTATAAACGAAATCGACGTCCATGAGGTTCCGATTTATAACCTTCGTGGACGACGAAGTTTCGTTCTTCAATTTCATCTTCATTACTGGTCATGAAACCATATTCACGGTTGAACCAAACTATAATTTATGTGTTATATCCTAATTAATATTCAGTAACCAGAATATGTACATATAATTAAGTTATGTGACCAAACTAGGTCATAATATTCCAAATATCGCTGAATAATCGAAGTGGTTGTCATCTAATGATTAATCCTCATTCCATGTAACCAAATGATAGAAATGACCATTATCAATTATTTATGTTCATTAATAAAATATAATTCCAATCCTAGAGATTTATAACCATTCCACATGAAATTTATTACTTAAAAACAAGTGAACCGAATATGAAAATAAAGGAAACAAACACTCCAGAATGACGAAATTCAATACAATAACTTATCAAATAAATACATAAATGAAATAACCAGAATTATGGTAAACTAAATACATGTATATTAGGTTTTTAAATAAGTTATTAACAAGTATAATTTCATATTCCAGGAGCTTAAGTACAAGAGAGGAACACATTTGGAGTTAAGGTACAAGTTTTTCCACCCAAACATCCATTTTTCATTCGGGATACTTTCATTGTCTAATTACCTCAATGTAATTCTTATGTATTGTTATGTACTCATCATATGTTATGTATGATTATCATATATATGTTTACAAACCAGAATCCTTCCTTATTTCCTGGATATTTACATGTTTTAAAAGAATCTCTCAATACTATTTCCAAAAATACGAGCTCGATACAAGGGAATTTTTCAAATTCATATCTATTTTCAAGGGTAATCTATAATCTGTTTCTAGAAACCATTATTATTATAAAAACACTAGTTTTATTATGCAAATACTATCTTACTTCACTTCTGGTTTTATACAAATATTTTTCCAAAAGAACTCTTCTTTTCAAAAAAAGAGTATTCATCTCTAGAATTGCTTAATGATTTTATAAGGGTGTTTTCATCTAATTAAACACTCTTGTTGATTCCATGGTATTATTGGGTTTAATAATTTATGAAGTCATCTACCATATTTTATTTAATGGTTTATGACTAACTCTTTTTTGGATGATCTATCTTAAAACAATTCACCATATTATTCCGAATGGTTAGTGTTTTATGTTTAATGATTGGAGAAAGTTAAATTTCATATGATAGATTCAATATGAATTTATATATTGTTTATGTTTATCCATGATCATATGAGGAATGAATTGGACTTATTATGTGATGTGTGGGGCCCTATATATCCCCTCTATCCATCGGTAGGTCTCATGAGACAACTAGATGTGGAATTGGCCGAGGCCTTTCCCAATGTGATATGGATTTTGGCCGAGGACTTAATCACTAGACGTCTTGGCCGAGGCCATGAAAAAATGTATCAGAATATCTGGAATATGCACTTCCCTCATTATGAATCTAGTAATTGAAAGTTAATTTGGTTATTCGACTAGTACAATACCCATGATTATGTTTTATTATGGCATTATTTACTAAGCTCATAATCCTGCCATAATGCGTTTCAAGTTTATTATTAAAGGAATGTGTTTTCGATTATTCACCATGTCTAATGTTTATATTATCTTTTTCTGTATTGCTTAATCTTACTGAGTGTTTGAGCTCACCCCTTTCTTATGTTTCGTTTTTTCAGTACATGAAGAAGTAATTTATGAATGACTTGCAAGAATAATCTAGGAGACATGCTGAATCTAGTGGAATAAATTAGTGTTGTGTTTTCTTTCCATATGTAATGTTGAACTTATGTACGTATGTTGTTTCCAATAATACTAAATTACTCGGTCCTTTAGGATTAGTATTCCTTGTATGTATGCCAACGTAATCAAATAAGGCACCAACTCCGGGAAAATAGGGTCGGGTCCTTACAGTTGGTATCAGAGGAAGTTTAGTAGAATACTAGGAAACTAGATTTAGAAAACGTAGAATTAGGGAAGAGTCCCTAAGTTAGTCTTTGAGGATATACATAAAATAAAATCCTGGTATTTTGGTAAGGAATAGATTATGTGGATCTTTCAAGCAATACATCATTGTCTGGATATGAGCAGGTAGAGGCAGCTCTGACACAGATGTATCTAGGGGTAAAACCCAAAAACACCGCTTTGAGCTAGACTCGAAGGAGAACTGGTGCATGAAAACGGTCCTTGCTGCACTCTTGGTTACGAAACTCCCAGGATATATGCTTAGGATAATTCAAATTTTCTTTACAAGCCATTATGAAGGATTAAAATGTAAAATATTCCTTAAAGAAACCATTTTTGTGAATATGGGATTAGTCATGCAAAGGATCTTAATTTTTCTAAGTATTTTTAAGTTAATATTATAAATTATGATTCATAACCTAATATAGTGTATTCCATTATCTAGATATGGCGCCTAGTGGATGGAATGGAAATCACACGAATGCACGTGTCCCCTGTAGGGATTTTCCTCCGGCACAAGATAATGATGTTGGATCTGGTGCTGTGACTGGTGCTGAGCAACTCATAACTATACTGGGACAACTTACTCAGGTTATGAATAATAACCTTACCCGTATGGAGCATCCTGATCTACCACTTGGAGGAGCCATGCTAGATCGCTTTATGCGCCAATAGCCTCCATCATTCAACGGGACTACAAACCCATTTGTAGTAGAGTAGTGGATATGTTCCCTTGAGAAGATATTTATTGCCTTGGGATGTAATGAAAGAGAGAAGGTTGTCATGGCAGTATATCATCAATCAAGAGATGCAGATCAGTGGTGATCATTAATCAAAAACACAAAGGAGGAGGAAGAGATAGAATAGATGTAATGGAGGGACTGTAAAGAAATATTCTTAGAAAAATATTTCCCTCATGAGCAGTGAGCATATATAGAGAGACAATTCTTGAATCCGAGGCAGAAAGAGGATGAAAATGTTACCATGTATGAAGCCAAATTTACAAGGCTATAAAGACATGATGTGTACTACATACGAAATCCAAGGAGCAAAATCGATCGATTCATTGATGGCCTAAAGCCATTCCTTCGGCGGGCACTGGTCTCCCAAAATTTTTCATCATATGAAGACATAGTTTCTTGTGCTATCAAGACTGAAAAAGAATTATCTATGTCTTATTACTTTAAGGGAAAGCAAGAAAAGAAGAGGGCTGCTGAAAACCCGGGGAAAGGAAATAAGGAAACATGGAAGAAGAGAAGAGTTGAATTTCCACCATGTGACAATTGTGGAAAGAAACACCCTGGTGCATGCTTAAAAGGAAAAGGAGTATGCTAAAAATGTGGCTAGAAAGGCCATCTTGCTGGTGATTGCAAAGGGAAGAAGGAAGCCAATGATGTTCAATGCTATAGTGGTTGGGAGATGGGACACTACACTAATGATTGTCTAAAACTTCAAGGAAATATGCAACAGAAAAGGCCAAGGGATCAGGGACATGCTTATAAAATCACAACTGTAGAGGTTGAAGTTCCTAATGATGTGGTGGCAGGTACTTTAATTATTTCCTCATGCTTAGCCAATGCTTTATTTGATTTTGGATCATCGCATTGTTTCATATATTTCCAGTTTGCTATGAAAATTAGATATTTCCAATTTGATTTAACAAGGTAGTTGTCAGTCAAAAATCTTAAGGGAAGTATCATTGCTACAATGTCCTGTGAATCAGTTCCCATTAGAGCATATAAATGTTCTTTATCTTCTGATCTCATCGTCATACCCGTGATTTAATTTGATATAATCCTCGGTATGTATTGGCTTTCGGACCATGATGCAAAAATTTATTTTAAGAATAAGGAGGTTACGTTTTTTGATGATGATGATAAAGAACACCTTATCTTTAGAGTAGAATCATCACCACCTGATTCTTATCTGGATCCACCCCCAGTAGCTCAACTAAATTCAATTATTAGGGAGGAAAATAATGAAATAACTGTGGGTGAGGAAAGGAATGTTTAAATAGAGGATGTACCTATTGTAAGAGAATATGTTGATGTTTTTCTAGAAGATTTTCCTGGACATCCTCCAGAATGATAAATTGAGTTTTCCATTGATTTAATTCCTGGTTCAAGGCCCATATCAAAGATCCCTTATAGAATTGCCATTGTGGAATTAGTGGAACTAAAGGAACAACTTGAATAATTGAGTAATAATGGATTTATTCTACCTAGTGTTTCTCTATGGGGAGCCCCTATCCTTTTTGTTAAGAAGAAAGATGGATCTATGAGGTTATGTATCGACTATAGAGAGATCAATGCTATAACAATAAAGAACAAGTATCCCCTACCTCGCATTGATGATTTATTCGACCAAATGCATGGAGCTCAATACTTTTCGAAGATTGATCTTCGATCCGGATATCATCAGTTGCTTGTAAGGAAGGAAGATATTCCAAAAACAGCATTTCGAACCAAGTACGAGCATTACGAGTTTACAGTGATGCCTTTTGGATTAAATAATGCACCCTCTGTCTTCATAGATCTAATGAATAGAGTTTTCAAGGAATATCTCGATGATTTTGTAGTGGTATTTATTGATGATATCTTGTTATTCTCCAAAAGCTATGAAGATCATGAAAATCACTTGCACATTATCCCGAAGACTCTTAGAAAACATGAATTATATGAGAAGTTTAGCAAGTTTGAATTTTTTCTTCAAAAGATTTATTTTCTTGGCCAAATTTTTTATAAGGATAGAATCCTAGTTGATCCTGTAAATACAAAGGCAATCCATGATTGGCCCACGCCAACAAACATAATTGAGGTACACAGTTTTATTGTCTTGGAAGGTTATTTTCGGTGTTTCGTATAGAGTTTTGCCCGACTGGCTAACTCGCTAACGAAGCTCACAGGTAAAGGGGTTAAATTTGTTCGGAAAAAAGATTGTAAAGAATGTTTCGAAGAACTAAAGATAATATTAGTCAATGCTCTTATATTGACTATACCATCAGGGAATGGAGGGTTTGTTATTTATAGTGATGCTTCAAACAAAGGACTTAGTTGTGTCCTTATGCAAAATGATAGGGTTATTTCTAATGCATCATGACATCTAAACATTCATGAGCAAAACTATCCTACTCATGATCTTTTGTTAGCTGCTTCAATCTTTTCTTTGAAGATATGGAGACATTATCTCTATGGTGAAAAATGTGAGATTTATACTGATCACAAGAGTTTGAAGTAAATTTTCTCACAGAAAGAACTCAACATGAGGCAAAGGAGATGGCTTGAACTACTCAAGGATTATGATTTCACGATACACTACCACTCGGGGAAGGAAAATAAGGTGGCAACTGCCTTGAGTAGAAATGATCTTGGTGTTTTGAACAAGATGAGAGTTGAAAGGGATACTATTTTAAAGGATCTAGTAAAGATGGATATGGGAATAACCATGGAAGGTGAAACATCATTGCCTTTTCAAATGGTTTCCAAAAAATCTTTTCTAGAAAGGATAAAAAATTCTTAGGCTGAATATGAGGAGTTTCAAAATAAGATTAAAGCTGTGAATGAAGGCAGATTGAGTGACTTCGTATATGAAGATGGAATTTTGAAATTTGGGAAGAGACTTTGTGTTCCCGATATACCTGATCTTAAAAGGGAATTGTTGGATGATTGTCATAGTTCCAATTTCTCTATACACCATGGTAGCACTAAGATGTATAGATATTTGAAGGAACATTTTTGGTGGGACAACATGAAAAGGGAGATTTCTGATTTTGTGTCAAGATGTATGGTTTATCAACAAGTGAAAGCTGGAAGGCAACAACCTGGAGGAGTATTGGAACCTCTTCCAATACCTGAGTGGAAATGGGATAATATCATGATGGAATTTTTCATGGGACTACCAAATACTCCTAGAAGGAACGATGCAATATGGGTCATTGTTGATCGTCTTACCAAGTCAGCACATTTTCTTGCTATAAGAGAAGATCTAGCACTTGAGCGTCTAGAAATACTATATGTTAATGATGTTGTGAGACTTCATGGAGTACCCCTATCTGTTGTTCTGATCGTGATCCACGTTTTACATCAAGATTCTGGAAAAGTCTTCAGAAGGCCCTAGATACTGATCTTCGTTTGAGCACTTCCTACCACCCAAAAACTGATGGACAATCAGAACGGACAATTCAAACATTGGTAGACATGTTGAGGTCTTGTTCACTTGATTTTCAAGGCATGTGGGATTAGTATTTACCTCTCGTATAATTTTCCTACAACAATATCTTCCATTCAAGTATAAAGATGGCACCCTATGAAGCATTATATGGGAGGCGATGTTTTACACCAACTTGCTGGGATGATGTTGGTGAAAGAAAGATCATGGGCTGAGAACTTGTGAAAGAAACAATTTAAAAGGTGAAGATTATCTAGAACCATATCAAAATATCTCAAAGTATGAAAAAGAGATATGCAGATAACCGAAGGAAGGATTTGGAGTTTCAAGAAGGTGATTGCGTTTTCATAAAGGTATCTTCATGGAAGGGTATTATATGATTCGATAAAAAGGGAAAGTTAAGTCCCAGGTACATTGGACCTTTTGAAATTCTAGACCAAATAGGAGCCATATCTTACTGTTTGGCAATGCCGCCAAGTATCACCAAGGATCACAATGTGTTCCACATGTCAATGTTAAGAAAGTACATGCTAGACCCCACACATGTACTCACTTATGAAGAAGTGGAACTTGAGCCCGATTTATCTTACTGCGAAGAGCCTATCAAGATTCTTTATACTAGAGAACAATTATTGAGAAATCAGACGACTCATCTGGTGAAGGTTCTATGAAGGAACCAAAAGATGGATGAAGCAACATGGGAGCCTGAGGAGATTATGTTAAAGACATACCTGAATCTTTTTAGGTAATATTCTGTGAATTTTGACGACAAAATTTTTGTAAGGAGGGGAGAATGTAACACCCCAAGGTTTTTAAAATAAATATAAAATGCAATTTTATAAACATAACTTTTCTTCTTCTATGTATTGAATTTTGAAAAATGGTCACCTAGAGTTCTGTTCGGTAAGTCATTTGGAGTCTGATAGAACAAACTTGATTTTTGGTGAATAGTAACATACCCTTATGAATATTAATATTAATAGTAATATGAATAGTAATATACCCCTTGAATAGTAAATAATAATATTATTTTATTTTTTTAAGGCAATATGACAATGGGATCTTAATTAATTTTTCAATGTCACATAAAAGTAATTACACTTCAAGATCGTTATTTTTAAAATTAACTATGAACTTATTTAAAAATTAAATTAATAATATTTAGAAAAATATTTTTGAAAAATTGATTTCACTTTTGAATTCTACACATCAAAAAATAGTTGGGGTGAATTTTTGGGATTTTTCTAAAATACATGAATTTTTCATGAATAGTAAAAATACAGTTTTGAGTTTTTGGTAGATTAATGAAATAATAATGATGTAATAATTAAATATAAAAGTTTGGTAGACTTTTTTATAGTAACTTATGACATGAGGCATCCCAAGTGTCTTAAACCACGGGAAAATACCATGGTCAAGCCCATGGTTTGGCAAAAACCACTAATGAGGTGTCCCTTTGAAATTATTAAAACATTACCCCACTTTTTCTATAAATACCCACTCATCCATTCGTTTTCTATCATTAAAAGTCCATCATCCTTGAATATCTGGTGTTTTTACCTCTCTATTATTCCTCCCAAGGTGTCCCTAAGCCCCCAAGGTCCCATCCTTCAAGATCTAGGAGTTATTCTACAAGGTAAGGGAATCCTTCATTCTCTTCTTTAAGTCGACACTTCTTTTATGTTAGCTATTTGAAATTCCTTTATCATATGTTGGTGTTTTATTTTATTTATTCTTATTACTTTCCTTTTGATTTAAATATGATGAGATAACCTTTTAGTTATCATCATTTTATTTTATGAAATTTTAAGTGACGTATCTAGGCTGCCGAATTTTCATAAGGGATCTCTTAACTTTTCCTTATTTTCAAGTTCATCTCTTTTATTTTTCTCTCCTCAGCTCCTCTGTCCAAATGATCATGATAAATCCAGTAAAATCTATAAACTGGATTTATATCTTGTGAATGGATGAACCATTATAAATATTCTTATTCCCTCCCTTTTATTTTTATAAATGAAATCGACGTCCATGAGGTTCCGATTTATAACCTTCATGGACGACGAAGTTTCATTCTTCCATTTCATGTTCATTACTAGTCATGAAACCATATTAAGGGTTGAACCAGACAATAATTTATATTTTATAACCTAATTAATATTCAGGAACCGGAATATGTACATATAATTAAGCTATATGACCAAATTAGTTCATAATATTCCAAATACCGCCGAATAATCGAAGTGGTTGTCATCAAATGATTCATCCTCATTCCATGTAACCAAATGATAGAAATTACCATTATAAATTAGTTATGTTATTTAATAATATATAATTCCAATCCTATATATTTATAACCATTCCACAATAACTTAATTACTTAAAAACAAGTGAACCGAATATGAAAATAAAGGAAACAAACACTCCAGAATGACGAAATTCAATAAAATAACTTATCAATAAAGACATAAATGAACTAAGAACAATTATGGTAAACTAAATACATGTATAATAGGTTATAAAATAAGTTATTAACAAGTATAATTTCATTTTATAGGAGCTTAAGTACAATAGAGGAACACATATGGAGTTAAGGTAAGGGTTTTTTCACTCGAACTTCCATTTTCATTTGGGATACTTTCATTGTCTAATTACTTCGATGTAATTATTATGTATTGTTATGTACTCATCATATGTTATGTATGAGTATCATATATATGTTTTCAAACCATAACCCATCCTTATTTTCTAGATAGTTACATGTTTAAAAAGAAGCTCTCAAAACTGTTTCCAAAAATACGAGCTCGATAAAATGGAATTTCTCAAATTCATATATATTTTCAAGGCAATCTATAATCTGTTTTTAGAAACCATAATTCTTATAAAAACACTAGTTTTTTTATGAAAATACTATCTTACTTCACTTCTGGTTTTATACAAATTTTTTTCCAAAAGAACTCTTCTTTAAAAAAAAGAGTATTCATCTCTAGAATTGCTTAATGATTTTATAAGGGTGTTTTCATCTAATTCAAAACTCTTGTTGATTCCATGGTATTATTGGGTTTAATCATTTATGAAGTCATCTAACATATTTTATTTAATGGTTTATGACTAAATCTGTTGTGGATGATCTATCCCAAAACTATTCACCATATTATTCTGAATGGTTAGTGTTTTATGTTTAATGATTGGGGAAAGTTAGTTACATTTCATATGACAGATTCAATATAAATTTATATATTGTTTATGTTTATCCCTACTCATATGAGGAACGAATTGGACTTATTATGTAATGGGTGGGTCCCACTATAGCCCCTCGATGCATCAGAAGGTCTCTTGAGACAACTAGACCTGGAATTGGACGAGGCCTTTCCTAATGTGATATGGATTTTGGTCGAGGTCTTAATCACTAGAAGTCTTGGACAAGGCCAGGACAAAATTTATCAGAATTTCTGGCATATTCACTTCCCTCATTATAAATCTAGTAATTTAATGTTCATGTGGTTATTCTACTAGTAGAATACCCATGATTATGTTGTATTATGACATTATTTACTTAGCTCATATTCCTGCCATAATGTGTTTCAAGTTTATTATTAAAGGACTGTGTTTTCAATTATTCACCATGTCTAATGTTTATATTATCTTCCACTGTATTTCTTACTCTTACTGAGCGTTTGAGCTCACCCATTTCTAATATTTTGTTTTCTCAGGACATGAAGAAGTAATTTATGAATGACTTGCAAGCATAATCTAGGAGATGTGATGACTATAGTAGAATAAATTAGTTCTATTGTTCCTTTACATATGTAATAATGAACTTATGTACGTATCTTGTTTCCAATAATACTAAACTACTCGGTCCTTCGAGATTCGTATTCCTTGTATGTATGCCAACGTAATCAAATAAGGAACCGACTCCGGGAAACTAGGGTCGGTCCTTACAATTTTTATGGTTGAACCAGGCTATTATATTTTTATTTTATATTATTTAATTTCTAATAATAATTATTCACTCATGATGTAAACTAATAATACAAAACAAGTTAATTGTGAGAAAAATTGCGAAAAGTAATTCAAGCGTGTGGTGATTAATGTTTTATATAATGATTCGACTTCACTACAAGTAACCAAATTAAATTTACAAGCATTTAATCTCATGGATGTTTACTAATTTCATATAACTTCAATTATGGACAACCAATTTCATCTTAAATGTTTATATGTTCATGAAAATAAGTAAAACCATTTTAAAAAGCAAGAAAAAACAAACAAACCCAAAAAATGAAATTGAACCTTATAACCAATCAAAAAGGTCTTGAATGAACTTAAAAAGGTTATACCAATTCAATTAAATATATAAGAGGTTCTGGACTTATTAATTAAAAAACCTAATTTTTTTATTCAGGTCATTAATAACAATTGGAGAACACCAACAGACTTAAAGTAACAGATCATATCCTTTTCGCTTTAATTCAAGAATGTACTCTATGTTATGCCATTTTATGTGTAATACCTAATGATGGGATTTTATTTCTCACCAATCCCATAATTCCATCATTATTTATAAATGATGATAAACCCTGTTATCTCTCAATAATCCCTCTTAAGTACACCCTATACGATGGCGATAATCCGTAAGGAATTCTACCTAAACTACCTTTATTTCTTTGGGTTGCTCTACCTTTCTTTTTACCCAAATGAAGTTGTATTTTATTTTTATGTACAAATTATAAATGATTTTTATAATCTCAATACTCATGTTTCAAGATCCATCCCTCATTCTCTTTCAGGTACATACAATCTTTTCATTGATTCCCTCCTCGTTACTTCCCAATAAGAAAAATCGTTTTAAAGGAACTTCCCAAAATTTTACCTAATTTTAAGTGCTCGCTATCCTTTATTTTAAGCCACTGTTGACTTTTATAAAATTAGTCTTTTTATTATGAAAACCTTCTTGGTTCACTTATAGTTTTATATAATCTATTGTTCACTTTTCTATTTTAAAATCTCTATAACATTTTCCTTAAAACCACACAAAAAATATTTAATGCTAAAATTTATCAAATACATTTATTTCATGTTTTCACTTCTGTTTTAAATCACTTACCATGATATATTCTGATTTTTCCTTATGAAAATCCATGTATGTTCCAATCCCTTTATTTCATGGACACTTTCATGATACCCCCATTGGTTATGCTTTATGTCATGATTGTGGTACCCAATTATTTCCATGGGTAGCCCCTATGTTTATATATGATTGATTATGTATGATTCTTTATTTGGAAAAAATATTCATAAAATGTAAGATAGGTGCGCCCAGATATCACTCTAATGCATTGGGTAAAGTTGAGTCTCACGAGATGTTACGTGCGACGGTCTTGGTGGTTAGCCTGAGATTGTGCTACTACATGCAATAGTCTTGGTGGTTAGCCTTGGCTTGTGATACTATGGGAAACGATCTTGTCAGTTAGTGTTGACTCATACTAAATTAATTTTTTTATGTTTCTTTCACATTTCTATAATTCCATGTTTTAATGATCCCTTGTTTATATGTTATGATTCCATATGTTACATGGTTTTTTATATCATAATGTCACGCCTTCTATTCCATGTTCTAATGATTTGTTCTTATGGTTATTCCCTCATTGAGCTTTTAGATAACTCCTTTGTTCATGTTATCCCTACGTTATCCTATCTAGATGTATGAGCACAATGGAAGATATGAGATAATTATGGAGTTTAAATAAAAAGTTGTTTTTAAAATGTTTGATTATGTACCTAGTCTTTAAAGACACTAGACTTCATGATCCTAGACTTTTAATCTGATGTATAATTATGATTAAAATCAGGTAATGTTATATGTAAAATTCTAGGGTCACTATAGTCGGTATTAGAGGATGTTCTATTTATTTTTAGAGATTATGAATAAATCACCTTAGTGAGAACCTTAAGGATGAGATGAAGTATAAGGAAACACCCCTATGTTTTGATAAGTATAGTGTAATTGGTTTATCAAGAAAATACATCCTTGTTTGGATACAAAAAGGTAGAGGTGGATCTATCATAGATGTACCTAGGAGTGAAAACTATGACAATGTGTTTTGGGTTTGACCCTGGGTATCCCAGTACACGACAACGGGCCTTGCTACACTCTTGGTTTGAAACTCTCGGGGGGAAATGCCTTGGAAAATTAATGAGATTAATAAAAACCATTATTAAGGGAAAAACAATCCCATAAGAATATAATTTAAGAAATAGATAGAGGATAACCTATATTTAAACCTAAGGAATCACAAGTTAGGATATACTTCTCCTCTACAAGTTTATCCTTTTGTGTTAAAAAGTTTCCTTTTTTCTGTTTAATAACTAAGTATTCGATCCCTCTTATCATATGTTCTTTTTCTTATTTAATGGAAGGAAATAGAAGAACACGTTCTAAAAACCAATGTGATAGGAAATGTGAATATTTACCTAATGAAATGCCTGATATGACGGGAAAGAGTGATCAAAACTTCATGACAGTACTTTCTTAGCTGATTAAAGTTATGAATAATAACTTGAATCATTTGGAACACCCTCCTCCTCCAAGTAAAGATAATGTTGTTGTAGAATTCTTCATGCGGCAAAGGCCTCCCATATTTAGTGGATCTTCTGATCCCCTCCTCGCGGAATAGTGGATTAACTCCATTAAAAAGATATTCCCTGTCCTCCAGTGCTCGGAAAAAGAGAAATTTGTACTGGTGGTCTATTTTTATGATGGGGAAGCTGATCAGTGGTGGATACCAATGAAGAATACAAAGTCCCATGTCACAACCCATCCCCCGGGACCCGTTCCGTGACTACCCCAAGCCCGCCTTCCATAGGCCAGGGGCGGGCGACTAGCACCGGAAAGGAATATACCTATAACGAGAAGGCATTGACTTTAAACCTATACAGACACATAGTCCAAGAACACAACAAGAAACAACCAAGAAGTAAACTGTTGTAGTAAAAGTGCGTTGAAAGTAAAGGGGCCAGAATACAAGCCCAAAAGAAAAGTATAAGCACAACTGAAAATTAAAAATACAACTAAAAAGTGAAAATCAGATCCTGGATTGTCCACCAAGGATCCTACCTGAAGGGTAGGTACATCTCATGATCAGTAGTCCCTGGGTCACATCACGCCAACTGGTCCACCTCCGAGCACTGTCCAGACCTGGCTCCCTCAGCCTCGATCAATGCTGTCTGTCATCTGCACAAGACACAACAAGGTGCGATTGTAGCTCATGCATGGGTGAGTATAACGATACTCAGTAGGGACCTTGATATCCCCGTACGTCTCCTAGAGTTCCACAAAGGAAAAACCACAAAGCAAGACCTCCATCTCAAGCACAAAGCGATAGACATCAACTCTACTTAGGTATATTCCCATACATATACCTAAGTTATTAAGATATACTTATCTCATACATGAGGGAAGAATACCACAAAGGTAACCCCATGAAGGTATAAGTACCACACAAATAACACCACGAAGGTAGTAGTACCACATAGGTAACACTATGAAGGTAACACCATGAAGGTAACACCATGAAGGTAACACCATGAAGGTAACACCACGAAGGTAACACCACGAAGGTAACACCACGAAAGTAGAAGTACCACAAAGGAAACACCAAAAAAGATAGAAGTACCACACAGGTAACACCATGAAGATAACACCAAGTCGGTAAAGACTCAGATCACACCAGGTATAACTTATGTACAGAAGTATAGATGATTATTCGTAAGAAAAATCGTCTTATTCTGTTAAGAGCCACTGCTGCTGACCCACAGAGGATCGATAGGTAATAACCCCTGCTGACCCACATAGTATCTAACCCATACAATATCAGTATGTGCTAACCCACACAGGATCTCTGAACACTGATCCACACAGGATCTGATAAATGTTGACCCACACGGGATCGATGTTCTTTCTTCACATTTCATCCAACCACCAGATTCCTCTCACCTGGTGTGCTCGAGTTCTGTAGAATATATCCCTCGAGATATCAGTCGTACCTAGACCACCACTAAGATCCAAAATGGAGTAACCCAAATATCCACCTTGTTTTAAGGGTTCCAACATGACAGATGGTGTGTGAATCAGATTCCCGGTCTGTGAGTTATAAGAGTTTTAGTTCTAAGGGCCCGGTTGGATTCAGGTTCGATCAAACCTGGCCGTAATACAAATGTTCCTAAAACTCAAGTGAATTATACCAAAAATACCATCTCGCTTCAAGGGTCCTAGCACCACAAACAGTTCATCAAACATATGTTCGGATTTCAAGTTATGTCCCTTTAAGAGAAACTGGGCCTGGTTAGGTCCGAGTCCGGTCCGACCTAGTCCGGGTCCGACACGGTCTGACTCGACCCATATGGGATGGGACACGGTGGGCTCAGCCCGCTGGAATGAGGTCTGGCTCATCCCGCAAGGGGGCGCATCCCTGCTCGCAAGGGGTCGGCCCGCTGGGCTCGTGTGAACCGACCCACGGAGGCGCGACCCACTGGGCTCACACAGCCCACAACGGGGCAGCCTACTGGGCTCGTGCGGCCCAACCCATGGAGGCGTGGCCTGCTGGGATCATGTGGATCAGCTCGCGATGGGGTATGGCTCTATGGCATGCGCGGCTTGACCCGTGATGGGGCGCGGCCCGCTGGATCGCACGGTCTGCCCGAGCTGGCACGGAAGGGGAGTGGCCCCCTCCCCATTTGGAAGGCAAAGCAGTATCACCTATAGGCCGCTAATGAGTCACCCTCGTGACCCACTATGGGTCCTGCCGACGTGGCGTCAGAGCCGCGGTTCCTCCGACGGCACGCCATTGCGTGCTATGGCCTCCACTTACATCCGGTCATTACCGACCGCCATACTTGGCCTCGCTGTGGCTGGAAAGCCACATCCCTTCTCTGTCGGCAGTGCGCGATGGAACACCACATCACCACCACGTCTGGATAGTGCCGACCGCTCCGTTGACTACCACAAAATAGTGTCGTGGCCTCCTCCTATGGCGTGCATCGAAAGGCCGCCTCCATCACGACTGGCTGGTGCTGGCCGTTTCCATTGTCTGTCGTCCGAGATGTTGACCAACCCGAAGATAAAGATTGCGAAGAATGCACCAAAATTACAACAAGGGTGGAGGGGTTGTTCCTTCATTGTTTGTCCTACGCCCTCATCATTAGCTAGATAGCAAGAGTGTTGGATTCAATAATCAAATGGAATTATAAAAAAATAAGTCCCTTCCCCAAGAATGATGAAGAGCACCCACAATTAAGGAATTGGGTTGGTGTTCGTTGTCCCCAGAACAAGCTGCCAACGTTGCCGCTCAAGCATCGTCCTTCGGTTTGTGATTCGGCATCACCCATCACTGCCCGCTGGAACTGGCTCCATCCTCCAAGGTTGGTGTCGTGACACTTTATTTGCACTTCATTTCTTGGTGAAGTCGTGCCATTACCTCTCCCCAAGCTCCATATGAATAAGAGAGGGGGAGGGTGAGCAACGCTTGTAGAATTTATAAGGGATCATTTAATAGGAACCTTCCTAAATTCTAATGACACTGTTAAATAGGATTTGAAGGGTCAATCCATTTAATGTCTTGACACACCGTTGGTCCCACGATGTCGCTTGTCCGTTGGAGGAAAATAAAGAAATAAATAAACTAACAAAGTTATTTTATTATTCTTTTAAAAACTCCCAAAATCTAACTTTTTCTCTAGACCTGCTGTGTTCTAAGTAATGCCTCCCTTAAGGGAATCTCAGTTCTACGGAATCAATGGTACCCTCATATTTTTAATCTGAGCATCGGTTCAAAATATAGAAAATGTCACTCGTGCGTTTACTGAACGTACCATAAAAAAGTTTAGAAATTCATTCTGGGAACACCGCGCCTCGGAATCATGCGCCGTAAATTTTCACAGACTCATAATAATTCCATATAATTAAAAAAAATTAAATGGAAAATTTGGGTCTTTACATTCCCCCCACCCTTGGGCCTTTCATCCCTGAAATCTACAACTTAAACTAAGAAAACAAATGAGGGTACTGAGCATGAATCTAAGCCTCCTACTTTCAAGTTCTCTCCTGGAGGTTCTCATGCTACCATGGAACGCGCACCAGAGGTATCGATCATCCACAAAAGACTCACTCCTGTCAATCCTCAATCACCACTAGAACCTCCGTAATCGTCTCCCCATCATCAAAGTCCAGCTCAACATGGTCGATGACGTGAGATGGGTCATGCACGTATCTCATCAGATGGGATATGTGAAAGCCGTCGCGCACCATATCCAACTGCGGTGGTAGTGCCAAGTGGTATGCCACCTCTCCTATCCTCTAAAGTATCAGAAATGGTTCGATCCGTCTGACCATCGGTCTGTGGATGAAAGGCAGTACTCAAATGTAGCTGAGTCTTGAAAGCCTCCTAGAATCCATTTCCACAATTGGGATGTAAAACATGAATCACGGTCAGAGAAGATCATTGATGGAACCCCATGAAGTTGTAAAATCTCTTGTATGTAGAGGTGTCCCAAGCCCTCTACTGATCCCTGCTCTTAGATGGGTAGGAAGTGGGCCGACATGGTGAGCTGGTCAATGATCAACCATATAGAATCATGTCCCCTAGAAGTATGTGGAAGCCATGTCACAAAGTCCATAGAGATTCCATCCCACTTCCACTCTGAAACCTCTAGTGGTTGGGCTAAACCAACTAGAACCTGATGCTCAGCCTTCACTTTCTGACAAGTGGTGCATTGTGAAACAAACTCTACCATTGCTTTCTTCGTCCCTATCCACCAGTGCTGACACTGGAGGTCATGGTACATCTTCGCCACACCAGGATGTACCACCAAATTGGATGTATGGAACTCACTCAACACCTCCTTCTATAGCACCACCGGCACCATGGTACATCCTCTAAAGAGGGTGACATGCTCCTCACCTTCAAGAAATCAATCAGGTGCATGTCCTGAGGATATATGAGTACGTCGAGCCTCACAGTCAATGTCTCTAAGCTCTGCCTCCCAAACTCACTGAAGAAGTGGGGGAGGGATAGTTGTAGACTAGAGGTAAGATTCTCCATCTCTATCCATGAAGGATATCTGCAATGCATCTAGCTGCTCTGTCACCTCACTCAGCAACTATAGACCAGACCTCCTATTGATTGCATCTAATACCATGTTCCCCTTCTCAGTAGTATATACTATCTCAAATTTATAGTCCTGGGGGAACTCTATCCATCACTATTGTCTTAGGTTCAGGTCCTTTTGAGAGAAGATATACCTGAGACTCTTGTGATCAGAGTAGACTGTAAAACGTTTTCCCATCAAGTAATGTCACCAAATCTTCAAGGAAAAGACCACTGCTGCTAACTCCATGTCATGGGTATCCTAGTTCTGCTAATGATGTCTCAGCTATCATGAACCATAAGCGATCACTACTCGCTCCTGCATCAGGACATATCCAAGTCCGCTCCCTAATGTTTCACAGTAGACTACATACCCAACGCCCACTTCTAGTAGCCTCAAGATGGGGGAAATCATCAGTATCTACCTCAACTCCTAAAAACTCTACTGGCATATCTCCATCCATACGAAGGGATATCCCTTCTTTGTCAATGCTAAAAAGGGTGCTGCAACTCTGGAAAAGTCAGGCACGAATCTCCAGTAGTATCCAGCCAACCTCAAGAAACTATGCACCTCAGTCACACTCCTAGGAGGCTCCCAATCAAGAACAACCTCTATCTTCATCGGATCCACTGAAACTCTAGCCTCCAAGATAATGTGTCCCAAAAAGTGGACCTCTTGTATCCAGAACTGGCACTTCGAGAGCTTACCATAAAGTTGGTTCTCTAAGAGTGTATCTAGAACTATTTGCAGATGGTAGACATGCTCCTCCTATAATGCCGAGTATATCAAGATGTCATCGATGAATACTACCACAAAGCGATCGAGGTATGGCTGAAATATCTTTTTCATGAGTCCCATGAACATTGTAGGGGCATTAGTCACACCAAATGGGTTATCCAAGAACTCATAGTGGCCATACCGATATTTGAAGGTTGTATTCTGCACATCCTCATCTCGTACCCTAAGCTGATGATATCCTGATCTCATGTCTATCTTCAAAAACCAACGAGCTCCCTTCAGCTAATTGAAAAGATCATCAATCCTTAGAAGTGGATATTTGTTCTTCACATTCACCTGGTTCAAGCACCGGCAGTCCACACAGAGTCTCAAACTCTCATCTGCCTTCTTGGAAAACAACATTGAGGTTGCCTATGGAGAAACACTGGGCCTTATGAAACTATTACTCTGCAAGTACTCCAAATGTATCTGTAACTCACGAAGCTATGTGGGAGCCATACGATATGCTGGTGTAGATATCAGTGTTATCCCAGGGTACAAGTTGCTGTGAAATTCTACCTCTCTATGAGGAGGTATCTTGGAACTTCATCAGAAAAGATATCAGCATATTGATCCACCACTACAGGATAGCTCAGACTGTCAACATCAACTGCCCTAATGGAAAGGTTGGACAACTGATGTGTGATAGGCTGCACCCTCCTCCGGGTAATTCCATCCGGTGTCGCAAAGGTTCCCTTCTCTCCGGTGAAGGAAAACCTGGTCTCATCCATGCCGACACACTACACTTTACGCCTAATACAATCAATCTGGGCATGGAATATGGATAACCAGTCCATACCCAAGATGATGTCATAAGGGATTGACGCTGCTACTAGAAGATCCCAACAGAAGCTCTCGCCTCCAATAGTAAGCTCACACTTTTATCATGACCCATCCCTCGGGGCCCGTGCTGTGACTACCCCAAGCCCGCCTTCCATAGGCCAGGGGCTGGTGAATAGCACCAGAAAGGAATATCCCTATAATAGGAAGACATTGCCTTTAAACCTGTACAGACACACAATCCAAGAACATAATAAGAAGCAACCATGAAGTAAACTGTGGTAGTAAAAGTGTGTTGAATGTAAAGGGTCCGGAATACAAGCCCAACTGAAAAGTAAAAGTACAACTGAAAAAGTACAAATACAACTAATAAGTTAAAATAAACTCATGGATTATCCACTAAGGATCCTACCTGAAGGGTAGGTACGACTCACGATCAGTAGTCCCTGTGTCACATGACGCCAAATGGTCCACCTCCGAGCACCATCCAGACCTGGCTCCCTCAGCCTCAATCAATGTTGTCTATCATCTGCACAAGAAAGAACAAGGTGCAGGCATAGACCGTGTAGGGGTGAGTATAACGATAATCAGTAGGGACCCCTATACCCATGTAGGTCTCCCAAAGTTTCAAAAAAGGAAAACCACAAAGAAAGACCTCCATCTCAAGCATGAAGCGATAAACATCAACTCTACTTAGGTATATTCCCATACATATACCTAAGTTATCAAGATATAGTCATCTCATAAATGAGGTAAGAATACCACAAAGGTAACACCATGAAGGTAGAAGTACCACACAGATAACACCACGAAGGTAGAATTACCAAACAGGTAACACCACAAAGATAACACCACGAAGGTAGAAGTACCACATAGGTAACACCACGAAGATAGAAGTATCACATAGGTAACACCATGAAGATAACAGCATGAAGGTAAATACTCGGCTCACACTAGGTATAACTTAAGTACAAAAGTACAGATAATTAGTTATAATCTAGATCATCTTATTCTGTTAAGAGACACTACTGCTGACCCACACATGATAGATAGGTAATAACCCCCGCCGACCCACACAAGATCTAACCCACATAGGTTCGGTATGCGCTGACCCACATAGAATCGTTAAGCACTGACCCACATAGTATTTGATAGATGCTGGCCCACACATGATCGATGTTCTTTCGTCACATTTTTTCCTGGCACCAGATTCCTTGAACCCGGTGAGATCGAGTTCCCTAGAATTTTCCCCTTGAGATATCAGTCACACCTCGACCACCACTAATCTCCAAAAAGGAGTAAACCAAAGGACTGTCATGTTGTTAGTGTTCTAACATGAATGATGGTGCGTCAATCAGATGCCCGGTCTGTGAGTTATAAGCATTTTAGTTCTGAAGGCCCAGTTGGATTCAGGTTCGATCAAACCCGTCCATACTCCAACTGTCTCCAAAACTCAAGTGGAGTATACCAAAAGGACCATATCACTCCTAGGGTCCAAGATCCATAGATAGTTCATCAAATGGATGCCTAGATTTAAAGTTATAAACCTTTTAGTGAAACTGGGTCTGGTTGGGTCCGTGTCCGGTCCGACCCGATTAGGCCGACCTAGCCCGACCCAGTTTGGGTCGACCCAGCCTGCAAGGGGGCACGAACCGACCCGTAAGGGGGCGGAACGATGGGTTTTCATGGCTTGATCCGCAGAGGTGTGCCCACTGGGCTTGCGCGGCCCACAAAGGGGCAGAGAGTTTGGCTCACTCGGCCTGGTCTGCAGAGGCGCAGCCCACTGGACTCACGTGGCCCACTGGCATGCGAGGCCCGACCCACGATGGGGTGTGCCCCGCTGTCTTGTGTGGTCCATCTGATCTAGAATGGAAGGGGAGTGCCCCCCTCCTCGTTTGGAAGGGAAAGCGGTAGCTTCTAAGGGGAATTTCCATGTCACCCGTGGTACCCACTGCGGGTCCCTCTACCGTGGCGTCGGAGCCGCGGCTCCTCCGATGGACCGCCGATGTGTTCCACTACCTCCAACTATGGTTGGACTGTAACAGCCTGAGATTTTATGAAAAATATTCTTTTTTATTTCACTAATGTCTTGTGTTGTACGCTACACCAAAAGGAGCTTGCACAACACGCATCCTTGACTTGCCTTGCATTACACGCAATCGCGACCTTCCTCGATAGCGTGTGTAGTACGCAATACTGAGTTTCACGAAACAACGATATGATATTAAAATATTATTAAAACTAGCTGTTATGAATAGTAATAACCACTTTTTAAATTTTAGAAATTTTAGCTCTCAAAATGGACTTCATTTTTGGATTCGGAGTATCGAATTTAGCCTAAGGTGAAATTTTGGTACTTTTCGGATAACTTTCATATTCTGATGAATAGTGAAAATTACTAAATTATAATAAAAAACAACTTTTTTAATCGAAATAATTAATAGTGATAAATCATTAATTTGAGTGGTTTTAAAGTATATTTAGAATATATTTTTACAATTTAATACAATGTTGGTCATTGGATGTAATTTCACATTTAAACTAGACATAAACAAGTGTCAATCTTTTGATAGATATTGTTTCTTAAAAACACGCTATTTGTTTTAACAGCGGGATTTAATTATAAAATTAATTAATGCAACTTTTATGTTATGAATTTGGTAAAATAGACTTAATTTTTGAATTCGGAATATGAAATATAGCTTGGGATGAAATTTTGGCATTGTTCTGAGAAACATCAATTTTTGATGAATAGTGAAACTACTAAGTGGTAGGTTAAAAACTGAATTTTGCATAAAACTTAATTTTACCGCTTCTGTGAATGGAATTTCGAAAATCCGAGAGACACGGTTAATATCAAGGACTAAAATGTGGTTCAATGAGATGAAAATAATTTTTTGTTGAATAGTAACTTTTTACTTTTTTTACCACGGTTAATAGTAAATAGGGTAACTAAGGGTAAATATGATATTAATATTACCCTAACACATGTCCTAATTCTATTGGACAAGTGTAATTCGACCAAAAACAAACTTAGGAATAAAATATGACCATTTAGGCCCACTTGGATTAGATTAGGACATTTATTATTAATTTATTTAAAGAAAGGTTAAAATAGTTAAAATCAAAGTTTAATAAGTAAATCATTTTTAATATGGGGTTATACATAAGATAAATTCGATTGTAAATATTCATTAGAAATCTAAAAAGATTTCCTACATGATGGTATTTTATTTTTAATTTTTATACATAAAATAATTTAATTTATTTATGACACAACGATGATGCAGTAATTATCTTATTAATGAAATATTGACATAATTGATGTTATAAACACCAAAATAAATGTAATTTGAGATTTTTTATGAATTCCACTAATTTTCTAGGTTACTATGATATATTAATGTTGATTTAATCAACTTGTTTCGAACATTTAATTCTGTTATGACTTTCACAAAAATCATATATCAAATAGTGTCAAAATTGACACAAAATAGTTTTTAAATCAAATATTATATTATTAATTGTTATTGTATTCCTAAAAATCTAAGGTTCGGCCAAATGACTCAGATAAGGATATATATATTAATAATAAACAATTTGGGGTTCGTTTGGCATGTTATAGTAAGTTTATTAACCATATAGTGAAAGAAAACAAAAAGACATGGTAAAAGTTAAATTATTTAACTTAGAGTTAAATCTAATTGATAAGGTTACAATTATATCCTAAACTTGTCTAAATTCTATTGGTTGATAGGATTTCGACCCATCCCCACTTTAGCTTCGAAATAAGACCCTTTGGAACCATTATAAACCGATTTTGACTTTAATATAAAATAATATTTTGAGATATTCCTAAGGTGCCCCTCTCCTCCCCTATAAAAGGACACCTCCTCCCCCTCCTCCTCACACCAATTTGAGCACTCAAGCTCAGCCAACCCCTGCAAAAATCTCTTCTCCACTTCCCTAGAAACATCCTAGAGGTTCTGGTCTTCCTCAAAGACCAATTCTAGTTCCCTAAGAGGAGGTCTCCAAAAGGCGCTTCAAAGAAGAGGTAATTACTGTTACCAATTCTTTCATCTTTATTTCTTCTTCCACTTCTTCTTCTTAGGTTGTTTCATTATGAAGTAATAACATCAGTATAACTCATATACTGATATGTTATTATAAGTATGAAACAACCCTATTTCACCATCTATCCATCCTACGGAAAAAGAAATCACCGCGCGTGCGTACGTACGGAATACCGTCTCCACGCCGTGGTGTAATCTATTTTCCACCACCACCTTACATGGATGGGTATAATGGTGTAAAGAATAACTATACATAGTTATTAAAACATAATATTGATTCTGATATATTGTATAATACACTCCAATTCAATTCAATATTTATAGAAATGATATCATCGCTCGTGCGTACGTACGGAATACCGTCTCCACGACGCGATGAGATTCATTCTCCATGTTAACCATTTAAGAATGATTATAATGTATATATAAGAAATAATAATGAAATATATGAAATTATAAAGCTACTGGATTTATGTATATATATACATATGTATGTCATCTACTTACTTCCATTTCAAGACAATAAGGAAAGGAAAACAGCGTTCATGCGTACGTACGGACTACCGTCTCTATGAACGGTGTTTTTCATTTTATTTATCTACCTATTATATATATATATATATACTGAATATATATGATATATAAATCATATTTTATATTCTGGAAGTAAGTAAATCATGATATAAGTAATAATTATGTCAAGAACAAAAAGTCAAAACACCTACGATAAATGAAACGATTTTACCCAAAACGCTTCTTTAACATGAAAATTACAAAAGAACGGGTAATATAATGTCATAAGTGAACCATATATGATATCATAACAATGAATATGATTCTGTAATAAGTCAATGACATTATTTAAATCATTATACAGGAGGTTCGGACACTTACAAAGCAAATCGGACCTAAGGTAAGGGAAATATCACAATCTCACTTTTATCCGAGATTGTTTTTACTTTGGTAATTACTGGGGTGTATTTTATCATCCACATCCATGTTCCTTCAATATGTAATATTATTTCCATCCTTCTACAATAGTTTATATCCAATTTTACCCTTCGGTAAGTTTTTTTTTTAAAAAAAATATGAAAGGAATCTTTTGTCGTTCTTCGTACGAGGTACTTTTTGACTTTTCCGACAAAAGTACGAAGAATGTTTTTTTTAACTTAAACGGCACGAACGGATTTTTAAGGTTTTATAAAGACTTATTTTTATGAAGCTTCCTCCAAAAGATTTCATGACTATTTTTAATAAAATCTCTTTCTTTTAAAATTCCATGATGTTTTTTGAAAAGAAATTGATTTTGAAGAAGAAAGGATATTTTCCTCAAGAATTCATTTCAAGTGTTTTATCAAAATTATTTTCCATCTAAGATAATAAAGGGTTCTGTTTCAATCCATATTTTTACATTGATTTGACTATTTTGTGATGGAATTATGTTTATGAATTCCTTTATCTTATATGAATGGTTTTATGATGTCATGTTGTTTAAGAATCCCATTTTTGTTACATGGGTTATGAAATGATGTATGATTTATGATTTTGTGGCACACATAAGAATGGTATCATTATGAGATGGGTGGGACCTATATCTCCCTCCAATGCATTGGGTAAAGATTTTATATCTCATGAGATAGACATGGCTGGAATGGTAGGTTATACCGGTTCAGTGAAACAGGACTGAAACGAGGGTTACTCGATTCAGAAAGGGACTTTGTCCACTAAGATAGTCTTGGCAATGAGTCATGACTAACAAGAAATGATTTTCCATGATTATGTGTGCATGCCACAAAGTTTCAAGTTTCATGTTATGATTATGGTGATCTTATTTTCACTTCTATGATTTGTTCCATGTTAAGATATTATGATCTCTTTTGCAGGTTATGATTTTCAAAAAAGATATTATATGATTTTTATTTCTTTTGTATACCCTTACAGAGCATTTGAGCTCACCCTTTTATGTTTTCTTTTCCCCAGGATATAATGAAAGGTTTTAGGTAAAAAAAGGGATGACCTTTATGGGAGATATTGAAGAACTTTCACCACGATTAGAAGATTACGTTCCGAGTTTCCAAAGACACTAAACTATTACGATCCTTGTGTGTGTGTGTTTTTGTTATGTACTAAGTATTCCGCAAATGTAATGTAATGTCCATGTACGTCAAGATACGGGTCTCTACAGTTGGTATCAGAGGAAAGGTTTAGTCAACCTTTGGAAACTAGGATGCGAGAACTTTAGTGAGATCCCTAGAGATATTTCTAAGGTATGTCTAGGGATGTCTCTAAGGTTAAGTATACGTATAGGTTATAGTCCTAGAATTGCGCTAACGATCTTCAAATTTAACCTAAGATGTTAGATATTGAGGGTACTAACCCTTTATTATGTTGTTTTCCATAGCATGATTTTTGCCTCTCACACAATTCTTTTGGGGTTTTAGACGATGGCTGGAACCCGAAGGAACCGTGTTAATGCGGAATGTGATGGGAAATGCAATGATTGTACCCCTGAGAAACCAAACGATATAGGAGCTGGAATGAAAAATCTTGTAGCCATGCTCACACAACTTTCTCAAGCTATGAATCATGCAGGACTTCCAAACGAGCAAAGGAAGGAGCAACATTCTGTTGAATCCTTCATGAGGCAGCGTCCACCTTCTTTCAGTGGGTCTACTGATCCATTAGTTTCTGAACAATGGATTAGTACTACTGAAAAGATATTTTCAGTTCTTCAATGTTCTGAACATGATAAAGTCATCTTAGCAGTATATCGTTTGGAAGGTGAAGCTGATCAATGGTGGAATCTTATCAAGAATACGAGGCCAAGAGATGAAATTGAGTCCATGGAATGGGACGAGTTCAAGAACTTATTTTTCAATAAGTACTTCCCTCGTATTCTTCGAACAAAGATGGAGAAAGAGTTTCTTGAACTGAAGCAAAGGGACGATGAATCTGTTGGTACCTATGAAGCAAATTTTACAAGACTTGCAAGGTATGCTTCTGGAATTATCATCCAACCTGAAAGTAAAGTTGATCGATTTTTCAGTGGCTTAAAACCAAGTCTTCGAAGGGCATTAGCTATAAGAGACTTTAGTAGCTATGAAGAAATTGTGCGTTGTGCTATCAAGGTAGAAATGGAAGTTGGTGTTACATATCCATCTCATGGTTTTGACAAGAAACGAAAGATGGAGTTCAAGGAGAAATCTCAGAATAATGATGAAAAGAAGATGAATGTTTCCTTATGCACAAAGTGTGGGAAGAAGCATGGTGGAGATTGTCTTAAAGGGACTAGAAAATGTTTTAAGTGTGGAAAAGAAGGTCATCGAGCAGCTGAGTGTCGAAGTAATGGAAAAAGGGTTTCTAATGATGTGAATAAAGCAAACACTGCAGAGAACGCACCGCCAACACTTCAATGCTTCAAGTGCAAGGAAATGGGGCATTATGCTAATAATTGCCCTAATCCAAGGGTTAGTGATGATCAACATGAGCAACCACTGAAGGCAAAGGACAAAGGGAAATCACATGCGATCACTATTGGCAATGTTGAATATGACAACGATGTGGTGGAATGATTAAGTGTTTATGTAATGGGATTCCAAAATAATGTTGTATCATTGAGTATTGCAATATTTATTGATGTGGTATTCAAAGTGATTGAGATATTTTTTGGAAATAAGATGATATGCGCATAATGAAGACGAGAAAATGAAATGTTTAATAGTATTCATGAGCTCATGATTGATATAAGGACTAAGTGATATCATGGTTTGAGTATATAGAATTTTGAGGATTTTGGAATGTGGAAAGTGTTAACTTTTAACTGCACTCATGTTTTCACTAAGGTATTCAAGAGAATACACAATTAAGGACTTTGAATGTTTGGAATGTGACCAACAAGACATATCTTATGATATGTGGGGATCAACAACAGTATTAAATCTCTGGTAATCGTTGTCACTATATTATGAGAGTGGACCGCAGTATTATGTATAAGCCTAAAGATTAGACTGGATTATGTTGGACATAAGTTAGTATTGTTTAAGGATAGAAGATTTTCGATATTATTGATGGGATGTTATAGTAATATAGTTTTAGAAAAAGGGACAACCTGCAGGACGGGCGACAGCCCATCGCTTCGGACAAGGTCGTAGGAATCGAACCCACAACCGAAGTGCGACTGGCCTTTATCGCCTACCACTGGCCTACAGGAAGTCCCTGTTTAGTAGAAACTAGTTTTATTATATTAAGCAGTATGATATATGAAGTATAAGTCCATTTTAGGAACCATATGTGATTAATCTCACTATAGATCGACTTATGTATATAATTTTTGCTAACCCTTTTGTTTGAGACAGATGGAATGACCCGTCATTCTATCACATGATCTGCTAACACTTCACGAATAAAAAATTCAACTTCATATATTTAAGAGATGAAGTGGAAATTGTTCAAGGCATGAACAACAGTGAGATTGTACCAAAATAATGAAAGTATTTATTCTAATTCAAATTTTCAACTTTAGGGAAATGATCTTGAAAACCAAAAATGTTGTCCTAGTGATCTTATACCTGATGAATCAGATGGTACCTTTGATCGTCACAAATTTATGGATTTGTGATTGTTGGCTATTCCATAGCCATGTTCTCTACCACTCTCCATCGGAACATGATGGTTAGATTTTTCTTCCATATCCACATTTTTACCTATGTGGAAACCCAGCGATTAGTTTATTTGGGTAATCGTTACATTTCATACTTTAGTTTTTAAATCCAAGTTTTGGTATTCCTTTTTACGATGTGGGTTTCTATTAAAGAAAATTTCGAATAGTAAACCATTTATAACCCCGACGAATTTCGAGGGCGAAATTCATTTTAAGGGGGGTAGAATGTAACAGCCCGAGATTTTATGAAAAATATTCTTTTTTATTTCACTAATGTCTTGTGTTGTACGCCACACCAAAAGGAGCTTGCACAACACGCATCCTTGACTTGCCTTGCATTACACGCAATCGCGACCTTCCTCGATAGCGTGTGTAGTACGCAATACTGAGTTTCACGAAACAACGATATGCTATTAAAATATTATTAAAACTAGCTGTTATGAATAGTAATAACCACTTTTTAAATTTTAAAAATTTTAGCTCTCAAAATGGACTTCATTTTTGGATTCGGAGTATCGAATTTAGCCTAAGGTGAAATTTTGGTACTTTTCGGATAACTTTCATATTCTGATGAATAGTGAAAATTACTAAATTATAATAAAAAACAACTTTTTTAATCGAAATAATTAATAGTGATAAATCATTAATTTGAGTGGTTTTAAAGTATATTTAGAATATATTTTTACAATTTAATACAATGTTGGTCATTGGATGTAATTTCACATTTAAACTAGACATAAACAAGTGTCAATCTTTTGATAGATATTGTTTCTTAAAAACACGCTATTTGTTTTAACAGCGGGATTTAATTATAAAATTAATTAATGCAACTTTTATGTTATGAATTTGGTAAAATAGACTTAATTTTTGAATTCGGAATATGAAATATAGCTTGGGATGAAATTTTGGCATTGTTCTGAGAAACATCAATTTTTGATGAATAGTGAAACTACTAAGTGGTAGGTTAAAAACTGAATTTTGCATAAAACTTAATTTTACCGCTTCTGTGAATGGAATTTCGAAAATCCGAGAGACACGGTTAATATCAAGGACTAAAATGTGGTTCAATGAGATGAAAATAATTTTTTGGTGAATAGTAACTTTTTACTTTTTTTACCACGGTTAATAGTAAATAGGGTAACTAAGGGTAAATATGATATTAATATTACCCTAACACATGTCCTAATTCTATTGGACAAGTGTAATTCGACCAAAAACAAACTTAGGAATAAAATATGACCATTTAGGCCCACTTGGATTAGATTAGGACATTTATTATTAATTTATTTAAAGAAAGGTTAAAATAGTTAAAATCAAAGTTTAATAAGTAAATCATTTTTAATATGGGGTTATACATAAGATAAATTCGATTGCAAATATTCATTAGAAATCTAAAAAGATTTCCTACATGATGATATTTTATTTGTAATTTTTATACATAAAATAATTTAATTTATTTATGACACAACGATGATGCAGTAATTATCTTATTAATGAAATATTGACATAATTGATGTTATAAACACCAAAATAAATGTAATTTGAGATTTTTTATGAATTCCACTACTTTTCTAGGTTACTATGATATATTAATGTTGATTTAATCAACTTGTTTCGAACATTTAATTCTGTTATGACTTTCACAAAAATCATATATCAAATAGTGTCAAAATTGACACAAAATAGTTTTTAAATCAAATATTATATTATTAATTGTTATTGTATTCCTAAAAATCTAAGGTTCGACCAAATGACTTAGATAAGGATATATATATTAATAATAAACAATTTGGGGTTCGTTTGGCATGTTATAGTAAGTTTATTAACCATATAGTGAAAGAAAACAAAAAGACATGGTAAAAGTTAAATTATTTAACTTAGAGTTAAATCTAATTGATAAGGTTAAAATTATATCCTAAACTTGTCTAAATTCTATTGGTTGATAGGATTTCGACCCATCCCCACTTTAGCTTCGAAATAAGACCCTTTGGAACCATTATAAACCGATTTTGACTTTAATATAAAATAATATTTTGAGATATTCCTAAGGTGCCCCTCTCCTCCCCTATAAAAGGACACCTCCTCCCCCTCCTCCTCACACCAATTTGAGCACTCAAGCTCGGCCAAACCCTGCCAAAATCTCTTCTCCACTTCCCTAGAAACATCCTAGAGGTTCTGGTCTTCCTCAAAGACCAATTCTAGTTCCCTAAGAGGAGGTCTCCAAAAGGCGCTTCAAAGAAGAGGTAATTACCGTTACCAATTCTTTCATCTTTATTTCTTCTTCCACTTCTTCTTCTTAGGTTGTTTCATTATGAAGTAATAACATCAGTATCACTCATATACTGATATGTTATTATAAGTATGAAACAACCCTATTTCACCATCTATCCATCCTACGGAAAAAGAAATCACCGCGCGTGCGTACGTACGGAATACCGTCTCCACGCCGTGGTGTAATCTATTTTCCACCACCACCTTACATGGATGGGTATAATGGTGTAAAGAATAACTATACATAGTTATTAAAACATCATATTGATTCTGATATATTGTATAATACACTCCAATTCAATTCAATATTTATAGAAATGATATCATCGCTCGTGCGTACGTACGGAATACCGTCTCCACGACGCGATGAGATTCATTCTCCATGTTAACCATTTAAGAATGATTATAATGTATATATAAGAAATAATAATGAAATATATGAAATTATAAAGCTACTGGATTTATGTATATATATACATATGTATGTCATCTACTTACTTCCATTTCAAGACAATAAGGAAAGGAAAACAGCGTTCATGCGTACGTACGGACAACCGTCTCCATGAACGGTGTTTTTCATTTTATTTATCTACCTATTATATATATATATATACTGAATATATATGATATATAAATCATATTTTATATTCTGGAAGTAAGTAAATCATGATATAAGTAATAATTATGTCAAGAACAACAAGTCAAAACACCTACGATAAATGAAACGATTTTACCCAAAACGCTTCTTTAACATGAAAATTACAAAAGAACGGGTAATATAATGTCATAAGTGAACCATATATGATATCATAACAATGAATATGATTCTGTAATAAGTCAATGACATTATTTAAATCATTATACAGGAGGTTCGGACACTTACAAAGCAAATCGGACCTAAGGTAAGGGAAATATTACAATCTCACTTTTATCCGAGATTGTTTTTACTTTGGTAATTACTGGGGTGTATTTTATCATCCACATCCATGTTCCTTCAATATGTAATATTATTTCCATCCTTCTACAATAGTTTATATCCAATTTTACCCTTCGGTAAGTTTTTTTTTTAAAAAAAATATGAAAGGAATCTTTTGTCGTTCTTCGTACGAGGTACTTTTTGACTTTTCCGACAAAAGTACGAAGAATGTTTTTTTTAACTTAAACGGCACGAACGGATTTTTACGGTTTTATAAAGACTTATTTTTATGAAGATTCCTCCAAAATATTTCATGACTATTTTTAATAAAATCTCTTTCTTTTAAAATTCCATGATGTTTTGTGAAAAGAAATTGATTTTGAAGAAGAAAGGATATTTTCCTCAAGAATTCATTTCAAGTGTTTTATCAAAATTATTTTCCATCTAAGATAATAAAGGGTTCTGTTTCAATCCATATTTTTACATTGATTTGACTATTTTGTGATGGAATTATGTTTATGAATTCCTTTATCTTATATGAATGGTTTTATGATGTCATGTTGTTTAAGAATCCCATTTTTGTTACATGGGTTATGAAATGATGTATGATTTATGATTTTGTGGCACACATAAGAATGGTATCATTATGAGATGGGTGGGACCTATATCTCCCTCCAATGCATTGGGTAAAGATTTTATATCTCATGAGATAGACATGGCTGGAATGGTAGGTTATACCGGTTCAGTGAAACAGGACTGAAACGAGGGTTACTCGATTCAGAAAGGGACTTTGTCCACTAAGACAGTCTTGGCAATGAGTCATGACTAACAAGAAATGATTTTCCATGATTATGTGTGCATGCCACAAAGTTTCAAGTTTCATGTTATGATTATGGTGATCTTATTTTCACTTCTATGATTTGTTCCATGTTAAGATATTATGATCTCTTTTGCAGGTTATGATTTTCAAAAAAGATATTATATGATTTTTATTTCTTTTGTATACCCTTACAGAGCATTTGAGCTCACCCTTTTATGTTTTCTTTTTCCCAGGATATAATGAAAGGTTTTAGGTAAAAAAAAGGGATGACCTTTATGGGAGATATTGAAGAACTTTCACCACGATTAGAAGATTACGTTCCGAGTTTCCAAAGACACTAAACTATTACGATCCTTGTGTGTGTGTGTTTTTGTTATGTACTAAGTATTCCGCAAATGTAATGTAATGTCCATGTACGTCAAGATACGGGTCTCTACATGGACATTACTGGACACCCTAATTTTCCCCTCCTCGGATGGAATGTTGCAGCCCATCTCCGCTGGCGGCACGCGATTGCGCGCTGCATCACCACTGCGGTCAGCCGGTGCCGACCACTTTGTTGACCACCAAGGCAGAGTTCTATGGCCTCATCCTATGGAGCACATCTACATTCCGCCTCCGTTTTTGCTATCCGGTGCCAGCCTCCACCATCATATGCTGTCTGGGATCTTGCCCAACCCAAAGATCAAGTTTGTGAAGAACACACCAAAATTCCAACATGGGTTGAGGGTCCGAGCCTTGTTTGTTTGGCCTAAACCCTCAGTGTTAGCTAGATAGAAAAAGGTTTGATTCAAAAATCAAATGGAATTATAACAAAACAAATCCCTACATAAAGAACAATGGAGAGCGCCCACGATTAAGGAAGTGGGTCAGTGTTCGTTGTCCTGGAAAAAAGCTGCCAACGTTGCTGCTCAAGCGTCTTCCTTTGGTTTGTGATTCGGCATCACCCATCACCACCCATTAGAACCAGCTCCATCTTCCAAGGTTGGCATTGTGGAACTTTATCAGCACTTCGTTGCTTGGTGAAGTCGTCCCATTACCTCTTCTCAAGCTCCATATAAATAAGAAAGGGGGAGGGTGAGCAATGCTCATAGAATTTATGAGGGTTCATTTAATAGGAACTTTCCTAAATTCTAATGATGCTATTATATAAGATTTGAAGGGTCAAGTCATTTAATATATTGACACATAGTTGGTGCCACGTTGTTGCTTGTCTGTTGGAGGAAAAGAAAGAAATCAATAAAATAACAAAGTTATTTTATTATTCTTTTAAAAAGTCCCAAAATCTAACTTTTTTCCATACCTACTGTGGTCTAAGTGAAGCCTCCCTTAAGAGAATCTTAGCACTAAAGATTCAACAGTGACCTCATATTTTTAATCCGATAACTAGTTTAAAAGTTAGAAAATTACGCTCTCACATTTACTAAATGTACCTAAAAAAAATCAGAAATTCATTCCATGAACCCCAGACCTCGGAATCATGCGCCGACAATTTTCATAGACTCATAATAATTCCATATAATTAAAAAAAATTATATGGAAAATCCGAGACTTTACATCCCAAGAGGAAATTTATTTCTTGGATTGGGTGGAATTCAAGAGGATGTTTTTCAATAAATATATTCCTCTAACCCTCCCTCTCAATATAGAAAGAGAGTTCCTCAGTCTCAAGAAAAAAGAAGATGATTCTAAAGAAAAATTTATAAGGCTTTCAAGGTACGCCTCTGACTTTGTCATGAACACCAAAATCAAGGTGGATTTATTCTTTAGCGGCATAAAGCCTAATATATGGAAGGTGTTGGCAATCCAAGACGTCGACAGTTATAATAAGATTGTTTTTTTGTGTTGTAAAGGTTTAAATGGAGATTGGATACTCTCAGTGGTCTCATGGGCCTGGTGATAAGAAGTGAAAAAAGGATAACAACATGGGTGGTTCAACAAACAAATCCCATGATAGAAAGAAGCCCAAATACCCCACTTGTAAAAGTTATGGGAAGAATCATCCTATGAACTGTCTAAAGGGAACCAGAAATTGATTCAAATGTGGAAAGTTGGGACATCTAGCCAAGAACTACCAAAGGGATATGAAAAATCCTACTAATGTGGGAGAATAAAAGAAGGTTTAGATCAACGCTCAGCCAATGATATAGTGTTATAATTTCAAGGAGCATGGGCATTATGAAAACAATTGCCCTAATCCATGGGTTCTTGGAGGAAATAAACAGAAACCTCCAAGGAAACAAGGAAGGGATTATGATATCACTACTGCTATGGTGGATCCAGAAAACTATGTAGTGATAGGTACAGTAGTTATTCATTCAAGAATAGAAGACATACTATTTGATTCTGGTTCTATGCATTCTTTCATATCTTGCTTGTTTAGTAGACCTATTCAAACACCACCTCAAAATTTAGAGGATAAGTTATCTGTGAGAATATAGATTGGGGATAGAATTGGGTGTATAGTTTATAACTCCTACCTGGTTAACGTTTTTGGAAGGAACCTCCCAGAAAATCTCATCATACTTCCTTTAGTGGAGTTCGATGCTATCTTGGGCATGGATTAGATATCTTTATACAAAGCCAACATCAACAGTCGGAAAAGGTAGACCACTCTTCACATCCCAAAGCATCCTCCAATTCTTTAAAAGTTTAAGGAGGAAGATGAATCTCTTTTATAATTATTGTCTCAAGTGTGAATATTTATTCTTTATGAGCAATAATATCTATCCCAAATGATTGAGACAAAGGAGAGAATCATGCTTTAAAACATGCCCTTCATGAGGGATTACACTGATGTATTCCCTGAAGAGTTGCCTTGTCTTCCTACTGGCCAAGTGGTTGAGTTCTCAATTGAAATTATTCCTAGATCTCTGATTATATCAAAGACACCTTACAAAATAGCCACCGTAGAGGTGGAAGAGCTGAAGAAGTAGTTACCGGAAAATATGGAGAAGAGTTTTATACACCAATGTGCTTTATCATGGGGTGTGCCAATCCTCTTCATCAAGAAGAAGGATGGATCAATGCTCCTCTACATTGATTATTGTGAGCTCAATAAAATCACTATAAAAACAAGTATACCCTTCCTTGGATATATGACCTGTTAGATCAACTTCGTGGGGCCAGTTATTTCTCTACTTTGGACCTTCATTCCGGATATCACCAATTAAATGTCAGGAAAGAAGATATTCCCAAGACATCCTTTCGAACAAGGTATGAAAACTATGAGTTCATAGTGATTCCCTTCAGACCCACTAATGCTCCAACAATTTTCATGGATTTAAGGAATAGAGACTTTAGGGATTACCTTAAAAAATTTGTGGTAGTCTTTATTGACGATATTCTGATATACTCCAAGAGCATGGAGGTACATGAGAGCATTTGAATATTCTGTTAAAGAATTTGTCAAGGGAGAAGATGTTTGAAAAGTATAGTAAATGTGAGTTCTGGATAGAGGAAGTATCATTCTTAGGGCATGTTATCACCAGCAAATGGATATCTGTGTAACCTTCCAAGATAAAGGCAATTGAAGATTATCCCAAGACAACATATGTATCAGAGATCCACATCTTTTTGGGTCTATCTAGGTATTATCGAAGATTTGTGAAGAACTTTTCATGAATTTTAAAACCAATTACCAAGCCTACACGAAAGGGAGTAAAGTTCTTCTGGACTTAGGAATGTGAAGACGATTTCAAGGAGTTGAAAGAGAGGCTTATCACTACGCTAGTACTCACACTCTTGACAAGTGGATAACTCTTTGTGGTGTATAGTGATGCTTCAAAGAAGGTCTTAGGCTATGTGATAATGAAAAATGATAAAGTGATAGTCTACGCCTCAAGGAATCTGAAAATACACGAGAAAAAATATTCTACATACGATCTAGAGTTGGCGGTAGTTATCTTTGCATTGAAAATATGATGACATTATCTCTATGGGGAGTAGTGTGAGATATATACTGATCACAAGAGTCTCAAATATATATTCACACAGAAAGAGCTTAATACGAGCCAAAGAATATTGATATATCTCATTATGGATTATGACTGCTCAATCCACTACCATCCCGGTAAGGAAAATAAGGTTGTAGATGCTCTAAGTAGAAAGGATCCTTCATCTTTATCAATGATGATAAAAGGACCCAATATTCTTAGATTTTCATATGATGGACATGAGAATCATTATGGGAGGAACATCATCAATACTTTCTCAAATGATTGATCAACCATCCCTCATGGATAAAATAAAGGATGCTCAAAGAAAAGATGTGGAAATTCTGAAAAGGATGAAAGCTATCTGAAATGGGAAATCCTCAGAGTTCAAGATTGATGATGAAGGATTTGTAAGATTTGGATGATGATTATGTGTACCATCTGATCCAGAGATAAAGAAGGATCTTCTTAATGATCCACATAGCTCAACCCTCTCTATTCACCCATTGAGAATAAAGATTTATCGAGATCTCTGAGAAAACATTTGGTGGGACAATATGTAAAGGGAGATTACTGAATATACATCAAAGTGAATAGTATGTCAACAAGTGAAGGATGAGAGGAAAAATTCTAAGGGGATGATGCAACCACTACCCATTCCAACATGGAAGTGGGAGCACATTACTATGGACTTTGTCACTGGACTTCCATGGACATCCATAGGAAACAATGCTATATGGGTTATTGTGGATCGTCCTACAAAGACAACTCACTTTATCTCAATTTGAGAGGACTTCTCATTGGATCAACTTTCACATATTTACATCAAATAAGTGGTAAGGCTGCATGGAATACCACTATCTATTGAATCTGATCATGATCCAAGATTCAACTGAAAGTTCTGGAAAAGTCTCCAACATTCTCTAAGAACTGAATTGAACTTTAGTACGGCCTATCATCCTCAAACTGATGGCCAATCCGAGCGAACTATTCAAACACTAGAAGATATGTTGAGAGCATATTCTATGGACTTAAAAAGAGGATGGGACCAACATCTTCCACTGGTTGAATTATCCTACAACAACAATTTCCACTCGAGCATCCTAATGGAACCATATGAAGCCCTTTATGGGAAAAGGTGCAGAACACTAGTGTGTTGGGATGAAGTCAGTGAGTGTAAGCTTCTAGGACCTGAAATGGTTGAAGAAATAGTAGAGAAGGTGAAAAACATTCCACAACATATCAAGGAAGTACAAAGTCAACAGAAGAGTTATGAGGACAACAGTCGATGAGACCTTGAGTTTAAATTTGGAGACATGGTATTTCTCCACGTATCTCTGTGGATGAAGGTCATGAGGTTTTGGAAGAAAGGGAAGCTAAGTCCCAGGTACATCAGCCCATTTGAGATTATTGATCGTATCAGGGTTGTGGCCTATCGACTAGAACTTACACCTACTATGGAAAAAGTACATTATGTCTTCCATGTATCACTATTAAGGAAGTACATACCAGATTCTTCACATGTACTCTCTTCAGAGGTGGTACACCTGGAGAATGATCTTTCTTACAAAGAGAATCTAGTAAAGATCTTAAAACATAGAGATAAAGTTATATGTAACAAGACTAATCACCTAGTCAAAGTACTGTGGTGGAACCATAAGTACGAAGAGGCAACATGGGAACTGGAGGAGGTAATTAAGGAAATTTACCCTCACCTGTTTATGGCATAGAATGTAAAATGAAATTTCAAGGGTGAAATTTCTTAAGTGGGGAAGAATGTAATGACCCAATGTTTTCAATGGAAATTTAATTCTTATAATTATGTCATATAATCACATGAAATCATAACCTAATGAACTACTAAGTACTATATGACCTTTAAACATAATTTTTTCACTTTTGTGATTTGAATTGGAAAAATATGACATACACAGTTGTGATCGGTAAGTTATTTGGAGTTTGATAAGAAAATTTTAATTTTTGGTGAATAGTAACATACCCTTATGAATAGTAATTTTACCCTTATGAATAGTGATATACCATAATGAATTTAAACATTAACTATGATAGTATATAAATAATATTTAAGTGAAATTATGATGAACCTATAATTTGGAATAAGTAAATAAATGTTTTAAAATTGTTTTTAGAATAAATTATGATTTTAATTAAATATTAAATTAATCATATTTAGAAAATTATTTTTGAAAAATGGATTTCATTTTTGGATTCTATATGTTGAAAAAATGTTAGGGTGAAATTTTGGGTTTTTTTCTGAAATATTTGAATTTTTATGAATAATAAAATACGATAATTCACAATAAATGCTAAAACCTGAATTTTTGCATCATGATTGAGTCTTGGATGATGTAAATGAACATTGGTTAGAACTCACATGCACATAATACTATTTTGGGTCACAATAATCATCACTATTGCTTGTATTATTGGAAAATAATAAACTAATGATTATAATATTTTGAAAACTCTTCTCCCCTCCATTATAAATACCACCCCTCCTTACCTCTTCACTTCACTCCTGTCAATACTTGTGACTTTCTTATATTCAAGACAAATATCTCATAATGATCCTAAACTGATTCCAAAAGCCCATATTATCTTCAAAATATCAAATCCTCTCCCCTTAATAAGGCTCTCAAGGAAGTTTGATTCAAGAGGTAAATTCCTCTTTTCTTTTCTTTCTTTTTATTTTCAAGTTCTTTTGTTTTCTTTTCTATCCTTACCCCTAACAATCCAAATGTTATGAAAACTCCAGTAACTTAAATGTATTGGAATTTTTCTATGATAATTTAATATGTTATTATCATCTCTCCTTTCCCCACATTTTATTTGAATGAAATGAAAACACCGTTTGAGATGTATTAATTTAGCACAATCAAGGACAACAGGTTATCAATTTCTATTACTGTCTTCAATTATGGCTATAAAAACGTTTTTATGGTGGAAAAAGACTATTATATGTTTATTTTATATTATTTTATATTTTTTAAATCATTATGCACTCTTGATGTATACTAATAATACAAAACAAATTAATTGTGAGAAAATTTCAAAAATCAATTCAAGCATTTGTCATTAATGTTTTATATAATGATTCGACTACACTACAAGTAAACAAATTAAATTTACAACCCTGTAATCTAATTTATATTAAATAATTTCATATAGCTTCAATTATGGACAACCACTTTCATCTTATAGGTTTATCTATTCATGAAAAGAAGTAAATCCATCATAAAAACGAAGAAAAACAAACTGACCCAAACAATGAAATTGAACCTTATAACCAATCAGAAATGTATTTAATGAACATAAAAAGGTTATAATAAATCAATTAAATATATAATAGGTTCTAACATTATTAATTAATAAAACTAATTTATTTATTCAGGTCATTAATAACAAGTGGAGAACACCAACAGACTTAAGGTAAGGGATCCTCTCCTTTTCACTTTAATTCAAGAATGTCCTCTATGAATTGCCATTTTATGTGTAATACATAATGATGGGGTATGATTTTTCACCTCCCCCATACTTCCATAATAATTTATAAATTATTAGAAAATCATTTCTCTCTAAATAATACCTCTTAAGTGCACATGATACTATGCTGATAATCCGTATGGAATTCTACTTGAATTGCATTTATTCCTTCGGGTTGCTCAATATTTATTTTTACCCAAATGAATTTTTATTTTATTTTTATGTATAAATTATACATTATGTAAATATGGTCCAAAATCATGTTTTAACATCCATCCCTCATTCTATTTCAGGGATATACATGCTTTTAAGTGATTCTCTCCTAGATACTTACCAATAAGAAAACTAATTTTAAGGGAACTTCCCAACTTTTACCCAATTTCAAGTTCTCTATATCTTATATTTTAATCCAAAATTTTCATTATAAAATATGTATTTTTATAATTAAAATCTTCTTGGTTGACTTCTAGTTTTATATAAATGATTTTTCCCTTTTATATTTTGAAAGCTCTATAGTATTTTCCTTAAAACCGCACCAAATGTTTTAATGCTAAAATTTATAAAAAAATATTTATTAAATGTTTTCACATATGTTTGACATCACTTACCATGATATATTCCTATTTTACTTTATGAACAACCATGTATTTTCTAATTCATTTCTTTCACGGACACTTTCATGATACGCCCATTGGTTATGATTTATGTCATAATTATGGAACCCAATTCTTTCCATGGGCAGCCCTCATGTTTATATAAGAATGATTAAGTATGATTATGTATGTAGAAAAATATTCATTAAATTTAAGTTGGGTTATCCTAGATAACTATCCAATGATTTCAGTAAAGTTGAGTCTCATGAGATGTTATGTGTGATGGTCTTGGTGGTTAGCCTTGGCTTTTGCTACTATGTGCAATAGTCTTGGAGGTTAGCCTTGGCTTGTGCTACTATGGGAAAAGATCTTGGAGGTTATCCTTGACTCATACTAAATTCATGTTTTATGTTTCTCCCACATTTATATGATTCTATTTTTAAATTATCCTTTGTTTATATGCTATGATTCCTTATGTTACATGCCTTTTTATATCATCATGTCATGCCTTCTATCCAATGTGCTAATGATTTGTTCTTATGGTTATTCCCTTACTGGGATTTTAGCTCATCCCTTTGTTCATATTATCCCCAGGTTATCCTATACAGATTTAAGAGCACAATGGAATATAGGATCTCGTTATGGAGTTTAAATAAAAAGTTGTTTTAACATGTTTGATTATGTACGTAGTCTTCAAATACATTAGACTTCATGATCCTTGGCTTGTACTCTGATGCATAATTATGCTTAAAATCATGTAATGTTATATTTAAAAGTATAGGGTCTCTATAATAGTGATGCATAATTGTGAAATATAAGGATAAACTATGGAAGCAGTATAACAAACATTGTAGTGGAAGTGAGCATAAACATCTAGGGAATAAATAAAAAACCCAGGAGTTGTAAACTATATCATACAAAAAAATATTGATGGGATGTATAAAAAAAAGAGAATAAGGCATACATAGTAGTAGGAAGATAATGAAATACCTGATATACAAAATAATAAGAATAAGTACAATCTATCCATGAATATTGATCTCTAGATCAGTCATTTGACACCAATCTCCCATCCTAAATAAAGAAAGTCAGGTGTCGAAAGTAGGATGCTTCCCCTTGTCCACACCTATGATTATATAATCTGCTTAGGTACCAATGACGATATGTATAGTGTGTGAGACAAATATCAATATACAACTACCAAAAAATTCTATTTAAATCATGTCTGTGAATATAAACTAAATATTTTGCAGGTATATGAAAGTAAAGTAGTACAACATAAACAACCCATAAATGCTTCAGCCTCTGCTAATGTCTGAACATGTAACCATTTAGTTAATTAATTTATGTTTTACTTTATATATTTAAAATAATTAAAGGTACTAAAATATATAATAATAATAATAATAATGAGTATCCAAGGTGAAACCATGGAATCCTTGACCTCAGGGGTCAAGCCAACTCATAGAGGAAACACATGAAATATGACTATAAGAGGTCTAAGTGAAATCTAAGGGGAACACTCAAGTAATTCCGCTACAAATGAGTCTAACCGAGTATATAGAGATCATCCATAGTAATCCTGAGCTAAGAATGAGTAGTCCCGATTGGATGAATCCATGGCACCATGTGTTCGAAAAAAATCAAGTTGAATCCAAAGAGTGTATCTAAGGAATTATAATATCTAGAAAATATTTCAAGTGAATAATCAGTACAACACTTAGAATTTCATGTAATATGAAAATATTATATTCCATGGTGGGTATCTCCCATGGAAATCAGATTAATGAATTAGAATGACATCCTCTAAGTGCTGAAGACATTCCCTCAACAATCTAAGGATAACTCAAGTCTGACTACTCCTTTATAGATTAAAATGTTCCAACACAATAGTCACCTTATAATCATTCCAGTTATATAATATGTAATAAAGGAAATGTAATAATCATACCAAATAATCATTCAATATGTTCATTCCATTACCATTCATTAAACATCACAAGAAGTATTTGGGATGTACAACCAACTATCACTTAAATTACATAATCGTTTATCTTATTCATTCCATTACCTTTCATTAAACATGAAAATTCGAGGAAAGGAAATGGAACTAAGACCAAATCAATTTATAATTTAACTAGGCCAAATGATATATCTAAATACAAATTTTCTATATAATAATTTAAGATTAATTTATAAAATTGAAGCACTTACCTTATTAAAGGTCAAGTAGAGCAAACATGAATAATGTCCCATTTAATCTCAATATAGGTCAAAAAAGAAAAAAGAAAAATAAAAAACACACCCTAAATGGGTAGTCCACATTGAGGTCTTAACCTCTAAAAATGTCAAGATGGTTAAAAAGGGTATTAGAATACATCCTAGACAAAATCAATTAAAGAAAATGAATTTTAAGGAGAAACACCTAGTTAAACTGACATGCACAGAAGGATTTTTTTTTATAGATAAATAGAATTTAATGAATGAGTCATAGAACACCTGCCTCACAATTTTAGTACATGTATCATCTAGTATTGGCCTTTAGTTTTTTCTAGATATGAATAAAATAGAAAAATAGATGAACACTCTAAAAATAGGACATATGAGCCTACATAAAAATAGTTTCATTGATAGGAATAAGAACAATGAAATGAGCTTAAGGATTAGAGATATTAAAAAGAGGAATCCAATGAGATGACTAAAAGTATAATTGGAGGTTTAAATATTAACCAGGATCAAATCCTAGGTGATGAAGGCTTGAGATCTTTTATCAGGAGAAAAATAGGACCCTTGTATGTTAGAAACAGATATGAATAAGGGGTGTGGGGTTTTAATGAAGTAAGGGAGAAATATTAATTTTAAACCTTTAAAACTAGGTCATACTATTTGGGTACATGGTTTTCTAAATTGCGTGCCAACCGTGCATAGGCCACTGTCCAAGGAGGGGACTTTCGTGGTTCATACACATGGTTTGGGAAACTATGCATAAACTATGATACGTAGATTTGTCAAAAATTGAAGAGACTCCACATAGTTGGGTGGACTCAGAATAATATTTATGGAAAAACCTGAATACCACTTCCATTTACTAAAACACCCTTCACGGTTAGTCGAAACCATGCAGAATGGGCTGCATGGTTTTTACAAACTGTGCGGCCTAGCTGTTTCTTCCACCGATCGGGGTTCCAGGAACTGAAAAAGCCCTGGACACCCTTGTTTCCTTCTTAACATTAATAGGTATTCATATTAGGTAAAAACCAAGTAATTAAACTAAAATTAAAAGGATCCATACCTCAGTGAAAATTCAGGTTCTTACAATCTTTCTTCCTTAAAAGAACTCATCCCCGAGTTTCACATTAAAGGGTGGTAGAACACTGTTGAGAACAAATCCAGCCATTGAGCACATATGTTATCCTATTTCTCCCAAGTATCATACTTCACTCATCCATGATTACCTAGAACCATACGTAAGGGACATACAAACCTCAAAGATCTATCTTACTCTGATCATCGATGCATATGGGATACTTCTCAAAAGAATCATCAATATCCAATTATATATCCTCAAGATCAAAGGTGAGAGATGGGTCTGCATGATAATGGTAAAGTTGTGAAATGTGGAAGATGTCATGCATGGAAGGATACCTATAAGGTAATATAATTAAATAGGCTATTGGTCTGACTCTATCCAAGATCTCAAATGGAATGAAAAAAATGAGGTGACATCTTCCCTTTCAAATGTATCCATTTATGCCAAATTCTTGGTGATACCTATAAGAAAACACGATCCCTGACATTAAATTGTAGAGGTCATCGATAGTGATCAATATATAATTTTTATATAGACTAAGCGGTAAAAATACATTTTATAAACCATTTCACATACTCCAAAGTCTCTTGTATGAGGCATAGACCTTTTAGCACAGCCTCCCCTACCTCTAGCCAGCATAGAGGTCTACGACATGACCTACCATATAAGGCCTCATATAGAGCTATCAGAATCATTTCCTAAAATATATTATTGTATTAAAAATTTATGGGAGGGATATGATTCTACCAAGAACTATCAAAATTAAGGTTTAATTCTTAAAGAATGTTCTCCGACACCTATATAGTCCATTCTGGATGGCCATCGATTTGAGGGTGAAAATTCATGCTCAGAATCACCTGTGTACCCAAATATCTCTATAACCCTTTCCAAAACCTCAATGTAAAACAAGTGTCCTTATCTAAAATGATAGTACAAGGGACCATGTGTAGTCATATAATCTCATTGACATATTTCCTTCCCAGATCATCAATTGAGAAAGTCTCTTGGATATAAAGGAAGTGGGCTACCTTTTTCAGTCGATCCATGAATACCCAAATTGTGTCTCTACCTCGAGGAGACATCGATATGAAAATCAAAAAATCCATTATGATGACTTCTCATTTCCATTCTGAGAGTGGTAATGTCTATAACAAGACATTAATCCTCTAGTACTCCACCTTTACCTCCAAATAGGTGGAAAACCTAGTGATAAAACCTATTATCTGATGTTTCATACTTAGCAACCAATACTAACAGCACATATCATGATACATCTTGAAGATACCTAAATGCACTTCCAACTGAGAATCACCTGATTCTCACATAATATCATATCTCATATATATATTAACCCATATACTCTCATGTATATTCCTAATGGCCTCTCCATTAATAGACCAATTTAGAGGTGGGTCATCACCTGAAATAAGTTCTCGTAGGACCAGACCTCCAAGATATAAAAATTGTATTCTCTTCACCCTATCTAGGAGTGAATAGGTAACTATTGAGGATGTAAGAAAAGGTTTATCATTAGTCTCATGAAATATAATATTAATATTAGAAAGAAGGGCCATCAATTTCCATTCATCACTAGCTTCCTAAACAACTTGTGCTTGACTTTTCTGGCTCATTGCATCCACTATTACATTGGACTTTCCAGACATATAGATAATCTCAATGTAAACAAATGAAGTTATTTAAACTATATACATTGTTTGAGATTCAATTCACACTCAATAAATATATATTTTAGGATCTTGTGGTCCATATACACCACAAAGCTCTCTCCCAATAGATAATGCCTCCAAAAACATAAGGCATGAACAATTGCTACAAGCTAGAGATTGTGTGTCGGTTAATTATGCTCATGAGGTGTAAACACCCCAATCATAATAGCCCAGATTTAGTTCCTTAATTTACTACATTGGTATGATTACAAGGAATTGTATCCTGAAGTACTAATTAGTTTCACAGTTTTGGAAAACTAGATACATATATGAGGTCAACATTACAACTTGAAATGAAATAAATCATAGAAAATCCTTTGGAAACACTCTTAATATTATATATTATCATTTCATGTCAGTTATAAAATTCATCTTGGAATAATGGGAAGAAATAAACATAATAAAGCGGTGAGATATGATTCTCAGTATGTTTAAGAATTCAAAGGAAGCTAAAAATAAAACATAATATATGGTGAATAAATAAAAACAGTTGCTATTAATACAAAAACAGGAGAATAATATGGTAGGATTAAAAACTGAATAAATAATACCATATAAATAATCACATGAAAATGATACTTACCCATGGATATTATAATAAAATAATAATCACATGGAATATCAAATAATAATCTCATAGTGAGGGAATGCATAATTTGGGACATTATAAACATATCATCGAGGCTTCAACCAAGACACCATACATAATTAGGTAAGACATTAGACTATACCCACACTAGTTTTTTCTCATGATACCTACCGATGAACTGAGGTGATAGAGTGGGCCCAACCCAACACTTATTAATTTCAATTCCTTCCTCATATGAAAGGGGTTAAACATAATCAATATAAACTTTCGTATTGAAAAACTAGCATACGAAATGTGAATACATTAATCATAAACCTTGAATGATATCAAATAGAAAATCCATAGTCAAAATGACCATAAGAACATGAGCCTCATCTCAGTTGGTGATGACTATTAAGTGCATCCAAGCGACCTGGGATCAAATCCAGGTAGAGGCACAATTTTGCGGGTACTGTAGCAGTATTTGTAGTAGTACTGTAGCGGGAACTGTGCAGTTATTTAGCAGGAACTGTTGAGGGAACTGTAGAAGACACTATTTGACACTGTAGCAGCAGGGAATTTCCCCCCGTTTGGGCCTTCAGGCCACTGATTTAGTCCCTGAGTCCTTTAAGGCCTTTGGGCTACCAAATCCTTCGGGCAAGTAAGGCCTTCGGTCCACCTTAAGTGCAGATGCAAACCAGACAACCAATACAGAACAAGCTCTATAAGGAGGATGATCAAGGATCTTTCACCACAGAAGAAGCTACACAGTTTTCAAGAATGATAGGGTATGACACATTCCATTGGGACAAGCCTGTGCATGCACGAGATAGCCTAACTGTACATCCATGTGATGATGGAGAGCTGATTTCACGATGAAGATGCTGGGGAGGAGCAGTTCCAAGTAGTTAGTATTGGTTGTATGTAATGTTTGAAGCCCACAGGAAATGAACTCCTCTAAAGACTATGGGCCATGTAATACTTATGCCTACGGTCCTTGTAAGGGTTCCACCTCACCCCTTGAAAGGTGGATTATCAAAAATCAATAAATAATGAAGGCTTTTGGTCCATTGGATGGAAAAATGACCATAAACCCTTCAAAAAAATATGTTAGGTAGTATCATAATAGATAAAACTAAATTAAGTACATGATTCAACAAAGGAAGCTAATATAGATTAAGATAACATTGAAAAAATCTTGAGAAAAATAAGCTTTATACATGCCAATGTGTTTCATACCACTTTGAAACATTTAAATCATAATCCCACGGAAGGAATAATTAGACGAAACTTATAATATCATGAGAATAATAATAATCATGATATGATATATGAAATAATAGTACAAACTCTACACACATAGGAAATAAGTGACAAATAAGGCATATATATCATATGAGTAAAAGTGAGATGAGAAAAACTCTTTTTTTACTTTAGAGAGAAGAGTTCTATTAGAAAAATCATTTTTATTTGTAGTCAAATAAGATTTTAAACATGTATATACAAGAAAATAAAATTTAAGGGCATTGAAATTATATTTTAGGCATAAATTATTTCTCATTGAAGTGAAATATTATAAATTTTTTTTTATGAAACTTTAAAAATAAAACATTTTAGTGCAGTTTAAGGAAAATATTAAAGAGATTTTAAAGTAGAAAGGAATTTTTTTTTCATAAAACCATAAATGAACCAATATAGTTTTCATGATAAAATTAGTGATTTCTGAAAACTAATGGTGTCTTAAAATATATTTTGGAGTGAAATTGAAAATGGTTAAGAAAACGGAATGTTCCCTTGAATCAGGCTTGTTTATTGGGAAGAATTGAGAAGGGAACCTTTTTAAAAAATGTATATCCCCATGAAATAAGGATTATATGATCTGGATATATGAGTCTAGAACATATAAAAATAATATAGAATAAATATACAAAAAATAAAGAAGCATTAAATTTGAGTAAATAAGGAGAAAGAGAATCCCTAATGAAAAATGGGGGTTTAGGTAGAATTCCTTACCACTTTGTAATCAATCGAATCATATGACCAAAAATTAATAATAAGAAAATGATACATTTAATATAATAAATATAAATATATATATATTCATTATATGATACATAAATGGGTATTATACATACACCATACACAAGAAATAGTGGTGAATAAGTAATATCTCACAAAAATGGAAGTGAGATGAGAAAACCCTTACCTTATTTCCAAATCTAATCTACACTTGAACTTAATGTCCCAGATAATAAAATAAAATTAATTAATTAATTAATTCAGAACCTTATATTTTTTTATTTGATTCATTATTGTTTTATTAAGTTCATATATTTATTATTTATGAGTTATAGAGTTTAATTTCATCATTCGGGAGAATTCTTTTTCTTGGTTTCCTTGATCGATTCTCTTATTTATAAGTAATGAAGTTCATGTAAAATGGGTATAATGCTACAAAATTGGAATTATATGTTATTAATGAACATAAATAATTATAAATGGTTATATATATAATTTTTTTATATATTATAAGGTTAAATAATTAGATAATACATTAGTGATGATTATTTAGATTATTATGGCATTTTTTGATCACAACGAAATCGTTTTGTTTAATCATTTATTATTATGTAAAAAAGTTCTAGAACATAAAAAGGGTTTTAATATAAATTTTAAAATATATTTTAAAAAATAAAATGGTTTTATGATCATTCTAGAGGATAAATTGAAGAAAGAAAATCTTCCATCCACGAATGTTGTAAATCAGCACCTCACGAACGATGATTTTGTTTTCAAAATAAAGAGAGAGAGAGAGAGAGAAAAGAGTTTGATGAAGGATATTCCATTAACATGATATCATTATAGTATATATATTATATTGGATTTATCATTATCATTTGGATAATGTATTTTAGGAGAGGATAAGAAATTTAAAAGGAAATTGGAAGAAAAATAAAAGATAAAATAAAGTAGATTTACCTCTTGAATTATCCTCCTTGAGAACCTTCTTAAGGAATCTTGGTTTGTTACTTTTTTTGTGACAAGAACCTCATGGATGTGGGGGAGAGACTTGGGAAGAGTATTTGGGTAGAATTTGGACATGTTTCAAGGTATATATGTGTGGGGGAGAAGTGGTGGTATTTATAGTGGAGGATAGGGATGATTTTTGAATATTTAATTCATTTGTTTATTATTTTGGCTCAAGACTCTGAATAGTTTGATAATTATCACAAAATAAATTAAAATAAAGAATTATAGTTTGATATTATTGGCTTAAATCAGTCATACATCACCTTTTACTCCAAAATTCATGCATTTAACATTTATTGTAAATTATCATATTTTAATATTCACAAAAAATTCAAGTATTTTAGAAAAATACCAAAAATTTACCATAACAATTTTTTGATGTGAAATATTAAAAAATGAACTCCGTTTTATGAAAATAATTTTCTAAATATGATAATTTTAATTTTTAATTAAAAATATTTATTAACTTGAAAAATATAGATTTAAAATTTTAATATATTTGATAACACTTTGAAAAAACAACTAAGGTCTTATAAAATTATCCTAAAATCACAGGACAAAAAAATATTAATTTATGACTAAATTTTATGAAAATAAATTTTATTTTAAATCATTTCATTAATTATGAACTTGTAATTAAATATTTATGGCTTTTAAAAATACCAATACTTAATTATTAATTTTCAAAGTCTTCACTTACTTATAATATGATATAATGATATCATAAATTCATTTATAAGATACCTAAATTTTATTTATACACTCATATGTGAAGATACTATTCATTTGACCAATTTATTATTCATAAGGGCCATATTACTATTTATAAGGGTAACATTACTATTCCAAAAGGGTCAAGTTACTATTCACCAAAAATTTAAGTTGATCCTATAAAACTCTAAATATCATAATGATCACAACCTTACATGTCTGTTTTTAGAAATTTAAATCCCAAAAGTGAAAAAATTATGTTAAATGTTAATCCTGCAGGTGTGGCGAAATGGAAGGTAAGAAGAACGTTCAAAAGTTCAATAAATATTTATATCTAATTTCAATATAAAAATGATTCAAATGATCTAAATTGGATTAATATATGTATAATTGAACAATTGTGACTTTAAAAATCAATTTAAAGTATAATAAAAATTTTAACAAAAAACACAATTTTAACTAAAATGTAGTATTTTTCACTATTAATAAAAAATGAAACTCCTCAAAAAAATACTAAAAATTTACCCTAAGTTAATTTTGAAAAAATTATTTTTATTTTACCAAAAAATATTTTTTTTCATTATAAATATGTTTTATTTATTTGAAACCATTATAAATACAAGTTAATAGTAGTTAATACTGTTAATATTACTATGTTTAACATCTAGTTTATAACTATCTTGTTTAAATAATTGTAATAACAAAGTGTTGTTTCATAGAGGCTCACGGTTTCATGCATTACATTCTATATTAATTTTATTTGTAAATCCTAGGGGTGTTATATTCTCTACTTCATTAATAAATTGTATCATCGAAATTTGAAATTGCACTTCGAAATTTAAAGGTTGGAACTTGAAAATTCCCTTGTGGGAAACCCACATCGGATATAGGGTTAATAAAACATTATCTTAATAAGAAGGAAAGTAGAAATGTGAAGGTCACTATAATATTAAGATTTTGAATAGGATAATATTAGTGGGATGTAAAAACATGGACATAAAAGAGAAATATAACCATCATGTTCTGATTGAGAATTATAGAGGACATTGTCATTATAAAGTTAATCCTCACAAAACCATAAATCTTGCATGTGGTTAAAATAACATTAATCTATTAGTAAGGAAAGTAATGGATAACATTTTTATTTCAAAATACTTTTCCTAGAGTTGATGGATTATTTTACTATCTATACAATCACTTGAGAAATTAAAGTTACTTGGATTAATTTCCATGTCAAAAGAATAATATCATACTTTTGTTGTTCTTTGATCTATTTTTAATTCATTCCTTATACCTAGAAATGAATGTTTAAGATGAATTTTTCATGCTTGAATAATTCAAATCAACTTCTATGGATCACAAATCCCACAAAAGTATAATTCTATATTCCTCTTATCTTTATACATATACCAAATCCAGAATGGTCAGGATAAGATAAGATAATTATACAATAATAAAACTTTATATAATTAAAAACAACTTTAATATCAAAAATTCAAATGTAAAACTCAAAGTTCAACATAGATCATTTTGAAAATTACAACCATTTATTAAAAAAAATTTCTAGACTATGACCCCAAAATCAGAAGGATTTGTTCGTATAGTATTCCAAATTACATCGATAACTCTTTATGTCTTATACCAAAAATTTAATTGGCCCTATCACATAATATCCGAGATATTCTATAAATTTGATAAAAAAACTGGATTACTATAAGTCCACAATAAAATCACATCTGACTCAATAATAAAATTAAATTTTTATTCCTCAAAATATTTTATTTTCCAAAATCTTTTAGGATTCTCAAAATTTTGAACCCATTCCAAAATAATATTAATCACTTAATCAACAAATCATTTTCAAAACCCGAAGTTATCTATTTGATAAAAAAATTCCCTATAATAAAATTATCATTTATCTATTAGATGATTTAACTAAAAAAGTGTCATGATAACCATAAATTCGCATACACTAATAGAAGGTGATGCACCCTTGTCACCCTTCAGTTATGGGTTCAAACCTTACGACCTTGCTTGAAGCGATGGGTTTTCACCCATCATATAAGTTTTAATTTCTATAAAACTATATAACTTCTAAAATAAATATTATGGATATCCATGAAATAAGGTTAATCACTACAAATTATTTTAGTTTTTTTTATAAATAAAAACTCAATATATAAATACATCATACATTTATTTTCACATAGGTCTTTCCTTGGTATAGAGGTTATCCTATAGAATATGAAATTTACTAGGGTAATTCCCATTTCCCCTATATTTAAGGAAAATAACTACAAATATATTCTAAGGATTAGTTTTATTTCCTTCCATTATACTCATCATTTTTTCCTCTAAAATTATTTGCTTTATGCCCTTATTTACCACACATAAAGCATTTATCCATTCCTTTGAGACACTTTCCTGGGTATCTCCTTCCAAATTTCTGGAATAAAGGAAACCGAGTCCTCTTTTATACATAGTCTCTACCACTGTAGATCTTAGTAAATACCATTATTCTCTTCTTTTTTGGGTTTAATAGTTGGTTAAGGTATATGTTTTTAATAAAATTTCAAGAAAAATGATTAGGAATTAACACAATATATTTCACTCCTATCAAAATCCCATTTATTTTCTCATCACCACCACCTTTTACATCATGTTCAATGTTAACATGACTCCTTAGGGTTCTAAACATTGACTAAAACCAAAAAGAATTATCTGAATAACAATAGTCATAGTGAGAGAAATTTATAGTCATCTATAGGATATCATGACACCTTATTTTCAATCTAAAATTCCCTAGGTTATTCATTTTACTCATATATTCAGATGCTTCATAATGTTTTATAAATAAAATGTGAATTATTCTATGAATATCCCCTGAGAGTATCAAACCAGGTGCACAGTAAGGCATGTTGTCGTGTACCAAGTTACCTTGGGTCAAGCTCCGGACACATTGTCGAAGTTGTAACCCCTAGGTACATCTGTTCCAGAACCACATTCACTTGTAGTATCTAGAAATAGATCTACTTCTAGTAATACCCACATAATCTCTACATCACCAAAATTCTAGGATTTTCTTCAATGATTATCCTCAAAGTCTATCTTAGTGGTATTCTCTTTAATCAATTTTTTCTAAATCTATTTTCCAAGGTTACTACTAAACTTCCTCTGATACAATCTACAAATACCCTGACCCTAGTAGCCCAGAACTGGTGCCTAAATTTATTACATTGGTATGATTACATGGAATCACATACCAAAGGACCAATAAATTTATTAGTTTTGGAAGACAATATACATAAATAAGTTCAACATTACAACTTGAATGAAATACTTCATATAAACTCCTTTATAAAAACTCTTATTATTCTAGATTATCTTTTCATGCCATTCATAAAATTCATCTTAGAATCCCGTGGAAAACTAAACATAAGAAAATGGTGATCTCTGATGATTAGTAAGATTAATAATTCAGAGAAAGCTAAAAATAATCTATAAGTCAAGGTGAATAACTAAAAAATTTATATTAAAACAAAAAATTGAGCATAATATGGCATGAATAAAAATTGGATAAATAATACCATAAAAATAATCAAATGAAAAGTATACTTACCCATGGATATTCTATTAGTCGAATAATCACATGGAATATCAAATACTGATCTCCTAGTGAGGTAATTAATAATATGGGACATCATAAACATACCATCAAGGATTCATCCAAGACACTATACATAATTGGGCAAGATGTTTTCCCATAACAAAACTAGATTGTATCATGAGACCAACCGATGCCTCGAGGGGCTATAGTAGGACCCAATAGACACTTACTAAGTACAATTCATTCCTCATATGAAATAGGTGAAACATAATAAACATAAACATTAATATTGAAAATATAGCATATGAAATCTGAATATTTTAACCATAAACCTTGAATGATATCAAATAACACATCCACAATCAAATTGATCATAAAAACTTCAACAACATATTATATTTAGAATCATAATAGATAAACCTAAATGAAGTACCAGATTATATAATTTAATTTGACATATATTATGATACCATTGATTTTTTCGAGGAAAATAATCTTTAAACATTACAATGTGTCCCATACCACTTTGAAACATTTAAATGATAATCTCTATAAAGGAATTATTAGATGAAACTTAGAATATAATGATAATAAGGATAAATATGATATGATATCTCAAATTATAGTACTAACTTATCACAGACAAGGAATAAGTGGTGAACAAGGCATATATCTCATAGGAGTAAAAGCGAGATGAGAAAACCCCTTTTTTTCTTTGGAAAGAATATTTATTTTCGAAAATCATTTTTATTTGGGGTCAAATAATATTTCAAAAATGGATATCCTAAAAAAGAAAAGTAATGGAAATTGAAATTATATTTCAGGAATAAATGATTTGACACTGATGAAAAATCATATAAAAAGTGTTTTTAAGAAACTTTAGAAACAAAACATTTTAGTGCAGTTTATTGAAAATATTAAATAGATTTTAATGTGGAAAGGAATGTTTGTTTCTATAAAACAAGAAATGAACCAAGATATTTTTTCTTGATAAAATGAGTGATTTTAGAATAATAATTTTGAATTAAAACATAATTTGGGGTGCACTTGAAAACGGGTAAGAAATCGGGAAGTTCCTTTGAATCAGGTTTGTTTATCGAGAAGAATTGAGTAGGGATCCTTTTTAAAACATATATATCCCAATAAAAAAAGGATGATATGATTTGGATATATAATTTTTGGAACATATACACATAATTTAGAATAAATATACAAAAAATAAAGATGCATTACATTTTAGTACATATGGAGAAAGAGAAACCCGAAGGAAAAATAGGGGTTCAGGTAGAATTCCTTACAACTTTGTAATCAATCAAATCATATGACCCAAAATTAATAATCATAAAATGATAAATTTAATACCATTAAAATAAATAGATTCATTACATTAAACATAAATCGGAAGTATAAATATACCATACACAATAAATAGTTGTGAATAAGGAATATCTCCCAAAAATGGAAGTGAGATGAGAAAACCCTTACCTTATGTCTGAATGTGTTCTGTACTTGACCTTAATGTCCTGGATAATCAAACTAAATCCATTAGTTAATTAATTAAGAACCTTATATACAATAATTTTATTCGTTATTGTTTTATTAAGTTCATTTATGGCCTTATTGACGAGTTATAGACATTAATTTCATTGTTTAGAAGCATTAATTTTCTTGGTTTCCTTGATTGGTTCACTTATTTATAAGTAATGAAGTTCATGAAAAATGGGTATAATTCTCCAGAATTGGAATTATATGTTATTAATGAACATACATATGTGAAAATGGTTATGTATTTCATTTTATTATATGGAATGAGGATGAATAATTAGAAAATACATTAGTGATAATCGTTTAGAATATTATGACTGGTTTTTATGACAACAAACTCATTTGGTTTAATAATTTAGTATTATGTAAAAATGTTACTTATAGAACATAAAAAGGGTTGTAATATACATTTTACAATCTATTTAAACCATTTAAATGGTTTTATGAATATCCTAGAAGGGTAAATTGAAGAATGAAAATCTGTCGTCCATGATGGTTGTAAATCGGCCCCTCATGGACGATGATTTCATTTTTAAAATAAAGAGATATAGAAAAGATTTTGATGAAGAATATTCCATTAAAATGATATCATTAAATTAAATAGATGATATAGTAGTTATAATTCTCATTTGGATAGAGTAGGTGAGGCGAGGATAAGAAATGAAAAAGGAAAATGAAATAAAAATAAAAGAAAAACAAAGAGGATTTACCTCTTGATTTCTCATCTTTGAGAACCTTCTTTAGACATCTTGGTTGGGCCTTTTTTTTACCAGAACCAATCATAAGTGGGAGAGAAACATGGGAAGAATATTTGGAAAAATTTGGACAATTTTAAAGGAATAGAGGTGTGAGGAGAAGTGGTAGTGACGGGTGGTATTTATAGTGGAGGAGAGGGGTGATTTTTGAATATTTTATTCATTTTTTTTATTATTTTGGCTCAAGACTATGAATAGTTTAAGAATTATCGAAAAATAATTTAAAATACAGAAATAGAGTTTGATATTATGGGATTAAATCATCCATAAATAACCCATGACTCAAAAATCCATGCTTTTAACATTTATTTTAAATTATTATATTTTACTATTCAAAAATTTAAGTATTTTAGAAAAATACTAAAAATTGTCCCTAATTATTTTTTGATGTGTAGAATTAAAATATGAACTCAATTTTATGAAAATAATTATCTAAATATGAGAAATTTAATTTTTAATTAAAAATCATCATTTAATCGAAAATACAGATTTTAAAATTATAACTGATTTTATAACACTTTGAAAAATTAACCAAGGTCTCATAAAATTATCCTAAATTAATAAGATAGAAAAAAATTAATTTTTTGAAAATAAATTTTATTTTAAATCACTCTATTAATTATGAACTCGTAATTAAATATTTATGACATTCAAAAATAGCAATACTTAATTATTAATTTTTAAAATATTCACTTACTTATACTATGATAAAATTATATCATAGCTTCCTTTATAAGATTCCTAAATTTTACTTATACATTCATGGGTGAGGTTACTATTAATTTTTCTGATTTACTTTTCATAAGGGCAACATTACTATTCCAAAGTTCCAAGTTACTATTCACAAAAAATTTAAGTTGATCCTATGAAAATCTAAATATCTTACTGATCAAAACCGCATATGTCGGTTTTTCAAAATTAAAATAATATAAGTGGAAAAATTATGTTTAATTCTAATTCTGTAGGTGTGGTGAGAAGGTTGGTAAAAAGGACATTCAAAAGTTTAATAAATCATTATATCTAATTTCAATATAAAAATGATTCGAATGATCAACATTGGATTAATATATGTATAATTGATATATTGTGACTTTAAAAATTAAGTTAAAGAATAATAATTATTTAAATGAAAAACAATGTTTTTAACTAAAGTGAAATATTTTTCATCATTCATCAAAAATGAAACTTCTCAGAAAAATACTGAAAATTCACCATAAGTTATTTTTGAAAAAATGTTTTTTATTTTACCAAAAATTATAAATTTAATTATAAATATATTTTATTTATGTAAAAACATTATAAATAAAATTTAATAGTTGTTATTACTATTAATATTACAATGTTTAACAGGTATGTTATAACTATGTTATTTAAATAATTATAAAAAAAGTGTTGTTTCACAGAGGCTCGGTGTTTCATTAATTACATTCTATATTAAATTTATTTATAAATCCTTGGGGTGTTACATGAGCTCTCAACTGAAGATAACCATACATAAAGACTCAACCCCCTACATAAACACTACACCATACCAATGCCTGACACATTGTTAAACACTTTATAGCCTCTTCCAAACTTTGAAAGATTTGGAATCATTGATGAAGTAAATATTCATTTCATCTCTTAAAAGTCCATCTCACATGCCTCAGATCATAAGAACTTCACCCCCTTATTTTTTAGACTAGTGAGAGGTGAAACAAGGCATGATAATTCCTTTATAAAACACCTATAATATCCAACCAACCCTAAGAAACTACTTATATCAAACACATTCTTAGGATACTCCCAGAAAACAACCTCACTCACCTTCTCTAGGTCTAATGATACCCCCAATTCTGAGATAATATTACCCAAGAAGTTATCCTTGTCAATCCAGAGGTGGAACTTGGTGATCTTATCATATAAATGATGATCTATTAGTGTACTCAATATGATTTCAATATGTTTGGTATGGTCTCTTTGATTATGATAATACACCAAGATTGTTTCCAAAAAAACTTCAAAAATGGAATCCAAGTAGGGGTGGAAAAACCTATTCATCAAGGAAATGAAAACAACAAGCATGTTTGTAAAACAAAATTTCATAACCAAGTACTCCTATATATCATACTATATTTTAAAATCAGTACTTGGTATATCTAAAATCCTAAAACAAACCTGATGATATCCCGATATTCGGTCGATCTTTGAGAATACCCTAGACCCTCAGATCTGGTGGATGAGATCAACTATTCAAGAAAATAGATACTGGTTCTTAACCATAAACTTACTCAACCATAAATAATCTACACATAGACTAAGGGTGCCATGCACCTTGAGGGATAAAATCATGGGTGAACCCCAAGATTAAGTACAAGGTCAAATAAAACCCTTAGATTCTAAATTTTCTAACTTTCTCTTGAGCTCATCGAGCTCAGTAGGTGCCATCCTTGTTACAACCTATGTTTTTATGGACCTTTTTTTAAATTAATAAATTTTCATTGATATATTTAATTTCACCAAGTAAAACATTCCTTTCACATTATATCTATTTGGCGCACGTTACATGCAACACCGACTTGGCATACGTTACACACAACACTGAGTTTCTACGAAACATTTTTTTTATAATTATTTAAATTAGATAATTATAACATAGCCATTAAAATTAGTAATAAGAATATTAAGAAATACTATTAAAATATTTTTTATGATAGTTTCATATTGATAATGAAAGATATAATTTTTGGTAAAGTCCTTATATGTTTTAAAATACTATTTTCTAAAATAAACAACTTTTCATATCCTTTTGAAAAAAACAATAATATTAATTTTAGACACAATTAGAATATTAATTTGATAAAATAAATATAATTTTTTAATGTATAATGTCTAAATAATCATAGGTTAATTTTTTTTTGTTTTTTCTGAGAAACTTCATTTTTGGATGAATAATGTAAAATACCGAATTTTAATTCAAAACTATTTTTTCATCTAATTTATTTGTAAGGTTAAATTATATTTTAATTTTTTTTAAAAGTTTAATTAGATAATATTTTTATCAATAAATCCAATTCGGGTCATTTTAATCAATTTTAATTTGAAATTGAATATAAAAACATAGTAAAATTTTGAATGTTTTTACTTTAAAAACATGCATTGTCGACCCATTTGTGAGATTAAATTTAAATGAATTTCTACCACTTCAATGATTTGAATTTTTCAAAAAGGATTAAATATTTTTAATCATCATAATTTATAATGTCTAATATGTTGAACTTAGTTTCTGTCCAAAAATATTTGTGAAAGTAATTAAAATTAATTACATCGATTAAGGTAAAATAAATCCTAACTAAGGAATAAACCTTAAAATTAACGGCCTAAATAACCTATAAACTTGTCTAAAATACATTATATAGACGTATTTAAACCCTATAATCATGTTTCTCAAATTTTGACCATTATTTTATCGACTTTCCATGAGAAAAATGTATGTGGAATTCCCTTTCCCAAAATTTACAAGAGTGCCACTCCTCCTCCACTATAAAAGGCTTCCTCTCATACTTTATCACACCTATCAAGAAACATTGGACCAAACAATATATTCATAAATATATCATAAAAATACCTAACCACATATTATAATCCATCCATTTGGAAGAAAGAAATCCAAGGAATCCCTTTGGTGAAAACCAAAAGGAGTTACCCGAATAAGAGGTAACATTCTTCCTCAAGTTATTTTATTTATTTAAAATTCTCCACTCCCTAAAATATTTTTATTACATGATTTTATAAAAAAATAGTATCATAAATATACTAGTATTTTTTACTCATAGGGTTTTACCTACACTTACACACACTTCCATCTAATGGGTAACCAATATACTATTTACGAGTATGGCGAACTACCGCCTCACAAAACGATGATTGTTCATTTTTCCATTAATACCTATTGTGGTGGAAATTATGATGGAAAATATATTTATATATGATAAATATGATATTTATAATGTCTATATTCTTCTGCATTTTTTATTTAGAGCATACCTTTTTGCTTTCCATTATATGTAAATATGATACTTTTATTTGATGAAGTGTCGACTATCACCCCCTCAAAGTGATGTGATTTGTTCACACACTACATGAAATTTATTAAGGATGTGTTAAATGAACATATATGATATATATGCTATAATAATTATAGTATAATAATTATATATATACATATACTTCATTTAGTCTCTTTCTTTCAATATGACAATAAAACTGAAGCAAAATTCAAGCATACATAAGACCTACCATCTCCATGAACGGTGTATTCCATTTCATACTTCTATATTCTATAGATTATTATAATAAAAATATAATGACTAAAAAAGATAGTTATATCATTTTTTACATTCTATATATAATGATATAAGTATAATGACCGAAGATATATCAAATTAAGACACATGCAAAGAATAAAGCGAATATTACCCGAAGTAAAACCTTAACACAAAATTGATAACAAGAGGGTAATATAAAGTAATAATCAAACCATATATGTTATTATATATAATAAAATGGTTATGTTAAATTTTTATGATAAAATTATATTTATTATTCATGAATTTTTTATGAGTACGAAGAGGGTAAATATAAAAGGTAAGCGAATTTCATCTCACTTTTTACTTCTGTGAGATACATTCCTTATTCACCAATCACATATTTTATGTGGTGTATATAATTATAATGAATGTATTATATTCATATTAAAAATAAATTTATGGTTATTTACATATCTATTCTATGATATTTCTTTCATGTGGTTTATGTTTCAAAAGTTATCAAATCGGTAATATAGGTTTGTCTCAATTTTCCTTCTTTGAGACTCATGTTTTTTATACACCTAAATTATTTTTTTGAGGTATATATACTCCCATTTGAAATGTTATATAATGAATATACTTATTTTAATTATATTTTATGATTCATGTAATTGAATTTTCTTACATGAAGTGTATTATCAAAAGTTACCTTGTGGTAAGAGTTTATTGAAACAATCATATAGTTTATCAGGGTTGTTTATGATTATGATTCCATTGATGAAATATTATGATCCATCTCTTGAGAAAACTCATGAGTTTCATTATAATCTATTTATAAAATATATCTACATGTTTTAGTACCATTTTCCCACTCTTTTTTACTTAAGATAATTAATGAAGTGTTTTTAAGTAAAATATTACCATATTTTTCTCTTCGGTTAAAAATCTATTTTATTACAAAAATGTTTTCAAATGATCCTTGATGATAATTTTTAAGGAGAAAAGATTTTATTTTTTTTATTTTTTTCAAATATTCCTTTATAATTTTTCAAATCTATTTTCAAAGATTTTTTTTCAAAATGTTTTATGCTTCTAAAATCATTTCTCAAAAAAGAAAGGATATTTTCCTCAAGAATTTTTTTTAAAAGATCAATGAAAATTATTTCCCATATAAGATGACATCCATTGGTGTTACTCAAGACTTCATTGGAAAATTATTCAATGTTTCCTTTCATAATTTTTCTTTTAATGGATTATGTTTTGAGGGCATGATGTTTATAAAACCCTTATCTCATTCTTGAGTTATGTGCTTTTAAAACCTGTTTCTTTTCATGAGTTATGATTTTGAAATGATTATGAAAACTGCATATTTTTTCCATAGGTTATGATATGATTACATGATTGTGATACCCATTTCATTTCATGAGTTATTATTACTTATGATTTTGTGGCCGAATTATGTATAATTTCATTATGAGATGGGTGGGACCTATATATCCATATAATTCATTGGGTAATGATTTATATCTCAGTAGATATACTAATATGGTCTTGGGAGTAAACCTTGAATACTAAGATAGCCATGGGAGTGAACTATGACTACCAATATGGTATAGGGAGTGAACTCATGCTACTAATATGTCAATGGGAGGGAATCATGACTACTAAGATGGTATGGTAAGTGAACCCATACTACTAAGATGGCCTCAACAATAATGCCTTGACTAATATAGAAATCATTTAATATGCTTATATTTCTGCCATAATTTTATGTTTTATTCTTATATTATGATTTCAAGGATTATGTTATTTATTTTCTTATGATTCATGTCTTATGAACTACTAATATTTATTCCATGATTCATGTTTATTATCTTTGATATGTAGGGTATGCTATTAAATTTTCATGATCTCATTCTAATACCCTTATGTTCATGTTTATGCTTATATGTCTCCCTTGTTTACCCGTACTAAGTATCTAAGATCACTACTTTTTATGTTTCCTTCCCTATTTTATGAGGATATGTATTATTTTTTATGTGTCTAAGAAGGGTGCCAGTCAAGAAAAACCTAGTGGTAGATAATTTAACTCAATTATGTACCTGTGTTTATGTTTCCATGTTTCCAAAGGCACTGGACTAGTACAATATTTGGTCATTTTTTGGTATAATGTTTGAAGTATTAAACAAAAGTTATGTAATTTTAATGTATGAAAAGGTAGGGTCTCTATAGTTGGATTCATAGGAAAGGTTTAGTAATATTTTGAAAGCAAGGATGAGAAAATCTTAGTGAGAAACTTAAGGACATGTCTAGGGATAATTATAAGGATACAAAAAAGTATTGGAAAATATCCTCAAATTTTGGTAAAGGATAGATAAAGTGGTTTCGTAGAAATAAATCCCTATCTGGATACTATAAGTAGATTTGGATTTGGAATAGATGTACCTAGGAGTAAAAACTCTAACAAGATTTTCCAAGCCTGACTTGGGGAAAAATGGTACATGACAATGGGACTTGTTGTACACCTGGTTTGACACTCTCTAGGGATATTCTTTGGGAACTCAGAAACTCTTCATGAACCACCATTAAGGATTTAAAAAGAAGTTGGCTATGAATAACCTAGGGTAAACATAATGTGTCATAGGATAAGGAAGGTGTCATAATTTAGTCATCTTATAAGTGACTTTTCATGATAATTTGGTTCCTCATTATGATAATTGTTTATTACTCTATGGTTTTTGTTTTAGTCAATGTATGGAACCTGAAGGAACAACATTAATGGTGTTTGAAAAATAAAATTCAACGATTTTCCTCCTCAACAACCAAATTATATGGGAGTAGGAATGAAAACTCTTGTTGCTATGCTCACCCAAATCTCTCAAGATATGAATCATGATGGACTTACAAATGAGCAAAGTAAGGAACAAAATTATGTTGGGTCCTTCATGAGGCAACACCCACCTTCTTTCATCGAGTCTTTTGATCCACTTGTTACTAAAAATGGATCATTACTACTAAAAATATATTCTCCGTTCTATAGTGTTCAGTGTGTGATAAATTTATTCTGGATATTTATTAGTTAGAAGGAAAAGTATACCAGTGGTGGACTCTAATTATGAATATGACGGAGAAAGAAGAAATTGAATCCATGGATTGGGATGAGTTCATAAACTTATTTTTTAATAAGTTCTTTCCTAAGATTCTTCATACCAAGAAGGATAAATAGTTCCTTGAGTTTACGAAAAGGGATGATGAATCTATTGGTACCTATGAAGATAATTTCACAAGACTTTTGAGGTATGGTTTAGTAATTATCATCCAACCCAAAAGCAAAGTTGAAAATTCTTCAATGTCTTAAATCAAAGTCTTATAAGGGATTTAGTTATAAGATACTTTGGTAGCTACAAAGAGATTGTGACTTGTGCAATAAATTTTTAAATGGATGTTGTAGATACATATCAATCTCATTGTTTTGAAATGAAAAAGTAATATAGAGTTTAAAGGAAAGTATAAAAACTATGAAGAGAAAAAGATGGTCTTTCCTTTATGCTCTATGTGTGGGAAGAATCATGGAGGAAATTGTCTTAAGGTGTATCATAAATTTTTTAAGTTTGGAAGATAAGGCCCTCGAGAATTTGATTGTTAAAGTGATGGGAAGAATTTAGCTAACATTGTCAATGGAGAAAAAGTGGCATAGAATGAACCTTCCATGATTTAATGCTATAAGTGTAAGGAGGATGGGAATTATGCCAACCACTACCCTAACCCAAAGGATGGTGATGATGAATGACATCATCAACCTCTTAAGTTGAGGGAAAAGGGGAAATCTCATGCAATTGAAATTTTTGATGAGGGATGTGATAATGAAATGGTTAAAAGTACACTTACCATCCACTCTAGAACTGCTAATGTATTTTTTGATTCTGGATCTACCCACTCTTTCATATCTAAAGAATTTTCTAACGGTGTTAATATTACACCAAAACAATTAGTTATGGAATTAATAGTGTAAAACTGTAATGGTATGATGATTTCATCCCAAGTATATGATTCCTATCTAGTTGATGTTTGTGGGTATGTGATTTTTTCAAATTTTCTCATTATTCCTTTGGTTGAATTTGATGTCATATTAGGAATGTATTGGATTTCTAAACATAAATTCCACATTAATTATTGAGGAATGGAAGTTACATTTGGTATATCAAGACCTCCTACGATCATCAATCAATGTGATGATAAGCATGAACTTCATATGTAGATTACATATAGTTTATGGGTATTAATTCCCATTCATAAGGATTGTTTATCTCAAATGGTTGGGTAGAAAATTGACAATAATGATATGCCTATTGTTTGAGAATTTTTGGATGTCTTTCTGGATGAGTTTCTTAGTCTTCCACCAAAACATGAAGTTGAGTTCTCAATAGAACTCATACCCAGTTCCACACTAATTTCAAATACTCTTTATAGAATGGCCTCAATTGAGTTGCATTAATTTAAGATGAAACTCCAAGAAACCTTGATAAGGGATTAATATGTCCAAGTGTGTCACCTTGGGGTGAACTCATTATTTTTTTGAAAAAATAAAGATAGATCAATGTGAATCTACACTGATTAATTGGAGCCGAACAAGATCACAATCAAGAACAAGCATCATCTTCCCCATATTGATGACTAGTTTGATCAACTACATAGAGCTCAATACTTTTCCAAGATTAACCTTAATTATGGATATAAAAAATTGTGGATAAATAAAGACGATATACCTAAGAAAACATTATGTACAAGGTATGGAAACATTGAATATATAGTGAGGCCTTTTGTTCTTACTAATACCCCTCCTATCTTCATGGATTTGATAAATAGAGTCTTTAGAGATCACCTTAGCCATTTTGTGGTAGTATTTATAGATGATATTATTATATATTCAATAATTAAGTAAGATCAAGAAGGTCACTTGAGGATCGTATTAAAGACCCTAAAGAAAGATAAAATTTATGCAAAATTTACAAAGTGTGAATTTTGGATGCAAAAGGTTTCATTTTTTGGTCACATAATCTCAATATATGGTATATCAATAGATCCATAAAAAACAGAGGCTATTGAATAATGACCTAGACCAACCATGGTTATTGATATTTGTAGCTTTATTGGTTTATCTAGATATTATCGATGGTTTGTATAGAATTTCACATGACTATCTATACCACTGACCATGTTAAATTGGAAGGGTACTAAGTTACTCTTGACATATAAATGTGAGGAAAATTTTGAGGAATTGAAAAGAAGTTTATTAAACACACTTGTCCTTACATTACCCTGTAGTAGAGAGGGGTTTAAATATTTAGTGATGTGTCTAAGAAGGGATTGGGATGTGTTCTTATGAAAAATAACATGGTTATCTCTTATGACTTATGAAATTTGAAGATTCATGAGATAAATTAACCAACACATGATATGGAGTTATCATCAGTAATTTTTTCATTAAAGATATGGAAGAATTATCTTTATGGAGAAAATTGTGACATATATACTGATCATAAAAGTATAAAAATATATATTCACAGAGAAGGAGTTGAAGATGCTCCAGAGAAGGTGTTTAGAGTTGATAAAGGATTATTGCTTATAAATACATTACCACCATAGGAAATTAAACAAGATGGCCAATGATTTGAGTCAAAAGGATCAGGCTCTCTTATCCATGATAAGGATAAAAAAATATCCAATATTTATGCATTTGAGAAGTATGGAGCTAGAAATCCTGAAGTAAGGGAAAATATTATCTTTCTTAAATGAATGTCGAACCCTCTATAAAAGTGATGATTAAGTAGGTATAGAAAGAATATGTAGTGATAAAAAAGAATGTTATGAATGTTCCTAAGTTTTACCTTGATCAGGATATAATGATATGGTTCAGGAACCATGTATGTGTTCCTTTCATAACAGGTATGAAGAAGGATTTGTTATAGGAATATCACAGTTCTTAATTCTAAATTAATCATAGAAGTACAAATATGTATAATGATGTGAAAGAATAATTTTGGTGGGATGGAATGAAGAGACATAAAAAAGTATCTATCTCATTTCTTGGTATTCTATCATGTTAAGGATGAAAGAAAAAAAGTATAAATAGATGTTTCATTCATTACCCATACCATAATGGAAATGGGAGAACATCACTATGGATTTTTTCATTGGACTACCCAAAAAATATAAAGGGTTTAATTCTATATAGGTTGTAGTCAATCTCATTACAAAGTCAAAACACTTGATTACAATCAAAGAAGACTTCTCTCTGGATCATCTTGCTATGACATACATTAAGGAAGTGGTACGGTCGCATATAGTACCACATTATATGGTATCATATCAGGATATGTGGTTCACCTGTATGTTTTAGTGATGTCTTTAGCAAGAACTTGATACAAAATTGAGTTTCAGGACTACTTATAATCATCATATAGATGGTATGTCTGAAATAAAAATTCAAACCCTATAGGATATGATGAGATATTTTTCTTTGGATTTGAAGGGTGGTTGGGATCAACACCTTCTCATAGTTGAGTTTTTGTATAACAATATCATTCACTCAAGTATTCACTATGAACCCATCTATAAGAAGAAATTTAGAGCTCCAATGTGTTGGGATGAGGTTGGAGAAATAAATCTATTAGGACCTGAGATCACTGAAGAAATGTCAAAGAAGGTTAGAACCATTTAAAAGCATATCAAGGTAGTTCAAAGTTGGGTGAAAAGTTATTCTCATAACTGATGATGTGATCTAGAATTTATAGTTTGTGAAAAGGTGTATCTATGAATCTCTCACTGGAATAAAGTTATGGGATTCAGGGAGAAATGGAAACCAATCCCTAGGTATATCAGTCCATTTGAGATTCTTGATCGTATAAAGACAATATATTATAACTTGGAACTTCCTCCAAATACCCCTCAAGTCCTTTTTGTGTTCCATATATCTCTTATAGGGAAGTACGTACCTGACCCTTCACATGTATTGAACTAAGAGGTCATGCCACTAGAGCATGATCGTTCTTACGAGTAACAACCAATTGATATTATGGATCATACATAGAAAGTTATATGAAATAATACTAATCATATGGTCAAAGTTTTGTGGAGAAATAACTTGACTGAAGAAGCTATGTTGTAACTTCGGGATACGATCAAGTATAATTATCCTCATTTTTTACCCAAATAACAATTTTTGAGGGAGAAATTCATTTTAAGGGGGGTAGAATGTAACACCTTGAGTTTATATACACCTTTTTTCTTTAAAATAAATAAATATTCATTGATTTATTGAATTTAACTAAGTCAAACATTCCTTTTACATGACACCAACTTGGTTTCTATTACACAAAACACTGACTCGACATACATTACACGCAACACTGAGTTTCTTAGAAACATCTTTTTTTGTCATAATTATTTAAATGGGATAATTTTAACATAGTTATTAAACTTAGTAATATGAATAATAATAACTAATTTTAAAATATTTTTTATAATGTTTTTATATAAATAAAACATATTCATAATGAAATATATAATTTTTGGTAGTCCTTATATGTTTAAAAATACCATTTTCACAAATGAACCACTTCTCATGTCCATATATGAAAAAAACTAAAATTAACTTTAGAAAAATTTATAAATTATATTTTATAAAATAAACATAATTTTTTAATTTAAAATGTTTAAATAATATAAGGGTAAAGTTTTGGGGGTTTTCTGAGACACTTCATTTTTTAATTAATAGTAAAAAATACCGATTTTTAATTCAAAACTACTTTTTCGTATAATTTATTTATATGGTTAAATTATATTTTTTATTGGTTTAAATTTTTAAATAGATCATATTTTTATCAATAAACACAATGTGGGTCATTATAATCAATTTCACTTTTAAATTGAATATATAAACATAGAAAGTTTTTGAATGTTTTTACTTTAAAAACCTTCATTGTTGACCCGACTGTGAGATTAAATTTAAATTAATTTATACAAATTAAGTGGTTGGAATTTGGAAAAATAGATTTAATATTTGGAATCATCATAATTTATAATACATAATAAGGATAACATAGTTTTTTACCAACAAGATTAGTAAAATAATTAAAATTAATTACATCAATTAAGGTAAAATTAAGCTTAACTAAGGACTAAACCTTAAACATAATGGACTAAACGACCTAGAAACTTTTAAAAAAAACATATGTTGGACATATTTATACCCTATAATCACTTATGTAGAATTTGGATCATTATTGGATCTAATTTCTGTGGAAAAGATGTGGGTGGGATTCCCTTTCCCAAAATTTACAAGAGTGCCACTCCTCCTCCACTATAAAAAGGCATCCTCTCATCCCACTTCCTCACACCTTTCAAGAAACTTTTTATCAACCAATATCTGCCAAAATAAATCCTAAAAATAACCACCCCCATCTTAGATGCCTTAGCTCGAGAGTAAAGAAATCCCAGGAATCCCTTTGGTGCAAACCAAAAGGAGTTGCCCGAATAAGAGGTAATATTCTTCCTCAAGTTATTTTATTTAATTTCAATTCACCACACAATAAACTATTATTATTAAATTATTGTATAAAAACAAAATTATCCTAAATATTCTTGTATTTTTTATGCTAAGGTTTCAACCTGTACTTATGCACACTTCCATCTAAGGGGTAACGAACATACTGTTTACGTGTACTATGAACTACCGCCTCATGAAATGATGATTATAGATTTTTCATTTAATGCCTCCCATATTAGAAATTATGATAGAGAATATATTTATATATGATAAATATTATATTTTCAATGCCTTTATTCTTTTGTAATTTTTATTTATAACAAACCTTTATGCTTTCCATCTTGTGTAAATATGATAATTACATTTGAGGAAGTGTGGACTACCGCCCCTCAGTGCAATGTGATTTGTTCACACACTATATGGAATGTATTAAGAATTTTTATAGTGAAATTATATGATATATAAGATAAAATAATTCTACTGGAATAATTATATATATACATATATTTCATTTACTCTCTTTCTTTCAATATGATAATAAAATGGAAACAACATTCATGCACACGTACGACTTACCATCTCCATGAACGATGTATTCCATTTCATACTTCTATATTATATAGATTATTATAATACAAATATACTAAGTATACATTATATTTAAAGTATGGTTTACATTCTGTAAATACTTATATAAGTATAAGGACCAAATATATAACAAATAAAGACACATGTAAAGAACAAAGAGGATATTACCCAAAGTAAAACATTAACATAGAATTGTTTACAAGTGGTTAATATAATGAAATAATAAAAATATATATGGTATTATATATAAGAATATAGTTATGTGATATATTTTTAATAAAATTTTATTTATTATTTATGAAGTTTGTATGAGTACGAAGAGAGTCAAGACACAAGGTAAGGGAATTTATATCACTTTTTCTTTCCATGAGATACACGCCTTATTCACCAGTCACTTGTTTTGTGTTGTGTATATAATTAAAATGAATGAATTATATTTATTTTATAATTAAATCTATGTGTATTTTATTATCCATTCTATGATATTTATTTAATTGGGTTTATGTTTCAAAAGTTATCAAATCAATAAGATAGGTTGGTCTCAATTTTTTATCTTTAAGACTCATGTTTTTTATGTGCCTAAATTATTTTTAAAGGTGAATATACTTCTATTTGACATGTTATATCATTAATATACATATTTTAATGATATTTTAAGCTTCATTTAATTTAATTTTCTTACATGATGATTATGATCCCATGTTACCATGAGGTAAGATTTTATTGAAACAATCTCATGGTTTATCAGTGTTTTTTATGATTATGCTTCCATTAATCAAATATTGTGATCCATATATCAAGAACACTCATGAGTTTACATATATTTTTTAATTAAATATATCTCCATGTATTATTAATATTTTAAACACTTTTTTACTTAATATAACTAATAAAATGTTTTTAAAAAAAATCTAACCGTATTTATCTCTTGGGTTGAAAATATGTTTTACTAAAAAAATGTTTTCAAATGATCCATGAAGATCATTTTCAAGGAGAAAGTATTTTAAAAATGTTTTAAAGATTTAAAAGATTCATTTATAAGTTTTCAATTTTGTTTTCAATGAAAAAGGTTCTCAAAAGGTTTTATTTTTTTAAAACAAATTTTCAAAGAAAAAACGACATGTTCCTCAAGAATTGTTTTTAAAATATCTATCAAAATTATTTACCATCTAAGATGATATCCATTGGTGTTAATCATATATTTCTTCAATGATTCCATTCATACTTTTTCCTATGAATGTATTATATTTTCAGGGCATGATTTTTATAAAAACCATTTCTCATTAATGGGATATATGCTTTTGAAACCTGTTTCTTTTCACATTTTATGATTTTGAAACAATTATGAAAACTATAAATTTTATCATAGGTTGTGATATGATTTAATGTTTATGATACCCATTTCATTTAATGGGTTATAATTATTTATGATTTTTTGTAACATGTATGTATGATTTCATTATGAGATTAGTGGGACCTATATCTCCCTCCGATGAATTGGGTAAAGATTTATATCTCATGAGATTGAATAAGATGGTCTTGGGAGTAAACCTTGACTACTAATATGGACATGGGAGTGAACCATGACTACCAAGATGGTATGAGTAGTGAAATCATTCTACAAATATGGACATGGGAGTGAACCAGGACATCCAAGTTGCTATGGGGAGTGAAAATAGGCTACTAAGATGACCTCAACAACAATGCCTTGAGTACTTTGGAAATCATTTTATATGATTATGTGTCTAAAACAATTATATGTTTTATTCCAATGTTATGATTTCATGGATTATGTTATTTATTTCCTTAAAATTAATGTCTTATGAACTACAAATATTTAGGCTATTATTCCTATTTATGATCTTTGATATGTAGAGTATGTGTATGATCCCAAGTTTTTCTTGAGGTATAGAATATTTTTTGTTTTCAGTTGAAATTTTCCTTAATTTATTTTTAGCTTAGATACTAAGTCGGGAAATGGGCCAGTTGGGTTGTTTTGGGTAAGGAAGAGGTTGTAGGGTTGTGTATTGGATGTTGGATATTTACACGATGTGTATTCAGTTACACGACATTTAATGGTCTATCATGACATTTCATGCTATGTAAAGGGGATTTCCAAGGGGAAATAACCTGTGATTTACTCAACGTATAAGAAATTTACACATCATGTAAATACATGAGAAGTTTTTTTAATAAGAGGTAGGGCCCTATAATTTTTTAAAGAGACTCAACACACCCCTATCTCACATGAAGCACCGCCCAAGGAAGCTAAGAGGTAGTATTTTCACCCAGTTTCAGATCCAGACTCCATTTCTTTCACCGTCGGTCCCATTAGATCTGGGCCGGTAAGATCTTGTTTACATTCTCAAATATTCTAAGTATCGATTATTCTATTTAGATTTAGGCTCATAATCCCTAATTTCTCATTCCTCATCTATTCTTCATATTTCTCATAAATAGATTTGAATCAGGACTTTATACTAGATAAACACACCACTACCGATCTAAGGTAGGTGGTCTATAATTTTCTTTCAGCTTTTGGTTCTTTATAAAGCTATAAACCATTATTCCACCCACTAGAATTTCTAGAACAACCCTAGAATTGAAAGGTTAAATTGAAATATATTAAATTGGACCTATTAGGGATGCCCTTAGGTTCATTGAGATGTGTTGGTAGTTGTTTCACAACCCAAGGTCACGCATGGGGTTCACCATAAAAATTTATCTTTGTTTTTCCATGTAAAACCACCCAAGGGGTGTGTTTTGAGATTTAATTGTCTTAGGAAGCCAATTTTAAATGGAACTAGTTGAATGGGTTTATTAGAAGATGTTTTTCCTCTTTTACCTTGTTATTAAATGTTGAACTTGAATTGGTTCATTGTTGAATTGATCGAATGGGTTATATTAAATGTATAATTTATTATATGAGGGATTATACTCATTAAATGACATATGTATTGTTTAATTGTGAATTGTGATTAATTAATGGGTATAATCATTATATGTAATGGATTATAATTGATTATGTGAGTGGGTAGACTCATATGAAATTGATTTTTTGAATATCATGAATTGATGAATGATTGTATAGATTCCATGGATGGATCTCCATATATCTTGAACATGGTAGTGGATGTCTTGAGTTGTGATGATTCTTGGGTATTTATTCTATGGGATGACTTAGGCTTTACTACTCCATAGATCCAGATTACTTGGACTCTCGTAGGACGTATTGGTATGAATGTTCCTATGACTCCTACCAGTGCCTATTCTGAGTTTCCACTAAGAATATACTGGGACGTGACGAGGATGGATTGGTATTCAACACTTTGAATCTTGACTTTAATGGTCTAACGCTTTGTTTATTATGGTGTGGCCGTGGGAATGTGATTCACTTCGTTATATGGCACGACTGTGGAATTTATTACATGCTTGGTTGTACAGCTAGGCCATGGGGTATTGATTTGGTTTGATTTTATGGCAAGGTCATGGGAACATGATACATATGGGAGTATGTTGAGGCAGTTTTGTTTATTCATTTTTCCTGTAGCCTCCTTGTTAGGACCTAAAACTTGTTATAGGGAGCCTTGAGAGGCTGTTTGGTATTACTTGTTGCAATGGTTATATGCCTGGTACTTTCACACTTATAATACTTCTTACTTAAACATGTTTATATTATTTCATTATGTTGTATAGAATTGTATAGATATTTGGGTGATGGTCTAATAGGATTTTTATCTCACACCCTATTTGGGCCACCTTAGGGACCGAAACAGAATATATGGTTTTAGGTATAGATAAGGGAAATCACCCTCCTAAAATGTGTTGATTGTTTCATAAGAGAATGGGAGCATGGGACTAATATGAGGCTCACGATTCTATTTAGAGATAAAACCGTTTTGTTTTTTTTGTCATTTTGGATACATGTATTATCACACTCGGTTGTATTCATATTTTGGATGTCTTATTAGACACATGACATGTATCACTATCGTTATCTATATATGATATTACTTATGTATTTGTTTATATATTTATGTCTTATTTAGTATTCAATTATCTATCTGGTTATCTACTTTCACTATTTATATGTGATTGATTTTCCTATATGCATAATCTTGTGATGAGGACATAGTATCCCCACTAACACACCTAGTCACTCACTTCTAGTCGATAGCCTCTGGAATTTGGGAGATATGCGTGAGGACTTGTGACCCATCGGGCTCAGGGCACTGTTGAGTGGCATCGAGGTCTGAGATGTTACAAAGTGGTATCATAGGTTTGTTTACTGTTTTGCTTTACAGTTTAGTGAAAATAGACATGGATAAGAAATAAGTGGAGTTTTTTGATGATTGGTGCTCAGGCGTAGCTAACTTGTGTATAGGGAAAATCCAAATTTCTTTGAATGGATTGATGTTTTTTTTGGATTTTGATAATTAAAATTGATTTGATTACACTGTTGGGTGATGCAGTTGTGTTGTTCTGTCACTATTTACATGACTGTGGTTTTAATTATATTGAAACCCAATGATATGGGGGTATTCCACCTTATGCATCATATATTCACTTGCTAGAAATCACATGCCATGCATTATTTCATTCCATCAAGGATGCATTACTCATTTCATGCTATTGTGATAGGCACTTGATAGATGTGCATGTTGTTGTGATGGATTTTGTAAAGTGGATAGAGAAGTGACACCATATTTCACTTCATAAAGTGTATGGGACCTTGTATACTGGTAAATGATGCACATTTTGAATCTTTTGTTAAAGTGGACTAAAGGACATACGTTATGAATTATATGGGCATCAAATTTTGGTTCACGAGTTATTATGGGCTCATGGATCAAACTTGGTGGACCATCAGTTAAATAATTTTAACAAATGAATGTTAAATGAAGATAAAATGGAATGGAAAATAGAGACTTGAACTAGACCCATATTTTTAGTTTGTATGATGCAGAGTGTCAAGTGGTTTTGGTAATTGATCTTTTTATAGTCCGGATTTTATGAGTAGGATATGGTTTGACTTGGTTTTAAGTGGTTCTATCATATCATATTTTTTTTGAGATATGAGCTTTGATAGTATTCTTTTCTAAGGAATGTGTCTGGAATTATAGTGGCTTTCCACCATGGAGACCTCTAACTGTACTTCAGGAGGGAGTAGAAGACCACAATCTAGAGATAGTTGGCAATATGCTAACGAATGATCCTCCTTTTGTGCTAGTTGTGACACTAGTTATAGTTCTAGACATAGGTGTTGATGAAAAGTTCTGTGAGGGTTTCTTTCACTTCTTTTAGACTTATTAGGGAGCACCACAACCTTCCTTGTCTATGGATGAGTTGACGTGGGTGTTCTAGCAGCTGCATCCTCCCATGTTTTTGAGGGATGGCAGACCACATGATGCTGAGCAGGGCTTGAGACCACATTATTGATTTTTTAACATCTGGATATGCCTTTTTAGAGGAGGGTCAAGCTCACCACTAACATTATATGTGGAACAAAAAAGTGCTAGTGGGATGTACTAAACCAGGATGATGGTCCGTGAGAAATGGGTTGGGATGATTTCTAGACTAGATTCTAGGACTATTTCTACCCTAGAACTCTATGGGAAGAGTGGGAAAGTGAGTTCATGCGTCTAGATAAAGTCATGATGATAGTTATGGAGTACTCGACAAGCTTTACAGAGTTTTAGCATTTTTCAATGATATACCTTAATGATGAGATATCTAGAGAGAGTCACTTCGAAGAAGGTCTCTGGCATGCTATCAGATCTTAGGACAACATGTTTAGGTTAACCTATGTCATTGAGATTATGAATCAACTGCGGATTACAGAGGAGGACCTAAGAGAAGATAGGGGAAGAAAGCAGATAAATATCGCTTCTCAATCCAGTGGTTCAATATATTCAAGTAAGAAACACCATTTTGATGCTTGCTGTGAGATGAGTACCAGTCAGAATGTGAGTACTGGTAGCTTAGTGTTTTGTTATCAGTGTGGCAGGCGAGGCCACATGAAGTATCCATGTGACCATGACCCAGTTGTTTATTGAGTTTGTGGTAATATGGGCCATGTGAAACGTTTATATTGGACCTTACCTCTAGCAATGAGTGGTAGGGGGTCATATTTTACACTAAGTTCCGGAATAGGTTCCTCAGTTTGACTTTAGGAAGGTATTTTGAGTAGTGTTAGTTGATCGGGATGTGGTAGTGGTGGTCATGGATGAGGTAGATAGACACTAGTTACACCTAGAAATTAGAGTGGGCCTACTTTAATTAGTGAGGATATATCATTGGGCCGTGATATAGGGCAATTCTATTCTATAAAGCCTACCCCTGAGGATCAGGGTACCGAACCATCTATGGTGATATGTACGATCCTAGCAGCCTCTACTATTTAATATTCTGTTTTTGATACAGGTGCATCACATAGTTTTATATCATCACTAGTGGTGAAAATCCTTAGGCTTATTTGGTTGTCTTCTAAGGGAATTTGGATGCTAGAAATTCCTTTGGAAATAATAACAAAGAATGTACACCAGTGTAGGGAGTTCCCCCTTAAGGTTGGTGGATGTCACTTCATCTCGGATCTTTATGTCCTTGACATAACCAGGTTTGATTTCAAACTCAGAATGGAATGGATAATAACTTATCAAGATTAAATTTACTACTATCAATAAAGGGTTACTTTCACATTACCATAGGGTTCAGTCTATACTCATAATGGTGAATGGGATGTCCAAGTGAGCCAATCTGGGTCAGAGAATCGTGGGATGTGCAGAATGACCGCTCAGATTGATAGTTTGTATCTTGATGACCAGGGAGGGAATCCAAAAAAAAATCTCTAGTGGTTGATCACTTCAATGATATGTTTTCTGGTTACTTTTCTAGTTTACCTCATAATAGAGAGGTGGAATTATCCATCAATCTAGTTTTATGTTCTGTACCAGTATCCATTCCTCCTTATAGGATGACTATGATGGAGTTGTAGGAACTTAAGAGGTAGCTAGAGGATTTGAATGTGAAGGAGTTTATTAGAACTAGTACTTCTCCATGGGGTTCATCAATCCTTTTTTCAAAAAAGGTGGAAGAAACTCTTAGGTAATGCATGGATTATCAGAAACTAGACTGGATAATGATTAAAAACTGATCTCCCTTGCCACAGATAGCTCACATGTTCGATCATATTTTTCAAGCTTGAGTGTTCTCAAAAATTGACTTGAGTTCAGGATATCAAAAGGTTCATGTTCGACCTACATACATACATCACATAGCCTTTCTTAGAAGGTATTATCTATATGAGTATTTGGTTATTCTATTCAGTATCATGATCACATCAATAATTTTTATTGCACTGATGAACTGAGTGTTCCATCCTTATCTAGACTCGTTTGTAGTGGTTTTGTTGGATGATATCTTGGTGTATTCTCATAATAAACACGACCATTCCAAACATCTTGATATCATTTTGGATACATTATGATAGGATTAGTTATATTCTAATCTCACAAAGTATCACTTTTGGATCGATTAGATTCACCTCTTGGGTCACATTATCTCAGAGATAAGTGTGTAAGTATACCCAGATAAGGTGAGAGATTCATTCTCCTTGGAACAAACCAAGAATGGTTTTTTACATATGAAGTTTATTTGGGATAGATGGTTAATACAAGAATTTCATACAGGACTTTTTGTGCTTATCAGTGTCGTTGATGGGATTGACTACGAAGGGTGTGAAGTTTGTGTGGTCATATTCTTACAAGACAACCATTCCATATTTGAAAGGGAGGCTGACATCAGCACCAGTCCAAATACATCCATAATAGTGAAAGAGTTATACTATGTATTGTGATGTATCAGGAATAGGGATTTGAGTAGTTCTAATTCAGGGTGAAAGAGTCATGGCATACGAGTCTCAGTAGTTGAGGCCACAAAAGAGGAATTACCCGACACATAGTCTCTAGTTTTATGTAGTTGTTAATGATTTATGTTGTTAGAGACATTAATTAATGGGAGAGTGTTTTGTGGTGTACATAACCCACAAGATCTCCAAGTTCATATTTACACATCGTGATCTAAATTTGAGACAATGAAGGTGGGTGGAGTACCTAGAGTCTTTTGACTTCGTGCTTGTCTACACACCTAGTAAATGAAATGTAGTGTTTGATGAACTGAGTAGGAGGTCTCATATATATGTATATAAGTAGTCTAGTAGTGAGTGACCACTCATGGATTTTTTCTTTGATATGCACTTGGTGCTGCATGATAGAGAGGGATATATTTATCTAGCATCCTTAGTTATGACCTCTACCCTATTGGATAGAGTGAGGATGATGCAACTATTAGATTCAGAGGGCTTAGTCCAACTAGAGAGTGTGGTAGGTGAGGACCCTCCTTCTAGATTGACCATAAGTGAGGATGAGATTATGTGTTTTAATGGTTGCGTATGGGTCTCAGATGAAATACGCGAGGAGCTAATACGATATTTTCTTGCTTCATATTGGGCAGTGCATCCTAGTGTCACCAAGATGTATCAAGATTTACATCATCAGTATTGGTTTTCGAGCATGAAAGGAGATGTAGATGGTTTTTTCATGAGTAATTACATATTTAATGTGAGGATAGATTATGTGTTTGACATCTCATTTCTGGAAAAGTTTTCAGAGGAAGCTGCGTACATAGGTGATTATGGGAACAACATACCACCCTTAGACTGTTGGCCAGTTAGAGCATACAATACAGGTGTTTGAGGACATGTTAAGAGAATGTGACCTAGATTTTGGGGGATCTTGGGGGAAGCATATACCCTAGTTGATTTTACATATAATAACAACTATCAAGTGGTTATACAGATGAAACCTTATGAGGATTTTTATGGTAGCCCATGCTAATCGCCCCTATGCCGGCTAGAAGTAGGTGAGGCAGCCTTACTGGGACCACGTCTCATGTAAGAGACTTATGAATGTGAGGATGAGATTATGTGTTTTACATCTCATTTCTAGAAAATTGTTCATAGGAAGCTACGTACATAGGTGATTATGAGCACAACATACCATCCTTAGACTGTTGGCCAGTCAGAGCATACAATACAGGTGTTTGAGGACATGTTACGAGAATGTGACCTAGATTTTAGAGGATCATGGGAGAAGCATATACCCTAGTTGAGTTTACCTATAATAACAACTATCAAGTTACTATACAGATGGAACCATATGAAGATTTTTATGGTAGTCCATGATGATCGCCCCTATGCCGACTAGAGGTAGGTGAGGCAGCCTTACTGGGACCACGTCTCATGTAAGAGACTTATGACCAGGTCCATTTGATTCTGAAATAGATGCATACTCCACAGTCTCAATAGAAGCCATACACCAAATTCCAAAGATGAACTCTGGAGTTTGAGGTTGGGGATCAGGTCTTCCTATTTGTTTCACTGAGGCTGGGACATAGAAGGATCATTTGACAAGGTAAGCTTTCACAACAGTACTTCAGGACATTCAAAATCTGGAGAGAGTCTAGTTGGTAGCCTATCAATTTTAGTTACCTTAGAGGAACTAATACATACACAACATCTTCTATGTATCAAAGTTGCACCACTATCATTCAGAACTATCTCACACTTTTCATCCCAAGGAGGTTGAGCTACAGTTTGATGTGTCCTTTGAGAAGTATCCTATTCATATCATTGGAGGATCATGAAGGTTCTATGAGGCTGTTTGATTCTTCTAGTACGGGTTTTTTGGAAGCATGACCATTTATAGGACAAGACTTGGGATTGGGAGGCTAATGTATGTCCTCAGTGGTCGAAGTTGTTCTTGGGCGAATCATGAACACCCTTCATAGGAAAATTATGGGATGAATTTCTTTAAGGGGGGGGGGGGATTGTATGATCTCAATTTTTTCTTGCGGTAAATTTTTTTTTGTTTTTTGTTTAAGTTTTACTAACTTTATTTTTGGATTAGATCATAAGTCAGGTTATGGGTAGTTTGGGTTGTTTTTGGGAAGTAAGAGGTTGTTAGGAATTTTATTGAATGTAGGCTAATTAAACGATGTGTATTAAATTACATGATGTGTAATAGTCTGTAAAGGACCTTTAACTCTGTGTAAAGCATTTTTCTAGGGGAAATAACCCTTTATTTACATGACATGTGAGGAATTTACATGTTATGTAAATTATTGATCAGTTTTTTTAATAAGAGGATGGGGCCTATAATTTTTGATAGAGGCTCACCTCACCCCTCTCTCATGTGAAACACCACCCAGGGAAGAAAAGAGGTAGAATTTGTTGCCAGTTTTAGATCTAGACTTCATTTTTTTCATCGTTTGTCCCGTTAGATTCATACTGGTAAGATATTATTTCCTTTTTAGCCCTTCTTGGTTCTTATAGATATTGATTGTGCTATTTGGATTTAGGATCTTATTCCCTAATTTTATTTTTTGTATATTATTCAGATTTCTCCTAAACTGAGTTGAATTAAGACATGACACTTGATGAGAACTCCACTATTGAGCTAAGGTAGGTGATCTATACTTGTATTTCAGTTTTTGGCGCTTTATAGAGCTATCAACCATTATTACACCCGCCATACATTCCAACGTGGCCCCAAAATTGGTAGGTTAAATCTAAATATATGAAATATGGTCTATTAGGGATGCCCTTAGGTTATTTGAGATGTGTTGGTGGGTGTTTCTCAACCCAGGGTCACCCATGGGGTTCACATTATAAATTTTCCCTGGTTATGCCATGTAAAACCACCCAAGAGGTGTGTTTTGATATTTACTTATCTTTGGAGGCCAATTATAAATTTAATGATTTTAATGGGTTTATTAGGAGATGTATTTTCCACCTTTACCTTATTAAAAAATGTTAAACATTGATTGGTTAATTTTTGAATTGATAAAATGGGTTATGCTAAATGTGTAATAGATTATATGAGTGGGTACACTCATTAAATGACATGTGGATTGTTTAATTTTGAATTGTGATTAATGATAGGGTATAATAATTATGTGTAATGGAATGTAGTTGATTATGTGAGTGGGTATACTCATATAAAATTGATTTGTTAAATAGTATGAATGGATGAAGGATTGTATAGATGCCACAAATGACTCTCTAGGAATCTTGAACATAGTAGTGGACATCTTGAGTGGTGATTATTTTTGGGTTTTGATTCCATGGGATTCCTCGGTCTTTTCTACCCTATGGATCTGGCTTGCTTATAATCACATAAGACGTGTCAGTTTACATGTTCCTAGTACTCCAACCAGTTCCTATACAAAGTTTCTATTGAGATACTCCTAGGATTTGATGAGGATGCCTCAGTTTTTAACACCTTGGATCCACCACTTCATGGTATGACACTTTGGTTATTACGACATGGCCATGGGAATGTGATTCACTTCGTTATATGGCACAATCATGAAATTTAGGACATGCTTGGTTGTATGACAAGGCCATGGGGTATTAATATTGTTTCATTTTATAGTAAGGTTGTGGTAAGATGATACATATGGGAGTATAGTGAGGCAGTGTTGTTTATTATTTTTTCTTATAGCTGCCTTGTTAGAAGCTAACACTTATTTCTTGGAGCCTTGATTTGATTTTTGGTATTACTTATTGCAATGGTTATAAAACTTGGTCTTTCAAAATTACATTACTTCTTACCTAAACTTGTTTTGATTATTGCATTGTGCTACATATAATTGCATAGACCTTTGGGTGATTGCCTTATGGGATGTTTATCTCACACCCTATTTAGTCCACCACATGGACCCAAACATATTATTTGGTTTCAAGTATATAAAAGGGAAATATCCCTCCTATAGTTTTTTGATTTCTAGATAGGAGCAGGGGATCATGGGACCAATTTGAGGATTACGATGCTATTTTTAGATAGAACCTTTTGTTCGTTTTTCATTTGGATACATGTATTATAACAATCTTCTATGTACCTATTTTGGATGATTTCTTAGACACATGAGACATATCGATATTATCATCTGTATATGAGATTGATTCTGGATTTGTTTATATATTCCTATATTGTTTAGTATTTTTTTGTTTGTCTGGTTAACTACTTATGTTAATGATATGTGATTGATTTTCTACTATATATACTCTGGTGATGATGGAATAGTCTCCCCACTGAAATACCTATTCCATTTCTCCTTTTTGGAAACCTATGACATTTGGGGAGATGTGATTGAGTCTTTGTGAGCCACCGAGATCAGGTCATTGTTGAGTGGCATCCAGGTCCGGGACATTATAACTTGATGTTCTATTTCATGATCACATTCTCAAACCCCTATGATCATGTTTATGCTTACATATATCCCCTTTTTACCCTTACTAAGAATATTATGTCACCCCTTTTTATGTTCATTCCCTAGGTTATGAATATATGTATTAAATTTGATGTGTCTAAGAAGGGTGATAGTCAAGAAGAATCGAGTGGGAGATAATGTAGCTCACTCATGTACCAGTGTTTATGTTTCCATGTTTCCAAAGGCACTAGACTAGTATGGTATTTGGGTGTCTATTTGTATAATGTTTTCAGCATTCTGAAAAATTTATCTAATGTTAATGTATGAAAAGAGAGGGTCGTTAAAATCTTATATGGAGGAATAGACACCATAGTTTCTCCTAGAACAACCTCGATTGTAAACTCTAATTCTATCTCAGGAGGTAGTCCAGACAAATTTTCAAGGAATACATCCCTAAAATTATCCACCACCAGAGGAAAATATGTCAGATTCATTCCACACTCCTCTATATAAAGGCTAGAAATCTAGGCTACCACTCCACCCAACCCATAATGTTGTAGTCCATATCTACTTTCCTAGACATTCCACCTACCCTTGTGAATATATCTATCACCCTTTGGTGATGTAAATGATACCCTATAGTGATAGTAGTCCATATAGGAATGATAGGGAACTGACCAGTCCATATTAAAAATGGAATCTAAGATTGTCATCTTAAGGATAAAGAGGTCCAATAAGAAAAGATAAGTTCCTTCTTTAAGGGTACATCCCCTACATTGGCACATACCCTCTGACTGTACACCTAATGGTGTGTCTAGGTTTTTCACCCCATTGAAGTACTTAATTTCTAAACCAAGACTTTCCACGTTCAATATAGACATAAAAGAGTGATAATAACCTATATCAAAAAAATTAAAATGAGATAGTAGAGCCTAATAGAATAGTAACTCTTAATGTATATGGTCATGCACTCTGATCCTCTAGTATCTAATATAATGCACAAAATAGCCTGATCCATGGACCTGAGCTATAGATTAACTAACCTAAGAAATTCCACTATACTGGTGCTAATAATTAGATGTCTGGAAACCACGACCATGCCCTAATCCTTATCCAGTTCGTCTGGTACTACTCTATTTTCCTACCTGATGCGGTGTCACTGATACCGCTCTTAAAGGTGGAGTTGGTGTTGGCCCTCTTCCACTAGAAATTGGTTTAAAGGTCCAGAAATCTTTATAATATGACCCATATAACCACAAGAATGATACTAAAGTGGGTCTCTATCACACTATGACTTAACATTCCTCTTCTTTCCAAAATAATGGAATATAATGGAGCTTCTAGTACATATACTATGACCACCACTGCTCTGATGAGAAACCTCAAGGCCACTCTTCCTGCTACTAGTAAAACTACTACCATATCTTGACACCAAACCTCTATGTCTGGTACTATCAGCTACCCTCATGTTGGGATCAATGATAAGATCATGGTTCATGATCACAGAAAAGGTCGATAGTAGAGATACATTCACATGTGACTTGATGGAATACTTGAGCCCATCCTCGAAGCATATCACTCACAATATCTCATCACTAGAAAGAAGCAGTGTGAAATATTCAAACTTAGTGGAACAAATTTAATTGTCCATAACAGACATAGAAACCTGATTCATGTGAATGAATTCTTTGGATCAGTGAGTTATCAATGTCTGTGGGAAAAAGTAATCATAGAAGGTAGCTTGGAAGTCCTCCCAGACCATGCCCTGAGGATGACAAACCTGGGTAATCAAATCCCACCAATGCATGGATGAGTCACACAACATGTAGGTGGAAATATTTTACCTCCTCTCTAGAGGCATCTCCAGATGATCGAATATAGATAAAATGGATTCCAACCATGAATCATCAACCTATTGAATACCATCCCCTAAGAAGATTGTATGATGACACTCTTGGAACTCACGAGTAAGATCAAACATCATAGGTTCATGTCATGGAGCACCATGGATAGACAATATCAGACATAGAAAACACTTTTGAAGTTAAGTGTTAGTGCCCAACTTGGGAATATCAGGTGGTTCCTCAAGTTGAACTACTAGAGGCATCCCTAGTGGATCAGGGCCCATCACCTCTATAGTATGGTTATTTCCACCCTCTCGAAACACAAATTGATTATTTTGTGGTGGCATAGCTCTATAAATTCTAATAACACTCCTTAGAATAAAATACTAAAGTAGATAGGATATTTAATAGAATAATAATATAATAATAGGGGGATGACTACCAAATATACTACCCCAACTACCCACTTAGAAGGAAAAAGTATTGATAAGTGTTCAAGTTTGATTTAAAGTGGTTATAATATATGGAGGGACAATTGAAAGTTAAGAAGGGAAACCATCCTTAAATAATAGTTTCATTCTATTTTTACTGGAAGAATTTTATTTACAAGTCAGGATTTTACATTATATGTTCAAAATTGATTTTATACATAGCACACAATTTGATTAGATGGATAGTCATTCCTAGTTTATAAAGGCCTGTACACTTTATAAATTGAAATTGATACTCATTTAACCATAACCACACCTTACATTCTGCCTCAGAATGTAACATGTAAAATATGATGGCTCTATTTCAATGAATTACCCTTTCCAATTTATAAGGGCCCATACACCTTACAAAGTAAAATTTGTAGTCATATAATTGTAGTGAAAGCCCATCTCATGAAACCAGGGTTACATAGATTACATGGGTTGAAATTGGCTCTTTAAGATGCCACCATCAATATATACTTGAAAAAACTTTTTAGGTTGATGTTAACATTTTATACAACCAATTTAATTTTCCTATAGAAGATATTAGTGGAACATGCATATGTAGAAACCAAGGCTCACTCAATAGTCATATGCTACATCGAAAATGAAAGCAATAAAATGAACATATACGACATGGAATATGCATGTAATGTGAATACTAGAAGACTATAATGATGCATGTAACAATTCTCTTTACTATACCAGGAAAAGGTAAATTATCCATAAAGCATAACAACAACCACAATATATGTGAATCACCCAACATTGAAAGTATATCTACTATAATAAGTGAAATTTTCTTTCCCATTCCCAGGTAACATGGTATTTACCCCAAACATGGGTTAACTACTCCCAGGAATGATTTATAACAAAGTTTCAACATGTTCCTAATATCCTTTCTACCATCAAAAACTAGAAAGTCTAGAAAAATAAGGCTTTGATACCACTTTCTGATTTCCAAGACATGGTTCATTCCTGAGTAATAGAACCCGATTGGCCACATGGCCTAAAGAACACCTCCACATACACCAGAGGCTATTGACTAACAGTGAGGTCCTAGGGTGTTTCTATGGGGAGACTATTCCCACTTGTTTGAGTTAAGAACAATAGTGAAATAAAAGGATAAACAGTTAATGGATCATAATAAACATGGATGTAAAATTAAGAATAAACATTGAAGGAATAAGTAAACATCTCAAGAGCTATAGACTATTTAATATAAAAAATGATGATGGAATGTCTCTACAAAATAAAACTAGGTATGCATGGAAGTAAGAAGAAATTGTAGCACATGATATAAAAAAGAATAAAAAAAATAAAAAACATCTAATCATCCCAAGCTATGGCTTGATCATCTGCTACCAAGATCTCATCCCAAAGTAAGCAAGTTAGGTTTACAAAGCGGGATGCTTCCACCTTTTCCACATCTACGATCATATAATCTTCCCGAGTACCAATGGCAGCCCATATAGGGTGTGAGATAAATCTCTGTAGTCCTCCACCAATGACATCTATAGAAATCTAGTATGTGAATATAAACTGAATAGTTTGTATGTATATGAATGTAATGTAGTACAACATAAAAAAACCATACCTGCTTCAGCCTCTACTACTGTCTGTATATGAAAAAATTTGATTAATTAATTTCACTTTTGGTTTATATAGATAGAACACATTAAAGTTTAAATAATACTAAAATATATAATAATAATAATTATAATGAGTATCCATGGTGAATCCATGAAACCCTTGACCTCAGGGGTCGAGCAACTAGTAGTGGAAACTCACGAAGTCTTACTATAAGTGGTATAAGTGTAATCCAAAGAGAACACCCAAGGAATTCCACTGTAAATGAGTCTAATGGAGTCCATGGAGCTCATCCACAATAATCCCTAGACAATCTTTACTAGGCACGATGGGGTGAATATATGGTTTTGTGTGTTTGAAAAAATCAATATGAATCCAAGGATTGTATCCAAGGAATACTAATATATGGAAAATATGGCAAGTGAATCATCAAAAAACATTGAGGAATTCATGAAATATGAAAAAGACTAGATTCTATGGTGGGTATCTCCCAAATAAATCATCTTCAATGAATCAGAATGGAATACTATGAGTTCTCGAGACATTCCCTCAGGAATCCAAGGCTAGATCATGTTCGACCTCTCCAATAAAGATGAAATGGTTCCTACACAATATGCTCCATATACTCATTCTAGTTATATCATATTTAATGAGGTCCATGTAATACACATGAAAAATAATCTTTTAATAGGTTCATTCCATTACCTTTTATTAAAAATAACAAGGTAAATTTGGGACGTACAACCAATTATCACTTCAATTACATAACTCATTATCAATTTTATTCAATTACCATTCATTAAGCATGATAAGGTGAGTTTGAGAAATGAAAATAAGATCAATTAAATATATAATTTAACTAGGATAAATGATGTCTCTATATAAATACATTTTGTTTAACAATTCAAGATTCATTTGTTAAATTGAAGCACTTACCACATTAAAGGTCAAGTAGAACAAACTTGAATGATGTCTTATTTAATCTCAATATAGATCTACAAGGAATAAATAAAAAATGCACTCTAAATGGGTGGTCCGCATTGAGGTATCAACCTTTAATAGTGTTAGGAGGTGTCAATAGGTTATTATAATATATCCTAGACAAAAGAAATTAAATCAGAAGAATTTTAAGGAGCAATGCCTGGTGAAACTGACATGTGCACAACAGAAACAATTTATAGATAATGAGACTTTAAGGAATGAGTTATAAACCACCTACCTTATTCCTGTAGTAGATACCTCATCCAGTATCGACCATTATATTTTCATATATCGAATGAAAATGGAAGAATCAATGAATGACTTAAAAATATGAAATATGATTTTGTATCAAAATAGAATTTTTGATAAGAATAAGAATGAATAAAGGATCCTAAGGGTTATATAGATTACCCATAGGAATCCAAAAAGATGATTGGAAGTCAAATAAAAGGTTGGATGATGAAATATGATCAAATCATTGGGGATGGAGGCTTGAAAGCTTTTATTAGGAGGAAAAGAGGACCCCCTGTATATTGGATACAAAGAATAAGAATGGGTGATGGGTTTTAATGAAGTAAGGGAAAGAATATAAATTTTACCCCTTTAAAATTGGGTTTCATAGTTTTCTTACATGGTTTTACAAACCGTACATTGACTGTGTGTGTTCCACTATCCATGGAGTGGACTCACATAGTTCATGAGAACAATTTGGGAAACCATGTGCAAACCATGTTACTTGGATTCATTAAAAACTGGAGAGCCTCGGCATCGTCATGCGACCTGGGTTGAATAGTTTGAGAAAACCACTGAACCCACTTATGCTTACTAAAACACCCCACACAGTTAGTAGAAACTATGTAGACTGGGTGGAACTATTTTTACTAATAGTGTGGCCCAACTATTTCTTCCACTGGCTGGGGTTCTAGGCTCTAAACAATCCATAAACACTATTTTTTACTCCTTATCTTTACTAGGAATTCATATTAGGTGAAAACCAGGGAAACAAACCAAAAATAAAAGGATCCTTACCATATATAAAATCCATGTTCTTAAAAAATATATAGAGCAGGGTAGGAATAGAAAATATAGGATTGTAATATGGTTCTTCCCTAATAAGACTATTCATGGATTCTAATTCTTAAGATAGATTAATTTAAAGGTAGTTTTAGGATAAAGTGTTAATCAAAATTTGATTTATTCATTTTAAATGTGACTTTGTAAAATCATAGCTTCATCAAGATGCAAATAAATTTCTAGAAGAAAACATGCTTGAGTTTCACTTAAGAAGTATTATCAACAAAGAATGGAGATATTTTTTCTTATAAAATTTATAAATAATTAGATAATGTGATTAAGAAAACGAATAATTAAAACACATACTAATAATAAAATCAATTCATACAAATTTTAGAAATTCAAGAGATGGTAATTCATAGAAAAATTTCATTCAAAAAAAATTAAAAATTCCCCTAAATCATGATTTTTAAAATCTAATTCCCCATGTTTTTCTCTAATAATTAATTCAAATATTTTTATTTTTTAAATTTATTGAAACATACTTTTAAAACATGGAATGTTGAATATAATTTTGTTTTACTTGACTAGAAAATCAAACAAAAACATAATCATGTGGAAATCATTTTTAAATTATTTTTTATAAAGAAATGGAGGGGAGTAAAATAAAATTGCTAAAATTAAAACTAAAACCCCCTTTTTAATTTTGTCCTTAAAATAGTTACCACAAATTCTATAACCTTATTGAGCCTTAATTATAAACCTACAAAAACATAACTCATCAAAGAACATTTTATATTCATTAAAACTCAAAATGATAGGGGAAATTGAAAATGATATGGTGATAAAATAAAGAAAAATTAAAACCATAAAGAAAATGTGGACATGGCTTGATGAATGACTCTACAATAGCGTAACATCTTTCCCTAGGTCCAGTCCCTAATTCCCTTTTATAGAACAATTTCCCCCTTTTATTTTTGTGTGTGAAAATAGAGACCTTGAGCATCATAAATTCCATAAATTCACTCAATAAATGGGTCCAAGTCAATCATATGGGTATCTAGTGAAATAAATGCATGAACGAAAAATTAATTATCCAAAATCAGAGATGGAAACCCTGTCACACAGACTCATAATGTGACATAGGGTGTCATGCTGTGATTTTTTCAGGCCGCACCCTAGGCTCCATTTTCTTCATTCGTTCTACCATCTTGGAATTTAGATGATTCTCACATTAGGAATATGGGTTTCATGATGTGAATAATTATTTTACAATATATATTAATTTTTTATGCTTGAATATTCAATTCCAAGTCGTGAAGTCGATCATTGACTCATCTTACATCATGGAACATTATTTTACATCATGAATCTTTCTAGGTTTTTTTGTTTTATTGAAGATTAAATTTAAAATTATCCTATGAAAATATGAATAAAACACGAAATATATTGGAAAAATTATCAATTTAATTTCAAAATCAATAAATTTAATATTTAATTTTTTTTGCATGAAATGGTACTATCACTCATGTTTTATTCCTTTGTGTATTTATGCTTCAAATGATTTAATTTTTGAATCCCAATTCCACCCACCAATTAATATGATCACATCATATCAATGTTTAATTCTTTACAGAACCTAAAATTTTATGTTATCCAAAAAAATAATCCAAAAAAATTCATACATATCTAGATGCATCTCATGCAAAGGTACACAAACTCTTCATGAAAAGGATTAGAGTAATATGAGATTAAAAATCTACACATAATTAATCCCATAGTGATATATAACCAACCCCAACATTTTTAGAAAAAGTAATAAGAATCTAGGAAAATGGGAAGTACAACCTCATGTCTCTATCATTGGGTAGACTTTACCCAAGAGAGAATCAAATTAATAATAACTATAAAACCTAATATGAACAAAATATATTTAACAAATATATTAAAGCTCATAAATTAAATTAAAAATTGAGTTCAATTTAGATTAAAACTAAATCTTATGATATCATTCCTACCATTAAATACAATGATTATCAATATTTTATAAGTAATTTATCACATAAATTAAGTATAAATAATTTTTATAATTCATAATTTTTTTATAAAGGTGAATATATTAAAGGAATTAAAAATACCATTTATTCATTTTACAAATAATGAGATACAAATATTAATGTTTTATATTTAATTTAGGCATGAAAAATCTAATTTTACATGCCCTAACACTTATAGTTTATAAAAATTTTATAAGACACAATTTTTTTGGAATATTAATTTTAACATTTTTACCTATATTGTATTTTATGACCAACAATAATAATTATCAGTCTAGAGTATGATTTAAATAGGAGAGAAACATCAGATATTATTTATATTTTATTATAGAAGTTTCAATTGTATGTTATGATCCAAATCACCATTTATGATAGGTGATATTATAAATCTCTTGTCGTATTTAATGATATAATAGATATCATAAATATGATACAATATTTTATATTCTCTAAACTCAAGACTAAAATATATTTTATGATATATCATATTTTATCCTATTCCATAGTTCAAATCCATGGATTTCATAAATATCAAAACTTTTGATATAGTTTAATAATACATTATGAATAACTAAAATAGAAGAAATACAAGACATTGTATTTTACTATATAGAATAAATTCTTGATGATAATAAGGTATTTTAAAAAACAATAAGAATAACACATTGATCTACTGTAGTTGGGTTTGGCTTAGTGGTAAGAACCCCATAATAATACATGAAAAATGGGGGATCAAAACCCATGGGACACAGGGTATTGTATCAGTACTGTAGCTTACTATAGCAACAACGACACTGTAGAAACGGCGGGCACTGTAGCGGTGGCGGGTCACTATAGCGGCGGCAGGGTACTATAGCAGCAGCGGGTACTGTGTAGTAATGTAGTAGTGGGCAATATAGTAGTACTATTCAAAGAATGGGCCTCAGGCCAAAAACTTGGGCCTACAGGCCATGTAATGGTCTAGATACCCACTGGGCCTTCGGGCTATGTAATGAGTCTCCCTCTACCCAGTTAAAATAGTTCTTTTCTTTGCTTTAATAGTAAATGAGACTTCGGCCCCAACCATTAAAATAACACATTGATCTACTGAAGACAAAGGATTTTATATGAATGATGGGTTTAATAAGATCATCTATTGACCTTTAGTATCTAAATAATCCCCTCAAAGTTTATTTTCTATCTTTAATAGTTCAACTTGAAATAAATTATAATGAACAAAATAGGTCTGTACCTTAACTCTTATAAGGTCAATATTGATTATTTTATAGAGTGAATTTGATGGGGATAAACAATGTAGAAAAAAGTACCATACCACTATAGGGATTACACCATCCTTGGATCCTTAATTGTATCGAGAGGACCTTGAGACACCAATGGGGTACTGACACCTTCACAGAGTGATAAATGATTCCTTGAGATAAAGAGAGCATCAATATGTTGGAATGCCTCAAGATTTAACAACAAGAAAGGGAATTATTACCTTTTAAAATCCATCCCAAAATGTTGACCCCACAAGGTTAATCACCCTAATAGGGAGGGGGAGGGGTCTATCAGGGAATGGTGAATTCAAACAGTCCCCCATTTTGATATTTTTTCATCATTAAAAAAACTTTCTTCTCTATTATCCTCACAAAAATATATAAACTGAAATGAATTCATTCAAGTGAAGGAAATTTTTTCTATTGGTTTGACCAGACCAAGTTAATCCTTGGATTATATAAAAGAAATGTTCCAATGTATTATAATTAATAAAGAACATTGTTGTTACAATATTTTTAGCAGACTCACTTTCCCTCCTAGTTTACAACCATTCACACCTAAGAACTCATTATCCTATGAATTGAAGTGAACAAAATATACATATAAAATAATCTTCTGATGATTTTTATTTGATATTGATAGGTTCATACTAAAATGGGTGTGACAATAAGCTCTTATTTAATCCGAGAGTTTAAATCCACTTTACCGCATAACGTTTTCTTCATGGAAGGATCCTTCACATACCATTCCTCCGCATACTATATTTATATAACATTGTTCATCATGTGTTATATACCCAAAAACATATTAAACACATTATAATACTTTATTATATACAATTATGCAACATAAACTCCCTATTATTCATTGACTTTTTTCATTAAGAATTTCCTTTGTGCTTCAAAAACTAATCATCTTTTGCAAATCGATAGTGCCTCACGAATAAGTTTCTCCTCAAACTACCTCTGATTTGTGGTGAAATTACTCCAAAAACTCCAAGGATGATATTCTAAGATAAAATTTCACTTACCATAATGAATTGACTAGGGGAACTTACATAGGAAAAGAAACCAAAAAATCCCACTGATTAAGAAATTACTCTTCCACCCTTCACGGTATGATCAAAATCACCATCACTACCCAGTGAATGATTAACCACTACTAACTCCCATATATATACTACCTTCATGAGTCTTTTATCATGAATTTTCATCATGAATATACTCAATTCACTATAACTACACAAAAAATTGTGGGGCTACCATGAACTCCCTTCACAGTTTCTGCAAAATTTCTATGTAGTTTATAAACATCCTACATGAACTATAAGCCTTTCCCAAAGTTCCTATAGTGAAAACTCACTATGATGTTTCCATGTACATGCTTTGTGATTCATGAATGGACACATACTTCCTATATGAATTTGAATAAGTGATGCATATTATATTTATGTCCTTTTAATAAATACACTCTTTTTATGAAATCAAATTTGATATTCCTATGAAATTTACCACCAAAACATTTGAGAAACACTGAGAAACTATTCCACTTCTTATGTTTATTTTTTGAAAACTTCTAAATGATTCTAGAACCACTTTGTCAAATTTAATTTTCAATAAACACACTGTAACTTTTTAATCCCAAATAGTTAATAAAAAATAGTCTAAAAACACTGAGAAGACCTCTAGAGAGATTTTCTCCAATAATATCCACCTTAAGGTTTTTTGAAAATAATTCCAAACAAATTAAAGTTTCATATTGAAAAAAATTATTTAACTTGTTCTTCAACCACTATTCACAATTTGTGACTCTAAATAGAAATCAAAGATAGAATCAACCCATATTATAAGCCCACATGATCTAGTCTCCACATGAGAAAAAAGACTATGATGAAAACCACATCCATGAATCAATTCATTATCGATACCAAATATTGAATGATACCACTTATTAAAACAACTAGAGAACTTTTTAGAAAACACTATTGGAAATTTATTTCATCAGAAAACTAAAGGTTATCCTTTCAATCAATTCTTTATTTTATGCAATTATAGAAAACAATTAGCATCATCGTATTTAAAAATACACCCCTACATTCTTATTATCCTAGATTCAACATAGAAAACATCTACCCTTTCATTATGTAAATAAAAAAACTCCAACATCGTCATATTCAAAACTAATAACCCACATCCTTTATCACCATGAATTAACATAGTAAATATCAACCCTTTCATCTATTTAATCTCCCAATAACATGTTTGAGAAAAATATTCCCATTTAATGAAAAATATCTCTCCCCTTTGCTAACAAACTGAAAGGTATCTATTTAAAGGATTGAAACAGGGAAATTTTTTTTATAAGAACATAGTGAAATTTCCAATTTACTATGGGGTGTTGGAATTCAACATACACATTATTTAAATGTGATAGGAAGACTAGACTGAAATATCTATTTGTTTCATTTTAAACAATTCATTAGGTAAGGAATTTTCCATGATGTTTGTGACATTAGTACCTATAGGCACATAATCCTACTTAACTAACCCATGATATAATTTCTTATTTATAATGTGATACTTAATTTCAAGGTGATTTCTACACGAGTTATGATCAAGATTTTTTATAAGATTTATAGAAATTTAATTATCATAATTGATTTTAATTAGAGTCTTCACTACAATTACCATTCTTGGAAGCTACTTCTTAATACAAAATAATTGAGTGACATCTTGAGTGGATATAATATATTAAAATTTTTAGTGCTTATTGAGGTGAAATATTGTTTCTTACTTAGAAAAGATAAAACCCATCATGATAAAATGAAAAAATAGATGTAAAAATTCTATCATAAACTAAACCATCCCCCTCAGCATCTGTAAATTCTAACAACCCCTATTCTGATGTTGAATTATAAGAAAAATTGAAATCCCTAGTGAATTTGAAATATCAAAGTATTCTTTTATCTTCTATATAGTGTATTACTTTGAGATTATATTGATACAGTGCTTCCTATAATGCAACAAATACAATATCATATCTTTTCACGATTAATTACAATAGTCTCATGCTGATCTTCCTATATTTTCTAACATTGACCACTTTTCTATCATTATCCCTTGATAACTTCATCTAAGAAGAAACTAGTCTCATCATTACATTGGAATAATATATTAAAAATATCATGATAACCACTTTTACATATTTATATTGAGATATAAATTTACCATGACTTCCTTGTACCAGCTATAAACCAAGGGAAAATTTCAATTCACCCATCATCGACATCTCAAACTCACACTTCAAGAATTTTAAAAATTACCTACACTGTACTTCAATCGATCCACCAAATATTACTCCATCGTCATATACTAGAAACATTATCCTTTGACCAATATCCTTTTTTGAGGTAGATATTATAATCAACTCCACCATGTTGGAAACTAATATTATTTAAGTATTGATCTTGTCTTCAATATTATGTTCTTGGTTCCTGATTTAGACCATAAATTGCCTTCTTTAGCCAAAAAAAATTGTTCTAAACATTATGTAAAATAAAACCATTAGACTATTCAATGTACACATATTATTCTAGAACTCCATTAAAAAATGTTGAATTGATTTCAATATAAAATACCTAAAATTAACATGTACTAATATGGCTAAGAATAGTAGAATTCTCTCTAGTCATGACATAGGTAAAAATGTTTCATAAATATCAATTCCCGAGATCGGGGAATATACCTTACAAGAAAAAGTGGTCCTACCTATTTCAAAGATGCACTATTATCTGAAAAAGGGAAAACATATGACACTCTTTATCCCTTAAAGAGAAGGCTGAGGAAGGAAGTTTCTAACCCACCTCGCACTGTGTCAACCCAATCTTCTTCGAAGCTATCTGGTAGGTTCAATACTAATATTATTAAGGTATTCAACCAGGGTAAGTAATAATCTAAATGGGAAATAGGTGATGATTCTGATTATGGAAATTACATGTCTTATTATGATCTATAATTTTGTGGTCGATGAATGAGGGAAAGTCCCTTTGTTTGACCCTGCCCGTCTCTCTTGTACATTTTCTTTTATTTTTAATAAATGGTTAGAAGCAAGGCTTCTGGATGGACTTATTGGTATAATATAACTTAAAAACTATTCATGATTTTTTTCAAATGAAATTACCATGTTCATTTAGTTTGTTATGAAAAACCCATTTGATCCTGATGAAATTATTATAATCCAACCTCAAAACAATCTCCTATATTTGATTCTTCTTGATTCGATAAAGATCTTCATTCATCGACTGAACCTATTTCTATTTGATAGAATATTCTTCAAAACTATTTAGATCTACCTAATATAAGAAAGATGTTTTCTGCAGAGACTTCATTCTCCCTACCAGCATTGGTGATATTTGGTCAATGATGATATTTTTTCTAACCAATTTGATCTTGAATTTTTGGTTACTATAAAGATAAAGGTTTACATTTATCCACCTCATCATCATTATCTTATTCTAAATTTACCTCAATCTATTGTTCTCCCTTGATCTACTCAACTCTTCATCATTATACTCCAGAATCTACTCCCCATTTTGATGAATATTCTTATCATTCTCTACTACTGTGATTTAATTACTTCCAATAACTTTTCTTAGAAACTTATTGAAGAATTTATATGATTTTATATTACCTAATAAGGAAAGAAAAATTCTTTCATCTCCACAAGATTCATAATTATTGTTTTTCACCTTATTGAGAATGAAAAATTTACTTCCAAAGATTTAAAATTACTTAAGCATTGAATTTTTTCCATACAATATCTCATATAGAGTATTGTATTCCCTTGGGAACATCGAATATCTTTTTTAATATAGATTGATGTTATTACTAATTATTTATAAAATCAATTATGGAAGACCTTTATGGAAAATATTTATTCTATCCATGTTGTTTAGGATCTAATTTCTCTTATTAAATATGCCATTTTGTTGATAAGTTCTCACTATTGGGACTTGGTTCCTTATCCCATGTTTTTGAGATAATCTTTTACCCGTATATTTTTAAAATCCATTCTATTATTATTATTTAATTTCATAATCCTCTAACCAAGTTTATATTTAGCATTACTCTATTAATTAGTAATGAAACTGAACTCCTCATACTTGTGAGTGATGACTATTATCCATGTCATCCTATTGAAATCAATAATTAAAAGAACATAATACCTCTTCTTATCAAAGGATTATTGGATCAAGTGGACGAGTTGTTTATGCCATAATTTATTATATTATTTCTTGCAATGAAAGCATATATCTTTTTTTAGACTGATAAGGTAGAGATTAACCTTCCCTCATATCCCCTAAATAACAAATGAACCATCATTTTCCTTCAAAATACATGTCTTATTAGAAAAGTTTATTACCTGACATGAGTCAAATAGTTGAATGACACATAGGATGTTGCAACTATGACCAACCACAACCAAGATATATGAAAATATTATATATTTTCCACCAAATTTTGTTACCTTATAACCAATAATATTCTAGACTTCATCATTTCCAAAGGCGATTAAATCTTATTTTTATACTTGATTCCTTTGACATGATCTTTATCTTCAATCGTATAGGAAGTTGATATTCTATGAATGATCCATACACCAACATGATTTGATTCTTTTAGGTATATATCTATAGTATCTACCTTCTCAGTTTTTTTCTTTTTAATCCATGTATTTGAATTCACACTTAGTATTGATTGACATGATTTATATTATTAGAATATGTTGGATTAAATTTATCTTGAAAATATGAAAATTGATTCTTTCTTTCTATCCTGCTTGATTATTCCTTGAACTGATGTTTATGATCATTTTGGGTATTTATCAGAACAATATTCTACAATATTTATGATTAATACCTAGCTATATGTCCATATTCTCTACACAAAAAAATATTGAACATTAAAATTATTCCTCGAATACCGAACTCTTCTTGGTTTTGTTAGTTGTTCTTGTGCCCCTCGGTACCTTTTGGCTATGAAATAAACATTTCAAGAATTTACTATATTTATATAATAATAAAACATAACACAAGTTTAATTATTGTGTGTCTTTTCTATAGAACCAGTTTTCCCTTGGGTTCTTTGATTTGTATTCATACTCAAATAAAACTTCAAAATTAGAGTGGGTGGTTGTGGCATGGATTCTTCTATCACTTCTCCATATTTTTTTTATCAATATTCATACCATATTTTTCATCATGATGTTTACTTTTCTTCTATTAAAAATCCATTTCATATCTTGTTAGACTTTTATTCTCTAACTTTACATTTTATATATCTTGTATGGTCTTTGTTTCCGATTCCATGCCAGAAGTTACGAGTATATACTGATTTTATATATTTCATCATAGGATAAATTTTTCTTCCTCAATCATATAGATTTGTTTAAATCAATATTTCATTATGTTAATCAGAAAATTGATAAACCCGACCTATTATTAAACTTTGAGAATGTACTCAAAAAACTTCTCTAAATTTCCTAGCTTTTCAAATTTAATCTTTTCAATTTATACCTTAAACTTGGACTATCCCTTTCATACTGTTGTATATAATGTTTAGCATCATGAACCACTCCACATTTTAGCTCTCCAAACATCTATCTATTCATGAGTGGCCACTAAATCTACATGGAGATCAACTATTCATTATAATTATCCTTCATCATCATTACTCTCTTATCTTATCTAAGAACTTCCTACAACAACCACTAGATAATCTTATCTATGATCTTTTTATTCATTAATTTCTTCTATATCAGTTTCTAAACAATTATATTCTTATAAAATCATAATATCATTCTTGAATAAATTTTTATAAGTTCTTGTCCTACCATTCACATTGTACAAATAATTGTTCACCATAACTTCATCATCATCATCATTACTATTTTAAAACTTCTTAGGAAACTTAGTTATATGGTTTCCAACCTTTCCTCATCAAAATCACAAGAGTAGAAGTTTACTTTTAAACTTTACTTTTCTCCCTTTGAAGATTTGAGGAAAGGAATTACATGAATTCATTCATCTCTTCTTATTCATGATCAGTTTACTTGGTAATATTATTCTATGATTTGAATTCCACCTCATTTTACATTCTCTTTTCCACAACCTCATTATCTTAATTTTTCATTTCGTATGTGACCAGTGTACTATGAAGACTATCCAATGTCAGCTCCTATAGATATTTATCCTTAAGAAAATAATCTTTTGGATTATATTGGGGTTTAAACCTCATCAATATGTTCTTTATTATCTTTACATCATCAAGGGTTTATCCAATAACATTAATTCCCTTTAAATAACATTCCCTCAATCGAAGAATGCATTAAATTTTTTTTGGGGTGCATCTTCAAGTCCTCATACTTGTTCCATGAAATATTCAATTTAGATTCATGGAATTTTGAGTCACATTCATAGATATTAATATTTTTTTCCCACATAGTGTGTGAGTATTTACATGAAATCAACTTCATATAGATTATGTTGCACAAATCCCCCCAAATGTGTTGATTTCTATGGTGCATACATCTAGTTCTTTATGGTATCCTTTTGAAAAAGACCCACTATTCATTATACTAAAATTTGATAAATAACTACTCTATATACATCCATTATTAATGATTATAAGTAGTGATACATTTGATTCTTCCCTGGATGGAAGTTTTTTCCTTTGAAGATCAAAATCCCTTTATGATTGAATACCACTATTACTTCCACCAAGAGAGAATACTGCTGACTTCAACCTTTATCTTTGATACAAATTATAGGAAACACTGTGAACCCTGAGGGGGGGGGGGGGTGATTCAGGGTATTATGGATTAAAAAAATTCAATATTTTTTATCTTTTTTTCAATATACAAACCTCTCTCCTCTCTCATTCTAACAATAATATATAAACAAAAATAAATTCATGAAAGAGGCATAACAATTTTACATGGTTCATATTATCTAAGCCAATAGAAGGATAATACAGAGGCACTGTAACGACCCGACCCCAGCTACCCAGAGTCGGTGCATTAGTTCGTAACATTGGCATGATCACAAAATATCAAGTCTCGAAAGACCGATTAGTTTAGTATCCTTGGAAACACTAGATACATTCGAAAATGTTACATTACATCATAAAGTGAAAAACTACAATAACAAAGTCTCCATAGTCCACACTCATATCCTCTTCTCACAATCCCAGCAGGTTATTCATAAAATACTTCTTCACATCCTGGAAAATATTAAAACATTGAAAGGGGTGAGCTCAGATGCTCAGTAAGGATAACAATATTGCGGAAGCTTTCATAAATAAACATAAAAATTTAAGAAAATGTATAACTAAAACAAAATCCTTTTAAACTTGAACATCAACATAATATGGAAAAAGTAAAATGATATAATGCCATTCACTTCTTCACATGGATATTCTACTAGTCGAATAATCACATGAAATATCAATAACCACTTTCGTAATGAGGGAATGTATAATGCCGGACATTCTGAAACATTTTGTCAAGGCCTCGACCAAGACGTCTAAAATGATTAAGGCCTCGGCTAAAACCATAAATCAAATTGGGAAAGGGCCTCAGCCAATTCCACTTCTAGTTGTCTCATGAGACCTACCTATGCATCGAGGAGCTATAGCGGGCTCCACCCGTCACTTATTAAGTCCAATACATTCCTCATATGAACAGGTTTAAACATCTCATAAACCATAACATAATCGTATCACATAAAACATGCATAAAGGAAACATAACATTTCCACATTTCAATCACAAGATATCAATACAACACATTTTTATAACTAAAACTCTTTCAAAACCATTTTCAATACCAAAATAAAAGAAAATTATAACAGGGTATTTATTCTTCATTAAAAAAAGGGTATGGCTTGTAGAGGAAGCCGAAACTCAAATAGTGGTCACGGCGACGGAGAAGTCATTGTCGCCGCATACGTACGACAAAAACATTCCCTTTTGTCATTTAGTAAACGCTTCGTATAAAAAAGATTCCTTTTTAATAAACGTAAATGTCAAAGGGGTTTATACACCATATAAAAGAAAGTTGTGTATAAAACCAAATATGCCTCAATGATAGGAGATTGAGACAAAGTCCTTAAAAAGATCATTTTTAAAATAAAATAGATCTATTATGTGTATTCACTATAAGTAAACATAAATAATGTAAAAATACAATATAGGACATAATAATATCATGACATAATTTTAAAGTAGGAGATTAACCCAAAGAATAGAAATTGGGTTAAGAAGTTCCCTTACCTCGTGTCTGACTTGACTCAACCGTTCTTTAACCTCCTGAATAATAAACTAGAGTTAATATATACCTTATTAAGAACCATTTTCAATTTCATTATCCTTCTTATATCACTTATTACAAAGATATGAACATTATGTAATTATTTAAGTTAATAACGGTCGTTTTGTCGATCTTTGGTACTTGAGTCAACAATAAACTTCTTATAATTACAAGTTGATTATGTGGTAGAATATCCATTATCTCCAGAATTATATTCATGATTTAGATGTCATATATATCATATATATCCAATATATACATTCATTTATAACATTAAGTAACATTTAGAGGTAAGAAATGAAATGCACCGTTCATGGAGACGGTAAGCCGTACGTACGCATGAACGCTACTTTCATTTCTATTTCATATTTAATGGAATGAAATCATAATGATATAAATGTATAATATACATCCATTATAATATATTGTATAATACCATTTACTCCATCATTTATACATCCCACATATGGCATTAACGATTCAAATCACTTTGAGGGGGCTGTAGTCCGCACTTCCTAAAATGAAATTATCGCGTTTACCCATAATGGAAATCATAAAGTATTCAATAAATGAGAAATACAGAAGAATAAGTAAAACATAAACATATTATATATCATATATAAAAATAGTGACATCTTAATGGCCACCTTTGAAGGTGTTATATGAGTGTTGAACAATCATCGTTTCGTGAGGCAGAAATTCGCCATCCAAAGAAACCGTATGTTATTTAACCATTAGATGTAGGTGTGTGTAAGTGTAGATCAAATAATTCTTATAACAACATCCTAGTATATTTAGGATACTTGTGTTGTTACAAAATAAATGAATAAAAAGAGTTTAGGGGGTTGGAGAAGAAAAATAAAACAAAACAACATTAGAGAAGACATTACCTCAAAATCCGGTAACTCTTTTTGATTTGAGCCAAAGGCTTCATTGGGAAGAGTTCTGCCCAAAGTGAGGCTTCTAGGAGTAATAGGGTAAAGTTGGGAGAGTATTTGGGCAGAGGTTGGCCGAGCCAAATGGCTTGAAGGTGTGAATAAGGTGGGAGAGGTGGAGGCCTTTTATAAGTGGAGAGGAGGGGCTCTTTTGGAAAGATTGAAATGATACATTATTACACAATGCTTTTCGGACTCTAAAGGACCCAAACTTATATAATTAAAGGATAAGGTGATAAGGGTTCGAAATATCCTCATCCAATTGGCTTTGGACAAGTGTAAGCCTTGGATTTTTCATTATCTTCCCATTTTATTTAAATCGTTAAATAATGAGGTCATCGCTGCATCATCATGATGTCATAAATAATTTAATTTATTTAATGTCTAAAAATTATAAAAAAATAATATGATGTAGGAAATCCTTTTATATTTCTAATGAATATTTATAATCAAAATTTGGACTTGTGTAACCCCACTTAAAAACTGTTTTAGTAAAACAACTCATGTTTGTGTCAATTTAATTTTAACATTAAATAAATATATATTAATGTCATTTTCCAACTAAAGTGGCTCCATGGGGTCCCCAAGTTGACCCATGGGTTGTCTTGGTCGGCCATGACTCATAAAATAGGATTAGGACAAGTGTCAAGCTCATCTCATATTATTAAAACATTATTTGTACCTTAAACTACACTAATTACCTCTAATCGCGATTAAGAACTTAAAAGTTACTATTCACCAAAAAATTATTTTAATCTCATTGAACCACATTTTACTTGTTAATGACAACCATGTATGTCAGATTTTCGAAAATCAAATCACAGAAGTGGTAATATTTCATTTAAACAAAAAATCAGTTATTTAACTACCACTTAGTGGTTTCACTATTCATCAAAAATTGAAGTTTTTCAGAACAAGGCCAAAATTTCACCCTAAGCTATATTTCGATATTCCGAATTCAAAAATGATGTCCATTTTGAAATATAAAATTTCTATAATTTTAAAAAGTGGTTATTACTATTCATAACGGCTACTTTGATTAGTCGCGGTGTTTTAGAACTCGAAGTTGCGTACAATGCAAGCTATTGCATTATTGAATGAGAAGCATATCGTGGAAGCTCGGGGTGTTACATTCTACCCTCCTTCAATAAATTGCATCCTCGCAATTTGAAATTTTTCTTTGAAAATAAAAGGTTGAAAAGAGAAAATACCTTTGTGGAAAACCCACATCGAATATAAGGTTAATAAATATATAACATTAAAAGAAAGAAAGATAAGTACAAAGGTCACCCGAGATAGCCCATTCTAGGATTCTATGAAAATATGGATATGGAGGAGAAACAAACCATCATGGTCTGATGGAGAGTTATAGAAAACAGGACTAGGAGAAAGTTTAACTACAAGAAAATCACAAACTTGTGATTGGTTAAACGATCTTTGATTCCCCAGTAGGAAAAGTTAACCGACAAAATTTTTGTTTTGAGTTAACTTTTATAAAGTTGAGGAATTTATTTAAGAGATTTACTAAGAACGTAAGGGAATATACATACTTTTCATGTAGACTTTCATTCTTTAATAAATTTTTACCACAAACCCATCTTTCACTCTAAAAGGTAATACAACTCAAAAATATTATACTTATCCTAATTGTATAAGGTTACAAATGTTAACACATACAATTTAGATTAGTAAAATTATTTTGTAATAACCAGGGACTTCCTGTAGGCTAGTGGTAGGAAATAAAGGCCAGTCGCACTATGGTTGTGGGTTCGATTCCTGTAGCTTTGTCCGACGCGACGGGTTATGCCCCACCCTGCAGGTTGTCCTTTTCCTAAAACTATAGTATCATAATATTCCAAAAATAATCTTCATAAATTTTTTGACCTTAAACAATACTATCCAAAGATAAACTTAATCCACTCCAACCTTTATAGTTATCCAAAATACTTCTGTCCAACTCACAGTCCAAATTTTATAAGGAAGGTAAACATAATGAAGATCCTTTTTCCCACGTAACAACATGTGAACACCTTAATCATGTATTCTTTTTAAACATACTGATTTACCATGATCCCTTATTCCTTATAGAATACTAGATATACTCCTTCTATCCGAAAATGTATACAAAACATCAATCAGTTTCAAGGAAGTTAAGTATATCCAATATAATTTATCCAAATCAATCACGTCTTATTCCAAAATCAAAATCTGAGTATCAGAACCATATTATGGTCTATCTTTCTCTCAACCATATATTTTCCAAAAATTTAACCTACTATGGAGTCACTTTTCTTGGTTCCACACAATCTCAAGTCCTTGATGAAATAGTACTGCAGTACAATTTTTATATACTCCATAATTATTATAACCAGTACATCATTGATACAACACTCAAATTACAAAATTATTTAATAACAACATAAGAACTCTAATCATTACTCCTCATCTGTGGTAGTATCATATCTTGATTATTATCCAATAACATCATTTGGGGAATACTCTGATGATTTGGACATTGGTTTGCGTAGTGTCCCCAATCCATGCAGAAGAAGCATTGTACATTTGAAACCATTTTCTTACCCTTGCAGTCATGCACTTTGTGTCCTTTTTCTCTACACTTATAACAAACTCCCATTCCCTTTAGGCAAGTTACATGATGTTTCTTCCCACAATTACCACATATTGGAAAATTCTTCTTTCCCCTCATCCCTTTATCCATCATTCTCTCTTCCATCCCTTTCGTCTCTTGCTTCGCTTCAAAGCCATAGGACTCAGAGAATTCTTTACTTATCTTATTAACACATGATACTATTTCTTCATATGTTGAGAACACATGGGAGACTATTTCCCTTCGAAATGATGGCTTAATACCGTGAAAGATATTATCCTTCTTACTCTTTGGATCATACGTACTGCTGGAGTTCACATTCCTTCTACTGGGTGCCATTTCTAAACAATGGAATAAACTAGATTAGTTTATGAATCAAAATACATAATTCCATACTTGTAAAACACTTTACATAAATTGAACTATTTATGGATATAATCCATAATCATAAAAAGAAATGTTTTCTTTGAGGAAGTATATACTCATAACCCTTCATAGTGGTTTGTAAAGAAAATGAGAGTTATCCTAAGCATATCCCCCCGAAGTGTCGTAACCAAGAGTGCAGCAAGGCCCGTTGTCGTGTACCAGTTCCCGTTTGAGTCTAGCTCAAAGAGGTGTTTTTGGGTTTTACCCCTAGGAACATCTGTGCCAGAGCCGCCTCTACCTGCTCTTATCCAGATAGGGATGTATTGCTCGGAAAACTCAAAAAATCTCTATAATACCAAAATTCTAGGAAGTTCTTCTATACTAATCCTCAAATTTCATCTTAGGTATACGTGCTCTAATCAGAGTTTATCTAAATCTAGCTTCCAAGGTTTGTACTAAACTTCCTCTGATACCAACTGTAACGCCCCGACCCCAGCTACCCAGAGTCGGTGCATTAGTTCGTAACATTGGCATGATCACAAAAGATCAAGTCTCGAAAGACCGATTAGTTTAGTAGCCTTGGAAACACTAGATACATTCGTAAATGTTACATTACATCATAAAGTGAAAAGCTTCAATAACAAAGTCTCCATAGTCCACACTCATATCCTCTTCTCACAATCCCTGCAGGTCATTCATAAAATACTTCTTCACATCCTGGAAAATATTAAAACATTGAAAGGGGTGAGCTCAGATGCTCAGTAAGGATAACAATATTGCGGAAGCTTTCATAAATAAACATAAAAATTTAAGACAATGTATAACTAAAACAAAATCCTTTTAAACTTGAACATCAACATAATATGGCAAAAGTAAAATGAGATAATTCCATTCACTTCTTCACATGGATATTCTACTGGTCGGATAATCACATGAAATATCAATAACCACTTTCATAATGAGGGAATGTATAATGCCGGACATTCTGAAACATTTTGTCAAGGCCTCGGCCAAGATGTCTAAAATGATTAAGGCCTCGGCCAAAACCATAAATCAAATTGGGAAAGGGCCTCGGCCAATTCCACGTCTAGTTGTCTCATGAGACCTACCGATGCATCGAGGAGCTATAGCGGGCTCCACCCGTCACTTATTAAGTCCAATACATTCCTCATATGAACAGGTTTAAACATCTCATAAACCATAACATAATCGTATCACATAAAACATGCATAAAGGAAACATAACATTTCCACATTTCAATCACAAGATATCAATACAACACATTTTTATAATTAAAACGCTTTCAAAACCATTTTCAATACCAAAATAAAAGAAAAGTATAACATGGTATTTATTCTTCATTAAAAAAAAGGGTATGGCTTGTGGAGGAAGCCGAAACTCAAATAGTGGTCACGGCGGCGGAGAAGTCATTGTCGCCGCATACGTACGAAAAAAACATTCCCTTTTGTCATTTAGTAAACGCTTCGTATAAAAAAGATTCCTTTTGAATAAACGTAAAAGTCAAAGGGGTTTATACACCATATAAAAGAAAGTTGTGTATAAAACCAAATATGCCTCAATGATAGGAGATTGAGACAAAGTCCTTAAAAAGATCATTTTTAAAATAAAATAGATCTATTATGTGTATTAACTATAAGTACACATAAATAATGTAAAAATACAATATAGGACATAATAATATCATGACATAATTTGAAAGTAGGAGATTAACCCAAAGAATAGAAATTGGGTTAAGAAGTTCCCTTACCTCGTGTCTGACTTGACTCAACAGTTCTTTAACCTCCTAAATAATAAACTAGAGTTAATATATACCTTATTAAGAACCATTTTCAATTTCATTATCCTTTTTATATCACTTATTACAATGATATGAACATTATGTAATTATTTAATTTAATAACGGTCGTTTTGTCGATCTTTGGTACTTGAGTCAACAATAAACTTCTTATAATTAGAAGTTGTTTATGTGGTAGAATATCCATTATCTCCAGAATTATATTCATGATTTAGATGTCATATATATCATATATATCCAATATATACATTCATTTATAACATTAAGTAACATTTAGAGGTAAGAAATGAAATGCACCGTTCATGGAGACGGTAAGCCGTACGTACGCATGAACGCTACTTTCATTTCTAATTCATATTTAATGGAATGAAATCATAATGATATAAATGTATAATATAATTCCATTATAATATAGTGTATAATACCATTTACTCCATCCTTTATACATCCCACATATGGCATTAACGATTCAAATCACTTTGAGGGGGCGGTAGTCCGCACTTCCTAAAATGAAATTATCGCGTTTACCCATAATGGAAATCATAAAGTATTCCATAAATGAGAAATACATAAGCATAAGTAAAACATAAACATATTATATATCATATATAAAAATAGTGACATCTTAATGGCCACCTTTGAAGTTGTTATATGAGTGTTGAACAATCATCGTTTCGTGAGGCAGAAATTCGCCATCCACAGAAACCGTATGTTCTTTAACCATTAGATGTAGGTGTGTGTAAGTTTAGCTCAAATCCTTCTTATAAAAACATCCTAGTATATTTAGGATACTTGTGTTGTTACAAAATAAATGAATAAAAAGAGTTTAGGGGGTTGGAGAAGAAAAATAAAACAAAACAACATTAGAGAAGACATTAACTCAAAATCGGGTAACTCTTTTTGATTTGAGCCAAAGGCTTCCTTGGAAAGGGTTATGCCCAAAGTGAGGCTTCTAGGAGTAAGAGTGTGAAGTTGGGAGAGTATTTGGGCAAAGGTTGTCCGAGCCAAATGGCTTGAAGGTGTGAATAAGGTGGGAGAGGTGGGGGCCTTTTATAAGTGGAGAGGAGGGGCTCTTTTGTAAAGATTGAAATGTTACATTATTACACAATGATTTTCGGATTCTAAAGGTCCCAAACTTATATAATTCGAGGATAAGGTGATAAGGGTTCGAAATCTCCTCATCCAATTGGCTTTGGACAAGTGTAAGCCTTGGATTTTGCATTATCTTCCCATTTTATTTAAATCGTTAAATAATGAGGTCATCGCTGCATCATCATGATTTCATAAATAATTTAATTTATTTAATGTCTAAAAATTATAAAAAAAATACTATGATGTATGAAATCATTTTAGATTTCTAATGAATATTTATAATCAAAATTTGGACTTGTGTAACTCCACTTAAAAACTGTTTTAGTAAAACAACTCACGTTTGTGTCAATTTAATTTTAACATTAAACAAATATATATTAATGTCATTTTCCAACTAAAGTGGCTCCATGGGGTCCCCAAGTTGACCCATGGGTTTTATGGGTCAGCCATGACTCATCCAATAGGATTAGGACAAGTTTCAAGCACATCTCATATTATTAAAACATTATTTGTACCTTAAACTACACTAATTACCTCTAATCGCGATTAAGAACTTAAAAGCTACTATTCACCAAAAAATTATTTTAATCTCATTGAACCACATTTTACTTGTTAATGACAACCATGTATGCCGGATTTTTGAAAATCAAATCACAGAAGTGGAAATATTTCATTTAAACAAAAAATCAGTTATTTAACTACCACTTAGTGGTTTCACTATTCATCAAAAATTGATGTTTTTCAGAACAAGGCCAAAATTTCACCCTAAGCTATATTTCGATATTCCGAATTCAAAAATGATGTCCATTTTGAAATATAAAATTTCTATAATTTTAAAAAGTTGTTATTACTCTTCATAACGGCTACTTTGATTAGTCGCGGTGTTTTAGAACTCGAAGTTGCATACAATGCAAGCTATTGCATTATTGAATGAGAAACATATCGTGGAAGCTCGGGGTGTTACATTCTACCCTCCTTCAATAAATTGCATCCTCGCAATTTGAAATTTTTCTTTGAAAATAAAAGGTTGAAAAGAGAAAATACCTTTGAGGAAAACCCACATCGAAAATAAGGTTAATAAATATATAACATTAAAAGAAAGAAAGATAAGTACAAAGGTCACCCGAGATAGCCCATTCTAGGATTCTATGAAAATATGGATATGGAGGAGAAACAAACCATCAAGGTCTGATGGAGAGTTATAGAAAACAGGACTAGGAGAAAGTTTAACTACAAGAAAATCACAAACTTGTGATTGGTTAAACGATATTTGATTCCCCAATAGGAAAAGTTAACCGACAAATTTTTTGTTTTGAGTTAACTTTTATAAAGTTGAGGAATTTATTTAGGAGATTTACTAAGAACGTAAGGGAATATACATACTTTTCATGTAGACTTTCATTCTTTAATAAATTTTTACCACAAACCCATCTTTCACTCTAAAAGGTAATACAACTCAAAAATATTATACTTATCCTAATTGTATAAGGTTAAAAATGTTAACACATACAATTTAGATTAGTAAAATTATTTTGTAATAACCAGGGACTTCCTGTAGGCTAGTGGTAGGAAATAAAGGCCAGTCGCACTATGGTTGTGGGTTCGATTCCTGCAGCTTTTTCCGACGCGACGGGTTATGCCCCACCCTGCAGGTTGTCCTTTTCCTAAAACTATAGTATCATAATATTCCAAAAATAATCTTCATAAATTTTTTGACCTTAAACAATACTATCCAAAGATCAACTTAATCCACTCCAACCTTTATAGTTATCCAAAATACTTCTGTCCAACTCACAGTCCAAATTTTATAAGGAAGGTAAACATAATGAAGATCCTTTTTCCCACGTAACAACATGTGAACACCTTCATCATGTATTCTTTTTAAACATACTGATTTACCATGATCCCTTATTCCTTATAGAATACTAGATATACTCCTTCTATCCGAAAATGTATACAAAACGTCAATCAGTTTCAAGGAAGTTAAGTATATCCAATATAATTTATCCAAATCAATCACGTCTTATTCCAAAATAACAATCTGAGTATCAGAACCATATTATGGTCTATCTTTCTCTCAACCATATATTTTCCAAAAATTTAACCTACTATGGAGTCACTTTTCTTGGTTCCACACAATCTCAAGTCCTTGATGAAATAGTACTGCAGTACAATCCTTATATACTCCATAATTATTATAACCAGTACATCATTGATACAACACTCAAATTACAAAATTATTTAATAACAACATAAGAACTCTAATCATTACTCCTCATTTGTGGTAGTATCATAACTTGATTATTATCCAATAACATCATTTGGGGAATACTCTGATGATTTGGACATTGGTTTGCGTAGTGTCCCCAATCCTTGCAGAAGAAGCATTGTACATTTGAAACCATTTTCTTACCCTTGCAGTCATGCACTTTGTGTCCTTTTTCTCTACACTTATAACAAACTCCCATTTCCTTTAGGCAAGTTCCATGATGTTTCTTCCCACAATTACCACATATTGGAAAATTCTTCTTTCCCCTCATCCCTTTATCCATCATTCTCTCTTCCATCCCTTTCGTCTCTTGCTTCGCTTCAAAGCCATAGGACTCAGAGAATTATTTACTTATCTTATTAACACATGATACTATTTCTTCATATGTTGAGAACACATGGGAGACTATTTCTCTTCGAAATGATGGCTTAATACCGTGAAAGATATTATCCTTCTTACTCTTTGGATCATACGTACTGCTGGAGTTCACATTCCTTCTACTGGGTACCATTTCTAAACAATGGCATAAACTAGATTAGTTTATGAATCAAAATACATAATTCCATACTTGTAAAACACTTTACATAAATTGAACTATTTATGGATATAATCCATAATCATAAAAAGAAATGTTTTCTTTGAGGAAGTATATACTCATAACCCTTCATAGTGGTTTGTAAAGAAAATGAGAGTTATCCTAAGCATATCCCCCCGGAGTGTCGTAACCAAGAGTGCAGCAAGGCCCGTTGTCGTGTACCAGTTCCCGTTTGAGTCTAGCTCAAAGCGGTGTTTTTGGGTTTTACCCCTAGGAACATCTGTGCCAGAGCCGCCTCTACCTGCTCGTATCCAGATAGGGATGTATTGCTCGGAAAACTCAAAAAATCTCTATAATACCAAAATTCTAGGAAGTTCTTCTATACTAATCCTCAAATTTCATCTTAGGTATACGTGCTCTAATCAGAGTTTATCTAAATCTAGCTTCCAAGGTTTGTACTAAACTTCCTCTGATACCAACTGTAACGCCCCGACCCCAGCTACCCAGAGTCGGTGCATTAGTTCGTAACATTGGCATGATCACAAAAGATCAAGTCTCGAAAGACCGATTAGTTTAGTAGCCTTGGAAACACTAGATACATTCGTAAATGTTACATTACATCATAAAGTGAAAAGCTTCAATAACAAAGTCTCCATAGTCCACACTCATATCCTCTTCTCACAATCCCTGCAGGTCATTCATAAAATACTTCTTCACATCCTGGAAAATATTAAAACATTGAAAGGGGTGAGCTCAGATGCTCAGTAAGGATAACAATATTGCGGAAGCTTTCATAAATAAACATAAAAATTTAAGACAATGTATAACTAAAACAAAATCCTTTTAAACTTGAACATCAACATAATATGGAAAAAGTAAAATGAGATAATGCCATTCACTTCTTCACATGGATATTCTACTGGTCGAATAATCACATGAAATATCAATAACCACTTTCATAATGAGGGAATGTATAATGCCGGACATTCTGAAACATTTTGTCAAGGCCTCGGCCAAGACGTCTAAAATGATTAAGGCCTCGGCCAAAACCATAAATCAAATTGGGAAAGGGCCTCGGCCAATTCCACGTCTAGTTGTATCATGAGACCTACCGATGCATCGAGGAGCTATAGCGGGCTCCACCCGTCACTTATTAAGTCCAATACATTCCTCATATGAACAGGTTTAAACATCTCATAAACCATAACATAATCGTATCACATAAAACATGCATAAAGGAAACATAACATTTCCACATTTCAATCACAAGATATCAATACAACACATTTTTATAATTAAAACGCTTTCAAAACCATTTTCAATACCAAAATAAAAGAAAAGTATAACATGGTATTTATTCTTCATTAAAAAAAGGGTATGGCTTGTAGAGGAAGCCGAAACTCAAATAGTGGTCACGGCGGCGGAGAAGTCATTGTCGCCGCATACGTACGAAAAAAACATTCCCTTTTGTCATTTAGTAAACGCTTCGTATAAAAAAGATTCCTTTTGAATAAACGTAAAAGTCAAAGGGGTTTATACACCATATAAAAGAAAGTTGTGTATAAAACCAAATATGCCTCAATGATAGGAGATTGAGACAAAGTCCTTTAAAAGATCATTTTTAAAATAAAATAGATCTATTATGTGTATTAACTATAAGTACACATAAATAATGTAAAAATACAATATAGGACATAATAATATCATGGCATAATTTGAAAGTAGGAGATTAACCCAAAGAATAGAAATTGGGTTAAGAAGTTCCCTTACCTCGTGTCTGACTTGACTCAAAAGTTCTTTAACCTCCTAAATAATAAACTAGAGTTAATATATACCTTATTAAGAACCATTTTCAATTTCATTATCCTTTTTATATCACTTATTACAATGATATGAACATTATGTAATTATTTAATTTAATAACGGTCGTTTTGTCGATCTTTGGTACTTGAGTCAACAATAAACTTCTTATAATTACAAGTTGTTTATGTGGTAGAATATCCATTATCTCCAGAATTATATTCATGATTTATATGTCATATATATCATATATATCCAATATATACATTCATTTATAACATTAAGTAACATTTAGAGGTAAGAAATGAAATGCACCGTTCATGGAGACGGTAAGCCGTACGTACGCATGAACGCTACTTTCATTTCTAATTCATATTTAATGGAATGAAATCATAATGATATAAATGTATAATATAATTCCATTATAATATAGTGTATAATACCATTTACTCCATCCTTTATACATCCCACATATGGCATTAACGATTCAAATCACTTTGAGGGGGCGGTAGTCCGCACTTCCTAAAATGAAATTATCGCGTTTACCCATAATGGAAATCATAAAGTATTCCATAAATGAGAAATACATAAGCATAAGTAAAACATAAACATATTATATATCATATATAAAAATAGTGACATCTTAATGGCCACCTTTGAAGGTGTTATATGAGTGTTGAACAATCATCGTTTCGTGAGGCAGAAATTCTCCATCCATAGAAACCGTATGTTCTTTAACCATTAGATGTAGGTGTGTGTAAGTTTAGCTCAAATACTTCTTATAAAAACATCCTAGTATATTTAGGATACTGGTGTTGTTACAAAATAAATGAATAAAAAGAGTTTAGGGGGTTGGAGAAGAAAAATAAAACAAAACAACATTAAAGAAGACATTACCTCAAAATCGGGTAACTCTTTTTGATTTGAGCCAAAGGCTTCCTTGGAAAGAGTTCTGCCCAAAGTGAGGCTTATAGGAGTAAGAGGGTGAAGTTGGGAGAGTATTTGGGCAGAGGTTGGCCGAGCCAAATGGCTTGAAGGTGTGAATAAGGTGGGAGAGGTGGGGGCCTTTTATAAGTGGAGAGGAGGGGCTCTTTTGGAAAGATTGAAATGTTACATTATTACACAATGAGTTTCGGATTCTAAAGGTCCCACACTTATATAATTAGAGGCTAAGGTGATAAGGGTTCGAAATCTCCTCATCCAATTGGCTTTGGACAAGTGTAAGCCTTGTATGTTTCATTATATTCCCATTTTATTTAAATCGTTAAATAATGAGGTCATCGCTGCATCATCATGATTTCATAAATAATTTAATTTATTTAATGTCTAAAAATTATAAAAAAAATACTATGATGTAGGAAATCCTTTTAGCTTTCTAATTAATATTTATAATCAAAATTTGGACTTGTGTAACCCCACTTAAAAACTGTTTTAGTAAAACAACTAACATTTGTGTCAATTTAATTTTAACATTAAATAAATATATATTAATGTCATTTTCCAACTAAAGTGGCTCCATGGGGTCCCAAAGTTGACCCATGGGTTGTCTTGGTCTTCCATGACTCATCCAATAGGATTAGGACAAGTTTCAAGCTCATCTCATATTATTAAAACATTATTTGTACCTTAAACTACACTAATTACCTCTAATCGCGATTAAGAACTTAAAAGTTACTATTCACCAAAAAATTATTTTAATCTCATTGAACCACATTTGACTTGTTAATGACAACCATGTATGTCGGATTTTTGAAAATCAAATCACAGAAGTGGTAATATTTCATTTAAACAAAAAATCAGTTATTTAACTACCACTTAGTGGTTTCACTATTCATCAAAAATTGAAGTTTTTCAGAACAAGGCCAAAATTTCACCCTAAGATATATTTCGATATTCCGAATTCAAAAATGATGTCCATTTTGAAATATAAAATTTCTATAATTTTAAAAAGTGGTTATTACTATTCATAACGACTACTTTGATTAGTCGCGGTGTTTTAGAACTCGAAGTTGCGTACAATGCAAGCTATTGCATTATTGAATGAGAAGCATATCGTGGAAGCTCGAGGTGTTACAGGAAACATGCTAATATACCATAATCACTAATGGTCATTGGTTTTAAAATATTTAGAGAAGACTCACTGCCCCTGTTGGTTCATAACCATTCAAACTTGAGAACTTATTGTCCTCTGAAATGAAGTTAACACATTTCTTATCCAGAAGAATATTATGATGATTTGTATTATCTCTTGATAGGTTAAAACTAAAATTGTTGTGAGGTGAAGCTATTATTTCATTATAGAGATGAAATCCACTTTACCACATAACTTTTTCTTCGTAGAATACTCTTTTTGTGTATTATTCCTCATTATACTATCTTTGTAGAACATTTTTCACCATGTATTTTCTATGTGGAATGTTTTCCACTACACATTCCTCCTTCATGATATGCTCTTATTACACATAAAATTACTTTGCCTCTTGAATTGGTTTCTCAAATAACTACCTTTGTGCATTATGAACTACACCTCTTATACGAACTGATAGTGATTCATGGATCAGTTTCTCTATGAACTTCCTCTACTCCATAGAGAAATTCATCCAAAAACAAAATTATGATCTTATGATTTAAACATTCTATCACTATAATGAAGTGGTTAAGGGTCCTTATAATGTAAATTAAACCTAAAAAACTTACTAATTGAAACACTAGTATTCATCCCTTAAATTTTTGGTCTGATCAAAATCATTATAACTCCTTCCCTAAGGATGATCCACCATGAACTCCCAGCTCTATACTACCTTTGCAAGGCTTATATCATAAAAACTTTTCATGAATCACATAAATTCACTATCACTCTAAAAAAAATGATGAGGCTACCATGAAATACCTTCACAATCTCTATATACTTTCTATGTGGTTTAAAAACTTATTATACAAACACTATGCCTCTAGAAAATTTTCTCTCACATAAACTCCCTTTACGGTTTCCATATATATGCTATGTGGTTCATGAATAGACCTGAATCACTTAGAGAACTTTATATAACTACTATAAAGTCATCAGGGATCATTAATGAAAATAATCTATTTTCCATGAAATGAAATTTGATCTTCCTTTGAAATTTTACAAACAAAGTTTTTCTTAACATTAGGATCAATCGTCACTTTCTATGCACAAGTTCTAAACACTTCCAAATGCTTCTAAAACCACTTTTTGAAATTTATTTTTCAAATTTTTTTTTTCAATTCACTTTTTTGTTAAAACAAAATAGCCTTAAAACCCCAATAATATATCAATATGGATTTCCCCTAAAAGATCTTCCTCTTTGGGTTTGTTGGCAATAATCCAAAACCACATAAAATTTCCTATTAAAAAAACTCATGCACATTCTTCTTCAAAAACCATTCACACTTTAGGCTCTAAATAAGAATTAAATACTTTCTCAAAATATACGATAAGTTTATATGATCTAAGATCAGTATACAAAACAAGACTAACAAGTAAATATCATTAATTAATCGCATCATTGTTGATACCAAATGTTGAATGATACCACTTGTTAACATAAATGGAATTTTTTTGAGAAACAATGATAGGTAACCATATTAATCATAGACTCAAAGGTTATCCCTTCACTATATTAATGATTTGTATGAAATTATAAACAACTTCAACATCATCATATTTGAGACTACTCCCTTCGTATCCTTTATCCCACTTATTAAACATAGAAAATATCTCACCTTTAATTATGGAATAATAGAACAACTTAAAAATTTCCATATTTAAAACTACCCCTGCATCCTTTCTCCCCATGATTAAAAATAAAAAATCTATCCACTTTCCTCAATTTACATTCCTTTATAACAGGTTTGAGAAAAATATTCTTTGTTAATGAATAATATCTCTCCCTCTTTTTTAATAAACCCAAAGGTCACTCCTGAAATGTTTGAAAAAGGAAATTAATAGTTATTGGAACATATGGATTTCAACATACCCTAGGGAGTGGGGGTTTTATATCCACATTGTTTAAGTATGAGGGGTTGACTACACTATAAGATCCATCTAAATCATTTCAAATAATTCTTTTAGAAAATAATTTTTCATGATGTCTGTGACCTAAATTTTCATAGGCATATACTCTAAATTCACAAATACATGATCCATTTTATCCTTTATAAAGTGATATTTGATTTCAATATGATTTATACTTGAGTTATGATCATGATTTTTTCCAATATATATAGAAATTGAAATATTATACGTAATTATGATTGAAGATTCCACTTTAACTCCCATGTTAGCATGTTGTTTCTTTATCCATAATAATTGGGTACAAGCCTAAGTGTCCACAATATATTGATATACAACAATGCTCAGTGAAATGAATTTTGTTTCTAAATGATCTGAAAAATATAAAATCCACCAAGATAAAATGAAATACCTAATTTAGAATTTACCACTTTTGTTGAACCAACCTAATTGGTGTCTGTATATCAAAAAAACTCTTGTTCAAATGTTGAATTCTAAAGAAAATTTATATCTATAGTGCCTTGATAAATCTAATTTTTCATTACACTACTTGAAAATGGATTTATCTTTGGCACCCGATTTTCCCTATAAATCACTTTATTCATCCAAAAAACATTATCCTCATCATTATGAAAAAGAATAAAATCTAGGTATTTAATTTACACCTATTTTATAGAACTATATTTTGAAATGTAGACTTAACATCCATCTAGAATATATTTAATTTACTCTATATTTCTATGATTAAGAATAGTTGAATTTCTCCATCATTTCCATGGGTTCAAATATTTTATCTATATTGATACCCACAACTTTTAATATCCTTTGCACACTAGTTGTGATTTATTTCAAACCACTTTGTCATATTCAATAATTTTTTTACAAAAAACACATTTCTCCCTGATGAAATTCTTGACTACCAAACTTGTAACAATCTCTAATGTATAATTATTCTAAATTTGGACAAGATATTTATTCATAAATTGAACACAATTATTATCCCTAATAGATTATTCAAAACAAATTTAGCTATACCTAAAATTATAAAATTGTTGTTGTAGATAATTTATTCTCCTCATCTATATTGGTGTTGTCTGAGCATCAATGATATTCTGATAACCAATTTCAACTCAGTGTTTCGGTTTATGTGTAGATATATGTAAAAAATTTCCCTTATCATCATTAGTGAATACTTCAAAAATTAAATTAGGAACTTTTGATCCCCCTAATCTACACAGCTCTTCAACACTATCCTCTTGAATCTGGTCACTTTTTTTTCCAATGACTACAAATTCTTCAATACAATGACATAATTACTTTGAAAAACATTTCCTAGCTAATTATTGAAAAATTTATATTATTTTATCTTTTCTAAGAAGTCAAGGAAAATTATTTCATCTCCATGAGACTCAAAATTTCTGAATTTATATTTTTTTAGAATTAAATATTTATTTAGAAATAGTTGAAAGTATTTCAATGTCGACTTCTTTCCATACCACATCTCATATGGAGACTTTTATTCCCTTGGTCACAACAAATATATATTAGAAATATAGACCAATGTAAGTAATCCCAATTTACAAAAATATTAGGTATGCCTTTCTTGATAATTTTTTTCTAGATATATATTTTATGATCCAAATTCTCATCTTAACCCCTCTTTTTTGTGGATAAGTTCTCACTATTGTGACTTTATAACTTATCCCATGTTTTTTGAGATAATCATACACATGAAAATTTGTAAATTTCAGGACGTTATCATTATAAAATTTCATAATATTCTAACCAAGTATATTTTTAGTATTCCTATGATAATGAGTAATGAAAATGAACACCTCATACATATGAGTGATAACCATTATCCATGTAATTACTCTAAAATTATAAATTAAAGTATCAAAGTATCTCTTACCATAAATGGACCTTAATGATATTGGTCCACACACATCAATATAATCTAATTCAAGAACCCTTATTGAAATTTGTTCCCTTTCCTTAAATGTATTTCTAATAATCTTCCAACTTTAACAAACATCGCACATGTGAGTACAATCACATGATAGTTTAGGGAGATCTTGAGGTGCATAATTTTTCACCAGGTATTCCAAGGACTATTATCTCAAATAGCCAAGTCATTTATGCCATAGTCCATTTTCTTTATTCTTTGATATATTGAACATATATTATTCTCAACTGGAAATGTATAGATTCCCCTTCATGTTCTTTAATATTATAACAACTTCACTTTCCTTTCTCTTTATGATAAAGGTATTTCTAGTAATGGTTATCAAATAGTTTGATTCACATGGTTAAATGACACTTAGAAAGTTTTGAGAATTAGATAGATTTGACTGATTCTATGGTACAAGGGTCTTCTGGCCAATGGGTTCCTTCATAATCGATCCATCTACAAAACTATTTCAATCCTTTTAATAGATATGAAGAGAATAATGAATAAACTAAATGTTTGAAACCGTTTATTTGAAAATGTAAAAGAAAACAGTATGGGTCAAGGTCACAGGAAAATTATGCGCTAAAGGAAAAGGATACTAACTCCCTTATATATTTAGATTGTGAATAGGACCACCATCTATTATTGAACATTAGTTATATCTCAAGGAAATGTAAGCAATATGATTAAAATTCTGAAAATTTTCCAATCAATAAGGGGAAAATAACAAGGAAACATTATAACTACTAAAGTTTACCTAAACTCATAGTCACCAGATTTGTGGGAAAACCAAAAAAACTAAGGCATAGGTAAGGTTGGTTTTCATAACACCTAAAAAGGTGTTACCAAGGAGCATGTTAAGTAGGGAAAGAATGTTCCAAATCCCTATGTTTTAATCAAGGAGGCTCAAGGAAGTAGTATGGTGGAAAAGATATAGGTTCTCAAAAAGGATTTAACTGATGGTGGTATGGAGGATGATGGAAAGGTGGTAGTTGAATAATAAAAGTTCTTAGTTATTCTATTTATATACAAATAAGTTATGTTGGTGGAGTCCTTTAACATAAAGGTTCTATAGGATGAGGCAAATAGAATTTTTAGAGGAGGATCCAAGTTGATATCAATGATGGGAAATAATTTTGGATCAAAAAACAAGATCAGATATTATATCATAGAATTAATGAGGGGAAAATTAACCTAAAGGAATATATTCATGCTTGGGAAAAGATAGAATATCCCTTTCAGGATCTCATCATGGATTATATAGAATTACAGGTAACCTCTATCGATTAGAGTTTATATTGGTTTAAGGATTCATCCTCTTTCAATTTTTTCTAGAATGACTTGGTGATTTATTATATGGTTGAGTTTGGGGAAGGTTAATTTTTTTTAGGGTTCTCACTCCCCCCTTAAAAGTGTTTTGAAATAAAAAATTAAATTTTTAGTCATGGTATCTATGTATCTCATATCTTTGGCCACAAATTTTTCATTCCCAGAGCCAATAATCTTCAATCATTTATCATTTCCAAATCTAACGACCCCTTACTTATCATAATTGATTTTTTTATGAGAAGATATTTACTTATCATAATATGGGAACTATATCCTCTATAAAAAATCCATACATCTTCATGATTTAATTCTTTTAAGGAAATCTATTCAATCACTGAATTCTTATTTATTTGATTTTTGATCCATGCATTATAATTGACACATGGAGTTGATTAATATTCATGATTTTATTTAGAATATGATTGAGTAAATTTATCTTGAAAATATTAAAATCAATTTTACATTTTCAACCTGATTCACGCTCAAATTTACCCAAGAGATGAAGGTAGAACGGTCCTTGTAGTTTAGCTTGGGTTATCGAATCCTCAGAGACCTATAAAGAAACATATAGACACGTACATTCTATGGACTGTTTTTGGATATGGAGTGGCCAACATGGGTTTATTTTATATGGGTTTAAAGGATAAAAAACAGATTTAAGTGAATTCAATTTAAAATAATGAGTTGATCCAAGGTTATCGCTCGGGGTGGATTGGACGTATTTCCATTTCAATGATTTCAATTTCTTATATTTGAGATGGGTTCATTTAAGAAGATAAAACAACATAATCACTTACTAGCTTAATTCCTACACCCTTTAATACTAATCACCTATACACTTGAAGGATCAATGTTTTGATCACTTCAAGGTAAAGGTTCGTTTTAACACATGAAGAGTGTGGCTTTAAATTCAACAAGGACGATGGAGTTTAAAAATAATTAAATAAAAAACTCAATTAAAGAAGTGATTATACATTAATGGGGTGATAAATAACATCAAATCTAGCCCCTTGCTACTCCTTTGGATCAACCCTTAAGTGGGTTAGCCCTCCATTGATTTGATGGTTTCAATGGTAGCGAAAAGTAGACTCATGGGGGAGGAAATTGAGAAGTAATGAAAAAAATAAAAATAAAATGATCACTCCACCATTGTGTGAACAATTTCACAAGATTTGGTGTGAATAAATTCACACCTTGAGGCAACAGTATTTAAGTGAGATGGAGAAAAATAGAATAAGAGGATAAGAAGAACTTTTATTAATAAACTAAAATGAATTGAACAACTTACATGTGAAAGACAAACTTGAGACAACAAAATCGCAGCATAACATTACAATTGAACAAAGCACCAAAGCACCAAAGATCCTCAACTCCTCAACCAACATTTCATTAAATAGGAATTTTTGAAGCCTTGGGTCGAGCCTTCAATATTCCAAGTCTCCTCAATTAATTTTGGTAGGCCATAGGTTGCTGGAAATTTGAAGGAGAGTTTATTTTTCCAGCCTTGACCCAAGGTGGCATCCAACTTTCATCCTCCGAACATACGTGCTTGGAAGAACATATATATGGCTGAATCAGAGTGGGACATAGAATAAGAAAATGGAGCCCCTGATGTCTCCTAACCGCCTGTAAATTTGGGCCCATTTGGAGATGTATATTCGAAGATATGATTAGATTAGTGGGCTGTTTTTTCTAGGCCGCATAATGTTATCTCTAACTTGGGCAGCCTAAATGACCACAATGGAGGCCGAATTAGCACTATCTCCTGAAGAATTATTTGTTCCTATATATGTATTCTATAATCACACGAAATATTTGCTTCATTGGGTTTGTATTTTGGGCCGCAAATTCTCATCAGTGGGCTGGTGTCCAATCTGGCTTCTCCAGAATTGTTTCCTTTCATCACAAAATATCCCCATCTTCTTCCCTGAATTATCCATTGATCCCTGAATGAAACATTTTCATATTTAAGTGTAGATATATTTTCCAAAATATCAAATTAAAATATGTATAATTAGATTCCTTAAAATCAGATGAATCATTGGGTACTTTAAATGATGTTCAAAAATGTACCACATAATAGTGCATTTTAAGAAAGAATTACAATCATAATGTGAAATGATGTTCAAAGTGTAAAATGAACTTAAATGGTGTTTATGAATAATAAATCACATGAATATTATATATATTAACAATTAATATTGGCCTCATTTAGTGTCTAATCACACCCCCCAACTTGAGTTTTGCAAGTCCCGAGAAAAATATATCTCAACAATATGAAATTCGAATTCCCTTTTCCAAATACATTTTAATACACAATGATCACCAAAAACTTCTATAACAAACAATCATGAAACCCATAAAAGTATTTTAATACATGATAGTTTCATAAGAAGATCCCAATCCCAAGTTCATTCCTTATTTGAAATTAATTTCCATATTTCATCCAATATCAATTAAGTATGAGGATGTGTTGTGCATCACAATAGACATGGAGGTTCATCTTTATTCAAGGGGGAAATGATGGAAGGGCTAGGTGGAATCACATTTCAATATTAATATGAGTATTCAAAAAAAATTTATTGTATTTTTGTTTTTTTTTGCAATTTTTCCATGGTAATTGAAATTGCACTCAAAAGAGTCAACCCCTATAGCGAGACTTTACAGATGACTCCCATGCTCAAAGACCTTAGGGAACCAAGTGAAGCCCACATACTCAGGCATCATATCAAGTAAACTCAGTCAAAAAAAATTCAAATTACCGAAAATAGAGATAAAATTACTAACTTTGGGCTATACAACTATGGAGTCATGATCCACAAGTACCGAAAGCCACGCATTGGGTTATTTCATTGCTCTATGCGAATTTTTTTTTATTTTTTTTTTGAATACTAATATTAAACTAAAATGATCAGAAAACCTATGCTATTTATTTGGGGGACCCCATGAACTCAAAATAATACCCCACTATCTAAAGGATGGGCATTGTGATCTTTTTTTATTTGGATGAAAATATAAACGATGAAATATCACATTGGACAACCACACTTTCCAAAATCGAATCTCATGAAATTATACAAGGATTAAAATCAGAATCAGGGCATGATAAATTATTTGATATTTAGTTTCAAAGTGTTCAATGTGTATTACCATGTTCAAAGTTAAAGGAATGTTTCCTTCCATTTACACATATTTTTTTCAAATCATTAATTTTTTTACACAGAAGCATTTTTTATTTTATCTTCCCCCACAACATAAAATAACACTTTCCCCAGTGTTAAAATAAAATAAAATTTAGAAGGGGGTAGAGGTAGAGAATGAAAGTTCAAAAATGAAATTGAAAATGAGGATCATGGAATGAAGTCACCTGGTGGTTAAAGTTGAAATTCTTTCTTCTCCCTTTTAATCATTTGATATCCATGCCACTTGCAGTGTTCCTTAGTAGAAAATGGAAAAAAACAAAAACAAAACAAAACAAAACAATATATATATATATATTTATATATTTATATAATAAAAAAAGTAAAATATAAGTATATATATATATATTATAGAATAATGAATCACAAAAATCTGTAGGTCAGTGGTAAGCGTGCGCCCCTGTCTCCCTTCGGTCCCGGGTTCGAATCCCCGCAGCTTCTCCAGTTGTGACGGGGTTTGACCCACGACCCACGACGTGTCCCTTATTATTATTATTATTATATATATATTTGTATTTTTATTTTAACCTACAAAAACATTAAAATAAAATAAACTAATGATACATTGTCTACTTTTTAAATTTCTGGGTAAGGAATTACTCAAGGATCACACCACGTGACACGGATTAATATGTTCTCCCCTTCCATACCCATCCATACTCATAATAGAAGAACATGTCAACAGTCTATTTTTTTAAATATAAAAAGTATTAATTAAGATATAAATTTTATTAAAACAAAAAAATGATAGAAAACATGAAAACCATGGGTTGCCTCCCATGCAGCCCTTTGTTTAATGTCTCTATCCCAACATGGATCCTAAATCTATCAATTTTTCCTGGTTCATAGGTTGGATCTGTTAACTCAACCTCTATTTCCTGTTTATTAAATGATTCAATGAATGGTTTTAATCTTTGACCATTAACCTTGAAAATGTAACCACTTGTGGGATCTTGAATCTCTACTGCCCCATGGGGGGTATACATGATGCACTATGAAAGGACCTGACCATCTAGACCTTAACTTTCCCGGGTGTAAATTAGGTTTTGAACTATACAAGAGCACAAGTTTTACCGGTTCAAAATGTTTGACCATGATATTCCAAGATTGGTAGGCTTGAACTCGAGCTTTATTGATCATTGAATTTTCATAAGCCTCCATCCTTAGTTCCTCTATTTCATTGAGATCTAATTTCCTTTTTGTTCCGGCCAATGAGAGGTCATAATACATTTTCTTAATTTCCCAAAAGGCCTTATGCTCAATTTCAACAGGTTAATGGCATGCTTTTCCATAAACTAACCTATATGGTGACATTACAAAGATGGTTTTGTATGCTGTATGATATGCCCAAAGAGCATCCAAGAGTTTCTCGGACCAATCTTTCCTAGAAGGATTGATAGTTTTCTCAAGAATTTGTTTGATTTCACGATTGGATAACTCAACTTAACCATTGGTCTATGGGTGGTAAGCAGTGGAAATTTTGTGAGAAATTCAATATTTTTCCATGAGTGATGAGAACGGAAGACTAGAAAAATGAGTTCCACGATCACTAAGGATAGCCCAAGGAATTCCAAATCTAGAGAAGATGTTTTCCTTGAGAAATCTAATCACAGTTTAATGATCATTGGATTTTGTAGGAATGGCCTAAACCAATTTAGAGACATAATCTATAGCTAAGAGAATGTAAGGATCTCCCCTAGAGTTTGGTAAGGGACCCATGAAATCAATTCCCCAACAGTCAATGATTTCAACCACTAAGATGGGAGTGAGTGGCATTTGATTCCTTTTTGTGATGGACCCTACTTATTGACACCTAGGACAAATTTGACAAAATGTGTAGGAGTCTCTTAAGAGGGTGGGTCAGAAGAGACCACATTGAAGAATCTTAGTAGATGTTTTCTTAGAGAAAAAATGACCTCCACATGACTCACCATGACGGAATTTAAGGATGAAATCTTGTTCAGATTTTGGGACACACATCCTAATTAATTGGTCAGGGCAGAACTTATAGAGGTATGGATCATCAAACACATATTTTCTAACATCAGAAAGGAATTTCTTTCGAGCTTGAGTCCATAAGAATTTTGGATTGACTCTTGTAACTAAGCAATTGGCTATATCGTCATACCAAGGGCAGTCACTCACAATGTATAGGTGTTCATCAGGGAATGAATCAGACACAGAAAGGTGATTTGAGTTGTCTTTAAATTCCATCCTAGAGAGGTTATCAGCTACAACATTTTCAACTCCCTTTTTATCCTTGATTGTGAGGTCAAATTCATGTAAGAGAAGGACCCACCTAATCGGTCTGGCCTTAGCATCTAGTTTTTGGAAGAGGTATTTTAGTGCTGAATGGTCAGTGAACACAGTGATGGGGGATCCTAAGAGGTGGCACCTAAACTTCTCTAAAGAAAACATAATAGAAAGTAACTCTTTTTTAGTAGTAGTGTAGTTGATTTGGGCATAATTAAAGGATTTTCTTGCATAATCAATGACATAATGAGTTTTATCACAATGTTTTCCTAACACAGATCCAATAGGAAGTCACTGGCATCACACAGAAGTTCGAAAGGAAGGTTCCAATTTGGATATTTCATAATGGGAGGAGAGGTGAGAGAGGATTTAAGGGTTGAGAATAAACCCTCACAGCTTTCTGTCCAAACAAATGGAGCATCCTTTACTAGGAGAGCACAAAGGGGATGAGAGATTTAACTAATGTCCTTGACGAATCTTCTATAGAAACGAGCATGTCCTAATAAAGACCTCACTTCCTTGATAGTTTTGGGTGATGGAAGGTGACGAATGATGTCAACCTTGGCTTTATCAACTTTAATCCCCCTACCTGAGACCAGATGGACTAGAACTAGTCCATCTTTAACCATGAAATGGAAATTTTTCCCAGTTTAGGACTAGATTCTTTTCTTCACATCTTGAGAAGACTCTCTCTACATTCTGCAGACATCCCTCAAATGTATCCCCAAACACAGAGAATTCATCCATGAAGACCTCTTGAAAATCCCCTACCACGTCTGAGAATATTCCCATCACGCACCGTTGGTAGGTTCCAGGGGAATTGCATAACCCGAAGGGAATGTGTTTGAAAGAAAATGTTCCGAATGGACATGTGAATGTATTCTTCCCTTGATCTTCTAGGGAGACCTAAATTTGATTATACCCTGAGTACCCATCTAAGAAGTAGTAGAAGGAATGCTCTGCCACTCTCTCAAGGACTTGGTCAATGAATGGTAAGGGGAAATGGTCCTTCTTGGTGAATGTGTTTAGCTTCATATAGTCAATGCAGGCCCTCCATCCACTACTCACCCTTGTTGGAAGAATCTCTCCATCCACATTGGTTATCACTGTGATTCCAGCCTTTTTTGGAACCACTTGGATTGGGCTCACCCATTCACTCTCAGCTATGGGATATATGATACCAGCTTTTAACAATTTCCGAAGTTCTTTCCTTACTACCTCCATGAGATTAGGATTGAGTCGCCGTTGAGGTTGACTACATGGCTTTGAATCAGATTCCAGAACAATCCTATGAGTCCCAATAAGTGGGATAATCCTGGGAATATCATACAAGGTCCAACCTATGACTTTATTATGTTTCCTAAGGACATATAGAATAATCCCCTCATGATTGGCTTCAAGAGAAGAAGAAATGACAATAGGATGTGTTTGATTGTCCCCTAGGAAAGCATAATTGAGTGCAGCGGGAAGCTACTTCAATTCAATCTCAGGTTGGTTCAGAATTTCAGAAGAATATTGGGACATTAGATCAAGATCAATTTTATTTCCTAAAGTTTTAGATAGGATTGATTCCCACATATAGAAGTTTCAGCTACTAGATTGGCTTGATTAGATTTAGGGAAGGAAGTTGGATTGGTCTCCATGAAAGTGGTTTCTTGAAAGGCTTCACTGATTGTTGGACCTAAGACTTCATCATAAGAGAAATTTTAAAATAATTCAACCCAAGGAGATAAACTTCCTTCATATGAACAAAGGAAATCAATCTCATCCTGACTTAAACATTCATCAAATATTCCTTGATGATCTATGGATTCATTATCAATGCTTCCTATCATGTTTACTTCATGAACGTCCTCATCATCCCCGATTTGTGAGCTTGTATTATAGATGTTCAAGTCTAGATTCATGTTTCCCAAGGTGATGGTCATGTTCCTATTTCGGACTCGGATAACAAAGTTGATTGTTGCAAGGAAAGGATGACCAAGGATGATTGGGGTTTGTTCCTTATTTCGTAAGATTGGATGGTTGTCAAGGACAATGAAGTCAGTAGGGTAGATGAAGTTTTCAACCTTTACCATAACATCATTTAAAATCCCCTTTGGAACCCTAATTCTACGATCAGAAAGTTGAAGTGTGACAAATGTGGGTTGGAGTTCTTGTAGACCTAACTAGTAGTACACATCATAGGGAATGAGATTGACACTATCACCTAGGTCACACAAGGCCTTGACAACTTTTCTCTCTCCTAGTTCAAAATTGATATAAGGGAAACCCTGGTCTTTCAACTTAAGAGGAATGGTCCCTTGAATGGTGGTACTCACATTAGCAGCCAAAAGGACTTGGTTTTTATGAAAAAAAATTATTTTAAAAGTGCACAAGTCCTTAAGGTACTTTGAGTAGGCAGGTATGGGTTGGATGGAATCGAGAAGGGGAATGTTTAACTTGACTTGTGAGAAGATTCCCCTCAATGTTTCACTCAATTCAGGATTGGTTTTCCCCCTCATGCGTTGAGGAAAAGGTGAAGGTTGTGGGGTTGTTTTTTGAAGAGTTGTTTCTTTGAAAATGTTATCGTCTTTTTCAGTTTGATTATTTGGTTCATTTGAATTTTCATCCATGTTTGAATCTTCAGGTGGGTTCTGAATTAGTTGTTCAGGTTTCTCAATTAATTTCCCACTTCTTAAAACAGTAACAACCTTTAATTGTTCATGAGTTATTTGAGTACAACTTGACTCTCCCCTTGATGTTGAGGATGGTACCGCCTGAGTAGGCTTGGGTTCCTTTACAGTTTTTAGGGTTTGAAGTTCTTGTTTTAGGGAAGAGACTTTTGAGTTCATCCTTTCCATTTGCTTACACAGTTGTTCTAGTAGGGTCTTTGGAGTAGTTTGGGTCGGTGCTTGAGAAGATTGGTTTATCTCGGTGGGATATTTCAGAGGTGGGATGGTTTGTTGACAATGGACCGGTTGCTGTTGGTATTGGATAGGTTGGGTTTGGAACTAGTTATGTGTTTGGTAGTTCTGTTGGGGGTAAGGATTTTGTCCTTTTGGTTGGATAGGTTTTTGGTTATCTTTCCAGCGGAAGCCTATGTGGTCATTATACCTTGGGTTGAAGTTGTTTTGGTATTGAGGCTTTTGAATGTTTAAAGCATTTACTTCTGCTGGGGGTCCTCCAAAAAGAACATCCTTGATGGATGGAATGGTTGGGCAGTTGTCTGTCTTATGTTCATGTTTGTCACAAATTGTGCAAACAGGGTCTAAATTTTGGATTTCATGGACTTTACTAAGGTCTATCTCTTCAACCTTTCTAGAGAGTGCTGCAAATTTAGCCCTAAGACTTTCCTCTTCTCTAAGTGTATGAATTCTAGTAGTTCTTTGTGGCTTTTCAGAATAAGGTGAAGTTCCCCATGTTTGGTTTTGTTCAGAAAGTATTTCTAGATACTCGTAAGCTTCATTCGGGGCTTTGTTTTTAAAGGTTCCATTACACATCATGTCAATGAATTGTTTATTCACTGGACCCAACCCTTCATAGAAAATTATCACTTGTTCAGGAATAGAAAAACCATGGTGTGGAAACATGTTTAGAGTTTCTTTGAACCTCTCCCATGTTTCATAGAATGACTCTTCCTCTTTTTGAAAAACTTTTTGGATACTCTTTTTAAGTGCAATTGTTTTGTGGTGGGGAAAGTATTTTTGTAGAATTCTCTTTCTAGTTGGTCCCATGAGTTTATGGATGATGGTCTCAAATTTTTTAGACAATTTTTAGCTTGATACTTTAAAAAAACGAAATAGCCTTATCATAGCTTATTCTAGTTGATGTGGGGGACACATGGTTTCTACAATGTCTTTGAACTCCTTAATGTGAAGGTAGGGCATCTCAGACTCCATTCCATGGAATTTGGGAAGATGGTTTAGGACATGGGGTTTAAAGATGTAGTTGGCATATCCTAGGGAGTTGTGTCTAATGCATGAGGGGGAATTGTTCCAGGAAGGTGTGAGGTAGTCATTCATGGTTTGATCAATTGCATTCCCCAAGTTTGGGGCTGCCTCATTTGGGTTTCCATTTTGGTTTCCACCCAGATTTATGAGTTGGTTTATTTGAAGAACTTCCATTAAAATTGGATAAATTTTGGAATCTGGAGTATTAGGAAGATTAGGATCTAATAGAAAGAGTTCCCTTGGTGTACTTGACTCCCCAACCCTAGGACTATCTAACCTAACTAGACGGTTTGATTGATCGCGGGTGTAGGCGGACATATGCCAAAAGAAAAAAAAACAAGAAAGGGAAAAGATAAGAGAATTTGGATGAGAGAAGAAGAAATGGGGGAGAATAGAATGGGTGTTTAGATGTCTTACTTGGGTCCCTGTAAACGGCACCAAAATTATATTCACGCTCAAATTTACCCAAGAGATGAAGGTAGAACGGTCCTTGTAGTTTAGCTTGGGTTATAGAATCCTCAGAGACCTAAGAAGTAACCTATAGACACGTACATTTTATGGACTGTTTTTGGTTATGAAGTGGCCAACATTGGTTGATTTTATATGGGTTTAAAGGATAACTAACAGATTTAAGTGAATTCAATTTAAAATGATAAGTTGATCCTAGGTTATTGCTTGGGGTGGATTGGATGTATTTCCTTTTCAATGATTTCAATTTATTATATTTGAGATTGGTTCATTTAAGAAGATAAAACAACATAATAACTTAATGGATTAATGCCTACACCCTTTAATACTAATCAAATATACACTTGAAGGATCAAATTTTTGAGCACTTCAAGGTAAAGGTTCGTTTTAGCACATGAAGTGTGTGGCCTTAAATTCAACAAGGACGATGGAGTTTAAAAATCATCAAATAAAAATCTCAATTAAAGAAGTGATTATATATTAATGGGGTGATTAATAACATCCAATCCAGCCCCTTGATACTCCCTTGGATAAACCCATAAGTGGGTTATACCTCCATTGATTTTATGGTTTCAATGGAAGCAGAAAGTAGACTCATGAGGGAGGAAATGGAGAAGTAAAGGAAACAATGAAAACAAAATGATCACTCCACCGTTGTGTGAACAATTTCACAAGATTTGGTGTGAATAAATTCACACCTTGAGGAAAATGTATCAAATTTTGATAGATAAAAACAGAATAAGAGGATAATAAGAACTTTTATTAAGAAACTAAAGTGAATTGAACAACTTACATGTGAAAGACAAACTTGAGACAACAAAATCACAGCATAACATTACAATGGAACAATGCACCAAATATCCTCAACTCCTCCACCGACACTGCCTTAAATAGGTATTTTTGAAGCCTTGGGTCGAGCCTTAAATTGTCCAAGTCTCCTAAATTAATTTTGGTAGGCCATAGGTGGGTGGAAAGTTGAGGGAAAGTTGATTTTTCCACCCTTGACCCAAGGTGGCATCCAACTTTCATCCACCAAATCGACGTGTTTAGAATACCTTCTACATGGCCGAATCCGAGAGGTCCATATAATAAGGAAATGGATACACGGATGTCTCCTAACCTCCTGTAAAATTTGGGCCCATTTGGAGTTGTAGATTCAGATATATGATTCAATTAGTGGGCTGTTTTATTTGGGACGCAGAATCTGGCTCAGAATTTTATATCTAACTTGGGCCGCCTAAATGACCATAATGGAGGCCGAATTAGCACTGGATCTTGAAGAATGATTTGTTCCTATATATTTATTATAGAATCTCAAGAAATTTGGGATTCATTAAGTTTGTATTTTGGGCCCCAAATTCCCATCTGTGGGTTGGTGTCCAATCTGACTTCTCGAGAATTGTTTCCCTTCATCACAAAATATCCCCATCTTCTTCCATGAATTCTCCATTGATCCTTGAATCAAACATTTTCATATTTAAGTGTAGATAAATTTACCAAAATATCAAATTTAAATATGTATAATTAGATTCCTTAAAATCATATGAATAATTTTTTACTTTAAATGATGTTCAAAAATGTACCGCCTAATAGTGCATTTTAAGAAAGAAATACAATCATAATGTGAAATGATGCTCAAAGTGTAAAATGCACTAAAATGGTGTTTATGAATAATAAATCACATGAATATTATATATATTAACAATTAATATTAGCCTAAGTTAGTGTCTAATCACAACCCAATTGATAATTCCTTGAATTTATGTGTATTATGATTTAGGATATTCATTCGTATATCCCTCTACATTTTTTGTTGAGAAATACCTAGACATAAGTCCAAATCATCCACTCCAGAAACAATGCCCATTAAAATTAAGCCTATAATATTAAACTCTTCCTAGATACCTATTATCCCCTTGTTCCCTCCAATAACTTTTTTCTATAGAATTAAATTTTGAAAATGTTGCGTCATTCCATATCAATAACACCTGATATGAAGTGCATTCATGTGTGTCCTTTCTATAACATTGATTTTTCCTTGGGTTCTATTATTCAAAGTTTTACCCAAATCAACCTTTAACTTTAGTGAGGTTCTAGTGGAATGGATTCAATCATCACTGATTTATATTTGTGATCAAGCCACATACCAGGTTTTTCGTTTTTATGTTTCTTTTTCTTCTACTCAAAATCCATTGCATATCTTACTAGACCTCCATGATCCACTTTTGCATTTTTTGTTACCCGTATGACCTACTATATCAATTTTTTTCTAAGATTCAAATGTTTTTATTAATATTATATTTTTCATTATAAGATGATAATATTATCCTTAATATATTTGATATTTTTGACAATATATTCCCTTGTGTTAGTTAAATCATCGATACCAATGACCTATTATTCAACTTTGAGATTATACTCGATAACCTTCTATGAATTTTATGACCGTTAAGATTTAATATTTTAAACTTATTCCATTAAAATAGAATCCTTCTTTACTTTATATTTCATATAGATTTTAGCGTCATGAAACACTCAATTTTATTTATTCTTTTTAGCTCTCTAAACATATACCTCTTTAAGATAAGACTCTAAATATTCTTAGAGATAAAATATTGCTTCCACTTCTCCTTTATCATCATCACCCTCTTCCATTGTTTATGGAATTCCTACAAAAACCACAAGAGGATCTTCTTTGTGATATTTTATGTCCTCAATTTATTTTAACTCAATTTATAAAGTATTATCTTCCTTTGATAATAGGTTCTCAAAAATAAATTATGCTAATTACTTATCCTACCATTCACATTGTCTGAAGGATTCTTCATGAGAAAATCATCATACTCATCATCTTTGTGAAACTTATTTAGACACTTAGCTTCATAGAGAACAACCATTCCACATCAAAATAAAAAAAATAAAAAATACCCTTTAAACATTGATTTTCCCCTTTATAGATTTGAGGAAAGTAATGACATGACTTTATCCAGCTATTCTTCTTCATGAACAAACTCTATGGTAAGATTCTTCAAATCTTTGAATGTGACTAGAGTACTATTTCATCTCATTTTGATCTTTATTACCAAGAAAAAATAAATTTTGTTTGATATTGTATGACAAACCATATCCTATATACACTTTATTTTTGGACCGAAAAAGTTTACAATGGCTACAAGAAGGGGGTGAATTATAGTTTAACAATTTAACTAAAAAACACAATTTCTCATAAGTAAAAAATGATTGGGCTCAATCTTCATCTGATGATTAGAGTGTTACAATGGTATTTAGATACTATCCAATTGAATCAGTTCTATTTATCGGTATCATATTTACACCAATAAAATAGTTTTTTAGAAAGATATGTATTAAGACTAAATTTATAATACATGAACAACGGAATATAAATCTTTTATAAACAAGAAATAAAAAAATATTTTAAAATTAATAATGGATAATAAGATTATAAAATATTTCACCCTTAAACATTAAGAGTTAAGGTAGTTAGAAATCCAGACTAAAGATATCCATAGTTTATAGTACCTACTGTAAGGCCTATCTTTTTAACAATAAATACCTTGATCTGATGAATCGATATCAACTATGTCTTCTAAAATACTATAATCCCAAGATCCGATGGATTAGTATCACCTCCCACTTTATTGACCAAGAAAGCCATCAATATAATGATCAATCTATGCCTTCATAGCCCAGTAGCCCTTGATCTGATGGATCAAATTCTCCTCTTACTTGATATCCTCAAAAACCCTTGATCAATACCATGATAAAATACCCAATTACAAAATAAAATAGTTCTTAAGGAATTATAATCCTCACAAGGATTCCTTATAACTTCAACTCTCTAAAGAATTAAAAATTATAGGAATGAGGTGTTCACATAGAGAAATATTTAGACGAATCATTTGAGAATGCATCTTATCCAAGCTCCTCAATTGACCTCTTATTTATAGTCAATATCCCAATAGTCATATTTCTATGTTGGTTGCAAAATCCTCAGACAACTTGCACTTTGACAACTCATAATTATCTAAATCTTGAATTTCCTAGCTAAGAACGATTTATAAATCATTTTTCAAATATCATTTTGTTTAGAACCATTATAATTCTATTTCTGGATTCCATCAGATCGAAACAAATCTATATACTCCAATTATTAACTTTGGATAGTCTGATGTACTTTCTTATTATTTTTCAATCCGATAAATTGAATAAGGGCCTATCTGATGTATCAATACCAATTTTAGTCTGATGGTCATGTATTTTTTTATCCTGATAGACGAGACATAAGTCTAAAAATTAGTCTAAACAAAATATAATATAATTAATCAGATGCACTTTCAGTCCAATGGAACAGATTTAATAATAAGAGTTTATATTCATTATATATTGGAACTATTTAAATATTTGATATAAAGGAATGTTTTCTAAAAAAACATACTAAAACACTTTGAAAATGTAAAGTTAGTAAACATGGTGTTTTAAAAATATGTTTGTGATTTCCATAACTAAAGGAATAGAAAAGTCAAAAGTAAAAATTTCGACTCAACAATCTCCCCCATTTTGAAAAACACAAAACACAATACTTAAATGAAGACAATAACGTTGTAAAACATAAAACCCATTATTATTTTAGATATTTTGAGATATACATTATATTTTAACTTCCCCTAAGTTTATTAATTATGTTTAATATGATGGAAGGTATTAAATATTTAGATTCTCCCCCTTAGTAGAAGTCTCTATTAGATATTTCTCTCCAATTTAGAACTCTCCCCCTTAAATATACCTCTTTTAACTTCTCTAAAAATTTATCCCTTTATAAAATTTTCCCTTTATAAATTTATCCATATTTATAAATTTCTCCCCCTTTTTGATTTACAAAATGGATAGGGAAAGAATATCACCTGAAATATTAGAAAGGGATATCATATGAAAAAATTGTATGTGAATAAACTATTCATCTAAGAATGAAAATAAAGAACATGCGTCAAGAAAAAATTGGAAGACATTCATATATAATGAATTTGGATAAAATTTAATTCACATTAAACATCCATTAAAAAAGTTTCAAAATATTACATCATGAGTTAGAAAGAAAATGTTCATCCTTTATTCCTTAATTTTTCACAATTAATTTGATTTTCTTAAACTCTTGATGATCCTTATGAGTTTCTATGACTGAAGAATGAATCTTCATGATCTAGTCATCCATAATTGTCTTCTTTCGGACTAATGAATTTAGTCTTTCAACTTTCTCATAAATAATTTCATTTTACTTTTTCATATTGAATAGCTCAACTTCCCATGTTTTGATTCTACTATTTTTTAACTTCAGTTTGAGAACCTTTGGTTTCAAAACCATTACTTCCTCATTAGGTTCATTAGTCATATCTCTAAATTATTCTAAAAACATTACATGGTAGGAAACATCTATTGATAACTTTCCAAAATATTCATTGATTTCTAAATAAAATTTCTTTAATTCTAAAAATTGATCATCATTATCCATGAGATCATTTTTATTTTTTTAACTACTCTACCATTTGATTATATGATATCATCTATGATTTTTATTATCTTCGAAACTTTTTAAATCTGCCTCAATGTTAACTACTATTAGTTCCACTATGTTAGATACCCTTAGGGTGGGGGGTGGGGGGGGGGTGAATCAGGGTATGAAAGATTAAAACAACTGCCCATATTGTTCTTGTTTCACAGTTAAGAAAAACTCTCTTCTCTCTTTTTCCAATAGAAAAGTATAAACAGAAACTAAATCATGCACAAGACACATTGATTTTTACTTGGTTCAGCCTCACTGGGATACATCCAAGGAGCATACACTGACAATGTTCCGATGTAATAAATACAATAAAATCACACTATTATTTACAATGTTCGAAACAGACTCACTGTCCCTTCCGGTTTACAACTAATCACGATATAAAAGCTCAATGATCTCTCAACCAAAGTGTGCTCGCTACTTCTTCAGAAGATCTACTCACAATTTATAGACTTGTAGGTCTCTTCATTATCAGTAATGAAATTTTCATCTTTAACTATTAATAGATGCTCTTTTTAAGTCCAACTTCCACTCTCATATGAATCTCTCTTTGCACCGGGTGTACTGGGAAACCCCATTTTTTACGTGCAACCTTCACTGGGTCTTGCGCACAAGTCCCATCATTTGCACAAAATAACCTTTTTCACACAACACCAATTTTACATGAAACCACTTATTTTACATGAAATAATATTTTCTTACGTGCAACCTTTGTTTTACATGAAACCACTTCTTTTATGAGCAAACTTGACATTTATGCACAACACCTTTATATATTCCAATTTCGTGCGCCAGAGCCCAGATTATCTCTAAGTCTTGAGATTCTAAAAATGAGGGGGGTCACCTCATATTTATAGGAAAATAGACCCCTGTGTGGAAAAACCTTCTTGAACGCGTAATCCACTTTGTGCACAGAAAACATATCTTTTGCGCAACACCGTATTTCACGCACTGCTCCAATTTTTCACTCACCCCATGCCTTTTCCAATTTTCGAGCTTCGAATATCGAAACAACTCTTGCATAAAAAACTTCTTTCATCTATTTTAGGGACCATACTAATATTTTTCACACCACTATACTTTATTCACGCACTGCTCTAATTTCGCATGCACCTCCCTTTGACAAAAACATATCTCCCCATTTTCTGATTTCCAGGCCCAAAAATTTGGAAAACTTTAGAAAACAGCGCCACCTTGTATCTGCTCTTACTGCACCGCCTCCAAATCATCCATTCCTTTTTCAAGGTTCTTCTCTTAAACACAGATATCCAGAAACATATCTTGAACTCGACAAATTACCATGTGAACCCCCTTTGTCAACAAATTTGACATCATGGTCTTCTTTGTCAAAAACACAACATGGAGGCCCACATTGTCAACAAACACAATCACCTCAAAAATGATTCAATGATAACTTGAGGGATTTTTTACCAACAACTATTGATTCAGTTAAAACTTTTAGAGAATATGATTTTTCATTAAGACTATTATGAATCAGTTTACACCTTGACTCTATGTTAGGAAGATATGGAATCGAATCACTTAACCTTCTTAATATTTGATAAATGTAATCAAAAATATTTTGAGAAATTTTATATTCTGAATCCAATGATTGTGATGAGTTTTGTGTCTGAAAGATCCAACATATGTTTTTTCATTCTCCTCAAATTTTTCTTTACCTTGGTGAGAAAAATATTTCATATTCTAATATTTTTACAATGTCCACTTACTTATCTGATTCTAATTTGTCAGAAAATTTGGTAGGTGATTTTTGGTCTTTTCCTATGACATTGATAATGAATTACCTTCCTCTCTTGATGTTTATTTTTCTATTATAATCCTTCAAAGTCCAAATCCTTATTTGACTAATAAGGTAATGTATTTTAAGATGATGATGAATTCAAAGTTTTCTTCTCCTTTTCCTCTTCATCAGTCCCCATTTCATCATCAACATTTTATTCATCTTATTCCATCTCCTCTTATTATTTATCTTCTTCTTACAATAATTATTATTCTTCCTTTTACTTTTATTCTTCTTCTTTGTCCTTTTCCTCCTCAAGTTATTTCTCTGTCTTCCTAGTAGTTTTGAGTACACCTTTACTAAACTTTTTAGAAACCAATTGTTTTTTGGGACTAATTATATAACTTGTTCAACAAAAACATTCCATTTACCCTTTTATGAAACTAATGGAAGTACTGGTGAAATAGATGAGGTTTCAAAAAACTCCTGACTATAATCTAGATGCGACTGATCAATATGGGAAAATTTGATGGACTAAATATCTGGAATCACCATAAATAATTGGGAAACACATAACACTTGATTTTCATAAGATCTGTCTACACCCTAAAACACAATTTCTACAACTTTATCCTCTTCTAATATATTTTTATATTTCTAATTATTCTCTTCTTCGTTTAATTCATCGACAATCAAGATCTTTAAGGCTAAATCCCCAGACTTATAAACCCCAAATTCTGGATCCCTATGTTTTGCCTTTTCCTTTTGTTCCATGAATTATTTTAATTATTCATCAGTAATTGTATTTTTATTATTATTATTTTTCAGAATAGAAGAATCAACCATTATTTTGTCATTAAAAACCTCTACGTTCATGGTTGGTTGTTCTTTGGACACAACATCGTCTACTTTGTCTATAAATTTTTAATGCTTTAAATCAAATACTAACTTCATTATTGAGAATGTTTCGTCACCAATTAAAAAAAATATTTTATCTCATTAGATAATCATTAATATAAATATTGAAAAGTTACCTGAAATTAACAAAAAAATTATTTATAAAATAAGAAAAAATTAAAATCATGGATTTTATAGACGATTTCTTAATAGAATCCTCCATAATAAACACAAACATCACCAAGTTGATTTGCCTCAAATTCATCAAATAATACAAAACAAATATATCAAAAACTTTAGGGTGTCCCAGTCACCCTTTCTCAATATGATATAATCGTGGTTTAATACCCCAATCTTCCACGACATGCTTCTTTTTAAATAATTCAATAGCTTGCGCTGCATGAAATACCATGTTTGAGCAGATCATGATCTATCAAAATATCCGTTTAAAAAGAAGTTATGAATAGTATTAACCACAATATGAAATTTATTAATTTTATTCTTCAAAAAATTATTCATTTCACGACCCATCCTAGTGGGGCCCAAGCCGAAACTCCCCAAGCCCGCCTCCAATATGCCAGGGGCTGGTGACTAGCACCGAGTATGCATGCTACAAACATGGGAGGAATTTACTATATACCTGTACACACGCACACACATCTCCAAGACCACAAAGCTGAAAAGTAAAAACTACAAAAAGGAAAAGATGGATGCATGCACTAAAACCAAACAACATAGTACGATAGGAAATTAAAGTACAAGAAAGTAAAACCCTAGGCCAAAATTACAAGCCAACCAAAAAGAAAGTCTATAACAAAGTCCAATCTGTAAAGAAATGTGAGGGGACTGAAGTCTGTAGCCGTAGGAACACACCTCGGCCTGTCTGATCTCACTGAGTACTGTCCAGTCCGAGTCTTCCTAGAATCCTATCAAAGTCTCTCTCATCTTCACAAGACATGACATGTGCAGGTAGAGCCCATGCAGGGGTGAGTATAAAAATACCCAGTAGGACACCCCAAAACCACATAGGAAATACAAAAAGGGAAGATACCACAAAACAAAGGTACAATCATCTCTACACAGTATATTTCTACCAAACATATAACAAGAATATCCAGATATACTCATCATGATCATTTATCATGAAACCCACCACTAGGATCTAGCTCGAAGATTCCACTAAGCATACAACTGGGAGAAAACACTTCTAGGTATGAAGAGAGAGATATGAAGTACTTGTTCTGGGAGAACACACTCCACAAGTACCTTGAAAACATGATGCTCATATGAGGATCACAACCAAGTCATGGGGTGATTTAGAAAACTCAGTCTGAGATAATCTGCTAAGTAGAGGATAAGCGCCCGGGTAAAGTTGGTCACGTCGATACCAAGAACTCTACCTAGGGTTACAGAAATGAATAGAGGATCCAGCTCTAAGTCTCATAGATGGGATTCCAACAACTCTATTCAGGAAGTTCTGCTGAAGGGATCATACTCTTATATAAAAGAAATGATACCAGAACCTTCAGGGGAAAACCAAGGGTATGAACCCTAAGAACTAGTCCATGTCACAGATGACAAGTAGTTGAAGCCATGAAGAAAAGGTTACACAACATGTAGTATGGTTACACGCCGTGTTCCTTGACCCTGGGTACTGCCCATGTAAATGGACCATGTCATTTGTTCAAGCCATGTAAAACCAAACTAAACGGCGTGTAGAAAAAATACACACTGTGTTCCTTGACCCTAGGTACTGCCCGTGTAACCGACCCATGTCATTCGGATTGTTGGATAGAAATCAACTACACGGTGTGTAGAATAATCACACGCCATGTACGAGGACCTGGGCTCGCTCCGTGTACGCCGAACATGTGCCCGTACACGGTCTATGCCCGTGTCCGTGTCACCTGCCCATGTACCAGTACACGGAGTATCCCATGCATCTAGCCAGGTCTGGCCGGGGAGGGGTATACACACCGTGTCCTTGGCCGTGTACCCAACCCGTTTCTGTTTACTCCCTAAGTACACGCCATGTGGGCCGCCGATGAACACACGCAGTGTAGCTCATACTACATGCCATGTAGTCGGGAAATTTCCAGAACGCCGTCTTCTTCCTCACGCTTCGGCTGATCTTCCAGATCCGTGGTCTCTCATCCGTTCGTCTCGATACTCCAGGGATTGGTTCGGTTCATCATACGAACATCACGGCAGGTGTTTTCGGCCCTTAAAATGGATCATAAACCTCGAACGATCCATCTGAATATAAACGCCCGAAAACTCATAACTCTCGATCCGCTCCTAATAGTCTGCTGATATCACTGTCGCACCTCCGTGACACAACTCTGGGGTTGGATCCACAGTTTGGGATCATTGTGTTGCAGAACAAATGCACAACGATCCGTCGTCATTGCCCCACAAAGAACGCGAAGAACGTGAAGAAAAGAATGGGGAGAAATAAAAAGAAACGAATTTGAGGAATGAACCTCTGCCATTGTTCGTCACGGCGTTGATCCGCTACTGTTAATAGGATTAAATGGAGTAGAAAAATGAACAACAATGGATTAACATGGATTCAATCTCCCAAAATCCCCGCAAAAATCCCATCCTGTAAGAACAATCGATCCGTGGACTAATCTTTTCGTGTATTAGCCCACGTTTGTCGTAGAAATAAAGAATGGGGAAGAAATCACAAACAAACATCCTACCTGGATTCCACGACGTTCGTCGGTGATGATCCGATCACTACGTCGTCGTCGCCGCGTTGGGAGGTTTTCTCCAGAGCCTCCAGAGCCGCCAAGGGTTTCATGGTTTTGAGGTTTGTAACCCTGGACCCTTGCGCTAACCTTTAATTAAAAAAGGTATGGGATATCTATTGCAGCATATTTAAAAGATTTCGCTATAGAATAAAATATTTTTATTTAAATATTTTATTACTCTTACGTCCCAAAAACTGGATTCCACCACCGACCTGCGTCGGCCAATGTTAGGCCTTGCCTCAGGTAAAATCTCTATTCCGAACGCAATGGTTCCCTCAGATTTCTAATCTATGCACCCGTTTGGGAGTTAATCCACTTTTTCATGAAAACCACACGTGCGTGTAATTTAATTATTAAATTAAATTCAAACATTTGTTCCGGGCTCACCGGGCCTCATAACTACACACCGTCTTAGAGCCTTGTCTCGAATTAATTATCATATAATATTAAAATAATACATGGTAAAATCCAGGACATTACATCACACCCACCTTAGGGATTTTACGTCCTCAAAAAGCCAAAACAAGGGCTACTCAAAAAGATGTGGGTACAACACGCGAATCTGAGCCTCCCGCTCCCACGTGCTCTCCTGGAGATTCTTGTGCTGCCACTGAACACACACCAAGGGAATAGATCTTCCATGAAAGATCTTCTCCTATGGATCCTCGATCTCTACTGGGTACTCTGCAAAGGTCTCCCCATCATCGATGTCCATCTCGCCCGAGTCGGTAACGTGCGATGGATCATGAATGTACCTCCGTAGCTGCGACACATGGAAGACGTTGTGTACCTGATCCATCTGAGGTGGTAGAGACAAGCGATACACCACCTCGCCAGCTCTACTCAGAATTTGAAAAGGGCCAATGAACCTCAGAGATAGCTTGCCGCCTCGGCCAAATCTCCGCAATCCCCATCGAGGTGAGACCCGAAGGAACACTTGGTCTCCCTCCTCGAACTCCAAGGGACTCAGTCTCCTATCAGCATAAAACTTTTTCCAAATCTTTGCAGTCTTCATCCGCACCTGGATGACTTGCACCTTTTATGTAGTAGCTCCCACAATCTCTGGGCCCATGAGTGCTGACTCTCCCGGGTCAGTCCAGTAAATTGGCAACCTGCAAGGTCACCCGTACAGAGACTCAAATGGTGCCATACCAATAGTAGAATGATAACTATTTTTATAAGAAAATTACTCCAGTGTTAGGTGATCCTACCAGCCACGACTGAAGTCAAGTATGAATGCTCAAAGCATATCCTCCTAGACCTAGATGGTTCGCTCTGACTGACCAATAGTCTGGGGATGAAACGTTGTGCTCAAGCGTAACTGAGTCCCAAAAGCTTCCTGAAATCCATTCCACAACAGGGATGTGAAATGAGAATAATGATCTGAGATGATCATGGATTTCACTCCATGAAGTCGAACTATGTCCTGCACGTAGAGGCGTCCTAAGCTCTCTACTGAACTCTGCTCCCATATGGCTAGAAAGTGGGCCGACTTGGTGAGCCGATCAACGATCACCCAGATGGCATCGTGTCATATGGACGTACGTGGTAAACCCTTCACGAAGTCCATGGATATCCTGTCCCACTTCCACTCTGGCACCTCAAGTGGTTGAGTCAAACCTTCTGGAACCTGGTGATCAGCCTTTACTTGCTGACAAGTAAGGAACCGAGAGACAAACTCTGTCACACCCTTCTTTATTCCTGGCCACCAGAACTGACGTCGGAGGTCCTGATACATATTTTCCACACCCGGATGCACCGCCAAAGGGGATGTATGGAAATCCCTCAGAACCTCCTCCCGCGACGTCACTGGTACTACCATGCGCCCTCTAAAAATAACAACGTGCTCCCCACCTTCTGAAAATCCATCTACAGCATCACCCGTGGATATCTGAGCATGTAGAGTCTCACAACTAGCATCCTCATGTTGTGCTTCCCTGACTCACTATAAGAGTGGAGGGGTAACAACCATCGACTAAAGGTAGGCTTACTCATCTCTATCCACGAAGGATAAATGTAAGGAGGACAACTGCCTCGTCACCTCATCCAGCAACAGTGAACTGGATTTCCTTCTGAGAGTATCTGCCACTACGTTCCCCTTCCCAGGAGTATAAACTATCTCAAAGTCGTAATCTTGGAGGAACTCAAGCCATCACCTCTATCTGAAATTAAGATTCTTCTGAGAAAAGATGTATATGAGACTCTTGTGATTAGAGTAGATGGTAAACTGCTCGCCCATCAAGTAGTGCCTCCACATCTTCAATGCGTAGACTACTGCTGCCAACTCAAGATCATGGGTCGCGTAGTTCTGCTCGTGTGGCCTCAACTGACGTGAGCCATAGGCAATCACCGCTTGCCTCTGCATCAGGACACATCCAAGACCGGTTCCTGATGCATCGCATAACGCTACGTACTTGACACCCTCCTCCGGTAATCTCAAGATCGGGGCGCTCGTCAGACTCTGTCTCAACTGTTGGAAAGCCTGCTATCATCTCTCGGTCCACATGAATGGCTATCCCTTTCGGGTCAAAGCTGTCATGGGTGCTGCAATCCTGGAGAAATCAAGGATGAATCTATGATAGTAGCCTTCCATCCCAAGGAAACTCCGCACCTCCGTCACGCTCCGAGGTGGCTCCCATGCTAGCACTGCCTCCACCTTGGCTGGTTCTACTACTACACCATCTTCCGAGATAACGTGTCCTAGAAAGTGGACCCCCTTTAACCAGAACAAACACTTTGAGAGTTTTCCAAACAACTGGTGCTCTCAGAGTGTGTCCAGAACCATCCTTAGGTGTCATGCATGCTCCTCCTCAGACGCAAAGTACACAAGGATATCATCGATGAATACCACTACAAACCAGTATAGATAGGGCTGAAATATTTGGTTCATGAGCCCCATGAACACCGCCGAGGAATTAATCATGCCGAAGGGAATCACCATGTACTCATAGTGACCGTAACGACATCTGAAATCCGTATTTGGTATATCCTCCACCTGTAATCGCAACTGGTGATAGCCTGATCATAGGTCAACCTTCGAGAACCATTGTGCCCCTCTCAACTGGTCTAAGAGGTCATCGATCCTCGGTAGTGGATTCCAGTTCTTCACGGTCACCTAATTCAAGCGCCTATAATCCACACAGAGCCTCAACCTCCCGTCCGCCTTCTTGGAAAACAACACTGGGGCCGCCCAGGGTGAAACGCTGGGTCTCACAAAGCCCTTATTCTACAAGTCGTCCAACTACACCCTCAGTTCATGAAGCTCTGCAGGAGCCATCCGATATGCTGATGCTGATATCAGTGTCGTCCCGGGTTGAAACTCAATACAGAAATCTATCTCTCGAAGGGGAGGTAGCCCATGGACATCCTCCAAAGAGATGTCCTTGTACTCAGCCACCACCGCTGGAAAATGGAAACTCGTAACATCTACTGCGCCAAGGGCAAGGCTAGCCAAATGATGTGAAATCGGTTGTGCCCTCCTATGCACGAGTCCATCCTACACTGCCTGGGTCTCTCTTTCAACGACAAAAGAGAACCTCGTTCCATCACTGCGGACACACCGCACCCTTCGCCTAAAACAGTCAATCTGGGAATGAACTATGGATAGCCAATCCATACCAAGAATGAAATCGTAAGGCCTCAATGCTACCACCAAGAGGTTCTAATCGAAACTCTCGCCTCCAATGGTCAGGTCACACTAACTACAGAGGTGTGTGATCTCTGAATCTTCTCCAATCAGTGTTTCTAAGCGTAAGGGTCGAGTCAACGACTCAACTGGAATATCAAGGTCTCGAACAAGATAAGAAGCCAGAAAGGAATGACTAGAACCTGTGTTTATAAGTACATCAACCAAAGTTGAAAAGACACAGATTGTACCTCTAATAATTTCGGAGGTACCTGGGTCATAAGCCTCTGCCGCCTGCAGCTGTCCCTACCTCTGTCCACCAGCTCCCTGAGCCTGAGGTGGACCTCATGGGGGTGGTGGTGGTAAAAGTTCGAAACGCCGACCACCTCCAACTGCTCTCCCAACTCCCCTACCACGTCCGCCACCCTGCGGATCTGTCTGCTCCACACGTTGCCTCTACCTCGGTGGTCCATCCACTACTCCCATGTCAGTAGTACGACGGGTCGACAATCTTGAGCGAGATGTCCCCTGCCATCACATGTGTAGTATCACCTCTTTCAAGGCTGGATGGATGCACCCTGCGAACCTTGTACGACAGATCCCCTATCCTGGGATCTCCTCTAAAAACGTCTCCCACACCTAAGTCCCTGACGTCAGCTCCCTGCTGCCGAGGTCTCTTCTCCAGCTCACCAACTACTGACATCTGCCGACTGTATCTGCTCTGCCAAGAAGCTCTCGACCACCAGAGCCCGCTCGAGCACCCCAACATAAGTAGGAATTCTCATAGGGATTATGCTAGCTCGGATATCTTTGTGAAATCCCCACTCAAATATCCAAGCTCTGAATTACTGATCTCTAACCATATCCATCGAGTACCGTGAGAGATCGTTAAACCTCGATGAATAGTCAGCCACCGTCATGGTTCCCTGCTGGAGCTGAAGAAGCTCATGTATGTGTACTTCTCTCAGGGTAACTGATGAAAAATCATCTCTGAAGAGACGCTCAAACTCCGACCATGCAAGTGTTGCCTCATTGTGGGTCTGGATAACCAGACTCCACCATCGTCCTGCCGAGACCTGCAGAAGGCTCGCTGCCAGGATCACCATCTAGTCTGCTAGTGTCCTGACCAAACGGAAGACTCTGGACACTACCTCAAGCCAGTCCTCTAATGCCTGAGGGTCAGGCTCTCCTCGAAACCTGAGGGGTCTCTGTCTCTGAAACTCATGGAGTGTGCTCAGCCTGCACTCCTCCTCCACTGGTACAGTAGGCACAAAACACTGCTCCACAGGTGGCAGAATAACTGGCACACCAACCGATGGTAAAACTGGGGGATCTAGTCCCTGTATCGAGGCTTCATCACTGAGGGGGTCATCCTCATGATTGATATGCTATATCCCAGTGGGTTCACGTCACGGAGGCATCCTGTAAAGAAACAAGATGTAACTCAGTCAGTGAGAATATCTGGAGAGCTGACTCAAGAAGGACATGGAAACCACAACCCATTCCTATACGATGCATGTACCATTTTTATCCCCTGCAACTAGTGTTCTCATGTTCCGAGTCAAAAATAAAGTTATCAGAGTCATTGTGTATGGATATGTCGACCGCCCGCACCAACACTGGGGTCCCTGACCTGAAATCCGAACTCGAAACACTTAACACTGCTGCCCCAAACCAACTCACAGACTCTCTGTCCTAAGGCAGAACCAACCAGCTCTAATACCACTCTGTCATGACCCGTCCCAGTGGGGCCCGAGCTGCAACTCCCCAAGCCCGCCTCCAATAGGCCAGGGGCTGGTGACTAGCACAGCGTAGGCCTGCTACTTACATGGAAGGCATTGCCTATAAACCTGTACACACACACACACTTCTCCAATCCCAAAAATCTGAAAAGTAAAAACTACAAAAAGGAAAAGATGCATGCATGAGCTAAAACCCAACCATATAGTACGACAGGAATGTAAATTACAAGAAAGTAAAACCCTAGGAAAAAAGTACAAGCCCACCAAAAAGAAAGTCTGTAACAAAATACAACCTGTAAAGAAAGGTGCTGGGACTGCAGTATGTAGCCGTAGGAACACACCTCGGCCTGTCTAATCTCGCTCAGTACCGTCTGGTCCTGGTCCGCCTAGAATCCTATCAAAGGCTCGCTCATCTGCACAAGACACGACATGTGTGGGCAGATCCCATGTATGGGTGAGTATAATAATATCCAGTAGGACACCCCAAAACCCCAAAGGAAATGCAACAAGGGAAAATACCACAAAATAAAGGTACAGTCAACTCTACACAGTATATGTCTACCGAACCTATAACAAGATTATCCAGATATACTCATACACGATCGACTATCATGAAACCCACCACTAGGATCCAGCTTGAGGATTCCACTAAGCATACAACTGGGAGAACACACTCCTAGGTCTGAAGAGAGAGATACAAAGTACTCATTCTGGGAGAACACACTCCACAAGTACCTTGAAAACATGATTCTCATATGAGGATCACAACCATGTCATGGGGTGATTCCAACAACTCAATCTGAGCTAATCCACTAAGCAGAGGATCGGTGCCCGGGTAAAGTTGGTCACGTCGATACCAAGAACTCTACCTAGGGTTCTAGGAATGAATAGAGGATCCGGCTCTAAGTCTCATAAAGGGGATTCCAACAACTCTATTTAGGAAGTTCTACTGAAGGGATCATACTCCAGTATAAAAGAAATGATACCAGAACCTTCAAGGGGAAACCAATGGTACGAACCCTAAGAACTAGTCCAAGTCACAGAAGAAAAGTGGTTCAATCCATGAAGAAAAGGTTACATGGCATGTAGTATGGTTACACTCCGTGTTCCTTGACCCCGGGTACTGCCTGTGTAAACGGCCCGTGTCATTTGTTCAAGCTGTGTAAAACCAAACTAGATGGCGTGTAGAAAAAGTACAAGTTTTGTTCCTTGACCCCGGTTAGTATTCGTGTAACCGGCCCGTGTCATTCGGCTTGCCGGATAGAAAGCAACTACACGGCGTGTAGAAGATTCACACGCCATGTCCGAGAACCCGGGCTCGCTCCGTGTACGCTGGCCATGTGCCTATACACGTTCTTTTCCCGTGTCCGTGTCGCCTGCCCATGTACCAGTACATGGGGAATCCCATGTATTTGGCCGGGTTTGGCCAAGGAGGGGTATACACGCCGTGTCCTTGGCCATGTTCCCAACCCGTGTCCATGTACTCCCAGAGTACACGCCATGTGGGCTGCTGAAGAACACACGCCGTGTAGCCCATACTACACCCCATGTAATCGGGAAATTTCTGGAACGTCATATTCTTCCTCGTGCTTCGAACGATCTTCTGGATCAGCAGTCTCTCATCCGTTCTTCCCGATACTCCTGGGATTGGTTCGATTCATCATACGGACACCGCGACGGGTGTTTTTGGCCCTTAAAACGGATCATAAACCTCGAACGATCCATCCGAAAAAAACGCCCGAAAACTCATAACTCTCGATCCACTCGGAATTGTCCACCGATATCGCCGTCACACCTCTGTGACATCACTCCGGGGTTGGATCCATAGTTTGGGATCATTGTGTCGCAGAATAGATGCGCAACAATCCATCGTTCATTGCCCCGCGAAGAAAGCAAAGAAAGTGAAAAAAAGAATGGGGAAAAATCCCAAGAAATGAATTTGAGGAATGAACCACCGCCATCGTTCATCATGGCGTTGATCCGCTCCCATTAATAGGATTAAATGGAGCAGAAAAATCAACAACAATGGATTAACATGGATTCAATCTCCCAAAATCCCCGCAAAAAGCCCATCCCGCAAGAATGATTCATCTGTGGACTAGTTTGTTCGTGTATTAGGTCGTGTTCATCATAGAAACCAAGAACGGGGAAGAAATCACAAACAAACATCCTACTTGGATTCCGCGGCATTCGTCGGCGATGATCTGGTCACTGCGTCGTCATCGCCGTGTTGGGAGGTTTTCCCCATAGCCTCCAGAGCCACAAAGGGTTTCAGGGTTATGAGGTTTGTAACCCTGGACCCTTGCGCTAACCTTTAATTAAAAAAGGTAAGGGTTATCTGTAATAGCAGATTTAAAATATTTCACTGCAGAATAAAATATGTTTATTTAAATATTTTATTACTCTTACGTCCCAAAAACTGGATTCCACCACCGACCTGCGCCGGCTGAAGTTAGGCCTTGCCTAAGGTAAAATCGATGTTTCAAATGCAACGGTGCCCTCTGATTTCTGATCTGATCACCTGTTCGGGAGTTATTCCACTTTTTTAGGAAACCGCACATGCGCGTAATTTAATTATTAAATTAAATTCAAACATTTGTTCCGGTCTCACCGGGCCCTGGAACTGCACGACGTCTCAGAGCCTGGTCTCAAATTAATTCCCATATAATATTAAAATAATAAATGAAAAAATATGGGGCATTACACTTCATTTTTTAATTTATAATATCCAAATTATCTTACGGTGAAATTTTGGTATTTTTCTGAAAAGTTTCAATTGTTGATGAATAGTGAAAATAATGCATTAAGTTAAAAATGACTTTTCTTATAAATAATTATTATAATTTAAGTTTATTTTAATATCAAAATATATTAAATAATACATATATTAATCCAATATAGGTTATTATAATCAGTTTTATGATAGAATTAGATATAAAAACATACATAACATTTAAATGTCTCTTTTACCCACCTTCTCACCACATTAGCGTTAAACTGAATTTAGCCACTTCTATGAATTGAATTTGAAAAATCATACATAAATGGTTGTAATTTGTAACACACCGAGCTTCCACGATACGCTTCTCATTCAATAATGCAATAGCTTGCATTGTACGCAACTTCAAGTTCTAAAACACCGCGACTAATCAAAGTAGCCATTATGAATAGTAATAACCACTTTTTAAAATTATAGAAATTTTATATTTCAAAATGGACTTCATTTTTGTATTCATAATATCGAAATTATCCAAAGTTGAATTTTTTGTAATTTCCTGAGAACTTCCAATTTTTATAAATAGTGAAAATTACTTAAAAACGACTTTTTTAATAAAAATAATTTATAGTGATAAATTATACTATTGAGTGGTTTTAAAGTATAATTAGAATATATTTTTACCATTTTATCCAAAGGTTGTCATTAGAATTAATTTAACATTGAAATTGGACATAAACAATTGCCAATCTTTTGATATAAATTGTTTCTTAAAAACACGCTATTTGTTGTAACAGCGGGAATTAATTATAAAATTAATTAATGCAACTTAAATGTTTGGAATTTTGTAAAATAGACATCATTTTTGAATTCAGAATATCAATTATAGCTTAGGGTGAAATTTTGGCATTGTTCTGAAAAACTTCAATTTTTGATGAATAGTGAAACCACTAAGTGGTAGTTAAATAACTGATTTTTTGTTTAAATGAAATATTACCACTTCTGTGATTTGATTTTCAAAAATCCGACATACATGGTTGTTATTAAGAAGTAAAATGTGGTTCAATGAGATCAAAATAATTTTTTGGTGAATAATAACTTTTAAGTTCTTAATCGCGATTAGAGGTAATTAGTGTAGTTTAAGGTAAAAATAATGTTTTAATAATATGAGATGAGCTTGAATCTTGTCCTACTCCTATTGGATGAGTCATGTCCGACCAAGACAACCCATGGGTCAACTTGGGGACCCCATGGAGCCACTTTAGTTGGAAAATGACATTAATATATATTTATTTAATGTTAAGATTAAATTGACACAAACATGAGTTGTTTTACTAAAACAATTTTTAAGTGGGGTTAAACAAGTCCAAATTTTGACTATAAATATTCATTAGAAATATAAAACGATTTCCTACATCATAGTATTTGTTTTATAATTTTTAGACATTAAATTCATTAAATTATTTATGACATCATTATGATGCAGCGATGACCTCATTATTTAACGATTTAAATAAAATGAGAAGATAATGCAAAATCCAAGGCTTACACTTGTCCAAAGCCTATTGGATGAGTAGATTTCGAACCCTTATCATCTTATCCTAGAATTATATAAGTGTGGGACCTCTAAAATCCGAAACTAATTTTATAATAATGTGAGTTTTCTTTACTTTCCAAGAGTGCCCCTCCTCTCCTCTTATAAAAGGCCCCCACCACTCCCACCTTATTCACACCTTCAAGCCATTTGGCTTGGACAAACTCTGCCCAAATACTCTCCCAACTTCCCCCTCTTACTCCTAGAAGCCTCACTTTGAGCATAACTCTTCCCATGGAAGCCTTTGGATCAAATCAAAAACAGTTACCCGATTTTGAGGTAATGTCTTCTCTAATGTTGTTTTGTTTTATTTTTCTTCTCCAACCCCCTAAACTCTTTTTATTCATTTATTTTGTAACAACACCAGTATCCTAAATATACTAGGATGTTGTTATAAGAAGGATTCGAGATACACTTACACACACCTACATCTAATGGTTAAAGAACATACGATTTCTGTGGATGGCGAATTTCTGCCTCACGAAACGATGATTGTTCAACACTCATATAACACATTCAAAGGTGGCCATTAAGATGTCACTATTTTTATATATGATATATAATATGTTTATGTTTTACTTATGCTTCTGTATTTCTCATTTATGGCATACTTTATGATTTCCATTATGGGTAAAATGCGATAATTTCATTTTAGGAAGTGTGGACTACCGCCCCCTCAAAGTGATTTGAATCGTTAATGCCATATGTGGGATGTATAAAGGATGGAGTAAATGGTATTATACACTATATTATACTGGAATTATATTATACATTTATATCATTATGATTTCGTTCCATTAAATATGAAATTGAAATGAAAGTAGCGTTCATGCGTACGTACGGCTTACCGTCTCCATGAACGGTGCATTTCATTTCTTACCTATAAATGTTACGTAATATTATAAATGAATGTATATACTGGATATATAAGATATATATGACATCTAAATCATGAATATAATTCTAGAGATAATGGATATTCTACCACAAAAACAACTTGTAATTATAAGAAGTTTATTGTTGACTCAAGTACCAAAGATCGACAAAACGACCGTTATTAACTTAAATAATTACATAATGTTCATAAAATTGTAATAAGTGATATAAAAAGGATAATGAAAACGAAAATGGTTCTTAATAAGGTAGATATTAACACTCTTTTATTATTCAGGAGGTTAAAGAATGGTTGAGTCAAGTCGGACACGAGGTAAGGGAACTTCTTAACCCAATTTCTATTCTTTGGGTTAATCTCCTACTTTCAAATTATGTCATGATATTATTATGTCCTATATTGTATTTTTACATTATTTATGTGTAATTATAGTGAATACACATTATATATGTACTTTATTTAAAAAAATGATCTTTTTAAGGACTTAGTCTCAATCCCCTTTCATTGAGGCATATTTGGTTTTATACACAACTTTCTTTTATACGGTGTATAAACCCCTTTGACTTTTACATTTATTCAAAATGAATCTTTTTTATACGAAGCGTTTTGATAAAAGACAAAAGGGAATGTTTTTCTTTCCGTACTTATGTGGCGACAATGACTTCTCCGCTGCCGTGACCATTATTTGAGTTTCAGCTTCCTCTACAAGCCATCATTTTTTTAATGAAAAATAAATACCAAGTTTTAACTTTCTTTTATTTTGGTATTGAAAATGGTTTTGAAAGCGTTTTTATTATATCAATGTGTTGTATTGATATCTTGTTATTGAAATGTGGAAATGTTATGTTTCCTTTATGCATGTTTTATGAGATACGATTATGTTATGGTTTATGATATGTTTAAACCTATTCATATGAGGAATGTATTGGACTTAATAAGTGACGGGTGGAGCCCGCAATAGCTCCTCGATGCATCGGTAGGTATCATGAGACAACTAGAGGTGGAATTGGCCGAGGCCCTTTCCCAATTTGATTTATGGTTTTGGCCGAGGCCTTAATCATTTTAGACGTCTTGGCCGAGGCCTTGACAAAATGTTTCAGAATGTCTGGCATTATGCATTCCATCATTATGAAAGTGGTTAATGATATTTCATGTGATTATTCTACCAGTAGAATATCCATGTGAAGAAGTAAATGGCATTATCTCATTGTACTTTTTCCATATTATGTTGATGTTCAAGTTTAAAAGGATTTTGTTTTAGTTATACATTGCCTTAAATGTTTATGTTTATTGATGAAAGCTTCCGATATGTTGTTATCCTTATTGGGCATCTGAGCTCACCCCTTTCAATGTTTTAATATTTTCCAGGATGTGAAGAGGTATTTTTATGAATGACCTACAGGGATAGTCAGAAGAGGATATGAGTGTGGACTATGAAGGCCTTGTTATTAGTTTTTCACTTTATGATGTAATGTAACATTTATGAATGTATCTAGTGCTTCCAAGGCTACTAAACTAATCGGTCTTTCGAGACTTGATCTTTTGTGATCATGCCAATGTTACGAACTAATGCACCGACTCTGGGTAGGTGGGGTCGGGGCGTTACAGTTGGTATCAGAGGCAGTTTAGTACAAACCTTGGAAGCTAGATTTAGATAAACTCTGATTAGAGCACGTAGACCTAAGATTAACTTTGAGGATTAGTATAGAAGAACTTCCTAGAATTTTGGTATTGTAGAGATTTTGTGAGTTTTCCGAGCAATACATCCCTGTCTGGATACGAGCAGGTAGAGGCGGCTCTGGCACAAATGTTCCTAGGGGTAAAACCCGAAAACACCGCTTTGAGCTAGACTCGAACGGGAACTGGTGCACGACAACGGGCCTTGCTGCACTCTTGGTTACGACACTCCCGGGGGATATGCTTAGGATAACTCTCATTTTCTTTACAAATCATTATGAAGGGTTTATGAGTATATAATTCCTAAAAGAAAACATTTTTATGATTATGGATTATATCCATAAATAGTTCAATTTATGTTAAGTATTTTACAAGTATGGAATTATGTATTTTGATTCATAAACTAATCTAGTTTATGCCATTGTTTAGAAATGGCTCCTAGTGGAAGGAATGGAAACCGTATCAATACACGCACTCCGTGTAGGGATTTCCCTCCTGCTCAAGATAATTATTGTGGATCTGGAGACACACCTGGTGCTGATCAACTTATTACCATACTGGGACAACTCACTCAGGTTATGAATAATAACCTTACTCGTATGGAGCACCCTGATCCGCAACGTGGAGGATCAATGCTAGACCGTTTCATGAGGCAACAACCACCAACCTTAAATGGGAGTACAAATCCTATAGTAGCCGAGCAATGGATAAACTCCTTAGAGAAAATATTCCATCCCTTGGGGAGTAGCGAAAGGGAGAAGGTTGTCATGGCAGTTTACTGCCTCACTGGAGATGCCGATCAGTGGTGGTCGCTGATTTAAAACACAAAGGAAGATGATGACGTATCGAATATGCAATGGAGGGAGTTCAAAGAGATTTTCTTAGAAAAATACTTTCCTCGTGACCATCATGCAGATATGGAAAGGCAATTTCTGATCCTGAGGCAGAAGGATGATGAGAATGTCGCAAAGTATGAGGCTAACTTTACAAGGTTAGCGAGGCATGCTGCCGATTATATACGTAACCCAAGGAGTAAGATTGATCGTTTCATTGATGGGTTAAAACCATTTCTCCATCGAGCTTTGGTATCACAATCCTTCTCATCATACGAAGATATTGTCTCGTGTGCTATCAAGACAGAAAAGGAATTCTCTAAGTCTTATGACAACAAAGTAAAGCAAGAGAAGAAGAGAATGGTGGAACAAGAGACAGATAAAGGGAAAAGGGGAAAGAAGGATTTTCCATTATGTGATAATTGTGGGAAGAATCACCCTGGTACTTGCCTAAAAGGAATGGGAGTTTGTTATAAATGTGGAGAAAAGGGTCATCAGGCTCGTGATTACAAGGGAAATAAAGAGGCTATCAAAGTTGAATGCTAAAATTGTAGAGAAATGGGTCATTATGCAAATGAATGTCCTAAGCGTCAGGGAAACTTACCTCAGAAAAGGCCAAGGGATCAAGCACAATCTTATGCTGTTACTACAGTTGAAGCAGAATAACTAATGTATTGGTGCTTTTGGACTCATGGATTATATTCTGGTTATTAGAATAATGTGATATATATATAAGGATTGTAGTGCAGTACTTGTTGATTTCAATAAGGTTTTAATATGATGAAGGTAATTATATTTTTAGTATGTGACAATAAGAGAAACTTTACTTTGTTTGGGGAATCTGATAAATTGATTTTGGAATTAAGAGACATTTTAGAGAAAGTCTGGACATAGGTATTTTGGATAAATATAAAGGTTGGAGTGGATTAAGTTAATCTATGGATAGTATTGTTTAAGGTTAAAAAATTTATGAAGATTATTTTTGGAATATTATGATACTATAGTTTTAGGAAAAGGACAACCTACAGGGTGGGGCATAACCCGTCGCGTCGGACAAAGCTGCAGGAATCGAACCCACAATCATAGTACGACAGGCCTTTATTTCCTACCACTAGCCTACAGGAAGTCCCTGGTTATTACAAAATAATTTTACTAATCTAAATGTTATGTGTTAACATTTGGAACCTTATAAAATTAGGATAAGTATAATATTTTTGAGTTTTATTATCTTTTTGAGTGAAAGATGAGTTGAAGGTTGAAACTCTAATTGTCAACCATAAATATATTTATACCTATCTCTTATTCAATGAATAAATTAATTCTTAAACTTTATTAAAGGGATATTAAAACAAAAAAATGTGTTATCCTAATACCTTATGTCTTGTGGAACTGATGATATTTTAAATCAACATAGATTGAAGGCTTTGAGGCCCTCAATTTGACAGTTGATTGTGATTGATGACCTCAATCAATCCCTACAAATATTTACGTTTTTCCTCCAATTATATGTCTCTAATTTCCACCAATGTTCTCCGAATCGAGATCATAATTGGGTGGTGACTTTTTCATTTCCCTTTCCCTCTTATTAAGGGTAAATTTTATTAATCTTATTTCCGATGTGGGTTTTCCACAAAGGTATTTTCTCTTTTCAACCTTTTATTTTCAAAGAAAAATTTCAAATTGCGAGGACGCAATTTATTGAAGGAGGGGAGAATGTAACACCCCGAGCTTCCACGATACGCTTCTCATTCAATAATGCAATAGCTTGCATTGTACGCAACTTCGAGTTCTAAAACACCGCGACCAATCAAAGTAGCCGTTATGAATAGTAATAACCACTTTTTAAAATTATAGAAATTTTATATTTCAAAATGGACTTCATTTTTGTATTCGTAATATTGAAATTATCCAAAGTTGAATTTTTTGTAATTTTCTGAGAACTTCCAATTTTTATGAATAGTGAAAATTACTTAAAAACGACTTTTTTAATCAAAATAATTTATAGTGATAAATTATACTATTTAGTGGTTTTAAAGTATAATTAGAATATATTTTTACCATTTTATCCAAAGGTGGTCATTAGAATTAATTTAACATTGAAATTGGACATAAACAATTGGCAATCTTTTGATATAAATTGTTTCTTAAAAACACGCTATTTGTTGTAACAGCGAGAATTAATTATAAAATTAATTAATGCAACTTATATGTTTGGAATTTTGTAAAATAGACATCATTTTGGAATTCGGAATATCAATTATAGCTTAGGGTGAAATTTTGGCATTGTTCTGAAAAACTTCAATTTTTGATGAATAGTGAAACCACTAAGTGGTAGTTAAATAACGGATTTTTTGTTTAAATGAAATATTACCACTTCTGTGATTTGATTTTCAAAAATCCGACATACATGGTTGTTATTAAACAGTAAAATGTGGTTCAATGAGATCAAAATAATTTTTTGGTGAATATTAACTTTTTAGTTCTTAATCGCGATTAGAGGTAATTAGTGTAGTTTAAGGTAAAAATAATGTTTTAATAATATGAGATGAGCTTGAAACTTGTCCTACTCCTATTGGATGAGTCATGGACGACCAAGACAACCCATGGGTCAACTTGGGGACCCCATGGAGCCACTTTAGTTGGAAAATGACATTAATATATATTTATTTAATGTTAAGATTAAATTGACACAAACATGAGTTGTTTTACTAAAACAATTTTTAAGTGGGGTTACACAAGTCCAAATTTTGACTATAAATATTAATTAGAAATATAAAAAGATTTCCTACATCATAGTATTTTTTTATAATTTTTAGACATTAAATTAATAAAATTATTTATGATATCATTATGATGCAGCGATGACCTCATTATTTAACGATTTAAATAAAATGAGAAGATAATGCAAACTCTAAGGCTTACACTTGTCCAAAGCCTATTGTATGAGTATATTTCGAACCCTTATCATCTTATACTCGAATTATATAAGTGTGGGACCTCTGAAATCCGAAACTCATTTTATAATAAAGTGAGTTTTCTTTACTTTCCAAGAGTGCCCCTCCTCTCCTCTTATAAAAGGCCCCCACCACTCCCACCTTATTCAAACCTTCAAGCCATTTGGCTCGGCCAACCTCTGCCCAAATACTCTCCCAACGTTCCCCTCTTACTCATAGAAGCCTCACTTTGAGCAGAACTCTTCCCAAGGAAGCCTTTGGATCAAATCAAAAAGAGTTACCCGATTTTGAGGTAATGTCTTCTCTAATGTTGTTTTGTTTTATTTTTCTTCTCCAACCCCCTAAACTCTTTTTATTCATTTCTTTTGTAACAACACCAGTATACTCAATATACTAGGATGTTGTTATAAGAAGGATTTGAGCTACACTTACACACACCTACATCTAATGGTTAAAGAACATACGGTTTCTGTGGATGGTGAATTTCTGCCTCACGAAACGATGATTGTTCAACACTCATATAACACCTTCAAAGGTGGCCATTAAGATGTAACTATTTTTATATATGATTTATAATATGTTTATGTTTTACTTATGCTTCTGTATTTCTCATTTATGGCATACTTTATGATTTCCATTATGGGTAAAACGTGATAATTTCATTTTAGAAAGTGCAGACTACCGCCCCCTCAAAGTGATTTGAATCGTTAATGCCATATGTGGGATGTATAAAGGATGGAGTAAATGGTATTATACACTATATTATACTGGAATTATATTATACATTTATATCATTATGATTTCGTTCCATTAAATATGAAATTGAAATGAAAGTAGCGTTCATGCGTACGTACAACTTACCGTCTCCATGAACGGTGCATTTCATTTCTTACCTCTAAATGTTACGTAATATTATAAATGAATGTATATACTGGATATATAAGATATATATGACATCTAAATCATGAATATAATTCTAGAGATAATGGATATTCTACCACATAAACAACTTGTAATTATAAGAAGTTTATTGTTGACTCAAGTACCAAAGATCGACAAAACGACCGTTATTAACTTAAATAATTACATAATGTTCATAACATTGTAATAAGTGATATAAAAAGGATAATGAAAATGAAAATTGTTCTTAATAAGGTAGATATTAACACTAGTTTATTATTCAGGAGGTTAAAGAATGGTTGAGTCAAGTCGGACACGAGGTAAGGGAACTTCTTAACCCAATTTCTATTCTTTGGGTTAATCTCCTACTTTCAAATTATGTCATGATATTATTATGTCCTATATTGTATTTTTACATTATTTATGTGTACTTATAGTGAATACACATTATAGATGTACTTTATTTAAAAAAATGATCTTTTTAAGGACTTAGTCTCAATCCCCTTTCATTGAGGCATATTTGGTTTTATACACAACTTTCTTTTATACGATGTATAAACCCCTTTGACTTTTACGTTTATTCAAAAGGAATCTTTTTTATATGAAGCGTTTTGCTAAACGACAAAAGGGAATGTTTTTCTTTCCGTACTTATGCGGCTACAATGACTTCTCCGCCGCCGTGACCATTATTTGAGTTTCGGCTTCCTCTACAAGCCATCATTTTTTTAATGAAAAATAAATACAAAGTTTTAACTTTCTTTTATTTTGGTATTGAAAATGGTTTTGAAATCGTTTTTATTATATCAATGTGTTGTATTGATATCTTGTGATTGAAATGTGGAAATGTTATGTTTCCTTTGTGCATGTTTTATGAGATACGATTATGTTATGGTTTATGATATGTTTAAAACTATTCATATGAGGAATGTATTGGACTTAATAAGTGACAGGTGGAGCCCACAATAGCTCCTCGATGCATCGGTAGGTCTCATGAGACAACTAGACGTGGAATTGGCCGAGGCCCTTTCCCAATTTGATTTATGGTTTTGGCCGAGGCCTTAATCATTTTAGACGTCTTGGCCGAGGCCTTGACAAAATATTTCAGAATGTTTGGCATTATGCATTCCATCATTATGAAAGTGGTTAATGATATTTCATGTGATTATTCGACCAGTAGAATATCCATGTGAAGAAGTAAATGGCATTATCTCATTGTACTTTTTCCATATTATGTTGACGTTCAAGTTTAAAAAGCTTTTGTTTTAGTTATACATTGCCTTAAATGTTTATGTTTATTGATGAAAGCTTCTGATATGTTGTTATCCTTACTGGGCATCTGAGCTCACCCCTTTCAATGTTTTAATATTTTCCAGGATGTGAAGAGGTATTTTTATGAATGACCTGCAGGGATAGTCAGAAGAGGATATGAGTGTGGACTATGAAGACCTTGTTATTAGTTTTTCACTTTATGATGTAATGTAACATTTATGAATGTATCTAGTGTTTCCAAGGCTACTAAACTAATCGGTCTTTCGAGACTTGATCTTTTGTGATCATGCCAATGTTACGAACTAATGCACCGACTCTGGGTAGCTGGGGTCAGGGCGTTACATAATTAGTATTAAATTTTTTATCTAACATTATTAACTAACCTTTTTTTGAATAGAAACTTCAGTAAAGTTTTATTTATTTATCACAGTAAATTGTAAATCGAGTAATTAAAGGTACACATAATAATATAAAATTATTATAAAATTATTCTAACACATTCCATAATTTCATTGGATAATTTTGTTTTTTCCAAAATAAACCTTAGGCCAAAAATATAATCATCTTCAAGCTATTTGAGATATATTATGACGTTTATTATATTTTATTTAAAGAAGAGTTAAAAATGTTATATTAAAATTTTAATAATTATATCATTTATAATATGAGGTTATATAAGTGATATGAAAAAATATAAAGATTATTTAGAAATATAAAATGTTTATCTACATCATTATAATTTATTTATAATTTTATAAAATAAATAATTAAATTAAATGGTGACACAATAATGATGCAATAATTAAATTATTAATGGAAGAATAAGTTAAATGATATAAATAGAATTAAAATAAATATAATTTGAAATATTTGATGTCAATTTTTTTTGGAGTAATTTGACATGTTAGGAATGATATTAGGTATTTTTTTTGATGGAATAAAGTTATTATGATTTTTAAAAAATAATGTACTAAATAGTGTCAAAATTTATAAAAAAGAGATTTAAAAATAAATAATATTTTATTAAATAATATAAAATTCATAATAATATAAATATTTTCCAAATAACTAAAGTTATATTATATATTTCATAAATTATCCAATTATGGTTCTTTTTTTCATTTTATAGTAACTATATTAACCCTATAATATAAAAAGACGAGTAGTCACAGTGAGAGTTAAACTGTTTAACTAAGTGTTAAAGCCAAAAGATAAGGTTGATATTGTTACCTAAAAATTTATAAAATTCATTAGTTTATAGTATTTATGCCCATAATTATCTTATCCTCTAATTAACTCACTTGGTAGACATTTTAAATTGAAAATCAATTTATATTAAATTAATAGTTTTAGAGTTTCCAAAAGTGCCCCTCCCCTCTCTTATAAATGGGAACCTATCCTTACCTTTTATTAACACCTCTAAATCTATTTTTTCCTCAAAAATATTACCATCTATGCTAAAATATTTCCTCACTTCATCCTAGAGACCATAATTTTTTAATAAATCCAACCAAAGGAGTCCTTTTGTGCAAATAAAAAAGGAGACACTTGAAGAAGAGGTAATTGTTTTACAAACTATTTCAATGTTTTATTATTCTTATACTACTTTTTTCTATGTTTTTTCCATACTAAAGTAATAAATATATAATATAATATATTTGGATATGTTTTTATGATTATGATACAACCATATTCCTCTTTTTACCCATCCTATGAAAACAATATCACCATGCGTGCGTACGTACAGCTTACCGTCTCCACGCCGTGGTGTAAACTATTTTTCATATATACTTTATTTATATGTGTATAAAGATGAATATAATGTATGTAAATAATAAATATGTCATGATATTGTTTTTTTATACTTCATACTTCATCCAATTCCTTACCCTTTACCATTACATAATGATACCATCGCAAGTTCGTACGTACGACCTACCGTCTCCACAACACGATGAGATTTATCCTATAGTAAAACAATTTAATAATAATTATGAAAAGGTATATCACGAATGAATATAATATTTATGAACTTAATAGCATTATGGATATGAATATTATATATCCTATTCATAAAAAACAATACTTTTGTGAAATAATAAACATAAAAAGTGAAGCAGCTCACACCCACAAATAATGATAATAATGAAGTGTTATTAAGAAAATGATATAAGAGGATTGAATATGATATCATAAATAATGGATATAGTTCTGTAATAACTTAATCACATTATTTAACCATTATACCAGAGGTTAACACACCCTATACTAAAGGAGAGTACGAGTTAACAATTTATTTCACAGTCTCTTTATTATCCGGGGTTGCTTTTATATAAGAATTTAATGGGACATATTTATCATTAATGTCCTTGTTTATTAAAAATTAATTTCAAAACATTCTTAATATTATTATAAAATTGTTTAAATAAAATTTTACCCGTGTTCTATTTTTTAAAAAGTTATCTTTTTTTGTTTTCTTTATTAGGTACTTTGTTTGACTTTTTTGAAAAAGTATGAGAAGAATATTTTTAAACTTTTACGACGTGAGTGTATTTTTCCTCCATCATGGTGACTTAATGTATTGAAGCTTCTTTTTCAAGCTTAATAGATTATTTTCAATGAAAATATTGTAGTTTTAAATTTCATGTCATTTTAAATAACTATTTTCAATTAAAAGGGGTATTTATCTAAAAAAGTTTCTCATGGTTTTATTAAGAACATTTTCATCTATGTCAACATACTTTATTTGATCTTATGTTTAATTGAGGTTGATTTATTATGATACAAACTATCATATTGTATTGAAGGTTTTATGAATAGTTTGATTGTGGATGTACTATTTTTATACCATGCATGGTTTATGGATAATGTATTAATATTTCATATACTAGTTTTAATATGAATGTTTATGTTAGTTATGTTTTTACCCTTTCGTAAGAAGAATGGATTAGACTTGGTAAGTGATGGGAGAGGCCCATTATAGACCCTCGATGCATCAGTAGTTCTTATGTAAAAAACTAGTTTGGGTTTTTACCCGTTTATGTATGGTCTTGGAAGGAGGCCTTGACGGTATGGTTCTGATGTCCAACATTACGAACTCCCTCACTATGAGATTAGTTATTGATATTACATGTGATTATTAGTCTATTAAAACATCCATGTGAATGTTTAATTGGAATTATTTTATTGATTATTTCCATATAATGCTCAAGATTAGGATTAAATGGAATGTGTTTCAGTTTTATACCTTTCCTTAAAAGTTTATGCTTATTTATGATAGCTTCCACTATATTATTTATCCTTACTAAGAATTTGAGCTCACCTATTTATTATGTTTCATTTTCCACCAGGTTGCAAAGAGGTATATTATGAATAACCTATATGGATAGTCTAATGGATATTAGTGTTTTCAATGGATATAATAAGTTATTTTCATTTCATGATGTAATGTAAAACTTATGTTTATATATAGTTTTTCTAAGTCTACTAAATTGATCAGTCCTTTTGGATTTGATTTCTTGTCATCATGACAATGTAATAAAATAATTCAACAGATTTGGGAAGCTGGGGTTGTGGTGTTATAGTTGGTATCAGTGGAATTTTAGTACAAACCTTGGAAACTAGATTTAGAAAATACTTTAATTAGGGAATATTACCCTAAGATATACTTTGAGAATGATTATATAAGAACATCCTAACATTTCAGTAATGTAAATATTATGTGGTTATTCCTAGAAAATACATCCATGTCAAGATACTACAAGTTGAATTGGTTCTAGAATAGATCTACCTAGGAGTAATAACTCCAAAAAGGTGTTCCATGCTTGACTTGGGGTAACCTAGTACATGTCAATGAGCGTTAATATGCACATGGTTTGACACTCTCAAGTGATATGATTATGAGAATTCACATTTTATTTGTGAACTATTATGAAGGATTTAAAAGTATATATGTCCCCAAAGTAAACTTGATTATGATTATGAGATTGATATGCATAAATTTTTGAATTTATGTTATGTATTTTGAAATTACACATTATGATTCATAACCTAATATAGTGAATGTCATTGTATTGTAATGAAACCTAGTAGAAGAAATGAAAATCATATCAATTCACTTAATTCATGTAGGGATTTACCTCATATGCAAGATAAGGTTGTTGGAGCAGGAGCTACAACTGGTTCGAAACAACGTATAACTATACTCGGACAACTGTCTCAAATGATGAATAATAACCTCACCTGTACGGAGTAGCCTGATCCACAATGCAGAGGATAAATGGAAGACTACTTCATGAGATAAAAACATCCAATATTCAATGAGAATACCAATACACTTTTAGCTAATCAATGTATAAGTTCCTTAGTGAGAATATTTCTTGATTTAGAGAGTAACAAATGGGAAAAAGTTTTCATGGTAGTTTATCATCTCTCAGAAGATACGGATCAACGGTGGTTATTAATTTAAGAAACAAAAAAGGATTAAGAAGTATAAAATATATAATGGATGGTCTTTAAATAACTCATGCTATAAAAATAAATTCGTCATGATCAATGAGAGGATATAGAGAGTCAATTTATGAGTCTAAGGTAGAGGGAGGATGATAATGTTTCAATGTATGAAGCAAACTTTGCAAGGTTAGTAATGCATGCTGTAGAAAAAATACGTAACCCAACAAGTAAGACTAATTGATTATTTTATGGGTTAAAACTATTCCTTTAAAGAGAAATGGTCTTACAATCTTTCTCATTGTATGAACATATAGTGTCATGTGATATCAAGATAGAAAATGAATTATCTAAGTCTTATGAATTTAGAGGAAATCTAGATAATAAGTGGGATGCTGAAGAATCTATAAAGGGAAATAATAAAAAGGAGAATAAGGGAAGAATTTAATTTCCATCATACAATAAATGTGGAAAGAAACATCGTGGAATTGCCTATTGGGGATGAGAGTTTGTTACAAGTTTGTAGAAAAAGGACACCAAACTCGTAATTGTATGGGGATGAAATTGGATACCAATGTTCAATTTTAAAATTTTAAAGAGGTGGCATATTATGAAAATGATTGTCCTAAGCACAAGGAAAATTTACCCATAAAAGGACAAGGGATAAAGACCAAGATTCTTCAATCATAATTATTGAGGTTGAAGTTCTTAATGATGTGGTGATATGTACTTTAATCATCTCATCCAATTTAGCCAAATATTTATTTGATTCTAGATCCTCACATTCCTTTATATCTTCCCATATTTATTTAAAAATTAGATATTTATAATTCATATTAACCAGGGAGTTATCAGTAAAAATACCTAAGGGAAGTCTCATTGTAACAAATATGTGTTAGGTAGTTCCCATTATGGAATATAAAAATGCTTTATCTACTAAATTTATCATCATTCATATGGTTGAATTTTATTTAATCCTTATTATGAACTATCTATCAAAATATGATGAGAAAATTTATTTCAATAAGAAGGAAGTTACAATTTGTGAGGAAGATATAGAACCCATTGTCTTTAGAGAAGAAACATCGTAATCTAATTCTTATATAAATCAACCTCTTGTAGCTCTTATAAATTAAATTATTGGGGAACAAGAGTAGAAAAAACCTAATAATCTTCAAATTTAGGATGTAACTATTGTGAAAGAATACATTTATGTATTTCTAGATAAATTACTTAGACATCCTTCAGAGTGGTAAGTTGAGTTTTCTTTTGAATTAATCCCAAATGTAAGAAAAATATCAAAGAATCATTATATAATGGCCACTTTGTAATTATTAGAGCTAAATAAACAACTAGAGGAGTTGAGTAATAATGGATTTATTCACCCTAGTGTTTATACATGGGGAGGTCTAGTTCTTTACATTAAGAATAAATATGGATCAAGGAGGTTGTGCATTGACTATAGAGAAATCAATGCTATTAAAATAAGGAACAAGTATCCTATGCCTTGCATTCATGATTTGTTTGATCAACTTCAGGGAGATTAATATTTTTTAAAGGTTGAACGTCATTATGGATATCATAAATTATGTGTAATGAAGGAAGATATTCCTAATATAGAATTACAAACTAGGTATGGACATTAGAAGTTTACAATAATACTATTTGGACTCACTAATCCATCCTCTGTCTTCACGGATCAAATGAATAGAGTGTTCAAATAATTTCTGGATGATTTTTTCATTGTATTTATTTATGATATATTGGTATAATATAAAGTCTATGAAGACCATGAGAGCCACTTACATATTTTTCTAAAGACTCTTAGAAGAAATGAGATATATGAGAAATTTAACAAGTTTGAATTCTGGCTTCAGTAAATTTATTTTCTTGTCCATATTGTCTTGAAGGATGGAATCTCGATTGACCCTAAAAAGAAAAAGTTAATCAAAGAATGGCCATCACCAATGAGCATAACTATGGTATGCAGTTTTATTGGGTTAGCAGGTTATTTTCAGCATTTCATCCAAAGGTTTTCCCGATTAGCTAACCCATTAACCAATCTCACACATAAAGGTGTTAAATTCATTTGGAAAAAATAATGAGAAGAAATTTTTGAATAATTAAATAGAAGATTATTCCATGATCGTATCTTGAATTTTCTATTTGGAAATGATGGGTTTTTGATTTATAGTGATGAATTAATGAAAAGACTCGATTGTGTTCTCATATAGAATGATAGAGTTATTTCTAATTCATAATGGGAATTAAAAATTCATGAACAAAACTACCCAAATTATGATATTGAGTTATATGAAGTAATATTTTCTCTGAAGATATGGAGACATTATCCCTATGGTCAAATATGTGAGATATATAATGATCAAAAGAGTTTGAAATATATTTAATCATAGAAAGAACTCAAAATAAGACAAAGGTGATTGTTTGAGCTACTAAAGGATTATGATTGCACAATACACCACCACACTAGGTGGGAAAATAATGTGGAAGATTCTTTGAGTAGGAAAGACCATGGAGTTATGAAAAAAATGAGAGTTTAAAGGGATCCTATGTTCATGGATCTAGTAAATATAGATATGGGAATCATCATGGAAATTGAAAGATCACTACATTTTCAAATGGTTTCCAAAACATCTTTACAAGAAAGGATAACAAGTTCTAATTCTGATGATAAAGATTTTCAAAAGAAAATTAAAGATGTGATTAATGGGAGATTTATTTAATTCTTATATGAAAATGACATTTTGAAATTTGGTAAGAGGCTTTGTGTTCCCTCTATACATGATCTTAAATGTAATTATTAGATGATTCTCATAGATCTAATTTCTATATACACCCTAGAATCACTAATATGTATATATATTTTGAAGGAACATTTATTTGGGAAAACATGAAGAGAGAAATTGCTGACTATGTGTCAAGATATCTCATTTTCAAATAAGTGAAGGCTAATATACAACATCCTAAATGAATCATGAAACCTCTTCCTATATCTATGTGGAAATTGGATGACATTATAATGTTTTTTTCACTAAATTACCAAAGACTCTAAGAATGAATGATGCGATAGGATTAATTGTTGACCGCCTTACCAAATCATAAATTTTTTTATTATAAGAGAATATTTACCTCTTGAACACCTAGAAAGAATCCATATTAATGAATTTTAAGGCTTCATGGTTCACCTATATCGATTGTGTCTGAGCGAGGTACATGTTTTACATCAAAATTCTGGAAAAGTATTCAGAAGGCTCCAGATACTGAGCTTCATTTGAGCATTGAATACCACCCTCAAACTGATGGAAAATCAAAAAGGACTATCCAAACTTTATAATACATGTTTATATATTTCTCATATTAAATTCAAGGTATGTGGAATCATTATTTACTTGTGGTAGAATTTTCTTATAACAATATCTTTCATTCAAGTATTCAAATTGCACCATATGAAGCGTTATATGGAATGAGATGTCATACAATAACTTGTTGGGAAGAAGTTGATGAAGGTAATCTTATAGGAACAAAACTCATGGAGGAAACAATATAAAAGGTAAAGACTATTCAAACCCATATCAAAATACCTCAAAGTAGAAAAAATAGATATGCCAATAACTAAATGAAGGATTTAGAATTTCAAGAAAGAGATCATTTTTTTTGAAGGTATATCGATGGAAACGTGTTATAAAATTTGGGAGGAAAGGAAAAATGAGCCCAAGGTACATCAGACCATTTGAATTTTTGGAATTAATTATATCTATATCTTACTGTTTATCAATGTCTTAAAGTATCTCCAATGTTCATGATGTTTTCCTTGTATCACTGTTAGGGAAATACATGTCAGACCCAATGCATGTACTCACCTATGATGAAATAGAACTGGAACCTGATCTATTTTACTATGAAGTTTCTATCAAGAATCTTGACACTTAAGGACAATTTTTGATAAATCGGACTACTTGACTGGTAGAAGTTATTTGGAGAATCCGTAAAATGGAAGTGGCGATGTGGGAACCTGAATAACTTATGATAAAGATCCACCCAAATATTTTTATGAAGTGATAATATAGAAATTTTGAGGATGAAATTATTTGAATGAGGGAATAATATAACACCCCAATCTTCTATGTTATGATTCTTTTTTAAATAATTTAATAGCTTGCACGACAGACAATACCGAGTTTGAGCACACTATGATCTATCAAACTAGCCGTTTAAAAAGTAGTTATGTATAGTACTAACCAAATTATGAAATTAATAAATTTTATTCTTTAAAATAGATTTAATTTTTGAATTTATAATATCAAAATTATCATAGGGTTAAATTTTAGTATTTTTCTGAAAAGTTTCAATTTTGATGAATAGTGAAAAATATAACATTATAGTTAAAAAACTGGGTTTTTGTAAAAATAATTATTACACTGTAAATTTATTTTAAATTAAAAATTGAAAAATAATACATATATTAATCCAATGTAGTCTATTATAATAATTTTTATAATAGAATTAGATATAAAAACTAACCAAACTTTTAAACGTCTCTTTTACCCGCATTCTTGCCACATTAGCATTAAAGTGAACATAGCCTCATCTGTGAATTGAATTTGAAAACAAAGACATACATGGTTTTAATTAGTATGAAATTTGTGATCTAATAGGATCAAAATTCTTTTTTTGGTGAATAGTAACTTTAGTTAATTTTTATTTATCTACCACAGTTAATGGTAAATATGGTAAATAAAGTAAAAAATAATAATATTATATTATAATAAAATTACCCTAACACATTTCATAATTTAATTTTAAAACAGTTATTCAACCAAAATAATCTTTATTCCGAAAATATTATACTTTTTAAGCCACTTGTGCTAGATTATGACATTAATTATATTTTATTTAAAAGAGTAAAAAATGTCATATTCAAATTTTAATAAGTATATCATTTTTAATATGAGGTGATATAAGTGATATGGTCGAAAATAAATATTATTCATAAAGTTAATATATTTATATAAATCATGGTAATTTATTTATAATTTTATAATATAAATAATTAAATTAAATGGTGACATAATAATGATGGATTAATTGAATTATTAAAGGAAGAGTCAATTAAATGATATTAATAATATTAAAATAAATATAATTTGAAATATTGTATGCCATAAATGAATTATTTTTATAACTTTGTAATTTTAGGTATCTGATAAAGTATTTTTTTATAAGTAATCAAGTAGTTATGATTTTTTAAAAATTGAAGTACTAAATATTGTCCAAATTGACATAAAAGAGATTTTAAAATAAATAATATTTTATTAAATGATATAAAATTCATAAAAATATATATTTCGTCCAAATGAATATGATAATGTTAAATATGTCCTAATTTATCCAATTTGGGTTTTTTGGCATTTTATAGTTACTATATTAACCCTATAATATAAAAAAACAAGTAGTCATAGTAAGAGTTAAACTATTTAACTAAGATATAAAGCCAGAAGATATGGTTAATATTGTGACCTAATCATGTAAAATATTAGTTTTTGAGAGGATTTGGACACATAATCATAATATTCTCTAAATAAATCACTTTTTATCTATTTTAAATTAAAAATTAATTTATATTAAATTTATAGTTTTGGTTTTTCCAAAAGTTCCCCTCCCCTCTCTTATAAAAGAAAACCTCTCCTCTTTTATTCAAACATATAAATCCATTTGGATTTAAAAAATACTCTCTATTTCTCTATAAAAATTACCTCACTTCATATGAGATATAATAATTTCATCATTAATCTAATTTATGGAGTCCTTTTGTGCAAATAAAAAAGGAGACACTCGAAGAAGAGGTAATTGTTTTACCAAACCTTTCAAAGTTCTTTTTTTCTTCTAATTCCATTTCCTAAGTTGTTTCCATAATAAAGTAATAATTCTAGAATCTGATATATTAATTTTTTTTATAATTATGGGATAGCCATATTCCTCCTTTTACCCATATAATTAAAAGCAATATCACCATGTGTGCAAACGTACGACTTACCGTCTCCACATGGTGGCGTAAATTATTTTTCATTATTAATTTACTTTGATGGGTATAATGATTAATGTGAAGGATGTAAATAATAAATATTACATGATATATTTTCTATATAATTAATATTACTTCCAATTCCTTACCATTTAGCATTACATAATGATGTCATCACTCGTGCATACGTCCGACCTACCGTCTCCACGACATGATGAAATTCATCCTCCACTGCAACCATTAATGAATGATTATAAAAATTTATATCATGAATGAATATAATATTTATGAACTTAATATAATTATGTATATGAATATGATATATCCAATTCATAATAAACAAGGCTTACATGATAAAATAAACATAAGAAAATGAAGTAGTTCACGCCTGAAATAATGATAATAATGAAATATTATTAATAAAATGATATAAGAGGATAATATATGATATCATAAATAATTTATATAGTTATAATATAACTTAATAACATTATTTATCTATTATACAATATGTTAAATCTCCCTCAACTAAATGAGAGTATGGGTTAAGTATTAATCTCACAATCTCTTTGTTATCCAGGATTGCTTTTACGTAAGAATTTACAGGGACATATTTATCATCCATGTCCATGTTTCTTAAAAATTAATTTCAAAACATTATTAATATCATTTTATAATTGTTTAAATAAATTTTTACCCATGTTTAATTTTATAATAAAGGAATTTTTTTGTTTTCCATATGAGGTACTTTGTTTGACTATTTCAAAAAAGTACGAGAAGAATGTTTTTTAACTTATACGACAGGAGATACTTTTTCTACCATCACAGAACCTTCATGTTTTTAATCTTCCATTACAAGATTACCAGATTATTTTCAATGAAAATAATTTATATTTAAATTTTATGGAATTTTAAACTACAATTTTTAATAAAAAGTGGTATTCATCTAAAGAAATTTCTCTTGATTTATTCAGTTTATTTTCATTTATGTCAACATCCTTTATTGGATATTATGTTTAATTAAGGTTTATTTCTTATAATACAACTTATCATATTTTATTTAAGTGTTTATGAAATGTGGATGTGCTATTTTTATACCATTCACAGTTTATAGATAATGTGTTAAGATTTCGTATGATAGTTTTAATATGAATGGTTATGCTGGTTATGTTTTACCCCTTTCATAAGAGGAATTCATTGGACTTAGTAATAGACAGGGAGGGCCCGCTATATCCCCTCAATGCATTGGTAGGTATCATGAGACAAACTAGTTTTAGTTTTTACCGGTTTATGTACGGTCTTGGCCTAAGGCTTTGATAGTATGGTTATGTTGTCTGAAATTATGAATTCCCTTATTATGAGATTAGTTATTTATATTATATGTGATTATTTAGCTAGTAGAATCTCAATACGAAGGTTTAAATGGAATTATTTGAATAATTTATTCCATATTATTCTCAAGATTATGTTTAAAAGGATTGGGTTTCAGTTTTATACCTTAACTTAAAATTTTACGCTTATTTATGATAGCTTCAACTATATTTTTTATCCTTACTAAGAATATAATCTCACCCATTTCTTATGTTTCATTTTTCCCAGGTTGAAAAGAGGTATATTATTACTGACCTGAAGGGATAGTCTAAGGGATATGAGTGTTCTCAATGGACATACAATGTTTTTTTTCATTTCAGGATGTAATGTAAAATATATTTTTGTATTGAGTTTTTCCAAGGCTAAAAAACTAACTAGTCCTTTGGGATTTGGTTTCTAGTGTTCATGCTAATGTAATAAAATAATACACCAAATATGAGAATTTAGGGTCATGGAATTATACTTGCATCTATAACATTAAAAATCTTATATCTAGTTTTAAGTGTGAAACCTATCATAATTTCTCATAAGATGGGAAGAGAGATTCTCTGGTCATCATTTTCAAAAAACGTCAAAGTCTGTCATGTAATTTTTGAGATGGTAAAAATTATTAACCCTGATAAGGAGAACCATCTAATTATGCAACTTGTTTACATTAAAACATATACTTTTTTAAAAACAAATTAAAAAATACCTCTTATTTATAACCCTATGATAAAAACTCAAATGATTCCTAAAATTATCTTATAATTTCAGGGAAATTTAAGTCAAAGTCCTAATCTATTTTTCCCACACATACTTTATAAAAACCATGAAAACTAATGATCTTTTTAATAATATTCATACTTTTCATACCATTATCTCTTGATAATTCTTTCTCTAAAAACGTCCCTCCTTGAGAAATCTTCCATAGTTTCCATCATACTGAGATTGGTGCCAATGAATGGACAGTTTCTAAATTTTTTAAAAGAGAACTTAAATAAGTGGAAAGATTCAGGAGTTAATATTATAGAAACTAATGTTGGTCATGGGTTTTCCCACCCATATATAGGTGTGATATGCGACAGTTCATATTCTAGAATACTTTCAACAACTCATATTGTAACTCATTTTTGACCTGAGCATATATATTTAGTCAACGAAAGTTTTAAATATAAATTTGAACTCTTAAAGGTATTTTAAGAAAAAAAATTATCGCTGTGAGACTCATTTCAATAAAAAAAACTTTTATGTTTGAAAAAAAATGATGCATTAAAACCTAAAAGAATATGTAAAACAAAAATTATCAATAATATTAATGTACAAGTGAAAAAACTTAAATAAGAATACTTTTTAGAGTAGAATAGTTTCATCGGTATGAGTAACCTATTATTTTTGGTTTTTGTAATGAAAAATGATTATGACAATGTTTATAACAAAAATATTGTCCAAAAAGTATTCTAACAAATTTTTAATTCCGAAAATTTTTAGTTTAGAAACCATTTATATAACAAAATAATTTTCCAAAATATTTTCTAAAATAAATTTTGATATTGGAAAATTTGATAATATTTTTTTTATTCTGAAAAATGTAAATTTGTAAATTAAAACTTTGTAGAAAACCATAAATTTTATAAAATAGTATTTTTTACAAAACTATTATTTTTAAGAAAGATAAAAAATATAGGAAAACAAAAACATATGCAATCCATTTATGAAAAGGATTCCATTAATGTAAGGAGATTGATGAACATAAATTAGATATGAATAATCAATTAACATTGATAATTCTTAGATTATGTTTAATATATTCAAATATATTGGAACTAAGGGGGTTCGTAAAAATACCATAAAGTTTTTGTTGCATTTCAATGAATTATGAAATTTTGAATCTTTTTAGTGTGTGATCCTAAAGGAAATGGGGTCTTATATCTATGTGGTTATCACATGAGTATTGTGATGGGTTTTTACTTAATGAAATTGTACTTGTGTTATCACACAAAATTTTAGTTTTAGTAAATCTCATTCTATAGTTAGTGAGTGTGTGTTACATCGCAAACACATTTTCATAGAAACTTCTACCATCTATATATTCTTCTTCAGAAGTGGAAATTGATATTTATTGTTGTTCCTTACATGACCAAGAAACTAAATATTCTCCTAATAAAGAAAATATTTTGAAGTACTATTTCTATCCATTCTTCAACCATCAATGTTTGCATTTGAAAAACGTTTTAACTCAAAATCATTTCCATAAGAGAAAAACAAACCCAAATCCATAGTTACCTTAAGGTAATAAAAAATTAACTTAAAGGATTTAAGATTGGATTATTTTGGATTGTATTGATATCTAAAACATATGTATAATTAAAACATTAAATCCATAATATTATCTATTAATTAAAGTAAACTTCTAATCATACCTCTAAAAATATTTTTATCAAATGGTTTCATAGATTCATCAAGATCTAATGTATTGGATGTTATAATAGGAGTACTAATACTTTTAGTGTTTTCATACCAAAATTTATTAAGAAGATATTTTATATACTTATGTTTTTAAATAAAAGTTCCTTCTAGTTTTTTGTGAAATTTGAAAACCTAAAAAGTATGTTAACTCACCCATCATACTGATTTCAAAATCTAACTTCATAAGATCCAAAAAATAATCTATTAAATATATTTGAGTTTAACCAAATATAATTTCATCTACATATATTTTTACAATAATAAGGTTTTTATTTTATTCTTTTATAAAAATATTTGGATCCACAGCTCCCTTAACAATTGTTTTTGTAAAAAAAAATATAGTTTATCTATTATACTATGCTCTAAGGGCTTATTTAAGTCTATAAAGTGATTTTGTATGTGTATATACATGTTATATATGTTTTTTATTTTCAAAACTAGGAGGTTTATCTATATAAAATTTCCCCTAAAAATATCCAATAAGAAAAGAACGCTTTACATTCATTTGAAATAGTTTTAAATTTATGAATGCCATATAAGATAAAAGTATTTGAATAGTTTCAAGTCTTGATAAAGTGGAATAGGTTTTATCGTAGTCTATTACATCTTTTTTATTATAAACATTAACAATATGTCTAGTTTTATTTTTAACTTTTATTCCATTTTAATCAAATTTGTTTCAAAAATCCATATTACTCCAATTATAAAAGTTTCATTAGGTCGTTCACCCAAAGTACAACATTTGTTCCTTTCAAAACCATTAATATCTTATTGCATAGATTTTATCCAATACCCATTACCTAAAGCCTCATAAATATTTTTAGGTTCAAATTGAGATAAGAATGCTAAATTTTTAATTTCATTTCTCAATGAACTTCTAGTTCTAACTTGTTGATCTATATCACCAATGATATTATCACTATGATAATTATAAAAAAAATCAACTAATTTCATGGATTTTCAAAAGTATGTTTTTCAATAACAGGTTGAAAATATTATTGAGGAATGACTTTAGAAACATATTCTTGAGTTATTTCTTTTTAATAAGAAATTTATACTATAGGCTGAAAATTATTTTTATAAATAACATCAGAAGATGTAGGTTGGGGTTGTTTGAAAACAAAGGGACCAGTTTCATCAAACTTAACCTATACTCTTACCTCAATAGTAATTATATTTTTATTAAAGAATATATAAGCCTTACAAGTAGTGTAATAACCTAAAAATATTCCTTCATCATATATTGGATCAAATTTCTATAAATTATATTTAGTATAAATAATTAAAACTTTCCATCCAAAAACATTGAAGTAGGAAAGTTTTGGTTTTCTTTCTATCCACAACTCATAATAAGATTTATTAATAAAAGGTCTTATAAAGACCCTATTTATAGTATAATAGGCAGTACTAATGACTTCACCCCATATATAATTAGCAATTGAGTATTAAGTTAGCATGGTTCTAGTAATATCCTGGAGAACTCTAATTCTTCTTTTAACTACACCATTTTCCTATTGAGTTCTAGTTTCTAAAAAGTTATGTACAATACCATTCATACTAAAAAATTGTTTCAAATTCAAAATTTAATAATTATTCTCCATGATAACTATGAATAGTTATGAAGGGGATGTTTTTTCTCATTTTTAACTCTGGATACAAAAGTTTTAAAACAAATAAAGACTTTTTATTTTATTTCTAAAAAATTGAACCAAGTATATCTATTTTAATCATTAACTAAGACATATACATAGTATTTTCCACTAATACTTATAGTTTTTGAAGGACCAAATAATTCCATGTGAACTAACTATAAATAATCTGAATTTTATACTTCACTAATAGATTTAAAACATGACTTATGTTACCTACCGAATTGACAAGGATCAAAGACTTTTGAAGCATCAAACCTAATTTCAAGTATATCCTTAACCAGTCCTTTCATAGATAACTTAGCTAACATTATAGGGTTATAGTGTCTTAATATTATATTACATAACCAAGAGTGATATTCCATTTCACTAAGACACAGAAAATATTGGATCTGAAGGTATTATATATTTAAGGTGAAAACATTCTCATGCTGGTTGGTAGAAAGAATAAAATCATATTTTAAAATATGAATAGTACTTTTTTTATTCTTGAAGTTCAAAAGATTAACCTAATAACATAATTGTATTATGCTTATAAAATTGTTATTAAGTCCTACAATAAATAAAACATTTTAAATTAAAGGCTTTCAAAGAATTAAAATGTTACATATACCAATGATTTCTCCTTGAGAATTATCTCTAAAAGTTACTTTTCCACCTTTAATCTTGACAATATTCTTAAATAAATCATTGATTCTAGTCATATATCTAGAGAAAACACTATCCAGGCACTTAATGTTTTTGTTTGTTTGTAATTTATCTATTTTCCTAAAAAAATATATTAGTTTTTTTGGAACCCAAACCTTCCTAGGTCCATTATTATTAGAAAAATATGATTTTTCATAACCACATTTTTCCAACATTACTACATTGATAAAATTTCATTTATTTAGAAACTTAGGCTTTATGAAAACATAAATATTGAGCTTTATTAAGATAAAATTTATTTTTCTAATTTCCACCACTTTGGAATTTTGAAAAAATGAGTCTCTTTTTGGAATAAAATAATTATTACTAAAAATAGGTTAATTATTAGTTAAACACATTCTAGTATTATCAATATAAGGCCTAATTTGTTTATAAATATTATCAAAATTTTCCTTTCTAGAAGTGTACTTATATAATAGTTTCTTCAAACCATACATTTTTATTATGTATTGACAACTAAATTTTAGTCCTCAGTAGTATAAGTTTTTGTACTATGTTTCTGAAAATAATTTCATAATTTTTTTCTCAAAAATAGACTTATCAAGATCTTTAAAAATACTTCAAAATATATTTTCTCAATATATTTATAAATATCTATAATTTATTTAGTTAAAATAGTAATTCTTTAATGTTCCTTAACAATTTTTCCCTTGGTGTTATTATTTTTTTACAAACTTTACAGTTTTCATTTTCATGAATTTTAGAAAACCAAGATACATCTACATAACTAGGTAAGGTATTATCCTCACCTTCTAAGGAATATTCTTCATCTAAAGATTCATAATTACATTCAACATTAGTATCAAGGCAATTTTCATTAAGAGTAAGATTGGTAAGGGATTCAATTGTTTGTACCTTTACCATAAGACAATTATTTACCAAAGGTATTTAAAAAAACTACCAATGTTCCTATGTCAATAAATTTCATTATCTGAAGAATTATTTGATAAAATATCTCATCTAAATTCACTCCAAGTATCATATGATTTCAAAATCATCTTGTTCTTAATTTGATAATACTTATTCAAATTTATTTCTGAATATATTTCCTTCTTATCTTTCCTTTTTAGCTTAAGAAAATCATGTTTGATGTGTCCTACCTTCTAATAATAATAACATATAACTTCATTAAATTATTTCTTTTCACTCGTATCCTTGTATCTTTTATTGTATCTATAATAAAAATAATTATTTCCCATGATTTTATTCATTCTTCTAGAAAGATTTTCTAACTCATTTTCACTAATTTCTAAAAATCTAGATTCCAATTCAAAAATCACTTCATTTTTCTTTGAAGATTTTATAACTTTATTATAGGATAGAACATTAGTAGGAACCATATAAGTAATTGAAAAAGATACACCACCATTCTTATTTTTCATCTTTTTTATATTCTCTTTTCAATATACCTTCATACAATATTAGAGTACCAATTTGATTATCTAAATTAAGATTAATAATCTTCATTGTATCATTCATGGTTGTCCTTTGGGACTTATATTCATTGGGAATGATTTCTATAATATTTTCAACCAAAATTCCATCTGTGATATCCTTTTCTATAAGATAATGCGAACTATTCACAATAGTAATAAATCTTTGATGTATTTTGTTACTCATTCTACAAGTAGAAAATTAAAATCTTGATAGTCTAATCTAATCATATCTCTTATAGTCTCAACAACTTTAAAAGTTCCAAAGTGATTGACTTATAATTTTTTACATATTCTATTAACAATTTCACATGAAAAAGTTTTACTATATATATTTCTAGTTATTGAACAAAATAGAGTATTCTTTAATATATTATGTAGTTCATATTATTGTTTTTATTGATGAGTGTAATTAGTAACTTCTTTCTAACGTATCTTGTAATAACAAATATGCGTTAAAAATAATCAACTCCATTATTGATAACATAAGTTTTAATCCTATATCTCTAGTCATCATAATCATTACAATCCAAGATAAGTGATCCATTAGGGTTGTGATTTTCTAAAATTCCAACATTAAGACCTATTATATTAAAGACAATAGAAACTTTTTTTCTAAAAACACATTATTGTATAAAAATTTATAAACAAGAAGTTTATAATGAAACTTAATAAACATTCAGTTGATATAAAAAGTAAAAACTCAACAAGTAAAAGTAGTATAACCTGATCTGATACCAATTTTTTGGATCAAAAGAGTTTAAAATGGCTAGAAGAGGGGGGGGGGGTGAATTGTAGTAAAAAAATTAAACTAAAAAACCCAATTCCTCTTAAGTAAAAAATGTATATATTTAGACATCATTTGATTATAAGAGTCTTAAAATAATATTTAGATACCATTTAATTGACTTAGTAATGTTTATCGGTATCAATGTTACTCCAATAAAATAGTTTGTTTGGAAAGATAAGTATTAATATTAACTTTATAATACAATCATTATAAAATATAATTATTTTATTAACAAGAAATAAAAAAGCTTATAAGATTCAGAATTATTTATAATCTTATAAAATATTTTACTCTTTAACCTTAATATTTAAGGTGGTCATAAATCCTAACTAAAGATATTCACAGTTTTCAGTACCTATTTTAAGGTCTCTATTTTTTTACCTGGAAATCCATCAATCTGATGGATAAATATCAACTCTATATTCCAAAACCTTGGAATACGTTGATCTAATAGATCAACATATGGTATTTCTTTATTGACCAATAAATCCCTTGATGTGATGATAATTTTTTGTTTTCCTAGCCCCAGAATCCTTCGATCTGATTAATTAGATTCACCTTTGTCTTTCTTTCTATGGAATCCCTTGATCAGTACCATGATAAAACTTGTGATTATAAAAGAAAATAGTTTTAAGTAATTACAATCATAATAAAGATTCCTTAGAACATCAACTATCTAAATAATTATAAATACGAGGAAAAAGGTGTTCATGCAGAGAAATCTTTAGATGACTTGAGTTAAAAATGCATCAACTCCTAAATATCTAGTGCTTGAGGGCTCCTCAATGGTGGTGGGCCCTTAAAGGGAAGTGGTAAGTTTTGAACTGGGAAATCATTTTCAACATCTTCCCATGGATCCGGAGTATGATGATTCTTGGCTTGTGGAGAGGGAGGTTCTTTTAGAACCAATTTGTGAGGTGGCAGTAAGAGATGCAATCTATGGTGGTCAATCATGTGTTGAGAAATATATAATTTTTGAACCAATGGGTGAGGCTGTAGTTAAGGATGAAATGTGTTCTGTACAAGATAATAGTTAAGGTTTTCTATGCTTGGTTTTTAAGGATACTAATACACATTCCCATTACATGGGTCGTGGCTTTGTGGAGCCATATGGCTTGGATTTTCCAGTGCAGAATCCAATCAATATGATGGAAGGTCCTTAAGTGAATGTTGAGGTAGGAATACAACTTAACATTGAAGATTATAATTCAATGATGGTAGAGGATGTTTTGATGAAGGAGCCCCAGGATTTCCATGAAACTAAGGTGAACTCCAGATGCTTTTCCACGATTGATTTTAACAGACCCCCACTGATGGCGGAAGGAGTTGTTTCAGAGGGTGTGGTGTTGGGAGTAAATTTTGGGTGCCAATGTTTTGTCTGTATTCATATACCAGTCAATTGGGGGGATACCTCTAATAGTGATAAGGAAATTTTTTTTGGCATTGTTAGGCCTTTATATAGTGATATTGTGCAAGGTGGAAGGAATAAGTTGTCTGAAGGTAAAGGGGTTGTGACCGCTCCTCCAAATAGAAGGACGAGAAAGTATTATTCCAACCTACCGAATCTGATGTTTACTGGGTCCTCCTATAAGAAAAGGGGGAATGTCCTTGGTGTTACTAAGGGTAATTTTGACAAGAAATCCAGTAAGGAGTAGTTATTGTTGGATCAACTGAATTTGAGAAAATCAATATTTCAATATTCTAAAGTAGTATGAGTCACATTCAGAGTGGGAGTCAGCTACTATGGGTGAAGAACCCTATTACGGTTGTGGTGAGAGGAGTGAATTTTATGATATATAATTCTCTTTGTGTTTGAGACCTTTCTTGAAATACTTTTCATTTCATTTAATAAATGGTTAGTAGTTTTTGTTATTAACCGAACAATGTTCCATCAAATGTATTGGTACTGATTTCAGTCTGACAGTCATAAATTTTTTTAGTCTGATAGATAACACATAAGTCTAACCACTGGTCAGAACAAAACTCAAACCAATTAATCAAATAAAACTTCATTCTGATAGATAATATTAAATAATAAAAGTTTATATTTGTTATAAATTTAAAATATTTCTATGTTTAGTATAAAATAATGTTTCATACAAAAACATACTAAAATAATTTTCAAATATAAAGTTAGTAAGCATAGTGTTTTAAGGAGATGGTTGGGATTTTAAAAACAAAAAGGAATGGAAAATTAGAAAGTATAAATTTTGAATCAACATTTATTTGACAATTTATTACATTAAGATATACATAATAAAATCCCAAAATATTAAAATGCCTGATAAATTTGTGTAATTAGGTACATATCACCATAACTAAAGTAGGGATACAATAACATTATTTTAAAACTCCATAATAGGGACTTAAATTCCATTGATCATTGAATAATACATGAGACGAACAAGGGATGTAAATAAGAATGGGGTGATCTATAAAGCGCAGTAATGGAATAATCAAGGTGTAGTGTAAAGTAAAGTAGTACATGTGAGTGAATAGGTATAACAAAACTTTTATAATCATAATCATGAACATAAAATCATGGTATAGTACCATAACATCAAGCCATCATAAGAAACTAGAAATAATATAAAACATGACATCCCAAGAATAATTCAAGGTTAACCACCGAGACATCATTACATATTGTTCTTAGGCTAATCAACCATACACCATACATGGTATCTCATGAGAAAAAAACATTACCCAATGAATTAGAGGGATATATAATCCCAACATCACCCATCACATTCATATTATATACATGCATTTTTGTTACACATAGATCACACAACATAAGAACATATTTCATCACTTTTAATCCCAAAATTAGTGAGAATGGGTTGCATACCTAGAAGTACCCAATCAATGATATATATGTACAAATAGGTTGATATATATGAGTGGAAATGGGTATGGATCTTCATTACAAAAAATTTTGGCATGGAAAATCATGGAATAATTTTGGAACTATAATGAGTGTATATAATGGTTCATAGAAGGGATTAATGAGAGTGAAAAGTGGTATCTAATTACATTTATATCATAAAAATAGTAATGAGATTTTTAAAAAAACATATCATCATGAAAAATAATAAATAAAAAGTCTTAATACAAATAAATTACATGAATAAAGTGGAATAGGAATAGAACCCCTTAATTGAGAAGTTTCTTCTAAAAGATTAGGAGAAGCTTCTTAAGAGACCGAGAACACCTTTGGATGGATTTAGAGAGGGTTAGGGAGAGTAAATCCATGATCAATGGGTTTTTAGTGAAGAGGAAGGGGATATTTTGTGGGTATTTATTTTAAGAGAGAGGAGAATTATTTATTAATTTCTAAACATAGGTTTTGGACACTAATTAATAAAATAATACAAATCTCATTCCTTAACATACTTTTTATCCATGGTTTCTTCTAAATTGGAATGGTTTCTATTATTTTATTAGGATAATAAATTAAACACTTAAAATAATACCATTCATGATGTAGAAGTGAGTCATATTTAAAAAGAGTTGTTTTTAAAACCATAAAATATAATATTACCTTTGGAGGATTCATTATAGGATTTTAAAATTAATAAAATAACTTAAAAACACATTATTTTAAAGGGGAAAAAAATTGGCCCTAGAATCCTTTTATATTATTTATTACATCACATTTGCCGTATTATTATGACATAATACATACTGTATATTTATACCATATTTAATTTTTACCCAAAAAAATCGACTGTCTCAGAAAATTATAAAAAATTCACCAATGGATAAGTTTAAAGTTTATATTTCAAAAATTACATTTATTTTACCAAAATAAATTTATAAATATAGTAATTTATACTTCTATGTAAAAATAATTGTTTATTAAAAAATACTAGTTATTACGACACAAATAAATTTTTGACCCTTATAAAAATTATAAGCAAATTCATCAAATTTCATTACCATTTATATGTAAATATATATTATTTAATAAGTATATTTAATGAAAATGAAATTTATTTCAAAACTCTTGGATTTATCAAAAAGAGTGTTTCAATTACATTTTTCCCAAAAATATAATTTTGGTTTCTTCATATTGAAATCAAATTTTTATCAAACTCATTATATAATCATGTATACATATAAATTAATAATGAAAATGGATCACTATAATAATTATTTTGTTAAAAAACATTATAAAAATTCATAATACTAAGGTCCAGATACATAACCCCTTATTACACTAGTGTATTCCCTAATGGTATGAAGTAAGATGAGAGTAGTTTCTTGGGGTTGATCGATAAACATGGTTAGAGCGATGATCTATATAATCATGAACTAATCCCATAAACATATTTATCAAATTTTATTTATTGAATATTATCTTGGTATTGATCCAGGTAAAAGCCCAGTGATTCCATATCCCTCAGAAGCTCTAAAAAATGGGCTTCATGGGGTATGATCCTACTGGTCAAGGCTATCACTTCTTCCTTATATGTCAATTATATCTTATTATAAACCTTAATATATACTAATCTTAATAGTCATTATATAATGGATATATTAATAATGGTTATGATTCTTAATGGTCTTTTATGGCCATCATAAAATTATTGATATATTTTATAACGGTCCAAAATAAGAAATGAAATATAGTGAATTTTTTTTCTATAGCTATAACACTTAATAAGAAATTTATTTCCTAAAAGGTTATTTCATTTATAAATGTTTAGGTCATTAAATTATCCCCCCTTCAAAAATTTCTCCCTCAAATTTTTCTGTACACTAAAATGGTTGAGGGTGATTTTGTTTCATCAGCTATTCAGGTTCCCATGTTACCTCCTCAAACTTATGGTTTAACAATAATAATTTTTATCTGTAATCTAATATCTTCACCAGATGATCCTTTTATAACATATCATCCTAAAAAGTTACCACCTCTAGATTTAGTATATGTGAGGGGTTTGTTATGTACTTATTTAAGAGGGATATATGGAACACATCACATACTTGATATAGGTTAGGTGGGAGTGTTAGTTTATATGCTATAACATTTATGTGTTGAGGTATTTATAAGGGGATGACATATCTATGAATAATATTTCCCTTATTTTCAAACCTCTTGAATTTATTCCACGATGAGATAAGACGGAACACCTTATATTTGATCTCAAACTCTATGTATAGTCAACGATTTTCTATGTATAATTTCTATCAATTTTTCATGGATTTCATATGATACTGATTGGTCTGAACCTTCTCTATCATGTCTTGTATAATATTAGGTCCCATCAGATTCCAATCTCAAACTTCATCCTAGTATGTTAGAGTCTAACAAATATTCTCATACAAAGCCCCATAAAGTTCCATTTGAATGATAGAATGAAAATTGTTGTAATATGGAGACTCCAATAGGGGAATGTGTTGAAACCAATAACCTTATAAATCCATTTAATATGATCTCAAAATATCCCCTATAGTTTTTATGGTTTTATTATATAACCATCTATTTGAGGGTGCTAGAAAATGATGAAGTTTAACTCTATATCCAATGATTAATGAGGGATTATCTAGAACCATGAGTTAAAACTTAGATATTGATCAGATATAATAGAGAGTGGTACTCCATGAAGTCTTACCACTTCTTTTATGTATATATTGGAAATTTGGTCAAGAGAAAAATCTTTCATGACAACAATGAAATTCACCAACTTTATAAGATGATCTACTATTACCCAAATGGTGTTATTTACTATAAATGTCTTATGGAGTCTTATGATGAAATCCATGGTTATGTTTTACTGTTTCCATAATAGTATGAGAAATTGTTTCACCATAACCTAAGACATATATCATTCATCCTTAAGTTTTTGTCATGCCAAACATCATGAATTTTTTTTATAATATCGCACTTCCTGTTATCCCACTTAATTTTTTTAATTAGATCTATATACAACTTAGTGATTCTTGAATGAATAGAGAAGGATGATATATGCACATCATCTAGAAGTTCCCTCCTTTGTTCTAGTTTTTATGTGACACATATATGGGTTACAAACCTTATAAATATATCATTAGATAATTTGAACTCCAAAATATTCTCTACATATTTTTTAATATCCTTATCGTCTTTTTGGGTCTCCTTGACCCTATTAAGAATGGGTGGTTAAGAAGTTATTTGAGTAAGGTAAGATAAATATCCTTTTATGATCCCCATTTCTATCTTTTGGATGTCTAAAAATATTATATCCCTTTCAATACTCGTCATGGATATGTTTATAGAATCATTTTTTAGTCAGATCATCTTCTATTTTTTCACCTTTCCGGGATGGTAAAGGATTGAATAGTCACAATACTTGATCAGTGATAACTACCTTCATTGGTTCATATTAAGCTCTATTTTTGTGAATATATACTTGAGAATTTTATGGACCATATATATGCCACACTTATCCCCATAGAGATAATATTTCTAAATATTCATTGGAAATATCGCTGTATCTAATTCAAAATCATGAATTGGGTAGTTCTTCTCATGGATATTTAATCTATAGGATTCATAGGATATCACTTTATTTTCTTCATGAGTACACAACCCAAGCCCTTTTTGAATGGTAACTATAGATCACAAATACTTCTGTACTGGTGGGTAATGTGAGTATAGGTGGAGTTATTAGCCTCCTCCTTAACTCTTTAAATACCTCCTCACATTCATTGGTCCAAAAAAACATTAATCCCTTCCAAGTAATCTTTGTTTCTCGGTTTGATAATCAAAATAACTTTCTCAGATATCAATGATAGTGCCCATATAATACAAGGAAACTATTTACTTCTATCATAGATGTTGGTCTGAGCCCACTTTAAATTGCTTATATCGTTGAAGGATCTATACAAATCTCTTTTCTTGGGATAAAATATGATGAGAATGTTACTTTCATCAACCAAAACTTGTATTTTCAATACATTACATATAATTTTTCCTTTTATAACATATTTAGTAAAAAAGTTAAATTATCCCCATGTTTCTCTTGGGTTTTGAAGTATATAAGAATATAATCTATAAATAATATTAAAATTTTTACAAGGTAATCCCTAAAGTCTTTATTCATTTTGTCCCTGAAGATAACTAGAGAATTAGTGATTCCAAATGTAATCATTATGAACTCTTAGGGTCTATTCCTTGTATGAAAATAATTATTGGTGATATCCACATTCTTCAAATTTACTTGAAAATATCTTGACTAAATATCCACCTCAAGTATGTATTGGGATTCATATAGCTGATAGAAAAAGTCACCATTCCATGTGAAATGATATATTTTCTTTATCATGATCTTATTTAACTCATGATAATCAATACAGAGGCACATTTTCCCATCTTTCTTGCTGATGAAAAGGACTGGTGTACCCCAAGGTGAAGCACTTAGGATTATAAAATCTTTATACAGATTATCTTATAGTTTCTTCTTTATCTATTCAAGTGAAACCACGAACATTATTTATAAAGTCTTGGATAATTTAAAATATCTCGGTATAAGTTAAATTGATTAATAAATCTCCTGGCTATGAGGAAGACCGATTAATTCATTAATAGACAAAAAATATTCTCTTATAATGGGAATGCTATCAAGGATGATCATTTACTTAGTATCAATAATTTGATCTAGATATGATTTATAATAAGTAAATAATATCCATTCTTGATATGATTATTCTAAAAGAGATTCATCCGCATCCTCATACTTTTATAGAACCAGAGTGAAATTTTCAATACAAAGGGTAGTTTCCTTCTTAATACAATTTATACTGTCTATATAAAAGGAAATCTAATCGATACCTAGAATAACATCAAATTTTTCTAAAGGTATTATCATAATATTTACTAGTAAATTTATCCAAAAAATATTGATATAGGATAATTCATATACTTGGGATTAAATAATTTCCCCATTTTTTCATAGATAACCCAAATTCCATGTTTGAGGTTATATGTGAATAGTTCTACTAAACTTGTGAGATATAAAAGAATTCATAAAACTAGAATAAAATAGTGAAGTAAATATCCTTGAATGAATAACTAACAAACCTATCACTGATTTATTGTCTGGATCCACATTAGTAGTTGTGATGGTATATTCTATCCCTTTATCTCTAGGCAATGGAGGCTGTTATTGTTGATTGTCGTTGAAAACCCTTAGCTTAGTGCATTGGTTTTTATAGTTTATTTATTCCATGGTTTTGAAACATTAGAAAATAGGATTATGGTTGACTATAGAATTTAATTCTTCCATCACAATGGTGGGTTTGTCCAATTGGAATTATCAAGATTAATGTCATTACTTACCACATCTAAAGTATTTTCTTTCCCCCTTCAAGAAATCTTCAGGATGTATCTTCTGGAACTTTTGACAAGAGGGATGATGTAATTTATTTCAACTATTATATTTATCTATAAATCTACTAGAATATACTCTATTATCAACATCTTATCTCTTGACTAATGTGACCCTTGATATTTTATGATCTCCATTTCAACTTTGAAGTCACATCAGAAAATTTATTCATAACCTTCAAAGTATCAAACCAATAAATCTTTTCCTATATTCAACTTTATCCCAATAAATTGTTAAAATTTACTTTTAGGGTCATCAAAAAAGATTGAGGTGTATTGCGAAAGTCTTGTAAAGTTATCCTCATACACTCGAATTGATTCATCCTCTTTTTTCTTTCAGCTAAGGAAATATCTCTTTATTTTATGTTTGATAGTGTGAGGAAAATATTTATTTAAAATCATTTTTTTGAAATATTGTCATCAATTTATTCCTTGGGAATCATATTCTTGATCAACATAGACTATTGATCAGATTCTCCTTCCATGTGATAAAAAACCAATATGATATTCTCTTTCTCAAATAATTGAAGTTTAGAAAAGATATTTTCAATGCAGTTGATCTATTGTTCCATGATTAAAGGATCATAATATCCGCTAAAAGTTAGATTCCTTTGTCACATAAAGGTTCCAATTTAAACTTGATCTTTCTTAGAGGTATGTGGGTGTTCATGTTGATTCATGTTTATATTCATTACTTAAGTTAAGTTTGTAAGTATTGTCATAATGTTTTTGAATTCTACTCTCATCAAGTGGGGAATCATGTTTGTCTAGTCATCACATTTACCATCATTTCTCACATCACATTGGTTGCTGAATTAGTTCCTATTATTTCTAGCCACTAGTATAAATTAAAATTATGGATGATAATTTTAAGACTATTAAACATATAAAAGGAAAACTTGGAACATTTATGGGATAAATCATAAATTACATGTATTATTTAACATATTAATTTATATGTTTCAATATAACTTATCCATGAACTATTTCATAATATTAAATTCCATAGGAATTTTGTTCCCTTCATAATGGTTTTCAAGAAGCACATTATTAACTAAAGCATATATTGGAGAGTGTCTATCTAGATGTGCAATCTTAGGAATCCTTCATGCACTAGGTAAATCTCATGTTAATACCCAACAATCACTTTTAATGTTATTATCCTTAGGTATATATATTCTAAAGCCACATTCACTTTCTAATATCTGTGTATGGATGTATTTTCTAAGAAATCCAAGAAATCTATACTTTACCAAAATTTAGGGATTTATTCATATGTTTAGTCTTATAAATATGGTTTTCACTATAGTTTTATAATCCATATCCTCAAAAAAAACTAGACCATTCTTTGATACCAATTATGTTATACCATATCTTTTATACACTTTATTTCATGATTTATTACATTATGATACACATAATACAATCCCAAGATATTGAGAGGCCTTATTTATTTGGGTAATTAGGTATATATCACCATATATTGAAACAGAGATACAATAACATTATTTAAAAATTCTATTACATGCCCTTAAATTCGATCAATCTTCTAATTGTGCATGGGATAACCTAGAGACGTACATAAGAAAGGGATGAGAAATAAATCCTTGTAAGGTCTTAATATAAAGTATATGAGTACACGAGATTCAATAGGAATAATTGAGAGTTGAGAATCATAATCGATAAATCCAAATCATAGTATAATGAGATAACATAAATTAATCATAAGAACGTGGAAACAACATAAATAATGAAATCATAAGAATATTTAAAGGCTAACCATAGAGAAATCATAACATAGTGGATTAGGATAACTACCCATACACCATACATGGTATCTCATGAGATAAAAATATTACCCAATTCATTGGAGGTATATATAATTATAAGCCCATCCATCACATTTATATCATGGACATGCATTTTTGTGGCACACAAATCATAAAACATAAGAACACCTTTCATTACATTTAATCTTATGATTAATGATTGTGGGTTGAATACATGGAATTCCCCAATCAATGAAGGATAGGTAAAAATATGTGAATACCCTTGGGTGAAAATTGGCATGGTTATTGTAACATCACAAATCTTGGAGCTACTAAACTGGTTCCCTGAGCTGGGTCACCACATGACCTCAAGCGCCCCTCCTGTATGCCAGAGGTTTCCAACTAGGAGCGAGGTTATAATAAGTCACGTGGTGAGACTATGACCTCTTTATTAGAGTTATCATCATCATATAACAATATAAATAGAGGGAAAAGGATGTAATAACCAATGAACTTTCATAAAAAACCATCTCCCAAAACTAGATACAAACCATAAATAACATTAAATATGTCAGGTCAAGCTACAACGCCAAGTGAACAAAACCCAAAATAAATAAAAACAACAGAATCCCCAAATGGTCATGAATCGAAGTCTTAAACCTCTTCCATGTACATCCAAAACTTGAATCAACTCCAAAAAACAAGTCATTTTCCCTTATCCTGACCTACAAGCATGAAATCTACTCAAGTACCCAATGGCGGACCGAGCAGGGTATGAGTACAACATAGCAGGCCACCACCAATGGTGTTTAAAAAATATCTAGTCTAAACAGACAGTGAAAGAAGGTACTAAATAAATTACAAGTTAATAAAAGATATTGTGGTTCTATTAGTTAACCATATTTACATTAACCATTTTTATCATTAGTTCCATTTTCATTATTGACACCATCTTCATTATTTAATCCCTTATCAACTTGTTTTTCATGGGTTAGGAAATTACATCACTTACCCAAGGTTTTAAGGAAATCAAACCTTAATCATAAGAGAAAAAGTCACATTCCTATCTCATTAGGGATAAACACATCATAATGATACATTATCCTCCTCTCATATCCTCAGTCTAGGAGGAATGCAACCATTATGGGAAGAGAGCTTTGTCCCCTTCCTTAACCCGTGCATTGTGGGGTGGAGTTTAGAGCATCATTCTAACTCAATCTATGGGCGTAGAACCTTAGTCAATACCCCACACTACCAAGAAATGTGAATATTATTATATATATCCAATCAGTACACATACCATATCACAAAACTTACACAACCAATACACAATAATAATCACAATGCATAAAAATAAACATGGGAATCAATGTTATTCCATAACCCATTAACACAATACCAATTTACAATACATAAAACATTTATACTAATTACCATTCTCATGCCCCATCCCATTTGGAATATTCTAAAATTCCCTTATGTTAACCTGCTAATCATATTCATCAATTCAAAATCCATAACCAATATAACATTCTCAATCATTCATATACACTAACCCTGTTAGGGATTTCTACAAAATTCATAAGCCATTTGACACAAAATTAATTAAATCGATTAAACTATTAGTATGCCTTAAAAAAAACCCATTAAGTCATTATCAAGTCCAGGCACAATAATAAATATTCTTTTTTCTACTGATCTAAATATATTAACAAGTTCAAAAAAGGATCTACATTATCACACATCAATTCCACACTTGAATTTACCAATTTATAGGGTTTGGAACAATGGTGCACCCCTTGGGTGGCCCTAAATCAGTCAAATCATCCTCAACGCATCACATGGGGATCGTGAAAGGTTCAAATCATTATTTTGATGCTCGTTATATCAAATCTCACCAAATCCATTCAAATCACAATAATAGGTTCCCAAGAATGCAACCCAACATGCACGAATCAACACAACGACTATAGGATATAACTTGTATACCACCTACCTCAAATAAGTTAATGAATGAACTATTAATCATAGACTTAGATACTGATTCAAGCACCCTTTTAAGTACCAACCTAGAATCAAATAAAAAATATTGGTTTAGGACTTCAAGAAAAAGGTCTCCCAAGATACAAACCCTAATCTGAAAAAGAGGTGTAATGGGAGGATTAAACTTACCCAAACCTTCGATTCAAAACCAACGGTGCTCTAAGTAGCCAATAATCAAAGGAGAACTAACCTTAGGAATCTTGGGTCATTTTAGTTCATCACTAGGGTTCTAAGAAAGAAAATGGGGGAGAAAATGGGTGAGAGTCTAAAAATACTAAGGTGAAAAAATATTAAAATTTACATCTTTTATTGGGGTGCATGGTTTATCCTTGCAGTTTTCCAAAACATGCACCAACCATGAACTAGCCACTTTCCCTAAGTAAATGAGCTACACAGTTACATGTGTAACCCCACACGGTTTGGAAACTATGCCCCAATTTTGTGTCATGCCTCCGTTTAAAGTTTCACAGTTTGATTGGGAAGGTCACACAATTTACTTAACCATAAACCAATCATGCACATGGAATAGGTCTATCCAGTTTTCCTTTCAATCATGTCCCAAACACCTAGAACACCCCCAAGGCCCATCTTACTCTAGTGACACATTTCATTAACAATAAAAAATATATTGAACCCAAAATTTAAACAAGGATTTCCACTATGATGGTCATGATCTTGCAACCTCCCCACATTATAACGACTCATCCTCAAGCCATGCTCCCAAAAACCATTGATTTTCCAAAGAAAAGAGATCAGGCCACTGGGTACACACATCCAAATCCATTCCCCATGATTCTTCCTTAACATTTCCATCTTTCCATAAAACTTGAACTAAGGGCATTTCCATTCCGCACAAGACATCCTCACTATGATACATAATACAAACCGGATGATCCTTAAAGGATGTATTATCCCCAAGATCTACATCCTCAACATTAATCACATGAGATGGATCAAGGTTATACTTTAGAATCTATGAAACATGAAAAACATCATGCTCCCCACTATATTTTTATTGAAGATCAAATTGGTAAGCCACCATTCTGATCCTCTCCACAATCTCAAACTTCCCAATGTACATAGGTGACAACTTTCCTATTTTCCAAATTCGATTGTGAACCAACCTTGGTGACACCCAAATAAACATGCTATAACCTACAAAAAACTCAATAGGTCTATTAAATAGATCTTCATACTACTTATTTCTAATCATATCTGAATCCATTCATTTCTGAATCAATTGAACCCTCTCCAATGTATCCTGCATGAGAATTGGTCCCAATAACTTAAACTCCCCAACTTCTGACCAACATAATAGAGATCTACATAGACTCCCATAGGGAACCTCAAATGGTTCCATTTGAATCGTAGACTAGAAACTGTTGTTGTAGGAAAAATAAAAAAGAAATAAGTGTTTTTCCGATGAACAACCAAAATCTAGGTCACAAGCCTTCAACATGTCCTCTATCACCTAAATCGTATGCTATGACTGCCTATCTGTTTTTAGGTGAAAATCCATACTCAAAAACACCTGGTTACCATGTGGCTTCTGTAATCCCTACTAGTATAATTATTTGAAACATTGATCAGGATCCAAAACTATATTCCATAGTACATCATGAAACCGCATGATTTTACAAACATGTAACTCGCTCAAGTGGTCCATGGGGAAGGTCCCTCGAATTGGTAAGATTTGAGCCACCTTTTTTAATTGATCCACAACAACCCAAATCACATCATTCTTCTAAGGAATCCTCAGAAAAACTAATACAAAATACATCATTAGATCACACAACTTCCATTCCGTAATGGGAAATGGTTGTAACAAACCACCTGGACACTGATGCTCAACCTTCACCCTGCTAATAGGTGATGCATCATGACAAAAAACCCACATCCTATTTATTCATTCCGGAAAAACAATAACGAATGTGAAGATCATGATACAGATTAGTCAAACTAGTATTCAAAACCCACAGCAATGCATGAAACTCTGAATGGCCGGAAGGCCTTATTTTATATTTTATTATACATAATCCCCCTTTTAAGGGTTGAAGGGGAACCCGTACATGACCCGTAGGCCCAAGGAACAAGGCCCAACATGACCCATAATACATGACCCGAAGGCCCATAGGCATACCATGCCCATAACATGACCCATAGGCCCATCCCACTAGAACTACCCCTCCACAGCTTCTGAATAATTGATCGCCTTTAGCTCCCCCCTACATTGCTGATCGTCTATCATTTCCCCATACAAAGCTGCATAGTGCCCGGTCCCGATGACGGTTGCCATACCCTCAAATTCTTCCAATCCAGTTAGCTCATCTTCTGGTGACTACTACTAGTGCTCTGATCCTCTTCTGGGGCCTGCTCTCTGTGAACTGGGAAACTTCATGGCCTTCAATAGCCTGAAGACCCTGTGGCCCGAAGGCCTTTGATGGCCCGAAGTCCCTTGAGACCCATAGGCCCAAATCGGTGGCCCGAAATCCCAAATCGGGTGAATAGTTATGGCTTCTACAGTACTGAACAATACCTGCTACAGTACTACTAAAATAATGCTACAGTACCTAGAAATTCACCTCCACCCGGTTTTGAACCTGAGTATCTTAGATGCCAAGCAAGAGCCCTTGCCACTCGGGTACGGGGCTCGTTGGCATCGATGCATGAAACTCGCTCATCAACTACCCTCAAAAACCCATTGGAACTATAATTCATACACATACACAAGAAATCCCACCAGCACCAACAACCCAACTAGAAGGTGACTCCCCACCTTTAAGACTTTCCTTTATAGCCAAACTCTCCAAGTTCCCAAGTTGAATCCCCTTGACTCAACTGAAAATCACATAATACACTTCTATTGATGTAAGGTTCATATAATCATGCCCATCCTGCATGTCCAGGTGCATATTAGGTAACAATAACATCATTATTCTCCGGGGGTTGGATTAATGAACAACTAGATTTTGAGTCTTCCATCTCAGAGAATCTGCAACACTATTTTATTTTCCTTGTGTGTGAACCAAACTGAAGTAAAAATATAACATGTACTCCACCCATATTCACTACTAAAGATTCAAATAATGCTGAGATGATATGAAATTAAGATGTTTATGAACGGTAAATACCATGAAATAATATCCCAACCAGTAATGCCTCCAACAGTTTATGGATAAACCACATCAGCCAACTCAAGATCATGAGTAGGGTAATTTATTTAATGAGGCCTCAACTGTCTTGACCCATATGCTACAACCTAATCATCCTACTTTAACACGGCCCCATGTACAACACTATACATATCACAAAACAAGGTTTACCCATTATCTATCTATGGTAAGTTCAAGATCAGTGTGGTTGTGAACTACTTCTTAAACTATTTAAAAACATTCTGACATTCCTCACAAAAATAAAACATAACTCCCTTCTTGGTTAATCCCAAGAGTGGTGATTCCAAATGGGATAAATCATTAATGAACCTTTGGTAATAACCAAAAACCACTAAAAAAATATAAACATCATAAACATTCTTGGGATGCTCTCAAGACACCACAACCTTCACATTATTTTTACCCACCAACACTCCAACCTCAGAGATGATGCGACCCAAGAAATGCAATCTATCCATCTAGAAATGAAATATTGATAGCTTGGTATAATTCCTTTGATTTCCTAGTGTACTCCAGATGATGTCAAGATGTTTTTCATGATTGTCACGAGTTCTATAGTACCCCAAGATTTCATCAATGAATACAACCATGAAATAATCTTGGTATTTGTGAAATATTCGGTTCATTATATCTATGAACACATCTGGCACATTGGTCAATCCGAACTACATCACTACAAACTCATACAACCCATTCTAGCTTCGAAAAGCTGTTTGTGATATGTTGGAAGGTCTCACTGTCAACTAATGATATCTCTGTCTCAAATATATTTTCGATAACACCAAAACACCCCTAATCTAGTAAAATAGGTCATCAATTATGGGAAGTTGGCATCGGTTATTAACTATCATCTGATTCAACTTCTTATAGTTGAAACATAACCTTAATGATCCATCAAACTTACTGGAAAAAACATTAGAGATCTCCAAGGAAATGTACTAGGATGAAAAAACCCCTTACTCTCCAAATCTTCTAGATAATCCTTAATTTCTTGGAGTTCTACCAACACCATTCAATATGATGGAATAGGAATCAGTTCTTCCCCAGGTATCAAATCAATTATGAACTAGACATCTCTCTCAGGTGGAAACCCTGAGAAGTACTAAGGAAACCCATCCTAAAACTGATCCACCATAGGAGGAAAGACATGATACTATACTCTTCCATCATCAAGCACAAGACAATCCACTTGGGATGTGAGTTCTCTCAACTCCTGAAAAACTAACCCTACATGGCCTTCTTGAATATCCAGCTAACCATGAATGACATAAGTGTCTCCCTCAAGAGATGTGAACATTAATCAAGGATGGTAAAAATAGATATGGTTTTGGTATAATAACAACTAATCCATGCCCAAAATCAGGTCAAAACCTAACATCTTGAGGATGAACAAGTTCAGTAGAAAACAATACCCAACAACCTCTACATCATGACTGTTAAATTATCTAATATCCTAAGATTTTACCCCCAATAGTGTATCAATTCACCTAAACCCACATGCATGTTCCATGACTAGGCCCAACACAATGAAAAAAGTGCTTAAATAAACAAATTTGTGATACCTGTATCAAATAAGAGAATAGTTAGCATGGTATCTATAAGAATCATACATCAAATGGTAGATAGTCCCACCTCACCACCTCCAGGTGTAGACAAAACTGCATGAAGATGAATTGCCGCTCTACCCTAGGCTCCTTCCTTAGTACATTGCACTACACTGCCTTGCTGGTATGGACGATCTCTCCCCAGAGTTCTTCATCCACCACCCCTACCAGTGTAGACCATAGAGATCAAACTAACTACTTGATATGGGGTACCTAACCCACTTCTTTCACTCGACATCTACCTTTAAACTCCATTAGTTACCAAATTTCTATGGTTCTTAGAGAACCTATATATATGTCCCAACCTTCCACGCGACCATCACTCAACTGGTGGCCAGGAACATTGGCTGTGCATGTGACCTAGATGAGCACACTAGTAACAGAACACCTGATCACCACCCTGAGAGACTGTCCCTCTCTTTCGACTACCCTGAATACTTTCTTCCAGATGGAAATTTCAAAAACAACGCTTCCTACCCTCGGAAGCCACACCACTCGTCCACCCATTTGGTACCATAAGTCCAATACCTAAGTCTCACTTTATGTTACCTTTTGAGATTAGGGCCTGTTCCACTATATCTGTAGATATATTTAAATGTAAGATTTTTACCTGGGACCCGATCTCATGTATAATCCCATCCTAGAAACATTTTTCCATATTCACCTCATCTCCTACCAAAATTGAGATGAATTGGTGCAAGTCGGTGAAATGACTAGTCTAATACATCACTAACTCATCCCACTGGGTAAAAATCATAATCTCTACATCCTTTTCATTTCTCAAGGTATCTCAGAAGAAGTGTTCTATAAATTTTTCCTAAAAATAATTCCATATCATTCCTTCGGCCTGCTTTGTTTGAACTATGATGTCCCACACATGCTTTTCTTATCCTAAAAACATATTGGTTACTAACTTGACTCACTTCTCAGAAGGATTCTCTAAATGGTTAAGAATCATATGTATAGAAGCTATCTATAACTTGGATTCCTATGGTCCACCCTCTCAGATAACGTTTGGAGGGTGATGCAACTGAAACTCCCTAGTTAGCTCAAACATACTGAGTACAACCCGCTCAGGGTCTTGTTCATTCATTTCCATGAGAAAAGAAATGTTATCACAGTCCCTAGATCACTAGGTCTTCTTACTCCACTACTAGGGGAGTATTCTTAGAAACATCCTCTTATCACCCTTCGGTCTTCATGGAGGCATATCTCTACAATTCCAAACACAATCTTTTGAACACATAACATAAATCTTTAAGAGTACATATAAAAAAGGCTATGTACTGGTAAAAAAACTCATTTTATACACCATACCAAAGGTCATCATCACATCCCAAACATTATCCTTGACCATCCATACTAAGGTTCATGAATAACATGGGTAAACCAACTTAAGTGGTTACAAGTCTTATATTGGTAACCATTTCAGAACTATTTCTATACTTACAACACAATTCTATCCTCCTAGGAACATTTCACATTTCAAAACTGGTCACGAAAAATATTTTGATTCACTGATAAACCTTAATTAAGCATAATTATCTCACCATTATTCAACATTTTACTTCCCTTTTTTCCGTTTTCATTATTTTATCTGACACCATTTTTTCAAGTTGTTCAAAGGGGTCAAATGCATTCCACCCTTCATGTACCACACACCCATCCCATGTATGTACCTATCATGATTCATTTCACTTACATACTTAGGTGCCTATAATGATGCATGAATACACAATCCCATGTCATTATAGTCACAAGATAAATACCATTAAACTATCACATCACACAACAAGTGCACCACCCAAGGGTGAAATATCATCAAATGTTACAAATCACAATATGAACAACAATCCTTATGTTGGATGACATGGGTTTTCTCTCATACATGGGTTAACTACTCCCAAGAACGAGCTAATTACCAAGGCCTAACAATTCCATAACCTCTTATCTACCATCCATTAATAATAAGTCATATAAAAAGACCTCCTTTGATACCACTTTGTAACATCCCTGACTAAGGAGCCACTAAACTGGTGCCCTGAGCCATATCTCCACATGACCTCAAACACACTTCCCTATATTCCAGAGGTTGCCGACTAGTAGTAAGGGTCAAATAAGTCACATGGGGAGACTATAACTTCTTTACTAGAGTAATACACAACAAATAAAAATATAAATAGTAGAAACCATATTTAATAACCAATGAAAATTCATAAACAACCATCTCCCCAAACAGGGTACAAACAATATCCAACAGTAAATATGTCATGTCAAGATAACAATGCCAAGTAAAAAAGACCAAAAATAAATAAAAATAGAAGAATCCCCAAATAGTTCTGAATCTAAGTCCAAAACCTCTTTCATGTACATCCCAAACCTAACTCAACTCCCAAGAACAAATGCTTTTCCCTTATCTTGACCCATAATAATGAAACGTACTCAGGTACCCAAAGACAACCTGAGTAGGGTGTGAGAACAACTCTGTAGGCCACCACCAATGGTGTCTACAAAATATCCAGTCTAAACAAATAATAAAAGAAAGTTCTAAATAAATGAAATGTAAATAAAAGACAGTTCTTGTTACATTATTTAATCATATTTACTATACAAATTTATAACATTAGTTCCATTTTCATTATTCAAATCATCTTCATTACTTAATCCATTATCAACTTTTGTTCCATGGGTTAGAAAATTACATCACTTCCCCAAGGGTTGAAGGAAATCAAACATTAAGCATAATAGAATAAGTGATGTCCCTATCTCACTAGGGATAAACACATAATAGTGATACATTATCCTCACCTAATACCCTCAGTCTTGGTGGAATTAAATATATAGGAGAATAGAGGTTCTCCCCCTTTCCCAACCCATGAATTGTGTGGTGGAGTTTAGAGAATCAGTCTTACTCAACCCATGGGCATAGAACCTCGGTCAATACCCCACACTACCAAGTCATTTTCACATGCTTATATATATCCAGTCAAAACACATACCATTTCACAAACCTTACAGAACCAATACACAATAAAAATAAAAATGCCTAACAATCAGCATGGGAATAAATATTATGCCATAATCCATTAACACAATACCAATTTACAATATATAGCTTATTTATTCCAATTCCCATTATCTTTCCCTATCCCATTTTTCATATTCAACAATTCCATTATATTAACCCATTAATCATATTCATCAATTAATAATCCTTTACCAATCCAACATGATCAAAATTTCTTATTTAATAACCCTCTTAGGGATTTCAACATAATTCATAAGCCATTTAAAACAATATTAATTAGCTCAATTAACCCATTTCTATTCCATGCCAAACAACCCCTTAATCCATTATATAGTCTAGGCACAATAATCTATATTCCATTTTCAACTCAACTAAACATATTAACATGTTTAGTAAGGGATCTATGTTATCACGAATCAATTCCACATTCAACTTTATCAATTTCTTGGTTCGGGAACATTGGCGAACCCCATGGGTGGCCCCAAATCAGTCAAATCATCATCAAATCATCCAAAGGGGATCATGGGGGGTTAAAATCATCATTTAAATGATCATTTTATCAAATCTCCCCAATGGAATTCAAAGCACAATAAGAGGTACCCAATAATGAAACCCAACTTGCACGAATCAACACAATGAATATAGGATATATCTTGTAGACCAACTACCTCAAATCCGTTGATGAATGCTCTCTTAATCATAGCATTAGATCCCGATTTAAGTACCCTTTAAAGTCATAACCTAGATTCCACTGGAAAATAGGGTATTAGGGATTCATTAAAAGATATCCCATGATAGAAACCCTAATCGGGAAAGGGAAGAAAGGAGTGGATTAGACTTACCTGGATCTTCGATTCATAACCAATGATGCACCAAACAACCAAAAATTGATGGAGAACCACACTTGGGAAGATTGGGACATTTTAGTTTGTCACCACGGTTTCAAGGGATGAAATGGCGGAGAAAATGGATGAGAGTCTAAAAATACTGAGTTGAAAAAACTATAAATTTTTTAACTTTTAATGCGACACACATTTTTTCTGTATGGTTTACCAAACCATGCATTAACCATGAACCAACCCCTTTCCATAAAGAAATTAACCACACAGTTACCTGGGGAACCCTATACGGTTGAGAAACCATGCTCTAACTGTGTGGTATGACTTTGTTTAAGCTTTCATAGTTTTCCTGGGAAGGATGCACGGTTTACTTAACCGTGCACCAACCGTGTGCCTTGCACAAGTTTTCTCGATTTTCCTTCCTTTCATTTTTCAAATCCCTAGAACACCACGGATTCCATTTTTACTCATGGGATACATTTCAATAACTATTCCAAAATATATTGAAACTAAAATTTAAACAAAGACATACCTCCATGATGTCTGGGATCTTACAGGTATTCACAACACAAATGTTTTACATGGAAAATCAAAAACTAATTTCTATAGCATAACAAGTGTGCATAAAGGTTCATGTATGAGACTAATAATTGTGAAATCTACTCTAAAATTACTTTTAAATCTTATGGATTGTAAAGGGACATGAAAAACACATTTCAACATGAAAAATTAGAAATCAAATTACTTAATAAAAATATATTAATTGAATAAAGTTGAAGAGGATGATAATACCTTTAGAAGGGGATTCTTAAGGGCTTGGGAACACCATTAGAAGGATTTAAATAGGGATAAAGATAAGAACTTTTTGCTATATGGGGTTCAAGTGAATAGGGGAAAAAGGTTGAGTGGAAATTTATATTAAATAAGATGGAAATTATTTATAAATTTCAAAACGTAGGTTTTGTACTCTAAGTAATTAAATAATCAAAACTTCTATAATAACTGAGATCTTATTATAGTAGGTAAACACCATATCCTATACTATCATGAAATTATCACTTAAAATAGATTTTATTCATAAGTATATTTAAAAGTTTAATTACTTAATTTTAGAATTACATTTTAATAAAATAAACATCATTTTTGAATTCTTCATAGAGATATTATCTTAAGATGAATTTTGGGAATATTTATAAAAAATGTATTTCTAGGTGAATTGAGCAATATATTGATTTTAATTTTTTTTGAATTTTCTTCCATTTTAGTATATAAGTATGAATTGGAAATTTATAAAAACATTTTGTTAAAAAATATATTTTATAATTGAAATTACACATTTTTAAATAATAATTATAATCTACAAACTCATGATAAATATTTTAGAACTCAAGTAATATTATTTTCATTTTTTGATAAATTATACATTTTTCATATTAAAAATAATTATTAACACTTATAGAAATTTAATAAGATAATATTAATTTCAAATTTAGAATCAATGGGTCCAAATTATCTAATAAGTATCCATTTATTTTTATTCATAAATATTATGTTACCTTAGGTAAAAACTGACTGCAATGGTAAAATATAAAATGAAAAAAGTACTAATACAAGGGATACATGCATTGAAACATGACAAAAACATGTCTTTGATTGAGTGGATGAGGTGTGGTCAGACCTTATCTCTTGCCCACTCCACTATTTCTCAATTTTGGAGCCACACGACATGTTTAACATGTGATACCTTTATATAATGTTGAAGAATTTATAAAAATATCATTCTCAACACATATAAAAGGGGTCTCTAAACACCTTTTCAGTACCACTCTATTAATTCGGTTTCCACATGAAACTATGCCCTTTTTCATGACCATAACTTCCTATTTCAGTCTAAAAGATCCCAATCACCATTACATAGAATAAGGATATATTTTTAAAGTTTACTTATAAGGAAAATTCATGTCCCATAAATGAGTATTAAGCTACTTCAGATGTTTAACATGTTCTCCATTCATATGAAGTTTATTTGTTTTAAAAAAATTCCATTCTCGCCACTTATAAAAGGGACCTACTAACCCATTAAATAACTCTATAAGAATTCAGTTTTCTTAGGAAAATATTTCCTATTTCCTTCCCCTAGAACCTTATTTCACTCTCAAAAAATTTTGGTCACTATTACATAGTATGACACCCTCATTTATAAAGATATTTATAAGGAAAATTCAAGTCCCCATTGTGAGTATTATAAAATAGTTAGTTTTATTATTATTTATATTCTTTAAAATTTATTCTAGTAACTCTAATATAATGATATTATTATCATTTATATAGTTTAATGTTACTATATTATGGTTATAATCATTATATATTTATATACTCCATCCATTGAGAACAAAATCGTTGTTCATGCATTGTACGGACTACTGCCTCCAAGACATAATGTGTTTCATTTTCCATAACCGACTTAAAAGGTTTGATATAAGGATGGTATTAAATGATAAATATGATATTAATGATATAATTAAGTCTTTTTTATGTAAAATTAGAGAACCTATTAATTATATGATCAATAAATGATCATCGTTAATTTAATCATTTAAAAAATCATGTTAAAAGGATAATCTTTTATTCAAATTGGGTATGATATTAATTTCAATTACTTATTATTATAATTACATAAAAATATGATTAATCACAATAATAAAAAATAAATAATATCATTATTATTTTGGTATAATTATATTATAATAAAACCACCTCTTAATCTTTCATTAAATTAGGGTATTTTCTTATTTGGGCCGATTTAACCATCTAGTTTAATAATAGTATGAATTTATATCTTGAATGAGTATGGGAAAATAATTATTGGTAAAATATGATATAAATGTGTAAATAATAATTATTTTTTTTATTCTGAAAATAATCCCAAATTGAAACTTTAATAACCTATTAATAATTAAATTTCGAATAATAATGAATATGAACACCACTGTTATATAACCAGTATAAATAATCAAAAATATAAGCACCATATGTGGAAAATCAGAAGAATTCATGTAGAGAATGACCATATATAAAGAGTATAAATTAAAATTGATATGATTACGATTAGGAACTAAGTTATTAATATATAAATGTTTATGATGTAGGATGTTAAATTATGTTTGGGGAATTCGAGATAATATGTACGAGTTTTCTATCTCAAATTCCTCTCTTTGAGATATATTTTGTATTATACACCTAATTTATTTTATGTGGTGTATATACTGACTATTTGAGAATTTATATCGAGAATTTAATTTATTAATTTCATTTTAAGAACAATTTTTATCCCTCTCTTTCAATAGTTTATTATTTAATTACTACCCAATTCATACGTGAGATTTTTCTGTATCAATTTTAATTATTTGGGACTTTGGTTATATTCAACACCTATTTACATATGTTTATAAAATACATTTCCATGGAAAACATTTATGATATTTAAGGAATTTAATTTTTTTTATTTTTATCCATCCCCTATGTTCTTTTTATTCAATATTTACCATTTTTTTTTATGAAAACTCAATGTTTTCAATGGTAGAAAAACCATAATAAGTTTTAGTAAATAAAAAGTGTGTTTAATTTCCCAGAAAATACATCCCTATATGGATAGTTTAAAGTGCATACGTATGTGGCCTAGTTGAACATTTGTGTAATCATACGAAAAAGGATTAGTTTAGCATTTAATCAAACATCACCCGGATGCATGATGAGTAGGATTAAGGCAGCACTCATGGAGAGACACTCCAAGTGGATATGATTTGGAATATTCATGAAGTCGTAGTGAACCATTATTAAGGGTTTTTTCAACCATCAAATCGGTCTCTTACAGATAAATATTAATAAACCAAAATGAAATACTCTATTGAAAACCCTTCACAATGAAGGTTCCCTTTCCACTGTATTTCTTTGATAAGGGTACCACATGTTACTTTGATGATTACCCATGAATTCCAAGTTGGTTAAGAGATATTATACTATACATCCACATTATTCTATTTAATGAGGAAGTATTTTATGTATTTATTTATGAATATATGAATTTTTTTTTATCTATTTAGAGTTTCCCTAGTGATGGGTATGGAAGGTATTGATTACTCTTATGGCGAATGCATTGTACTTAATTAGATGAAGGTAGGGGACTCGATTTATATATCCCCTAGATGCACCAATAGATCTCATGAAATAAAAATAGGTTAAGCTTTGGTGTATACCTCTTCTATTGATATGAAAGTGTTTTGTAATAAGGTATTGAACTCAATTTTTGATGTCTCCCATTATTCATTCTATCAGAATGAGATAAAGGATTATTATTATCCATGTTTTAACTTATTATTATGGATATATAATTCTTTTAGTTTCAGTTGATTATAGGCTCATGTTATTTATTTATACCTACCATATTTCTTATGATGTGTTTATGTTATGTAAGCTTCTAAGTTATGTTACCCTTTTCTAAGCATATGAGATCATCCTTATTTTTTATTTTCCCCAGTAAACCTAGAGGAGGATTATGTATAATGTTCAAGGATATGATTAAAAGGATAATCATGTTTTCTCTATATGTTCATGTTGTATATTATGTTTTAAAATTTATTGTATATATCTAGTATTACAAGACTACTAAACTTTTTGATATATCTATAACACTTGTATCATCTACTAGTTATGTAATATAACTAGCATCTTTGTGTTTCTAGAGTCTGGTATGTTATATTTGGAATCAAAGGATGTTTCATAGAACCTTTGGGACTATATTTAGATAAACCAAGTGAGATAGAGCAAGTACTATGAAAAGACCATAATATTTCTAGGATACAATCTAGAAAACATAGTAAGAATTGAATTTTAAAATTCAATATCACGAGCTAATTATGTATATGACATTTTAAAAAGATGGTGAATGATGGGAATAATGAGAACCACACTAGAAACCATTTTCAATAACTGTATATACCCCCTAAACAAGTTAATGAAGTTAGAATTTGGGGTAATCAGGTTATAACCATATTGGGACAGTTGACCCAGGTTATAACAAATACTATCTCCCATATAGAGTGTCCTACTAATCCATAACATGGTGTAACTATTATGGTTTTCTCCATGCAACAAAAACCTACAGCATTCAGTGGAACTACTAATATATTAGTTGTTGAACAATTGATCAAGTCTCAAGAGAGGATTTTTCTCATGTTGGGAAGTTGTGAAAAGGAAAAAGTCATTAAGGAGGCTTATATTCTAAAGGATGATGTAAAATAATAGTGACCTATAATTAAAAACATTATATAGGATGATCAAGTATGATCTATGGATAAGGAATATATCTTAAGAATAGAGGGTGTAACCATGGCACATAAATTCATTGAATTTTCTCCAGAAGAATGGACTGGTCATCTACCTGAACATTAATTTGAGTTCTCTATTGAACTATTTCTTGATGTAAGGATTATTTCTAAAACTCCCTATAGAATGGAACCAATACTACAAGGGTTAAAAACTTCCTGGGTAAGGGATAAAAAACTACATGGGTTATGTAATAAAGGATTTATATTCCATAGTGTTTCACCATTGGGTGACCTTATTTTTTCATGAAAAAGAAAGATGATTCCATGAGATTGTTCATCAATTATAGCGAGATAAATTCCTTTAGTATAAAGTATCAGTATTTATTGACACACATTTATAAATTAGTTGAACAACTAAAAGGTTCCCAACACATTTTAAAGATCTATCATCACTATGATTATCATTAGTTAAGGGTGAATAAGGATGAAATTCCAAATACATTATTTCGAGTAAGGTATGGACATTATGAGTTTACTATAATGCCTTTTGGATTGACTAATTAACCATATGTCGTCGTGGATATGATGAATAGAGTATTTAAGGAGTATCTTGATAATTTCATGGAGGTATTAATTTGAGATATATTGATTTAATTTAATATCTATGAATAGTATGAGATTCTTCTAAAAATAATTTTGGAGACCCTTAAAAAAATATATTTATATGGGAAGTATAGAAAGTGTGAATTTTGGATCAATGAAGTTCTTTTTCTTGGAAATATTATATCCATTTATGAAATATATGTTGACCCATAAAAGATAAATGTATTTATAGAATAACTTACATCGATAAACATAAATGAGATCTGAATATTCTCAGGTTTAGCAGGTTAGTCGGCAGTTCACCCAATATTTTTACTGGTTGTAAAACCCATGAAATATGTTAACATTGAAGGGGGAGAAAAATATCTTATTAAAAGGAATTTTGGGAAAGTTTTGAAGATCAGAAAAAGAGACTGATTAATGCACTAGTTTTGACTCTACCATCAATTAAGTATTGATTTGTAATTTATTGTGATGCATCTAACAAATGACTTGGTTTTTTAATTATACAAAATGATAGGTTGATCGACTATGACTAAAGGAAATTGAAAATAACTTAATATAACTATAGAACTCATGAATTTGAGATAACTACCACAATATTTTCATTAAAATAGATATACAATAACTATATGGTGAAAGATATGTGATATATACTAGCCAAATGATTTTTAAATTTATATTATCTTTGAAAGAGCTCAAAATTATGCAAATAAGATGGTTAGAACTACTGAAGGACTATGCCTACTCAATACACTACCACCCTAGGAAGGGAAAAACATGGATAATGCATTGAGTATAAGGGACCATAGAGGTCTAAACATGATGGGGATTAGGAAGGAACCTTTATATATAGATCTAGTAAATATGGATATATTTATTTCTAGGTAATTGGAGCCATAATTTCTTTTACAAGAAATTTCTAAACCATTATTACTAGAAAGGATATAAAAGTCCCAATAGGTTGATTAGAGCTTACAAAGGAATATTAAATAGGTAAATAATGGGAACTTGATATACATTATCTATAAATATGGAGTGTTGATGTTTGGAAAGATTTTATATGTTCCATTTATTCCAGAGTTGAAGAGGGAACTGCAAGACAAAGCACATAAATCCAATTTATATACACACCCATGTAGCATAGTAATGTATTTTTATATAAGTGAACATTTCCTGTTGGATGGTATTAAGTGAGAAATTTTATAATATGTATATAGATACTTAGTATTCCAATAGGTAAAGGTTGAAATAAAAAATCTTAATGGGGTCATGTAACCTGCACCTATACCTATATGGAAGCGGGATAATATTATAATTGACTTTTTCAATGTACTCCCAATGACTCCAAGGAATAATGATGCTATATGGGTCATCATCAATATTATTACAAAGTTTGATCATTTATTAGAAATAATAAAAGATCTACCCCTTGAGTGACTTATATGAATCTTTATCAGTGAAGGCATATAGATTCATTGGGAACCTCTATATACTATATTTGATCATGACCCTTGGTTCACATAAAAATTATAGAAGAGTAGTCAAAGGGATATTAACATTGAGATACATTTAAGAACCATTTATCATCCCAAGACTGATGGGAAACCTGGTGGTCATCCTTCACCTACTAACAAGTGAGGCATCTAGTAAAAATATCCTCTACAAATTTCTTATTTCCTAGCCCCTATAGCTGATTCTAGAGGCTATAGTTGATATTTTCCGCACCTGATTTTAAAAATAAGATGGATATATGAATCTACCTCATAACATCCACCTACAACGTCTCTAGTTCCATCGTAAATCCTCTGAAAATGATAATGTTCTCCCAAACTTCTCAAAATCCATTAGGAGCATGTCTAGTGGATATCTGAGTATATAAGGTCTCCTTGTCAGAATATACATGAATAGCCTCCCTAAAACACTATATAAGTAGTGGGTTAAAAACCATCAAATATAGATATTATGAATCATAGTTTTCTTTAAGGAAAACTTCAATGAGGATAATTACTTAGAAGCCTTAGTCAACAACTTTAAGCAAGACCTCCTGCTAATATAATCTTCTACCATACCCCCATTCCCAAGAGGATAGGCTACATTGAAGTCATAATCTTGGAAGAAATCTAGCCATTATTTCTATCTCAACTTAAGATTCTTATGAATTAATATATACTTGATACTTTTTTATCAGAGTAGACCATAAACTACTCTCACATAAGGTAGTATCCCCAAATATTCAGGGTGCATAATACTAGTTCCCACTCAAGATCATTGTTCGCATATTGTTTCTCATGAAATATTAATTGAAGATACCCATAGGTGATCACATAATTCATATGCATTGGAAAATGACCAATTATAGTCCTTGAGGCATCACAAAAAACAATATACTAGACACCCTCCTTTGAAAATATCAAGTTTGAGGAACTCTATAATCTATATTATAGCTCTGTAAAATATTACTAGAACCTCTCTATATAACGACCCATACTTTACATACATTGTTAATACTTCAAAATTTAAGCACACTTATTACAACATATGACAAAACCACAAAGGACCGTATAGGTATAGTGTCTTTAGAAACTGGGAAACATAAACAACTGGTTCATAAATCTTCTACAGTGTCTCCCATTTATTTCATCATATCTAGGGTCCCTTTTAGCATATTCTACTTAATATCCATCTTCCTGACCTGGGGAAAAGAAAACATAAAAGGGTGAGATCAAATGCTCAGCAAGGGCAAATAAAGGAAATAAAAATCATATCATATCTTTTTGAAAATCAAAACCTGCAAAAGAGATCATAATATCTTAACATGGAATAAATCATAGAAGTGAAAATGATATCCCCAAAATCATAACATAAAACTTGAAACTTTGTGGCATGCACACATAATCATGGAAAATCATTTCTTGTTAGTCATGACTCATTGCCAAGACTATCTTAGTGGACAAAGTCCCTTTCTGAACCGAGTTCACTCCTCGTTTCAGTCCTGTATCACTGAACCGAAATAACCTTCCGTTCCAGCCATGTCTATCTCATGAGATATAAAATCTTTACCCAATGCATTGGAGGGAGATATAGGTCCCACCCGTCTTATAATGAATCCTTTCTTATGTGTGCCACATAATCATAAAACATACATCATCGCATAACACATGTAACAAAAATGGGATTCTTGAAACATCATGACATCATAAATCAATTCATATAAGATAATGGAATTCATAAAAATAATTCCATCACAACATGATCAAATCAATGTAATAATAGGGATAAAAACAGAACCCTTTATTATCTTAGATGGAAAATAATTTTGATAAAACACTTGAACTTTATTCTTGAGGAAAATATCCTTTCTACTTCAAAAACATTTTTCCTTTCTTAACATGTCATACAACTTTAAACTAAAAGAAGTTGATTAAAAATAAACTTGAAAACTTGTAAAGGAAGCTTCTTGGAAATAATGTTTTAAAAATCCATTCATGCGGTATAAGTTAAAAAAACATTCTTCGTACCTTTGTCGGAAAAGTCAAAAAGTACCTCGTACGAAAAAAAAATGACAAAAGATTCCGTTCATATTCTTTACTAAAAACTCACCAAATGGTAAAATTGGATTTAAACTATTGTAAGTGGATGGAAACAATATTACATATTGAGGGAACATGGATGTGGATGATAAAATACACCCCAGTAAATACTTACGAATAAACAATCTCGGATAAAAATGAGATTGTGGTATTTTCCCTTACCTTAGGTCCGATTAGCTTTGTACGTGTCCGAAGCTCCTGTATAATGGTTTAAATAATGTTATTGACTTATTCCAGAATCATACATATTTATATGATATCATATATGGTCATATTATTAGCTTCTTGTTAGTAATATTTCATTGTTACTTGTTACTCGGGTCTTTATAACTTTTTGTTCTTATGCGTGTTTTGTCGAATAAATTCTTATTCTTATCTTTAGGTTATAGATAATTCATTTCCAGAATGGTATTAGTGTAGTATATACCATATTCATTTATTCAATTCATTTATATAATCATTATGAAATGAAGATCATGTAGAACGAGTCGCATCACATCGTGGAGACGGTATTCCGTACGTACGCACGAGTGATGATATCGTTCCTATGATCGTGGAATTGTATTGGAGTATATATATATTATTTCAGTATCAATATTACTTCATAATAATCATATGTAGTTACTCATTACACCATTATACCCATCCTTGTAAGGTGATGGTGGAAAATAGATTACACCACGGCGTGGAGACGGTATTCCGTACGTACGCACGCGTGGTGATTTAATTTTTCCGTAGGATGGATAGAAGGTGAATTAGGGTTGTTTCATATTTATAATAACATATCAGTATGTAAGTAATACTGATGTTATTAATTTATCATGAAACAACTAAAGAAGAAGAAGTTGAAGAAGAAAGAAATTGAAAAGATCGGTAATGGATATTACCTCTTCTTTGGAACGCTTCTTTGAATCCTCCACTTAAGGAACTAAGATTGGTCTTTGGAGAAGACCAGGACCTCTAGGATTATTCTAGGGAAGTGGAGAGGAGAAAATGGCAGGGGTTGGCCGAGCTTGAGTGCTCAATTTGGTGTGAGGAGGAGGGGGAGGAGGTGCCCTTTTATAAGGGAGGAGAGGGACACCTTAGGAATATCTCAAAATATTATTTTATATTAAAGTCAAAATCGGTTTATAATGGTTCCAAAGGGTCTTATTTCAAATATAAAGTGGGTATGGGTCTAAATCATATCAACCAATAGGATTTAGACAAGTTTAGGGTATTATTTTAACCTTATCAATTAGATTTAACTCTAAGTTAATTATTTTAACTTTTACCGTGTCTTTTTGTTTTCCTTCACTATATGGTTAATACACTTACTATAACATGCCAAACGAACCCCAAATTGTTTATTATTAATATATATATCCTTATCTAAGTCATTTGGCCGAACCTTAGATTTTTAGGAATAAAATAACAATTAATAATATAATATTTGATTTAAAAACTATTTTGTGTCAATTTTGACACTATTTGATATATGATTTGTTTGAAAGTCATAACAGAATTATATGTTCGAACCAAGTTGATTAAATCAACACTAATATATCATAGTAACCTAGAAAATTAGTGTAATTCATAAAAAGTCTCAAATTACATTTATTTTGGTGTTTATAACATCAATTATGTCAATATTTCATTAATAAGATAATTACTGCATCATCATTATGTCATAAATAAATTAAATTATTTAATGTCTAAAAATTACAAATAAAATATCATCATGTAGGAAATCTTTTTATCTTTCTAATGAATATTTACAATTGAATTTATCTTATGTATAACCCCATATTAAAAATGATTTACTTATTAAACATTGATTTTAACTATTTTAACCCTTCTTTAAATAAATTAATAATAAATGTCCTAATCTAATCCAAGTGGGCCTAAATGGTCATATTTTATTCCTAAGTTTGTTTTTGGTCGAATTACACTTGTCCAATAGAATTAGGACATGTGTTAGGGTAATATTAATATCATATTTACCCTTAGTTACCCTATTTACTATTAACCGCGGTAAAAATCGTAAAAAGTTACTATTCACCAAAAAATTATTTTCATCTCATTGAACCACATTTTAGTCCTTGATATTAACCGCGTCTCTCGGATTTTCGAAATTCCATTCACAGAAGCGGTAAAATTATGTTTTATGCAAAATTCAGTTTTTAACCTACCACTTAGTGGTTTCACTATTCATCAAAAATTGAAAGTTTTCAGAAAAATACCAAAATTTCACCCTAGGCTAATTTCGATATTCTGAGTCCAAAACTGAAGTCCATTTTGAAAAATAAAATTTATAAAATTTCAAAAAGTGGTTATTACTATTCATAACGGCTAGTTTTAATAGCATATTGTTGTTTAGTGAAACTCGGTATTGCGTACGACGCAAGCTATCGAGGAAGGTCGCGACTGCGTGTAAACCAAGTCAAGCAAGTGTTGTGTAGAAAAATATTCCTTTGATAATTTATATAACATAAAAGTCTCGGGTGTTACATTCTACCCCCCTTAAAAAGAATTTCGCCCTCGAAATTCGTCACTTTGTAACAAACAGATGAGGATACTTCTCCCTCATCATATCCTCAAGCTCCCATGTAGCTTCTTCAAGTTGGTGGTTCCTCCATAAAACTTTCACCAAGCGAGTGGTCTTGTTTCGTAGGACTTTTTCGCTACGATCCAGAATCTCTATCGGCTGTTCTTCATAAGAAAGATCTTGCTCCAGTGGTACAACTTCTGAGCTGAGTACATGTGAAGGATCTGGTATGTACTTTCTCAGGAGAGATACATGGAACACATCGTGAACTTGAGAGAGATTCGGTGGAAGCGCCAATCGGTAAGCTACCTTCCCAACACGATCCAGTATTTCGAAAGGACCGATATATCTAGGGCTCAACTTCCCCTTCTTTCCAAATCTCATAACCCTCTTCCAGGGAGATATTCGTAAGAACACTTTATCACCCACTTCAAACTCTTGGTCTTTTCTTCGGTTGTCGGCATAGCTTTTCTGTCGACTCTGAGCTGCTCTTATGTGTTGTTGAATAGATCTGACCTTTTCTGCCATTTCATCAACGAGATCAGGTCCTAATAGCTTTCTTTCCCCAACTTCATCCCAGCAAGTTGGAGTCCTACATTTCTTTCCATAGAGAGCTTCATAAGGAGCCATATGAATACTGGAGTGAAAGCTATTATTATAAGAAAATTCTACCAAAGGTAGGTGTTGATCCCAACATCCTTTGAAATCCATAGAGCAAGCTCTCAACATATCTTCTAGGGTTTGAATTGTTCTCTCAGATTGACCGTCTGTCTGGAGATGATAAGCAGTGCTGAAACTCAACTCTGTATCCAGAGTATGCTGAAGACTTCGCCAGAACTTCGAGGTAAATCTCGGATCCCGATCAGATATAATAGAAAGTGGTACTCCATGTAATCTTACCACTTCCTTTACATATATCCTGGCAAGCTGATCTAGAGAGAAATCCTCTCTAATAGGAATGAAGTGTGCAGACTTTGTAAGACGATCAACTATGACCCAAATAGCATTATTGCCTTTGGATGTTTTAGGAAGTCCTGTGACAAAGTCCATAGTGATGTTTTCCTATTTCCATTCGGGTATGGGTAATGGTTGTAACATCCCCTTAGACTTCTGTCTCTCAGCTTTAACTTGTTGACAAACCAAGCATCGAGAGACAAATTCAGCAACATCTCTTTTCATGCCATCCCACAAGAATTACTCTTTCAGGTCCCTATACATCTTCGTGCTTCCAGGATGAATAGAGAATGAAGAACTATGAGCCTCATCCAGCAGCTCCTTCTTTAATTCGGGGATGGGAGGAACACAAACCCGATTCCTGAACTTTATTATCCCATCACAATCAAGGTTGAATTCAGGAACATTTCTCACCTTCTTTTGTAACTCGACATCTTCTTTCTGTGCCTCTTTAATCTTCACATGTATAGATGGTTGAACATTCATTTGAGAAAGATAAGATTTTTCCCCTTCCATTATAATTCCAAGATCCATCCTTTGTAAATCCATAAATATTGGATCTTTTGTGATCCTCATCATGGATAAACTAGCATGGTCTTGTCGACTTAATGCATCTGCCACCTTGTTTGCTTTCCCAGGGTGGTAATGGATTGAGCAGTCATAATCCTTAATCAGCTCCAACCATCTTCTTTGATGCATATTCAACTCCTTTTGTGTGAAAATATACTTTAAACTTTTATGATCAGTATAAATATCACACCTTTCACCATAAAGGTAATGCCTCCAAATCTTTAATGCAAAGATTACCGCAGCCAACTCCAAATCATGTGTTGGGTAATTTTGCTCATGGATTTTCAACTGTCGTGAGGCATAAGCTATCACCATATCATTTTGCATAAGAACACACCCCAATCCCTTCTTGGATGCATCACTGTAGATCACAAACCTTTCTCCACTACAAGGTAGTGTGAGCACAGGTGCACTGGATAACCTTCTTTTCAACTCCTTGAAATTCTCTTCACATTCCTCTGTCCAGACAAACTTAACTCCTTTCCGAGTCAACTTGGTGAGTGGATTAGATAATCGTGAAAAATCTTTTACAAAATGTCGATAATATCCAGCCAAACCAAGAAAACTTCGGATCTCAGTTACTGTGGTTGGTCTCGACCATCTTTCGATAACCTCTGTTTTTGCTGGATCCACAGATATCCCCTCTTTTGAGATTATATGACCCAAAAATGCAACTTTTTGAAGCCAAAATTCACACTTGGTAAATTTGGCATAAAGCTTCTCCTTTCTCAGGGTCTTCAATATAATTCTCAAGTGATCTTCATGCTCTTCCTTGCTCCTTGAATAGACAAGAATATCGTCTATAAAGACTACCACAAATTGATCAAGATAGTCTCTAAAGACTCTATTCATTAGATCCATGAAGATAGCAGGGGCATTAGTAAGACCAAATGGCATCACTATAAATTCATAGTGTCCATACCTTGTACGGAAAGCCGTCTTTGGTATATCCTCCCTTTTGACCCTTAATTGATGATACCCTGAACGAAGATCAATCTTGGAAAAGTATTGAGCTCCGCGTAGTGGGTCAAATAAGTCGTCAATGCGTGGGAGAGGATATTTGTTCTTGATAGTGATCTTGTTAAGTTCTCGATAATCAATGCAGAGTCTCATTGATCCATATTTCTTCTTAACAAATAGAGCAGGTGCTCCCCAAGGTGACGCACTAGGGCGTATGAATCCCTTATCAAGATTCTCTTGGAGTTGCTTCTTCAATTCCTGCAACTCAATTGGGGCCATTCTATAAGGTGTCTTTGAAATAGGCAAAGCACCCGGTACGAGTTCTATTGAAAACTCAACTTCACGATTTGGTGGAAGACCCGGCAATTCCTCCGGAAAGACATCATCAAACTCCCGTACAATGGGCATATTCTTAATCGTGAGTTTCTCACCAACCATTTGAGATAAATAACCTTCATTTAGTGGAATCAATACCCATAAGATGGAAGAAATTTCCACTGGAAGGTTATGTTCATCCTTGCATTGATAGACGATCGTAGATTGATCTGGAATATGAAATGTGACTTCCCTTCTTTGGCAATTGATATGAGCTCCATGTAGAGAAAGCCAATCCATGCTAAGAATCACATCAAATTCCACTAAAGGAAGGATCACAAGATTTGCAGGAAGCACTTTCCCACAAACTTCGATCGGAGAAGAATTATAAACTTTTGATGCGATTGATGTTCCATTAGGTGTTGTCACGGCTAACACAACATCTAATTGTTGAGGTAATACGGTGATACCCTTAGAAAAGTCTTCATAAATAATAGAGTGGGTGGATCCAGAATCAAATAAAACATTTGCTACTTTAGAGTGGATGGTAAGTGTACCTTTCACCACATCGTTATCGTACTCCACATCGCTGATAGAAATTGCATGTGACTTTCCTTTGTCTTTAGCCTTAAGATTTTGTTGACGTCGACCATCATCATCAACCCTTGGATTTGGGCATTGATTGGCATAATGCCCCATCTCCTTGCACTTGAAACATTGAAGTGTAGTAGGTTCATTCTGTGTATCCCTTCCTTTGTTTGCATCATTAGACATCTTCTTCCCATTATCACGGCATTCAAATGCCTGATGACCTTCCTTTCCACATTTAAAACATTTACTTGTCCCTTTAAGACAACTCCCTCCATGTTTCTTTCCACACTTTGAGCATAATGGAAAGTTCATCTTCTTTTCAGTGTGCTCTTTAGAGTTTCCTTTGAATTCCATCTTCCTCTTCTTATCAAACCCATGTGACTGATGGGTTACTCCAATCTCCATCTCAACTTTGAGAGCACATCGAACGATTTCCTCGTAGCTATTGAAGTCCCTTATGGCTAACGCCCTTCGAAGACTTGGTTTTAAGCCACTAAAGAATCGATCGATCTTACTCTCAGGTTGGATAATAATACCAGAAGTGTACCTTGCAAGTCTTGTAAAATTTGCTTCATAGGTACTAACAGATTCATCATCCCTTTGCTTCAGTTCAAGAAACTCTTTCTCCATCTTTGTTCGGAGAATACGAGGGAAGTACTTATTGAAAAATAAGTTCTTGAACTCGTCCCATTCCATAGACTCAATTTCATCCCTTTGCCTCGTATTCTTAACAAGATTCCACCATTGATCAGCATCTCCTTCCAAACGGTACACTGCTAGGATGACTTTATCATGTTCAGAACATTGAAGAACTGAAAATATCTTTTCAGTAGTACTAATCCATTGTTCAGCAACTAATGGATCCGTAGACCCGCTGAAAGAAGGTGGACGCTGCCTCATGAAGGATTCAACAGAATGTTGCTCCCTCCTTTGCTCGTTTGGAAATCCTGCATGATTCATAGCTTGAGAAAGTTGTGTGAGCATGGCTACAAGATTTTGCATTCCAGCTCCCATATCGTTTGGTTGCTCAGGGGGACAATCATTGCATTGCCCATCGCATTCCGCATTAACACGGTTCCTTCGGGTTCCAGCCATTGACTAAAACCAAGAAGAATAGTGTGAGCAACACTAATTATAATAGGAAACCACATAATTCAAGAATAAAATTTTCATACTTATGGTCTTATCCTAGGTTATTCATGGCCATTTATAAGATTGTGTTCTATGCTTAGACTTATTCTTAGGGTTCTTACTAAGGCTTTCACATCCTAGTTTCCAAAGGTTGACTATACCTTTCCTCTGATACCAACTATAACGACCCATACTTTACATACATTGTTAATACTTCAAAATTGAAGCACACTTATTACAACATATGACAAAACCACAAAGGACCGTATAGGTATAGTGTCTTTAGAAACTGGGAAACATAAACAACTGGTTCATAAATCTTCTACAGTGTCTCCCAATTATTTCATCATATCTAGGGTCCCTTTTAGCATATTCTACTTAATATCCATCTTCCTGACCTGGGGAAAAGAAAACATGAAAGGGTGAGCTCAAATGCTCAGCAAGGGCAAATAAAGGAAATAAAAATCATATCATATCTTTTTGAAAATCAAAACCTGCAAAAGAGATCATAATATCTTAACATGGAATAAATCATAGAAGTGAAAATGAGATCCCCAAAATCATAACATAAAACTTGAAACATTGTGGCATGCACACATAATCATGGAAAATCATTTCTTGTTAGTCATGACTCATTGCCAAGACTATCTTAGTGGACAAAGTCCCTTTCTGAACCGAGTTCACTCCTCGTTTCAGTCCTGTATCACTGAACCGAAACAACCTTCCGTTCCAGCCATGTCTATCTCATGAGATATAAAATATTTACCCAATGCATTGGAGGGAGATATAGGTCCCACCCATCTTATAATGAATCCTTTCTTATGTGTGCCACATAATCATAAAACATACATCATCGCATAACACATGTAACAAAAATGGGATTCTTGAAACATCATGACATCATAAATCAATTCATATAAGATAATGGAATTCATAAAAATAATTCCATCACAACATGATCAAATCAATGTAATAATAGGGATAAAAACAGAACCCTTTATTATCTTAGATGGAAAATAATTTTGATAAAACACTTGAACTTTATTCTTGAGGAAAATATCCTTTCTACTTCAAAAACATTTTTCCTTTCTTAACATGTCATACAACTTTAAACTAAAAGAAGTTGATTAAAAATAAACTTGAAAACTTGTAAAGGAAGCTTCTTGGAAATAATGTTTTAAAAATCCATTCATGCCGTATAAGTTAAAAAAAACATTCTTCGTACCTTTGTCGGAAAAGTCAAAAAGTACCTCGTACGAAAAAAAAAATGACAAAAGATTCCGTTCATATTCTTTACTAAAAACTCACCGAAGGGTAAAATTGGATTTAAACTATTGTAAGTGGATGGAAACAATATTACATATTTAGGGAACATGGATGTGGATGATAAAATACACCCCAGTAAATACTTACGAATAAACAATCTCGGATAAAAATGAGATTGTGGTATTTTCCCTTACCTTAGGTCCGATTAGCTTTGTACGTGTCCGAAGCTCCTGTATAATGGTTTAAATAATGTTATTGACTTATTCCAGAATCATACATATTTATATGATATCATATATGGTCATATTATTAGCTTCTTGTTAGTAATATTTCATTGTTACTTGTTACTCGGGTCTTTATAACTTTTTGTTCTTATGCGTGTTTTGTCGAATAAATTCTTATTCTTATCTTTAGGTTATAGATAATTCATTTCCAGAATGGTATTAGTGTAGTATATACCATATTCATTTATTCAATTCATTTATATAATCATTTTGAAATGAATATCATGTAGAACGAGTCGCATCACATCGTGGAGACGGTATTCCGTACGTACGCACGAGTGATGATATCGTTCCTATGATCGTGGAATTGTATTGGAGTATATAGATATTATTTCAGTATCAATATTACTTCATAATAATCATATGTAGTTACTCATTACACCATTATACCCATCCTTGTAAGGTGATGGTGGAAAATAGATTACACCACGACGTGGAGACGGTATTCCGTACGTACGCACGCGTGGTGATTTCATTTTTACGTAGGATGGATAGAAGGTGAATTAGGGTTGTTTCATATTTATAATAACATATCAGTATGTAAGTAATACTGATTTTATTACTTTATCATGAAACAACTAAAGAAGAAGAAGTTGAAGAAGAAAGAAATTGAAAAGATCGGTAATGGATATTACCTCTTCTTTGGAACGCTTCTTTGAATCCTCCACTTAAGGAACTAAGATTGGTCTTTGGAGAAGACCAGGACCTCTAGGATTATTCTAGGGAAGTGGAGAGGAGAAAATGGCAGGGGTTGGCCGAGCTTGAGTGCTCAATTTGGTGTGAGGAGGAGGGGGAGGAGGTGCCCTTTTATAAGGGAGGAGAGGGGCACCTTAGGAATATCTCAAAATATTATTTTATATTAAAGTCAAAATCGGTTTATAATGGTTCCAAAGGGTCTTATTTCGAAGCTAAAGTGGGGATGGGTTGAAATCCTATCAACCAATAGGATTTAGACAAGTTTAGGGTATTATTTTAACCTTATCAATTAGATTTAACTCTAAGTTAATTATTTTAACTTTTACCGTGTCTTTTTGTTTTCCTTCACTATATGGTTAATACACTTACTATAACATGCCAAAAGAACCCCAAATTGTTTATTATTAATATATATATATCCTTATCTAAGTCATTTGGCCGAACCTTAGATTTTTAGGAATAAAATAACAATTAATAATATAATATTTGATTTAAAAACTATTTTGTGTCAATTTTGACACTATTTGATATATGATTTGTTTGAAAGTCATAACAGAATTATATGTTCGAACCAAGTTGATTAAATCAACACTAATATATCATAGTAACCTCGAAAATTAGTTTAATTCATAAAAAGTCTCAAATTACATTTATTTTGGTGTTTATAACATCAATTATGTCAATATTTCATTAATAAGATAATTACTGCATCATCATTATGTCATAAATAAATTAAATTATTTAATGTCTAAAAATTACAAATAAAATATCATCATGTAGTAAATCTTTTTAGCTTTCTAATGAATATTTACAATTGAATTTATCTTATGTATAACCCCATATTAAAAATGATTTACTTATTAAACATTGATTTTAACTATTTTAACCCTTCTTTAAATAAATTAATAATAAATGTCCTAATCTAATCCAAGTGGGCCTAAATGGTCATATTTTATTCCTAAGTTTGTTTTTGGTCGAATTACACTTGTCCAATAGAATTAGGACATGTGTTAGGGTAATATTAATATCATATTTACCCTTAGTTACCCTATTTACTATTAACCGCGGTAAAAATCGTAAAAAGTTACTATTCACCAAAAAATTATTTTCATCTCATTGAACCACATTTTAGTCCTTGATATTAACCGTGTCTCTCGGATTTTCGAAATTCCATTCACAGAAGCGGTAAAATTAAGTTTTATGCAAAATTCAGTTTTTAACCTACCACTTAGTGGTTTCACTATTCATCAAAAATTGAATGTTTTCAGAAAAATACCAAAATTTCACCCTAGGCTAATTTCGATATTCTGAGTCCAAAAATGAAGTCCATTTTGAAAAATAAAATTTATAAAATTTCAAAAAGTGGTTATTACTATTCATAACGGCTAGTTTTAATAGCATATTGTTGTTTAGTGAAACTCGGTATTGCGTACGACGCAAGCTATCGAGGAAGGTCGCGATTGCGTGTAAAGAAAGTCAAGCAAGTGTTGTGTAGAAAAAGATTCCTTTGATAATTTATATAACATAAAAGTCTCGGGTGTTACACTCTATCCAAACGAAAGGTTTACCCTTTCGAGTCAAAGAAGTCAAAGGTGTCAATATACTTGGTAAATTGGCCACAAATCTTATATTGTAGTATTCCAACACAATAAAGCTTTGCACCTCATCCCTGAACTTGAGTGTCTCCAAAGTAAACATTTCATAGACCTTTGATAGGTCCAATGCTACACTATTAGTTGAGATAACATTTAAAAAAAGTGGACCTTCTAATTCTTGAATGTACACTATGATAGATTCCTTTAAATATGATAAATAACCTAAATTCTCATTCAAATATATTACATCTTTTTAAATGAATATTTATTACCTTACAAAAAACACACGCCTAAGGACCATAAAGTTATAATGCCTTTGGAAACATTGAACACAATCTTCTCATTTAATGAAAGATATTCAATATCTCCCATACTGATCCTCCCATATAGTAATCTTCTTAGAAACACCCTACATAAATATTTTCTTAATAAATTGAGAAAAGGAAACATAAGAAATGGTGATCTCAGATACTCAGTAAGGGTAAAAAAGGGAGATATCAAAATATCATGAGTATAAGGGGACAATAACATGAGAATAAAATTTGAAAACTATACCCTACATATAATAGATCATAAACTTGAGACATGGAATAAATCATGGTAGGTCATATGACATGAATTACAATGGAATCAAAGAATATAAGGAATGAGAATATAGAACTAGAATAATACATTCCCATAAGAATATAAAATAATTTACTAAGTTAGTCAAGGCTCAATTCCAAGATTATTATATTAGAATGAGTTTAATCTGAAAACCAACATACCAGTAAAGGTTCAATCGAAATACTATCATAATGGAAAAATTCCATTACTAAAATGGTCTCACTCTCCATTCTAGTAATTTTTATCTCATGAGATATCAATATTTAAAAAATAGATTGGAGGGCGATATAGGTCCCACCCATCACATAATGAAAATCAAACATATGTGTTATACATTATCATAAAACATTAATTATAACAGAATCTATGATTTTATTCATAATCATTACATCATAGCATAACCCATGGAAATGAAATGGTTTTCATATACATTTCATTATTCTATCATAGAAAATACTGTGAAAAAATAAGCGGGTTTCATAATATTTTTATCATGGTATAACCAGTGGAAAATAAATGAGTTTTATAAACTTATTTTCATCATAAAAATAAAAAATTTAGATACATAATAATAATTTTATCCTTGTATCATATCCCTACTAAAAAAAAGTAACATCAAAATATGTCATCATATATAAAAAATTATTTTGAAAAGAAACTTAAAACATTTCTTGAAAAAAATAAAATTTTATTGAAAAATAGTTTTTTAAACAAACAATTCATAAAAAACTTTGGAATACCTTTTATTTTAAAATAAAAATTGAAACATGTAAATTAATTTGTAAAAATAATTTAAAAACATTATTAATAAAAATATCCTTTCTACTTTGAATTTTTTTAATAGATAATATATATTTTTAAAATAATTTTATTTTAAAATAACATTGTATATTTATAATGGAAGCTTTAAAACAATGAGTGTTCATTATGGTGGAAAATACCATTTATTATATACACTTTAAAACAAATATTCTTTTTACATTTTCATTAAAATCCTAACAAGCATTGTTTGGAAAATAAAATAAGGATTCCTTAAGAAAAATTTTGTAAAAAAAGTCATACGTCGGTAAAAATGTATTTAATAAATCATTTTGAGAATGTTGAACCATTTTCTAAAATCATATTTAGAAAACCTGGATTTCTAATAAAAATTGGGTTTCGATCGAAGTGATAAATGATGTTATTTTTTTAAAACAAATTATTTTGAATTCACGAGTGCATAAAGGGAGTGAAATTAAGGGAAAATGTGTTTTCTCATGAAATAACCAAAGGATAAGAAAATTAATGAGTTTCTTGAGATATGGATAATAATATTTCATTATCTAGAGCATAAATATTAAAATCATGATAAATAATGAGATTCTATCATAAAACCATTACGACTTTCGCAACATTAAATCATAATCCCCATAAAAGAATAAAACTAATTGGAACTAAATATATATTATTAATAGAATTATATTAATGATATAAAATTTCAAATACATATTATATACACCTAATAAAATAATATAGGTTAATTACAAAAAAATATGATTCAATGAATGCAAATTGAAACAAAAATACCTTACTTCTTCGGGAACATTTGAACCATAAAACCAATGAAAGAGAAATCCTAAAATTTATTTGTAAATACAAATAATTTTCATGATAACAATCATAAAATTAATTCATGGTAAGTATATACACAATATAAAATAAATATTTTGTGAGTACACTAGTACAAAAACCTTTTTACATCGATTTTTTTAGATTTTTCATGTCAGTTTTGAGGTGATGTTATTACGAGCAATGTTAAATATATGATTTTTTACATCAGTTATTTAATAAAAAAAGTAAAAAATGGATCTTCATGGTTTTTAATGTCGGTTTTTAAAAAACTGATTGGAAAGAACATGTGGAAATGACGTTAAAAATCCATTTTTATGTTGGTATTTAAAAAACGACATTAAAAGTCATTTTTTACATCAATTATTTATAAACAGACATTAAAATTCATTTTTAACATTGGTTTTTAAATAAACAATATAAAAAATGTTTATTATCTTGTAGATAATTTCCTAATATTTGATTTGACAGGTCGTAGAGCTCAAATGGAGTTACGGATCAAACGTTATTACCATCAGAAGTTTGATATATTTTTTTCAAGGAAAGATAGAATGAGCCATCCATAGCTTAGTCATAGAATGAATTTTAGAATATGAAGAAGGATTTGTAGTTTTACTATGATATAAATCATTATCCATCATTATAATAAAATAATAATCATTAAATGGTATATCAATTAAGAAAAATACTCAAAAAAATACAAATCATGGAAAAATAATTACAAATACCATGAAAAGATCACAGAAAGAATAAATAGTGGATTCACGTGGAAGATCAAATAAGTTGAGTCAGTGGAACGATGATTTTTTAATAAAATTATCTTTAAATGATATATCAATTAAGAAAACAAATCATAAAAACCATAAATCATGGATAACTGATTAACAGTACATTGACGAGATCGCGGAATGCAGAAATAATCAATTCACATTGAAGATAAAATGAGTCGAGTTGGGGGAACGATGATGGTTGAATGAAATGATCATTATATTAGGATATTTGTATAATGAAAACATAAAATTGAGATGATAAAAGAAAACATAGTATTAAAAATTTTAGGTGATTATTGGGAATTTTGATGTCACGATGTAAAAAATTAAAATTTTTCATTGGCAGGATATTAAAATTATCTTTCAAAACGGTTTTATGATAAACATCGTGAAAGGATATTAAAATTTTCACTTATGTTTCACATTGGTTCTTATAAAATCGGCGTGAAAAATAAAATTTCATGACCTTTTCACATCAGTAATTTAATAAACGACGTTAAAATGTATTTTTCACATTGGTTATTTAATAACTGATGTTAAAAATGTTTACAGACAAGTATTTCATTTCCCAAGCTTCAATTTTATAGGTAATGAAGCTCAAAAGGAGTTATAGATTAAATGTTACGGCCTTTATAAATTGGTCTTCCCTAAGATTTCATTTAGATATGATCAACTTCTGATGGCCATAACTTTTTATCCGTAACTCTATTTGAGCTCTGTGTCCTATCAAATCGAAGCTTGGAAAATGAAATACATGTTTTTAAATTTTTTTACATCAATAATTAAATAACATATGTGAAAAATACCTTTTAACATTGTTTATTAAATAAAAAACATGAAAAAATCATGAAAATTGATTTTTCACGTCGGTTATTTAGAACTGATGTGAAAAAGTCAAGAAAATAGATATTTCACATCGGTTATTATATAACAGATGTGAAAAATCATAGAAAATGGATTTTCACGTACGTTATATAATAATTTACATGAAAAGTTGATTTTCATGTTGGTTCTAAAAAACCGACGTGAAAATAGGTGATGTTAAAAATAGTTTTTGTACTAGTGATATGGAATGTATCTCATGGCTATAAAAGTCAGATGGAAATCCCTTACCTTAAGTCTTGAATTTTGTCAAACATGTTTGAGCCACCTGTAAAATAATATTATGTTTATTATTATTATATTAAATAAAAATACTCATGTTTATCATACTATATGGGATTTATTTATAACATTTCATTACCCATTTTCCACAATTCCATGTTAACATCACGTTTTGGGTAATAACTACTTTGTTTTTCATGTTTGTTTTAATTTTTTATTTTGTAGGTCTTCATATTTTGATCATTGATAAATCATATCTATTATGTAATCCAGGATATAAATATCATATATATTAATTATAAATTTATTTATATTAGTTCATAAAATTTTGAGACAGAAAATGAAATACACTGTTCATGGAGAAAGTAGGCCATATGTATGCATGGAAATTGTTCGCATTTTCTTGAAGGATTGAAAGAAATAATTTTTAATAATATATTACCATTATAAAATATTTTTTTTGTCACATATATATATAACATTTTTCATTAAACTCATCCTTATTACCTTAATGTAATGTTTGAATGAACAACATTGTTTCGTGAGGCGGTAGTCCGCTGTACACTCGGGTAATGTTATCATTTTCCCGCTGAATGGAAATTAAGGAGATATATGTGATATCATAGTTATAGAAGTGTAATTGTTTTTACCAAAATCATTTATATTTATTTTATAAATTCTTATTAACATAAAAGTAAAATATAAATTAAAAACACATCACATCGGTTCAAAAGGCATTAGTCCACTATACACACAGATGATGATTTCATATCCCATTTTATGGAAATAAAGACGATTATTAGTCATTCCATTAACATTAAAACTTATAAGTATATGGAATATACTGAGTTTATTATAAGAACATGTTTTAATAAAAATTTCAGGATGTGTAAGAATAAATAAAATAAAATCACTCGATGAAGAACACCACCTCTTCATTGTGAAACCACCTTAGGGTTTCACTAAAATGGTTCCTATGTTAGATTTATGAGAAAAATGAGAATTATAGGATGATAAGAGGGAATAAAGGAAGATATTTTTCTAGGTATTTTCTAAACCAAATGTTTTTGTAAGTGTGAAGTAGAGAGGAGAATTGTTGTCCTTTTATAAGTGCGGTGAGTGACATACTTATAATATTGGAAAAGAAAACTGTGCCAACATGTTTTTCAGATGAAAAAAAGGCTCCAAAAGGGTTCATTATCGAACATTAGTTGTTATAATAATAAAATATGTCCATAAAATTGTTGTTGTAAAATTTTCTATGTCATCTTATCACTTATCATTTTACTTTAACCCCTCGGAAACCCCATTTTCACCTTAACCATAAAAATTAATTTTTACAGCTTTTATTATTAATAATAGATAAAAATTAAGATGAAATTATCATAAAATATAAATTATTATTAATACAAATATGTAATATATTTTTGAAATTTAAATTCACATAATTGTCAAATTTTAATTTAAAATTAAATCTATAGATCCGACGACAAATTAGTTTTCTAAAGAGAAAATGTTCAAAAGTATATGAAATTTTCATATCCAAATTTAGTATGAAAATGATTCAAATTACCTAATTTTGTTTAATTAAAATATAATTGAACTAATTATACTTTTAATACCATTTTAAAACTAAAATTAACCTTGTAAATTATTTAAACAAAAATCTAGTTTACAATAAAAAATAATATTTTTCACTATTCACTGAGAAAATAATATTTTCAAAAAAAAACAAAGAAATAATTATTAGATAATTTTGACCTGATGATTTCAAAAATTAATTTTATTTTATAAAATTAATTTTCTAATACTTTCGAAATATAATTTTATTATTATTCAAAAAAATTAACAAAAAAATAATTTTTTTTGAGAAAATAATACTTTTAAAACATACAAAGACTTTACCGATAATTAAGTATTTTTTCAGAAAATATGTTTTATTTATATAAAAATATCAGAATTAATATTTAAAATATGGTTATTACTATTAATTCTTATAATTTTAGTGGTTAGGTAATAAAGATCTTGTTTAAATAAAAATATTAATAGTTTATCTTGTTTTATTAAAACTCGATGTTGCATGTATTGAAAGTTAAACTAGATGTTTCATGTAACAAAAAATATAAAAATATATTTAATTTTTTTTTAAAAAAAATTCATAAAATCATGGGGTGTTACATTCTACCCCCTTAAATAAGTTTAGTCCTCATAATTTGAATATGCGCTCAATAAATAAGGGTTTAACATTTGAAAATCGCTTTATGTGAAACCTATATTGTAAAAAGAATTAATAAAATAACTCTTTTAAAAATAGAAAGGGGTGTGTGAATGTTTTGTAGAATAACACATAATAGGTTTCAAAATAAGATATAATAGGTGGGGAGTGAATATTTTTTCAAGGAAGAAAAGTGTAATGTTCAAATAAAGATGGATAATGACGTAGATCATAGGTCAAAAGAAATTAAATGATCATGTAAAAATGAGAAATCACAAAAAAAGTAAACCATAAAGGTGTGAAAAGGGTCATTGATATCATCATGAAAAGATATTAATAAGATAATATTTTATTTCAATATCATATTCCTAAATTTTTGAAATTTTCATGAGAATATATACTTATATGAATCCATTCTATTTTATAAGAACAATCTCATCCTTTGGTCATTCCTTGATCAATTTATCCATATTCTCTTACTCTAAGAGATTAATTTTTTCATTTCTAAAGCACTAATGGATATTAATATCCGAAAGAGAAGGATAATTTATTATTTATATATATAGTTATTATAATAAACAAAATGGTTAACACATGTTATGTATAAATCTTCATATGGAGAAATAATACATTAATATTTAAAACCTTATCCAAAGTTTAAGATAAACCATTCCATAAATAGGTAACCTTAGTACCATTCCTAAATTTAAAATTTATAAATAAGGTTAGTAAATTTTTTAAAAGTAACTGAACATTAATCCCACAAACAACATTAAGTATATCTTAATGTCACACAAAAAATATGTGAATACAATTATCATATATTCCCATGAAACATGGAAATATATTTAATAATGATACAACCTTAATGAAAACCTACATTCTTTCAATAATTAACTTTGTCCTCATTTGTTAAATAAAAACACATATTATTTAATATGTTCTATAAACACAAAGATGTTGTGAACTCAATAAATTATAATATAAATGAATTTTTCCTTAAAACATTAATCATTTCAATGGTAATAAATACTATCCAATTTACTTTATGCATATCAGTCATATAATTATATTAACTAAACACCATTTTCTCAACATCAATAACATATTAAGCCTTATATTCCTTTGATAAAAATATTACCTTTCCAAAAAATTTATAATCCATCAATACCATTTGACATATTCTTGACACTTAATAATGAAAAACTACTGTGGAATAATCCATTGATGTTTCAGGATTATAATAACAAAAATAACATTGATAAAAATATTATTCATTGAATCCCAATACATAAATACATTAACCATTCCTCTTTCTTCAAACACCATTAACTAGGATTTTTTTTGTTATTCCTTAACACTTTTTTCATTTCATATGTTATTTGTATTCCCTTCATCATCAGCAATATAACCATTACTATTTCAATATTATTAATTCTCTTTAAAATATTTCCATTTAGGAATTCTATTTTCATAATTCCCAAACTTACAACTCTTGAAACATTAAACCATCAATGATATGTTAGGGATAACATTATTATCATCCATTTAATGAACCAAACATTTCATTTTACCTTTGAAATTATTTTCTATGTGTCCATTCTTTCCACACTCAAAACAACTTTTTCTTCCTCTGATACATTCACTAGGGTGTTTCTTCCCACATTCTTGACATCTAGGAAACATAATATTGTTTCCTCCATGGTATCCACCACCTAAAATCTAAAAAACTATATCCTTATTTTATTTGGTGAGTCTAAGATTTGGTTAAAATGAAATTTTTTAATCATATATAATGATAACTAATTAGGTATTATCACAATATCCTTCACTCCAATCATCATGCAATTTTGTTTCTCTTTAACACATTGTCTAACAAATTCAACATTAACCGAGTTCCTTTTGGTTCCAAAAATTTACAGAAACCAAAAATAATAGTTTGGGTAACAACATTCATAGTGGGAAACCAAATAATCATAAAAAATAACTTAAATGATGTCTAAATCATGACACATTATTTTCAATCTTTGATACCTTAGGATTAACCAGGTATATTCATGGTTATTAAATAAATCCTTCATAATGGTTTGTAAAGAGTTTGTGAGTTTACCAAGAATATACCCCTAGAGTATTTAACCAAGTTTGCAACATGGTCCATTACCATGAACTAGGTGATAATATAGTATATATCAATATAACTTTTTCAATGTTATTACTCCTAGGTACAACTATGGTAGAGCCTTATCCACTTGTAGTATCCAGGTACAGATGTAATTTCTTGAAAACCACTCAGTCTATCCTTTAACTAAGTTCCGAGACATTTTCTTATACATTGAACCATCATTAGACTTATCCCAAGATATATCCCTAGATATATACTTATAAATACATCTAAGGATCTCACTAATGTTTTCTCATCTTGTTTCCAAAGGATAACTAAACCTATCCTCTAATACCAACTACAATGACCCAATCTTAATATATAGAGATATTATATCTTTTTAGATAAATATTCAATGCCTTACAAAAATATACTCCTATGGATTATAAAGATACAATGAATTCGGAAACTTAGAACACAAACCTCTTGTTTCATCATGAATATTCAATATCTCCCATAAATATCCTCCCACATAGTACAATCATAGAATTACCATATATAAACCCATTATTCAAAACCTAGGGAATAGAAACATAATAACGAGTGAGCTAAGATTCTCAATAAGCGTAATAAATGGATATATCAGCATAGCACAAACATAAGGGTATGATAACATGAGAATAACATTTTAAAACCAATCCCTGTATATAATAGATCATAAAATTGAGTCAGGGAATAAATCATGGAAATTCATAACATAAAAATCAAAATGGAATTAAAGAACATGATCTAAGAGAACATAAAATTGGGAGAAGACATAGATTTTTAGCGAACACATACATATTGAAAATAATTTACTTAGAAGTTTAAGGAAAATTTCCATAACTATCATAGTGGAAGGGGTCCACTCTACAAACTATCATAGTAGTCAAGGTTCACTCCCAAGACTATCATAATGGATAATGTCCCCTAATGAACTGGGTTTACTCCCCATTCCATCCCTATTTACCTCACCAGATATTAATATTTACCAAATTAATTGAGGGGTGATAAAGGTTCCATGAATAATATTATTAAAATCATATATATATGTTCCATAAGATCATAAAACATTCATCATATCATAACCCACGAAAATAAATGTGTTTTAGAATAATTAAATTATATCATAACCCTTGTAAATGAAACGGGTTTCATATATATTTCATCATTTCATCATAAAATATCCTAGGGAAAACGAATTGGGTTTGATAATCATTTTATCATCGTATAACCCATGGAAAAGAAATTAGTTTCATAAAATTCTTATCATCATAAATATAATCCATTCAGATTAAGAATAAGAATTATATACGGGATAATATCCCCCACAAAGAAAAAGTAACCTCAAAGTATTCTTTCTTTGTTGGAAAATTATTTTTAAGAGACACATGGAACATTTATTGAGGAAAATAATTTTTCTTTTAAAATCAATATTTAAAACTAAAAAATCCATAAAACATTTTATAAATACTTTTCTTTGAAAATAAGCTTTGAAACTTATAAATGATACTTTAAAAACCATTTAAAACATTTCTTAAAGAAAATATACTTTCGACATTGTAAAAAGTTATTAAAAAAATATATTTTTAAATAATTTTATTTGAAAATAACTTTTGAAACTTATAAAGGATTATTTAAAACAATGATTTTCCAAGATGGTGGAAAATACCATTGATTCAATACAATTTAAAAGAAATATTTTGTTCACATTTTTTATAAAATCAAAACGATAATTTTTTGGAAAATAAAATCAATATTCATTTCAAAAAATACTGAAAAAAAATTCAAAGATGGGTAAAAATGTATTCAATAAATAATTTGTAGAATTTTTTTTGAAATAAATTTTCAAAAACATATTTTGAAAATATGGTTTTATAAGAAAACGAGTTTTATGATACAAGAGAGAAAAAATATGATTTTTCTTATAAAAATTCCTTTGAATTATTGAGTTCTTAAATAGTGGAAAATGAATGGAAAACTTTTAATCTCATAACATAACCAAATGATAATAAATTTCACGAGTTTCTTGGGATATGGATCATAATATTTCAATATTGGAAGAACAAACATAAAAAAATCATGATAAATGATGATATTATATCATAAAACGATTACCACTTTGGTAACATTGAATCATAAGCCACTTGAAATAATAACATTAAATGAGACATAATATATATCATTAATATAAGGATATTAATTATAAAACATTTCAAAGGTGTATTATATATACATTATAAAATAAGATAGATTCATAACACACCATATATCTTAATAAAGGAAAATTGAGACAAAAATACCATATGTCTTTGGTAACTTTTTAACCATAAAACACATAAAATATAGATACTCAAATGGATACATAACACCAAATAATTTTCAGTATAATAATTATAAAATAAATTAATTGGAATTATATAAAGTATATAAAATAAATAAGTGGTGAATATGGCATGTATCTCATGGATATAAAAGTTAGACAGAAATCCATTACCGTAAGTGTCAAATTCCTTGATAGATGTTAAAAAATCCTATAAAATAAATATATTTTTATTATAAATCTATTAGATACCCATAATCATATAAATAATACCATATATGATTTACATATGACTTTTTATTACCTAGTTATCAATAACTATCTGTTAAAATCGAGTTTCAGGTAATAACTACCTTGTTCTTCATATATGTTTTGATTTTTGATTTTTTGGTCCTCTTAATTTGTTAATGGTTACATAATATCCATAATTTTAACCATGATATAAAAATTATATATATTCAGTATATATGTTTTTATATTTTCTATAAAATATAGAGATAGAAAATTAAATACACCATTCTTGGACATGGTAGGTCGTATGTAAACATGAATGTTGTTAAATTTTCTTGAAGAATTGAAATAATGAAAGGTAAATAATATATTAACATTGAAAAATATTTTTTTATTTCATTTATATATCACATTTTCACTAAACCCGTCCTTATTACCTTCCGTGTAAAGTGTGAATAATTCGCATCGCTTCGCAAGGTGGTAGTCCACCTTACACATGTGTGACGTTATCATATTCCTGTAGAAAAGAAAGTAAGGAGGTATATGTGATATAATAATTCTAGAAGTATAAATATGTTGAAAATATCATATATATTTATTTAATATATAATTGAAATTATCCATGTAAAATATAAACGAAAAACATATCACATCAGCTTGTGAGGTAGTAGTCCATCGTACACACGAATGATGATTTTGTATCCCATTTGATTACATTTGATATTATTATAGGTCATTACCTTAAAATAAAAAAATATAATTATATGCTAGATATTAAGATAATAATATAATAAGGTTTTAATAATAATTTATGGATGTGGATGATGAATTGAAATAAAAATGCTCATTGGATAATGTTACCTATTCTTCAAGTAGCCTCCTTAGGTTTGCACTAAAAGCCTTCCTAGAATGGGTTTCCTAAAAAAATAAGGCTAATAGGTTGATATTAGGGAATAAAGGATTATATTTGTGTAGGTATTGGCTGAAAGAAATAGTTTTGGAAGTGTGAAGTGGAGAGGATAATGGGTGGCCTTTTATAAGTAAGGTGAGTGAAACAGTTGTAATTTTTGAAAAGAAAAAGGTTTTCCCACTTTTTCTGAATTCCAAAAGGATACAAAATGGGTAAGTATATAAAATAAGTGGTTATATGGTCACAATATGTCAAATAATTTTATTTTTGACAAGTTTCTAGGTTATTTTACCCCTTATCATTTTATTTTAACCCCCTATAAACCCATTTTCACCTTTACCTCAGTAATTAATTTTATCACTTTTACCATTCATAATAGTAAAAATTTAATTTTAAATTATTATAAAAACATTACGTTTATTACAAATATTTAATCCATTTTTACAAGTTATTTTAATCTAAGTAAAGTTTTTTAATTTAATCTTGAACCCACATATATGACGAGTCAACTGCTTTCCAAGGAGAAACCATTCAAAAGTTTAAAAAGTTATTATTTAAAAAATTAAATATTAAAATTATTACAATGAAATAAATTTAATTAATTAATATATAATTTAATTTATTTTACTTTCAAACCCATTAAAAAATAATCTTATTAATTATTGAAACAAAAATGCAGTTTTCAATAAAAATTACCATTTTTATTATTCATAGAAAAATTACTCTTTTAAGAAAAATATCAAAAATTTACCATAATATAATTTTGAAATAATAATTTATATTTTTAAAAAATAATTTTATTATCTTTAACAAAAATAAAAAAAATCATTTTTTGAGAAAATATTATTTCTAAAACATACGAAGACTTTACAAAAAATTAAGTATTTTGTATAAATATATATTATTTATATTAAAAAATTATATTTAATTTTTAATTTTTTTTATTCTTATTCATTCCTCCAATTTTAATGTCAATGTAATAATGGTGTTCTTTAAATAACAATATTATCAATTTTTCATGTATCGTTAAAACTTGATGTTGCATCTAACACAAGTTAAACTCAATGTTTCATGTAACAAAAAATAATAAAAATATTAATTTTATTGGATTTTTTCCACATAATCTCATCATGTTACAAATATCGTTCTCTCAGAGTATGTACATGACCATTATCAAGGGTCTCACATTCTCATCCCTGTTCTTCGAGTACACTATGATGTCATCAATGAAGACCACCACAAACCATTACAAGAAATGAAGAAATATCCAGTACATGTGTTATGTGAACATTAATATGGAATTGGTCAAGCCAATAGTCATCACCATGTACTCATAGTGACCATAATAACATCTAAATTTTGGTTTTTTTTTATATCCTCATCCCATACTCAAAACCAATGATAGCCTAATATATAGTCAATCTTTGAGAACCATCATTCCCCTCTTAGATGATTGAAGAGGTCGTTGATCATTAGAGGTGGATATGTAATCATCATGGTCACTTGGTTCATGAATTGATAATCCTCACACAACCTCAATCTCTAGCTTGCTTTCTTGGAAAACAATATAGGGGTTACCTAGGGGGAAACACTAGGTCTAATAAATCCCTTCTTCTGCAAGTCCTCCAACCGAACCTGCAGTTCAAGAAGATCTGTGTGATCCATTTGATATGTTGGAATAGATATTAGGTTCATAAATAGTTTCAAGTTGATATAGAACTATATATCTCAGTGGGGAGATAATATTGGAACATATTAACGAAATATGTCCCCATACTCCTCCACCACAACATAAAACTGAAAGCCCATTGCCTCCTATACACAAAGGGTATTACTATCCATCTAGTGAGAAATTAGTTGTATCCTTATATACCTTATCTCATCCTTCTCTTCCTGGGTTTCCTTCTATAATTATAAGTAAAAACTTGATTCATCACTATTGAAACATTGAATCCTCCTCCTAAAATAATCAATTTAGGTATAAACTATGGATAACATTTCTGTAGCCAAGATGACATCATAAGTACTCATCATTTCTAAAAATATATCCCATGTGAATATCTCACCTATAAGAATTAGCTAAACTATCATCTAAAGTTTTTTATTTCTGAGCCACCTCCATCAGGATCCTATAATATCATGGGTCAATCCATGGGTACAATATGAATCTCTAAGTCTCAAACTAGATAGGTGGAAATAATATAGTAGATCATGCATTCTTTCCACTAGTATTGATGATAAAAGGGAGAATAAACATAGCATACCATTAATCATTCCAAAAATATTTGGGTCATAGTCTTACACTACTTATAGATATCCTCTCCCATGACTATAATATCTTTAATCTTGGTGTGTACTACATGGAGGTGGTTGTGGAAATACGTCAAACCAACTGGAACATCCTAATTTTCTTCTTACTCCCATTCCATGTACACCACCCTTCAGACCATCCTCCAACTAGAACCATCTCTGCCTGGGTGGTTCATCAACTGTCTCCCTGTTAGCTATGTAGTGGGTCAGAAAATATAAAGAATGACATCCCCAAAAATCATGAGAGAATAATTTCCTCTCCCTAGGATGACTCAAGCCTTAATGAGAGATCTGAACTACTAATCCTCTATCATAGTATCATCTTCTGAAGTGTATTTTATGACATGATTCTTGTGACTACCATTGGACACTACCTGTCAATGTCTCATCTTCTGCATTCCCACTATAATAATGATTTTTCAACGTTTTCTCCACTAGGAACTTCTCAACTACTATGGCCTGCTCAAGAAATCCACTATAGATGGGAATGAAAAGAGATATCTCTGAAGCCATGATATCTTAGAATAGACCCTATTAAATGGTCTATTCCCTAATGAAAAGTCCTCTCAGTATATCTAAATAGTATTTCAATGTGTCAAAAATTATCATTGAATACTCTACCACTTTCATACATCCCTAATATAAATATAGAGAATCTTGGATGTGCACTAATCAAAACATGTCCATATAGAACTCCTCCCTAATGAGATTCTCAAAATATAACTAGCAGAATGCTATCTTATCATGTGACAGAGTCACCGGACTCCACCATCACCCAGAAGATCCCAAATGAATAATCATCACTAGGAAAACCATATGATATATAGGTCTCCTCATGATGTGAAAAAATATGGTGACATATTCTAGCAAGTCCTCATCTATATAGGGGTATGGATTACCCTTAAACATAGAGGTTCACTACCTTATAAGGAAGGGTTGATGTAAAAATTTTAAACTATAAAAACCTCAGTTTTACTATCCCAAAACTAGATCTTTTTTAGTACCAACCCTCCCAAGACTATTTTAAAATGGTCTCTCATCTACATAATACATGACATGTGTGGGAAACTCCTATGCATAGTTGAGTGAAATATGACCTAGTGGGACACCCCAAAATTACTTATCATAACAAATCAAGAGTATTCATCCCAAAAAAAACATAGTTATCTCAATAAGATATGAGAAATAACAATAATAAACCAAGTTATACTTGTAATAGACAACCGGTCTCAAGGGGTGTCAACCAACACTACCAGCCACATGATTCATCTCAAGTATTCTAGGAAAAGATCATTCTAGGAGAACTCAATCCATGTGCAAGGCTATCAATGATGACACTCATCAAACTGTATCCACATGATGTTAAATTGTATCCACCATCTCAAAATATTTGGACTTTGATCCTTTTTAAGGAAAGGTACGTATACAGCCCCCCTAAGGTTAAAGACCAATACTTACTTGTCCTGACTCATTCACATCGGTTTGACATTAACCGCATGACATTAAATTGTACACTCCTTTCATCCTAAAAGATGTTAAACTATACCAATCCAAAATACGTGGGATTTGATCCCTATCTCCTAGATAGGGTATGTAGGAAGCCTTCGTGAGGTATATCCCCATCCAGTGGTAAGACGTTGTGATCCCCATCCAGCGATAAGCCATTGTGACCCCAACCAGCAATAAGCTATTGGAACCCCAATAATCTATAATCCATTGTCAACCGCAACTAGTGGTAAACCATTGTAGCCCATAATCCATGGTAAGCCATTATATTCCCCTTCATTGGTACCCACATATCTGGTCTTCCCCCATCGAGTCAGACTAACCCGGGCTGCTAACCACTTGTAAGGCCTAGTATATCGTCAGGTCGTTGTCCCATGAGTACACCCTGATTCTATACCCCCATCCAAAACTACATGAACTTTGATTTATTTCCATGAGGATATGTAAGAATCCTCCCTAAGGTTCAAGCTCACTATTCATGTCCAATCATAGCCTCTCTCCCTTGAGCCTATGTGTTTCGGGAAGGTCATGCCCCAACCTAGAGGTCCCACTTCCTCTGGGTCATAGCCATATGGGTCACCTCCTCAGGTGTCCCTTTCCCCATTGAAATACATGTACTTTGATTCCCTACCACAAGGATATGTAGGAGGTCTCTTAGAGGCTCAATCCCAATATCACCGTCGCCCATGCATCAGCTCCATTTCACTCTACATCCATTCTCAACAATCCATATCCATTATGATTCTTACCTGGGCCTCCACACCTTGATGAGATCATGTCACCCACTTTATCATTATTCTTAGCACTAATCAGGTAACTAACCATGTGTTATCCACAGTATCTGTGTTCCCTCTAGGGGTTGCACCCACCTGATCAAAACCCATCACTGTTCTAATAAGTCTGATCAATCTCTTATAAATGTTAAAATCACGACATACCCTGTGTTAAACATGGGAAGCTGAGGAAATCCTCAAATATACACCTGTGGAATAAAATTCCAAGCATTTGATGTGGGATGTCTAGAGCTTATGAGCCTTTGAGAAGCCCTATCATAAGGGAAAGAAACCAGACACACCAGTCTTCTAGCGTCTAGACATGCCAACAATGTCCAACATGACTATTCACCCAACCGAAGGATGCTACCCTGACTAGAACCCTTGGAATGTCTTGACAGAACCAGCATAATTAACCTGCGCCCATGAAGACATGACACTGGGAAACGTTTCACAAACAACATATTACATCTATGAGGGAGACCCGGACTAGACAACGAGTTCCGAGGAGGAATCCATGTAAGGAGGAACTGACATCCCAATATCCCATTTCAATCAAAGAGAAAATGTCACTGAATAAGTGGAGAATGACACCCACATTTGGAAAGAAGGAATGTAGGGCCACAATCGTGCATCCTCCAAGGAACAGATGTGTGCCCCGAAGAAATAATCAAAAACCCCTATAATGAAATCCATCAATATACCATCCCATTTCCACTTCACTACCTCAAGTGTCTAAGACAGGCCTACTAGAAACTGATTTTCTACCTTCACTTACTGGCACATGAGGCATCGAGAAACAAACTCCACCACCACCTTCTCCACCCCCAACCACCAGTATTGATGTTTGAGATCCAGGTACATCTTTTCAACCCCTGGATTCACCTCAAAGGGATAGTTGTGGAACACCCTCAGAACCTCCTCTCACAACATCACTAGTATAATAGTGTGCCCTTTAAAAAAGATGACATACTCCCCACCTATCAAATATTCATAATGGGACTTACCTACGGATAAATGAGCACATCTGGCCTTATAGTCAACATCCCCATGTTTTTCCTCCCTAACTCAATGCAAGAGTGGGGGAGTGAAAACCATCAACGGAAGGTAAGATGCTCCATAACCATATAAAAATTATTTTTTCATCACAACTAACTACTTGAACACCTCACTCAACAACTATAACTCGGTTCCCCTACTGAGCGCGTCCGCCTCCACGTTCTTATTCCCATGCGTATAGACTATATATAAGTCATAGTCTATTATGAACTCTATCCACCACCGCTTCCTCATGTTCAGGTACTTTTAGGAGAATATATACCGGATACTTTTGTGTCCAGAGTAGATGGTAAACCACTCACCCATCAAGTAGTTCCACCACATATTCAAAGCAAAGACCACTAATGCTAACTTTAGATCATGGGTTTCATAGTTATTCTCATACTGAATAAACTATCATGAACCATAGGATATAACCACTTGATACTACATCATCAAAAAACCCATTTCACTCCCTGATTCATCACAGAACAATATATACCCCATGCCCTCCTTTGGTAGTATCAAGATAGGGGAGCTCATTAGTCTCCACCTCAACTCCTGGAAACTCTGTTGGAACTTATCCATCCACAAAAAGGGTTGTCCCTTCTATGTCAAAGATGATAAGGGTGTTTCTACAATAGAAAAGTTAGGTATGAACCTCAAGTAGTATCCAACCAAACCCAAGAAACTCCACACATCAGTCACGCTCCTGGGTGGCTCCCAAGAAAGTACTGCCTCTATCTTTGTCAAGTCTTCTGTAACTCCATCATTTAATAAGATGTGTCCCAGAAAGTGGACCTCTTAAATCCAAAACTGACACTTGGAGAGCTTCCCATAAAGCTAGTGATCTTGGATCATATCCAAAACCATCCTCAGGTGTTCTGCATGCTCCTCCTCGGACGCTGAGTACACCAGGATGTCATCAATGAAGACCACGATGAAATGGTCAAGGTAATGCTGAATGATCCTATTCATGAGTACCGTGAACAATGTCGGGGCATTGGTCCCACCAAAAGGAATTACAAAAAACTCATACTATCCATACCGATATCTAAAGGATATTCTTGGTACATCCTCATCCTGTAAACGAAGCTAATGATTTCCAGACCTGAGGTCTATCTTTGATTACCACCTCACTCCCTTCAGTTGGTCAAAGAGGTCATCAATTCTCTATAATAGATATTTTTTCTTCATGGTCACATGATTTAGGCACTGATAGTCCACGCATATTATCAAACTCGCGTCTACCTTCTTAGAGAACAGAATTGGGGCTGACCAAGGTGAAACATTTGTCCTTACAAAGACCTTTATCTTCATGTCTATGAGATATACCCTCAACTCACAAAACTCTTCGGGAGCCATCCGATATGTTGGTGTGGATATTAGTGTCGTCCTAGGGTATAGGTAAATACAGAATTCAACCTCCCTATGATGAGGTAATCTTGAAACATCCTCAAGAAATATGTCCTCGAACTCATCCACCACTATAGGAAATTGAGGACTCCTCTTTTCCACCACACCAAGGGTAAGGCTAGACAACTAGTGAGTGATCAACTACACCCTTATCTAAGAATGTCCATCCTATACTATAAGAATTCATTTTACGCTAGTAAAGGAGAACCTAGTTCCATTTTCAGGGACACACTACACTCTACACCTAAAATATTCAACTTGATCATGGATTTTGGATAACCAGTCCATACCTAGAATGACTTTGTATGGCCTCGATGATGCTACTAAAAGATCTGTGCCCAATATCCCGCCTCCATGAGTAAGATCTCACTTCCAAAACTAGTGCGTAATCGTCGTATCACCTTCTATAAGAGTCTATAATCGCAAGGAACAAGCCAATAGATCTACCAGAATCTTCGAGCTCTGAAAAAGGTCAATGTAAAGGAAATAGTGATTGGAACCTGTGACTATATGAACTATAACTAAGCTGGAGAATAAAAAATTATAAATATAATGATTTCTGGAGGATCAGGATCATAGGCCTCAATCACATAAATATGGGCCTGCCCCTGCGCACCTACTCTTGGAGCCTGTGGTGGACCACATAGGGGTGGTCGCGGTAGTACCTCAAACCTCCGCCCACCACCTACAACTCTGCATGCTCCCCTGCCACGTTTGCCTCCCTAAAAACCTCCCTACTCAACCCTTTACCTCTTCCTCAATAGTCCCATAACCATATGTTGATTGTTTTCAAGGTGAGTTAGGCAGTGATGAGCTATGTGTCCCTGCCCACGATATGCATAGCACTCCCTGCTCCTCTGCTGACTCCCTCTACCTTGGGAGCCTCATACTACCGACCCTATGTCATGGGGTTTTCCCCTAAAAGTATTGACCCTTTTGGGTCCCTGTGTCTACTTCCTGCTACCCACTACTAAATACTCTTCCGCTTGATGTCTACTGGTAGCTCCAGCAGCCAGCGCCCACTCCGCCAGGAAGCTCTCCATGAGTAGAGCTCTCTACAGCACCCTAACATGGGTAGGGATGTTAAGTTATAAAATGGATACCCTGATATCCCAGTGTATTACCTGCTCAAAATCTCAATCCCTAAAGAGAAGGTCCCACACCCTGTTTCTAGAGTAGTGAGAAAGCTTAGTGAATCTCATTGAGTACTCTGCTAATGTCATGCTACCTGACTTTATGTGTTGTAGCTCCTGGATGTGTAATGAGAGAAGGGTCACCAGAAATAATTCCTCCCTGAAGAGGCACTCAGAATCATTCCAAGGGAGGTTTGATTCATCATGCGTCTGGATTTTCAAGCTCAACCATCTCCCTGCCGAGCCCTGAAGAAGGATAGTGGATAAGATCTCCATATGCTCGGGTGGTGTCCTCATAAAACGAAAGATGAGGGTGACCTCCTCCTAGCGATCCTCAACTATGTGGGGGCTAGTATCATCCCTGAACCTGAGAATTCTTTGCTTCTAGAACTCATGTAAGATATTGACCATGCATGTATCCTTTACCGGTAATGTTGGTAGGAACTGCTGATCAATGGGTGGTGGTAACATTGGGGCACTACCTGATGGGGCCACCTCCAGTACTGGTCCCTGCACTAATGCCTCATCGCTAGGCATACCATCCTGGTAGTCATGCACCTGATAATGGATAGATATCTACATGGAGGCATTTTGAAACACATCAAGATGAACCACATTCAATAGATTATACCTGGTGAGCCGATTGTAACTCAAGAAGGACATGAGGATACTATAAATTCATATATGATGCATGAAACTGGTGTTTTCGTGTATTGAGTTGAAAATTAGAATTCAGGGTCCTGTTGTATTGATATGTCAGCCACCACACCAAAACTGAATGCCCCAAGTCTGAAAGTCAAAATTGAAACAATCAAAAGTGATTCTTGAAAACAAATCCCCTGACCCTCAGTCCTTAAAGTTGAACCTATGGTCTTTGATACCACTCTGTCACAACACGTCCCTCGGGGCCCATGTTGTGACTACCCCAAGCCCAACTCCTAAAGAAAAGGGTCTAGTGACTAGTGCCAAAGGCATTATCCTAAATGTGAGAGAAATTTTCATTAGTACTTATATGCACACACACACACACACATCCCCTTCCCACAATATTGAAAAGTAAACATGCATTCCACTAAAAGAACCATTGAGAGTAACAACACAAAACCAAATGTAAAGGGTCTAGAATAAAGTCCAAAAAAATATAAGTACAAGATCATGAAGTCCATATGCGGTAAACCCTACCTAAAGGGTAGGTGTAGAGGGTGCCTCATAAAGCCGTAGAAGTATGACTCATCTATCAGATCTCACTGGGCACCACCTGGACCTAGACCACCAAGGTCTCTATCGAATTGTTTTTCATCTGCACAAGACATGACACATGTGGCCGGAGACCATACAGGGGTGAGTAACACAATACTCGGTAAGGAGACCTAAACCTAAAGTTAAAACTACAAAAGAAATATGTACAAGGTTTTTTCAACTCACGTAGGTACAAATATTGTGTATGAAAAAAAAGACTATGAGTCATGAACTTTGAACATATTGTACTGCTGAGACACTCACCCCCGATGAGTCACTTAGGCCTGATGGTGCATGTAGACCCACTCGTTACATAGGCCTATTAGGTCACCTAGACGCGCTCTTCACTTAGGGCTACTGGGGAACCTAGATCTGCTCGTCACATTGGCCTGGTTTGGTACCCTGACCCACTCGTCATAATCATATTACCACCACTAGCCATATGATTCCTACTCATAGCGCACTTTATTCTAGGAGAATCTACACTTCAATCCATTGGTCATATCTCAAATTGCAGGAAAATCTCGTTAGATTATATTAATAGGACTGTCTCATCCCGAGGGTCCCAACACTACAAACGACTTTTATATTAGACTTACGGTTTGGAAGTTATGATCATTTTAGAAAAAAGGGGTTGGTGGGGTTTGGGTCCGCTCCGACTTGACCCGGTTCGGCTGACCTGATCTAGTCTGGTATGGGTTGTGGGTCCCATCCCAGTGGCCTGGTCTTCATTCTCCCCATCCCTCACTGGTAGGCTAGGTTTTTCCCAGCTGGGCTGCTCAGCAGGCCAGTCCTCCCTTTTGGGTCATCCCGCACTGGCAGGCCAGTTCTGCCCAGCCGGGATGCAGTGATTGCCATGTCCCTCCGAGCCCATGGGCTACCACATTTGTCATGGCAGTTCACTGCATAGCCTCCCTGTATCTTTTATGCGGGGTCCTACTATGGTCCAACTGGTCTGTGGTTTTTCACCGCGGGACGCGACATGATGCCACGTCCGCCCACACTGCCGCTAGCCCCCTTCCATAAACCTCTAATCACTACATACGGCAGATGCCATGGGCCTCCCTCACCACTGTGGTGAGTTGTTGGTGGGTTCTTACGCAGATCACCAGACTCACTCTGGTGGTCCTTTTTTCTGAACTAGAAGTCCCGCTGTGATCCTCGGGTTGGGGTCTCCACTACTGTGTGCTCCAAGCCATCTTTCCATTAATCTGAGGGTCCAAACACATTTGAAACCTCCCAGCAAGATTCTGACATGACCAAGAGAGTCTATTGGAGAAAAACGAGAGGAGGAATAGAGATCACAATTAATACCCAAGTAAATGAACATTGGCCTTTTTTTGCCTTTGTTCGTTGCGTTAAAAAAATAAAGGAGATACATGTAAATAAATGCCATGATATAATCCCCTATTTAGATTCCTGCATGTCAAAATCCCATTCCCGCAAGGAAGATCAATCTGTGGTTCAATTTGTTAGTGAATTGAACCACACTCATCTTTTAGAAAGTAATGACGGGGGAAGGGAGGCCACAAAGAAAACAAAAAACCCTTACTTGGAATCAGATCATTAGTCAGTGAAGAAAAAGATTGTTCTCCCTTCATTCTCCAATCCATAAATCTCATCGATGGAGATATCCTTCTAAGAGAAAGGAAGGGAGGAAGGTGTTATTCTTTTGTAGGTGGATGATCGTTTTCCAATATAAGATCTCTCGAGTTTTAGAGTAATCTCTCCAATTGTGGTCTGATTCCTGTACCCATGTTAGGCTATTAATTGATGAAATGCATTTCAGCGTTTTTGTTACATTAATCCACCACTTCAATACACTATTTAAATTATGAAATGAAATGGTTTTCTCATCTCTACATCGCAGTAATATATTTTCTTATAAAATAAACTCTTTTTAGTTTATTTGTTTCTTTAAAACACATGAAAGTTAACTTTTTCCCTTGACACTCAGCGGTCAAGTTTTGGTCCATAATTGGGTAAGGTCGTCATTCTGGACACAACGGTGCCCTCATATTTTCAATCTACACACCCATTTACAAGTTGATAAAACCACATATGTGCACTATTTCAAACAAAATAAAAAAGTTCAAACATTTATTACATGCTCACTAGTCCTCAGAATCACATTCCATCAGAGCACCAAGTCTCAAAATAATCCCGTAAATGTTTTACAAATATTTTTACATGGAATTTCAAAGATATTACAAAATCAATAGTGGTGTTCCATGAAGCCTCACAACTTCCCTAATATAAATCCTGAAAAGTTGATCACATGTGAATTCCTCATGAATAATAATAAATTGATGAGTCTTTATAATAAGTTACACTATAACCTATATAGAATAATTTTCTATAGATTTCTCTGTAAGAACACTAATAAATTCTATAGTGATGGATCCCCATTTCTATATAAGTATGGGTAATGGTTTCATGAATCCCCTATACTTTTTCCATTCCAAATTCACTTACGGACATACTAGACACTGTGATGTTTATTTCATTATCACCTTCTACATATTGTTCAACTAATATTTTTTTCAAAGATCTTGATACATCTTTATGGTCCTTTAGTGTATGGAGAAGTTAAATCTATATGAATTATTCAACAACTTCTTATTTATCTCAGAATTTGATTGAACACACAGTCATGACCCAAATCTTAAAAGTCCTATATATCACAATTAAACTCATAGGATTTCCATTTTCATATAGAATCTAACATATTTTGTATTTCCATATCCTCCATTTAAGCGTCTTTTATCTCCTCTAGAATGGTTTTTTGGACCATCATATGAGGTAGATACATTTTTTCTACTTCCTTTATGAAATTCATGTCCATCGTTTTCATGTCATAAAATATTGGATAATTTTTAATTATCATCATTGATAAGGTTATATGATCCTTTCTACGTAGGGAATATACCACATTATTTTCCTTCACAGTATTCTAACTGATTGATCTGTCATAGTCCTTCATCATCTCTTCCTATATTTAGTGGTTCATATTAATATTTTTCTCTCTTAATATATATTTTCTTCTCTTATGATCAAAATATATTTCACAGATTTTACAATATAGAAAATTATTCTAAACTATCATTTTGAATATCACTTCATCCAAATCAAAATCATCTATTAGCTAGTTTCATCATTGAAAATTATACTACCTTGATGAATAGGGAATTACTTTATCATTTTACAATAGTATAAAGAATAATCCCTACTTTGAAACATCATTGTATACTTGAAAAATATCCCCACTTTAGGGTATAGTAAGTACTAATGTAGTTATAATACTCTGTTTCAATTCATTGAATCACTCTTCACATTCAATGGTCAAGAAAAATTTCAATCACTTCTGAGTTAACATGGTCAGTGAGTTTGACAATCATGATATGTTTCTCAAAAGTCATTAGTAATATGCAACTAGTCCAAGGAAACTATAGATCCCAATTATATATAAAGGATTGGTCCACTCATAAATTTCCTTTATCTTAAAAAGGTCTATAGATATCCATTTTAGAATAATAATGTGCCCCATGAATGATAATTCCCCTATTCAAAATTTACATTTACCATACTTTGTAGGTAACTTCTCCTTTCATGATGTCTTTATCAAGGTGTTGGAATTATACCCACGATCCTACATGATTTTGGAGTATATTGGAATAAAACCTATAATGATATCCAAAATATTTTGTGGTATTCACTAAGGATAATATTAATAATTCCAATGAATATTTCTGGAGATTTAATGATTCTGAAGGGTATCATTATGAACATATAATGTCTGAACACTATTTAAAAATATAGTCTTGGGAATATATTCTTTCATCCAATTTAATTATTTATTTCTCAATTGAAAATATACCATAGAGAATTACTTGGACCTGACATATTTGATCAGATAAGTCATCAATTAGTGGCATGATATACTGATTCATTATTTTTATTTTCTTGATTTCATTACAATCAATACACATGAACATTTAACCATCCTTGTTTTGAATATGAGGACTGATGTTCTCCATGTAGAAAAAATCAGGCATATAAAAACCTTTTCTAGGTTCCCTTATAACAACTTATCTAGTTCTTCCAACTAAATGGTGACCATTATATAAGGATACCTAGATATGGAAAGAGGTCCAAGTATAAGTTCAATGATAATTAATCTCTCCATCAGTAAGAAGGCCATGAAAATCTTTAGGGAATACATCAGAATAGTCCCTCACAATTACCATGTCATTTAGAATGAATATCTCATTTTTTCAATCATTTGAGCCAAAAATTATTTCCCATAATTAAATAATATTTAAATTTCATAAGAATATTCCAATGTAGGTTCATTATACTTTTTACACTTATAAATAATCCTAGGATGAATTGGGATGTGATATATGATCTCCCTCTCCCTATAGTTGATGTTGGATTAATATAAGGACATCTAATCCATGGCCATTATAACATAATATTCCAATAGAGGACACATGACATGATTTTTTGGGAGATTTAGTTCAAAAGCATTTACTAGGGTGGAGTTATATACTATGTATGCAACAATTTATTTGTGTGTTATTCCCACTGATAGCTCAACCCCAATGTTTTTCTGTTTTTTTGGAATATTTATACTAATATTTCATGATATGAAAGAATGTATAGAACCATAATTAAAAATGATGTTTGATATTCTTTAATGAATGTACAATATTCTTATCAACACATCATTTTTAGGATCCACCTTAGTAGACATGATAGAATATACCAATCTATGATCTCAAGGAAGTAGAGTTTATTGTCTTTTCTTGTCTATGAAAACCCTTGTCACAACACATTGGATTTCATAATAACCATGTGATTTATAGTTGAAAGATAGGAAGAAATAATGATCATTGATCATAAAATTCCTTTATTCAATCACATCATTGGTTTTCTTCATCTACCTTAGGCATTGATTTGCTTAGTTACCCCTTTTTCCACACTTAAAGCATCTCTATTATTGCTCCCCAATATTGATTTTCCATAAAAACACCAGAGTAGAGATGCCAAAAGATCTCTATAACATATTTAAGTATACAAGAGGTTGATGAATAGAAATAAGGGTCTAAGGGAGTACTGGGGAGACTTTATCCTTAGTAATCATAGACATACACTATGAACATAAATAAAATTTAACAAACCATAATATCCTAATGAAGATATGAAAAAAGTAATAAAAAATGGAAATAATATTATACATATAAATAAACCAAGATTAGAATGCGGAAATAGAAACCAGAGTATATAAGTATGAAAATACAAGTAAATAAACACCATGTAATCCTCCATAGTCCATCCAGATACCACTAATAAACCATTTTACAATTCTCATCTATCTATGGTGGGCCCATTGTCCTTACATGGATCTAAAATCATGATTTCTGCATATAAATCAAGATACACATGAATTTTGTGAGTAATAAAACCTAGTAATACTCCAAAAATGAATCCATAACATGAGTTCACAAATATAAAAGGTGTATTCCATGGTACACATAAATGCACATGAAAGAATTAATAATCATATGAAAAGTGTTTGTGTTCTAGAAAAATCAACATGATCCCTGTCCATATGTTCTTTTCTCTATACTAGAGGATATTCATAATAGATTTCAAGAGTAATCAAGAGCTACCCCCAAGGATGGTGACTATATCTTTTAGTAATCACAGGGCATCATGTTATGTTGGTCCATAAGGATATCAAATTCCACCTCCATCACGGGTCTGGCCTTATGATTATCAAACCCCATCCAAGTCACAGATTATGCTTCAAGGTCTTAATATCATATCTATGAATTGGGTTATTAAAAAATGTTTTCATACCATTTATTCCATTACCATAGGTCTAGAATCAGGGTTTCCATGCCCCGCACCCTGTGTTCATCTCCATCATCGTCATTGTCTTATTTCATGTATACTAACCCTATAAGGGATAACAAAATCATGAAATTCAAACAGTTCTCGGTACCAAAAGAAATAAATTCAAAGGAATGGTAGTTACCCTCTTGTGCACTATTTGGGTTTCTTTTCAAGTTATTTGGAGATCTTAGTCATCTCATATGAGGATACCATATGAATTATCTTATCCGTTTCTGGGTTCCTCAACTCAGATCCACCATTATATGGTTTACTCTACCATTTCAACCTACTCCATCAAAAAATACTCCATCTGGTGTGGTTTTATGGATACCCAGATGATTTGGGTGGTGACAGTTACCTCTGTAATGGTGGTTTGGTTAAGTACCCTATGTTGTATCTGGTGTGAGACAACTTTCGTTTGGTGTGTTGAGTTTTTCAGTATACCCTATGATGTGGATATGCGGTCTTAAGGTGCAGCAGTAGTGATTCTTCCTGAGGTTGGGTGACGTGAGTGGAGTTGTTTTTTTGGGTGGGTTGGAAATGTTTGACTAGACCTTTTTTTGGTTTTTGGTTGCTGTTGCCAGTTGGGTGGGCCCGGTCTTAGACATGGTTCCATTCCTGACATTCTTATGGATCTTTTTGGGTGTGGTCTTCTTTATTGGTTCTCACTTAGCCTCAAAGTGATTCTTTTCAAAAATACCAAAACAATGTTTGGATCAAAATAAAAAATGGTATCAATATATAAAGGCATATAGAATACTCATGGAATTAGGAATCATATATGGGTCTCATGGGATACACACACCCGAGATCACTATCATGCATGTTGAAACAAGTTGTTCCAAACCAAGTATCATTTTAAGGAAAAAATAGTATATATATCCTTAAATGATAAGGAAATTCCTACCTTAATCTTATGGGAAACAAACTATGGAACCATTGACAAGTAATAATTGAATTGAACCTGAGATCTAACTAGATTAGGCCTGCACACAAAGAACCCCTAGAACCAATCCCAAATGAAACACATCAAGGTTCCAAAACATGGTCCAAGAAGTTTTTATGACAATGGGGAAGGGTCTTCACCAATATACCTATCAGGATACCCTAATGTTTCTTGAATTGAGATTGATAAAAGGACAAGTTTCCAAAACCATAGATCAATCACTATTCAAGTAATGATCTAAAAATTCATCATTAGATGGAATCAAAATCCATAAATCATGAAACAACATTTCAGGTCTATGATTTGTATTAAGGTAAGAAAGATAGATCTTTATGAAACATGAAGACCAAATTCTTAAGGATCACATACCATAATTCCTAATCATTATCTTAATTGGATCTAAATAAATTTATCATAGAAAGATAAGAAACCATTGAAATAAGGCTATGGAGTATCTAGGTTTGAGAGAAAAACATTTATGAAGTAAAATATGAAAATATTAAATTAATGTTCATTAAAGTGGATTTTTTATTATTAATCATTTAGAACATTTTTTAGTCACATAGTTTTCCAAACCATACCCCAATCATGTGTGGATTTAATCCACTCATGGGAAACTACATGGTTTGGACCTATGGTTTTTTAGACCGTAAACCAACCTTTATTTTGGAAATTGGTATTTTTTTCATGGGTTTTCAGGTGAGGTCACATGCTTTGATGAACCATGATCCACCACAAGTTTCTCTTCCACTATCCACAACATTTTATAGAGGATCGTCATGGTCTTGAAAAACCATTCTACAACCACACTTTATTAAAATGGACTCCAAAACTCTCTCAAACCAACCATAAACACTTGTACCTCATTCCAAACAATTCATTTCTCAAATAAACACGAATAAATCTTGAAAATAACTCTTAAAACTTATAAAAATAAAATGAAATTACATTCTCCCAAATAATGACTTATCATCATGAAACATTATCTCTATAAATCATTCCAGAACAACTCAATCCACTAATCCACAATATCTAGATCATGCCCTAAATATTACTCCTGGATCCATCTATTCCACCATAGGATCTATATTAGAGGATCTATTTCCAAACACAATGATTTCTCACTCTAGTATTCAATCCAATTCAAGCGTTCCACATACAATGCATTAGGATCCAACTCAACATTGATGTAGTCGATTAAATTCACTATATCCGACATTCACCACCACATATGAGAGACAAAAAAGCATAATTTATAACATAGTTTTTAGGAGGTAGGTTTAGATGGTAAGGCACTATAAATACTCTGACACCAGTACCCCAGAGTAGGTGGTTACATTAAATAATTTCCATAAGATACAAGTTATCAGATCACAAAGGACTAAATAGTTTAGTAGTCTAACAAACTAGATACATTCCTGAAAATCAAGATCATTTGAAAATAAAAAATAAAAAAATTTATATTATTTTATAACATCATTATTCTCTCTATAATATTCTTACATATCAATCATTTTACAGTTACCATAATCCTAGGGAAAACAAACAAAATTAGGGTGAGATCATTTGCTTAATAAATGTTACATAGAGTGGAATCAATATTTATTAAATAAGGGAAAATCAATATAGAAAGTTAAATTAATTAAACCATATCTAATCAATAACTTGATCATAGAGAGTAATTTAGAAACAATATGTTTTAATCAAATAATTATATATAAATAATCACATGAGTGTGAATATTATTTATAGATATTAGAACTATTCAATTAATTACATGTACATCAATAACTAATTTCATATGATGAAATAAATAATTCCAGACACCTTAAAATTATTATTGAGGCCTTATGCCTAGACATTATAAACATATAGTAATTCCCTCATTCCTAAACATAATTTATAAATAGGTAAGGCCTCAGTGAAATACTTAACCTATTTTCCCTCATTACACATAATAATTCATCAAGTGTATATTTAATTTTGGGACAAAATTGTCACATAATAAGTCAAATTAATTCATTATATGAATAAAAAATTTAAATTAATTAATATTTATAAACAATAATTAATTTTTTTTTGGAATAACTAGAATATATAATGTCAATACATTGACAAGTAAGATTTTTCGTTAAATATATAGAGAAATAATAAGTATAGTGTCATTACAACATATAAAAAATACATAACACATAAAATAATTGGTTGTTGTCATTGATTAATAGAAATGCAATAAAATTATCACTACAAAAACTCTTGAGGAAAATTCACTTTTCACATTAAAAATTTCTTTTAAAAAATAAACACTTAAATAAATTTAGGGATTTTTTGTTTGAAAATAAAAATGGGAAATTGTAAAATAATCATAGAAACAATGGAAAGTCATGATGGATGGATGTTTCATCCATTCCACACTCAATAAAACAATTATATTTTTCCCAACTTTGGTAAAACATATATTGTATAAAAAAAATAAGAATATTACTTTATAAATATTTATTAAAATGTCCAAAATGTGTATAACATAATTTTATAAATAATGTTTTAATAGTAAAACCTTTATTTTGAACAATTTGAATAAAATATTTACATGGAAGAAAACTTTTCTCGACGAAGTAGAAAATCTAATTCAGTTTCCCTTAAAAACACCCATTCGGTATTTTTGTGTTTTTTAAAATTATAAAAACTAAAATAATACATTAAACCTCCCAAATTAATATAGGAGAATAAAATAGATTTAATTTAATATTAAAATAAAATTTAATTACCTCTAGTGGTGAATTAACCATAAACAATCCCATATAACGATGATATTGTGAAATGAACCCTTACTTTGGGTTTAAAATTATTTATATGTGTTAGAAACGCATTTATAATAAATATATATTCACTATAAATATTTTATAGAATAAAAATTTATATATATATAAACATATATTAATTATTTATAACTATTTATCACCCATTTATTAATATTTTATTATTAAAATATCTCTTCTGGGTGATAAATTCTTTGTTTTTCATGTATGTTTTGGTCTGGTAGTTTTGGTCTGGTAGTTTTGGTCCTTGTACTTTGATCATGATTTCACAATCTGAATAATTTTAATAACGATATTAATATAATTTATATTCTTTATACATATATATTTATAATTATCCATATATATAAATATAGAAAAATGAATTACTATGTTTATATTGTCGGTACGTTATATATACGCTTGAACACATTGTTTACTTTTTGATAGAGGAAACAAAATAATAATAATAATAATAATTCACCATTAAATAAAATTATTATATCATTTATACTTATTAAATATATCCCTTTTACCATCCATATAAACTAGAAATGGTTATTTAATCCCATCGCTTCATGGTGGTGGTGGTCCACACGTACACACATGCAATGTTATTTTTTTTAATAGATAGGAAAGTAATAAGGAAGATATGATATTATAATTCCAAAAGAAAAATTATTTCATAAATATCATATATATATTTACATTAAAACCATAATAATTACCATTCATGAATAATGGTGATTGAAAATTAATTGGATCACTACCTGGTGGCAGTAGTCCACACCTGCACATGAGCGGTCTTTTACTTCCCATTTGACAGAAAACATGGTGGATAATGTTTATTTCATAATCATTATAATATTTAAGTATATTTATTATATTTATTATATTATTTTAAAACAAAATCAATAGATTAATATGTGGTATAATAATAATTAAGAAGAAAGTGGATGGTTAAGGTGATAACCTATTCTTTGAAAGAACCCCTTTAGATCTCCTATTAATGACTCTAGAGTTTGTCTAATGTGAATAAAAAAACAACAAGAATATGGATAAGGATTATGGATATGATTTTTGGTAGGTTTTGGTTAAGAATAATGTCACATAAAGTGTGAGGAATTGATGTGAGTTGGTACTCTTTTATAATTGATGTGAGTGGAACACTTTTAAATTTTCAATGATTTAAAATATTACTAAGTCACTCCATGAAAACAATATATCTAAAAAAAGTCATATTATAATGTCTAAAGGGTATGGTATAAATAAAAAACACTAATGGGGTTTTATAAAGGGTTTTGATCATTTCAACACTTATCTTTTTTAAATCACCGGCTAAAAACTTATTCGAACCATAATTGTGATTAATGTTTTGTCAATCTTAAAGGCCTACAATGATACATATAGGTTTAAAATTGCATCATAGTTAGAAAATGGATGAACTTTATAAAATTTAACACCCTAATTTTCCGCTTTTATGAATATTGTGATTTTTAATAGTGTAATATAATATTATATTTCATAAAATATCATTAATTTATTTTCTGACACAATTCAATTAATTTGACCTTATGGACATAAAAAATGTGATTTGAATATAAAGATTTAAAATATTTATAATATGGTATATTAATCAATAAAATTTATGTAAAATAATAAATCATAGATTTTTTATTACTTTTAATATTTTTTAAATCATTTATTTTATACTTCTATTAATTTAAAAAATATTGTGTCTGTATTGGATGAGAAATTAAAATGATTTTTCACCAAATAAAATTTAAAAAGAAATGAAAATGATAAAAAATTAATTCAAATACAAAATTTTCATTTTAAAATGAACTTAAATACATTTTATCCTTATGTAAAAATGTAAGATTTATTAAATTCAAGTGTGACATTTTCGTTCTACGCTTTTCTTAATGTAATATAATTATCAATATAAAAGATAAATTCAAAAAATTGGACACATTTATGAGGATTATATATGAATGGATGAATTTCATTCATAAAATAGGGTAAATACATGTTTTATTGAAATTTTAACACATAATCCCAATGATTAAACCATGTTTTACACATTTTTCTCTTCCTAAGTCGACAAATATTAACCTATGTCACTATTTATAATGGAAAAAATGGGACCTATTTAAAAAAATTTATCCTCGTTATTTAAAATGTGGAATATAATTTTCAAGATTTAATTCATATAGGCAACGAAATTTAACATAAAATCAAACCCACAAAAGATGAAGAAAATTAGTTTTTTTGGAATTTTTTTCTGGAGTATAATAGTTTTTATTCAAAAATAAATTATAAAAATAATTACCATTACCATTATTATATTATTCATAATATAAATAGAATTATGTTTATTCTTAAAACATTTAAATCAAAATTAAACCTTGTATGTTTTTTAACTAAAATTTCATTTTTAATAAAAATTTGTATATTTCACCATTCATCAAAAAATAAATACTTTTAGAAAATTATCGAAAATTCATTCTAAAATAATTATGACATGATTATTTTAAAAATTAATATATTTTTTTCAAATATAATTTAATAATTTTGATAAAAGTAATTATATTATTTTCTAAAAAATGTAATAAACCGGTATTTAAGAGAAAATTAATTTTTGATGCATATAAAGAGTTTACTAAAAATTGAATACTTATACATAAATTTTTCTGTTTTATCTAAAATACACACATATATAAATATATAGTTTTCAAAATTTTGTTATTCCTAATCATTTAATCAATTTGACACATCTTTTATAAAAATATACAATATTACGGTTCATTTAGACTTGAGGTTGCATGCATCATAAGTTACCATAGAATTTCAATTTATATGAAGAAAAATGTATTATAAAATCACGGGGTGTTACATTATACTCCCCTTAAATAATTTTCCCCTCACAATATTATATCAATCATCCAAGATTAATCCTTTTTTGAAAAACTACATCACACAGAAGGATATTAAAACTTCCTTTAAGAAGTAAAAGTGGGAATGATAAAAGCTACCTGAAATAACAAAAAATAAGGTTCCTAGATAAGGAAAAATTTTATGGGATGGAAAATTATAGAAATAGAGGGAAAAATAGCATCTAAAGACTAATAAAGCACGATAGATAATATGGTTACAAGAAAGATTATGACCTAAAAACCCTAAATCAGTGAGGGGTGCATAGAACAATAATTCATCAGAAATTATATCAAATTTTTATTTTAAGATCATTTTATCAATGTTGGTGTATTATGTTACAATCATGATTGTTGGGAAAAAATCCATCAAGGAAATATAGAATCATTTTTGGGTTGATTGTGTTTGTTAACAATGTGGGTTTCCAAGGTATGTTGGGGAACTTTAGAGAGATTTTTGACACAGTATGTTGAAAAAGATCCAAGAAAAAGGAATTAATTACCTGGAAGAGGTATAGAAAATTGAATACCCAATGTGACGTCATTTCCTAGTGTTTACCATATTTTTGGGGTCTAAAATTTATAGTAGGACTAGAAAAATGAAAGATGGATTTCCTTGAAGGACTTATGGAAATATGGAAAATGAATGAGTTTTGTGAATATTGTGTTTCAAAAAAGGTGGTTCATGAAGGCATGAAGATTATGACGAAAATCATTTCAATTACGATTAGCATTATGAATGATATGAAAGTTTTGATTGAAAGATCTGTGATTATGATGAGTGTCATGAATTGAAAATTTTCTAGGAGCATTACGAGACATAGATAATTGTGAAGGAAATGATGGAGCATCATGAAAAGGTGTTGATGCATCTATAATCTTCTGTAACAGTGGAAATTCCTATGAATATCCCTATACCCCCTTCAGAAAAGTAGCGAGACTTAATGAAAATATTAAGGCATTAGATTTTTGAATGTGGTTTCGAAAGGTGTTTCTAGAGATAAAGTTTGTGAAGGCTATGAAAGCCAGCCGAATGTTTTGAGAACTGTAAAAGTAAAGGAATTTGTGAAGTATATAAAAATACAACAAGAAAATATTGATCTTTGTGAAGGCTAGTTGAGCTTTGTGAAAGAAGTGAGATTTGCGAAAGGTGGTTTCTTTATGAAGGGAATTTGAGATTTGTGAATGAAGGAGCTTCATGAAGGGAGTGAGCATCACAAAAGTTTTTTTAAATGGACTTTCTAGTGAACAATGGTAAATTGGTATTCATCAATTTAATTATATTTTAACTTCAATAGATCATCCATATAGAACTAAGGATGTATTCATTATTGATAATGAAGGGACCTACAAGTCTAAAATATTTTGGTGAATCCTTCCTAATAGAAGTGAGAAAAGGAAGAGGAAGAAGGTGATCCTTTCCATTGATAGTGAACCAGAGATAGAGACATTGGGAGTGACCCTTGTGAAATCATTTATTTGACCCAAAACCTTGTAAAGTTAGTGATCCTAGGAATAGAAGTGATCTAGCCTGAACATTGTATTTTGGCAGTGAGCCTTAGTGGATTTGGTGCATCAGAACAGTCGTTGTGTTCTCCTCAGACGTAGCCTAGAGCGGGTGAAAAAAGTAACATCGTTGTGTCCCCTTCATGATTTAATTTCTATTCATACATTTTTACATGAGAAGTATAGAAGAGTGCTTTGTTTAATTATGAAACAAGATCCTAAGGGGTAGTAGTTTTAATCTGTCATACCCTGATTCACCCCCCTATCAGGGTATTTGAACTAGAAGGCCTAATAATTGGTGTTAGAGAAAAATGATGAAAGTCAGTGGTACTCTATTAGTATAGTAAATAGAGGTTGTTATTCATAAAGTGATTCAAATATTTGATGGAAGAAATTTTCAATTATGGAAGAATCAGATGAAACACTACTTATGATCATTAGTAATGGATGTATTTACCGTAGGAATGTATGGAAGTTTGGTCAATATTGATAGTGGAGGCTTATCAGAAGATGACCTAAGGGAATTGGGTGTTGACACTAATAGAATAAATGCCTTAGGAAGAGCCTTATCCAATAAAATATATAAAAATTTGATGTCATTCATGTTATAATATTCTATGTTGGAAAAGTTATTTAATATATCTGACGGTTACTCAAAAGTTAGAGAATCAATGTTAAAGGTTTTATGGAACAAGTATAAGGGTGTTATAACCCAAATGAGTATTTTGATACATTATTTGACCAGGTAATGTTGTTTTAGAAGACATGTGTGGTATTGTAGAAATCATTAAAGATATAAAGATTGATAAGAATATCTCAAGAAAACATTTACCTCAGTTCAATCTAAAAGTTTCTGTATAGGGAGATAAAGATCTGAAAGAGCTAACCTTGGATATCTTTCATAGTACCCTTGTCACATTTGAAATGTGAACTGATGATAAATATGTTGTGGAAAAGGGAAAATCCAAAGAGGTAGAATTCAAGTCAATGAAGAAGATCACCATTGAAGATGGACAGAAATACGAAGAGACTGATGAGGTGATTTCATTCATTTCCTCAAATATTTAAAGTGGAAAAGTAAATTTCAAAGGTAACTTCCACTTACATGATTTTGATGTGGAAAGGTTGGACATCTTATAGAAAGATTCCCGTGAATATGCCTTCATCCTACATGAATGGTGAGAAAAATTTTGAGATTTTTTTTTCAGAATATGATGAAAATTTAGAAGAATCTAAGATAGAGGAGCTCATATAAAGACCCGAAAATTATATATAATTTTTTTAAAATTATTTGGGATTATTACATGTTTGTGAAAATTGACAGCGCTTGATTACGAAGCCTGGTGTGTCCAGAATAGAATTTATATCTTTTTTAAGGTACATTCAGTAAACATATGGGCGACATTTTCTAACTTTTGGACCAATGATCAGAATTGAAATATGAGGACACCATTGAATCTGTAGAATAGAGATTCACTTAATGGAGGATTCACTTTGACCACAGTAGTTCAGGAGAAAAGGATAGTTTCCATACTTTTTAAAGCATAATAAAATAACATAAAATTGTTATTTTTTTCCAACAGTTGATTGGTGGGGGTGGGACCATTGGGTTGTCAAGCCATTTAATGGCATGACTCATATTTTGTGTAACCAAACTACATTCCATTAATGTGTCTTGTTAATTTCACCAAATAATGGGCCCTTAATCTAATGATGAATTAATTACCTTACTCTTCCTTGAGGAATTTTGCTTTGAGCTCTGATGAAGCGGTGATGAACCTTCTTCCAATAAAGAATAGAGGATTTGAAGATTCACGTTGATGAATCGATCCTGTGGTTGACAGTTGACGAACGATAATCCACGCAAACCTTATCCTTCATTCACAATACCCTCGAATGTGGAAGCACTTCCATCTACAATGGTCACCAATGATTCTCGAGGTAGGGGGTTTGTTATACAATGTTTATCTTTGATGAATTAACTTGTTACCACTTGTTAAGATGATAACATAGAGGGCGCGAGACAAAAAAACCTAGACCGAACCCTCCACTGCTTCGTTCTAGTTGCATTCTTTAGGGGATTAGTTTACAAATGTAAAAGAACCTTAAATTCAGGAGCCACGTGGCTATGGAGGCATCGTGGGAGGCCTGTAGGCATAAGCGGAAGGGAAAATGAACCACTAGAGCTCACTTGGTGGCCTGTAGAAGATCCACTGGTGTGGTGGCACCGGAAACCGGTAGCTGGTGGTCGTCGGCCACAGAAGGGGGGTTGGGCCACTTGGCATCGCAATAGACAGATAAGCGGCAAGATCTTAGTAGGTCATGAAGGTGGGAGGCGGCGCACTGTCACGCACTGCGATGAGGTAGGCCGGAGTGAAGGGAGGGGACCCACTCCCTGCGGGTCCCACGTACTACCAGGTGGCACCACCTGGGGCACCAATTCAGATCTGAACGACTCTTTGTGCCTTTCAAGAGGTGGGCCACATGACCCTTGTACAAGTCACGCCAGCCGGTGGGCCAAGACGTCATGGCCCATCCAAGCCAGTGTGGGCCGGGTCGGTCTGTGGCCCAGCGAGCCGAGCCCGCCACGACACAACACAATCGGGCCAGCCCTGGCTGGTTTGGACCAGGCCAGGCCAGGTCAGACCTAAAACGAGTTGGGTCAGCCCAGGCCGGGTCGGTCCGACTAGGTCCGACCAAACCCAGACCCCTTTTCGGGCCCTTATACACTAAAAATGTTGTATCCTAGAAACCAGATGTCTGTTTCATGAACCTTTTGTGGAATTGGAATCCTTGGGATGTGATGGTACTTTTGAGATACTCCACTTGGGTTTTGGAGAAAGTTGGAGTATGGCCGAGTTGGATTTTACCCCAATCCAACTGGGCCCTCGACACTAAAACGCCTAAATCATAGATGGAACGTCTGATTGATGCACTATTTTTTTGTGTTGGAACCCTTAAGACATGAAGGTACTTTGTGTTACTACTTTTGTGAACTTCATAGAATTTTAGGCATGATCAATATCCAGAGGAGAAGATACTACAAAACTCAAGTGCACCAGGTGCAGGGAATCTTGTGGCTGGCTGTCATCTGGGTATTGTCCCTATGTGGATCAACATCAAGCAACCCTATATGGATCAACATCATAGCGACCCTGTGTGGATTAGAATCATAGCAACATTGTGTGGATCATCATCTAGCGACCCTGTGTGGATCTACATCATAGAGACCCTATGTGGATCATCATTCTCATGACCCTGTGTGAATCAGAAGTGCGTAACCCAATGAGGAACAAACATAGAGTGGCCTTTTGTGGATTAGTGATATACAACCATGTGTGGATCAACAATAGAACAACTCCCTCGTGGTTCAGTTGTGGAAACTTCATAACAAAATAAAATGATATATCATGGACCTAATCATCTTTATTCATAAACTCTGAGTTGTATATCTGGTTTGAGTTGAGTCTTTTTCTTTGTTATTTTTTATTGAGATCATTGTGTGGTTTTCCATTGTAGAATTCTGAGATACCTTCAAGGGTCTCAGGGTCCCTACTAGGTATTGGAATACTCACCCCTGTACAAGCTTCACCTGCACGTTGTTGTGTATTGGGCAGACAACTAGTAGCTCAACTGAGTCTACAGGTGCTAGGACTAGGCGGTACATGAAGGTGACAGTTGACGTGGAGAGCTATGGATATGAGTTGTACCTACCCCTCAGGTAGGATCCATGGTGGACGATCTCAGGAGTTGTTTACTATTTTCCGTTGTAGTCGTATCTTTTCAGTTGGGCTTGTATTCTAGCCCCTTTACTTTTTGTACACACTTTTACTACTTTAGTTTTCCTTCATAGTTGCATCTTGTTGTGTTCTTGGACTTTGTGTTTGTACAGGTTTAAAGTTAATGCCTTCCCGTTTTAGGGATATGCCTTTTCCGTGCTAGTCGCCAACCTCTGTCCTATGGAAAGAGGGCATGGGGTAGTCACAGCACAGGACTTGGGGGACGGTCATGACAAAGTGGTATCAGAGGAGTTAGTTCTACCGAATTACTAGGACTCTGATCTTTCCAAAGGATAAATAGTGTTAAGTGTTTTGTGTGTGGTTTTCAGTTCGGGGAGTCTAGTATTGGTGCAGCGGCTGACGTATCCATACACCAGGACCATGAATTCTGATTTCTGACTCGGTGCATGAAAAAAATGATTGCGTGTGTTATAGAAATGCATTAATTTTGATCTCATTTGATTCAGCTCACTAGGTATAACTTATTGACCGTGGCACACCTGTTTCATTTTAGGATTCCTCCACATGGACAACCATCTAATATTACATAGATATTTCATGATAACGACCCACCGAGTGATGAGGCTTTAGTGCAGGGCCCTCTTATAGTGATTGCACCTTCAAGTGGTGTACCAGAAGCACCGACACCGATTGGATAGCAGTTTCAACCACCCCCACTAGCAGACAGTGCACGCTGACTGAGCGCATTGCACAAGTTCCAGCGGTAGAGGCCTCCAAGGTTTCAAGTCAAGAGTGATCCCCAGGAAGCTGGGGACTGGATGGAGGCTATGGATAGAGTTTTCCGCCTAGTTGGGACACCTGAAAAGTAGATGGTGATCCTAGCTTCTAGCTTTTCTCAGGGAACAATAGGGAGATGGTGGAGTCTGACGCTTCAGATTCACGACAAGGTGGCCCTCACCTAGATGGAATTTTGAGAGCCTCTTCAAGGAAAAGTTCATTCCAACGACACTATGATCTGTGCGTATTTGGGAGCTCTTTGACTTGCAGCAGGGCAGCCAGACTGTGGACCAGTACTCGGAAAGGTTCACTGGCCTCTCACACTACTCCAACGACATGGTATGAGACCCTTTCTTCAGGGCCCAGACCATTGAGAAGAGTATCAGGCGAGATACCAGAGCGTCGATGATATCGATCAATATTCTGACGCAGACTAGAGTGCTCGATCAAGTGTAATTGGTGGAGAGTTTCTTAGCTGAGAAGACACCGACGGCGAGAGACACTACCGGATGAAAGGTATTTAGGTCAACTGTAGTAGGTAGTAGGCATATTATGTAGCGGTCAAAGCAGGCTAGACCCTCTAGTGGATGCCTGTAGGATGCAGGGTCAGTGGTGCGGAGCTCACGAGGTAGAGGGGGTCATCTTGGAATCACACTGTGCTTCACGTGCGGTAGGTAGGGTCACATGGCTCACTACTACCCAACCCATCGTACTGACGATCAACAGACAGTCGAGGGACCGCCAAGGAAGACGCAGAGATTCGAGCAAGGAGGTCCACATGGTGGCAGATGTAGAAGAGAAGCATGTCGTGCAACATGCAGTGGGCTGCGATTTGAGGTTCTACCACCACCACCTCCAGGTGGTCCACCCTGATCTCAGGGAGCAGGAAGACATGTATGAGAATAGATTCAGGAAGATGAGTCCTACGACCACAGTGCTCCAGATATGATACAAGGTATGATATGTGTCTACTCCACCATAGCTGCAGTACTTATAGACACAGGTGCTAGTCACTCTTTCATTTCCATGACTCTCGTTTGGAGCTCAGAGATTCCGATAGATCCATTAGCATGATCCTTACGATTAGAGACTCCTACGGGAGAGGATTTTACAATTACACATTGGTTCTGATAGTGTGATCCTACTCTAGGAGGCATGAGCATTGGCTAGGATCTCCTAGTACCAACATCGAGGATTTACAATATCATCTTGGGTATGGACTAGTTATCCACGGTCCAAGCTCAGATTGACTGTTTTAGGTGGAATGTTTGGTGTGTCCATGAGGATGGGACTAGGTTTTCCTTCACCGTTGAGAAGGGAACCTTTGGAGCAGAGGATGTACTTACTTAGAGGAGGCAGAAATCGATCACACATTAGTGGGATAGCTTTACCCTCAGAACAATTGATGTGAAGAGTCCGAGTTATCCTATAGTGGTGGACCAATATGCTGATTTCTTTCCTGATGACGTACCGTGTCTACCTCCTCTCATAGAGGTAGTCTTCTATATCGACCTGTACCCTGCAATGGCACCGATATCTACTCCAGCATATTATATGGATCCCGCAGAGCTTCATGGGTTGCGGGTACAATTAGAGGACTTGCAGAGGAAGGGGTTCATAAGGACCAATGTTTTTCCATGGGCATCCCAGATTTTGTTCACCAAGAAGGAAGATGGGAGTCTGAGCCATTGTGTGGACTATCAGCACCTGAACCAGGTGACCATTAATAACAAGTATCCACTCCGGAGGATTGATGATCTCTTCGACTAGATAAAGGGAGCTCGATGGTTTTTGAAGATAGACCTCAGATCAGGCTATCTTCAGCTCAGGGTACGGGACGAGGATGTTCTGAAGACAGCCTTTAGATGTCGGTATGGACATTATGAGTTCTTGGTGTTTCCTTTTGGCATAACCAATTCTTTGGAATTTTTCATGGGTCTCATGAACAGGATATTCCAGCCTTACCTCGATCGCTTCATTGTAGTCTTCATTGACGACATCATGATATACTCGACGTTGGAGGAGGATCATGCCACACACCTGCATATAGTTATGGATACACTCTGATAGCAATAGCTTTATGGAAATCTCTCAAAGTGCCAATTCTTGATATGGGAAGTCCAATTCTTGTGGATGTTTATCTCGGAGTATGGAGTTATAGTGGATCTGATGAAGATAGAGGCAGTGCTTTCTTGGGAGCTATAAAGGAGTGTGACCAAGGTGTGAAGTTTCCTGGGATTGGATAAGTACTACTGGAGATTTGTACCTAATGTTTCTTGAGTTTCGACACCCTTGTCAGCTTTGAAAAAGAAGAGACATCACTTCATGTGGACGGAGAGATGCTAGCGGAGTTTTCAAGAGATGAGGCAGAGACTGAGTAGTGCTGCCATATTGAGGCTACCAAAAGATGATGTTGGGTATGTAGTCTAATGTGATGCATCAGGGACCATACTCGGTTTTTTCCTGATGCCGGAGTGAGTAGTGATCGCCTACGGCTCACAGAAGTTGAGACAACATGAGAAAAACTATGCTATGCATGACCTTGAGTTAGCATCATCTATCTTTGCACAAAAGATGTGGTGGAAATACTTGATGGGTGAACAACTTACTATTTAATCTGATCATAAGAGTCTTAGGTATATCTTCTCCTAAAAGGACTTGAACCTGAGACATCAGCGATGGCTAGAGTTCCTCCAGGACTATGACTTTGAGATAGTCTATACTCCTCGGAAGGGGAATGTAGTAGCAGACACACTCAGAAGGAGGTCCGGTCTATAGTTGCTGAATTAGGCGACAAAGCAGCTAGCCACATTGCAGATATCCTTTATGGATAGAGATGGAAAATATTCTCTCCAGTCTATGACTATCACTCCCCTACATCTTTAGCGAGTTTTGGAGGCTCAGCTTGGGGACATAGACTGCGAGGCCCGATGTGCTCAGATATCCTCAAGACGGCCTCCTGATGGATTTTCCAAAGCTGGGGAGCACATCATTCTCTTCAAAGGGAGGTCCATGGTACCAGTGATGCTACAACATGAGTTGTTGAGGGAGTTCCACACATACCCTTTGGTGGTACATCATGCAGTAGAGAAGATGTACCAAGACCTATGACGTTAGTACTAGTGGCTAGGGATGAATAAAGCAGTGGCATAGTCTGTATCCTGATGCCTCACATGTCAGCAAACTGAAGGCTGAGCATCAGGTACCAGAAATCTTTGCACAACTACATGAGGTACTGGAGTGGAAGTGGGATGGTATCTCTATGTAATTCATGTCCGGGCTACCACGTACATCCAGGGGCCATGGTTCCATCGGGGTGATCATTGACCGAATCACCAAGTCGGCCCACTTCTTACCCATTAGAGAATAGGGATTAATAGAGAACTTGGGACACCTCTATGTATAGGAGATTGTACCGCTTCATAGGGTTCCATTTACAATTGTCTTAGTTCATGATTATCATTTTACATTCCATTTGTGGAAGGGATTACTGGAGGTGTTTGAGACTCAGCTACATTTGAGCGCTGCCTTCCATCCTCAAACAGATGGTCAGACGGAGTAGACCATTCAGACACTCGGGGACATGCTACGTGCTTGTGTCCTTGATTTTGGCTGTAGTTGGAAGGACCACCTCCCACTGGTGGAGTTTTCATACAACAACAGTTATCACACCACTATCAGCCTGGCTCTGTTTGAGGCCATGTACGAGTGACCTTGTAGATCGCATCTATGCTAAGCGGACCCAGGGGAGTCATCACTTGTGGGTCCAGAGAAAGTACAGTAAACCAAAAAGAAGGTGTAGATCATCCAGGAGAGGATGAATACTACATAGATCCGATATAAGTCTTATGATGACAGGAGACAGAGCCCCTTGGAGTTTGAGGAGGGAGACTATGTATTCCTATGCGTGTCACCCTGATGAGGATTAAGAAGGTCTGGCCGAGGTGACAAGCAGCTATCTCCGAGGTTTATAAAACATTTCTAGATCCTCAGTAGAGTAGGAGAGGTGGCATACCATCTAGCTCTTCCCCCACAGATGCACTGGGTGCATAATGTTTTCCATGTGTTGCAGTTGAGGAGGTACGTGCATGATCCATCACACCTAATCGACTGGGATGAGCTGGGCATCAATGATGGGGGTGATGTTTACAGAGTTTTTTTTGGAAATAGAGGATTGAAAAGAGTGGGTCCTTCTTGGATGTTCAATTCCTCTTGTGTGTGTTCGTTGGAAGCACAAGAATCTCTAGGAGATCACATGGGAGTGGGAGGATTACATACGCTCTCAGTACCACCATTTGTTCCTCGAGTTTTGTTGTAGATTTTATGGACAAAAAATCCCTAAGGTTGGGAGAATTTAAATACCTATGAAGTCCATTTAATTTTTTTAAAATTATTTTGGATTAATATGAGTCTACGAAAATTGACGGTGCTTGATTCTGAGGCCCAGTGTGCCCGAAACAGAATTTTGAACTTTTTTTAAGGTACGATCAGTAAAAAAAAGGGTGGAATTTTATAACTTTTGTACCGATGATCAAAATCAAAATATGAGGAAACTGTTGAATCCATAGTGTTGAGATTCACTTGAGGGAGGCTTCACATTGAACATAGTAGGTCAAGAGAAAAAGTTAGTTTTCATACTTTTTAAATAATAATAAAATAACATGAAATTGTTATTTTTTTCCAATAGTTGAGCAGTGGTGGTAGGATCACCATGATTTCAAGACATTTAATGGCTTTACTCATCTATCATGTAACCACACCATGTTCAATTAATACGACTCGTTAATTTCACCAATTAATGGAACCTTAATTGAATGATGAATTAATTCTTTAACCCTTCCTTTGTTTAATTAAAACATGGGAAAAGGGAGATTTGGGAGGATTTTGGTGGTGAGCCGTAACAAAGCATTGAAGAACCTTCTTCCATTGAAGAATAAAGGATTTGACTATGGTCGTTGGGGAATCAATCTGTAGGTTGATGATCGACGAACGACAACACATGCAAACATTCCCCTTTGTCCCCAATATCCTTGAACGTGGAAGCACCACCATCCACAGTGGTCACCAACAATTCTCTAGGTAGGGGGTTTATTATTTAAAGTTTATAATTGATGAATTAAATTGATACCTCTTTTTAAGATGCTAACACGGAGGGTGTGGGTCAAACGAACAAGGCACATACCCTCTGCCACTTCGTTCTTCATGTGTTCTTTTGGGGACGAACTTACAAATTCCACATAACCTTGAATCCGAGAGCTGGGTAGCAACGAAGGAATCTTGAGTGTCCTATAGGCCTGATCAGAAGGGAAAATGAACCACCAGATCTCACCCGGTGGCCCACAGAGGATCCGCCGGTGCGGCACCTGCGCAACGGCATTGACGAGCACCGCTGAAGGTAAAGGTGGTGGTCGGCGCTCACCGACCGCTGAAGGGGGGAAGCACCCCTCGGCCCCACGGCAGACAGACTGGCAGCTGGGTATCAGCCAACCATGGAGGTTGGAGGTGGCGCGCCATCATGTGCTGCGATGAGGCAGGCCGCAACTTCGAAGTCGCGACAAAGGGAGCGGACCAACTCCATATGGGTCACACGTACAGCCAGACAGCGCCACCTGGCACAACCAATTAAGACCCGAAAAAGCCTTTTAGACATTTGGGATGCAGACCGCGTGACCCTAACATAGGTCACACCAACCTTCTAGAAAAGCTACCCTAGCCCAGCCCAGCCAGGGTGGGCCGGGCTGGTCTGCGGCCCAGAATGCAGAGCCTGCCGTGACCCAGCCTAACCGGGATGGCCCATGCTGGTTCTGAACGTCCAAGCCAGTTCTAACCCAGACTGTGTCGGTTCAGACCTGGACCGGGTGGGTCAACCTGAACCAAGTCGGGTCACCCTAGGGCGGGTTGGTTTGACTGGGTTGGACCGGACCTGGACCCCTTTTCAGGCCCAGATACGCTTAAAAGGACGTATCCTACAAACTAGATGTCTGTTTGATGAACCGTCTATGGAATATAAATCCTTGTGATGTGAAGATCCTTTTGAGATACTTCACTTGGGTTTTGGAGAAATTTGTAGTACGAATGGGTTGGATCTTACCCAAACCCAACTGGGCCCTCAACACTAAAATGTCTATAACTTACAGACCGGGTGTCTGATTAACACGTCGTATGTTGCATTGTAACCCTTACTATATGACTGTTTTTTGGGTTACTCCCTTTTGGAATTTCTTAGCATTTGAGGAAAAACCTATTTCTAGAGGAGAAGATATTACATAACTCAAGCACACCAGGTGCAGGGAAGCATTTGGATGGCTGTCATCTGTGTAGCGACCCTGTGTGGATCAGCATCTAGTGACCTTGTGTAGAACAACATCTTGGTGACCGTATGAGGATCAATATCTAGAGACCTTGTGTGCATCAACATCATAGATACCATCTTTGGATCATCATCATAGTGACCCTGTGTGGATCAACATCTAGCGACCCAATTTGGATCAGCATCATAGCGACCATGTGTGGATCAACATTCTAGAGACCTTGTGTGGGTCAGTAGTGCGCGACCCAACAAGGACCAGTCTTAGAGTGTCCCATCTTGGATAAAAGATATAAAAACCTATGTGGATAGACAATGGAACAACTCCCTCATGGTTTAGTTGTGGAAACATCCTTACAGAATAAAATGAAATATCATTAGGCTAATCATCTTTATTCCTGAACCATGAGTTGTATACAAGGTTTTAGCTGATACTTTTGCTGTGTGATTTGTGATTGATATCATGCTTTTTGGATTTCCTTTGGCGAATTCTGAGAGACCTTCGGGGGTCTTGTGGTTCCTACTGAGTATTGTTATACTCACCCCTACATGAGCATCGCCCGCACATTGTTGTGTCTTGTGTAGATGACGAGAAGCTCGGTTGAGTCTATAGGATCTAGGACCAGGTGGTAAACGATGATGAAAATTTATGTGGAGAGCTGTGGAGATAAGATGTACCTACCCCTAGGGTATAATCCTTGGTGGATGATCTCAAGATCTATTAAGTGTTTTATGTTGTAGTTTTATCTTTTTAGTTGGGCTTGTATTCCAGCCCCTTTACTTTCAGTACACAATTTTACTACTACACTTTTACTTCATTGTTGCATATTGTTATGTTCTTGGGCTATTTGTTTGCATAGGTTTAAAGGTAATTCCTTTCCATTTTTAGGATATGCCTTTCCAGTGCTAGTCACCTATCCCTGGCCTATGGAATGTGGGATTGGGGTAGTCCCGACATGGGCTCCAGGGGACGGTTGTGATAACTACAGGACTGCAAGGATCATAATTATGTTTCTATGTTGACAGTTGTCAGAAATTCCCTAACAAGGGAATAAAGTGACAATGAAGAAGATGAAGTCGAAGGAATATTTGAGCTTCAGGTTGAATTACAAGCTTCTCTTGAAGAGATAGATGTTTTTAGAGCCACAATGAAGAAATACAACACAATATTTAATGATGCCAAGATTTATATGCTGTAGTAGGAAGAAGAGAAGTCTTAGTTGAATAAAGAAATTGAAAAACTGAATTATTCAATGCCAAATATAATTGATAAGGTTGTTGAGTGCAAGATCAAAATTGAATAACAGAAAAGAGAAATCGACATTTTGACTGAAACATGAAAAGATCAAATCAAACATTTTGAAGAACTTGAAGAGGAAGTCATTGGTCTACAATGAAGTGTTAAGGATCAAGAAAAACTATTGAATCTTGGTACAACATTGTGAAAGAGTATAAAATAAATGTAACATTCATATCCAAATGATAAGGCTAGTATGTGGCTTTATCAAAAAAATATATGTAATGGTTGATGTTAGACCACAATAACCCACTTGAAGATTGAAGATGGATTTGGGTATGAACTAGAATTAAAAGACTTGAAGAACCCAAGGGACAAGCAGTGGTGTAGTTGTGACTCACAAGAATTCACCCCACATTAGAAGTTATTATTTTACAAAGATTGTACACTCAAAAAATGTATGTTCCATAGGTAAGAGGTATCAAAGGGAACGAGACACACAAAGGTGTCCATATAGAATTCAATGTTACATGATATCATTAAATGTTAAATATTTTGGGTGTTGAGGAATCATGCATATGGAAAGATATAACACATCAACAATGTAGAGGAATGTGCCAATACATACCGAATATAGTCATAAGTAGAAACTAAATGAATCATTAAATGAGATGGAAATACAAAATCATTTTTCATCTCTACAGGATGAAGTTGTTCCATCATAATTGAAGGAAGATCAAGATTATCAGTCTATATCTAGTATGACATCCAAAACATGTATCAAAAATAAAAGAGATTAACAGGCAGTGGTTGTAGATATTTATTTTAAAACATTCTATCACACAGGAATATGGATCATTGATAGTGGATGGACCTCACATATGATAGGAAATAAGGATCTGGGGACCCAAATTATATACGATAAAGAAGGTATCGTAAGATTTGGTAATGATGAAGGCTTGAAAATTCTTTTATATGGAAAATAGTGGTTTGGGAGAAAAGAAATACGATGTACAGATATCTTGGTTGTTAAAGGAATTAGTCATAATTTACCAAGTGCCAATAAATTATGTGATTTAGTACAATTTATAAGATTTTATAAGAAATTATATGGCATCAATGAAAAAATATGGTATATTTGTTTTTCATTTAAAGTGTATGAAAGGGAATCTATATCTTGTTATTGGAGAATAAGTTATGTTCTTTTTTTCCAAGGATGAAGAAAAAATGTTATGGCATAAACAAATTGGTCACTTGAGCCAAACATCATTAGAAGATTTGGTGAGATAGTATTCTTCTCAATACTTCCCAATATTATCATGTGATTACACACTTACATGAGGTCCTTGTAAACAAGGGAAGATCATTCAAAATACATACAAGACAAAAGAGAAAAGGTCAAAAAAATTGATTGAGTTGGTGCATATTGATGTGTGGAGACCAATTTCAATAAGGGATATTGATAGGAGGAGATATTATGTTCTATTAATTGATGATTTCATTATAATGGAATGGTTTTAAATCATCACCCACAAATATGAGGTGTTTAATTGTATAAAAACTTATCAAAGGGAAGTTGAGAAGATGATGGGTCAAACTATCTAGAAGATCTGAATAGATTATAGAACATAGTTTACAAATAGAAAGGTGGAGGATTATCTCAAAAAAATGGAATAAGGAATCATGTTTCACCAGTAATAAATCCATAGTATAATGGAGTATTTGAGAGAATAAATCAGATTATCAATAACACAGCTAAAATAATGTTCATTGAGAAAGACATTCTAGAGAAATATTTTAAATAAGTGGTGATGACATTAGTCTACACCTAAAATAGAGTGTTACTATGTTTATAAGAAAAGATGAATCAATATGAGCTATTGAATTGAAAGAATCCATCATTTAAGTACTTTCGAGTCTTCAGAAGAAAGTGTTTAATTATCAATAAACATAAACACATGAACTTTGAATATTGTGGAGACGGAGGGTTATTTCTTGGATATAGAAGGGAAATAAAAGCATATAAATGATTCAATAAGAAGATGGAAAAATTAGTTAAAATCTATGATGTCACTAGAGTAGATAATGAGTAGAATATTCATCAAATACATGATCAGTCTCAAGAGGATAGTGATAAATAGATAAGAAAACCAGGGGATGTTCTTATACTCTCGACTGACTCAAAAGAATATTCATAAAATGAAAAGGATGAGCATAATTCAGTTTCTACATAAAGACAGAATAGAAGATATGAAAGTGATGGAAAAAACATAATTAGTGACCATACGACACCGGTTCATAAAAGGGGGATTAAGACTCAACAAAAATAATTATACTTATTCCAGGTAGAGACTAAATGTTTTGATGAATAAGGTGATGATGAGAATTGGGTTCAGGCTATGAATGTAGATGTTGACCAAATTGAGAAGAATCAGATATATGGGATTGTTTTGAGACAAACAAACAATAATAGAATTGGCACTAAATGGGTGTTTTATAACAAGATGAATGAAGATGGTGCTGTGTTTGAAACAAAATCATGAATTGTGTGAAAACGGTACTTCTAGATAGATGCGATCAATGTTGATGGAAAAATTTCAGATGTTGCAAGGATAGAGACAATAATATTATTCTTGGACATAATAGTGAAAATAATGTTTTATGTTTTCTAGACAGATGTCAAGTTAGAATTTCTAAATGGGATTCTGGAAGAATAAGTTTACATTGTGTATAAATATGGTTTTATCATTCATGAAGATGAAAACAATGTTTTTCAGCTGAGGAAGGCACTTTATGGGTTGAAACAAGTACCAAAATAATGGTATTCAATACAATTTTAGTTTTTAATGAAGCACAGTTCTTAACACGGTAGAGTTGATTAAGATATATATGTCAAAATTGATAGTAATTGTAGGATTATGGTTCAGGTATATGTCGATGAAATAATATTTGGTGGATCTGATGAAGTTCGGTGTGGATATTTTTTGAATTCATGAAAAGTGAGTATGAAATGTCAATGATTGGTGAACTGAGGTTTTTCCATGGTTTATAGGGGACACAAAGAAAGAAAGGAACATTCATTTCTCAATATAAATAACACAAGGAGGTTTTTAGAAGATTTATAATGGAAAATTCCATGTATATTATGACTCTGATGGTTACCCGAATGAAACTGTCATGGGATGATGAAGGAAATGCAATTAATATAATAGAATATATGAAAATAATTGGAATAATATTATACATGATAGAGACAAGAATTGTTATTTTTTTCACATGCCAATCATTGAGATATAAAATAAATACTATGGAAATCAACATTATTGTAGTGAAAATTATACATATCAGGGGAACAATGAGATTAGGTTTGATGTAAAATGAAAAATCTCAGTAAGAATTATTGGTATATAAAGATGTTTTTTGGGCCAGATCAACAGATGATAGGAAATCAACATTGGGAGTTGATTTATGTCTTGGTGGATTATGTATTTCTTCTCTAACAAAGAAAAACTATTGAATTTATTTGAGCACCACATATACTGAATATATTGTGGCTACTCAAGTGCGCACATTTTTATTATGGATAATGCACCCGTTTTCTAATATGAGAGTTGAAGTGAGGTCTCTGGTCAGAATGAATTTTGATAATTCATGTGCTATAAATCATAGAAAAAATATAGTCCATAAATCAAGAAAAAAGAACATTGAAATCAAGTATCAATTTTTTAAGAAGAAGGTGGAACAAGGTATTGTGAAGTTAGAGTTTGTACCTACAGAACTACATGTTGTAGACATTCTGATAAAGTCCATATCCAAATAAGCATTTGAACAACATCAATTGTCTATGGGAACTTAGTCAACTCCCCATACTTGAAAAAGTGTGGATATGTGACCCCCTCTCCCTAAGGTATTATTTTTTTCTAAATGTGCTGATATGTGTTCTTTACCATGTTGCAGAACACCATGGAGTGACCTTCAGGTTCATTGACAGAGGGGGAGAAATTTTGGATAAAAAAGGGGAGAAAATGTATTAGTAAAGATAGGGTTTGAATTTGATGGGGGGAGAATTGAATTATGTGATGTTTTAAATATAAATATTCTAAAGGTGATCGATCAAATAATATATCCTGATAGATGAGGTTTCGTAAAAAAATAAATGACTGGTTTTGGAGGTTTTGGAACAAAGTGATTCATTGATGAAATTTTCATAATACTCTTGTTTCTTATGTAGAGCATAGATCATGTGGGCTTAGAGTTTGTTTTGGGAATATCATTGATTACTATCTAAATTTCATGAAGTGAATATTGGTAAAAGGTTGAATAATCTTCAATGACGTATCAAATTGTGTAGAATTGTCAACAGACCCAAATAGGGGGATTTTTGGGAAAAATCCAAAAGGTAACATTGTAGAATTTTTGGGTTGATTGTGTTTGTTGAAAAAACATGTTTCCAAGGTATTTTTAGAGATACAGAGATATTTTTAACATGGTATGTTGAAAAATATCCAAGTAAAAGTAATGGATGCTTTAGAAGTGGTATAGAAAATTGTGTACACAAGGTGACACCATTTCCCAGTGTTTTCCAAATATTTGGGGTCCAAATTTGGAGGTGCGATAGCTTCGTGAAAGATGGATTTCCAAGAATTCATTATGTAAATATGTAAAAGGAATTATTTTATTGAAGATTCAGTTTCACAAAGGGTGGTTCGCGAAGGAATGAAGGTTTTGATGGAATGCTTCACAATTACAGTAATAATCTCAAATAATGTGAATGTTTTCATGAAAATATGCACAATTACAAGGAGCATCATGACCTAAAAATTTCCATGGAGCATCGATAGTTAGGGAACATCATGAAGCAAATAAAGTATCATCACAAAAAAGTTTTTGATTTGGCTAGAATATTATGGAATCGGTGGAAATTCATATAAATAGTTCTTTACCCCCTTCAAGAAAGTAGCAAGACATATCAAAATACTCAGGGCTTTAGATTCATAAAGGTGGTTCATGAAGGTGTTTCTATAGAGAATGTTCACGAAGGCTATGATAGAAAAATGAATGTTTTGAGCATCATGAAATAAAGGGAATTCGTAAAGGCTATAAAAAGGCGATCGAAAATTGTGCGCATCACGAAGGCTAGTTGAGCTTTACAAAAGAAATGAGCTTCACAAAAGGTGGTTTATTAGTGAATACTATTTGGATTTTGTGAAAGAAGGATCTTTGTGAATGCAGTGAGCATCATGAAAGTGTTTTAAAAGGGATTTTCTAATATAATGTAGAAAATAAGTATTCATCAATTGGATGAGAGTGGAATTTCAATAGATCATATATCTACAACTGAGGATATATTAATTAGTGATATTTAAGGGACCTATAAGTCCATAACCTATGGGCGAATCTTTTTTGAGAGAAGTTTGGAAATGAATATGAAGAAGGTGATCCTTTTCACCAGAAGTGATCCAAAGAATGAAACTTAGGGAGTGACCCTTGGGTAATTAGTGAGTTGATCCTAAAACTTGTAAAGGTACTGAGCCTAGGCATTGAAGTGATCTAGCCTGGACATTGTATTTTGGTAGCGATCCTTAGTGGATTTGGTACAACAGCACATTGCTGCTGTATGCTCCTTGGATGTAGCCCAATGAGGGTGAAGCAGGTAAAATCAATGTTTCCTGTGCATGATTTCATTTCTATTCATACATTGTTATTAGATAAGGGGAGATTTTTTTTAAAGATGAAATAAGATTCGAAGGGGAACATTTTTTAATCTTTCATACCTTAATTCATCCCCCTCCCAGGTTATTTTAGTTAGTGGGCCTAATAATGATAAAGAATATGGAATATATACTTACATGACTTATTTATATTTAATAAGAGTAATTTCATCCTTTCATTTTTCTTTGATGAATTTTTACATCATCCCTTATTATAAAAAATGAATATCAATATGATTTTTCATGAATAAAGCACTAAAATTAACATTTAATGGGTAAAAAGATCTATAAATAAAAGAAAAGTAATTACTTATTTCTATAATTATTTAAAAAAAATCAAAATGGTAAGATAAAGTAATAAAATATGGATAAATTTAATATATCAGTCTCTATTACCTCAATGATATCCCCAAATGTTCAACATAATCCATTCCATATACATTTTACCTAAGTAATCCTCCAAAATATATCTAACCAAAATCAAAAACCAAAAAATTTAGAATGTTTGGTCTTATATTTTTTAGATATAAACATTAACATTTTTTTCGAGACAACATTAGGTAGATCATAATGAAAAATACCAAGAATGTGTGTACCTTGATCATATATTCTCTTGAATATACTAAACATTCCCCAGAATTACATGAATCTCTATAAAACCACTACAAAAGCATACATTATTACACCAGATAACTCAATATTTATTCGTCATATTAAATCCCATCCTAGAAATTAATATTCCATTTACATTAATAATATAATATTTATAATATAGTTTACTTATAATTAATCACATAGTCACCATATCATATTTCAACCCCATGGTTGTCTATATGATATAGTCCCAAAATATACTATCACTTTTTTTCAATCAACCATAATTACCTCAACATCAATGAATATATTATCCTTAATAGTTATCAATAATAATAAACTTATTACCCTAAAATATAAAATATTATTCCTCAAATATCTATTTCACTAAAACATATACCAAAACAAAGGGATGTATTCCAAAAAATGTATCGCAAAATATCCTTAATCATGTTGAACTCCATCCACATTGAATCATAAAAGTGGTATCTATTCCTTTGATCATATGATAAACCTTAAAATTATCAACATGTGAAACATTATGTTAATCCCACATCACTATTGTGTATCATAGGATTCTATATGTTCTATACTCTCATCATTATAATGGTTCATATAGAAAATGTGAATTAACCCAAGAATATCCCCCAACAGTATATAACTAGGTGGATAATAAGGTAACACACACCATGCACTAGAATGATAGTTGAGATATATTTGAAAATATTTTTTTATTTGTGTTACCCCAAGACGCATTTATTCCAAAACCAAATTCACTTATCATATCCTGACAGGGAGGTATTTCCTTGAAAATTACATAATTTCTACCATAAATGTCTTTTTGATGTTATTCTATACCTATACAAATCTTCAAAGTATATAATAGGGTTACATTCCCTAATATATGCTTTCTAAAATCTTGTTCCCTAGGTTTCTATAATACTTTATTTGATATGAACTATAAATTAACCAAATATAAAGTCATTTGATACTATATAAAACTAACCAAAATATATGTGATCACATCCCAAAGGACTAAATAGTTTATTTGTCCTTTTAAACTACATACATAATTGAATCTTACATACATTTGAAAAAATTAAATACAAAAAATCAATTTTTTTGAGAATCTTGGGGGATGGAAAAAATAATGGTGATCTAAATTTTCTAATAATAGTTATGAACATAAAAATATATCATTAGTATAAAAGACCTAATAAATATGGAAAGGTATATAATTGAAAACAAAATCCATTTAATCAATAACTTGATCATGAAGAATAATATGGGAGAAATAAATGATAATGAAATAATTCGACATAAATAATCACATGATATTGAAACATATCCATGCATATCATGGCTATTAAAATAATCACATGGACCTCAGTTTTCCTGACCCAAACCATTAGATCCAACTTCCCATCTATGATCCATGTGCGACACCCATGGACCGCCTACAATAGGCTAGGGGTTGGAGACCAGCACCGAGTAGGCATATGAAAGACATTGGACATATTAGCCTAATGTACCTATACACATGAATGAATATCAAATCCATTAACACCATGTTGAAAGATAAAATACAACTGATACTCAAATGCATGAAAACATATTTATCCAAAAATAAATGTATGATCGAAGTACTATAAAGTGTTAAGGGATATATACAAGACACCAAAAACTATAAAATACTCCAACCTTCTAAGAATGAGGTGGACCAATATCAAATGAAACAAATGGTTTAAACCGCAGTCTTTCTATATGAACTTGGATCCACCCACTCCTGGCCCTCGTAAGACTCCACCTAAAGGAATGTTGTCTACATACAAAATGACATGTGTGGGAAGAGCACATGAAGGGTTGATTATAATAATACCTAGTACAATACCTCAAAATCACCAAATATTAATCATCAATAGAGCAGTTTGATCATTAACACAAAAGAGTATTAGAAATAATAATAATAACTAAGATACACTCAATATATACATTATGTTTCAGAGTATAATCATAACCACACTACCATACAAGGATTATATTTGAGATTCCAATGTAACACTCATCATAGTGCTCTCACTCAACGATCTGGATTAAGTTGATGGAACTCATCTAAGAGGTAATGATTGTCATGCCTCACTATGAATAAGTACGACATAGAACTCAAAAAAGATATAAACTTAGAAATGAGATATCGACCAAGGACTACGAGGTATATCAGATTCTATTTAAAATATCACATTATGTATGGAATCAATGCCCAAGTATTTTGGTTATGTTGATTCGTAAATCCCCATATGGGGAAGAAGATATGATAGTGGATCCCACTGGGGGCCATATAGAGGGATTCCTAGAAATTTATCTGAGAATAACCATGAAGAGGGGATTATATCCTATGCTGGGGACAAGATGCCTCACTCTACCCTCATGGGGATATACTGAGGGAATACACCCTAATATTGTCCACACCAAAGTGAACAAGGACCTAAAACAACCCTATATAAATTTCACGGATTGAAATTTGAGAAGAAGTCATATCTTGCCTTCCATTACCCTGCCTATGTGCTTTAGATTGTTCTGGTGTACTTTGGGTTATCCCCATGTACTCTGTTCATGCCCATGTACCTATCTTTGTCTAGGTACTCTGGCCATGTCTATGTATTGGGTTGTGCCTGTATACTCTGGATGTACCAGGCTGTGTACATGCCCATTTACTATGAGGGTATACGCTGAGTATCAAGTCTTGAGTCGGATGACATATAAAACACACCACATGGCATGTGATATATTATTTTCCCAAAACCCTAGCTTCCTTAGAAATGATACTACATGGAATGTGATCTTCAGACTACACACCATGTAGTTGAGTTTTTTATATAACCTATTGTTTTCTAAGACATCTTCATCTCATAGCTTGGAATACATCGATCTATCCATGATTCTTTTTATAGAATCTAAATCTATCATTGACCGAGACTTTCCATATCTGGTTCAAAATCACGTCTATTCAAAATGCTCAGGAATTGATCACCTGTCTCCCCAAACTACAACTACAATGATGAACCATGATTCATTGATCCTGATACATCATGATACTTCATCGTTGATACAACACCTTGATCATGCTATATATTCTGAACCCAAACATGGGGTATCAATCCACTGTGCTAAAGTATAGTTTCACAATGATCAAGTACTTGGTATTTTTCAAAACACCATCGAAATATAACACTGGAGATGAATGTGGGATGAATGCAGAATGAAAAGAAAAAAACTCAATAGGGGGAATAAACCTCAACCTTTGTTTAGTTTTTCTTCAAATGATTTTCATTATAAGGGCGAGTGATTTATGATAATCAAGTTACATCAATTCGCAAATCCCAGGAAGATAAATCCATACCCCCACAAAGTGACCGAACAATGAATAATTATATTATTAGAATTGATTCATGTTAATAATGTGAAAAAGGGATTAATCTAATGAAATAATTCCCTACCTCGTGATTGCATCGACCACGGATGAATAATTGTTGACATTGTTTTTGGAGGGATCCATGATCTCTATTGTCACAGTAATTTCCAATGCACAATCTCTTGAAATTTTTATAAGAACTACCTCCAATGAAACCTCTATCATTCCATAGTTTTATGTGGTTAAGAATAGGGATTTCATGTAAGATAAATTTTCTATAATAGTATAAGGTTAATATAAATTAATTAATGAGAAATAAATAAATAAATTTATTTATTTTTTAATCCTCCTGTGATGGAGCTCAAGAAAAACAACTGATTTACAGAAATTTTATGTCCCAAATAGGGTAAAAACCAAATTCAAGATTCATTGGCGGTCTCAAATTTATAATAGGAGACACCAATTGGGATTTATTCCATAATTTCAGAAAAATAAATGTGAAAGATATAATATATTTTATTTTATTTTATATAAAACAATTCCACCATGGGCCCCCGAATCATGCACTGACTCAATAGCTCACTTTGAAAATATTATCTAAAATATTCTAAATAATTTCAAATTAAAAACCAAGAAATTACATTTTACCCACTTTAGGGATTTTTGTCTTGAAAAGAAAAAATACTACTCAAAGTGATGAGGTTATTATCCTCACTTTTGGTTTTCCCACTCCTAGGTTATATCATGAAGATTTTTCTGCTTCCAACAGACACACAAAAAAGAAATCACTCACAAATGAAGGAACTTATCTGTCTGATGCTTGATCTCTATAGGATACACTATGAATATATCTCTATCTTCAATTTCTAGATAACCCCAATAGATAACATGTGGTGGGTCATGCACATACCTCTTTAGGTGTGAAACATAGAAGACATCATGTACCCATTATAACTATTGTGGTAGGGATAAGTGACACACCACCTCACTAAACCTAAGAAGTAGCTGGAATGGTATAATGAATCTTAGTGATAACATGTGTCCCTGACCAAATATTCAAAATCCTCACTGAGGTGAGATATTTAGAAACACATGGTTTCCCTTCCCGAAATCCAAAGGCCTTCATCATTGGTCTATATAAGACGTATCATGGTTCTAAGTAGTTTTCATACAATTATGGATAATCTTCACCTTCTCTATTTTCACTCACACCAACAAAGGGACCCGTAGTACAGAATCCCCTGAATCAGTCCAAAATAGTGGTGACTTGTGGGGTCTCATATATAAGGCCACAAAGCTAGAAATACGAATAGTGTAATGGTACACTACCACAAAATAAACTTTTATCAGTGCAAAAAAGGTCTTTATCAACGCTAAAAAAGCGCTGTTAATCATAGTAAAGATAGGGGGTCCCTTTTATCAGCGCTCAGAAAAGCACTGTTAAAGGACCCTTTTATGAGTGCTAAAAAAGGGGTAATAAAAGGGGCCATTTATCAGCGCTAAAAAAGCACTGATAAACGGATCCTTTATCGGTGATTTTTTCAGTGATGATAAAAGACCCATTTTACTAGTGCTTTTTTAAAAGGGTAAATAAAAGATAAAAAACATAAAAAAATGCAAATAAGGGAGGGTATCCAATAATGCATGAACCCCCCTTCAACAGTGCCCCTACCACCCCAGCCCATACGCCCCATCCACCCCTGCCTTTAATATTGCCCCCAGCCTTTAACAACGCTAGCCCTTATTCCACCCATGTGTGCGACCTACCTCCCTTTGGATTTGAACTCAGGACCTGTTACATGTGTTCCTAAGCCTTTACCACTCCACCATATTTATTTTCTCTTAATTTTTTAATATATATATATATATATATATCAGTTTATTCATATATATAGTTATATTTATATATTAATATATTTATTCGTATATTAATAAACATTTATAAGATCAGTTTTAAATATATTTATAAAATATGTTTTTGTGTGTGTTTATAAATAAATAAATTCATATATACAACACACACACACACACACAAGAACACATATATATTATATGTGTATCTGTAAGTATAATTATAAATATTTATATATATTAGCAAATATTATTTATTAATATTTATATACATTGGTTTAGAATATATAGATAATATATATCAATTTTTCAATACAGATGCACACACACATAGATATATATATTCAAGTACACTTTAAATAGGTATATAAATATTCATATATATTTAATTTAAATAAAATTGATATTAGTTTTTTATTTAGATAAGGCTTATAAATTGAGAAATATATTTTATATGTAAATATGTTTAATTGTTTATTTATAAAATTAAATTTTAATGTGTGAATATATAAAAAAATATTTATATATTGTTATATATTTGATTATGAATAATAGTAGATTATGAAAATTATAACAATTTATGAAAACCTAAAAAACAGGTACAAATGGAGAAACCCTCAAAACCCGTAAATACAGTCAGAAAGTCAAATAAACCCTAAACTCAGGGTAATGAAGAAAACTTCTGATCAGAGTGTTTGATCCAGCTCCATGACTATTTAAATTGATGATCATAAAATGTTCTTTGATATGATTGGTTTTGGAGGCTAAATGGATAGGCAGATCATAAGTTACACATGTTTGAAAAAACAGTAGACAAGACAAAAGTGCTAGAAATTGGGGCTTGAAAATCCTAACAAACCATGTAGTCACTAAAATAGGCATAAATTTTGATTAGGATACCTATTCCAGATTGGTGATAATTAAAATCGAATCTCATGGAACTAACTATGATATAAAAGGTGGAAGAGGCCAAACAGACACACATATTGGGAGTTATTACCGTTTTAAGAAAAATTTGACAGGGCATTGAACACAAAAATAGAATTTTGGTGACCTTTTGATGGGTTTTGGGGTTTTAGGGTTTGGGAAATTATTGTAACTTTGTTTTAGTCATCCTTCTACGTATATATCTTGGCTTCCTTCAATTTAATATGTGGTAGAGCCCAAATAGACACATGGAGCGAAAGTTATGGCCATTTGATGTTGGAGTTTTTTAGAGTGGTATAACTGATATATCTTTCATTCCTTTAATATTATCATAGTTTCTATTATATTTTGTGTTCAATCATCTCAATATCTTCTATTTTATTCGTCGTGGGGATCAAATGGACACTTGGAGTAGATGTTATGGCTGTTTTAGTGAGTAGCAGGTTTCTTAGGTTTTTAGGTGATAGGAGGGTTGCTCAATTTCAAACAATAATGAATTGTGCTTCGGGTGTCTGTTTTTGCTATACCACATATAAAATATAATATTTCAAAAATATATATACATTGGTGACCACTCGAACCCCTTTTCACGTTCTTCAAGGCCAAAAAAGGCCCATAATTCCTCCAAACGGTCGTAAGTTATGCTCCAGGTGTCCGTTTTTCCATAACTTCTGCTATGGGTGTCCGTTTTGCCTCTACCATTTATTCAATTGAATATTTTGAATAAACCTACACTCTAATGACCATTTTAACACCTTATCATACTCTTCAAGGCTAGAAAAGGTCCTTAATCCCTCCGAATGGATATAAATTCTGCTCCGGGTGTCCATTTTGCGTCTACCACATATCAAATCAATCTAAAACATATTTAAAGAAAATATTATATTTATATAAATATAAATACACTTATATATCGATATATTATTTTTTATGAAATATAATATTTTTTATAAATATAATTTTATCAGTACTAAGAAAAAAAGTGCTGATAAATCCCCCTTTATCATTGCTACTAAAAAACCACTAATAAAGGGCGGCCCTTTTACAACACTAAAAAAAGCACTGATAAAGGATATGCCTTTATTAGTGCTAAAAGAAGCACTGATAAAGGGTCACTTTTAATAGTGCTATTTTTAGCACTATTAAAAATACCCTTTATCAGCAACTTTTTTAGCAGTGATAAATGCAGCCCCCCCTATCATCACTTCTTAGCACTGTTAAAGGGTGTGTTTCTGGTCGGTTTTGAAATGTCGAATAGTTCCGTATCCGACAACACGTGGACCTGCTTTTCAAAGGCATGCATTCGCTGGGTGGTCTGGCCAGCGACTCTTAAGAACTCACATAGGTGGATAGGATGGGAAGTCAGACTCATCACACCCTTTGGGGGGGGGGGAATTATTGCCTGTTCTAGGACTCTCTTATAGATTTAAGACGTATTCATATGTTCACGTATCTTTGGTTTATACCCAAGCATAGTATCCACAAACTTCTCCTAGTGGGAAATGGCCAGATGAACATAAGGGTTTGGAATCATTTATACCCAAGGTTTACCATCCCTTGTTGGATTGATCACCCCGAGGAGTTAGGACTCATTGAGGCGGTACTAGGAGTGGCGCGATGAACCGATGTTAAGATAGTCGGATCAGCCAATTGTTGGGCTTGACCCTCATGGAGGCTTCCTACGTACCCTGCCTAGGAGATGGTGATCAAAGTCCATGTAGTTCGAAGAGGAGTGTCGGAGAGCCGACATGAATGTGGACCCGAGGGTTCGATGGTGATCGGGCTTGAACCTCATGGAGGATTCCTACGTATCCCGATGGTGGGGAATCGAATTCCTCATAGTTTGCATGAGCTTGGGGATTATTCTCTGAGGAATCCCAGAGAAATGGATTTGGAATTACACTCTGATGAGGCCCATAAGAGGATGTCATGGTCAATGCTTTTACTCTAAGCCCATGTGAGTCATGCTCGGTGTGAGATAGAAGAGACAGCAGAGACCAGCCGATCACATCGTGAATGGTACATCAATGAGAAGTGGAGTGGGGCTTACGCATGGAGCGGCTCATAAGGTCGGGGTTTACACTATGATGGATTCCTAGGGAGATAAAGCGCAACAGGAGAGGAAAATAGGTGCTCTTGTGCCCTTCACCTCTCTTGTTCCCGAGGGAAGTACAGAAGTGCATGGGGGCTTCCTTCTGATGGGTATTTTACTACCCCTCGAATAAGGGAGAAGTGCCCCAACCCCAACAAGTGGATGGGCAGAAAGGGGGCTCCTAAGCTGAGACTCCACATTACCGTGGGAATGTGAAACCAGGAATGCTTCGGAAATCCGCTCAAGGGTCAGGGCAACAGCTTCACCTCTGCTTACCATGGGTATCTGAAATCAAAACGTCGCGTTGGGGTGCCGGAAGATTAAACCACACAAGTCCAGTGGCTCTGGTGGGGGCCTTGACTCGGGGCTGATGAGTAGGCCAATGAGGGAGTCGCGGAGGATCAGGATGGATTGGAAAGATTTTATATGGCTCAGTGTAACACCCGAGACTTTTATGAGAAAAATTTTGTTTTTATGTTATATAAATCATCAAAGGAATCTTTCACTACACACAACACTATCTTGGCTTGCTTTACACGCAACCACGGCCTTCCTCAATGGCTTGCGTCGTACGTAATACTGAGTTTCACTAAACAACGATATGCTATTAAAATATTATTAAAAATAGCCGTTATGAATAGTGATAACCATTTTTTGAAATTTTTTAAATTTTATTTTTCAAAATGAACTTCATTTTTGGATTTGGAATATCGAAATTAGCTTACGGTGAAATTTTGGTACTTTTCGGATAACTTTCAGATTCTGATAAATAGTGAAAATTACTAAATTTTAATTAAAAACAACTTTTTTAATTGAAATAATTAATAGTGACAAATTATTAATTTTAGAGGTTTTAAAGTATATTTAGAATATATTTTTACAATTTAATACAATTTTGTTTATTTGATGTAATTTCACATTTAATCCAGACATAAACAAGTGTCAATCTTTTGATAGTTATTATCTTTTAAAAACACGCTCTTTGTTTTGACGATGAGAATTAATTTGTAAATTAGTTAATGTAACTGATATGTTTTGAATTTTTTAAAATAAAAATCATTTTTGAATTCATAATATCAAATATAGCTTAGGCCTAATTTTTGGTGTTTTTCTGGAAACTTTCATTTTTTGATGAATAGTGAAACCACTAAATGGTAGTTAAAAAAACTGATTTTTTCATAAAACAAAATTTTACCGCTTCTGTGAGTAGAATTTCGAAAATCAAAGAAACACGGTTAATATTAAGGACTAAAATGTGGTTCAATGAGATGAAAATAATTTTTGGTGAATAGTAACTTTTTACTTTTTTTTACCACGGTTAAAAGTAAAATAGGGTAGTTAAGGGTAAAAATGATATTATTATTACCCTAACACATGTCCTAATTCTATTGGATAAGTGTAATTCAACCAAAAACAACCTTAGGAATAAAATATGACCATTTAGGCCCACTTGGATTAGATTAGGACATTTATTATCAATTTATTTAAAGAAGGGTTAAAATAGTTAAAATCAATGTTTAATAACTAAATAATTTTTAATATATAGTTATACATAAGATAAATTCAACTATAAATATTCATTAGAAAGCTAAAAATATTTTCAAAATAATGATATTTTATTTATAATTTTTAGACATTAAATAATGTAATTTATTTATGACACAACGATGATGCAGTAATTATATTATTAATGAAATATTGACATAATTGATGTTATAAATACCCAAATAAATGTAATTTGAGACATTTTATTAATTCCTATAATTTTATAGGTTAATATGAAATGTTATTATTGATTTAGTTAGCTTTTTTCGAACTAATCATTCTGTTATGATTTTCACAAAAATCAATTACTAAATAGTGTCAAAATTGACGTAAAATAGTTTTTATAACAAATATTATATTATTAATTGTTATTTAATTCCTAAAAATCTAATGTTCCACTAAATGACTTAGATAAGGTTATATATATTAATAATAAATAACTTTGGGTTCGTTTGGCTTGATATAGTAATTTTATTAACCTTATAGTGTAAGAAAACCAAAAGACACGGTAAAAGTAAAATTATCTATCTTAATGTTAAATCTAAATGATAAGGTTAAAATAGGAACATAAAATTGTCTAAATTCTATTGGATTAGATTATTTCTACCCATCCCCACCTTATATTCGAAATATATCAATTTGGAGCTATTAAAAACTGAATTTGTCTTTATAATAAAATAATATTTTTAGTTATTCCAAAGGTGCCCCTCTCCTTCCTTATAAAAAGGCACATCCTCCCCCTCTTCCTCACACCACTTTGAGCCTTCAATCTCGGCAAACCCCTACCAATTTTTTCTATCCACTTCCGTAGAGACATCCTAGAAGTCCGGGTCTTATTCAAAGACCAATTTTAGTGTCCTAAAAGGAGGTCTCAAAGAAGTGCTTCAAAGAAGAGGTAATGTTCGTTACCGATTCTTTCATCTTTATTTCTTCTTCCACTTATTCTTCATTAGTTGTTTAATTATGAATCAATAACATCAGTATCACTCATATACTGATATGTTATTATAAGTATGAAACAACCCTATTTCACCATCTATCCAACCTACAGAAAATGAAATCACCACGCGTGCGAACGTACGGAATACTGTCTCCACGCCGTGGTGTAATCTATTTTCCACCACCACCTTACTTGGATGGGTATAATGGTGTAAATAATAACTATATATTATTATTGTAAAGTTATATGGATTCTGAAATTGTATATATACACTCCATTACAATTTCATGATCATGGGAACGATATCATCGCTCGTGCGTACGTACGGAATACCATCTCCACGATGTGATGTGACTCGTTCTACTTGATCTTCATTGCATAATGATTATATAAATGAATTGAATGAATGAATATATTACACAAATACCAATATGTAAATGATGTATCTATAACCTAAAAATAATAATAATAATTTATTTGACAAAACACGCATAAGAACAAAAAAGTAATAAACACCCGAATAACAAGTAGTAATGAAATATTACTAATAAGAAGAAAGGAATATGACCATATATGATATCATAAAAATAATTATGATTATGGAATAAGTCAATAACATTATTTAAATCATTATACAGGAGGTTTGGACACTTACGAAGCAAATCAGACCTAAGGTAAGGGAAATATCACAATCTCATTTTTATCTGAGATTGTTTATACTTTGGTATTTACACGTGTATTTTATCATCCACATCCATGTTTTCTCAATATGTAATATTATTTCCATCCACATAAAATTGTTTAAATCCATTTTTAACCTTTCGTGAGTTTATAGTAAAAGATATGAAAGGAATCTTTTGTCGTTTTTCGTACGAGGTACTTTTTGACTTTTCCGACAAAAGTATGAGAAGAATGTTTTTTAACTTATACGGCATGAATGGATTTTTAAAACATTATTTCCAAGAATAGTCCTTTACAATTTTTCAAGTATATTTATAATCAACTTCTTTTAGTTTAAAATTGTATGACATGTTAAGAAAGGAAAATATTTTTGAAGTAGAAAGGATATTTTCCTCAAGAATGAAGTTCAAGTGTTTTATCAAAATTATTTTCCATCTAAGATAATATAGAGTTCGGTTTCTATCCCTATTATTACATTTATTTGATTATGTTGTGATGGAATTATTTTTATGAATTACTTTATCTTATATGAATTGTTTTATGATGTCATGTTGTTTAAGAATCCCATTTTTATTACATGGGTTATGCAATGATGTATGATTTATGATTTTGTGGCACACATATGAATGGTATCATAATGAGATGGGTGGGACCTATATCTCCCTCCAATGCATTGGGTAAAGATTTTATATCTCATGAGATAGACATGGCTGGAACGGCAGGTTAAATCGGTTCAGTGAAACAAGACTGAAATGAGGAATGAACTTGGTTCAGAAATGGACTTTGTCCACTAAGATAGTATTGACAATGAGTCTTGACTAATAAGAAATGATTATCTATGATTATGTGTATATGACACAAAGTTTCATGTTTTATGTTATGATTATTGGGATTACATTTCACTACTATGATTTATCCCATGTTATGAAATTATGATCTTTTTTGCAGTTTATGATTTACAAAAGATATGTTCTTATAAATATGATGTGATTGCTATTTCTTTTGTTTACCCTTACTGAGAATTTGAGCTCACCCTTTTGTATGTTTTTTTCCCATGTCAGGAAGAAGGTTATTAAGTAAGATATGCCAAAAGGGACTATAGATATGATGAAATAAATGGGATACAGTGTAGACGCTTTATGAACCAGTTGTTTATGTTTCCCAGTTTCTAAAGACACTATACCTATACGGTCCTTTCATGGTTTTGTTATATGTTGTAATAACTATGCTTCAATTTTGATGTAATAACAATGTATGTAAAGTATGGGTCGTTATTGTCAGGGAATGGGAACTCCGAAGGATATGGTGGGCCACACAGGGGTATGGGTGGTGGCGCCCTTGGCGTATGGAAGTGCTACGCAGCTGAAGAGGCCGTCCGTGAACCAGGGTGGTCCACAGACTCATGGGCATCCCGCGAACCAGGGTGGTTCACGGAATTGTGAGCATCCCTCAAACCAAGGTGGTTCACAAATTTGGGTTCGATCCACATACCAGGGTGGTTCGCGGAGGGTTCCATTCGAGCAGCGGCGGCCAAGGGCGGCGCCAGTCGGGGGTTCGTCGGTCTGGGTTTCACCCGCGTAGGAGGGTGCTACGCGGTGCGACGGATTGGAAAAGGGGAATAAACTCCCTGGTCCACGGGGAGTGCATCCGCGGAGGGGCCATGATTCACGGTGTTCTTTTCTTTTCTATTTTAAGTTCATGGTTCACCAAATTATTATGCGTTCTATGATTCCTTATTTTTTTGTTCCCAGGTTCATACCTGCTCTGGTTCACGAACTAGAACTTCACTGTTTGAGAAATCCTAAGCCTTCCTTCAAAATCCTTCCACCCGAATCTGATCGATCCCCTTCCAATTCCCTTCCAATTATGTTCTAATCCTCCTCCAATCATATCAATCTCCTTCTATAGAGTGTAAAAAATGACGTATCTATGGTAATGTGACACCTTTTTCAGAGGCCCATGACCGAAAACCTGATTCACGGATGACCAGGTCAATCTGCAACTCGCGGGGGGCATCGAGCGCATATCCCCCTGCGAACCAAACGATCTCGGGGAGTGCTTGGCGGCCGCAGAGGGCTCCAACTCCATTCCTCGAACGACATCGGATGTAGACCGGGCTGGTTGAGGCGGTCCGTGGCTGGGGGCAGTTCGTGATGGTGGACTGGTCCAGCGCTCGTCCAACTTCGTGCCCACGGAGGCTCTCTGCCTCCATTCCGCGAACGACAATAATCCACAGAGGGGGTGTTCATGGAACCGACCACTTGGCATCATCATTTTGACGAGTCTATGGACCGGTTAAGCTTTGTGAATACTTTGAGTTTTCTCCATTATTCCCCCCAATTCTTTGGGGGAATTGGGTAGAATCTATTTTGTGGATTTTTCAGGACCCTACAAATGCCCCCCATTGGAATGGGGTCCGATCAGAACGAAGAGGATGTCATTCCAATGTAGAGTGGTCCGGAAACTTGGATGGTTTGCAGTAGAGGGGTGGACCCGGTAGGGGGCCACGCCTATAAATATTGGGGGACCTTCCTTTTTCTTTTTCCTGATTCTTCACGAAACCAGATCCCTCTCGCTTTTTTTTGTCTCATCATGTTGATTCCTTCACGAAACACCTCGTTCGCGAACCAGCTGCCACTTTCAGCAAATCAATCCTCCTTCGCGGTCACCTTCACCCGCGGACCACTTTCCCAACTGTGAACTAACACTTTTAATTAATTAAAAAGTAAGTTATGATGGGCCGCAGAGGAGTTCGCTCTGTGGTTTCGATGATTCATGGGATGAGGTCTTGCTGACTTTAAAGATTTTTTAATTCCTCTGAACTTAATTACTTAAATCTGGGATTAGGATCCCGCAGAGCAACCTGGTTCACAGTTTTCTGGCCAACGCCCCGCGGGCCAGCATACAATGAACCCATTCCACGTAGGGTTGGTTCGCAGGATTCCATCATCGCGAACCACTTTATGAGGCCTTCTTGCAGACCCTATCACGAAGGCCTCTCGACTCCTTTTCCATGTAGCTGGTATTTTTGTCCATTTTTGATTATTTTGGACTAACCATTGGGCTAGTTTCTTCATAATACAGGAAGAAAACATGGTTCCTCCTTGCCTTGCACCCAGACCAGCTGCTGAGCTTCTCCCAATTGGCGATCAACACCTGACAAATGTGGCTGGATCTATTAAGGATGGAATCCACCACTCCCTGCTGCACTCCTTCCTTGATGATCTTCTCTCTGAGTCACAGCAGGAGTACCCCATTTTCAATAGCCTTCCGACCTACGATTTCAGTTTACTGTCTGATACGTCAATTTTAGGGCCATCCCATGACAACAATCCTGGAGCATGGATATTTACTGCCAATATTCCTGGATTTGTGATATCTGCTAGAGGGTGGCCTGCCTCAAGGGAAACAGCTACCAGATATTTTTTGAATCACCTTCCTGTGTCCCCGACTGGAGAACAATGTCAGCAGGAAGGGGGAATTTACTGTTATCGGAGCATTTCCCACAATTCCATGGTAAACGACCAACAAGGCTGGCCTGCGAACCGAGACCTCTGGCCGGGGGGGGGGGGATTTAAGTGATTGGATTGGGGGTCACCCTTCTTACCAACATTGTTATAGAACAAAGAAATGTTTTCCTTAATGTTATGGCTATCCTCTCCTATGGTAGGAATTATTTGGTATGATTACTGTATATGTTAATTCACTGAACTCTGAATAACCGGAGTTCAGGACAATAAGAAAAAATAAAACGAGCTCTAAATTTTTCCTGGATCATGAGATCCAGCGAGCATAGTTTTACTATTGCTAATATTTTGTAGAAAAACACTACAAACTTTTTGTATTTTCTTTTAATGACCTAATTTTTCCAGGGCCCATTTAGTGTGGACCCAGTGGGTGTGGCCCAACTTTTTCTTTGGTCGCCCTTTTCGGTTTTTTGGCCTAATAGGCTTTATGCCTCTTTTGTGAGCGTTTTAAAGTTTCACCGTCAAGACTATCATTACTGATGTTTTAGGTCACACATCTTTGACCAAGTATGGTGGGGCAAGGGACCCAATGAGGATTGGTTGATCAAAACACGTCTTGATACCCTTCAGATGCATGTGGGGGAGTATGATTAGATTTGAAAGACATGCAGGGCATGTCTCAAGGAATGGGAGTTGTATCGGCGTGAAGAGGTGGGAATAACATCGCCTAAGGAAAGATTGCCTTTGGTAGATGGGCCAGGGGAAATCAATATGCAGAGCCACTGAGGGAAAGGTATTCATAGTCATGCAAAGGTGTCCTTAAGTCAGTAACTCTCCACTTCTGATGGCCATATGACATCATGAAATTCCGGCTTATGGAAACCACCATGGGTGGCTTGGAGAATTATGAAAACCACTGGGGGTGGCTTGGAAAGGGTATGTGACGTCTGAAAGGTTTTGAGAACATCTATATCAATCAGGAGTGTGGAAGAAAAGTTCATGTCCTATGCATTTATCTAGCATAATGGATTGTTGGAGCTTGTATCAGTTTAACGTCATGTAGCTGGGACATTATCTTGAATGGAACTACTTCTCCTAGTTCTTGGTAATCTCGCTAGAGACGTTCCACCATATTCAAGAAGGGTCGTGAAAGAGGCTGGTAAACTGTAACTTAGAGGGTTTCTAAATCTTGGGATGGACATGAGGGATCCAGGGCCAAGAGGCGTACGGAGAAAAGTATTGCCTAAGGAAATCTTGCCTTTGGTAGATGGGCCAGGGTAAATCAATATGCATAGCCGCTGAGGGCATGGTATGCATAGTCATGAAATGGTGTCCTTGGGGTAATGATTGTATTCTCCTGATAGCCGAGCAACTTTAGGGAAGTTGAGATTCGGGACCATCGGGGGTGGCTTATGAGATTTCGGATTTTTCTGAGTACAGAGTTTGGTTTATGAGGAGAGGGTTCCTAGATACGGGAGAAGTGTCTAGGATAAATATCCTGAGAATGGGTGAAGTCATTCCTTCTCACGCTGGTGTGAGATGGTGGTTCGTGCAGGTCAGACCGATGTACTGGAGGATAGGTAAAACCCTCTATTCCTTAATGAACCCATGATAGTTTTTACCGTGTAGTTTAATATCATGCGATAAAGACGACTTCCGTGCAGTTTAACATCATGTGGTAAGTACGGGGAACATTATTAGATTCCATGCATTTTAACATAATGCGGTAAGGATGGGGAGTATTTTTAAAGGATGTTGCGCATTTTAACTTCATTTAGTGCTGATGGGGGGCATTTTTAAACCAGTGAAAATGCTTGTGGTTAGAGGCATTTCACAGGATGTTTAATGCACGGTCTTTGCAGCTTTATGCCAAGCGGCCAAGATGCTCCGTGTAGTTTAACATCATATAGTAAGGATGTAGTTACAAAGGTCGCTCTTGATTAGATTGTAACTGGGCTTGAACATCTCGGCATTACCAGATGTGGAGAAGGGTTGATTGGTGTAAATCGTGGTTCTAGGGCTTCATGGATCAGGAGAAATGATATGGGGACCCTGAGGCCGGTAAGAGTACGGGGCTAGGAAGAGCATCGCCTGTGGAAATATTACCTTTGGTAGATGGGCCATGTGCTATCAATATGCAGAGCCGCCGAGGTCATGGTATGCATAGTCATGAAAAGGTGTCCATTGGTCGATAACTTTCGACTTCTGATGGTCGTGAATGGTTATGAGTATTCGTAAATTTCCTGGCCATGAAGTCTGTCATTTGGTAAGAAAATGTCTGGACATGTCGGGCATACTCGGCCCTGGTTGCTGTTAAAGCTTAGAGAGCTCCCTGTGCTGATTTATCATCCGCACAATGGTATACCTTGTACTCCTAGTTCAACAGTCATAGAGCTCGGACCACTGGGTGACTATTGCTACAGTCACTCGAAGGATAACTGAGTTAACATGATCTGATATACTCTGAACAGGGTGGGGGATGAAGGTTGTAAACTACAACTCTGATGTTTCCCGGATCAAGAGATAGGTTATGGGGGCTCTGACACTGGTAAGTGTACGAGGCTAGGAAGAGTGTCTCCCGAGGAAATATTGCCTTTGGTAGACGGGCCAGGGGCTATCAATATGTAGAGCCGCTGAAGGCATGGTATGCATAGTCATTCAAAGGTGTCCCCGGGTCAATAACTTTCCACTTCTGATGGCCATGAATGATTATGAAAATATGAGATTGCTCACAGTACAGAGTTTGTCATGTGGGGATAATGGTGTCCGAGTATACAAGAAACATCTTCACTGCAATTTTCCGTTGAGCCAAAGAAGCCCATCTCTGGATTGATGTTCGTTGATGCAAGTCGTCATGTGAACCAGGAGCGGATACATAGGCTAACCGGGTAGGGATTCCCTGGAAACGTTTGGATGTTAAAAGGGGATGAACTTGTAAACCATTGCGCCATAAATTTTTTGGACCAGGATGTATGATATGGGGGATCTGAGGCTGGTAAGCGTACAGAGCTAGGAAGAGTGTCACCTGTGGAAATCGTGCCTTTGGTAGACGAGCCAGGGGCTATCAATATGCAGATCCGCTGAGGGCATTGTATGCATATTCATGCAATGGTGTCCACAGGTCGATGACTTTCCACTTCCGATGGACATGAATGGTTATGAAGATCCATAATTTTCCGGGCAGTGGAGTCTGGTGTATGGGGAGGATGCATCCAAATGCGCTAGGAGCATTTCCGTCTAGTCTCTCCATACATCTTGGGTGGTTCTCGATGAAATTCGTGCAATTTAATGTCGTGTAGTGAGGATATAGTCCATTCAGTTTAACGTCGTACGGTGAGGATGAATAATACACACCGTGAAGGTCTGATCCATACATGGGGGAAAGGGTCATTTTTAACTTTCATTATCCATGTAATTTAATGTTGTGTGGTAAGGACATATAAATGAACCCCGTGCAGGTCTAGTCCATACACGGGGGAAATGAGGCATTTTTAAATCTTATTATCCATGCAGTTTAACGTCGTGCGGTGAGGACGAGGAGTACAACCCGTTCCGGTCTGGTCCTTATATGGGGGAAAGGGAATTTTTAACTTTTCTTCGGGTGTGGCTGGGCCAGGATGGGGAACCCTGGCGTCACTACGTATCCTGTGAGGGCAGGAATCAAGTCGTAAATAGTTCTCTTAAAGACAATACACCCCGTTCAGGTCTGGTACATACACGACAGGAGAGGGAATTTTGAAAACTTCTTGTCTATTCAGTTTAACGTTGTGCGGGGAGGACTAAATACTCTTAGTTTAGGTTTATAGAGTTTGGATTGTTGGGTGCTTGACAGTTTAATGTCCTGCAGCTTGGATGAAGAATAAACCTTGTGCAGGTCTGGTCCATACATGGGGGAAATGAGAATTTTTATTATTATATATATATATAAATATATATATTATTTTTTTAGGTGGTGGCTGGGCTAGGATAGGGGGTCCTAGCATCGCTACGTATCCTGCGAGGGCAAGAATCAAGCTGTACATCGTTCTTTGAAATCCGTGCAGTTTAACGTCATGCGGTAAGGATGAGGGGTACACCCCGTGTTGGTATGGTCCGTACACGGGGGAGTGAGGGCATTCTTAATTTTAATTTGGGGGTGGCTGGGCCAAGATGGGGAACCCTGGCGTCGCTACGTATCCTGTGCGGGCAGGAATCAAGCCGTATGTAGTTCTCTGAAATCCATACAGTTTAACGTTGTGCATTAAGGATGCAAGATACACCCCATGCAGGTCTAGTCTGTACACGGGGGAAAAGGGAATTTTAAAAACCTTCTTGGGGATTGCTGGGCCAGGATTGGGAACCCTGGCGTCACTACGTATCCTGCGAGGTCAGAAATCAAGCCGTATATAGTTCTCTTAAAGACAATACACCCCATGTAGGTCTGGTCCATACACGGGGGGAGAGGGATTTTTTAAAACTTATTTTACGTGCAATTTAACTTCATTCGGTGAGGATGAAATACTCCTAGTTTCGGGTCATAGAGTTTGGACCATTAGATGCTTAGCAGTTTAATGTCTTACAGCTCGGAAGATTCCCTTTATTTTATTTCTTTATCCGTGAAGTTTATCATCGGGTGGTAAGGACGAGGGGTGCATTTGGTTTCTATGCGAAATACTTCTTCAAAAATATTGCATTGGTAGGAGCTGTGGTGAATTTCCTGTCCATGGAGATCAGGGCATATGCTCCATTGGAGTAGACCTTGTGTATAACGTATGGTCCCTCACACTTGGGCTCTAGCTTTGGAGGTTTCCTTCCAGGTATCATTGGGGTCCGGAGGACCAATACCAATTCTCATTCCAAGAAAGAATGAAGACATACCTTTTTATTGAATGCTCAGGCAATCCGGTTCTGGTAGACTTCTAGATGGTGCAAAGTGTGAAACCGCTTCTCATCTAGCTATTCCAATTCATCTAGCCACTTTTCTGATTTCTCATCGTTGGATAATTGATCACATATGTAAACACGGAGTGAGGGAAGTTGGAGTTCAATGGGAAGAACTGCCTCTGTGCTGTATACCAGTGAGTACGGGGTTGGCCGAGTAGCGATGCAGATTGTGGTTCGATAAGACCACAATACATAGAGGATTTTATCTAGCCATGACTTCTTGTCTTTGTCCATCATTTTTTGGAGAATGTTTGACATGGTCTTATTGAAAGCCTATATCTGTCCGTTGGCCGCTTCATGGCAGCGGAATGAGTGGTTAGCCTTGTACCATATTCTTGGTATAGTTTCTCCAATTTAGAGGAGTAGAAGTTGGTGCTGTTATCCTTCAGTATGGTATGAGGGACACCAAATCTGGTGATGATATTGGTTTTCAAAAATATGACAATGATTCTTGCCTCGACTTCCTTAAGGGGTACAGCTTCTTCCCATTTGGAAATGATGTCAGTTCTCGTGAGGATATACTTCAGCTGTTTGGCTGTGGCAGGAGGATATGGTCCCATGACATCCATTTCCCAGACAAAAAATGGCCAGGAGTACTTAGCCTGATGAAGAAACTCCAGGGTTTGGTTTATGAAGTTGGCAAGAATTTGGCATGAGGGGCATTTTGCAGTAAAGCGCTCAAAATCTCGTGCCACTGTGGGCCAATAGTACCCAAGCCTCCGAATTTGATGGGAAGGCTTGGTCCCTGGCTGATGTTCTCCACATACTCCGGCATGCACTTCAGTCATGACAACGATGGTTTATTCTCTTTCAATGCATCTGAGGAGGACTCCATGAAGGCCTCATTTGTAGAGGGCCTCTTGCTGACTCGTGCGGCCATATAGGACAAAGTTGATTGCCCTTCTCCGTATTTGCTCTCGTTCAGCCCTATCTGATGGAAGTTCTCCCTGTTGAAGGTAGTTAGCAATGGGGGTCATCCAACCAGTGGATGGAGCATATGGCTCCGGGATAGGACTGATTTCGTGGATCTCCTCCATCTTAGTCAGGTCAAACAGCAAGACCATTCAGCGGTGAGCAATACTGATTAATGTTTCATCCCGGTCTGGGTTGGCTAAACTTGTGGCAGAATTGGCTAATGCATCGGCCTGGACATTCTGAGGCCGGGGAATATAGGTCAATTTTGGTTCTGTGGAAAATTCCACCATTAACCCTCAAACATGGTCAAATAGGGGAATAAACCCCTCCTTTTTAATAGCATAGTCACCGTTGACTTGATTAATGACCAGTTCCGAGTCACCTTTTACCTTAAGGTGTTGTACTTGTGCATAGAGTGTGAGTTCCAGGCCTGCAATGAGGGCTTGATATTCCGCTTCATTGTTCATACATCCCTCTGATAAGAGGAATGAATATGGAAAGACTACCTTTTCTGGGGACATGAGTATTTTCCCCAAGCCCACTTTGTTAAACTTTGGGTCTTCCATCCTCTTCCCAATTGGGCTCCGGGATGCGCTGTCGATGTAAATTTCCCATGTTGGGAGCTCTTCTTGAAATGTGAAGATGTATTCATCCGATAGCTCGATGTCCAGTGTGGTAGTCCTTGTTGAGGGGTGCTCTGCCAGAAAATCTGATAATTACTAGCCATTGATGGCCTTCTGAGGCACAAACCTGATGTCAAACTGTAGCAGGATGAATGCCCATCGAGATAGGTGCCCAGTTAGCATCTGGCGGCTGAGGATGTACTTTAGCGGGTTATTACGTGAGACCAAATGGACTTCATGATGCTACAGATAATGTCGCAACTTTTTAAATGTGAAGACCAAGGCCAAACAACTCTTCTAGATGTTTGAGTATCGAGTCTCAGCATCAATCATCGTTCAGCTGAGGTAATAGAGACTGTTTTCACTGTCGACATCATTATTTTGCACGAGGAAGGCTCCCAGTGACCGCTCTAGTGCCGTCACATATAAGATGAGAGGTCTTCCTTTGACTGGGGGAATTTGCACCAGTGGGCTTAAAAGTTACCTCTTTAGGCTGCCAAATGACTCTTGGCAGTTATCTGTCCATTGGTACATGACTCCCTTCTTCGTTAACCTGGGGAAGGGAAAATATTTTCCTGCCAGGTTGGCTATGAATCGCCTGATATATCCAAAGTTTCCTTGGAATGCTCTCAACTCAGTGAGGTTGCAGGGAGGTGGCAGGCCAAAGATAGACTTTGTCTTCTCTGGTTTGACTTCGATTCTGCAATGGCTTACAATAAAGACAAGGAATTTCCCTAAGGTAACCCCGAAGGCACACTTCAAGGGATTCATCTTCAGGCTATGCTATCGAAGTTTATTGAAGACGGTCTCAAGGTCTGACTGGTGATCTGAGTGATGTCTTTATTTGACCACCATGTCATCTACATAACATTCAATGAATTTCCCCTAGAATGGTTTGAAAATACGATGCATGGAGGGCTGATATGTGGCACCATCATTCTTGAGACCAAAGGGCATGACCCTATAACAGAATATTCCTTGAGGGGCCCTGAAGGCAGTGGCTACCTCATCTTTTCAGGACATCTAGATTTGATTATAGCCAGAATAGCCGTCCATGAAGGACAAAGCCTCATACCCAGCCGTTTCATCAATTAATAACTCGGTGATCGGGACCGGGAAGTCATCTTTCGAGAAATGTCGATTGAGATCTCTAAAATCAATGCAGACGCGGATTTGCCCATTATTTTTCTTAACGGGGACGATATTGGCCAACCAGTTGGGGTACTGGATGTAACACCCCAAGCTTCCATGGTACACTTCTCTTTGAATAATACAGTAGCATGTGTTGTACGCAACTTCGAGTTCTAACACACACCACAACCAATCAAAGTAGTCATTATGAATAGTAATACCTAATTTTTGAAATTATATAAATTTTATCATGCCAAACAGACTTCTTTTTTGTATTCGGAATATTGAAATTATCCTAAGTTGAATTTTTTGTAATTTTCGGAGAACTTCAAATTTTTTATGAATAGTGAAAAATACTTAAAAACAACATTCTTAATAGAAATAATTTATTGTGATAAATTATAATAATTAATGTTTTAAAATTATAATTAGAATATATTTTTACCATTTTATCCAATGGTGTTCATTAGAATTAATTTCACTTTGAAATTGGACATAAACAATTGTCAATCTTTTGATTAATATTCTTTCTTAAAACACGCTATTTCTTGTGACAGCGGGAATTAATTATAAAATTAATTAATGCAACTTATATGTTTGGAATTTTGTAAAATATACATCATTTTTGAATTTGGAATATCAATTATAGCTTAGTGTGAAATTTTGGCATTGTTCTGAAAAACTTCAATTTTTGATGAATAGTGAAACCACTAAGTGGTAGTTAAAAAAACCGATTTTTTCGTTTAAATGAAACATTACCACTTCTGTGATTTGATTTTCAAAAATCTGACATACATGGTTGTCATTAGGAAGTAAAATGTGGTTCAATGGGATTAAAATAATTTTTGGTGAATAGTAACTTTTAAGTTTAATTAATCGCGATTAAAGGTAATTAGTGAAATTTAAGGTAAAAATGATATTATAAAAATATGAAAATACCTTTACACTTTTCCTACTCTTATTGGATGAGTCATGGCCGACCAATAAAATCCATGGGTCAACTTGGGGACCCCATGGAGCCACTTTGGTAGGAAAATGACAATAATAACTTTTTTATTTAATGTTAAAATAAAAATGTCACAAACATGAGTTGTTTTACTAAAACAATTTTTAAATGGGGTTATACAAGTCATAGTTTTGACTAAAAATATTCATTAGAAATATAAAAGGATTTCCTACATCATGATAATTTTTTTATAATTTTTAGACATTAAATAAATTAAATTATTTATGATACCATGATGATGCAGCGATTAGCTCATTAATAAACGATTAAAAAAAATAAAAAGATAATGTCAAATCTAAGACATAAACTTGTAAAAAACCTTTTAGATGAGTATATTTAGAACCCTTATCACCTTATCCTCGAAATATATACGTGTGGGACCTTTAAAATCCGAAACACATTATATAATAATGTAACATTTCATGACTTTCCAAGAGTGCCCCTCTTCTCCTCTTATAAAAGGCCCCCACCACTACCACCTTAATCACACCTTCAAAGCCTTTTGGCTCGGCCAACCCGTACCCAAATACTCTCTCAAATTCACTCTCTTACTTTTAGAAGCCTAACTTTGGGAATAATTCTTCCAAAGGAAGCCTTTGGCTCAAATCAAAAAAGAGATACACGATTTTAAGGTAATGTCTTCTCTTATGTTATTTTTTATTATTTTTCTTCTCCAACCCCTTAAAATATTTTTATTCCTTTATTTTGTAACAAAACCAGTATCTAAAATATAATAGTATGTTGTTATAATAAGGATTTGAGCTACAATTACACACACCTACATCTAATGGTTAAAGAACATACTGTTTCTTTGGATGGAAAATTTCTGCCTCACGAAACGATGATTGTTCAAAACTCATATAACACCATCAAAGGTGGAAATTAAGATGTCACTATATTTATATATAATATGTTTATGTTTTCCTTAAGATTCTATATTTTTTCTTTATGGAATACCTTTATGGTTTTCATTATGGGTAAACGTGATATTTTCATTTTAGGAAGTGCGGACTACCGCCCCCTCAAAGTGATTTGAATTGTTAATGCCATATGTGGGATGTATAAAGGATGGAGTAAATGGTATTATAAATTATATTATACTGGAATTATATTATACCTTAATATAATTATAACTTCATTCCATTAAATACGAAATAAAAATGAAAGTAGCGTTCATGCGTATGTACGACTTACTGTCTCCATGAACGGTACATTTCATTTCTTACCTCTAAATGTTATGTAATATTATAAATGAATGTATATACTGGATATATATGATGTATATTATATCTACATCATGAATATAATTATGGATATAATGGATATTTTACCACATGAACAACTTGTAATTTTAAGCAGATTATTTTTGACTCAAGTACCAAAGATCGAAAAAACGACCGTTATTAACAAAAATAATTACATAATGTTCATAACATAGTAATAAGTGATATAAAAGGAATAATAAACTTGAAAAAGGTTCTTAAAAAATTATAAATTAACTCTAGTTTATTATTCAGGAGGTTAAATAACAGTCGAGTCAAGTCGAACACGAGGTAAGGGAATTTCTTAACCCAATTTCCATTCTTTGGGTAAATCTCCTACTTTAAAATTATGTCATGATATTATTATGTCCTATCTAGTATTTTTACTTTCTTTATGTGTACTTATAGTAGATACACATAATAGATCTATTTTATTTTAAAAATGATCTTTGTAAGGACTTCGTCTCAATCTCCTTTCATTGGGGCATATTTGGTTTTATACACAACTTTCATTTATACGGTGTATAAACCCCATTTGACTTTGACTTTTATTCAAAAGAAATATTTTTATACGAAGCGTTTTTACTAAACGACAAAAGGAATGTTTTCTCTTACGTATGCGGCGACAACGAATTCTCTACTGCCGCGACTATTATTTGAGTTTCGGATTCCTCTATAAGCCATAACTTTTTTATAAAAGAAAAATAAATTCCATGTTTTAGTTTTCTTTTATTTTGGTATTGAAAATAGTTTTTGATAAAGTTTTTATTATATCAATGTGTTGTATTGATATCTTGTGATTGAAGTGTGGAAATATTATGTTTCCTTTATGCATGTTTTATGTGATACAATTATGTTATGGTTTATGATATGTTTAAACCTGTTCATATGAGGAATGAATTGGACTTAATAAGTGACGGGTGGAGCCCGCTATAGCTCCTCGATGTATCGGTAGGTCTCATGAGACAAACTAGTGTATTGGCACGAGGCCTTGAAAAAATCTTATTTGTAGTGTTGGCACGAGGCCTTGGCTATGTGGTTATGATAGTCTGTCATTATTCATTCCATCATTATGAAAGTGGTTATTGATATTGTTGTGATTATTTGACTAGTAGAATATCTATGTGAGTAAGTAAATGGCATTATTTAATTTTATTTTTTCCATATTATGCTGAAGTTCAGGTTTAAAAAGGATTTTGTTTTAGTTATACATTTCCTTAAATGTTAATGTTTATTTATGAAAGCTTCCGCAATATTGTTATCCTTTCTGAGCATCTGAGCTCACCCCTTTCAATGTCTTAATATTTTCCAGGACGTGAATAAGTATTTTATGAATGACCTTCAGGGATAGTCAGAAGAGGATATGAGTGTGGACTATGGATACTTTGTTAATGTAGTTTTTCATTTTATGATGTAATGTAACATTTATGAATGTATCTAGTGTTTCCAAGGCTACTAAACTAATCGGTCTTTCAAGACATGATCTTTTGTGATCATGCCAATGTTACGCAATAATGCACCGACTCTGGGTAAATGGGGTCGGGGCGTTACAGTTGGTTTCAGTGGCAATTTAGTATTAACCTTAGAAGTTAGATTTAGATAAACTCTGATTAGAGCAGATATCCCAAAGATAGACTTTGAAGATTCGTATATAAGAACTTCCTAGAATTTTGGTATTATATAGATTTTGTGAGTTTTCCGAGCAATACATCCCTGTCTGGATACGAGTAGGTAGAGGCGGCTCTGGCACAGATGTAACTTGGGGTAAAACCTGAATACACCGCTTTGAGCTAGACTCAAACGGGAACTGGTGCACGACAACGGGCCTTGCTTCACTCCTGGTTACGACACTCCTGGGGGATATGCTTAGGATAATTCTCATTTTATTTACAAACCACTATGAAGGGTTATGAGTATATACTTCCTCAAAGAAATTTTTTTTATGATTATGGATTATATCCATAAATAGTTCAATTAATGTTAAGTATTTTACAAGTATGGAATTATGTATTTTGATTCATAAACTAATCTAGTTTATGCCATTATTTAGAAATAGAGCCTAGTGGAAGGAATGGATACTGTATCAATGCACGGACTCTATGTAGGGATTTCCCTCCTGCTCAAGATAATTATTGTGGAGCTGGAGATACAACTGGTGCTGATCAACTTATTACCATACTGGGAAAACTCACTCAGGTTATGAATAATAACCTTACTTGTATGGAGCACCTTGATTCGCAACGTGGAGGATCAATGTTAGACCGCTTCATGAGGAAACAACCACCAACATTTAATGGGGTTACAAATCCATTAGTAGCTGAGCAATGGATAAACTCCTTAGAGAAAATATTCCATGCCTTGGGAAGTAGCGAAAGGGAGAAGGTTGTCATGGCAGTCTACCGCCTCACTGGGGATGTCGATCCATGATGGTCGCTGATTCAAAACACAAAGGAAGTTGAAGAAGTATCAAGTATGAAATGGAGGTATTTTAAGGAAATTTTCTTAGAAAAATACTTTCCACATGACCATTGAGAAGATATGGAAGGGCAATTTCTGAGTCTGAGGCAGAAAGAGGATGAGAATGTCACAAAGTATGGGGCTAACTTTAAAAGGTTAGCGAGGCATGCTGCAGATTATATACATAACCCAAGAAGTAATATTGATCATTTCTTTGATGGGATAAAACCATTTCTCCGTCGAGCATTAGTCTCACAAACCTTCTCGTCGCACGAAGATATTTTCTCGTGTGCTATCAGGACAGAAAAGAAATTATCTAAGTCTTATGACTTTAAAGAAAAGCAAGAAAAGAAGAGATCATCTAATCAATTTGGAAATGGAAATAAGGGGAAGAAGGGAAAATTTGAATATCAGTCCTATAGTAAATGTGGGAATAAACACCCCGGTACTTGCTTGAAGGGAATGGGAGTCTGTTACAAGTGTGGTGAAAAAGGCCACCAAGCTCATGATTGAAAGGGAAAGAAAGTTGCTGTCAATATGGAATGATATAATTGTAGAGAGATGGGACATTATACAAATGAATGTCCTAAGCATTAGGGGAACTTACCTCATAAGAGGAAAAGGGATCAAGTCCAAGCTTATGCTATCACTATTGCTGAGTTTGAAGCTCTGAATGACGTGGTGGCAGGTAATTTAATGGTTTCCTCAAGTTTAGAAAATGCATTATTTGATTATGGATCATCGCATTGTTTCATATCTTCCCAGTTTTCTAAGAAAATTAGATATTTCCAATTTGATTTAACAAGATAATTGTCAGTCAAAAATCCTAAGGGAATTATTATTACAATAATGTTTTGTGAATCAGTCCCCATTATAGCACATAACTGTTCTTTATCTGTTGATCTCATTGTCATACCTATGATTGAGTTTGATATAATCCTAGGTATGGATTGGATTTCTGACTATGATGCAATGATTTTTTGTAAGAATAAGGCGGTTATGATTTTTGATGATGATGATAAGGAACACCTTATTTTTAGAGCAGAATCGTCACCACCTAATTCTTATTTAGATCCACCCCCAGCAGCTCAACTAAATTCAATTATTAGGGAGGAAGAGAATGAAATGTCTAAGGGAGAAGAAAGGAATGTTCAAATAGAGTATGTACCTATTGTGAAAGAATATGTAGATGTGTTTCCGAAAGATTTAACTGGACATCCTCCAGAACGAGAAGTTGAGTTTTCCATTGATTTAATTCCTTGATCAAGGCCTATATTGAAGACCCCTTACAGGATAGCCACCGTGGAATTAGTTGAACTAAAGAAAAAACTAGAGTAATTGAGTAATAAAGGATTTATTCACACTAGTGTTTCTCCGTGGGGAGCCCCTGTCCGTTTTGTTAAGAAGAAAGATGGATCTATGAGTTTGTGCGTTGACTATAGGGAGATCAATGCTATAACAATAAAGAACAAGTATCCCCAACCTCGAATTGATGATTTATTTGACCAATTGCATGGAGCTCAATACTTTTCAAAGATTGACCTTCGATCTAGATACCATCAGTTGTGTGTGAAGAAGGAAGACATTCTGAAGACAGCATTTCGAACAAGATACGAGCATTACGAGTTTACAGTAATGCCTTTTGGATTGAATAATGCACCCTCTGTATTCATGGATCTAATGAATAGGGTTTACAAGGAATATCTTGATGATTTTGTGGTGGTATTTAGAGATGATATCTTGGTATACTCCAAAAGCGACGAAGATCATGAAAATCACATGCGCATTATCTTGAAGACTCTTAGAAGGCATGAATTATATGGGAAGTTTAGCATGTTTGAATTCTGGCTTCAAGAGATTTCTTTTCTTGGACATATTGTCTCTAAGGATGAAATTTCCATTGATCCTTCTAAGACCAAGGCAATCCAAGAATGTCCAGCACCAACGAGTATAACTGAGGTACGCAGCTTTATTGGTTTGGCAGGTTATTATCGACGTTTTGTCCAGAATTTTGCCCGATTGGCTAACCCATTAACGAAGCTCACATGTAAAGGGGTTAAATTTGTCTAGACAAAAGAGTGTGAAGAATGTTTTGAAGAACTGAAGATAAGATTAGTCAACGCTCTTATATTGACTCTACCATCAGGGAATGATGGGTTCATTATTTATAGTGATGCATCAATGAAAGGACTTGGTTGTGTCCCTATGCAGAATGATAGGGTTATTATCTGTGCATCACGATAGCTGAAAACTCATGAGCATAACTATCATACTCATGATCTCGAGTTAGCTGCTGTAATCCTTACCTTGAAGATATGGAGACATTATCTCTATGGTGAAAAATGTGAGATATACATCGATCACAAGAGTTTGAAATATATTTTCTCACAAAAAGAACTCAACATGAGGCAAAGGTGATGGCTTGAACTACTCAAGGATTGTGATTGCAGGATACACTACCACCCAGGGAAGTAAAATAAAGTTGCAGATGCTTTGAGTAGAAAAGATCATGGAGTTTTGAACATAATGAGAGTGTAAAGGGATCCTATTTTCATGGATATAGTAAAGATGGATATGGGAATCACCATGGAGGGTGAAACATCAAAATTGTTTCAAATGGTTGCCAAAAAATCTTTACTAGAAAGAATAAAGTGTTCTCAGGCCAATGATGAAGAGTTGAAGAAGAAGATTAAAGCTGTGAATGATGGGTGATTGAGAGCCTTTGTGTGTGAAGATGGAATTTTGAAATTTGGGAGAAGACTTTGTGTTCCCGATATACCTGATTTAAAGAGGGAATTTTTTTGATGATTCTCATAGTTCCAATTTCTCTATACGCCCTGGGAGCACCAAAATGTATAGAGATTTAAAGGGATATTTTTTGTGGGACAACATGAAGAGGGAGATTGCTGATTTTGTGTCAAGATGTATGGTTTGTCATCAATTGAAAGCTGGAAGGCAACTGCCTGATGGAGTTTTGCAACCTCATCCCATACCTGAGTGGAAATGGGATAATATTATGATGTATTTTGTCATGGGACTACCAAAGACTCTTAGAAGAAATGATGAAATATGGGTCATTGTTGATCATCTCACGAAGTCAGCACATTTTCTTGCTATAAGGGAAGATCTACCACTTGAATGTCTAGCAAGACTATATATTAATGAAGTTGTGAGACTTCTTGGAGTACCCCTGTCGATTGTCTCAGATCGTGATCCCCGTTTTACATCAGGATTCTGGAAAAGTCTTCATAAGGACTTGGATACTGAACTTCGTATGAGCACTGCTTACCACCCTCAAACAGATGGACAATCAGAAAGAACTATTCAAACCTTAGAAGACATGTTGAGATCATGCTCACTTGACATTCAAGGAATGTGGGATCAATATTTACCTCTAGTAGAATTATCCTATAATAATTGCTTCCATTCAGGAAATCAGATGGCACCATATGAAGCGTTATACGGATAGAGATATCGCACACCAACCTGTTGGGATGACGTTGGTGAAAGAAAACTTGTAGGCCCAGAACTGGTGGAGGAAACAATGGAAAAGGTGAAAGTAATCCAAAACCACATCAAAGCAGCTCAAAGTAGGCAAAAGAGCTATGACGACAATCGAAAGAAGGATTTGGAATTTCAGGTAGGAGATCATGTTTTCTTGAAGGTATCTCCATGAAAGGTAGTTATACATTTTTGTAAGAAGGGTAAATTGAGTCCCAGGTACATCTGACCCTTCGAAATTCTAGAACGAATTGGGGCTGTAGCTTACCGTTTGGCAATGCCTCCAAGTCTCTCCAAAGTTCATGATGTATTCCATGTATCACTGTTGAGAAAATATATGCCTGACCCAACGCATGTACTCACCTATGAGGAATTAGAACTGGAACCCGATCTGTCTTATTGCAAAGAGCCCATCAGGATTTTTGATATAAGAAAACAAGTGCTGAGAAACCAGATGACTCGTCTGGTAAAAGTTCTATGGAGAAACCATATGATGGAGGAGGCAACGTGGGAACCCGAGGAACTTATGATGAAGAATCACCCGAGTCTTTTTATACAGTGATATTATATGAAATTTCGAGGACGAAATTATTTGATGGATGGGAGAATGTATCACACCAAGCTTTCGCGGTACACTTCTCTTTGAATAATACAGTAGCGTGTGTTGTACGCAACTTCGAGTTCTAACACACTCTACAACCAATCAAAGTAGCCGTTATGAATAGTAATACCTAATTTTTGAAATTTTATAAATTTTATCTTTCCAAATGGACTTCGTTTTTGTATTCGGAATATCGAAATTATTCTAAGTGGAATTTTTTGAAATTTTCAGAGAACTTCCAATTTTTTATGAATAGTGAAAAATAATTAAAAACAACTTTTTTAATCAAAATAATTTATAGTAATAAATTATACTATTGAGTGTTTTAAAAGTATAATTAGAATATATTTTTACCATTTTATCCATTGGTGTTCATTAGAATTAATTTCACTTTGAAATTGGACATAAACAATTGCCAATCTTTTGATTGATATTCTTTCTTAAAACACGCTATTCGTTGTGACAGAGGGAATTAATTATAAAATTAATTAATGAAACTTATATGTTTGGAATTTTGTAAAATATACATCATTTTTGAATTCGGAATATCAATTATATCTTAGGGTGAAATTTTGGCATTGTTCTGAAAAACTTCAATTTTTGATGAATAGTGAAACCACTAAGCGGTAGTTAAAAAAACTGATTTTTCGTTTAAATGAAACATTAACACTTCTGTGATTTGATTTTCAAAAATCCAACATACATGGTTGTCATTAGGAAGTAAAATGTGGTTCAATGGGATTAAAATAATTTTTGGTGAATAGTAACTTTTAAGTTTAATTAATCGCGATTAAAGGTAATTAGTGAAATTTAAGGTAAAAATGATATTATAAAAATATGAAAATACCTTTACACTTGTCCTAATCTTGTTGGATGAGTCATGGACGACCAAGAAAATCCATGGGTCAACTTGGGGACCCCATGGAGCAACTTTGGTAGGAAAATGACAATAATAACTTTTTATTTAATGTTAAAATAAAAATGTCACAAACATGAGTTGTTTTACTAAAACAATTTTTAATTGGGGTTATACACGTCATATTTTTGACTATATATATTCATTATAAAGATACAAATATTTCCTACATCATGATAATTTTGTTTATAATTTTTAGACATTAAATAAATTAAATTATTTATGACACCATGATGATGCAGTGATTACCTCATTAATTAACGATTTAAATAAAATAAAAAGATAATGTAAAATCTAAGACATAAACTTGTAAAAAACCTATTGGATGATTATATTTCGAACTTTTATCCCCTTATCCTTGAAATATATAAGTGTGGGACTTTTAAAATCCGAAACTCATTATATAATAAAGTAACATTTCATGACTTTCGAAGAGTGCCCCTCCTCTCCTCTTATAAAAGGCCCCCACCACTACCACCTTACTCACACCTTAAAAGCCTTTTGTCTCGGCCAACCCCTACCCAAATACTCTCTAAAAATCCATCTATTACTCCTAGAAGCCTCAATTTGGGCATAATTCTTCCCAAGGAAGCCTTTGGATCAAATCAAAAAAGAGTTACCCGATTTTAAGGTAATGTCTTCTCCTATGTTATTTTGTTTTATTTTGCTTCTCCAACCCCTTAAAATCTTTTTATTACTTTATTTTGTAACAAAACCAGTATCTTAAATATACTAGGATGTTTTTATAAGAAGGATTCGAGCTACACTTACACACACATACATCTAATGGTTAAAGAACATACTGTTTCTGTGGATGGAAAATTTCTGCCTCACGAAACGATGATTGTTCAACACTCATATAACACATTCAAAGGTGGTAATTAAGATGTCACTGTATTTATATATAATATTTTTATGTTTTCCTTAAGATTATGTATTTTTCATTTATGGAATACCTTTATGGTTTCCATTATGGGTAAACACGATATTTTCATTTTAGGAAGTGCGGACTACCGCCCCCTCAAAGTGATTTGAATTGTTAATGCCATATGTGGGATGTATAAAGGATGGAGTAAATGGTATTGTACATTATATTATACTGGAATTATATTATAACTTTATATAATTATAACTTCATTCCATTAAATAGTAAATATAAATGAAAGTAGCGTTCATGCGTACGTACGGCTTATCGTCTCCATGAATGGTGCATTTCATTTATTACCTCTAAATGTTATGTAATATTATAAATGAATGTATATACTGGATATATATGATGTATATGATATATATATCATGAATATAATTATGGATATAATGGATATTTTAACACATGAACAACTTGTAATTTTAAGAAGTTTATTTTTGACTCAAGTACCAAAGATCGACAAAACGACCGTTATTAACATAAATAATTACATAATGTTCATAACATAGTAATAAATGATATAAAAGGAATAATAAACTTGAAAAAGGTTCTTAAGCAATTTTAAATTAACTCTAGTTTATTATTCAGGTGGTTCAAGAATGGTCGAGTCAAGTCGGACATGAGGTAAGGGAATTTCTTAACCCAATTTCCATTCTTTGGGTTAATCTCCTACTTTCAAATTATGACATGATATTATTATGTCCTATCTTATATTTGTACTTTATTTATGTGTAATTATAGTAAATAAACATAATAGATCTATTTTATTTTAAAAATGATCTTTGTAATGACTTCATCTCAATCTCTTATTCATTGGGGCATATTTGGTTTTATACACAACTTTCATTTATACGGTGTATAAATGCCCTTTGAATTTTACTTTTATTTAAAAGGAATATTTTTATATGAATCATTTTTACTAAATGACAAAAGGAATGTTTTCTATTACTTATGCGGCGACAATGAATTCTCCGCCGCCGTGGCTATTATTTGAGTTTCAGCTTCCTCTATAAGCCATAACTTTTTTTAAAAAGAAAAATAAATACCATGTTTTACTTTTCTTTTATTTTGGTTTCGAAAATGGTTTTTGATAAAGTTTTATTATATCAATGTGTTGTATTGATATCTTTTGATTGAAGTGTGTAAATCTTGTGTTTCCTTTATGCATGTTTTAGTGATACAATGATGTTATGGTTTATGATATGTTTAAACCTGTTCATATGAGGAATGCATTGGACTTAATAATTGATGGGTGGAGCCCGCTATATCTCCTCGATGCATCGGTAGGTCTCATGAGACAAACTAGTGTCTTGGCACAAGGCCTTGACAAAATCTTATTTGTAGTATTGGAACGAGGCCTTGGCTACGTGGTTATGATAGTATGGTATTATGCATTCCATCATTATGAATGTGGTTATTGATATTGCATATGATTATTCGACTAGTAGAATATCCATGTGAGTAAGTAAATGGCATTATTTAATTTTATTTTTTCTATATTATTTTGAAGTTCAAGTTTAAAAAGGCTTTTGTTTTAGTTATACATTGCCTTAAATGTTAATGTTTATTTATGAAAGCTTCCAAAATATTTTTATCCTTACTAAGCATCTGAGCTCAACCCTTTCAATGTTTTAATATTTTCCAGGATGTGAAGAAGTATTTTATGAATGACCTGCAGGGATAGTCAGAAGAGGATATGAGTGTGGACTATGGCGACTTTGTTATTGTAGTTTTCACTTTATGATGTAATGTAGCATTTATGAATGTATCTAGTGTTTACAAGGGTACTAAACTAATCGGTCTTTCGAGAATTGATCTTTTGTGATCATGCCAATGTTACGCAATAATGCACCGACTCTGGGTAACTGGGGTCGGGGCGTTACACTGGACCTCCTGGATGAAGCCTGGTTTAATGAGATTATTGACTTCATCCTCTATTTTGGCGGCATGTGAGGGATGTGTCCTTATGGAAGCTTGTTTATAGCCCCGGTGGCCTTCTGGAAGACCCAGGTGATGCGTTGCCACTTCGAGATCGAGTCCCGACATTTCTGTGTAATTCCAGGCAAAAACATCCTGATGTTGCTTTAAGAAAGATTTATATATCTCGTGCTCCTCAGGGAAATGGATGAAATAATGAGAGTAGGCCTCATATTTTCCTCAGTACCCAAGTTTATTTCCCTGATCTCTTCCACCATGGTGGAGATACCCTAATAAAATGCGGGAGGTGCATCCCTAAGATCTTCCTTTTCTTCTTCTCCCAAATCATCGTCATCTTGATCTGATAGGGGGAGAGCTCTCAGAACAGGTTCTTGGGAGTCTGGGGGTGAGGTCAAGGCATCATGGGCATCCCCACTCGAGTATTCGTCCCCAGATTTTTGGTTGGTGGATGTTCCCGCATCGTCATGCTCAGCCGTTGCGGCTGAAGTCATGAAGACAACTGCGTGTATGTCCAAACTTGAACCCCTGCTCTCAATATGGTTGATGGGAAGTGTATAGTCTCTACCAAGCTGCCTGAGGGGGTTGTCAAGAACCACTTCCAGACCATTTGGAGTGGGCATCCAGTCAACACCATCAGCCAAAGGCTTCTTCTTCTTTTGCTCATAAAATCCGGCATCAATGTACTGTGACTCGGAGAGCTCGAAAGAAGCCTTGTCAGCATGCAATGTCCCAATTTTCCCATTGACGCAATACTTAATACACTGGTGGTAGGACGAATAAATAGGCATGTGCTTATAGAGCCACGACCTTCCCAAGAGGGCATTGAATGTCGTGTTCTGTCGGACCACCAGGAATTTTTAGTAGGCCACAAGGTTTCCAAAATGGGTCTTTAGATTAATTTGTCCCATTGGCTTTTTATCACTCTTGTCGTAACCCAATAGAGTTTTGGATAAGGGTATTAAATCATCCTCATTGTAGCCTAGCTTATAGAGTGTCTGTAGGGGAAGGAGGTTAATTCCAGAGACGTTGTCGATAATGACTTTGCGGACCTCAACATCATCTAGCGTGCCAGAAACATATAATGGTTTGATGTGTCCCTACATGATGGCATCTTCATCTATATTGGTGACGGAAATTACTGCATTACATTTAGATGAGATAGTATCCGTCCAGTAAATCTCGGCGGCAGCTACCTCATCTTGAAACTCCTGGGGGCTGATCAAGGCTTCTATAAGTGCCTCCCTGAGGTCGGCTGACAAACCCAAGGCCTCCAGGATGGAAAACTTGGCTGGTAATGACGCCAACTGCTTAAGGTTGTCGTACCTTTTATCCAATGGCCGACGCTTCTCCGCTGGCGGGAGATTTCTTGCAGGCGGCTTGGGAGCTGGAGTGAGTGACTAGGAGGGACCCGCTGCGGGGTTATATGTCGACAATGTTCCCACGTTCTAGGGACTCGGCCCGGCTAGTCTGTTTGTACGCACTAGGCAGCTAGACGCTTGTTCCTCCTCTAATGGGTATCACAAAATAAAGGGGCTAGAGGGGCAACTTGTGGAGGTGGAAGGATATTCTTTATCATGTTGAGTCCGTTGAAGGGCTCTACCACAGGTTTCCGCGATATTGATGGTTTGGGCTGAGGTCCAACCGTAGGGTCGGTGTCGGTCGCGAATACGCCTCCCCTGGTATCCCCTGCCTCTGCGATTCCTCGTCCCAGCTCCTCGTGTCGGGAACTCGGGTTCATAGCTGTACCCTTCATCAGTGGATGATTCCATAATATGAATGATGTTGATGGAACTAAAGATTGTCTCTTCATCCCCTGACAGGTCAACCTGGTCAGTTCTCCCTGATGGTGCCATTTGCTGGGTCGGTGCCCTTGGTGCCAAGTTTGGGGCATGAAATCTGACAGCGTCGGGGCTAACATCAGTCTTGTTCCAGATTTCTCCTCTTTCTCTTGTCCTCTCCCTTCTCGATTATGACTGGATGATCAGCTCATGGAGGGTTGTGAGGTCAATACTATCGGTTGTGCGGTATCAGGGGATGTTGGTGGCAACACTGGCTACCATAGCTGATCTCGGAGTATGCCCTGGCCTCAGTTGATAGTCTTCCGAGTCATCCAGTTATCAAATTTCTGCCCTTTTTTTCTGGTGACTTCCAACCACCCCCCCCCCTTATCGGAGTCGGTGGTAGAAATATATTTCATGTGGGCTGGGGGTGTTCCCATCTTGACCTTCCCGGAGTCTACCATCCTTTGCCGAAGGTCTTTGAAGACGAAGCATTCCCAAATATTGTGCCCCAACTTTCAATTGTAAGGATAGTAGTCTGGCCTATCATCATGACCAACTTCTTCGGGTTTCCTCGTCTCCGAGAGGTTAAGCAAGTTGCAATTCATGGTGGTGATGAAGTAGTCGCAGACTTGGTCCTCTCGGAATGAGTATAGTTTATGTCTCCATTCCTCAAACTGGTTCTGCTTTGAACCTCTCCGATCGTCCCACCTAGGTGGAGGTGTCCGCTGATGTTCAAGGGGTGCTTGACGATTTGGTGGAGGCCTGAGTGGTGGAGCAGGCACAAAGGCTGGTTTGAGCGTGACAGAGGACGCTTCAGCTCTGACTGTTCTCATTGCAGGATCCTGTGATGCTATCCGGGACTTCAAATTGGTCCGCTGCAGGGAGTACTCAATTCTCTGGGCAATGGATGAGAGATGGCAGAAGCCAGTGGTGCACTCCACTAGTATGAGCGGTGTTCGCAGCTCGTCTCGAAGATTGTCGATGCATATAGAAAGAAACTCATCTTAAGGCATTGGCCTGTTCAAAGAGTTGGTCAGACCTTTCCGTATAGCGATGAAATCCGAGACCCTCTCGTTCTCCCTCTTCTTGCAGTTCATTATGTCACTGACCGTTGTCTTAGGCAACATTGAGCTGAAGTGGAACATGAACTACTGCCGAAGGTCTTCCAAGCTTTTTATTGACTGGGATGGTAGACTCGTATAGCAGACAAAGTTGGATCCTTGCAAGGTCTGTATGAAGCATCTGAGTTTTACTGCTTCTTACTGTTCCGGAGTTCCTATCATAGGGTCGCAATAAGATGCGTAGTGCATCAAATGATATTCGGGATCACCTGATCCATTGATGATAGGGAATTCATGGCTCCCAAAATTTGGTGGAGGAGGTGTGTTGCTCACCCAATCCTGGTAGGGATTCCACTCTTGCTATACCGGAGCGCGTCAGCCCTCCATCTCTTCCAATCGAGCCTTCACTGCTTTGATGGTGTTGGTGAGACCCTGGTTTACATCCTGTTGGGCCCGGTCTTCGGCAGGTGCAGCATAAGGCATTGCTCAAGGATCTAGCTTAGCCGGCACCATGGGTGCATATGCCATTCAGGAAACCCTCAGAGGGTCCGGGCATACTTTCTCTGGTTTCTTCCTGAGCGGAGGGAAGTCTTGGTATTCATCCCGATCTACGTTTAGGTAGTTGGATGGCCCGGGAACCTCATTGGACGGGAGCCCTGACCATGCTTCGTTTGCTGGGGAAAACCTTGGTATTTTAGGTGCACTTACTGGGAGTGCATGATGTGGCTCCTCTCGAGACGTTCCTTCAATAAGACAGTTCCTCTGGAGTAGTTCGGCATTAATCCGCCTCAATTCTTTCATCTCCTCTTCCTGTCGAGCGAATCATTCATTGAGCTTAAGTGGCTCGTCTTTATCGAGAGAAGGCGGTAGGTTAAGGGTAACTGTTCCTTTGTTCTTATCCTTGTTAGAAGCTCACAGGGTAAGAAGAGGAAGGTTAGCTAAAGGGGATGCCATGTTTAGAGCGGCCCACTGGTTCCGGGTGTGCACACCTGGTGGTTCGTTGTGGGTGGCAGCCTGACCGGAACCATCGTCTCCCGATCCATCATGATTTTCATCATCTCTAGTGTCACCCATGAGGATAACCTCTATGGCATTGATAGATGAATATCACAGGGTGGAGAAGATGTCATATTCCAAATAGGAATAGGATCCCCCGCTTCCTTTACTGGCCTTCCCTTTCATGTGTCGGGATTTCCTTCAGACTTCTTGAAGAAGGGTGACGCAGAGAGTTCTTTGATTCCACCTTTTAGTGCGCCACCCTCTTTGATGGGATGATGATTCAAATGATGGGATAGGATGGTAACCTCCTCTTATTACTGTCCTCCCTAGACGAGAGAATAATGACTCTCGTGGGGGAGGTTGTTGTTGAGGGGGTAATAATTCCCCCAGCCCTGAGGGATGGGGTTGGCTCCGTTCCCTGGACACTGAGTCTTTTCTCATTTTTATTGCTCTTATGGGGGAATTTTTTGTTAAAAATGCCCCCAACCCTGCATGCTGGGGTTGAACCTGGATTGTTGTAGTGGATGCTACTATCATTACCTGCCTGATCTCGCGTGCCCCCATTCGGGGGTGAACTGGGTTTGGTGACGAGTTTTTCGGTAAATTAATCCCTTTTTGGGAGGTAGGAAAAGATCGCTGATTGGCCTATTTTAGGCGAGATGCCTGTTGTATGCTCTCAGTGGCCTGATTCAGGAGTTATTGAATGGCTTTTTCCAGTCGGGCCTGACGCTTCTGGGACTTACTCACAGCCTGACTCTACTGGGTGTGTTGCCTTTCACGGGCAGGGAGACCACCTGATTTCCGTGTTGACGTGATGACTTTGCAAGACACCATGCCAAACGGGTTCTTCTGGGCGGGGAGCGGAGTGAAATGAAAAGCTCCATGTTCCCCCCATCCTATGATATTGACTCCTGTCGGTGCGTCACTAATGTGGTGGCGCAGTTGGTGCAGCGCACGAAGGCAGGCTATCTCCATGTTTCCTTTGTGGCTCTCGGGTCGCTGTTGTTGTGCCGGAGGAAGAGATTCCAAGTCGATGTGACATAGGAGGTCTCCTATCGACATGACGTGGTCTACATACCCGTCGTAGGTAAAGAAGCTTGATTTCAGCTGGTGGATGGTTGTCTATATATTGTAGCAGATGTCGTGCACACATTCTTCTTACAATTCTCTGGGTATGTCGAATTGAGAGGTAGCCGTGGGCCAAAACATAACTGGTATATCATCCCTAGCCAGTCTTTTACTCAAGTGCGACATATCGGCATACTCCTCCGCTAGTGACATCTCTACCTGGTCGGCCCAACTGAGATGCCCGCCGATAGTGTGCTCAGAGGCCGTGGGACTGGTTAGTGCTGAATCATCATGTGGGTGATTCTGAGGCGGTTCAGAAGATGAACGTGTCCCCGGAACGTCTCCCGATTGAAGAAGGATGTCGTTGGAGACTAAATGGGAATCTGACATACTTGATCTCTTCCTTCTGAGTGCCTCGGCATACGAGGGCTTTTCAGTGCTTGATTCGGAAAGGGGAGGACCTTCCTATCGATATGATATGTCACTGCGGGGAGGACCTCCACAATGATGACCGTGATGGCGAGGGCTACCATCACAGCTTGACACCTCACTGTATAGAGGAATTTTGCAGTGCATACCCTGGGGAGGGCCTCCAAGGCATGTCGCAGCAAGGGGAGGACCTTCTGGCTGCATAGCATTGTTACGGGGAGGTCCTTCGCAACAACTTCCATCATGGTGAGGATGAACATCATGGTTTGACATTCGGTGTGTATCCTGGGGAGGACCTTCAAGAAACACGACGACAAGGGGAGGGCCATCTTTTTTCCTGGGGCGACTGCGGGGAGGACCTTCAAAATGGCGGCCGTGATGATGAGGACTACCATCACAGCTTATGCAATGGCGAGGACTACCATTACAGTTTCCGTAGGGAGAATATCTGCAGGGCACACCCTGGGGAGGGCCTTCAGAATGTACCGCAATTAGGGGAGGGCCTTGTCATTGCTTGACTTCTCTATGAGGAGGACCTCCATTATCAGGGTGGTGAGGGCTACCACCGTGGTCTGATGCCCGGCTGCGTGGAGTGTCGTTTCAATGTAACCCCTAGGGAGGACCTTCAGGGTAGGCCATGAAAAGGGGAGGGGCTTCTTGTCGCAATGAGATGTCACTGCGAGGAGGCCCTCCGCAGTTGCAACTATGATAGCGATCACTACTATAATAATCGGTGGTCCCAATGCATGGAGAGTGTTTGCAGTTTATTCCCCAGGGAGGACCTTCAGGGTGGACCGCAACTAGTGGAGGGCCTTCTTGCTGCTCGATCTTCTGGTCACGTGGATGGTTTCCGTGACTCGCATCAAAATAGGAGCTCTCATGATCGATCGTTGTATGCCCACAGGGGAGGCCCTTCAGAGCTGCTGGTAGAGACATTACGGGGAGGACCTTCACAACTACTACTTCCAATCCCATAATATGGTAATGGGGTGGCTGGGTTATGAGCCTTCGATATGAATTTAGCGGCATTGGGAACCCTAGCCTCCAGTAGAGCAGAGTCATGGATCTGCTCTTCATTTTCCATCTTCCATTGGCATGTTCGGGGTGCTTTCTAGAAGGCAGCGGGGACCGTCTGGTATTGAAAATGGCCTTCACCTTTGGGTATCTGTCTAATTGGGTCATGTGATGTTGTCGGGATATGCCAACAAACATCTTGACCTTTAGCAGGGATATATACATACTCTGGAGCATCTAATGTGATGGACGAGTGTCCCCTAGTTGGAACAAGTGAAGCTGCTCGATCCGGTTGCCCTTGCATTGCAGAATATATCCGGTGAGCCTCTTGGGTGGGAGCAGGGATACAGATCTTCTCTGAGGCGTCTATCTCATTTCATAGATGAGTCGCCTCAATTGGGGAGACGTGTTCACGGGCCCGAGTCCTTGCTGTTGTCGTAGATGCAATTACATTCTGGAAAGTCTACAAGATATGATCTGGGATCGATACCTACTCCTCCATCATTTCCAGGATATGCAGAGAGACATCTTTGGATGGAATGGGTATGAAGGCCCATTCTGGTATCGGAGTAAGAATATACTGCTCCGGTCCTCCGGTGGTCAGTGGGTACTGACAATTCTCCTCTGTCCCGGCAGGTGAACGAATATTACCCTGGGCCAGGATATGCCCGCTTATCTCCCCTTTTTCCACCACATCGGGATGGAGGAATTTTCTTGCATCCATAGGGAGCTAGCCCGGCATATATTGGTTTCACACCGTATCAAGTCGGTGGCCTTTGTTGTTAGGGAGACGTGCCTGCCTATGAGTTTCCGCCACATCTGGATGGTGGGCTTTGTTGATCACCACCACATCAGGATGGTAGGAATCAGAAACATCTACTAGGATCTGGTCCTGCAGGTGTTGGGTTGCCACCACGTCTGGTTGGTGGGATTCATGACCCTGGGTAGGGAGAGGTACCTGCTGAGTAAGCATCGTCCTGCGTGAGCGACTGGCTTGATGGAGCTCGGTGGGGATGTGCGCCTGCTCATATGAGCCCGCCATGTCTGGATGGAAGACCTTGGAGGAACGAACATCAGTATATTCCTATTCGTAATGCATCTCCATGACTAGGCAACAGAGCTCCTCCTCAGGGACAAGGGTGATGACTGGTCCATGGTTGTAAGTTTTTTTCCCTCGTCGGGTGGTTCGAGGGGCCGGAGCTCGGGGAGAGTGGGCCTGGATCCTCGGGGATAAATCCTCCTGAACGTGAGGATATTGAGTCGCGGCGTGTCCACGATGACATCTTCCAGAAGGGGCCTTGGAACAGAACCCCCGTTCAGCGGGGATGAGGTCCTCAGCGTCGACCTCATCCGCCTCCCTAAGATATGAGAGGTACACGTTGTCTCGTTCCGGGGATAGAGTCTCAAAACAATTGAAGACAGCAACATGGGCTATCTGGATCTGCCTTTTCATCCACTACTGGGCAGGAGACCAGCGAGTCCTAGCGGATTGGAGGGTGTGCATGGCCGCCTCCAATGTTGGGAGGGTACTATTCACGTGGTACTCTCGGATTAACGCATATAAGACCCATCGTTGAAGACGCTGGGTCAGTGACGGGGTCCTCCGTTGGTGAGGATGTTTAGTCATCATATTGTTGGAAGCACGCACTTGAGAGTTTCGTCGTCACGCCATTGGGTCGAAGGGTGTTCTGTGTGGTACCTGTAAAACATTTTAACAAATACAAACAACAAACTCGTCAAAGCAGCATTTCATGATCCCATGCGTAATTAATGACCTCTCTTGGCCCTCCTTGAAAGTATAAGGGGGGAATATGGTGGAATTAGGTTAAATCTATCATGATTGTATAATGATTCACGTAGGGTTCAACATTTTTTCTTTCGTGTCAGTTTCGAAACGCCCAATGGTTCCATATTCGATGGCACGTGGACCTACTTTCCAAAGGCAGGCGTTCACTGGGTGGTTTGTCCAGCGACGCTTAATAACTCACATTGGTCGAGAGGATGGGAAGTCAGACTCATCACGCCCTTTTTGGGGGGAATTAATTTCTGTTCCGGGACCCTCTTATAGATTTAAGACGTATTCATATGTTCACGAATATTTGGTTTATACCCAAGCATAGTATCCACAGACTTCTCCTGGTGGGAAATGGTCAGCTGAACGCAGGGGTTAAGAATCATTTATGCCTGAGGTTTACCATCCCTCATTGGATTAATGACCCCGAGGAGTCGGGACTCATTGAGGCGGTACTAGGAGTGGTGTGATGAACCGATGAAAAGATAGTCAGGTCAGCCAGTTGTTGGGATTAAACCACATGGAGGCTTCCTACATACCATGCCTAGGAGATGGCGATCAAAGTCCACATAAATCGAAGAGGAGTGTCGGAGAGCCGATGTGAATTTGGACCCGAGGGTCCAATGGTGATCGGGTTTGAACCTCATGGAGGCTTCCAACGTACCCTGCCTTGGAGAAGGATATCAAATTCCACGTAGCTCGAAGAGTAGTGTCGGAGAGCCGATGTGAATGTGGACCCGAGGGTATAATGGTGATCAGGCTTGAACCTCATGGAGGCTTCCTACGTATCCCGGTGGTGGCGATTCAATGTCCTCGTAGTTCGCATGAGTTTGTGGCTTACGCTCTGAGGCAGCCTAGAGAAATGCATTGGGACTCACACTCTGAGGAGTCCCCTAAGAGGATGTCATGGTCGATGATTTTACTCTAATCCCATGTGAGTCATGCTCGGTGTGAGAAAAAAGAGATAGTAGAGACCAGAGGATCATGTCGCGAATAGTGCGTTCGTGAGAAGTGGAGTGGGGCTTACGCATGGAGCGAACCATAAGGTCGGGGCTTACGCTGGGATAGACGCCCATGGCGACAAAGAGCAGCGGGAGAGGGAAAGACATGCACCTATGCCCGTCACCTCTCTTGTTCTCAGGGGAAGTACAGAAGTTCATGGGGGCTTCCTTATGATGGGTATGTTAATACCCCCCAAAGAAGGAAGAAGTTCCCCGACCCCAATAAGTGGAGGTGCAGAAAGGGGGCTCCTGAGCTTAGAGTCCACATTGCCGTGGGAATTTGAACCCAAAAATGCTTTGAAAATCCACTCAAGGGTCGGGGAAACCCCTTAAACACTTCTTACCATGGGTATATGAACACAAAACGACACTTTGGTGCGCTTGAATATTACAAAACACGAGTCCAGTGGCTCTGGTGGGGGCCTCGGCTCGGGGCCGATGAGTAGGCCAATGAGGGAGTCACGGAGGATCGGGTTGGATTGGAAAGATTTTATATGGCTCAGGGAACAGGAAATCTGAAAGATATGGTGGGACACAAAGGGATATGGGTGGTGCCTCCCTTCACGTAGGGAAGTGATACGTGGCTGTAGAGGCCATCTGCGAACTAGGGTGGTCCGCGGACTGATCGGCATCCTGCGAACCAGGGTGGTTCGTGGAACGGTGAGAATACTATGAACCAAGGTGGCTCGCGGCTTCGGGTTCTATCACCATACCAGATTTGTTCATGGAGGGTTCCATTTGAGCAGCGGTGGCCAAGCGTGGTGCCGGTCGGGGGTTTGTCGGCCGGGGCTTCTCCCGCGTAGGAGGGTGGTACACGGTGCGACAGATTGGAAAAGGGGCATAAACTCCCTGGTCCGTGGGGAGTGCATCCGCAGAGGGGCCATGGTTTGCAGTCTTCTTTTCTTTTCTATTTTAAGTTTGTGGTTCACTAAATTATTATGTGTTCTTCGGTTCCTTATTAGTTTGTTCCCCGGTTCATACCTGCTCTGGTTCGCGAACTGGAACTTCGCTGTTTACGAAATCCTAAGACTTCCTTCGAAATCCTTCCACTTGAATCTGATTTATCTTCTTCTAATTACCTTCCAATTATCCTCCAATACTCTTCCAATCATCTCGATATCCTTTTATAGAGTGGGGAAAAGGATGTATCTATGGTAATGCAGAACCTTTTGCAGAGGCCCATGAACGATAACCCGATTCACAGATGACACGGCCAATCTGCAACTCGCAGTGTCATCGTGTGCATCTCCCCCTGTAAACCAAACAAGATCAGGGAGTTCTTCGTGGCCACGGAGGGCTCCGCCTCCCTTACGTGAACTACAACGGATGCCGGCTGGGCCAGTTGAGGTGGTCTGCGGCTGGGGGCGGTTTGTGACGGTGGACCGGTCCAGTGCTCATCCTGGTTCGTGCCCGCAGAGGCTCTCTGCCTTCATTCTGTGAACGACAATAATCCGCGGAGGGGGTGCTTTGCGGAATTGGCCACGTGGCGTCATCATTTGGACCAGTCTGTTGACCGGTTCAGCTTTGCGAATCCTTTGAGTTTTCTCCATTCTTACCGCCAATTCTTTGTGGGAATTGGGTAGAATCTTCCTTGCGGATTTTTCAGGACCCTACAGGGTGGCACAACGGAAACCCAGTTTTGTGGAAGTGGTCGCTGTTGTCGTACTCAAATTCGACCAAAGGTAGGTGATCCTCTAAACTATTTTTAAAGTACAATATGAAATCTCATTTAAATTTCCTTCTAAAAATGAATGGTCTTCTCATTCAAGTTGTCTTTCTAGTGGTGAACCACCATGATCAAATGAAACTCAGTCCCAAAGTCCTCATGAAATCCCCTCCATAATCACAAAATGAAGAGATCATCATGGTACAAAACTATCATAGATGGGAATCCATGAAGTTGGACTATCACCAGTATATAAAGGCCTCCTATAATACGAATAAACACTATTCTCAAATGTTTAGGAAGTGGTCCTGCTTGGTGTGTTAGTCTATGATTACCCAGATTACATCATATACTCTAGATGATAATGGGATCCCCTTAAAAAAGTCCATATGTATTATATCCCACTACCACTCCAACACCCCATGGTTTTTAGGTAAACTCATAGGAACTTACTAAAAAACATTCACCTACTGATAAGTGAGGCATTGAGAGACAAACTCTGCTACACACTTCTTCATTTATACCAAATTTAATAGATGTTGAAGTTTTTGGTACATGTTCACCACACATGTATGTACCACTAAATGGTATATATGAAAATACCTTAAAACATCCTCCCACAACATCACTACTACCATGGTTTATCCTAAAAGAAAAATATACTCCCCACATTTATAAAAAGCATTAAGAGAATTTATTGGAGGATATATGAATACACAATGCCTCATAGTTGGTATCTTCATCTTATGTCTCCCTAACATGTTGTATAATTGGTGGGGGTAACAACCATTATGTAGTGGTAAGTTTCACCATCCTCATCTACTAAATATAATTTTAACAATTATAACATATCCATCTCCTCACTCCACAAATATGAACAAGATCTCCTGCTAAGAGAATATTCCACCACATTACTCTTCCAAAGAGTATAGACTATCTATAAATCATAATCATTTAGAAACCTATTCCACCACCTATTTTTAAAGTTGATAAAAAATTTCTAATAGATATACATCAAACTCTTATGTTAGGAATTTTTAATGAAACACTCTCCCATAAGGTAGTGTCGCCACATATTCAAGCTAAAGACCACAATTTATATCTATAGATCATTGGGGGTATATTTATTCTCATGTAGTCTCAACTACCAGAACCAATAGGTGATAAATGGATACCTATATATCAAAAAATATCCAAGCACAATTTTGGAGGAATCATAGAACACTACATACTCAACACCATCATGTGGTAGTCTCAAAATGGGTAAGTTCTGAAGCCTATACCAAAAATCCAAAAAACCCTATTGGATATTCTCTTTCCACATGAAGAGATTCAAATTTTGGGTCAAATAATTCATGGATTTTATAATAATAGATAAAAATAGCATGAATCTCTGATATTAACCTACCAACCCTAGGGAACACTATACCTTAGTCATGTTTTTGGGTGTCTTCCCAGATAGAACTGCCTCAAAAATAATTGGGAAACCCACCACTCCCTCTTTGGAGATGTAATTTCCCATGATGTTGACCTAACAAATATAGAACTGACACTTTGAGATCTTATTATTGATCTAGTGATCCTATAGTATGTTCAGGACCATCCTGAAGTGTCTTTTGAACTCTTCCTTAGACGCCGAGTACACTAGGATGTCATCAGTGAAGTGAACCTTAAAATAATGTAACAAGGGATGAAATATTCAGTTTTTGAGTTACATGAACACTTTATGGGTGTTTTTGACATCGGAATATATCCCTATGTACTCATAGTTTCTAGTGTGACATAAAAAATTCCATATTTGATATATCCTCATCCCATACACAAAGTAGTTGATAACCTAAGTTGAGTTCAAACTCTGAGAACCATCTCACCCCTTTATCTAGTTGATGAGATCAGAATCCTTAGTAATGTATACTTATTCATCAGGGACACTTGGTTCAAGAGATGATAATCCACACATAACCTCAATATCTCATCTTCCTTCTTGACGAACAAAACTAGGGCTACCTAGGCTGACACATTTGGTCTGAAAAATCCATTCCTCGGTAAATCCCTTAACTACCCCTTCAACTCATGAAGTTCTTAGAGATCCATCCGATATAGAATTTTAAATACTTGGATAGTCCATGAGTTTACATCTATAAAATAGTAAATCTATCGATGGGGATGGAATCCTGAATGTCCTTAGGGAACATGTCCTAATAATTAGTTACTATTTAGGGATGATGAAATCTCATAGAATATGCTTCTTCAAGGGTAATACTATAGAACTGGTGAGTAATTGGAAATATCCTTCTATGTATGATCATATCCAGTTCTATCTATCATTTATTCCCACTAAAAATACATATTCTTGTACCATCTATATAAACAGACCACATCCTCCTCCTAAAATAATCAATCTATGTATGAACTATGTATAACTAGTCCATACCAGGTATGAAATCATAAGGCATCATCACTAATATAGAGAGATCCAAAATGATTATATATTCTTTAAGAGTGTGGTTACAATATTAGCAGAAGTGTGTTATCACAGAATATCCTATTGAAGGTGTCTCGAATCTAAAGGGTCAAACAAAAGGTTCAACTAGAATGTCTTAGTCTTGAATATTAGATGTTAGAAGAAAAGTGTAGCTATCATAAGTGTCTATCAGTTTTGAAACTACAATAGTGAAGTCATCGATCATAATTCTAATAATCCCTAGAGCCTCTTCATGGAAGGCCTCCACTGTATGGAGCTTTTATCATCCCTGATCTCCAGCTCCCTAAGGTTAGCATAGATCACCTTGGGGTGGTGTTGGAAACAATTCAAATATCATGCCACCTAATGCTGCTCTCCTAGATATTATTCTATATACTGTTCCCTGCGCACCTCCTTGATAAAGTCACAACCTTTTTATAGGATGCTTATCAAATTTCTATCTATCATCCACACTGCATGTTTGAAAATACCATGAAAGATGTCCTTGATTATCACAATAGTATCATCGCTTCTCCGTTGGATTACAAGAACTATCTTGAGATCCTTGAACTGAAGACTCAATATCTCAAGGACATATCATGAAGCATCTCAAATACATGGATCCCTATGTTTTCATTCATCTACCCATCACCAATGTCTATGATCCCATGCCACCCCCACCAGCATCAACTTTCGACATCTTCTTAACCATAAATCTATCCACTACCAAGGAATTCTAAATAAATCCAGCATAATTGTGAATGAAAAGAGGTATACAACTAACCCAAATGTGTCAAAAGTGACTGAAATCCAACGGCCATGCTTTGAATAATGCTTCTCAGACCATATCTGTAGAGTATCATGGGAGGTTAGTGAAGCCTGATGAATACTCTTCTATAGTCATGCTACCAGGCTAAAGCTATAAAATCCCTTTGATACAAACCACTCATAACATAGCTGGTGATAAATCCATTATGAAAAAATTATCAATCTCTATCCATGAAAGAATCACATCATCATATGTTAGAGTCACCAATCTCCACCATCATACTATAGAGAAGTGCAAAAGACTCCCAGCTATAACCTCAATCTTGTCTGGAGGTATTATAATAGGTAAAAATAACCATGTAACAACCTCAAAATTTTCCTCATCTATATAGGTAAATCATATATTATGCTTATCAATAGGTAAATCATATATTATGCTTATCTTATTAACCTCATTCACTAGTATGATCATACAACCTGCTTCTCAATGTGGTGTTCAAAGAAAGGAAAACCACCCAGAGGTACTACATCAAGAACATGTCCCAATATTGAGACCTCATCAATAGGTAGATCATTCTCACCATTATTAAAAATAATCCTAGATGATAATCATTATGGATCCATCTTGATATTGATAATATATGCCATATTCAATATTATATTTAAAGAGTTGACTCAAGATGGACATGAAAACAGAAATCCATTTCCTTATGATGGAATTACCTAGGATATCCGTACAACAAGTGCCTAGATATAATAAGTCCACAAGTAGGTTAACAAAGTCCCGAGGAATGGATACATTAGCCACCACACCAATGCTATATTCCCTAGCATAATAGTGGACATCAAAAAACATTAACTCTATTTTTATAATTCCCAAAAAAACACACAGTTGGAAAAACTCTAAACTTTGGTCCTAAATAAAATATAGAACTCATACCACTCTATTGTGACCCAACCCATAGGAGCCAGACTAACCCTGGATGATCTGAGTCTGAAACTCCAAGACCACCTCCAATAGGGTTGGGTTTAGTGAAAAGTTCCAAGTTGGAATATCACACACATGAGATACCTTAGCCAAAAATACTTGTATACAATCACACATATCTAATACTTCAACACAATATTGGAAGATAAAATACAACCAATATCCAAATGGAAAAAATATATATCCCAAAATCAATTTCTAAAAATTTTATTGAAAATAATAAAGGTATAGTTATAATCAACTGAAAACTACAAAACTTTCCAAACTTATATGAATGGAGGGAACTACTTTTAAATGAAACACCTGGTACAAAACCTAGTATTTCTAGATTAACTATACAACACCCACTCCTAGTACTACTAGGAATACTTTGAAAATCCTATCATTTTCTTAAGAAACAACTTATGATGGAGGATTCCATGCCCGATTGAGAATAAAAATTTCCAATGGGACACCCCTAAATCCCCAAATAAAAAGCATCAATAGTATAGTCAATTCTTCAACACAAAAGAGTATGATAGATTATAGTAATAGCCCATATATATTGAAGATAGAAACTCTATATTAGGTTAAGGTCACAACCACATTTCCACCATCAGATTATACTCAATGTTTCAATATAATGCTTCTCCATAAGTACTCACTCCATTATTTTGATAATGATAATGGTTCTCATCTAATAGGTTGTGTTATTCATGTCTCAACATGAAGAATAATTAAACATAACTTAGAAGAGATCAACATAGAGATATGGTATGCCATGAAGTTATTTGGGGGTGGGGTATATCAGAACCTATCTACAATAAATCACTCTATAGGTTATCAAAACAGGGGCATGTTGGTCATGTTGATTCTTAAAACCCCTCATAAAAAGGAAGATACAATAAGGGATCCCTCCATTGGACAAGGTCCTCAAACATCCCTAGATAATGTACATAACATGTAATGGGAGTAAATATTTGGGTTTTCCTACCCTCATTCTACTCATGAGATCTGGCCCACGCCTATGTACTTCATTCCATGCCCATCTGCATTGGTTGTGCCTGTATACCTAGCCCTGTCTAGGTTCTATGGTCTGTGTCCAAGTTCCAGGGCATGCCCATACACTTGGCTATGTCTAGGCCTATGTACTCCTAGGGTAAAAGCTAAGTCAAAAGTCATGGGTCACATGGTGTTTTTTGGGTACCAAATAGAATGTGATATTTACTTTTCCTAAATTCATTGTTATCAGAACCAAGGAAGTACACATCGTGTGTTCCTTGAACTATATCCATGTTGTCAGGATTTTTCTGAAACTTGCAGGTTCTTAAGGTATCTTAATCATGTACCTCTGAAACCTTTGATCCATTCATGATTCTCAATATATAATCCAAATTAATAGTTTACTGAGACTCGACATTACTAGTGGCTAGATTCCACTCTTCCAAAAACTTCAGTATCGATTCGTCGTTACCCCTCACTTCCACCAAAATTCCAAACCGTGATCCACCAATCACACTCCATCTTGATCAAAGATCTTCAACACCACAAATTTATCATTCCATTAATTCTATTTATAAACCTGGGTTATTTATCTATTTCACCAATGTAAAGTCTCAAAATGATAAAAAAACGTGTTTTTTTCAAACTACCTGCCAAAGAGAATACCATAGATAAACATGAGATTAACAGGAGAAGAAATGAACAAAAATAAATAATAGGAAAAACCCTTGACCATTGTTTGGGATAAAAGTTATATATTTTCCTGAAAATGATGAGTGAAGAATGATAATGAAATAACATTAATTCTCAAATTCAAGGAAGATGAATTTGTACCCACATAACACTATCAACATGTGAATCATATTGTTAGTGAAATTGATTAATTTTCTTAATTGGATAATAAAATAGGTATTAACAAAATAAAAAACAACCTAACTTGAAATTTCATCAATCACTTCCATATAATGTTTTATTAGTTCATTGGAATGATTGATAAACCCTACTGGTGCACTGATTTCCAAATAACGATCTGTTGATGTTCATCCAAAAAACCCCCTCCAATGGACCCTCTCTCAATTATGTTGTCTAAGTAGATAAAACTAGGAATTTCCACAACTTTTATTTTATAATATAGAATTATTTTTTTATAATTAATTAATAGAAATAAATAAATAAATTTTATTTTTTTCTTAATCCACCCATAAAAGTGTTGAAGATAAACACCAAATACAAGAAATGGTTATGTACCCTCTAGATTAAAACATGTATTCTAGATTCAATATAGATTTAAGATTTTCTATCTGATAATTTGTTCATGATTTATTCCATTATATCAAGAAAAATACATTCATGCAATATAATATTTTTATTATTTTCATAATATCAAATTTGAGCCACCCAAGGCCCTGGAATCCCACACTGACACAACAACTGGCTTCAAAAATATTTTCTAAAATATTATTAATCTTTATAATGAAGAAAATGGGTTTTAATAAATAACTAATTTCATATTGATGGAATTCATAATACAATTCTTCTTAAAATTACAAGCGAGGCCTCATGCCAAGATATCATAAACCTAACATCAAAGTGTTGGGCCAAGACATTATACACATATGGGTAAGGCCTCAACAAAATATAAACCCTATTTTTCCTTAGGATAGATACTAATGAATTGAGGGGTAATGTAATTTTGAGCCCCACCCATCACATAAAAATTCAAATTCATTCTCTATAAGAATAAATAATTCAATATAATCAACATTATTTAATAATCAATAACTTTTCATATTGGAAGAACTAACATACATAATGTAAATATATTACCCGGTCAAACTAATCATAAAAATTCTAGAGTGAGAATATATATTATATAATTAAAGTATATCCCAAGTGGATCATATGTAAAATAATTTTTTTTTGTCATTGATAAATACAAATACCATAAATATATCATTAAAAACATTCTTGGGGAAAATTCCCTTTTCAACTAGAAAAGTAATTTTAAAAATAAGAAATTTCTAGAATATTTTGGAAATATTATATCTGAACATGAACATATAATAATGTAAAATAAGATTCAAAACAATAATATTTTATGATGATGGGAATTTTTATTCATGCCATAATTGTTAAAAATAATGATTCATTTCACACCTTTAATAAAATGTACATTTTTTTGAATCAATTAAGAAGATTAATTTTAAAACATTTATATAAAGTAAAATTACATTTATAAATCATTTTTTAATGTTAAAAAATTTCTTGAAATCATTTGATGGAAATTATGGTCATAGAAGAAAAATATTCTCGATAGACTAGAAAATCAATGTCAATTGTCATTAAAAAAACATTTCATATTTTTAAGCTATAATGAAGGTAAAAATGGGATTATTACTTGAAATAAAAATAAATAACCATTGGATAAGAAAATATAAATTTTTATGACAATAAGATAAATTAATTCCCCCATTGATGACTTATAAATAAACAATCCCGATTAATGATGAGATTATGAAATAAACCTTTTCCTCAGTTATAACTTCCTTCATATGTGTTAAAGCCTCTTTTATAATAAATATAGATTTATTAAACATTTCTTCAAAACTATATTTATATATATCATTACATATATGATTTAATTATAAAATTTTATCATACTTTTATAAACAATTATTTATTAAAATCACTCTTCTGGGTGATAACTATGTTTTTAATGTATGTTTTTGTTTGGTCATTGTAGTCCTTTCACATTGATCATGATTGAATCATATAAAAAATGTTAATAATAATATAAATATAATATAATTTTAATATATATATATATATATTATAATCAACCAGAACATATAGAGATAGAAAAATTAATTACACCATTTATGGAGACAATAGGTGATACAAATGAATGAAGGTTGTTTTCTCTTTTCGAATGATGAAAAAAAGAAAGGTAAATAATAATTACACTATAATTAATCATTATTATATCATATATATCATATATATTTATTAAATATATTCTTATTACCATATATATAATGTATAATTTAAAAAAATCATCTCTTCAGGGAGGTGTAGTCCACACATATGCACGAGCGACATTATCATATTTAAATGAATGGGAAGGTAAGAAGTTAGATATGATATAATAATTATAGAATGATAATTTTTCATAATTATCATATCTAAATATAAAACCCATAAAAATAGCCATCCATGAATGATGATGATGGAAAATGACTTGTATCTCTATGTGGAAGAGGTAGCCCAAACATATGCACGGGCGATAAATTCTCTTCCAATTTGATGGAAAATATTGTAGATTATTGAAGATTAATAATCAAAATAACATTTAATTATATTTTTTATAATTATTTGAATATTTTATGATAAACACCATTGATTAATATGGGTAAAATAAGATGTAAAAAATAAAATGATCAGTTAAGATGATTACTTCTTCTTCGAAGTAATTCCTTTAGATCTCCTTTTAAACAACCTAGGGTTGGAATTTTGGGAACAACTACACCTCTAGAATCTGTATAAGGATGTTTGGTATGGGGTTTTTGGTTTTTTGGTCAATATAATGAACTCAAAATGTTTGAATAAGTGAGGAGAGTTAGTGATCATTTATAATTGAGGTGAGTGGAACACTTGTAAATTTTCAAAGTTATAAATAATTATTAAGTCACTTTATTGAAAAATCACCCCAAAATAACTAATATTCAAAGGTGATAATTTTATGATGAAAATTAAAACAAAAAAAATTCGTTTTAAAGTTTTTTAATTTCATTTTAACCCTTACCATTTTAGAATAATCTCCGGTAAACCTATTTTCACCTTAACTGCCTTAATGACTTTTTCAGTATTAAAGGTTTATAATTATAATTATATTTAAATAATTGGATCAGAAATTTTCTAGGGATGATATTATAAACAAATTCCTCTCCTACATATACTATTTCTTGATTTTAATTCTTTTTAATTATTTAATAAAATATTATTTTTTGTAAAATATCATAAACACAAATTTTGTCACTATTTTTTTAATATGGCCATAAGGACATCAAGACAAAGATGGAATTTTAATATAAACCTTTAAAATATCCTAAATATTTTACATTATTCTATAAAATATATGTAGTATATTAATTCATCATATTTTTATTTCTAACAATATTGTTTTTAAAATCAATTATTATATTTTCCTATTAATTGAATAAATACTTTATCGATGTTGCATAAGAATTTAGTCTTATTATTCAATAAAAAAAAAAAATAAATATAATGATAAAGTAAATAACATCATATAACCTATTAATATTTAAAACTTAACATAAACTCCTTTTATCCCAGTGAAAAATTATTAGAGATATTAAAGTCAATAGTGAGGAATTTTGTTTTTATTCTTTTCTAAAAGAAATATTAAGGCCAATATCAAAGCAAAATGGTACCAAGTGTCCATATATTTGATTAATTGATGTAAATGGATGAACTAAATTCATCCAATAGGATAATGAATAATTTTAGAGAAATTTCATATCCTTATCCCAAGGTTTAACCTTGGTTCCCATATTTTACCCTTACCAAGGTGACAAACATTCACCTTGGTTACTGTTAATAATTATAAAAAAATAAAAGATTCATATTTATAAAATTTGATCCAATTTATTATAAATATAAAATCCATTTTTCATTATAAAAATAAAAAATTGACATAATTTAATTTAATATTATACCTGAAAAACATAAAGAAATACATTTTTCTAGTACCAATATTTTCCAAAATATAAAAGTTTTTATACCAAAATAAAATGTAAAAAAATTCCATTGACTATAAATGGGTTATTAAAAATATAAATTTAATTTTTTACTTATAAAACAATATATAAAATGTGGAACAATATAAATTTCTTAAATGAAAATATAGTTTTTCATAAAAATAACAATGTCTCACTATTCATCGAAAAATCACTATTTTCTAAAATTATCAAAATTTATTCTAGGATAATTCAGATGTGATGATTTAAAAAATTAATACCAATTAGCAAAATATATTTTAAATTTTTTTTATAAATTAATTCTATTATTTATTCACATAATGAAATAAAAACCATTTTGGAGGAAAAATGTATTTTGGAACAATATAAGGAAAATTACTATAAAATTAGTATTAAATATTCAATAATATATATATATATATATATATAATATTTTAAAAATATTATTACTATTTTTACTACCAATTTAATAGCTAGGTTATAACAGTGCACTATATTATGGTTTAGTCTGACTTCAGTTTGTCTGTGTCATGGGATATAGAGGAAATTAAATTTATTTGAAGAGAAAAATATCATGGAATATCAGCCTATTACAAGAAAAATCCCAATACAGAATAAAATATTAGATAACCCATAAAATTTTGAATATGTATTTGGTTACTTAAACAAATAGTTATTCCCTAACAGGGGAGTTTCCTACAGAAAAACACCATTCCCAACAACAGACTCTAATGGTCACTTACTTTAGTTAGAATACCTTCACTGCATAGTCTGGGTGGTGGTAAAATTCTTTCTAATTAGTTGGACTAACTTGGTGGTTTCATGTACCATGATAAACACCACCATAACATCCACACATGCCTTATGGAATTATGGTGGGGAATAACATGGATTACCATATAGTGTCTCAAAAGTTACCATATAGATACAATCCTAAAAATGGTTGCTATACTAGAATTTATAAAATTATAGATAGTAATTCTAAGATACAAAACAAATCTTGGAAACATACCCACCATATATCCAATAATATTTGAATCAGCCTCTCTAATTGACATTTGACCTATGGATTATATTCTATACTCAGTTTCATCTTAGTACCCAAAGCCTTATGTAAGCCCTTCCAAAACAGAGATGTGAAATACTTGTCTCTTTCAGATATGATTCTCTAGGGAACTCTATAAGATTTTAAAATATTTTGTACATACTACTTTACCACCTCATCAATTGTGCGAGTCACACATATTAGAAATTTTTTTGAAAAATTCATCAGCTAATCAACTATCACCCAAACAACATCAAAAATATTTTGGGTCATTGGTAACCCCATCATGATGTATATTATAACTTCATCACTCCTCTACATTATCATGGGATGTGGATGAGGAAGACTCCTCAGATGCTAATGCTTAGTATTTATTCTCTAGCAGGTAAGGAATCCATAAAAAAACCCAGTGATGTCCTTCTTTATACTAGGCCACTAGAACTGACATTGGATGTCATGTTATATATTTATTCTCCCTGGATACACTAACCACTCCTAATAATTAAATACACTAATCATAACCTATTTTAAGGTGTCTATAATGTAAAATTTTCTATATATGTTAATCAAATCATCATAATCCATTGATTACCCTAGGACTGGGTCACTAACTTTAAATCATTCCCTACCACTGCACACCCAGTATTTGACTATTATCCAGTCCTCAACTTTTAAAATATTTAAGGCATAATGGATAAATTTGTATATGTTATAACTATATGATCCATAGATGCTTTCCCAATTCATTTCACCATCAAAATCAAAATACTCCATTCTTTAGAAAATTACCACTCACAGAGATCCTAAAACTCCAGTGATTTCCTGATAATAGAATCTTCCATTACATTAATTTTTCCTATAATGTTGATCATCTCAATGTAAAATATTTTAAGATATTCTACCAAATGACATTACCTAAAATCAATATCCTACTAAGAGAATATATAATGGAAGATATTATGGTTTGTGTAAACAAAATACATATTCTGTAAGATATAATGTCTAGTAATAAACAATAATTACCAAATCTAATTCAAGCATTGGTAGTTCCTCTATTGGGTTACAATATACATGACCTTTAAGTAACTACTTGATCACTCTACAACAACACAACTCCATACCTAATACTTGTGGCATCACAATAACCTGTATATCCAATCTTAGGATCTAGATGAATCAAAACCATAACTATCATCAATAACATATATAGCTAATGAAAGAAATCCTGAAACTAATAAGTACACTCAAACATCACCCCTCACATAGAAAGCCTTGACATCAGTGTTTTTAATCTAGAATTATCCCGAATGAATAGTTGATAGTATATTGAATTCCTGAGGAAACACTATATCTTAATGAATTTTTTAGAGAAATCATATGAAATCAATGCTTCTTCCTTCTCCTAGTACATAGAAATTACTAACTCATTAATCACTATACTAAGGAAATATACCCCTCTAATAAAAATGCTACACTTAGAAATATTGGAAAAAGTCTACGCGATCATAGTTTACTCATCATGGTCAAAATTTGTGTGGCCTATAACTTAGAAGTCACTTAATATATTAGAGTATCATCAATAAAGAATTATGATAATGAATTCTTTATATTGAAAAGAATTATGAGTTACTAATAAATGAAATATATACTCCCAAATCCACCTATTTAACCTTTAACAGTTGGTTTCTTGAATGATAATCAATCATGGAGATCTACCGATCACCCGATAACTAATAAAAAATATTAGGAATTGTAGATAAGGGAATCTTGTTCTTCCCTATCACCGGATTCACCTTCATGTAGTCCATACATAGCCATAGTCTCTAACACACCTACTTGAAGAATAGCATTGTAGAATCCCATGGAAATGTGCTAGGTATGATGAAACCGTTCATCTCTAGACCCTCAAGATGAATATTATCATTTATAAAATTGACCCGATGCATGTTATATGGAGTAATAAATATATTTTTTTCTCCTAGAATGAGGTATATCTCAAATTAAACACCTCAGTTAGGAAGAATACTTGAGAATATTCATGTAGAGATTAAAACCAGGATAAAAAGTAGAGGACCCAACATCTTATTCTGTTGTGAAAGCTAATCCTACCACCTGAGTCGTGATTGTCCCAATCATGACCATGTCTAGTCCCACTCTCTTGGCATTAACATCCCACTCACCATCCATCACACCATTATTTTTCATACATTAAACAATGGATACCATCCAATGAAAATAGTCAAAGTTATCCTTAAATATGGTTAGCCAATCTATTCTTAGGGTCCCATCAATACTATTCAGGTCAAGGATTCTGAAATCATAGAGATTCCTATGAAAAATAGAAACTAAAGGACCCTATGGACACATCTAGGGATGGTCAAATTTCTTCCCAAATGGTTGGTAGAGATTAAGAAACTCAAAAAACAACTTAATAGGTAAGTCAAGACCAGAAAAAAGTTATTAGAAATAAATTAATGGAAAACACAAATATCAAAACGAGAGGTAGAAAGAGAAGATGTGATCATCATCATACCTTGAATTGTAAATGGTCCCTCTATATAGTTAGATGTTTCCTAGTCTACCACATATACGCGGCATGAAATAATTCCATGACCCTAACCCTGAGGAGAATGAATCACCTAATTAAATGTTGTATACAGAGTTTAAAACTACTAATATGGACCCCATTCAGATCCTTGTGTCATAGATTTTATCTTTACAATACCCTTATAGATAACTAACATCAATTCTCTAGAGAAGAACTGCTATAGATTCTCCATCTGGCCATACCACTGACCCATGCTTTGATGTGTTGGAAAGAATCAAAAGTAATTTCCAACATTTACATAGTTGAATCATTGAATAACTAATCCTAATGTGGATAAAGAATACATAATCAAATAAAAATATTTATCACTACCCACTTCAATACCATATTTTTCCTCTTCATCAATACAAAAAAAGACACTAACCACAATAGTAAGAGGACCACCCACTTGAGTATTGAATGATAAAATAAGAACAACTACTCAATCATCCACCAGAAAATTATCAATAGTCAAGGCCTTAAATAGAACCTATTTGTAATTAATTACGTAAAAAATCTTATCCATCTATCTGATATCAAAATGAAAACTGATCTCAAACTAACTATCCTTTTGCGCCTAATTTCTAGCAAAGAAGGGTGAAAAAATGTAGTTTGGTGAAACAACTAGAGTATGATAATACATTAATAGTTCCCAATTGGTATTCCCAAAATTACTGGGCACCATATAGGTTTAGTGTTTTAGGAAATAATTCCTCAAAGAACATGTTCTGGAAGGCCATCGAAGAAAGACCCTCACATCTTCCTTCTTGCCCAATAACAACCACCATATCCTGAAAGGTCCCTGAATCATAGACATCGCTAGCTTGACCTTTCAATCCTATGGTGTATCAAACATATTAAATATACCCTCAATGATGCATATATTTCCCTTATAATATTATACTCCTATAGTTACTTGATTGTCTGTTGGATGTTGGAGTTACAAGTTGTAGGCATAGAACACCATTTCCCTCAGTACTCCTCCTCCATAGGTAGGTATTATCTAAAAGACTCTAATCTACAGTTTATCTAATGGGTAATACATTTAAGTAGTGGGAGGATCACGATTAAGTTCATCGTCCTACAATTCTTATGGTGAAATTAGATCATCCACCCAAGTGGGAGCATTCTATCATCTCTAAGGAGGAATTTTTTTGAAATTCCATATGAACATTTATATCATCAAAACCAGTTGTTTATGAGAACAACATAGGTAGTTACAAGTTAATCATAAAGAATTTATTTCATAGGACCTATCCTTGAAGACACTCCCACACAAGGAAAATCTATCCTAATTTTACAAAAGTCTCTTGCATAGACTTCTTCACATATATGTTATTCATAATTATTGATTGACCAAAAACAAAATCATGGTCATGTTCAACTAACTAATTCTAACATATAGATATCACAACATTAGAAAAAAAATATATCTCCCAAAAGATAATAAATTTCAATCCCAAATGGATAAAATAATTCATGAATTTATATTATAGAATTATTATATAGTATTTAATAAATATATATATATGACATATCATCCTGCATGGAAACTCATGATACATGAATTATCCTAAATTCTATAAACTATAAAAAATATCCCATCATCAGTCACTCTGAAGTCCATTACACATGGTCTAGATTGGAAAACAATAACTACCCTACCCTAGTTCCACATAACCTATCTTATTTTATTCATTTCCTAGAATAACCAATAGTAAAATAAATAAATTTTATAATCTTATTAAATTTTATACCACCCTGAACTAGATTCTCAAAAATAGAACCCAAGTGGAGATTCTGTAGGACATCATGAACATCTCCCGATAGTAAAGAGGGTTTCAACAAGTGTCTTGGTTATATAGAATCAGTTGGGATACTATATACTTAGTAATAACAACCAAACAATATAAAAATATATAAAATATAATAACTAATAATATCAAGAGGAAGATATGTAAACATAATGAAATAATAAATGTATTTATGTTGTATGTATAAATAAACTAGAATCCAAATATGGTATTAAAACCTTGAGTATATATGTAAGGGTATAAAAATAAAGAAACACTAATGAATCCTCCAGAGTCTGTCATAATACTACTACCAAGTCCCGAATCCATATCTCATATATCTTCCAAAAGACCCTTTCCTTTACCTAAATCCTTAATCAAGATGTATGAATAAAAATTTTGATTCTCATACAGGGTTTGAGTAATTAAAAACTAGTATTACACCAATAATTCATCATCAACTTGAGTGATAAATTATAAGTAATGTATTCCATGATGAAGGAAAATGCATAAGTATGAATTATGAATCATATGTTGAGTGTTATTATACTTAACAATCCCACATGAGACCTGACCATACCTATTTCATGACCATGGTAATGTTTATAAATAATGGATGTCAATAAAACTAAATATCTATCCACAATGATGGTGAACACATATCTCCACAATAACAAGGCATCAACTCAGGTTGGGCTATGTAGTTTTCACATACTGTCTCTATTATGGGTTAGGCCTCAGAACTATCAAACCCTATCCAGATCATAGGTCTGACCATAATGACTTCATATCCTCTCTATTCTTTTGGTTAGACCATAAGGTCATTATACCCCCAATGTTACTTCTACAGGTCTTAACTCAAGGTCTTCATACCCCTACACTATTTTCATGTTCACTATCACCATTATTTCTTGTCGTCTGCACTCCCAATATAGGGGATAACCATATCACGACGGTCCATATTTTTCAAGTACCAAAACCTATACCTAAAAGCCATACTAATTACATGAAATATGGTAGAGAATGAAAGGTCAGAATATATCATGTCATCATGGTATTCCGTATAAACAATTAATCACATTTTATTAAAATGAAACATGGAAACAAGCTACATAGGCATAATAAGAGAATCAATCACTATATATGGGTTTCAAAGGTCACACACTCCCATTTAAAAATTATCATACATGGTGAAATAGAATATGCCAATGGAATTATAATTTCAAGGAAACAAGATTATATGAGGACACTAAATAGAAAAGAACATCCTTCCATAATATTATTGATTATAACCTCTGAAAGTATCAAGGAAAGGTACCTATGCTACATCAAAGCTCTAAATTTATCAATCCCACAAACCAAGAACATATAGAATCGGTCCCAAATCAAAAAAATAAATGTTATAGAACCTGATTCATGAAGATTATTGTATTATAGAGAAGGCTCTATATTGAAATACCTCTGTGGATCTTCCAATGTTGTATGATTTGAAATAGATTAGAGGAGGATAATATGATATACAAGATCTTCCAAAACTCTAGAAATGATCTATGAAATCATCATTAGATTGAATCTAAATTTATAGATATTTAAACAAAATGCAATATATATGATTTTAATCAAGGGAATAATGATAGATCTAGAAGAAACATGAATATCAGATGTTCATGGATAACATACCACAATTATTGACCATCAACACATTTTGATCCATTGGAAACGAGCATAGAAGTGGGGAAATACTTGGGAGAAGGATTTGGAGTCTCTATGATTGAGAGAGAAACATTTATGAAGGAAAAGAGGTAAAATGGTAAATTATTGGTCATTAAAGAGGATTTTTAGATAATTATACCGCACACTAGTAGTTTGGGCATATGGTTTTTGAAAATGTTCTCCAACCTTGGGTAGCTTACTACCTCTAATGGGAACATAAAAAGGTTGGTCACATAGTATTAAATGCTATTGACCAACTGTAATTTTGGGAATTGGAATGCATGGTCTGGTTTTTTAGGTATTGTTGAATGGGTTGATAATCCATGCTCTTTAATCATTCTCCACCATAATTTATTCTACTATTGGCTACAAGGTTTCCTCGAGGATTATTCCAGATTAAGAAAATTATGTACCCTAAAAAAACGTCTAAACATATCTAAAAATAAATAGAAACCATGAATTTAATCCCAAATATTTAATATCTAAAAAATATGAATTAGGGTTCAATATTACTCATAAAAACCTAAATAATCTCTGTCTATTACATCCCAATTCCCTTGAGATATATTTTGGAATATGTTTTCCAATATTTTTAACACGTTGGAAGTTGGGATTTATTTTATACACGGAATTTATCCATTGACCCACATAAATTACTATATGCACCCATAATTTTCAAAAATAAATATCAAATATAATTTTATGAATATTTGATGCACAACATTGTGATCCATTCCATATCCATATAGGTATTGTGTATTTGATACCATGGATATATAAACAAAATTTTCATTATAAATCTATGTCATCTCCCATTATATTATTTATAACTACAACAAATATTATACATGTCATAATTAAATCATTTATTCATAAACCAAGGAATGGAAACAAAATAAAGGGTGAGCTCTGATGCTCAGTAAGGGTAAAAAATGGATATATCAATGATCACATAAACAAAACATGATAATAAGGGTTTGATAACATGATCATAAAATTGGAAAACAATGACCAATATATAATTGATAGAAATATTTAGTCATGGAATAATTATCTATAGTTGACACGACCAAAATCATATTTGAATCAAAGAATATGAGACATGGGACCATAACATTGGCATAAAAAATAAGATTGTGTAAGAAATATAATAATATAAAATAAATTCATTAGTCAAGGCTCACTACCAAGTCCATCATAGTAGTTTGGGTTTACTCCCCATTCCATAATATCATTATCCAAGGTTCACTCCCAGTACTTTTATAGTGTACGATCCACTTAATGAACTGGGTCTACTCTATATTCTAGTCCTTATTATCCAATGAGATATCTATCTTTAACTAATGCATTTGAGGGTTATATAATTATGATCCCACATATAAAATAATCACAATATATTCTTATGTGTTCCATAAGATCATAAATCATTAATTATATATCATATTCCATTTAAAGGAAATCTGTTTAATAAACATTTCAATATTTCTTCATATAATAACCTATAACAAATGAACAGGTTAAATAATCATTATGTTATCAAAATAATAATCCATCAAGATAAAATAATGTTAGTATCATTGGATCATATCTATATTAAATCATAAAAAATATCAATGGATGTTATATTATATTAAATTACTTTAAAAGATCACATGGAAATTTTATTAAGGAAAAACATTTTCACTTTGAAGTAAATTCTTAAAATGAAAAAAACAACGATAAAATATTATGGTTTTTTTAAATGAACCGTGAAAATTAAAGAAAAAAATGTAATATCTAAATATAAATAGAGTATAATGAATTTCATGGGATTCATGAGTGCCATATCATGAAATTTCATCGCTATAATATTAATCATAAAAAATCCCAGTAATCAATGAGATCATAAAATCAAAAACATCCCTCATGTTCAAGTTATATAGAAAGTTCTCTAACCCCATGTATAATATATTTTAATTTTTATTCTTATTAATTTAAATCATGTACATACTTCTAATATTATATAAAATCCACTTATAAAATTTCAAAAATAATTTATTAATAATAAAATTTTAAAATTAACATTTTTGAGCGTTGACTATTTAATTTAGCATTAGATTATTAATTTGGTAGTTTAATTTGGTATTATTTTACCCTGGTTCTATAATATCCAAAATTTAAAGCATGTTTAAAAAATCATATTGTTTAATTATAAATTTATTTAGAGTGATCAATAAATTATTGACATAGAAAAATGAATTACATCGTTCATAGAGATAGTAAGTCATATATACTCATGCACTAATACCTCACCTTTTTAGAATAATTATTATATCACATACACACACATACGTACACACACACACAAAAACACACACATATATAGAATATATATTAATTAAATATATCTTTATTAAAATCCTTGTAAACCGTAAATGAAAAATGAATCACATTTCATCATGGAGGTGGTTATCCGTACATATGCACATGAGACAATATAATTTTTCTAGTATATTGGAAGGTTAGAAAATAGATATAATTACATAAGAATAAATTTACCCAAAAAATAATATATAAAAATTAATCGCATAAAAAAATAATCCATGAAATAGGGTGATATAAAATGGATTGTATCCCTACATGGAGGCGGTAGTCTACACTTATGTATGAGTGATAATTTCACTTAACATTTGACGGGAAAGAGGGAAGATTTTTTTAGATCCATTATCATAATAACATTAAAGTATATTTTTTATACTTATATTATTATTTCATTTTGAATACCATATATTTATATGAGGATGAAGAATAAATAAATTGAATGATGTTAGTTAAGATGAATTCTTATACTCTACATATCCATTATATCCAATCTTAAGGACCCTTGGAATAGCCATTTAAAGATACAAGTATCGATACTTCTTGGATTGTGAAGTTGATATTATAATTTAGATGTTTTTGGTTGATATAAAAGGATTAAAGTTGTATAAAAAATGGAATGGGGGGTTTTTATTTTATAGGTGGGGGAGAGGATATACTTGGAATTTATTAATAGATTAAAATTTTAAAAATTCATTCCCTAGAAAAATGCTACCAGATGGAAATAAATTCAAATGTGGGATAGGATATGTTCAAAATATTACCAACTAATAGTGTTTAGATAATTTAAAGTTTCAAATATACACTTATCTCTTGGTTTAACCGCAACCCCTAATAAAACTGTTTTAACCTCAACTGTAGTGACAAGTTTATATAGTTTTTACTATTAATTATGACAAAAAATGAAAGGGTTGTTTTTAAAAAAAATGGAAATTTTGATTCTAAATATGTAATCCATTTTATCAAATTCATTTTTTAAATATGGCATAAATTAAATTTATAAAAAACTCACAAAACATGACTGAAAATTGATTTTATGAAAAAATGTTTTCTTAAATATATAATGTCTTTATAAAAAATAATGATACAATTAATTATAAAAACTATAATTATATTATTCATAATATTAATGAAATAGTTTTACTTTTAAAGACATTTTAAAAAAATGGAAAATTTTAAATAATTTAAATGAAATGACAATTTTTAGTAAAAATTAGTATTTTGCACTCTTCATCAAAAAGGTAATCATTTTAAAAAATTAATAAAAATAGTCTATGATAATTTTTAAATGGTAATTTAAAAAAAATATGTATATGTTTTAAAATAATTTTTTTACAATTATAATAAATTATTTATAATTTTTTCTAATAAAGAAAATAAATCACATTTTTTTCGGAAAAATTATGTTTTTGAAGCATATGAAAACATTACTAAAATTCCGTAATTATTTATCAATATATATGATCTATCTAGAAAAATTACACATATTTTCTTATAATGTGGATATTCATATTCCTAACACTAATTAAAAATCAAATTTATAATGGTATACTATATTATATTTCATTTACACTTGTGGTTGTGTGCATCACAAATTAACAATGAAATTTTATTTGAAAAAACAATATATCATAAAATATTTAGGTGTTAAATTCTACCACCCTAAAAATGAATTTTACAATAGTAATTGCATCACTATGATATTAAAAATTATGACATCACTATTTCATCACATCCCTAAGTTCTAACATAGCTTTTCAAATTTTTTATTCCTTGAGAGAACTTTATCCAAGTGAGTGGTCTTGTTATGATTCACATTATATCCATGATCAAATAATTATACAATTTTTTCTTCATATGAAATATAATTCTCCAATGGTATGACCTCTAAGTTGGTATATGTGATGTATTAGGCACTCACTTCCTTAAGAGAGATACAATGTGAAAATCATGAACTCGAGAGAGGTTCGAAGGAAGTCCCAAGTGATAAGCTATCATTCCTACAGAATCAATAATAATAATGGGAAAAATATACATAGGTATTATATTTCCCATATTTATGAATCTCATAAAATTATTCCATGGAGGAATTCAAAAAAACATCACATCACCAACTCCAAATTCTATATTTTTATAAATTTTTACACTATAATATTTCTATGGACTCTGAGCTGCCTTAATGTGTTTTTGGATGGATATAACTTTAACTACAATTTCCCCAACAATATCAATCCCTAATATCTTTATTTCTATATATTTTTCCAATGATATTGGATTTATATATTTTATTCCATGGAAATATTCTTAAGGAACAATGTGAATTCTCGAGTGAAAGCAATTATTGTAAAAAAATAGAACTGAGGAAGGTGTTGATCCCAACAACCATTGAAACCCAGAGAATACAACCTCAATATATCCACGAATGTTTGAATGATTATCTCAAACTAGCCATATATATGAGGATTATAAGTAGTAGTAAAACAAAATAGTAAATCCAGATCATACTGAAGACCTCACCATAACTTCAACATGAACCTCAAATCTTGATCAGATATAATAGAATGTGGTACTCCATGTAGCCTTCGTGTAAAGACTCCGACCCCAAAAGCTCAGAGCTGATGCCTTATTTTATTACATTGTAAAAATAAAAGACTAAAATACAAAATGATTTATTAGTTTAGTAGTTTTTTAAGCCATATTATATATATAAGATTTATATTAAATTTGATAACATAAAATATAACAAATATAATCCTTTGAGAACAACATTATTCTCTATGTTTGACCTTGCATATTGGTCATAATATACATATTAGCTACTGGATTTGGTGGCCTAGAACAAACTACTTTTTACTTTATTCATCAATAAATACCTTATCACATCTTGATTGTTCTTCTACGTGACAATTCATGTGATAATGTTCTAAGGATAACTGTTTCATTAAAGGGTCATAGCAGATCCCTGTTATGATGAGAACCTGAAAGTTCCATAACACTATTCTTGAATATATGTTCTATGGCCAAATGATGTTATTTGAGGGACACAAATAATACAATCCATTAGAGGTGAGGACTCATAAAACTTTGAGGCTCCTTCTCATGGTGTGCATCCTTGGTAATATCCACGAGGATATTATGAGAACAAGACCCGGCAATATGAAATAGACATTTTATAGTGTCATTGGATGTTCCTATCTGCGGATGTGTTTGTTAGTCCTTGTACTTTAAGATTATTATTAATGGGTATTACAACTCACACACTTAGATATATTGATGAAAACTGTGACGACACATTTTTCAAAGCGAGGTAGGATACATTGGGTGCATCATGAGTGATACTACATTAACAGATAATGTGAGAAATGATTTATCCCTTCTATTCCCTAACTGAAGTAGATATCTCAGGCCCTTTGATAGAATTGATATAGCCTAAATAAATCCATGTCTATGGTGAGGAATGGGAATGTTCAATTCAGGAAATTCAAAGAAAGAATAATCGAGCACAAGGGTTGATGGAACTAGCATGCAACCTGCTTGATTCGAGATATCGAGACAAAGGGATTATATTACATAGTAAGCATTCATAGGAGGTGACACGTCTTTGCGGCATTAACTTCTTTCTCTATGGGTTCCTTGGTGTGTTTCTAGATTCTAACCTTGGACTTTAGGTAGGCTTCATCTAATTCCACTGATAAAGAGTCCTAGAGGGTCACATACTAAGTGTGTCCAAGTATCTCAGTTAAATATTTATTTAACAAGTTAAATAAAGATGATTCCTGATCATGGTTTAATAATTATTTTAGGATGGATGATCGCATTTATTTTCACACTAGTTATTTTAGAGAATATATTGTGGGAAAAATAATATATTTATTAGTGAGTAATGCAGTGATATTAATTTTAGAAATAAATATCCATTATTTAAGGTCTAATAAATGTGGTGGAGGAAATACAGAAAAATGGAAAAATAAAATTACATGCCATGGATATTAAATATACATGAAATGTATTCTTTTGGTAATTTATGAGAAGTAGTATTATTTATTTAATTAAATAATATTAGATGTAATTCACTGGGCACATGTCAAGTAATAATAATAATCAACTGTTATTATTAGACATGGGGTATAACTAAGAATTAAATGAAATGAATAAATGTTTTCGGGTAACTAATTAATTTTCTTATTCTATATAATTAAAAATCTCAATTATATATTTCTCATTATCCTAGCCATTTTTTGTGTGGTTGTGCACAACGGATTTGGAAAATATCTCAATCCAAGAGATAATTTATTTTCCACCAAGAATGCTCTCAAGCTACGTGAGAGAAAGATCCACCTCCACCAAATCAAGGCGATCGAATGTGGACATTGCAAGCGAAGGATCTTCCACACTAACAACTGGAGATCCATTCGGCAATGTCCAAAGATACATGGAGCACATGTGGATCACCACTAGAGGAATACTACACTTGGATTCTATGATGCAATGAAAGATCACATCAGATCGTGACCACACACATCAAGGAAGAAAGAATTATATCAAGGTAATTCTTGTCAATTAATTAAATTAATTATAACCAACATATGATGATCCTATATATGGTTCCAGGACTCCCCTCTTTCTTTTTCATTCTTCATTCTATTCTGATGATTCAGCATTTTATTATCATTATGGATCTCGGATTGATCATTGTTAATGCTAAAATTAACGTTGGGTACACCCACCTATGCGCTTCCACTGCGCTCGGAACCTACAAGTGGTATTAGAGGGGTTATATCGTTGGTTATAATTATTTAACTTTTTTGTTGGTTATATATGCATTTAATAATTTAGTTGTTTTAATTCAAGTTAATCGTTCTTTAAAATCTGAATCTCGAGATCTGTTCCTCCTCTCACATTTCACATTCACCTTACAGAAAAAAAGTTTCTTTTAATTTAGATTGAAATAAAATAGAGGATCTCATCTGGAGGTGCCAAATGCTCCTGGCTGTACAACACTAGAATACACGACGTGTATTCAGATGTACATGTTGTGTGGTCTAGGTTCAATTCATTGGACTGGTCCGCCAAATCTGGATGTGTGTTAAAGTTTTAATAAGTCATAAATGACACCATGTGTTGACCAAGAAAATGTGGCACACGGTTTACAAATTACATGTTGTGTGGTCCACTGAACACGACATGTAGTCCCTTCGGGCTAGGGTTGGACCGTATACCCCACACCTGAATTTCCTGGCTGGAAGCTACGTAACAGGGATAATACACTGCGTGTGTCCCACTGAACACGCCATGTACTCCAAAAATTTCCAAAGTACATCTACACATAATGTCCCCAGGCGTGTACTTCAGATGGACGGTGAACACAAGTACACGCCGTGTAATCAGAACTATATGCTGTGTACTCATCCAAATTACACAGATTTATTAAAATTTATTATTGTTTTATACAAACCCTTGAGACGTGTACCATAGTGTAGGCATAAATATGAGGCACAACTGGTGGTAGGTGTTTTATATATATGGGTTTAATTTTACATCTACGTAACGTTCATTTATAATCATTGGGTAGTTATGAACGAGAATTCAATAGGTTGCCTCCAAGGTACAATTTACATCCAAATATAATTTTAAATGAATTTAATTGTTTAAAAATATGATGGATGAGAATCTCAATTAAATTCATAAAAAGGTTTAAGATAAAATTATTGATTAATTAAAGATAATTAATTGATTCACATGTGATTTATCTTAAACAAGAACGATTAAAGAATTGAATGCTAGTTTTATTTATGCATAAATATCATTGCATGTATGGATGATCATGAGATAGACAAAGGCCTTTTTATGTGAATGATTTATTTTAATTTATTTATTTAAATTAAATTTGTTGGCCTGCAAGCCTTCTCCCCATTATTATGTAGGGCCTGCGCGCCCAAGGTTTATTTTATGTAAAACCCAGTTTTACTCCCCACCTGCGTGTGAAATAAAAGCATATGTAATGGATAGAGCTCCTAAGTAGGTGGAGGTGGATCAAGTTAGGATCCAAGTTGAATCCAATCCAAGTAGATACAAAGGTGGATAGGTGGAAAGCTGTAAACACGAACCCAAAAGGTTCAAGGTGTTTCTACCCTAGGTCTTGGGTTAATTTATCAACTTCTAGATAAACTAAACAATAGAACAATCTCATTATCATACCATTTATTTTATTTCTGTTAGTTTCATGGTTTATTTATTGTGGGTGTGTTGTCACAATCACATAATTAATTAATTGAACAAACATGCAAGATGAAACTAAAATAAGATCGGCTTATGCATAAAATATTATCTTCGACATGGTTAATAACTTAAGTATATCCCACTTAATATTAACAAGCATGTAATCAAAGATAATAAAATGGAAATTTATGTATAAGGATAAAATCCCTCAACGAAATATTAAGTCGGTATAGCCTTCCATAATCTTGGTTAGAATCGAACCATTGTTCAAAGTTCTTGACCAACCCTAGTTGGGGTGATTTCAATTATCGGGGAATTATAATTCAAGGTTTTGGGTTGACTTGACTTTGTTCGCATCAAGGGTTGAATTCCACAATAGTACTTGGTGTTACCAAGAGGCAAAGGTTGGGGAAATCAAAAAATAAAAGTATTTCAGGATTGGGGAGTCCCCTCAGCAGATCAAGGAGTTGCAAGTTAATGCAGTTGGCATCTAGAATGCCTACATAAAACCCTTCAAGTTGATTGACCAACCCTATTTGGGGTAATGCGGTGGGAAATATAAATCATTGCCACTATAATATCTAAGAAATAGAATATTCCAAAGTCAATGGTGAGGGCTATTGGATTTCGACAAAATAGTGGGAGACTAATAAATATTAATTTATTTATTTGTCTCAGTTTTATCATAATAAATTACTAAAACTTTGACCATTTTTATTTATAGAAATGATAATAAAAATGAGTTCAAACATGTCATTGTGAACCATACTCAAGTAGTTAAACCTTCTCACAGGCATCGATTTCCAAGAGTGGCAGAGGTGTTTACGTGTCATCCTTCGCCATGAGTGGAAATTGTATGTGATGGAAGAGACTATTCCAGTTGTGCCTGGAAAAAATAGGCCAGTGATGAGGAACTATCTCTCTATATGTAACACATGTATGATGCCACATATGTCCAGTGTTTCATGTTGTCGGCCATGTCTAGTGATCTATTGAAGCAATATAAAAACGTGGATGCCTATAGCATGATGTCTCGCCTTAAGGATCTCTATCAAGAGAAGGTGAGACTGGAGAGATATGAGATATCCAATGATTTTTTTTACAAATAAGCTTAGTGATTCTACAACAGCTATGCCTCATGTAGTCAAGCTCATTGGCTACATTTAATACTTGGACATATTAGGGATTAAGTTCCAAGATGAGTTGCGTATATATTTTATCCTATCATCACTGACCAAGACCTTCTCTAGCTTTATTGTAAAATAAAACATGATAAACAATGAGAAGAGTCTATCAGAACATCTGACCTTAATTCTCCATGTAGATAAGGACATGGTGCATGAAAAACCCGCAGTCTATATGGTGAATAAGAAAATAAAGGACCAAGAAAGGCGTCCAAATAAATTATAAATGGTTTAAATCCCCCAAGAGCCATCCCTCCAAGAAGGGGAAGATCCATAGGAAGGGAAAGGAATAGGAGGCGGTATGTTTTTCATGTGTCAAGAAAGGACACTGGAAGAAGAACTGCACCCAAAAGGGTGGGGACGCTAAAGGTGCATTCGTTATTGAGTGTAATCTTTCCATGTCTACACATTGGGTATTAGATATATCTTGTGGGGCTCACATCTGTATTCTAATGCAGGAACCAAGTAGATTTAGAAAGATTTCTAAATTAGAGTAGGATCTTAGATCTTCTAATGGCGTGAGGTTGGCTACATTAGCCATTGGCGATTACCACCTCTCATTTCCAACAGGGATGATTTATGTTTCAGATAACTATTATTATGTGCCTAGTGTAACCAAGAATATAATTTCTGTATCTTTTTTGGATATGGATGTATTTATTTTCATGTTTGGAAATATGGGTTTTCTATTTTATAAAAACAATGTATGTTATGGTATAGAACTTTTAAATAATGTGTTGTATGTATAAAATTATGAAAACCAAGTGTTGAAAATCGATTGCAAAATAAACTCACATGACTCATACATCACCCAGCTGTGGCATCACCATCTCAGTCATGTAAATGATAAGAACATGACAAAGCTCTGACTAGATGGATAAATAGACACTACTAAGATAAAATCACTTGATAGATGTCATGTTTGTTTACAAAGAAAAATGACAATGCTGCCTTTCGGTGGACAGGGTGAAAGGGCCACAGAGCTTTTGGGATTGGTGCACATAGATGTGTGTGGATGATTTCCAATAGAAGCTACAGGTGGATATTATTACTCCATTACTTTTACTGATGATTTGAGTAGATATGGATATGTCTACTTAATGTGGTATAAGTCATAAGCCTTAGATAAATTTAAGGAATTCAAGAATGTAGTAGAGAATCGGCTTGGTATGTAGATAAAGAAGCTTTGATTGGATAGAGGTGGAGAATATCTGAACCAAGAGTTCATCGATCTTATATTGGAGTCTGGTATACTATCTCAACTCACTCCCCCATATACACCACAATGTAATGGTGTTAGTGAAAGGAGGAACCACACCTTATTGGAAATGGTGAGGTCGATGATGAGTCATGCAGATCTTCCATTATCCTTTTGGAGATATGCATTACAGACTGCAGCATACACATTAAACCGAGTACCAACCAAGGTGAAAATAAAATTCCCTAAGAGTTATGGAATGGAAAGAAACCCATTTTTTCACACACACGTGTATGGGGATGCAAGGAATTTGTTAAGGCATTCCCAATGAACAAACTAGAACCCTAGGGCATGAAGTGTATCTTTATAGGATATCCCACGGAAATGAAAGGATATTACCTATATAACCCTTCAGACAAGAAAGTGACTGTCACCAGATAAACCATATTTCTTGAGAGGGAGAAAATCCTCAAAAAGTATAGTGGGAGAAAGATTGGCTTCAATTATGTTTATGCTCAAGATACACATGAGTTGGTATAGGAACACGTTCCAGAAGTCCCTGTGGAAGAGGATCCAGAAACACAAGTACTGCGTAGGATCTCAAGAGAGGTAAGGGAACCAGAGAGATTTGGTTTCCTAATCACTGAGGATGGTGAATCATTATCATTGGAAAATGATGAACCTCTCTCCTAAAAGGAAGCAGAAGAAAGCTCAAAATATTCAAGATGGCTAGAATCTATGAATTCTGAGATGGATTCCATGTATCAGAACCAAGTCTAGGTTCTGGTCGACGATCTAGTTGAGGTAAAGCATGTTGGATGAAAATTAGTATTCAAGGGAAAACTGGACATGGAAGGTCAAGTTAGCACCTATAAAACAACGATAATGGATAAATGATTCCGAAAACATCAAGGAATTGACTATGATGAAACATTCTCACTAGTTTCCATGTCTAAATCCATAAGAGTCATACTTGTCATAGAATCTTACCATGACTACGATATTTGGAAAATGGATGTCAAAACAACATTCCATAATAGGAAACTTCATGAAAAATGTCTATATGACACAACCAGAGGTGTTTGTGACGCCAGGTGAAGCCAAACAGGGTTTCAAGTTGCAAAAATCCATTAATGGATCAAAGCAAGCATGCAGATCATAGAACATTTGATTTTATGAAACCATAAAAGAATTTGGTTTCATTAAGAATGAATGTTAGCCATGTGTTTATAAGTGGTTTAATAGGAATGTGATTGTTCTCCAAGTAGTATATGTTGACGAAATATTACTTAATGGAAATGATTTACCAGTCTTATAGTCAGTTAAGGACTGGGTGAACAAGTGTTTCTCCATGAAGGACTTAGGTGAAGCAGCCTGAATTATCGCGATCAATATCATTTGTGATAAATCCAAGAGGCTGCTTGGACTAAACCAGGGTACATATATTGACTAGATACTAAAGAGATTTAGTATGGAACAATCTAAGAGGGGATTGGTTCTAGTGTCAAATGACCTACATCTTTCTATGAAAATTTGTCCTCAGACACAACAAGAGAAAGATAGAATGAGTAAGATCCCATACGCTTCTTCTATAGGATCCATCATGTATGCCATGTTATATACTAGGCTTGATGTTTCCTATGCACTGAGCATGATAGGCCGATATCAAGAATATCTAGGAGAACATCATTGGACTGATATTAAGACTATCCATAAGTATCTGATAAGAACTAAGGATATGTTCCTGGTGTATGGATGAGATGTGGAGCATGTCATCAAAGGGTATGCTGATGTTGGTTTTCTGACAGATCAGAATGATCTGAAGTCACAATTTGGATATGTTTTCTATCTCAATGATGTAGCGGTGAGCTGGGAGAGTTCAAAGTAGCCAGTTGTCACCGATTCTACAACGGAGTCCGAATATATAGCAGCTTCTGTTGCAGCCAAGGAAGCCATCGGGATTCAAAACATTGTCCTATATCTTGATGTGGTGCCTAGCAGTAAAGATCCTATCACGTTGTATTGTGATAATACTGCAACAATGTCTCTTGTAAAAGAACCAAGGTCACCTCAACAGACAAAGCACATACTCTGAAAGTATCACCTCTGAAGGAATTTCTATCAAAGTGGTGAAGTTGTAGTGAGAAGAGTGTCCATGGAAGAGAACGTGGTGGACCTATGACTAAAGGCCTATCTCAGTAGAAGCATGAATATCATGTGAGAGCTAGTGGGTTAAAGGTTGTTAGCAGTAGGCTCTATTCCAAGTGGGAATCTGTTGGAGTTAGTGGCCTAGAACCAAATTCTTTGTGATTTATTAATTAATAAACAACTTATCACATCTTGATTGTTATTCCATGTGATGATACATGTGATAATGTCCTATGGATATCTGTTACATTAAAGGGTCATGGCGGATCACTACTATGATGAGATCCCGGAAGTGGCATGACACTGTTCTTGAATATATGTTCTATGGCCAGATGATGTTATTTAAGGGACAAAAATAATACAGGCCATTAGGGGTGAAGACTCATAAAACTTTGAGGCACCTTCTCATGGTGTGAAACCTTGGCAATATCCATGAGGATATTATGTGAATGAGACTCGCCAATAGAAAACCCGCATTACATAGTGTCATTGGATTTTCCTATCTACGGACGTTTGTATTGGTACATAGACTTTAAGATTATTATTAATGAGTATTACAACTCATGCACTTAGATGTATTGACGAAAACTGTGATGACACACTGTTTGCAGTGAGTTAGGATATGTTGGGTGTGTCACGAGTGATACTACATTAATAGATAACTTGAGAAAGGATTTGTCCCTTCAGTTCCATAACGAAAGTAGATATCGTATGTCCTTTGATAGAATTGATGTAGCCTAAATAAATCCATGTCCATGGTGAGGAATGGGAAAGTTCAATTTCGGGAAGTCAAAGAAAGAATAATCAAGCATATGGGTTGATGGGACTAGAATGAAAACCACTTGATTCAAGATATCAAGACAAAGGGATTATATTACACGGTATGCATTTGTAGGAGGTGACACGTTATTGAGGCATTAACTTCTTTATATATGGGTGACTTGGCGTGTTTCTAGATGCCAACCTTAGACTTTTGGTAGGCCACGTCTAATTCCACTGAGAAAGAGGCCTAGAGGGTCACACACAAAGTGTTTCCAAGTATCTCAGTTAAATATTAATTTAACAAGATAAATAAAGATTATTCCCGATTGTGGTTTAATAATGATTTAAGGGTGGCTGATTGCATTTATTTCAAAACTAGTTATTCGAGAGAATATATTGTTGGAAAAATAATATATTTATTTGCGAGTAATGCAGTGATATTTTTTTATAAATAAATAGCCATTATTCAAGGTCTAAAAAATGTGGTGGAGGAAATAAAGAAAAATGGAAAAATAAAAGTACACGCAGTGAGTATTAAATATACACGCCATGATTTTTTTGGGGTAATTTATGGGAAATAATATTATTTATTTAATTAAATAATATTAGGCATAATTTTCTGGGCACATTTCAAGTAATAATAATATTCAACTATTATTATTAAACATGTTGTATTACTAAGAATTAAATGAAATGAATAAATTCCTTCAGGTAAATAAATCATTTTATTATTCTATGTAATTAAAAATCTCAATTATATATTTCTAATTTTCCTATCCATGTTTTGTGTGGTTTTCAATAAATTTTTTTGGAAAATCTCTCATGCCAAGAGAGAATTCCTTTTCCACCAAGAATGATCTCAAGCTATGAGAGAGAGATCCACCTCCACCAAATCAAGGTGATCAATGGCGGACATCGCAAGGGAAGGATATTATGCGCTAGCAACTAAAGATCCCTTCAGTGACATCCAAAGATATTTGGACATGTGTGGATCACCGCTAGAGGAATACTACACTTAGATTCTATGACGCAATGAAGGATCACATCAGATCATGGCCAGAAAAATCAATGAAGAAATAATTCTATCAAGGTAATTATTTTCAATTTATTAAATTATTTATAACCAACATATGATGATCCTATCTATGGTTCCAGGACTCCCCTATTTCTTTTTCGTTCTTCGTTCTATTATGAAGATCCGACATTTTATTATCATGATAGATCTTGGATTAATCCTTGTTACCGCTAAAATTAATGTTGGGTACACCCACCAATGTTCTTTCACTGTACCTAGAACCTACATTAACATCCTAGGAAAAATAAATCATAAGAATGGGGTGAGATCAAATTCTTAGTAAGGGTAATAAATGAAGAGAAATATAACATAAATAAGAATAACATATTATGGAAAGGTTATTAACTGAAACACATTCAATTTAATCCATAACCGAAGCATAAAATGGAAGAAATAAAAACTGAATGAATAATCCCATATAAATAATCATATGATAATGAAAGTTAACCATGAATATTATACAAGTAGAATAATCACTTGAATTATCAATTTCTAATATCATAATGAGGGAAAACATAATTCCAGACAACATAAACATACCATCAAGGCCTCGACCAAGAATTCTATATAAATGGGTAAGGCTTTGCCCAAAACCCAATCTAGTGTGTCTAAGGAGACATACAGATGCATTAAAGGGATATAGTGGGCCCCTACTATCACATACTAAGTCGAATTCATTCCTAATATTTCTAATAAAAATATTTATTCAAATAAAAGTGTACCAAAAAACTTAAAAATATTTTAATCTTAATCATATATGAAAGTTTTCTAATAAAATCATTGATAAATTCTTGAGAGAAATACCCTATTTCTTTATAAATAAGAGTTTTTTTGAAAAATCATATGTATTTGACATAAAAAATAGATTGTAAAGATGTATATTTATAAAATAAAAACTAAGGATAAAGAAATGATATTTTAGGCATAAATGATTTTTAATTTAAGTGAAATCATGAAAAAAGATAATTTAATAAACATTAGTAATGAGCCTCTTTAGTTCAGTTGAATGGAAAATATTGAAGATTCATTAAAACATAAAAATGAATATTTTCTGCATAAAACTAGAAAAGAATAAAGTTATTTTCTCATGATAAAATTAATTATTTTAAGAAAATAATGGTCTCTTAAAACATATAATGGTGTGCACTTTAAAATGGGAAAGAAACTCGGAAGTTCCCTTAAATTAAGCTTTCTTGTTGGGAAAAATTAAGAAGGGAACCTGATAAAATCCTGAATTTTACGAAACATAATGATAAAATTATCTAGATACATGATTTTGTAACATATAAATATAATTTATAAGATTTATAAGAAAATATATAATAATTAAATTGGGTAAATAGTGATAAGTGTAACCTGAATGAAAAAATGGATGTTCGGGGAGAATCCCATACCACTTTGTAATCAATAAAATCATATGCCCCATAAAGTTAATGATCATAAAATTAACCATTGAATAACATGAAGATAAATAGATTCATGATATCTTAAATGAAATGGAATTATACATACACCAAAAACAATAAATAGTGGTGAGTAAGGAATATCTCATTGAAATAAAGGTGAGATGAAAAAACCCTTACTTTATATCCAAAAGCATTCCACACTTGTACTTAAAATCCTGAATAACGAAATTAGATTCATTGATAAATTAATTATGAACTTATTAAAAATTTATTTTATTTATTATAATTTCATTAATTTCATTTATGTCATTTATGATGAGTTATAAGATTCGTCTTTGTCGAACACGAGTGTTCATTTCCTCGGTTTTTAGGATTGGCTCACTTGTATACATGAATTGAAGTTCATGTGAAATAGGAATAAATATATAGAATTTAAGTTATATGTTATTAAGTAATATACATAATATTAAATGGTTATGTAATTCATTTGGTTATTTTGGGTGAGGATGAAACATTAGATAAGATGTTAGTGATAATCGTTTAGAATATTTTAGTGGTTTTTGATAATCCCAAACTAGTTTTATTTCATTAATTAGTATCATGTATTTTTAATGGTTATAGAACAATAAATAGACTATAATACCTATATTATAATCTTTTTTAACCTTAAAAATGATTTAATGACCAATATTTAAGGTGGAGCTGACAAATGAAAACCTATCATCCAAAAAGGCAGTAAATTGGCACCTCACAGACGATGTTTTCATTTTTTGAATAAAACAGGGAATAGAAAAGAATTGATAGTGGGTATCCATTATTAATAATAAATTCACATTATATATAAAATAATGGATTTATAAATAATGTTTTATAGGTGAGTTATTTAAATGATAAGAAAACAAAAGGAATTTAAAGGAAATCAAAATAACAAAAGGGGATTTTACCTCTAGAATTCTGCTCCTCGAGAACCTCATTAAGGAACTTTGAAATGGTATTTTGGTGAGACCAAAAAGACCATATAATGGGTGTTAGGATTTGGAGAGGAAATTGGAATAACATTAACAATCCTCAATGCTTTTTAGGTTAGAGGATAATGGGTGGTTATGGGTGGTATTTATAGTGGAGAAGAGGGGTGTATTTTGAATATTTCATTCATTTGTTTATCATTTTGGATCAAGACTATGAATAGTTTGAGAATTATCAAAAAATATATTAAATAATGATGCGATGCAATAGATTATGATGATTACATCATAAATTACTCATTTAATAGTGTATTTAACTTATAATGTATTTATATCGTAAATTACCGTATTTTACTATTCACAAAAATTCAACCATTTTAGAAAAATACCAAATATTGACCCTTACCATTTTTAAATGTGTGGAATTATAAAATTAACTCCTTTTAATGAAAATAATTTTTCAAATATGAAAAATTTAATTTTTAATTAAAATGATCATTTACTCGGAAAATACTGATTTTAATATTATAACTTTTTTTGTGGCACATTGAAAAATTATATTACGGATGGGTCCTGTGTCCTGGGGGATATGCGTGGCGGTGGAGTGGTTTGTGATGTTAGGGGAAGTGTCGTCTTGGCATTCATAGCTCACTTTGGGAGTGGAAATTCTGTTCGGGTGGAGGGTAGAGCTGTTCTTTCAGGTTTGTCCATCTGTAGGGAACGCGACATTTCTATTTCCTAGGTGGATACTGATTCTATGATTATCCATGATGCTTTACATGGTAAAGGCTTTATCCCCTGGTCAATCTCTTATATCATTCGGCAATGTAAGTCCCTCCAAAGCAACAACATTTTGGTCACCCACACTTGGCTGGAGGGGAACAAAGTGGCGGACAACTTGGCCTCCCTGGCTGCTCCTGATACCCTGTTTAGTTGCCTTTCTGATGTTTTCTTACACAAAACTGAGGGGGTGAACTTGATTCCTACTGATTCCCTTAGCTTATATTTCTTTCGGCCTCTATATCCCCTGACTGTGCTCTTTTCTTGTAGCCTCTTGGCCTAATAATAAAATTATAATGATGATGATGAATATAAAAAAAATGACGGTTCTATAAAAATATAGATTTTTCACTATTCAGTGGAAAAATAAACATTTTCATAAAAATATAAATATTTCAACCTAATATAATTTTGAAATTATGATATTAAAAAGTATGTTTTTTTCACATAATTTATAAAAGTGTGAAAATTTTACTTTAAAACAAGTGCGCTATTAAGAGGCGGTAAAACTTTCTTTAGGAAATATAGTCTTTTATGAGTAAAATTAGATTTTTTCTTATATTAATAATATAAAACATATTAGTTGAATTTAAAAACATTTTATTGAATATGTAACATATGCGTTTCATTACGATACTTCACTAACAATTGTTAATTCAATTTATTAATATAAAATACAACTGTGTTTATAAAAAAATATTTTTTTATAAAAAACACTTGTCTTATATCAATTGATTTTTATTTTCATTTCTAATTAATTTGTACCCAAAGAATTCATTTTTAAATAGTGTAATCTATATTTTAATAATTTATATAATCTATTTCATTCCCTCTATTCCAATGCCTCCGTGAAAACTATCAGAAAAATATTTAGTAATTTGATTAAGCTCTGTGTTCTATGTAATGTACACTATCAATGAAGATTAATTTAAAAAGTGGAATATCGTAAAATCATGGGGTGTAACCTTCTACCTTCCTTAAATAAATTGTATCCTCATAATTTGAAAATGTACTTTGAAAATCAAGGTTTGATACTTCAGAATTCCTTTATGGGAAACGCAAATCCGAAATTGGGTTAATAAAAGTTTCTCTTAACAAATAAGAAAGGGAAATGTGAAGGTCATCATAAAACTAGGATTTTAGGTAGGAAATAATTAGTCAAAAGTGATAAAATGAACATGAAAGAGAAATATAAATATTATGTTCTGATGGAGAGTGATAGAGAACATTTTTATTATATAGTTAACCATCCCAAAACTATAAATCTTGTGATCGGTTAAAAGATCATTGATTTCCCAAAATGAAAAGTTAGTAGATAAAGTTTTTGTTCCAAAATAGTTTTCCTAGAGTGTAGGGATTCCTTTAAAATTTAGATAATAACTTTGGAAAAAAAATTACTTGATTAAATTTCATTTCATAATCAGTGTATCGTTCTTTGGTTGTACTTTGATCTATTTTCACTTCATCCCTTACACATTGAAATTAATTCTCAAGATGATTTTTTCACACCTAATGCACTTTTAATGAATCATATGGTCAATAAGTCATTTCATTGAACATTTAATTTTTACTAAAAACAATAGTTTTAGCATATTTTATCAATGAAAAATAATTTCCAAAAATTAGCATGATCCATTTCATAAGTATTCAATCTTAAGACTCATCTAAAACATGTCAATACACATTCAACAGACAAAAAAATAGAAGATAGGTCCTTAAATTTCCAATATCAATGTAACATAAGATTCCCCAAATATTTTATCTCTTAATCCCACAAGAAAAATATATAAATACCTTTATTACCTTAAATCCTTAATGAAAACATGAATGCTTCCAAGAATAATATCACAGGTTGTCCTTAAATCCAAACATCTAATAATTCCTACATAACAAAAACCATTAGATCGCCTTCATGGTCACTAATACCTTAATATAAACATCTATTTATTATTATCTCAATAATAAAATACATATATAGTGTTATCATTCCCTATTATTATGTTTTACAAAAAGACCATCCTACAACAGAATCACTTCTCTTGATTACAGGTGTTATTCACCTCATGCTTTTAATTCCTTAAAGAATAAGTACTGTAGTACAATCCTTATATATCTCATGATTATTTTAACCATAGTATTATTGAAAAACCATAATCAAAAACCATAAATCTTGAATCCAAACAAAAAAATATTAATCATTTTCCTCTATATGAGGTAGTAGCATAAACTTAAACATGATCTATTATATGATTTTGGGGTATGTTCCTTTTATGCTTAAGACATTTAAATGTGTAGTGTCCCATCTTCTTGTAGTTAAAGCACTGATCATTGGAAAATTCTATCCTTTCTTTAAAATCATGAACATAGTGGCCTTTTTCTTCACACATAAAGCAAACTCCTTTTCCCCTTAAGAATATACAAAGGTGTTTCCTTCCACATTTATCATATGTGGAAAAATAATTCTTTACAGGCTTCCATTTATCTATCGATTTCCCAACTTTTCTCTTATTCTATTGATTCCATTTGAAGACACAATAAATGGATAATTGTTTCTATATATTGTCAGAACATGATAATATTTCCTCATATGAGTAGAATATTTGGGAGACTACATCCCTTCAAATGACTAGCTTAAACCCATTGAAGAAATGATCATTATTACTCTTTGGATTATGTGCATTGATGTGGTCACCATTCATTTTATTAGGTGCCATTTATAAACAATGTAATACACTAGATTAGATCATAACATTATGAATCATAATGTATACTCCCAAAACTAGTGAAAGAATTAACATAAATTGAAAAAATTATGCTTAGCTAATCTCATAATCATAAAAATGGTTTATGTGGGGACATATTTATTATTAAATCATTTTTAATGGTTTGTAAAGAAAATGTGAATTATCTTAAACATTTACCATAAAAGTTTCAAACAAAGTGCATAGAAAGGACTACTTTTGTGTACTAGGTTATGCCGAGTTAGGACTGATACACCTTGTCAGAGTTATTACCCCTAGGTACATCTATTCCAGAACCACATCCACTTGTAATATCCAGACAATGATGTATTTATAGAAAGACACACATAATATATATTGTTCCAAAATTCTAGTATTTTCATATATTCATATCCTCAAAGTCTAATATAGGATTACGTTCCCTAATCTATGTTTCATAAATCTATTTTCTATGTTTTCAACAAAATTTACTCAGATACCAACTATAAATACACCAACCCCCGAATCCTAGAGCTGGTGCCTTACTTTATTATATTGGCATATATAAAAGACTCAAATCCAAAAGGATTGATCTGTTTAGCAGTTTTGGAAGCCAGATTACATATATAAACATTACATTACTTTTGAAAATATAAAATAGAATAGATAAAATCCATTGAGAACACCATCATTCTCATAGCTTAACCCTACATATCAGTTATAATATACATATTTGCATCCATGAAAAAATAAAACATAAGAAAGGGGTGGGTTCAGATGCATAGTAATGGTAAAAAAACAAAATTAGATAATATAAAGAAGAATAAATTATTTTGTAATTAAGATCAACTAAAACAAATTCCATTTAATCAATAACCAGAGCATAAAATAGTATGATTAAAAACTGATTGAATAATTCCATATAAATAATCACATGGGAATGAAACTTAACCATGGATACTCTACTAGTCAAATAACCACATGGATTATCAATTTATAAAATAATAGTAAGGTAATATATAACTCCATAAATCATAACAATATCGTCAACGCCTCAACCAATAAGTCTATATAAATGGGTAAGGCCTCGGTTAAAACCGGGTCTAATGTGTATCATGAGACCTACCGATGCATCAATGTCTAATAATGGGTTGTGCCCATCACTTACTAATTCCAATGAATTCCTCATATGCCAAATAAAAAGATATATTTAAATCAAATATCCCCATATAAATTTTAAATATTTTAGTCACAGCCATATATGAAATTAATCTAATAAAATCATTGTGAAATTCTTGAGAGAAATACTCTTTTCTTTGAAAAGAATAGTTATTTTGAAAAAATATTTTGTATGTGACATAAAAATTACATTCTAAACATATATATCTAGAAAATAAAATATAATTATAAATAAATGATATTTTAGTCATAAATTATATCTGAGTAAAGTGAAAACATGTAAAAAGAGTATTTAGGAAACTATAGAAATGAGACTCTTTAGTGCGATTTAAGGGATCATTGAAAAGATTATTTAAAAAAAAGGCATAATTTTTGTATAAAAATAGAAATGAAAAAATATAGTTTTTTCTTGAAAAAAAGAGTGATTTTATGAAACTAATGTTGCCTTAAACATATTATGAAGTGTACATTAAAATGGGTAAGATGATGGGAAGATCCCTTTAATCGGGCTTGTTTGTTAGGAAGAATTGAGAAGAAAGCCTTATAAAATCATAAATTTCCCATAAAAGAATGTTGAAATGACCCAGAAACATGATATTCAAAAATATAAATATATTATAGTAATATTAGATAGAAATATAGAATAATTACATTGGGTAAAGAGAGGGAAGTGTTACCCAGATGAAAAATACAAGTTCAGGGAGAATCCCTTACCACTTTGTAATCAATAAAATTATATAACCCATAAAGTTAATAATCATAAAATGAAAAATTTAAAACCATGAAGATAATTATATTATTGATATAATACATTAAATAGTTGTATACATACACCAGACACAAGAAATAGTGGTGAGTATGGCATATCTCATAGAAATAAATGTGAAAAGAGAGAACCCTTACCTTATGTTCGAAAGCTTTCTGAACTTGTAAATAAAATCATGGATAATGAAATTAGATTCATTAATAAGTTAATTAAGAACTTATTCAACATTTATTTCATTTATTATAATTTTATTATGTTCATTTATGGTCATTTTGATGAGTTATAAGATTCAACATTGTTGTTTTTGGAGTGCTTTTTTACTTGGTTTTCATGATTGGTTCAATTTTATACATATATGAAAGATCATGTTAAATGGAAATAGATATAAAAAATTTAAGTTATATATTATTAATTAATATAAAAAATATTAAATTTTTATATAAGTCATTTGGTTATTTTGGGATAGGATGAATCATTAGACAATGGGTTTTTGATAATCGTTTAGATTATTTTGGAGGTTTTGGATCACCACAAACTAGTTTCATTATATTAATTAATATCTTGAATATATAATTGTTCCAGAATATTAAATAGGATTTCATACATATATAATAATATGGTGTAACCATAAAAATAGTTTCATGGCCATCATTGAAGGAAGAATCCAAAAATGAATACTCATCATCTGCAAAGGCTGTAATTTGACACCTTAGAGATGATGTTTTCATTTTTATAATTAAAATAGAAAGAGAAGAGAATTGATGGTGGATATCCAATTATCATACTAAAATTCTAGTATAAATACTATTATGGAGTTATCATGAATTATTTGGATAGAGGAGGTAAGGAAAGGATAATAAAATAAAATAATTTTAAAGGAAATTAAAAGAGTAAAATTAGATTTTTACCTCTTGAAATATTCTCATTGAGAACCTCCTTAAAGAACATTGAATTGGTATTTTGGTGATACTAGAAAGACACGAAGGTGGGAGAGAGGATTAGTAGAGGAAATAGTCATAAATGGGACATGATTCAAGGATGTAGAGATGTGATGAGATGGGTTAGTGATGGGTGGTATTTACAGTGGAAGATATGGGTGTTTTTTGAATATTTTATTCATTACATTATTATTTTGGATCAAGACTATGAATATTTTAATAATTATCAACAAATATATAATAATAATTAATGGTACTTCTTATATTATGGTTATTACATCATCAATGACTCAAGTAATATTTTATTTAATTTATAATGTATTTATACCATAAATTACCATGTTCTACTGTTCACCAAAAATTCTTCTATTTTAGAAAAATCTAAAAAATTCACCCTAACAATTTTTCAACATTTAGAATTAAAAATTGAACTAAATTTTATGAAAATAATTTTCTAAATATGATAAATTTAAATTTTAAATAAAACAATCACTTACTCAAAAAATACCAATTTTAATGTTACAGCTGTTTTTATGACAGTTTGAAAACTTAATTAAGGTATCATAAAATTGTACTATAATTATAAGAAAAATATATATTAATTTATGGATCTATTATAAAAATATATATTTTCTTTTAAATCATTATAATAATTATAAAATTTTAAATACAAGTTTATGTTTCACAAAAATACCAACACTTAACTTATCGTTTGGAAAACATTTATGAACTTATTCCATGATATAAATATACCAGGTTTTTATTTATAAAATACATAAATTTTATGTATAATTCCATAAGTTATTTTACTATTCTAATCCTAAATATACTATTAATATAACTAAATTGATAATTTTATAAAAAATTGGTTTTTTCACTACTCACTAGAAAAAAAATATTTTCAGAAAAATACCTAAATTTAACCTTAAGATAATTTTGCAATTAAGATTTTGAAAATTAGGTTTATTTTGGTCAATATAATTGAGAAAAGTGTAAAAATTTAGTTTTAAAAGAAGTTCACTATTAAAATTCGGTAAAACATTCTTTAGAAAATATAGTCTTTTATGCGTAAAATTGGATTTATTCTATATTAATCCTATAAAACATAGTAGTTGAATTTAAAAACATTTGATTGAATATTTAACATATAATTTTCATTGTGATATTTCACTAACAATTATTAATTAAATGTATTAATATAAAATACAATTATGGTTATAAAAAGTAGTTTTTTATAAAAACACATCTCTTATGTTCAATTTATATCTATTTTAGTTTATAATAAATTGGTAAATAAATAAATAATTTCTAAATATTTTTAAACTATATTTACATAATTTAAATAATATCTATTATTCCCTCAATTCAAATAGATAGCTGATAACTATCACAATAATATTTAATCATTTGTTTAAGTTTGATGTTCTATGCAATGTACACCATCAAAGAAGATAAATTTAAAAAGTTGCATACCATAAAATATTGGGATATTACACTAGTATCTTCCATAATTTATATTATAGAATTTTTATCAAGATATAAATATTATCTTATAGTAATGAATTGTGTTGCCTTCTTATGGAAATCAACTGTAACCCAAATAAAATTACATCCCTAACATATTTTGTAGAGTCTTATGAAAAAAATCATTGATTATGTTTTCACATTTCCATTACAATATGGTTAAGGGTTTTAAATCCCACTTATACTTTTTTCTCTTATAATTAACTTGCTGATAGACCAAAAACTGAGATACATACTCTAAAATATCTTTCTTCATGTTTTCCAACCTGAAATATATCTTCAAATATCTATATATCTTCATTCTTCTGTGATGAATATATTATGATGAACTACGAGCTTCATATTATAGTTCCTTTTTCAAGTCTGGTATTTTAGGGACAAAAACATAGTTATAGAACCTGATCATTCCATCACAATCAATATTGAACTCTGGAAAACATCTCTCCTTCTTTTCATTTCAATATCTCCCTTTTTCGTCACTTTAATCATTACGAAAATCGAATGTTCATTTGATAAAGATAATATTTTTTTCTTCTTTAAAAATTTCTTGATCCATCCTTTATAAATCCATAAATATTGTATCTATTGTGATCCTCATCATAGATAAGACAACATTATCCTTTAAAAAAAGCAATATCTGTCTTATTCTCTTTCCTAGGGTGATATTGTATAGAGCACACATAATCTTCAATCAATTCTAACCATATTCTACTATGAATAATTTGCTTCCTATGAGTGACTATATCATTAAAACATTTATGATCAACCTATATATAACACCATACTCTACAAAGACAATTAATCCATATCATTAATGCAAAAATTAACGCAACTAACTCTAAATCATGAGTTCTGTAATTTTTATCATGACATTAAATTTTTGTGAGGCATAAGCTATTACTATATCATTATGTATGAGGATTCATTCTCAAAATATTTTAAAGGAATTAATTTATATCACAAACCCTTTCCCACTGTTGAGTAGTGTAATCATAGGCGCATTGACTAACCTACTCTCCAGTTCCATAAAATATTTCTCAAAATCATTTTTCAAAAGGAAATTTCCTCCCTTACGAGCTAACATGGTGAGTGGATTAGACAATCATGGGAAATGTTCCAAAAATATTTTATAATATCTAGCCAAACCAAGAAAAATATTGATATCAATCACCATAATTAGTATAAGACAACTTTTAATAACATCTCTCTTTGATATATCCACATTTTTACCCTCTATTGATATCATATGACAAAAAAATGAAACATTTTGTTTCAAAAAATCATGGTTGGTATATTTTTCAAAAATATCATCTTATTTAGTGTCTCTGTTACTAATATCAAGTTATCTTCATTCTCTTGGTTTATTTATTAATATATAATAATATCAACTATAATGAATACCATAAACAAATCATGGACTTATCTAATAACTATTCATTGAATCTATAGTGATTTTAGTGGATTTAGTAAGACAAAGTGGAATCACTATAAATTCATAGTTCCCATAACTCGTATAAAATTATATCATTGTTATATCCTCCTTATTTACCCACAATTAATGATATCCATAATGATGGTCAATCTTGTAAAATTATTTATCTTCAAGCAAATGATATAAAAAGTCATTAATATAGTGTAGATGATACTTATTACAGAGAGTGATATTGTTAATTTCCTAAAAATAAATGTAAAGTGAAATTGATGAATCATTCATCATGAAAAAAAGAACATGTTCACCCCAAGGTGATGCACATAACTTAGTGATTCCATAGAAAATATTATTTTAAAGTTACTTTTTAAATTCCAAGAACTTAATTGGGGTCATTGTACATAGAGTCATTAAAATAGGTGTTTATCCAGGAATGATTTATATTGAAATATTTACTTCATAATTTGGTGGAAGACTATAAATTTATTCCTGAAATATTTCATAAAAATAAAATACTATTATAATATCAATTATATTTAATTTCTCCCTAACTATATAAGATAAACCCTTATTTTCAATAAGAATCAAGACCCATATAATGGATGTGATTTCCATTAGCAGTTCATATTTATTATTAAACTGATAGGTGATCATGTTCTTGTTTGTGATATAAAAAATTAATTCTATTCCAAGTAAATTAATTTTTTATTTGTTTATAGAAATATAATCCATTAATAAGATAACATCAAATTTAACCAAAGGAATAATAAAAATATTTTTAGGAATCACATTCACACAATCATTGATTAGAAAGAAATCATATATAGGAGAAGAGACCATCATACCATTAAGAGTTCTCATTTTTTGCTTCAAAATATAATAATTGAGTGGGTATTGTGATTCCCTTATCAAAATCACCATATATAAAATAGTGGGTAAATCTTGAATCAAATAATAAATTATAAGTTCTAGAGTGGATGGTAAGTGTACCAATAACCACATCATTATTCACATCTGTAATGTTGATCACATGATATTTCTTTTTTTCTCTGGTGTTGAGAAGTTGATAACATCAAACATCATCATTAACTTTCATATTTTAAAAGTGGATAACATAATTTACATAATCCTTGAATTTTAAACACTAGAGTTTGGGTAGTGTATTCTATGGTGATTTTTTCTATCATTATCTATCTTGTTCTTCCCATCATGTTATCATTTGATTTCCTGTTAACCTTTCTTTACATACAAAAAACATTTACTAGTCGACTTAAGAAAATTTCATCCATGTTTCCTTTTACACTTTGATCATAAAATAAATATCATCTTTATATCATCATGGTTTTTATATTTTTTTTTTGGATTACATCATTATTTTCTTTCTAAAACCAGTAGATTGATGGGAAAATCTAATCTCCACCCCATCCTTGATTTCACATTGAATTATTTCTTTATTTATACCAATTTTTTTTATGGATAACACTAATTGGAGTCTTGGTTTTAAGACACTAATTAATTTTTCAACCTTAATTTTAGATTTTATGATAATACTAGTATCTTACCTTACATGTCTTGTAAAATATTCTCCATAGGTGCTATCAAATTCATCTTACATTTTTTTTTATAAATTATTTTTTTATATATTTTCATATGAAGAATATGAGGAATTTAATTACTAAAAAAAAATATTCATAGACTCATCCTGCTTTAAATAGTCAGTTGTTTTCCAATTTATTGGTGTTTTTGATATGTGTATATAATTGATTTTATTTTCCTTGAAAATGAAAAAATGAAAAAATAGAAATTTCATCTTATAAACACTATAGATTGAAAAATATCTTTTTAGTTGTATTGATACATTCCTCAACAACTATTGCATCATAAAAGACACTAATATATGGTGGATGTTCCCTCATGAAGGACTCAATTGTACATTGTTCACATATTTCCTCATTTGTAAGCACAATATGATTCACGGATTAAGAATGTTTTGTAAGCATGTAAATGGTATTTTTCATTCTATCTTCCATAAAATATTGTCACTAAGGTGAAAAATCATTTCATTATATTTTATATTCAGAATGAACTCAGTTTATTCGGGTTCCACACATTGAATAAAACCAAAAAGCATAGTGTCAGTAACAATAATTAATGTGGGAAACCACATAATCCTGAAAGTTAATTTATAATATGTATAAGTAATGAAACCTTCATTTCATTCTGTGACACCTTAAGTTTAACCTTGTCCATTCAGGGTCATCATATTTTCAAATTCATCATAATGGTTCATAAATAAAAATGTGAGTTATCCCATGAATATCCCCTAAAATTTTCAAACCAATTGAATACTAAGGTAATACTCACCATGCACCAGAATGAATAACGAGATATAGTCGACCAAATCATTTTAGTGTTATTACCCCTTGATTCACCAACACTAATACCAATTCCACTTAAGGGGTCTATTAATGGATGTTTTTCTTGGAAACCGACACACCATTCATTACCATATCACATGACATTATTCTATATATATGATTATTATAAGGGTTATCACTAATGTTTTCTCATAAAAATTTCTAAAGGTAACTAAACCATGCTATAACACCCACTATAGTGACCCATAATTTTCATACAGAAATGTCACATCTTATAATATGAATACTCCATATATAATATTACTATCCATGATAGAATGATATATGCCTAATGTCCTTGGAAACATGGATACATAAAAAATTATTCCTATGAGATCTAAATCATATCCCACAATGTTAATCATAACTAGTTACCTTAATAGAGATATAAAACCTAAAACCATTCTTCATAACTTGGGGAAAGGGAACACATGACAAAGTGAGCACTAATGCTCAGTTATGGTAAAAAAGGGAGATATCAATGGTTACTTAAAAATAACATGAGCATTAGGGTATGAGGATATGTACATAAAATTTTTAACTATTCCCAACATATAATATATCATAATATTGAGTCATGGAATAATTCTTGGTAGTTCATAAGACATGAATCATAAATCAATAAAATAACATGACCCATGAGAGAATAACATCGGAAAACAACATAATTTCGTGGAACACAAATAATAATATAAAATTATTTAATTAATAAAGGATCAATACCAAAATAAACCTATTTTTTTAGGATCACTCCCCATTATAATATATCACTAGTCAAGGATCTCTCTAAGAAGTATCAAAGTGGATAGAGTACCTTATTAAACTAGGTTTACTCCCTATTATACCCCTGATTATATAATGAGATATCCATATTTAAAAAATTCATTGGAGGGATATATAGTTCTAGGAATAACCCTCACATAATCATAATCCATTTATTTGTCTAAAATAATATAAAAAATAATTTATCATATATCATTACACATGGAAAGACAATAGGTTTCATAAATATTTAAACATTTCATTATAGAATAACCTGTCAAAAATAAATTGGTTTCACAATAATTACTTCTTAATAATAATAAACCGTGTATATAAAGAATAAATATGATATCATTTCATAATATCACAATCAAATCATAAGTAACGTGAAAGGATGTCTTATTAAATGAAAATTCTAAAAAAATATCACTTGGAATATTTCTTGAGGAAAATTCCATTTTCACTTAAAAATCACATATTCAAAATATTAAATTTTAAAAAGTATTATAGAAAACATTTTATGTCAAAGTAACCTTGAAAACATGTAAATAAAGATTAAATTCATTGAGTAGTCATGATGTTGGGGAATTTCATCCATTTTATTTATATTAAACAATGATATGTTTTAAATTTATTGTAAAAATCCAAAATAACAACATTTATAAAATTAAAGAGAATACTTTTAAACAATTTTCTTAAAAGTAAAACATGGTTAAAAATTAATCTAAACAAACATATTTTCACACCCTAACCCTATAATCTCTTTTTTTATTAATTTATTGTTGGTTGATATTGTTTTGGGGTTTGGGTTCAGCTCCTGTTGAAATTTTTGATTTTTTGAGGTTTCAGGTGGCTTTTGGTCTTGACAGCAGGTGGCACACAGTTGGTGCATGGTTTGGGGAAACTATGTGCCCTCATCTAGGAAACCGTGAAACAAATATTCAATTTGGATAGTGAAGACCCCATGGTTGGTGCACGGTTTGTTAAATTGTGTGGGATAACCATGAGGCCTTTTCCTCTTGGACAACGTGGGATGCATGATCACCTCATAGTTTGGGAAACTATGTGGGATAACTATGTGACCTGTCTGAGTAATTAAAAGTCATAAATTAACTCTTTCCCCCTCTAATGTTCTAACCCTATTTTGGGATTATTCTCCCTTGATCGAACTAAGTACAATATGGGTGCTCCCAAAATTCCCTCCACTGGCCCTCTTTTTCCCATGGATTAATTTTGAAGGTTTTAATGTGAGTTATTCATGATTTTTGGTCAATTTCCTCTTTTATCTTTTATCTCTTTCTTTGTTGGGTTCTTTTGGGTGGGTTTCATCTTGGATAAACCCTAAGGGTTAGGGATGATGTTTGGGCTATTTTCCTAGGTTTTTAGGGTGTTCATATTGTCTCTTGGGATTTATTATTCATTCTCCCAAAGTTTGGTTTCATTCAGACATCATTGTGGTAGATGTTTCCATCCATTTACTTTATAGACCATTTTTTTGATGCTTTAGATTTCCTTCAACTCTTAAATATTTTTATAATCTTACTTTTGGCGTGTTAGAGTATTTTTTTTGTACTTGCACGATGAAAACGTTGTGCGAAACGGTTTTAAAAGGGGTTCTATAACTATGCCTATATTTAAATGCATGAAATGTGTTTGATAAAATGATAATTACTTTTTTAAAATTGCATTGAGCCCTTGTGGAAATATTTTTCCCCGGTTATGTCTTGTTATCTTGGTTTTAATTTTAAATTACGCATGATGTGTGATTTGGATAGATTTTATGGCTTGATGATTTATGCTAAAATGTTTGGAAAGATTCTTCTAGTATTTAATTGCATACTTGTATTCTCGTAATTGTTCAAAATTATTGGGTTTTATGGTAAAACAAGTGAGGTTTCTTAAAAAATGGTTTTTGTGTAAATACATGTATGCTTGAAGAGTGTCATTGGATGTTGGCACATCCATGGGTGCATGGGTTGCACAAATAGATGGAAATTCAAATGATGATGGAACTTAAGATTGATCTTATTTTTCAAAAAAGTTTTCCTTGACTTATAAATGGGGAGTTTGTTCTTCAAGTGACTTTAAATATAACTTAAAATGTGTTCTTCAAAACATATATAGTTTGGAATTTTGAGACATGTCTTGGTAACTAGTTGGTGTTCCCAACTATGGACCATTTGAAATTTGGAAATGTAGTTTTTTCTAAATATCATGATGGACCATTTAGAATCTTTATGAATGTTTTATTTTTTAGAATTCTTTTGAAAAGGTGTTGGGAATGGAGTTTTTTTTGGAAATGTGTGGCCAATTTGGAGCTTGATATGTTTTGGAGTTTTGTTTTAAAATTGAATGATGTGAAAAACTTGTTTGATATTTTAAAATGTTTGATAAAGCGATCTCAAGATAGTGTGATACAAATTCCATTTGGAGTTATTTTTGGCATATTGTTTATTGTCGATATGGTTTTGGAAATGTATTTTGATTATAAATGTTAAAGGACCAGTTTTCACTTTTTGTTGTCTTTGAAATGTGTTTTTTATGTGATGTGATGTGAAGGCCTGATTGGCACATTGTGATGTTTTTAAAATTGGTTTTAGAACTAATGTGAAGTGTAGGCCTTATGGAATGTTTTGGAAAATGGGTTGAAAACATTGATAGTGTGGGGTCTGGTTAGTATTTATAAATGATTGGGAAAGTGGTTTTTGAAACTCAAATGATGTGATGGACTGAATGGAACTATTTTATGGCTTTTTTTATGATGGTAACCTCTATGATGGATTTCCCAAGGAGTGCGTTATCATATAGGTGGTATCGACATTTAAAGTAGGAAATTATGGTGGCAGTGGGTTCTGTTGAGTCACACGTACAAGGGAATTCCCCTTTCACTATGTATTATTATCATGGGATTATTGGGTGTTATCAAGAGGGTCATGTGATGGTTTCTTTTTGATCCTAAGCTAGACGGGTTGGCACACCCTATAAATGCCAGATCCCAGGTGTGACGTGCTAGCAGGTGAGTCCTAACTAAGTATATCTAGTGATTACCTCTAGAGATTTTCAAGAAATACTCATGATTTACTATCAATATGTTCTTTAATTTATGTTGTATGTTGGATATTAGATTTCCTAGATTTTTCTACCTATTATGTTTCCTTTACATTCGGCATAACCCCTTTTTGGTTACATGATATAGATTGAGCATGGGTTTTGGTTTTGAACCAGGTTGTGAAATGTGAAACTATTTCTATACAGTGAAGTTGTGAGTGTGTTGTTTTAAAAGGGAAAGTTTTGAATGCTATGATTTTATTTGTTTAAAATGATTAAAATTTTATTTTATGAATTAATTTCAAACCTGTATTTTGAGATATGAAATGCATGTACCATGTTGTGATAACCTATTGAGCTATTTAAGCTCCGAAACTACTTGTTCCACTCAGTGTCGATATCCCCAATCAATTTTGCAGGTTCATGTTTTTTTTGGTTCTGTTTTCTATTGGAATAGTTTGTTCCTGTGGTTGGTGGTCACCAAGAGGTCATGTAGAGATCATTTTATCATATTTATATTTATTTTTGGTATTATGTATCTTTTTGTTCATCAAATATTGTATTTTGAGTTGGTTTTATATTTTTTGATATTCAGTTTTGAGTTATGATGCATTATCTTTTTTTAATTTTATCCTAGTTTTATTTGGGATAAATCATTCCCATATGAATTATTTTGATACTCAGCACTAGTTTCCCACCTATTGGGATTGGAAGCTCCCTTTAAAACATGTCTTGGACTAGGTTGGGTGTCAGTTCAGATGGCATCCCAGCATGGTTCATGAAAAAAAGGTATCAGAGCGGGCCCTTTTTATTTAGGGTTTCAGGTATATCCTGATTAGGAATTTCAGGACCGGGGAGGTAGGTATGGGAAGGACGTCATGAACCCTTGCTCGTTCGGATCCCTGAGTTTCTAGGGGTAGTATGGGATTTGAGTGATTTTTTGGGTTTTTGGGTATGGATGGGAAATGATAATGGAAGTGTTCTAGTGTCATGCCATGATATCATGTTTAGTAGTGACCCACATAGAATCAGAGTGCATGATTTTAGTTCCTCTTAGTGGGTAGTTCTGTCTTGAGGAATGGTCCAATAACCATGTCGATGGATTATAGATGACCACTAGTTCCTCATTCCATGAGTTTGATGTATGTTGTATGTTAGTTTTGTTATCATTGGTGAGAGTGGGTTTATAAATGAAAAATGTTCTTTTGAGTGGTAAAATAGTTTTTGAAATGAAAATCATTTTTCCAAATGGTTTCAAATTGAAAACGGGAATAGTTTTTTAAAAGATAAAGTGTTTTAGAATTTTGAGATGTTTGGGAGTGTGTGGAGGATACATGAATTGAGAATTTGGAAAATTCTTGGCTTTGATGATAAATTGGTATTTGTGACCCTTGAATTCCTAATGAACATTCAAATTTTTGTGGGTCTGTAAGGAAAGTGAATGTTGTCATTTGTTGATATATGATATAAGCGTTTGTGGGATGGTAAAAAATGTGATGGTTTATAGGATACCATGGCAGAGTATTTGAAATAAAATGTTATAATTGGTTTTTCAAAAAAATGGTGTGTTTTCAAAATGTATTTTTTGTTTTTGTTTGTGATGTTTAGCTTATGAGTTCGTTGTTCTGGCTAAGGATGGCCTTTAGGTATAATTTTTTATTGATATTTTTTTTGTTATGTGTTTCTCTTCTATTCATAATATTCCGCCCAGAGAGGTCTGCAATGTTTCTAGTGGTTATTTTCCAGTTTCAGATTTCTTTAGATTGTTTTCTATCTCTTGTGGTGATCGAGGTCAGTTAGAGGTAGTGGAATGGTTTGATGAAGGTAAGAGTTTCTTCAGATCATAGGGAACTCCCGAATCTATTAGAGTGTGTGTTGTTCGATGTTGTATTGGGGGAATATCTTTAGATTAGTGGAAGGTTGTTGTTCCATAATCATTACAATTTGGGTTGACATGGGATGTGTTCAAGGCCACCTTCATTAAATGGTTTGTGCCTGAGGAGGTAATGAAGAAGAAATTAGAAGAGCTCATGAATATTATTCAAGTATAATAGATAGTAAAGGCCTATATTTACCACTCATGGAGATAGTATTTTTTCTTCGGAGGTAGCTTCGTAGGATCTTTTGAAATATCCTCTTTTAATTTGGAGTCTTCATCCAGATATCAAGGAGAATTCCCTCTCCTTTAAGAATCTTCATTTTGAGAATTTAGTGGAAGATATATTCCAAGATGAGTTGGATTTTGGGGTGTAGTTGGTGAAGATTGATTAACTAGCCATTCACAATGATCATGAAGGTTCCAAATCTGGTGAGAGGTGTGTGACAAAGTAACCTGATTATGAAAAGGCTCTTTCATCGGCTCCAGATTTTTACTCATCTGACCATTTTCTTGTGTCATTTCCTTATGGTCTATTTGGGCATTCGAAATGATATTTCATAATTCTATGATGATGTATCATCATTGTGGCCATTTAAGACATTTAAATAAGTTTTATAATAAGCGTTTCTTAAGGAATAAATCATTATCATGGGTATTGGTTGATGAACATGGGGAATAAGATGCATTTGGACATCATGTCTCTAGCCATAGGCCCTAGAATAAAGCTTTTCATGCAATCTGGAAATCACTGGGGGTGCGGGAAACATTGGAAATACTTTTGTCTCCAACTTTGGAGTGGAGATGGTGCAAGTTATTTTTTGTAGTTTTCATTACTGTTGTAAGTTCTTTGTTGTTGTAATAATCTTGACACTTTCATAATTTTGAAATTCTAGTGGTGGTGTTTTTTTTGAGTTTGAGTCTTTAATTAGTATTTCTTTATTTTAAATTCTTATAATTTGGGAGATTCTTCGATATTGTGGAAAGGATATATTTTTGTTCTATTCACTATTTGATCTTGATATCTTCTCTATGTTTTCCCTTTTGGTGTGGGAGGTTTTTGGATCACGTTGAGAATTCCCATGTTGGTTGTCCCTTGGTGGCATTGTCGATAATTATTAGTTTTTGTGGGGGTGTTGATTGGCTTGTGCACACAAAATTTTGGTTAGTTCATGTTAGGGGTTCTCCTATTGGGCTAATTAGAAGTTGTGAAATTACTTTAATCGAGTTCTTATAGTGGGGAGAACCCTCCCCCTTTTCATGATTTTTTACATTATGGTTATCATGTGTGACTCGTGGAGTGAAATGTCACCTTGTGGTTTGTGGTCCTCTCCATATTTGTTCAGGTTTTGGATATAGTTTTATTTATCTTATGGTTGGGTGACTTTATGGGGGAAGAAGGTGTTTTTGGTGGGGACAATTAAAACACCCCAATCTTGGAATATCTTTTGTTTTATTATTTTCTTATAATTGGATGTGTTTGTTGGAGTTTGGGTTGTGTTATTGGTTGAATGTTTGGAGTTTTGGAGGTTTTGTGTGGATTTTTGGATTGACAGAAGGTGGAACACGGTATTCACACAGTTTATGGAAACAGTGTGCCCCTTCCTAGGAAACTGTGTGAATATTTTTTTATTTTTGGCAGTGGTGACTGCACAATTGGATCACATTTTGTCAAACCATGTCGGATTATCATGAGTATTGTTTTTATTGGATAGTGAGGGATACACAGTCACTACATGGTTGAGTAAATGTTGCGGGCTAATCATGGAACATATCCATGTCACTTAAATTTGGATATTACCTCGTCTCCCTCCAAATTTTTAATGCTATTTCTGGTTCCCCATCCCTTTCTTGACCTAGGTACACCATGGGAGCTCCCAATATTCCCTCCATTGGCCCTCCTTTTCCCATGGATTCACTTTGAAGGTTATAGGGTGAGTTATTTAAGGTTTTTGGTCGTTTTCCTCCTCTTTTATCATTTCTATATTGCTTTCTTGGTTTACCATGGAAGGGAATCATATTGGATGAACAATAAAGGTTATGGTTGATGTGTGGGTTTTTTTACTTGGGTGTTAGGGTGTGCAGATTGTCTCTCAGTCTTTGTTCATCCTTCTCTCGATGTTTGGTTGGGTTCAAAAATTGTTTCGGTAGGTTTTTCCATCCATTTTCTTTCTATAACATTTTGTTTATGCTGGATCTTTCCTTGAATGATTTCAAAATGTTATAATATTTCTTGTGATGTGTTAGAGTAATTGTTTTGGTACTTTCATGATGGAAAAAGGCTGAGAAATGGATTAAAAATGGTTTCTCTAACTATGACTATATTTAAACGCATGCAAGGTGTTTTATGAAAAGATTATTGTTTTCAAAAAATGTAATTGATCACTTGTGGTGATATTTTTTCCTTTTCTATATCTTGGTTTCTTGGTTGGAATTTTGAATTGGGTATGATGTGTGATTTGTATTCCTTTTATGGATTGATGATTTTTGGTAAGATATTTGGAAACATTCCTCTAGTTTTTAAATGCTTACTTGTATTCTTGTAATTGTGCACAATTATTGGGATTGGTGGTAAAGAAAGTGAGGTTTCTGAAAAATGTTTTTTTGGATAAATTCATGGATACTTGAAGCGTGAAATTGGATTTTTCCACATATATGGGTGCATGGGGTGCATACATGGATGAGAATTCAAATGACAATGGCACTTAAGAGTGATCCCCTTTTTCTCAAAATTATTCCTTGACTTCTAAATGGTTATTTGGTTCTTCAAGCGACTAAAAATGTCACTTTAAATGTGTTATTCAAAACATGGACCATTTGTAATTTTGAGACATGGTTTGGTAACTATGTGGAATTCAGAACTATGTTTCATTTAGAATTTAGAATTTGGATTTTTTTTAATATCATTAATGCCAGTTTATAAACATTATTTATGTTTTATGTTTTCACCATGGTTTTCAATTGGTGTTGAGAATGAAATTAGTTTTGGAAATTTGAGGCCCGTTTGACACATGAGATGTTTTTTAGTTTTTTTAAAACTCAAATGATGTTAAAATCCCATTTAGTATTTTATAATTCTTGGGAAAGAAATCTGAAGATAGTGTAATGAAAAGGCCATTGGGAATTATTTTTGAAATGTTTATTATTGTCTATATGGTTTAGGAAATTTATTTGTATTGTAAGTGATAAAGGCCCAGTTGTCACATTGTGTTGTCATTGAAATGCTGGTTATGATTTTATGGGATTTGAAGGCCAAATTAGTACCTTGTGAGGTTTTAGAGATTGAATTTGGAACTAATGTGAAGTATGGGCATAGTTGGAATGATAGAATGTTTTAGAAAATGTGATGAAAACTTGTGTAACATGAGGCTTTGTTGATATTTATAAATGATTGGGAAAAAGGTTTTTGAAACTCAAATAATGTGACAGCCCAGTTGGAACTTGTGTATATCTTGTTGTGATATGAGAACTTCTATGGTTGATTTCTCGAGGAGAAAGTTACCACATAGGTTGTGTTAGTGTTTGGGTTAGGCAAGTATGGTGGTGGTGGGTTCAATTGAGCCATGTGCATGAGGGACTTCCCCATTCAATGTGTATTATTATCATGGGATTCAAGGGCGTTATATAGAGGTTTGATTGATGGTAGATTTTCTACCCCGAGTTATATAGGTTGGTACGCCCTAGATATGTTGAGAGGCTAGGTGGGACATGCCACTAGATTGGATAGTTTAGAGCATCCAATTAGTTATTGAATGTGGACTTACACCATATACCTGCTGGAGAGTATGATCTAAGTATGTATAGTGATTTACTTTAGAGATGTTCAGGAAATGATAATGATCTACTATCTGTATGTTCTATTTATTTCTACTGCATGTTTGATATTTGATTTTCTAATTTTTCCTACTTATTTTGTTTCCTATAATTTTTTCACAACCCCTTTTTGGTTACTTGGTATGAATTGCACATGGGTTTTCGTTCTAAACTGGGTTGTGAAAAGGGAAATATTTTTTTACAAAGTGATTTTGTGTTTGTTTTGTTTTAAAAAGGAGAATTGTGGATAACTGTGTTTGGGGGTTTAAAATGACGAGGAGCTTATTTTCTGAATGTATTTGAAACTAGTATATGTAAATTATTTCAGGAAAGGAAATTAATAGAATCTGTAGTGATTACCCACTGATACGTTTAATCTCACACCTTACTTGTGCCTCTCAGTGTGGGTAACCCCAAGCTGTTATGTAGGTTCCGGTTTTTTTGGTTCGGTTTCTATTGGACCAGGCTGATCTTATAGTTTGTGGTGACCAAGAGGTCATGTAGATATCATGTTAGCATGGTTTGGTTTTTTTTATGAATTTAGTTTCTGTTTTCTCATTAGATATTGTATATGGATTGGTTTGTATATTTATTTATGTTCAGTTGTGAGCTGTTCTACGAGATCTGTTTTGTTTAATTGATCGTGATCGGCTTCAGGCTAAATCATTCCCATCTAGACTATTTTGATACCTCACACTTGTTGCCAGCACATGGGGATTGGGAAAGCCTTTCAGGACTTGTATCAGACCAAGTAGGGTGTCAGGTATGATGTAATACTATCGTGGTTCATGATACATAATATAATTTTAAAATATTCGTTAAAATATTTTTGAAAACATTGATATGGAAAAGAAAATGTTTTTGAATGAAGAGATAAAAAAATTCTATTTTTTGTAAAAACATTTACAATATATTGATTAAATATTGTTATTAAAATGAAAGGAAAACATGTACATACATTTAATATAACATATGATCCACTTATAACATTTCCACACGAATTTATTAATAATGTATTATTAAAATAATCATTTTGGGTGTTACATATTTTGTTTTTCATGAAATTTTTAATTCAGTAGTTCTTATCCATTTAATTTTATTAGGGTAACATAATATATAGAATTTTCATCTTGATATAAATAAAATATTTATTCATTATATATTTATATATATTTAATATCTTCCATAAAAAATAGTGATAGAAAAACTAATTACATCATTCATAGAGATGGTAAGCCATACGTATGCATGAAAGTAGTTTTCACTTTTTGTTAGATGGAATGACATAAAGGTATAGAATAATTCAACTTTACAAAATCATTATTACTTCATATATAATTATTAAATATATCCTTATTTCCACCCCATGTAAATTAAAAAAAAACGAATCACAATGCTTTGTGGAGGTGGAAGTCCACTCATACTCATGAGTTAAATTATTATTTTCCAATATATATTGTAAAGTAAGAACATAGATATGATATTATGATTTTAGAGAAGTAATTATATCATAAATATCATAGAAAATTATTAATACCATATTAATAACCATCCATTAATTATTGTGATGGAAAATGAATTATATCTCTTCGTAGAGGCGCCAGTCCACATGTACGCACAAAAAATGATTTCAATTCCCATTTGATAGAATAATGGGTGGATATTGGTGTTTACATAATCATAATAACAGAGATATATATATATATATTTATAATAATGACGTTATAATTTCATGATGAATAAAATAGATTTATAATATATTGAATAGAAAATAAATTGAATAAGGTCAAGTAAGATGATTATCTCTTTCTTATTTTAAACTCTATTAGATCCTTGCACAAGGACCATTCGAATGGAAATTTAAGCTGAAAACTACTCAAATTCATTCCTAGGAACGTGTATAAGATAATTGGGTAGGTGTTTTTGAGATATAATGCACAATGTGGTTAAAAGAACAGAAATGAGGGTTTTCTTTTTATAAGTGGGGGAGTGAACATGTTTGGAATTTATTGAAAGAATAAAAAACAATAAAACCATTTTAAAGAAAAATGATTCAAAATGGACCGATATTAAAATTTTATTTTCTATGAGGTTGAAATAATTCAAATCGAATAGTATTTAGTAATTGTAAATTTCAAAAAATATATATATATTTGTTTGTTTAACCCCCACCCCTTGATACACCCACTGTAACCTTAATTGTGTTGATCAATTTTTTCTGTTTCTACAATTCCTTATGACATAAAATGAAAGTTTCATGATTAAAAAATATAAAAATTAAGATTCCAAATATGGAAATCATTTTAACTAATTTATTATATAAATTTGGTAAAAATTACATTTAAATTAATCTCACAAAAAACGTCAAAAAATATTTTCAATAAAAATTATTTATTAAGTATATGATGTTGTTATAGAAAATCCTCATAAAATTACTTAAAATGATGATAATTATATTATTAATAATATAAATTAACTAAGTTAACATTTAAAACAATTTTTAAAAAATAGAACTTTGTAAAATCATAAAATGAAAATATAGTTTTCAACAAAAATCATTATTTTTCAGAATTCATCTGAAAACTAATTTTTTTCAAAATTATAAAATATTCCCTATACGATAAAGTTTACATATATAATTAAAATATTAAGTTGATTTTTTTTAAAATATTGTTTTAAAAGTATAAAAAATTAATTAGAGTTATTTCTCACAAAATGCATTAAAACCCAATTTTGGAAAAATTATTCTTTAAAGCATATAATTACTCCACTAAAAAAGAGAACTTAATTGTAAATATATGTTCATTAACTACAACATTTATACCAATTTTTTTTAAAAAATATTTACATTTTTATTTCTAGTTTAATGTATATGGTATAATGATACACTGAATTTGATTATTTAGACATGGAGTTTCATGTATCGCGAGATTTCAAAAAAAATTCACTTGAAGACAAAAAAATCCTAAAATTTCACGGTGTTACAATTAAACTACCATTTACACTTTTTACCTCTATCCATAAAAAACACTAGGATTCCCCATTTTCCATCTTAAAAATTTAGGTGAAACATGAATTCTCTTAAAAGTAATCAATGTCTAAAATCACACAGGATTTTCATAGACTAGAATTTAATCCACTAAAAATGTGTCCCACCATACATTCAATATTGATGATAAGGTAATAAGAATACCATTAATTCATTGAGAATTTTTACTCAAATACCCAGATAGAATCATCTTAATTTTTCTACAGTATGAGTAACTCTCTCTCCATTTTAATATGGAATACACTGTGAATCTATTTATTAATTTTTTTTCATGAATCCTTCTCATTCCATAGAATAGATTTCCACATTGGGAATAATTTTCTTGATTTGCGTCCAACAATAATCAATATAACCTTCAATATTTTATATAATAGTAGGTATTTATTTTGTTCTTATCATTTTTGGAAAAAGATTATCTTCTCAGTGATGTTATTACATTATTCTGTGATGAGTGGATTAGAAGATTAAAAAAACATTGGAGGACATTTTCACATGATATACTCAACGAAAAAATTCTCCTTATTAGGAAAAGGAGTGAATTGTAAACATTTCATGTTATTATTCAAAACATGAGTTAGTTGAGAAAGTTGTTTTTATAATGTTCTTAGCACCCCCTCTCATTAGGTTAGGCATCTCATTAGGGTAATAATCACAATGCCTATCAGATTGGTTGTTCACATTTTTACTCTTATTCACATCCATTAACTATATTAAATGAAATAAAATTATTGATGAGAATACTCAAACTAAAAATAACATAAATGAGAAACCATTAACATAACATGAATTAGTTATAAACAACATATATATCTAAACTTATGTATCTATAGGTTTCAATATTGTTTACCCATGTTAATTTTCCTATCATGTTTACTAACCTAAGAATTAATTCATGTCATTCATAATAGACCATAATGTGTTTTTAAATTTTCTAACGCATTTATTTCTAGGAGTGTAAAAATAGGTGTGTAACAAGGCCTATTTTTCATGCACTAGGTACATATTGATTCAATACCCAATAAGCCCTTTCAAGTCTATTTTAAGCTACCCTGATGCCAATAGATCAGCGCCAGTTTCTACATTATTATATTATAATAATATACAAGAAATCACATCCCAAAGGACTGAATATTTTGTTAGTCTTATTAAACTATATATTAAATGATTCCCATATTACATTTGAAAACAAAAATTATAATATAATATTTTTCAATAATAACATTATTCCGAATAGCATATCCTTGAATATCAATCATATTATAATTCATGGAATATTGGGGAAAGGAAACAAAATAAAGGTGGTATAAAATTCCTAGTAAGGGTTAAGTGCAATGGAAGCTATCATGAGTCAGTAAGAATAAACAACATAGAAAAGTAAATAACTGAACACATTCCAATTAAATAATTTGAATACCATGATTAGATAAGGAAAAATAAATATGGAATGTTATATAAACAAACTCACATTCCATTTAATCAATAAATTTACTATCATAACTACAGAAGTCCTAATCAATATCGAAAGGTAAATAGTTGAAAAAAACATGACATTTAATCAATAAACTGAGAATGAAATGAAACCAGAGGTAATATCATTGTGAAAATATCATGAATAAAAATGATGAAATTATTAATGAATTAAATTATTAATTATTGGATGTTAGGATCTCAGGAATCATGATACCTCAATTGTCAAGATCTTTAATCAAGATAGTTTAAAACTGGTGTGTATAAACCCATTTAACTAAGTCTATCAATATAATTTTTCTCATGAGACTACTGATGCATTGAGTGGATATCTATAACTGGGCCCCACTTATGACTTCATGAACAAATCATTCCTCAAACATCCAACAATCAATTTAATTCGTGATGAATGTGCCCTATCATTAAATATCTAGATTGAATAAAGAATACAATTTTATCATTATTTACCTAGATAAGTAAATAACATTTAAAGTAAAACATTTTATGTTGAAATGTGATAAAATTTATGAAATAAGAAAATTAAATATAAATAATGTGTACATTTAGTGGAAGTTTAATCTCTAATGGTCATATAAAAGTGAATATTTCAAGGGAAAGTTAATGAATACCAAAATGAATCACGATGGCGAATGGTAATACTTTCCTTGATGAAAATGTTATAAATAATCCATATAAAGAATGAGGACTATATCAATCCAACATATACCATTGGAGTAAGACCAAATGTTTTTTTCATTGATGAATATAAATACTATAAAAATATATTAAAAAAATATTTTGAAGAAAACATCATTTTCATTTTGAAAATCAAATTTTAAAGCTAAAAGTTTAGAAAAAAAATTTAAAATTAATTTGACATTAAAATAAGCATTTAAAACTTGTAAAATAATATATAAAACATTGAGTATCCTAGATATTGGTAAATTTCGTTCATATCATACATGTAAAAATAAATATTTCTTTTACATTTTTATTAATGTCCAAATGGGGCTTATTTTGAAAACGACATGAATATTTCTTTTAAAAAATTATGTTAAAAGAAAAAATTGGTAAAAAAATATTTATTGAATAATTTTGAATAGGTTAATTTTTTTTATAAAATAATTATTTCCATTAAAAATTATTTTTGACCGAAGAGAAAAATTTTCATATTTTCGTAAAAATATTTTTAAAAATATTTTTAATTTCCAAACCACAAAAAAATGGTTCTATTACTTGAAATATTTATGAATAACCATAAAAGAATAAAATGATATGGTTTTATTATAAAATTATCAAATAATTTTCTTTAATGGGAATTCTATCATAAATAATCCTAATTAATGTGAGATTGTGAAATAAACACTTTCAAAGATCAAAACATTAAAGTGATATTTAACCAATGAATTGATTAATTTTATCAAATTTAAATACAAATAATATTTTTGAATACAATATAATATATTCAATAGTCATTATACACATAATATAAGAATATTAAATATAATGATGAATCAATATAACCCAAATAAAAGAAATTGCATTCTGAAATTGTATACAACTTGGTAATTTTCTAGTGAAATCCCATTAGATGAAATAATTATAAATCAATTTTAAAATAAAATTAATTATTAAGGATTCATGATATTACATTTAAAATTACCATTATATACACCTTATAAAAAAATTAGGTTCAAAACATTACAATATGTCTCAATGAAGGGAAATTGAGATGAAGTCCCTTACCTTATGCTTCTGTTTGGTTGAACATGCATTCAATACTTGTATAATGGGTTTAATCATGTATTTAATTTATAAAATAATAATAATAATATTTATATTATTATATATGATAATATTATAAAATTTGACCGCCCATTTTTTAATAATATTCCATTATTTTTACTGTTTTGGATGTTAATTGCCTTGTTTTCTCATGCGTGTTTTGTAATGAATGTTCATGTTATTGTACATAGGATATAGTTAATTAATATATAGAATGAAAATAATTTTATAAATATAATATTTAATCATTATTTACATTATTATAACAAATCTTAAAAATTTTGTATGGAAAATGAATCCTATCGCTTCGTGGAGGTGGCAGGTCATACGTATGCACAAGTGATGATATTATTCCCCTAACAGGTGAAAGGTTAAGGAAGTGGGTGATATATATATATATTAAATAATAATTATAATCTCATATATATATATAATATATTCATTAATATTACCCTCATTACATTCCATGCAAAGTGTAAGTGAAAAACGAATCACATCGCTTCATAAGATGGTAGTCCTCTGTACACATGAGCATCATTATCGTATTTGAAAATGAATGAAAATTAAAATGGTATATGTGATATAAAAATTCAATAAGTATAATTAATATCATGAATATAATATATATTTGGTACATTAATCATTATATATATAAGGCCCCAGCCTTAAACCATACTTAATCTTGCATTATTACAAGATTACACCTTGATGATCTTTTTAGGTTTAGAGTTTTAGAGAATTAGATCATAAAACATGAATTACATTCCACATTTAATCAAAGTGGTTATAGAAAAGACAGTATTCATTTTTCCCATCAATGGAAACCTATTTAAAATAAAACACGGATTCTTTCTTGACACTTCATTAACACTATCATCACATCATGTACCTTTCCCTGGACTTGTGAAAAACATTTCAAAAACTTGGGATGAGCATAAAAAGCTCAGTAAGGGATATAAAAATATGGAAAGGAAACATCAGTACATATATACATAAGAATGAAATCATACTTTACCCATAAAACATAAGCACTTTAACATACCTCATCAAATCATGAATAAATCATAGAAATCATAAGACATAAAGGTAACTTGAGGCATTCATAAAATTCTTACGTAGGGAGTAACCCTCTTGGTTAGGTTTGGAATACACATCACAGTATATTCTCTAAATCTCTTTTGAGAAACCTCAACGTCTAACCCCTTCGCATTACCCAATGCGTTGGAGAGCTATATCGGGCTCACCCGCCCTTAGTTTTTCACGGAACCACCCGTCTTCATAATAATGCCCAAGAACCACAACATAATCGTATCGCATAAAACATGCATAAAGGAAACATAAAATTTCCACCTTTCAATCATAAGATATCAATACCAGACATTGATATAAAAACATTATGAAAACAAATTTCAATACCAAAATAAAAGAAATGTAAAACATGGTATTTATTTTTCTTTTAAAAAGAAGGTATGGCTTGTAGAGGAAGCCGAAACTCAAATAATGGTCATGGTGGTGGAGAAGTCATTGTCGCCGTATACGTACTAAAAAAAATCCCTTTTGTCGTTTAGTAAATTCTTCGTATAAAAAATATTCCTTTTGAAAAAACATATAAGTCAAAGGGGTTTATACACCATATAAAATAAGGTTATGTATAAAACAAGATATGCCTCAATGAAAGGAGATTGAGACGAAGTCCCATACCTCGGGTCCGACTTGACTCGATCATTCTTTAACCTCCTGAATAATAAAATTGAGTTGATTTCTACTTGTTTAATAACCTTTTTCAAGTTCATTATTCCTTTTATATCACTTATTGCCATGTCATGAACACTATGTAATTATTTAAGTTAATAACGGTCGTTTTAACGATCATTGGTAGTTGAGTCAAAAATAAACCCTTTATAATTACAAGTTGTTCATGTATCCATTATATCCAGAGTTATACTCATGATGTATATATCATATATGTCATATATATCCATTATATACATGAATTTATAATATTACATAACGTTTAGAGGTAAGAAATGAAATGCACCGTTCATTGAGACGGTAAGTCGTACGTATGCATGAACGCTACTTTCATTTCTATTTCGTATTTTATGGAATGTAATCATAATTATATAAAGGTATATTATAATTCCAGTATAATATCATATATAATATCATTAATTACATCCTTTATACGTCCCACATATGGTATTAATGAATCAAATCACTTTGAGGGTGCAGTAGTCCGCACTTCCTAAAATGATGATATCGTGTTTACCCATAATGGAAACCAGAAAGGAATGCCATAAATGAAAAATACAGAAGCTTAAGTAAAACATAAACATATTATATATCATATATAAATATAGTGACATCTTAATGGCCACCTTTGAAGGTGTCATATGAGTGTTGAACAATCATCGTTTTGTGAGGTAGAAATTCGCCATCCACAGAAACAGTATGTTCGTTAACCATTAGATGTAGGTGTGTGTAAGTGTAGCTCGAATGCTTCTTATAACAACATCCTTGTATATTTATGATAATGGATTTGTTAAAAAATAAATGAATAAAAAGAGTTTAGGGGGTTGGAGAAGCAAAATAATACATAAGAATACAAGAGAAGACACTACCTTTAAAATGGGTAACTCTTTTTGATTTGAGCTCAAAAGCTTCCTTGGGATAACTTCTGCCAAAAGTGAGGCTTCAAAGAGTAATATAGGGATGTGGAGAGACAAAATGGATAGGGTTTGGCCGAACCAAAGGTTTTGGAAGTGTGGGTAAGGAGGTAGAGGTGGGGGCCTTTTATAAGAGGAGAGGAGGGGCACTCTTGGAAAGTTAAAAATGTTACTTTATTTTCAAATGCGTTTCGGATTTTAATGGTCCCACATTGATGTATTTTGAGGATAAGGTGATACGGGTTAGAAATACACCCATTTAATAGGTTTTTGACAAGTGTAAGTTATATTTTTAACATTATATTTTCATTTTATTTAAATCCTTTATTAATGAGGTAATCGCTGCATCATAATGGTGTCATAAATAATTTAATTTAATTAAGGTCATAAAATTATAAAAAAATATCACGATCTAGGAAATCTTATTATCTTTCCAATGACTATTTATAGTAAAAAATATGACTTGTATAACCCCATGTAAAAATTGTTTTAGTAAAATAACTCATGTTTGTGTCATTTTTACTTTAACATTTAATTAAAAGATATTAATGTCATTTTCCTACCAAAGTGGCTCCATGGGGTCCCCAGGTTAACCACGGATTGTATTGGTCGGCCATGACACATAAAATAAGGGTAGTTCATGTATCTAGGTCATTTTATATTGTTAAAACATTATTCTTACCTTAAACTACACTAATTACCTCTAATCGCGATTAAAAACATAAAAGTTACTATTCACCAAATAAATATTTTAATCCCATTGAACCACATTTTACTTCTTAATTACAACCATGTATGTCGGATTTTGGAAAATTCAAAACACAAAGGTGGTAAAATTTCATTTAAACGAAAAAATCAGTTTTTATAAGTACCACTTAGTGGTTTCACTATTCATCAAAAATTGATGTTTTCCAGAAAAATACCAAAACATCACCCTAAGATATATTTGATATTCCGAATTCAAAAATGATTTATATTTTACAAAATTCAAAACATATAAGTTACATTAATTAATTTAATAATTAATTCCCATTGTCTGAGCAAATAGCGTGTTTTTATGAAACAATAAGTATCAAAAGATTGACACTAGTTTAAGTCCAATTTCAAAGTGAAATTAATTCCAATGACCACAATTGGATTATATGGTAAAAATATATTCTAATTGAACTTTAAAACCAATTAAAAATATAATCTAATAATATAAATAAATTAAATTAAAAAGAGGTTTTGAATTAAAAAACAACATTTTTCACTATTTATTAAAAAAATGAACTTTATCGGAAAAATACCAAAAATTCACACAAAGTAAATATTGATGTCCCAATCATAAATAATAAGTTTATTTTGACAAACATAGCTCATAAAATTATCAAAAGATAGTTTTAAAAATGTTTTTCCATCAAAAGGGAGTAAAACAATCTTTTAAAAATATTAGTGTATTCCATGCTTTATATTGGATTTATTTTCATTTTAAGCCTCTAAAACACTATATAATTCATTAATAGACATAGATAAAAATATATATTATTCATTACTTACTTGGGATTTTACATCCTTCCCCCCTTTATAAAATTGTGTCCCCGCAATTTATTCACTTATCAAAATAAGTGGGGGTATTTATCCCTCATAGCATTTTCAGATTCCCATGTTGCCTCTTCAATCATGTGGTTTTTCCAGAAAAACCTTTACCTGATGAATCACCTTATTCTGTAACACTTGCTCAATGTGGTCAAGAATCTGTACTGGTTGTTCCTCATAAGATAGGTTCTCTTCCAACTGAACTACCTCTGGACTCAAAACATGAGATGGATCTGGAATATACTTCCTTAACATTGAAACATGAAAAAAATTGTGTACCTGAGATAAACTCGGAGGTAAAGCCACTCGGTAAGCAAATAATCCAACTCTCTCCAGAATTTCATATGGTCCAATGAACCTTGGACTCAGCTTTCCTTTCTTACCAAATCGCTTCAAACTTTTCCATGGTGAGACTTTGAGAAAAAACATGATCACCTACCTCAAAAGAGATATCCTTCCTCCTGTTGTCCACATAACTCTTCTACCTCCTCTGAGCTGTACTCATGTGTTTCTGTATCAAATGAAATTTTTCTGCCAACTCTTTTACCAATTCTGGTCCCATCAGCTTCCTTTCACCCACTTCATCCCAGAAATATGAAGTTCGACACTGCTTCCCATATAACGCCTCAAATGGTGCCATCTGTATACTAGAATGAAAACTGTTATTATATGAAAACTCAACCAAAGAAATATGTTGGTCCCAACATCCCCAATAATCCATCAAATAAGCACGTAGCATATCTTCCAAAGCCTGAATTGTTTGTTCTGATTGACCATCTGATTGAGGATGAAAAGCTGTACTAAAACTTAATTCAGTACCCAACGACTTATGAAGGCCTTTCCAAAAGTTAGAAGTGAACCTGGGATCACAATCAGATACAATGGAGAGAGGAACTCCATGTAACCTGACTATCTATTTAAGATACAAAAAGGAAAGTTGATCTAGGAAAAAATTATCCCGTATAGCAAGAAAATAGCAGATTTAGTCAATCGACCAACAATCACCCAGATTGCATTATTACCTCGAGATGTCTTCGGAAATCCCACAATGAAGTCCATGGATATATTCTCCCATTTCCACTCTAGCACTGTTAAAGGCTGAAGCATCCCTTTCGGTAACTGCCGATCTACTTTAACCTGTTGAAAAGTCAAACACTTTATAGTAAAATCAGAAATATATCTTTTCATTCCATCCCACCAGTAATACTCTTGCAGATCTCTATACATCTTAGTACTGCCAGGATGAACTGAGAATGGAGAACTATGAGCTTCACATAACAACTATCTCTTCAACTGTGAATCACAAGGCACACACAATCTCTTCCCAAATCTCAAAACACAATCATTATCAATGTTGAATTCAGGAAACTTACCTTTCTAAACCAGCTCTACCTTTTTCTGCAACTCAATGTATTGCTTTTGTGCTTGATTGATTCTGTCTGATAGAGAAGATTTCACTGATACCTGAAACAAAATATAAGAACATCCTGCATTAAGAACTTCTATTCCAAAGTTCATCAAATCCTTAACCAAAGGATCACATTCCAAACACAACATTGTTAATGAAGCATTACTTTTTAGACTCAAAGAATTAGCCACTTTATTTTCTTTTCCCAGATGGTAATGAATTGAACAATCATAATCCTTGATTAATTCTAGCCATCCCCTCTGCCTCATGTTCAATTATTTCTAAGTGAATATATACTTTAATCTTTTGTGATCGGTATATATTTCACACTTTCCTCTATACAAATGATGCCTCCGAATTTTTAAAGAAAAAACATCAGCATCTAATTCCAAATCATGTGTAGGATAATTTACCTCATGAGTTTTCAACTGACGTGAAGTATAAGAAATTACCTGATCATTCTACATTAGAACGCAACCAAGTCCTTTCAATGAAGCGTCACTGTATATAACTAACTCACCATTCCGGGAAGGTAGTGCCAAAACTGGAGCATTCACCAATCTTCTTTTCAGTTCCTGAAAACATTCATCACATTCTTTTATCCAGATAAACTTAACACCCTTCCGAGTTAGCTTAGTTATTGGACAAGATAACCATGAAAAATTTCTAACAAACCTTTGGTAATAGCCTGCCAAACAAAGGAAGCTATGAATCTCAGTTATATTTGTGGTTCTTGGCCATTCTTCAACAACCTTTGTTTTTGCAGGATCAATAGTTATCCCATCTTTAGAAACAATGTGACCAAGGAAAGAAATTTGTTGCAACCAAAACTCACACTTTCTGAATTTCCCATACAATTTCTTTTCTTTTAAGGTTTGAAAAAATAACCCTTAAATGTCTTTCATGTTCCTCTTTACTTTTAGAAAACACCATAATATCATCAATGAAAACCACCACAAACTTACCCAAAACTCATGGAAAATTCTATTCATTAAGTCCATGAATATAGCAGGTCCATTGGTTAGCCCAAAAGGCATTACTAAAAATTCATAATGGCCATATCTTGTACAGAATGTGGTCTTCGGAATATCTGCTTCCTTTACCTTCAACTGATGGTACCCCGATCTCAAGTCAATCTTTGAAAAATAATGATCTCCCTGGAGCTGATCAAACAAATCATCTATATGAGGCAAAGGATATTTGTTCTTAACAGTGATGTTATTCAAGTCTCTATAATCAATGAAAAGTCTCATAGAACCATATTTCTTTTTAACAAATAAAACAAGACCACCCCATGGTGATGTAATAGGTCGAATGAAACCTTTCTCTATTAAATCTTGCAATTGGTCCTTCAACTCTAAAAGTTCAATTTGAGCTATTCGATAAGGGGGTTTTGAAATTGGCTTAGCATCAGGAACTAAGTCAATAGTAAATTCAACTTCCCGATCTGGTATTATTCCAGACAACTCATCAGGATACTCATTTACCACTTGCACATAATTAAATTGAACAGTTCCTTTTTTTTCAACAATATGTGCAAGGTAACATTAATTTCCATCTTTTACAAGTTTCTCGGCCTCTTGATAAGTTATCAACAGTAAGGGTTCATTCTTGTACACAAACTGAACATATTTCTGAAAATAAACTTCTTTAGCTCTACAGTCAATCTTAGCATGGTAAATAGAGAGCCAATCTATACCCAGGATAACATCAAACTCTACTAGAGGTAGAAAAATAAGGTTTGCAAGTAGGTTCTTTCCACGGATAAGGATAGGAAGATTCTTATAAATTCTTTTTGCCTCAACATTTCCCCCAGGTGTTTTTACCACTAGTTCAGGAGTAATTTCATGAGATGGTATTCCCATTTTACTAAAAAAGGTTTCAGAGATGAAGGAATGTGTAGACCCCGAATCAAACAACACACTGGCATAATCTGAAAAAACAAACAAAATACCTGATACAACTTCATTTGATGGCCCAATATCTGCTAAAGTAGTTGCAAAGGATTTCGCTACCCCATTCGTCTTGTAGTCTAATTGCTTCCCATCACTTGAGCTCTTTGTCGGACACTCGTTTGTATAGTGACCCATGTCATTGAACTTAAAACATTTCACTAACTGTAAATCAAATTTGGACTTACCATCACCTTGATCTTTTTCAGTGCAATCACGAACCTTGTGTCCCACCATACCACACCAGTAGCACTTTCCATAATTCAGAAGACATTCCCCAACATGCCTTTTACAGCATTTATCACAAACTCGAAACATAGTTTTCTTACCATCAGAAATTTTGACGAATTCTTCCCTTTCTCCTACCACCTCGGTCTCTTGTTCTGCTGGTTGTTATAGAACACTTGATCATCGGCATACTCCATTTCCACCTTCTCAGCACATCGAACTAGATTTTCATAACTTTTGAACTCACGAGAAGCTAAACCCCTTCGATATTTTGGCTTTAATCCTGAGTGAAAACGATTGATTTTACTATCAAGGTATCAGATAAAATATGGAGCATACCTTTCCAATCGAGTGAACCTTTCTTCACAGGCATCCACTGAGCCTTACTCTTGCCTCAATTGCAAGAATTGTTTTTCCATCCTAAGTCGAACAACCTTAGGAAAATACTTCTCAAGAAACATACGTTTAAATTCATCCCAGTAGAGAGCATCAATCTCATCAGCGTCCCGGATATTTTTAACCATCGACCACCACTGATCTGCTTCACCCTCCAAATGGTAAATAGAAAGACTAACCTTTTGATTGTCTGAACACCCCATGACATCAAAAATCTTCTCCAGTGCTTTAATCCACCCTTCAACTAGCACAAGGTCAGATGAGCCTCTAAATGATAGGGGATGTTGCCTCATGGAATGTTCCACCTATGACATGTTCCTCTGCGGTTGATCTGGATGATCTCGTGCATGGATACCACCACCATTTATCACTTGATTCAACTGCGCCATCACTGCAAAAAACTGTTCAGTTCCAATTCCAACCATCTCAGGATGCTGATTCGGAAGGTTATTTCCTTCTGTATGCCTTCCTACCACTGCTTCCCTATTTCCTCTATGGAAAACCATTCTGAACAAACATGTCTTAGATGAAGCAACATGGCAATCTTCAAATGATATATCAATTCAATATTACCATAAAAAAATATTTTTGGATAATCATTTAATAGAATTCTAACTCCTAAAGTTATCTACACCGACCTCTGCTACCAACTATAAGGCCCCAGCCTTAAACCATACTTAATCTTGAGTTATTGCACGATTACACATTGAGGATCTTTTCAGGTTTAGAGTTTTAGAGAATTAGATCATAACACATGCATTACATTCCACATTTAAACAAAGTGGTTGCATAAAAGACAGTATTCATTTTTCCCATCAACGGAAACCTATTTAAAATAAAACATGGATTATTTCTTGACACTTCATTGACACTATCATCACATCATGTACCTTTCCCTTGACCTGTGAAAAATATTTCAAAAACTTGGGATGAGCATAAAAAGCTCAGTAAGGGATATAAAAATATGGAAAGGAAAAATGAGTACATATATACAAAATAATGAAATCATACTTTACCCATAAAACATAATCAGTTTAACATACCTCATAAAATCATGAATAAATCCTAGAAATCATAATACATAAAGGTAACTTGAGGCATTCATAACATTCTTACGTAGGGAGTAACCCTCTTGGTTACGGTTGGAATACCCATCACAGTATATTCCCTAAATCGCTTTGGAAAAAACCTCAACGTTTAACCTCTTCACGTTACCCAATGCATTGGAGAGCTATATCGGGCTCACCCGCCATTTGTTTTTCACGGAACCACCTGTCTTCATAATAATATCCAAGAACCACAACATAATCGTATCACATAAAACATGCATAAAGGAAACATAACATTTCCACCTTTCAATCACAAGATATCAATACAACACATTGATATAAAAACATTATGAAAACCATTTTCTATACCAAAATAAAAGAAAAGTAAAACATGGTATTTATTTTTCTTTTAAAAAGAAGGTATGGCTTGTAGAGGAAGCCGAAACTCAAATAATGGTCACGGCGGCGGAGAAGTCGGTGTCGCCGCATACGTACGACAAAAACATTCCCTTTTGTAGTTTAGTAAAAACTTCGTATAAAAAATATTCCTTTTGAATAAACGTAAAATTCAAAGGGGTTTATACACCGTATAAAATAAGGTTGTGTATAAAACAAAATATGTCTCAATGAAAGGAGATTGAGATGAAGTCCCATACCTCAGGTCTGACATGACTCGATCGTTCTTTAACCTCCTGAATAATAAACTTGAGTTAATTTCTACTTGTTTAATAACCTTTTTCAAGTTCATTATTCCTTTTATATCACTTATTTCCATGTCATTAACACTATGTAATTATTTAAGTTAATAACGGTCGTTTTAACGGTCGTTTTAACGATCATTGGTACTTGAGTCAAAAATAAACCCTTTATAATTACAAGTTGTTCATGTATCCATTATATCCAGAGTTATAATCATGATGTAGATATCATATATGTGATATATATCCAATATATACATGCATTTATAATATTACATAACGTTTAGAGGTAAGAAATGAAATGCACCGTTCATGGAGACGGTAAGCCGTATGTACGCATGAACGCTACTTTCATTTCTATTTCATATTTTATGGAATGGAATCATAATGATATAAAGGTATATTATAATTCCAGTATAATATCATATATAATATCATTAATTACATCCTTTATGCATCCCACATATGGTATTGACGAATCAAATCACTTTGAGGGGGCGGTAGTCCGCACTTCCTAAAAAGATGATATCGTGTTACCCATAATGGAAACCAGAAAGGTATGCCATAAATGAAAAATACAGAAGCTTAAGTAAAACATAAACATATCATATATCATATATAAATATAATGACATCTTAATGTCCACCTTTTAAGGTGTTATATGAGTGTTGAACAATCATCGTTTCGTGAGGCAGAAATTCTCCATCCACAGAAACAGTATGTTCTTTAACAGTTAGATGTAGGTGTGTGTAAGTGTATCTCGAATTATTCTTATAAAAACATCCTAGTATATTTAATATACTGTAGTTGTTACAAAATGAATGAATAAAAAGATTTTAGGGGGTTGGAGAAGCAAAATAAATCATAAGAACACAAGATAAGACACTACCTTTAAAATGGGTAACTCTTTTTGATTTGAGCTCAAAGGCTTCTTTGGGAAGACTTATTCCCAATGTGAGGCTTGAAGGATTAAGTGAGGGATGTGGAGAGACAAAATGGACAGAGTTTGGCCTAACCAAAGGTTTTGGAAGTGTGGGTAAGGAGGTAGAGGTGGGGGCCTTTTATAAGAGGAGAGGAGGGGCACTCTTGGAAAGTTACAAAATGTTACTTTATTTTCAAATGCCTTTCAAATTTTAAAGGTCTCACATTGATTTATTTTTAGGATAAGGAGATAAGGGTTCGAAATCCAACCATCCAATAGATTTTTTACAAGTGTAAGTTATTGTTTTAACATTATCTTTTCATTTTATTTAAATCCTTTATTAATGAGGTAATCGCTGCATCATCATGGTGTCATAAATAATTTAATTTATTTAATCTCTAAAAATTATAAAAAAATATCATAATGTTGGAAATCTTATTAGATTTCCAATGTCTATTTATAGTAAAAAATATGACTTGTATAACCCCATGTAAATGTTTTTCGTAAAATAACTCATGTTTGTGTCATTTTTACTTTAACATTAAATTAAAAGATATTAATGTCATTTTCCTACCAGAGTGGCTATATGGGGTCCCCAAGTTGACCCATGGATTGTATTGTTCGGCCATGATACATCCAATAAGGGTAGGACATTTTTCTAGGTCATTTTATATTATTAAAACATTATTCTTACCTTAAACTACACTAATTACCTCTAATCGTGATTAAAAACTTAAAAGTTACTATTCACCAAAAAATATTTTAATCCCATTGAACCCCATTTTACTTCTTAGTGAGAACCATGTTTGTCGGATTTTTGAAATTCAAAACATATATGTGGTAAAATTTCATTTAAACGAAAAAAATCAGTTTTTATAAGTACCACTTAGTGGTTTCACTATTCATCAAAAATTGAAGTTTTCCAGAAAAATACCAAAACTTCACCCTAAGATATATTTGATATTCCGAATTCAAAAATGATTTCTATTTTAAAAAATTAAAAACATATAAGTTACATTAATTAATTTAATAATTAATTCCCGCTGTCAGAGAAAATAGCGTGTTTTTATGAAACAATAAATATCAAAAGATTGACACTAGTTTAAGTCCAATTTCAAAGTGAAATTAATTCCAACGACCACTATTGGATTATATGGTAAAAATATATTCTAATTTCACTTTAAAACCAATTAAAAATATAATATAATCATATAAATAAATTAGATTAAAAAGAGGTTTTGAATTAAAATACAACGTTTTTCACTATTCATTAAAAAAATGAACATTATCGGAAAAATACCAAAAATTCACACAAAGTAAATTTTGATGTCCCAATCATAAAGAATAAGTTTATTTTGACAAAAATAGCTTATAAAATTGTCAAATGTTATATTTAGAAATGTTTTGCCATCAAAAGGCAGTAAAACAATCTTTTAAAAATATTAGTGTATTCAATGCTTAAGATTGGATTTATTTTCATTTTAAGCCTATAAAACACTATCTAATTCATTAATAGACATAGATAAAAATATCTATTATTTATTACTTACTTGGGATGTTACATCCTTCCCCCCTTTAGAAAATTTCGTCCCCGCAATTTATTCACTTATCAAAATAAGTGGGGGTATTTATCCCTCCTAGCATTTTCAGATTCCCATGTTGCCTCTTCAATCATTTGGTTTTTCCATAAAACCTTTACCTGATGAATCACCTTATTCCGTAACACTTGATCCCTATGGTCAAGAATCTGTACCGGTTGTTCCTCATAAGATAGGTTCTCTTCCAGCTGAACTCCCTCTGGACTCAAAACATGAGATGGATCTGGCATATACTTCGTTAACATTGAAACATGAAAAAAATTGTGTACATGAGATAAACTCGAAGGTAAAGACACTCAGTAAGCAACTGATCCAACTCTCTCCAGAATTTCATATGGTCCAATGAAACTTGGACTCAGATTTCCTTTCTTACCAAATCGAATCACACTTTTCCGTGGTGAGACTTTGAGAAAAACATGATCACCTAACTCAAAAGAGAGATCCTTCCTCCTGATGTCCGCATAACTCTTCTGCTTACTCTGAGCTGTCCTAATGTGTTTCTGTATCAGCTGAACTTTTTCTGCCAACTCTTCTACCAATTTTGTTCCCATTATCTTCCTTTCACCCACTTCATCCCAGAAAGCTGGAGTTCGACACCGCTTCCCATATAACACCTCAAATGGTGCCATCTGTATAATAGAATGAAAACTTTTATTATATGAAAACTCAACCAAATAAAGATGTTGGTCCCAACATCCCTGATAATCCATCGAACAAGCACGTAGCATATCTTCCAAAGTCTGAATTGTTCATTCTGATTTCCCATATGATTGAGTATGAAAAGCTGTACTAAAATTTAATTCAGTACCCAACGACTTCTGAAGGCCTTTCCAAAAGTTTGAAGTGAACCTGGGATCACGATCAGATACAATAAAGAGAGGAACTCCATGTAACCTGACTATCTCTTTAAGATACAAATGGGAAAGTTGATCTAGGGAAAAAGTATCCCGTACAGCAAGGAAATGAGCAGATTTAGTCAAGCGATCAACAATAACCCAGATTGCATCATTACCTCGAGATGTCTTCGGCAATCCCACAATGAAGTCCATGGATATAATCTCGAATTTCCACTCCAGCACTGGTAAAGGCTGAAGCATCCCTTTCGGTAACTGCTGCTCTGCTTTAACCTGTTGACAGATCAAACACTTTACAGTAAAATCAGCAGTATCTCTTTTGATTCCATCCCACCAGTAATACTCCCGCAGATCCTTTTACATCTTAGTACTACGAGGATGAACTGAAAACGGAGAACTATGAGCTTCACATAACAACTCTCTCTTCAACTATGAATCACAAGGCACACACATTCTCTTCCCAAATCTCAAAACACAATCCTTATCAATTTTGAATTCAGGAAACTTACCTTTCTGAACCAGCTCTACCTTTTTATGCAACTCACTGTCTTGCTTTTGTGCTTGCTTGATTCTGTCTGATAGAGAATATTTCACTGATACCTAAAACAAAACAGAAGAACATCTTGCACCAAGAACTTCTATGCCAAAGTTCATCAAATCCTTAACCAAAGGATCACATTCCTAATGCAACAATTTTAATGAAGCATTACTTTTTCGACTCAAAGCATCAGCCACTTTATTTGATTTTCCCGGATGGTAATGAATTGTATAATCATAATCCTAGATTAATTCTATCCATCTCCTTTTTCTCATGTTCAATTATTTCTGAGTGAATATATACTTTAAACTTTTGTGATCGGTATATATTTCACACGTTACTCCATACAAATGATGCCTCCAAATTTTTAAAGCGAAAAAAACAGTAGCTAATTCCAAATCATGTGTAGGATAATTTACCTCATGAGTTTTCTACTGACGTGAAGCATAAGCAATTACCTGATCATTCTGCATTAGGACGCAACCAAGCCCTTTCAATGAAGCATCAATGTATATAACAAACTCACCATTCCTGGAATGTAGTTCCAAAACTGGATCATTCACCAATATTCTTTTCAGTTCTTGAAAACATTCATCACATTCTTTTGTCCAGATAAACTTAACACACTTCCGAGTTAGCTTAGTTATTGGACTAGATAACCGTGAAAAATTTCTAACAAACCTTCGGTAATAGTCTTCCAAACCAAAGAAGCTATGAATCTCAGTTACATTTTTGGGTCTTGCCCATTCTTCATCAACCTTTGTTTTTGCAGGATCAACAGTTATCCCATCTTTAGAAACAATGTGACCAAGGAAAGAAATTTTTTGAACCAAAACTCACACTTGCTGAATTTCCCATACAATTTATTTTCTTTTAAGGTTTTAAAAATAACCCTTAAATGCCTTTCATGTTCCTCTTTACTTTTAGAAAACACCAAAATATCATCAATGAAAACCACCACAATCTAATCAAGAACTCATGGAAAATTCTATTCATTAAGTCCATGAATACAGAAGGTGTATTGGTTAGCCCAAAAGGCATTACTACAAATTTATAATGGAAATATCTTTTATAGAATGCGGTCTTCAAAATATCTACTTCCTTTACCTTCAACTGATGGTACCCCGATCTTAGGTCAATCTTTGAAAAATACTGAGCTCCCTGGAGCTGATCAAACAAATCATCTATATGAGGCAAAGGATATTTGTTCTTAATAGTGATGTTATTCAAGGCCTTATAATCAATGCAAAGTCTCATAGAACCATCTTTCTTTTTAACAAATAAAACAGGACCACCCCATGGTGATGTTCTAGGTCGAATGAAACATTTCTCTAATAAATCTTGCAATTTCTCCTTCAACTATAAAAGTTCAATTTGAGCCATTCGATAAGGGGGTTTTGAAATTGGCTTAGCATCATGAACTAAGTCAACAGTAAATTCAACTTCCCAATCTGGTATTATTACAGGCAAATCATCAGGAAAAACATCAGGATACTCATTTACCACTGGCACATCATTAATCTGAATAGTTCATTTGTTTTCAACAATATGTGCAAGGTAACATTCATTTCCATCTTTTACAAGTTTCTCGGCCTCTTGATAGGTTATCAACAGTAAGAGTTCATTCTTGTACACAAACTGAAAGTATTTCTGAAAATAAACTTCTTTAGCTCTATAGACAATCTTAGCATGGTAAATAGAGAGCCAATCCATACCCAGGATAACATAAAACTCTACTAGAGGTAGAACAATAAGGTTTGCAAGTAGGTTTTTTCCACGGATAAGGATTAGAAGATTCTTACAAAATCTTTTTGCCTCAACATTTCCCCCTGGTGTTTTTACCACTAGTTCAAGAGTCATTTCATGAGATGGTATTCCCATTTTACTAGAAAAGGTTTCAGAGATGAAAGAATGTGTAGACCTCGAATCAAACAACACACTAGCATAATCTGAAAAAACAAACAAAGTACCTGATACAACTTCATTTGATGGCTTGACATCTGCTGAAGTAGTTGCAAAGGATTTCACCACCCCTTTCTGATTGTAGTCTAACTGCTTCCCATCACTCGAGCTCTTTGTCGGACACTCGTTTGCATAGTGACCCATCTCATTGCACATAAAACATTTCAATAACTGTAAATCAAATTTTTACTTACCATCACCTTGATCTTTTTCAGTGCAATCACGAGCCCTATGTCCCACCTTACCACACCGGTAGCACTTTCCAGAATTCAGAAGACATTCCCCAGCATGCCTTTTACCACATTTATCACAAACTGGAAACTTAGTTTTCTTACCATCAGACTTTTTTGAAGAATTCTTCCCTTTCTCCTACCACCTTGGTCTCTTCTTCTACTGGTTGTTATAGAACACTTGATCATCGGAAAACTCCATTTCCACCTTCTCAGCACATCGAAAAATCTTTTCATAACTTTTGAACTCACGAGAATCTAAAGCCCTTCGATTTTTTGGCTTTAATCCTGAGTAAAAACGATTGATTTTACTATCAAGGGCTCGGATAAAATTTGGAGCATACCTTGCCAATCGAGTGAACCTTTCTTCATAGGCAGCCACTGAGTCTTCCTCTTGCCTAAATTCCAAGAATTGTTTTTCCATCCAAAGTAGAACATCCTTAGGAAAATAATTCTCAAGAAACATACCTTTAAATTCATCCCAGTCGAGAGCATAAATCTCATCAACGTCCCTGATATTTTTAACCATCGACCACCACTGATCTGCTTCACCCTCCAAACTGTAAATAACAAGACTAACCTTTTTATTGTCTGAACACCCAATGAAATTGAAAATATTCTCTAGTGATTTAATCCACCTTTCAGCTAGCACAGGGTCAGATGATCCTCTGAATGATGGGGGATGTTGCCTTATGAAATGTTCCACCACTGACATGTTCCTCTTCGGTTGATATGGCTGATCTCGTGCATGGATACCACCACCATTTATCATTTGAGTCAACTACTCCATCAATGTAACAAACTGTTCAGTTCCAATTCCGACCATCTCAGGATGCTGATTCAGAAGGTTATTTCATTCTGTATGCCTTCCTACATTGCTTCCCTGTTTCCTCTGTGGAAAACCATTCTGAACAGACATGTCTTAATGAAGCAACATGGTAATTTTCAAATTATATATCATTTCAATTTGACCATAAAGAAAATATTTTTTGATATTCATTTAATAGAATTCTAACTCCTAAAGTTATCTACACCGACCTCTAATACCAACTATAAGGCCCCAGCCTTAAACCATACTTAATCTTGATTTATTACAAGATTACACATTGAGGATCTTTTCAGGTTTAGAGTTTTAGAGAATTAGATCATAGAACATGCATTACATTCCACATTTAAACAAAGTGGTTACATAAAAGACATTATTCATTTTTCCCATCAACGGAAACCTATTTAAAATAATACATGGATTCTTTCTTGACACTTCATTGACACTATCATCACATCATGTACCTTTCCCATGACATGTGAAAAACATTTCAAAAACACGGGATGAGTATAAAAATCTCAGTAAGGGATATAAAAATATGGAAAGGAAACATGAGTACATATATACATAAGAATGAAATCATACTTTACCCATAAAACATAAGCACTTTAACATACCTCATCAAATCATGAATAAATCATAGAAATCATAAGACATAAAGGTAACTTGAGGCATTCATAACATTCTTACGTAGGGAGTAACCCTTCTGGTTATGTTTGGAATACCCATCACAGTATATTACCTAAATATCTTCAGAGAAACCACAACATTTAACCCCTTTGCGTTACCCAATGCATTGGAGAGATATATCGGGCTCACCCACCCTTAATTTTTCACGGAACCACCCATCTTCATAATAATTCCCAAGAACCACAACATAATTGTATCACAAAAAACATGCATAAAGGAAACATAAAATTTCCACCTTTCAATCACAAGATATCAATACAACACATTGATATAAAAACATTATGAAAACCATTTTAAATACCAAAATAAAAGAAAAGTAAAACATGGTTTTTATTTTTCTTTTAAAAAGAAGGTATGGATTGTAGAGGAAGTCGAAACTCAAATAATGGTCACGGCGGTGGAGAAGTCGTTGTCGCCACATACGTACAAAAAAAATTCCCTTTTGTCTTTTAGTAAACTCTTCGTATAAAAAATATTCCTTCTGAATAAATGTAAAAGTCAAAGGGGTTTATACACCGTATAAAAGAAGGTTCTGTATAAAACAAAATATGCCTCAATGAAAGGAGATTGAGATGAAGTCCCATACCTCGGGTCCGACATGACTCGATCATTCCTTAACGTCCTGAATAATAAACTTGAGTTAATTTCTACTTGTTTAATAACCTTTTTCAAGTTCATTATTCCTTTATATCACTTATTGCCATGTCATGAACACTATGTAATTATTTAAGTTAATAACGGTCGTTTTAACGATATTTCGTACTTGAGTCAAAAATAAACCCTTTATAATTACAAGTTGTTCATGTATCCATTATATCCAGAGTTATACTCATGATGTAGATATCATATATGTCATATATATCCATTATATACATGAATTTATAATATTACATAATGTTTAGAGGTAAGAAATGAAATGCACTCTTCATGGAGATGGTAAGTCGTACGTACGCATGAACGGTACTTTCATTTCTATTTTGTATTTTATGGAATGGAATCATAATGATATAAAGGTATATTATAATTCAAGTATAATATCATATATAATATCATTCATTACATCGTTTATATGTCCCAGATATGATATTAATGAATCAAATCACTTTGAGGGGCCGGTAGTCTGCACTTCCTAAAATGATGATATCGTGTTTACCCATAACGGAAACCAGAAAGGTATGCCATAAATAAAAAATACATAAGCTTAAGTAAAACATAAACATATTATATATCATATATAAATATAGTGACATCTTAATGGCCACCTGTGAAGGTGTTATATGAGTGTTGAACAATCATCGTTTCGTGAGCCAGAAATTTTCCATCCACAGAAACAGTATGTTCTTTAACCATTAGATGTAGGTGTGTGTAAGTGTAGCTCAAATTCTTATTATAACAACATCATATTATATTGAATATACTGGAGTTGTTACAAAATAAATGAATAAAAAGAGTTTAGGGGGTTGGAGAAGAAAAATAAAACATAAGAACACAAGAGAAGACACTACCTTTAAAATGGGTAACTCTTTTTGATTTGAGATCAAAGGCTTCATTGGGAAGACTTCGGCCCAAAGTGAGGCTTCAAGGAGTAAGATAGGTGTGTGGAGAGACAGAATGGACAGGGGATGGCTGAAACAAAGGTTTTGGAAGTGTGGGTAAGGCGGTAGAGGTGGGGGCTTTTGTAAGAGGAGAGGAGGGGCACTCTTGGAAAGTTACCAAATGTTACTTTATTTTCAAATGTGTTTCAGATTTTAAAGGTCCCACATTGATGTATTTTGAGGATAAGGTGATAAGGGTTAGAAATCCACCAATACAATAGGTTTTTTACAAGTTTAAGTTGTAGTTTTAACATTATATTTTCATTTTATTTAAATCCTTTATTAATGAGGTAATCGATGCATCATCATGGTGTCATTTATAATTTAATTTATTTAAGGTCTAAAAATTATAAAAAAAATATATCATGATGTAGGAAATATTATTAGATTTCCAATGACTAATTATAGTAAAAAATCTGACTTGTATTACCCCATGTAAAAATTGTTTTAGTAAAATAACTCATGTTGGTGTCATTTTTACTTTAACATTAAATTAAAAGATATTAATGTCATTTTCCTACCATAGTGGCTCCATGGGGTCCCCAAGTTGACCCATGGATTTTTTTGGTCGGCCATGACACATCAAATAATGGTAGGACATGGGTCTATGTCATTTCATATTATTAAAACATTATTCTTACCTTAAACTACACAAATTACCTCTAATCACTATTAAAAACTTAAAAGTTACTATTCACCAAAAAAATATTATAATCCCATTGAACCAAATTTTACTTCTTAATGACAACCATGTATAACGGATTTTTGAAATTCAAAACACAGATGTGGTAAAATTTCATTTAAACAAAAAAATCAGTTTTTATAAGTACCACTTAGTGGTTTCACTGTCATCAAAAATTGAAGTTTTCCAGAAAAATACAAAAACTTCACCCTAATATATATTTGATATTCCGAATTGAAAAATTATTTATATTTTAAAAAATTCAAAACATATAAGTTAAATTAATTAATTTAATAATTAATTCCCGCTGTCAGAGCAAATAGCGTGTTTTTATGAAACAATAAGTAACAAAAGATTGACACTAGTTTAAGTCCAATTTCAAAGTGAAATTAATTTCAACGACCACTATTGGATTATATGGTAAAAATATATTCTAATTACACTTTAAAACCAATTAAAAATATAATTTAATCATATAAATAAATTAGATTAAAAAGAGGTTTTGAATTAAAATACAACATTTTTCACTATTCATTAAAAAAAGAACTTTATCGGAAAAATACCAAAAATTCACACAAAGTAAATTTTGATGTCCCAATCATAAAGAATAAATTTATTTTGACAAAAATATCTTATAAAATTGTCAAAATATTGATTTAAAAATGTTTTTCCATCGAGAGTCAGTAAAACAATCTTTTAAAAATATTAGTGTATTCCATGCTTAAGATTGGATTTATTTTAATTTTAAGCCTCTAAAACACTATCTAATTCATTAATAGACATAGATAAAAATATATATTATTAATTACTTACATGGGATGTTACAATATCCATCCTTTAATAGAGGTGATGGAAAACGAAATGCATCAGTTCGTATGGAGATAGTTTGTTGTACACATGATCAGTGATTTCATTTCCCATTTATAAGAACTAGAGACAGATAATTGTTACACCCTAAAAATAATAACATATAAGTATATTTTATATAATTATGTTATTATATTTGATGTTTTAATAAATAATTTAATTTTTAAAGGAGGAATGAAAATAAAAGATCTTTGTTAAGATTATTACCTTCTCTAAGAGAAACCTCCTTTGGATCTCCTCTTTTGGAACCTGAGGACGGTCTATTGGGAGAAACAACAGATATATAATTATAATTAAGATATTGGGGAGAGAAATTGGTAGGTTTTTGTTAAGAAAAATGGGTTGGTATGTGTTAATAAGTTAGGGAAGGGAGTTCTATTTTATAATTGGGGAAAGGGGACCTCCTTGGAAATTACATGGAAATTTCCAAAAAGAATCCAAAATGATAAATACATTCACATGAAAAAAGACTCTACATGACCCTATATTATATCATGAGAAGTATAAGGTGTACATATGTCCATAAAATAATATTTTTACAAGTTTTAAGGTCATTTTAACCCTTTTCTTCTTAGTTTAACCCCACAGTAAACACTTTTTTACCTTAATCACGAAAAATAATTTTTATTGTTTTCACTGTTTATTTCGGTAAAAAATTAAGATGAAAATATTAGATAATTAAAATCATTTTTATTAAAAATATGGAATCCATTTTTCTTAATTCAATTTATATAAGTGAAAAATTTTAATTGAAAACTGACTCTGTAGACGCGCTGACAAAGTAGGTTTTCAACGAGAAAATGTTGAAAAGATTATAATGTTTTATATGAAATTAATTATAAAAATGATTAAAATTAAATAAATTTGAATACTATATATATTATTTAACTAATTTACTTTAGAAACAATTAAAAATATAATTTAAATTTATAAAAATTTAATGAAAATACAGTTTTAAATTAAAATTCCATATTTTTCAGAATTCATTGAAAAGTGAAATATTTTTGAAAAATACCAAAAAATCACCCTAAGATAATTATGATATTTTGATTTCAAAAATTAATTTTATTTATTCAAATTAATTTTATAAAAGTGGAAAAAAATAATTTTAAATTATATATGCAAATCATCACTAAACCGTCCTTTAGAAATAATACAGTATTTAATAAATATTTCTTTTTTTATTTTAAATGATTATTATTTTTTGTATAATTGATAAGATGAGATTATATATACATATTGGATAAATTTAGTTAATTAATATTGATGTTTTATTTTATATTTTATGAGTTTTTAGTTTTTTTATAGGAATCTGGAATTTTGGACTTAAAGGAAGAAATGTTAGAAAGTTGTAAAAACATACTTTACATATTGTGTGTAAAATAAATGATGTGTACTACTCATTCAAAGAATACATTCTCACCTTAAGTATATACAATAAAAAATTTACATATTTTGGGGTTATTGAACTATGATTTCATACATTACGCATCATGTAGATTTTAAAATCAGAATACTGCAAAAGGTAAATCAATTACATGACCTACAGAGTTTACACAACATTCAATGTTAGAAAGCCAACACATTCAAAGATATGAACCGATTTTAGCAAGGGAATTATGGATACCAAATACATTATTTGAAACCCGATTAAAAATTGTGTAGATGTTGGGAAAAATCCACTTAATGCAAATACACGACATGAATTATTTACACATAGTGAATATTTTAGTCTATTAATTTTTGCAGTGCCACAACACCCAATAGTTCATTACTATGAGTATTCTCTTGTTATATTCACTAATTTTATTATGAATTAACATAAAAACTAGTTTTAATTCATTATTTTTAGTTTTTATTAAAATATTTTTAGTTTATTTCATTTATGGATCTGTTCTACATCAGTTGCGATTCCTCTCTCATTTCAATGATCAATTTCAATAACCAATAATTATTCTTCATCGAAGGTTTCTATTTCTTCACGTTTTCTACATTGATAGAACACATTTGATGGTATTTACATTTATTTTTATTTTTTACATCTTTATTTTTTCTCATTATCAATTTTGGATTAACTATTACTAATTAATTTCATGATTATGCTTAGAATTTCTTATATTCTTCATTTTGATCATTAACGTCATGCAAGACTAATCCACTTTGGGTTAGGGGTCATGAGAACATATGTTTCTGATCCTAATGAATCCTTGATTTAATCCTTTTTAATATAAGTAATAGTAATTATGTTAAAAATAATTTCTCATCACATTCTCTTGCACAACCTTGACCATGGGAGGTGCAATTGAATGAACCTGACATAGTTGTAATAGAATAGGATGACCATTATCCTATGGAACTTTCTTCATAGAATCTAAGGGTAATGAGCCTAGGTTTTTAACTATACTTAGACCAAGATATAGTTTTAACCTAGGTTGAATCAACTTGTTTGACCAAAACCAATTGGCGACCTTTGTGCCACTTCGCAGCCTAATCAATAGGAAAATTCCACGCAAGATATAGGATTATCTTATTCCATGTTCCCTAAAATAGACCCAAATATCTTATTATTCATAAATTCTAAATCAAAACTACATATATTTAGAGAAAAAAATAATAAAGATTGAACATCATGAATCATTTCAAATTATTTTATTCAAATGGTTGCTTTCTAATCAGTAATCCCTTTGGGTTCGACATTATATTTCCACTTTACTACAACCTAGTATTAAGTTTAGTTTGAGACTATAAATTTATAATCTTATCAACACCTATGTGAATTAAAAAATCCAAATGGATGCATAAAATTTTGGAATCATTTTCAGGGATCACTCTTTCTATGGAATTGTAGCCTTTGGATCGAACTTTAGATTGCCTCACCCTCTCCTCTTTCTTCTTTCTCCATTTCCATTTTCTTTTTACCTTTTCCTTATTTAAGAGCTACTGCATCCTCAATATATTTATATTGGATAATATATTCCCCAGGGAACCTCGACTCTCCCAAAGATCTTGGACACATATGATGTACTTCTTTTCAATCCTAAGATCAATAAAACAATGTATGAAAGCCACCACGTAAAAATAGTTGAGTGAAATAATCTTGCACCACAACACCTTAAAGACCCCTAATATGTGCCACCTAATGATCAGGGTGAGTGAACATCACTACAAAAGTTAACCATAATGGACTATAGATTTAAATCCATTACTAGTAGCATACCCAATATTGTGCACCCTTCAATTAAGGCGTAAATTTTAGAAATATAACGTGGACTCATCCATATAATCCATAACATAAGGTAATTTAGTGGGATTAAAAGAGATGACCACATGAGTATATTTTAAATATTTAAAGGTTTTTGATACCGTTTTCTACGAGGGATTATCCTTAGATGCAATAAGACTAAGTGTTTTCTTGTTCTCCTTTCATGACCAATCCAAATATTGGATCATAATCAAAGCTCCTGAGTCAATCACAACTTGTAATGATCTATCAAATAAGTTCTTCGACCAATATTTTCCACCCATATGAATGCGGAAATTAATAAATGACATTCATAACTTATCCTAGGAGGATGGATAATAAACATGAGAGGTATGGGACAAATTTAAGTATCTCATTATAAAATTACCACATCACAAACTACATGCGTGGTTACAGTTTCAAATGTTATTTCAGGGATTCAAAAATGCAACAAGAACTTTAGTAGATGATTGTTGAAACTACTTATGAAAATAAAAACACTATGAAGATAGACCTGGATATTTCAAAATCCTAAGGTGAGGTTTGAATAATTCAAAGGAAAGCCAAACCCTCTAAAGGGTTGTGCGACATACCTACACGGTACACCAGTGCGACAATATATTTTATGTATCCCTACATGGTTGAACTACACAGAGGACCATCGTGGACAACTTTAATTTGACCATGCTCAATGAATGACTATAAATAAGACCCTTGGGCTCCCCATTTCAAAGAAAGAAAAAGTTGAAAGACTCTATAAAGCTCCCATTGCATAGCTCATTCACCCATACCCCTCTAATTGTCTCAGGTAGCTCTCTAAAACACGAGAGAATAGATAATTAAATGGGATAAGAATGTTTTAAAAGTATTTCATAATTTTTACATTGTCTTGTTCCCTTATGTGAAATATATTATTCAGTCATCATATAAACCTGTGCGACACACCTCTGCAGTACAACAATGAGAGGTACCTATGCCACACACTTGCGCGAAGAACCTAAGCGATCGAGCTTGGTATAAACCCTATATACCAACTTAAGTACCCTATTTAATGCCATTTATGATAGGGTATCTCCTTCCCTAGTTCCCTTATCTGAAAGGGACTAAGTTGAAGCCTCCGCCAAAACCTCATGACTTATCAAATGTTTGGGAAAGGCACATTAGTGTGTCTCCTATTTGGGTTTGTATATATTCACTCAGAGGTTTCCACCATTTGTTTTAAAATGGGGTTAAGATTCATGAAGCATATGTGGGTTTGTATATCCACAATAACATGGACCTTTCTCCCAGAAATAGTGCTAGGAAGTTCCCAGTTTTTTGAATAAGGGTTTGGGTCCTTAACTCTCCCTTCTCAAAGAGATTAAACCGTAGGTTTATGGTAAGAAATGTACGGTTCCAAATTGCTTTTCCATTAAAGAAAATTGTAAAGTCTCCCTCTTATACTAATACAATTTTAGGGAAAACATTCTAGTATAAGCCCCAAACCCTTATCCCTACTTCCTTTCATTGGACCCTTGTCCAATGTAAAGAGAACAGAGGAATGTCTTGTCACCTCTCCCTCATCCACTGTGACCATCATAGGTGCGCCCTCTTCCACCAACAGTGGAGGAAAAGTGTGTGTGTCATTGTTGAATATTTCACATCCTCTTGTTTCTCACACCAAACATGAATCACGTGGGATTATATATTTGTAATGATTAAAAAAATTTCAAAAACACCCGCAATTGAATGAACTACGAGAACACTAATTCCCACCATAAATGGGATATGTAAGAAGCCTTATCTGGTCCCGAGCCCACTTGTTATCCTCTTCAGAAATCCCACCCTAATTCCCTTAATCTAGGTATCCTCCTTAAGAATACACCCCAAATTAAACCCCCCGAATCATCATGGCATCCTTTTAAGGTAGTAAGACCAAACTCATTTCTCTCAAAAAACTATACTCTCATATGAGACTTATCAAACTACGTGGTCATTGATTATAATCCATATGGAATATGTAGGAAGCCTCATTGTGGTTCAAACCCAACACATCAAATCAACCATATTCTCGTTGGGCCATATCCCCAATAGAGTCTAATCTTACTTAGAAACCCATATCCTTTCCAAGTTCCTTGGGATGTTTCGGGCTAATTCCTACACAAAACATTGGATAAACAATTTTCTCTTAAATGTCCATACCACATGACATTAAACTATATGGCTAGGTCCTTATCACATGACCTTAAAAGGAATGTTGTGTCCCATTAATCAGCACCGAACTATGATAGTTCTGATTCCTTACAAAAGGATATATAGGTAACCCATTTTATGGGTACGATCCCAATATCAAAATAAAACTTTGTCTCCCTAGATGAAAATAAATTCTAGAGTGCCCCACTGAGTGGCTTAAAACACTAGTATCATTATAACAATGACTAAAATAATATCTAAGTAGTATATGATAGGATACCATTGACGGAGAACCTCGAATACAAACAGATAATTCTAAATTTTACACATGAAAATAAGTGATTGAAAATTCCATGGGAAACTTATGTTATACTTGGTGAATTAAAAACGATTCTTGAAAATATCATAAATTTATAAAGAGATTCCCGGAGTAGACAATAATTCCCCTCAAAAGGGTGTGATGAGTCCGACCTCCCATCCTCTCGACCATGCATGCTCTTAAGTATCGTAAAGTTCAAACTTAATGAATACCTAGATTTGGAAAGCAGGTACCTTTTGGATAAAGAACTGTTGGGTGTTTCTGGTTCTAGGAATAAATACAATGGAATCTTCCTGGAAGAAGTGATTCTTAAAAGTAGAACACACGTTTCAAGGAACTATGAAACAAAAATGGTAAACCTGATGAGAATCCTTAACCAAGTTAATAACGTTACCCACATATTAGACCCCTATCAATTAAAAAAAGAAGGACAGACAAAGGAATAAATCATGCATGTATCCATCTATAATATTTTTTTTAATGGAGTTTATTGTTATTGTTTCAAGATTTTTTCTCAGAACTCCATTCAGTCCAAAATGGATTTCCTTAAGAAGACATCCATGAAATTCCCAACAGCAGCACAGGTCGAATCCTCATCCATGGGAAGGATGTTATCATCCTCCCAGAATCTTAAACATTGGGTCTCCAATGTGCTAGTAATGGAGTACCATCATCACGGTACAATACCAACCCTAGAGACTACCAGACAAGCTCTCCAGGTCAATAACAATCCTCGATCATCCGGAAAACAATGACTGATGATCAAGAAAAAAACGGTTCCAACCACCGTTTTCAACCATTTTGGGTCCTTATCCCTAGAATGCATCAAAAAGTCCCACTTGTACTACATCGAGGTGGATCAAGAGGTCACTCAGGGCCTAAATTCAAGGATCCAGGTGTCCTTCATGAGGACTCCCACTAACATTCTCTACCAGCAAAATCACGCGGTAGTGAAACCCCAACATGATGGGGGTGTTGCATCTGGATGTTTGGCCCGGGTCTCTCAGACCCAAGCACATAATACTAACTGATGGAGACAACATTCAATCAACATGTAGAAGGTTCTTACTACTTCCCCCTTTGGAGGAGTCCATCAACCTAAATTGATTGAAAACAACGAGTGGGAACATACTCTTGTCTGTCCAAATTCCACACCCTAGCAGTATCATCTGGCAGTAACCCACCAATATCGCTAGAAAAATCTAGTGGAGTACCGTGAACATGAACATACACCTGTTTACAAATTATCATTCAGTCAGCAGGCTCATATGACTGCATTTAAGGAAGCATGCCAATCCAATATGGTGACAATTGGTAAATAGGAACATACACCTACTTACAATCACCAATTCTACCAGCAGTCTCATGTTCTAGTATTGAATGAAGTCCATAAACAATGCTTGAATAAAAATAGCTAGCAGCCACATACACCTACTAGTGTTCATCAAGCCTGCCAATAATCTCATTTAGAAGAACCCGGAGAATTCATTCAGAATGTTTTGATGACAAATCTCGGGCAGACCCAACTCTCTTCCCCCCATACATGAGTTCTTTTAATACCCATTGATAGGAAAAGGAGGACAGGGGCGGACACATACACATATTCCAGATTCATAATGGACATATATTCCCTTTCTAGCTACTGGAGCCACCAAACACATCTTATCAATGGTGAAAGGGCAGACACAAATCCCTTCCCATATTATGGAAGCATTCCAGAATATTAGAACAAATACTTTAGAAGTATTAGGAGAAAAAACACATAAAGTTGTCCCCATACCTGGGATGACACATCGACATGACATCCTGGAGTAGATACACACATCTGTTCCAGTCTAGGAGGGTCATGGGGAATACTCCCTCATATCATACGAACAACTGGATCGAGAACATAAACCCATTTTAATTGGAGGTATCAATCCCATATGGTGACCACCCTAAGGCAGGAACATACACCTATCCATGATAGCCACTTCTCCCAGCATGTGGCCTCAACTAGTATAAGAGAGTATCCAAAAATAAATATTACCTAACACGGTTGGAAAATCAAGAGTTAAGATAAAATTTGGCTCCTCTTATTGTTGGATTTCTTGAAGCCCTCAAACATTTATCTATTGCAGCTCAAGATCCTACCCTCTCATTACCAAATTAAGGGAGTGGTAGCAGTAATTATTAAGTTATCTTTCGAACAGTTCATCATGAATTCTTGGTTCATGAAACTTTACTCAATCTAGAACATATTTCAAGATGAGATCCTTGGATAGCCTATGTGTGTCCAGGAGATCAAGCAGAAAAATAATTTATCCCTTTCTATAATCCACCATGTCAGTCCTCCTCATGATGACATTTTCTGCGGAAGTCCTCTCCGTAGTAGTATTTCTCACTATCAATATAATTCTATAATTGACAATGTAGTGACGAGAAAGACCTTCTATCTTGAGGCCCTTTCAAACACCATGACAATCTTGTTTAATGCCTTGTCATTGACAGGTGAAATAATTTCTCAACCAGAAGACATCTTAAGGAAACAATCATTCTCCAAACCTCCATTCGGTCATTTATCTTCTAATATAGAGTGTCCACTTTGGTCATACCATGTGGAGAAACTTCTAGTGAAATGAGATGAAGATATGTCAACCATGATAAATAAATTGGTTAAATGATAATACCAATAATGTTTTTGCATTTGGAAAATTCTCAATAAAAAATTTCCAAATTGATGGAATAAGATTACATTCATGTTGTCCTCATCATATTATAGAAGAAGACTCTTCATCATTTGAAAACAAAATTATTACTGTATGATGAATATCAAAATCATGTAAAGGTGATAGAAGTGTTGAAACACCAAATTGACTTGACATCTCTCTCGGTTTCCTGACATCCAGAGGCTAGAAAATAGTAGATAACCCTTAAGTGTGCATGCATCGATGCTCTAAAGAGGCTATGCTAGTTAATTTTGGATTCCCCATCTGGTGTTGATATCAGAGTATAGGGTGCACATGGAGCATTGCACTTCACTACACTCCATAATGAGCAATGCTTTCAAAATGTGGCCTCAGGTAATGTAATTTCCCACGGCCGACTAGAATCAACAGATTTTGTATTCAATCAAATGTACGCTCTAGAACAGGACTTCACTTGCTCTCATATGAGTTAGGCCTTAAAGAAAACAAGTTTTTGAGTTACTTTTGCATCATGAATATGATAATCTTGAGTAGGCCTACCTCTTAGAGGATGTCAGCCATCAGATAATGAAGATTTCTCAAATAACACAATGATATTCTAAAGTAGGTTATTTGAGTGGTTGTTAGATAATGAACCCAGATAATGTCCGAACCAAAATTGGGAAAAATCAAAAGACCAGCCATGAAAATCTCAGCCATAGAAGTTCAAGAGATACCTCATCTTGTAGGGATAGGGGATCATTTAATTCAACCTTCAAATTCATTAAAAAATGTTAAAATATTTGAAGATGAAGAATATAAACCACCCTAGCCTGCATGGCTAGGGGCTTTTTCACATCTACAATCCCCTCCTCAACAGAAGACTATTTTCTCCCGATTAGGGAAGAAGCCATAAAGAGATTTCACAATTGAACTATCTAAGGATTCCCTTCATGTTACTGTCCACCAAACAATTTCCAGTAATTCATCGTATAGGGGAACAAAGTCTCATTGAAGATATAGAGGGAGACGATCTTGAGAAGATACTAACATAATGCCATCAATTCATTATGTATCAGTAGAATGTTATTAACACTATTTCAGAAGTTCCTCTAGAAAATGAGTCTAGTTCAAGGGAATCAGAATATGAAGTTCTTATCCATAATATGGTACGCACTGAAGAAAATGAAGAATGTGTACATACCCGAAACTAGAGGATTACCCAAAATCTAGGCATGACTTCAAATAACAAACTCCTAACCCTTAGAAAGGCATCTAACAATGTGAAAGGTAAAAGTCAGATTATATATCACTTTTCCACTGGAGAAGATCAATCTCTTTCACTTGAAGAGAGATGAACACTGAAATAAGAGGAGACGAATGAGATGAAAAGACTCAATACAGAGTTACTTTGAAGTGTCATTTTTACAAGATGTACTCCCCAGACAGATCATTAACTAGCACATCATGTAGGAGCTCCTTAACAAATAGGATTTATGGTAACTAAAAATGTAGATAATGAATTCACTCCATTGGGTACACATCAAGGATAGGATCAAACACATCCTTATAGGAAAGTTCTCATGGGTTATCTAAGGTAAATACTACCACCACCACTAGTGGTTTTTCCAGCTGTTGCACTAGTTCATGCCTCATCTTCTATAAATGTAGAAGTACTGACTCATCCGGACAATCCCCAAATTCTTATGAACACAATTGAAGCATATATATCTCAGCTGGAAGCTATGGAAGAACAGCATCCACTATTTCAATTAGAAACTAAAGTTTACCCAGAATGGGTGGATCTGATCCCTCCCCTACCAAATTTTGTGAATACCACTTTCCCTATCTTTAATGGTTTGGTAGATCTGGAAAAACACTCAACACATTTCATATTTCATTTTTATCCCATTATGGGAACTCCTCAAAAACAAGAACCAGTAAAGATTAGGTATTTTGTCAATTCATTACAAGGACCAACTTTTGTATTGTATATATGCTTGTAATTTTGATCAATTACTAGATGGGAAGATCTCCGTCAGAAATTAATTATTCAATTCAGCTCAATGCTACTGGAGAAAATAGTTTTTGAGCTCACAAATTGAAAATAAAGGGGAAATGAAAGAGTTTTAGATTTCATTGCTTGATGGAAAGGATTAACATATTCCTTAAATATAGAACTCCTTCAATAAGAGATGATGCCAATTTGTGTGGAAAATCTGTATGATGAGTTATGCTCACCACTGATACATTCGAAATACACAGGAGGGTTTCGATACCAAGATTTAATTTCTCAACATATTTAAGATTCCATTATGTATACTAAGGATAAAACTCATGTAACTCCATCAGCTATGGGAAGGAGAATAGTGGAATAAGATGATGCTACCACCATACTCAAGAAAGCACCTGTACCTCCTTCCACTTCAAAACCTTCATCATATCGAAGGGCTCTGCCTATCAAGCATCAACAACAATGACCACTTCGTCAATATGATTAGAGAGATTAAAGGCAGAAATATTTTGAGGAGATAAAGAACAATGTTTATTCTTTATGGAATTAACAGGTTCTCAGCTACTTCATCTCACCATTGGACAATAATTTGGTTTAGTTTCCAAGGTCAAAGAAAGAAAACCAATAGGAGATTAATATCTTATGAATTATCGTCCCTTTCATCAGATGTTGGGGTTTCCTATTCAGGATTGTTTGGTTTTCAATGATCTCCTAAAAAGTTGTTGACTCTGGAAATGTAAAATGGAAAAGTTCTTCAGCCCAAGTAGCATCTATTACTGAAACTGATCTAGAGGAAGAAGGAGAATGGAATAAATTCAAGAGTAAAAATGAGAAGTAATATAATGATTGGATGATCAGGAAAACTATCAATCGAACTCATGCAATTCATTGAACAAAGTTGAAAACCCCTATTGTGTCTTCCACCATACATGCCCCAACAATGCTACATTAATCAAAAGACCAGTCCTCCAAATGTAAATCCTCAAAGAAGCAATGTGATCATAAGGTTAAAGAGTAGTCAGAAGAAGATGAGATCATATCATGGACAAATTTTTCTTTGTCTTTGGCAGATTTCATTCCATCAGCTTCAAAAGCACGAGAACTGCCCCGCCAAATGGCCCATCCAAAACCAACCTATTAGGAAGAATCTTAATCAGATGAATAACTGATCTTTTGTTCCATCAACTTTATCCACTTAACGGATCCTTATGCAAATGGTGATTCTGATTATAATGAGCCGAAATTCCTTATAACTAACTAGGAAACCAGATTAAGAGGCCAAATTCAAGGATATAGGGGAAGATATGGGTATTCTAGAATCTAATATTTTAACTGTACCCATGCTTGAACCTTATATGTGGTGGAAACTCATGGGAGATCCCTTTAGTGGGCTCAAAAAGAACAAGGAGATTCTTCTATGCATGGAAGATTCAGTCTTGACATGATTACATTGGAGGACTGATTATAGGATAAACTGTAGAGACCCGAAGCCTGACGTACATTGACATTACATTACATTTGTGGAATACTTAGTACAAAAACACACACACAAGGATCGTAATAGTTTAGTGTCTTTGGAAACTCGGAATATAATCTTCTAATCCTGGTGAAAGATCTTCAACATCTCCCATAAAGATCTTCCTTTTTTTTATACCTAAAAACTTTCTTTATATCCTGGGGAAAAGAAAACATAAAAGGGTGAGCTCAAATGCTCAATAAGGGTAAACAAAAGAAATATCAATCACATCATATACATAAGCACATAACTTTTTGAAATCTTAACCTGTAAAAGAGATCATAATTTCATAACCTGGGATAACTCATGGCAGTGAAATGTAATCACAATAATCATAACTTAAAAAAATAAACTTTGTGGCATACACACATAATCATAGAGAATCATTTCTTGTTAGTCAAGACTCATTTCCAAGACTATCTTAGTGGACAAAGTCCCTTTCTGAACCGAGTCACCCTCGTTTCAGTGCTGTTTCACTGAACCGGTATAACCTACCATTCCATCCATGTCTATCTCATGATATATAAAATCTTTACCCAATGCATTGGAGGGAGATATAGGTCCCACCCATCTCTTAATGATACCATTCTTATGTGTACCACAAAATCATAAACCATACATCATTTCATAACCCATGTAATAAAAATGGGATTCTTAAACAACACGACATCATAAAACAATTCATATAAGATAAAAGAATTCATAAAAATATTTCCATCACAACATAATCAAATCCATGTATTAATAGGGATAGAAACAGAACCCTATATTATCTTATATGGAATTTTTTTTTTGATAAAACACTTGAACTCCATTCTTGAGGAAAATATCCTTTCTAGTTCAAAAACATTTTTCCTTTCTTAACATGTCATACAATTTTAAACTATAATAAGTTGATTAGAAATAAACTTAAAAACTTGTAAAGGAATATTCTTGGAAATAATGTTTTAAAAATCCATTCATGCCGTATAAGTTAAAAAAACATTCTTCGTACTTTTGTCGGAAAAGTCAAAAAGTACCTTGTACGAAAAACAACAAAAGATTCCTTTCATATCTTTTACAAAAAAACTCACCAAAGGGTAAAATTGGATATAAAATATTGTAGAAGGATATAAATATTACATATTGAAGAAACATGGATGTGGATGATAAAATACACCCCAGTAAATTGCAAAGTATAAACTATCTCGGATAAAAATGAGATTGTGATATTTCCCTTACCTTAGGTCCGACTTGCTTTGTAAGTGTCCGAACCTCCTGTATAATGATTTAAATAATGTTATTGACTTATTACAGAATCATATTCATTGTTATGATATCATATATGGTTCACTTATGACTTTATATTACCCGTTCTTTTGTAAATTCCATGTTAAAGAAGCGTTTTGGGTAAAATTGTTTCATTTATCGTAGGTGTTTGGACTTGTTGTTCTTGACATTATTATTACTTATATCATGATTTACTTACTTACAGAATATAAAATATGATTTATATATCATATATATTCAGTATATATATATATAATATAGATAAATGAAATAAAACACACCGTTCATGGAGACGGTAGTCCGTACGTACGCATGAACGCTGTTTTCCTTTCCTTATTGTCTTGAATGGAAGTAAGTAGATGACATACACATATATATATACATAAATCCAGTAGATTTATAATTTCCTATATTTCATTATTATTTCTTATATATACTTTATAATCATTCTTAAATGGTTAACATGGAGAATGAATCTCATCGCGTCGTGGAGACGGTAGTCCGTACGTACGCACGAGTGATGATATCATTTCCATAATTATTGAATTGAATTGGAGTGGATGATACAATATATCAGAATAAATATGATGTTATAATAACTATGTATAGTTATTCTTTACACCATTATACCCATCCATGTAAGGTGGTGGTGGAAAATAGATTACACCACGGCGTGGAGACGGTATTCCGTACGTATGCACGTGCGGTGATTTATTTTTCCGTAGGATGGATAGATGGTGAAATAGGGTTGTTTCATACTTATAATAACATATCAGTATATGAGTGATACTGATGTTATTACTTTATAATGAAACAACTAAAGAAGAATAAGTGGAAGAAGAAATAAAGATGAAAGAATCGGTAACGGACATTACCTCTTCTTTGAAGTTCTTCTTTGAGACCTTCTTTTAGGGCACTAAAATTGGTCTTTCAGGAAGACCATAACCTCTATGATGTTTCTAGGTATGTGGAGAGGAGAATTTTTCAGGTTTTGGCCGAGCTTGAAGGCTCAAAGTTGTGTGAGGAAGAGAGGGAGGAGGTGCCCTTTTATAAGGGAGGAGAGGGGCACCTTCGGAATAACTAAATATATTATTTTATTATAAAGTCATGTTCGGTTTTAAATAGCTCCAAATTGATTTATTTCGTGGCTAAGGTGGGGATGGGTCGAAACCCTCTCATCCAATAGAATTTAGACAAGTTTAGGTTCCTATTTTAACCTTATCATTTAGATTTAACATTAAGTTAAATAATTTTACTTTTACCATGTCTTCTTGTGTTCTTACACTATAAGGTTAATAAACATACTATAAGAAGCCAAACGAACCCCAAGTTGTTTATTATTAATATATATAACCTTATCTAAGTCATTTTTCCGAACCTTAGATTTTTAGGAATAAAATAACAATTAATAATATAATATTTGTTTTAAAAACTATTTTATGTCAATTTTGACACTATTTAGTAATTGATTCTTCTGAAACTCATAACAGAATGGTAATTTCTAAAAAAGTTAATTAAATCAATAATAAAATGTCATATTAACCTAAAAAATTAGTTTAATTCATAAAAAGTCTCAAATTATATTTATTTGGGTATTTATAACATCAATTATGTCAATATTTCATTGATAAGATAATTACTGCATCATCGTTCTGTCATAAATAAATTAAATTATTTAATGTCTAAAAATTACAAATAAAATAAAATTATGTAGGAAATCGTTTTATCTTTCTAATGAATATTTATAGTCGAATTTATCTTATGTATAACTCCATATTAAAAATGTTTTAGTAAATACACTTTGATTTTAACTCTTTTAACCCTTCTTTAAATAAATTAATAATAAATGTCCTAATCTAATCCAAGTGGGCCTAAATGGTCATATTTTATTTATAAGTTTGTTTTTGGTCGAATTACACTTGTCCAATAGAATTAGGACATGTGTTAGGGTAATAATAATATCATTTCTACCCTTAATTACCCTATTTACTTTTAACCGTGGTAAAAAAAGTAAAAAGTTACTATTCACCAAAAAATTATTTTTATCTCATTGAACCACATTTTACTTACTGACATCAACTGTGTCTCTCGGATTTTTGAAGTTCCACTCATCGAAGCGGTAAAATTAAGTTTTATGAACAATTCAGTTTTTTTTAACTACCACTTAGTGGTTTCACTATTCATCAAAAATTGAAAGTTTTCAGAAAAATACCAAAAATTAGGCCTAAGATATATTTGATATTATGAACTCAAAAATGATTTCTATTTTACCAAATTCAAAACATATCAGTTGCAGTAATTAATTTAAAAATTAATTCCCGTCGTCAAAACAAATAGCGTGTTCTTAAGAGATAATAACTATCAAAAGATTGACACTTGTTTATGTCTGGTTTAAATGTGAAATTACATCCAATGACCAACATTGTATTAAATTCTAAAAATATATTCTAAATATACTTTAAAACCACTCAAATTAATAATTTATCACTATTAATTATTTCGATTGAAAAAGTTGTTTTTAATTAAAATTTAGTAATTTTCACTATTCATCAAAATATGAAAGTTATCCGTAAATCACCAAAATTTCACCCTAAGCTAATTTTGATATTACGAATCCAAAAATGAATTCCATTTTGAAAAATAAAATTTACAATATTTTTAAAAGTGGTTATTACTATTCATAACAGCTAGTTTTAATAATATTTTAATAGCATATTGTTGTTTAGTGAATCTCGTTATTGCGTACTACACACGCTATTGAGGAAGGTCGCGATTGTGTGTAATGCAAGACAAGTCAATGATGCATGTTGTGTAAGATCCTTTTGGTGTAGCGTACAACACAAGACATTAGTGAAATTAAAAAGAATATTTTTCATAAAATCTTGGGCTGTTACATTCTACCCCCCTTAAAATGAATTTCGCCCTCGAAATTCGTCAGGGTTGTAAATGGTTTACTATTCGAAAGTTTTTTTAATAGAAACCCACATCGTAAAAAGTAATACAAAAACCAATCTTTAAAAACGAAAGTATGAAATGTAACGGTTACCCAAATAAACTAATCACTGGGTTTCCACATAGGTGAAAATATGGATGTGGAAGAGAAATCTAACCATCATGTTCTGATGGAGAGTGGTAGAGGACATGGCTATGGAAAATCCAGCGATCACAAAGCCATAAATTTGTGACGATCTAAGGTACCATCTAATTCATCAGATATAAGAGCACTAGGACAACATTTTTGGTTTTCAAGATTGTTTCCCTAAAGTTGAAGAATTTGAATTACTTTATTTTGGTACAATCTCACTGTTGTTCATGCCTTGAAAAATTTCCACGTCATATCTTAAATAAATGAAGTTGAATTTGTTATTCGTTGAAGTGTTAGCAGATCATGTGATAGAATGACGGGTCATTCCATCTGTCTCAAACAAAAGGTTAGCAGAAGTTATTAAATATACATAAGTCATTCTATAGTGAGATTAATCATATATGGTTCCTAAAATGGACTTATACTTCATATATCATACTGCTTAATATAATAAAACTAGTTTCTACTAAACAGGGACTTCCTCTAGGCCAGTGGTAGGCGATAAAGGCCAGTCGCACTTCGGTTGTGGGTTCGATTCCCACAGCCTTGTCCAACGCGATGGGCTGTCGCCCGTCTTGCAGGTTGTCCTTTTTCTAAAGCTATATTACTATAACATCCCATAAATAATATCGAAAAAACTTCTATCCTTAAACAATACTAACTTATGTCCAACATAATCCATTCCAATCTTTAGGCTTATCCAAAATACTTCATTCCACTCTCATAATATAGTGAAAACAATTACCAGAGATTTAATACCATCGTTGATCCCCATATATCATAAAATATGTCTTGTTGGTCACATTCCAAACATTCAAAGTCCTTAATCATGTACTCTCTTTAATACCCATTGAACCTTAGTGAAAACATGAATGCAGTTAAAAGTTAACACTTTCCACATACCAAAATCCTCAAAATTCTATATACTCAAACCATGATATCACTTAGTCCTTATATCAATCATGAGCTCATGAATACTGTTAAAAATTTCGTTTTCTCATTTTCCCTTCATTATGTGCATATCATCTTATTTCCAAAAATATCTCAATCACTTTGAATACCACATAAATATTCCAATATTCCACGATACTATATACAACATTATTTTGGAATCCCATTACATAAACACTTAATCATTCCACGACATCGTTGTCATATTCAACATCTCCAATAGTGATCGCATGTGACTTCCCTTTGTCCTTTTCCTTAAGTGGTTGCTCATGTTGATCATCACTAACCCTTGTATTAGGGAATTTATTAGCATAATGCCCCATTTCCTTGCACTTGAAGCATTGAAGTGTTGGTGGTGCGTTCTTTGCAGTGTTTGCTTTATTCACATCATTAGAAACCCTTTTTCCATTACCTCGACACTCAGCTGCTCGGTGACCTTCTTTTCCAAACTTAAAACATTTTCTAGTCCCTTTAAGACAATCTCTACCATGCTTATTTCCACACTTTGAGCATAAGGAAACATTCATCTTCTTTTCACCATTATTCTGAGATTTCTCCTTGAACTCCATCTTTCGTTTCTTATCAAAACCATGAGATAGATATGTAACAACAACTTCTATTTCTACCTTGATAGCACAACGCACAATTTCTTCATAGCTACTAAATTCTCTTATAGCTAATGCCCTTCCAAGACTTGGTTTTAAGCCACTGAAAAATCGATCAACTTTACTTTTAAGTTGGATGATAATGCTAGATGCATACCTTGCAAGTCTTGTAAAATTCGCTTTGTATATACCAATAGATTCATCATCCTTTTGCTTTAGTTCAAGAAACTCCTTCTCCATCTTTGTTCGAAGAATACGAGGGAAGTACTTATTGAAAAATAAGTTCTTGAACTCGTCCCATTCCATGGACTCAATTTCATCTACTGGCCTCGTATTCTTGATAAGATTCCACCATTGATCAGCTTCACCTTCCAAACGATATACTGCTAAGATGACTTTATCATGCTCAGAACATTGAAGAACTGAAAATATATTTTCAGTGGTACTGATCCATTGTTCAGCAACAAGTGGATTGGAAGACCCACTGAAAGAAGGTGGACGTTGCCTCATGAAGGACTCAATAGAATATTGTTCCCTTATCTGCTCATTTGGAAGTCTATAATGATTCATAGCTTGTGTAAGTATAGCAATAAGATTTTTCACTCCATCTCCCATAACATTTGTTTGTTCAGGAGGACAATCATTTCATTGTCCATTGCATTGATCAACACGGTTCCTTCGGGTTCCAGCCATCGTCTAAAACCCAAAAAGAATAGTGTGAGAGGCAAAAATCATGATAGAGAAAACAACATTATAAAGGGAGAGTACCTTCAATATCTAACATCTTAGGTTTAATTCTATGATTGTTAGTGTAATTCTAGTACTATAACCTATACGTATACTTAACCTTAGGGACATCCCTAGACATACCTTAGAAATATCTCTAGGGATCTCACTAATGTTTTCGCATCCTAGTTTCCAAAGGTTGACTAAACTTTTCCTCTGATACCAACTGTAGAGACCCAAAGCCTGATGTACATTGACATGACATTACATTTGCTGAATACTTAGTACAAAAACACACACACAAGGGTCATAATAGTTTAGTGTCTTTGGAAACTCGGAATATAATCTTCTAATCCCGGTGAAAGATCTTCAACATCTCCCATAAAGATCTTCCTTTTTTTATACCTAAAACCTTTCTTTATATCCTGGGGAAAAGAAAACATAAAAGGGTGAGCTCAAATGCTCAGTAAGGGTAAAAAAAATAAATATCAATCACATCATATACATAAGCACATAACTTTTGGAAATCTTAACCTGTAAAAGAGATCATAATTTCATAACCTGGGATAACTCATGGCAGTGAAATGTAATCACAATAATCATAACTTAAAACATTAAACTTTGTGGAATACATACATAATCATAGAGAATCATTTCTTGTAAGTCAAGACTCATTTCCAAGACTATCTTAGTGGACAAAGTCCCTTTCTGAACCGAGTCACCCTCGTTTCAGTCCTGTTTCACTGAACCGGTATAACCTACCATTCCATCCATGTCTATCTCATGAGATATAAAATCTTTACCCAATGCATTGGAGGGAGATATAGGTCCCACCCATCTCTTAATGATACCATTCTTATGTGTTCCACAAAATCATAAACCATACGTCATTTCATAACCCATGTAATAAAAATGGGATTCTTAAACAACATGAAATCATAAAACAATTCATATAAGATAAAGGAATTCATAAAAATATTTCCATCACAACATAATCAAATCCATGTATTAATAGGGATAGAAACAGAACCCTATATTATCTTCGATGGAAAAAAAATTTGATAAAACACTTGAACTCCATTCTTGAGGAATATATCCTTTCTACTTCAAAAACATTTTTCCTTTCTTAACATGTCATACAATTTTAAACTAAAATAAGTTGATTAAAAATAAACTTGAAAACTTGTAAAGGAAGATTCTTGGAAATAATGTTTTAAAAATCCATTCATGCCGTATAAGTTAAAAAAAACATTCTTCGTACTTTTGTCGGAAAAGTCAAAAAGTACCTCGTACGAAAAACGACAAAAGATTCCTTTCATATCTTTTACAAAAAACTCACCGACGGGTAAAATTGGATATAAACTATTTTAGAAGGATATAAATATTACATATTGAAGAAACATGGATGTGGATGATAAAATACACCCCAGTAAATTCCAAAGTATAAACAATCTCGGATAAAAATGAGATTCTGATATTTCCCTTACCTTAGGTCCGACTTGCTTTGTAAGTGTCCGAACCTCATGTATAATGATTTAAATAATGTTATTGACTTATTACAGAATCATATTCATTGTTATGATATCATATATGGTTCACTTATGACTTTATATTACCCGTTCTTTTGTAAATTCCATGTTAAAGAAGCGTTTTGGGTAAAATCGTTTCATTTATCGTAGGTGTTTGAACTTGTTGTTATTGACATTATTATTACTTATATCATTATTTACATACTTCCAGAATATAAAATATGATTTATATATCATATATATTCAGTATATATATATATATATAATAGATAGATAAATGAAATAAAACACATCGTTCATGGAGACGGTAGTCCGTACGTACACATGAACGTTGTTTTCCTTTCCGTATTGTCTTGAATGGAAGTAAGTAGATGACATATATATATATATATATATATATATATATAAATAAATCCAGTAGCTTTATAATGTCATACATTTCATTATTATTTCTTATATATACTTTATAATCATTCTTAAATGGTTAACATGGAGAATGAATCTCATCGCGTCGTGGAGACGGTAGTCCGTACGTACGCATGAGCGATGATATCATTTCCATAATTATTGAATTGAATTGGAGTGGATGATACAATATATCAAAATCAATATTATGTTCTAATAACTATGTATAGTTATTCTTTACACCATTATACTCATCCATGTAAGGTGGTGGTGGAAAATAGATTACACCACGGCGTGGAGACGGTATTCCGTACGTACGCACGCGCGGTGATTTCTTTTTCCGTAGGATGGATAGATGGTGAAATAGGGTTGTTTCATACTTATAATAACATATCAGCATATGAGTGATACTTATGTTATTACTTCATAATGAAACAACTAAATAAGAAGAAGTGGAAGAAGAAATAAAGATGAAAGAATCAGTAATGGACATTACCTCTTCTTTGAAGTGCTTCTTTGAGACCTTCTTTTAGGGCACTACAATTGGTCTTTCAGGAACACCAGAACCTGTAGGATGTTTCTAGGGAACTGGAGAGGAGAATTTGGCAGGTTTTGGCCGAGCTTCAAGGCTCAAAGTTGTGTGAGGAAGAGAGGGAGGAGGTGCCATTTTATAAGGGAGGAGAGGGGCACCTTTCGAATAACTAAATATATTATTTTATTATAAAGTCAAGTTCGGTTTTAAATAGCTACAAATTGATTTATTTCGTGGCTAAGGTGGGGATGGGTCGAAACCCTCTCATCCAATAGAATTTAGACAAGTTTAGGTTCCTATTTTAACCTTATCATTTAGATTTAACATTAAGTTAAATAATTTTACTTTTACCATGTCTTCTTGTGTTCTTACACTATAAGGTTAATAAACTTACTATAAGAAGCCAAAAGAACCCCAAGTTGTTTATTATTAATATATATAACCTTATCTAAGTCATTTGGCCGAACCTTAGATTTTTAGGAAAAAAATAACAATTAATAATATAATATTTGTTTTAAAAACTATTTTATATCAATTTTGACACTATTTAGTAATTGATTTTTGTGAAAATCATAACAGAATGATAAGTTCGAAAAAAGTTAATTAAATCAATACTAACATGTCATATTAACCAATAAAATTAGTGTAATTCATTAAAAGTCTCAAATTATATTTATTTTAGTATTTATAACATCAATTATGTCAATATTTCATTAATAAGATAATTACTGCATCATCGTTGTGTCATAAATAAATTAAATTATTAAATGTCTAAAAATTACAAATAAAATACAATTATGTAGGAAATCTTTTTATATTTCTAATGAATATTTATATTCGAATATATCTTATGTATAACCCCATATTAAAAATGTTTTAGTAAATAAACTTTGATTTTAACTCTTTTAACCCTTCTTTAAATAAATTAATAATAAATGTCCTAATCTAATCCAAGTGGGCCTAAATGGTCATATTTTATTCCTAAGTTTGTTTTTGGTCGAATTTCACTTGTCCAATAGAATTAGGACATGTGTTAGGGTAATAATAATATCATTTCTACCCTTAATTACCCTATTTACTTTTAACCGTGGTAAAAAAAAGTTAAAAGTTACTATTCACCAAAAAATTATTTTCATCTCATTGAACCACATTTTACTTACTGACATCAACCGTGTCTCTCGGATTTTTGAAATTCCACTCATAGAAGTGGTAAAATTATGTTTTATGAACAATTCAGTTTTTTTAACTACCACTTAGTGGTTTCACTATTCATAAAAAATTGAAGGTTTTCAGAAAAATACCAAAAATTAGTCCTAAGCTATATTTGATATTATGAACTCAATAATGATTTCTATTTTACCAAATTCAAAACATATCAGTTGCATTAATTAATTTAAAAATTAATTCCCGTCGTCAAAACAAATAGCGTGTTCTTAAGAGATAATAACTATCAAAAGATTGACACTTGTTTATGTCTGGTTTAAATGTGAAATTACATCCAATGACCAACATTGTATTAAATTGTAAAAATATATTCTAAATATACTTTAAAACCACTCAAATTAATAATTTATCACTATTAATTATTTCTATTGAAAAAATTGTTTTTAATTAAAATTTAGTAATTTTCACTATTCATCAAAATATGAAAGTTATCCGTAAATCACCAAAATTTCACCCTAAGCTAATTTCGATATTACAAATCCAAAAATGAATTCCATTTTGAAAAATAAAATTTACAAAATTTTAAAAAGTGGTTATTACTATTCATAACAGCTAGTTTTAATAATATTTTAATAGCATATTGTTGTTTAGTGAAACTCGTTATTGCGTACTACACACGCTATCGAGGAAGGTCGCGATTGCGTGTAATGCAAGGCAAGTCAAGGATGCGTGTTGTGCAAGCTCCTTTTGGTGTAGCGTACAACACAAGACATTAGTGAAATTAAAAAGAATATTTTTCATAAAATCTTGGGCTGTTACAAACACCATATTCATATCAGCAAGTAGATAAACCTAGTCTGTCTAGTCTACCAAATCCATGAGTATTTCTTGTTTCTTATCTGACATAGGGAACATTCACATCAGGAGCTTAAACTTCCAAGGAACCTACAAAACCACATATCCATGTTGGGAAATGTTGGACTCTAGACCAAAAGTATGATGTTTGGAAATAGTTGGCTCATGTTCCTACCAAATTTCAAATTCTAGATTTCTTAATTCAAACAAAAGTTCTTTGAGAAACACTTATTATGCCTTTGTCATGTCCTCAAGAGTTTGAAACAGAAGTTGCTGCGGCTAAGGTTTACCGTATAGAGAATGATCCTACAGAATGTCAAGCAATCATATCTTTTATGGATGAAGATGAATATGATGTTGTACATGGACATATCAAGCCCTTGTATCTATATGGTATGGTCAATGACATATATATTCGACGAGCCATCATTAATAATGGCTCAGGATTCAACCTCATTCCCATTCATACAATTCATCTACTGGACCTCAATGAATATAATTTTTCTCCATCCACTTTAATATAGAATAGTTATAATAAGAATGACCAAGAACCTCTAGGAGAGATTACACACAAAACTCTGTTTGGGGATCTTGTGTCTAATTCAGATTTCTTGGTTGTCTATTAGGACCCAACCTTCAACATTCTTCATGGAAGGCCTTGGCTACATCAACAAGCAGCCCTACCTTCTTCATTCCATCAATGTCTCAAAAACTGTTTCAATGGTCAAATTGGGAAACTGTATGGTGAGAAGGATCCATTCAAAATGTGTGAATCTCTATACATTAAGGAAGAACTTGTTCAAACAACTGAAGTGAAGTCTGTGACAAAGAAGGTAACCAGAATTAATGCTCCGAATGGACTGGAAATGATCCCAACAATCCCATTCATACATTTGAGTACATATTATGTTTTACATATCAATAAAATTGAAAAGGTAAACTCAAATCAAAGAATTCGTTGAGTAACTTCCATAATGTCAACTGTGGAAATCGAGCCTGACATCATGGGAGAAATTATTTATTCACCAAGAAGTGATGAAAGCTTAAATGGAGATGATTTCATTTCTTCTACTGAACTACAAAATTCCTCAACTTCGCTAATCATATTAGATGAAATTGTAGTAATACTAGAGGAAGACAAGGATGTTGATTCTCAATCCATCATATCCTCTTTATTACCCTAGGGAGACCCTTCATCATCAATAGGGTCAGAAATGGTGGCCTCTTCTTCAGGGTGTTCAAATACTAACTCCTCCCCCAACTCTGGAAGTTTTTCTTCATTATATACTATGCAATTAGCAACAAAAGAATTAACGCGTAAGGAAGAGGAAGAAGAATAATAAGATCTCAGTGACACTCTTCCAGCATTTGAGGAAGGTGGATCTACAACTTTTGATGAGCTCAGAGAAATAAATCTGGGTACATAAGAAGATCCATGCCCCACTCTAATTTATGTGTCCATGACTTCTTAAGAGAAAGAGGTGTATAATTCATTTATAAAGCAACAGAAAGATATATTTTCATGGAATTATATAGAAATTCTAGGACATAATCTCAATGAAGCCACTTATCATTTGGGTTTTCTAGAAGAATATCAATGATTCTATAAGGAAGCAAGAAGAACACACCCAACTCATGCCACAAAAATTGAAGCTGAAGCTGATAAACATATAAAGGATAACTTTGTTAGGAAATTTTAATATCCCAAATCGCTTGCCAAAATTATCCCATTAAAGAAGAAGAATGTGAAAATAAGAGTTTACATTGATTTCAGAGGTCTTAACCATCATTGTCCAAAAGATGAGTTTCCAGTTCTGATCAAAGAGATTTTAATTGATTCCACAGCTAGCTATAAAGAACTTTCTTTCACGGATGGTTACTCTGGGTACAATCAAATCCATATAGACCTAGAGGATGAAGAGTGCATAGCCTTTAGATCCCCTCAAGGTGTTTTTTTCTATCAGGTAATTCCATTTAGCTTAATGAATGCAGGTAAAACGTATCGATGTTCAATTCACTATATCTTTAAGCCCTACTTAGGTAATTTTTTTGAATGATATGTGAATTATCTGGTAGTTAAATGAAAACAACATTCTGATCACCTGGATGATCTAAAGACCATATTTAATAAAGCTCTTCAACATAATTTAAAGATAAACCCCTTGAAATGTGCTTTCAGGGTAACCTCAAGAAAGTTCCTCATCTTCGTTGTATGCCATTGTGGTATCAAAGTCGATCTAGAGAAAACAAAATCAATACTTGGAATATCACCTCCTAGAAATTTGAAATAATTAATAGGACTTGAAGAACAGTTGGCCTATATTCAGTGATTTATCTCCAATTTGGATGGATGTGTTTTCCCTTCACCAGATTAATAAAAAAGGGAGTCACCTATCAATGGACTGAAGACCGCTAAGAAGAATTTGATACCCTCAAGAAATATCTCTTGATTCCACCAGTATTAATAACACCTATTGAAGGAAGACCATTTATTCTTTATGTTACAGCTTTAGACCAATCACTGGGTGCCTTCCTGGCCTAGAATAATAATGCTGGGAATGACAAAGGACTTTACTATCTAATCCAGACTTTGATTGATGCAGATTCTCGGTATTCAAGTATTAAAAAGTGCTACCTTGCATTAATCTTTGCTGTTCAAAAATTGAGGCACTACCTACAATATCATGAGGTCGAATTGGTATCTCGTAATAATCTGATCAAATATGTTCTCAGTCATCCTATGCTTAATGGGAATTTGGCATGATGGATAGTTATTTTGTAATAGTATGATATCCAATTTGCGCCTCAGAAGGAAATAAAAGGCCAAGATTTGGCTGAATTCCTTGCTGAACATCCATTTGTGGAAGATACATCATTGAATATAGAACTTCCTGATAAAGAGGTCTTATATATTCAAGATAGTTCCCAAACATTGGAAATGTACTTTGATGGTGCCTCTAGAAGTCTAACAGGAAAGAGAATGGAAAACCCTAAACTCAACAGAGTTTGGTAAGGAATTGTACTTATTTCACCCAAAAAGGTATTATTTCCTTATTCCTTAGTGTTGTTAGAAGGTGGCGCCGACAATGAATCATAATATCAATATATCATCGCAGGCTTTGAATTGGCACTTCAGGTGCATGTGAATCTCTTGAAAGTGAAAGGTGATTCAGAATTGGTAATAAAACAAATCAATGGGGAATATTTTATTAGAAAAGAATAGTTAATCTCTTTGTGTGATTATGTCAGAGGGTTAATAGATGAATTTACCTTAGAGAAGACAATGTCTTATGTCCCACAATCCCAAAATGCCCAAGATAATGCACTGGATAATGAAGCTACGGCCTTGGTAGATCCAAACCAGGATAAGACAATCATATGTATAACCCATCGTCGTGTGGCCTCACCTTTCATTCAAACTAGAATAAGGAAATTAATAAAATTAGCCCAATTTCTGATCCATATTGTCATTCCACGACATTGAGAACACCCATCATTGAATATCCTTAAAATAGAGTACTTCCACCAGATGGGGCAGAAAAAGAAAATATTTAATGCCAAACAGCCAATTTTACTCTTTACGATAGTCCAGATCACCGGAAGATCCTCTAAAAATGTGTCTTTGATGAAATCCTCTTTAGATGTATTGATGGGGAAGAAATTGTAGCTATCATGAAAGAATCACATTCAGGAGATTGTGGAGATAACCATTTTGGGCATTGACTTTCAGATCAAATATGAAGTCTTGGATACTTTTGGCCTTCAATGAAGCAGAATTGCATAGATTTCACTAAGAAATGTTCTCCCTGCCAAGTGCATGCTAACATAATTCATCAATCTCCAGAGGTTCTACATACAACTAAATACTCCTGTCCATTTTCCACATGGGGAATGGTGTAGTAGGGCCTTATCCCCAATCTATGCATAAGCAGTTCAAGTATATTATTACTGCAACTGACTTCTTCTCTCAATGGTTTGAGACAATTCATCTCAAAGAGGTTAGAGCCAAAATCATTGTTAGTTTTTTGAAAACTAACATCATTACTAGATTTGGTGTTCCTCATACTATATTAATGGACAACAACACCAATTTATGTTCTATTGAGGTAAAGAAGATATATCAGGAGAATAATATCAAGTCCAACCATTTATCTCAATATCATGTGGTGGCCAATGGACAGATATTGGCTTTTAATAAGACCTTATCAAATATATTACAGAAGATGGTGGATAAAGATAAGAAATATTGGCCTCATAAACTTTTGCATGCTTTATGGGATTATTGGACTACTACCCGTAATGCCACCATGTAAATTTCTTATTCATTGGTATACAGAACAAAAACCGTTTTTCCAATTGAAAATCAATTTCCTTTACTCAGAGTTACAATCTGTGATCAGTTGTCTATAGATAAGAGGTCTCAAAAATAGTTTGATGAGCTGGAACGATTAGAAGAAATAAATATTGCAAACTTTGTATCATTTAGAAGTCTATCAGAACATAATACTTCGAGCCTTTAACTATAATCTTCATCTGTATTCATTTCTTCAAGGAGAATTGGTATTGGTCCTCAGGACTCCAATGATACCAGGAAAGAAAACTACAAAGCTTGAGCCAAAGTGGGAAGGACCTTATTTCCTGCATAAGGTCTACTGAAATGGTGCTTATGCGTTAATCTCAATGGATGGAGAGCTTATCACAACTCCAAACAATTCAAGATTCTTGAAGAAATACTTTGTGTAATTGAACACATCATCCACACTACAAGACATAAAACTGCACAGTACATGTCCTCGCTATATGACATTAAACTGCACAACACAAAGTACTAGTTTCAAGGTATTAAACTACATAACAACCATAAGAGTCCATGCTGAACGATGATAAAATGTATAGCATCTTTGTCCTTGTCGCATGTCATTAAACAAAATGACCTCATCTATCCACGTTACACATCATTAAACTGTACGACTAACGTCTTACCTACTTGAAGTAAGGAGTTTTCATGTACAAGAATAATTGACATCATTGTTGTTACTTAGTGGCACATGAGTCCATTTATTCCCAACGTATGAGTTAAATCTACATAGGGACCTCATTTAAAGATCTACATGGGGCTTGATTCTCATTCATATGAGATACGTAGAGATGGCTAGATCTCCAATCTTGGGCCCAGCTGCAAGGAACCAAAATATTTATTTCCCTTTTTCTTTTCCTATATTTGAACTAAATATATATAGAGTGCTTTTGTAAGATACATTGTTTGATTTTCATACCATTTTGTGTCTTAAATTTAATCATTCTTCTAGAATTTGTTTAAATCCCCCGTCTCCCATGTCAAACTTGATTTTTGTGGGAAATGAATGTTTCAATAACTACATATGGCTTTATTCTAATCTATATGAGATACGTAGAGACACCCAAATCTCCGATCATGGGCCCAGCCATGATATAAAAAATCCCCCTTTATTCCTTATATAAGAATCAAAACCTTCTTATGCAATGTTTAAATAAATATGTATGAATTGATTCTTTCCCCTAATAAGACACATACTGACACTTGGATTTTATCCCTCAGTCCAGTTACAACACGTCTTTCTTTTCACATTAGTTCATCTTCATCCTTACTACATGATGTTAAACTGTATGGAAATCTAAGAGCTACGTTTGGCTTTATTCTTTCTCCAACAAGATACATTGCGAGCCCCGGGTCCTATACATTGGCTCAACCATTACTTAATAATAATAACCCTATTCCTCACTTGTGTCTCCTTTTTTGTTACAGAAGAAACCTTTTACTAGTCCTTGTTTCTCACACCGAGCCTAGATCACGTGGGCTTACGAATTGGGTAAAAGACTTCTACGTATAAATAAGGTGTCTCAATTATTTTTGGGGTTATCAGTGTCCTCACTGCATGACTTAAAACTGCATAGTATAATGTCCTCACTACATGACTTTAAACAACACGTCACAATATTTATTCAAAGGAAACAAAGAAAGTCTCCATTTTACATGTGATTTAGATCTGTGTAAATGACTTCAAACTCATGGTGAATATTTATTCAAATATTTCTCATGTGCATTGAGCATAACCCCCTTCCATATTTCACAATCTTAATCTTGAATATTTTTAGATCTTTAGAATCTTACTTACGGTTTCTGGTGACAGATTTTCTAATATATGAGATCTATTTTTTCATGACTATGCAGTATGTGTCCTTAAGTGGCCTTGCATAAGTTGCCTACATAATAGGCATGTCAGTCAAAAGATGATACTATTTTACAATGAAACATATTCCCAAGTTGTCCTGGCATAATAAAACCCCCATAACGGAGTTTTCAAATGATGGTAATTGTTATTGGTTATAGTATCTTTGTCTCCTTCAAAATTTTAAGACAATATACAATAATTTGTATTATAAAATAGTCATTCTTGTATATTCATCTCATTATATTTCTCTCAATCTGAATATCTTCAAGACCATGGTTTACACATCTCTCTCTCCAGGTGTTCAAAGTAATATGAAATAACCTTGGATCACTTGACCACATATTATATATTATTTCCATTTCTGGTCATAGTTGTATGACCAAAAACTACATACACCACACTTCCTACATTTAGGTCAAACCATTGTAGAAACCCTATTCCTCCGATTATTTGGAAATCATGATTGGAAATACCCTCTCCATATTTAGGTACCTTTCTCCATAAAAAATATTTTGTTCTTCAGAAAATATGAATCTCCATAAAACTTCATCGTCTTTTAGCAATATAATTTAAAACATCAAAGATCTCTTTTGATTGCCAATGCAGTATGTGCCCTTAGGTGGCCTTGAATAAGTTTTCTACATAACAGATATGTCAGTCAAAAGATAACACTAATTGGATATGCAGCATATGCCCTAGTTGTCCCTACATAATAAAACTCCCATAATGATTTTGTCAAATAATGTTAACTTTGTTCTTGTAAAATACCACCTCTAATTCCGTTAGCCCTTTTTCCATATCATTATTCAGATTTAGATAATCCCAAATCACAGTTTACAATTTGTCCTTCCATGCCTGAATATGGTAATATGTTTCCAAAAAAATTATCAAGAATTTGGGAGAGTCTTATACCTTTGGTTAAAGCTAAAGACCTTAAATTAAAGCCACACAATGTCCTCACTACATGACATAAAACTGCACAGTACAATTTTCTCACTACATGACTTAAAACTGCACAGTACAATGTCCTCACTGCATGACTCAAAACCGCACAAATAACCCTTTATTCTTAAAATCAATTTCCTTGAAAAACCCACCCATTGTGGTCTTCAGGCACCCGAATCTTATTTTTTCCCTTATATATCAATAGTAAAATATTAAACGTCTGAGAGATATTTTTCCTAAAAATCCAGTTCATTTCGTTAGGTGGGCTTACATAAGTTGGCTACATAACATGCCTATCAGTCAAAAGATAGTACTATTTGACTATACATCATATACCCTAGTTAGACCTTCATAACAAAACTCATGTAATGTGTTTTTCAAAGAATGGAAACTTCATTATTATAGGATACTCCCCCTATATTTATACAAGTTTTATATTTGGATACCATAAAAATCATGGCTGAAGATTCCCCTTGGAAATATTTAAAGAATATTAAATCAATTCTTAAGTACTGAGTCTTGTTCGAAATCTAAATTTCAAAATTTATGGTCAAATATATTGACCTTAAACATTATCCATTTATATTCCAACATGCATGAATCTAAACTACCAAAAACAAGAGATGTGGTACTCACGAGACTAAGAACCCACAAAGGGAACACTGAAAAAAGTCAATTTCCTGCTCACTAAATGTATATTTTGTATGATTTAGGTAATATTGAGCAATAGAAAGTCAAAAGATAAAATTTTTGTGGGGTTTTCCATATAACCATAGTTAAAATTAAACTATGCTCATTAGGCCCATTGACTTAATAAGAAAATTCTGAGCACCCCCATTATTGTCATTGTAATCATGATTATTTAACATGAAGGTTTGAAGTTCAAAAAAATCATCATCATCATTACCTTTAATATTGATATAAAAGAAGAAAGAATGAGAACATATATGATTGAAGGAAAAATTTCTTTCATTTATATGAAATCATAGGGCCATCCACAAAATGGATCCTCTCTATAATGTTTTAAAATAATCTCTCAAAACGACTCCTCATTTTTTGATAAACTTCATGAGCCCTATTAGTTGCCTGTCAAAGTTGAGATAGCTGAGAAACTGCAGCATCTTTGGCTTGATGAAGTGCTTCTTTAGTAGTTAAAATGGTTATTATGCCCTCTAATTGGGTTTACCCTAGTGTTTGGTTAAATTTATAGAGTTTGTTATGAACAACATCTAATTGTTGTTGAAGATATAACCACTCCTTTGTGGCTTCTTTAATTTATTGGCAGATATCGATCAACTTATTATTATGATCTACCTCTGCCTCAGCTACTGCAGATTGGATTCTCTAAGTATTGATAATCTGTTTAGCCTTTTCAAAATCTTTCCTTAGCTTATACTCATACTCCTGTCATTAAATGGTCTCTTTCATTGTATTGTAGACTAGTTGATAATTAAATCCACCAAATCCCCATACACAGAATAATGCTTAGAGTTTGAAAAAATGGGACAACAACTCATCCAAAGGATTCGCAGCAATTATGCTCCATATATGTTTCCATGTCTTCTTAAGTTCCATTCTAAGAGAATATTTCATGTCTAAGTTTGAATCTAAGTCAATTCCATGGGGTAAAATATACTCTAGAAATAGATCACTTAAAGAACTGCCTTGTTCTGCTTCTCTAGGAATAGTAGAAGCTTCTCCTTCTACTGATGCCTGAGCCAGCACGGAAGCTCCACCTTCTAATCTAACTATGGGAGATCATAATCCTAAATAATAAATCATGATAACTGTTAGCTCCAAAAAAAAATGGAAGAAATAGAGTATGATCCAAAAAAATGATGACATTTTCCCAATAATAAGTCAACCACACGATTGGATTCATCCCCAGTATTCTCATATTCGGCAGTTTGAGTAGATATTTCTTGAGAAGGGTAACTCTCCTGAGTTTTCCCAGATGTCATAATAGAAAGCTCTAGAATATCTCTCGACAGGGGGTCCACTGTTGGTATTTCTCCAGCATCAACAGAAGAATAATATAGTTGAATTCCCCATTCCTAAAGACCCTTTGCAACATTTTCTACATATAAAGCTACATAAGGTGAACTTTGATGTAAAGTATCAAGTAAAGAAGAAAATTTATGCTTGAGAAGTGTAAGAATGGGAACTTATGTCCTTGAAATTCCTCATGAAAATCCCCAAACTCCATAATGGAACCTAGAATATCAATATTTGGATTAAGGGATTGAATCATTTCAGTGTATGAATCTTGGAATGTTTTAGCATCCTCACCATGTAAGGTATTTGAAAAATGCTGGTTGATGCCCAAATTGGCTCAGATAACATTATGATTTGTTGTTTCTTCAATTGGTGAAACATCATTAGATATTTCTAGGTTTGGGTCAACATTAGTATTTATCTTAGACTTCCCTGGGTCGTCATTCCTTTCCTTCAGATCAATAGGAATATCCAAATTGGTTATTGTAGGATTCATTGGCAAAAGAAACTGATCTAAGATATCTTGAAAATAAGAATATTAACAATGAATTTAATATAAAAGAGAAATGCATTTGATCATATCATTACTTTTCTCTCTCCCAATAGAGCCACGAGTAGGTACAACTAAATATTTTGATGTTTTATCTACTAAAGTAGCAGATCCATCAACATGAACCTAGGATTCTCCTGGGGTTTCCCTCTTTGGTCTTGAAGAATCGAATTTTAGTCCCTTGAGAGAGTATAGAGACACAGATCCTACAAGAGGATAAATGTGATTACCAGTGTATTGATAAAATTATAATTCCCTGAAGATAGTCTAAATACATAGTCCTTTGGAGAACACTCTAGACTAATCCCATTTCTCCCTTTCGTTTCTTTTCACAAGCTGGAGGAGAAATAAAAACACTCCTCTTGGAAGGAGAAAACAGAGGTAATGACTGAAGATTATCCGTCGCCATTACCCCAATAATGAATCTCTATCTTGGAGAAAGTTCTAGAGACCTGGAAGGGTCATTCAATGCATTTATGTGAGAATGTATTGACCCATACTTCGGGGATTCAAGAACTGGTCCAGATTTTCCTTACCTACTTTCAAGCTAAAAAAATGCATTTCATCAAGATTAATGATGATGAATGGTGAAGAAAAGTTGGACAAAATAAAATGAAAATACATTCCTAGTATTAACATAAATATCCCACTCATCCTCAGGGTCAATAATTACCCCTTTATGTATTTATAATTCCATCATATGAGATGCACATATGGAGGTTGGGATTTATTCATCAGTTTCATATATAAAAGTCCCTAGCTCCGTAATATGCTCATGTACATCAGCTAGGTTATTATCCAGATTGCAATCAGAAGGTTCCTTAATGCCACCCACATCTGGTATTCAAATTACATGATGGAGGAATGACCATGAATCCCTATGATCACAGGTCACACTCTCCCAAGGGTAAATGGATGAAGGTCACAAATAACTCAATCTCGGTATGGTTGGTTGTGGAGGAGATTCAAAACCTTATGTCTGGTGAGCCTCTTCAGACCTCACATATTCATTAGAAAGTTTAACATATAGAATATGAATCTATTTCTCATGGAAGCAACTGGATCACCTTAGCATTAGAGGTATTGCTTCTCTATCCCTAGTCTTCCTGATATACCTCCCGCGAAGATGTTTTGAAGGCTCTGAAACATATGAAACTTATGCATCATCTCTATCCTTAGACTTCTTACCATGATTTCCACGCACAACAGTCATTGTAGCTGCCACTTGATATATTAATTTTCTCAAAGCTCTTTGAGGATATGATGAATCCCATGCTTTGGAATATCCGTCTTCCAATCCAATTGACCCATCTGACAGATGTAACGTAATCGAAAATTTGGATCCCTCTAAAGCCATTAGAATCTATAATTATCTCACTACCATTGGGTTTTTTCTCATGTATAACATACAAGGGTGGAAAAGTTTTTGATTGTTGAAGAAATATGAATTTATGTGAAAATCAATGAGGTATATAAGCCTCATAGATAATTTGAGCATCAATCCTGATCGATAATATACCATCTATGAATTCCATCATATAATACCTCAGCTCATAATTATTTTCTTTACTATCATTAATAGATGTTTTAGTTGGTGGGTTACAAAAAGGAAAGAAACTGAATTCTCCTGACACATTAAATTCCTTTAGCACTACATCAGGTCTCAAATTTTGAGGCTGAATACCAGAATGTTGATGTAAAATTGGATTGAGTTTCTCATTGGGGACTCTAACTAAATTCAACACTGATTATAAAGAAAGGTGTGCTGCAATCCATCCCCTTAACACTTGGAATGAAACATAAATTCTAAATGGATCCTTCCCATTGTATAAATGTAGTAGAGAATAGTAAATTCATTCCAATACAAGAGTTTCTAATCCAATATACTTCCCTTATGCTAATTTAGCAACAGTGAAAAAATTTCATATCCATACACCACCTCTGGATTCACAAACTAAAAACAAGTAAACGTTTATCCACATGGCAAGGAAGGAGGCTAAGTGTATATTTTCATCAACATCATATTTGACTTTGTAGCCCTAGTTCTTATACTCACCTGTTTCCAATGTTGGAAAATATGTTCCTGAACTACCTCGGTTAACTGCAGAAGGGCCAACAGTAGGACTTCCATAGGTGGGACCTTTCTCTATTGTTGGTTCTAAAAAGGCTTCCATCCACACCCTAACAAGAATATATTTCCTGTATTTGGGAAGCATCTTTGATATTTTATATAGTTCATGAGACAAATATGGTGTTCTTGTAACATCACCTCATGTTGTAGCTGGTGGAATAAAATCATCATATAATTCCCTGAGAATGGGAACCCCAACTATTTTGTAGATATCCCACAAACTAATGCCAGATTCATTGTGTGTTGAATGGAATGAATTATTTTTTGGACTCCATAAGCTCAGCAGTTTAGGAATGAAATAGTTTTTATAAATATAAGTTTCTCCCATCTAGATAGATTCATAAATATAAACAACTGATTACTCTTTCCTAAATTCTGCAGAAGTTCGGTGCACACAAAATGCCCACATCCATGCAAGTTTAACACCTCCTTTATAATGAAGATCCAAGTCTTTCTTCCAACCATTAGATTGATCTGTCTGAGAAGCCTAAAAAGTTTAATCACTGTAATGTGGCCTTGGATCTACAACATTATCCTTCATATCAAGAGTAAAACCATTAGGATACAGGACGCAACCAATAGGGATTGTTCCTTCATGTACTGGGACCCCCTTGCTCTAATATTCATGCAGTTACAGTTGGAGATTTGGAGAAAGCAATTCTTTGGAAAGTAATTCTTAATATATGCAACACAGTAATGTTGTAAAATCCTATGCCTGTGTAGGGGTAAATAAGGAGTTTGTGGATATTCACATTGATACAGAATTAAACCCTTCCATAGTCTCAGAAGAGTACTTTCAACAACGTCATAATATTGTGGTTAGACAATCTTCATCATTTCATTTTGAAAAGCCTTGGCTTCTTTAGTAGAGTTTATCAAAATATCCATTTCCCAACAAAAGAATTACTATACTCCCCCTATTAGGTTGTAATTTTGACTTGAGAAAAAAAAAATCAAATTTCAACTTATAGGAAAAGAAAATAAAAAATTTCGAAAAGAAAACTATTCGCGTAGGTCCTTCCACGAGGTCTGTCATGTAGGTCCATAGACAAGTGTCCTAGCACAACTCCTTTGATGAAGTCCTTATTTGTAGCTCCTTCACTAAAGTAGTTTCTCCTTGAGAAAATTTCAAGGAGAATATGCGAGAGAAAAATGCGGTGAGGCTAGATAAAAGAGCTATGTAATGAGAGTGGGAAAATTTGGAAGCACGGATGAAGAAAATTTCAAAGGATCGAACCTATTTATAGCTGGTCATATATCTTTGCGACATACCTGTGATAAAATACTACACATCATACCTAACCAAAATAGCTCTATAAAAAACCTGTGTTGTCCAGTAATTAACCCATAGCCTTTTCCCCACAATTATACCTCAGAACTCAACCCTCTTTCTAATCGAATCCAATCATGAGGGGGGATTTTGTTGACACTACTTAAGAATACAAAAAGACTACGATGATAACCCTGGATATTTCCAAATCCAAAGGCATTGTTCGAAGAATTAAAGGGAAAGTCAAACCCTCAAAAGGACTACATGACATACCTACGTTGTAGACCTACGCTATAGTATATTTTCGGTACCCCTATGCGGCAAAACAACGCGGAGGGCCTACATGGAGGACATGTGCGGACAACATTACTTTGACCAGGCCCCATCCATGACTATAAATATGACCCTTGGGCTCCCCATTTCAAAGAAATAAAAAGTTGAAAGACTTCATGAAGATCCCATTGCGTAGTTTTTTCACCAAGATCCCTCAAACTATCTCAGGTAGCTCTCTAAAACACAAGAGAAGAGATAATTAAATGGGATAAGAATATTTTGAATTTTTTTTCACAATTTTTACATAGATTTGGTTCCCTTATGTGTAATATATTCTTTAGTAATCATACAAACCTGCATGAAACACCTATGCAACCCACCTGCACGGAACACCTACACTATACTACAAAGCAGGGTACCTATGCGGAACACTTGTGCGAAGTACCTACACAGTAGAGCATGGTATAAAGCCTTCATACCAACTTAATTATCCTCTTTAAATCCATTTCTGACAGGGTATCTGAATTCTTGGCCCCATAATCTGAAAGAGATAAAGTTCAAGCCTCCACCAAAATCTTTTAACTTATCAAAACATTAGGAAAGTCACATCAGCGTGTCTTCTATTTGTGTTGGTATATCCACAGTCAAAGGATTCCCACATTTTTTTCACAATGGAGTTAGGATTCATAAAGCATCTTTGTGTTTGTATATCCACAATCACATGGACCTTTCTCCTAGGAACAATTCTAAGAAGTTCCCAATTTTGAGAATAAGGGTTTGGGTCTTGACCTATCCCTTATCAAAGAGATATAACCTCATGTTTCTGGTAGAGAAGGTACGATTCACAATTTCTTCTCCATTCAAGAGAATGAAAACTCTCCCTCCCCTACTTGGATCAATTTTAGGGATACCATTCTGGTATAATCCCCTAACCCTTATCCCTTATTCCATTCATTGGACCCTTTTCCAATGTAAAGAGAACAGAGGGAAGGCTAATCACCTCACCCTCGTCCACCCTGGCCGCCGTAGGTGCGCCATCTTTCACCAGTGGAGGAGGAAAAGTGTGTATCATTATTGAATCTTTCACATCCTCTTGTTTCTTACATCGAACATGACTCAGGTAGGCTTAGAGATTCATGATGATTACAATATTTTCACAAACACCTTCAATTGAATGAACTACGAGATCACCGATTTCCACCATTAATGGGATACATAGGAAGCCTTCTTAGGGCCCGAGCTCACTGGATATACTCTTTAGGAATCCAAACCTAATTCCCTTAATCTGGAGATCCTCCTTAGAAATAAACCCCAAATTAAACCCCCAAATCATCATGGAATCCATTTTAGGAAGTAATCCCAAACTCATTTCTCTCAAAGGACTATACTCTTATATGAGACTTATCAAACTACCTAGGCTTTGATTCTCATCCATATGGGATACATAGGAATCCTCCTTGAGGGACAAACCCAACTCTTCAAATCAACCATGTTTTCCTTGGGCCATATCCCCAACAAGGTCTAATCTTACTTGTAAACCAATATCCTTTTCTTGTTCCTTGGGCTGCTTCGGCATAAGTCCCACTCTAAACTATGGCTAAGCACCTTTCGCTTAGATGTCTGTACCACATGAAATTAAACTATATGGAATGGTCCTTATCACATAAGCTTATAAGGTATGATGTGTTCCATTAAGAGGCACCGAACTACAAGGGTTATGATTCCTTTCACAATGATATGTAGGTATCCCATTTTATGGGTATGATCCCAATATAAAAAAAACCTTCATCTCCCTAGATGACAATAGATTTTATAGTGCCCCACTGAGTGACATAAAAAACTAGTATCATTATAACAATGATTAAATGAATCTCTATGTAGTATATGAGGGGATACTATTGTTGGAGAACCTTGAATAAATATAAATTATTCTAAATTTTACACATGTTAATAAGTGATTTTAAATTCCATAGGAAACATATGTTATACTTGGTAAATTAATAAGGATTCATGAAAATATCATAAATTTATAAAGAGTGTCTTGAAGTGGAAAATAATTCCCCCCAAAAGGGTGTGATGAGTTTGACTTCCCATCCTCTCGACCAATGCATGTTCTTAAGTATCATAAAGCTCAAAATCAATGAATTACTACCTTTGGAAAGTAAGTCCATGTTGGATAAAGAACTGTTGGGTGTTTCTGATTCCATGAATACATCCAATAGAAACTGCCTAGAAGTAGTGATTCTTAAAACTAGAACACATGTTTCAATGAACTATGAAAAGATGATGCTGCTGATGGAAAACCAATTCTTAAGACACTAGAAGTCAATATACCCCTACTTCAGAAAGTTTCCCACATTTATAACATGTGGAAGAGCAATCGAGGACCCCCTCAATGAAAACTTTATCATGTGGAGGAGATCACTTGTCTTTTTTCCCAAGGAGAAGCCCTTACTAAAAATTAGAGCCATTTAAGCTTCCTACTATGCCACTACACCTTTTATTCCTATAATATAGATTTAATCCTATGATATTTGTGGAGGTCTAGATTTTGACCAATAATGTTGGAAAGGTATATATGAACCCCAATTCTACGATTGTTACTACGTTAATTACAATCAATAAAACTAGCATCCCCAACAATATCTATAAAAATACTATATTTAATGAATAGATCAACATTATCCACAACAATAAAAACAAGGTAATTATAAATAGAGGATTAGACAGTTTCCACCAAAGAATTAAGGACCACCTGGGTATCCACCACAAAGTCCAAATCATTGACCACGAAAACAATTCAAATAGACATTTCATAGAGATCAACAATTTCCACCAACTCAGTAGCTAAAATGTCAACAAGATCTGCTAATCCCACCAAAACAAGCCCAACCTCTCTAATTAAATCTTTAAAACCTGATCATTACCTTCATGAAGAATGAAACACAAAGGATTACAATCCAAGAAACTGAAATGAATAACACACGGCTGTAATACATAACCTAGTGAATAAAATGGGGAAAATCTATAAGAATTCATTTGATCGAATACCAAGTACTTTTCATGGAAATACCAAATATCATCCAATTGAGGGGGCTAAAGCTATAATTATTAAAATTATAAATATGATGAACTTTCAACAGCCATGCAGAGATGAGGATAATTAGTTTGATGAATCTTATAATTTTATTCCTGGGAAAACATTAGAAGTAGAACCAACCAATTATGCTCTAAAAAAGGAACAACATAAAAATTAAGAAGTTTATGTAGGACCACCAACACACAAGAGACCTCTCCCATTTACTATAACGATGGAACAATAAAAAATGAGGGGCAATATTTTGTTTAGAAATTTTTAAACACTTTAATATTAAAATTACCTTTATAGAGGAAATTGATTGAATACTTGTTTGTAGAAGATTATTTAAAAAATTTCTATGTAGAAAAAATAAAATGGAATAATGATTAGTCATCTCCCAAAATTATGTCTTCCCTCTAGTTTTATAGTAGAATCTACAACAAAAAATGTGGGACCTTGGAATTTTCTTTATTCCCTTCACTATAGTGACCTATAGTTTTGAAAAATCCATGGGTATTCTAGGTGAAACTATAAATTTCATTCAAAAGAGTGTTTATAGGAAGTTCGGTCATGGGGAACTAAAACCAATAAGGGTGGCACTCTAACTTTATGTCTTCTTAGTGAATAACCCTTGATGATTTCTCAAGGATGTATTAGTAAAAGTTGGAAAATTAATTTTCCCTAATGATTTCCTTATCTTTAACATGTAAGAAGAGGCTGATATTCCCATAATTCTAGGATAGCCATTTATCACCACTGGGATGGCACTAAATGATGTTAACGTAGGGAGATTAATATCCACGGTTGGTGAATAACTGGTTATGTTTTATTTGGTGAGGGTTTCTAATAAAAGTGACGACTTGTTGAATTATCAAACTATCTATTTTTATGATAATAATGATGATCCTGTGAGCATTAAAAAAAATAAGTAACTAAATCTTATTAAGAAGTTATATAGTGTTCATAATAACATGAATTACATGGAACCTCTTACATATAATTTCATACCACCATTTGTACCAATTTTTAAGAACCATTACATGAGAAGTGTTTCATTTTTGTTGAAATAATCAAAATCAAAACATGTAAAACTCAATAAAATAAATAAAGTTTTGAATGGGTGGAAACCTAAGGTTGGTTCAACATGAAATATTTGGTTAGTTTAGTATTTATGATTTTCCCCTACTAAAGGCTTGTTAAGAGGACCCATCCGGAAAGTGGAACAAAATGAAAATACACACCCTATAATAACTACATGGAATGTATTTGTCATGTTTTATATTGAGGAGTTACCACTTGAGATCCAAGTTCAGTAAGGGTCCCCACCATGATGATAATAGATTCTATTCTTGCCCCACAAGATTCATACTCTGTAAACTCTTGATGTAGTTAATACCACTAAGTGTCCCTACAATCTCGATGACACAACCACCGATTCTAGTAGGAGGAAATGGACTTGTGAGAAGATGGATAAAGCTATAAGATTATGTTATACAACTATCTGGATGAATATGTTATTGTTATCAATTTATGGTAAATAAACCATATTGTTGTTTCTTTTATTTATTTTGTATTCTTAGGATCATTGTTTTTCTTTTTTATAGAATTTGTGTTCATAGGGAATCTCAAACCTCACTATAATCAATGAATATGTTAATATAAGATGATTTTACTTACTATACACTATATTACACTATAATTTTTCTGCTTCTATATTTTTTTAACCATATGGACTAATGTTTTATCTAGTGCAAGAATTTTTTTCTAGCAATTTTTCCATTTCTCAAAATCTCCACTCGAAATCTATAATGTTTCCACCAGGCATGAAATTCAATACATGGAAATCTCAAATATCTAAATTTAATTTATTATTTCCATTTATTTTTTTCTTTTATTATTTTGATATATCTACCAAAATTCTTTCTAGAATACTATGGACACTGTATCATTTTAAGTGTGGGGGAGTCTTTCTGAAGACTTATTGTTGATACAGTTGGATTGTTATCTATTTTCACTTATATAAAAAACATTTTTCATTGAAATAAAGCTTTAGAATTTAAATATACTTATAAAAAATAAATAAAATATGAAGTTAGGATGTAGATTACTAGAAACCATTTTTAGTCATATTTAAAATTAATAGCATGATTATTGAGTTTATTGGCTTAATGAAAATTTATGGATCTTGAAATTGATTTTGATTGACTTATTACTAGATTTTATACCTTGAGTGATTGATAGTTATTTTTTTATACTCCCAATCTCAAGAGGATTCTAGACCGACCCATTCATTATCTTTTCTATGCATATTTCTTAAGAGATACCTGGGGCATGTAGACCTATAAAAAATTTCATTGAGATCTAATTGAGGCAATTATTGAACAAATAATTTTTTAAAATGATTGAGGAAATTTTTTATAATCCACATTTTACTAAGATCAACCTATACATATTTCATTCTTTTTCCCATAGCAGTCATGACTATCCTGGTTAGTATAGAGCCATTTCAATAAAATTATCAATTTCTCCCCTTTTATTTGTAAGATGCATGATCTTATTTTGAACAAGTGTGAGATAATTTTCCCCGCTGATGGAAAAAGGGATGTTAGCATTATGGAGACATACAATGAAACTATCACCTGACTGATATGATGTGGTCCATGATTTCCTTTTTCAACTTATTTGATTACCCTATTCCTTTAAATATAAATATATATATATAAGGGAAAATAAAAATATATTGGGAAGTGTATTAGGAAGGTCAAAAATCTCCATTACTAGACTAGTAAATCCTATGATGGATCATAATTGGTTAGGGGATGGATGCGAGATATAGATTGAACAAGACTTTCAAAAAAGAAAAAAATAGAAAAAGAAACGAATAATGAAAATTATTTATACCTACTTAATATACTCATGGACTCACTGTGAGTTGTGGAGAACAACCAAATATTTTCTAGGTGGAATCACTTTATTGAACTATTCATGAATTTAATACATTATACTTTAGATCTTACCCTCCATTTGAACTTTATTTTTATTTTCTATCTACAAAACCTCAAACTTAGAGTCATTTGAACCCTTTTTCAATAGACCTCATGATTTATTTTGTATATTTATTAAAAAATTATAGATGATATAACAAATGAAAGCCTATGGTTTGGAAAATTTATTCAACATATGAGAATAACTCCACTTATATTTTTCCTTCGGTGATGAGAGAAACTTTATTATCAGCTAAATTTAAAAAAAGGTTATACCATTTAAAGAATAGTTAAGAAATTGTAATTAGAGGAAGAAAGAATCTAGATAGAGAACATAACTATGAGACTTGATAGATTTTATATAAAGGATTGAATTGGGATGACTAAATTTTTCTACTTACACTTAGTTTTATTTTCATGTTTGTAATTCATGTTTCCTATTTTATTTTTTTTATTTGGAATCCTTGTTGAGATTCTTTTTTCTTGTAGACAAGAAATTTTTCAAGCATGAGGTAATTTGATAAGATAATTCAATATATAAATATTGAATAAATTTAATTAAGGATTATTCATGTTATATTTGATAATGAACAGATTTTTTGTTTGTTTTTATAGGAATTATGAATTTTGGACATACAATGAAGAAATAATGAAGAGTTTTAAAAATAAGATTTAAATGTCTTGTATAAAATTCATGACATATAGTCTTCATTAAAAACATTAATGTAGAGAGAAAGGCCATCTCAAGAAGACTTTACATGGTGTTAAGACATTACATGACATGTATATTCATTACATGTTATGTTGATTTCAAAATCCAAAACTTGCTAAAAATAAATCTAATACATGGTGTTAAAATTTTACATGACATGCATAGTTCGAGAGCCAATTTAGTCAATGATACAAACCTATTTTCTAGAGGGGATTACGGATCTCAAATACATGACATGTAGCTTGATTGCCAAATGTTAATATGTTCGGATAAATACAGTTAAAGAAAATACATGACGTGAATTATTTTCACATCATGTATATTTCGGCCTGTTTATATTTTTTATAGTGATTCAATGAACCACAATTAAGAACTATTTTTGTAATCTATTTTTATTCTCTATTTTGATTCAATATTACCATCCAAGATCAGTTTTAATTTAATACTTTTATTGTTTAATTTAAACCTTTTGTGTTTCCTTCTATTCAACATATGTTCTTCATCCATTACGATTTTTCTCTCATTTCCATGCATGCATTAAATAAAAAATCATCATTATTAATTGATAGTTGTTGTTTATTCACTATTTATACATTGTTAGTAAATATTTTATTGGATTTACATTTATTTCGATTTTTTAAATCTTGATTCTTTCTTGTTTTCAATTTTTGACTTCATATTTTTGAATTTTTCTAGGATTATGTTTATCATGTTTTATATGCCTCCATTGTTTATCAATACCATCATGTGTGGATAATCCTATTAGGGTTAGGGGTCAGGAGTAGGGGTGTTTCTAAGCCTAATAAATCCATGATTTTAACCTTAGTAACCTTATCAATTGTACTTAGGTTTAAAGTAACTATTCATCACATTCTCTTACACAACCTAGAACATAAGATGTGTAATTGAGTAAAACATACCTAGTTGGAGTTGAGAAGGATAAGACCATTACCCTATGAAGATTTAAATATAGATTATACATACAATGAATATAGGGTGTTATCTATACCAAGACCAAGGGATAATTAAAACATAGATAGATCTAATTGGATTGACCAAAATCAATTGGTGACTTTTTAAAAGCTTCATAGTCTATATAGTAGGACTATTCCAAGGAATATTTTTGATTAACTTCTTCCAAGAGCCCTAAAATTGACCATGATCCCTTCTAAGTCATGTTTTCTAAATCCAATCTACCATTATTTAGAGAAAAATGATCTTGAAGAGTAAACATGAGGAATACTTTCAAGGATTTTATTAGAATGTTTTCTTTATTACCAGTTATCCCTATGGGTTTTACCCTGCACTACAACATTTCTATTCTATATTAATAAGTATAGTTTGGGATTATAAATTTCTAATCTGATAAACATCCACATGAATTCAATGATGTGTGTATGTGCATCACTAGTCAAAAGATAACCATAATTTTAATAATTTATTAAGCACTATTCATATAATAAATTTTAATGGCTTTGTTATAATGATATACTATATTTTGGTTCTTTATACTTGGGGTTTCATATCCTATAATCTACCAAAGAGATTATATTGAAAGAAACTTATTTCATGAAGTTTATAAAATTAGTATTGCGTTTCACATATTTCATGAAATAAAATGTTTTTCAGTTATAATTTTATTGTTTTATATTCCCCCACCTTAAATAAATTTCTTCATTGTAATTTAAAATTGATCTTAGAAATCAATGGTTTTTCATCTGGAAATACCATTACTAAAAAATCCATATTTTAAAAGGGTTAATAAACCATACTCTTAAAAATAGAGAAAGTTAAGTACAAAGGAAACATAAAAAGGTTTCTATATTAGAGAACTTTAGCAAAAAGTGATGATATGGACATGGATGAAATGTGTAAATAATTATAGATAATGACAGAGGTTGTTAATTATAAGAAAGTGAATGATTAATGGAAATTTATAAACTTCAAAACCATAAATTTTTCATGATTAAATATGCCATATAAATCAATGGATATTAAGGTAATATGATATTTTTTTCAAGATCCTTTTCCTAAAGTCTTGGAAATATTTTATAATATAATAATATAAATAAATATACTTATTTTATACATTTCTAGTACATAATAATAATTTCATCCATTGTTTTAACTTTTATAAATTTCTAATTTATCTCTTACTCCATGAAATTAATTAACAAAAATTAATTTTTTTATGTTGAAGTACTAAAATTAACTTCTAAAGGTTCACATGATCCATTAAAGAGTTACAAGAATTTTAATCTATCTCAAAATGTTTTCCAAGAAAAACATGGTTAAAACAATTTATCAAATATAATACATTAATATATAAACCTCATTAGTTACACCATTGGTTCATCATTAATATTTATTCATCAAATCTTTTAACAAAAAATAATGACATATTAACCAAGAAATATTCTAGGCCAGTGGTAGGCACTAAACCCTTTTCATCCTTCAGTCAAAGGGTTCAAGCACCACAACCTTGCTGAATGTGATCGGTTATCACCTAACATGTATGTTTTCCTTTTTATAAATCTATATTAATATAATTCCTATAAGATTTACAAAAAAATAATAGAAAGCCTTGAAATAAAATTATTCATTAAATGAGGTTTTTTCTATGGTTTTGAATATAACTTATCTTTTTTCACAAAGAATAATAATATTATTTAATGATTATTACAATTACAATAATTATTATATTATCCATAAAGGTTATTAATAACTTTAAAATTATGTCTATAAAATAAAAGGCAGTATTCCCCAAATAAATTTTCCACTAAAACATATACTCAATGTATATTTCTCTTAAAATATCCATAATCTTGGTAGACTAACATAACATAAAAATCAAAAAAGAGGTGTTTAATACTTTTATCTAATGATAAATACTATAATCATAAACTAATGAGGTTAAAATTACACATACGTTAATAAAGACACATATTCAATAAAAATTTAACACAATACGTAGAATTTTCAATAATTTTATAAACAAAATACCATTTTAAAAATACTTCTACAATTTAATTATTGATACGTGATACATAAATACTTCAAATATTCTATTTCAATATAGATCATTCCTTGGTCTTGAGGATATAATTTAGAATAGTACATTGACATGGATAATTTTAAATTTATCCACATTTAAGATAAAAAACTATAAATAAGTCCCTAAGATGAGATTGTTTTCTATTATACTATTCATTTTCCTGAGAAATTATTTTCTTAATGTCATTATTTTCCACACATAATTCATTTTTCCATTTCATTGAGACACTTTCCCAGGTGTCTCCTTCCTCTTTTATCAGATGATGGAAATAGATACTTATTTCATCTACTGTATCCATCACAGGAGATCTTAGTGAAATTCATCCTTATATACTTTGGTGAGTGTGGGAGTTAGTTAAGGTATAGGTTGTTAGTCATATTTAGTGAAAACTGATTAAGCATAATCATTCTATTTTTCACTCTAGTCATCATCCCATTTGGTTTGTCATGGTCCCCACATCTTCTTTCGTATTCAATGTTGACATGAATCTTTCAGGTTTTAGAAATTAACTAAAACCAAAAAATCGCGTGATAAATAATAATTGTAGTGGGAAAACTATAAAATCATTTATAGTATGTTTAAGTGATGATACCATTTTTTAATATAATACACCATAGGTTTAAACTATGTCATTCATTTTCAACATCTATTTAAATCATTCATAATGGTTTCTAAAGAAAATTTGAATTATCATAATCATATCCTCTAATTTATTCAAACCAGGTGTTCAATAAGTCCCATTTTCATGCACCATGTGATGAATGAGTCAATCCCAATGCACGATTTTTAGATTTATTACCCCTAGGTACAATTGTGATATAACCACATCCACATATAGTATCCATATAGGAATGTATTTCTAGAAAAAAACCACATAATCTATTCCTTACAGAAACATTAGGAAGTTATTCTATACTTATCCTCAATTTCCATCATAGGGTTTTGATCCCTAATTTATGTGTTCCTAAATCTATTTCCAAAGGTTTCTACAAAACTTCCTATAATACCAGTTATAGAGACCCTGACCTAGTATATTGGAGCTGATGTCTACATTATTACATTATCATAAGATAAAATGAATGACATCATAAAGAAATGAATAATTTAATATTCTTGGTAAACTAGATATATACATGATTCCAATATTACATTTAAAAAATATAAAACACATTTTTTTAGAATAACATTATTCCTTCTAGAATATTCTTGTATATAAATAGTAGTAAACATCATAGGATCCTGAGAAAATTAAAAAAATTAAGGGTGGCATCAAATTCTCAATAAAGGTTAAGTACCATAGAATATATCATGAATTAATAAGCCTAAACAACATGGAAGAGTAAATAATGAAACACAATTTCAATTTAAATAATGTTACCATCATGATTTTATAAAACCAAAAAATATGTAAGGGTAAATAAGTTAATACAAATGGAATTTAATTAATAGCCTGAATAACATAACTGGATAATGTATAATCAATATATAAAGGAAAATAACTGAAAAAACATTCCATTTTATCAATAAAATATGAATTAAATTCATCTAAAGGTAATATGATTTTGAAAATATCTTGGATAAAAATAACTAAATTCTTAATGAAGAAAAATATTAATTATTGGACACAATTATCTCAACATCATGAAACATCTAATATCAAGATACTTCCTCTAGAAAGTTTAAAAGAGGGGTAGAAATCCAGTTTACAAATTTTATCCAACTGATTCATCTCATGAGACTACTGATGCATCGAGGGGATATCTATAGCTGGGACCCACCCATGTCTGCATTTCAAAAGTATTCATCATATATCGACTAATCGATTTAATTCATGAACAATGTGCCTTATCATCATATATTCATATTGAGTAGTGAATATATATTTATAAATATTCCATATAATAGGTAAATAAGAATCAAAGTAAAAAATCATATGTACAAATGAGATATATTTTAATAAATAAGAATATACAAGATAAATATACAGATATTTTGGGGGAATTGAAAGTACAATGATCATAAGAAAGTGTATATTTTAGGGGAAATATAATGACTAAAAAAATTACTCAATAACGTGATTGTAAATATTTTACTTGGTCAAAATGATCATAAACCATCCATGTTGGGAAAAAATTCTTCATGGTAACATTGAATTTTTTTTGGGCTTATTTTTTTGTTGACAAAGTTGGCTTCTAAAGTATGTTTTGGAGATAGAGATAGATTTTTGACATGGTATGTTTAAAAATATCCACGAAAAAGGAATTAATTTCCTGGAAGCAGTATAGAAAATTTCATACAAAAGGTGAATTGTGAATGCATAGAGGTTTTGATAGTGATCTCTGTGATTATGACGAGCATCATGAAGGATTTATTTTCCTAGAGCATCGTGAGATAGGTATAATCATGGAAGAAATAAGGGAGCATCACAAAAAGGTGATTATGTAGCTAGAATCTTTTGGAATCAGTGGGAACACCTATAAATATGCCTCTACCCCCTTCAAAAAAGAAGCGAGACTTCACAGAAATCTTAAGGCTCAAAATTCTTGAAGGTGGTTCACGAAGGTTGTTCATGAGAGAAAGTTCATGAAATCTATAAAAAACAATCCAATGTTTTGAGAATTATTAAGGAAAGAAAGTTTTTGAAGGCTATGATAACCAAAAAAAATGTTTGGAGCATCGTGATGGTAAGGGAGTTTGTAAAGGCTATAAAAAGAATACTGAAAGTTGTGTGCTTCATGAAGGAAACTGGAGCATCGTGAAATAGGGTGCATCAAAAAGGCTATTAGAGATTCAAAAAATAGTTAAGCTTTGAGAATATAGTGAGCATCATGAAAGTGTTTAAAAAGGGGATTTCACAGTGAACTATAGTAATGAAGTATTCATAAATTTGTTGAAATTAGAACTTCAATAGAGCATCAATCTACAAATGAGGTTGAATTAAATAGTCATAATGAAGGGACCTAAAAGTCCATAAAATGTGTCTAGATTCCTTCTAGAGTAGTGAGAAAAGGAATAGGAAGACGATGATCCTTTCCATCGGTAGTGATCCAATGAAAGAGACATAGGGAGTGACCCTTGGGAAAGTAGTGAGGTCAACCTAAACCTTGTAAAGGTAGAGAGCCTAGACATAGAAGTGATCTAGATTAAACATCATATTTTGGTAGGGATCCTTAGTGGATTTGGTACATTGGCACGATTTCATTATATGATCCTTGGGTGTATCCCGATGAGGGAGAACCAAGTAAAATCGTAGTGTCCAATGCGTGATTTCATTTCTGTTCATATAATACTATAGGAGAATGGGAGAATAATGTTTGGTTTATTGAAAAAACATGTTACAAAGAGGCAATAGTTTTAATTTATCATACCCCGATTCACCCCCAATGGGTATTTAGACTAGTGGGACTAATAATTTCTATTATAGGGAAATGTTGAAAGTCAATGGTTCTCTACCATTAGAATAAATAGAGGTTTCCATTCACAAAGGTATTCTGATCTTCGATGGAATGAATTTTCAATTATGGAAGAATAAGATGCAACACTGTTTTCATTCATTATAAATGGTTGTATTTAATGTAGGTATGCATGGAATATCATCCTTTATCAACTGTGGTTCTTTATCATAAGCTGATAGAAGGGAATTAGATGTAGATTCTAAAGGGATCAATTCTTTAGGGAGATCCCTATCAAATGAAATTTATAAAAAGCTGAGGTCATGTAAGTCATCACATGATATGTGTGAAATGTTGTTGAATATTTTTGAGGGAATATTAATTGTCAGAGAAGCAAAGCTTCAGGTTCTATGGAATAAGTATGAGGATCTAAAAATGTACCCTAATTAGTCTATTGATACATTCTTTGATGGGGTAAATTTTTTTGTAGAAGATATGCTTGGCCTTGAAGAAATTATTGAGGATACAATTATTGTAATGCATATCATGAGAAGACAACCACCTCATTTAAATATTAAATTTACTATATTGGAAGATAAGTATCCAATGGAGTTGACATTTGATAATTTGCACAATAATATTGTAGAATATGAAATGAGAAATGATGATACTGATGATTTGGAAATGGGGATGTCTAAAGAAGTTTCATTCAAGGACATAAAGATTCTCACCATTGAAGATGAATAGGAAGATAATGATATAAGCGAGGTGATGTCATTCCTTTTCCCAAATCATCAAATAGGAAAAGGGAAGTTCAAAGGGAAAATCCCTCTTGCATGATTTTGATGTGGAATTGTTAGGGGTATTTTAACAGGGTTCCCCAAGAAGTTTCAAGAATATTAATAAGATTATTTTGAAATTCCCATGAAGAAGTATTTAGCCTCTATGAAAGGTATGAAAAATTTTAAGAGAATTTTCTTCCAAAACAAGAATCTGATTTCAAGAGAAGATGAAAATTTAGAAGAATATAAGAAAAAAATAATTGTAGGACTTTAAGGAGCATGAAGTAGATTCTGTGGTTGTAAATTTTATAAATTCTGTAATACGAGACTAAAGAAAAAAGGATTAAGGAAAAGTCAATGGAATACTTGACCTTGATGTCAAATTAGGAGTCACTCTTGAGGAATTAGATGTTTGGAGAGCCAAAATGATGAGATCCAATAAAGTGGTTCGTGATTCCAAACACCATATAGAATAAATAGAAGAAGATATGTTTATGTTAAATGAAGAAATTGAATAATTTAACACATTAATGCTAGATATCTAAGAAAAGTTTATAGAGTCAAAGATAAATATTTAAGAATAGAAAAGAGAATTTGATAGTTTGACTTACACTAGAAAATATAAAATCAAGAATATCAAAGAACTTGAAATAGATATTTTCTGCATGTGATGAATTGTTATGGATCAGGAAAAACTCTTTAATCTTAGTATGACATTGGTAAAGTAGATCATTCAGGTAGTAGAGAGGATACCAGTGGAGCATAGATGTCAAATAGAACAAAAGAAATAGTAAAATCCAAATGATACATCTAGCACGAGGGTTGATAAAAAATAGAGAGGTGTGACGAATAATGATAGACTGTAAGAACCAAATAAAAAAATTAATATTGATTTGGGTAAGAAGGAGAATCAAAATATCCAGAGATCCCAAGTGATAACCACCAGTGTAGAAGTGACATGCTAAAATGCTCCTCACATCAGATGTTATTACAACAGTAAGATGGAACACTCACAAAATGTGTGTTCCATATCCAAGAGATAATGAAGGGAATAAGAAAAAAAAAGGAATACAAAAAATAACAATATTGTAGAATAAATTTTTAGAGTAATTGTTTTTTGTATGGAGGATTTGGACACATGTCCAGATGTTGTACATCAACCATGCTAAGGAATGTGCCAAAGCAGAATGGAATTCTTTACAAACAAAAACTCAATGAACCATCAAGTGATGTTAAAATTAATTATTGTTTTTAAGTATTGAATGATGAAGTTGATCTATCATACAAAAAGGAAGATAAATATTATCAATTTGTATCAGTTATGAATCCGAAAACATAGATCAAAAAAAGATGAGAAGACAATGGTTACATAGATTGCATTTAAATAATTAGATCAACCAATAATATGGACCATTGATAGTGGATAAACCTCACATATGACATTAAATAAGGATATGGTGACTAGAATCAGGTAAAATAAAGAAGTTATTGTAAGATTTGGTAATGATGAAGGCTTAAAATTATTGGCTCTGGAAAAGAAATGTTTGGAGGAAAAGACATGAGATGTGAAGATGTCTTGGTTTTTGAAGGACTTATTCAAAATTTACAATATGTTTCATTCAATTATGTGATTCAAGGAATTCCATAATCTTTTCAATGAAATTATGTGTCCTTAAGAGAAAATATGGTGTAGTTTTTTCACAGGGAAATCATACAAATGGGAATCTCTACCTTGTGAGTAGATAAGAATATATTTAGTTTCTATATAAGGAAGATGAAAAAAAATTATGGAATCACTGCCTTGGTCACTTGATCCAAATTTCATTGAAGGATTTGGTAAAATATGATACTTCTCGAGATCCCCCTATATTATCATGTGATTCTACTCATACATGAGTTGATTTTCAACAAGGGAAGATCATTCCAAATAAATATAAGGAAAATAGAAATGGTTAAAAAATTGGTTGAGTTTGTGAATATTTATGTGTGCAGACCAATTTCGCCAAATGATATTTATTTGAGGGGATATAATGTTCTTTTTATTAATATTTTTCACAAAATGTTATGGGTTTCAGTCATCACTCAAAAATATGAGGTGTCCAACTCCATAAAAACTTATCTAAGAGAAGTTAAGAAGATGATGGGTCAAACAATCTAGAAGACACGAATATATAATGGAACAAATTTCACAAATTACAAAGTAGAGGATTATTTAGAGAAACATGGGATAAGGCACCAAGTATTATTAGAATGAAATCTGTAGAAAAATAGAGTATTTGATATAATAAATTGTATTATCAACAACATGGCTAGAACAATTCTCATTGAGAAAGAAATTCCTGAGAAATTTTGGAAAGAAGTAGTGATAACATCAATATACACATCAAATAGAGCATCGCTATGTTTGACATAAGAGAAGACTCCATATGAGCTATGGTATGGAAATAAAACATCATTGAAATAATTTCAAGTATTCATATGTAAGTGTTTCATTCTCAATAAGGTTAAATAAAGGAAGTGTGAATCATATGGAGATTAAGGGATATTTGTTGGCTACTGAAAGAAAATAAAATCATATAAATTCTTTAACAAGTAGATTGGAAAGGTAGTTGAATGAAATTATTTAACTATAGTGGAGAATGAGAAAATTCTTCCAAAAATACATGATCAGTCTTTGGAGGATAGTGATGAAGATATAAGAAAATTAGAGGATGTTCTGGTTCCAGAGCATAATTCAGAATATTATTCTCATAATTAAAAGTATGAGCATAATTTGATATCAACACAAAGATAGAATATAAGTGATGAAATTGAAAGACATAACATAATTGGTGATCAGACAGTACTAATGAAGATAAGGAGGATGTAGATGCTATAGAAAGCGTTGTACTTACCATAGGTATAGCCTAAATGTTTTCATGAAGCAACTGGTGATGAGAATTGGGTTCTACCTATGAATAAAGAGATTGACCAAATTGGGAAGAATTAGAAATGAGGGATTATTTTGAGGCCAAAAGATAATAATTTCATTGGTAATAAATGGGTCTTCGAAAAAATAATGAATGAAGAGGGTGAGATATTTCAAAAAAGAATCATGACTAGTGTGAAAACGGTACTCCAAGATTGAGGGTATCAATGTTGATAAAACATTTTCACCTATTTCAAGGATATAAATAATCATATTATTCTTGTTCACAGTAGTGCAAAGAAAGTTCAATGTTTTCCAGATGGATTTCAAGTTAGCATTTATGAATGGGGTTATGGAATTAGAAGTTTATAGTGAACAACCATATGGTTTTCTCATTCATGAAAATAATAATATAGTTTTTTAGTAGAGAAAGGAACTTTGTGGATTGAAGAAGGCACCAAGAGAAAGGTATTCAAAACTACATCAACTTTTTAAGAGGCTCTATTTTCAACGTGGTGGAGTTGATTACAAACTATATGTGAAAAATGACAGTAAACAAAGGATTATGTTGTCGATATATGTGAATGAAATAATATTTGGTGGATTAGATGGACTATATTACAGACTGTTTTTAGAATTCAAGAAAAGTGAGTTTGAAATGTCAATGATTGTTGAACTAATGTTTTTTACATGGTCTATAGGTAACACAATGAATGAATGTAAAATGAATCTATCATTATAAGTATTCCCAATTGGTTTTAAGAAGAATTGGAATGGGTAATTCCTAGTATATGGCAACTCTAGTGGCTACCTGGATGAAACTATCATGGTATGATGAAGGCAAAGCAGTTAATTTCACTTAATATTGGAAGATCATTGGAATCCTATGGTATTTAATAGTGACATGAATGGAAGTTTTTTTTCACATGACAAGTAGTGTAGTATCAAAGAAATCTCAAGGAAATACACTTTCTTTCAACAAAAATAATATTTTATAATATCAAAGGCATGATGGATTTCAGCTTCCTATATAATGAAAAATCCCAGTAAGAGTTATTGGGCTATAAAATGTAGATTTGGCCAGATCATCCGAAGATAGAACATCAATGTTTGGCAGTGCATTATATCTTTGGGTATTGTGTATTTATTAGACAATAAAGAAACAAGATTTAATTTTGTTGAGAACTGAAAAATATTTTTCAAATAATGTTTAAAAGTCTCATGGACTTCTTAACAGAAAATCTTAGGAAACATCCTTGTGAAAAAAATCTCATATCCAATGATAAATGTAAGCATGATAACAACCAGAAGTGGAAAAGAAATATCACCACCAGACACCATTGATCCTAAAAAAAGACCACTTGAGTTGAGGTAGAATGAAGTTTTAAATTCAGAAAATTATATGAAAATGCACTATGAAGAAGAGAATAAAGAGGATAAGTAGAATGATAGGCCAAGGAAGAAGAGACAAAACCAACATTTCAAAAGAAAAAAAGGATAATAAAGAGTTTACCGCACCACTTCCATCAAGTATGATTTAATCAAAGATATTCTAAGAAGAATCACATCAAAAATAAATTATGGACACCTTCTAGAAAGTAAAAATTAATAACCCTTTTTGATTCACTCAAAAAAATTCCAAAGTATTCTAATATTTTGAAGGATATTTGAAAAACGAAAAGGAGAACTCAAGGGAATAAAAATATCAACATGGTAAATAGTGTCTCAGCTCTTATCACAACATAGTTTCCAACCAAATGTCAATATCCTTGGACTTTTTCCATTCCATGTATCATTTATGCTTTAAATTTATCTAATTATTTGTGTGATCTAGGTGCTTCAATTAATGCATTTCTTCACTCAGTATACACTTAATTGTATATGGGAGGCTTGAAGCCCAAAAGAGTGGTGGTCTAGCATGCAAACAGATCCACAGTCTTCCCAACAAGAGTTTTGGAGGATTTCCATGTGAAAGTCAAAGATATATTGTTCACAGCTTAATTCTATGGGATGAATATGGATAAATATACAATCCCATCACACTCAACCATCATTTTGTGGGACAATTCTTAAATATGTCCAAAACCATCATCAATGTCCACGAAGGGACACTCACTGTGGAGTTTGGAGATAGCACTGAAAACTTAAATATTTTTGAATTCATGTGGCACCCATCGGATGATCACTCACTCTTTTCACTCTCCCAGGAAGTTGTTACTAATCTCATTGAAGAATTAGGTATTTTCCATGAATTATTATCCTTATGAGAGACTTCATCCATTGAAAATATCATTGAACATGTGGATGTTCAAAATGATGGAGATTCTGATTTCATGTGGAAAGAAGATATAAAATATGATTTCATTGATGATTTATTAAATGATGAGGAAGATGATATATTAATTTGTTTAAATTAGGTCCAACCATTTAATATTTAGTTTGATCCCTTGGTAATCCCCCTAATTTATATTTAAAACCACTCCCCCCTGATTTGAAATATGTGTACTTTAGGGAGGGAGAGATGTTATATGTGATAATTGCTAATAATCTATCTGAAACCCAAGAAGAATCATTGATTGTTATTTTGAGAGAGAACTTCAAAGCAATGGTTTGGATCTTAGGTAGTATCCTGGGAATAAAACCAAAAATATTGTCACATAGAATTTTTCTTGAGGGAGAATCAAAACCAATACGGTAACCCCAAAGGATCTTGAATCCCATCATGATGGAGGTTATAAAGAAGAATATCGATAATATTTTGTAATATAGGATCATCTATCACATATTAGATTCACAAAGGGTTAGCCTAATTCATGTAGTTCCAAAACAACTGTCTAAACCACTGTGAGGAATGAAAATAATGAATTAATCCCTATGATAATTCAGAATAGCTGGAGAGTATGTATTGATTTTAGGAATTTGAATGAGGCCACTTGGAAATATTATTTCCCCATTTCCTTTATTGGTAAAATATTATATATATTGGTAGGGGAAATCATTATTTATTTTTTTATGGATTTTATGGTTCCCATTTCTCTCGAGGATCAATAGAAGAAAAAATTTACTTGTTTCTTTGGCACTTTTTCATATAAAAGATTCCCATTTGGATTATGTAATTCTCCAGGTACATTTCATAGGTGTATGGTAGGTATATTTTCTGATCACATTGAATATTTCATGTATGTTTTCTTGGATGATTTCACTATTTTTAGAAAATGATTTGACAATTGTCTGAAAAATATGGAAAAAGTTCTGAAATCCTGCATTGAATAGAATCATGTTTCAAATTTTGAAAAGTGTCTTTTCACTGTAGTGAGAAGAATTTTCCTTGGGAATGTAATTTCCAAAAATGAAATATAATTTGATAAATAAAAATTCGAAGTGAAAAATTCTTTTCTTTACCCACCTTTTGTGAAGCATGTTAGATAACATTTATTACATGTAGTATTCTACATGTGGTTTATGAAAGATTTCAATAAGATTTCTATACCTCTCTCTATATTTCTTTTGAAAGATTCTGATTTTTATTTCAAAGGTGCATGAAGGGAATCCTTTGATGATATGAAGTGGAGATTGATTACACCACCCATGATGCAACCAAAAAATTGGGGAGAATCATTTGATATAATTTTTGATTCTTCAAATCAAAAAGTTGGAACAATCCTTTCATAGTTAATTGAGTGCAGTCCACAAGTAATTTCCTATACCTTAAAAACCCTGGATGTGATTAAATCCAATTACATTACCATATAAAATAAGTTTTTAGATATTGTATTTTCTTTAGAAAGATTTAGATTACATCTTCTCAGAACTAATGTCACCTTGTTTTATGACCACACAGCTCTTATATACTTCCTGAAGATGGGTGAAGCTAAAAATAGATGAGTGAGATGGATGTTACTACTATAGGAGTTCAACATATAAGTCAAGGACATGAAGGGATCTGAGAACCAAGTGTATTATCATTTAGGCATACTTCCCAACACAGCTGAAGCTAAAATTCAAAAAAAAAACAGATTTAATGATCACCTTATAAGAGACTAGTAGTACTTGGTTAAAGAAGAAGTGACTTGGTGTGTTGACATGGTCAATTATCTGGAAGCATCTTAGGTCCCATCTCATTTCAACTCTCACCATATTCAAAAAATGAATGTTGAATCTAAATATTCAATTTGGGATGATCCATTTCTTTGGATGATTTGTAATTGAAAAGTGATAAGAAGATTTTTTCTTGAGAGTGAAATTGGTTTTTGGTTTGATATTTTTCACACTTTATATTGTAGAGGCCACTTTGGACCTCAAAGGAAAACAATGAAGGTTTTAAAATCTAGATTTTATTGGCCCACCCTTTTTAAAAACGATCATGAAATTTTTAAAAGGTGTAAAAAATGTCAGTTTTATGGAAACATTTTTACGTGAAATGAAATGACCCAATATCCACATAGTTTTTGTGAGATTTTTGAAGTATGGGGGATAGATTTTATGGGCCATTTCCCAATTACATTTTAAATTATTATTTCTTTCTTGCATTTGATTATGTTTCCAAATAGGTGGAAGAAAAAACCACCAGGACTAATGAAGCTATGATTGTTTGTGATTTTGTTAGGGATAACATATTTTGTAGGTTTGGAGTTCTAGAGAGACCATCAATGATCAAGGTACACACTTTTTCAAAAGGATAATTAAGGATTTGCTGAATAATTATGGGGTGCATCATAAAACATCAACTCTCTATTATCCATAGACAAATGGTCAAGCTAAAGTGTAGAATAGAAAAATCAAAAGAATTTTGGAGAAGACTTTTAAACCAAACATGAAAGATTGGATGAAAAGGTTGGAGGAAACATTTTGGGATTACAAGATATCCTACAATACCCCGATTGAAATGAGTCTATATAGGGTGATTTATAGGAAAATTTGTGACCTACCTATGGAATTGGAGCATAAGGCATATTAGGTTGGGTGGAAGATGAATCTAGATCTTGAAAGTGTTAGGAAAGAGATAAGGTTTCAGTTGTAGGAGCTACAGGAAATTATAAGGGAATATTTTAAAAAATTTAGGATTTACAAAGATAGAATAAGAGTGAATCACGATAAGCTGATCGAACCAAAATACTTCCATCCTGGAGATAAATTTTTGTTATTAAACTCAAGTCTCTAGATGATTTCAAGTAAACATCATTCTATATGGGAGTGTCCATTTATGGTTACTCATGTATATCCTTTCAGTGTTGTGAATATTGTGAAGGATGGAGAGTAGGATCCATTCACTGTTAATGGACACAGGCTGAAGAAATTCCATGAGGCCATTCTATCAGATCCAGTGGAGGAGATCACACTCCACTAACCTATCAATCAACAAAAGACATCAGGTCATACCTCTCATTTACACTTTCTTGCTGTTGTGATTCATTTAAAAATATTCTAACATGTTAAATCCATTTTAATGCATTGTGGACACTATAACATTTAAGTTTGGGTGAGGGAACCTTTGTTGTTTATGATTTATTTCTCATTTGTTGTTTGTTTTAAAAAAATGTTTTTTTTTCAAATTTGGGTCTGTTTCTTTTTCATTTTTATGCGTTTTTGAATAATTTGAGCTTAAATTATTATAATTTTCATTTTTGAAACCAATTTCAATGAGTGAAACATTTTATTCCACGAAACTAAGCAAAAATTAATGATGAAAATGAATTTGTTTCATGTTTAATTTTTTGGGAATTTCATGAAATGTACTCTGATTTTTGAATCACATGCCACATCTCACTATGTTTATCTTTGATATCACCTACCTATGAGTATTCTGAACCATTTTTTTCATATACTATTCATTCACCTCACTTCTTGAGAGAACCGAACCATACTTTCTTTAACTAGAATTTGACTTATTGCTATCAATGCTTGAGGGTTTGAGTTACTTGTGTTTTAAATGATTGAGGCAATTTCTTTGGTTTTAAAGCCCCATTTCAAAAAAATCATTTTCATTCTATCCTAACTTGTAAATTTAATCCTTGAATCCCTATGAATCCAGAGATATCTTATTATATTATCCACATTACAAACCAAATTTTCTTATCCCACATACCCTTGAAGTCAAATTTCATGATCTAATTGAATATAAGTTTACTGGGGGAGATTTATTGTATTGTGTTACCTAATTTAGTGATACACTAGGTGTAAAATAAAATGTCTAAGAGACGTGTTTGCTACTGAAAAAACCATTCTATTGAAATATATTCAATTTTTGAAAATTTCATGGTAATCTAAGTTATGCCTTTCTAGAACTTTTAAAGAGAAATAAAGTTGTTCCTATCATGAGCTTTCATGAAAAATCATGATTGATATTACTGAACTTTTTGCTACTGAAATTCTGAATTGTGTGAACATTCCATGAGTTTTCTGGATTATGGAGCTGATTTTCTACTAAGGGGAGTGAGGATAAGATCATACTTGAGTAGAAATTAGAATCTTTCAATTCATCTTAAAAAAGTGTCAATCCCTCCTCTTTCAGCCTTAGAATTCTTCACATCAAAATCCTATCAACAGGAAGCCACAGGATAACCCTACAAAGTCCTCACGATAAACAAATTTCCTCGACTCACATTGGGTGGAAAATTTGGAATTTATCAAGCCTATGGTGACTCTTTAACTGGTTTGGATGATAAAAGATTTGTTGAAAACTTTCATTTGTGAGATGAGGTAAAATTTAGGTGGGATATGTGTCTTGTGTGCATGAGAGAAGAAATTAATAGGGAAAATATTGAATGATCTGAACAGAGAAATTGGAATAATGGTTTTTGATGAGGCATGATATCATTTGTTTTCTTGGTATGAAATTGGTGAATCTCATTGGCATGTGTTTTCAATTTTCTCTGATTTTATTTTTACTTGTCTGGAGTCCAAGTGATAAGTGTTGGAGAATTAGTAGAGTTAATATTTACATTATTTTTCATGTGTGTCTCAATTATTTAATCCCCTAAAATTAAAAAATATAGGTTTGTTTTCATCATTTTAGTATTTTTGGTTAATGTTTTTGATTAATTTTGAAAATTGGTTAATTCTTGAAATTTAGCAGTTTTCTAGATCCTATGTATTTTAGGAATGTCTTTTACAATTATTATCCAAATCAAGTGATTACTTTTTTTAGGCTTCCCCTTCTCATGGGCTTAAACTTTTTCTTCATTACCCATATCCAATTCGACACCCCATGGCCCAAAAAAATCAATCAATTTAAAAAGGTTTGCTGGCTGACAGAAAGGACCCCACCTCAGTTATTGAAGTATATCTCAACCTACATAACTCAAAATAAATTGATTTTAGCTGGAATAGAAAGAGGAATTTAAGAATCATCTTCAGAGAAAATTTATTAATGAAATTGGGTCTTTAAGTAGTCCAATTAATGCTCAAAAAATGGAGTTAGTTGAAAAGTCTCCTCAGATAGAAAATGTCTTCATCAGTAATTTGGTCATAAAATTTTTGACACTTGTCCAAATATGCTAAGCTTTTTGGGTGCATGTAAAAGAGATATGGTGAAAAAATTTTATGGAGGAACCTACCCTATATTTGGTAATTTATTATGTGAAATATATTCAAATGGGGAAGGGAATTTGGAGGGAAATATTTCCACCCATTGATCCCATTAATATGAGTGTCCACTTCAATTAAAGGTTGTTGTGGAAGGTGAAAGAGGGTTTTTGATAGATGATTGTTGTATTTAGTTGTTGTGCGTTGTGTCTTTTATTTTTGATTTGTTTCATTATGATCTCTTCTTCCAATTTCAACTCTATTAACCTTCACATGGAGGGGTAAATCCTTTGAGTGATCAGGGAAAGGGGAGTCCCATTTTTTGTAATGTTAGAGTTGTTCATTTTAATATAAAACCCTCATTTTTTATTGAATGATTTTTTATTGTTTAATAATTCTCTTAATGCGATCATGTTTAGGATTTTGTTTTATTCATTGTTAATAGCTTTGGTTGAGGACTTTTGATCTCACTCTGCCTAGAATAATTGGTCTTGATTGAGAAGATTTTTTTAGGTGTTGAGTTTCTAGAGATCATTGGCACATGTTTGTAACTTGTCATCTTTTTATTGATATATATGGAGCAACAATTCCCGATCGAGACTTGACTTACTTTTTTAGTAAATTTTTATGAACGTTCATGCCTATAAAAGACTATTCCATTGCTTCCTTCAACCAAGGGTGATTGATGACTCGATTGAAGATTATTTCGTTTATCATTCAATAGGAAGATAAGGGGATTGATCTTTATAACTACAATGAAATTGCAAATGGTGATGCTACCCTAGCACCATAACTCTCTTCATCCATTATGGTTTAACCTTAACTTCAATTACATGCTTTCTTTTTCAACTCAATAAATTTCAAAAAAAGCATCACTTCTTTATTTTATTTCAAGTGACAAACGCTATTGTTAAGAAATACTCTCTGATGAAAAAAGGTTGTCCACTATACTTTATTTTAAATTAAGTAATATTTGTTTTTGTCACACCCCACAATAGTCACATGTCAGTCCTTTCTTTTTCCCTAGGAGGCACAATCCTAAATGAATTTTATTTGGGAGTTACAACCCCCCCCCCACACACATTTAAATTGGATCTATAACAACAAAACACTTGAGAAAAAAAGATCATTAATATTTAAATCACCACTGAACTAGATGAAAAAATGAAGCATCTGAATTTTTAGGTAGTGTTCACTACTATGGTAGATGAATTTAAAACGATGAAGTTGAAAAAGTGATTGTATCTAAAATTATTTCATGAAGTAGAGAAAATGTGAAGTGCTTAAAAGTTCTTGTATCCCCATTAATGTTTATCTTCCACTAGATTTTTGAACTCCATATATAGAACATCATTAATATCTTATTTCAAATTTAAATCGTATTGCATCATTCCCTTTCCCTAAGTAAGAGATTCACATGTAGAACTAACAAATAAATATTAAATTTATCCATAATTTTTCCTCGGTTATCTTCCATGTTTAAATCATTTGAAGTTCCCATGACTCCTTTCGATCAACAATCAATATCATACATACTGACCACTATTTTTATGTCAAAATAAACTAATCATATACCCATATTCCAATTATTATCTAATTGACTGGTCTTTTATAGATATAATTCAGCTAAAAATAATGCATTGTGCCTTCAAAAAGTCAAAATTCTCTTAACATTGTGGAGGTTTCAACTTACCATCATGGATAAAAACATATCTATGGGGATTTTTATCGGTAACTAGTCCATCTATTTCTCCTTTTTTATACAATACTACGGATAGTGATTTTATGAACGATAGAAAACACTTTTAACTGTGCTAGAAAAGCCCTGTTAATCTCAGCGAAGATATGGAGTCCCTTTTAACAGCACAAAAAAGTGCTGATAAAGGGTATCCTTTATCAATACTAAAAAATCATTGAGAAAGGCCCCATTTATTCATGCTATTTTAGCATAGATAAAAGAAATTTTTATCAATGCTTTAATTATCCCTGATAAATGGTTCCTTTATTAGTGCTCGAATTAGAGTTGATAAAGGGTTCCTTTATCAATGCTCGAAGTAGTGCTGATAAAGACCTAGCTTCCTATGATGTGCTATTTATATAACAAAACACCCACCAAAAACACCTTCACAACACACACACACCACCTACACAAAATAGAACATGTACAATGCATAGAAGAATAAATCAGCACACACAACAACACACAGAAGATCAAAGAAGTACACACAAGGGTTGGAAAACAATTATATATTCATTTCATAAAATGTTTTACATATTTAAATTTACAATTATCCAACAAACAGTTAAAAAAATTAATGTTTCTTTCTTTGAAATCTGTGATTCCATCTCAAAAAACGTCCTCTCATGGTATTCATTTCCAAAAAAATCATCCCAACTCAAGAAAAAGGTCCCACCTATATAAGAAAACAAATATTATGTTAGTAATACTATTCAAAAATAATTTAAACATTAATATGAAAGAATACATAAATAAAATGTCAATTTTTATAAAAAAGACACATTTGGAATTATATATGTCAAACCGTGCATCGTATTGAGGTAGGGTTGATTTCTATACATCACAAATGAGTTATGGATCATTTTCTTAAAATATCAAAACAATCCGAATCGATTTTCTTGGTTTTAAGGATGTCCCTTGTTTTATAACTAAAATTAAAATCAAATTTAAATGACATAGTTGGATTTATATCGGTCACATCATTCACCATATTGAGGTGTGATTGATTCCTACACATCACAAATGACTCATTGATCATTGTTCTAAAGTATAAAAAATATCCTAATGGGGTTTTTCTCAGTTTTCAGTATGATAGTTGTGTGTTTTAACTAAAATATCATTTCAAACCAGAAACACCCATTTTGAGTCATACTAGTCACATCCCGCATCAGTTTCTATTGAGACTAGTTCATACACTTCATAAAATACTTACAAATATATCTCTTAAATTGTGAAGACAATCAGAGGGTGTTTTCTTGGTTTTCAGTGAGTGTAACGTTTTCAACTAAAATGTCAAACTTAAACTGATAACAGAAACTTTTAGTCATACTGGTCAAAATGTTCATAAGATTGAGGTGTGGTTGACTACTACGCATCCCAAATGTCTCATCGATCATTGTCATAAATTAAAAAAACATTCCGAATGAATTTACTTAGTCATTAGTATATCACTTTTTCTTTTTTACATAAATTAATGTAAATTTTAAATAAAAACCCATTAGGATTTATATCGGTCACATTATTCATCAGATTGAGGTGTGGTTAATTCCTATATGTCAAAAATCACACATGGATTGTTGTTATATGGTATCAAAACAATCTAAATGTGTTTTCTCAGTTTTCAGTATGTCAGTTGTGTTTTTTTACTAATAGATCATTTTAAACTGGAAACACACTTTTTGAGTCATACCGGTCACATTGAGCATCAATTTGATGTAAGAATAATTTATACATGTCAGAAATGACTTAATAATCACTATCCTAAATTATAAAGACAATGAAAATATTTTTTCTTAGTTTTTAGTGAGTGATGCATTTTGAGCTAAAATGTAAATTTTTAATTGATAACAGACACTATTAGTCATACCGTTCACATAGTGCATCAAATTGGGAAACTATTGATTCCTACACATCAGAAATGACTCATTTATCATTTTCCTAAAGTATCAAAACAATCTGAATTCATTTTATTGGTTTTCAACATGTTAGTTGTTCTTTTTTACTTAAATTAATGTCAATTTTAAATAAAAAGACTAATTTTGATTTATACCAGTCACATCGTGCATTGTATTGAGGTGGGGTTGATTCTTACATGTCACAAATGACTCATGGATAGTTTTTCTAAATTATAAAATCAATACAAATGTGTTTTTTTATTTTCAGTATGCTAGTTGTGTTTTTGACTAAAATTAATATCAATTTTAAATAAAAAGAGACACTTTGAGTCATACAGGTCTTACAGTGCATTAGATTGAGGTGTGGTTGATTACTACATGTAAAAAATTACATATAGATCATTTTCCAAAAGTATCAAAAACAATATGAATGCGTTTTCTCAGTTTTTAAAATGCTAGTTGTGTTTTTTAGTAAAATATCATTTCAAACTAGAAACATGCATTTTGAGTCATACCAGTCGCATCATGCATTAGTTTTAAATAAGACTACTTCATACACATCAAAAAGAACTTATAAATAATTGTACTAAATTATTATGACAATCAGAGTGGGTATTCTTAGTTTTCAGTGAGTAACGTGTTTTGATCGAAAATTTAAATTTTAAACTGATAAAGAAAACTTTTATTCATATTGGTCACACCTTTTTTTGTATTGAGGTGTGGTTGATTCCTATACGTCACAAATGAATGATGAATTGTTGTCTTAAAGTATAAAAAACAATACAAATGTGTTTGCTCAGTTTTCAAGATTTCACTTATTCTTTTGCTAAATTTATTGTCACTTTACTATAAAAATATACACTTAAAGTCATGACGGTCACACCATGTGTTGGATTTATGTTTGGTTTATTCCTACATGTTAAAAATTAATTATGGTTCATTTTCCTAGAGTATAAAAATAATTCAAACGTGTTTCCTCTATTTTTAGTATGGCACTTGTTCTTTTTACTAAAAATACTAACAATTTTAAATAAAAATAGGCACTTGAAGTCATACTGGTCACATATTGATGTTATTTTCTTACAATCATCCATCAGGTTTTTTGCCCATTCATTTCTAAATAAATCTATCTCATCTTGTGAATAATATTCTTTTCTATAATAATGGTATTACTAAAAAAATATAAACAAACAAAAGATTAATAAATAAGTTAAATGAAATAGTAATTATCTATGAAAATACATCTTTAGGGATGTTGGTTTGTTCATGGAATGCGATCTCTTCCATAAATTTAAAAACATAATAATCATAGTCTCTATCGTTTGTTTGTTTCAAAAACTATAGAAACATTAAAAAAAATTGTTATTTTACATGTGTTTGGATAGTGAAATATTATTATATATACCCTAATTTGTATGCAATCATAGTACTTTTGATGTCCCTTTTCCTTTTCCCATGCCCTCATTCCATGATGTAGAAGATATTTGTGCACCTAACTATCATAGTAAAATACTCACTAAAAGATAATATAAATTATACAAGTAGATGTTTAGTTTTAAAATTTTGGATGTAGTGTATTTCAAATAGACAAACGCTATCACGCCTGGTCAGTTTGTTGAATATCAATGCATTGATTTGAGGAAATAAATAATTGGAGTATTGAAATTGACTAAAATGAGCATTAAATATTTCCTAAGAACACAAAAACGAATAAGTAATGAATGAAATTAAAATACATTTGATATGATTAAATTATAGAGTTTTACCCCTGCATCATTGGTATTAATAAGGTTCTGTTATCCATATTTTGCTGTTTAATGATTTGATAAGGCTTGCCACTATTTTACCCTCTTTCTTGGATTTAATTTTATTTTTTATGTAGAGGTGATGTGAGGGATAACGAGTTTAAATTATGGATCATGGAGAAATCCCTTCAATTGTTTGTCATATATACACTTGTGAAAAATATGAAATGTATTTAGTCATAATTATCATAGTATATTAGATTTTGGAAAATCAAATCATGAAAACATACCTCATGTATTAATGTACAACTGAGCCACCTAGCCAATCATACTCCAGGATTTCACTTACATTGTCAACACTAATGAAATTTGGATCTTCCCTACTATACATATTTTCATCAATAATAATTGAGTGAACCCCACCGACTTTCAACTTCGAATTCACATTGGCATGCAATGATAATAAATGTGGATATAGAACCGTTGAGTTTAAAGTACTTTCAGTAGATAATTTTGATCAGTTGGTTGATCCTTGAGATGGTTTTGAGCTATTATTTCTTTTCATCCCCTTCCATGTGTCCATTTATAATTAAATTCATCGATTCATACCTCTTTCATTAAATATTAAATGTTTATCTTGAAAAAATAGAAATGAATACCTACTCGTTGACTTGTTTTTTTACAAGATGGTATTGAATTGAGATGAATGTTCCAAGAGCTTGTTCAACCTTATGAATATATTAATCATCAATTGGAATAGTAATATTAGTGTTTGGATCATTGTATATGTTAATCAACACTTTTACATGACCTGTTATAAGTGGTATGTTTTGTTGCATGATGTTCAGGGTATTGAACACCATAGCCCCCTCTACAAGGCGATGGGTGGGTATTGATAGATATAAATCACAATCATTTTTACCCAATACAATATTAGTACAAGAAAGGTATTGATGTCTCTATCTGATTCAAAATTCACAAAAATAATTATTAGAATATTGGTTACCTCAGCTAAGTCATGTTTTGGAGGGGAATGGATCGATCAAAGCTAGTGGGGTTGGGGTGGGATCTTTACATGTTGTTTGTTCTTAAGTTTCTTATTCTCTACCCCCGAGATCATATTTTTTTATCAAATCTCTCCGTAATAGAATATGATCTTCAAGTATGTCTAGTCTTCCTATCATTAATTTTATTTTTTCAATATGATCTTACTATTGTTTTTTTCTCCACAATGTTTTGGGTGTCACCCTAAAACCCGCACCACTAACACAACCATAACTTTTTGGATCCTTTAAGGCTACAAGAAGTATGTCCACATCTGTTTTGGGGGTTTCTGATTCCTATGACTATGTTAGATATAAAATATAAGAAAATAATTAATCAGTATTATGTAATATTGATTTAAAGGAAAAAAATATTATTTCAGTCATACTTACACATGTTTCCCACACTTTTTGTGTGTTTCATTTATTAGTATCCTATATTTATTTACAAGAACATCCTTTCATTGCACATGTCATGTGATGGAAGTGACATTAGATTTGGATTCATCAATTTGCATATAAATAGTGGAACATAGTTATGTTGTTGTTTTACGTCACATAAAAGTATTACAGTAGATTTAAAATATGTACAAATTTCTTTTCCAGTGAAGTGAACCCCATTATTGCTTTATGGTATGGGTGCATTCATTTTTCTACTCGTTCCTTATTTTCAATACTAATTTGTTTTTTCATAATTGAAAAACTGTCAATCAAAGTGATGAATACACATATCTTCAAAAAACGTATTACCAAACACAATGTATATGAAAATTCTACCCCACACGATGGATAGTAAATGCATCCCATGATCCATGGATTAACAGGTGTGAATAAATAAGAGGTGGGTGTCGGTTTATTTTCCCTTTAACATCTTTAAGATAAAATTTTGTTAAAATTGTGCGAAGACCTCTGTGAATCCTTCCAGCAACCATTAATACATAGTTCTTGTGTGATTCATCCACTATAAATACACTCCTCAATGGATAATGAAGAGTAATTCAATGTTTCATTATTTTATTTTTTATTAAATTATAGAAATAATATCATAATGTTACCATAATATCTCCCCACATTAGTGTCTTAAGACTAGTGACAACATGGTGCCATGAATATACATCAATGAACATGCATTGCTGATATATGATTCCAATGTAACTACTGAACATGGCCCTATTGGGGTTTACATGTTGGCCCCACTAATTCCATATGTCCTCGTATTTGATTCCTTACACTTTTTCCTTAAGGATTTTTGCTAACACCATCAAACTACGATGCTCTTGTTTTTCTGCCCCGTTAGTGTTTCAATGACAACCACTTCCTTAGTTTCAACATCATTAATATGTTTCTTCTGAGTGCTAGAATCAGCATGTGCATATGCTGGTTTTACCTCTTCATTGGGAGAATCAACATTAATAGGTTGAGAAAACTAGTAGTCCTATGCACTATGAGAAGCTGTGGGCTGAGAGACTTGTTGTGCCTTTTGATTGGGAGTATCATCATGTGCATAAGTCATTATCTAAATAAGTGGTTCAACATTTAGTTTAGATTACATAAAATCAGTAATTAATAGGTAATAAAATAAGGTAACATGATGTAAATTACAAAAAAAATATAACTTGATTAGTAAACACTCTTTTTAAGGCTGAAGGGATTTGAAACCTATATCGACTATCCCAATCCCTTCATTGTGGCATCCTCTAACATAAAATACATCATCTATATTAGGAAAATTGATAAATGATTGCGACATCCCAATTAAAATGTCATCATCCATTTAATTTTCATCTGAACTTTCAGTGGTTTTGGTGGATAAAAGAACAATTGACCAATTTCAGTTTGTGGGATCTAGAACATAAAATACTTGTATAGTATGGGATTACATTATAAATGGTTCATCTTCACACCCTTCCTTATTGAAATCAACTATCATGATTCCCCACTCATCTTTTTTAACCACACACCTGTTATCCACCAACATGCTTTGGAAAATAAGGACTTGACTGTTCTTAATATATAACTCCCATATTTGTTTGATGGTGCTAAAGTATTACATATATTCAAAAAATTGGATTTGTTTCCTTATTAATGGAAACATGAATCAATTTATCCACAAGTGTAACTCCACTATCCTGTATGGTACTATCTTCATCATGTTCATTAGTATTGAATGTATAACTTTTAATTACATGAGCATTATAAGCTAATACGTATACACTTGGTCCTCTGGCTAGCCATCGAAGTTGTTATGAAATTGAGTCTAGATTTTCACCTGACTCCTTAAATATATGGTCCCAAAACCATATTATAAAATTTAGATTATGTGAATTTGATATCCATTTTTTCAACCCTTGAGGGATTCAAATGGCTAAGAATTTCTTTGTGGGTTTCAATATATGGTTCAACCTCTAAACTGTTATGAAAAAAGTAAAGTTGGGACTAGTCCCAATCATTAATATTGATTTTTAGAACCTCTATTCCATAAATTCCTTCACTCACAAGCCACTAAGTGTGATGAGATTTTGGTAAACCAACACTTTCCACACAGAACAATTTTTCAGTATATAATTCAGCAGCTTCCTCAAAAATATATCGCTATGAAATACAACCCTTTGACCGACTTCAATTTTTGACACACCCTTTCAAAATATTCATATTCATTCAATGGGGTACATCCTTCAATTGGGTATAGGACCACATAGTTTAATATCTCTCACCATGTGAACCCTCAAATGAACCATCATATCAACGAATTTCGGTGGGAAGGACATTTCCAATTGACATAATATGATGGAAATTTATCTTTCCATACTCAGCAATTTTGTTAGGTCTATAACATTGATGCATATAGATTTGAAGAATAAATAGAGCTTATTTAATATATAACTAACATTCTTGGGTAAAATGCAATGTAAATATATAAGAATTAGATCTTGTATCAAATCATTGTAGTCATGTGAATTTAGAGCCTTTTAACTTTAAATCGGTCATTGACATGAGTTTCTTGATATTCAATGAATAACCCTATGAATCCTTTACATCATTCAAGAAGTTGGTAATATAATATCTATCCTTTTTGGAAAGAGTAAAATAAACTGGAGGAAGAAAACTTCATTTTTAACCCTTCACTGACGCTATCTCTTCTCATATTCCAATGTAAACCATGTCCAACCCAGCCTTAATTCTATCCTTTGTTTTTTGGGTGCATTTAATAATGTGCCCATGACACTGGAACCTAAATTTTTTCAACATAAATAACATAAATAAAGTGTCTGACATATGTATAATTCTATTATGGAAATTAAAAAAACTGATCTCTCATTCCAACTGGTTTTCGTATGATTTTTCAAAAATGGTTTACCAAAAGAAGTTTCCACATATTTTACTTTATCAAATAGTTGATCACCAGTTAGTGGAGACGGTGCAGTACATTCTTCTAAAATACCATCGAATGATGTTGTCCAAGGTTGGAACTTATATCCTTAGGGTAGAAATCCGAGATGTCCATGAAACACAATTTTCGATGAATGTTTCAAAATAATTGACGGTGTACCTTTTTTTAGATGGTAAACCCATGAATTCCTTTAATAATATATCCTAAAAAGTTCAAATAAGTATAAAATTGATTTATCATCTAGTGAAACATGGCTCTAAATGTGAAATCTTCATTTCTATAAGCATCATACAACTTAACACCTGAATCCCACAATAATTTTAAATCCTCGATCAATGGATCCAAATAAACATCAATACTATTATCTGGTTGTTTCTATCTGGATATAAGCATAGATAAAATGATGTGTTTTCGTTTTATGTATAACCATAGTGGACGGTTATAATTTACCAACATAACCGACAATGTACTATGAATGCTGCTTTGAAAACAAGAAGGATTCAATCTATCTGTAGATAACACAAGAAAAATTTTTCTCAGCTCATTTCCAAAATCAAGATACTCATGATCTATTATCTTTCACTGAGCAGTGTATTCCAAGTGATAGAGATTCCCATATTTATTTTTTCAATCTTCATGACATGTCAATTTCCCTATGGTATCATCACTTGCATGTAGGATCCTAAAACATGGAATGATCGGAAAGTACCATAAAACATTCATAGGACCATATTCATATTTCTTGTATTGATAATTACCACACTTTGGGCATTATCTATATGATTTTTGGTCCTTGAGAAAAAATATACAGTCATTCGGGAATGCGTGTATTCATTCAGAGATCATACCCGTCGAACGTAGCATTCTTTTGGAATTGTGTGTTTGGCTCAGGATCTCATTATCTTCTTGGTGCATGTCATTCAAGAGAGGAAGTAATTATGTAAAACAAGTTTCATTATATCCATTTCCAACTTTAAAATTATACAGCTTCAGTATGGCTAACATTGTTGTATATTTAGTGCAACCACTCTACAAAGGAGTATTTACACAACTCTTTAACTGGTCAAACAATTTTGGGAAATCATGAAGTTCATCTTAAACTATCCTTGTCATTTCCTCAATATGATCTTCATCATCATTCACTTATATAACCACGTCCTTGATATGGTCTTCTTCATTTTCCACACATATAATCATATAAAATGATCCATAAAATGCATTGTTATCCCAGCCACATGCTACATTGAAATTTTCACCGTGTCTATTCCAACATTGATAACTTTGATCTATTCACCGAAAAATCAAGTGTTCTTCCAACTCCTTCAGACTTACTTTTCTTGAATAAAAATAGCATAAACATGAAGAAAGGATTTGAGATAGGTCATATGCATTATCTTTGGAAAACTTGATGAACTCTTTCACTCCATCTTCATAATATCTTGTCAAACGATTAACAATCATCCAGTATTTATTCATATCCATCATATTTAATTCGGTGATATTAATATTTAACAAAATAAATGGACAAAACATTGATATAAAAATTAACCAAGGCTAAAAATAGTTGTAGACTTATGTCTCCTTCGAAAACTATTTGTAAAATCATTGTTCAAATCCCATTAAAAACCAACCATTTACAGAAATTCCTCTTTAAAATAACACACCCTTTTTAAAATTAACCCACCTGTTTCAAAAAATAATTCTAAAAACCCTAATTACTTTTTTATAAATCATTCAAGGAAACTTCATAACCCAATAATTTAAATCATTTAAAATGTGCGAAAACCCTCTATATTTTACAATAATTCATTTCAAACGTCACACACCCCTTATTAAAACCAGCATTACATATGATTTCAAAATATTGACATCCCTTTATGAAATCAAATAAGGTGAGTTGATAAACACTTTTCATGAAACCTAAGTCCATGAAATGTTTTTAAATCATTTCAAAGTTATTTAAAACCAAAAAGGTATGTTGAACAGAATTTTCAAACACTTTTTTAATGAATTACGATAACACCTCATGGAAAGCACCACTATTTCCATATATAGGAAAGGATTTAGGAAGTTTCCCTTATGTGATATTAACTATTTGGACCAATAAGAAACCACATGACCATCATGGAATGAAACTGTTCAAATCATGACTCTTGAAACATCACAATATAATCTATACTCATTACAGAGCTCATTTATTGTTATGATTGGAGTTTTCATCAATCTCCCATTAAGATATTATAAGGATCAATCATAAAAATCTAAATACTCATATTGAGATAGAAAACATAGGTTAGGTCTCATATAATGACATACCTATTTCAATGGTATTATCATAGATGGAAATATGAAGAGAGTTTTTCATCCCTATCTCATATAATTAAAATCTAATTTTAGACCTCCACCATCTCACATAGAGACTTATCTACTACCATGCCTTATCCAGACCATCGATGCTGGGAGTATAACTAGCTTATGGAAACATAAACATTATTACAATGTGTAGTGATTAAAAACCATCTCCAGACCCATCACTTGATTCCTAAAAAATCATTACTCATTCTTACTAAAACTTTCTAAACGGAAAGTTAAAATAGAATCAAAACACAAATAACTCAACAATCAACACTAGTGACCCCCGACAACTCACTATATCCCATCGCCCAACCATGGACCAATATGAGAATCAGAAAAAAAACAAAATATGGCACTAAAAAAGGAGATATAAGAGAATCATATACTCTCATCCACCAATTCATATGTATGGTCTGATATAAAAATTCTTTATATGATCTTAAAATGAATTCCTTTTCAATCCCTTCATAATATAGTTCATAAAGTGATAGTTTGTATATAAGGTATAAAATATATTTTCACATGAATTATAATACCAGTGTAAAAACAATAAACATACATATTTTCAAACAACCACCCTTTTATAATATAAAAACTAGAATGACTAAATAGTTTAAAAAAATATATCAAAAAATGGAAAGATGGCCTTTAAAACCATAAAAGACATGTCAAATCACAGTTTAACCCTCTTTTAGAAAATTTTCTGAAAAAATATTCTTCATAAATAACCACAATAAAAATACATTTTCTTAAAAATCATTTAACAAATAACCAATTTTTTTCCTTTTTGAATAAAACATTTTATCCATTTAAATTAACCAATTTGAATGTATGAAAATATACACTCTAATAGAAACAATGATGATACATAGGCACTAAGGACACAATGAAACATAATCTAAAAAACAATGAAATGATGGTTCCATACAATTACAAACAATGGGAATACAATCCATCCATGAAACTAAATCCTATAAAGTGTCCTAAGAATGATGTAACCATCATGTGAAACTTCCCAAGACTCATGTATTTGGATCCTTAACTAGAGATGAGGAACTTAGGTCAATAATATTTAACATTTCATATCCAAGTTGTCCAATAAAACTCACTAGGCTCTATCATGATTAGGGGATAAAAAGAAACCATGGACTCATCGAGTACATTATAGGGATACTGAAACATCTCAAAAACTCACTCAATTTAATTAGGTCCTTACACTAGGCATCACACTCCACAATAGGGATTTCACTTATATGGATATTTACAAGTCTCCTTGGAAACCCATGAAATTTCAATAGTGGAAGTGAGGAACCAATGAAATAATAGATCCTCAAATAAATATAATTTCAATACTTTAAAATTTAACCTCACCCCACCTCGTACGCCGTTACAAGAAAAAACCCCTTTCACATAATTGTATAAGAATCATAATAAGCATAAGAATAAAAAGGATCTCCAATGGGGCCATGATCCACAATAGGAACAATAAATTCATGGATCCCAATTGAGGGTCTCCCATGGTTATAAAATAAATTATTTTAAATTAAAAACTAGAATTTTACAAATGTTCTCAAGAAGCCAATCCATTTTCACCCCTTTTTTTAACAACATTTCAAATTTCATCCAAAACCCATTTATCAAAATACACTAGAAATCCCAATTGGAAACCCAACCATTTTCCATAAATAAAATTTTAAAATAATAAACACTTTTATTTTTGAAGGAAATATGTTCTAATAACCCTTTTATTAAGTTTCTATATCCTTTTGAAAAAATATAAATCCACCATGAGAGTTAAGGGTCTCAAAACCATTTAAATAGATTTAAGGTCAATTCCATTCATTTTAAAAAAAATGACTTTCAAATATCTCATATGCACTTTAAAGAAATAAACATATATGACCAAACTTTCAAAATATTTAAATTCCATTAAAAAAATACACTCTGGAAACATACAAAACACTTGGCATGTGATATAAGTCAATGCCAAGTCTTTAAACCGTTTTAAAGCCATTTAAACCCCAAAAAAGTCATAAAAAAGATTATAATTTCATTAGAAATAATTTTAAAACATCCAAGAAATTTATAACATGTATTACTAGGGAGTACCAAATAAAAACCTACCTCACTCATGAAAAATTGAAGATAAAACATGTCGACATTAATGGAGAACACATAAATATGTCATGTGACATACTACTCTACCCCTAACGAGAAAAAAACTCATCATTAAAAATAAATTACACTATGATCCAATGGAATCACACTTCAAATCCATAACTGAGTCACAAAAAATAAAATGAAAAAATATGATGAGGAACACCAACCAACATCCAATTCATTTAGTATGCTAACAAGACCACCAATGACCACGATTTCCAATGGGGCATTTAGCCCGCACAATTCACAACATACCATCTATATCAAACTATAGTTACATGCGAACAAGATGAAATAGATTAAAAAGAGAAGAAAACTCACTACAGAGATGTGGCACATGACGGAGGTGTGGCACACGACCAAGGAGAGGCGCACGATAGTCTGGTTCATGCACAACAGATATCTGGCACGCGGTGGAGTAGAGGCGCACGACGGTCTGGTTTGCGGAGGAGGGACAAGCGCACAATGGAGGTGTGTTTCATGATATAGGTGAGGCGGTGGGATAGGAGGAGGAGGAGGTGGCGAAGGAGGCGCGACAGCGGTGGTCAGCTTCCGCGAGAGTTTGAGGGGTGCGATGAAGGAAGAGGATGTTAGGAATTTTTTATAAAACCTGATGAACCTTTTATCAGTGCTAAAAAATCACTGATAAATATACTGTGTTACAAATGTTTTTATTATATTTATTTATAATATTATATATAAGATAAATAGATATTTATTTATAATATTATATATAAGATAAATATATATTTATTTATTTATAATTGTAACTATATATATATATTTATATTTATAAAATTATAAGAAATATATTTATAATATTTATAATATTAGAAATATATATAATAAATATATTAATTATATATATTTATAAGATTATAGATATATATAACTATATTTCTTCTAATTTTATAATAATTTCTATGAATATATATTTATTTATAATTATAATTATAAATGAATATATATATATATATATATATATAAATATTAAATTAAAACAAATTTATATCTATAATATTTATTATTTTAGTAATATATTTATTAAAAATTTATAATTATTTTAAAAAATATTTATTTATTTATAATTATAAGTAAAAAATAAATATATATATTTGTAATTTGAATTAATAATAAATAAATATTTATTTATAGTTGTATGTGTAAATAAATAAATAAACATATATATATATATAATTATAAAATTATTACAATTTTTTTTTATGAATATAAATAATTAATACATTTGTTATAATTTTTTACATATTTAAATATATCTACATTTATTTAGAATTATATTTATAAATGTTATCATTTATTTATAAATATATTTATTTAATTATATATTTATAACATTATAAGTAGTATAAAAAATTATTTATTATAAATTTATAATTATTTACAATATATATATTTATATATTTATTTATAGTAATAATTATAACTATAAATAAATTTATTTATAAATACATGTATATAATTATAAATATAATTATATATTATTATATTATATGTATCTAATGTAATTTTATAAATATTTAAATAGATATATAGTTATAATTATAATTAAAAATAAAAATATTTAAAAAGTATTTATATCCAATTAAAATTTAATAATTATAAATATAATAAATATGTTTATTAGTTAAATATATTTAATTTAATATTATAATTATATTTTAGAACACAATAGTATATATGGGTAACGTGTATTAAACATATATGCCTAGCACTAAAATAAACATAATAAAAAACAAGCCATCAATGGATATCTTGAATAATAAGAAGAGTTTAATGTATAAATGAACATTTATGATGATATATAACATATGAACGCGTGATAAATAAATATATTTATTGACCAAATTCATTAGAAACCCACATATAATCAATTATTATAATATAAATATATATATTTAAAAGGTATATATATATATATTAATTCTAAATAAATTAAATAAAATAAATATAAAAAATATAATAAATACAATGAATCTAAAAAATCTAAAACTATTAATGAATCTAATATATCTAATAAATCCAATTAATCAAATTACTATATTAATTATAAATAAAATAAATAAAATAAATATATATTAAATATAACAAATATAATTAATATAATGAATATAATTAATCTAATAAATCTAATAAATATAATAAATATATTCATTATTTACTGAAATTTATTATAATCTTATAATTATATATATATATATATATTAAATTATATTCTTAGAGACACTTTTTTTAAAACATTATATATAAATTTGAATTATTTAAAAAATATATTAAATATTAATAGGCATTTTTTATTTAATGTATATGAATAAACATTATGTTTGAATATAAATATAATAGTTTTATATAAATTAATAATATATTTTATTAAAAACTTTTATCATCACAAAATTTTGCACTGACAAACCTATCCTTTATTAGAGTTAAAGAAAACACTGATAAAGTGTATATTTATCAGCGCTTTTTGCTAGTGTTGATAAAGCCCCCCCCCCTTTATTAGAGATTTCTACTTAGCGTTGATAAAACATAGAGGTTCCCTTTCCCTGTTCTATGGTAGTGATGTAAAATGTGATTTGGTGTCATGGGAATCTTTCTGGAGAGATCTACAAGCCTTTAATCTAGAGAATGATGCTTAATTCATAGGTGGGGATTTTAACACAATTATAGACCCAACAGAAAAGAAAGTTGTCAGTCTTAGTTCTTGGAAGGGCAGAAATTATTTTTCTTCCTTCGCTTCATATAACGGGCTCATGGACCTGGGGTACTCTAGGGAAAAATATACATGGTGCAATAATCAGGAAGGTAGACAGTGAACATGGTGTTGGTTTTACATGTGTCTTTACAATCCTTAGGCAATTATTTCTTTCACATATGTGATGATTTGTAAGCTGGTTAGGTTCTTATCAAACCACTCTACTATTATCATCTTTCATAAATCCGGAAAGAATGAGCACACACATTTTATATTCTCCAGATAGTGGACCACGAATCCCACTTTCAAAAATCTAGTTAAAATGTCATGGAGTAAACCCATGTTGGATATATCATGCAGGGGTTTTCATAACAATTTGATACTCCGTAAAGAAGAGATTATTTCCTGGAGTGTGAATCAAGAATCACCATCCATGGGTTTTGAGTCCATGAAACTAGATAATGAGCAGGATCAGAAAAGATTAGAGGAATACTAGGATAAGGGAACATTCTATGATCTAATTATCAAGAAGATAAGGTTTGAATATTTTATTGAGGAAGGAAGGGTGGCTAGTGAATGTACTAAATCTTTGTGGCTCAAAGAGGTTGACCACAACAACGCTTTTTTCCATGCTTGTATTTCTATGAAGAATTGATCTTTATCCCTTAATGTTTGGATGAATGATATAACTTTATGTACCAATCTTATCACAGTTGGAGGGATGATAGAATCTCATTTAAAAACTCTTCTTAGTGATGATAATCCATCAATGCAATATGGTTGTCCGATAGGGAATTATTTTCTTTTTGAAAACATCAAGTGGGTGGTGCATGATTCAATGAACTGTTATATGATTAGAATTTATGATGAGAATAAAATATTAGAGGTGGTCAAGTCACTCTACCCTAAGAGTTCCCTAGGTCCTAAAGGATTTTCGGGATTGTTCTACATGAGTTCCTAGAGTATCATTAAAATGGTGGTTGAAATCTATCAAGACTTCTTGGGGGGGGGGGGGGTGCTTCCAAGGGTAGCCTACATTATAATTATGGTTCTTATTCTGATGGTCAAGGACCCATCCTCTATGAATAATTTTAGGCCCATATATATTTTCACCTTCACTTACAAGGTATTGGCCAGTATTATTATTAAACGGATAGCTCTACACCTACACAAATTTTTTTCGGATGAGAAACATTTTTTTATTCAAGGTTAATATATTCAAAGCACAATTGGTTTCATGTAGGAGATGATTGGAGACTTAAACATGAAAATGAAGAGCTCTAATATTGAACAAAAGGTTGACACCGACAAATCATATGAAAAAGTGGAATGGAGATTCATTATCAAGGTGATGTCAAAGATGGGTTTATCTAAGTTGGTGATCAATATTCTTTTCAAATATTACAATTTGATGTGGCTTTCGGTATCTATCATGGAAAAATGTGGGTTTTTTAAATCTATTATAATCCTAAGATAGGGGGATCCATTATTACAATTAATCTTCATTCTAGACTAGGATTTTATCAGTAGATACATCACGAGGAGTATTATTGGGGACATCATTCTTCCATACTATTGTAGACCCAATATTACTATTATATTCATCTTACTCTTTGCTGATGATATTATTAATTTTTTAATGGAAGCAGCATGTCAATATGTAATCTCAACAATGTCCCAGATGAATATATCAAGTGGAGTGGAAGTTTTTCTGTAAACACAAATGTGATACTTTCATTTCAAGTCACAGTTCAGAAAGACGTAGTAGGAATATTGAGTATTCTCTTGGTATATCAAGGAAGCAGTTTCCACTGAATTATATGGGTGGTCCTATTACACTAGGCCAAATCTAAATTAACAATTTTTAAAGGCTCTTGGATAAAATTTCCAACCGGATCAGCAATTGGAAAAAAATAAATTTCTTATTATGGGGGACATATTACCTTATGTTACTATGTTATTACTTCCATACCCATGCACATATTTTGATCCCTTCGTGTTCCCAAGACGGTGACTAGAAAACCATAGAAACTATTTGTGATATTTTTTGGGATGATTATGATGATGGGTGATGTCATTAAACTGATGGGGATATCAGTTTCTGGAACAATACATGGGATAGAGTTACATTAGGGTTCCCTGGGTGCCCCACCCCTTTGATTTCTTTCAAGGAGGGTAGCCAACATCCCCTGTTTATCCAAGCTACTCTTAATTCATAGAACCCTGAAATATTTTATAATATATTTCTAAATTATGAGGAGGAAATAATGGTATTCATGTGGTCAGTTTCGGGTACCTTCAACGCCAAGCATGAAATTATCTTCTCCATAGACCCATCACTAGGGATGAATGGGGGGAGGTTCTCTAGTGTCAGGAAATCCCATAGAAATTCTGCTTTCTATTTTGGCACATCCAGAATCATGATATTCTCATGGATAAGGAGATACAAAATATGGGAATTTCACCTGTTTATAAATAACCCTCCCGCTCAAATCCAAGTGAAGAGTTTTATATTCATCTTTTATTTCATGGGGAATTGGCACTAGCTAATTGGAAGAGGTAAGTAGAGTTATTTGAGTTCACTGGTTATAATGGTTCCATCAATGAATTCTTATATAGCTTGTTTAGTGGTTCTAGGAATAATAATTATGATCAGAAGGTTAGATGTGTGTTGATGGATGTGCGATATTAGACCATTTGGAAAACAAGGAATAATATCCCCCTGAGGGTTTTGAAATATCATATCTTTCATTAATGGTGAGATCAAATTTTCTAGTGGTTGAGCTTAGATTTATCTTATAGATCTTAAATAAGGCCCCTTCATTGAGGGAACTGTGTCTTGATAGATTTTATCCCTCTATATCTATGTGGTTTTCTCCACAAGGATTGTGGGTGAAATGGAACCTGCCTCGAGTGGGTCTGAAGTGAAATACTGATGGATCATGCTTGAATGGGATTTCTCGGGGTGGTGGTGTGGTTTGTGATGGAAGAAGATTGATGGTGGTGAAATTTTCTTTTTCTTATGTTCATAGTGATGCTCTTATGGAATAGTCCAAGGCACTTTTTAGTGGCATGAAGATTTATAGGGACATAAATTTGAACCTAGAGTTAATGGAGATGAATTCCTTAATCATATAAAAATCCCATTATATGACGACATCTATCCCATGGAGCATCTAATATATCATCCAAATCAATAATCATCTCATGAGGGAGCAAGTAAAAGTGAGTCACACTTGGTGTGTAGTTAATAATGTAACATACATCCTTGTCTCTAGGATTACTGAAAATGGGATTCTCACCCTATTTACTAGTATGGGTACTCTTCCTTTTGAATGTCCAAGTATTTTTAGAGGAGATTATTTAAATATCCATTTTTTTCATCCATAATGATGGCCACTTTTTATATCTTCTATTGGTTTTTAATAAATAAAATCCTATCTTCAGTCATATCATTCAAAAATAAAAGGTATTATATATCTCGATTATTATTGATAATATGTAATAAAAACTACCTATAAAGTATAATAAATTAGAATAATTGATACAATAGTAAAAAATGAGTATTAATACCCATAGAATGATCCCATATATGATGCATTATTAACTATTTTTATTTCATTAATAATAATCATTAATTTCTTAGGTTCTAAAATTTATGCATGAATACCATACAAGTTTTACCCCATGTGAATCTCATTTTAGAAAATAAAAAATCAATTATCATGGAATCTAAATAAATAATGAATTATTTTTGAAAAATAAAATAAAATAAATATTCAAAAAATCACGAAGAAAATAGAAATGTGAAATATTATGTAATACAAATCATATTTCAAAATTTTGGGCAAATTGTAGAAACTCACATAACTACGTAGGTTAATTTGACCAAATAGTTTAATATCATTTTTTAACATTTATTATGCATGTTAAATATCCACCTAAATAAAATATCTACATAAACGAAATTTATGTTGTTTAATATTCAATATAAGTGAATTCCACAAAGTGAATATGTCTATGTAGTAGATTTTATATAACAAAACAAATTCGGTAACATAATTCTACATAAAAAAATATATTTTCATAACCAAATTCACATATCAAAATCATTCATTTAGACTAATTCACATAATATTAACAAACACATAACCATATTCACATATCCAAATCATTCATATAGCCGAATTTATATCAGATTAACGACTATGTAACCAAATTCACATATCCAAAATTTTAAAATTTTTAAACAACATAACTTATTAAATTTTATACCAAAATTATAAATTATAAAAACAAAAATCATTTTTGGGTCTATATTAAATATATAATTAACATTTTACAAAAATTACAAATCTTTAATAATTACCACAATCATACTTCTATAACTCATGTTATAATAAAAATACTGGTGCAAAACAGTTCGGAAAAGATATTGAATTGAAACGTAAAAATTTCATTTAATTTTAACATAACATTATAAATTATAATGATAAATTCAAAATTTGATGACTTCTAATGAAATGTGAATAAATGTTTCCATTCAATCTAAAGAATAATAAATCTATTGGAAGTTATATATATCTTTTTATTGATCAAAATATATATTGTAAATAAATCTAGATATTTGGATATGTTGATCTTAATTTCATTATGTCTATTATCATTTTTAGATGTGGGAAAACATTTGGCTCTGTGAAAAAATAATTTATCAATAAGGGAATATTAAAAAGCACATATAAATGAATGTTTTTGGTCCTAATTGACATATTTATCCTATAAAATCATCATCAAACTTATATAAAATGTTATGAACAATCAAAATATGAATTTTGTAGATATTTTATGCAATAAAACATAATATATAGTCAATTTTATACTTACATTAACCAATACCAAAAATATTATAAAGATAACACATGTTAAAACTATAAGAGATTATAATTACACAAATAAATTTATTTAGACTTATGTTGAAGGGATTCAAATAGGAAGCCTTTTTTAATTGTAAAAAAACTCAATTTGTTCAAGGATATAACTAATGTCTATTTTAAATTTATTACCTTATAAAGAATTCCCAAATATTTTTATTGATAAAACTAATGTAGGTGGATCATGTTCTTGTGAATTATAATTCTCCTCTAGTGGTTCCAATCAATGAGATACATACATGATAACCCAATCATTATGTATTAAGAGATAACCAAGTCCCTTCAAATAATCATCACTGTGATTAATAAACAAACAATTTCTCATTAGAAGGGATAAAATATATCATTAAACATTCTATATTTCAAATACTGAATGAATTCATAAAATTTATTTATCTAGGTGAATTTATCTTCTTTTCATGTTAATATAATTAGTGGGAATGATAACCAAGAAAATTTATCAATAAACCATTGGTATTATCCAGATAATATAAAAAGAATTCAAATATTAGTTACATTTTTAGGCCATGGACACTCTTCCACTACATTAGTTAAAATTGTACCAACAGGTACACCATATTTAGAAAAAATATTCCTCTAAAAACAAAACTATTGAAACCAAAATTCATATTTACTAAATTTTATGTAAATTTATTTTCATTTAAGTTCAAATAAATAATCTTAGTTAATAATAAAATTCCTCATATATTTTATTATAATTTATAGTTTCATCAATGAATTCCACTACAAAGTTATTCAAACACTCTTGGAACACTCAATTCAATTGATCTATATATATAACATGCACATTTTTCACATATGGAATGAACAAAAACACATAATTTTCATGCCTTTTAGAGAACACTATCCTTGAAATAACTTCCTACATCACCTAATTTATGTAATAATAGGACCTGAGATTAATCTTCAAAAAAGATTGTGCACACAGGAGCTGGTTGAACCAGTCATATATTTGGGAAGATAGAAAATATTTCTTAAAAGTGATGTTATTGAGTGATTTAAAATCAATGAAATTTCTCATGGAACCATCCTAATTTATAAAACATAGTATGGAAGCATTTGAAGTTGATTTTCTAGGGTGGTTGAAACTTTAATCAAGTATCTACTATAACTAGTTTTTTGGTTCTACCAACACTTTTGAAGTCATTTAATAAGGGATTTTTTGAAATTTCCATTGCATGAGTAACTAAGTCAATAGAAAACTCAAATTCTTGATCAAAAATAAAACCCACCAAATCATCAGGAAATACACCCATATCATAATTTACTATTGACACATCACCAATTTGTACAAGTTCTTTAATTTCTACAATATGTTCAAGTTAACTTTCAAAACCATATTTTCTCAGTTTCTCAGCCTCTTAAAATGTTATAAAAGTAATGAACTAATTCATGTGTATGAAATGAATTCTACTCTAAAAATTGAATATGAATTATTTAGAACTACAATACATCTTGTAATAATTAAATAAAATCAAATACATACATATAATATCATAATACTACACACTTGGTAAGATAAAAAGGTTTGTAGGAAAACCATTCCACATTTGATAACAAAAATATTTTCATAAATTCTTGTTTACTTTATATTATTCTAGTGTTTTTGATAAAAATTGTTTACTTCATTTACTGATATCGTGTTTCCTTTTAACTATCAAATTTAATATATATAAAAGAATGTGTTGATCCAAAATCAAACAAGACATTTTAATAGTATGAATAAATTAATAGATTACCTGGCATTACATCATTTCAGGGTCCCTCATCTATTGTATTAGAAGGAAAAGACTTTTTTTCAAGATTATAATTTTTATCATGGTGATTCCCACTTTGAGTAACTATCATTGGACATGTATTATCATATTAACCAAACTTACATCAATTAAAACTTCTCACTGCCTTCTTTTAATTACCATTTTTACCATCTACATTTATTTTTTTGCATTGTATTCATGAGCCTTCAATCTTGGATTTCCACATCAGAATCACTTTTTAGATATCATAAGAAAACTTATAGGTTCTTTCATTCAAAAAATATTATAGTAGGGAAAATTAATTTTATTACCTTTAGTTTTATTCGATAAATACTTCCCCATTGACTTCGAACTGGTTCTCTTCTTATCTTTAGTGATATAAAACTCCATTATCTATATCATGACATGATATTTACACCAAAAAATTTCCTCACATATTCCAAATTCAGGAGTAACTATAGACCTTTATAGTAATGGCTTGAATCCCAATTAAAATTGATCAATTTAAAAATCATGGACTAGAATGAAATTTGGTACAAACCTACCAATCTACTAAAATTATCTTCAAAGGAAGATGAATATTCCTCCACATTTTCTTCAATTCCATATATTTTCACTCCATTTATTCCAAACTAAATTATAAAAATACTTTTTATGGAATGGATATTTAAATATATTCCATTATACAGAATTTATTTATTCCTTATACTTAGTGTTCTTAATCAATAACCACCACTGATTAGAATAATCTTAAATATGATAAATAGAAAGTGATACATTATAATGTCACAAACATCCAATAACATCAAATATATTTTCTAGAGCATTGACCCACCCTTTATATTTTTCTATATCTGAATATCCAGTGAATACAATTCTGTGTTATCGCATGATATAATCCACTTTAATGTTGTTCCTATATAGATAATTTAGTCACTCAGTTTCAAAGATTCCAATAGTAATATCCTACATCAACTAAGTCAAAAATTGCACAAAATACTATGTTCTAACCTTCTATAGTTTTTGATATAGAATATTGTAATCTCCATGATTTCATTCTACTTCAACAACCTTATTTCTTATGAGGAAAAACATTCTGAAAATACATGGATTAGATTACAAACATGAAAGTATTTTTAATATATCTCATGATAATATAATAATAAATTAGATTATCTATCAAGTTTCTTTTAAAATTCTTATAACCTATAAATTTGTCTACAAATTTTCTCTAATAAAAACTATAACACCTTATACCATAAATTACACACAATTACATGATTTTTAAAAGGGTTTTCTTTATAACATTTCTAGGATTTTTTATATTATATTTTTTAGATAGATAGATTTAAAATTATTTGAAAAATAAAATATTTCAATACTATATCGATTTTTACCACCAAAAATATTATTTATAAAGACATAATGGCTTTGTTCAGGGTAACTCTCATAACTATAACTTTGACATTATTAACATTTCTACTAATCCTTATACACTGTAGAAAATAATTTGAAAAATTGAAAAAAAAAACAGTTCCAAATAATTATAATTAAAGAAAAGAAACATGATGGAACATTTATAAAACATATTCACAAAAAATTTTCCTTTTCACAATTAACATTTTTCTCAAATATCTATTTATTATTCAATGAAAACCACTTAATTTATTAATTTTATTCATAAAAATTTTAATATGAAATCATAATGGTATAATAATAATCCTAAAAAATTCATGTAAAACATTAACACTATTGAAAACCCTTTATTGAGAAGAAATTTGTTCACCATTACTTTAAAAATTAATAAATTATTCTTTAAAACATAATCACATTTGCTTAACTTTTGAAATTAAAATATTTCCTTTATAAAAAATTTCAAGCATATCATATAATTACATTGGGAAATTATTCTCAATTTACCTATTACATGAACCCTTATAATGAAATCACTTAATTGGATAATTCCCTTACGTATTAGGAGTAACCTATAATCGGTAAACACTATTTGTTTACTGAATACAATGGATAACTATACTGGGATCACCCATCGTCAGAGATATATTTAGATCTCCCATAATTCATATAAAATGTACATTATAAATATGATAAAAAAACTTCAAAAATTTTACTTAATAATGAAAAAAACTGAATTACAATTCAATTCCATAAGCAATTACACTTTCAACTATCTCATAAACATGATAAAAAGACTCTATTTCCATAGAAAAACTTATTCATGCTAAATATTCATATATATATTGTGGGGAATTCATTATTTGAAAATAATTATGGAAAAATGTAGATAAATCTTGATAATGAATAATGACTATGATAGGGGGAAGGGTTAGTCATGTTTTATTTGTTATAATCATATTTTTTTCGCTTCTGAAAGAAAACATCAACATACACAGCATGAAAAAGGTTTTAAAGAATAATTTTATAACCATTAAAATGAATATATGTGTAGTTATAAATAGAATTTCAAAATAGTTTATTTATAAATAATAAATTTTTTATATAATTTTTATGAACATGGATTTAGCAGGGAATGAATTGAATGTAATACTTTAAAACAAGGTTTTAATGAAATATCCCATACAATTTTCATAACATTAGAAACCAAAAGTTGTTGAAGGAAAGACCATTAAACAGATTTTTTATTCCACATTGGTTTCATTAAATTAATGATAAAATAAAAAAATAAGGCTTTTTATACACCTAAAAAAGAAACAATTACAAGTAAATGTAATAAGTTGAATTGAATAGAAATTGAGATCAGAAATATAATACATTAAGTCCTATGTAGCATTGTTCATTATATAAATCTTGAATAATAAAATAATATTTGTTTTATTATTTATTAATAATTTTTTGGATATTATATTAACATTTTTCCTTTATTTTAATTTATTACCATGAAATATATTTTTACTAAAATAGTTTATTTCACATTGGATATTTGGGGGTGATTCGGTTTATAACCTCAAAACAACATTTTTGCATCGACCATGGTCAAAAGGGTTATCATTAAATTAACAATTAAATTTTATGAACCTTATATATATTTCATATTTACATATTAGATACACTATTTAAAAAATAAAAAGTAAGACATTCATTAAAATCAAACCTCATCATTTAAGGGAGATAATAGTATGTACGCATGGATGAATGCCGCTATAATTTTTATACCATATTGAAAATAAATAATGAATTTTTTTAATTTATTTGAGTCATTAATATGTTATAAATTTAATATTTATTCATTAGTTCAATACTTATTATAGTCAATATAAGATGAAAATTACAAATTTACCATATCTTTTTATGGATGATGGATTCAAACCGTACGAACAAATGATGTTATCAATTCCCAACAGATAGAAATGGTAAGAAGGTAAGTAAAATATTACATTATAATTAAACTAATAATTTCATAAATATCATTTATTTTTATTTTCCCATTACTTTTAACAATGAAAAATTTCCAATGATGAAAAAACAAAACATATCGCATCATAGAGGTGGGAGTCCCCAAGTATGCACAAAAACAATTTTTATTTCTCATGAGATGGAAAAGGTGATGAAAAAGGTTATTAAATAATACTAAAAGTATTTCAGTGTATTTATATATTAATTATATTATATCATCATTGATTAATAATATATTAATGATGTATAATAAAAAATAAACATGAAATATATCTCTAAAGAAATATACCTTCTCTTTAGATATATCCCTTTGGATTACACCGTAAAACATATTGTATTGGGATTTTAAAAACATAAAACTTGTATGATGTGTGGGGTGATGTTGGGGAGATGTTTTTATAGGTATTTAAAAAACTAGAGTTCTCAAAAAGTGCCAAATTGGGAGGAGAGTAAGTTCTATTTTTATAAGCGTGTGGAGTGGTACACAGATAATTATTATAAACATTTATATATTATAATGTTTTAATCAAGGAAACAATGAAAATAAAAATGGAATTTTAAATTTATGGTTTAATGGTTATAGAAAACCTCATCCAATATGAATTTAGATAATATTTTATGGCCTTATCACTTATTTTTTACATTATAAACCTTGATTTACCCTATACCAGGCTGACTCATTTTTACCGTGGTTATAATTCAGAATGAACAGAAAGGAAATTAAAAACATTAAAAAATTTAAAACACAATATTTTAAAAAATTAATCCATTTTTCTAGTTTACATTCATATAATTCATATAAATTACATTTATCATAAGTATTCAAAAAATAAGGGGAAAACATTTTGTTTTGAAAATTGAGTTTTTATGTATAAAAATGATCTTATTCGTAAATTAAAAATAATATATATTCCTATGGAATTATTTATATTATTTATAATAAAATTTATTTCATTTGAATTTAAAAGTAAATAAATAAAATAATTTTAATTTCAAAACATCTTTCAATGAAATGAAATGGTTGTTTTGCAAAAATTGACATTTTTCACTATTCAAAAAAACTATATTTCCAGAAATATACTTAAATTAGTACTAATATATATTTATTTATTTATTTATATATATTATTATTAATCTAATAATTATTTATATTTAATGAATTCAAATTAGTAAAACCTATAAATTTATCTTTTAAAAAAACCATGCAATTCACTAAATAATCAATTTAACTAAATGAAAATCTTCCATTTTAAATAGTTTTTCTTCAAATTATTTATAAATATATGATGAATATAAATAAAATAAAGAGTATATAAACCAAATTATTGATTCATCTCTATTTTTTATGAGGATTTAAAATTATCCAAATTTAAAAAGCAATGTAATTGATTACATTTTCCCTCTAATTTTCCATTCATGAATCTATTTGGAATAATATAAAAAATATGGTCAAATCCCTCATCATCCTAATAATATTAATCATTTTATTATATGGATTTTAATTATTTAACATTTCATTTTTTTCATGTCTTAAAAGTCCTTAAAATATTTCACCTTTTTCAATTGTTGGGGCCTTTCCCATTTCATACGCAATGAGAATATTGTGATTTTAATCTAAAGAGATACCTTCCATTTCAACCAAAACTGAAATATAATAATTAAAAATTCCATTAAATACTCATAATATTTTTAAAAATTATTAAATCCTATTGATCCTTAAAAAACATTAAATTTTACTGAATATCTCATTTACCCATGTCAAATAGTCTTATATATTGTCATCCGAAACTATTTTTATATCCTAAAATTTAATCCTCCATAAATTTAATTTGGCCCCTTTACCATGATATTTCCATCATATTTGTTTATAAATTTTAATATTGTATCCCTTGATGATTGAAGATATATAAAATTTTTGTATACATTTTCTAATAGGGGCATAAAGATGCAATTTTATGACTTTCCATATAACATCAAATTTATCTACTTTGATTATGTAATTGAAAAATCATCTACTCTCTAATATCATGTATGAGTGAGAGGTTATAGGGCAGTATCATGTTCCTATAACTATAGTAAATTCTTCTATCGAAGGTTGGAACTGAGAAAATGTTCACATAATTTAAGTTCACTATTACTCTTATTTTTTGGATAAATAGATGTAACCTCACTATAATACGACTTATTATTCCCTAATCCTAATAGATCACTGAGAGGTGGGTGAATTAGGGATTTTTTTTAATATTTATCCACTTTTGAACCATCCACTAGATATTTTTAAGGTTCTTAATCTACTCAATGTTTTCTCATAGACTATAACATCCTAGTCTCAAAAAACTAGAGTTAGTAGTGATATTACATTATTATTTTTATATAAAATAGTTTCTTCAGGATTGAACAACTTTGTAGTCATGGAAGACCAGATATTTTAATAAACAACATTCGAAAACATTTTATATAATGAGAATATATTTCGAGAAAATTATTAACCCTTATATCATGTCCATTAATATTACACATATACATTCTTTAAGGTTCCTAGAGAAAGGAAAAATAATATGGGTGAGCTCTGAAGTATAATAAAGGGTAACATTGTGGGGAATCCATCATTATATAGACATCAAATACATTATATTATTGGAATAAATGAGTATAAAACATCCATAATGATCGAAAATTTACGGAATTTTATATCTATTATAATAAATGTAAATAAAGTTGACAATAATAATTTATATCATAATAAATTAATTTATAATTCTAGACATCAAATATTATAATCAAGGATTTATTCCAAGAAACATTCTTGTTATGAGAAGAGGAATATGAAAAAACACATCCTCTTTTGTTTCATGAAACATGTTAATAAATCAAGGGTCTATATAATTTTCCCCATAATATCACATGTTGAAGTCTAATGCATTCCCCATAACAATCAGCATGACCTTTTATAATAATCACTAAGAACACATATAATGATTAAAACATAGAAATCTATTTAATGAGAAATAATAAAATAAAATAATTACCCATTTAATAGAATAATATTTATGTATATGATTTCATATTTTAATCAATATTGATATTTTTGGATGTTATTAAATCATGGTGATGTAAATTTATCAAATAAATTAAGTTGAAAGAATACAATAAATGGGTTGAGTTATCCATAGAAGAGAGTAATTGGTTTTTTTTGAATTGGTATGAAACTAATTAAATGGAAGAAAAATTACGTTATCATGCTTTAGTAAGAGTGTTTGAATATTCTAATTCATATCCCCTAGGAGCGACTCTCTATGATTGTAGTCTCAGGCCATTTCACTATACATAAGGTTAATCATTGATTCAGTCCCCAAACCACCATTTTTCAGGGTTATTACCCATACGTTCATCTATTACATAGGAATATCCACTTTCCAGTATCAAAAAAAGATTTAGTTTCTAAGAAATTACACACACTGTTACATTACCAAAACAAATGCTTGTTTTCCTGCCTTGGAAAATGTTGATTTCTTCAATTGTTTTGGAAACTCTTGAAATATATGAATATAAGACTTGTATTAGAATAAATAATTGTAAATCCTTGAAAATTACATATTAATATGGAAAAATTTATTTCATGTAAATTTATTTACCCAAAAAAATATAATAGTTGGTGAATATAACATGAGTCTTATATAATGACAAATGATATAAATAAATCCCACATAGGACATGGGTAACAATTCAATTAGATCCTCTTGAAAGGGAGGGATCAAAATTGTACTTCAAATTCTATGAATAATGTAATTTCATAAAATGGAATCTCAAATAGTGTGAACCTACATAATATAATAGTAGTTATTTGTATAATACTAGACATGTCTAAAAGGGAGAAATCTAAGACAAAAACCCTTACCTCTTACCCAAAATTCCCTGAATATGCATTAACATCTTGTATAAAAAATATCACCATATTAACCACTTAGCTAATATACTTACATATATACGTTTCTATACATTCTCTTTCATAATATTGGATCTCTACATGAATTCTATTTATTTTTCACTTTGGGTGTTTGTTTTTTTATGATAATTTGATCTAGTTTCATAATAATTGTTTCATTATTCAGTGATCCTAAATATTTTATCATTATTATATCATTATTCATACAATTATGGAATATTTATAATTATTTATGATGTTTCTAATTGAATTCATGATTTTTTTTATTGATTTTATCCTTGAAGATGATGTCAATTACAAGCATCTTTCAGTGATTCTGGATGATCAAAGATTTTTCTTAGTTAATAAAATAAATATTTATATAATGACTCAAGAACAAGAAAAAATAACTTTTTAGATATTTATATCATGTTATAAAAATAATTATTCTCTGATATTCATTCATGAAATAAATTTATACTATTATTCAATTAGGTAGATAAACATGCTCAAACATTAACATAAAATTATTTAATGAATTATTATGAGGTGGTTTTATTATAATAATATTTTAAAATAAGAATAATGATCTAATTTTTTTATTATAATTATATACAAAAATTATAAGGAATTAAAATATTATGTAAAAAATTATAAAATATTAAAAAAATTGAATTAAAGACTATCAGTTTAGTTTACTTATTTTAAACAATTAAATTAATGATGATCTTATTTTTACCATATAAATAAAATGATATCAAAGTTCACATAACAAAAATATAGTTATATCATATACATATTTATTACTATTCAATACCATCCTCATATCTATCTTTTAATGTGGTGAATGAATATGAAACATGTTTTATAGTGGATGTGGTAATCCGTGCAATGTTGGAATGGGAATTTTTTTTCATAAGGGGTATGGGAAATAAGGATAGTAATTATTTCCAAAATATAAAAATATTCAATGTATTGTAAACAATAATTTATTATTATTATTTTTGGAAAAAATTTGAAATTAATATATAAATGAAAAATATGTTAGTGAAAATTATTATATTATGTTAAGTACTTTGGGTTTGTCTTAGAGGGTTCCTTAAAATGTAATGGTTTGTGTTAATATCATGTGACCAGAAAAATATAAGGGTGATAGAGAATTATAGGGTAAGTAATGAGGGAATATTTTCAATGGTAAATGAAATTTTTATAGTGGTATTTAAGGGTTAGTGAGACACCACTTTTCAAGAAAAAATAAGGGTCATTTCAAGGAAACTGAAGTTAGGTAATGGGTGGGAATGTTATCACAAGAGTGTAAGATGGGTTTGAATAATTTTTTAAAGAAATTGTATTCGATATATGTGGGAATGAAATAAATACCTAATAATTATTTATATATGGTTTTTTTTGTCCTTTAATATGTTAAAATTCTTGATACCTCATCTACCAATTTTACCCTTATAAATGTTGATTAAAATTTAATTAATCTTATTATTTTATTACAAAAAAATAAAATATTACCCATAAAACAGAATTCAATCATTCTTAATATAAATTTGGTATCCATTAAGCACAATTAAATTTCTTAATATTATAAAATTTTATTCTAAATTGTAAATATATCATATATGAAAAATATGTTTTTAGAGAAAAAAATATTTTTTATTTTAAGTTTTTATCTTCTTATTTAATATTATTTTTTAATTGAATGAGTGTTTATATATGTTTTATTAGTTTAAAAATTAGAATACATTAATATTTTAATGTGTATTAGAATAATTTATTCATATTAAAATTATATAATATTTATATAATCATTTAATTGTAAACAAATATTTAATTTTACATGGTAATTAATATTCAACATAAGTAATTTATATTAAATGTCATAAAATAAGGATGAAATAATGATAAAATATAGGCCTACTTATCCTAAATATTATTTATATTTTTTCAAATAAATTTTATATGTATATGGGAAATTTATTTTCACACTTTCATGCATAAAACCTATTTTTTAGATAAAACATCTAAAATTGATCTTAAGATAATATCATTATGAAAAATTATAAAATGAAACTTAGTTTATATAAAAAATATAAAATATAAAATCAAACATTGAAATGAATTCTTTAATAAAGTATCTTAAGAGTGTGTATTGTGTGATAGTTTAGGATATTATATTTACATACAATAGTAAGGTATTAGGAAGTAAATTGTTTTCCACTTAAATCATATAATACACAGAATTGAGGTAGATATCAATTATTGAAAAAAATTCAATACTCCTTTATTATATCCTATTCAGGCTTCTAGGACAACTCTTCTAGTTTTTGATTTATATAATTGACCATTAGTAATAGATTCATCTAATTCTACATCACATAATATATCGAGATAAAAATCTGGACATATTCTTCATTATAAGTATAGCAATGCTAAAATTATATTCCCTTCTAATTTTGAACATGAATCATATCTGGTATGTACTTCCTTATTAATTAAATGTGCAAGAAATTGTGTACTTTATAATGGTTGGGTGGAATATCCAATTAGTAAGCTAAAACCCTAATTCATTCTAGTATTTCCAATGGCATAATGTGAATTTGGCCTATCTTACACTTTTTACTAGATCTTACAACTCCATATCATGGTTAAACCTTTAATAACACGTGATTCAAAACTTGAAATTCCACATCACTCCATAGACTATCAATATAACTCATTTTTAACCTCTTGGATACATCAATATGATCCTGAATAGTTCTTAACATAACTATAATATCCTCAAAAAGATCTAAGATGACTAACATTCTTCCTTTAATTTCATCCCAACAGGTTGTTTTATGACACCAATTACTATATAATGATTTCTGTCATTCCATCAAGATACTCGAATAAAAATTATTATTGTATACATATTCCTCCAAAGGGAGATACTAATCCTACATACCTTTTCAGTCAAGAAATCATGATCTATACATGTATTACAATGTCTATATTGACTTTTCAAAATGCACATCTATCTAGAGATGATATATGGTAATTAAAGTTTCTTTAGTTTTGAGATCCAGCTGAAGAATCTCCCACAATATTTATGTGAACTGAGGATGATAATCAAATTTAATAGATATAGATACCCCATGAAGCCTTACCATTTCATTTACATAGAGTTGGAGAAGCTGCTCAATGGTAAGATCTTATCTTATTTCATTGAAATGAGAAGACATTGAATATCTATCAATGATGAACCATATAACATTTTTCATTCTTAGAGTCTTTGGGATTATTTTAAAAAATTCCAATATATCATTATCCACATATATATTTTTATATTCATAGGTTTCATGAATCCATTTTGACGTTGTCTATTATCCCTTACCTACATACATACTATGAACTAGGGTATATAATATTCAATTTATTTCTTCATACCATCTAACCAAAAAATATCTCTCAAAATCCTATACCTGTTTGTGCTACCAGAGTGTATAATGAAATTTGAGCTATCTGCTTCATCTAGTAGTTCCCTTTTCAAATCTAATACTTATGGAACACATAACCAATTCAGAAACATTAACACACAAAATTCATTGATAAAGTATTTTAATATCCAATAATTTACTATTTTAATCCTCATTTTTATGTTCTTGTAATCTTATAAGTACTTCTCTTTCATTTCTTACAAGGATTGTTTAGAAATTTTATGGAAAATAATTGATAGATTACTTCTCTAGAAATCATCATTTCCATCTTTATAATATCTCTACATATAAGATCCCTATTAGTACTCATCATTGTCGTAACTCTATGGCACCTCTAACTCAATACATAAATTTTTTTTTTCATTATCAAGGTTGTATCATATCAAGAAATAATAGTCATTGAGTACTTAAAACCTCCTTTATTACCTCATGGTGAGTCCTCATGAGGAAATATATTCCTAAAACACTGTTAGTTTGAATATATATCACATAATTCAACATATAGAAATTGGATCCATATTTTCAAAGATAATATTACAACTTATGGCTCAAGTTCATTATTTTTATTTTTCTATTAATGGATATTCAATTACCTTGTTTTATAGTAAATCGATATATAATTATATATTATGAAAACCAATTCTTTTTTACAATGAATCACTATATTTTAAAAATAATTCTTTATCTGATGGTATTGTTAAAACTAGTGCATTAACTAGTATTCTCTTCATCTCTTCAAAAAATTTCTCCCATTCTCTCAACCATGTGAATTTAACCCCTTTATGTGAAAACATAATTAATAGGTTGGTTACTAGGAAAATCATCAACAAGAAACTAATAGAAAACTGCTAAACCTAGGAATCATAATATCTCAGATATGCTCATAAGTGTGTGATATTATTTAACAATAATTAAATTTTATGTGTCAATGGATATCCTTTTTGGAGACAATATAGACATGAAAATAAACTTCATTGGAATAAAATTTACACTTACTATATTTCCTATTTTTTTTTATTTTCAGAGGGTCTCTTGAATAATTTGTAGATGCTTGTCATTCACTTCATAGATGATAGAGTACATCAATATATCATTAATTAAAACCACACAATTGTTATAAAGTTAATCCCTTAATACAATATTCATCATATCCATAAAAATAGAATTTTCATTATTGAATCTAAATGGTATTACCACAAACACATAATGTTCTTACCTTGTTTGAAATTCCATATTTGGTATATCATACTTCATCCCCCTTATTTGTTGGTAAAAATATTTAATATCAATAATTGAAAATATTGGGCTCTTTGAAGATGATATGATAAGTCATAAATGAATGGTATAAGATACATAATATTAATAGTAATGGAAGTTTTTCTCCTTATAATAAATGGATAATCTCATAGAGAAATACTTAATTTCCATGAATAAAATAGGGCTCCCCATGGTGAAAAAACTGGGTATATGAATCCCATATCATAAAAATGCCTTAGTTCTATCTTCAACTTCACCAAATTTACTTGTTCCATTATATAGGGTGTTTTAGATAGAGTAATTTCATCAGGGATAAGCTCAATGGAGAAATAAATTTCATAGTCTGGTGGATGACCAGGTAATTTTTCTTGAAGAAAATCAATGATTTTTTTACCCTAGGCACATCATTTATTCTAAAGATATCATATTTATCTATAAAACCCAATAGATCGTCATATATTACTAGAATTTAATTATGGTTTTCTATTTTTTAAGAACCAAGAATGGTTTATATTATGAATATTGTCCTCTAAAGAGAATATATCCCACCTCAAACTACACCATATTCATAGTTTAGTGGTGTTTTTTTGTATCTTTCTAATATACTATCACTATTTTTTTGGGAATTTAGTGAAGATTTATTAAATTCTATTTCTATTTTTTCCCAATAATTTTAAAATGAAACATTCCCTTGAGCTCCCCCCCACTTCACCCCTAAGTACCCTCACACTCCCCCGAGTACCCTCTATCATAAGCCCTCACCACTGTGACATTTCCCCCCTGGCTAGTGCTCCGGTCATTTCCACCACTCTGGAGCCCTAGTTTTCCCCAAGGCCCCCAATCCATCAATGGTGCTCTGGTTTCCCTTGAGACCCTCTCAATCCCAAACTATCTATAGAACTTTTTTCCCTTGATCCCCCCCGGAACCCTAGACCTCACCCTCACCAGCACTCTGGTTTCTTCTGAAGTCCACTATCCCTCTCCCTTACTCACTATACAGTTTCCCCTAAGCCCCCAAGCCATCTCCCTTGACCTCACAACTTGAAGCATCTTCTACAATGAGCCATCCCCTCTAGAAGTTAATGAGGTAACACATAATTACTATATCTTTAAAAAATAATTTTTTATGGTGATCCCATTATTTCAATATAATTATAAATTATCATAAATGTTTTTAAAATGATATTATTAATCACAATTACTACCATATTGTCTAGTATATTACCAAATATATTATTCAATGATATCATCAATGGGAAGTGATTATTTTGAATTTTTTTACATTCCAACATAATGGAATAAAATTTATCAAGAATATCTCTCATATCATTGTTGAAGCATCGATATATCCTTCCACTAGGTGTATGTCCAATAAAAGTAACATTATTCCACTACTAATTTTTTTTACAAATTATATTTCTTATAATTTCATGTAGAAAGGATAATAAATACATTTAAATTCTTCATGTTCATTTTCATTCCAATCAAAATAACATATGGTGTGTTGACTAAATTTCATGTAAAAACTGATTCAATATTTAAAATTTTTTCATCATAATTTTTCTCCAGAAAAACTCAAGTGTCATACTATGATAAGATAATTCGTATTATTTCCCCCAAACATTGGTTCTTTTATTTAGATACTCTGTTTTTGTATTTATATAGAGAATTATACTCATATATTATTACATGACTCTCAATACATGCCTCGAAGAAACCATTATTATAATCTGATCCACTATCGAAATTAAACCATTTGATTAAAAATTCTATTTGATTTTTATAACACTATTTAATGTTCTTGAACATCTTAATATTTAATGATTTACTCAATAAATATAAATTAGTCATATATGTAAAATAAAAAAAATTATATTGAGTACATGTCTCCATTAGTTGAATTTAATCTCATCATACCACATAATTCAAGAAGTATCAACTCAATAAGTTTATTTTATTTTAAATCTTCCATATTGTGCCTTAGTATTTATCATTTTTACTTAGAAACAAGTTTCACTTGTGTTGAACCTTTCACAATTTAACTTTGGTAGATTCCCCACATCTTTATCCTTGATGATTTTAGAAATGTTGTTCTTCCCAAAATTTTTATGTCTCTTAATCCCTTGGTTGTTCTCCACATTTACAATCATTGATCATTTTTTTGTTATTATAAATATAAAAAAAATCACCACATGTTCATTATCCCATTATTATATTTTTCCCATCCTTTAACATCATTATGACACATCCACAAATGAAAAATATTACCCCGTTATCATTTTCACAATTATGATAAATAATCAAGAGTTCTTTTTCATTATCCCACTTCACATGATTTATAAAACCAAACCACATAAACATTTTCAACAACGTGTTTCACACCATTTTTTTCTTTAAAATTTATTTGTATTGTTTTAAATGCATGTTTAAGGAATTGAAGGTAGTTAACCATTAATATTTTTTACAATTATTTTGATACAATATGTTTCATGGTTTCTTGAAATGTTTTTAAAAAGTGATAATTTGGTCTTGAAAAATGGATTCTTGACATGAGTTGACTTCCTTTAAATAGGGGTGTCTTGCATTAAAAAGTGATTTTATTGAAATATTTAGATTTCTAAATTGGTTTTTCAATGTGTGGTTTGATAAATTATTTTCAAAGTACATTTTAAATATTATTTTCTTAAATATTTTATGATTTTTCTCATTCTTATAATTTACATAATACCATCCATGATTGATTTCCTTTTTGTACCTTTAATTTTTTAGCACTTATAATACTATTCTTATAACTAATTTGGTTGTATTTATTTACATCCATTTATCTCTTTTCCTACTTAGTAATACTTATTTTTTCTAATTTTTTAAAAAAACTTTAGGAATAATGTGATATATTGGATAAAATATGGATCACATTACCGAGGAACACACCTCAATATGCTAAGGGTTTAGAGGATTTTTTAGATTTTTCAATTTCCAGTCAATATGTTCAGGGAAAAATAACACATCCATGTCCTAAATGAAAATTTTGAATATGGTTAAAGAGACATTAAGTTTATTAAAACCTGATATTGATGAAATTCCCTTCTCAATATTTTTGTTGGATTTGGGATGGAGAATTGAACATTACAAAATGTTTGAGCACTGATGTCAGTCAATAGAATGAGCTTATACATTTTTCAATAATGGAAAATGAAATAAAAAAACTTATAAACATTGCTTTTTTCATTAAAAGAAAACAAAATCGACATCAAATCATATTAAAATAACCAGTTGAGGGTTCTACAAATAATAATTTTACAAGTGATGTTTTTTGTACTATAGGACAACCAGATCAAGATTATAACATATAATTAGATCATCCTCTTTATTTTGTGGATATTGATGTAAGAGATAACATTAATGAATTGAAAAATGTGTTTCAGGATTTAGTTGATGATTTAAATCATGTTTTGTATGGTGTATGTTTAAAATATTCAAAACATTATTTTCTGGTTAAGTTGTATCATATCAAATGTGTGACATCCTAACCTAGATTCCACTAAACTGGTGCTCCGAGTTGGTGGGTTACATGGCCTCAAGCATGCCTCCTTGTACATTAGAGGGTTCCAACTAGTAGGGACGGCCTATGGTGTGATAGTGGGGAGAATATTCCCCAATATCAATGTAATCAACAATAAAAAATAGATAAGTATCATACACATAAAAAATTAAATAGAGTGTGGAACCAGTAAACAATTAAAATAAAAATGCTATAATAATAGATGAAAATTATGTAAAAGCCTGAATAGTTATGTCATACAATACAACACTGGTCACCCGCTAGGCCAACCATATAAATAAAAAAGTACAAAGAAACTAAAAGTAAATAATAAGGCTCTACTACTAACTCCAAGGTAGACTACATAATTGGTCTTCAGAAACTGTCAAACTACAATAACTCGATCAAAATAACTCACATGAGTAGCTCTGCTCAAAAATAAAACTCTAGGAGTCAGTCCTATCCACCATGAAACTCATACTCAACCTGAAAAGTTTCATATAAGGTCTATACGCACACTAAGGTGCACATGAGTGTGTGGGAAAGAATCTCAATAGGCCACCCTGATACGAAACCTATAAATGCGCTACTATAAGGGTATGAAAACGCAAATACTATACCTCACTAAGAGACAACTAAAAAGATAATTAAAACCAAATTGGAAACCATAGTCCATCCTGGGGTCCATAATATCTGTCAAACGAGAATTTTACCTCTTAGATTTTTATATATATATACATATACATGTATAGACCCATAACTATACATATATAAATAAATATGAATATTCATGAGTATATGGCTACATAAAAGAAACCACTTCAGTAACGAATACTTGGATATGTAATCCCAATTTCATGTACATACTATTCAAGAGAATTGATATTAACATCTTTCCACTCATGATATGTACCATCAAGTCAATCTCTAGGTCCACAATCGCAAGCAACATATAATTTCATAAGCCAATGCCAAAAAATTATTGTCGAAATCCATGCCACCATAGGGCGATACTCTTCCTACACATGGGTTCACCCATACTCACCTCCAATAACCAACAAGGATATCATATACCAATGTTCAATACTTCAAATAAGGATACCATATACCAATAGTCAATCCAGTAAAGAAGAATTCTAGGGAGTACGCCCGGACATCCTATAAAAGGTTACTCAGTTTGTCTATATGATTTGCAAGCCTATCAATCCAGTACAATGTCGGAACCCTAGGTCTTTTTAAATAGGAGGTCATGATATTTAGAACTCAGATAAAGTATAAGGGTCATACCCATAAGAGGTATATAAAGAGAGAAGTCACTAGTGAGACTCTAGGCTACACCCATCATGTATCCTAACTGATCTGGAAGAGTGTAGTCATTCCAATCGTAGGTTGAGGAGATCATAATCCTCCCCACCACTTTAGAGTTCATAATTTTCCATGAGTCTTGGGTCTCCATGGCTGTATAGAGATAATTCAATCATGAGATGCCCTGCTACACCCCACTAGTCTCGTAATTTATCAGAAGAGTGTAATCATTCTGATCATAGGCTATGGAGATCATAATCATCCCCACCACATACCATTAGGGACACCATGCCCATATAAATGATAGATTAATCATCTTCATCACTAATCATCTGGTAAATCATGCCCATATATCATAATCATCAGTCGAGGAGAGTGTAATCATCCCCACCACATTTCACTAGCCTATGAGTCCATGAAAATCATTCCTACTACATGGAATCCAAGTATCACTGAAGGTATATCAATCAAAATGTAAGGTTCAACATATGGATAATAGGAAACACATGTGGATATCCCAACAAAATACATATCACAATATATATCCATCTAGTCTTAATATCCATGTCCTAGGTAATACCTATGGGTATACTGGTAACCATCAAAATAACATGGCTCAAAAGCCAGATCCTTGGTAAGAACGTATGGGAATCCCAAAAAAATAAAGATTCCTTACATTTGGAACAAATACCACCAACTAGTAATCACCTCTATTAACCATTTCTGCATCAAAAACAACCATGTCAAAGCATAAACAAATGAGCGAGGGTGTCCTGAACACCCAACCCGACACTCCAGCCACAACCCTATGGGCTTACCAATTCATCACAGGTTCTAAGGTGACACCTAAACACCATCTCTACCAAAACCAATATACAACACAAGGTTGATAAAATAAGGGTACCTGCTGGGTCCATAAATCAAAAAATTGAAGAGGTTTCCTACTTAGGATCCTCTATTTTAAACACTAGCAAAGGCATCCAACTCGGGATCCTCGAACAACAAGAAAATGAAGGAATCCTACAAGGGATCCTCAAAATGGAACAATGAAAAGGGATCCTACAAGGGACTACATAGATCAACATATAATAAAGGTCATCCCTCTACGTATCCTTGGTAACCAGAATGAAGGTAGAGTAATCCTACAGGATATCCTTGAAACAACATGAAAATAGAGGGATCCTGTAAGGGATCCTCAAAACGAGACACTTGTAAGAGATCTTATAAAGGATTCCCTACCAATAGTGGAAATATAGCCTATACAAACAATTGTTCCCAATGGTTTAGAAAAAACATTGGAAAAAAGAACCTATACCAATGGTTCTAGTAAACCGTTGGCATAGGCTATTATATGTTGGGTTTTACCAACAGTTTAACAAACTTTTTGGGAAAGAAAACTATTACTCACAATTTTTATTAGCCGTTGGGAAAGAATACACCCAATTTAGGGCTCCCTCCCGACATTTCATCCTCGCGTGAACCCTCCCTCTGCCTCTTGACCCACTCCTCCCCTCCCTGACCTCAACCTCCTCCAGGCTTCCGCCTCCGCCTCCCGACCCCCTCCCTCTCCTCCGGCAACGTTTCCCTTCCCCTATCGGCTCCTTCTCTAATGACGACGTCCCCCTCCCATCTCAGCTCCAAGTAACGTTCCCCCACCCCTCTTGTCTCTGTCTCTTGGGGACATCCCCCTCCCATATTGTCTCAATCTCCTCCTTCGACGTCCCTCGACCCCCTCTCTAGTCGTGCGCGATACCCCCCATGGTCGAACACCCTGTGGGAATTCCCCCTCTCTCGGATCCCTCTCCTACCGCCGGGGATCTTGATCGGTACTTCCAGGTAAGAATTAGTCTTATTTTTTAAAAAATTAGGCAACAAGGAATGAATTATGAGATTCACAGTTAGGATAACCATTCATATTAATCATGCATTTTCTATAGTTTTGGGTAGTAACAAACTCATGGTGTGCTGAACTATTGGGTAAATTGTGAATTTTTTCAAAATAGAGTCTTCCAGAAATGTAGGGTTAGATTCACATGTTGTATTCTATTCATTAGAACTGTACATTCAATAAAAACATCATGATTTTTTAAAAACCTTATATTTTTCTCAATAGACTCCTATTAGACCTTATATTGTGTTGGATTTTTTTTGTTAATCATGATATATATGTGACGAAGTTGTATATTTATTAAGATGTGCAATGATGTGGGTTAATTGGAGGTTAGTGATTCTATATGAGATTTTATAGGTTATTATGAGGAGTTTCATTCCCTTTAATTGATTTGTTCATAAAACATAAGTTGGTGCCGCCTATATTATGTAATTGGAATTGGTAAAGTAAAATGTTGGTCTCATATTTCTGAGTTGGTTATTTAGATGGTATTCTCTATCAAAAGTGGGTATATCTCTATTGACAATGGGTGTATTTTCCAATTGACCAATTTATTTGTTAAACTGACCATGAAATACACATTTCCCACAATACGGAAGCACCACATAAATAATAGATAGACACTACACACCACAAGACACCCATGGTAGACACCCCTTGACATCTACAGATAGTTAAGGGGCCATTAACTTAGGAACTAAAGTCGATTGGCACTCAAGCCTTTATAAATTCCCATTGCTGGTAGAAAAGATACCAACACCTTTATTTTTAGTGTAGTATAATGAAATGTTTTACAACCACATGACCAAGTAGAACATATAGTTCATGGAATGGTGCCCAACTAGGTTCAAGAGTAGGATCAACTACTAAACATTGATTGTGGTCCCTCTGAGGATCGTTCCATAGCGAAGAGGGTTATGTTCACTATATTCAATTCTACTAATGTATAATAGGTTCATATTAAATGGATAAGTGTACTAGTATGGTGTTTCCAACAATTTTCTATATAAATAACATAATGAAAAATGAAGAGATTATTAAATGGAACAATTTACCCCTTGCTTGCATGAACATGATTTGACCCATGGGGCATTATGGTTCTTATATATTGGGCAGTGACAGGTATAGTCATAGGATATAGGTATGTTTTTGTTTAGTTTTTATTTTATTTTCTTTATCACATTGGACACTTAGGTATTTTACTTCTTTCTACGGACGGAGGGTAGTGATGCTATCCTGACTAGTTGATGTAGATCACTTGTATAATGTAATACCATAAGGTGTGAGTGTGAGGAAACATTAGAAGCTAGAGGAGCATTGAGGAATTTCATGTGATGGAAGTTTTTTTATAAAACATTGTGTGGGAACATTTCTGGAGTATGTTGGAGTCATGAAATAACCCAAAGTGTCTCCAGGAGAAAGCATTAATAACCCCAAGATTCTCCACATGTCTCCATACATCGTATCATATTCGCATGGGTTGGCCACTCACCAAATCCTATCAAACCTATCCTAGTCTATCATCTTGGTCACATAGTCTAGACTCATCTCTAGAGGATTATCCCATTCCTCGATGCACATCTCATCATCCAACTAGACAAAGAGGATTATTCGCCTTATGATTGTCCTAGTCCAAAAAGCACACCATGTTGAACCCAACTACATTATATTATCAATAATCTGGTCAACACCCTCATCAAAATCATGTATTATAACCCAGTCCCACTAACCAGGTTCCATCCTAAGCTAAATCACACCAAGACTCATGGAATTATAATTCTAATCTATCCGACAATACCCAATACCCACACTAGAATCTCATCCTTCATCTCTTTAGTTGAACTCTTGAATCATTAAATGGATTAAAACCTTTCATAATACATTTTATATACTCAGAGGGACCATCCCACTCTAAGAACCTACCAAGATTCAAATCCATCCTCATAAGTATTTCCCGATCAAATTCTAGATGTACAATTTCCATCCCTATCACTACAAGGCCCAATTCTCTTAAGAGTATTTTACATGATCTAAATCCTCATCATTAGTGACATCAGTCACATTAAAGCGCATAAATGTCAACATAACCCTACATTCCATGAATTATTCATGTGGACAGGCCCCATGGTAATAGGCAAAGAAATAAAACCATAAATAATATTTCCAAATACATGCATCATTTTTATATAAATATATCAAGTGTAAAAAAAACCAAGAATAATAAGACCTCATCCCTTGTATCGAACAAAACCAAACTATGTTGAAACTCTGGCCAAATTGATTATATACCATTAATAGGAAGAGTAATGTTTAATTAATATGAATGTACTATTTGATAGTATCATTTTGAAACATTGATTTGTTTCCCCTTTTCTAGCAAGAACATGATTTGACCCATGGGGCATTGTGGTTCTTATATGATGGGTGGCGACATGTATAGTCACAGGAGATAGGTATGTTTTAGTTTAGTTTTTACTTGATTTTTATTATCACATTGGTCACATAGATCTTTGACTACTTTCTATGGATAGAGGGTAGTTATATTCTATGAAGGGGGCCTGAAGGAGTTTAGATTGATTAGGTCCACCAGATTTGATCTGAGGTAAGATTCAATGGTTACTACTTGTCTCGCACCTCATGTATTTGGGGCTTTAGTGTTTTTGACTCCATATTATGTTTTCGGTAGAGCGTTGGATTGTTTAGTGTTGGTTCAGGGGGATTTGGTTCTCCACTGCCAATCTAGGTAAGGCTTTAATGCCATTGGTTGGTTTCATACTGGTTATGTAGCGTCCTTCATGTGTTTAAGGTTCTTAATATCCTTTGTGTATTGTGTTGATCCCTGCTAGTTGGTTTAAAGTCTCCATGTCAAGGGTGACTCGCCTGCGTGTGCATAGGTAAGTAAGTATATGTCTATGGGTTCCCCCGTTACATGTATAGTCACCAATGGCAGTGATTATGCATGTATGGGGCAAGGTGTGTCCACACACACACACACACACATATATATATATATAAATGCATAAGCAGGTGAGTAGAGACTGGTATATGAATATAAGAATATGTGCAAGGACCCCCTTGCACATGCTCATGGCCATGCAGGTGTGTGCATAGGGGCCAGGTGTCCTTGCATGTGTGTGACAGTGCGTATACCAAGTGGAGGAGAAGAAGCTTATAGTTAGAAAGCTCCAAGAGCCGAATTGGATGGCTTGGTTCCACCTTGAGGTAGAGTCCCTCTCATAGCCTCTTTAACATAATAATGATTTAAATTGAATTTAGATTCTTTATTAATAATGCTTAATTATTTTAAATTGCATATATTGAATAAGTGTTCATTAATATAATTGTTTCATTTGATAAATAAAGTCACATTTTTATAAAAAAACCCATCCAACAGTGGTGCGCCGTCTTCAAAAACTCATAGTGATATTTTAGGGTGTATGATTCTTTTCTGTCATTTCATTTCCCTTTAGACGTTGCATCATTATGCCGCTCACTACACCCTTCCAACGACCCCTTGTTATAACATATTAAATAGTTGATTTATTTTATCATGTTCATTGTGACCTTATCTTATGGAGAAACCTATTTCGGGTGTTTTCCTAGCCTCTTGGACACCCCTTTGGGTGTTTACACGAGCCTATATATCTAAAAACAATGATGGTGTTATTATTTAACACTTTTCAGGATTATGGTGCTCCCCACCATAAGCATCATGTTAACACCGTTTGGGGAGTTTTCTTTTCCTCGAAGCACATCTAATTTTCTACATATATTAATTCTCCCATAAGAATTGTGTTGCATCCTGAGATGTTAAAACATACTCAAATTCTATTATTCTCAAGGTGATTGAAGTTTTATTATTAGAGTTCGAAGAAATACATATACCATTGAAAGTAATACACCTGTATAATTTGACTATCAATTAGTGGTTTCAACTACCTAGTGCCACTTTTAAAAACAATATATATATATATATATATATATTTATCATACCACAATCCCGAATCAAGAGTCTGTTTTTTATAACATGAGATCAGTATCTATAATGTGAAGGACAAAAATATAAAATTTATTTGGAATCCTGGCCGGAAGATGCTACCACACAGATGTTGCTGGATTAGGCCAACATGCCGCGATCATGCCATGGTCACACCGCGGTCACGCTGCGGTCAGGTGGCGGTCACGCCGTGGTCACGCCATGGTAATGCCGTGATTTTTCCCTGCTCCAGGATGACACCCCACGGCTAGTTCGCAGTACTGTCAGAATTCGATGTATGATACCTAGATAGAGTTTTAGATACATTACCCACCCTAGTTAATGGGGAGGGAGGCGATGGACAGAATGTGGCCCCGCCTCCTCCCGCTCCCTTCGCTCCTGGCCGGATGATGCTTCCCCACGGATGTCCCTGGACCGGGCCAAAACACCGCGATCACACCACGACCACGCCGTGGTCACACCGCGGATTCCATGATTTGACCCTACTCCAGGATGACACCCCGCGGTGGTTCGCAGTCCTGTCGGATTTCGATGTATGATATCTTGATAGTGTTTTAGATACATTACCCACCCATAGTTAATGGGGAGGGAGGCGACGGCTAGAATGTTGCCCCGTCTCCTCCCGCTCCCTCCGCTACGGGCCAAAAGATATTGTCCCATAGATATTGCTGGACCAGTCCAGCACACTACAGTCATGATGGGGTCAAGCCGCGGTCATGCCGTGGTAATGCTGTGATTTGGACCTGATCTAGGACGACACCCCGTAGCGGTTCACAGTCCTGTCAGAATTTGATGTATGACATCTAGATATAGTTTTAGATACTTTACCCACCCATGGTTAATGGGGAGGGAGGAGATGGATGGAATGTTGCCCCGCCTCCTCCCGCTCCCTTCACTTCTAGCTAGAAGATGTTGCCCCGCGGATGTCGCTAGACCGGGCCAACACGCCGCGGTCAGGCCGCAGTCACGCCACTGTCAAGTCGCGGTCACGCCGCAGTAATGCCGTGATTTGGACCTGATCCTAGACGACACCTCTCGCGGTGGTTTTCAATCCTATCAGAATTTGATATATGATACCTAAATATAGTTTTAAATACATTACCCACCAATAGTTAATGTGGAGGGAGGCGACAGCCGGAATGTTGCCCCACCTCCTCCAGCTCCCTTTGCTCCTGGCTGGAAGATGCAGACCGGCAGATGTTGCTGGACTAGGACAACATGCCGCGATCACGATGTGGTCAGGCTGAGGTCACATCACAGTCATTCCATGGTCACGCCGCGGTCACGCCGCGGTCACACCGCGATCACGCCGCACTCACGCCGAGGTCATGCCGCGATCATGCCACAGTCACTCCGCAGTAATTCCTTGATTTGGCCCTGCTCTAGGAAGAGACCGCAACAACCACCATCAATACGCCACTAGAAGAAAAGAAGCAACCTCCACATGATGATACATAGAAGAAACACACAAACATAAAACGAGCATCCAACCGGGGACTCGAGAATCACCCGAGATCGCCCAACCGGCATGAAAGAACGAAGGTCCACTCGATGCAAGTGACAACCATGATGAAAAAAAACGCACCAACCAACACGAACCCACACACCAACTCCACAATAAGCACACACTACCACACTCAAAAACACACGCACACACCCAACCACACAAATGCACGCTCCCAACCACCAACACAAGGAGGCCGACATAGTCCACCTACGAACTATCAGCCACCACAACCACCATAATCCTGCCTGCATCATCCACATCCAGCCCACACCAGCCCCCTTCCATCTTCATTTCAGCCTACTGACACCAGCATTCCAGCCCGCAGCAGCCCCCCTGCCACCTTCAAATCAGCCCGCACCACCCCCCACCACCTGCAACCAGCCCCCTTCCACCAGCATTCCAGCCCCTTCCACCTGTATTTGAGCCCGCACCAGCCCCCACCGACCTGCAATCCAGCCCGCACAAGCCACCATACCAGCCACCACACCAGCCCCCACCCCCAACTTCCTACAAAACACTCATTCCAGCCCTCTGCCACCTGAAAAACTGCCCCAACCAACAGTTCCAGCCCTCACCAGCCCCTGACCTCCTGCATCCCAGCCCACACCAGCCCATGCGACATGCCCAACAACCCCCAGCCACCTGCAATCCAGATGAAACCATACCACTACCACCTATTTTAGCCCGCACCAACCCTCTGCCATCCCACTGCCTCTTGCCTTCTCGCCTGCACTAGCCACTCCATCTCGCACCAGCCACCGCACCAGACCCCAGCCTCCTACATTCCATCCCGCACCAACCCCCTGCCACCTACAAAACAACACTATACCACATGTTCTAACTCACACCAGCCCCTGCCAGCCCCATACCACTTACATTACAACCCTTAAATCGCCAATGAAACTTGTAAGCATCTGAAGATGAAATAAGAGATTCCAGGATGCAAAAGAAAAACTCCATGAAAATCACAAAAAGGAAAGGTGAAAGTGTATCCCATTGCCGGAGCCCTCTTTTTCCCGAAAAGAATACATGTAAACTTCCATTAATTTTCACCGAGAACATTGGGGTAGAGACACATATTTTAACCCAAGACAAGAACCTAGCCGGAAATCCGATTAGATCGAAAGCATCCCATAAGAAGTCCCACCTTACTTAATAAAAATCCTTGAATAAATCAATCTTGATGGCACACCTAGGAACCCCTGAATCAAGATGGTATCCCCACAATAATTCATGGGTAACACGATTCTTAGGAGGGGCTGTATAGGGGGGTGTCCAAGGGCTGTCCGGGGTGGGGGGGGGGGTCTATAAGGTAGGGTGCAGGTTTGGTGTCTAAGAGGGTCTATCCAGGTGGAGTGTCCAAGGGTTGTCCGGGGGCATGGGGTCTGTAGGGTTGGGGGGAGGGTGCAGGTGGGGTGTCTAGGAGGGGTTGTACGGGGGGGGGGGGGGGTGTCCAAGGGTTTTCTGGGGGGGGGGGGGTCTGTAGGCCAGGGTGTAAGTGGGGTTATCAGTAGGGAGATTTACCTTTACAGAAGCAGCATGCACTATCGTAGAGGCTGAAGGTATTGATATAGAGGTAACAAGTTTTTGAATCACAATAGGTTGGAGATTTCAGACAGCTTCAACTGAAGGCAAGCCAAAAGGCTATAATTAAGGAGGTAGAGGATCAGAAGAAGGTTCAAAGGTGAAGGATGTTAGAGGAATCACCTTTGAAGAAGCCACTAGAGTATTGAATACATATAGGAACCGATTCATAAGATTGAAAAATCCTTTAATAAATTTTCTTCATTTCTTCATACAACAAAATAAATATTTCTTCTCCTCCATGAATAGCTTGAGTAGAGTTTTCATCACATTCAACTGGTCAACCTATTCCTTGAAAACTAATTCTATATATTTTTCCTCAATTAATCCTATTGAGATGAATATACATCACCTATAAAAACATGGAGATAATATTTGACTATAGAATAGATAGAATCAGCATCAACTAAAGCTTATGGAGGTGGAGCACTAGATATAGATTCAACAATAGGAAGATTATCCAATCTATTCCATAAAGAATACTAGCTGGAAACAAAGGAGGTTTTCATTTCCTCCATAACAGATCAAATGGTTTCTATCTCACTGTCCAACCTTAAAATTTAAATCATAACTTCCTAAATATGAAAACTCTTCTTTGGATGAATATGACATATAACCATCTCAAAATGGATTCTAGCATCAACTTCACTAAGATGAGTGATAGGAGGTTCCTCATAACTCAAAATTCCACTGAAATCTAAAAGAAGTGTTTTCCTAAAATATTATAAATATATTATAGATAAAAAATATGAAGCCAAGAGGGAAACAACTCTCTCAAAACTAGGTAAAGCAGCCTTTACAAGTTATGATTTAGTAGGTACATCTAAGGGAAAATCATGAAGATCACCTGCTTGGTCAATCTTCTTAACTAAGGATCCCTTAGTATATGTACCAACTCTAAATGAGACAGTATGTCAACCATGCTCTGGTGGACTACTATATTCATCACCATCTCTATCTCCATATGAGTATGGATATGATAGTCCAAGAAATTTTTAACCAGAGGAGGGATCACCCTTACATGATACCTCATCCTCTACCAAGGTAAAACTACCCTGAGCATATCTATGCTCTCTAGAATCTTCTTCAACATTTTTAGACTCTAAATAGTCTAAACCAAGATAGAAAAAACCTAGTTACTTTTACCACCCATCGTTTGAAGCTACTTCCATATGAGGTGCATGATGGTGTAGGATTACAGGTGCTTTGGAAGACTGTTAGAGGTGTAGGTTTACAACAGGTGATGGTTTATAGGTCTAAAGCATACATTGAAAGTCTTTTAGAGGTGTAGGTTTTACTGGTTTAGAGGTGAAGGTTTACTGCTGGAAGTGGGTTTATAGGTCTTACCATCTTAGGTTTTATAGGTTTAGAGGTTCAGGTTTACTACTTGAAGTGGGTTTATAGGTCTTCCCAGCTTTGATGTTTACTGGGGAGTAGAGTTGCAGGTGCAGGTTTGCTGCTTTGATGTGTGTTGTGCTGTGATGTAGAGTATAGTATATACCAACAGTTCACAGAACTGTTAGTATTTAATTAACTGGGCAACATATGCCAACGGTTCACAGAACTGTTGGTATTCAAATGCTGGATATATCCCAATGGTTTCAATGAAACCGTTGGGATAGAATATATACCAACGGTTTTTGAACTATTGGTATGTATGCTGGATGGTATGTATACCAACTATTTTTTGACCATTGGTAGACATATATACCAACTATTTTACTTAAACCGTTGGGGAATATTAATTTAACACCACATATACCAACAGTTCTCTAGAAACCATTAGTATAGGGATATTGAAACGGCCCACATACCAACGGTTTGTGAAACCATTGGGATAGAATATCCCAATAGTTTCAGAGGATATTCCAACGGTTTAGAATAATTGGAATAGGTTAACTCTAATGTAGTGTATATCATTGTACAAGAAAAGGCATACCTTAGGGGAACCTTGGTAATCAGAAAGAATATAGAGGAATTTTACACTGGATCCTTGATAAAAGTTACTCTCACAGCCTCACAGGACAGAATGGAACCTCTCACAAGAGAGACATCCTAAAAGGAAAACCAGAAAGGAATAGGTCATAAAAGATAGATCTTGGATCATATTAGAACAAAGTATCAAAGTAGGTTGGTCTGAACACCAAAAAATTCATTCACACGAAGTATCCATCTCTCAGGAGACAAATGAATTTGATTATTGGAGGGAGAACCTCTCCATATATATAGAATCCCCAAATCACCCATTAGAATCCCTCGGATCGCCTCCTGGGTTTCACCATTGGGATCTATGTGGAAAACTACAAGGATGTACTACTCTTGGGTCTAAAACTAACATCGGGTCTCAAAATAGGAAAATAACCTCAAAGGGTACAAATAGAGGAGTACACATTGTGTAGATACTAAACACAACTTGTACCCTCGAGCTCCCACATGGCCATGTAAATTCCCTAGGTACACAATGTGTGGGGAGGGTACATGGTGTGTACCCAACACAGGGTACATGACCATGTCCCTCAACTATCCTGGACATATACTTAGCCAGGAAATTTACTCGTTCATAATTTTCTACACACAAAGGGTCTAGTCATGTGCTGTACCTGGCCATATAACCCCACACGGGTTTACCTAGCTGGGTACTCAGCTACACAACATAGTACCAGTACATGGTGTGTATGTCCCTATACATTGAATGAACTTCCTTAAACTTCATCTTACCTAAATGGGAAGATCACACACCGTGTTCCCCTATACCACACGTCATGTAACCTGGTTTTCTAAAACAGGAAAACCATCGGATCACCTGAATCACCAATTTTTCCACCAAAATAACATATCCGGCCACTAGGGGCCCCATATAAGAATAATAGGGTTATAGATTAATAAAATTAAAAATATATGGGGATATACAGTGAAAATATAAATGATCTTATATTTTGGCAGAAACTACCGAAGCTTCACTCCATATCGTAGTCCACAGTTGTTGCCCAGTGATTCGATGCATCGAAGGCTCCACAATGACACATATCTTTCTTCCTTTATCACCCTCTCTTTTTCCCTCAACATCTCCTCTCTTGGACATGCAGTGCAAGATCCCTCAGAGGGGAATATGTGATAATCTTAAGGAAGAAGGAAAGAAAATAAAAATAAAATAAAGAAAAGGAAGAATAGAAAATGAAAAAAGGGGGTCTAGGCCGATCCCGATGCTCACCTTGAGTTTATAACTCAAATAGGTTAAAATACCCTTTTCAGACACAAAGAAAAGGAGAAAATATTTACCTGATGTTCCATTCAAAAGATATTTTTGAATAAACATACGTGAATTATTTATTATTTAATTTATTAATTATTAAATATTAATTATTCTACTAAAATTATAATAGATCAAATTCCTACCAAACTCCATTAATAGTGTAAACACCATATTATAGGACCAACAGAGTGATTATAAAAATTATCAAAAGCATATTCCCAAGAAAAAAGACCATTTACACCCTTACAAGTATGTGATAGATAAAATTCAAAATTCTACTGAAAACTACAGTCCAGAAAAACATTATTCCTTACAAACTCCCCACCATAAACCTTCTCATCCTAGAGAAGCCTGGCGAAAAGATCAGTAATCATTATCTCAACTATAGCATCTCAAAAACCAAGCTATATGGACTATCCAATGAAAAGACTCATATCATCAACAAATGTCTCCTACATGGAATACATTAAACGAAGACCTTTCTAGTACTCCCCACAATAAGAATACCCTTATCGTCATCTCAAAAGAAATCTTCGAGCCCAACCGCCCACAAAAAACACCAAAGTTCTACTAAAAATGATGTTCACCAACCTCAAACAAGCAACGATGCACTCCCCACTATATGTATTACCTTACACTTCTCCTAAAACGTAACTTCAATAGGATTACTCTTCCTAAACAGAAAGGAAATTTAGAAAAGGATCTCAACATAGGAATGATGATATCTTAGGATAATCAAAATGAATGAAGATAGAGAATGATTTTATCTTATAGGAGTATGATAATATTCTACAAAAGGGAATGTATAGCTCCCTCTATGCCATGCTCACATCCTATTAAAACCTAACTAGTATTCATCCATGGGTCAACCGTCTCATGGTACCTGATTCATTTGAAAATGTCACCTCTACATTGGATGTACATTCCAATAGAAATTCTAGGATCCAAACCCACAAAAAGTCTTGATACATCAGTCCTCAGATCATAATTGATCACTCACCTCTTTAGATTCAAATGATACCATGCATAACCATCATGTATCATTATCATCTGACTTGTACTCTAGTAAGTCATCCATTAGAAAGCGAAGTTAACCACGCCACATTGAATTACAGTCTCATTATGCTATAAGTTACCTTGGTACTCCTCTTCAAAATCAAGCACCACACATGAGACACAATTTATTCCACATCCACCCATCACTCGGTGTCCATTCACCCATGAGAATCTACCCCAACTCTGACTACATTTTCAACAATAGAAAATAATTTTTCACCAGGCCAGGCCCCCAAATAGTCCTACCCATCGAAGCCAATCTCAGAAAACAAGACTCCAAGGTTCTTAATAAAAATGTGATGGCATTAACATGCCTATAAGTCAAAACCTAACCACCTATCATGCCTCAATCCAAAAAAAAAACATGAAACCAATATCACTTCCAAAAAAGGAATCTGAAAAAATGTGTCAACCTCTCTCATATAGGTTTCCAAAGAACAAAACAGACGTCTACCTACAAGGGTCTGAGTCTCAACCAAGGGCCTCTAAGTCTCCCACAAAATATAGAACAAGCCTCACAACTATGTCACAAGGTCTAACCACCTATCCCAAAAGATCAAAAATACTCAAAGGTAGGTAAATATCACAATGACCTATGAGGGGAAAAGCTGAAAACACAACATACACGGGTATGATCGTCCCCAAGAATCATAAAAAATAACTACTCCCTGGAATTTACAATACCAATATTGAAGATAAACTGAACTGACACTCATCCAACATCAGTATACAAAAATAAACCATAGAGGTCCAGTTCATAAAAACATTCTGGGTATCCATCAGCATAATTATAAAATATATAACTAGATAACCACATACCTAAGAAACAACACCCTACAAGGGTTCAACAGAAAAGAATCATGTGCCATATCGACCATCTAGGGTCACTACACCTCCCATGAATGAGAAATGAATCATCATCATCACAAATAAATGCCTCAATATAGATCCAGATAACCTTCCATTAGTAGGAAAAATATACACATAAGTAGGACCAACTGAATAAGACTTAGTCGTCAATAAAAACACACACTAGCAGGCCAATATGATATGAATGCAATATGTAAAATATGATACATGAGTCTCCTATTTTCTTTTCTGACCAAGAGTTAAAATCCATCCCTAGGCACTTGTAAATTTCCAAGAGATAGATATACATAGTAAATCATAAAATCATAATAACATGCGGGTCACTGAAGGAGAAAATCATATACAACTGTAACGTTGTAGATCATAACAATAATCTAATACCCTGGAATCCATGACGTTCTATTGGAATAAGTGTTCTCAATGCACCAGTTCAATATCCATCAAATGTTCTATAATATTCCTAATAATCTTATATACTAAATCCCAAAATAATAAATTCTAGGAAAAGAACACTTTTGATACCACTTTGTAACATCCCGACCTAGATTCCACTAAACAGGTGCTCCTGGCCGGTGGGTTACAAGGCCTCAAGTGCAACTCCTCATATTCCATAAGCTATTTACTACAAGCGAGGGCCTAGGGTGTAATATTGGGGAAAATATACTCTCATATTATTGTAAGAAACAATAAAAGATAGCTAAGTATCATACACAATGAAGATTAAATAGAGTATAAAAGAAGTAAAAAATGAAATCGAATATGCTGTAATAATAAATGAAAACGCTGTAAAATCCTGCAAAACTATGTCATACAATAAAAAATTGGTCCCCCACTATCCCAAACATACAAATACAAAAGTAAAAACAAACTAAATGTAAATGTACCAGACTCTACTACTAAATCTGAGCCAGACCACATACTTGGTCTCCAGACACTGTCGAACTGTCCCGATCCGAAGAACTAACATGAGAAACTCCGCTCAAACATGAAACTCTAGGACTTAGACTTATCCACCATGAAACTATTAGTCAAATTTCATATTATACATAATATCTAAATGTACACTGAGGTTCACAAGTAGGGGTGAGAAAGAATCTTAGTAGGCCACCCCGGAAAGAATCCAATAAATGTGCTTCTATAAGTGTATGAAAAAGAAACTGCTCAGCCTCACTGAGACATAACTAAAAACGTATGTAAAGAAAAATGTGAAACTAAAGTCGAAACCAGGGTCCATTATCCTTGTCAATATTTAATGAACCACCATAGATGTAGATATTTATAGAGTTATACATTTATAGTCCCACACCTATACAGAAATACAAAAATATGAATATTCGTGAGTATTTGAATCAATAACATGAAACCACATCAGCATTCGATCCATGAGTCGATAATATTGATCTTCTAGAAATCGTATTCATTGGAACAGATTTGGATGTTGTTCCACTAATGCCGTGTACCATCAAGTTGATCTCTAGGTTGGTAATCCCAATCAACATATACCCACTTTGGCCAATGCCTACAAATTCTTTGAGCAAGCTATGTCACCATAGGGGGATACTCTTCCTACAACCAGTTTCACCCTTACTCTCCTACATTCACAAACAAGGATACCATATAGAAATATTAAATCATATAAAAAAGGATAATGTTTTCCGATGGTAAATAATATAAATAAGGATTCCATTGAGTAGGCCCATATATCCTGTAAAAGGTCAAAAATTTAGCCACTATACTGCCCATGACCATCAATCTAGTTCAGTTTCTGATCCCTAGGCCTCAGTCTATAGGCGGTCATGACATTCAGAACATGGATGAACTCTAAGGGTCTTACCCTTAGGTGATCTATAAAGAGAGAAATCACCAGTGAGATGTCATGAAACACCCCTTGAGATTTCTAACTAATCTAGAAGAGCGTAATCATTCCTATCATAGTCCAGGGAGATCATAATCATCCCAAGCACTTGAGAGTGCATAATCTACCATGATTATTGGTTTTCCATGCTTTTATAGAGAGAAATCACTAGTGATATGCCCCTCAACTCTCGTAACTGATTCATAGGAGCGTAATCATTCTGATCATAGGATGAGGAAATAATAATCATCCCCACCACAAATAATCAAGGACACCATGCCCATATCAAGGATAGTATAATCATCCTCATCACTAATCCTTAGTGACATCATGCAGATATATCATAATCATAGGACGAGGAGAGCATAATCATCAACACTATATATCACTAGTATATGGGTCCGTCCAAGGAATTCCTACTATATGGGACCAAGTATCACTCAAGGGAAATAAATTAAAACATAATTCTCTACAACTGGATACTAGGAAACACCTCTGAAAATCCCAAAAGAATTACAATATATATACATCTAGGATGAACATACATGTCCCTACTAATACATCGAGGTTTAATAGTAAACATCAGAAATGACATGGGTCATAAACAAGATCCTAGGTAAGCACATCTGGGTATCACAATAAAAATAAAGATACATTGTGTCTGGCCCAACAACCACCAACCAAGAATCACCACTGGTAAAAATCCTTTACTCAAAAATAACCATGTCAAAGCATAAACAAACGCATAAGGGTGGAACAAACACCCAACCCCACAATCTAGACATAGCTCCATGGGATAACTAGTTGAACACAGTTGTTATGGTGACACCCAAACACAATCAATACTGAAACCCAACATAAAAAACTATGACCTTCAAACAATGATCACCCACTGTGTCCCTAAATCCAAACACTGAAGAGGAATCCTACATTGGATCGTCGAATTTAAACACAAGTGAATGCATCCTTCTCAAGATCCTTGAATGAAAGGAAAACAAAGGAATCCTACAAGGGATACTTGAAATGGAACAAAGGTAAGGGATCCGACAAGGGACTCCCTACATTAGAATATATGAAAAGGAATACCTCATGGGATCCTTGGTAACCAAACATATAAAGTAGTAGAATCCAACACCAGATCAACAGAATAGAAGGAAAATGGAGGAATCCTAAAAGGGATCCTCAAAATGACACACATGTAAGGTATCCTATAAGGGACTCCCTATATCAATGTATAATCAAAGGGATACCTAGGGGAAACTTTGGTAATTAAAAAGAAGATAGAGGCATCCAATAGAGGATCCTCGATAACAACTATTCTCACAGCCTCTCAGGACAAAAGGGAATATGTTACAAGATAGACATCTTTAAAGGAAAACCATGAAGGCATCAACCATAAGATATAGCTCCTAGCTCATCTCAGAATGAAGTCTCAAACTAGGTTGGTCCAAACACCAAAAATATCATTCAAACCAAGTTTATTTTTCTTAGGAGACATCCAAATTCGATTAAAAGAGGGAGAACCTCTCTATATAGAAAATATCCCCAAGAAACCCATTAGGATTCCACAAATCTCCCCACGAATTTCACCATCACGATATATGTGGAAAACTACTCTTGATAGACTACTATCAAGCCCAAAACTAAGACTGGGGAACAAAATAGGGAAATACCATCAAAGGGTACCAAAAAAGAGTACACAACATGTAGATACCATAAACGATGTGTACCCTCAAACTCTCACATGTACGTGTACACCTGCCGAACTAGGCATCGCGTAAATGCCCTAGGTACACGGCGTGTAAGGTGGGTACATGAAGTATACCCAACATAGGGTATATGAAAGTGTCCCTTAACTGGAATGACCATATACATGGCTAGGACATGTACTTATGCATGGTGTGTTACCCACATGGGGTCTAACTCTGTACACTACCCGTCCATGTACCCCCACATGTGATCACTTTGTTGGGTACTCAACTACACATATGAGAACCAGCACGCGACATGTACCCCCATGTAAATGGTATGTCATTCCTTAAATTTATCTTCCCCAAACAGAATGAATACATGGAATTTTCCCCAATACCACTTGCCATTTTACATGATTTTCCCAAATGAGAAAACCTTCAGATATCCCAAATCACTCATTTTATCCCCAAAAACAACATATTTGACCACTAGGGGCCTCATAGAAGAATAATAGTGATTTAAATTTAGAAATAACCCAATATATGGTGATCTATGGTGATAATATAAATGTTCCATCCTTTGGGATGAAGTCGAAAAATCTTAACTCGATTTCACCTTCAATGGCAGTCACATTATGATTGAATGCGTCAAAGCCTCCATAATGACACCTATATTTCTTCCTCTCTCCCTATCTTTATCCCTCTCCCTATCCCCTCTCGGTTGGGGCATGAAGGTTCCATTTCCTGGGAATATGTGAGAATAACATGGAATAAGGAAAGAAAATTAAAAGAAAATAATGAAAAGGAAGAAAAGAAAAAGAAAAAAGGGGGTTTGGGTTGGCCAAATTTCCCATCTCGAGTTTATGACTCACCTAAGATAAACAACCCATTTTAGACTCAATGGTGGAGGAAAAATATCTATCTGATTCTCTATTCATAATATATCATGGAACAAACCTTTATGATCAATTTAATATTTAATTTATTAAATATTAAAAATTAATTATTCCGCTAAAATTCCAACAGCTAGGATTCATACTAATATTTTATCCGAGGGTAAACACCCTATTCATGGAATAAAATAGTGGTCAGAAATATTACCCAATACAATAATATATGGTAAATGACCATTTTACCCCATTACAAGTTTCTAAAAGAAACAAATTAAATTTTTTCTCAGAACTATAGTAGGGAAAAACACAGGCCCTTATAAAATTCTTTTGCAGAATTACAAATAAGGGTATTTTCATGATATTGGAATTGATACATGATACATTTATAAAATATAAGTTCCATAAGTATTTTTAGGATATTAAAAAGTTATTAATAATCATATTTTGAATTATAATAAAAAATTATTTGTCCCAATGATTGTATGTTTCATTGGGGAGAGGATTCAAGTAGACATGATTGTAAAGAATATTCTTCTCCTTAATGGAAGTCAGTGGGTTATGTTGGAAGTCTGAATCAACATTCTATAATGATGAAAAAGAAAAATAACACACCTATAAAGGTTTTGAATTAATTGCCTTTAAATCCTCTAATGGAAATATTATTCATGTAATCAAAACCCAATGATAACCAAACATAGATTTCTTTAGATAATAATAATGATGGGTTAATAAAACAACCAATAGATTTAGAAAAATGGAAGGATTTAAATTCATTACATCTAGATTTCTCATCTAATCCTAGGAATATGTAACTGGGATTGGATACCTATGGATTCAATCCATTTATGACTTTATGCCCTAGTTATAGCATTCGAACAATTATTTTGATCCTAAACAGTCTACCACCATGGATGTGTACAAAAAAAATATATTTTATCATTTTGATGATTATTCGTAGAACAAAAATTTTTAAAAATTATATTTATGTATACTTTTAGCCACTAATTTAAGAATTATATGATTTATAGAGAATCTATGTTGAGATATATGATGCACAGAACAATGTTTAAAATGCACGCTACTCTAATGTGGACTATTAGTGACTTTCCTAGAATTGGGAACTTAACTAGATATAAAAATTACATGGGTTTGGCATGTCCTATATTTAACTTTGATTTTGAGCACGAATGATTTCATTACAGAAAAACTTGTTATTCTTATGTCATCAATGATTTCCGATGCATCTCATAAATTTCGGTTGAGAAAGTCAAAATTCAATTGTTCTATTGATCATAGACCACCTCTAAAGTGTCTGATAGTTTCTAAAATATTGGCACAACTTGATAATGTTGAAATAAAATTTGTAAAGGTTCATCATTTGAATGATAGTGGGAAATGAGTTTGAAGTGCATCGTCAAGTGAAATTGTAATTCCATAATGGAATAAGAAAGTATATTCTTCAAAAAAAATTATTGGGAATTTAATTTGTTAAATTATAATCTTGATGTTATTCAAATTGAGAATAATTTTGGAGAAAATTTGATCTTCAAATTTCTTAATGAACATGGAAAATCGAAGGACCAACTCAGTTCTTTGAAATACTTAAAAATAGTGAACATAAAGAATGGTCTATGGAATTATGATAATGGAAAGTATTCTCTTGAAATATTTACAAAGAAAAATATTAATAAAGAGATATTCCTTAAAATTATAAAACATGTGAAGGTATCCGATTGGTATTCAAGTAACATATCAACGTGTCTCTACTTAAATAATAATAGATTACTTGGTTTTAGAAGTCTTGATTTAGATATTTTTTTACAATAGATACTACCATTGGCATTGCGTACATTATTAACTGAAAATGTTAATGTAGTTGTACTCCATTTTTTAAAAAACAAAGGAAAATATGTGAGAAAACACTATAACCATATGAGTTTGAAGATCTTAAGGATATATTTTTATTGACACTTTGTGCATTGGAGATGACCTTTCCTCTATCATTTTTACTGTAATGATGCATTTAACTGTACATTTGGTTGAGGAAACTAAATTAGGAGGCCATGTACATTATTAATGGGTGTATCCAATTGAGAGGGAATTTATTTATATGTTTTTAATCATAATTAAACAATTATTGGTTCTTCATTAAATACATAATTATGTTTTATTTCATTGATATCATGTCCATTTGAAATCACACGTGAAGAAAATGTCAACCTAAAGGATCAATTTTAAAGTAAATTTAGCAGAGGAGTGTATTAACTATTGTTCTAGATACTTGGATGATATTATGAAAAGATTAAATAATGTAGTATGTTTTGATAACACATCTAATCAATCTAAACTACATGGGAAATCAAAAATATTCCCTACTATGAGCTGATAAGTTTAGAGGATCTCAAAATCTTACACTGATAGAAATTGAATTATTATATGCACATTGATATGTGATGCTGAATAGTTAGATTGAATATCAATTAATTGAATAGATCAGGATACAAGTAAAGAGATGCATGCAAGGCTGAACATGAAATGCGAAATATATAACAAAATCTACTAAAAAGAGCATTTAAGAAGTTTTTTCACATCTTGTAAGTTCATAAATATTTTAACCAATATGGATATTTGGTTAACAAATATTTTGTAAATATAATAATGTATATTACTTTTTTTAGATTATGAATACTGATACTTATGTTCAATTTGCATAATATTTGAAGTTTATGGATAAAGGTCCTCTAAATAATGATATAAAATTCAATTCGTACAATGATAATGGCTTTAAATTTGATACAGTTGATTTGGAAGAGGGTTTGAAAACATAGAATATTGGTATATTTATAGTTTCTGAACTGGTATGCTATGGAAAATTGACTAATATAATGGAATTAAACTACTATGGGAATTTTTCAGTTATTTTATTCAAATTTAAGTGCATTGATATTACTAAGGTTATTAAATGAGATTCCTCTAAATATACTTCAGTGAACATCTCTTTCTTGATGTATGTTAGTGATCGTGAATTACATGATTCATATATCATCTCATCACAAGAGAAAATGGTATATTATGTGGAAGATTTCATGGACGAAGGGAGGACTATAGTTATTCAGATAAAACAAAGAGACTTTTACGATATGGGTGATGAAGTGTAAGATTTTTTATATCTGACATGAAACCCCATCAACAGAAATAAAAAAACATATTTTTCCATCATCGTACTGAAAATATTAGTCTTGCAATTGTGGGTGAAGTAGAAGAAGTAATAATGAAGCATAAAAGAGAAATGATTGAAATACAAAATTATTGTATGTGCAATTGTCTATTAATTTATCAACCATTTATGTTATATGTACAATCATCCATTATCAAATCTATCTAAATTTGTTTTAGTAGTGTTCATATGATATCATTTATATTTTTTTCTATAGGAATTTATTAAATATATGTTCTAAAGTTAATTTTATTTGATTAAATGATATGAATGAAAAAGAGGATTCAATACAATGACCCCAGTTGACTCTCAATTAATGTTCCTTTGACCACATCGACAAATTATGATCCCTTAGTCACACTCCTTAAATTATTTGAGACACCCTCCTTCTTCCCCATTTATCATCTCTCAAACCCTCCATTCTATCAGTATCTGGAACACCCTTCTAATCCATCCAATAGTTATTTGAGATAATACCTCACAATTAGGTAGATTCTATAGTAATGGAATGGTTCTTTACTCATATTTTTTTTGTAATGATATTATAGGATGATCGTTATAGGTAAAAAATTTAATGTGAATAAATTTATGTCACTTTTTTATAATATTTTTTTTTCATAAAAGATGAAAACAATTTTACTATAAAGTGAAATATAAATAGTTCAGACGTATGTAATATGAAAAAATGAAGATATTATCCCATTTTACTTTTATAGGATCTCCTCAGATGATTTAACATGATTATTTGTCCATATTCTAGGGCAACTGGTGGTAGAGCTGGTTACCCTTCCCATTATCTATGCTGATTGGAGGCATATGCATCAGTATTGAAAAATAATGAAGCCTTTGATTCCCATATTAGGGTAATTTTAAAATCTCATGGTGTAATTTAATTTCATTATGTTATTATATTCTAATATTTTAGAAATTAATCTCTTTGAAGATATATTATTGCTCTTTACCATTCTAGATCTTATCTCATGAAAGTGGACATTGAAAAATTTTGGTTAGAAATGGAAGGACATTAAATGGGTATTATCAAATTAATTCAACAATGTTTCATTAACTACTCAATAGCTAAATGATAAGGTACCTGAAGGGATACCAATAGAGAAATGAAAGGTTTTTATTGATAGCCATCATCATGAAAAGCACATGGCATTGAAATAGATGTTATTTTATTAATATCATATTACAGATATACATGTAAATGACATGGAGATGAAATTTCATAAAATAATATTAAATAAAATGTTATTTATTTTAGGATGTTTCAAGAAAAAATGAATCATGTTGGGCTAAAAAATTCATCCCCCGTACTACGGGTTCAAAGTGTTTTTCTAGAAATAGACCGACTCGAGTAATATTTTCATTAGTTTAAATATTTATTAGATAAAATTATCTATTTCATTTAATATATATTTTATTTATATTTGTTTAATGTAACAAAAGAATTTAGGGCATAAAGTCTCCCAAAAAAAGTTTATTGGATGTTCGTACAAAATATAATGGGAGTTATGTTAATGATCCCACCAAATAAGTCGGTGTATGAATTCTATTTTCATTATAATAACCTATTTTTAGTTGTCACTATGATAATATTTATTTCTTCAAATATGATTGATATTTTATTTATAGGTAAAAATAAAATAACTATAGGATACAAATCCTACATAGTCCTTCTCGATCTCCTAGGATGATATTGATGGTCACGTCCTTGGGAAGGAGCATCCTGGTTGTGTCTGTGAGATGGGGTTTGGACCATATTAATCGGAGGTCATTAGATGGCCACTGGGTATTGTAGCAGTATATACCCATTTTATAGTGACTGACTTCCTAGATATACTCAGATGGATATTCTTGTAATTAAAATCACAATCTATAAATCATGGGCACATATAAAGATAAAAGATGAGAAGTTCGTTGCTCTACAGAATGCATTGATTTAATTATATCAAAAGATAACTGGATCTGTCCCTAGTTATATTGCCTCCTTGTATGTTAGTGAGCAGGTAAATCACACAAATTCAAAATTATTTAGTAAACAAATTACGGGTTTTTAGTACATATTTAATTATACAACACTGTTTAATTTTCAAAATAATTATCATGAACGTGCTAGTAGCAGGGAGTGGAGATAGAGATAGAGAGTGTTTCTATCAAAGTTCATCAAGTAGTGTTTATTATTCACTCTAGATTTATAGATGATGTGTAACTAAATATACGACATGCTAACACTAATATGGTGGATCATAAATTCTTTTATGTTTTTTGGTTTGGATATCTTCATTTCGCTTACATTTCATGACAATCTAAATGATTGGTTCATTTTTTTATGTTTTACTCTAATGTTTTCCATTATGATTTGTTTTACTTGAATATTCATTATACGATTAATTGGGACACCCGCATTCAACCATTATTTAAAATTTTATATAATTAATAGAATTTAAATTTTTTAGGTGTTTTGGAATTTAACTTTGACTTTTCATAGTACTTTATCTGATGAAAAATTTCCATATGGCTATGTGGAGCTATGCATAAAACCCAGTGATTAGGGAAAATGGTGCAGATGAATCTTACATATGGGATTTACCCATGGCATAATGTTATTTCATGACCATGTGAGTTCAAGTAGTAATCATGCACAAATACAAACACTTAAGGATTTTGGTTCAATTTGTTAGGTCACGGATTATGGAAAATTATGCGGAAAACCATGCACAAATACATACACATGAGGATTTTGGTTCAATTTTTTTGAAGAAGGTGATAAAATACCTTCAAGAGTAGGACTAATTTATTAATAAAATAAAATCATATCAATAAATGTATAAATGTAGGAACATTATTACATTTATCCCTTTAAAGAAGGTGCATCAAATCTAAAGTAATATTAAAAAACCATATGAGATTCTTGCAATATGAACATTTGTTGGAAAGTACATAAAAAAAATAATTGGACTCCTTAGAAGCTGTAGTGACAATGTAATCATTAGAAAAGAGGAACTTTAAACAACTAATCCACCAATTAGAGAGCCTCCAAAGAATGAGCAGATCCTTTTCAAATAGCATGAACCATAATGGTGGAGTGGCATTCCAACCATAGATTATTCAAACTCCTATGTATAGATTGATTAATAGCTACAATGAACCAATGAATTTTAGCTTCAAGAGAAGAAATAATACCACAAGAACCATGAAGAGACCCTAATACATCCACATGGTTGTTCCTGAAAACAACCTCATAACCCATTAGGCTTGGATTTCCCATTGATGATCCATATCAATTGTTCTTTATCCATCCTACAAATGGAGATTTCAAAAAAATTTCAAAATTTACAAAAGGAGGATAAAATATACCATTAACACCAATACTTATGAGAATCTAGAGATAATTAATTGAATTGTGACAAAAATCCTTTTGGGATCCTAAAATATTTTAACAGTAGTAAGTATGTTAGCTAAAATAGAATGAGGTGTAAATGCAACAACATTATGTAACCATCTATTCCTCACCTTTGAAAGGGATAATACCAACTCATCTATAGTGGTATGGAAATTCCACAAAACATGGGGGAAGAGAGATATATCAATCCATCATTTAATAAAGTCCCAGATATTAAAGAAACTGAGTAAATGAACTTCAAAAATATATGAAATCTATTTCCACATAGATGATGCAGTACCACAAATTAAAATCAAGTCATCTTAATAATCAATATGTTGGTGATATAGGAAACAAATAGAGTATAAGGAAATACCACAAACCAACAAGAAATTATCTGTGGGGATTCGACAATGATCCATCCTCTATACAAGATTGAACAATGATGGTGTAATGGAGTTTCCAGTCAACTTCCCAATCCATTGTAAAACCCCAAAATAACCAATGATAAATCAATAAAACAATTTTGAAGTAAGAAGACCACTTGCAGCTAGTTCCCAACTCCATAATTCACCACATGAAACTAACAAACACTCCTAGACAACCCCTTTTAGGAGCACTAGAATTACATCTATATCATTAAACAGATCTTTTATTGAGATATCCACATCCAAATTTGAATCTTCATGAGATTTATAATAAATAAAAATATCCCCATTCCAATTAGTTTTCCAGAAATTGAGAATAGAGTATCTAAAAACAAACCACCTTGATTGAAAAGCAATTAAGGAAAAAGTTGATTCAATGGAAGGCCAAACAGAAGAATCAAAATGATTTAATTTCTGAGATTTGAGATTTCCAAGGAATTTAGAATGAACGAAACTAAGGGAATCTCAATTAATATTTAAAATCTTCCACAAAAACGAATATTTTAAGGATTGATTAAAAATTATTTGTTTCAATATTGTCAGGCCCCCTCATCATAAAGCTTGCAACATGTATTCCACAGAACTGTAGCCAGTTTGTTCTTCAAGATACTACTACTCCAAAATATGTTATTAATACCCACAGTAATGAACTTTACTAGAGACATGAGCCATTAATAAACCATAAATGAATAAATAAACTTAGAAATGATAACCAATTTAACCAAAAAAACATGGCCTTCCATGGAAAGATATTTTCATTTAAAAGAGGATAACTACCTTTTTATTTGAATGGAAATGACAATAAAGTGTAAATACATTGGACAACCCCAAAAAATAGGAACACCATGAAAGATAAATGAAAACAATTACATCTGTAATACCCAAATCACTAATAATTTCAGTTTTTTGGGGAGCATAAATGCTCCATCCATAATAAATTAAATACTTACCTCAATTGATCAGTAGACCTGACACCTCATCATAATGAAAGACAACTTTTTTTTGATATTTTTATGTTTCTCTTGTCCCTATATGAGAAGAGATTAACATCATCAGAATAAATCAAATGAATAGGAGAAGAAATTCCTATACTAGAACAAATGTTCTTAAACTTCAAATTTCTATCCATGATTTATAAAATCCTACTGATATAATCCTCAGTAATATAGTAGACAATATCCTAGAGGGGAAAACCATGGGAGTGTCCAAAAATTGTATGTTGTGAAATTCCTTATATACCCTTTCCATTTTTATCTCATTTGGATTACCTCCTAAAAATTACCTCTTCATCCATACCATAGAGAGACTAATAGATATTATTCCATCTTCTTCCATGATTTTCAAGCCATTTCTTATTAGATCTATAAAAAATTTGGAAGTTAAAATGATTCACTCCTATTTTTTATCCTTCCTCCTTACACATCCTCTTGTTTTTTTGTTCCTATATCGACCATAATAGTAGTGATAGTCAAATTTAGGGTATGTGAGGATATTATTTCAGGTAATTAGTTGAATAAGTCTTATAGAGGACATTTCATTAAGAGGATGTACTTCCACCTTTGAGGGTTCATTTTTTTGGTTGATTGAGGTAGTCGATTTTGTGAAAAACTTTTTGTAATGAGTTTATAATGATTCTTATTCATTTTTGATGATATTATATCTAGGATATCAAGTATGCACTATGCTTAAATCCCGTTTTACTCATCATATTTTTGTGGAACTACTTATTTATTTATTTTTATTTATATTTTGATTTTCTGAAATGGTTGTCCTTGTTTTTTTATTTACATTATTTCTTTTTTGGATTGGTTTATGTTTTTATTTGTTTTTTAAAATGAATTTGTGAATTTTTTTGAAAGATAATTTTTTGATTTTGTTTTTTATAAATTTTGATGCCCACAATTTAATTATTTTAGAGTGTAATTTTATATTGTGGTGGAATAACCCCATGGTTGATGAACATTTTTTTAGTTAATGGTTTCAATGAAATGATTCAGTTATTCACATGGGGTAGAAATTTTGGGTTTCAAGAATAAATATTATTTTATAAAAACAAAATTTTACCTTGGAGATAAGAAAATGGAAATTTATGATACTTGTTTTCTATATAAATTCCATTCTAAATTCCCTATTTTTTAAATGATGTTCTAAGTAAATTTATGAAATTTTTAATAAAAAAATATCATATAATCTTTAGTGTACTAATATGAGGTCTAATTAGAACACACCAGAAATACAAACTTGTATGTTTATATGTATCTATTATTTTTTATACTGGTGCCAAAGTTGTGAAAATAGAATGGATATTAATTGGTTAATCTATGTGAAGAATCGCAATAAAATAAATTGGTGGAATTCAAAATATGAAATTTTGTCTCAATCATTGATCATTTTCGGAATAGAGATATTAATTAGGAATTTTATTATTGGAACATCTCAAGGAGATGTTTTTGGTTGTGGAAGAGGATACAATGATGGTTTGGGTTCTAATTTGAGATTTGGAGAAGAGTTGTGGTGATGCTTAGCTAAGATTTTAGTTACAAGGAGGGATTGTGCCAAAACCCTAGGGATTGAAGGGTAGCAAGGTTTGGGTCCTTTTGAGAATTTTTTTATTATTTTATTATTAATATTATAATTATTTTGTTTTATATATTTCCATACCTATCTGTTTTTTGTTTAGATGTTATATGGATGTAGATTCTACAGTTGCATTTTTTTTGAAAAGTGATATATAGAAAAAGTTTAAGCCACCTCTATATATGCCAAATTATTGTTTATCGGATACTTAAATAGCCTATATATAATGTTGAAATGTATTTACCAGTTGTTTTTTAGGTTTTATCAGTGGTTTTCCCTCCCAAAAAAAGGTGAGGGGATAATAGCTGTTTAAACGGATTCTATTTCCTCATCAATTTTTGGGAGGGGAAACCATCACTAAAAAAACAACTGCTAAAAACGTTCTATGAAATTTTTGAGAAATCACCACTAAATGGATTAAACTAAAATTAGTTTGATGCCGATGAAAAATTTAGTAGTGGTTTTTGGAAACCGTTACAGAACCATATGGATGCATTTTAAATCACTGAAAAAATGGCCACTATCTGTCGATTTTGTTATGGTGTCACCTTTATGAATAATAATCTTCTTCAATTGGAAAATTTTGGTTACATTAAAATTTTAAATTAAATATATAACAAGGAATATAATTCTTTCAATAAAAATTTTTATAACAAAAATTTCAAATATAATATGCCCATTGATCATAATTGGAGCTTCCTAACACATCTTAGATACAATATGACTTCCACTCTTTTTCATAATTTATAATTACATAATTAAGGTTATAACTAGGGTCATAATCATGATAAGAAAAGATCAAACATTATTACACTCTACTAGAATTTCCCTGGAATAATAACGATGGATATAATCAATGTCCCTCCTCCTCCAGAAAGGTGTAGGGGTTAAATCAGCACTTATATTATCTCTCTCTTAATTTTCCATTCCTCCATTCTAGTCTTACCTTACATAAAACTCTCTAATACGGAACCCACCTTCAACTAATGTTTTCTCTAAATAACTATTTCCCATTTGGAGTTCATAGAGGACATACCCTATGTTATATTCTCTCTAGTGGAATGTTTTGGTTGGAATCAATCTTTAGTTGACTCCTTCAATTGGATAATTAATGATTCCTATTATTTTAACGAACATTTGATCATTAAACACATGGATCCCTAAAATTTACCCATATTCTTCCAGTTATATGATGATATTATTATCTCTTTGTTTTATAGAGATAGTTCCTTCAATTCATTCTAGTTAACCCTATTATGGGGAATGTATTATTTTCATTGGATTCCCATCCCTACATCAGCTCTACATTTGGTAATTTTTACAAGGATTCCTTATCCATTCAGAAACTATTTAATACTTAAGGTGATTGGAAGTTTAATAAGTGAATTAATATATTATTATGATAGATACTAATCCATATCCCATCCAGTTTCCCCCTTCATTTTTATTTAAATAAATGTTTCAAAACCTCGAGTTTTTTTGTGGATAGAGATTAAAAAATTGTATTGGTTGAACCAAGAAGTGGAAATTTAAAATTTGGTGGAATTGTGCTCTAGTTATAATCATCTAGGTCACATTCAAAATTCCTATATATTTCAACCAGTGGGTTTATCTAGTAATATTTCTCTGACCTATGGCAATGGTAACTCATTCCTAGATCAGGGGGAAAAGATGATTATCATGAAGGATTATAGAACATGGATGAAATAGAGGCCTATAAAGAGGTATATTGGAAAATATTTATAGTATAATGTTTATTGGAAATGAAAAATTCTCAACCTTATGTTTCTTATTAGAGTTCCTCTTCAAATGAGAACAGATCTTACATGAATTTTGTGGCTTCTAACTCATACATACCTAATAAATATTTATTATGAATGGATAAAAATAAGTTTTAATAAGGGAGGAATCCATAAAGTATTTTGATCTTACTAATGAATTTAAATCAATCCTTTATATTATCTAATATTAATTGGTTATGTTTTTTATTATGTGGTTAATCCGATCTATAACATTATCATATATACAGAGGTAGCCAAAAAGGTGTTTGGTTTTGCGGATATCCTAGTCAACCTCCTTATTTTATCACCCATCTTATATGGTAATGGAGATTTCATTTTTATGATACAAGAGAATTCATCCCTTCTTAACGCTGGATATTTTAAGGGACTCCCCCATTCAAATAGGTTCTCAAATTTACATGGTGGGGGTGTTAGATGATAATGATTCATGTGGATAGAAAATGGTTGGTAAAAGTAAGCTTAATAATGCTTGGTCTTCAAAATAGGGAAAACCAACAAAGTTTTAGGTATGTGTAGTTGATATTTAGTAGTATTCTTAGAATAAATTAGAGTATGAAGTGGATAACAAGACCTCATTTTTCTACTTGGATGGTAGGATGAATGTAAATAAAAGGGCCATTGAAATTGGTGATCATACACTTTAAAAAGGGAATAAAAATATGGTTCATAACTAATACGTAAACCTAATTTAATTAGATATGTAGGTCAGAGTATTTTAAATAAGGAATGTATTAAGTTTTCCACTAATGGTCTTATAAATTTTATAATCCATAATTAGACTCCCATGTATCAAGAGCTTCCACCATCATATGTTTTTTGTATGGAAAATAAATTTTTGGATTAAATGAATAGATTGAATGTAGAATGAAATACTAAGGTAAAAAGGAAAAAATATAAACATGAGAGTGGGGAGACACTTGAACCATTAAAAGAACTAGTTACTTTTGAATCACCCAATATGATAGTCCTTATGGAAAATATAGAGAAAATGGTGGAATGACACTTCAATATCAATGAATATATAAAAGTTAAAATTCATATTAATGATGAAGATTTAAATGTTATCTCGAAGGAAAAAATTATATGGATTAAAACTTTGAAATAAAATTTACATAATTGAATTAAAAAAATGATGTTCTGTTTAAAAGACTTCATTATGTGCTGGGATACAAGGGCCTCATTATTTGAATTATTATTATATTATAATCCTATGTGGGGATAACTATTTATCCTATAAATTCACCTCGGGTTAAAAGATTCAAACACCTTAATATTTCATTGGGATGGAAATGAATTCCCTATTTTGGGGTAATCATTTACTTTCTCAATTTATCACTTTTCACATTGTTTTTTATCAAAATGAAAAAATAAATTTGCAGCAATACCATTAATCTAGGGAAATATTTTATATTTTTTTGGAAAAAATTAATGATATGAAAAATTATAAAGATATATAATCAAATAAAAAGTAGTTAACTTTCAGTCAATTATCAATATACCAACCACTATGTCATTTAAAACTTAAACTTTTGTTGTGGTAATAACCAATTCTCCACTTTTCTCCCTTGTTACTTTATGAAGTAAATTTACTTCCCATTTGGGTAATTAGTTCACATATTTACCTCTCTACCTATAGTTATAGCATTAAAAGTAAATATTAACTAATTTTTCCTTAAATTGGTGATCTTGAGAAGAATTTTCTCCATACATTTAATAAAATTTGATTCCCTTTCAGCACACCCCAAAATTTTTCTTCCCACAATTATAACATTTGCGAAACCCCACAATTCCTTTCATCCCCTTTTATGCATTTATCTTTCCTTGAACCTTAGTTGATATATTCTTATCCTAATAACCATTAAATATATACATCTTGAAGATATTATTTTATGTATTAATGGAGGTTGATACTATATCCTAATATGATTCCAAATAATGATATAACAATGCCCTTTAACAACTTAGTATTAACCCATCAATGTAATGATCAATCATGATTTCCAATATATATACATTATCTTCAGTAAGTCAAGATAGGATTGAAATATTATCCTCATACCTAGTAATATTTCCCCCTATATTTTTATTTGATTGAGGAATTTTATTTCAATTTCTTTTATTTTCTCATAGGGAAATTATTTTTCCAATAAAATCTCCTTAAAAGTTCCCTATTCTATATACTTTATATCAGCTTCCACTTTATTTTTTTCAATTAGTGACAACCATTGGTCAAAATATACCTTGATAAGATATACCAAATTGATTAATTTTATCATTTTAACTTATCCTAACAAATAAATGATCTTATCTAGGGAATTTATCCATTAATTATAAACTAATGGATGAGTTGATTCACTGAATGTAGGAGGTTGTTGTTTATTGAAGTGATTCATTATAATTACACCCTGTTTGGGATCATATTGTATTTTCATATGGGAGTGATTACTTTTCATAACCTAGCACAAAAACCCTAATATGTTCATGAATTTATTTTACTCAACTATAGCTTCATTAATATATTTAGGCTAAATATCCATGTATTAACAATGAGTTCTGATACTGTAATTACCCGAGAATTTGGATCCTTTAAAATAGAAACTATATTATATAACATACGTCATAGGATACACCCAATAATAAAACCATAACATATTGAGAATACATTTTTAGTAAGTCTATAATGAACAATAATATGCTAAAAAAATAGTTGTTACATTTAAAAGGTAAATAATTAATATTAATAAATATTGAAAACGACATGCTTATTAAAATTTGGTTTCTTTATATTTTTAATTTTCTTTGAAAAAACCATTTTTATAAATTTTAGTATTTAAATTTTATAAAGATAAGTTTATTTTTGAATTAATCAATACATAACTGTTTTAGGATCTATTGATCTTTTTTTTATAAACTAATCAATTTTTAGGTGAATAGTGAATATACAGTTTTTTCTAATATAATGAATTTTATCACATTATTAGTATATATTAAATTTCTAAAATTTTATAAAATCTCTTAAAATTTAAGATATAAATTTTACTGGTATAATTAGGAAATAAAAACTTTTATTTTAAACTTATAAATTATATTTCTAATGTTTAATGACTTAAGCCGTAGTTTATTAGAATTAAAAAACGGATTTATTTGTTTCATATAATTAAACTATTAAATGTTTAAATTCATTTTTGGATTAATATTAAATCCACACAACTTTTATTATATTTATTATATTTAAATTACAATAATGAAAATTAGTAGTCATCAAAAAATTATCTAATATATAACTATGAAATTTAATATCCCCATATTATTTAAGAACAATATTTATTATGTTATGAGTTTCTAATTGATTTTTTATCATATTTTTGAAATTAATTATGTTACATAGAGGAAACATTCTGAATCTAGATGTTAATTTTTTTAACAAGTGTTACCTTTGATTTACAATATTAATATAATTGTCATAATTAATATTTAATTAAGAGAAATAATTTTTTAAATAACTTTTCCAAGGCAGATCATATTTTCCTAAATTTACATGACCATTCAATCCTTCATAAATAATTTGGTAGGTATTATATTCTTTCCTACATGTGTTACTATAATTCTCTATATAACTTACCAAAAATTTATTCCATTCAATTATTACCCCTTATTTAACTTTTTTTTCCCTAGATAAGTCCCTTCCCTTCACTTATAAAAGGGACAAATTACACCATTTCTTTACAAAGCCATTAATTAGAATTAATTTGAGAAACTCATCCAAACTTTTTATCCTAAAACACAATTACATTAAACCAAGACTTTGACTTATTTATTTTTCTTAATCCATTTTATTCTAAGGATAATTCAAAGGAAAATAAATGTTCTCTATTTTAGTATTACACTCCTCGCATCCATTATTTTTATTTTTCCTCTTCTTAACGTTAACAAATAATGTTAATATAATTAATTTAGTATACTATATATACATAAATTTCATTATATTAATTTCAGATAAATTATTGATTCATTATACATCATCAGCTAAGGAAACAATTCATCGATCTTGTGTATTTTAGGGCTACCTCATTCCAAAAATAGCGTGGTTCATTTTTCATCACGAACTCTTAAGGCTGGTATGCAGGATTTTTTTGATAAATTATTATGTTTTTTATGTCAAAAATAATTTTTTAAAAGATATCTTATTTAATTAACCTTCATTTGATACTTTTGTTAAGAGATGAGATCATTAATCGTACTTACATGCATGCAAGAACTTCCATAATTTACGGGTTACATTAGTCTCAAAAAGCTAACAAGGATGGTCATAAAAGTGTTATTATGAAAATAATATGATTTCAATAAAATATTTATAACTATAAAATGATTAAATTTCCTATTCAATCACCCTATCCACTCAATGATAAATGGTTTCATTAATCGTGTGTAAGTAAGGACATCCACGTTTATGAACGACAAATTTAATTTATCAACACCACCAATCATTAATGTTTATAATATTTTATTTGATGAATATATTTGATAGATATTAATTATAAAATATTTTTAATGTAAAATTTATATTATACAATAAAACTTTCATAGTCATTTAATCATTTTGACATGCCCTTATTATGGTTGGTCTACCACCAACTTAAGTGATATTGTACTATTTATATTGTTAATGATTGTGGAATATTACATACTATTAATAGATTATAGTAATAACGTGTTAAATACATTTTAATGGTTCTAGAATTATAATATGAATATCTAAAAATGTTAATAATATATCATCTCCATTTATTAAATATTTAAAAACATGTTTGTCTCCAGCTTCATCTTCAAGAGTCCTAATTAAAATTCTCATGTTATGAAACTGTACTATTATAAACAATAATGTGATATATATTGTAGTACAATTGGTAATATAGTAATTATGAAAATAGTTTCAATGAGTAAGGATCAAAATTAACATTACAAAGCATCCCCGAGACAATTAAAATTGATACACCTGATATTAAAAATAACCTATAACGAACCACCACATTCATTGTAAATAATTCTAAATAGATTATATAAAATGTTTATAGTGAGGAATAAGGATATAAAATATATTATTAATATATCTATTATTTTATATGAAGTTATAGTGTGATCAGCTATTTAGGGAAGTAAGGTGATATATTTTGTCTCAATCTCCCTTCAGGGATAAAAATTTTACATTATGCCACTGTTTACCTAAATATATTGTATAGGCTACCCAATTATAATATTTTAATTAAATACAATTTATTCATGATATTTGAGGTTAATTTTAGTTATCTTTATCCATAAAGGTTTTTTATTGAAATGTTTATCATGTTGTAATTGTTTTATCATCTCAAGTCCTTTTTCAAGTGAGTGAAGAAATCTCTTTTTGATTTTGATCTTAGAAGTCTAATTTTCCTACCATTATCTTTTCAAATATAATATTTAATTTTTTATTGATGGATATTTCATATATTCATTACTATCATTCTCTTTGATGAAATTCTTCCTCAAATATTAGCAAGATGTTTATAAGATTAACTTTTACAATTTTTGATTGATATTTTCCTTCCATATCTATGTTTTACCTATAGAAAGAATTTTCTATAATATAGTATGTGATATTCATACAATATTAAACACATTTAAATTAAATATTTTATCATCCTCTCCATGAAGTGGGATTAACTAATCATTTTTCATTGACTTTAATTTTTTTTATCATGAATAGTTTTTAAAAATATTTTCTTTTAAAGTAATGTATTAAAATGTTCCAAAATGAATTATTTTCAAATTGTTTTAAAAGTAAAATTAAAAATTCCATGAATTTATTAAAAAAATTAATGGAAATGTTTGAAATGTTTTTTATGGGTCAATTTTGATAAAAATGAATCACATTTATGTGATTATATTTTAAGGAATCGTTCTACCACATTTTTCATTTTTAAGAGACTTCCAAAAAATGATTTCATATTTCCAAAAAAATTATTCTCATTTATAGGGTTTAGAAAATTTCCCCTTTTATATTTTTTTCATAGGTAATGTCAAATTATAATTTCTAATTAAATTTTTTTAATTCTTCGAGGAGTGTTATTTATCTATGTTATATTCTCGATCAAGGGTATTATTCTAATGATACCATCCATCGTCTTTATCAATATGAGTTATAAAATTATCTTTTAAATCTATGGTATAACCCATTAATGATTTTATCTTCCCTAATTATCAAGTTAAATAGGAATGATATTATTCCAATGCATTCCTCTATGAGTGGAATATGTTCCATTACAATGATTGATGGGTATTCACATAGATTTACAATACATCAACTAAATGGGGAAATATTTTTCGAAACTGCATATCATATTTCTGTACTGTGTCAATTCTGCATTCTTAAGCATATTTATTTAGTGTTATTTACCTACAATTATTCTTAAATTAAATGGATACCAATTTATTTTCTATTGGTTTATCATTTAATTTTTATTTATCAAACCATAAATTCTTCATTATTGGAACCACTTTAAAAGTATATTAAAACAATTTTATTTCCATTGGTTTTTTGCAATATGATGATTGAAACCATTTGGAAATCTTATGCTAGACTTTAATTATCTAATTAGTGGGAACAACATTATACATCCCTCCATTTCATTGTGTAATATTTCCATATCAAAAGATATCATGGTTCTTGGGTAGTGATATCAGGAAACATTTGTGCTTGGTTAGTTATCCTAGCCATATATATAATGTTAATGAGTTAGGGATCCTTGAATAATACTTATGATTTCATGTTTATATAGTTTCCAAATTCCTATGATTCCATTCCCTCGTGTTATATTCATTATTCAAACAAAGTTTTTATTATATAATCCAAAATTACACTCTCTTATAATTATGATTATTACTCATTATGTTATCATGTTGTGAATCATGTATCTCATGTTATAACATATTGTTATGTTTACCCTTATTTAGTGTTTAAGATCACCCTTATTTTGTTTCCTATTCCTCGGGTTATGAAAGAACGTATTAAGGGTTCTAATCCTAGATGTGTATAATGTTTATAGAATTTATGGAAGAATTTGAAGAATCATCATGGATTTATTAACTTATTATATAGTGGAAAAAGTGTCTATTTTATGGGAATACTTGAGAATTATTGGTCTATTATTTTACATAATTATCTAAAACTGTAGATAAAAAGGTATTTCAATTTTAATTTTGAGAGTGATATTTTAATCATAGATAAGTATCATAGACAATGTTGAATGTTATGTGTTTTCGTCATTATATCTATGAGCATGATTCCAAGGGTTCTATAGTTTGTATTAGAAATGTTTTTAGAGAACATTAGTGGTAAGTTAGTTATTAGTTATGGATGGTTGACGATTTAGGAATTAAATAAATTTTTTTTGAGTGAAGGTTGATCATAGTTTCAATGATATGGTTAAAATTTTATTAGGGAAGTGTGGAATATTTTATGATGATAAGGTATTTTGATAAAAGAACATTAGATAAAACACATTGTATAAGAATTATAATAGGATAAACACATGATTTTTTTGAAAAGTATAGATTATTTGGTTTTACTATTAAGTATATCCCTATATTGATATTGGAAATTAGAATAGGCTTTTACATTTATTATCTTAGTGTGATAACCTCGAAATAAGTTAGTTAAGTACATCTTGTTCATCATTCTGGTTCATGGTGACTAGGACCTAACTGTGCACCCTCCTAGAAACAGTTATAGAATATTATTTTTTTAATTAAAATTATATTTGAAAACTATTATAATGGATTTTAACATATTATTTTATGAATGTTAATTTGATTATAGGACATTATTTTAAATTTACCAAGCTGACCTGGATTGAAGTTAATGGATAATATATTATGGTATGCACATAATTTATCAATTATTTCTCCTTGTCTAATAAATTTTCCTTTTTTTTATTTAATAATATAATAATTATCATCCCTAAACATAATTTTTATATAATGTGTAAATAATAATTAACCAAGATAAAAATGGATGTAATTGAAAATTTGGTGACTGTGCTAATAAGAATTCTTTTAGTAAAATAAATAGTTTTAATATTTTTGTTATTATTCCAAATCAATTATCACGAATTATTAATAAAAAATTGAACATAGTTTAGTTCCCTATCACTCCAAAGAAGATAATGATAGAGTCTCATGAAAATTCAGGTGGCGATGAGGATAAAGGACAAAAGATACAATTTCCACTATGTTGAAAATGTTTGAAGACACACTAAATAAGGCCTCAAGTGACCAAGAAAATGTTTTATGTGTGGAAAATGGGGACATAAAGCATCTAGATGAAGAGGGGAAATTAATTATTCAATTAACTTGATTGAAGAATAATATTTTCCATCCAGTTTTACATAAGATATTAATCTATAAATTATATTTGACATTTTATCGTATGTCATGTATATATTTTTTTTGAAAATTAAATTAACATATTTGTAAAAATTGTGAAAGGCATAATTTAGTTAAGGGGAAAAACGTAACAACCTGATATTTCAAATAATTTGAATTACTTACTATGTTCTATAACCTATGTCACATGTTACACCCAAAATAATAAAACCACAACATTCTAAGAATACAATAATAATAAATCAATAACATACACTAGTATGATTAACCATTAATATTTGATACCATTATATGGTAACTAATTAATATGATTTAATATTGAAAATGTTCTTTTCAACAATATCCATTTTTTCTATTCTATTTATTTTATTAACAAATATCTATTTAAAAATTTTAGAATTTAAATTTGATAATGTAAAATTAATTTTTGAATTCCTCAAAAAAATTATCTTAGATTATAATTTTTACATTTTTCTAAAATAAGCGATTGTAGATGAATAGTGAAAAATAGTTTTTTTTCTTCAAAATTATGATATTTATCACAATATTATTATATTAAAATTCCTTTAATTGTAGAAAATAAATTTGATTCATCAAAAAAATATTTTAATGAAATAATTATTTATTTCTTTTAATTATACATTTTCCTTGTTAAATAAAATTTTGGATTACATTATTTTTTTGTTTTATAATAAATCAAATAATATCATGAAAATATGAAACCATAATAAATATATCTTATTCATAAAATTAATGTTTTTAAAAAATTTATTTTAAAATAATTTTTATATTTTATGTGTGTCTAATTTAAAAACATATTTTCTCAAATTTCTAAATTGAATTTGGTTAAAAGAAACCCTTATTTAGAATTATATTGTTGATATTTGGTTATATGGGTCTATTTATATTTTTAGTAATAGAATAATTGTCAGGATTAATATTAAAATAAGAGTATTAAGTATTTTAATAACTAATCTAAGGTGGATTTTCTTTTCAAATTATCATGACCTTTAGAACTTATATAAATCATTTGACAGGTTGTAAGGTATACCCAACACATATTACATACTATACTTTAATTAAATCACCTACCATTCAATCCATTCTATTCACACCCCTAAAAATATTTTCTATTTAATATTCCCTTCCATTCACTAATAAAAGGGATCACTTAAATCAATTCTTCACCCACAGAAGAATTCTTATTCCTTAGTGAAACTACACACATTTATTCATCCTAGAACCATATTCCATGAACCTATTACTTTTTATTTATTTTTTATATTAACAACTTCATTTCCATGATTAATTCAAAGAAAAACCAATGTTCCCAACATGAATATTATTTTTATATTAGTTTTTATTTTCAAATATCCTTTTTTTATACATGTCATACATTGTTAATATACAGAATTCTGGATCCAAGACCAGTATCATAACATGTACGCTAAACACATAAAAGAACCCAAACTAAGGTTTGGATCTATATTTTTATGTTGAATTATCTTTTAGAACCCCCTAGATTCTTTAAGATATTTCACCTTTTATAGCTTCAAAATTTGGATTGATAGGGAGAATGATATTCCAGGATTTGGAAACTATGCCAAAGTTCTAGTGGAAGTTGTCATGACTGCAACCCTGGTGGATGATATAGTCCTTATAAAATTAGAGGATAGCCTTACATTGAAAATAACATATAAATAGAAACACAAATTATTTATAAACTATAATATAATTGGCCATATCCTTACTAAATAAAGATAATAGATTGTCTGTAGTTTTTTATCCTTAGAGGACATGATATTTACAACTGAAAGAAAAACTCATTGAAGGTGAAGTAGAATTACTTTGATCCGTCAAACTCCAATATCACACCTAATTTTATAGAGTAATATGGGGATTCGTATGATAACATTAATCCCAAGACCTCAGATACTAAGTATTCTCTCTAGGACCCCAAACCTATTGAGTTGAAGGATCCTACCCTTAAGATGAAATCCCATAAGAACCTAGATAAAGTATTGGAAAATATTTCCAATAAAATTAATATGGTCTTTGAATATTCCATATCTGATATCCAACTTAATGTTGTTCATCCCAATGAGGATATTCTTGATGAACCTAATTCGAAGGCCTCAAATGACAAGTATTCTCACTAGGGCCCATAGACTATTGAGTTGATGGATCATACCATGAATCCTAGTTCTCCTAAGATATTAGATGAAGGAGTGGAAAAATCCTCATAAGAGGTAAATGTAGTTATGGAAAAAGACATCTCAAATGAAGGGAATGTATCCCAAACACAAGGCCCCCAATCAACCAATATATGGTTCTTTTGAGGAGAGGAACGAATGAACTATTTTTCCATCACACAACCCATAAACAGAATATAATATAGAAATATGTGAAGTTGTTTCAAACACGATGAAAGTGGATGCCTCTCCTATTCAATAGATGGTGGTTACAAAAAAAAAGAATCTCAGATCATGAAAAGAACTATCTCCCAGCCTTGGTATTGGGTTCCTCCTATATAAGAGTATTTTGTCACACTATAATTAAAATCCACTTATAATAATGGAGAATCCCCTTTCAGACTATTTCCTTTGAAAAAAGAATCAAAATAGAGGATAGGTGGGGAGACATCCAAATTATTTATTTCTTATAACATCAAAATCATTTCAATCATTGTTAATTATTAAGTTTTTGTTGATGAGTAACCTCAAACTCTTGAGGTTGATGATAACTTGGATGAAGTCCTATAAGCTAATTCTTTTATGAAAAATCTTTTCATTACAAAAATATAGGGAAGAATAGATAAAGAGAAAGGGAAAATCCTTTTACTGATTCACATATGGAGTCACTGCGTCGCAGTAGGGGTAAAACATCATTTAAGTAATGAGGATATTGTATTTGAACTATCAAGGTATTGGTAACACTTCCAAGACCTCAAACCTTATACACACTTTTAGTTTCCAATAGGACAATATAAATTGTATTTTTTAAACCTAATATATGTTTTAATAATTGGATAGCCTTTAATTTGGCCTCTATTGTGTTCTATTTTATCTCTCACAATTTGAATGACACTGACAATGAAGCACTATATAATCTAAATCATCATGAAATTCAATTCATATCAAGTTCTATGATCCCTGAGATCATCTCTTTATCCACTCATATGCATCAAAATACCCTTACCATAATCTTTTTATATTTTTCAACCATGTATAATAAGAGAGGGCATCATTGGTGGGACATGACTTGGATGGATGACTAAATGTATTAATATGACTTCCTGACTTGGGTGCCACACACCGGTGCCTTGAGCCAATTAGTTACATGACCCAAGAACTCATCCCCATACACTAAAGGATGCCAACTAGTAGTGAGGGTAAAATATAAAACAAGGGAATACTATACAATATTTATCATAGCAATACAATAGTGAAAATAGAACAAAACTTACAAAGTAAAAATACACAATACACATAATGAATACTTGAAATCAATACATACAAAAATCCTAAGATAAACCAAAAAAAGGATAACTGACCACGACTAAAATAATAGACATGTCATTCCATATATGTGTCAAGTGTAAAATAAAAAACACAAAAGAAAATACAGCAAAAACTCTCAAATGGGTTATGAATCATGTTCGATTCCCTCATCTATGATCCATCTAAACTCATCCATCTAATGTAAGTATTTTTCTCTTATTCTTTCCTGTAAACATAATGTTTATTCAAGTACCAAGAAGGCAGCCTAACTAGGTCATGACTTCAACCTTGTAGGAAACCAACAATTACATATAAAATAGTATCCAGTCAATAAAAGGGCACGAAATTGTACAAAGAATAAATTATATTAAATAAAACAGTTATCAAATTTCATTATTCTATAATTAACTTTAGAAAATTCCTGGTTTAATGATGACACCCGAACCATCAATACCAACTTCATCCCATGACAGAGTCTGAACCATATCACTTTGAAAATCACATTTCATTATCACATAGTCTTTTATCATTCATTTAATTTCAATTCATATCATGTATAATTGGTACCATAGATCGATTACAACATCATGGGCCTAGAAAGACATGGTAGGACCCTGTGGGTGTTTGAAGCACCAGTACTTGTCCCATAACCCATTTATCAATGAATCACACATGGGATTTTAAAGCATCAGTATGTGGACCACACTCATTTATCACAATCATGTATTTGGTCATAGAATGCCATGTACTACACTCAGTGGGTACTTGATGAATCAATCTATGTCCCATATCCCACTTTTTAGAAAACACATATATCAAACATATCACATTTAATAAGGATCATTGATATTAAGTTTCTTATCAAATATTCTCATATATAACATATATCATATTCATCAAGGATAATCCTCATCAATAAACATCAACATATTCATGTTTCACTTATTAAAGCACATAGTATAATATGAACAATTCACTATTAGACCATTTATCTACATTATGTTATAATAACAATTGATCAATAAATTCAAATCCCATTATTCACCAATTCCATAATCAAATTACCAAAATCAGTCTTCCCAAGTTCTACTCATTTTATATTCACATGGAAATTTGATTAATCAATTCCATGATTTGATTAATTATTTAATCAACTAATTAATTCAATTCTAGATCCAACTTCCAAAATGTTCCAAATAAATTCCACAAAACATACACTAAATTTGAATTTAAGACCATGAGAATTAATATTTATATCACCAACCTCAAGATTATTGGTGAGCATTCACCTAGTAAAAAATCCCCAAATTGAAGTGGAAATATAAATTAAATAATGAATAACATAATATTGAACCAAAACCAATATACAAGATAATATATAGTTGGATATATAAAATCATAGATCCAAACCCATTCCAATAGAGGATAACTATTCCCTCTTCATCAAGAAAGAGTTCTAAGAGAGAGATAAAACTAACTAGGAAGAAATAACATACTGGGAGAGGACAAGATCCTTCAATAAAATATTTTAATTTGCATGAAAGGAGTTATTAGGGTCTATTACTCTTTTTAGAGGCCTTAAAAAATTATAGAGAACCAACAAGAAGGAACCTAGTTTTTCAAACCATGTTCCAACCCTAAAATCCTTTTCAATCTAGGTTTGAATGGTTTTTTGGGGTAGGGAAAATGGTTTGGGAAAACCATGTACCAACCATGCATTTCCCAAAAACCCTTTGAAAAATCTCTAATTTCACCTAAACGCTTACCAAGGTAAAATCTAAAAAAGATATACTCAAAACAAGGAAAAAGAGTACCTTAAAAAACCATGAGTTAGATATAGAAAATGAAGAGATATTATATTCTACCCACCTTATAATATCTTGTCCACAACCTATACTCCCATGTATCTCTAATATTCTGAAGTAAAAAAGATTGGACCACTGAGCCCTTATCATTGCTTCTCTCTCCCATGTTTCCTTCTAAACATGACCATGTATACACAATACAAGAACTATCAGTATGGTATTTACCTGCAAAACATTCATAGTGTGATTCATAACACATATTTTATGGTCTTAAAAGGACACATCAATATCAAGGTCATCATCATCAATATTGATCACATGAGATGGGTTGGGGTGATACCGCTGAAGCTATGAAACATGAAAAACATCATGTAAAGAACTATACATATATGGAAGAGACAATGTGTACGTGAAAAAAAAATATTTTTTTGAATATTTTATTGATAATAAATGACATAATTTATTTACATTGTGCTAAATATGTTCATTTAACAAATATTTGGGATTAGATCATTCATTTAAAAATTTGATCAAAATTACAATTTTACCCTTTTAAAATGCACTGTAGTATTTCGCACATAAATATTTTAATATGACTTATTTTAACATAACTTTTTTAACTGGGTTACTCACCTAATTTTATACAACTTTTTATTAGGACATTATAGCTAAATCATTCATTTGGTTGGACTAAATGGACTATGAAGGCAAAGGTGGGATGAACCCGCTAGATTGGACCTTGGTTTTGTATTTGGGCCTTAAATCCTTCATAAAATCTTTTATTGGGACCATATTTTGAGAGTTTCTCTCCAACCCAATTGAGCAAAAATCAAGCTTCTTGATTAATAGCTAGTTCACGCATTTTAATGTCAAATTTGTGGTGCAAGTTGGCTTAAAATATTTGGCCAAGATTCCCCATTCACACTTGAAACCTATTTAAAACTTGCCTCCCCTCCACTCTATAAATTAGTGTTTTTCTCATTTGGAGGGTTTGGAGGACGTGAATTGGGATTTTTAGGGTAGAGGAAAAGTATATCCACTCCAATTCTCCAACCATTTTAATAAGTGTAGCTCTTGAAGTAAGGATCCCTTCGACGAATCCTTATTCTTCTTCTTCGTGTTGTAATACTTTTGTTTTCTTAATAAAATTATTTTTTCTTCTTTTATTTCTTATCCTCTCCTATGTTTTGTTCAAGTTTCTTCTTCTCTTAATCTTATAATTTCTCTGTAATTAGGAGTAGAAACGTTATTGGGTTCTACCCTTTCTAAACCTTTGCACATGCAAAACGTTTCTACGATGACTACATTGCCCATGGAAGAATAGTTCTTTTTAGTAATAGTTCTACCTATAACCTTATTAATTCATTTATTTAAAATAAATGAGCTATATTAATTCACTTAGTATAATCCATAAAATGAGTTTTTAATTTAAATGAATCTAAGCAAGCAATTGAACAATTGAAACAAAAACACGCGAGGTCGAAAGTGGTGTAAATTGTTAGAGCGTGATCTTAATCTGTAATAAAAGACCACACTAGATGAATCATTATAGTTCTAATATAATCCCTAAACTCAATTAATACTCATTTTTATAGTGGATATGTTATTTAATTAACCCCTGACCATAAGATAACCTAATAACATCAATCAAAGTAGGGTGATGCGATTGCATGTTCCGAAGCTTGCCAAGGGTTTAAGTAATTTCATCTTTATGGTTAAGTTAACTCCCGTAGGGTTTGACGGTTAACAAATTAAAGGATTATAATTAATGGTATGTTAAATTAAATTATAATAACAAATAATTGTGTGAATATGTATAGGTATATCGATTACGCATTTTATATATTTTCTAAAAAACATCTTCTTGAAGTGTCTTTTTAATTGAACTTCATTTCAAAAATAAAAAAAATTCAATCTTCTTCAACCAAAATTATTATAGTTTTATAAATGATAATCAACCCCATCCTTTCAATTTTTGTTTTTATTTAATTTTTTTATTTTTAGTATACCTTTAAGAAGTAGTTGTTATTTGCTTCTTCCTTTGAGAGACGACCTTAGCAATACACTCTATTGCACCTAAGTAACCAACAATCACATATCATTTGAAAGCACCCACAAAAGGGTATTTAAAATAGGTTCCATTTCTAGGGAGGCAAGTAATTATTTCCACTAATTAGAGGTATTTATTTTATTTTACATCTTATTCTCTTCCTCTCTTTTTTCTTCCATATTTACCCAATCTGTTTTTTCTTTTATTTTATTCTACTACTTTTTGGAACATCAAGTCAAACATCACATTTTTATTTTACTATAGCCCACTTTCCTTCATTTAATTATTATTTTATTTTTTACATGAACTAATACAAAGGATCTTATAGATCTTGACCCTATGATTGAATGTAGCCTTCGAGCTCAAATCAGACATTCTCAGTCTATGTGAAGTTTCAACATTCAACCAGTTGAAGAATTCCTCCACTCTCAGAACAATGAAATTGGAAGAAATTCAAATTCATCGATAAGAAAATTACAAATAGATAAAAATAATTGAAATTATCTTAATATAACCATTCAAGAATTGGATACTCTTGATATTAATTATCAACTAAATTGCATTGCATACCAAAATCTCGAATCATACTTTGAACTGAAAAATGGAATAATTCACCTACTTCCAAAATTCCATGGCCTCTCTGATGAGGATCCCAATAAAAACCTTAAAGAGTTCAATGTGGTTTTCTCAACCTTGAAACTCTAAATGTATCTGAAGACATAATCAAACTAAGATCATTCCCATTCTCACTTTATGGAGCTCTGAAAGATTGGATGTATTATTTACAACCCAATGATGAAACATGTTGGAACGATTTGAAATGTATTTTCTTGAAGAGATTTTTTCCAGCATGAAAGACCACTTCCATTTGAAAGAAGATCTTTGGGATAAATAAAGCATAAGGGGAGTCAATGTATGAGTACTGGGAGCGATTCAAGAAGTAGTGTGCACACTTCCCACATCACCAAATCAATGAGAAACTCCTCATCCAGTACTTCTATGAAGAACTCACATCAATGGATAGAAGCATGGTGGATGTTGCAGCTAGAGGAGCATTGGTGGACAAGACACTAGTAGCAACATTTGTGTTGATCGAAAAAACGGCCCAAAACACCCTTCAATTATGCGATCGAGGTATAAATATTTTTAGGGGAGTATATCAGGTAAGTCCATATTTTATTGAAAGTAATTTTATTGATACCAATATGGAATAGTTGACAAATATAGTGAGACATATTACATAGGCTCAAAGGACATCCCTACACCCGCCTTCAAGGCCTTGTGTCATTTTCACTGAGATAAGCCACCCAACAGACTGTTGCCCCCAACTCCAAGAAACAGTAGATTTTGTAACAGTGTTTCCCGAGAGACCGTATTAGCAGCAGAAACAACCATATCCCCAAAAAAAGTTTGATTACTTTGAACCACTATACAACCAAGGGTGGAAAGATCAATCTAACATGAGGTATTTCTCTAGACAACAACAATGGCCCCCTTTTTCACAAAACTTATAGCAGCCTCCGCCTTACCAGCTGGGTTTCCAACAACCCCAACGGAGATTTAAAACCCAAGCATCAACAAGTCAACAAAAAGGGAATCCCCCAACCTAGATATATTCTAACACTAATGATCTTATGAAACAAATTGTTCTTAATCAACAGAATGAGGTGAATAGTCTAGGTTCAGAGTTAAGAGAGTTGAAGAAATAAACGAGTCAGATTACAACTTCCCTCTATGAACTGGTAAGTAAGAACTCCAGAAATATACCTCCCCAACCTACTACCAATACCAAGAGAAATGTCTATTCCATCACATTGAGAAGTGGGAAGAAAAAAACTAATACATCTTCACCTATCATTCCCTCGGGAATCACCTCAACTCTAGAGATTCCCCATTCCAAACCAGCTGATGAGCTACCCAAGGAGAAATATAATGGTAAGAGAAAGATTAATGATGTTCATAATAATCCCCTTCCTTTTCCAAATAGGGTGGTTCAAATCAATAATATGGCTGAAGAGGCAATGAAAAAGGAGGTTCTGGAAACGTTCAAGCATGTGGAGATCAATATTCGTCTAATTGAATCCATTAAGAAAATCCCAAGGTATGCGAAATTCTTAAAATAACTTCCTTCCAATCGAAGAGGGATTAAGGAAAATGAGGGTATATATCATGGAAGGAATGTTTTAGCACTCATTATACTAACTCTAGTAATGCCAAAAATGTGTCAGGATCCACAGACATTCACTATACCATGCACTATAGGGGATTTTCACTTTTCTGATGCTCCTTGTGATTTGGGAGATTCCATAAATGTGATGCCTCACTATGTATTCTCTTATTAGTAGGTTGGTGAGCTGAAACTGAAGAGATTAGTGGTGAAGTTGGCGAATAGAGCTACAATATATCCAGTGAGAGTCCTTGAGGAAGTACTTTTCTAGGTAGGAGACATGATATTTCAGGTAGATTTATACGTTCTTAACATGGAGGATGATAAGGTAAGTTCTCGTGCTCCCATTATCTTTGGTAGAACCTTCCCCAAATCTTTAAAAACAATAAAAAATTTTAATGGGGGTACACTTTCCATGGAGTTTGGGGATGATGTTGTGATATTTAATATTATGGATTCCATGAATTACCCCTCAGAGGACCATTCAGGGATTGTTAACTTCCATTTTGAACCACCAAATAGAAACCCCGTGGAGTTTTATTGTCCTTTTCTTAGGGAGATTATGAGTATTAGTTATAGTTTGATGTCTAAGAGTACTTCCACACCTATTTCTAATGAACAATACTCTATTATATATTATTTTAAAATGGATTCATATTCTGATTTTGATCAAGAGAACTCGGATTATGACATGTAAATTTAGTATACTGATGGATTTGATGAACTATTCTATGATTTTGATGATGTATATTCTGATATTTATGTTCATAGTGAATACATTTCAGTTCCTTCAATTTCTCCATCCATACATCACCCACTACATTGTAACTCAATTCATTGCCACCTGATCTCAAATACTCATACTTGTTAAGTTGTGTGAAATTACCTGTTATCATTAATAAAAATATCCCTTTTGAACATGAAGAAAAACATTTGAATCTTTTGAGGGAGAACATTAAAGAAATCATGTGGACCTTGGCTGACATATTAGGTATTAGACCCTCCATTTTCATACATAGGATTATTTTGGAGGACGGGGCTAAACCATAGAGGCAACCACAAAGGAGACTCAATCCAAACCTTATGGAAGTTGTTAAAAAAGAGGTTGAAAATTTTCCCAAGGCAGGTATAATCTATGCCACTTTATATTCCCTGTGGTTGATTCCTATTCAGGTTGGGCCTATGAAAAGTGGTGTTACAGTTGTTAAAAATGATAAAGATGAGTTAATTCCAATGATGGTGCAAAATAGTTGGTGTGTGTGTATTGACTATGGGAAACTAAATCAGTCCACTCGCAAAGACCATTCCCCCTTCCCATTTGTTGATTAGATGATTGAGAGACTAGCTGGGAAAACACACTATTGTTTCTTGGATGGATTTTTTAGATATTTTCAGGTTCCTATTGCTCCGGATGATCAAGAGAAGACAACATTAACTTTTCCAATGGGTACGTTTGTCTACCAAAGGATGCCATTTGGACATTGCAACACCCCAGGTACCTTCATGAGAATCATGGTGTGTATTTTTTATGATTTTATTGAGACCTTCATTGAGGTATTTATAGATGATTTTATAGTTTATGGGTCTTAATTTGATGAATGTATCTCTAGTTTAGGAAAGGTATTTATTCATTTTATTGAGAATAATCTGGTCATGAACTTTGAAAAGTTTCATTTCATGGTAGATCATGGCATTGTTGTGGGGCATGTAGTGTAAAAACATGTTAAAGAGGTTGATAGATCTAAGGTATACATTCTTTCAACTTTACCATATCCTTTATGTGTGCGTGATGTTAGATATTTCTTAGGGCATGGAATATTTCATCAGTGCATCATCAAAGATTTTAATAAGATTGCTCTTCCTATGTTAAGATTACTTCAAAAGGATTTGAATTTTCTATTTGATGATTCTTGTAGGACTTCTATTGATGAGATAAATAGGTTTCTTACCACTCCACTGATCATACAACCCCCACAGTGGGATATTCCATTTGAGCATATGTGTGACACCGCCAACTTCACAGTTGGAGCTGTCTTATCTCAGAGGGTTGAGGGACGTTCACATGTGATTGCTTATGCATCTAGGACACTAGATTTAGCCCAATCAAACAAAACAACCACAAAAAATTTTCTTACTGTTATATTTCATTTAGATAAATTCCATTCATATTTATTGGGCTCTAAGTAGTTGTTTTTTCTGACAATGCAGCTCTGAGGTACCTATTGAAGAAGGTGAACGCAAAGCCCAGGAAAATCCGATGGATGCCCCTTATTTAGGAATTTTACATTGAGATAATGGACAATAAGGGGTCAAAAAACCTAGTGGAAAACCACATGAGTAGGCTTACTCACACACAAGAGGACGACACCTTGGAACAAGTAACACTTCAGGACACTTTCCTCGATGAGAATCTTTATTACATCTCAGGTATGCATCCATGGTATATAGATTAAGTTAATTACCTTATTGCCTCTGAAATCCCATAAAATTTAAATAAACATCATTTCCAAAAAATAAAAAGTTAGTCTCAGTATTATGTGTTGGATGATCCATACGTCTGGCGCATGTGTAGTGACCAAGTTATTAGGAGGTGTCTTCTCGATCATGAGATTGAGTCTATTCTATAATTCTGTCATACACATTCTTGTGGTGAACACTTTGGACCCCAACGGATAGCTAGGAATGTTTTGGACTCTGGATTATATTGTCCTATCATATTCTATGATTCCCATGTGGTTTTTAAGTCAATCGTTCGTTTCCAACACACTGAGAACATTTCTAGGAGACATGAGATTCCCCAACAATCTATACTATTTTGTGAGATTTTTTATGTATGGGGAATCAGTTTTATAGTTCCTTTCCCTATTTCCTTTGGTTATTTTCATATTTTTTTGCTGTTGGTTTTGTGAGTAAATGCGTGGAGGCTGAGGCCACCAGGACTGATGATTCTCATGTTGTTGTGGACTTTTTCAAAGTGTGGATTTTTTTGTAGGTTTGGAGTACTGAAGGCCATCATCAGTGACAAAGAAACTCACTTCTTCAATTAGAATCTTTCTTCTCTTATTCAGATGTATGGGGTGACACAAAATACATCAACACCATACCACCCCCAAACAAATGGCCAAGCTGTGGTTTCGAATCGTGAGTTGAAACGAATTTTGGATAAAACCGTGCAGCTGAACACGAAAGATTGGAGAAAGCACTTGGATAATGCACTTTGGTCTTATAGGAAATCATACAAGAAACCCATTGGTATGTCCCCATTTTGGATTGTTTTTGGGAATGCTTGTAATCTCCCCATGGAAGATGAGCATCAGGCTTATTGGGCTATAATGAAATGCAACATGGATTTGGCCCATGCTGGAATCCAAAGGAAGCTGAAAATTCAAGAGCTTTAGGAGATTTGATTGTCTTCATTTGATAACTCATGGATCTACTGGGAAATATCAAAATCATCTCATGACTAAATGATTCATAAAACATAATTTCATGTAGGAGAGAAATTCTTTCTCTATAGTTCGCGATTGAAGCTGATGCCTAGTAAGTTGCATTCCCGATGGTTAGGTCCTTATGTTGTGACTAATGTTTTTTACTTATAGTGCAGTAGAGATCACATAAGAGTATATGAGAAGGATCTTTATAGTTAATGGAAAATTATTGAAGAAATACATTGAAGGACTTCCTACTAATGTAGTAGATTTCAACACACTGCATAACCCCATCATCACATGACCGTAGCAGGATGTTCCTAACCATTTCACTTTTATATTATTTGTTCAATTTAAAATTGTTCATTTCTTGTGCATATATAATCACATGGGTTCACATTGAGGACAATTCAGTATTTTAAGTGTAGGGGAGGGAACCTTTTAGTTTATTAATTTCAATTGTTTTCCTGTTTTTCAATGATTTTCAAAAACGATGTGTGATTTTCAAGTATTGTGTTTTTATTTTTCAATTTTATGTGTGTTTTCGAAACCTTTGAGCTGAAATGATACTCATCACCATTTTGAAATTCATACCAATAAGTGATGGAATTTATCCCATGAAACCAAGCATAAATGAATACTGAAAATAACTTTGGGTCAAGTTAAAATATTTAGTAATATCATGAAAAGTACAATGAATTTTTAACCCCATGACACATCTCATTGTCTTTTTATTTGAAATCACTTTAATATGAGGATTCTGACCCATTCTTTTCATATTCATTACATTTAACTCACTTCTTGAGAGAACCAAACCATTCTCGATTTAACCAGAATTTGATTTATTCCTTTAAAAACACAAGGGTTTGAGGTACTTATGTTTAAATGACTAAGGCATTTGTTTCATATTAAAGACCATATTTCAAATAATCCTTTTTTATAATGGACTACCATGAAAATTTAATCCTTTCAACCCTTGGAATCCATGATAATCCTATTAGGTTAGCCAAATTAAATTCCAATGTTCACTATCCAACCAACTCTTGAGGTAAAATTGCATAATCTAGTTGAACTTAAGTGTGGGGGGAAGCTGTCTTGTGTTGTGCTGCAACATTCTATGATAATTCGGGTAGGAAATTAAATTATAAAGATATGTGTTTTCTTCTAAAGAAAATAATCATATTAAAAACTATTCCTTTTCTAGATCTTTCATGATAATTGAAGCTATGTCTTTCTGGAGCTTATAATAGAGAGAGAAAGTTTTTCCTATCTAGAGCTTTCAAAAAAATCATGTTTGAGAAGATTGACGTTTTTACTACTGAAATGTTGAATTCTGTAAACATTCCTTTATTTTTAATGATGATGAACATGAATCAATGCTATGGGGATTGAGGAGGAGACCATATTAAAGTGAAAATTATATTAATTCAGTTTTTCTTCGAAAAGAGTCAAGCCCTTCTCATTTAGCCTCAGAGTTTTCACATCTAAATATTATCAACCGAAAGACACAGAACTAGCTGGAAATGTCCTCATGATAAACATTTGTCCTTGACTTACATTGGGTGGCTATGTAGGAATTTATCAATCCTATGGTGACCCTTATATGAGTTTGGATGAGAAAGACATTTCTAAAAATTGACATTTTTGTGATAATAGAAAATTCAAGTGAGGTAAGTGGTTTGTAAATGAGAATATAAATGAGGTTGAAATAAATTGAATGATATAAATGGAGAACTTGATATAAATGTTTTTTATGAGTCATGATATGTTTTGTTTATTTGTGTTGAATTTTTGGATATCGTAGACATGTGTTTTAAAATTTGTTTTCATTTGATGTTGATGTTTACCTGATATGAGGTTCTGCCTACGAGTAAAAAAGGGTACGTTTCTGGGGGTTGATAAAATACTATTTTTTTGAACACTATTGATAATAAATGAAATAATTTCCTCACATTTCACTATATATGTTAATTTCTGAAATATTTGGGATTGGATAATTCATTTAAAAAATGATGAAAATTCCAGTTTTACCGTTTTAAAATGCTCGGTAGTATTTGACACATAAATATTTTAATCTGAATTATTTGAACTAAAACTTTTGTATAATAATTCCTCACTTAATTTTATAGAACCTTTGTTGAGGACACTGGAGCTTAATCTTTCATTTGGTTGGGCTAAATGGACCATGAAGGCAATGGTGGGATGGACCCACCAGATTGGACCTTGGTTCCGTATTTGGGAAATAAATCCTTCATCCAAGCTTGGATTGGCCCCAAATTTTGAGAGTCACTCTCCAACCCAATTTTTAACAAATAATATATCTGGAAGTACAAATGGTTCGTGATTTTCAAGGTCAAATGGTTGGTGAAAGTTGGCTTAAAATATTTGGTTGTGATTCCCCATTCACACTTGAAACCTCTTTAAACCTAGCCTCCCCTCCACTATATAAATTAGTGTTTTTATCATTTGGATGGGTTGGGGGACGTGAATTGGGATGTTGAGGGCTGAAGAGAATTGGATCCACTCCAATTCTCTAACCATTTTAATAAGTGTACCTCTTGAATCAAGGATACCTTCGACGAAGCCTTCTTCTTCTTATTTGTGTTATAATAGTTTTTTTGTTTAATAAACATTTTAGTTATTATTTTATTTATTATCTTCCCTTCTGTTTTCTAAAAATTTCTTCTTATCTTAATCATCCTAATTATGCTGGAATGAAGACTTGAAACTTGATTGGTTTCTACCCTTTCTAACCCTTTGCACATGGAAAATGTTTCTACGATGACTACACCGCCCATGGAAGAGTAGTTCTTTTTAGTAATCGATCTATGTCTAACCTTATTAATTTATTTCTTTTGAATCAATGAGATAATTTAATTCACTGAATATTAACTATTAATTGAGTTTTTAATTTTAATTAATCTAAGCACGAAATTTAACATTTGATATAAAAACACGCGAGGTCAGAAGTTGTGTAAATTGTGAGAGTGTGATCTTAATCAGCAATAAAAGACCACACGGGATAAATTTGTAGAGTTAAAATATAATCCCTAGACTTAGTTAATCCTCATTTAGATAGTGGATATGTTCTTTAATTAACCACTGACCATAAGCTAACTGAATAACATCAATCAAAGTAGGGTGCTGCGATTGCATGTACTGAAGAAATCCTAGGGTTTATGTAATTTCATCTTTGTGGATAAGTTAACACCCGTAGGGTTAAAGGGTTAAAAAAGTAGAGGATTATAATTAAGTGGATGTTAATTTAAATGATAATGAAAAATAATTGAGTGAATAGTAAGAGTTAGATCGATTACACCTTATAAATATTTTCTAAAAAAACATCTTCTTGTTGTGTATTTTTAATCCATATTTATTTTAAAAATAAAAAAAATTCCATCTTCTTCTAGCAACATCCTTATAGTTTTATCAACTATAAACAACCCATATCCTTTAATGTAGTGTTTTTATTCTATTTTATTTTATTTTTATAATACCTTTAAGAAGTTTTTTTTAATTTTCTTCCTCCTTTGAGAGATGACCTTGGTCATCCACTCTGCTGTACTTAAGTAACCAAAAATCACATAACATTTGAAAGTGCCCACAATAGAGCCTTTCTAATTGGTTCCATTTTTGGGGAGACAAGTAATTATTTCAACTAATTAGAGGTATTTATTTTATTTTACATGTTAGTATCTTGCTCTTTTTTTCTTCCATCTTTAACCAATCTCAAATTTTTTTCTTCTTTTATTTTCTTCTACTTCGTTTTGGACCATCAACTCAAAAATCTCATTTTTATCTTACTATGGACCACTTTCATTCTTTTCATTTTTATTTTATATATGAAATGAACTAATCTCAAGGATCCTTTAGATCTTGACCGAGATATTGAGCGTAGCCTTCAATCTCGAATCAGACATTCTGAGTCTATCGGAAGTTTCAACATTCAACCAGTTGGAGAATTCCTCCACTCTCAGAACATTGAAATTGGAATCAATTAAAATTAAACCATAAAAAATAACCAATGGATGAAAATAATGTAAATGAAATTAATATAACCATTTGAGAATTTGAGACACCTGATATTAATTATCAACCAAATTGCATTGCATACCCAAATATCGAATTAGACTTTGAACTGAAATCTGGATTAATTCACAAACTTCCAATATTTCATGGCCTCTCTGGTGAGGATCCCAATAAAAACCACAAATAATTTAATGGGTTTTTATCAACCCTAAAACCATGAAATGTATCTGAAGTCCAAAACAAACTAAGAGTATTCCCATTCTCACTTGATAGAGCTGCGAAATATTGGACGTATTATTTACAATTGGAAGATGTAACTTGTTGGAATGATTTGAAATGTCTTTTATTTCAGAAATATTTTTCAGTATCAAGGACCGCTTCCATTCATAAGGAGATATCAGGGATCAAACAAGAACAACGGGAGTCAATGTATGAGTACTGGGAGCAATTCAAGAAGTTGTGTGCAAGCTGGCCACATCACCAAATCAGTGAGCAACTCCTCATCCAGTACTTCTATGAAGGAATCACACCTATGGTGGGATGTATGGTGGATTCTGCTTCTGGAGGAGCATATGTGGACAAGAAACCAGCAGCTCCACGTGTGTCAATTGACAAAATGGCCCAAAAATCCCAAAAATTTAGCGATTGAGGTACACCACATGTCAGGGGACTAAATCAGGTAAGTCCATCTTCTCTTGAAAGTCATTTGATTTATACCAAGTTGGAAGAATTGAAGTCTCTAGGGAGATAGATTGCTTTGGATAATAATACATCCCAACCCCCTCTTTCAAGGCCTTGTGGCATTTTCACTGAGACAAGCCACCCAACTGACTATTTTCCCGAACTACAAGAAACAGAAGATTGTGCAGCAGTGATTCCTGAGAGACCATATCCGTAGAAAAAAAAAACAATATCCCCAAAAGGATCCTGATCCCATTTCACCAGCATACAACCAAGGGTGGAAAGATCAATCATACATGAGGCATGTCTCTGGACAACAACAAAGGCCCACTTTTCAACAAAACTTCCAGCAGTGTCCACCTTACCAGCTGAGTTTCCAACAAACCCAAAAGAGATATGAACCCCAAGCATCAACAAGTCAACAACAAGGGAATCCCCCACCCAAGGTATATTCTAACACTGATGATCTTCTGAAACAAATGGTTCATAATCTACATAATGAGCTGAAATGTCAAGTTTTGGATTTAAGGGAGTTGAAGACACAAATGAGCCAGATTTCTACTACACTATGTGAACTGGTAAGTAAGAACTATGGAAATATACCTTCCCAAACTACACTCAATCCCAAGGGGAATTTTAGTTCCATAAAATAGAGAAGTGGGAGGAAAAAACTGATACATCTACATCTATCATTCCACCAGGATTCACCTCAACTCTGGAGATGCCCCATTCAAAACCATCTAATGAGAAAACTATGGAGAAATATAAAGGTATGAAAAATATTAATGGTATTACTCCTAAACCCCTTCCTTTTCCAAATATAATTTTTCAAACCAAGAAGATGGATTAAGTGGAAATGCAAAAGGCGGTTTCGACATATTTATGTGTGTGGAGATCAATATTCCTCTACTTGAAGCCATAAATCAAATCCCAGGGTATGTGAAATTTTTAAAAGAACATTGTACAAATTGAAGATGGATCAAGGGAAATGAGAAGATCAATCTTGGAAGGAATGTTTCAGCACTCATTACACAAACTCTAGCAATGCCAACAAAGTGTAAGGATCCAGGGACATTCACCATACCATGAACCATAGGGGAGTTTCACTTTTCTAATGCTCTTTGTAATTTGGGAGATTCTATAACTGTGATGCCTCACTATGTATTCTCTTCATTGAAGGTTGTTGATTTGAAACTAGAAAGAGTAGTGGTGTAGTTGGTGAATAGAGCTATAACATATCTTGTGGGAGTCCTTAAGGATGTACTTGTGTGGGTAAGGGACAAGATCTTTTCTACATATTTCTATGTGCTTAACATGGAGGATAATCAGGTAAATTCTCTTGATCCCATTACCTTAGGTAGAACCTTCCTCAAAACTGAAAAAACAATCATAAATGTTAATGAGGATACCCTTTCCATGGAGTTTGGAGATGATGTAGTGATATTTAAAATTACGGATTCCCTGAAGTACCTCTCAGAGGACCATTCTGTGTTTGTTATTTCTCATTTTGAATCACCAAATAAAAACCCCATGTAATTTTATTGTCCTATGCTTAGGGAGATTATGAGTATTGGTTCCAGTTTGATGTCTAAGAGTACTTACACACCTATTTCAAATGCACATGACTCTCTTAGATTTGATTTTTAAATGGATTCATATTCTTATTTTTATCATTTAAACACTGATTATAACATGGCTGTTGAGTATGTTGATGGATTTTATTAACTATTCTCTGATTCTGAGGAAGTATATTCTGATATAGATGTTCACTGTGCATACATTTATGTTCCATCAATTTCTTCATCCTTCATAACCCTCTACATTGGAACTCAGGCCACTACCACCTGATCTCAAATACTCATACTTGTTAAGCGGTGAGAAATTACCTTTTATCATTGCTAATAATCTCCCTTTTAAACATGAAGAAAAACTTTTGAATCTTTTGATGGAGAACAATAAGGTAATCGTGTGGACCTTGTCTAACATATCAGGTATTAGCCCCTCTATTTTCATGCATAGTATTCTTTTGGAAGATGGGGCTAAACCAGTGAGGAAACCACAAAAGAGACTCAATCCAACCCTTCTGGAAGTTGTAAATAATAGGTTGAAAAATTTCTTGGGGAAGGTATAATCTATCCCATTTTAGATTCCCAGTGAGTGAGTCCTATTAAGGTTGTGCCTAAGAAAATTGGTGTTAAAATTGCTAAAAATGAGAAAGATGAGTTAGTTCCAATAAGGGTGAAAAACAGTTGGTGTGTGTGCATTGATTATAGGAAACTAAATCAGTCCACTCACAAAGATCATTTCCTCCTCTCATTTATTGATCAGATGCTTGAGAGACTAGGTGGGATACACACTAATATTTCTTGGATGGATTTTATGGATATTTCCAGGTTCCTATTGCTGTAATGGATCAATAGAAGACAACATTAACTTGTAAATTCGGGACATTAGCCTACCGAAGGATGACATTTGGACTTTGTAACACCCCAAGTACCTCTTAGAGATACATAGTGAGTATTTTTTCAGATTTTATTGATACCTTCATGGAGGTATTTATGGATGGTTGACAGTTTATGGGTCCTCATTTGATGATTGTATCTCTAGTTTGGGAAAGGTGTTGAATCTTTGTATTGATAAGAATCTGGCCTTGAACATTGAAAAGTGTCATTTCATGGTAGATAATGGTATTGTCTTAGGGCATGTAGTGTCAAAACATGGGATAGAGGTTGATAGATCTAAGATAGAAATTATTTCATCCTTACCATATCCTTAATATGTGCGTGATGTTTCATCTTCCCAAAGGAATGTAGGATTTTATCGGCGCTTTCACGCTCGCGCGTCATTGGGAACGTGCGAAAAACTAAAATTTATAACCTACATACTACTTAGGACAGTGGAAAGATATGGTTTAACAACCGAGAGTCCTCATGTTGTGATTGGCGATCTAAAAAAATAAAATAAACAAAAACACACACACAAAAACATGAAAAAACAAAGTTGGTGGTGGTGAAGTTGATAGAGAGAGTATTGGTGTGTGTGGAAATGAGGGTAAGCTAGTGAGTGAAAAGGGAGTAGACAAAGCAACAAGAGAAATTGTGGTGTAAACAACCAATAGATGAGTAGGGGAGGAATTCCCCTAGCTGATTCGATTTTTCATAGCCTTGTTCATGGAATGAAGTTAAGGAATATGGATATGACTAAAAGCAACTAGCCAGATTTTCCATCTGGTCAATTTGTGATGAAATAGTTCTTACAGTCCTTCGATTGTAAAAGTCATTCCATCCAATGGAAAAAATAAGTCAGATGTCACTGAGCTCAACATGTCAGTTGATTTTGGTGTGTCTCTCTCATTTGAGCATAACTCACTTGTTAGTGAGTTCCTCAAATTGAAACAGTTTTCATTATGGTGAAAACAAGATCGGGTTTCACTCGATCCTATTGTTTTTAAAATAAACTCATCTTTAAACAATGATAGAGACAATAAAAAATATGATGTAGCGCATGAATAAGGCTAAACAAATCAAATCAACTAGCTTATTCCCCCAAAATGAATTTAGCTAGACATAGTGGTTGGTTTTAATGAAACAATAGATTTAAGATCAATGTAATTCATTTTGAAATATTTTGTAGAAAAATAGAGCACAAGGAAAACTAAGATGTTCGTACTCCCTACTAATTCTCCTGAAAGTACTAATTCCTGCTGCTAAATGGTGGACGTGATGGTGAAATGCTCTCGATGTCCCGCCCTGGGAATCGAGGTATGAAATTCACCGATCTGCTGCTCTCAGTACTCCAATCTACTTGCGACAGAATATTCAGTATGTTCCTCCTACTATGCTCCCCTAGTTTGGATCAAGGCCTCGCTGCTTGTCTCCTGTTCCTCCCACAAGTCTCAGAACTCTATCCCTTTCCCTTTAGTGTCGCTATCATTTCATACCCGTCGCGTATGCTAATGACCATAGAAGTCTCTGGAATCTCTCCAGAGGAGCTCCATAGCCTCCATGTGTATCATTCATTGTGTTGCTCCTCCAACGCTTGTCACTGGAGCAGTTACTCTTAACTTAATGAATTGATGTGCACGCGGTGAGCGACCCTCCCTATGAAAAAAAATGCACGTGAGTCAGATATGAAGGAAATGAAACTATCTTTACTATATATTAAAATCACTAAAAAAATACTAATATCTAATATTATTATTAAAATAATAACTATTAATATCATATATGATATATAAGAAGTTGATAATATATATAAGTTTATATACTTTTATAAATATACCTATTATTATTATTACTGTATATGAGATATATATGACATAACATAAAAAATAATGTAACCAATTATATATTATTAATGGTATACTAATAATATTTATTATGTATGTTAATATCAACATTATTGTATATATATATATATATATATTATATGTTATAATATAATATAAAGATAATAACAATAAAAAAAGAAAATGAGAGAAGAAAAAGAGGGGGAGGTTCTGTTCATGCGGAGTGAAGGGGGAGAGGGAAGGAGGCTTCGGTGAGAGGCGCAACAATAGGGGACAGAGGGGCGGTGTGTGACAAGATGATCCAGTGGCTCGCGATGCGGGTGTCTTCGTCTTTGAGGTAGGGGATCTCATAAGGTTCATGTTAGGGTTTGATACATGAGGTGAGGCCGTGGCGAGGTGGTAGGGATTTCTGTGGGAGTGTGTGGTGCTGAGGGCCGGAGCATAGTGGTCACACGGACAATGGCGAGGTGAAGGATTTGACTCGTGCAGCGCTGTGCGGATGTTCTAGCAGCAGGCGCTGGGTCGACACAAAGTTGGGAGAGGCAGTTGCAAGGGATTTCAATGGTTGAAGGTAATAATTTGGGGAATTAAGATCTACAGTCTGATTTTAAGAATCTATTTTAGGTTTATGTTTTTTCATGATGTATTTAATGTTGCTGTGCCCCAAATATGTGGTTGAATTTTTAACTTTCTACTCATTCTGCTGCAAGTTCTGTTGCTTTGATGAGGTTTCTTTCTATCGATGTTGTGGTTAGTGTTGTGCTGCTGTGAATTTTTTACTCTATTGTGGGTGAATTTGGTTGCTGCAGTTTTTATATTGTTGCTTTGTTGGAACGGAGGATAGGGGAACAGAGGAAAACTGTGAGACATTGAGGGAGTAGAGGAAGTAGCTTGTAAAAGAAATGGCAAGATAGGCACCGTGAAGCTGGTGTGAGTGTGGTTATGATGAAATAGTGAGGTGCTAAAAACAGTGGAAGAGGGGTGGAATACAGTGGGTAGAAAGTGGTGGCACCATGAGTGGTGTTCATGGTCTCACAGTGAGGCTGAAACGGTGGGACAGGAACAGAGGCACCATGATGGAAACGGTGTGACGTGCTACAGTGAGAGCCTGCAAATTAAAAATAACAGATTAAATAAATTAATAATTTAATAAACGTAAAATTTGATTAATCAATTACTAAATTAAATAAAATATAATGGAATTGAAAAATAAATAAACAAAGTCATATAATAAAATTAATAATTTTTTATTTAAAAGAATGAATTGATTTGGGTTTAATAATTTAAAACACACTGAAATAATACGGTTACTTTCTTAGATTGATTAATCAATTAATTAAAGAACTAATTAAATTAAAGAATAAAAATATTAATTGAATAAGATTAAATTGTTAAAACTAATTAAATTATTAAAATACTAACAACTCAAATGAGTTATTTATTTAAAATTTAATGAATAAAGAATTAATTAATCAAATTAATAAATTAATAAACTAACTAGAATGAAAAATTTGTAAAAATAAAAGAAAAAATAAATAAAAGTCAAATTCATAGGACTAATTTAAAATAATAATTATTTAAAAAGAAAATAATGAGTACTAAAAACACATGATTTAATCCAAAAATGAATATTTTATACAAAAAATAAAAATAAATTATAAGTTATTTACTAAAAAACAACATTTTAAAATAAAAATTTCTGTAAATAATACAAAAATGGGTGTAGAAAAGAGTGTGAAATCATTTCCACATCAAACTCCCCCACACATAAAACTTGTTTTTTCCTCAAACAAGAACATGCCCTTGACTTTAATAGAGAAATAAGATTTGTGAGTTTCAGTTCAAATTTAGTTCATGATTGAACATAAAAATCATGAGGATCATGACCAAATAATGGGCCAGGCTATCCAAAGGTGTTAAAAAATGATGTCTTGTATAGCTTCAAATATTAACCAGAAATCAAAAGCTTCACTAAATCATACAATTTCATGTATGTCATGCCTCCTACTTGTACTCACTAACTATCCTACTTCACCATCCAATTCATGTTCTAATTCAAGGAGTGTTGAAAGGATAGATGAAGTGGAAATTATAACTTAACCAATGTCACCTTCAATTCTCACCATCCTCTAGGATCCTAAAATTAAATTCCATTAAATTGATCATTTTATTGATTCATCCCAAATTAAAATTAAGGAAGTCAATTACCCCCTTCTTCATTTCGGTTCAAAATTCCCCTCACCTTAATGAGTTCATTTTTGACAAGGGAACTTTATTTTAATCTTTCCTAGCCATATTCCATGTGCAAAGCACTATGAATTGCACTTATTAAGATTGAAATTGGATTTATTTATTCACAGAAACGCACCCAGGGCACCTTGTATCAGATACTCACTATGGGATCCAATTTTCCCATTTTACTCTAGTTACAAATGACTTAACTAATAAACAATCGAGTTGACTTCCTAAAGTGATTGAATATTATTTAATTTTCAAAAAGTGTGAGTCCCCTGGGTTCCAGTGAGAACTTCTAGTTACTAAAAGTATTGATCCTCATCCCACAAAACCTATCCTATCACACTCCCATCCTCAGTTCCAAAACAGAAAGGTTCATAGAGACAGTGAACAATTGCACTCAGTAAGCACTCATGATTAACAGTTTCTGACTAAATGTCACTCTCATCATCAAGGGAGCCGTTATCCACTAAACAAGACATAATTGAAGTACCATTGAACCTCCAATGAAGATCATGTGATAAAATAATTTAAAATGTTTTTAAGGAATTTTGAACGGTTCTTTTTGAAAAAAATTGACCATTTTTTAATCAAACTCAAACTCAGGTTCAAGAAGGGGGAATTCAACATGACACTAGAATAGTGGCTAACCTCGAGGTTGGTCTCAAGGAAGCAGTGTCAAGTGCCTAAGTGGTCAATCTGAAAATCATTCTGTATTTTTAAATACTTTGAAAACATAAAAACACACTCCTAAAGGAGAAACTAATTAGCATTGAAGAGCACATTAGAGAGGGAAATACTGATGAAAAAGTGCAAAAACATAGAGTCATTGGAAAAAACTAGGACAAAAAATGAAACCAAGAGAAAGAAGAAGAAATTTAGTGTGAAAAAGGCCAGACCTAGGTAAATCCACCACCTACTCGCTTTCCTAGATCAACTTAATAAATTGATCAATGATTCTCAAATTTGCACAGTTCATGATCGACATCTCGGGACACACACTAGTATCACATAGAAATTAAACACTCAAGCATCTAATTTCTTCAACACTTAAGCGTTCCTCCGAAATTCAAGGTGATTCACTCAGCAATGTCATTCTGGAAAGAAATTCTCACAAACCAGAATAATTCCATTAAGATCGTCACATCGCACAACCAATCGTGATTCTCAGTTCGAGAAATCAAGACAGGAAGGGGAGAAGAAATTAAATAAGAAGGTGGAAAATCTCCCTACCCAAGATCCTCCTCTCTCTTAATCTAACTCGCATATGCGATGAACCATGGCGAATAAAAAGAACAAGATCATCTTGATGTGTGGATCTCCACGTGTAACTTTCACTACGCTGCTCCTCCATCACTTGTCACTTGAGCAGTTGCTCTTAACTAAATGAATCGATACACACACGGTGATCCATCATCCCTCTGTAAGAAATTCATGTGACTTAGATATGAAGGAAATGAAACTATCTTTACTATATATTTAAATCACTAAAAAATACTAATATCTAATATTGTTATTAAAATAATAACTATTAATATCATATATGATATATAAGAAGTTGATATTATATATATAAACTTATATCCTTTTATTAATATACCTATTGTTATTAATACTGTATATGATATATATATAACACATAACAGAAAAAATAATGTGAAAAATTATACATTATTAATGGTATACAAATTATATTTATTATGTATGTTAATATAAATACTGTTGTATATTATATATATGTTATTATATGTTAAAATATAATATAAAGATAATAAAAAGAAAAATAAAAAAAAGAAAATGAAAGAATAAAAAAAAGGGGGGGGGTTCTTTTCATGTGGAGTGAAGGGGCAGAGGGAAGGAAGCTTCAGTGAGTGGCACATCAGCAGGGGACCAAGGGGCGACATGCAACGAGATGAGCCAGCGGCTTGCGATACGGGTGGCTTCAGCTCTGAGGCAGGGGATCCTGGAAGGTTCAGGTTAGGGCTTGATATAGGAGGTGAGGCTGCGGTGAGGTGGTGGGGCTTGTGTGGTGTGGAGGGCCAGAGTAGAGTGGTCGCATGGACACTGCTGAGGTGAAGGATTTGACTCACGCGGCGCTGTGCGGATGTTCTAGCAGGAGGCGGTGGGTCGGCACAATCCAGGGAGAGGCAGCGGCTAGGGATTACAATGGTTCAGGGTAATAATTTGGGGTATTAATATCTCTGGTTTGATTTTAAGTGTCTATTTTAGGTTTAGGTTTGTTCTTGATGTATTCGTTGTTGCTACACCTCAAATATGCGGTTGAATTTGTAATTTTCTGCTCATTCTGCTGCAAGTTCTGCTACATCGATGAGGTTTCATTCTACCGCTATTGTGGTTAGTGTTGTGATGTTGTGAATTTGTTACTCTATTGTGGGTGAATTTGGTTGTTGCGGTTTGTATGTTGTTGCTATGATTTAACGGCGGAAAAAGGAACAAAGGAAAATAGTGAGATAGTGAGGGAGTAGAGCAAGCATCTTGTGAAAGAAACAGTGAGACATGCACCATGAAGCTGGTGTGAGTGTGGTTATGATGAAACAGTGAGGTGGTGCAAATAGTGGCAAAGGGGTGGAATATGGTGGGTAGAAAGTGGTGGCATTATGAGTGATGTTCACGGTCTCAGAGTGAGGTTGAAATGGTGGGATAGGAATGGAGGCACCTTGATGGAAACTATGTGACGTGCCACCATGAGTGCCTTAAAATTAAAGAGAATATATTAAATAAATTAATAATTTAATAAACCTAAAATTAGATTAATCAATTAATAAATTAAATTAAATATAATGGAATTGAAAAATAAATAAACAAAGTTAAATAATAAAATTAATAATGTTTTATCTAAAAGAATGAATTTATTTGGGTTTAATAATTTAAAACACATTAAAATAATATTGTTACTTGCTTAGATTGATTAACCAATTAATTAAAGAACTAATTAAATTAAAGAATAAAAATATTAATTGAATAAGATTAAATTTATAAAACTAATTATCTTATTAAAAGAATAACCACTAAAATGAGTTATTTATTTACAAATTAAATAATAAAGAATTAATTAATTAAATTAAAAAATTAATAAACTAACTAGAATGCAAACATTGTAAAAATAATAGAATAAATAAATAAAAGCCAAATCCGTAGGACTAATTTAATATAACAATTATTTAAAAAGACAATAAGGAGTACTAAAAACACATGATTTAAACCAAAAATGAATATTTTAAACATAAAAGTACAAAATCACAACAATTAAAAATTATTTACTAAAAACAAAATTTTAAAATAAAAAAGGCAGTAAAAAATACAAAATGGATGTGGCAAAGAGTGTGAAAACATTTCCACATCAACACTTCATCGTATATTTTAGTAATATTGCTCTTCCTATATCGAGATTACTTCAAAAGGATTCTATATTTGTATTTGATGACTATTGCAGGACTTCCTTTGATGAGATAAAGAAGTGTCTGACCACTCCACCCATCATTACAGCCCCCATGGTGAGAGATTTCTTTTGAGCTTATGTGTGACGCCTCCCACTTTGCAGTTAGATCTATCTTATCTTAGATGGTGGAGGGATGTTCAAATGTGATTGCCTATGCATCGAGAACACTATATTCAGCCCAATAAAACTACACATACAAGAAAAGAACTTTCTTGCTTTCATATTTTCTTTATATAAATTCCTTTTATATTTATTGGGCTCTAAAGTAGTTGTTTTTTCTAACCATGCAGCTCTGAGGTACCTACTAAAGAAGCCAGATGCATATCCCTGGCTAATCCAATGGATTCTCCATATTCAAGAATTTGACATTGAGATAAAGGACAAGAAGGGGTCAGAAAACCTAATGGCGGACCACATGAGTAGGCTTACTCACACACTAGAGGATGACACCTTGGACCGGGTACCACTTCAGGACACTTTCCCCAATGCACATCTTTATTCCATCTTAGGTACGCATCCATGGTATGTAGATTTGTTTAACTACATTGTTCCATCTGAAATCCCTACAAATTTAAATAAACATCAAGTCCAAAAATTGATAAGTGAGTCTTGGTATTATGTGTGGGATAATCCATACTTCTAGAGCATGTGTAGTGACCAAGTTATTAGGAGGTGTTTTCCTGATAATGAGTATGAGTCTTTTCTACAATTTTGTCATAAACTTGCTTGTGGTGGACAATTTAGACCCCAAAAGATAGCTAGGAATGTTTTGGACTCTAGATTATATTGGCATAGCTTATTCCATGATGACCATGTGTTTTGTAAGTCATGCTCTAGTTTCCAACACACTGGGAACAATTCTTGGAGACATGAGAAGCCCCAACAACCCATAGTATTCTATGAGATTTTTGATGTATGGGGCATCAATTTTATGGGTCCTTATCCTAGTTCCTTTGTTTTTTTTATATTTTGGTTGCTGTGGATTATGTGAGTAAATCGGTGGAGTCTAAGGCCACTAGGACTAATGATTCTCATGTTGTTGTGGACATTGTGAAAGCATATTTTTTTTTCAGGTTTGGAGTACCTAAGGCCATTATCAGTGACCAAGAAACACACTTATGTAATTCAAATCTTGCATACCTTATTCAGAAGTATGGGGTGACACACAAAACATCAACACCATACCACACCCAAACAAATGGCCAGGCTGAGGTTTCAAATCACTAGTTGAAACAAATTTTGGAGAAAATTGTGCAGCCGAATAGGGAAGATTGAAGTAAGATCTTGGATGATTCACTTTGGGATTATAGGATAGAATTCATGACACCCATTGGTATGCCCCCATTTTGGATTGTTTTTTGGAAAGCGTGTCATCTCCCTGTGGAAGTTGAGCATCAGGCTTACTGGGCTATAAAGAAATGAAACATGGATTTGTCCACAGTTGGAAACCGTAGGAATCTGCAAATTCAAGAGAATGAGGAGATTCGATTGTCTTCAAATGATAACTCATGGATCTTCAAGGAAATATGAAAAGTATCTCAAGAAAGAATGATCCATAAAAGATAATTTCATGTTTGAGAGAAAGTCTTTCTCTATAGTTCACGACTAAAATTGATTCCTGGTAAGTTGTGTTCCAGATGGTTAGGTCCTTTAGTTGTGACTAATGTTTTTCCTTATGGTGCAGTGGAGATCACACAAGAGGACATGAGAAGGAGCTTTATAGTCAATGGGAAATACTATAAGAAATACATTTAGGGAATTCCAACTGATGTAGTGGATTTAATCACACTGCATGACCGCATCATCACTTGAGCATAATAGACTGTTTCTAACCCTTTCACTTTTATATTATTTTTCCAATTTAAAATTTTTCATTTCATGTGCATATATCAACTCATGGTATCACATTGAGGAAAATTAAATATTTTATTTGTGGGAGAGGGACCTTTTATTTTAGTAATTTCAATTTTTTTCTGTTTTTAAATGATTTTTAAAAAAAAGTGTGTTTATCAATTTTTTTTGTTTATTTTTCAATTTTTTGTGTGTTTTTAAAACATTTGAGCTGAAATGATTCTCATCACAATTTTTAAATTCATATGAATAAGTGAAACAATTTATCCCATGGAACCAAGCTTAAATGAATGCTGAAAATAACTTTGTTTCAAGATCAAATCTTTAGTTATTTAATGAAAAGTACACTGAATTTGGAATCCTATGACACATCTCACTATCTTTATATTTGAAATCACTTTCTTCTAAGGTTTCTGTATCATTATTTTCGTATTCTTTACATTTACCTCACTTCATGAGAGAATCAAACCATGTTTGATTTAACCGAAATTTGATTTATTCCTGTCAAAGAATGAGAGGTTGAGGTACATATGATTAAATTATTGAAGAATTTTTATAGTATTAAAGCCTCTATTTCAAATAATCCTTTATTATAATGGACTACCTTGAACATTTAATACTTTTATCCCTTAAAAGCCATAAAAATCCTATTAGGTTAGACACATTACAAATCAATTTTCCCTATCCAACCAACTCTTGAAGTGAAATTGAATAATGTAGTTGAAATTAAGTGTGGGGGAAGTTATCTTATGTTGTGCTACCACATTCTGTGAAAATTTGGACGGAAAATTAAATTCTAAAGAAATGTGTTTGCTGCTGAAGAAAATCATAATATTGAAAGCTGTGCCTTTTTGGGAGCTTTAATGATATGTGAAGCTGTTCCTTTCTAGATATTATAATAGAGAGTGAAAGTTGTGCCTATCTAGAGCTTTCAATAAAATCATGTTTGAAAAGATTGACATTTTTACTACTAAAATGTTGAATGGGGTGAAAATTCCTTTATTTTTCATGATGATGAACATGAATCGATGCTATGGGTATTGAGGAGGAGTCCCTATTAAAGTGAAAATTAGATTAATACAATTTTTCTTCAAAAATAGTCAAGTCCTACACATTCAGCCTCAGTGTTTTTCATATCAAAATCCTACCAACCAAAATCCAAAGAACAACCCTGAAAAATTCCTCATGATAAAATTTTTTCCTTCACTCACATCGGGTGGAGATGTTGGAATTAATCAAGCCTATGGTGACCCTTGTATGTGTTTGGATGAGAAAGAAATTTCTAAAAATTGACATTTGTGTGATAATAGAAAATTCAAGTGAGGTAAGTTCATTGTGCATGGGAGGATAAATGAAGTGGAAATATATTTAATGATATAAATTGAGAAATTAATATAATGGGGTTTTATGAGTCCTGATATATTTTGTTTCTTGGTGTGGAATTGCTGGATCTTAAGGATATGTGTTTTAAAATTTGTTTTGATTTGATATTGATGTATACTTGATATGTGATTTTTACTAGGAGTGCAAAAGGGTAAGTGTGGGGGGGTTAAAAAAAACTATTTTTTTGAATATTTTATTGATAATAAATGACATAATTTCCTCAGATTGTTCTAAATATGTTCAGTTATGAAATATTTGGGATTAGACCATTTATTTAAAAATTTGATGAAAATTCTAGTTTTACCATGTTAAAATGCACTGTAGTATTTCTCATATAAATATTTTAATATTATTCATCTGAACATAAAATTTGTAAATTTTTTCCTCACTTGGTTTTATAATACTTTTTTTTTACAAAATTTGAGCTAAATCATTCGTTATGTTGGACTAAATGAACCATGAAGGCAAAGGTGGGATGGACCCACCATTTTAGACATTGGTTCTGTATTTGGGAAATAAATCCTTCATCCAATCTTGGATTGGGACCATTTTTTGAGAGTAGCCCTCCAACCCAATTGTGTAGAAATAATTATTCTGGAAGGACAGTTGGTTCATGCGTTTTGGAGGTCAAATGGGCGGTGCATGTTGGCTTAAAATATTTTGCTGAGATTCCCCATTCACACTTGAAACCTATTTAAACCTATCATCCCCTCTACTATATAAATTAATGTTTTTATCATTTGGAGGGGTTAAAAGACAGACATTGAGAAGTTTAGGGAATTGGAAAATTTTATCCACTCCAATTCTCCTAGCATTTCAATGAAGTTTTCTCTTGAAGCAAGGATCCCTTCAATGAAGCCTTCTTCTTTTTATTCTTATAATGTTGTAATACTTATGTTTGTTTAATAAACTTCTTTGTTCTTATTTTATTTCTTATCTTATCTTCTTTTTTTTTGAAATTTCATCTTCTCTTAATATTCCTAATTGGGCTAGAATCAGCACTAGAAACGTGATTGGGTTCTAACCTTTCTAAACCTTTTCACATGAAAAACGTTTCTATGATGAATACACCACCCATGGTAGAGTAGTTCCTTTTAGTAATCGATCTACCACTAACCTTATTCATTCATTAATTTTGAATCAATGAGATACTGTAATTCACATAATATGATCTATTAATTGAGTTTTTAATTTAAATAAATCTAAGCAAGAAATTGATCAATTGACACTAAAACACGTGAGGTCGGAAGTTATGTAAATTGTGAGAGTGCGATCCTAATCGGTAATAAAAGACCACACGGGATAATTTTCTAGAGTTCAAATATAATCCCTAAAATCAATTAATCCAAATTTTTATAGTGGATATGTGCTCTAATTAACCACTGACCATAAGCTAACCTAATAACATCAATCAAAGAAGGGTGTTGCGATTGCATGTTCCGAAGCTAGCCTAGGGTGTATGTAATATCATATTTGTGGTTAAGTTAACTCCTATAGGGTTATAGGGTAAACAAATTAGAGGATTATAATTAAGTGGATGTAAAATTAAATGATAATGAGAAATAATTGAGTGAAAATGTAGAGTTATATTAATTATTCCTTTTTAATATTGTCTAAAACACATCTTCTTATTGTGTCTTTTAAATCGAACTGAATTTCAAATTAAAAAAATAAAATATTTTTCCAACAAACTTATTATAGTTTTATAAATGATAAACAACCCCCCATCCTTTCATGTAGTGTTTTTATTCTATATTATTTTATTTTTATAATACCTTTAAGAATATGTTTAAATTTTCTTCCTCTGAGAGACGACCTTGGTCATCCACTCTACTACACCTAAGTAACCACTAATCACATATCATTTGAAAGCAATCATGGCATCGCCTTTCAGTATTCCACTAGTATGATCCTATCCAACATCTCAAATGGTCCAAAAAACCTGGGTGCCAACATTCCCTGCCTCGTGATCCTATGGTGACCCAATCTAGGAGACACCGAAAGTAATATATGATCTCCAAATATAAACTCAAGGGATCATTGATCTATACCATAATATGGATTATTCATGACCATTTTCTCAATAATACTTTTTAGAATCAACTCAACAAACTCGGAGGTATCCTACATGATACTTGGTCCCAACAACTCTGACTCACCTACCATCATCCAACATAGAGGTTTTCTACATGGCCTACCATAGAAAGACTCATTTTCCTCCATCTATATTGTTGTTATTGGTGACTCAGGTAGTTCCAAGTGATTCTCCCAATATCCACCAAAATATAGGACACATGCCGGTAGCATATCCTCAAGTACTTGTATTGTAAATTCCAACTTCCCATATATATATGTGGCTATAAACTCACACACAATAATACCTATGTACCAAGAACATTCTGCATTATTTTCCAAAATTTTGAAGTTAAATCAGAGTCATGGTCTGAAACTATAATACATGGAACCTAATGCATATAGAATATCTCACAAACAAACAAGTATTCCAAAATATCCACTAAGAATGTATCTTGTATGAGAAAGAAATGTGATAAATTCATTAGTCGACCCAAAGCCACACAAATAACATCATTCTTTTGAGTAATACATGGGATACAACCCATGAAATCCATGGTAACATAATCTGATTTTTATTATGGAATGGGAACTAGCTATAGTAAACCACCAGGTTGTTGATGCTCTTCCTTCGCATATTGATAGGAGCATCATCATGTTAGAAACCCTGTTTATCCTTTCCCAAACCCACCCACTAATATTTACGACATATTTCATGATATATTTTGGTAAAAACATGACTCAATTACCATATTGAGTCATTTAATTCACACATCATATCTCCTTACATTCTCGTTAGTGAAACCACACAATTTTTGACATAAATGATCGCTTCCTCATATGTGGTCTAATCAAAAGGTGTCTCCCCACCTTAATGGCTTTCCCTCAAGGATAAAAACATGGGATCCTCATACAAACTTTACCTAATATGGTAAAAATTCATGGAATCTACTAATATATATACAAGAGTAATCCCCTCATAGCTCTCATGAACCAAAACATTCATCACGACCAACAAGGTCATCGTCTTCCACTCAGAACTAGAATCCTAAATAGCCCGAGTCAATTTTTTTTCTCAATGATTCAGAAACACTATAAACTTTTCTAGGCATATATGATATCTCTATATCAAATGATAATATATAATCAACCCACTTCTAATATCAGTGATTTATGTCTTGTTGTGAAAATATGTTCTTTAATCTCCTGTAGTCAGAATACACAATAAAATTTTCTCCCAACATATAATACTACTGACACTTCAAGGAATAAAGTAATGCAACCAAATGAGGTTCTTTACATGGAAATTATGTTATTTTGGACTCAACTTTCATGACCCATACACCAGAAATCGATCTCCCTATATCAACATGACTCTAAGTCGGATCACTGAAATGTCACGAAACACATTATACTCTTAACCTGGATCTAGTAGGATCAATATTGGGGTCACTTTCAACCTCTTATTGAAGTCATGGAAGGAATGATCTCACTCTCAATACTATTAAAACTTAATACCCTACTTGTTCAATCCTGAAGGATGTGTTTTCAAACGTGAGAAGCTTTGAATGAACCTCATATAATAGTCTGCAAATCCCAAAATAGTTATGTATATAAAAATCATTCTTAGGATTCTTTCAATAAACACCATAATTCACTTTATCTAGGTCCACTAACAGACCTTCCTATGAGATTATGGGACCCAAGAAGTGTACTTGTGGAATCCAAAATTAACACTTAAATAACTATCCATATAGCCGATGTTGTATTAGTGTTCTTATGATGATATCAAGATGTTGGGAATGGTCATAATGAGCCTTGGAGTACACAAATATTTTATCCAAAATGGTACCAAAAATTTATCTATGTATGGGTGGAATAATCGGTTCATCAAGGCCATAAACACTATAGGAGAATTTGTAAGACCAAATGTCATCATGAAGAACTTATAAAGGAAATACATTCAATTGAAATTTTTTTATGGTATATACAAAGGGTAGAATATTAACCGATGATAGCATGATCTTGGATCAATATTATATAAAACAAAAGATTATCTCAACTAGTCAAGAAATATCATTATTACACAGAAGAGGATATCAGTTATTCACTTTCATTCAGTTCAACTTCCAATAATCTACACATTAGCATAAGGTTACATCAAACATCAAAGAAACAAAGACTAGTGAAATCCAATGCGATGTACTCATATGGATAAAGACATTATTCATCAAATCTTCTAGTTGACTCTTATGATTTTGAAGCTATTTCATTGATATTATATATTGTGGAAAAGAAACTAGCTCAATCCCTAACATGAGATCAATTGTAAATTCCATATCTCTCTTTGTTGGAATACTTGAGGAGTACTTAGGAAAAATTACCTAGAACCTATCTACTATGGGTGGAAAAAAATCACGATTCAAACTGCCATCATATAGAAATAGGCTTTCAACCTGGGTAGTGAGCTCCCTGAGTTCTAGAAAAATTGGCCATGCATGGCCTGCCTTAATATCCCACTCATCAAAGTGCACAAACTTTTCACCCTTAGTAGACATAAAATTCAATCTAAAATAGAAAAAAACTACGTGGGATTAGTATTCTACTAAATAGTCCATAACCAAAACCATGTCGAAGACTGACATACCAATAATGTAATGATATCATAGGAAACGATACTCCCCAAGCTCTACAAAACACCACTTTCACAAACAGATGTCTCTCAACCTTACCCCCAAAGGTGTATCAATCTACATAACCCACTCAAAAAATCCACTACCATACTAAACCCATTTAAAATTTCTGAAAATATAAAACAATGAGAGGCACCAATATCAAATATAGAACATGAAAGCATAGAATCTCTAAGAACAGTACCTCTAACTATCAATGGTCCAACCTCAATATCCATGAGTGTATAATGAAATTAACGAACTATCTTACCCATATTACTTGTGATGTAGTAAGATTCCCCTGACCTAGACCACTCTGCTGATATGGGGACTCTTTTCAAAAAGTATGACATCCACTGCCTCAACCTCCATGGGCAGTAGAAATATAACTTTCATATTAATATGGGACCAAAGAACCCCTTCCACCACTCTAATTATTCTTGTTTCCTCCATCCACACCCATATGTCATGGGTTATTGTTGCAACACAGTTGGTGTACCATCCTTTTTCAATCCTAGTACACTATTGGTGGTTGATAAAAATATCTACAAATGTTTCCCGACCTACCACACTGATGTACGGTAAATCGGGTAAGGTCCTGAGTAACCTACCCTTCCCCCAAGCCACTATTATTACTATACCCCTAGTTGATGTTTTCAAAATGAGGATTTATACTATCAAAATATGTTCCTACTAGTCATCTAGAAGAAACCACATGTCCTCTAATAGAATATTCCTTTTGGTTCTCCTTAGATATCAGAGCCTTGTTTTCCATTTATGAAGACTTTTTCAGCCAAAAGATATTAAACTGGGACTTAATTTCACATTTAATCCCATCTTGAAACCGGTTAGCTACCATAGACTCATCTCCTTCTAATAATGGATAAAAGTGCTACATATCTGTAATGATAACAACATAGTCCATTATGGAAATTATCTATTAATTCAACTTCATAAAATCGACTACACTCTCCTACATGAGCATCTCAATGTAAAAGTGTTACAAAAATTCTATTTAAAGTCATTACAAACCATATTGAAGGACCCTAGACCAAATTGAGAGGGGGGTGAATCAGGGTTTCAAATGTTTCTCTTATTTATTGTAACTTGTTCCCACATTTATAGGATCTTTTTTAAACCTGTATGTTGGATATGTGAAGTAATTAAAACATTCAGATGTAGATGGCCAACACAACACTTTTACTTGGTTCACCACTAAGGGCTATGTCCAAGGAGCATACACAGACATGTTTCCAATAATACGTAATTCCACTAATCTATAATAGGTGTGGATTACAAAGGTTAGGGAACATTGACTCTATCTTAGGGACACTTCTTAAAGGTTCATGGATAGATCACTACTTGAGTCTGATCACTTCTATAGTAACCCCTAGCTCACTACATTGGGAGAGGTCTTACTCAGTTTATCGACATGAAGGTCTCTTCAAAAGATTGACATAAAAGTCTGTGTCTCCTATTCATCATGATAATAATCTTGCCTCAAGGTCTAGAGATAATGCTCTTTTATGGTCAATCTTCTTCTTTAGTGAAAAAACTGAATGCACTAAATCTTCTTCTTCTTGATACTAGAATGACAAACTCTCATTAATATGTTTACACTTTCGTGAATTTTCCCTTATTCTGTAGACTATCTATGATCTGTGTACCATGAATACCCCATGTTCCTTGCCTGCTCCACATACTGTGCTTTCTCCACATACCGCGCATGCTTGGCGTACCACATCTGCTCAATGTACTGTGTCTACTCTATGTACCATCACTGCTATGTGTACCATGCATACTTTGTATACTGCACCTGCTCTGCATACCATTCCTGCTTTGCATACCGAGCCTTCTCTTCACCTACTTTATGTACTACCTTCTTATATTGCCTCCACGTATCACCTCGGTTTATAGTTTCTGCTTATAGACTCTACTTATACATAATTCCTTCTTCTATGGACTATTCATTCCACTTATAAAAACCATTTCCTCCTTCTGCGGACTACTCCTTCCAATTTTGCAAACTATTTCGTCTTCCATGTACCAATTTGTCCGATGTAGAATATCTTTCGTAGACTACTCCATCCAATTCTTCAAACCATTTTGTCTTTTGTGTGCCACCTCATTCTATGCAGAATCTCTCTTGCGTACCACCACCCTTCAGGGAATTCTTACTTCAGGAACACTTTTGTACCTAGCTCAGTTCTTCCACATCGATGATCTTTTCTTATTGAATTAACTCTTCCTTAATTATGTGATTATCATTCCTAATATTTTCAAATAACTTAAAAAATTTTTCTAATCCGTTTTACCCAAATTTTCAATGTGGGACAATATTCACCACATACTGAACTCCATCCACATACTGTAAGTCTCCATGGCCTACTGCAATCCTTTATCGCATACCATTAACCTTATGCATACTATAAGACTACAAATCCACATGCTACATCTCTTTTTCCAATGATGATCCATCCATCATAGAACAAATCCTTCTACTATAAATTGTTTTTGGTATTTTGAACCGTCTCGTGTACCTTTCCCACTACATAGTACGTGACTGGGAAGCATTCTCGGACATGGTATGTGGTCTATGTTCTAAGGTACATGATTTTATTCCTTTTTTGATTTCCTTCACCATTCTGTATTGGGTTCACTCCTTTTTAGAAAATACTTCTATTTCCAAAAAACAATATCCCAATTTGGAGGTCCAATAAATTGGAAAACATTGGGAAATGACGCCACCTTAAATATAAACTTCAGTAAGAACACCAAATCTCCTTCACTATATTCTAGATTCTTCAACAGTCACCAGATTTAATCATGAAATCCTTCAACCACTATATATAATATTTGAACGATCAGTTTTAGTAATGTCATATTATCCAAAGAGTAAAATCCAACTTCCATATCTTCCAAAAACATCACTCTTTTCAGTCAACACTTAATATTACAGGCATCATCTTGTCAGCTTTATATGATCATTCTTAAATCATCAAATCTCTACATGATCCCTCATGAAATAATATATGTATCTTCATGTAGGCTCTTGCATGGTCTCTTGGAACAGTGATCTTCTTCATGGTCACTTTATAACTTCAATCCCATCAACACTCTCTAAGATGGTTTCATTGTTGTAGGCAATGTATCACCTTTGATATATGTACTTTGAACAAAAGATCAGTTCAAAAATCATCTGAATTCCATTATCCATTAACATTAGAGTTACTATTCTTATACTTCTTTATTTTTTCCTATATCAACAATTGTCAACAATAAATACCATCATCATACATAGATATTGTTCCAACAATCTCTCCCACTCTATTTTGTTTTCAATACCATAAATATTTCCTTAAATTAATGTGTTAATGATAAAATGCGAAAATTATCTCTCCTTTTTTTTATTTCGAATAATCATTTCACTTTCTCTCCGCCTTATTGACAAAAAATACAAAGTCTATGGGAAAAGGGTTTCAGTCCTTTCTTAACCAATGTTCCATCAATCATTTCACTATAAGTTTACTTGAGAAATGATCAATGTAGAAAACAAGTGTTTTTGATTTATACAAAAAATCTTTCCATTATCTATATATCATGATACCTCATATGATGAGAACTCATATTATTGTCTACAAAGTATTTAAACTTTCATTCCAAGCTGAAGATGTTGAATGTGATAGGGAATAATCAACCTGAATCTCCTACACTCACTTCAAAAAATAGAAAGAAAACATTCAAGTAAAATTGGAAGGATAAGATACATTGAGGAAATTATATTCTTCTTATGTCACAGATTAATTTAGTTACTCCCCCATTTGTAAAATGATCTTGATGTTGAGTAACCAAGGATGGGAGATAAGGAAATGAATTAAATTTCCAATGACATGTTCTTCAAGGAATTTTGAGATTAATTGAATTTGATACCAACTGAAGTTGATACTGATTAAGACAATAACTCTGCAAACTTTTTCATTTGTCTCCCCCTAAAGGGAAACACTCCTAATATTCATCAAGGGTAATCCCTCATCATTTTAATATTTGAATATCAATTGAATAATATATCAAAGATGGAAACTTCTTCAACTTTTCTATCAAGAGTTTATAGAATTCACTACTTCTCAAGTTCTCCCCATGATAGCATTTTTCAGCATCAATTCCCTATATTAGAATCCCAAATACGATACACAAGAGATTTAAGGGAATGATTTGGAGCATCCATGCTTCATTTATATGAACTTCATGGTTGAGATGATTTTCTCAACCATGTTCCTCCATTTACTCCAATCTTCATGCCCGCACATCTGAATATTTTTTCTGATCTGTAATGATGTGGCATGTATATTTTCACATTTACTTCTGATTTGAATGGAGAATTGTTCTTCTTCTTAACGACAATCATGGATGATAAATTATTAATCCTCTTAAGGATTTATTCTTAATCAAGTATTGAGGTAAGTCAACCTTTTATATGTTACCATTTTTCATATATCTCTCACATAGAACTTCATTAACACTGGTATTTCTTTTGGTTTTCATTTTCTCATGCACTTTATCTTCATCACGTCAAGGATTTCATTTTCCATTATCAACAGCGTTGTCCTTTTCATTTTCATGTTTCATTATTCATTTCACGTATTTTGGATAGATGACCAACATGTAATTTGGAAAAATTGCATCAGGTTTAGGTCTTCCACACATGTTTATCTAAGTGTCATTCCTTCTATTTTCTCTTTTGGATGAATTTACCTTCATTTTCACAAATCTAAAATCCAAGGTCTTCTCAGCTAGACTACTTGAGATATTCTTGGAGATTTTTTTTACTATATTATTATGATATCTTTCCAAGGTAAATGTTTCATAATTAGCCGTTGTCAGAGGTTTTCTCTTCTTATCAACAATGAAGGGATGTTGAGATAGGGGCATGTACCTACCTTGTGACCACTACCATTTCATACATCATAGATTTTATCAAGAATTACAAATCTATTTCCACTAAACAGATGTTTCTGGAACCACATATGTTACTTATTCATTTTTGGATTTCTCCCCCTTGAGGCGGGATTACTTTGTGCTTTTACATTATGAGGATTGTACTAACAGTTTAATGTATAATGCCGAATTTTTTTGCAGCAACAACGTTGACCCCCAAATCTTGATTTGTTTTCATTATGTTTTTGGGACTTCTTCTTGACTTGTTTTCTCTTTTTGTAGAACCACTTTCAACATTTTTCTTCCTATTCATCCCAGACATGGTGATAGTTAACTCTTCACCATTCCTTATCCATACTTGTTTTGAATTTATCTTACAACCTGCACTACTTTTCGAAACATATTTAGAAGTATGAGTACAAGATGGTTTGGATTGAACCTTATTCCTCTTATATTAATGTGAAATATCATCGAAAGATGTCATGATATTCTTATCACATGTTGGAGGCCTTTAAACTATAGGTTCCTCTAGTGATCATTGAGTAGCAACAAACAATGTTTTTTGAGATAGATCATCAATATATGTGATGATTTTCTTGTCATAGTTAAAGATCTTTCAGCTTTTGAATCCTCCAGTGGACACTATGTACCAGTAGCACCTATATAATTATTTTATGAAGTCTCAATATGTTTCTTCTCATGATTGATCAACTGAGCTTCCAATTCTAGACATTTCTTATTGAGGATGACTTTCTGATCTTCAATCATAGTAATATTCTCTTCACAATCCTTATTCATTCAAATAACTACTTCATCACGCAACATCATTTTATTCTGAATCAAAGAGTCATGTTCATAGATCTTCATGGATATCCTTTCCAATTGTAGACCCTTGACATCAGTTCAATTTTTCAGTTTCCCTATATGACCATGGATCTTTTCTTCAAGAGGCTTTCCAAATCTATCTTCCTCTTTAACTTCATTGATCCATTTTGATTTATATATTTCATGTTTCCTCCTTGTTTCTTTAAAATCTTCAATTTATCTTAAGAGATTATAAAACTCTGACATTCTCTTTACCAATCATTCCTCTATATAATCTTCTTCTTTTCTTTTCTAGGAAACTTAATCCTGCATACATTGAAATATTCTAAAAATACCAACAAATCTATCTTCAGATATGTAATATTGGTATTTCCTTAGTCATTCAATTTCCTCTGAGGATGAAAATTGATCAAGGGTGAAAACACAAAACTCCCAAACTCCATGCTATTTTATTTCAAGGAATGAATTATCATCATTTTCCAGAAGGAATAGTGAACTAGGTACTACCTATTTTTAGATAAGAGGGACATATTAAACTGTTTATTCTCTTTCTTTTTCTTATTTGTTATGGTCATGCTGGGTATATAATTTTGCTCAGAGTTAACAAAACTTTCATTAAGACTGCACTTAATTGTTGACTCAAGAAAGAAAAAAATCAAATCCTCTTCAAAATAGAATTACTAAAAACGTGTCCAACATATGTAAACCTTCTCTATGATACCAATTGAAGGACCCTAGACCACCCTGAGAGTGGGTGGGGGAATCCGGGTGTCAACTGTTTCTCTAAACTAATAGATCTTCTTACCATGTTAGTAGGAACATGTTTAAAATTATATGATGGATATGTGAAGTAATTAAAACATTCAAATGTAGAAGGATAACACAACACTTTTACTTGGTTCACCACTAAGGGCTACGTTTAAGGAGAATATGCCGACAGGTTACCGGTCGTACCTAATTTTACTAATATTCACTAACTATGGATTAAAAATGTTCCAGCACTATCAATTTGTTCTAGGAACACTTAATAAAGGTTCAATTATAGCTCACTGCTTGTGTTGGATCATATCTTTAGTCTCTTCCTGGATCACTGGCTTGGGAGAGGTCTTACTCAGTTTATCGACTTAATGGTCTCTTTAACTGATAGGCATAAAAGTCATCATCTCCTGTTTAGTATGATACTTTTCTTGCATAATGGTCAAGAATTTATAATATTTTATGGTCAATATTCTTCTTCAGTGAACCAAATGAATGCACTAAATCTTCTTCTTATTTCTACTACAATAAAAAAATTTCGGTATGATGTTTCCACTTTCATGAATTATCCCTGATTCCGCAGACCATCTTTTTTCTGTATACCATGCTTGTTCTACATTCTGCACCTACTCCATATTCCATTCCTGCTCCACGTAATGCACCTACTCTACTTACTACGCCTGTACCACATACCAGGCCTGCACTGCGTACTATGCCTATTAAGCGTACCGCACCTGATTCACATACCGCACTTGCTCTGTGTACCATGCCCGCTCATCCTGCTTCACATATTTCACCTGCTCATTATACCATGCCTGCCCCATGTACCGAGCCTTCTCTGCATACCGTTCCTTCTCTACATACCGAGCCTACATCACACAAGCTCTGTGAACCACCACTACCTTCCTTCTCTACTTTCCGCCTCCGCGTACCACCTCCATGTATTACCTTGGCATACTATTTATTCTTACAGATTCTACTTCTGCATACTTACTTTTTTTGTGGACTGTTCTTTCTTATTCAACAAACCATTTAATCCTTACGTGGAATGCTCCATCCAATTTCGTTAACTATTTTATCTTCCACATACCACTTCTTCCTATGAATAATTTCTTTCACGGACTACTCCATCTATTTTCACAAATCATTTCGTCTTCGCTGTACCACTTCATCCTACCTGGAATCTCTCCAGTGTACTACTTTACATTGAAAAATTCTTCCTACGAGGACACTTCCAGACATATCCATGTTCAACAACAACTATGATATTTTATTATCGAATTCTCTCTTCCTTAATGATGGGATTATCACTCATTATATTAGAAAACTACTCAAAATTTTTTGCTAATCCTTTTTACTCATATTTTCAATGTTGGTTAATCTTTACCGCATACTGAACTCCATTCGCCTACTGTAAGGCTCCACCACATACTGAAATCCTTTACCATGTACAGTTAACCTTACACATACTGTATGCCTCCCGGTCTACGTACTGCATTTCTTTCTCCAATGACGAGCCATCCTGCATACCGCGGCTCCTTCCATCGCGAACTATTTTCAGTACCACTATCCATTCCTCAAACCATCCTGCTTACCTTTCCCACTACATGGTATGAGGCCACGAACCATTCCCGAACATGGTACATGGTTCATGTTCTTTGGTACATGGTCTGCTTCCTTTTCCGATTTTCTTCACCATTCTGCATCTCGTTCACTCCTTTGCAAAAATCATTCTATTGCAAAAAAAATCCAATTCAGAGGTCCAAAAAATTTGGAAAACACTTGGATACCGCACCACCTCAAATATATACTTTATAAATCACACCAATTATCATTCTTTGTCTTCTGGATTCTTCAATAGTCAGTGTATTTCATCACAAACTCCTTCCACTATGATATATACTCTTTGAATGATTAGTATCAGCATCATTAGATTATCTAGGAAAAGTAATCCATATACCCTATCTTCTAACAACATCTGTCTTTCCATTCAATATTGACTGTTAATGGCATCATCTTTTTATCTTTTTATGATCTTTCTTAAATCTTCAAATCTATACATGATCCCTAAATAAATAATAAATTTCACTTAAATTTAGATCCTTCATGGTCTTTTTGAATAGTGATATATTCCATGATCACATTATAACTTCAATCCGTTCAACACTATTTATGGTGGTTTCATTTTTTTAGACAATGTATCACCTTTTATAAGTGTACATTGAACTTAAGATCAATTAAAAAATCATCTGAATTCCATTCTCCATCAAATTTTGAGTTCATATTCATCTCCTTTTTTATTTGGACCTAGATTGACAACTGTAGACAACAAATACAATATTCATACATGGATATGGCTTCAACAGTTATCCAGGTGTCCATCCTGATTTTGGATATCCCACCAACTATTCCATTGAAAACATAAAATATAAGTTTCCAATTTGACTATCTTCTAAGAATGGGTCTCTATATGGTCATGAATCATTAGGATAGACTCAATCATGAACTCAACTTCCTCAGTTCCACCCTCTCTAGTAAGTGTTAGAGGGTGACATAACTGAAACTCCCATTTCAGTTCTGACATTCTATTAATAACCCACCCTTGGTATCTTTCCATAAACTAAATTGAGTGATAAATTTTCTCATAGAATATCTCTCCTTCTCTCTCACCTGACAATATTACTGCCTCATGTTCTAATATTGAAGGCACATTCCCCGCCATTTCCTATTTCCATTCAATCAAGAAGTGTCATCATAGAGGAATATCCCTACAATTACAAGAACACATATTAGGAAAAATGAAAACACATTAACAAACATTAATAAGATGGATTCAAATAATCCATAACAAGTTGTGTCTCATACCCTACCACATGGTCAGAACTAATGAGCTATCACTACCCTCAACCATTCTACATCTAGGTCATGGTTCACATAGGGTATACAAGTAAAAAATTTCATGTTTCTTATTAGTTACCCATTTACCACTTTCAAATTTCTACAGTTAGCATAATTTTAACATTTTCAATTGTAAATTAGGAACCATTACTAGTTCATTTAAACAATAAAGGAGAAACATTTCAATTTCAAGAACTTACCCAAAACCTTTATTTTCCATGCATGACTAAAATGAAGTCTGTCACAACAATTACTAACTGTCTAAAATGATGAATGTATACACAACTATCATTTTATACCATACTATTAATGAAATCTTATAAAAAACTAATAACATCACACAACAAGTGCATCAACCAAGGTGAAATAACATCCAACTTTAATAAACAACATCCATAACAATAATCCCACATTGGGTACTTGGGTTTCCCCATACATGGATTAGATACTCTCATGAAAGATCTCATGACTAATGAATTAATCTCCCTAAAATCCTGAATACCATTCTTAAATAGTACGAAAAAATAAAATAAAATAAAACTGCACCCTAATAAAACTTTGTGACATCCTGGCTCAGGTACCACAAATCAGTGCCCAGAGTGGGTTAGTTACATAACCTAAATAACACCTTCCCATATGCTAGAGTCTACTGAATAATAGTGAGGGTATAATATAAAACAATGGTAAACTATTCCCTATTTAGTAGATTAATATAATAGAGGAAATAAAACATCAATAATCAAGTGATAATAAACAATACTTATAATGAAGATCAGAAATCAAAATATACCAATATCAAAAAATGAACCAAAACATGGACAACTAAACAAAAATAAAATAATAGATATTTCATTCCATACAAGTTTCAAGTGTCAAATGAAAATAAAACATGTAAATAAAACAACAATTCCCATGTGGGTCCCATATCAGGTCTGGCTCCCTCATTCAGGATCCATCCAAACTAAGCCATCAAACAAAGGGTTCTTTCCCTTATCTTATCATACAAACACGAAGTCCATTCAGGAACTGATCAGGTACCCTGTGTAGGGTTTGATAATAACTCAGTAGGCCACCAACAACATTTTATAAAACAATAACTCATAAATAACTATGATTTTGGTCTTATACCGAACAAAATATATTAAAGTAAATATTTAGCAGATTTCCATATTCATTAATTAACAACATTAATTACTCATGTTTACGATGGAACCTGAACCATCATTACATTATTTTCCCCATGAATTATTTTCAATCATATCACATAGAAAATCATAATTCATTAATATATATTCTTTTATTATCCATTTAATATCAATTCATATCATAGATAATTGGAAACATTGTCCAATGCTAAAATTTTGGGCCTAGAATGCCATGACTAGGACCCCATTGGTAATTGAAGCATTAGTACATATCATATAACCATTTTATAAATCAATAACATATGGTATTTGAAAGCATCATTATGTGTCCCATAATCATTTATCACATGCATGTATTTTGGTCTAAAATTCCTTGTCTTGCACCACATGGGTATTTTAATCATCAATCCATGTCCCACAACCCCATTCTCAATCAATCACATATATCACATATATCACATTAACAAGGTTAATCATTAATAAAATTATTATAAACATTCTCATATATCAAATTTATCATATTCATTAAGGATAATAATCATTATCCCTCGTCAACACAATCATGGTTCACTTCTTAAATAACATGGAATAATATAAAAAATTCACTACTAAACCATTTATCAACATTATGTCATAATACCCTTTAATAAATCAATTAAATATCTCATTATTCACCAATTTCATAATCATAATTACAAAATTCATTTTTACTAAGTTCAACTCAATTCATATTCACATGGAAATTCAATTAATCAATTCAATGATTTCATTAATTAATTAATATATTAATTAATTAAATTATATATTCAATTTCCAAAAATTCCAATTGAAAATCCATATACCTTACATGTAATTATAATTAAAGACTATGGGAATTAAAATTTAGACCATCTATCATAAGATCATTGGCAAGTGTTTGCCAAGCTAGAAATACCCAAATTGAAGCAAAATGTTTAGTTGCACAATGAAGAAAGATATCTAGAACCAAAACCTAGATCATTGATCAAATATATTTATATCTTTCAAAACCTATATCTAAAACCATGATAGTGGAATAAAACTATTACTCTTTCATTTGGGAAACAAAGAGAGTAGAGAGAGAAACTTAATCTGAAGGAAATCACATATTGATATAGGTGAAAATCCTTCAATTAGATCTTCGAATAGTCAAGAACAGAGTGCATATGGCCTTGAAATCCACTATAGTGCCTCAAAAAATGAGATATGAACTATTAGGTCTAGAATGGAAAAATAAAGGTTGAAACTGGGGGTTCATGAATTTTAAAATTAAAATTATCGAAAATTATCCCACGTACATGATTTCTTGGGATGTGGTGCACGATTTCCCAAAATTTGAACCCTAACCACATGCCTCTCTCTAGGGGATAGAATAGTTACTTCTAATAGGAAATGTGGATTATTAAACAATGTTATAAATATTCAATCCCCATATGTTTGGGGTTGTATAGTTTTTTGGGGCAAGGTGCATAGTTTGGGAAAACCATACACCAATCATGTGATTCCCAAAACCCATGTTAAAAATCTACAATTTCACCTAAATTCACCCCAAGGTAAAACCAAAAAATATAAAATCAAAACAAGAAAAATGAGTACATGAAAAATGTACACAAGTCATCAATATAAAATGGACTGATCTTTCATAGAAAACTATGTCACTCTAAGACACATCAATAAGGTTTTGAGACAGGATTATATGATTTGGTTAAACATAAAATGAATTTACAAAGATTAACTACCTTTTTCAATTGTCTACTACAATCTTATTGAGGTCACCTTTTATAGAGCTATATTTACTCATGGGAGATTCACCATTAATGAAAGGTAGGGAATAAAACATGACATTTGTTTTTATTAAATTAATGAAATGATTACTCCCATAGAATTATTTAGGAACACTTTTACCTAATTTAATTATGATTATAACCCCTCAATTGTTGATATCCTAGTGAGTACACATTGGATATATCTTATAACATTCCAATTAAATAATTATTGGCTAATGATACCTGGATGTAAGGAAGTGATGAATAATTGATGGAATAATGAATATAATATAAGTCCACATTACATAATGGATTCTAGGATCAATAAAATTAAAACCATATTATGTGAAATGGAGAAAAAAGTAATTTTCAATGATAGATAAGAAAAAAAAGGGTACTGAGAGTCCACATTACTCTTTTCAGAATAGTAAGAAACACCAACATCTACCAACCCCAACTCCAATCTAAGATGAATAATCTTGTCACATTTAAGGAATGGCTAAACAAAATCAATTTAATTTATTGTGTCTCAAATATGGGGATATAAAATCTATGATCTTTCATTTATTTTATAAGAGGAAAAACTATAGTGAAGATTAACTACCATCCAGATTAATGGATCCCTCTTCACATATGATATTTACACCATAAATTTTGTGGTAAATTATATTGATAACCTTTTAAATATTGATGGAAATTGTGAAAATCCTCATTTTATTCACAACATTACTCCATGTATTGATGAGAAACATAACCAAGAATGATTTACTACCCCTATTTATCATGAGGTTAAATTTTACCTCTCCTTACTAATCCTATAAAGTATAGAAATCCCTCATAGAAAAAAAAATCTGCATATTCAATTGGGACATCATGCATGTTGAGGACACGAATTAAGTTAAGGAATTATTTATTCAATCCTAAATATTTTATGTAATCAAAACTATCTTCATGAAATTGATTCCAATGATGGAACTTATAATAAACATGTGGTAATTATGACATGTTTTCATTGGAAACACTATTCATAATATTATTAGTAAAAATCTAACCATGAGGATGGGAAGGTTTGTAAGGATATTTCTCAACCCTAATCAATTTGGGGTTTTCCCTATAAAGAGTATTTAGAACTATCTCAACACTACCCTGGAAGGCGTCAATATTATGAGGAAAATGGAGAAGTACGAGAACTTTACTGTAAAGTTTGATATCTTGAATGACTTTCATATGATAGAGTGGTATATTCAAAACAATTTTCTAAGAAATTATGTGTTTTATAAAGTGTTTATCAAGATATTCACCACAATATTGATATGATATTGGATATCAATTCCTATTAATGAATCTAAATGGGGGTTCCCATGATTCCCTATGGTTTTTGAGATGGATACCATCTCTTTGGACACCTTTTTTCTATTTCTGATTGTTATCTAGTATGATGCATCGATGATTTCCCCATGTTGTATTTTTAGGCGAATGAGGGAACGAAGAATGCTTCATGTGCCTTCCTTCCTTATATATGTATTTGACATCCTATTATTTGTTCAATACTCTAATATTGCTATGATTTCAATACAATTGATCAATATCCACTATAAAAAGGTTACAATCCAATCAATATTCTATAATAAGTCTTCCATGGAATTTTGTAATGGATGTTTATTATATAGAAAAATTAATATTTCTAGAACCCCACGTGTAATGAGGGGATGCTTACCCTTTGTATATCTTTTTATACTGTTGTTTTGGGGGACAATAAATAGATTTAATTTAGAAAGAATCTCTAACAAGATCATTAATCAGATGGTTTCATTGAATTGAAAAACTATTTACCATTTGGGGAGGGTATGCATTGTCAAATAATGATCACATACTTGTTTTTCCTGATTTTTATAGCTAAAGATGGACAAAATAACTTATTAAACAACTTCATATAAATATAAAAAATTGGTCTTATTTTATCTATAAATAAAATATGGTTTATTTGAAACGGAAATAATATATTCATCCTACTAATGTGGGTGGATTCATTATCAAAGATTTAATAAAGTTTAATGAATGTCTTCTTAAAAAACATACATGAATCAGATTACAACAAATTATGAAGACCAATAAATCATTAATGATAGTTTCATCCCCAAGTTGTGTAATGTATTATAAAAAGATTTTTCATCATTTTTTTGGCAAGGAAATAATTTATCACTTCATAATATAATATCCTACTCAAAATGGGGTTCTTTGTGATAGTTTATCATGAAATTATAGAATACACAAGGGTTATAAATTTCTTTGAAATAAATTGTGATGCTGCAAAATAATATGAAATAAATTTCAGTAGTTGATCTCAATCAAAATGTTGGAGAGACATATGAAATACTACAACTATACACAATCCTAGAGATTCATAGGTATTCCTTTTTGATTATGAAACAATAATTTAAAAACCAAATATTTTTATACTAACCAATATATAATACTTCTATAGGCATAAATTCACTCATGACACAAATGTTCCCATTTGGCTATTGAGATTCTGGTAGCCTTTCATTTCCCCCATAAAAACACTTTTACTATTGGAAGTATGGAATAGAAGACTACCCATCTATGATTAGATGAAAAACTGAGAAGCATATGTATTTTGGTTTATATATTTTCTTGATATATGATTAAAAAAGTCATCACAAGTTTTTTAAATGTGGGGTTTGACCAAATTATAGTATTATATCCTGGATCTCTTTGGAATTGAGTATTACTTGGCTAGATTAGTATAGGATCAACTAAAAAAAATCCCAAAGATGTATCTTAGTGATTATGTACAAAATTGCATCCTCATAGTTAAATTCTTGGTAACCGCTTTCACTGGGACATACTAGAACACTACTTCACTTGAGTACAAATCATTCTCTTTGCATAAATTTATTGTTTCCATCCACAATGTTTTTATGTGGCCTATATTATTCCAATTATTTTGATTATAAATGATGTTTTTTATTTAAATATCATACATATTAATGGTGTTCCCATATTTGTTAAAAATTACCATGAGGTCAAATATATTTGATGGATCCCCTAGATCCCAAAATGGATAAAGGTCTATGTGATAGTGTGACATTAGTTGGACATGGCCTTCTAGGTTATGGCTATATTTTTCTCACCCATATCGTATTTTTTAAGGGTGGTGATGATACAATTTAATTTGAAGTAATTTTCATTAAATGATGTACCTATGGGAAATCACGAAGATAATAAAATTTTATGTCCAATATAGGTCAAAGCTCCTAGGGACTAAATCAGACTCGACACAGGCTTTGTAAACTATAACAAATAATCACAGAAGTGTTCTATATGAAATTGTACCATCATGGATTTAATTATTAAAAGAAATTTATGATATCCTTTTGAATGTAACAGATTCCTATAGGGAGGCAGATATAGTGTCATAAAAGTTTTCTCTTTAGAAAATTCAATTTTGTAAATGAACCCAATGTGGTCCTTTATGACCCAATTTTTTTCTCCCATAGAAGACTTAGATATAAGTGGTGAAATACAGAACCATATTTATAATAATTTATTTAAATTATTTGATTTTATATTTTATTATTTATTTTGAGGGAAAATCATTCTTGGTCATGAAAATTTTAGACTGTTTATCATCCACTAATAAAAAAATACATCTATGATGCATTTGTGTGGACTACAACCTTCACAACCTGATGCCATTGTTTTTTTCATCATTTAATTTTAAGGATACAATCAAGGATGTTTTTAATGAATAATTATGATTATTATGTCCCTTATAAAATTTTCAAATGATCCAATTTTCAATTTCCTTCATTTTGTCCATTCATTAAGGGATGAGATCATTCATGATGGAGAAGTGTAAACAACCACCTCCATGATTGACGAGAATCATTTATCTCAACCACCTAACATGGATAGACATAAATGTTTAATTAATAATACAATATTATTTTAAAAAAACTAGTATTATTATTACTAAATGATTATTTTTTTATAAACTTTCACTCTGTCAATTCATTGAGAAATGTGTTTTTTAATTATGTGTATGTGTGGACTACTATAACGACCCATTTTTTATAGAATAATACATTTTCATATATATTTATATTTCTGAATAAGTTATTAATTTTACATTAAATGAATGAATTTTCCAATATCATTCTTGACATGGAACAACAGGTTTCTCCGAAATCTTACATTGCACACAACATTGAGTTATACCAAAAAATAATATAATAATACTATTATTATTTTAAATGTTAGTTAATTTGTAGCTGTTGTATAGGTTGGAATGAAGCTAAATAACCGAAATATAATTAAACAATTTTTTAAAATGTTTTTACATTTATCCAATAATTATTAGAGGCTTAAAATGAAAATAAGTCCAATTTTAAGCATAAAACACTCTAATATTTTTTTAAAGCTTGTTTTACTGCCTTTGATGGTGAACCATTTTTAAATATAGATATTTTAACTTTTATATGTTCTATTTTACAAAATAATATTCGTATTTATATGTGGAACAAAAAAAATTACTTTGGTTATATTTTTTTAATTTTCTGATAAAGTTTATTTTTTATTGAATAGTGAAAATACTGCATTTTAATTCAAAACTGTCTTTTCATCTAATTTATTTATACCATTAAATTGTCATTTTAATTGGTTTTAAAGTTTAATTGGATTATGTTTTTATTTATTTATCAAATTTGGGTCCTTGGAAATAATTTTACTTATTTGGACATAAACACATGACAGTCTTTTGATAGTTTTTACTTCTTAAAAACCCGCTTTTTTAGTTTTGAAAATGGGAACTAATTTTAAATTAATTTCTGAAAATTATGTTTTCTAAACATGAAATAATGGATTCCATAATTGGAATCATAATTTCCTAGTATTTTAAATAAGTACCATTTATTTTTGGACATTATGAATAGTAAATTCAGTAATAATTTTTATTATTATGGTTAAAGGGTAAATATGGTAAATAAGGGTAAAAAAATAATATTATAGTAATGTTAAACTACACTAACACATTTTCTAAACCTATTTTATGAGATATTTCCGACCATGGGAATCTTTCGGTCGATTTGAGGACCCCATGATGGCACCTGGGTGTGAAATTGACATGTTATATGAATTAATTTAAAGTAAAAATAAATATAAGAGAAACATGTATCTTTTACAAAAAAAATTAATATAGGGTTATATAACAGTTATCTTTGACTATAAATTTTAATTATAAATCTAAAACTATTTCCTACATCATGGTATTTTATTTATAGATTTTATACATTAAATAAATAAATTTATTTATGACAAAATGATGATGCAGTTATTACATTATTAAGGAATGATTCAAATGAATGATATTATAAATATTAAAAAAAAATAATTTGAGATTTATTATTTCATTAATGAATATTTTGGATTATATTTTCATGTTATCTTTGAGTTAATACATTTTTTGAAGGGATCATGTTGTTCTGACTTCAAAAAAAATAATTACTATATAGTGTCAAAATTGACAAAAATGAGTTTTTAAAACAAATATTATTTTATTAAATGATATAATAGTCCTAAAAATCAATTATTTGACCAAAAAACTTATATAATGTTTCCATTTTCATTAATGATCCACTTTTGGTTCTATTTTCATTTTATGATAACTATAGTAATCATATATTATGAAAATATAGGAATAAATGGTAAGAGATAATGTTTTTAACTAAGGGTTAAAGCTAAAATATAAGTTTATTTTTGTGACCTAAAATTTTCTAAAACCTATTAGTTGAGGTTATTTATACCCATTATCATATTATCCACTAAATATATCACCTTTAAATGTTATAATTTAAAAATAGTTTTATAGTAAAATAATATTTCAAGAGTTTCTTAAAGTTCCCCTCCCCACTCTTATAAAAGGGCACCACCTCTACCCACTTAATCACACCTCTCAAGCCCCTAGAATCATCCAAATTATACTCAAATAATATCCCAACTACACTAACTTCCTTTTAGAATCCTTAACTTATGCATACGGAAATTTCATAAATCCTTTTGGCTCAAATCAAAAGAAGTTACCCAATTTTGACATTATGTCTTCTCTCAAGATACTTTATTTTATTATCCTTCTTCACTCCCTATACTATTAATATTATATGAATACATAAAAAATAGTATCATCAATATAATAACATTTTTTTATGGGAATTATTTGAACTACACTTACACACACCTCCATCTAATGGATACGAACATACTGTTTCTGTATACAACGAGCTACAGCCTCAGGAAACGATGATTGTTCTATTTTTTCCTTCCACCGCTAATGGTGGAAATTATGGTTGAAATGTATTTGTATATTATATATATTATATTTTTATATTTTTATTCTTCTTTATTTTTTTATTTACAGCATTACTTTATGGTTTCCTTAATTTGTAAATATGATAATTTCATTTGAGGAAGTGCGAACTATCACCCACTCAAAGTGATATGAATCGTTCATTTCGTACGTGGAACATATACATAATTACATTAATTAACTTTTTAAATATATATAAATTACATATTTTACTATAATTATAACATTTCTATGTGTCATTTAGTTTTCATTCCTTTAATATCACAAAGAAATAAAAGTAGCGTTCATGCGTACGTACGTCTTACTGTCTCACAGAACAGTGCATTCAATTTCTTATCTAAAAATGTTATAGACTATTATAAATACATATATACTGGATATATATGATATTTAAATAATTAATATCATTATAGAGATGATGTAATTTTGACTACATGGATAATTTAGATCAAAACTAGTTCATTTTTGACACAACTACCAAATATCAAAAAAAATTATGATATGAACTTAAATAATTATGTAATTTTTATAAAACGATAAGAAGTAGTATAAAATAAATAATTAACCTTAAAAGGGTTCGGATTCACGTAGAAACTATCCTAAGAAAATTATTCAGGAATTTATAGAATGAAAGAGATAATTTGGACTCAAGGTATGGGACTTCTTCTCAATCTCCTTTCATTGAGGCATATTTTGATGTTATACATCACCTTATTTTATGTTGTGTATAATAAACCCTTTAACTTTTAATTTAATTCAAGGGGAATATTTTTTCAAAGAATCATTTTTCTAAATGATGAAAGGAATGTTTTTAACATATGCAGTGATAGTGACTCCTCTATCACTGCAACGGTTATTTTATATTTGGCTTCCTCTATAATATTTAATGTTTTCAAAGGGAAAGAAATACCTTATTTCCATTTTGGGTGTTTTGGTATTGAAAATGTTTTTTGAAATGGATTGAATGTTTCAATATCTTGAAAATATTTCTTGTGATTGCAAATGAAATGTTATTAGTGAAATGTTGATATTTTCACTTTTTAATGTGTTATGATTATATGATTATACATGGACATTTAATGGGTGGTTACATGATAAACCAATCATGGGTGGTTATGTGATAAACCAAATATGAGTGGTTCCATGATTAACCATGGATGGGTGGTTACGTTATAACCTCCAATGCATTGGGTATGGAAGTCGGATGTATGAATATTCCATTTAGTGATATGTGTGGAAGTCGAATGTATGGTTATTCCATTTAAGTATGTTTATGTCCCAAGTTACCTTTATATTTTATATGTTTCTTTCTATGAGATTTATTTTAATGCCTTGAACCCTCTAGACCGGAACAGGTGCACTATTTTTTATATTGGCATGGTTATAAAGAATGAAAATCCTGAAGGAATGACTAGTTTAGTAGTCTTTAAGAAACTAGATATATATATGTTTTGAAAATTATATTGGAAAATTTTTCAAAATAAAATACAAAATGAAAACTAAAAAAAACTACATCCACAAGAACTCAATAAATGACATTCTCTTCATCACCTTTTGAAGGTAAAAAATGAAAGGGATGAGATTAAATGCTCAGTAAGGGTTAAAAATAATGGAAGAATGAATAAAATAATATGTTAATAATAATCAATCAGTCATAATCAATATGGCATGGGGAATAAATGAAAATCTAATGCCATTAATAAATTGAGAATGAAACTGCATCCATAGATTTTGTCATAATGAAAACCTTATGGATAATAATAATAATAAATAATAATGAATAAAGAGAAGTTTTATTAATTGGATGTCATGTATCTAGCACAAGAAACTATAATATTGTTAAAATGGTTTAGTTCTGTGGGTTGAAACCCGTCTGAATTTTGGAAACAAACTCGAAGGGTTTTTCACCAACTGATTTGTCTCATGAGATCTACCAATGAATAGAAGGGCTATAGTGGCCCCCACCCACCCCTACATGTCCAAATAATTCTTTATATATTGATTTAATCCAACTATAATACGCCTTTTCAATATCCGTATGGAGAAGAGTATACAGATTCATCAATATTTCCATTATTAAAATAACTTTCTAAATAAACTCCGTATGTAAAATGTTATACAATTTAGACAAAAAACATATCCATGATATGAGATTATGGATATTTAATATAAATATAATTTAAAAATGAAAAGTGATCTCAAATGGGGAGAAGGTATATCACATAAGGATTATTAGGTTTACAATACAAAGTTAGTCACAAAAAAATAGTAGTCGAGACAAAGTCTCTTACCACAATGTAATCAGTCGAATCATTTGAAAAGCACTTAATAACCCTAAAATGAGTCATAAAATACCATGGATTTAAATAGAATAATGTTATTATATATCAAATTTATGTACACATATACCACATACATGAAATAATTGGAGAACAATGGAAATCTCACGGAAATGAAATTGAGATGAGAAACCCCTTATAAACATTTTAGCACAGTAACAAGTGTTATTGTGAGGGATTAATGATAGGTAAAGGGTTATTACATTATTTATATGTCAAAAGGGAAGTATAGTGGAGGTTTTAAAACATACCCCATCAATATTAATTAAAAATAAAAGAGCACAACATAGGAGAGATACTTGAACAAAAGTGAGAGAGAGGATCCCTTACCTTACGCTCAAAGGTGTTCTTGTTTGTTTTAATGACCTATAAAATCAAATTTTTCTTCATTAATTAATAAGTAAAAAACCTAATAAACATGTAACTGATATGGTGTAACCTTATTAAGTTCATTAATGGAATTTTTTATGGGTTTAAGAGATTTAATTTTATTGTTTTGGAAGCATTTTCTTACTTGGTTTCATGATTTGTTTAATTGTATTCATGAATGGAAGATGATTTAAAATTTGGTTAAACGTCCTGAATTGATAATATAAATTATTAGTGACATTAAAGAGATATAAATGATCTCATAATGATTCTGTTTATATACCATGAGGATGACACATTCGATGAGTTAAAAATAAACGTTTGGATTTGGTTGGCGGTTTTGTGAACAATAAACTTGTTTTCATTATTATTCCATATTATGAATGTGTAAAGATTACAAAAAATTAATCAAGATAATATATATATATATATATATATATATATATATATATATAATGACCTGGTTAAACCATTTAAAAGGTTTCATGACCAGTATTAAAGATAGTAATGCAAATCGAAAACCCGTCTTCCTTGATGTGATAAATTTACACATCTCGGACGGTGTTTGTATTTATTGAAGAAAAGGAGGGGGAAAGAGAGATTAGGATGAAATATTCCATTATCCCAATGAAAATATAGTACATGTAAGGTAATTGAATTATAAAGGCATTTTGGATTAGGGGAGCTGAGAACGGATAATAAAATAATGGATCTTTGTAAAAGAAATTGATATAAATGAGAAGAAGGTTCACCTCTTGAGTACTCCTTGAGAATCTCCTTAAGGACATTGTTTTTGGCCTTTTGGTGAGACAAGAAGGTCTAGGACGTGGGTATAAGTCTTGGAAAATGTATTTGGAAAAATTTAGGCAAGGATTGAAGTTTGAGTGGTGTGGGAGGAAGAGGGGGTGAGGGGTGGTTTATATAGTGGAGGGGAGAAGAGTTTTCTTAATAGTATAATAATCAGTTTATTATTTCCTCTCAACACAAAAATAGTGAGTATTCCATGACAAATAATAGTAATATATGCATTTGACTTAGAACCAATTGGGATTACATCAGCAGATCATCATCAATGACTCAATAAATTCCATATTTTTCATTTATCGTAAATTATTGCATTTTACTATTCATAAAAATTTAAGTAGTTCAAAAAAATACCAAAAATCCACCCTAACCATTTTTAGACATGTAGAATCCCAAAATAATTTCCATTTTTTATAAATAATTTTCTAAATATTATTAATTAAATATTCAATTAAATTAATTATTTAATAAAAAATTATAAACACTTAAAATATTCATCTTCATTTTTAAGGTTCCTAAATTCATTTATACATTCAAGGGCATGGATACCATTCATAAAAGTCATATTAGAATTCATAAGGGTGAGTTACTATTCATAAGGGTAGCTTACTATTCATAAGGGCATGTTACTATTCACCAAAAATTAAGTTAATTCTATCAGACTCTAAATATCATATTGAAGACAAATGTGTATGTCAGATTTTTAAAATTAAAATCCCGAAGTTGGAAAATTTAAGTTTATTGGCTAGGTTATGGATATCTCCTCTATGTAACCATTTTTTTTTCATATAGGCTCTGCGATTCATGAAATATAGGATATAAGTAGAATGTATTTAAGAGAAACATACCATGAAGTGTTTGGGGTGCTACATTATTCCCTCCTTCGTAAATTGTTTCCTTGAAATTTTATGTATGAAACTCACCAAAATTATATGGGCGATTCTTTTTAATAACATCCTCAGGTTCCCATTTTGTTTCCTCCATATTCTGGTTTCTCCAAAGAACCTTTACTAGATGAGTTGTCTGATTTCTCAATACCTTCTCCCTTATGTCAAGAATCCTGATAGGCTTTTCAAAGTATAAAAAATCAGGTTCCAGTTCAATTTCACCATATGTGAGTACATGTGTTGGGTCTGATATGTATTTATTTAACAATAACACATGGAACACATCATGAACTCTTGAGAGATTTGGCGGCATCGCTAAACGGTAAGCTACAACTCTGATTCATTCCAAAATTTCAAATGGTCCGATGTACCTGGGGCTCAGTTTACCTATCTTACTGAACCTTAAGACACCCTTCTATGGAGATACATTCATAAATACATGATCTCCCACTTGGAATTCCATGTCCTTTCTTCGGTTGTCAGTATAACTCTTCAGCCTACTTTGGGCTGCTTTAATATGGGCTTATATTTTCATCACCTTTGTCGTGGTCTCTTCAATATGTTCTAGGCCTATAAGATTCGTCTCACCATATTCTTCTCAATAATTTGGAGTTCGACATCTCTTTCCTTATAATGCTTCATATATAGCCATTTTAATACTAGAATGGAAACTATTGTTGTAGGAAAATTCCACCAAAGGCAAGTATTGATCCCACATACCTTGGAGGTCAAGAGAGCATGACCTCAACATGTCTTCTAAATTTTTAATAGTCATTTTAGACTATTCATCGGTTTGGGGGTGATAAGCAGTACTTATATAAAGCTCAGTATTCAAAGCTTTCAGGAGACTTTTCATGAATATTGATCTAAACCAGGGATCTCAATTGGATACAATATATAGAGGTGAACCATGAAGTCCTACAACTTTATTAATATAAATTCTTTCCAATATATCAAGTGGAAAATCCATTCTTATAGGAAGGAAATGTGCTGATTTTGTGAGACGATCAACAATTACCCATATTTCATAATTCCTTCTAAGTGTCCTTGGTAGTCCGGTGAAAAAATCCGTCATAATGTTATCCCACTTCCACATAGGAATAGGTAGAGGTTTCATCAATTTTTTGGGATGTTGTCTCTCAACCGTCACTTATTGACAAACTAGACATCTTGAAACGTAGTCAGAAATTTTCTACTTCATATTGTCCCACCAAAAATATATCTTAAAATCTCTATACATCTTGGTGCTACCCAGGTGTATAGAGAAATTTGAGCTATGAGCATCATCTAATAGTTCCCTTTTTAGCTCAGGTATAGATGGAACATATAACCTCTTCCAAAATTTCAGAACTCTTTTTTCATACATGAATTCGTCCAATCTCTCATCCTTGAAAACATTGATTTTCTTATGCAGATTCTCATCATCTGATTGAGATCTTTTTTATCTTCTATAATAATGACGGTTTAGCAATCATTTAAAAGAGTAAAGATCTTTCCCTTCCCTTAACAATTACCATATCCATCTTTAGTAGATTAAAAATATAGGATCTCTCTCAATCCTTATTTGAGTAAGAAGTCCATTATCTTTCCTACTTAATGCATATGCCACCTTATTTTCCTTTCCCGGGTGGTAGTTTATTGAACAATCGTAATCTTGGAGTAACTCAAGACATCTAATTTTCCTCATGTTGTGTTCTTTTTTGTGTGACAATATATTTCAAACTCTTGTGGTATGTATAAATCTCTCTCTATAGAGATAAAGCCTCCATATTTTCAGTGAAAAAAATATGGATGCTAAATCAAGATCATGAGTTGGATAATTTTTCTCATGAGTCTTCAACTGTATTGATGCATAATAAATAACTTTATCATTTTTCATTAGGACACAACACAATCCATTCTTTGATGCATCGCTGTATATTAAAAAATCCACCACTTTCAGATGGAAGAGTAAAAAATGGATCATTGACCAATCTTCTTTCAATTCTTTGAAGCATTATGTACATTATTTTGTCCACAGAAACATAACTCCTTTATGTGTGATCTTGGTTAGTGGGTTAGCCAGTCGGGCAAAATTCAGAACAAAATGCCGATAGTAACCTACTAGGACAATAAAACTGTGTACCTCAGTTATGTTTGTTGGCGTGTGCCATTCTTGGATTGCCTTTGTCTTTACAGGATCAATTAGGATTCTATCCTTAGAGACAATATGGCCTAGAAAAGAAATTTATTGAAGCCAGAATTCACAATTTCTAAACATCTCATATAATTTATTTCTCCTAAGAGTTCTCAAAATAATCTGCAAGTGATAATCATGGTCTTTATATCTTTCTGAGTATAAGAGGATATCATCGATGAATACCACAACAAATTTATCACGATATTCCTTAAAAACTATATTCATGAAATTAATGAAAATAGAGGGTGCATTTTTCAGTCCAAAAGGCATCACTGTAAACTCATAATTCCCATACCTGGTTCGAAATGTAGTCTTAGGAATATCTTCTTTCCTCACACACAATAGATGATATCCAGATTGAAGGACAATCTTCGAAAAGTATTGAACTACATGAAGTTGATCAAATAAATCATCAATCTGGGGCAGATGATACTTATTATTTATTGTAATAGCTTCTATTTCCCTGTAATCAATGTAAAGCCTCAGGGATCCATGTTTCTTCTTGGAAAAGAGGACAGAGACTCCCCATGGAGAAACAATAGGTCGAATAAATCCTTTTTCACTCAAATACTCTAGTTATTTCTTTGGATCTACTAATTCCACAGTGTCTATTCTATAGGGAGTATTTGATATAGGCCTTACACCTAGAATTAAATCAATAGAGAACTAAACTTCCCGTTCTAGAGGATTTCCATGTAAATCCTCTAGAAATACATCAATGTACTCTTGCAATATGTGCACATCTTCAATTTGAAGATTTCTTTCCTCATCCATAGATATTGGTTTATCTTCCTCTCTAACTATTGCATTCAGTAGACCTACTGGGGGTGGATCTAGATAAGAATCTCATGGAGATGTTTCTGCCCTAAAGATAAGGGATTATACACCATTTTCAAAAATTGTAACTTCCTTCTTCTTACAATAAATCATTACATCATAATTTGACATCCAATTCATACTGAGAATTATATCAAAGTCAATAATTGGTATGATGAAAATGTTACCAACTAAAGCATGTTTTGGTTTCTAGAGGGGGACTAGTCGACATGCCTTTGTTGCAATGATACATCCCCTGGGAGTTTCAACTGACAACTCATTTATTAAATCAAATTGTACATATATATTTTTCTTGGAAAACTGAGAAGATATAAATTAATGTGATGATCTAGAATCACATAAAGTGCTGGATAAGTTTGAGGGAACAATTAAAGTACCAACCACCACATCAGTAGGAACTTTAACCTCCGTGGTTGTAATCACATATACTCTCCCTTGCTCTCTTGGCCTTTTCTATGTCAAGTTTCCTTGGTTCTTAGGACACTAATTTTCATAGTGTCCCATCTCTCAAAAATTGTAGCATTTAATATCATTCAACTTTTTCTTCCCCTTCCATTCATCAAATCGATTACCCTTTTCATCGCAGTTATAGTAGACTCACATGCCTTTCAAGCATTTCCCAAGATGATTCTTTCCACAGTTCTCACATAATGGGAATACCTTTGTTCCCTTGCACTTCTTTGGTGGTTCTACTTTTCCTTTGTTATCAGAGTACTGCTTCTTATCTTGGTTTCTTTTGAAAATATATGACCTAGAAAATTCCTTCTCTGCTTTTATAGAACTTGATACAATTTCAACATATGATGAAAATGATTGAGAAGCGAGTTCCCTTCAAAGACTTTGCTTAAGACCTTTAACGAACTGATCAATCTGGTCTGCCAAGTCATGTACGTAATCTACGGAATACCTGGACAACCTTATGAAGGTTGCCTCATACTCTGTAACATTGTCTTCTTACCTTTTTTTAAGCTAAGGAATTTCTTCTTCATCTTAGTTCATTGCTCACAAGGGAAATATTTTTCAAACAATATTTCCTTAAAATTCCTCTATTCCATAACTTTTATTTCATCTTCCACTATGGTATTCCAGATCAAAGACCACCATTGATATGTGTGACCCTTGAGACAATATACTGCCAGCACTACCTGCTCATATTCATCACATCTTAATTACATGAATATATTTTCAAGTGACTTGATCCACTACTCAACTACTATAGGATTTGTAGTCCCAGTAAAATATGGGGGCATCTACAACATGAAATGATCCAACACCAGAGTAGCATGGTTATTCTTCATGACCTTGGAAAGTTGTCCCAATATGGTCATAATTTGATCTTATCTAACATTGACCGTGTTGACTTTCTCAGTGGGTCAATCCCTACATTTTCCACGAGTATTGATTCCCCTTATTACATTAGGTACCATTTCTAAATACTGGCATACACTAGATCAATTTATGAATCTAAATTAGAAATAACTGAATATATATTGAAATTCTATGCATAGCTAATCTCATAAATCTGGTTTCTCTGAGGAAACAATTAAATTTCAATCCTTCATAATGGATTCTAATGAAAATATGAATTATCCTGAGAATATCCTCTCAGATTGTCATAACCTAGAGTGCAGCAAGGCCTGTTGTCATTTAGCAGGATACCTCGGGTCAACCCGAAACTCCTTGTCATAGTTTTCAATCCTAGGTACATTTGTGCCAGATCCACCTCTACCTGCTCATATCTAGACATGGATATATTTTCATGAAAGTTTCACATAATCTATTCCTTACCAAAATACCAGGACATTCTTGTACATTTATCCTCAAATACTACCTTTGTTCTTTGTTCCCTACTATATACTTCCTACTCTAGTTTCCAAGTTTCCAAATAAACTTCATTTGATGCCAACTATAATTCCCCAACCCCTCTAGACTGGAGCCAGTGCATTAGATGTGATATTGTTGTGGTTAGTAGGAATGAAAAATCCCAAAGGAACGATCAGTTTAGTAGTCTTAAGAAAACTAGATACATAGATGTAACAAAAATTACATTGAAAAGGGTTACAATATACAATACATAACAAAACTAAAAACATCAACCAGGTGAACTCAATAAATGACCTTCTCTTCATCACCTATTGAAAGTAGACAATGAAATTGGTAAGCTCAAACAATCAATAAGGGTTACAAGTAGATGAATAATGATAAAAATAACAAGTGATTTATAATAATTTATACATAATCAATATGGCATGTTGAATAAATGAAACACTAATTCCATTAATAAACTGAGAATGAAAATACATCCATATATTTTGTCATAGTGAAAAACTCACAGATATTAATAATAACCAATAATGAATAAATAGAATGCTTATTAATTGGACATTATGTATCTAGCACATGAAACCATAATACTGTTAAAATGGTTTAGTTCTGTGGGTAGAATCCTGTCTGATTTTTGGAAACAAACTCAAAGGGTTTGGCGCCAACTGATTTGTCTCATGAGACCTACCGATGAATCGAGGGGCTATAGCGGCCCCCTCCACTGCATGTCCAAAACAGTATTGAATATTTTATTTATTCAATACAAGATTAATATTCCTTTTCAATATCTGTATAGAGTAGAGTATATAGATTCATCAATATTTCCCTAACTAAAATAACTTTCCAAATAAACACCATATGTAAAATGGTATACGGTTTCGACAAGGAACATATCCATGATATTATATTATGGATATTTAATATAAATATAATTTAAAAATGAAAAGTGATCTCAAATGGAAGTAGGTACACCACATAAGGATTATTAGGAGCACACTAAAAAGTTAGTCACAACAAAATAGTTGTTGAGACAAAGTCTCTTACCACAATGTAATCTGTCGAGTCATATGACAGGAACTTAAAAACACACAAATTAGTCATTGAATACCATTAATATAAAGATAATAATTTTATTATATATCAAATGGACGTACACATATACCACATTCAAGAAACAACTGGCAAACAATGGAAATATCATGGAAATGAATGTGAGATGAGAAACCCCTTACAAACATTTCGGCATGGTAATGAGTGTCATTGAGAGGGATTAATGAGAGGTAAAAGGGTATTACATTATTTATATGTCACAAGTGAAGTATGGGGGAGGTGAAAAAACATACCCGATCATTAGTAATTAAAAATAAAAGAGCACAACATAGGGGAGATTCTTGAACAAAAGTGAAAGAGAGGGTCTGTTACCTTACGATTGAAGGTGTTCTTGTTTGTTTTAATGACCTGAATAATCAAATTTAGCTTCATTAATTAATAATTCTATAACCTCATAAGCATTTAATTGATATTTTATGCCCTTATTAATTTCATTAATGGAATTTTTTATGGGTTTAAGAGATTTAATTTTATTGTTTAGGAAGCATTTTCCTACTTGGTTTCACGATTTGTTTAATTGTATTCATGAATGGAAGTTCATTTGAAATGTGGTTAAAAATCCAGAATTATTAATATAAATTATTAGTGAAGTTAGAGAGATATAAATGATCTTATAATGATTCTGGTTATTTACCATGATAATGACTCATTCGATGAGTAAAAAATGAAAGCTTGGATTTGGCTTGGCGATTTTTTCGACAATAAACTTGTTTTTTTATTATTCCATATTATGAATGTGTAAAGATTCCAGAAAATTAATCAAGATAAGATACATATATTTTGACCTGTTTCAACAATTGAAATGGTTTCATGACCAGTGATGACGATAGTAATGCAAATTGAAAACTCCTCTTCCTTGAGTGTGATAAATTTACACATCTCGGACGATGTTTGCATTTATTATATAAAAGGAGAGGAAAATAGATATTATGATGTAATATTCCATTAGCACAATTAAAATAAATTACATGTAAGGTAATGGAATTATCATGACATTTTGGATGAGGGGAGGTAAGAAGCGAGAACAAAATAATGGAACTTTTTAAAAGAAATTGAAAGAAAAGAGAAGAAGGTTCACCTTTTGAGTACTCCTCCTTGAAAATCTCATTAAGGCCTTTGTTTTTTGCCTTTTGGTGAGAACATAAGGTCTTGGATGGTGGGAGAGGTCTTCGAAAGATTATTTTTTAGAATTTAGGAAAGGCATTAAGTTTTAGTGGTGGAGGAGGAAGAGGGGGTGAGGGGTTTATATAGTGGAGGAGAGAGGAGATTTCTTAATATTATAATCATTAGTTTATTATTTCCTCTAAAGACAACCAATATTAAGTATTCCATGACCAATAATAGTAATATATGCATGTGACTTGAAACCAATTGGGATTACATCAGCAGATCATCATCAATGACTTAATAAATTCTTTATTTGGCATTTATCGTAAATTATCTCATTTTACTATTCAATTTTTTGTTAGTATTTCAGAAAAATCCCAAAAAATCACCCTAACCATTTTCCGACATGTAGAATCCAAAAATAATTTCCATTTCTCAAAAATAATTATCTAAATATGATTAATTTAATATTTAATTAAAATAATTATTTAATCAAAAAATATAAACCCTTAAAATATTCATCTTCATTTTTACGGATCCTCAATTCATTTATACATTCAAGGGCATGGATACCATTCATAAAAGTCATATTAATATTCATTAGGGTAATTTAATATTCCTAATGGTAGGTAACTATTCATAAGGTTATGTTACTATTCACCAAAAATTAAGTAAATTCTATCAGACTCTAAATATCATCTTAAACACAACCATGTATGTCAGATTTTTAAAATTCAAATCGCAGAGTAGGCAAATTTAGGTTTAAAGGCTAGGTTATAGATATATCCTATAAGTAACCCTGTTTTGTTTCATATAGGCTCAGTGATTCATAAAATATAGGCTATAAGTAGAATGTATTTAAGAGAAACATACCATGAAGTGTTTGGGGCGCTACATTTATGGTAATCTTTAAGTTACAAAAAATGGCAAGCAATGAGCTTATATTAACTGAATTTTATTTACTACTTCTTAATGGTAAAAAGTATTAGATTTGGATAATATATTAATGGAATTCATGTTATCTCAAGTCTAATAGGTTTCCATCTTTGTGTATCCATTACTGAGCTTTTTTTATGTTCATCCCATGTTTTTGAAATGTTTTTCATAGGGTATAAAGAAGGATTAGATAAATGAATAGTTCATGAAGATTTTTATCATCAAAATAATTCTCATTTTATTTAAGGATTTTTATTATTGTTAAAAAATATTATAGAGTAGAAGTGTCTACTTTGTAATTTCTATGATTCAATGTCATAGTTCTGGCCTAATTTTCAAAAACTCTAAACATGAAAAGATCCTTAATGTGAAATAATGTAATATTATTTATCAAAACTCAAGATTATGTAAGGATCAAGGAAGAGTCCTTATAGTTTGTATCATAGGTTAGTTTAGATAAAATTATAGGTTAGGATGTTATCTAGGTGTAGGTTAAGGACCCCATATAACCAAGAGGGTTTTTATTATATGGAAACATTTTGAAGGTTATGGTAAATTAGGATGTTTTAATAAAAGAAACCTGAACAATGGAGATATAATGTGGTTTATGGATTAGAGTAATATATCAAATTTTATGTTATCTTTACCCTATAAAGAATTATTTTTTTATAATTCATTTTATGTTTAAGTGATGGTAATTTTAATCACATTAAGGATCATATTTCTAGATGGAAGGAAATAGATCTTGAAAAACTTTATCATCCATCCCTGATGATTTGATCATAACTATTATGGAAAAGTCCATTTAAATGATTTGGACAGCTTCTTGAGTATGAAAATTACCTATAAGAAATTTTTTAATTTATCCAACACCAACTCATTTATAAAACAATTTTATGGGTCATGGTATCTTTTTAATATGATTTCAAGATAGAAACTTGTCCAACTCTATCAACAAGTGAAATTACCAATGTGGAGTGAATGTTTTATTTTTGGAAGTAGGAAATCCTGCTACAAGAGAAAGGGAACATCATGAAGATTATGATATCTGGATTCAAGGGATGATTTATTTTCTAAAACAAAAATTATGAAGCATCTTTGGATTTACATTTATAAATGATGAGGATATTTGATATAAAGGAACGATGTTTTAAGAGAAAAGGTGGAAATTCATTGTTAATAGATTATGAAGAACACTGAATGATTATGAAGTCTACATATATGTTGTAACACCTCGAGATTCCACGGTACACTTCTCTTTGAATAATATAGTAGCGTGTGTTGTACGCAAGTTCGAGATTCTAACACACCGCGACGAATCAAAATAGCCATTAGGAAGATTAATACCCACTTTTTGAAATTATATATATTTTATATTTCAAAATGGACTTCATTTTTTTATTTGTAATATCGAAATTACCCTAAGTTTAATTTTTTTTAATTTTATGAGAACATCCAATTTTTTATGAACAGTGAAAAATACTTAAAAAAACTTTTTTACTCAAAATATTTTATAGTGATAAATTATAATACTTCATGGTTTTAAAGTATAATTAAAATATATTTTTACCATTTTATCCAATGGTGGTCATTAGAATTAATTTAACATTGAAATTGGACATAAACAACTGTCAATCTTCTGATATATATTGTTTCTTAAAAACACGCTATTTGTTGTGACAACGGGAATTAATTATAAAATTAATTAATGCAACTTATATTTTTGGAATTTTATAAAATAGACATAATTTTTGAATTCGAGATATCAATTATATCTTAGGGTGATATTTTGGCATTGTTCTGAAACACTTCAATTTTTGATGAATAGCGAAACCACTAAGTGGTAGTTAAAAAACTAATTTTTCGTTTAAATGAGACATTACCAATTATGTGAATTGATTTTCAAAAATCCAACATACATTGTTGTTATTAGGAAGTAAAATGTGGTTCAATGGGATTAAAGTAATTTTTGGTGAATAGTAACTTTTATGTTTAATTAATCGCGATTAAAGGTAATTAGTGAAATTCAAGGTAAAGATAATGTTATAATAAAATGAAATTACCTTTACACTTGTCCTAAACCTATTGGATGTGTCATGTCCGACCAAGAAAATCCATGGGTCAACTTTGGGACCCCATGGAGCAACTTTGGTAAGAAAATGACATTAAAAACATTTTATTTAATGTTAAAATAAAAATGTCACAAACATGAGTTATTTTAGTAAAAAAAAATTAAATGGGGTAATACAAGTAATATTTTTGACTATAAATATTCATTAGAAAGCTAAAACGATTTCCTACATCATTATATTTGTTTTATAATTGTTAGACATTAAATATATTAAATTAGTTATGACACCATGATGATGCAGTGATTACCTCATTAATTAATGCTTTTAATAAAATGGAAGGATAATGTAAATTATAAGAATTAACCTTATCCAAAGCCTATTGGATAAGTGGATTTAGAACCCTTATCACGTTATCCTCGAAATATATAAGTGTGGGCCCTTTAAAATCCGAAACTCATTATATAATAAAGTAACATTTCATTACTTTCCAAGAGTGCCCCTCCTATCCTCTTATAAAAGGCCCCCACCTCTACCACCTTATTCACACCTTCAAGCCATTTGGCTCGGCCATCCTCTGACCAAATACTCTCTCATCTTCCCTCTATTACTCCGACAAGCCTCAATTTGGGCTGAATTCTTCCCAAGGAAGCCTTTGAGCTCATATCAAAATGAGTTACCGGATTTTAAGGTAATGTCTTCTCTTATGTTATTTTGTTTTATTTTTCTTCTCTAACCCCTTAAACTATTTTTATTCCTTTATTTTGTAACAACACCAGTATATTCAATATACTAGGATGTTGTAATGAGAAGTATTTTACTTACACTTACACACACATTTTTCTAATGGTTAAAGAACATAATGTTTCTGTGGGTGGCGAAATACTGCCTCACGAAATGATGATTGTTCAATATTCATTTAACACCTCTAATGGTGGACATTTTGATGACACTATTTTCATATATGATATATATATTATTTTTATGTTTTCCTTTTTCTTATTTATTTCTCATTTATGGCATACTTTATGATTTCCATAATGGGTAAACGCGATAATTTCATTTTTGGATGTGCGGACTACCACCCCCTCAAAGTGATTTGAATCGTTAATGACATATGTGGGATGTATAAAGGATGGAGTAAATGATATTATATATGATATTATACTGGTATTATAATATACCATTATATCATTATGATTTCATCCCATTAAATATGAAATAGAATTGAAAGTAGCGTTCATGCGTACGTACGGCTTACCGTCTCCATGAACGGTGCATTTCATTTCTAACCTCTAAATGTTACGTAATATTATGAATGAATGTATATAGTGGATATATATGATATATATGATATCTAAATCATGAATAAAATCCTGGATATAATGGATATTTCACCACATGAACAACATGTAATTATAAGAAGTTTATTTTTGACTCAAGTACCAAAGATCGACAAAATGACCGTTATTAACTTAAATAATTACATAATGTTCATAACATGGTAATATGTGATATAAAAAAAATTATGAACATGAAATAGGTTCTTAAGAAAATAGAAATTAACTGTAGTTTATTATTCAGGAGATTAAAGAACGGTCTAGTGAAGTCAGACACGAGGTAAGGGAACTTCTTAACCCAATTTCCATTCTTTGGGTTAATCTCCCACTTTCAAATTATTTCATTATATTATTATATCCTATCTTGTATTTGTACTTTCTTTATGTGTATATATAGTGAATACACATAATAGATCTATTTTATTTAAAAAAAATGATCTTTTTAGGGGACTTCGTCTCAATCTCCTTTCATTGAGGCATATTTGGTTTTATACACAACTTTCCTTTATACGGTGTAAAAACCCCTTTGACATTTAATTTTATTCAAAAGGAATATTTTTGTATGAAGCATTTTTACCAAACTAAAAATGAATGTTTTTCTTGTACGTATGCAGCGACAATGACTTCTCCACCGCCGTGACCATTATTTGAGTTTCGGCTTCCTCTACAAGCCATAATTTTTTTTCAAATGAAAAATAAATACAAAGTTTTAATTTCATTTTATTTTGGTATTAAAAATGGTTATGAAAGTGGGTTTTTTATTATTATATCAATGTGTTGTATTGATATCTTGTGATTGAAATGTGGAAATGTTATGTTTCCTTTATGCATGTTTTTTGTGATACAATTATGTTATGGTTTATAATATGTTTAAACCTGTTCATATGAGGAATGCATTGGACTTAATATGTGACTGGTGGAGCGCACTATAGCTCCTCGATGCATCGGTAGGTCTCATGAGACAAACTAGTGTCTTGGAATGAGGCTTTGACAAAATCTTATTTGTAGTCTTGGCACGTGGCCTTGGCTACGTGGTTATGATAGTCTGGAATTTTGCATTCCATCATTATAAAAGTGGTTATTGATATTGAATGTGATTATTCGACTAGTAGAATATCCATGTGAGTAAGTAAATGGCATTATTTAATTTTATTTTTTCTATATTATGATGAAGTTCATGTTTAAAAAGTCTTTTGTTTTAGGTATACATTTCCTTAAATGTTAATGTTTAATTATGAAAGCTTACGGAATATTGTTATCCTTACTGAGCATCTGAGCTCACCCCTTTCAATGTTTTAATATTTTCTAGGATGTGAAGAGGTTTTTTATGAATGACCTGCAGCGATAGTCAGAAGAGGATATGATTTTGGACTATGGAGACTTTATTATTGTAGTTTTTTACTTTATTATGTAATGTAACATTTATGAATGTATCTAGTGTTTCCAAGGCTACTAAACTAATCAGTCTTTCGAGACTTGATCTTTTGTGATCATGCCAATGTTATGCAATAATGCACTGACTTTGGGTAACTGGGGTTGGGGCATTTACAGTTGGTATCAGAGGCAGTTTAGTACTAACCTTGAGAGCTAGATTTAGATGAACTCTGATTAGAGCACATAGCCCCAAGATAGACTTTGAGGATTAGTATAGAAGAACTTCCACGAATTTTGGTATTATAGAGATTTTGTGAGTTTTCCGAGCAATACATCCTTGTCTAGATACGAGCAGGTAGAGGCGGCTCTGGCACCGATGTACCTAGGGGTAAAACCCGAAAACACCGCTTTGAACTAGACTCGAATGAGAACTGGTGCACGAAAACGGGCCTTCCTGCACTCTTGGTTACGACACTCCTGGGGAATATTTTTAAGATAATTCTCATTTTCTGTACAAACCCCTATGATGGGTTATGAGTATATACTTCTCAAAGAAAACATTTTTATGATTATGGATTATATCCATAAATAGTTCAATTAATGTTAAGTGTTTTACAAGTATGAAATTATGTATTTTGATTCATAAACTAATCTAGTTTATGCCATTATTTAGAAATGGCGTATAGTGGAAGGAATGGAAACCTTATCAATGCATGCACTCTGTGTAGGGATTGCCCTCCTACTCAAGATAATTATTATGGAGCTGGAGATACAACTGGTGCTGATAAACTTATTACCATACTGGGACAACTCACTCAGGTTATGAATAATTACCTTAATCGTATGGAGCACCATGATCTGCAGTGTGGAGGATCAATGTTAGACCGCTTCATGAGGTAACAACTGCCAACATTTAATTGGGGTACAAATCCATTAGTAGTTGAGCAATGGATAAACTCCTTAGAGAAAATATTCCACACCTTGGAGAGTAGGAAAAGAGAGAAGGTTATCATGGCAGTCTACCGCCTCACTGGAGATGCCGATCCATGGTGTTCACTGATTCCAAACACAAAGGAAGATGAAGAAGTGTCAAGTATGGAATGGAGGTAGTTTAAGGAAATTTTTATAGAAAAATACTTTCCACATGACCATCGAGCAATTATGGAAAGACAATTTCTGAGTCTGAGGAAGAAGGAGGATGAGAATGTCAAAAATTATGTGGCTAACTTTACAAGGTTAGTGAGGCATGCTGTAGATTATATACGTAACCCAAGAAGTAATATCGATCGTTTCTTTGATGGGTTAAAACCGTTTCTTCATCGAGTATTAGTATCACAATAATTCTCAAAATACGAAGATATAGTCTTGTGTGCTATCAAGATAGAAAATGAATTCTCTAAATCTTATGGCAACAAAGTAAACCAAGAGAAGAAGAGAATGGTGGAACAAGAGACAGATAAAGGGAAAATGTGAAAGAAGGATTTTACATTATGCGATAATTGTGGGAAGAATCACCTCGGTACATGCCTAAATGGAATGGGAGTTTGTTATTAATGTGGAGAAAAAGGTCACCAGGCCCGTGATTTTAAGGGAAAGAAAGAGGCTATCAATGTTGAATGCTACAATTGTAGGGAAATGGGGCATTATGCAAATGAATGTCCTAAGAATCAGGGAAACGTACCTCAGAAAAGGCCAAGGGATCAAGGACAACATTATGCTGTTACTATAGTTGAAGTGGAATAATTAATGTACTGGTTCTTTTGGACTCAAGGATTATTTTCTAGTTATAAGAATAATGTGATATATATAAGGATTGTACTACAGTACTTGTTGTTTTTATTAAGGTTTTAATATGATGAAGGTAATCATATTTTTAGTATGTGACAATAAGAGAAACTTTAATTTGTTTGGGGAATCTGATAAATTGTTTTTGGAATTAAGAGACCTTTTAGAGAAAGTCTGACAGAGGTATTTTGGATAACTATAAAGGTTGGGAATGATTAAGTTGAACATTTTATAGTATTGTTTATGGTTAAAACATTTCTTAAGATTACTTTTGGAATATTATAATACTATATTTTTAGGAAAAGGACAACCTGCAGGTCGGGGGATAACCCGTCGCGTCGGACAAAGCTGTAGGAATCAAACCCACAACCATAGTGCGACATGCCTTTATTACCTACCACTAGCCTACATGAAGTCCATGGTTATTAGAAAATAGTTTTCCTAATTTAAATGGTATGTGGTAATATTTGGAACCTTCTAAAATTAGGATAAATAGAATATTTTTGAGTTCTATTACCATTTGGAGTGAAAGATGGGTTTGTGCTAAAAATTTATTAAAGAATGAAAGTCTACATGAGAAGTAAGTATATTTCCTTACATTCTTAGTAAATCTCTTAAATAAATTAATCAACATTATGGAAGGTAACTTAAAACAAAAGCGTTGTTGGTTATCATTTCCAACTGGGGATTTAATGACCGTTTAACCAATCACAAGTTTGTGATTTTCTTGTGGTTAACTTTCTCCTAATCATGTTTTCTACAACTCTCCATCAGACCTTGATGTTTTGTTTTTCCTCCATATCCATATTTTCATAGAATCCTATTATGGGATATCTCGCGTGACCTTTGTACTTCTCTTTATTTCTTTTAAAGTTATATTTTTAGTAACCTTATTTTTTATGTGGGTTTTCCACAAAGGTATTTTATATTTTCAAACTTTTATTTTCAAAGAAAAATTTCAAATTTTGAGGACGCAATTTATTGAAGGAGGGGAGAATGTAACACCCCGATCTTCCATGGTACACTTCTCTTTGAATAATACAGTAGCATGTGTTGTACGCAAGTTCGAGATTCTAGCACACCGCGACCAATCAAAATAGCCATTATGAATAGTAATACCCACTTTTGAAATTATATATGTTTTATATTTCAAAATGGACTTCATTTTTGTATTTTTAATATCGAAACTACCCTAAGTTGATTTTTTTTTTAATTTTCTGAGAACATCCAATTTTTTATGAATAGTGAAAAATACTGAAAACAAATTTTTTAATCAAAATAAGTTTTAGTGATAAATTATACTATTGAGTGGTTTTAAAGTATAATTAGAATATAGTTTTACCATTTTATCCAATTGTGGTCATAAGAATTAATTTAACTTTGAAATTTGATATAAACAATTGTCAATCTTTTGATATATATTGTTTCTTAAAAACATGCTATTTGTTGTGACCGCGGGAATTAATTATAAAATTAATTAATGAAACTTATATGTTTAGAATTTTATAAAATAGACATCATTTTTGAATTCAGAATATCAATTATTTCTTAGGGTGAAATTTTGGCATTGTTCTGAAAAACTTCCATTTTTGATGAATAGTGAAACAACTAAGTGGTAGTTAAAAAACAGATTTTTCGTTTAAATGAAACATTACCACTTCTATGATTTTATTTTCAAAAATAAGACATACAAGGATTTAATTATGAATTAAAATGTGGTTTAATGATATTAAAATAATTTTTGGTGAATAATTACTTTTAAGTTTAATTAACTGCGATTAAAGGTAATTAGTGAAATTTAAGGCAAAGATAATGTTATAATAATATGAAATGACCTTGACACTTGTCCTACACCTATTGTATGAGTCATGGCCGACCAATACAATCCATGGGTCAACTTGGGGACCCCATGGATTCACTTTTGTAGGAAAATGACATTAAAAACATTTTATTTAATGTTAAAATAAAAATGTCACAAACATGAGTTGTTTTACTAAAAAAATTTTTAAATGGGGTAATACAATTCCTATTTTTGACTATAAATATTCATTAGAAATATAAAATATTTCCTACATCATGAGAGTCATTTTTACAATTTTTAGACATTATATAAATTAAATTATTTATGACACCATGATGATGCAACGATTATCTCATTAATTAACGCTTTTAATAAAATTGAAGGATAATGTAAAATCTAAGAATTACACTTGTCCAAAGCCTATTGGATGAGTGTATTTAGAACCCTTATCACCTTATCTTAGAAATATATATGTGTGGGACCTTTAAAATCCGAAACACATTTTATAATAAATTAACATTTCATTACTTTCCAAGAGTGCCCCTCCTCTCCTCTTATAAAAGGCCCCCACCTCTACCACCTAATTCACACCTTCAATCCATTTGGCTCGGCCATACTCTGCCCAAATACTCTCTCAAATTACCTTTAATACTCCTAGAAGCCTCACTTTGGGAATAATTCTTCCCAAATAATCCTTTGAGCTCAAATCAAAAAGAGTTACCCGATTTTAAGGTAATGTCTTCTCTTATGCTATTTTGTTTAATTTTGATTCTCCAACCCCTTAAACTATTTTTATTCATTTATTTTGTAAAAAACCTTTATATTAAATATACTAGGATATTTTTATGAGAATTATTTTATTAACAATTTCACACACCTTCGTCTAATGGTTAAAGAACATACTGTTTCTGTGGGTGGCGAAATACTGCCTCATGAAACGATGATTGTTCAATATTCTTTTATCACCTCTAATGGTGGCCATTTTGATGACACAATTTTCATATATGATATATATATTATTTTTATGTTTTCATTATTATTCTTTATTTCTCATTTATGGAATACTTTATATTTCCATTATGGGTAAACACGATAATTTCATTTTAGGAAGTGCGGACTACCGCCCCCTCAAAGTGATTTGAATCGTTAATGCCATATGTGGGATGTATAAAGGATGGTGTAAATTATATTATATATGATATTATACTGGAATTATAATATACCTTTATATCATTATGATTTCATTCTATGAAATATGAAATTGAAATGAATTTAGTGTTCATGCGTACGTACGACTTATCAACTCCATTAACGGTGCATTTCATTTCTTACCTCTAAATGTTACGTAATATTATGAATGAATGTATATACTTGATATATATGATATATATGATATCTAAATCATGAATATAATTCTGGATATAAGGGATATTTCACCACATGAACAACTTGTAATTATAAGAGGTTTATTTTTGACTCAAGTACCAAAGATCGACAAAATGACCGTTATTAACTTAAATAATTAAATAATGTTCATAACATGGTAATAAGTGATATAAAAGTAATAATGAACATGAAAAAGGTTCCTATGCAAATATAAATTAACTCTAGTTTATTATTCAGGAGATTAAAGAACGGTCGAGTGAAGTAGGACATGAGGTAAGGGGACTTCTTAACCCAATTTCCATTCTTTGGGTTAATCTACTACTTTCAAATTATGTCATTATATTATTATGTCCTATATTGTATTTTTACTTTCTTTATGTGTACCTATAGTGAATACACATAATAGGTCTATTTTATTTTAAAAAAATGATCTTTTTAAGGGACATCGTCTCAATCTCCTTTCATTGAGGCATATTTGGTTTTATACACAACTTTCCTTTATACGGTGTAAAAACCCCTTTGAATTTTAATTTTATTCAAAAGGAATCTTTTTATACAAAGTGTTTTTACTAAACGAAAAAAGGAATGTTTTTCTTGTACGTATACGGCGACAACGACTTCTCCGCCACCGTGGCCATTATTTGAGTTTCGACTTCCACTACAAGCCATAACTTTTTTTTCAAATGAAAAATAAATACAAAGTTTTAATTTCCTTTTATTTTGGAATTGAAAATGGTTTTGAAAGTGTTTTTTTATTATTATTTCAATGTGTTGTATTTATATCTTGAGATTGAAGTGTAGAAATTTTATGTTTCCATTATGAATGTTTTATGTGATAAAATTATGTTATGGTTTATGATATGTTTAAACCTGTTCATATGAGGAATGCATTGGACTTAATAAGTGATGGGTGGAGCCCGCTATAGCTCCTCGATGCATCGTTAGGTCTCATTAGATAAACTAGTGTCTTGGCAAGAGGTCTTGACAAAATCTTATTTGTAGTCTCGGCACGAGGCCTTGGCTACGTGGTTATGATAGTCTGTCATTATGCACTCCATCACTATGAATGTGTTAATTGATATTGCATGTGATTATTCAACTAGTAGAATATCAATGTGAGTAAGTAAATTGCATTATTTAATTTTATTTTTTCCATATTATGCTGAATTTCATGTTTAAAAAGGCTTTTGTTTTAGTTATACATTGCCTTAAATGGTAATGTTTATTTATGAAAGCTTCCGAAATATTGTTATCCTTACTGAGAATCTGAGCTCACCCCTTTCAATGTTTAACATTTTCTCGGATGTGAAGTGGTATTTTATGAATGACCTGCAGGGATAGTCAGAAGAGGATATGAGTGTGGACTATGGAGACTTTGTTATTGTAGTTTTTCACTTTATGATGTAATGTAACATTTATGAATGTATCTAGTGTTTCTAAGGCTACTAAACTAATCGGTATTTTGAGACTTGATCTTTTGTGATCATGCCAATGTTACGCAATAATTCACCGACTCTGGGTAACTGGGGTTGGGGCATTTACATAAGGGATTGAAGTGTTATGGTAGATTATAGGGCGATAAATTTTTTAAAATTTTTAATGCTCTTTTGATGATGGGATTACATTAGTAGACGTTTTTCTAGTATGTGTAACCCAAAAGTTTGATATGTGAAAATGTTATTCAAGGAAGAATTATATTTTATTGTGTGGACATAATGGAAAACCTTTAGGGTTCATATGATCTTTTGTTTTTGACTTGATTAATGGTTATTACTTTTTGGGATGAAAAATGAAAAGTATTAGATATCCTTTGAGGTTGAAGAAGGTTATGGTTATTTTTAGGGATATTATCTTATTTTTTAGAATGTTATAAGAATTATATGGTTTTAGAAAAATTAAAACATACAATATTGATGAAAACTATTCATTTCCATCAAGGCTATGGGAATCAAACCCATAACCGAAGGGTGATAAGGGCACATCACCTACCACTATCCTATGTGAAGTATCTAGTTAGTATGACATATTCTATTTAGTTAAATTATTTTATGGATCAGGAATAAGTTGATTTTGGGAACTTATGTATTATCAAATAGATATCCTTAGTATAAGAAAATTATTTAGTGATTAAGTGATAAATGTTATTTTGGAAGACTTTATCTCTTTTGGGAACACTATATGCCTAAAAAAATTGAATACAATGGGATTTCATTTGTGGAGTAATCATTTAATTTTTTTTTTATCAATCTATGATTTTAATTATGAACTTATGAGAATTAGGTTATGTATGTAAATGACTAACCTATCATGGATAACATGTGATTAGGTTAATTACTTTTTAGCATGAGACTTTAAGAGTGATATATTCTATTTGTAGATACATGTAAAAATTTATCTTAGAATAGTATGTAATCAAATTCTTCAGATTTTTGGAGTTAAATCATAGTTTGGATTATTTGGAGGAATTTTAAAGACATTTTTTTTGTTGAATGATCTTTTGGGTATTGTTTTTGGAATTTTTGAGATTAAGAGTTGTTTTTCTTTTTATAGAGGATTTTCCTTTTTGGGTATTATCTGACCATGTACTAATTTTTTTGGTTTTGGTAAATGTTTCAAGATAGGATGAAGAGATAGTTAATATTTTGTAGATTATGTGATTATCTAAAAGTTGATTCTAGTGCTTCAGGTGTGACCAAATCATCTTGAATACTCATCATTTGGAGAAAATAGGAGTTTGTGGTAGATATTTATTAAAGGATGAAAGTCTAATTGACTGGTAAGAATGTTTCCTTATGTTCTTAGTGAAGATCATAAATAAATTCCTCCAAATTATGAAAAGGAACATAAAAAATTGTGGTCTGTTTACTTTTTATACTAGGGAATTAAATATCGTCCAACGCATCAAAATTTAGTGGTTTTCATATTGTTAACGTTTTCTTGATCATGTTTTCTATCACTCACCATCAGAACATGACATTTAGTTTTCTCTTAAATATACATGTTTTCCTACCTGAAACCCTAGTATGGGTTATCTCATGTGATCTTCGTACTTCTCTTTCATTCTTTTAAAGTGATAGTTTTATTGACTATTTCTCCGATGTGAGATTTTCAACGATGTTTCTGAGCCCAAATTTAAAATTGGGAGGACACAATTTCCAAAAGGTGGGAATGATGAAACGACCTAGGTATTTATCAAATAAAACATTTTCATATCTATTATTATTTATGAATAAGATTTTAATTTTATGTTAAAGGGATGCTTTTTCTAATATCGTACTTGACACACAACAACCGATTTCTCTGAAACCTTACGTTGCATACAACTTTGAGTTATACCGAAAAATAATATAATAGTAAATTGATTATTTTAATTTTTTAACGCCTACATGTTGTATTTTTAGTAATTAATAGATCTAACAACAATATGATTACATAAATTTTTTAAATGTTTTTACATTTATCTGATAAATATTAGAGGCTTAAAAATAAAATGAATCCAAGCGGAAAGAGAAGTCCTCGGGGGGTCCTTACTCCATAAATTCTCTCTCCATTAATGATACTATTAAGGGTGGAGGGGTGAATTCTGGCCAGGTAACTATGAAACACCCAATCCAGGGTGTTGTGGGTATTACATCTGAAGGAAGGGCTCTTGGGGAGATACAAAACATGAACGAAAAGGGGGCAGTGTCTCCAAAACATCGGGTGCCTGTACATTGAAAACATTTTATGTATATCTTTATACAAAACATTTTATCAGCACTGAACTAGGCTAGGAAGGAAAATGTGGACTCTAAAGGATGACAAACCGTCATCTCAAGATAGATACGCAAACAGGTCAGTTCGAGACACACAGACAATGAGGAATCTAGTGACATATAAGGGGATTCTCACCTAGATATGGTTTACGATAAAGACACTCATATGGGAATTGGATCAAGGAAAGGTAAATAAGGAAGCATCATGACTGAAAATTTCCCAGTCCTCAAGGGGGAGAAAAAATCAAGACCCCATAAGGATTATTTAGACACCTCAAATACAATAGTCACTAGATCATCAGGTAAGGAAGCGTGTAAGAGTGAAAGACTTGTACCATAAGGTCCTCCATCAACGATAGGTGTGGAAATGGACTCCAACATGATGAGTAAGAAGAATCCCTAAAATGATATAGGAGATGCTAAGGGGAAGGAGTTACCAAGGATGGATGAAGGGATAGACAAAGAGAAAAGATATTGGGAAGTAGGTTGGGAGGAAAACCTGACAGTAGATCTAAATTCTGAGGTTGTAATGATGGGGGTGTCGGGGGAGCAGGATAAAAGTGGTGGGGCTCCATTGGTGACTGTTGCTGGTTTGCAGCACGCTAATGGTACAGAGGCCACAGAAAAGTCTGTGGACCTCCTTAGGCATTCTGATGAAGAGATGGTGGATACTGCCTTAACCATTCAATCTTCCAGAGAGGATGTAGATTTTGGAGTTTGTGGTCTAGAACCAACTACTTTGTACTTTATTTATTTAAATAAAATTCTTATCACATCTTGATTGTTCTTCTACGTGGCATGTCATGCGATAATGTCCTAATGACAGCTGTTGCATTAAAGGGTCGTAGTGGATCCCTGCTATAATGAGAACCCGTATGTTCAATAACACTGTTCTTGAATGTATGTTCTATGGACGGATGATATTATTTGAGGGACAAAAATAATACAGGTCATTAGGGGTGAGGACTCATAAATCTTTGAGGTACCTTCTCATGGTGTGCGCCCTTGGTAATATCCAGGAGGATATTATGAGAACATGACCCTCCAGTAGGAAATCCACATCTCATAGTGTCATTGGATGTTCCTATCTGCAGACGTGTTTATTGGTCATTAGACTTTAAGATTATAATTAATGGGTATTACAACTCGCACACTTAGATGTATTGACGAAAACTGTGACGACACACTGTTCGCAGTGAAGTAGGATATGTTGGGCTCGTCACGAGTAATACCACCTTAATAGATAATGCGAGAAAGGATTTGTCCCTTATGTTCCATAACAGAAGTGGATATCTCAGGCCCTTTGATGGAATTGATATAGCCTAAATAAATCCACGACCATAGTAAGGTATGGGCAAGTTCAATTTCGTGAAGTCAAAGAAAGAATAATCAAGCACATGGGTTGATGGCACTAGCATGCAACCCGCTTGATTGGAGATATCGAGACAAAGGGATTATATTACACGGTAAGCATTCGTAGGAGGGGACATGTCATTGCGGCATTAACTTCTTTCACTATGGGTGCCTTGGCATGTTGCTAGACACTAAAATTGGACATTAGGCAGGCTCAGCCTAATTCCACTGAGAAAGAGGCCAAGAGGGTCACACACTACGTGTGTCCATGTATATCAATTAAATATTAATTTAACAAGTTAAATAAATATTATTCCCAATAGTGGTTTAATAATTATTTAAGGATATCTAATCGTATTTATTTTGACACTAGTTATTCGAGAGAATATATTATGGATGAAATAATATATTTATTAGCGAGTAATGAAATTACATTTATTTAAGAAATAAATAGTCATTGCTCTAGGTCTAATAAATGTGGTGGAGAAAAATGGAAAATAAAAGTACATGCCGTGTATATTAAATATACACGCCATGTAGTTTTATGGAAAACAAGTACACGCCATGTATTAATTATTACACGCCGTGTAGTTTTTCCAGTTGGGATTTTGAGGATTTAATATTTTTTTTGTTAAATGATATTTATTATAATCAGCATGGGCGCATGTCATGGAATTGATAATTCGACATGGGCATTTTAAATAAGAGTTAATGAAATAAATAAAACGCGTAACGCGTTTATTTATTGTCATAACTCTATTAACCTCAAACCCAATTGTAAATATCCTTGCAACCCCAACATTTTGGAGAGCCATTGTTGTGCAAAATAGATTTTGAAATACTCTCAAGCCAAGAGAGAATTCCCTTTCCACCAAGAACGCCCTCAAGTTATGAGAGCAAGATCCTCCATTGGATCAAGGCGGTCGAAGGCGGACATCGTAAGCGAAGGTTCTTCCGCACTAGCACCCGGAGATCCCTTCGGCAAAGTCTGGAGATACGTGACACACGTGTGGATCACCGCTAGAGGAATCCTACACTTGGATTCTACGACACAATGACGGTTCACTATATCGTGACCGGACACATCAAAGAAGAAAGAATTCCAACAAGGTAATTCTTATGAATTAATTAAATTAACTATAATCAACATATTATGATCCTCCTCTAGGGTTCCGGGACTCTTCTTTTATTTTCGTTATTCATTCTATTCTAAAGATTCAGCGTTTTATATCATGATGGATCTCAGATTGAACGTTGTTTAACATTAACATTAAAGTTGGGAAAACCCACCAACACGCTTGCGCTGCGCCCGGAACCTACAAGTGGTATCATAGTGAGGTTATATCGTTGATTATAATTATTAAGTTTTTTGTTGGTAATTTACGCATTTAATAATTTAGTTCTTTCAATTCAAGTTTAATCATTCTAGAAATCTGAATATTGAGATCTATTCCTCCTCCCTCGTTTCTCGTTCACCTCACTGAAATGATTTTTTCTTTTAATTTTGATTAAAATAAAATAGAGGAACTCATCCAGAGGAGCCAAACGTTTCTGGCCGTATAACACCAGAATACATGGCGTGTATTCGGAAGTACACGCCTTGTAGTCTAGGTTCAATGCATTGACTGATCCGCCAAATCAGTCCGTGTATTGGATTCTTTCTAAGAATTTAAGACATAGTGTGTTGACTAGAAACAGGTGGCACACGGTTTCTAGAATACACGCCGTCTGGTCCAATGAAAACGTCGTGTAGTCCCTTCGGGTTAGGGTTGGGTCGTGTACTCCGTACAAGGCCTGCCTGACTGGAAACTATGTAGCGCGGAAATTACACGGCGTGTGTCCCACTGTACACGCCGTGTACTCCGAAAATTTCTGAAGTACATTAACACGCCCTGTCCCCGGGCATGTACTTCGGATAGACAGTGAAGAAAAGTACACGCCGTGTACTCACCCAAACTATGCAGATTTATTAAAATTTATTATTATATTATACAAACCCTTGAGACGTGTACCATGGTGCAAGAGTAAAGCTAAGGCACCACACGTGATAGTTGATTTATATATATGTGTTTAATTTAACATCTGCGTAATAAATGGGAATTCACCGGGTTTCCTCCAAGGTACAAGTTACGTACAAGGATAATTTTAAATGAATTTATTTTTTTAAAATTATGATGGATGAGAATATCAAGGAATTTCAGAAAAGAAATTTAAGATAAAAGGATTGACTAATTAAAGAAAATTAATTGATTCGGGCCTGATTTATCATAATCAAGAACGATTAAAGAATTAAATGCTAGTTTTATTTATGCGTAAATATCGTTGCATGTATGGATGATCATGATCTATTCCATGACCTTTGTATGTGAATGGTTTCTTTTAATTTATTAAATTTGTTGGCCTGTGAGCCATCTCCACATTAATATGTAGGGCCTGCGTGTCCAAGGATTCTTTTATGTAAAAACCCCTTTTACCCCTCACCTGCGTCTGAGATAAATGCATATGTAATGGATGGAGCTCCCAAGCTAGTGGAGGTGGATCAAGTCAGGAGCCATGGTGAAACCAATCCAAGGAGATACAAAGGTGGACAGGTGGAAAGCTGTAAACACGAACCCAAAAGGTTCAAAGAATTTCTCCCCTAGGTATTGGGTTAGTTTATCAACCTCTAGATAAACTAACCAATAGAAAAGCTCATGATCACACCATTTATTTTATTTCTGTCAGTTGCATGGTTTATTTATTGTGGGTGTGTTTTCACGATCACACAATTAATGAATTAAATGAGCATGCAAGATTGAACTAAAATAAAACCGGCTTATACGTAAATATTATCTTAGATATGGTTAATCACTTAAGTATATCCCACTTAATATTAACAAGCATCTAATCAAAGATAATAAAATGGAAATTTACGTATAAGGATACAATCCCTCAAAATAAATATTAAGTCAGCATAGGCTTCCATAATATTGGTTAGAATCGAACCATAGTTCAAAGTGCTTCACCAACCCTAGTTGGGCTGCTTTCAATTATCGGGGATTTCTGATTCAAGGTTTTGGGTTGACTTGACTTGGTTCACATCAGGGGTTGACTGCCACAGTAGGACTTGGTGTGACCAAGAGGCAAAGGATAAGGAAATCCAAAAAGGATTTCAGGATTGGGGAGTCCACTCAGCGGATCAAGGAGCTGCGAGTTAATGCAGTTGGCATTTGGAATGCCTACCTAAAACCCTTTAAGTTGCTTCACCAACCCTAGTTGGGGTAATGAGAAGGGAAATATGGATCCTTGCCACTAGAATATTGATGTAACAGAATATTCTGAAGTCAATGGTGAGGGCTATTATATTTCGATAAAATAGTGGGAGACTAATAAGTCTTAATTTAATTATTTTTCTAATTTTTTTTAATAATGTACTAAACCTTTTCTCATCTTAATTTTTAGAAATAGTAAGAAAATAACTTCAAACATATCATTGTGCACCATACTCGAAAAAGAAAACCTTCTCACCGGCACCAATTTCAAAGAGTGCCCGAGGCGTTTAGGCTTCGTCTTTCACCACGAAAGGAAATTATATGTGCTGGAAGAGCCTATTCCAGTTGCACCTGGGAAAGAGGATAGTGATGAGGAATTATCTCTCTACATGAAACACGTGGATGATGTCACATATGTCTAGTGGTTCCTGCTATCGGCCATGTCTAATGTGCTCTTGATGTAACATGAAAACATGGATGCATATAGCATGATGTCTCACCTTAAATATCTCTACCAATAGAAGGCGAGACAAGAGAGGTATGAGATCTCCAATGCTTTGTTTACCACGAATCATGGAGAGTTTTCGCCAGCTGGGCCTCATGTAGTCAAGCATATTGGCTACATTGAACGCTTGGACATCTTAGGGATTAAATTCCCGGATGAGTTGCGTACAGATATAATCCTATCATCAATGCCCAAGACCTTCTCTAGCTTCATTGTCAACTATAACATGAGTGGCAATGAGAAGAGTCTATCAGAGCTTCTGACCATGATTATCCAGGTAGATAAGGACATGGGGTGTAACAAACCCGTGGTCCTCATGGTGAACAAGAAAAAAAAGGACAAGGCAAAGGGGCTAAAGACTAATAAATGGTCTGAAGCCCCTGAGCACCATCCCTCCAAGAAGGGGAAGATCCAGAGGCAGGGCAATGAATGGGAGGAAGTGTGTTTTTCATGTGGCAAGCAGGGCCACTGGAAGAGGAACTGCACCTAGAAGCATGGGGAAGCTAAATGTACATTTGTTATCGAGTGAAATATTTCTATTTCTACACATTGGGTATTAGATACAGCTTGTGGGGCTCACATCTGTATTAAAATGTAGGAACCAAGTAGATTTAGAAAGATCACCAGAGGAGAGGTGGATCTTCGAGCTGCCAATGGCGCAAGGCTGGCTGCGTTGGCTATTGGCGAATACCACCTCTCATTGCTGACTGAGATGATTTTGGTTTTACATAACTTTTATTATGTGCCTACTGTTACCAAGAACATAATTTCTGTATATTGTTTGGATATGGATGGATTTTTTTTTCAAATTTTGAAATAAGGGTAGAATCTTTTATAAGAACAAGGTATGTTATGGTATGGAACATTTAAATAATGGTTTGTATGCATTGAATTACAAAAACCAAGTGCTGGAAATCGATAACGAAACAAACTCACATGACTCATACATCACCCAGTTATGGCATCACCGCCTTGGTCATGTGAACGAGAAGCATTTGACAAAGCTATTCCAAGATGTCTATTTAGACTCTACTGAGCTAAAACCACTTGATAGATCTCACGCTTGTTTACAAGGAAAAATGACCAAGCCACCTTTCGGTGGACAAGTTGAAAGGGCCACAGAGATTCTAGGATTGATACACAGTGATGTGTGTGGACCATTTCCAGTAGAATCTAGTGGTAGATATTCTTACTTCATTACTTTTACTGATTATTTGAGTAGATATGTCTATGTCTACATAATGAGGTATAAGTCAGAGTACTTAGAGAAATTTACGGAATTCAAGAATGAAGTAGAGAATCATCTTGGTAAGAAGATGAAGAAGCTTCGATCGGATCGAGGTGGAGAATATCTAAACCAAGAGTTCATCGATCTTCTACGGGAGTCTGTGATTCTATCTCAGCTCACTCCTCCTTATACACCACAGTGGAATGGTGTTAGTGAAAGGAGGAACCGAACCTTGTTGGACATCATGAGGTCGATGATGAGACATGCGGATCTTCCATTATCCTTTTGTGGATATGCATTACAAACTGCAACATACACATTAAACCGAGTACCAACTAAGGCGGAAAATGGAATTCTATCTGAGTTATGGAATGGAAGGAAACCCACTTTTTTGTACACACATGTATGGGGATGCGAGGCGTTTGTTAAGGCCTTCTCAGGCAACAAACTAGCACCCCGGGGAACGAAGTGTATCTTTATAGGACATCCCAAGGAAATGAAAGGATATTACCTATATAACCCTCAAGACAAGAAAGTGACTGTCGCCAGACAAGCCATCTTTTTTGAGAGGGAGCACATCCTCAAGAAGGATAGTGGGAGCAAGATTGACTTTGATGAAGTTGATGCTCAAGATACACAGGAGTTGGTACAGGAACAAGTTCCACAGGTCCTCGTGGAAGAGGTTCCAGAAACACAAGTACTGCTTAGGAGCTCAAGAGAGGTAAGGGAACCAGAGAGATTTGGTTTCCTAGTCACCGAGGATGGTGAATCATTATTGTTGGACAATGATGAACCTCTCTCATACAAGGAATCAGTAGAAAGATCAAAAGCTGAAATATGGATTGAAGATATGAATTCTGTGATGGATTCCATGTATCTGAACCAAGTTTGGGTTCTGGTCAATGAGCCAGTTGATGTAAAGCCTGTTGGATGCAAATGGGTATTCAAAATAAAGCTGTACATGGAAGGTCATGTTAGAACCTATAAAGCAAGGCAAGTGGCTAAAAGATTCAGATAGTGTCAAGGAAATGACTATGATGAATCCTTCTCACCAGTTTCCATGTTTAAATCCATAAGAATCATAATTACCATAGTTGCTTACCATGACTACGAGATTGGGCAGATGGATGTCAAAACAACATTCCTTAACTGGAACCTTCAGGAAGATGTCTATATGACACAACCAGAAGGGTTTGTGACACCAGGTGAAGCCAAACGGGGTTTCAAGTTGCAAAAATCCATTTATGGATTGAAGCAAACATCCAGGTCCTGGAACATTCGATTTGATGAATCCATAAATGAATTTGGTTTCATTAAGAACGAATGTGAGCCATGTGTTTATAAGCGGTTTAATGGGAATGTGGTCGTCATCCTAGTGGTATATGTTGATGACATATTGCTTATTGGAAACGAATTACCAGCCTTACAGTCAGTTAAGGACCATTTGAACAAGTGCTTCTCCATGAAGGACTTAGGAGAAGCAGCCTATATTCTAGGGATCAAGATCATTCGTGACAGATCCAAGAGGCTGTTTGGAATAAGTCAGGGTACATACATTGACCAGATACAAAAGAGATTTAGTATGGGAAAATCCAAGAGGGGATTGGTTCCTGTGTCACATGGCTTACATCTTTCTAAGAAAATGTGTCCCCAAACACAACAGGAGAAAGATAGGATGAGCAAGATCCCATACGCTTCGTCTATACGATCCATCATGTATGCCATGTTATGTACTAGGCTTGATGTTTCATATGCACTGAGCATGGTAGGCAGATATCAAGAAGATCTTGGAGAACAACATTGGACTGCTGTTAAGACTATCCTTAAGTATCTGAGAAGAACTAAGGATATGTTCCTGGTGTATGGAGGAGACGAGGAGCTTGTCATCAGAGGGTATGCTGATGCTGGTTTTCAAACAGATCAGAATGATCTGAAGTTGCAATCTGGATATGTTTTCTGTCTCAATGGAGGAGCTGTGAGCTGGAAGAGTTCAAAGCAGCCAGTTGTCGCCGATTCTTCAGTGGATTCCGAGTATATAGCGGCTTCTGATGCAGCCATGGAAGCTGTATGGATTCAGAACATTGTCTAGGATATTGATGTGGTACCTAACAGTAAAGATCCGATTACATTGTATTGTGATAATACTACAGCGGTGACTCTTGCAAAAGAACCAAGGTCGCATCAACGGACAAAGGACATACTCCGAAAATATCACCCCTTAAGGGATTTCAATCAAAGGGGTGAAGTTGCAGTGATCAGAGTATCCACGGAAGCGAACATGGTAGAACCGATGACTAAAGGCCTATCTCAGCAGAAACATTAACATCATGTGAGAGCTAGCGGGTTAATGGAGGTTATCAGTTGGCTCTAGTCCAAGTGGGAGTCTGTTGGATTTTGTGGTCTAGAACCAACTACTTTGTACTTTATTCATTTAAATAAAATCCTTATCACATCTTGATTGTTCTTCTGAGTGACATGTCATGTGATAATGTCCTAAGGACAACTGTTGCATTAAAGGGTCGTAGCGGATCCCTGCTATGATGAGAACCCAGAAGTTCCATAACACTGTTCTTGAATGTATGTTCTATGGCCGGGTGATATTATTTGAGGGACAGAAATAATACAGTTCATTAGGGGTGAGGAATCATAAATCATTGAGGCACCTTCTCAAGGTGTGCGCCCTTCGTAATATCCAGGAGGATATTATGAGGACGAGATCCGCCAGTAGGAAATCCACATTTCATAGTGTCATTGGATGTTCTTATCTGCGGACGTGTGTATTGGTCCTTAGACATTAAGATTATTATTAATGGGTATTACAACTTGTGCACTTATATGTATTGACAAAAACTGTGAAGACACACTATTCTCAACGAGTTAGGATACGTTCGGTGCGTCACGAGTAATACCGCATTAATAGATAATGCGAGAAAGGATTTGTCCCTTCCGTTCCATAACGGAAGTAGATATCTCAGGCCCTTTGATGGAATTGATATAGCCTAAATAAATCCATGGCCATGGTAAGGTATGGGCATGTTCAATTACGGGAAGTCTAAGAAATAATAATCAAGCACATGGGTTGATGGGACTAGCATGCAACCAGCTTGATTGGAGATATCGAGACAAAGGGATTATATTACACGGTAAGCGTTCGTAGGAGGTGACACGTCATTAGGGAATTAACTACTTTCTTTATGGGTGCCTTGGCATGTTTCTAGACGCTAACCTTTGAATTTAGGCAAGCTCAGCCTAATGCCACTGAGAAAGAGGCCTAGAGGGTCACACACTATGTGTGTCCATGTATCTCAGTTAAATATTAATTTAACAAGTTAAATAAATATTATTCCCGACTGTGGTTTAATAATTATATAAGGATGTCTGATCACATTTATTTTGACACTAGTTATTCGAGAGAATATATTGTGGACAAAATAATATATTTATTAGCGAGTAATGCAGTTACATTTATTTAATAAATAAATAGTCATTGCTCAATGTTTAATAAATGTGGTGGAGAGAAATGGAAAATAAAAGTACACGCCGTGTATATTAAATATACACGCCATGTAGTTTTATGGAAAAAACGTACATGCCATGTATTAATTTTTACACGCCGTGTAGTTTTTCCAGTTGGGATTTTGAGGATTTAATATTGTTTTATTAAATGATATTTATTATAATCAGCATGGGCGCATGTCAAGGAATTAATAATTCGACATGGGGGTTTTCAATAAGAGTTAATGAAATAAATAAAACGCGTAACACGTTTATTTATTGTCATAACTCTATTAACCTCAAACCCGATTATAAATATTCTCGCAACCCCAACATTTTGGAGAGCCATTATTGTGCACAATGGATTTAGAAATACTCTCAAGCCAAGAGAGAATTACCTTTCCACCAAGAACACCCTCATGTTACGAGAGAAAGATCCTCCACCGGATCAAGGCGATCGAAGGAGGAAATCACAAGCGAAGGTTCTTCCATGCTAGCACCCAGAGATCCATTCGGCGACGTCCGGAGATACGTGACACACATGTGGATCACAGCTAGAGGAATCCTACACTTGTATTCTACGACGCAATGACGGTTCACCGAATCGTGACTGGACACATCAATGAAGAAATAATTCCAATGAGGTAATTCTTATTCATTAAATTAAATTAATTATAATAAACATGTGATGATCCTCCTCAAGGGTTCTGGGACTCTTTATTTTCTTTTCATTATACATTCTATTCCGAAGATTCTGCATTTTATATCGTGACAGATCTCAGATTGAAAATTGTTTAGCGTTAAAATTAAAGTAGGGCAAACCCACCAACGCGCTTCCGCTGCGCCCGGAACCAACAGTAGAAAGGATGAACATACATCCAATGAAAGTGGATACAATCATGGAACATGGAGGATGGATCGAGAAACAATTAATAATTCCGAATAGAGGATTTAATGACAAGAAGTTAATAGTGGAGGTGTTCTTAAAGACAATTGAAAAACTAGCCCATCATTTTGAAGACATTCTCAAAGATGGTCATAATAAATAGGTAACAGATCTATCCTGGAATCTATATAGGGAGGTCGCATCTAATAAGTTTAAGTTAGTATTTATGTTTTTTTTAATTTGATAATACGTTTAATGCTTCTAGTTGTACTTGATGGTTTCATACTTTTTCCAAAAAATGTTTTAATAAAAAATTAACTTAGTAGTAGCATAAAATACTTTACTATTTTTTAAAAGCTCATTTTACCACCTTGGATGGAGAACGCTTTTTAAATCTATTTTTTCACTTTTATATGTTCTATTTGAAAAAATCAACTTATTCTTTATAAGGGGAACATTAAAATTTAATTTGGCTATTTTTTTTGGTAATTTTTTGATAAAGTTCATTTTTAAAGAATTGTGAAAAATACTACATTTTAATTCAAAACATACTTTTCATCTAATTTATTTATACAGTTAAATTGTCATTTTTAATGGTTTTAAAGTGAAATTAGATAATGTTTTTATCATTTAATCCAATTTTGTTCATTATAAGTAATTACAATTTTAATTTAGACACAAACACATGTCAATATTTTGATAGATTTTACTTCTTAAAAACCCACTTTTTGGTTTTGACATTGGGAATTAATTTTAAATTAATTTCTGCAAATTCTATGTTCTAAATTTGAAAAATGGATTCCATATTTGGAATTCAAAGGTCCAAATTTTCTATATATGTACCTTTTATTTTTGGATATTATGAATACTTACTTCAGTAGTTATTTTTTATTTACCATGGTTAAAGGGTAAATCTGGTAAATAAGGGTAAAAAATAATATTATAATAATATTAAACCAGCCAAACGCATTTCTTAATCCTATTTGATCAGATATTTCAGACAATGGTCATACAGAGGTCAATTTTAGTACTGCATGGAGGAACTTGGGTGTGAAAATTACATTTATATGAATTAATTTAAAGTAAAGAGAAAAATAAGATAAACATGTAGCTTTTACTAAAAAAATAATATAGGGTTATATAATGGATATATTTGACTATCAATATTAATTTGAATGATAAAAATATTTTCTAAATTATGGTATTTTATTTATAATTTTTAGACATTGAATAAATAAATTTATTTTTGATGGAATGATGATGTAGTGATTACCTTATTAATGAAGGATTAAAATAAATGATATTATAAATATTAAAATCTATGTAATTTAAACACTTCAATTACATCCAAGAATTTTCATTATGATATTTACATATTAAAATTCTTTTAATTCATTTTTTTATGGAATAAAGTTGTTATGACTTTAATAAAAATCTATTACTAAATAGCATCAACATTGACATAAATGAGTTGAAAAAAATAAAATTTTATTAAATTATATAATAGTCCTAAAAATATAATAATCATCAAAATGACTTATATAATGTTAAAAATGTCATTAATGATCTATTTATGATTTTCTTGTCATTTTTTGGTAACTATAGTAACCATATATTATGAAAATACATGAAGACATGGTAAGATATAATGCTTTCAACTAAGGGTTAATGTAGAAAGATAAGGATTTTTTTGTGACCTAACTTCTCTAAAACCTATTGGTTGAGAGTATTTCAACCCATTATCATCTTATCCTAAAAATAAATCACTTTTTAACTATTAAAATTTGAAAATTGTTTTATAATAAAATAATATTTCAATACTTTCCTAAAGTGCAAGTCCTCCATCTTATAAAAGGACACCAAATCTACCAATTTAATCACACCAATAAAGCCCATTAGAACATCCAAAATCTACTAAAATAATCTCCCAACATCCCTACCATCCAACCAGAAGCCTTAACTTGTGCATATGGAAATTTAAGAAAGTCGTTTTTCTCAAATCAAAAGAAGTTACCTGATTTAGAGGTAACGCCTTCTCTCAAGTTCCTTTTTTTTTATTTTCCATATTCACTCCCTATGCTCTTATTATTTTATGAATAAATAAAAAATAGTATAAAAAATATTCTAGGATTTTTTCAAGAGAATGATTAGAACTAAGCTTACACACAAATCCATGAAATGGATATGAACATACTGTTTCTATGTATGGTGAGCTACTACATCACAAAATGATGATTGTTCAATTTTCTAATACCACCTATCATGGTATCCATTATGATGAAAATTTAATTATATATTATATATATTATATTTATATTTCCTCTATTCTTCTATTTTTCTATTTACAACATACCTTTATACTTCCTAGAATGTGTAAAGACGGTAATTTCATTTGAGGAAGTGCGGACTTCCGCCCCCTCAAAGTGATATGACTCGTTTATGACATACTTGGAACACATAAAGGATGAAATTAATGAACTTATGTAACATATATAAAATATATATTATAATGGAATTATATCATACCTATGTATCATTTATTTTTAATTCATTTAAAATGACAAAGAAATGAAAGTTGCATTCATGCGTAGGTACGACCTACCACCTCCATGAACGGTGCATTTCATTTTTATCTCTAAATGTTATGGACTATAATAAATACATATATAAAGGATATATATGATATTTAAATCATTAATATCATTATGGAGATGACTGAATATTAATTACATGGAAAATTAACATAAAAAGAATTTCATTTTTGACTCACGTACCGAATATCGACAAAATGACCAATATGAACTTAAATAATTATGTAAATATTATTACATGATAACAAGGAATATAAAATGAATAATAAACAAGAAAAGGGATCTTAAGAACACAAAAATTAATGTCTCTTTATTATTCCAAAATTTAAGGAATGAACGAGACATGTTGGACTCAAGGTAAGGGACTTTATCTCAATCACTTTTCATTGATACATATTTTGATGTTATAAACCTCATTCTTTTATACAGTGTATAATAAGCCCCATTAACATTAAATTTCATTCAAAGGGAATCTTTTTTCTACAAAACATTTTACAAAATGATAAAAAGGAATGTTTTTAACGTTTGCGGTGACCACGACTCCTCTTCCGCCATAACCGTCATTTGATATTTGGATTCCACTGTAAGCTATAATTTGCTCAAAGGAAAATAAATCCTTTATTTCCTTTTTTGGGTGTTTTGGTATTGAAAATGGTTTTTGATATGGATTGAATATTTCAATATCTTGAAATTTTTTCATGTGATTTCAAATGAAATGTTATAGGTGAAATGTTTATATTTGTAATATTTTGTCTGTTATGATTATATAATTTTACTTAGACATTTGACAGGTGGTTACGTGATAAACCAATGATGAGTGGTTACATGATAAACCAAAGAAAGGTGGTTATATGATAATCCATGGATGGGTAGTTACGTTATAACCTCTGATGCATTAGGTATGGAAGTCGGCCATATGTCTATTATATTTTGTGATATGTGTGGAAGCCGACTGTATGGTTATTCCATTTAAGTATGTTAATGTACAAAGATAAATTTTTATGTTATATGTTTATTTATATGAGATTTATGGAAATCTTTTAGTTACAAATATGGTAGGAAATGGACTTATATTTAGTGAAGTATATTTTCTACTTCTTAATGGTGAAAAATATTACTTTATGATAATTTATTAATGTTTTTCATGTTTCCCCAAGCCTAATAGTTTTATTTATTTGTTTATACCTTACTGAGGATTTTATGCTCATAACAATTTTATGAAATGTTTTTCAATGGGTATAAAGAAGGATAAGATAATGGAAGAATTCATGAATATTTTTAACACTAAAATAATTCTTTTTTTATTTAAGGAGTTTTATTATAGTGAAAAAAATGGATAGAGTAGAAGTGTGTACTTTTTAATTTTTGAGATGTAATTTAATAGTTATGGCCTAATTCTATAAACATATAAACCTGAATAGATCCCCAATGAGAAATAATGTAAATTCATGATCAAAACTTAAAATTATGTAAGGTTTAAGGCTGAGGCCTTATAACTACGACCTCCATGAAGGATGAATACAATTTATCAAAAAAACCCCTCATTAATTGTTCTATGATTTTATTTTATAATTATATACGATATATATTAGATTTAAAATATTCTATAAACCTTATATTAACATCATATAATACCATATTCTTACTCATTTTATTATTAAAACACACTTTTTACGAGTTAGTTTACTATCTACTTATGATAAATCGTTATATTTATATATTAAATGGTTATGGAATGTTATATAATATTAATGACAAGTAATAAAAATGTGTTAATGGTTTTTAACGGTTACTTAGTTTTAATATTAACATCTAAACATGAAAATAATATATCCTCTTTATTTATTAAAAACTACCAAATCATGTTTTATCACTAGCTTCATCTGCAAAAGTCGTAATTAATGATATCATGGGATTAAAGTGGACTATTATAAATAATCATGATATATATATTTAATAAAAATAGGGAATCTAGGAATGATAAAATTAGTATCAATGATCAGGGATTGAAATTAACATTTTAAATCATCTGAAAGACAATTAATAGTGTTATCACTTGATGCTAAAAAAAAGATATAATGAACAACTATATTCTATGTTAAAATTTATAAATTAATTATATATATTGACATAGAAATGAATAATTTTATGATATAGATCGGTATAATAGCAATAGTTCATTTTTAGGAAGTTAGAGTGTGATAAAGTATGTGGGGAAATATGGTAAGGTATTTTTTGTATCAAAGTCCATTCATTGAGACACATCTTACTATATCTACTAATTTATGATTATATAGTGCATATGCTTACAAATTATTATATTATCATGAAATATAATTTATTTATGATGTTCTAGTTTCATTTACATGATCTTATAACTTCAAGTGTTTTGAATATAATTTTACTCATATCATAATAGTTTTCTCAAGTGAAGTGATTTTTCATGTGATTCATGAAATATCTTCTTGAAATTGATCTTCCATGTGTATTTTTCCTAAAATAATCATTTGAAATGGTATATTAATTTTTTTTGGTGATATTAATTATCTTAATTAATATAACCCAATTTTATTGAATTTTTTATCATTTAAAATAGTGATGATGAAAGTATAACTCATATACATTATAATGGATATTTTACCTTCATATTCATGTTTCCATTATCGAAATTATTTTATATAATGTTTCAAGTAGTCTTCATACTTCATTTAACCTATTTAAAATCAAATGTTTTATCATCATTTTTATGATGTGGGTTTCACTAAATAGTTATACTGTATATTAAAAAGTTTCACCATGATTATTCTTCATAATTTTTATCATCTAATGTAATGGTTTAATTTTTTTTAAATGCCTTATTTCCAAAAAATTTTAAAAATTTTATTTTCATCTACATTGAATTTCCAAAAAAAGTTATTTAAAATGAAATCATTTAAAGTTTTCTATATGTTTCATTTTCATCCAAAAGTACTCTCTTCTACACATTTATATGAAAATGTACATTCCTACAACCCTTTTTTCAAATATACATCAAATTTTTTCAAAAAAATGAAATTATTATTCTCATTTTTAAAAAAATATTCCTTTTAAAAAAATTTCAAAGGAAAATATGAATTCTTATTTTAAAATAAATTTTCCTAATGCTTTTAAATTTTTTTCATCTATATCGTATACTTTATTAAGGGTATTATTCATATTATTCCACCCACCTTATTTATCAGGATTGCTTATGGAATTCATTTTTACAACTATGGTATGGTCCATAACTAATTCCTTATTAGCAAATAATCCACTTTTATATTCATCATTTCCCAATAATGCCTTCCTTTGTGAATGAACTATGTTCTATTACATTGATTGATGTCTCTTCCCCTAGATTTGTAAAAAATCAATCCAAAGTGAAAATTGTTCCCTACACTATATATCTTATTCCTATATGGTGTAAAGACCATATTTTTAATCATATTTATTTAGTTTAATTTACCCAGAATTATTATTAATGTTAATGGATACACATTTATTTTCAATTAGTTTATCATGTTATGTATATTGAAGAAATTTGGAATTCTTCCTTATAGTGACCACTTATAATGTATATGATACAAATTTTTTTCCTTGGGTTTTTATGACTTGTTAATTCATACCATTTGTAACAGACATCCATATTTTTTTTATTATATAAATGTTTCTCCTAGAATTATATTTCCATCCAATGCATTGAGTATTGTTCCATTGCATGATATATCATGGTGCGTGGGAAGTGATCCTCAATAAATATAGTGAATGGGTTGTTAGGCTAGCTAGTTATTTTATGTTAATAAGTATGGGATCCTTGAATTATACTTTATATAATTTCCACATTCATTTGATCCCATGTTGTTATGACACGATTATTATTTAAGCCACATTTTCCTAATACCGTCTATTTATTACATACTCTCATGTTTATGATCATTCCCAATATGATATAACATTATGCCTCATGCCTCTCATGTTATACATTATTTTTATGATTCTAATTTTAGAGAGTTTTTTCTCACCCTTATTATGGTTCCCTTTCCCCATTTTAAAAAAAATAATGTATTACGTATCTAAGCCTTAAATAGAACCATGTGTGGATAATCTAGGAGAGATGTTAAAAACTCATCATGTGTCATGAACCGAATCTGGTCACCACCAATACCGGAACCTGAAGGGAGTTCTGTATCCCCATGGGCCGGAAAAAGTTCCCAGGTATCATTATCTTTGTTTGGGAATGATTTACCCGAATATGTATACATAAAACCTCAGAAATATTTGATAAAATGAATTTGAAAAATTCATACCAACAAGGTTTATAAAAAAATCTAGAACTGAACACATAAGCTCAAATTAAATACAAAAGGTCCAAATATACAATTAAACAATAACAAAATAGCCCCATGGACTCCACATGACAAGGGGTCATCACCCCCAAGCAGTATCTACAACTCCGCCCCAAGGATGGAGACTAACACCCTGAACCGCCATCACCCTTAGCCTTTCCTTTACCCGAGTCAAACGTAACCAAGTCTACATACAACCAAGGGGGATAAGTAGGGTGTGAGCCTAATCCCAATAATATACCACACAATTATTCCAAATATCATGCAATACAATGTGAAAAATCAAGCAGTTTTAATATGCAAAGAAAAGGAGTGATAAAATCCCAGAAATGCACCTTTTAATTGAGAACAGTTTTCAAGATAAAGTTTTCATAATGTTCACACATTTAAATAGACATGTTATATAATATAAAATACTTCCAAAAAAATCATAATACATGGTAAAATACCACATACACAATGGGAAACAAAACCGGGAGCACCTGTAGGACCTATATAGTCTTGGGCTCCATGTACCTCATACCTCGGTGTAAAGTAACCATAGTAAAATCCATTCTCCTGCACGAGACACTAGTAAGAAACATAAAAATAACCTAGTGTTCCCCAATAATAATCCAAATAGTTTTGTTAGATTGATTTTTATCTAATTTCTAGGTGAAACAGGGACCAAACTCATCTGGTCCACTAGTCGTACTAGAACACATCCGTCCCACCTAGGTACTCGGGCTTCCCCAATTGTGATAAAAAAATTTCAGAATTATACATATATCCATTTTTATATAAAACACCACTAATGGTAACAAAAAATTAGTACAGTATCTATACACATTTTATACCATTTAAAACGCACAACAAAACACTTTGAGTTTCAATAAAACAACTTCTGCAAATCTTTCCTTGTTTTTCACCCAAAACTCTTTGAAAACCCCACATAAACACCATATTAATACTCATATTTATCAAAAAAGAATCCAAAACAACCTAAACATTTCTTTAAACTCATTACATGAGTTATAAAATAATCATAATAAACATCGCATATAATACCCATGTAAAACACCCAATTCAACACCAAATTGGTACTCAAAAACCATTTTCTTAACAAACATCACAGAAACCCAATTTCGTAGTTACAAAAAAAGAATAATAACATTTAAAAAATTATTTTCAACTATAATACAGTTCAATAATGTCAACTAAAGAATTAAAAGTCGGCCCTTAATCAACCAATAAAAGATTTATGTGAAAAAAAAACACAAATTTCACATGAAATTGGCCATTAAAATTTACTTTCATTACAAAAACCACTAAAACCAATCTTCACAGAATAAAATCAATGGGTTAAACATGAAAATTTAATAAAAGCAGTATCTATGTCACAAGGATTTCATGCAAAGTAGAATCACCTAACAATTGAGTAAAAACCTTGAATCCTTTGGTTGAAAATCAAATCGCACCACCATCGCACCAAGAGGGACCGAGATCAATCCTAAAACCACAATAAATGACCAAAAAAACCAATGTATAAACCATATGTTTGAAACCATAGCCTCTGGAAATTTTTTAATTCAAGAAAATGAGACGAAACTTCTTGGAAAGGGGAGAAAAGGAGTAAGAATTGAAAGAGTTATGATGGAAATAACTTACCTTCTCAAATCAGGACGATTGGAGAAACCCCAGTATGTTCATCAAGAAATCGTGATTCCTAAGATCTCCAAAGAGGGGGAAAAGAGTCTGGTTGCGCGTCCGGGTGCAAAGGTCTCGTGTGAGACTTGAAATCACCGAGAAATACTTAATACTGAATAAGTTATTAAATAAATAAAATTAATTTTCAAAACAGAATTTGGGCTTCCAGGCAGGCTCAACCCCCTAAATAAAAACCCAAATACACCATGTTTATGGATTTCTAAAGGTTCCAAATTTTAATTTTAGTCTTAATATATCTGGGGAGAACATTTGGGAATTGAAATTAGTGAAAAATATTAAAAAATAAAAAATTTATAAAAGAAAAAAAAAATATTTTTAAATCTGGAATTTGGTTCACAGTTTGGCCCAATTCATGAAAACTCACCTATTTCTCCACAAAACCTTGGGAAACCCCAAAAAAAAAACATGAATGGAAATTAAATGAAAAACAAAGTTAAAATATTTCATTTATGGGACACTTTTACCCACAATGAAAAGTTTCCATCCCGTAAAGAGAACCTGAATCTTGATCAGAATACAGGAACATATACTCTCCATCAACCCAGGATTTCTGCTCCCAGGTCTTATGTGAATCATTAAAATGATGCCAATGAACCTAGACCAATGGAATGAACTTCCCTTGAAGCGCCTTCTCTTGGGAGTCCACTATTTTCATTGGCCTCTCAATAATAGACAAGTCAGGCTCTATCTCCAATTCTTCCCAACTCAGGACATGGGATGGATCTGGGTTGTATTTCTTTAACTGAGAGAAATGGAAGACATCATGGAGGGATGTCAACTGAGAAGGTAAATCCAACCTGTATTCCACCTTTCCAATACACTCGGTGATCTCAAAGGGCCCGACATACTGCGTCATCAGCTTACCTTTCTTCCCCAATCGATGATTGCCTAGGCAAGGGGCCACCTTCAAGAATACCCTGTCACCGACAAAAAACTCTAAGTCTCGACGCCTTCAGTCAGCATATGATTTATAGTGACTCTGAGATTTCAATAAATGCTTCCTGATTAACTTGACCTTCTCAGGTGTCTCTTTCACAAGACTTGGCCACAACAGTGAGGTCTCACCTACCTCAGTCCAACATAGGGGCGACCGACAAGGGAGACCATAGAGAGCCTCAAAAGGATCCATTCGAATGAAGGATTGGCAACTGTTATTATAAGAAAACTCAAACACCCCAAAATGTATATCACAAGAACCTTCAAAGTCCAAGACACATGCACAAAGCAAGTAATCCAAAATCGGATTCACCCGCTCTGTCTGACCATCCGTATGAGGATGGTATGTCGTGATCATCTTAATCTGAGACCCTAAGGCCTTATGAAGGCCTTCCCAAAATCGAGAAGTGAAATGGGGGTCTCTATCTGAGGAAACTATTGATGTTATTCCACAGTGTCTCGCCACTTCCTGAAGATACAAATGGCCCAAATCATCCACTTTAGTTGTATCTTTTATCAGAGTGAAGTGGGATAATTTGGTTAGAAGATAAATCACCACCCAAATGGCATTATTACCCCAAGGTGTATGAGGTAAGACAACAATTAAGTCCATGGAGACCACGTACCACTTCTAGGTAAGGATGGGTAGTGGTTGGAGAAAATCGGTGGGCCTTTGGTGCTCTGCTTTCACCTGCTGGCATGTGTAGCATCTCGACATAAAGTCCGCTATGTACCATCTCATACCAGGCCACCAAAAAATCCTATGGACATCATAATACATCTTAGTGGAAACCGGATGGACAACCCACTAAGACTGGTGGCTATCCTGCATCACCACCTTCCGTGGAGATAACAACACTACTGAACTGTCCTTAAAGCACAAGATGCCCTCAAGAGATGATGACAAATCAGAAGATGTCTCCCCACCATGAAGAAACAGATTTGACCACTGAAAAACCTCATCACTGGGTTGTTCTTGGTGAATCAACTCCAACAGAGAAGGTGTCAACTAGACGATCACCAAGAATGCCCATCCACTGTGTTCTCTGATCTCCACATGCATGTGAGAAAAAGGCCCCATCAAAGTCCACTCATCACTAGACATCCTCAAAGCCTGCACTAGAACTCTTCTACTCAAAGCGTCAGCCATCACATTACCCTTGTCTGGGGTATAGAAAATTTCAAAGTCGAACCCCTTCAAGTACTTGATCCACCGATGCTGCCTCAAGTTGAGGAACTTATGCGAGATGATATAGCCTAATATTTTTTCATCATAGTAGACCACAAACTTCTACCCAAAGAGGTAGTTACACAAAGTCTTAAAATCATGCATCACCACTTTCAACTCCAAGTGATGGGTTGGGTAATTACTTTCAAGTGGATGGAGTTGGGAAGAGCCATACGCCACCACATGATCATCCTACATAAGCATGCACCTATGACCCATGCATGAAGCATAAAAATAGACCCCATACCCATTTATGGCCTTTGGAAAAATTAGCACATGGGTGTTAGTCAACCGCCTCTTCAGATCCTCGAACGATGCCTGACAATCTGGACCCCGTACAATCTTCACCCCTTTCCAGGTGAGCACAGTCATCGGTGATGCAAGCCACGAGAAATACCGAATGAATCTCCTATTATAACCAGCCAGACCAAGGAAACTCTTGATCTCTAACACATTCTTCAGCTGCTCTCTTGACATAACCTCACCAATCATCTTGGGGTCTGCTGAAACCCCCTACTCAGAGATCACATGCCCTAAAAATCTCACTTCCCTAATTCAAAAAGTGCACTTTGACAACTTTCTATAGAGTCGGTGATCTCATAATGTACCCAAAATGATCCTCAAGTGATGTTCGTGTTCCTCCTCAAGACCAGTGTCCATTTGATGTGCCAGCGAAGATGTTGGGACCTTCTAGGGGGGGGGGGGTTATGGAAATCCCACATCGAAGGATGAGTATGAACCACCAATTTATAAGGTGGTGTGGATACCCTACCATCATGAGGACTTTTCTTGGAAGGTGCATGAGGTCCAGAGCTTAGGGAAAGCAAAACCGTGTAGGCTAGGCCCAAAGCAGACAGTATCATGATCATTGGATGGACTGGGCCGTTAAAAATAGTATCAAAGCGGGTTAATGTTTTTGGGTTATATTGCTATTTTATGACGAGTCAGGATAGAAATTAGCGAGGACTGTCAGGGCTCGGGGTTTTGGTTGTGAGTAGGGTGCCTGGCCCACACCTTTCGTGGAAGAACTTGAGTCATCAAGGGACGTTTTAATTTACTAATTGACTTCACTTCCAGGCGAGACGTGTGGGTTGCAGACCACATGTGGACATCGGGTAGAGGTGGATTAGTTGTTTCTTTTATTACTGGAATGTGTATAGATTATTTATATTTGATTTATTTGATTTAAATTTTTAGAATTGTGGTTTTGATTATTTTTTTGTGACTATTGCTTTTTGTAGCAACATGCTTCCTAGGAAAGCTCCCACGCACCCCCAGGAGGAAGCTGGAGAGAGTTCTCCCACACCGATTGATCAGAGGCTAGTCGAGGCTATTGTTTGGGCTATCCAATGTATGGGACAAGGGCTAAATACTGCTTCTATTCCTACCAGGTAAGAAGATACATGTCTTAGATAAGATAATGCTTAGGAGTTTTTGAAGAACAAGCCACATTACTTCTGAGGTAGCTCAGAACCCCAGGAAGCAGAGGAATGGCTTGAGAAGATCGAGCGTAAGTTTGAGTTCCTAGAAACACTCGAGGATCTTAGGGTGAAGTGTGCCTCCTTTCTGTTGGAGGGTCCCAGCCACAAGTGGTGGGATTCAGTGCTTTAGACTGGGAAGAATGAGCAGATGCATTGGGGAGATTTCAAGGCTGTCTTCAATGAACAGTACTGCCCTGAGGTGTTGGCTTATGCTAGGTCTACAGATTTCATTGAACTCGTTCAGGGGAATCTATCTATGATGGATTACACCAACCATTTCACTGAGTTGGTTCTATATTCTCCAAAAATCTCCTCTAATGAGAAGGTGAAGGCCAAGAGGTTTGAGAAAGGCTTGCGACCATAGATATAATACCAGGTGTTATTATTTAAGTTGAGGACCTATGCTGAGGTCATTGATTGGGCGTTCATGGTGGAGATTGATAGGAGAGGAAGGGATATTTTCTCTGGTTTAGTATCATTAGTGGGTATTGGAAGCTCCTCAGAGAAGAAGAGGAAGTGAGAGGATCATGTGAAAAAGGAGGTGGCAGTTCATGCCACTCTTCCAGGCAGTTTTTGTCTACGGCTTTTGAAGTGAGATCAGTCATGTTCCACTAGTGTGGGAAGCCCGGGAACATCCAACCAGAAGGTACACTTCTTCCGAAGCCTTATTATCAGTGTGGAGGTATGGGGCCTTTGCAGCGTTTCTACAGTGTGCCATATCCACTTCTGAGTGGGGCTCGGTCAGTGGCTTCCATAGGTGTGTCAGCATAATCTAAGCCGTCGAGGACTGGGGGATCTCGATTTGGTAGTCATGGTGGTAAGTGTGGGTCATCTTCTAGGAAGATCCAGTTTAGGTAACATCCACATACTAGTAGTCATCCTCAGAAAGATATTGTACATCTCCACGAAGTGGATTAGGCACTAGTAGGATCAGAGGTTGGACCGTCGACAGTTTGAGGTACCGTTATGATCGCATCTCCTATAGCTACTTCTCTTTTTGATACTGGTGACTTTGTTCCATTTATTTATTCCCATTTTGTGGACATGGTTAATTTTCCAACTGATTTTATGTCTTTCACGATGGAGTTGGTGACACCACTTGGAATGAAGATGGTGCAGGGTCTCAGGTGCCCGTCGTGTGCGCATTCTGTGTCAGGGGTCAAGATGGAGTGGGTCCTCTTTCTCTTAGACATGGATCTTTTTGATTTCATACTTGGCATGGATTAAATAGTACACTTTGAAGCACACATCTATTACTATAGGCTGTGAGTGAGTTTCATAGCACATTATGGGAGTCGTCAGGCTTTTCGGGGAGAATGGGATCCTCGGTCAGGACGCACAAGACCTCCACTCCCAGATTTGGGAAGTCGTATCTTCTAGTTATCATCACTCACTCTAGAGTTTGATGGTATTTACCTTGGAGTTTCACTACCTCATGTAGTGAATGTGTTTCCAGAGGTATTCCTGAATGATTTCTCAGGTTTTCCCTCAGAGCGGGATGTGGAGTATTCGATTGATCTGGTGTCGGGAACACAACTGACATCTCTTCTCTTTTATCACATGGCCCCCACTGAGCTGAGGGAATTAAAGATACAACTGGATGACTTATAATCCAAAGGATTCATTCTCCCAAGCATATCTCCTTCATCCGAACTAGTGTTGTTTGTGAAAAAGGATGACAGATCCCTCTGGTTGTGCATTGACTTCCGGAAGATGAATAAGGTATCAATTCAGAACAAATACCCTTTTCCAAGAATAGATGATTTGTTCGATCAGTTGAAGTGGGATAAGTGGTTCTCAAAAATAGACTTGCGTTCAAGGTGTCATCAACTTTGGGTGAAAGAGTCAGATATCCCAAACACAACCTTCCGAAGAAGGTACGACCACTTTGAGTATTTGGTCATTCCCTTTGGATTGACTGATTCTCCAGCAGTCTTTATGGAACTCATGAACAAGGTGTTTCATCAGTATCTTGATTCCTTCATTGTAGTGTTCGTGGATGACATTCTGAAATACTCTGGCTCTGAAGAGGAACATGAACATCACTTGAGGATCATTTTGTGTACATTACGGGATCACTACCTCTATGAAAAGTTGTCAAAGTGCACTTTTTGGATTAGGGAAGTGAGATTTCTAGGGCATGTGATCTCTGAGTAGGGGGTTTTAGTGGACTCTGAGAATATTAGTGCGGTTATTTCATGGGATCAGCCAAAGAATTTGTTCAAGATTAGAAGTTTCCTTGGCCTGGCTGGTTATTACAGGTGATACATTCAGTATTTCTCTCATCTTTCTTCACCGATGAATATTCTCACCCAAAAAGGGGTGATGTCTGTATGGGGTCCAGAATGTCAAGAATCGTTCGAGGAGCTGAAGGGGCGGTTGAATACTTCCCCCGTACTGATTTTTCCTGAGGCTGGGAAGGGTTATTTGGTCTATTGTGATGATTTAGGTATGGGTCGTGGGTGCATGCTTATGCAGGATGATCACATGATGGCATATTTATCTCACCAACTCCAACCACATGAAAAGAATTACCCAAACCAAGACTTGAAGTTGGCAGCAGTGATGCATTATTTGAATACTTGGCATCACTACCTATTTAGGGAGATTTTTTTGGTCTATTCTAATATAAAAGTCTTAGCCTATATCATCTCGCGAAAGGACCTCAACTTGAGGCAGTGTCACTGGATCGAGTACTTACAGGGGTTCGACTTTGACATTGTTTATACCCTAGGAAAGGGTAATTTTCTGGCAGAAGCTTTGAGAAGAAGAGTTCTAGTGCAGGCTTTGAAGAAGTCCAGTGATGAGTGGACTTTTTTGGGGCTCTTTTCTCATATGCATGTGGAGACCAGAGAACACAGTGGAGGGGCATTCTTGGAAAGCATCCAGTTGAATCCTTCTCTATTGGAGTTGATTCAGCAGGAATAACCCAGTGATGAGCTTTCTCAGTGGTTGAAAAAGTTTCTTCATGGTGGAAAGGCATCCTTTGATTGTTCATGATCTCCTGAGGGCATCTTGTGCATCAAGGGACATTTAGTAGTGCCGTTATCTCTATGGAAGGTGGTGATGCGGGATAGACACCAGTCTCAGTGGGTTGTCTATATAGCTGCCACTAAGTTGTATTATGATGTCTTTCAGCAGTTTTGGTGGCCTCGTATGAGATGGGACATAGCAGAAATTGTGTCGAGATGCTACACATTCCTGTAGGATAATGCAGAGCACCAAAGGCCCTCTGGTTTTCTCCAACCACTACCCATTCCTACCTGAAAGTGGGACAAGGTCACCAGGGACATCATTGTTGGATTACATCGTACACCTCGAGGTAATAACTTAATTTGGGTGGTGATTTATCATATAACCAAATCATCCCCATGGACTCCGCTTGACAAGGGGTCATCACCCCCAATCCACCTCTACAACTCCGCCCCAAGGATGGGGACTAACACCCTGAACCGCCATCACCCTTATCCTTTCCTTTACCCGAGTCAAACATAACCAAGTATACTAACTACCAAGGGGTGTAAGTAGGGTGTGTGACTAATCCCAATAGGATACCACCTAATTATTACAAAGAGAATGCAATATAATGTGAAAAAAGCATGCAGTTTTAATACGCTAAGAAAAGCAGTGTGAAAATCCAAGAAATGCAACTTTCAATTGAAAACAGTTTTCAAGCTACAGGTTTCAGAATGTTCACACATTTAAATCAACATATTAGCTTCTATAATGTACTTCAAAAAACACCCCAATACATGGGAAAATACCACAAACACAATGATCAAAAAAATCGAGAACACCCGTAGGCACTAGATAGTCTTGGGCCCCATGTACCTCATTCCTCGGTGTAAAGTAACCGTAGTAAAATCTATTCTTGTGCACGGGCCACTAGTAGGGAACATACCCATAACCTTGTGGTCCCCAATAATAATCCTAATAGCTTATTTAGAGTTTTATTTATCCAAATTCTAGGTGAAACATGGACAAAACCCATCTGGTCCACTAGTCGTACTAGTACACATCTGCCCCACCTAGGTACCCGGGCTTCCCCCATTGTGCTCAAAAAATTTCAGAATGATACATATATCCATTTTCATATAAAACACCACTAATGGTTACATACAATCATTATAGTATCTACACACATTTTATAACATTTAAAACACACAATAAAACACTTTGAGTTTCAATAAAACAACTTCTCCAAATATTTCCTTGTTTTGCACCCAATACTTTTTGAAAACCCCACTTGAACACCATATTCATACACATATTTATCAAAAAAGAATCCAAAACAACATAAAACTTTCTTTAAACTCATTACATGAGTTATAAATAAATCCCAAAAATCATCGCATAAAATAAAAATGTAAAACACCCAATTCAACACCAAATTGGTACTCAAAAACCATTTTCTTAACAAACATCACCCAAAACCATTTTCGCAGCAACAACCAAAGAATAATAACATTTAAAAAATTATTTTCAGCGTTAATATAGTTCAATAAGGTAAAATAAATAATTAAAAGTATGACCTTAATCAACCAATAAAATATTTGTAAGAAAAAAACACAAACTTCACAGGAAATTGGCCCTTAAAATTCACTTGCATTACAAAAACCACTAAAACCAATTTTTGCAGCACCAAATCAATGGGTTAAACATGAAAATATAATAAAAATAGTATATATGAACCAAGGATTGAATACGAAGTGGAATCACCTACCAAATTAGTAAAAAACTTGAATCCTTTGTGCGAAAATCTAATCGCACCACCGCCGCACCAAGAGGGACAAAGATCAATCCTAAAATCATAAGAAATGACCCAGAAAACCCAAGGTTGAACCCTAGGTTCTAAAATATTCCCTCTGGAAATTTGGTACGTCAATGAAATTAGAATAAAATTAATGGAAAGGGGATAAAATTAGTAAGAATTGAAGGAGTTATGATGGAAATAACATACCTCCTCAAATCTGTCCGATTTGAGAAACCCTGGGAAGTTCATCCCTAAATCATGATGTCTTAGAGCTCCAAAGAGCAGGGAAAGAGGCTATGAGTGAGGCTGGGTGCAAAGGGTTCGTTTGAGACTTGGAATCACTGAAAAATAATTAATATTGAATAAGTTATAAATTAAATAAAATTCATTTTTAAAACTGGATATGGGCTTCCAGGTAGTCCAAATCCCTTAAATAAAAATCAAAATACACCATGTTTATAGATTTATAAAGGTTACAAATTTTAATTTTGGTGTTAATAGGCTATGGGAGGAAATTTAAGAGTTTTAATGTTTAAAAAATATTAAAAAATGAAAAATTTATAAAAGAAACCAAATTTATTTTTAAATCTGGATTTGGGCTCACGGTTTGGACCAAATCATGAAAACTCACATATTCCTCCATAAAACCTTGGGAAACCCCCAAAACAAAGTATGAATGAAAATTAAATGAAAAAAATCATGGATTTATTATCTTCTAAAATAGTGTAATAGAAAGTGTCCATTTAATGATAATACTTGGGATTCATTACGGAATGATTTTTCCAAATTCCATAAAACAATAAACTAAATGGTCCATGAATTGTAAATGTGATAAATATATTGTAATAAAAACGTGTATCATAGATAGTGTTATAGGACACAAGTGTTTTGAATTGGATCAAGGTGTGTAGGTCTAAGGGTTCTATAAATGGTATCAGTTCAGTGCTTAGTCAATAGTAGTGGATTATATATTATTTATTGAGGATGATTTAAGATTTAGAAATGAAATCAGAGGTTTATGAGTTAAGGATGATCTTATTTTCGAATGTATGGATAAACATTTAGGTTTTAAGTGTAGAATATTTTATTATTTTATGGATTTTAACAAGAGAACATTAGTTATAACCATATGTATAAGAATACATGTAAGATAACCTCATGAAATTTTAGTAATTTAGACCTTGTGTGGTTTTCCTTGTAATTAAGTCCCAATATAGAAACTATCATGTGGATAATGTTTTTGAATAAATATTTCTTGGGATAATAATTATGAAAATAGTCGGTTGAGTTTATGTTAGCCATCATTCTGGTGCACGGTGAATGGTACCAATAATGCACCAATATTGAAAATCACGGGGTTATTCATTGGTTATTTCACATTGTATTTACATACCATTACAGAGGATTTGATCAAATTATTTTTTGAAAGTTAACTTTATTGGAAAACCTAATAGTAAAACTAAAGTTGATATCTTATATTGAACCTAAAAAATTATATATTATGGTTTGAACATCATTTATGAACTATTTTTTATAGGTTCATTGTTTTGAATTTTTAAATTATTAATCAAAGTATTATAATCCCTAAACAATAATTTAATGTAATTACTATATAAATAAGGATCCAAGCTAACAATAGTAAAATGCATAATGTTGTGATTTTGTAGACCAAAAAGCTATTAGGACAAGAATTTTCATTAAAATTATTTTTATTATTCCAAATAAAAATTCATGAATTATGATTGCTAATATGAACATAGTTAACTTCCCTATCACAAAAATGATGAGAATGATGGAGTCTAGTGAAAAATTAGATGATGAAGAGGATAAAGAAATAAAATATATTTAATATCAAAAATTTTGGAATAAAAACCTAGGGAAATGTCTTGAAGGAAATATAAAATGATTTATTCATGTTAAATGAGGAGATAAAGCATCTAGATGTTGAGGGAAAAGATGAATTAAGTAAACTTGATAGAGGTAGAATATTTTTCTTCTAGTTTTAGATAAGATATTAATGCACACATTTCATACGAAACCTTTTCACAATTAATTTTTATATTTTTCTGATATCATTAACAAATGTATTTTTTAAAATTTTGTGGATGTAATTTATTTCAGGGGGTACAATGTAAAAACCTAAGATTTGGAATCTTTAAAAAGAAATACTATGTACAATATTTTGTGTTATATGCTACAAGAAATATAAAAAACACCAATATATTAAGAAAGAAATATTAATAAATCGATAATAAACACTAATATGATAAAACATTAATATTTATTAGCTTGATATGGTAAATAATTAACATTATGTCATATTGAAAATTGTTATTCCCAATAAAATCCAATTTCTTAATATTATATAATATCTTTTAAGAAATATATATTTAAAAATTTTATATTTTAAATTTGATAAATTAAATTATTTTTTATTTCCTCAAAATAAAATCATCACCAGATATATTGAATTTTTTTTCTTAAATAATCAAATTTTAGGTGAATAGTGAAAACATTTTTTTCCAAAACAATGAATTTTATCACATAATTAGTATTTTTGAATGGAAAAAACATTTAAAAAATCATTTAATTTATAAAATATATATTTTAATTGGTTAATTATGAAATCTAGAATATTTTTTTGATATTATAAAATTGTTTTATAATATTTTTGGACACAAAGAATATTTTATTATAACTTAAAAATAGTTTTCCTTTGTTTCATTTAATTAAAATATTTCATGGTTAAATTCTATTTCATATTTCTTTTAAAGGAAAATATATTTTTTTAATAAATAAATTACTAGAATGAAAGTATGAAACCATTAAAATATTATTTTATACATATTGTATTTGTTAAAAAAACCTTTTATTAAATAAAATATGTTATGGATGTCTAATTTAAAGTCATATTTCCTTATTTTTCTAATTTAATTATATTTAATGGTGCCCAACTTTTGAGTGTGCTTTTTAAGATTTGGTAATAAGGTTAAAAATATATTTTTAGTAATAAAATTATTTTAAAAGTTTAATATTATATTAAGAGTAATAAGTGTTAAAATAAGTGATATACTTTGGCTTGAATTTTCCAAAATTAACATCACCTATAGACCATCAAGAAAAACTTTTTCTATTTTAATGTATTCATTACTTGAATTACCAACTATATATCACCTAACAAACCTAACGTTCATTTCATTCCATTAATACACCTTACTAATATTCTTTTCCTTAGAAAAGTTTTCTTTCTTCACCAACAAAAGTGACCACCAAAACCCATTCTCTAAAAAGACATCAATTCAAATTACATGGTGAAAATCTACCCATTTTTTATCCTAAAACCCTCTCCCATGAACAAAAGCCTGTTTACTTTATTATTTAGCTTAATCACTTAATTTAAAATGATAATTCTAATGAAAATAAAATTTCCCAACATGAGTATTACTATTCTATTTGTCTTTATTTTTAACATTCCACATCATAGTCCTTCTTGAAACTATTATTAAAATTAATTTAGAATCATATATAAAAAAATGTCATTATATTAATATAAGATCAATTATTCATTCATTATGTAGCATCCTCTATGGAAAAAATCACATCGATCATTCATATGTATAGACTACCATCTTCATGACATGATGATGTTCATTTTTAATCACCACCTCACAGGCTTCGTATAAAATCCTATTTTGATGAATAATATTGTTCTTTATGTCATTTATAAATTTAAAAAATGACCTAAGTTTTAATTTACCATCATTCAATCCATTATTTATGGGATTATATCAATAATCATGCATATATGAGGACTACCACATCTATGAATGAATAGGATCCTTTATCTTAACCACCTAACATTGATGGGCCAAAATGTGAAATTAATGAAATAATATGGTGTTTTTAAAAATTTCACAATTATTTAACGATGAATTTTTATATACAGTCACTCCATCCATTCCTTGAGAAATAAATTATTCCTGAATTATTGAAATAAATAATGGTAAATTATTATAAAGAATTTATTTGATATTTCTTAGGTGTTTCCATAATATAACTTATATAATGTGTTTCATGTGGAAATGTTAAACATAAAGTGATTCATACCATAGAATCATAAATTAAGAGAGGTATATGGATTTATATTGAAGGAATTTTCATATTAGAAATCTTGAAAAATTTGTTACATAGATTTTTGGTGGTTCTATAATAAGAGAGGAAGAATATTAGAGAAATGAAAGAAATAATAAACTACTATTAATTGATAAATAAATACTAGTAAGAAAAAAATGACCCCATTAAAAATCATTTATATGATTCTAATAAGGAAAATTAATGGAAAGTGAGCCATAAGAATATTTTAGTGATCATATCTAGCTCTTATGTCATTGTAAATATGATTATGAGAATGATTACCACTACTAAAAAATAGATTTTAAGATTATTAGTATGACATTTCAAGTGAAAATTTTCTTTATCTATAGGAAATATTTTTGATAATGTGTTTTTGAATTAGGAAAATAATCAGATATTTTCATGAGGTGTTTATCTAATAAGGTGTTAAAATGGAATGCAACAGACTAAAATTTCAACCTCAAAACTACCAGGTGTTGATAATACCAAAATAAAATCCTTTATTTTTTTATCATGGTGCAAACCACATTTATATAAAATATATAGGTGAATTATGGATTAGTGCATGAACTAGGAAAATAAGTGGAGAAAATGGGAGTGTAGTGATTGGAAGAAAATATAAGGAAGTGTTCTTTTATGTCAAGTGACCTTAAAAAAAATATATCCACTAAAATAGTGTATTAGTGGATTTCAAAACATTTTTACATCACCATTTTATTTTATTATTAATTGAACTATATTATTGAATAATTTTAATATCCCAATTTCCTTCCATGGTTTAATTTAATCGATATTTTTTTCATTATTTATTATAGTTATGAGGAATAATGTTTGGTAAGTGGGTTTAACATCATTCCTACTAATAAGGGATCAAGAATTCAATGATAAAGAAAAATAAGTAAAGGGGAAAAGGTATATATTTCCTTATAATTGGATTAACCCCAACCCAAGGAATCTCTATTTATCGTAAGAGGTATCCAAGATAAGCAGATTTATCATGTTTGTAAATATCCTTGACTATTTTTTGATTTCATTAAATTCAAGTATTATATACTTATTCCAAACTTTTTCGAAACAATTGAATTTTGTACATGATATAAATATATTTTACACTTGGATTGGATTTTGGTGAAGATATTATATAGTAAATCCAACACAATTCTACCCTTAATAAGAATAATGAAGATATATGAGATGTAGACACATTAATTATTATAAAAATTGGTATATCTAGTGAGGTATTCCAAAAAAATTCCTTATTCTAGTGATTATGATTAATTGACGTTGATTGAGATAATATATTAAAACTATAGGGAGTAGAGAAGGGTACATATACATTATTGATAGAATAATTCAAATTTGGTGATTTTGAGATACTTTTGAATAAGTAAGATAGATTTTACCTCATGTATAAATGAAAAAAATAGAATTATGAATCCATAAAATTAAAGTACTTATTTATTGGTCAAAACTGTAATTAAATTTTAATAGATTTTTATTATATTATTTTTGAAGAATCTATTCAAACAATGTAATTTTGAATCAACCTTGGTGGCATGCAAAAGTGGATATTCCAATGTAGACAATGAAGTGACAACAGCCTTATTGTCTAGAAGATGCAAAAGTAGATATTTAAAAAATATTTATTATATATAGGAAAAAGTTTATCAATGGGAGACATGTGTAAATGAAACTATTCATTTAGTAATGATATGTGAATGAAGAAAAATAGTAGAAGAAGAGTTTATGTGGAATTTAGTTTTGAACTACGAATATAGGTGCAAAGATGAACGATCAATGTGATCTATATAGAAACCATGTACACTATATTTGATAGAAGATAGTTTAAAATAATGATTATAATAAGGTAATATACCTCTCATGAATTAAAATAAAGATAGGATAATTTTTGGTATTGAAACAAGATCCAGATTATAAAAGATCACTTCACAAATGAAATTGAAAGATAAGAAAATCAATAATCAGGAATGAAATATCATTTCAATAATGGGAAAGAAGATGATGAAGATCTCCCAAAAGAGACTTTCATAAGTAAGTGGAATGAAAAATAAAATTCATAATCATTAAAGAAGAAAAATATTATTATATAATCTTTAAATAAATTTGTTATAGGGGAAGGTATCTTTGAAGCTCTATATATTTGAAATTTTTGGATGCACCATGAGTATGTTTCAAGAAGCCTAAGAAACAAATTATCTAAGAAAGGATACTATATCAGTATGTAATCCAAAATGATAGCAAATGAATTATAATTCCATAATTTATGATTTATTTTAGCAAAACATGGTGATATAGAATAAAAATGGTGCAGGAATATTTCTAAAGAAGAAAAAATGAAATACACCATTCCTATGACATGAAAGGAGAGAATCTAAAGGAAAAAAAAGCCATGCTAGGAAATATTTTTTCTAAATTAGTGGAATATCACAGAGATCATTGAAGGATTCATGAAAAACCTATGTTGATGAACTCACAGTAACCCTATAGGATAGATAAAATAATACATGTTACACGAAGAATAAACAATATGCTAAACCAATTATAAGTGAGTGGATCATGAAATAAATAATGTTTCACCCCCAATGTAAGAGGAAAAATCTGGTTTTATATATTTTTGGGATGAAAAATGTAACATCCCAAACTGGTACCCACTCAACCCATGCCCCAAGTTGGTGGGTCACATGTCCTCGAGTGCACCTCCTAGTATTCTAGATGCTACTGACTAGTAGTGAGGGTGTAAAGGTGGTAAGGTGGAGAGACAATACCCTCATATATGAGTGCCACATCAGATATAACCATAAACATACAACAATGGAAACATATGAAAATTATGTAATAAATAAGTAGTGGAAGAATAAATAACTGGTCAACTGCATAATAATATCAAAACCCACAAGGCTATGTCATATACTTGAATTGATGGCATGCCGATGTACAAAAGGGGAACACATTATTGAGATATAAAATCATTCTATAAAAAACTAAAATAATAAAAAATGTGTTCTCTACTAGGATTTCAACCATATGGTCACTACTATGCTCATATGATCTAAATATTCTTATATCATATCAAATATTTGAAGAAGGGTGATTTGCCTTTTCCATACATACAGAAAAGTTATCTACCTGTGTTCTAAAGGTGGCCCGAGAAAGTTGTGAGGTAAAATACCAATAAGACACCACGAAGGATGTCAAAACGTTATCCAATCATTACACCTATCAATATTATGTACATATATAAGTAAATAAGGAACAATACTTAATAAATAAATAAATAACCTGCCCACTCAGTTTCTTCAAGGGAACCTAGCAGCTCTACCTATTTCAAAAAATGGATGGAATAAGTTCCTGATTAGTAACTCTATATATATATATAGTAAAAATATTTATATAGTATAGTCATACATTAGATCCACCTATATGGACTAATTACATGCAGACCTAAGTGGCAATATACATAAATAGTAGGTACTGGATGGGCTATGGTGTAACTCAAACATCCAAAACCAGTCTAAACAAGATGATAAGTTCAAGAAATTGTGTACAATCCATACTTCTCATAATGAGTGAGAGAGTTAATGCTCAACACCCATGATGGAGAGTGTTCCATCATGTGAAAACTCAAAGAAAGGTATGTGATGCATCATGTCTACCATCCATATAGTGTTAGTGGTGTGAGACATCATGGTCAACACTCGATGTAAGGGAAAATGAATCCTCTTGCCTAAAAGAAGCATTCCACAGCCTGTATTGAGGATTAATCATATTTATAATCATAGGAATGAGGAATTTACCCCAATGAATAATATTTATAAATCCCATTATAATTAAATAGTTAAGTTAAAATTAAGCATTCAGTAAATCATAAAATAATTGGTGGGGCCTTTCCACCCATTATAATTCATTCTATTTAAACAATTTGATTCCTATAAGGAAGCAATGATGAACAATACACCCATTTAATCATTCAATTTAATAAAAAAAGCAAGATAATTCATTTTACAAAGCTTAATTTGGAACATAGAAGGCGTCGTTATTAATTTGGTAATAACCAAACTGGAAAATTCTTCATATAAGTTGGGCTGAGCACTTAAGAGGTTCCTTGGGTCTAGAAAACATTTATAAGGGAGTTATATAATTCATTTACGACACAATCCTAATGCTTAGGATGAATATCAGTCAGTTAAATAACTAACTAAAAGGTCAAATCCAGCAAGAACACACAAGGGGTGTTCATAACTAAGTTCAATATCCTCTAAATTTATAAACAATAATACTTGTGAGTTAAACAAAGCTCATCTATCAAATTGGAATCATGAAATCCATTTTAGGGTGACACTCGACATAAGTCTATGTGTGGAATAAAATTCTACTTTAAAGACACTAAAAATCATAGGGAAAATGAATAAGAAACCTAACTTAGGTCTATTGATAAATCATAATCCAATGGATTCTTTAGAGTTGACATAGGTTGGGAGAAATCATAGAAAATGTTCAAAGCCCTGAAATTATGTAAAACAATCCTATACCTAAATAGAGAAACTGATCTAAAAATAAACTCAAATAGTAATGGTGAAAATTATAGATATTACCATGATGGATCTTATTCTTATGATGGATCTTTATTTGGACTTCAAATTTAGAAGTTATATTAATGCCTAGGATGTTACGCTTGGGATCTTATCCAAGAAGAAAAACCAAAACATTCACATGAATGGGATGAGGGAAAAAATAAAAAGGTTTTAAATAATCACTAAGGTTAACAATGTCTTTTAAATATCGAAATATGGGTCACATGTTTTGGACACATGTTTTAGACAAACAAAGAACAAACCATGATTCCCTCACTGTCCAGGGGAAGACCCTCTATGGTTAAGGTACATAGATTCTCTAATCATGCTCAAAATGTGAAAAAAATACTCTGTTATAACTCTACAGTTTTTTCACACAACCGAGTAATTTGGGTCACAAAGTTTTAGAAAAATGATGAACCCCCTACATCTCCTTTGTCTCACCCCTCTTGGTTAGTAGAGACTTTATGGATTGGGAAGCATGGTTTCTCCTAACTGTACATCCAAGTTTATTTTAAAAAATACATGGGCTTGAGCTCCAAACAAGACACTGTCATCGTCATAGCCTCTGTGACACCATTGGGTAACACTATAATTTCCGTTTAAGAGAATTTAAACTAATAAAAAAACATCCCAAAACTTTATTAGAATATGGGTCGTTACAACCTACCCTCTATAAATAAACTCATCCATGAGTTAGCCTTATAAGGGTAAAGAGATATCATTTGTAAATAGTTCTGGTCAATGACCTCATATATCTACTACCTATTCCCTGGTCTCATCCTATACCCATACATGGTACCATATCATCCATACCAAAGTAACTATACTTCCTCGGAGTGAATTTATGGTCTGACCCACATTACGTACTGAATACTCCCTAAAGGAAGCATCTATCTCTAAATCAAACTCAATAGGTTTAAAGACACGTGATGGGTCTAGATGATATTAGTGAAGCTTAGATACGTAAAATAAATCATGCTTAGACCAATATCTCTGATGAAGTTCCAAAATTCAATCCACAAGATCGATTTTTTCTACAACCTCAAAGGGTCAAAAAAACCTAGGTGAGAACTTACCATGCCTCTAAATACATCTATGACCCATCATGGGTGAGAGTCACCAGAAAATCCGATATCTGACCCAAAACTTTAGAGGTAATCGTTGTCTGTTAACATATGATTTTTGTCTCGACTGAGTTGTAATCATGCTCTTTCTGATCAATTGGACCTAACCTGTGGTCTTTTGTATGAGACATGGTCCAATTTTAGCTACCTCCCCTACCTCTAGATAGCACAGATATGAGAAAAAGGCCAATCACATACTGCTTTATAGGGATCCATATCAATGGTAGCTTGAAATGTATTATTATAAGAGAAATTAATAAGAGGATATGTTTCTCTACAGAACCCCATATTCTAGGAAATATGCATGGATCATATCCTCTAACACTTGAATCATATGCTCTATCTGTCCATCGGTATGAGGGTGATTGGTTGTGCTCATAATCACCTGTATTCCAAAGGCCTTCTGCAACCCCTTACAAAATCATTACATAATGTGAGAGTCTCTATTAAAAATGATAGTACATGAAGTTCCATAAATATGTACAACATCAATGAAAAACAACCATCCTAGCTTATCTATCGAGAAGGTCTCTCGCATAGGTAAGAAGGGTATGATTTCCATTAAACGATCAATGAAAACCCAAACTATATCATTTCCATGAGCTGATCTTGTTAAACTGGCCATGAAATCTATAGATACATCTTCCCTTTCCCACTACAGAATAGAAAATGACTTCAAAATCCATGCCAAATGATGATGTTTTACCCTCACCTACTGAGAGGTGGAACATGAAGTGTTGATTCAAGAAATCTTACATTTCATTCTAGTCCATCAATACTAGCATCATAGATCCTAATACATCATGGTGAGACTTGGGTGAACTTCCCATGTCATGGCTCGAAATTCCTACATCATCTCTTCTATAATGTATACTAGGACGCATATATACCCATGGGATAATAGAGTATAATCTCCATCCATGTCCCAACCTGAAGATGTATCCTTATCTGAGACACTATCCCCTAGGAAAAGGACCTCAAGAACAAATAATTACATCATTCTTACCCATTATAGAATAGTATAATTCACTGCAAAGTCCATGAGGATAGTCTTCCCTTGATCCCCCTAAGCCTCAATGTGAATCAACTATAATAAGTCCATGAGGATCAATTCTTTACTGGACTCATGAACGACATGTGTCTAACTCTTTCGGCTTAGATAATCGGCTAAAAAATTTCCCTTACCAGGTGTGTAGGAAAGTTCAAAATCAAATGAGTATAGGTAATCAACCCACCTGCACTATATAAGATTCAGATCCTAGGATGTAAATATATAATTGCGGCTTTTTTGATTTGTGAATACCACAAAATTATCACAGGGTAGATAGTGTCTCGAACAACAGAGAGTGTGAACTATAATAGCTAACTCAAGGTTGTGCATTGGATAATTATGTCTGAGAGGCCTCAACTGGTGAGACTTGTATAAAATTACTCCCCCATCCTACATCAGAACAACTCCAATCTTGATACATGAGGTGTCATAATAATATTTGTAACTCCCACTTGGATTTAGAAGAATCAGTATCGGCAATGAAGTCAAATGGACCTCCAACTCTAGAAAGGCTACTTTACAAGATTAAGACCATATGAATTCAACACCATTCTTTGTGAATCCCATATGAAGTGCTGGAATATATGATAAATCCTAGATGAAGCATATATATTACCAGACTAGCCCCAAGAACCATGGGATTTAAAATATATTCATAGCATTTTACCTGGAAACTACAATGATTACTTTCTCTAGGTCTACTAAAACTATTGAATCTAAGTTGATATGACCCAAGGTGTGGAATTTGTAATTCCAAAAATATAATTTAATAATCTTAGTATTGAGTTGATTCTCTCTCATTGTATTTATCATGATCTCAAGATGGATAGAATGGCCATGTCTGGATCTTGAATACACCAAGTTATCATCAACATAGGATACCATTAATAAATCCATATATAGTTGGAAAACACAATTAATTAGCACTAATAAAACTATATGTGGTTTTGTGATTCCAAACAACATGACTAGGTGATGGCATATACAACACCAACTCCTAAAAGTTGTATGATGGATGTATGATGAAATGAGATGAACCTGATGATAGACCAACCCCGAATATGTAGTTTAAATCACTCGTACTTCTTATAGATGATCAAATAGATAATATATTATAGAAATTGGATATCAGTTCTTGACTGTAATCTGGTTCAACCGGCTATAATTCACCAAAATCATGAGGGAACCATATTACTTCTTGGAAAAAAGGATCAGTGAACCCCAAGGAGATGTGACGAGGCTTATAAATCATATATCCTATAGATACCGTAATAGATTATTGACTCCCAAAATATCCATATTCTCCATCCTAAAAGGAGGAATGGTCATAGGTTTTGATCCTGATAGAAGGTTAATGGTAAAATATACTTCTCACACTGGAGGTAGACCACAAAATTCACCATGAAATAAATCCTTGAAATGATCCACTATAGGAGAAACAAAATGTGTTATGACCCATGGTCATCCAGGAAAAGTCTACTGATCAGAGCTATCACACTACTCAACCTCTACTACCTAGGACCTGATAGTGTAGCTTGCACATGATATTATCCCTTATGAACATTTCAACCATCCTCTTGTGATATAAATATCAGGAGTCAATGATAGTAGTCAATGTGGAACAATAGATACCTAACCAGTCCATCCTGATGATTACATCTAATCCCATTATGTCGAGGATGAAAATACTCCTTATAAAGTGATATCCTCTTACATCAAGGGGAAAATCCTTATAATGGTGAATGCACTTTAATCAGAAAACTAATGTTGTATCATATTTTATAATTCCATTGTAGTGTTTGATGTCAAGGTCCATTCATCCCATCATAGTCTCAGATATAAAAGAGTGAGACATGATTATATCAAATAATGGAGATAATAAAGTGTAGGATACTAGAATAATACATCATAATGTAGAATGTAGGGTGCTCTATTCCTCCAGTATAGTCTGGACTGCTTGTAACTGGACTTTACCGTGGCCCAGAGTCATTTCAAAAGTATCTTGAAAAGGCCTTCTTTGCTAGCATTGAGTTCATGATTCTGGATGCCTCTACCTCAATGGCCACCTTGACCTAAATGTCCAATGGTATTCCATTTGTCTACATATCTTTATCCTAGGGGCCTTGATCCATAATGTGGGGTAGGAGTTGACCCCGACTGAATAGGTACTGAGGGGAATGTTCTATAGAAATTATACTTATGGACCATCCTACAACACCCTATGAATTCTACTGGGACTCATAATAACTATGAAATCATGTTTCTAGGCTTTCTGAACTGGTGTCATATCCTAAAGCTATCAGCATGAGGAGCCTGACTGCTACATCCATTGCGAGAAACCTCGAAACACCTATTTATCCTAGAAGAAGAAACATAGATAGATCTTGGCGATAAGTTTCACTAACTCACACCATTAGCATGCCCTAAATTTATATCTTTGATGAGGGTTTGGTTAGATATCTTTGATATTTTATTCAACCAAAACAAATTAACCTATGACTGGATATTGTAAACCACGTCAATATTGAATCATTTTGTGGTCCTAAGACTATGAGCTGCTAGAATAGTTGTGAATAACTAAAGCTTAGTAAAATGTGTAGAGTATTCCATAACAGTCATAAATCCCTGTTGCTGTTTCATTAATTCTATATCACTATCATCCTTCTGAGTGTGGGGAATGAAATATTCATAGAAGATAGTCTAGAAATCATCCCATACCATACCTCTATGTCGACCAAATTGGGTAATAACATCCCCCACTGCTTGGATGAATTTCACAACATATAATTAACATATTTTACCATATACTCTGGAGGTGTCTCTAGTTTCATGAATATATAAAGAATAGATTCGATCCACGACTCAATAGTGCGTGGTCCACCATTCAACGAAATGGTGGGAGGATTCTCTTACCAGAACACCCAAGTCATCTCTTCCATATGTGGGGTAGGTCAAAAAACACCTTTCTAATTTTTAAACATTCATAGAAATTCCCCTCAAAAATGGGAAACAGTTCCCATATTAGGAATAATAATAGGTGACATGGGTGTCACAACATGAGTAAACACTGGTGGATCAGGGCCCACCACATCAGGTGCATAGTTGTCACTGCCTTCAGGGTGCACAACTAGAGGGTATTGTAGAGGCATGATGATACAATTCCAATCACAAAAATTAGAAGAGATTTTAAAAATTGGGATGTTTAAATGATAGAAAACCAAGATGTTGGTATAACGTTCTTACAGAAATGTTCACTCTTCTATTCATACTCCAAAATCGTGGTCTAGGTTGTAGAAGAAACCATAATGTCCATATGAACGTAATAGATACCCCACTAACCACTTCTAAGGTCGGGTATGGGTCTAATTCTTTTTTTACATATATAAGATATAAATTTTCACTTTAAAGGTCAAATTGATTTAATGTTTATACTCATTAGCATATTTAAATCTACTAAAATGATGGAATTAGATGGATCACCATTTCTAACCCATAAGGGCTCATAATCCTTATCAACCAAAATATGGAATCCGCTTAACCCATACCGTAATACGTACAAACCCATGTGAGCAATGGTCCATGTATCAACATTCCATAATTAAATACTTAATGTTTTTTCATTAACCTATTTTGGAAAAAATAGTTAGGTTAAATAAGGAACACACTAAAAGTAGATGTGAGTTATTGAAATGCATGACATATTAGTCCTATTGTTCCAATAATGATGCATGCAATGAAATTAACTCTTCTCGATAGACCTAGGTAAAAAAATCATCATTTTAATAATACTAATATCAATAACATCACAAGGCATGCAATCACCCAATGGTGAAGTCATATCAACTATAAATGGCATAATCCATAACTGAAATTTACCAACCTAGGTAATTTGGGTTTTCCCTGTACATGGGTTATCCATGTCAAGGCATAGGGCCAATTCCAAATCCACTTCACTCATAGTCTGACTTATAATACCCAAATGATAATAATAAGGAAAAATAAGACCTATAATTTCACTATGTAAAGTCTTGACCCAAAATCCACTTAACTCGTCCCACGAGATAATGGGTCACATGGTCTAAAGAGTTCCTCCCCATAAACCAAAGGCTATCGACTTGTATCGAGGATGTAAATGTGGTATGGGAGGGAGGCTATACCCTCATATTTGAGTTGAAAAAAAGATATGACCATAAACATACAAAATTAGAAGAATATGACAATAAACATAATAATTATGCAGTAGAAGAATAAATAAGTAACAACATATTAATATCAAAAGACACTCAGTAGTGTCATATACAAGAAGGAAAGGCATGAAAATATACAAAAGGGAAACATGGGATAGAGATATAAAATCATTATATATAAAATCTAAAACCTGTAAAAAAGTGTGCTCTACCATTATATCAATCATATGCTTGGTCCCCTTCTCATATGCACCAACTATAGGTAAATCATACAAAATATCTAAATCAGCATGGATTCTCTTATCCATTCTTATAGAAAAGAAACCTACTCAAGTAAAAAAAGGTGGATTGAGTAGGGTGCGAGATAAAATCATAGTAGGCCACAACTAACAATTTCTAGAAGTAATCTAAATAGTTCTCATAGAAAACAATGTGCTTGTATATGTAAATAACGAAAAAATATTGAATAAATAAATAAATCACCATCCCACTCAGATTCCTCAAGGACACCTGGTGGATCTACCTGCTTCATCTAATGGATAGAATAAGATTATTATCAATATATATATATATATATTAATAATATATATATATATATATATAGTATTGCCATATATTGAATCCATATATATGGACCGAGTACATGTGAGTGTAAGTGGACATATACATAGAAAACTAGGTGCTGGATGAGCCGATACATAACACAGAATTCTAGAACCAGTTTAAATGAGATGAAAATCTCAATAAATAGGTTACATTCTCTACATCTCATAATGAATGATATATTTCATTCAATACACTTGAGAAGGTGAGTGTTCCATAATGTAAACACTTGAATCAAGCGATGGGACACATATAACCCACCATCCATATAGTGTCTTTGGTGTGAGATGTTATGATCAACATCTGATGTAAGTGTGCATGAATTATCATGAACAATAGAACCTTAAACATCATTCCACAACCTGTATCAAAGAATAATCATATTTATAATCATTTACTTGAGGAATTTTTTCTTTTTCCTTATATTTAACTAGATCATTTTAATCAAGACATTACAATTCAATTAATCATTTAGTAAAGCATATAATCATTCATGTGTCCTTTTCAACATTTATAACTCATTCCATTTAAACAATTTAATTTACTTATGTATGGAAACCATTGTTAATAACCCACCCATTTATTTAGTTTATTTAATAACCAAGACATGGTAATTTATTTTATAAAGCTTAATGTGGAAATTAGATGATTTCAGTATTCATTAAGAAATCACCTACATGGGAAATTACTTTTGTAAGGAAGGTCAAGCACATAGGAAGTTCCTTGGGTATACTAAACATTTATAATGGGGTGAAAATATTCCAGTACAACCTATGCCAAAGGCTGAGGAGGAGTTCCAATTAATTAAATGATAAAATAAAAGGGAAAATCAATATGGCACACCCAAAGGATGCCCATAATTAAATTCAACATCATATATGATACTAAAAATAATCCTAGGGAGTTAAACAAACCTCATATATCAAATTGGAATCCAGAAATACATTTTAATTTAATTCTCAACAATAGTCGGCATTCAGCACAATGACACGACTATGAAAAGACAAAAACTATATGGGAAAATTTTTGGACAACCTACCACTGGGCCTTCGATGACTCTAAATCCAATGTAGACCTTATATTAGAATTATGATGGGAGAAATTGAAGAAATTGTTCAGTTCCATGAAAATTTGGAAAAAGAGACTTCACCTAAATAGTGGAATCGATCGAAAGATGATCAAAAATTGGAAGGGATAGGATTATAGATCTTATGAAGAAGGATAAAATGATTCTAAAGAATATTTATTCAGACTTACTATTGATAATTTATCTTCTTTACAAGGTTGAAAATATTGGGAGCTCATAGAAGTAGAAAAACCAGAACATCTACTTGAATGGGAAGGGAGAAAAAAGAAATGGGTTTCAAAGAATCATTAAGGAAAAGAAGGAAATTTCACCCTCAAAATGGGGGGTGCATTATTTGGTAATTTTTTTTATCCAAACTGTGAAAAAAATTCCCCCCTCACTGCCTAAGGGAAGAACCTGCAAGGTTAAAGCGCATTGATTTTCTAAAAATGCACAAACTCTAAAAAAGCCTCTGTTAAAACTCTTGAAATTTTCACATGGCTGTATTCCTGGGGTCGAATGGTTTTAAGAAACCCATGAGGTCCCTAATAATCCTCTAACTCTCATTTCATGGTTATTAGAGACTGTATATGCTGAGATGCACAGTTTCTACTAATAGTTTGGTCTAGTTTATTTTCTAAAATCTTGGGGTTCATGGCTCCGAACAAGCCACAGATACCCTCGTGACCTCCACGACACCATTGGGTAATACTATAAGGAACATTAAAAATAATTTAAATATAAAAATGAACTAGAAATTTGTGAAAATATTGGTCATTACAAAAAATAAGTAACATACTTTATTTTTGTTATTCATTCAATACCCAATGATGATTGGTAGAATAGTAGACGAATCCTCATATTGAGAGTAGTGTAATGTAGTACATTGAATCAACATGTCGTAAATAGATTATTGGAGATTAAACTAGTGGGATTTTTTTCACTATAAATTAGTGACCCAAGAAAATCAAGGAGATGAAGTGCAATAAAATATTCTAAAATAGAATTTAGACAAGTTTTTTATATAATGTGACGCCACTAAAAATGAATGTAATAAGCTATAAAAATGTTTGGTCCAAAAAAATTAACAAACTTCTAAAAATGATGATATTGGAGATACCCCTCCTCCAATGTAATAAATTTATTTATAACTATAAACTAAATATCATGCATAATTAATAGAGATATATGATCCATGGGGTACCTGTGATGAAGAATAAAATGTGATAAAATATAAACAATGTATTATAAAAAATTGGTATAAGGTTTTGAAATAAATAATATGTTTTTCCAATTAATTGAACCATTTAAAAAAATGATATAGAGGAATAAAATTTTTCATGTAAGAGAAATCAAGAATTGAAATATGATGGGAGTTACCTGAAATAGATAATAGTGTGATAGTATTATCTAATATAGAATGTTGTATCACAAGAAATTTTCTGATCAACTATTCGATACACGCCATATATATAGTGTGATAAAAAATATATTTGAAAAAATATATAATGTAAGACATAAAAAAATATCATTTTTATGTTTAATTTTTAATATATTGACTATTGGTATCAATAAATTGATGAATAATAATACCAAAATATAATAGAAAGATGGAATCATGAATAACATGTGGTATCCCAAAAATGATAACTCTATCATATATGGTTATAGAATAAGGACTAAATTTTTATGGGAGAAAATGATATGTTATTATAATATTTAATATATTATATGGAAAATATGAAACCATATCCATAAAGGTGGATCAAAAGTAATAAGTTGTATTAGTTGATCTTAGAAGTGGTATGTATCATACACTTGGTATTTAATTATTTGTCTTTAATAGTTTTTTTATGATCAATATTGTGTTCAAAATATTATATGTAGTTGAAAATAAACAAGATATATATTCTTGAATGATTTTTTGATTGAAAAGATAACGTTGGTATTATTTACTTAAGAATTTTTTCTATATAATTAGATACATCATTGTAGGATTAAAATAAATTTAATGACCCAAATTCTGAGTGAAAAAATCATTCTCTGAAATTATTTAGAGGAATGTGCAGTAGGTAAGGGAAAAAGTGTTTGATTATTATATTTTGAAAATTTTGAAACTTTTTTGGTTCAAAAATTGGTTCAAAGGACAAATTGGAAAATATATATTTGTGTTTATATACCAACCAGAATCCATCATGTGGTATCACTAGTAGAGTAATAATTATAAGCTATATCAATAAGCATTTAATAATGAAATCATAGTAACAAGCGGTTAATGGATTCAAATCATGAATATATTATCCTATTTGTTATGTATAATTATGTATTTGAAATATCTATTAAAATAAATAAAAAAATAATAGTACATTTGGGGAGCCCTCTATTTAATGGGATAAAGAAATATTGATTGGTTTTCTTTATGGTGTTTAAATATATAAAGCGACATAATTAAATAAATAATATAGAACTGTTTAAAAAAACTATACTATTTGAAAATATATTTTAAATTGTTAACATAGACAAATGGGTTTCACATGTAAACATATTATGACTAATGGGATGATACAGTTACATTATTTACAAAAGGGGAGTAAAATTTAATTAGTGACCCCCTTGAAATAAATAAAATTTGGGGGGGATTAAATTAATAAAAAATCTATACATAAAGAACTATTTTTATTTTTTTGGAATGGGGGAGAAATAGATGATTTGTACCCCGTATAGAATTTTTTTTTAATTGTATTGTACTTTTGAGTAAAATATATATATAAGGAAATATATTTCATAAAATATAACTGTTAATAATGTTCAATCCCTGATGTTTTTTGATATTTATTATTTGATTTATTTATCAATATTCATTAGAGTTTGTGAAGTGTTACTGAAAATATGGGTAAAAGAGAATGAATGAATCAAACTGAAATGAAATGGTGACATATAGATCTCATGGGTTCCATAAGCATGGAAAATATAACGGGCTATTATTAATAGTACATGAATGGTATAACATGTTATAACTAATTAATGATAATAGTTTTTTTAGTTTGGTTAGTTTATCAAATAACTTATATGTTGTCATGTATATTTAACATTTTATATTCTTGATATGTATCATTTTGATTGACCAATTATATATATATCAATGTTCTTATTGAGGATTGGAAATGTCTTGTAGTTTTTATGTGGGTTTTCCAATTAAATATGGGATATTGAAGTATCTAAAGAACATGGAAACCAAAAACATCATACTAGTGATGTTTTAAGCGAGAATATTTATAATGTGATAATGGTAATTATCAAAAAAGTAATCCTAAAAATTAAATAGTATAATATTTATGAAGAAAAATTTATAAAGGGTTGTCTTATGATTTAGAAGAGTATAATATTACTTTAGAAAAAAAATCTGAGATATTAAACATGTAATTATTTCATTGGAATAGTAACCTCAAACATATTAATAAAAATTATATAATTTAATAGTGAATCTGTCAGTGGGTAAGAGCAGTGTTAGACTTTAGAAATTTATTTCTAATTTTAAAAAAGGTAATTAATTATATGAACAATAATAAAATACATTATAATGATTAAAAAATTTGTTGAATTAAATAGTCCAAAGAAAAGTCAAGGGGTTTTTATATGATTTATAGGTGAATTAATAAGTTTCATCTATTTGGAAACATAGCTAATAATAGGCCACATAAAAAATATTTGATAAAAGGTTTTCTATTATATAAAAAATGCTTACAGTAGGCCTACACATTTCAGAAGTCATGATTATTGATTTTATCATGATTCAAGATACTGAATTTGGTTTGGTTGAATAACGACCAATTATAATTCACTACAAAAAATGAGTGTTCCCTATCATTGTTCCATGTCGACTATAAATTTCTATATCAATCAAAATTTATGATTTATAAATTTATCAAACTGGAAGAAGGATGATGCACAAATTGTTAAGGAATTTAATAACATGATATTTAATGAAAATTGAAGTCATTTGTTTGAGAAATTAATGATATATGAATTATGGAAATAATTTATTGATATTTGGTAGAATAATATCATGAATTATTTCATTAGTTATTCCAAATTTAAATATATGGAATATATTTCATGAAATAATATAAAATACGATGGGTTGGGAAATATTAAATCTAAAAGTTTGAGAGATATTTAGTGTTTTATTCAATTAATTTTTTATTTGAAATATTCATGTTATGTCACATTGATATTTCATGTTTCTATATTATGTGATGTTTATTAGATGTGAAAAAATGAGGGACCAAATAGAATTATTATTTGAAATATTTATACAAAAAGGATAATAATGTAGCCTATGAAATTTTTATGATCTGTTTCTACATAGAAGAATAAAAAGGAAGAGTGGAACAAAAAATATTCTTTTGATCATATTTAGTTTTTATTTAAATGGTAGGAGTATAATGATAAAGTGTACTAGTTCAAAAACAAGTTGTTTTGAAATAGAAAAAACGATAATTCATGTTTAGATTTATCATATTTAGAAGATGTATATATACAAATATTATTATAAGAATACTTATACTCAACCCTCATATGAATTTATTTCACATAATCCGATATGAATAAGAAATGATATAGATGTTTGGTTCTATAAGGCATCTACCTAATTTCTAGGATTCATGAATCAATTATTTCATTGTAGATCATAGAGATACCCACATGTATATAAACTATTGAAGTATTTCATTAATTAATGTGTGGAAGAGATGAAATTATAGTGAGACTTATGTTAGGAGTGACTTAAACAAAACCAGTATATAGATTTATTTCATATAATTGAGTTAAAACAATAAAACCTTTATCAACCAAACTAGTATATTAGTGGATTCTAGAACATTGAAGCATAATCAATGTATACTCTTAGAACTCAATAGAGTGTGTGAGAGTGAAATAAAATTCATTATTTCATATCATAATTTATATTATTTATTATATGATAATTATTAGAGATAGTTGAGAGGATAATAATCAAAAGATATGCTGAATAATGTGTATGCTAACATGGGAATATGATCTAGGGGAGAAAGATAAACATGAAAATGATAAAAAGTATTACTTTTCCCTAAACCCTCATTCAACCCCATCTCATTGTTTCTCCTTTTATATAACTACCCATCCATGTTTTTAATATGATTAATACATTTTAAAAATTAATTATAACTTTATGTATCATGTTGAAAAACCTGAAAAAGATAAAATTATAAAGATAAAGGTGTAAAAAAATTTATAGAGTAAATATTGAATGATGATATTTATGTATGCGATGAATGTAACATTAAATAATAGAAGAAAATAAAATAAGAAATGAAATAGGATGATAAGTTAAATAAATATAATTATTTTTTTTCAATTTAAGGATAATTATTAACTAAATAATTAGAATAATGATATTGATTTCATTTTGATGTTAATTATAATTTTCTTAGGATGTCATGTTATTAAATGAGTTGATAACGGAAGTTGTTCTAAAGAAAGGAGAATTGATAAAGAGTTAGTCAAGGTGTATAATTGGTTTAGAGACCCTAAAAAATCTGAGATATAATTATGATAATGAAATTGAAATAAGGGTATCTTCATCACAATAGTCTTAGAAACATGTTACCATATAAAAAAAGAAGATATACTAAAACACGGGCATGGATTGGATTATATAAACATAATATAAAATTTTCAACCACATAGTGTTTCAAATTAATTTTAAAAATAATTTTTTAAATAACATACTAATTATTTGAGTATAAATGAATATAAACATATTGATAAATTGAAGAATCAAAATTTAAACATCTAAAAAAAATAATTTAAGCTTAACATAAAATTGTATAATACAAGAATTATTAAAAACATACATTGAGTATCTATTATAAATTAAAATCATCCAAAAATGATATTATTAGTATTAAAATAAAATCAATAGATGAAAATTATTTTATACCATGTGGAAGGGGAATTAGAAACATAATCTCATCATCCCCGTTCCAAATGCTGAAATCACCCCATTTGTAAACCGATTGGTCTAAATCTCTATTTTCCAATCCCAAGAAGACTTCAAAATTATCCTCTAAGAAGGTATTAGGTTCCTCACCCTAGAAACTTTATCCAATATCTCAGGATATATTCTAAAAATATTGGAAAAAACCCAGTTCTATAACCTATGATCTCACAATCACATTGATCCAAACAAGCATGGTTAAAAAATATTACATAGAGAACTTAATATTTATTCTACCCACTCAGATACTACAAGAAAAAGAACCAAATAGAAAAAATAAAACAATTGGAATCATAATCAATATTTTTTTTAATTCTTCAAAATTAGATGTATCCCATCTAGTGGAATCTCATGAAACCTCCACATAATCCTCAATGTATCATCATATTTATATATAATCCTGTAATGGTTGATTTTAAATTCTTCATGTCCAATTGAATCTATTTGAAAATATTTTTATTTTTCTTACAATGAACACAATATAGTTCCACTAATTATAATGAAGTCATAAATCCTATGATTCAATGATTTTATTTCATATAAAAATATATTAACATGAACTCTTCAGATATATTTATTTTCCAACATCTATGTTTACATGAATCCTCACAATTTATGTGAATATAATTTTATCCTATACAAAAAAACTAAAAGAAATATAAGTTAAATATAAAATTATGACATTAATGTAATGTGATTTTCAAAACCAAAAATAATTTGTGTATTTGAGATAGTAATCTAACCATTTTTGAAAAGAATAAACTTTAATAAAGTACTATTATTTGAAGAATAATAAAAGTTTTTAAAAATAAGCTCTCCATTATATTCTTATAAAGAAATATCTATATTAATATTTATTTCAAATGTAAAATCTCCCCTTAACCAATTTATTATTATAATTTATCCATTTTGATAAATATAAAAAATATGAAAAAACAATTTTTCAATATTCTCTTGGATATTGAATTTCAAAAAAAAATCTATTGTTAAAATATATTATAATTATGAATAGTATAAAAACTAATAAAAATATAAGAAATCCCTTTGAAATATTGAGGGAATGAAAAGTTCTAGGTGATAAATTATTCATTGACAATATTCTGTATGAAATTTCAACGTTATATCTAGATATAAAAGAACAATTCCTTTTAATATTTGGAATTAAATTGGCAAAAATAATTATAACTAATTTTATAAATTTATTACCGAAAATAAAAAATTTATCCTTAATTCATAAATATAAAAACATCTTATTTTAAGAAAAAAATCAACAATAGTTTAACCATTATATCTATTTGAAATTTATATAATCAAAAATTAAAAATTTAATATATTTTCAGAGTTTTCTTGATCATGTATTCGAACATATTAATCTCCCTTTGTTGCTTGGATAACATAATTCATTGGGCTTTAATAACCATTTCATGATCATTCATCATTATAATCTAAATCTCAAAAATAATCTTTTACTATTCAATAGATTAATTATTATCTTCTGACTCTTCGAGAATATTTATGAAAATCATTTAAGAAAATTATAGATTTTTACACTACAACTCAATTTTTTAAGGAAAATGTGTTTCTTGTTCATTATGGTTATTAAAAACTTTTATCAATAGAACATTTATATTTGTAAAATATATTCATTATCTAGAATTTAAAATGGAAATATTATTTATGATTTCCCAGACTAATCTCATATCTTTAACTAAGGTAACTAAATGTTTTTTGACTTTTTTTTGAAAAATATTCATCCGATAACATAAAATTTTGAAATAGGAATAATTTTTAAATAATATAGATATAATAAAGTAATTTTGTTTTTATAAATCTGATAGATACATTAATTTATCTATAATATATAAGATCTATTACTAGAATGCAAATTCAATGAACTATAAAAGCGTTATTTTAATTATTTATTTATTTCTGGTAAAACATTTAATGAATTTTATTTATCATGAGTGACACAAATAAAACTTATTATATCATCAAGTTATTCCACCTTAACTCCATTGTAGTCTCATGATTATGGATACCTTTTTTAAATTAATTAATTACTATTGGATGATTTAGAACATGATTTTGAAAATCCTTTTATAATAAGTCATTTAATTTTTAGTCACATAGAGTTTTGATGTGAATTTTGGTCAGGGATAAACTAGTGTATAATTATATAATTATTCTTATAAGTCTTATTAATATAATTAAAATTAATAACACATACCTCTATAACAACTTCCTCATCAAACATAAGGTCATGAACTACTTCTGAAGGAGTTTTGCTGTGATTTTCTAATGGAATATCATATTGAATTGCTTCAGTGGATTCTTGTGATTGACGATATGGATGGGAGAGTAAATATAACTATTTATAAACATCCAATTATATTTATTTCCCATTTATTGATGAAATAATTTATTTTAATAATTAATGAATCTTAACTAATATATTATGATATTGTGACAGAGGGGAGAATTTATCTTACAACTATTGATTCTTTCATTCTTTTAAAATAAATTTTTTTTCTTCCATTATTTATCCATATAATTATAGTATACAATTTTATTTTATTCTAATATCCAAAACTAATTAATTGAATTAATTCCTAGTATAATGTTTACTCCTCTTAAACACTATCTTCCTGATTATTATTGTTTTTATTTGGCAGATCGTTTATAGGTATAAAAACATATGAATATTTTTTCTTATTAGTGTTTTTATCCATAGCATATTTATAATATAATGAAAATCATATTTTATATAATTTTTAGTCAATCATATTCTTTTTTAATAATAATCTAACCTCATTAGAGACATGGTATATGTATTTATTGAATTTTCCTATACATATTAAACATAATCCAAATTTTACACATGTTTTCCTTTCAATAATTTTACCCACACATTATTACACATACATGAAATTAATAAAATCTTTATCTTCACCATCCTAGTGAAAATGACAATAATATATGTCCATATGAATATTACCAAATTTGTCATATATATGATAAAAGGAAAATAAAATAGATACACATGGGGGATTTTCACACAAAAGTTATCACCGAATCATGGTATAAAAAATGAATGTACATATTGGAAAAATATTCTAGCATAAAATCAATGATGATTGGTTTTATGAACCCTTTATATCACATAAATTGTTTTAGTGATAGCCTTTCAAAAATACCAATTTAGATATAATAAATTATGAGATTTAAAAACTTAATCCTCTTTTAAAAACATCTCTAGAAAATTAGAATAATATTTTCAATGTCAAAAAATAATTATCAATGAGATTTTAAAATAGTCAATTATCACAATCAGATTCCTCATATGTTGTTGATCCATAGAACATATGGATTTCAAGATGGAAAAATAATTCTAAAACTACCATAGGTAAAGTGATTAATTCCCATAATTTAAAATTAATAATATATTTTAGAAAAAATTCATATGTAGAACACATCTCATGAATAATCATATTGAAATGAATAATTTATTTTTAAGTCACATCTCCAAACAACAACATTACAATAATTTAAAATGAACACGAAATTATATTTTCACCAAGCTCTTGAGTATTAAATAAATATCAAATACATCTAACAAACTACACATCCAAACTCTTTATATATTTTACCAAAAATAAAGTTAATAATATCTAAATGAATGCTCCAAAACAAATAGTAATACAATAAATGACATATTTAACTATAAAAAGTAATTAAATTTCAATTTTATAAAACATATCTTGAATTAGTTTCCTTATTATATTGAAGAAGACATAATTTCCAAATTTAGAAATAATTTTACATGAATATAAATCATAACTAATCCATATGATTTAAAAATAGAAGGATAAAATCATATAAATGTTATGATTTGATAAATCTAGATGATATTATTCCACATAATATGGTTTAATATAAAATCTATCTTAAATATGTAGAATATTACAAAACATAATGGTATGTACATAAAAATTAATATAAAAAACATCCCCACCAATTGAGTTGATGGAATTACATAATGTAAATAAAATAAAACATTAATATATAACAAACATACTCAGAGAAAGAAATCCAGAATTAATGTATGTTCAAATAATATAAAAATGAATTTTTTTACCATGTAATAGGTATAAAAATTCAACTATAGTAACATAGTGACATAAAATCTTCATGATTAGTTTAATTATTAATAGAATATTTTAGGTACATAAGTGTTAAAAAATATGATTTTTGGAACCCAAATAATTTTGGTAATTTTTTCCCATAGGAAACATATTCTATTGATATTAATTCCCTTTGTGTTCTGATTGATTGAACCTTATTCAGTGGAACATACATCATACATTTTCCACCTATTTATCATTTATTACTAAAGGGACTAATTATTTATAAAAAATAAATATAAAGAAAAGAATAAAAAAATAAAATGGATTCATGTTCTATATTGGAAGTAGAGTTTCTAGCTCATAATTGTTAAAAAAATTTCTCAGAAGATATTCTCTATATATTGACATTTTTTAGAATTCTCTTTAAGATTTCATGTTTATACATTAAATTTATCACCTCATTACAATATTAAAAAAATGAACACCATTTTATTGATTTTATAAATTCCAAATCATTTGATAATTGATTGAAGATTATATTTAAATGAGTTTACAACTCCTTTAGATTTTCTAAAAGTAGTATTTTTTTATACAATTAATTAATATTCTTTAAAATAAAATATCAATATTTCATTCATGTAGTTATATTTTTATAGCTTATCTTTAGTCTTGTAAAATTTCTTCTTACGATTATTTAATATTTCTTTAAACATATTTTACTTTTTATTAAATTTTTAAAAATTAGGTTTATCCTTGTGAAATTATTTTTGTGTTATCATCATGTTCCCTTGAAGACAAGAAACACATAATTAAATTTCATCTATAATTTGAGTTTCATAATAACCATCACATTCCTCATGTAATTTTTCATAAGATTTATAATCTAATTTTAAAAATTAATAGTCCATATTGGTTATTCTAGTCATGGATTAGTTCTCATTTTTTTTGATTTCAATCATAAAGTCCCATAATTGTTTTAATTTTTTTTACAATCTTCTAACTGAATACTAAAAGTAGTAACAACACCACTAGAACTAATATTATCTATCAATTTTAATTTTTTATCATTTATCTAAGAATATTTATTTGTAAATTTAATGTATATACTCTTTACCTAAGGATAATCTAGCCATATATGTCCAGGAATTCAACATTAAAGGTTAATGGTGTCTAAAAGGTATTTCTTTTAACATTTCAATCGTCTATTTTTCTAATCATCTCATTGGAAATTATTTTGTCACATGAATCCAATAATTATTTTAGGAATATAAGATACAGAAAATTGTCATTATTCTATAAAACCATTTTCTCTAGTAGTAATCAGTTTTAAATTACATTATATTGATTTTAAACACTTGAAAGTAGGTGTGAATGAAACACTAGTTTTCATATTATAAATTTTATAATCCTTATTTAATAAACTATCATTATACATGTGATATATTATAAGATTATATAAACTCAATTTGATAAATCATTCTATGCAAGTAATCATAAATTATGTATGATTTTTTTAAGTCATATTTAATCTAAGCAACACTTTATCCTTGTAGAAAATCAAAATTATAATAATCAGCTTTTATAATAACTCTATTAAATTAATTAACTTTTAATGTTCTATAATTTGTAACCTCATACCTTCCTTATACCGCATGATCCTCGACATTTATAAACACTACAATATTTGTTTCATTTTATAGAACACAAAAAGTATTACTTAATTATAAATTATGTTAAAATTTAGATCATTCTTCTATAGTATAATTCTATATGTAATTCCATATAATATTGTTGCATTTGGTTTGTATAAAAATATTCAGCACAATTATTTATGAACGAAATATCTATTTATTACATTTATTATTCATTATCATAACTATCGGAGACTAAATATTGATTTGGATTTAGATTATCTATATATCAGACATTTACTCTTTTCCTCACAAGAATAAAATATTTCACTACTATATTTTTACAGTAAGAGTATTGAAAATTTAAAATATCGATAATGTAATTGAAGAAAACGAGTAGTCTGAACCTCAATTAGAGATGAAAAGAAAAATTCAAAATGTTTTCAAAATAACCAAAGGTAGGTAAACTATAGAATGGGTGAATATTAATTTATACTAATACTATGAATTTCATAAATGTAATACTTTTTAATAAAATATAAAAAAATAATTATATTTCACAAATAAAAAAAAGTTTTTAAAATAATATAAAGATATTATAAAACTAAAATATAATAATTTGAAAAAACCTTCATAAAATATTTATTCATAGTAGAATTTATTTTTACCACCTTGAGGATAAAATAATGAATAGTGTATTGAATAAAAATTCAGATACTCATAAAAATGATATTGTTACCAACAACATAAAATCAATGTATGTATTCACTATAATCAAATGTGGATGGAGGATCACAAAACTGATCCAGCTATCCCTATTCCAATCATATATATCACCTAAACTATGTAACCATAAATAAGCATCACTATCATTATATACGTATAATCCATCAGCATTAACATTCCATAATTTATTTTCAGATCCATAGTTGACACTCTATCAAGAATACATAAATCCCTCAATATCAAATAATCGGCAGCAACCCAACTACATAGGTCAATAGATCATCATCTTAATGATGAAAAAAGAATAATTAAACTAAGGAAACATAGAGAACAGATAAAAATTCTAAAAAATAGATTCTCTAAGATAAAACACTGAGACCAAAAATTAATAAAATCTGAAGCACAATTTGTACCAAGACACTTTAAGAATAAAAAAACAAGAACCTCATTCAAATGAATCATGTTTAAACTTATTATAATACTTCACATAAGGGTATATTTATAGAAAAACATCCAATAGAAGAATTAAGAATTATTCTTGTTTAATTAATGCATAATTATAAAAATTTCACTAAACTTTTGATGAATTCAGTATATCTTTATATATTCTAATGGAGTTACACATTCACAACTAATGTACATATATAACCTAAATGACTATTCCATGAAATCATAAAATATATGGATAATATAATATTTTTTATATATTTAAATCATTTTGGTTAATGTTAATATATTTTCATCCTACATATCGCATTAAATTAAAGAAATATCAGATTAATAATAATAATAGACTAATGTATTTTTATTTTAAACACAATAGATAATGTGAGTCCATGAATCAATAAAATGTGTTAAAAAACATTTGTTAATGAAAAAAGAATATATGAGTCAGAAAAATTATAAATTTTATTTTCTAATAGTTTACATTTTTAAAGGTATTATGGGAATTCATGGTTTGAGAAAAAACATTAAAAGTGTTCCATGTACTAGAAATGGGTTTCTAGAAATAATTCAAAATAAAGGGTTCCCTATGACATTACAACATGATTATTGGAATATAAAAACACCGTATGTTAAAGTAAATCGGTAGACTCAATAGCTCTATTGAGGAATTTGATTTAATGTATTCTATTAGTGATGTGGAGAATTTGGGCATATAAACTGTGAATTTATATATAACATGTAATATATATTTATCTCAGAAGGAATAAATTTAGGGTGTCTATGTAGTGAATTAATGGATTAGGTGTGAGAATGAACATTTTATAACTATAAGTTTATTTAAGATACCTATTAAAAATAAATTTTATTGAAATAAGGTGGTATTTATAAAAAATGGCCAATAAGATTACTATGTTTTGGAATAAAAGACCATAATTTTAGGACAATCACAACAATATATTGGAGAGGAAAATACTCTATAAAGATAAATGATGTATGGTCAATTATTATTGAAATTTATCTAAAATATAGAAAGAGGAGAAATCCAAGTATTTTTTATAGTTACTTCTTATTACATATGGATAGAGTCACCATGATCTTAGTGAATATTTCCGAACATGGGGGTGTTTATGTAACCATTAGGAATGGAATATCAAACATTATAAAATAATTTTAGAAGTGTAAATTTAAACAAAAAATCATGAGTCAATAGATGTCTTGTTTTTTGGGGTTAAACATGTCATAGTGTGTGTGATTTAATTTTTTAATGAGATGAATAAGATAATTTTTATGTTAAATACATACATCGTCATGGGGATAAATTATGGGAATGTAATCACTCTAAGTAAAAGTCCAATGAAACCCATTTTAAAATTGATCACTCTATTAATTACTTCTATTTCACCTCTAATGGTTAATATATTTTGAGGAATAATAAATTGGGACATAAATTTTAATTATATTTAATAATTGTTTCCTAGGGTGATATTATAATAGAAATTCATCATTTCAATGTATAAATATAATACATTTAGAAAATTTATAAAAGGGGAAAGATTACACTTGAATTTCACAAAACCATGAATATCTTGGAAACCAGTCCACTTAACTTGATATATTATGATTTATACGGGTAAATGTGACATGAATTAACATATGGTGGTATTTAATTAATTACATTCACTAATTATTTAATATAAATGACTAATGATATAATCTTGACGCATATGTCCTATATAGTGTAAATTTTTAAAATTTTTAGGAGAAGTGTTGCGAATAAAATATGGTTGTGTATGAAAAATAATATATATTATAATAATAGTTAGTTCAAAAGATAATAATTTATTTATTTCTATACCATTAAGGGAATTAAATATTTGAATAGTACACTATATACACCCCAATAAATTTGAATAACATGAAGGAGGAAAACAGTCTTGGCTCTAATGGGTAGAACCATTATAGTAGAGTATAACAACTCAATATTTTACTACCAAGAGGATGTATACACAATAATGAATATCCCATATGTTTATATGGTAACTAAATTCAAGTATGACAAACATTGATTTTTGGTATGTGAAGAAACCAATTATGAAATATTTTAAAGTGTATTTAGTCTCTATTCGATGAATATTAATAACAAATATTGGAATTTTGATCAAATAGCCATGGAACGTATCACATAAAGATATTTATCTAATTTAAAATGGTTAACATAATAAAATAAAAGGATAATAAATTTGGAAAATCAAATTAAGTAAAAATCATTGAGAACAATTTCAATAATAATGATCCATATGTTAAATATTCCGATGAATCTAAAGAATAAAGTGATCAATTTATAAAGAGAATTAACATGGAAGATATGGGATTGATATAAATAGAGCTAAATTAATTCTAATATGTTCTTTGATATTGAAGATGTTGGTGATTATAAAAAAATACATTTGAATCTAATGATGTATGTGTAAGAATGGAATATAAGGGATGATCAATATACTACAATACACACATTTAATAGGAAAAAAATATAAAACCAAAATACTCATATCTCTCAAATTGATCCAAATATAGTTACTCAGCTATTTAATATAAATTATACCTTGATTTTATGAATGTGGATGTGGATTTTATATATTATAATTCTATATAAGAACTTTTCATTAAAAAAAAGTGAAAAATGTTATTGTGAGTCGGGGTTACTACGAAATAAAAATATTGGTAAAGGGTAACATTAAAGGAATAAGTCTTCAATAATAAATAATGGATTTTCATATACATAAAAGGAGTTGGTTTTAAAATTTCATTTAATCTTGCTGAAATATGGGAATCCCTAAAAACATTCAAATCATTATTAGCTCACAAGAATTATAAAAATTATCAAAATTATGTGAAATAAACTTTCTTGAATAATATACTAAATGGGGGTTTCTACATTGAGTATACTAAAGTGCTTATTCTTAAAAATGTTGGGACCATTCTATTTTGGATGACGAAGCCCCACTGTGGGATAAAATAATCCACTATTGGTAGGTACTATAATCTTTATAATTGTTAGAGAGAAATGACTTTCAATAAGGTAAATGTGGGAAACAATCATTACGTAAATTTAAAGATAATATGAAAATTTATTTTAGTTTTCAACACTGATGATAATATTTTATTTGGTGCAAATGATTCCTTTTCAAAAAATTATAATAAATGAAAATATATTTGGAGGTGTCTATGCTAATAGTATTTATGTCCTTCACTAGATTATATGTTTTAAAATGTAATATAATTTTATTTTACCAGAAACATATATAACACACAAATATATTAAATTAAATAACATTTTATTCTATACCATATTCTACATGTAATAACAATCTTAAACATCCAATGAAACACATTTCATTAATTTTAATCCCTTCAATCACTAGTGAAATACACAACCTCGAGTCAAAGTGGAATACAATATAGTAAAATATTATAACCTAGGACTTAAATCACTGGGGATGAATAGTAACATAAAATTATGAAACTTATACTTATCTATTTATTAATAATAAAAAAAATCATTTGAAAGAAAGAGAATAGTTTTCTAATGAATTGAATTTTTCTAAAATACATTTTAGTCACACTTACCAATGTAATTTAAAATTATTTTTTACAAATTTAAGAAAAAGTATTTTTTTAAAACATCCTTAAATATCTAAATCACAATATAAAAAATATCTTTGAGTGAATTGTTTTTACTTTTTTTGAAATATTTCATATTTTGATGAATAGTAAAAATAGTAAATTTTAATTTAAAGAGGACACTTCATTTAAATTATTTATAAAGTTTAATTTCATCATGAATTGGTTATAATATAAAAATGGTAGAATTTTCTATAAATTAATCCAATTTATGTCATTAGAATCATATTCATGCTGAATTTTGACATAAAAACTTTGTAAGGTAAGAGACTTCTTCTCAATTTCCCTTCATTAAGGCATATTGAATTGTTATGAACCTAATTGCTTTTATATGGTATATATAATCCCCCATTGAAGTGTAATATCATGATTACTTCATAATTAATTTTATTTAAGGCTCTAATTTAAAATATCATATCATTGGGGACGTGACCCGAAAATTACCAAGTTCCAAAAGTTATTGAACAATCTCAATTTCTTTTGTGATTGTCAACCTTCTCTTGAAACGACCAATTTATAATGATCATTTTTAATTGTAAATTAAATATATCATCAAAATAGATATTATTTTATGATTTATATGATTATTTTTAAAAATTTATACCATTTTTACATATGGTGTTTACTTTAAATGTTATTTAATTAACTGGGGAAATATTGGTAAATTTATATCCTTTAATCAATACCGATGTATGATAACAAGGCATACTCAATCATTAATTAAATATATTATTAGATATATGATGAATGATTTAGACCTATAGTGGTATTTGGGGCCTGATATTTTATATCCCCTCAATGAATTAGTAGGTATCATGATAAAAATAAGTAATCTAGCATTAAATAGTTTTTAACTAATAGTTTTAAACTGTTTTGAGAATGGTGTTGAAAGTAGAAGTATCATGAATCTTGAGATGATGGAATCCGATAATTAATCATTTCAATCCTTAAGAATTTAGTTATTATTACACCTGATATTTTAAATATGCTATTATCTTTGAATTCATTTGATTCTTAGTTCATTAATTAAATGAGATGTGTGTTTGGTTATTTACCATTATATATTGATTAAGACTTATATTTTATCATATTCAACTAATTTCAATGTAACACATATTGAATTATTTACCATTACATAATCATTATGTCTTATCTAATTTTGATAGAAATGTTATTGATTAAATAACATGTGTGTTTAGTTATTTATTTTTCCTTATTTATTATTCATTATTAATTTATGGTAGCATCTATTATACATAAACTGTACTGAGAATTTTAGAACCCACTTATTTTTCTTCTTATCCATATAATTCAATGAAGTGTACTATGATTTTTTCCCAATTATATTCAAATGAAAAAATGTTATTGTTTTAAAAAATTAGAGTAATTTATGTTTTGAAAAGTAATAAATGACACAAGTATATAGCTAGTTTTCCCTGGATTATAAGTAATTCTGTCATTAGGGAAGAAATTACATGTATCTTACGATAATGTAATAAATCAGACACCAACTTGAGTCTACAGAGTTCAAGATGTTATAGTTGTAATGAAATGAAATTTAATAGAAACTTTGGGAACTATATTTAGGAAAACATAGATTAGAAAATATAACCCTATGAAAACAATGAGGATAATTATAGAAACATACTAAATTTTTTTAAGTAATATTATTTTGGATTTTCTAGAAACACACCCCTATTTAGATTCTAAATGTGGATGTGCCTCTAGCACAAATGTTTATAGGGGTAATAACTCTGAAAATAGTGCATTTGTGTTAACCTGATTCCTAACTAGTGCACAAAAAATGGGTCATTATTCAAACTTGGTTTGACACCCTTGGGGGATATTCTTAGGATAATTCACATTTTCATTATAAACTATAGTGAATGATTTTAATGTATAGATATCCCAAAATATACCATGTTTACAATTATGAGATTAACAATCTATAAAAACTTCAATTTATATTTAGTATTTAATCTGTTTTATAAATTTTAATTTTTTTTTCATAATGACATGGACTAATCTAGTCTATTAAATCATTTCAAAAGGACACATAACAAATGTAATGGGAATTGAGTGAATACTTATAATCCAAATAGTAAGACTTGATCCTTACATTGTAGGGATTAAGCTAATATTTCTAATGGAACTAGTCTCCTAAATGTACTATCATCTAAAAACATGTTATCATATTCTAACATGATAGAGAAATAATTATATAATAATTATGGATTTGAAGGGAAAGCTGAGAAGAATATGAAAAAAGAGAAAAAATTTACAAGGGAAAAAGGGAAACAAGGGTTTTCCCAAATGTTATAATTATGGAAATAAACCCCTTGGTACTTTCATAAAGGGAATGATCATTTACAATAACTTTAGAGATGAATTCCATAATTATCTAGATTTAAATGGTATGAAATACATTTCCAACATTTAATGCTTAAATTTTAAGGATATGGGGAACTATGAAGATGATTTACCTGAGTGTCAAAGGAATATACCTCAAAAGAAGCTAACAAATCATGTTAAATATTATTCTATTACCACATATAAAGATAAATGATAAATGTGATTGTTTTGCGATTCAATAATGATTACATTTTTTTATATAATTAATGATATTTTGGTTATAATAGTTATGAAATGTATACCAATTTCACTACAATACCTTTTCATTAAGTATTTGAAAGCATATATTGACCAGTACATATGAACAAAAAAATTGATCATGTAAAAATTTGAAATTCTTGGAAAAAATGGGATTGAGGGTATGATAACCATTAACATTTCCTTCATGTTTAGACAATTATGTTGTGATGAAGAGAGGATTGATATAGATAATTTAAATTGGATATCTTTAATTACCTCGGAATAGATTAACAATTTATTGAAAAAATCATTTATGCTGTCATTATTGGTGTAATTTTTTTTGATTTAAGGTATATATCCAAAAATCCATGTTTGATTTAAGTAATAATGAATCATGCATGTTTATAATAAGGTTTTATGGAAATTTAGGTTTTTACCATGTTTTAAGAGATCAAATGATGATGGTATTCCCATGTTTTATATGTGCAGATTAAGAGATACTTTATGTTGTTTGAGGGATTAATGGTAATCTCATTTTTGAAATTTAGTGACCTTATTTCTAATTTTTTGGATCTTAATCATTTTAATGGGTTATAAGGTTAAACATTTATGAAATGTTTTATGTTGATCTTTGGATGAGGTTTTACAGAGTAATGTATTACATAACCATAGGATATTTATGAATATTGGATAACCTGTGCTTTTTTTATAATATTAACAAGAGATTGATGGAATGAATTATCAATATACTATAGAAATTTTGATAAATTAAAATTGAATTTTAGTGCTTTAGGAATAAAAACTAATTTTCAGATATTAATTTCATAGAGTATGAGATGAATTGGAAATTTATCTTTGTACAACCAAAGGAAAAAATTGTTTTGTTGAAATTGAAACATATAAAGTAAGTATATATCTATATATTATTAGATTAAAATAATTCCTCAACTCTAGGGAAAGGATTATCATAAAAAAATGTTTTCTTATTATCATTATTGTTGATGAAATCAATGACCGTTTTCACACCACTTTGGTTTTTTTCTTGGTGGTCATTTACATCCTCCTAACCATATTCTCTATTACCCTCTCTCAGTATTTGGGTTTTTTTGTCGAATATGTCCATACATTCATTTACGACCTCTGTTATCTTATTTGGAAAACTAGTATGTGTTATTCCATATGATCTTTATACTTCCCTTTCTCTTTTATTAATAGTATTTTTTATTAACACTTTTTATGATTAAGATTTTCAATAGAATATTTTCAAATATCAAACCCACGACTAACGAGATCAATTTTAAATTGAGAGGAATAAATTTATTTAAGGTTAAGGGAATGTAACACATTGATATTTTCAAATAAATACACTGTATTTGATAATGTATGCAACATGAAACCCTGATCATAAACTTTAACACCCAATATTTTTATGAAATATTTATCTTTAAATAATTGTAATTCTTAAATAGCATTCGATTCAGGAAACTGTGAGTTTAAAATAACCATGATAAATTATTAGTATAACCTAGACATTAAATTTATAGGAATAAATTTGAAAAGCTAATTTATATGTCACATCCACGGTAATTATAGAATAAGTAATCTTCTTTTGTATTAATATTTATGAATTAAATTTTAATATTACTTTAAAAGGGACCCTTTTTCCGATTGAGTACCCGACACACTATAATGGGTTTCTTTGAAATCTTATGTTGCACACAAAACTGAGATATATTGAAAAACAATAAATTACAAATATTATTAGTTTAAATGCTTGGTATCACCTAGCCATTGTATTGGTGGGAATGAATAGAATAACAAATATTTATATTTAACATGATTATTAAATGTTTTTTACTTTCATCAAATAAAATTTAGACGCTAAAATTGGGAATAAATTCAATTTTAAGCATAAAATAATCAAATTTTGTTAAAATGTAGTTTTACCTTATTTTGACAGAATCCCCCATTTTGAATATAGTTTTTTTTTACTTTTATATTTTCTATTTGAAAAAATAAACATATTATTTAAAATAGAGACATACAAATTCACTTGGTTTAATTTTTGGTATTTTTCAGATAAAATTAATTTCTTCAAGAATAGTGAACAATACTGCATTTTAATTCGAAACTATATTTTTATCTAATTTAATTATATTATTAGATTATCCTTCTATATGGTTTTAAGTTATAATTAAATTTATTTTTTATCATTTAATAATTTTTGTCCATTTGATGTAATTTTACATTTAAATTGAATGTACACATGTAAATATTTTGACAATTTTTAACTTCTTAAAAACATATTTCTCAATCCTTCAACGAGATTAACATTAAATTAATTTTAGTAAATTTTATGAATTAATTTTTCTAAAATGTATATACATGGATGTAATTGGTATGAAAAATTTGATCTTATTGGATCAAAATATTTTTTGGTGAATATTAAATTTATTATTTTATTTACCATAGTTAAAGTGTAAATTAGGTAATTAAGGGTCAAAATAATATTATAATAATACGAAAATACCCTAAAACTTGTCATAAACTTATTGGATGAGTTATAAACAACCAATAAAATCCTTTTCCTGAACCCTTGTCCTTTTTAAGTCACTTGGTTGTGATTAAGACATTTAAAACATTTAATTTAATGTAAGGGAAAAAATATCATAAATATGCCTATTAAAACAATTTTTTTATTGTGGGGTTATATAAGAGATCTCTTCAAATATAAATATAAATTAAAAATATAAAATTATTACCTAAATCATTGTATTTTTTTATTAATTTTCGACATTAAATAATTAAATTAAATTATGAACAATTATGATGTGGTGATTGCTTTATTAATGAATGAATCCAATAAATGATATTATAAATATTAAAATAAATGTTATTTAACATTATTTTAGAAACAAAAATAAATTATAGGTGACTATGACAAGTTATAATTATATTAAATGGTTTTTTCTAAGTTATCTTTTTTTTGGATTTTATTTAAATTCAATGAAATGAGTAGTATAAAAATTGACAAAGTTGATATTTTAGAGAAATAATAATTTTTTAAATTATTTAAATATCATAAAAATATTTTAAATTTTCAAATCGGACATTATAAGGTCTAAATTTTCATTATGTTTCTAATTCTGGGAAATTTTCTCTATATAAGTAAAATTTATAACCTCTTAATTTTTAAAATTATGTTACCACAATTAAAATTGAAATATAATAATGAAGGTAAACTGAAAAGATCAGGTTTAAAATAAAATAAATACATATCTAAAAATTATTTGATGAGATTATTTATAAATATACTCATATTATATTCTACATATATCATTTTAGAGTCATTTCGATTAAAATGTTAATATATATTATTTTAATAATTAAAAAGTTTCCATGGGTGCCCCTCCCATCTATTATAAAAAGTTACCCACTCTTTTATAATAATCACACATAAAAAATAATTCAGTTAAGACAATAACTACTTAAAAAGCTTCCTAGAATACCTAAACACTTTTTTGAGGCCGTGGTTTAGTCAGAACACCCTTCTTAGTGGTTTTAAGGTGTCTTTCAATGGAAATCATCAGAAGAATAGGTTTCGTTTTTATGTGTTTATATTTTATTAATTATTCCACATACATTAAATATCCATAATACATGATAAAATATTAACTCAAGTATTATCAATATACTAATATGTTATTATGTTAGTATCAGAACCTAAATACTTCTCTAGTTTCATCAAATGGGGAATGAACATTTCATTACTGTGTACATCGGACTACAACCTTGTGAACCGATATTGTTCATTTTTCATTACCATCTAAAAAGAATAGTTATAATGATGGAATAAATGTTTTTATATAATATTAATTACATATTAATAATTTTAAAAGAATGATATTAAAAAAAATTCTCCTTTAAAATGAACATAAAGATGATAACTTTGTTTGTGCGTACGTATGAAATATCAACTCCAATAAGCAATGTGAATCATTTTTAATCAGCACATCACTTGTATGATATATATAAGTATATTTAAATTATTATTATTATTTTAATAATATGATGTTAATTCTAGAAATATAACAGAATAGGTAAATTATTTCCATAATTATCAATGAAAAATGAAAACATTACTTATGTGTAGGTACGACCTACCGTCTCCAAGAATATAATATTGTTCATTTTTCATATCTATAATTAATGGATTTATTTAAAAATTATGATCAATGTAAAAAAGTGATGATTTTAACATGAATAATATTATAGATATGATATACTTATGACCAAATTGATAATTTATATCATAACAAGTTCATTTTCGACTCAAGTACCGAATATCAACAAAACATTCAATAGGAAGTTAAATAATTATGTATATTTTATTACACGTCAATAAGTTAGAAAAAAGGAAAAATAAATTTGAAAAATATTCTCAAGAAATTAAAATTAAGCTAATTTTATTATTCAAGAATAAAACCATTTTATGTGACGAGTCAGACTCATGGTAAGGGAATTCATCGCATTCTCCATTCATTGAGGCATATTTAGATAATATACACCACATTGTTTTATTCTATGTATGGTTAACCCCTTTTGATGTTTAATTTCATTCAATTGTTCTAAAAAGGAATATTTTTCTATTAAGAATTTTACTAAATGACAAAAATATGATTTCTAATGTACTTAATGACAATGACCTTCTTGCCGCCATAAAAATTATTTAATATTTGGAATCCTCATTAAACCATAATGTTTTTAAAAGTAAAATAAATACCATATTCCATTTTAAATTATTTTTTATTAAAAATGGTTTTTATAATGGATTGACTATTCGAATGATATCTTGTGATTATAATACAGAAATGTTATTTTTCCTTGATGTTTGTTATTATGTTGTGATTATATTATGGTTCTTGGAAATGGCTTATGTATATGGGAGGTTCTATGATAAACTAAGGTCGGGTGAGCCCGTGATAGCTCTCCAATGCATTGGGCAATGAGACAAAGTTAAATTATAGGGGTTCTCTCAAGATATTTAGGAAATATATTAGGATGGGTATTCCAAACATAGCCATAAAGGTTACCCCCTATGTAGTTGTAAAGGCTAAAATGTAAGTATGATATAAGTTCTACAAGTTACCTTTATGATTTTTGATTTATATGAGTTTTTCATAAATAATTTGATTTCATGAGTCATGTTAAAGAGATTATATTTTATTGGTGGAAAGTATGATTTTATGGGTTTATAATTATTCATCGAATAATTTTTTCTTTACATACTTTGTATTACCTTACTATGTTTTTTATGATCATCCCTGGTTTTTGAAATGTTTTTTCACAATGTATAAGGATGTGTAAAGAAATGTAAGAAGTCAAGAAGAATTTGGTGAAGATTTTTACCATGAAAAAGAAATGATGTTTTATTTTAATGAGTTAAATTTTGTGGAAAAACTGGATAGTGAGTAGAAGAGTCTACATTGTAAATTTGAGTTGTTATGTAATATTTATGGACTAATTCTATAAAACTATAAACCCGAAAATATTCTCAATGTGAAATCTTGATTTAACTAAATATTATATAATGTATAAGGCTTGGGCCTTTTAGATGGTATCAAATATCAATTTAGATAACAATAGGTTTTGGGATATAATTAATATAATATCCATAAATGATGTTTATATTATAGTAAAATTAAAATTATATTTAATTTGAATATTACCATGTTACTTCATCTAAGATATTTTTCTTCATATTGGTTTTACACAGATGAAATAGAGAAACTATGTTGGGAAGAAATCAAGAGGAGAAAAACCATGTAAATCAGAAACCTGAGAAGGTCTGAATTAGAATTGAACAGTCTATTGTAGTAATGAAGAAGGTGACATAGGATATACATGGTGAAGGTATCAATGAATGAGATCAGATAGATAAACCATAGAGGGGTAATATGTCGATGGTGGAAAATTTCAGAAGGCAACATCCCCAATCATTCAGAGGATCATCTCACTTCGTGCTTGTTGAAAGGAGGATTAAATAACTACAAAAGTTTTTTTGATTTAATGAGGTGTTCAGAAAATAAAAATGAGAATCTTATTATTTAATGTTTTAGAGGTGAAGCCGATCAGTGGTGATCGATGGTTAATAATTCTAGTGTCAATGATGCGATTGATTCTCTAGATTGGGATGAATTCAAAGGTATGTTTCTTGATAAATATTTTCCTAAGGTGTTTCAAACATAGATGGGAAAATAATTATTGGAATTGTGGTAGGAGGATGAATTAATGGCAACTTATGGAGAAAAATTCATTCGGCTGGTAAGGTATAGTACAAATTTCATCTGGGATCTTGATAGTAAAATCAATCATTTTTTACTTAGGATAAAATCCAATGTATCAAAGGGCATTGGATTCTTGTGAGTTCAAAAGATAAAAAAAACTTGTTTAATGTGCATAGAAGGTGGAAATGAAGTTTACCAATAATTAGGTTTTATTTGAAAAATTAAAAAATAATAGGTCATTGTGGGAGAAATAATGGAATAATTCTTCAAAAAAATAATGATAGTAAGAAAATTATGTTTACAGATTGTGAAATTTTTTATAGAAAGCACACAAGGGAATGGCTTTTGAATTATGGTATGTGATTCCAATTTGGTAAGATGTCAAATAAAGCTCGTAATTTCTCTGAGAAAGATCAAGGTAGTGGTATGAAAAAAATAGGATTCTCTGTTAGTAATTTTTTTTATTGAAATGAGATAGGTCATTATATAAACAAGTGTTTTACAAAAAACACAAATGATTGGAATTTTCTAGAATATAAGAAAAAAGGTGTGGTTAAATACTTTTCAACTACCACAGAAAATGTTGTGCCATCAAATGAAGTGGTATCAGGTACATTGTTTGTTTTTTTTAGGTTATTCAAATGTGTAGTTTGATTCAGGGCCTACAAATTCTTTCATTTCTAAGAAAGATTTTGGTAAATTGGTTACTCCACATCAAGAAATGAATCCAGAAATTATGGTAAAAAACATGGTGGGAAAGTGGAGGCAAAAATAAATTATAATAATCTTACTTTTATTTTCTATGGAATGAATCTACATATAATCCTTGTTGTTTTTCCTCTATTATAGTTTGATGTTATTTTGGTCATTGATTGGATTTCTGTTTTCCATGCTATGATTTTTTGTAGAGCTAGAGATGTTTCTTTTCTAAAGGTGTTACAGTTTTTATGAAAGAATTAAACCTCACCTTTGATAACATATTAGGAAGCTGAAAAATTATTAAAACAAGTAAATAAATGTTATCTTGCACAAATTTTTGAAATAAATAACTCTTGGGGTTAATGATACATCAGTGGAAAATTAGTATGTTGATGTTTTTTTGGATGAGTTTCCTAGTATTATACCAAATAGGTAATTTGAATTTACAATTTAATTAGTTATGGATGCTAATCCAATTTGAAAACCCCCTTACCGAATACCACAAATTGAAATTTTAGAGTTAATGAAGCAATAACAGTAGTTGTTAGATAAATTTTTTATTGTACCTAGCACCTCACATGGTGTGATCCTATCTTGTTTGTTAAAAATAGTGATGGTTAAATGAGACTTTACATTGATAATATTTCCTTGAATAGAATCACTGTTAAGAACAAGTATCCTTTTCCTTATATCGATAATTTTTTTGATCAGCTCTAGGGAGCACAATATTTTTCAAAGGTTTACTTGATGTCGGGGTAGAATTAGTTAAAATTAAAGGATTTATACATTCTTAATACTGAGATTCATATTAGATATGGCCATTATAAATTTTTAGTTATGCCTTTTGGGTTAAATAAGGCACCTACTCTATTCACGGATCTTATGAATAGATGTTTCCATGATTTTGTGGATGTGTTTGTGGTTGTGTTTATTGATGACATTTTGGTGTATTATAAAAGTAATGTGGATCATGAAAGTCATATAAGGGTTGTTTTCAAACCTTAAAATAAATGAAACTGTATGGGAAATTTAAAAAGTGTGAGTTTTGGTTACAAAAAAATTTATTCATTGGTAACATTGATTCTAAAGATGGAATAACTGGTTATCCTATTAAAACAAAAGTTGTTTAAGAACAACTAAGGCCCACAAATATGACTGAGATTTGTAGTTTTCTTTTTTAGATAGCTATTACCGAAATATTGTTGAATATTTTTAACGATTGTCTATCCTAATGACTATATTGAATCCAAAAGGCATTACGCTCATCTCGACAAAAGAATGTGATTATTGTTTTTAGTAATTCAATAGAATATTGGTGAATGATCTAGTATTTACATTACCATCCAGAAATGGTAAATTTATTATCTACAGTGATGGTTTATTGAAAGGACTTGGTTGTTTCCAAATACCTAATGATCAGGTAATTTCTTATGCTTCACGTAAATTAAAAACTCATTAGTTAAATAATATACACATGATTTTGAATTAGTTACTATTGTTTGTTACTGTATTAAATTTTGAGGCATCATATCTATGGAGTAAAATGTGAAATATATACTGACAAAAAATGTTTAAAGTATGTATTCACTCAGAATGAAATGAACAAGAGACATCAAAGATGGTATGAACTATTAAATATTATGATTACATGATTCATTGCCATCTAGTAAAAAAACAAAGTGGCTGATGCTTTTAGTTGAAAATTTAATGATACATTAATAATGTTATGTTTGGAACATGATACATAGATTAATGATTTGAAGAAACTTCATAATGGAAGTTGATGGTGCAAGAAATTCTTGTGTTTTGTTTTGGGTTTCAGTGAAATTGTCTCTATCTGGGAGAATTAAGCAAGAATAAAAAGAAGATGGTGAATTGTAGAAAAAGATAGAGTTGGTTCAGAAGGGTAAGTTATCTGAATTTTACATTGATAAAAAAGTTGTTTTTAGATTTGGGAAGAGGTTATGTGTGCCTTGAGATTCACAATTGAGGAATGAGTTGTTATGTGAAACTCATAGTTCTCTATTTTCAATTCATCCTAGAAGTACTAATATGTACACATATCATCAAGATTATTATTGGTGGGTTGGAATGAAAATAGATACTTCTAATTTTACTACGAGGTGTTTGACTTGTCAATAGGTTAATGAAGAGAAAAATTTACCAAATGGGACGCTTCATCCTTTTCTAGTACCAAAGTGGAAATGGGGAAATATAACCTTAGATTTCATAGTGGGATTACCAAAGATTCCTAGAAGTAAAAATATGATTTGGGTTATTATTGATCAAATGACTAAATCCTCTCATATTATTCCTATTCGAGATACACCACCTCTGTATAAACTTTATCTGTTGTATATTAAAGAGATATTCAGGTCATTGAATGTTTATCTCTCCATTGTATCTAATCATGACCTCAAGTTCACTTCTAACTTTTATAAAGTCCTTCAAAAGTTGTTGGGAACTGATTTAAATTTTTTTACATCTTTTCATCCTTAATAAGATGAGGAGATATAATGAACAATTCAGATGTTGGAGGATATGATACATGGATGGTCAATTGATTACCAGGTATGTTGAGACCAATATCATTCTTTGGTTGTGTTTTCTTATAATAACAGTTTTCATTCCAATATACAGATGAAACCATTTGAGGAATTATATGGGAAGCGGTGTCAAAATCCATATTTTGGGGATATAGTAGGTGAAAGGATGTTGATGGGACCAGAATTTGTGGAAGAGAGGGTAGAAAAAGTTTAGTTGATTTAGAAAAACATTATGGTATCCCAGATCAGGTAGAATAGTTATGAAAATAACCAGAGAAAATATATTTATTTCGAGGTAGGTGATCATTTCATTCTCAATGTTTCACCATGGAAACGTGTGATGTGTTTTGGAAAGAAGGGGAAGCTGAGTACACAGTTCATTGGACCCTATGAAAATAAGGAGAATGTTGGACTAGTTGACTACCGAGTGGATTTACCTCCATGTTTATCCCACAGACACAATATTTTTCATGTTTCAATGTTATGAATGTATATCCCTGATCCATATCATATTTTGAGTTTATAAATAGTTCAGTTGGGAGTGAATCTTTCTTATAAGGAACAACTAATCCAGATTCTCAACCGTAATGAGGAAGTGTTGTGGAATAAGGTTATTTATCCTTTTATGGTTTTATAGGAAATCCATAGAGTTGAATTGGAAACATGGGAATATAAAATTTCTATGATGGAGAAGTACCACCACTTATTTGTTAGGAGAATAAAATTGTGAGGATGTAATATCCAAAAGGGGGGAAGGATGTAACATCCAAAGTAATTATAAAATAATAAACATTCATATATATTAATATTTATGAATTATATATTAATATAACTTTAAAATGGTTACCTTTTCTGATAGAGTACACACCCCAAAATAATGGGTTTCTCTAAAATATTATATTGCATACAAGACTAAGATATACCAAAAAATAATATATTATTAATATTATTATTTTAAATAGTAGTTTCCACATATCAATTGTATTAGAGATAATGAATAAAACTAAATATATTATATTTAAACATGGTAATAAAATGTTTTTACTTTATTCTAATAAATTTTATAGGCTTAAAATAAGAATAAATCAAATTTTAAGCATAAAAAACTCGAATATTTTTAAAAGGTAGTTTTACCGCATTTTGATGGAGAACCTTTTGTATATATAGTATTTATCACTTTTATATGTTCTATTTGACAAAATAAACTTCTAATTTAGACGTCGGACATCAAAATTCACTTTGGATGAGTTTTTTTGTATTTTTATGATAAAATTATTTTTTTAATGAATAGTAAAAAATACTACATTTTAAACAAAAAATACAATTTCATCTAATTAAATTATATTGTTTGATTATGATTTTCATGGTTTTAAGGAATAATTAGTTGAATTTTATATCCTTTAATACAATTTTTTCCATTGTAAGTACTTTCCCAAATAAATTGGATATAAATAGATGTTAATCTTTTGATGATTTTTAGTTTTTAGTAACCTGTTTCCTCAATCAATCTATGGGATTAAATTTACATTAATTTTAGTCACTTTAGTAAATTTAATTTTTAAAAATGGATATAAATGGTTGTAATTAGTATGAAAATTTTTATCTAATTTGATTAAAATAATATTTGTTGAATTGTAAATTTATTATTTTATTTACAACCGTTAAATGGTAAATTTGATAAATAAGGGTAAAAATAATTTTACAATAAAAAAATACTCTATCCCTTGTACTGAATTTATTGGCTATGTTATTCCTGACCAATACAATCATTGTTCTGAACTTTTGGCCTTTGAAAGCAACATGGGTGTGATTAAGACATTTATAGAAGTTCATTTATTGTAAAGGCAAAAATATCCTAAATTTGTCTCTTATTACTAAAGAAACATTAATTTTGGATTATATAAGTGATAACGTCAACTATAAATATTAGTTAGAAATATAAAAATATTACCTACATCATGGTATTTTATTTATAAATTTTATCTCATAAAAAATTAAATTTAATTATGACACAATGATGATGTAGTAATTTATTTATTAATTAATGAATCAAATAAATGATATAATTAATATTAAAATAAATATTATTTGACCTAATTTATTACATCCATGAATTTTATAGGTGACTATGACATGTTATAAGTATATTAAATATTTTTTTTCGAATTTATCTCTCTTTTTGGATTTTATTTTAATTCAATGAAATGAATTGGATAAAAGTTGAGATAATTGATATTTTATAAAAATAATAATTTAATAATTAATTTAAAAATCCTAAAAAACATTAAAAATTAAAATTTGGATATAATAAAGTCTAAAATATTATTACTTGTTCAATTATGTAAAATTGAATCCATATAAGTAAAATTTATAGCCTCTTTATATTTAAAATATTGTTAGAATAATTCAAATTAAAAGTGAATAATTATTGTTAAATAAAAAATATAAGGTTTAAAATAAAATAAATAAATGTATAAAAATTATTGGATGAAAGTATTTAGAACTATACTCATTATATTATTAATATATCTCATGTTGTTGTCATTTGGAATAAAAAATTAGTATATATTAATATAATATTTTAGGTGTTTCCAAGGGCACCCCTCCACTCTATCATTAAAAGGTTCCAACTATTCCTTAATAATCACACATCAAGAGCCATTTGGATCGGCCAATATCTAACCAAAAGACTTCCTAGAATACCTACCCACTTTATTGAGGCACTAGTTTAGTCATAACACCCCTCATATAGGAGTTGAGGTATTCCTAAATTGTGATCAACCGAAGAAGAGGTATCGTTATTTTAAGTGTTTCTCTATTATTTATTTATCCACTTAATTTAAATAAAATTATTCCATGATGAAATAATAACTCCACTATCCTGAATATAATGAAATTTTATTATGTTAATATCATCACTTAAATGTTTCTCCAACTTCATCAAATGAGAAATGAATATTTTTTTCATGTTTACGATAGACTACCGCTTTGCGAACCGATATAATGTTTCTCATTAACATCAATCAATAATTTTTATAATGATGGAATCAATGTTTACATATAATATTAATGAAATATTAATCATTTAAATGGAATAATATTTCAATTATGTTCATAACATCCACATAAATATTATAACGTCGTTTATACGTACATGTGAACTATCACCCACACAAAGCGATTCGAATTGTTTTTATTCACCACATCACTTGTATGATGTATATAAGTATATTTAAATTATTATTACTATGTTAATAATTTTTTTATGATTATATAATTATAACAAAACAATTACCTTATTTATATAATGGTCAATGAAAAATGAAAATTTTACTAATGCATAGGTATGGACTACCATCTCCATGAATATAACATTGTTCATTTTTCACTACCATAATTAATGGTTTTATTTTCAAATTATTATTAATGTATAAATGTTATTATTATTTCATGGATAATATTCGGGATATTTTTGACATATGACAACATGGAAAATTTACATCACAACAAGTTCACTTTCGACTCAATTACCGAATATCAACAAAACGTCTGATATGAACTTAAATAATTATGTAAGTTTTATAACATGATAATAAGTAATAAAAAAGGAATAATAAATTTGAAAAAGTTTATCACAAAAGTATAAATTAACCTAATTTTATTATTCCAAAATATAATAATTTTTCGTGAAGATTTGAAATAAAGGAAAGGGTCATCGTCTCAATCACCTTTAATTGAAGAATATTTCGATAATAGACACCACCTTCTTTTATACGGGGTATAATTAACCCCTATTGACATTTAATATCATTCAATGGTTTTCAAAAGTAATATTTTTTTATGAATAATTCTACAAAATTGAAAAGTGAATGTTTTTAACAGACACGATGACAATGACCTTTCCACCAATGTGACAATTATTTGATATTTGGATTCCTCTATAAAACATATGGTTTTTAATCGGAAAATTAATTCCATATTCCATTTTCATGAATTTAGGTATTGAAAATAGTTTTGATAAGGAATTTATTTTTATAATGATATATTTTTATTTCAATTTGGAAGCATTATTTTTTCCTTTAGATTCTTAATGTGTTAGGATTATATTATGGTTTAGGGGAATTACTTTTGTATACAGGTGGATCCGTGATAAACCCATGCTGGGTGCGCCAATCATAGATCTCCAATGCATTGGGTAATGAGATTGAGTTAAATGATAAGTTATATCTTAAGATATTTAGGGAATATACTATGATTGGTATTCCGAACGCAACCACGAAGGTTACCGCCTAGGTAGTTATTAAAGCTACTATGTAAGTATGATATGGATTCAAAAAGTTACCTTGATGATTTATGATTCCTATGATTTTTTCAGAAATCCTATGATTTCATGAGGTATGTTAAAGATATTATGTTTTATAGGTGAGTAGTATGATTTTATGGGTTTATAAGTATTCAAGGAATAATGTTTTCCTTCTATATTTTATATTTACTTACTATGATTTTTATGATCATCTCGAGTTTTTGAAATGATTTTCACTGGGTATAAGGATGGGTAAAAGAAAGGAAGAAGTCACAATGAATGTTATGATGATTTTTATCTAGAAAAATAAATCATGTTTTATATTAAAGGGTTGCATTTTGTGAAACAATTGACATTGACTACAAGTGTCTAGTTTGTAATATTTGAGTGGTTATATAATAGTAATGGCCTGATTCTGTTAAACTCTAAACCTAAAAATATACTCAATTTGAATTATATATCTAACTCAAGATTAAGTAATGTATATGTTTGGGATCTTATGTTATGAAATAAATATAAATCTCCAACTAAATATATATTTAATTGTATGTTATTAGAAACAAACACAAAAAATTCGTAAAATCACTTTATTCATCAAAGAATAAATTTTCTTAAAAAATGATTATTTATTGTCTTTATTAATTTATATAATTTATATAAAATGAATTTTAAAAATTAAAGATAATTTTTAAATTTATAATGTCAAAATTATCTTAAAATTAATTTCTTCTTCCTCAAAATAAATTTATTTTTTGAGGAATTGTGAAAATACTTATTTTAATTGAAAGGTATATCTTATTTAAATGATTTACGAGGGTAAAATATGTATTTGACTTGTTTTAAATATTTAATAGATAATTTTAATTTAGAATAATTAAATTAGGGTTTTTAAAAGGATTTTATACATTAGTTTTCAAAAAAACAAATTATGTTTTAAAAGGGAATTTCCAAAAAAAAAGTTTTTCAAGGTGTTTAAATGATTTTATTTCTAATTAATTTATGAAAATTATATGTTTTTAATTTTGGAAAATGGATGCCATATTTACATTTATAAGGCCCAAATTTAGTTAATAACTCCATTATAGTTTTGGAAAATATGAATATTAATCTTGGCAAAATAATTTACCATGTTAAATGGTAAATTAGGTAATTTAGATTCGTAAAAAAATGATAAAGACTATAATATGAACCTAAAACATGACCAAATTATATTGGATGAATAAAATTCGTCCTTTAACACATAAGGATCTAAATTATTTTTCCAATGGATACTTGTTCATCAAAATTTCTTATATGCTATTTAAATTAAATAAAGACACAAAATGTCACTTTCTTTGTCTTAAATATACCTTTTGTGTCCACATAGGGACCGCGGTTTTTTATGAAAGAATTTAAAATGAAAATTTTAACATAATTTTTTTTTTGTATGATAAAAAATTATTTTTTACTTTTTGGGCCACATAGATGAGATTATAATATTTATAATATATATTTAAAAAAATTAAGGATTCCACATTCGTATTTTAAATACTATATCATTTTTAATATATGGGTAAAAAATATATATATTAGATTATAAATATTTTTATAAAATATTTATTATTTATATTCATCATGATATTTTATTTTAAATATTTAGTTAATTATTTAATATATTAAATAATTGTGCAGTAGTGATGTAATAATTATTTTATTAATGGAAATATCAATGAAATGTTACTAAAAATATTATAATAAATATATTTTTAGTAATTAATTTGATGAAATAATTTTATATATAAAAATTACTTTTTAGGGATATGATAAAATATATTTATATGTTAACTTGTTATGTTGTTATTTTAAGAGTCCAAATAATAAATAGTGTTAAATTTTACAGTAATGATATTTTATAAACATAAGATATTATTAAATTATTTAAAAATCATAAAAATTATTAAAATTTATATAAAATATATTATGGTCTATATAGTTATAAATTTTTCATTTATAATTTAATTTACATTAATTAATTTTAAATTATACCCTTTAAATATTGAATTTGTTTTACCTCAGTTAAAATTTAAATAGGTTAACTCTAGTTTAATTAAAATTTTAAGATTTAAAATAACATAAAAACACTTCCAAAATCTATTAGTTGATGAGATTAAAACCCAATATCATCTTTTCATTGAATACATGGCCTTTTGGAATTATTTTTAATGGCATTTAATTTTTTATAAATTAATAATTTGAGAAAATTTCAAAATCAACCCTCACCTCAATTATCAAAGGGCACCTCCTCCCTTACTTATTCCCATAAATTTGAGCCTTCAATATCAATACTCACATGAAAATTTATTTTTTAAACTTCCATAGAAACAATTTATAGGTTATTTTATTTTCAAAAGACCATACCTAGAGTTCATAAGAGGATATCTAAATGATGTTCATCATTAAAGCGGTAATTGCCTTTTCTGATTCATTTAAGAATATTACTTCTTCTACTTCATCTTTATCTATTGTTTCTCTAATAAATCAATAATTACAGTATCACATATATTATGATATGTTATAATTATTATTTAATAAACATATTCAACATTTTAACCACCTTATTAAAGAATCACAATGAGTGTGTATGTAAGACTTGTCGTCTCCATGCCGCGGGGTAATTTGTTTTTCATCACCACATAATTTAGATGTGTATAACGATAAAAAAAATTTATATATATAATAATTATAATAAGATAGTAATAATTTAGAAATATATACATCATCCAATTCCTTACCCTTTTATCATTAAGGGAATGATACCATCCCTCATTTGTACATACGACCTACCATCTCCACGACACAATGTGACTCATTTTCCATGTTCAAAATTAAAGAATTATTATATAAATTCATATAATGAATAAATATGATATATATGACCTTAATATAATTATTTAGATTATGAAACAATATCCTATTGACATGAACTATGACTTGTATGAAAAAAAAATCATATGAAAATGAAGTAGTTTACACGTTAGAGAAGGGTAAAAATGAAATGTTATAACAAATGGGCGATAAGATGTTGTTAGAGAATCATATATAATATAATAAATATGAATATGGTTTTGGTATAAATTAATACCTTTCTTTAAACCATTACACGCGAGGTTCTGATACATATGAATAAAATCATACCAAAGGTAAGGGTTGACTTTGTAATCTCATTATTATTCAGGATTGATTATAGGTAAGTCTCTTCTAGGAAATATTTATTTTCAATGTCCATGTTTCCTAAAAACAATTTCCAATTTTTTTAATATTGTTCTATAAGGGTTTAAATTTATTTTTACCCATTTATAAATTTTTAGTAAATGGTATGAAAGGAATATTTTTTCACTTTTCAAAGGAGGTACATTGTAACTTTTTTGAAAAAAGTAATGAAATGAATGTTTTTTTAACTTATACTATATGATTTTTTCCTATTTCATGATTCATTATTTCCTTGAATATTTACAAAAAATATTATTGGGTTATTTTCATAGAAAATGTTTCATTTTATAATTTTGTGTCATTTTAACAAAAGAAAACATTTTCAAAGAAGAAACGATATTTTTCAAAATAAATTTTCCAAGTAATCTCTCAAAATTATTTTCCATCTGTGAAAACATTATTTAATGTTACTCATTATTTATTGGGGGATATTTTTCAATGATACTATCCATATTATTTTAATGGTTATTTTATGTCTATTAATGATTGATATTTATGAAATCATTATCATTTAAATTGTTTATGTTATGATGGAACTATGTTTTTGAAACCAATTTAATTCCATGTGTTATGATATAATGAATGATTAATGTTCTTGTGGAAGACATATGTATAGTTTTCATTAGGTGACATGTAATACCCATAACTCCCTCAAATTCATTTGATAAATATTTATATCTCATAAGATAAATAATACTATAATGTGAAATAAACATGGTTCAGTAATAGATGACTAGAACAAGGAGTGATCTCAGTTCAGTAAAGGAATTGGTTCTCTATGATGGTCTTGACAATGAGCCATGACTAATATGAAAATTATTTTCTATTATTATGTGAATTACACCATTTATTTCCTTATGTTATGCTCAAATGGAATTTATTTATGATTATTTATGTAGTTATATGATTTATTCCATGACACAATATCATGATCTTTGACATGAATTATATAATTTTCAAATGTTCTGTTTATATTCTCATGTATTATGATTATGATATGATTGATATATACCTTGTTTACCATCACTGATAATATGATCTCACCATTTATTATGTTTACTTTTCTTTGGATATTAATAAAGGAATCAAGTAAAATGTGTCAAAAAGTGTTCTAGTTAAGAAGAAATAAGTGGGATATGATGTATATGTTTTATGAAAAAGTTGTTTATAATTTAAAGTTTCTAAGGATCAAAGGAAAATAAACCTGTAAGTTTCTAGCACAGTTAGGCTATGTTATGTAATTAATAATTTTCTATTCAGATTTAATATCTATATATGAATAACATTGGCAATTATAGTCAGTCATATAGAAAGGTTTATTTACCCTTAGGAAACAAGGATGAAGAAAATTTGTTAGAACCCTAAAGATAAGTATAAGTGTAGGTTTCCATAATAATGTTATTTTAATGATCTTTAATAACCTAGGATAAAACCTAAGGTACCCTGAATTGAAATTTTATAAGTAATTTCCTTTTATTATGTTTTTTTACCATTATGACTTGTGTCAATTATGCTATATTTTTGGTTTTAGTCAATGAATGGAACCCAAATAAACCATGCTAATTCTAAATGAAAATATAAATGAAATTATTGTTCTCTAAAGTAACCAAATGATATGGAATATGGAATGAGAAATATTATTTATATGATCACATAACATTCTCATGCTATAAATCATACGTGACATGAAAATGAGAATATGGGGAAACAAAATTCTGTTTAGTCCTTTATGAGGTAGTTTCCACATCCTTTTAATTGGTCTTTTGATCCAGTAGTGGCTGAAAAATGGGTCAGTACCATTGAAATGATATTTTTGGTTTTCCAATGTTCAGAACATGAGAAGTTTTTTGGCAGTCTATCATTGGAAGGTGAAGTAGATCAATGGAGGAATATTATCAATAATACAATGAAATAAAATGAAATTGACTCCATGGAATGTGATGAGTTCAGGAACATATTTTTTACAATGTAATTTTCATTTATTCTTTGCATGAATATGGAGAAAGAGTTTCTAGAGATTAAGAAAAAAATATGATGAATCTATTGGTACCTATAATAAAAATTTAGAAGAAATGTAAGGTACACTTCTGGAATAATCATTAAACCACAAAGTAAGGTTAATCGATTCTTCGGTGTATTAAATCATAATCTCTAAATGGAATTATCCATAAGGTACTTAAATAGAATTGAGGAAATAATTCGATGTACTTTTAAGGTTTCCATAGATACTTGGGTTTCACATCAATATTATGGGTTTAATTAGAAGATAAAAATGTAATTTATGGTGAAATATAAAAACCATAGGAAAAAGTAGATGAGATATTTTTATTCTCAATGCATGGAATGAAACAAGAAGGAAAATATATTAAGGTGACTATTAAATGTTTTATGTGTGGGAAATATGGTCATTGGTAAATTTACTACCGAAGTGAGGGGAAAGATAACTAATGGTGAAAATAGCGAAACAATAATACAGAATCAACCCCCCACACTTCAATGCATCACATGAAAGAAAAATTTGATTGATGTTAAAAAATTCCCAAATTCAAGGGTTATTGATGATGATCTATGTTAGCAACCTCTTATGATAGATAATAATGTAAAATTTTTTGTGATCACTTTTGGTGATGTGGAGAATGATAATGAGGTTGTTAAAGGTACGATAACCATCTATTATAAAGAATCTAATGTTATTCTTGATTTTGGATCGACGTACTCTTTTATTTATAGTGAATTTTATAATGGTATTTCCATATTACCTCATCAATTAGGTGTTTATTTTGATATGAAAACATTTAATTTCACAACATTAACATCACAAGTTTATAATTATTCTCTAGTTGAAGTTTGTGAGAATATGCTTTCTAAAGAACTTATAATCCTTCCTTTTGTATAATTTTATATGATTCTTATCATGGATTGACTCTCAATATATGGATCTCATTTCAATTTTTATGTAAGGGAAGTCACATGTAATATTCTAAATGAATAAATGATCATATATTGATGCAATAAATAATATGAACATCCAATGGAAATTACTTCTATATTGTGGGTCATAATTCTTATACATTATGGTTATCTATCTCATATAGTTGGGGAGAAACTAACCATTAAGGATAAATATATTTTAGGGAAGTTTTTTTGGTATTCCCTAATGAATTTCTAGGTATTTCCCCAAATCATGAAGTTGATTTATTAGTAAAACTCATATCAAGTGCTATTACATTTTCAAATATGCCTTATCGAATTGCTCCGATTGAGTTGCAGGAATTGAAGAACCAACTCCAAGAGAATCCTGAAAAGGGATTTATATTCCCTAGTGAATCACTATGGGGTGGATCTCTATTTATTATGAATAATTTTAGATAATATATAATATGAATTGATTATCAATAACATAACACGATCACTATCAGAAAAAATATAAACTCTCCTATATTGATGAAATATTTGTTCAACTACACTGAGCCTAATACATTTCCAAGATTGATCTTTCTTCTTGATATCATTAATTGAGGATCATGACGGACCATATACCCATTATAGAATTATGTACAAGGTATAGACACTATGAATTTAATGGGATTCCTTTTGGTATTACTAATTCCACCACTATCTTCATGGATATAATAAATATTGTCTTTGGATACTATCTTGATTAGTTATTAGTTGTCTTCATATATGATACTCTTGTATATTAAAAGATAAAAGAATAAAATTAATAGCACTTGAGGATTATACTAAAGACCCTAATAAAGGATAATCTATATGAAAAAATTTCCAAGAGTAAATTTTTGCTTCATAAATTTTAATTTTTGGGTCACATAATCTAAATAGAGGGGATATATGTGGATCCAGTAAACACCAAATTTAGTGAATGTTGGACTAGATAAAAAAGCATAACTTGGATTTTTATTTTTATTGGTGTGGATGGATGTTATAGAAATTTTGTGAAATATTTCTCATGATTTTATAATCCACTGACCATGTTGAATTATAAGGAAGTTAAGTTCATATGGTTAGAAGAATATGAAGATAGTTTGAAGGAGTTAAAAATAATGTTTATCAGTGCACCTATTCTCACAGTAAAATATATTGGAGAAATGTTTTGGATCTATAGTGATGCATCCAAGAAGGGGTTGGGATGTGTTTTCATAAAAAATGTTATGGTAATAGATTATGCCACCTGAAAATTGAAAATACTAGATAAAAATTACCCAATTTACGATTTAGAGTTTGTTATGGTAATTTTTGAATTAAAGATATGGTGGAATTATCTTTTGAAGAAATGTGTCACATATATACTAATCATACAAGTTTAAAGTATATTTTAACTGAATTGGAGATGAATATGTGCCAATGAATATGGTTGGAGTTGATTAAAGATTATGAATACTAAATACATTATCACCTTGTGAAATAGTACAAGCTGATAATTTCATAGAGTCGAAAGGACCATGATAATATACCTAGGATAAGGATCACAAAAGATCCAATATTTATGGAATTTCAACGGATGGATATGGATATCATAAAGGAAGTTGAGAAATCTTATCTCTATCAAATGAATGTTCAACTATCTATACTAGTGAAGATTAATGAGGAATAAAATAAACATGTAGAGATATAAAGAAGGTGACAAATGTTCTTGAATTAATCATTGATTATGATGGAATAATAAGATTTGGAGCCATGTATTTATCCCTCCTATGCCATATTTAAAGAGGATATGTTGTATGAGGCTTAGAGTTCGTCATTTGGTATTCATCATTGAAGTACAAAGATGTATAGGTATCTAAAAAAGTATTTATGGTGGGATGGAATGAATAAATATACTATATAATATGTTTCATGGAGCTTGTTTTATCACTGAGTTAAGGCTGAGAGACAGAAGTCTAAGAATATGAAATAATTGTTACCCATATTATAATGGAAATGGGAAGACACCACCTTGGATTTGGTCCCAATACATCTAAAAACCATAATCTTATAGGGGTTATTGTTGATTTCCTTGAAATTTCATCACAATTAATTTCTATGAGAGAAGATTTCAATATTAATCAACATGCCAGATTATATATTAATCAAGTGGTAAGATTTCATGGTGTACCACATTCCACTATATCTGATTGGGATTCAAGGATTATATCGATGTTATCGAGAAGTATTCAACATGCTATAGATATATAGTTAAGTTTCATCACTGCTTATCTTCCATAGATAGATAGTCAATATGATATAAAAATTAAAACTCTATAAGACATGACAAGAGATTTTTCTATGGATTTCAAATGCAGATGGTATCAGCACCCATCATTGGTAGAATTTTTGTATAGCATTAAATTTCACTCCAGGAATTTTACGAATCCCAATATGATAATAATTGTTAAACAATATCAAGCTATAATGATGTTGGGGAAAGAAAGAAGTTGGGAAATGATATAGTTGAGGAAATTGAAGATAAGGTTATATATATTCAAGAACACAAAAGAGTAGCTTGGAGTCGAAAAAAATGTTATGTTGAAAATGGATGAAAGGACCTAGGGTTTCATGTGGGTGAAAAGTTATTTCTACAAATATATTCTTGGAAGAGAGTAATGAGATTTAGAAATAAAGGAAAGATAATCATTATGCATATCGGTCCTTCTGAAATTTTTGGTCCTATTGGAGAGGTATCTTATAGATTGGCGCTTGCAAAAATATCTCTCTCAAGTTCATGATGTATTCCATCAATATCTTATGAGAAAATACAAAACTTATCCGTCACATTTAATTAACTAGAATGTCATACCACTGGAGAAATACATCTTTTATTAAGAATATGTGACAAAGATTCTAGATCATTGGGAAATATTTCCTCAAAATAAGACCACTTACTTGGTTAATGTTTCATGGCAAATCCACCAATTTTTGGAAGTTACATGGGAACCTGAAGATGTGATGAGGAAGAGGTACCATCATGTTTTTGTATCCATCTTATGTATTTGAGGGGTGAAATTCATTTTAAGGGGGTTATAATGAAACACCCATATATTTTTATGAAATATTTCTATAAAAATAATTTTAATTCTTCTATAGATTGCGTTGCATGCAACCGAGAGATTAATCAAACCATGATACACTATTAGTAAAACCCATATGTTCAATTTTTGGAAATAAATATGAAAAAATAATTTACTGAATAAATATAATTCTCCAAATCAATATTAATTTAATGTTATGTGCTTAGAAAACAATCCCACAATTTTAGTAAAATCACTTTATTCTTGAAAAAAAAAATTCATCGTAGATGATTTTATATTGTTTTTAATAGTTTTTAGAATTTATTTAAAATTAATTTGAAAAAAATAATTTAATTTTTGAATTCATCATGTAGAAATTATCTTAATTATATTTCTTTTGAAAATATTTATTTTTTAAAGGAATTGTGGAAATAATTATTTTTATTAAAACTATAATTTTTTAAAAGACTTTAGATGGTCCAAATAAGTTTTTGGATTATTTGAAATTTTAATAAGATAGTTTTAACTTAAAATAATGTTATTATATTTTTATAAAATAATTTTATACAATATTTTACTATAAAAACATTTATGGTTTTAAAAGGATTTTATTTGAAAAAAACCGTTTTCCATGGTGTTTTCCGGTTTTATTTTAAAAAGATTTTTGTAACTTTTTTGTTTTGAATTTAAAAGAATAGTTCCAAAATTTATATTCATATTGACTAAATTTTCTTTATAGTGAACTTTTATTTTTGTAATGTATGAATAATAACCATGGTAAATTTTGTTACCACTATAAAAGGTAAATTGAGTAATTTAGATATTAATAAAATGATAATGAAAATAAAATGACCCTAAAAATGCTATAATTTTATTAGATGATGACAATTTTAACCTTACCACATAAGAAACTAAATTAATTTTTTTATTGGACACTTTTCATGAAAATAAATTACATAATATTTAATTCAATGTAAGTCACAAAATGTCACTTTCTTTGTCTTAAATATCCCTTTTGCGTCTACATGGTAAAAAAATGTATGTTATAAAAGAATATATATGTCAATTTTTAACTTTATAAACATATTTTCACGATAAAAATTTACTTTTTTACTTTATGGGCCACCTAAACGAGAATATGATATATAAAATATTTTATTTAAAAAAAATTTGATGATGCCACATTCCAATTTTAAATACTATATCATTTTTCATATATAGATTAACCAATATATATATTAAATTAAAAATATTATTTTGAAATATCTAATATGTATTCCTCATTATATTATATTTTTAATTATTAGTGAACAAATTAGTATATTAAGTAATTTTGAAACATAGATGTACTAATTATTTTTAACGGAAATATCAATGAAATGTAACAAAAATATTAAAATAAATATATTATGGGATAATTAATGTGATTACTTTTTTAAATTATCTTTACCTCTTAGGGATATAATATAATAATGTTTTCTAAGTTAACTTTTTATCTTGATTTTTTAAAATTCCACGTAATAAATAGTGTCAAAATTTACTGTAATGACATTTTAAAGAAATAATATATTATTAAATTATGTAAAAATAATAATAAAATATTTAAAAAACAATATATATATATAACATAATCTATGACGTAGAAGCTGGGGAGGGGCAGTCCAAGTGGGATGGGCCTACGTGTCATGTATTGGGCATAGTTTGCCTCTAGGGCATCGGGTCATGTATAGTGGGTCAGTCGGGCCTTGTTCCTTGGGCCTACGGGTCATGTACGGGTTCCCCTTAAACTCTTAAAATGGTGATTATCCATAATAAAATAAAAAAGAAGGCCTTCGGGCCATTCGGGCTAATATATTAATAACCTATATCAACTGATCTTATAATTATTGTTATTTTTGTGGTATTTTATTGAGATTTAATTTTTAATAAATTAATATTTGTGGAAATGCTTAAAAGTGTCCCTCACATCAATTATAAAAGGGAAAATTATCCCTTAGTTCTTCACATCGCATTGAGCCTCCAATCTCGACCATAACCTGAAAATTTCACATATAAAATTCTCTGGCGGAATTTTGTAGGTTTTTGTATACTCAAAATACAATATCTAGTGTCCCTAAGAAGAGATACAACAGATGTTATCCAAATAAGAGGTAATCATATTTACCAACTCTTTCAAGATTATTTCTTTTTCTACTTCCCCTTCAGGTTTTTCTTCCACTCAAAAGTAATAAATAAAGTTAAAACTTTATTATGATATGTTATTATGATTTTTGATCAACCATATTCCACCTCTTATCTATCCTATGAGAAATAAAGCACTCGGTTTTCATACATATGACTTACTATCTTTATGTTGTGGTGTAATATATTGTTCATCACCACTTTATTTGGATTGGTATAATGATGGAAATAATATAAATATATAATAATTATAACATGATATTAATTATTTACAAATATATACACCATAAAATTACTTTCCTTATTACCATTAATAGAATGATATCATCGCTCATACGCACCTACGACCTACCATCTACACTATGCGATGTGATTCATTTTTCTTGTTCAATAACAAATAATGATTATATAAATTTATAAAATGAATAAATATGATATATATTCCATTAATATCATTCTATTGATTATGGAACTATATTATATTCACAAGAACATATACTTATATGAAAAAACATGCATAAGAAAATGAAGCAGTTAACACCTGGGAGAATTGTAATAATGAAATTTTATTAAAAAACAGGTGATATATTGATATAATATAATCAAATAAAATATCTTATATATTAATATGGTTTTGGTATAAATTAGTTACATTATTAAACCATTATAAAAGATGTTTGGAAATGTATGAAGTAAATATGACACATGGAAATAATTAATTTAACAATCCCATTAATATTTGAGATTGTTTATACATAAGTATCTAGTGAGGAATATTTATCATCCTTGTCCATGTTTCATTAGAAAATTTATAAAATTATTCTTACTATTATTCTATAATTTTTTGAATTAATTTTTGATCATGTGTAATTTTTTACAAAATGTCTTGAAAGGAATATTGTTTTCATTTTCCAAATGAGGTAATTTATGACTTTCTTAGAAAAAGTATGAATGGAATGTTTTTTTAACTTAAATGACTTGAATAGTTTTTTGGTTTTCATGAAATCTTATTTCCATAAAGAATACCTAACAAGATTAAAATGTTATTTTCAAATAGAATTTATTCCTTAAGAAAGTGCATTATTTTAAGAAAAGAAAACATTTTCAACTAATAAAGGATATTTTCCTCAAGAATTATTTTCATGTAATCTCTCTAAATTATTTTCCTTCTATAATAAAAATATTTGATGTTACTTATGATTTACCAGGTATATTTTTCAAGGATATTATCCAAATTATTTATTTATTTTTTAATATTTATGATGGAATAATATATAGGAAACCCATTTCTTTTTTAGGGGTTTTGTTATGATGGTATGATGTTTTTGAAACCCATTATATTCCATGGGTTTTGATATTATGAATGATTTATATTCTTTTAGCATGCATAAGTATAATTTTCCTAATGTGATGGGTAAGACTTATATCTACGTCAAAAAAAATTGTTACATATTTATATCTCATGAGATATATATTACTGGAATGAGAAGTAAACATGGTCTAGTAATACAAGGTTAGAATGAGGAGTGATCCCACTTCTATAAAGGACTTCGTCCGGTATGACGGTTTTGATAGTGTGACTCGACTAATATTAAAATCAATTCATATGCTTTGTGTGTGCAAAAATTTCCAGCATTATGTTTTGATCTCAAGTAATATGTTCATTGATTCATTATGAACTTCTATGATTTATTCAAGGATATGATATCATTATCGTTAATATATAGGATATAATTTTTAAATGTTAGGTTTCTGTTATCATGTCTTATGATTATGATATGATTTAAATATCCCTTTTTAACCTATAAAATAATCTTAGATCACCCTTTATTATGTTTATTTTCCCCAGGATATGATGAAAGTTTTTAAGTAAGATGTGTCAAAAATGGTTCTAGTTATGAATGAATAAGTGGGAGAAGAAGTTAATGTTTTATGAATCAGTTGTTTATATTTCAATGTTTTCAAATAAACCAAACCTATATGGTTCTTGTGTAGTCTTTTTATTTTATGTAAGAAATATTATTATTTTTGGATGTGATATATATGTATGAAAAGTGTGGTCAATTACTTAAATAACCCATGAAGTATATTTCCCTATATTTAATCTTTTCAATAACTTGTATAAGATGTAACCCATAGTCAATGTTTGTCGTAATATAGTATACTGTTATAAAATAAATGTTAAATCATTAATAATTATTAATATTATCTAAATTATAAAAATTATGGTTTAATATTTATTAGAAATAAAATAATAATCATTTATAAGAAAAATAAACGTTTTCTGAAAAACTATTTTTTTACAAGACAGTTTAGTCACTCTATACGCACAAATTTTAAAATTAATTTTTAAAAATTTTGGTAAACTTATTTGATACAATTAAATTTCTCTTTTAAATATCAATATAAAAATTAAATTAGTGTGAAATTTTGGTATATTTATTAAATATTTCATTTTTTGATGAATAGTAAAAAATATAGAATATTAATTTAAAACCATATTTTTATTTAAATTATTTATAATTTTAAATAATATTTTGAATTGGTTTTAAAGTAACATGAGTTAAATGGTAGATATATTAATATAGTTGTGTTTTTTGAATCATTTTAATATTTATTTTTTATATGAAAACTATGAACACTTTTTCACTTTTGATAATTATCACTTTATGAAATATTTTTTTATGTTTTTGGGACACTATCACATGAATGTGACCTATATAATAAGTTATGAAAAGAAAAGGGAAAAAGGAACCTTCTATGCTTTTAATATATAAAAAGCTTTGAGATAGGTAAAAACAACATATGTTCTGTTATAATATTATTTATAAATATAAATGAGTTTTTTATCATGAAAATTTATTTTCAATTTTTATAGATGGAATAACTACATTAAATTCTTATGAAACACAAACTGAGTAATTATTTAGATAATAGAAAAAAAATGATACTAAAAATATTAAAATGTAAGTAAATTGAATGAATTAGCTTGTTAAATTAATTTTTTAGATATAAACCCATTTTATATAGCTATTAAAATTTATATTCTAATTAACTAATTGTCTTGATAATTTTGTAATTCAAATTAAATGAATAATTCTAAGATCTACATTAATGTAATTTAATAATAAATGATGTCTTATTAAAATATTTAAAAATACATAAACACAAATATTATTGCATGTTATTTTTAAATGTTAATTTAAATTAAATAGATTTATTTATTGAAAAAATTCTTCTTTTATAATTACTATATTAAGCCTATAATAATAAAAATCATATTAGCGTGGTTAAGGTTTAAAAAAATGTTTTTTCATGTTACATGTGTTTGTTTTATAATTAATTTTCAATAGATAAATATTTTTTATCAGATTATATAGATTTAATATTTAAAATAATTAATTTAAATGTATCTAATAAGCATAATTTTTTTAAGCTTAAATATTTAATTATCTTGGTTAAAAATCTAATTACCAAGGTGGAAACTATTGTGGTTAAAAATGAGTAATCTTAATGGATAAGAAATGAAATGTTTAAAAATGTGTTTTTTGTGTTGTGGAGGTTGGTCTCGACCATATCATCTCTACACCCCCTTATTAATCAAATTCAAAACCCCATGAGGTGATAGTGACCCCCAATTATTTAATATTTTGGGTATTTACAAAAATGCGACTACTCCCCAATTAAAAATGGAAACCCACTCCCCACACATATTCACACCTCTAAAGACATTTGGATCTACCAAAACCCACCCAAATAACCTCCCAATTTAAAAACCATATTCTTGGAATCCTTATTTTCAATGTAAAACAAATCTTGGACACATTTTTGAGAAAACCTATGGAGGTAACATGAGGGAGAGGTAACATTCTTCAACAAGCGTATTTTTTCTTCATCTTCCACCTCCATAAATTCATTTTACAAATTAAGATATAATAAATTAATTATATTAAAAATACACATATGTTGAAAAGACAAATTTGTTACTTAATACCATCCCCTCCTCCATAAAACGGGTTATGAAATCATTATTCGTGTGTATGATAGAGGACCGACTCATGAAATGATGTTATTTGTTTTTCCAGTACACCCTGTCACAATTGGATATGATGATGTATATAAAGTATATTTGTGATATATATAAAATAATTATTCCTTTTTAATTATTATATCATATATTCATTTTTTACATTCCATTCCATAGGGGATACGATAATTTCACTTGTGTGTACAATAGACTACAACCTCGCGAAGCAATGTGATTAGTTTTTTCACTAATGCTTTACATGGAAGGTAACAAGTATACATTTAATGAATATATGTGAAATAAATGACATAATTATGATATTAATGAAATATGACTCTATCTGAAATTATAATATATAATTCTATTTCTTACCTTTTCACTCAAGTAAAGATGATGACATCGTTCGTGTATATGTGGACTGTTGACAAGAAGAAGCAATGTGACTCTTTTATTCATCACACCAAATTATTGATATAGGAAAGTATGGTTATGGAAATAATATAATATTAGGTTAAATATAGAAATATATAAAAATATTTACAACTTTTTCATACTTATATTTGAAAAATGGAATCCTTTCTCATTCATATACATGGCCTACTATCTACATGATCGTAACATACTTCATTTTTAAAAAAATATATTTCACTATTTGTCTTAAAATTATAATTGATATATAAATATTATAATTATATAAATATTATTAATATGTATATGTTGTCACTATATTATAAGTTTTTGAAACACATCTTTCATGATGAAACATGCATGGGAAAACAATGAAATTAATACACAGAAAAAGAAAAACAATGAATGATAATTAAAAGAAGGGTGATAAGATATTTTAAAAGGATAATATATGATATTATAAATATTAATATGATTCTTTTGTAAAATTATAAAATAATTTAAACCATTATATACGAGTTTAAATAACATTAAATGAAAAGGAAGCATGATGTAAGGGACTTCATCTTAAGTTCCCTTCATTGAGGCATATTGTGTTGTTATACACCTAATTAATTTTTAAAGGTGTACATAATAACCATATAAAATGTACTATCATGATAAAATTATATTTCATGGTATTTTAAGTTACAATTTGAATTATCACATCCCATTCAATTTCACTTGAAAATTACCAAGTGGTAAAATTTATTGAATGATCTCAATTATTTTGTGATTTTTGACATTCTCTATAACAGATTAGTTTCCTATTAAAATGTTTCCTTATAATTTAGATTTATATTATATTTTAATATTTTTGTATGATGTATATTAATATTTACTTAGAAAACACCAATTTTATATAAGGGACCAGCCTTAAACATTACATAAACATGAGTTATGTTAATAATTAACATTGAGGATCTTATCGGGTTTAGAGTTCTAGAGAATTATTACATAACCATTAAATTACATCACAAATTTTACCATGTAGACACATTTACACTATCTATTTTTTCACAAATATAAAAATTCATAGATAAAATAAGAATTTTTTTCCTGACGAAAATCTTATTCAATTATTCATTTCTCACACCCTTCCTTATACAATGTGAAAACCATTTCAAAAACTATGGATGAGCATAACAAACTCAGTAAGGTATATAAAAGAAAGAAATAAAACATTATATCATGAATAAATACAAATAAATGAAATCATAATTTTTAATCACAAAAAATAATCCCTCTAACATACCTCTGGAAATCATAAGATTTATGAATAACACATAGAAATCATAAATTATAAAGTTATCCTATAGCATCCATAACATACATACATAGTAGATTTTATAGCTACATAGGGAGTTATGTTTTGAATACCCACCATTGTTAATTCCCTAAATCTATTAAGAGAAAAAATAACATTTACATATTTCACATTACCCAATGCACTGGAGAGAAATCATGGGCTCACCCTCCCTCAATTTATAATGGAACCACCCGTATATGTAAGCGATTCCCATTATCTATAATAGAATCATAACACATAAAACAAGTATAAAGAAAAGATTACATTTCCACATTTTAATCACCATATATCATTTCAAGATATATACATAATCAATTCTCTCTGAAAACCATTTTCTATACGAAAATATATTAAATGGTTAAATGGTATTTATTTTCCTTTTAAAAACATTAAGTCTTGTTAAGGAATCCAAATATCAAATAATACTCGCAGTGGCAAAAAGGAGTTTGTCACTGCGTACGTTAAAATAAAAGATTCCTTTTATCATTTAGTTAAAAAATTCATAAAAAAACCCCTTTTAATGAAATTAATAGTCAAAGGGGTTTATAAACCGTATCAAATAAGGTGGTGTATAACATCAAAATATGCCTCAACGAAAATAGATTGAGACGAAGTCCCTTACCATGAGCCCGACTTGCCTTGTTCATTCTTTATCTCACTAAATAATAAAATTAAGTAAAATTATACTTTCTTCAATACCTTTACTTGTTTATTATTCCTTTATATCACTTATTACCATGTTATAACAATCATATAATTATTCTTGTTCATATTGGTCATTTTTTTGATATTCGGTACTTGAGTTGAAAATGATCTTGTTATAATTACGAGGTGTCCTTGTGGTCAAATGTCCATTGTATAAAGAAAAGTATTCATGATTTAAATATTATATATATCCAATATATATATTTATTTATAATAGTACATAACATTTGGATCTTAGAAATGAAATGCATTGTTTTTGGAGACGGTTGGTCGTACGTACGCCTGAACAATACATTAATTTATTTTTCATATTATAGAAATTAAAACTAAATGAAATATAGGTATATTATAATTATATTATAATATATATGTTATATATGTTACATAATTTCTATATTTCCATCCTTTATAAGTTACACGTATGAGATGAACGAGTCACATCACTTTGTAGGGGTGGTAGTCTGCACTTCCTCAAATGAAATTATCATAATTACACATTATGGAAAGCTTAATAGTATTCTGTAAATATAAAATAAAGAACTATAGAGAAAAAATAAATAATATATATATCACATATAAATACATTTCCATCATAATTTCCGCCATGATAGGGGGTAGGATAAAATTGAATAATCATTGTTTCGTGAGGCAGTAGTTCACTGTACATAGAAAAAGTATGTTCGTATCTAATAGATGGAGTTGTGTGTAGGTGTAGTTAAAATACTTATCATACAAAATACTAGTATATTTATTATACATGTGTTGTTATGTAATAAAATAAAAATAATGTCTCTGAGGTTGTGTAAGGAAAATAAATGATAAGAACTTGAGAGAAGACATTACATCTAAATCAGGTAACTTCTTTTGATTTGAGCCAAAATGATTTCTTGAATTTCCATCTACCCAAGTTAAGTATTATAGGAGTAGGGGAGGGATTTTGGGAGCTTAATTGGTCAGAATTTGTATGATACAAGGAGCTTTAGAGGTGTGAGTTATGTGGGTAGATGTGGTGTCCTTTTATAAGAGGGAGGATGGGCACTTCTGGAATGTCTAGAATTATTAATTCATTATAAATTCAATTTCAATTAAAAATAGTCCAAAAAACTTTTAATTTGAAAGTAAGATGATTTTGGTTCGAATAGACACCATCCAATAACTTTTGGACATGTTTTTATTTTTATTATCCTTATACTTTTGGTTTAACCCTTATTTTACCATTTTTAATCTTATAGTGATATCATGTTATTTACACATTGTGGGTTAATGTAATTACCATATAATGTCAAAAGACCCACAAAAAAGTAATTTATGACATATTTGGACTTTTATTAACCATTTGAAAAAATATTAGATTTTTATGAATTTAATATCATTTAATGAACTATGTTATGTTTTAAGTTATGACTTATGTCAATTTCCGGCACTATTCATACATGACTATTTTTAAAAATTAATAAAAACCTAATTCATTACATCCAAAGGCATAAAATTAAAGTTAATATGTCAATATAATCCATAAAATTCATGGATGGCATCGAAATAAAAAAAGTATTTATTTTAATATTTATAAAATCATTTATTTGAAACCTTTATTAATGAATCAATTAGTACATCATCATTGTGTCCTATTAAATTTATTTATATAATTTATAAAAATTATATGAAAAGTTACAGGATGTGGTAAATAATTTTATTTTTATAATTAATATCTATAGTCAATGATATTAGTTATATAACCCTATATTAAAATTGTTTTTGTAAAAGATACATGTTTATGTTATACTTCTCTTTAGTTTAAATTAATTTTTATAAAAAGTCATTTTCATATCCATGTAGCACCACAGGGTCCCCAAAATCGACCCAAGGATGCCCATGGTTGGAAATATCTTAGCCAATAGGATTAGTAAATGTTTTATGGTAGTTTAATATTATTTTAATTTTACTTTTACCCATATTTACCAGATTTACCCTTTAACCATGGTAAATAATATAATTACTAAAGTTAATATTCATAATGATAAAAATAAAAGGTAACTATTTACATAATTTGGACCATATGAGTAAAATTATGGAATCATTTTTCCAAATTAAAAACACAAAATTTTTAGTAATTAATTTAAAATTAATTCCCGTCATAAAACCAAAAATCTGGTTTTTTAAAAATTAATAACTATCAAAAGATTGACAAACGTTTATGTTCAATTGAAATGGGAAATTACTTAAAATGACCAAATTTGGATAAAATTATAAAAAAATTAATCCAATTACACTTTTAAACCAATTAAAAGGACAATCTAACTATGTAAATAAATTAAATGAAATGATAGTTTTTGAATTTAAATACTCTATTTTTCTATTCATTAAAAAATGATCTTTCTCAAAAAATTCCCAAATCTTTAGCCAAATTAAATATTGGTGTCCCTCTTCTATAAGAGTAGTTTATTTTTTCCAAATAAGAAAAATAAAATTTTAAAAAACTAAATTTATAAAGGGTTCACCATCAAAAAGTAGTAAACCAACATTTTAAAAATAATATAGTATTTTATTATTAAAATAAGATTCATTCTTATTTTAAGCCTTTAAAATTTATTAGATAAATGTAAAAAAAATAACATATATGTGTAATCATATTTTAGTTAGTTCGGTTCATTTCTGCAAATATAAATTCTAAGAATTAACTAATAATTTAAAATAATAATAATATTATTGTATTATTTTTCTATGTTACTCAACATTGTGTGCAACATATGATTTTAGAGATGCCCATTGTTGCTTGTTGAGCATGATATTATAAAAAGCGTCCCATTAACGTAAAATTAATATTGTATTCATAAATATTAATAGAAAATAAAAATTATTGTTATATAAATATCTCAGTCATTACATCACTCCCCCGTTTTGGAAATTTCATCCTCGCAATTTTAAAATTGGTCTTGGAAACATAATTGAAAATCCCACAGTAGAAAAATGGTTAGTAAAAATATCACTTTAAAAGAAATAAATAAAATAAAAATAATAAGTTGAGATAACACATACTATGGTTCTATGTAGGCAAACATATATATGGAATAGAAACTAACCATTATATTCTGATGGAGAGTGATAGAAAACATGATAAGGAGATAGTTAACAATTTTAAAACCAGAAACTTGTGATGGGTTAAATAGTATTTGATTACCCCGTAGGAAAGTAAATGGACAATATTATTGTTTCAAGTTCCTTTTCATAATATTGAGGAATTTAATTATGATCTTGATTATGAACATATAGAAATATACATACCTTTAAAGTATATTTTTATCCTTTAGTAAATTTCTACAACAAACTCATATATTCTCAAATTGATGAGTATTAAAGATGATTTGGTCACTCATGAAGCACTAGAATTGACTTTTAGAGAATAAAATAACCCAAATAAAATAAACCATATATTTACCTTGTCTTTAGAAATTAACCAAAACCAAAATGGTTAGTACAAGATTAGACAATCCCCCAAAAATATTTATCCTTTGTAAAAATAAAAACTACTATTAATCTCTAAAATTCAACAAACAATATCCAAAGGATCAACAAAGACCATTCAAAAACTAATTTTCCATATAATTCCTCAAAATAAATTATAAAAACTAATATTGAAACCCAAAAATTCATAATTATTTGATCACATAGTCTTAAATGATATATCATAACATTTATCTACTAAAAACAACAACTACTCCTAAAGTATCATACTTAAAAGTAATTAACCTAATCCCATATTCAAAAAAATAGATTAATCATTTCGATAAATAACCCAAATCACTATAAGTACACAATAAAAAAAATATTATTCCAAAACAAATTTCAAACATTAAACCTAAAATAAAATCCCAGAGTATTCTATTTTAATTAGGGATATAGGGTTCCTAAAATAGCGAATGACTTCCAAAATAACCTTCATAACTTAATCACTAAGTCATTTTCCTATAATAAGGATATCCATTTGATAAAACATAAGCTCCCAAAATCATATTATTATTGATTCATAGAATCACTAAACTAACAATAATAATTCATACTAACTAGGGACTTCACATAGGCCAGTTATAGGCAATAAATCTCAGAAGGACTTTGGTTGTTTGTTTGATTCCATCAGTTTTGTCCAACGCGATGGGTTCTCACACAGTGTGTGTGTTGTACATTTTCAAAACCTATGTAATTTTAAAATATTCCAAAAAATTAAATAAATTCCTTAATAATAACCATCTAATGTTTTAGCCTCAAATATTATCTCCTACCTCAGATTTTATATCCCAAAGATTAATAACCCATAATTGCCTCAACTTCAAGGATCATATAAACCCCAATGGTTATTTATAACTATATCTATAAAAGAAAAGAATATTCTTCCTAATTTAATATTTTTATAAAAATAACATAAGGTTAAAAAATACTAGATGTCTTCCAATGTAATCTCATCATTAATACATTTAAACATTGCATCATCCATAGATCTGACATAACCCTTCAATTACTAAAATGTAGACATCTTAATCAGTGAACATTATCTTTGATAATTTATCCATGTTTTTCCATATTATTATTTTATACTTCCATCCTACAAAAAAAACCAGACATAATGTCCTAAGATTCAATATTGTTAAAACATGTGCTATGAAATAATCCATACCTTTCATAGGTTATTTTTAGTATCCTCATCTTCAATTGGAATGACATTAGGTATTTGTAAACATATATTTTTATGATCTTGTTGATCCCATTCCCAAATATTCTTCATAGGATATCTATTTTCATAATTTTCATGCACACCAAATTTGAAATATTCAATTGATCCGTTAGAAAGAACTTCATTCCATTTCCTAGAGTCATCTGAATGCTTCCATTTTCCATGGAAGGTTATTGATTTATGACTTTCATTACCACATCTATAACATATTTTTTTCCATTTGAAGTATTTTACACGGTGTTTCTTTCCAAATCCTTTCCACATATGTTTTTAAATATAAATATATTTATTATTATTACCTAAACATCCATAGGGATTAATTTATCTCATATATAATTCCATAGAAAAATCACCAAGATTCATGTGGTTAATCATAACTCCATATAGATGGTTTAGAATAAAGTCATGATTTGTCATTGCGTCTCCCATTTCATTCAGCTTCTTATTCATAAAACCACAATAGTTTCCTTTATATCCATTGTTACTTTGGTTCCTGCTAGATCCATCCATTTACTAAAACCAAAGAGGTTGGTGTGAGTATATTTGTAAAATCATCATATACTATCTTATGAGGAGGGTAAAAACTAAGATATACTTATTCATGTTATCTTAAACTCATTAAATTTATCTAAAATAACTAAGACTCTTTCTAATATGCTAATTAATATGGTTATATAAAACAAGTCACTTATGCTTAAATAACACCCTTAACATTAAAGGTATATAAACTGCCTTATGATACCAACTGTATGGACCAAGCCTTAGACATTTCATATTATTGAGATTCATTAAGAATTCAAAATGAGGATCTTTTCTAGTTTAGAGTATTAGATAATTAGGTCTTGACCTTTACATTACATCCCAAATATTACAATGTAGAAACTTCTACTCTATACATTTTTTTCAAAAATATAAAACAACTTAAATAAAACAAGAATTATTTTCTGGATAAAAATCTTCATCAGTTCTTCCATTCTATTACCCTTCCTTATACGATGTGAAAACCATTTCAAAAACATTGGATGAGCATAAACATATTAGTAGGGGATATAAAACAAGGAAATAAAATATTAGTCAATGAACACATACCAATAAATGAAATCATCCTTTTTACTAATTAAACATAAGATCTTTAAAATACCTCATGAAATCATAATATTTATGAAAAACATATAGAAATCATAAATCATAAAGGCAACTTGTGGAATCCATAACACACTTACATTTTAGCTTTTACAACAACATAAGGAGTTGTGTTTGGAATAGCCATCACAGTATATTCCCTAAATAACCTAGGAGAAACATTAATGTTTACCCCTATCATGTTACCCAATGAATTGGAGAGATATCTTGGGCTCATCCACCCTCTGTTTTCTCAGAACCACCTGTATATGTAATTAATGACCAAGATCCATTATAGAATCATAACACATAAAACAAGCATAATGGAAAAATAAAATTTCCACATTGTAATCACAATATATCATTTAATGATATTAACACAATAAATGATTTCAATAAAATATTTTCAATACCAAAATACATAAAAAGGGTTTATGGTATTTATTTACCATTTAAAAACATTACAACTTGATAATGAACCATAATATCAAATAATACTCATAGTGGAAAAAAGTCGTTGGAACTGCGTACGTTAAAAAACATTCCTTTTTTTCTTTTAGTAAAATTATTCTTAGAAAAAATTACCTTTTAATTAAATTAAAATTAAAAGAGGTTTATACACTGTATAGAATAAGGTGATGTATAACATCAAAATATGCCTCAATGAAAGGTGATTGAGAAGAAGTCCCTTATCTTGAGTCCGAATTGTCTTGTTCATTATGTATCTCCTTGAATAAAAAATTAAAGTAAATTTATACATTATTCAAAAAAAATTGTGGTTATTATATCTTTTATATCACTTATTACCTTTTTATAAAAATCATATAATTATTCATGTTCATATCTGTAATTTTGTTGATATTCAGTACTTGTGTTGAAAATGAACCTGTTATAATTACCAAATTTCTTTGTGGTCAAAAGTAAATTAACTGTAGAATATTATTATTGATTTAAATATCATATATATCTAGTATATATATTTATTTATAAAAATACATAACATTTGGTGCTACAAAATGAAATGCGCCGTTCATGGATATAGTAGGTCGTACATATGCATGAACGCTAGTTTCATTTCTTTGTTATATTAATGAAATTAAAAATAAATGATATAAATGTATAGTATAATTATAATATAATATAAATTTTATATTTGTTACATACATTCATTAATTACATACTTTATAAGTTCCATTTATGGAATGAACAAGTCATATCACTTTGAGGGGGTGGTATTCCACATTTCCTCAAATAAAATTATCATATTTAGACATTACGGAATGCTTAAAGGTATACTATAAATAAAAAATAAAGGATAATAGATACAATATAAATATAATATATGTTATATATAAATAATGTTCCATCATAATGGAAACCATGATAAATGGTAGAAGAAAATTGAACAATCATCGTTTCGTGAGGTAGTGAGTCGTTATACACAAAAACAGTTTGTTCATATCCAATATATATTGGTGTGTAGTGGTTTAGTTAAAATACACCACATAAAAACATCCTATTATGATTATGTTACTTTTTTTTATTTAATAAAAGAATAAAAATATCATAGGTACTGGAGAATGAAAATAAAAGAAAAGGACTTGAGAGAAGATGTTACCTCAAAATTGTGTAACTTCTTTTGATTTGAGCCAAACAGATTTCTTGAATTCCCTCCTTCCCATGTTAAGTCTTATAATAGGAATGGAGGCATTTTGGGAGCTTATTTGGTCTTAATTTAGACTATACAAGTGGATTTAGGGGTGTGTGTTATATGGGTAGATGTGGTGGCCTTTTATAAGTGGTAGGAGGGGAACTTTAGGAAAGTTTAGAAATATTAATTTATTATAAATTCAATTTAAATTACATATGGTCTAAAAATCATTTAATTATAATATAAGATGATTTTTGTTCGAATAAAAAATATCCCATAATTTTTATATATGTTTTTAATATTTTTTATCCTTATCATTTTTGTTAAGCACTTATTTTACCATTTTAATTTTATTGTGACATAATGTTATTTACACATTGGGGGTCAATGTAATTATGATATAATGTAAAAATTCCCACAAAAAAGTAATTTATGACATATTTTTGACTTTTATTAACCATTTCTATGAGTCCTATATATTTAGGAATTTAATATCATTTAATAAACTATTTTTTGTTTTATGTTATAAATTATGAAAATTTTGGACACTATTCATACTTGAATTTTTTACAAATTCATATCTACTATATTCCATAATAACCAAGGCATTAACTAAAATAAATATGTCTATATACTCCATTAAATTTTTGGATGGATTCAAAATAATAAAATTACATTTACTTTAATATTTATAATATAATTTATTTGGATCCTTTATTAATGAATCCTTCACTATATCATCATTGGGTCATAATTAAATTTATTTATTTAATTTTTATAAATTATAAATAAAATACCATGATTTAGGAAATAATATTATATTTATAATTAAAATATTTAGTATAATATATCATTTATATAACCCTATATTAAAATTGGTTTAGTAAAAGATACATTTTTCTGTTATATTTCCCTTTACTTTAAATTCATACTTATAAAATGTTATTTTCACATCCAAGTGCCTCTATGGGGTCCCAGAATAGACCAAAGGATTAAATTGGTTGTAAATATCTCATAAAACAGTACTAAGACACGTTCTAGGGTATTTTAATATTATTATAATATTATTTTTTAACATTATTTACCATATTTACCCTTTAATCATGGTAAACAAAATAATTTATGAAGTTAATATTGCAAATGTGAAAAAATAAGAGGTATATATTCACAAAATTTGGACCTTCTTATTCAAAATATGGATTTAATATTTTCAAATTCAAAACATATAACTTTTAGTAATTAATTTAAAATTAATTTCTGTCATCAAATCCAAAAAACTGATTTTTAAGAAATAATAACTATCAAAAGATTAACATATGTTTATTTTCAATTTCAATGGAAAATTAATTCCAATGACCAAAATTGTATTAAATGATTAAAACATAATCTAAATACACTTTAAAACCAATTAAAAGGATAAACTAACTATATAAATAAATTAGATGAAAAGATAGTTTTGAATTAAAATGATGTATTTTTACTGTTCCTAAAAAATGATATTTCACAGGAAATTTCCACAAAATTAGAAAGAGTACATTTTGGTTTCTTGATTCTATAGAAGAAGTTTATTATTTAAAATATAATATATCAAAGTGAAAAAAATAAATATTAAATGGGTTCTCCATTAAATAGAGGTAAACTGTCATTTTAAAAATATTAGAGTATTTTATGCTTAAAATTGGATTCATTCTGATTTTAAGACTCTAAAATTTATTGGATAAATTTAAAAACATTTAACAAACATGTGTAATCATATTTTAGTTAGTTATGTTAATTCCCACCAATATAACATCTAGGAGTTAACTACCATTTAAACTAATAATAATATTATTGTATTATTTTTTGGTATAACTCAACATTGTGTGCAACGTAAGATTTTGGAGAAACCCGTTGTTGTGTGTCGAGTATGATATCAGAAAAAATGTCCCATTGACATAAAATTAATATCTTAATGATAAATATTAATATAAAAGGAATAGTATTATTCTATAAAAACCTCGGTCATTATATTTTACATATTTTTTTTTACATTGGATGTTATTTTATTAAGTGTGGAAATATTGATAAATATGTATCCTTTACAAAATATGGATATTTTATTATATTACAGATTGATTAATTAATTAAATTTACTATTTGATATTTTTAGAATTCTTTGGACTTGTAGATATTGGTGGGACCTTGTGTTATATTACCCTCTGATGCATCTGTATGCGTCCTAAAAAAATTAGTATCCAAATATTAAATTTGATTCTACCTGTAGTTTCAAACCATATTGTGAAAAGTCATTATTATAGATTTATAATGATTCCTGAGATAATGGAATCTAATTATTATTAATTTCATTCATTAGTAATTTAGCGATTACTATCTTTGATATTTTCACAATGATATTACCTCTATATGCATTTCATTCTCAGTTTACTAACTAAATGGTATGTGTATTTCATTATTTACATTACTATATTTATTATTCCTTATCTTTTCATGATATTCATGTTATTAAAATGATATGTGTCTTCAATTATTTACCATACTATACTGATTATATCTTGTCTAAATATTTTATCCATTTTATTTATTAAATAACATGTGTGATCAATCATTTACCTTTCTATATTGATTATTATTTATTGATTCATGATACATTCTACTACATGTTATACTTTATAAGCTTTAGGGATCCCCGTTACTTTGTTTCCGTTCCAGAAGATTTGGTGAAGTTTACATGATTTATTTGTAAGGATATACTAAAGGGAATAATGTGATTCCTGAAAAACATTGTGTTTTAATTTTTATTTTCAAATGTTGTACATGACTCTAGTATGTATCTAGTTTACCAAGACTACTAAACCATTCTATCCTTAGAGATAAAATTACATTTATCTTATTCCAATTTATCAAAGTAGATACTATCTCAGAGCTACTGGGGTTGTATCCTTACAATATATGTATGGGGAATATTGATGATGATTTTTAGTGGATGACTCTAAACTAGTACACAAATTCATATAAGTTTGGATGAAACATGAAAATGATATTGAAGGGTAGAAATTGAATCATAAAGAGTTCATATGTCTTATATGAAACATACATTATCTAACTACATCATGACTGATATTATATATATAATGAATTTATTTTAAATGTATTAAATTGATACTAAATAATAAAATTTAATTTATTATCGAGGAGTTATCATGTAAATTAAATGTGTGATTCCCTTAAATACCCTAGAAATGAACCTAGTAATCTAACCCAATATTTCTCTAGTAATACCTTGGTTTTTATCCCAACAAACCGTAGGCTATTACCCACTAGGACCACTAATCATATTAATGAATGTCACCACATACAACTACATTTTCTTTTTCACCACCCACACAAACTCTTGGAAACATCCTAGGAGGTCACCTATCCTAACATGACTCAAATCCAATCCTTACTTAAGTGTGGTTTTCTAATCAGGTATTCTCTAAAAAATAATGGTTCACCTTATATGCATGGGTCATGTTTTCAATTTTTTTACAATCTCCCTCTAATTTAAGGGAAACACACTATTTGTAGACCCCACACCTCAAACCAAGGTAGGGCATCTACACATCTATTTTTGATTTTCCTCTAATACTATTGGTAACCACAATTTCTCCCAGATCCATGAACCTTGTAAGCTTACCACATAATTTTCATGTAATTCCTTGGTTTCCATACTAGAACACAGTATGATATTACCCATTGGGTTCACTTATAAGACTAAAGACTTCCCCACAATATATCACATGTTATTTCAGTGTTATTTTTCCTTGCTCACACACAGCCTATGAAATAACCAAGAATGCCACCCATCCTAACTGTAGTCGAGGATATAACTTGTTGACCATTGGAGTAATAATCAGTTTGGATAAAAAACATAATTTCACATTGTTTACATTTTTATTAACATTTATACATTTAAGTACCACATTTCTAGTTATATTTCAATACTTTGTAATGTCCCGACCAAGAAACCACTCAACCAGTGCCTTGGGATGGTGCACCATAAGGACTCAAGAACACCTTCTAGAACATATGGGGATACCTATTAGTGTCATAAGCCTAAGGTTGTAACAAGGGTAGAATATACCCCTATATCCAAGTATAATTACATTATTAATAAAATAAAAAAGGAAATATCTATGGAAACATAAAAATAAGGGAATCTTAAAACTAAATATTAAAATCCTCTGATTGAATAAAAAATGGACATTTCATAAATATACAATTGGATATACCAGGATTGGATTATTCAAATAAAATACTAAAAGGAATAAAATATACAACATCTTCCCAAAATTGTCTTAGATACTTCTCTGTCCCAACATCCTAATCAATCATATGTCGTCAGGTAACATGCTTCCAAATTTGGCCTTTAACTGAAACAGAAACAATGATAAAAAATATGATATTCTCAGGTACCCAAGTTTTGTGGTAGCATGAGATGTGTGTGATTACAACTTAGTAGGATGATAAAATAATGTAACTAATATAAATAGTATAATAATCAATGTATGGAACATGAGCCTTAGTCCGGTTGGTAAGGACTCCGTAAGTGCATCCAAGCGACCAGGGATCAAATCCAGGCAGAGGTAGAATTTCCAGGGGGTACTGTAGCCGTACTATAACAGGTACTGTAGCAGTACTATAGTAGGTACTATAGAGGGAATTGTCCAGTACTGTAGTAGGTACTGTAGCGGGAACTATAACAGTCACTGTTTGGCACTGTAGTAGCAGGGAATATGCACCCATTTGGGCCTTCGGGCCACCAATTTGGTCTCTGAGTCCTTTAAGGATTTCGGGCCACCCAGGACTTCGGGTCAGTAAGGCCTTAGGGAAACCTCAAGGCCCTCAGGCCACCATTAAGTGCAGATGAAAACCAAAAAAACTACAAGGAACAAGATCTACAAGGAGGATGAGCAAGGAGCTTTCACCACATCATAAGCTTAACGGATTACAAGAATGAGAGGATATGGCACCTTCCATCAGGACAATTCTGTGAATGTACGAGAATGACTAGCCGAACAGCCATGCGAAGGTGGAGAGATTATTTCACAATGAAGATGATGGGGAGGAGAAGTTCTATGTAATTAGTCTGGGTTGTATTTAATGATTGAAGCCTACTGGAAATGAATTCCTCTAAGGCCTATGAGCCATATAATACTTTCACCTACGGGCCTTATAATGGTTCCACCTCACCCCTTGAATGGTGGATTATCAAAAATCAATAAAAAATGAAGGCCTTCGGGCCATTGGATGAAAATCAATGTATGAAAAATGGGACATAGATAAAATTTTAAATATTTTAATCTAGTTTATATAAATAGTAATAAGAAACTACTGATTCCCTAGTGTTATAATGAAACCCAATGATGTCCATATCAATTTTTATTTCATGGTATTTGGCCATGATTGAATATACCTACTTTGGTTAGAGTTGGTGTGTCCTAGAGCATGTATCAATGACTGTTTGAACTATAAATAACCACAAAGAATCTAGGAGTTCATCCTGGAAGTCCTTGTAGCATGAACTTTCAGACAAAATCTGATTTCTCATCTCAACATTCCCCTATCATAAATTATCACATGATATCTGGATGACTATACTATAATTAATATCAAATCTGAGCTCTCATCCTATAATTCCACATCATCTGTCATAACTCATAATCCTAACATTAATATTTCCATTCCAATGTAATCCAATAACTCATACTGATATTCTCAGTAATCATATATCTTATAGTTCTATGAATACATCATGTTCTTCCTAATCTATCTTTTATTGAGTAGATTTGGGGTTATCATCCCAGAATTTTCTTCTATCAAATATCATATGGAATTTAGGTACTCATTCCAAAATACTTATATATCATGTTTCATAGGGATTCTAGGGAATTTCTCATGGTATAACTATGAATTATTTATCATTTTGAACAAGTTATTAATAAAAAATAAATTCAATTTAATTAACATTTGGCCAAGGAAACCACTATACTTTATTTCCAAGATATTGATTAAACACACCAAACATTTTTTATCGGTTATGAGGGTCATCTAAATTTTATACATGGAGATTTAACATTTTTTCTAACCATAAAAAACCATGATTAAACTCACTCCATTGAAAAATCAGAATTTCCATAATATATATGTTTTATCAACATCCCTCAAAACCCATAAATTATAATTTCAGAAATGCATTTCTTGTTTTTTTGATTCATTAAAATTATTTTAATTCAATTCTATTACATTGGATTTCAATAAAAAGTATTGATAAATTAAAATTATTGAAACTTATGAAGTTCAATTTAAATACCATCAATTTAAACTAAATTTCCTCTAAAACTATTTAAATCATTATTTATGTTTTAATGACATGAGGCCACATCAAGGTTGGTTACATTGATATGAAGATGAGATGAAATTAAAATTTCCTATGGTTCAAGACATGTTAAAAAATAAATTTAAATAAGGAAAACTTATCTAAAATTGTTTTATTAATATTGTGTCAAGTATGGAAAAATTATATTGACCTCACTATACACCTAATTCAAAAATATAAATTACTATTGGTTAAATTAATGGGACTATCATTATTATTCTCCTAGGTGTTTACTCATCTTGAATGAGATATGAATAGATAATATAAAAGAATTAAAATAATTCCATTAAAATGGGGCATAAACTATATAAACAGTATAAAGAAACATAAAATAATAATAAACAAAGAATATAAGGGTTATAACTCCAAGAGACACATCTAGACTTTTTACACATCATAAAGTAATAGAAACAACCATGATTTTGGGATGAACAACCATGAGAAAGGAGAGGGAGATGAGAGATCATATGCACATATAAAACATACAAAATACTTTTTATTATTGAGTTGTGAAGTGATGTGATAAAGGGGTTAAATGATCCTTTTTTCCTATTTTAAAAAAAATAAAAACTTTACTACTAGATGGAATGTGGGTCCCATTAAGGAGGTGGGGGACTACTGGCCGAACAGTGCTAAGCTCACTAGCTTCCTTCTGAGCCCAGGTCACGTCTCTTTATAAGGAAGAAACCCTAGAATTTTCATATTATATTTCATTTATAGTGTAATTAAATGTCCTAAATTCCCAGTTATTATTATGACTTATAGTTTGATGGAGTTATGTCATAAGACTTATATCACATACCCATATATATTAAAAGTTAACACTTTTATTTAGTATCCATTTGTTCCAAAACAATATATTTAAATAGAAACCCATTTTTTTATTGAGAAATAATCATAAATATCTACATGACATTTTTTTGTTCTTACCAATCATTAAACCCTATGAAAAACAATAAAATTGTGGGATGAACATAAAACACTATTTAAGGGATAAGAAAAAGAATAAAAGAGAAATTATTTCATGAATAATTCTAATAATTTTCTATTTCTAAAAATACACATCAGATTAAAAATAAATATTTTCATATCGAATAAAAATAATTGTATTCCCATATATTTTATAAAATTAAATTATAATTTTAGAAGTCAAAATTGAACACATACAAATTTATTTAAATTGTGAAAATCTTATTAAAACATTTTCAAATAGTTATACTTTTCACCATTAAAAATCGGGATATACATTCTTTTAAAATGTAATAGCATTATATAACATTGTGAAGTCATAACATTTACATTAAACACAATAGAAATATTAGTTAAAAATCGGGATATACATTCTTTTAAAATGTAATACCATTAGTTATTGGGACTTCTTCGACTAATTAAAGGTCATTGAAAACATACAATCATGGATTTTATGGGTCCTTCTGGTTTGTTTATAGGGAACTAAAAAAACTATAGCTTAAATTGAGAAACAGGTACTCCAATAATGACTAATTATGCGAAGCTAATAGTCTAAGATTGATAATATATCTGAATGAAGATATTAAAACAAATTTGGAACATAGTTTCAATAATAACTCATAATGACATATGTTCTTTATTAAATATAGTAGGAGAAAAATATTCTTCAATGTCAAATAAGATTACTTTAGAGAGTAATAGGTAAAACACCTAAGAGATAATAAAACATGTGTGTCTCAAAAGTGTATCTCCCATAAGTACCCTTTAAAAATATAGTAAAATACTGATAGTGATATACAAAAACAACAATATCAGTCAAAAAAAAAGATAAAAATAGGTATGTCACCAACATATATCTCTAATGGCATTGATATATTATTATTTTTCAAAATAACATTACCATAATTTTCTGAAGAAATATATCTCTGTATTTATAACATCAATATACAAGTATTTGTCACAATTGTTGAACTTCCCTTAGGTCAAATGGATCCAAAAAATCACATCATAAATCATGAATATTTGAATTTAGAATGTAAAAAAAGAGTCTCAACTTACTATAGAAATATGAATGATCTAATCTATTGAAAATGAGAATTTTAATTCATTTTTAAACAGGTTTAAAGAGATGTTTAATTCCAATGAGACCATTAAAGAAATCATGAAAAAATGTTGAATTTAAACTCTATCATTGACCAAGTAAAACATAAGGTAACTCGAAAAGTATGGTTTACAATGTACAATTATCTTTAAAATGTAGGTTTTTTAACAATACCTTAGTTTCTTAAATGGATGGTTTCATATAAAAAGTAAGGTTATGTATCCATACCTTTTCAACTATGTAGGGTTTATCATCCATACATTCATTACAAATATAGGGTTTAAGAAACATATGTTCAACATAAAAACATAGGGTATAAACAGTGGTCCAGATTACTTATAAAACAAATCCATAATAATTTTATATTGAGAAAACAAATATCCTACCATGTATTAATGACTAAATATTCATCCAAATTAAAAATAATTTTTACTATAATTAATATCTAAATATTCACTTAATGTAACTTCATTATCAATAAAAATGTTGTTTTTTATGAGAATCAAAATCAAAATAAAATTACATAAATTTTTGAACAAACACATGTTCCAAAAGCTACCCCTTTTCTATGATAAACATACCATTAAAAATATTAATATTAGAAAAAATAATAGATGAACATTTTATAAATGAGAATAAATAAATTTCAATGAAATCATAAAAAATAGAAAGAAATTTACGATGAAATTTTCTCAACATATTTTGTGAAGGTTTGTTAACATAGCGATTACATTATATTTTCAATGATTTACGTATATATTTTATGTTCTTCCAGATATATTTTTCACATTTATTCAGCAAAGATATTTTTTCCCTTTTTAGGAATTTCTCATAGCATTGTGATAAATTTCTCCCCCTTTTGTAATATAAAAAAGAATTAAATGTGCATTTAATGAAAAAATGATGTTAAAATAGGGAAAATATATTAATATGACACTAAATTTGTGTACGATATAGAGATAAAGAATAGTTGGTAATTTTTGTAGGATTAAATGGACCATCTACACTATGATAACATCTATACATTTAATTAATATACTCTATAATTGTTGATAACTATTCAATTATTCATTGAACATCTACAAAATTGGAACCAATGATGATAAATAGAATTATGTTACTAAAAACACTATTTAAAAATCATGACCCAACATTGTAAATGATTTTCACATGAGCGCCTCCATTTGACTTATCATAAAAAATATAAACGTATAAATTTATTTTTTAAATTGAGATTTCTTTTATATTTTGAAATTCTCTTGAAAGTATATCAAAAACTATTTTTGAAACCTAATATTTTATTTAAATAAATATAAACTTTCTTATATTCTATTATATATTTATTCATATTTACCAATTATTCATTTAAATTAGTAATCTTGATCAAAATCTCTTTAGAAGGTATTCCATCATTAACTATTTTAGACGATAAAACTTATAGTTCTTAAAAACCATGGATTTATTTTTCATTAATAGAATATTTATCCACGGAATAATTAAAAAAGAAAATTAAATTAACTCTAAATTGATCATAAAAATAATTACCAGGTTTTTCTTTTGATAAATAATTTTTTCTGAGCATGATGTTCCAGACCTCGTCAGGCTGCTTGGATATAATTCTTCAGAATTCATTGAATTTGATATTTTGAAGTTAGAAGAAAAATATTATAAGAGAGTTTTAGAATAAAATTATATGGTTATAAAGGGTGATAAGAAAAATTTCATTAGTAAATTTTTCATATTATGATTCATATACTCAATCCAAAATAGAGATCAATCATTTTAGATTTTCTTTCTTCAGACGATAGTTTGATGTAATAAAACTATTATAAAAGAACATGTTATGTAAATGAATAAAATTTCTAAGAAGAGTTTAAAAAATCAATGATTAAAATTAGAATATATATTTTCATAAAACTATTTTTCTACAAGCTCTCCCATTATTTTAAATGTCCTAGATAACTTTTTGAAGTATGAAAAATAAAATAATTCTTAATGTGATATGAATATTTTAGAAAAATTGTTACATATCTTAATATTAATTTTTTTAAAAACTATATATCATGTAATCATGGTTTTAACATTTTGATGCATATTATAACATAATAGATTGATAATAGTTTTTAAATGATTTTATCCCCTTTATAAAATTGTTAATTAATTTAAATTTAATATTATGATGAAAATGAAATACATCATAGATTAACATTTCAAGATTTCATGAAGTTTCCAAAGAAATATAAATATCCATAATATATAATAAGATAGTCAATGATATAAAAAATAAGTATAGTTTTTTATACCTTCACCATGTTAAATCCATGCGTCTTTTGTAGCCCATATACATTTGTGTCCAATAGTGTTAGAAATCAATTTTTTTGGAAACCAAATATATTTCTTTTGAGAATATAATTTATAATAAAAATTAGGTAATTATTTCGAATATAAATCATGATTAATACTAGAAAATTTAGTTTTTCTAAAATAGAAGTCATTTTTATAGTTTCTAATAATATCATATTAAAATTATTTAATAATGGATATGCTTTTACTTTCTGAACTAGGAATAAAATAATTTCTATATAATTTTTTCTTTTATCCATTACTACCTATTCAAAGTTTTACTCGGGAATTTTATTTTTCCAAGAATATAATTTAAATATTTTTCTCTTTTAATAATTATACTGGAGAATTTAGTTAATGTGTTAACTTATTTAATAGTTCCCTAATTTTATTATCATACACAACACATGAAAATCTATATTTAAAATCAGATTTTTTTGATTAAAATAATATATATTTAAAAATAATATAATAATATTTTCAATTTTTCATTTGGTTATTATTTAAATATTCAAAATTTTATTAAATTAAAAAACATTATTAATCAATTTCATCAAAAGAAAAACTTTTTGAAATTAAATTTTGAGTGTTTGAAGTGTGTTCCTCATCAGCATGTTCCATAAGACATAGTTCTACTAATTGATTTCCATCAACAAATTCAGAATTTGGGGTAGATTTATCACTTGAGTCCAAAGTATCAGTATAATTTATTTTTTAAAACATTATTTTCTTTCCTTTTATAATTACATTTACTTTGATAATTAATTATTGGATAATTAAATTTTATGTGACCATTTCCCTTACTTTCATAGCATATACATTCCTTATTATTCTTTCTACTCCCATTGTAAATTGTATCAAATGTTTTAGCAGGATTTGTTAATTACTGTCTTAAATATAGATAGTTTTAATTATTTGATGATACAATAATATTTATAAGTAAAACGTATAAATTTTTGATAGAAATATGATTTTCATCTTCATAATGTATCATAACATCATATATCATCAGAGTTCTAATTATTTTATTCTTTATCAGTTTTGAGACCAGAGTGTATTATCTAATTATAGCATATATCCCATTCCATTTAGTGGGAGAGACTATTATAACTTTTAAATATTGTTTTTATTATTTAATTGGTTCTCCAAAAAAAGAAATAGCATTGAATTTTTTTTCCAATCTTCCATTCATCTGAGTAATCATTTCATTTTCATGAACCCTAAAAGTATCAAATATCAAATTTGTAGTATTGTATACCAATTGTATAATATTTTTAGTTTTTAATAAGAAATATAAATATTCAGAAACATATCAGATACAATTTTAAAATGAAATACTTGATTAAATTCATATGTTCTTAGACGAAATACAATATAATTTATTTCTCCTAAATTAATATAACAACCCGTTTATTACTCATCATTTCTTTTTTATAGATTATAATTAGGAATTTTCTATGGATTGAATACTTTAAAATAAAATCCTATCCTAATATTTTTCAGATAAATAACCATGCATTATTTCTTTCATATGTAATTATCACCATTAAAATTGGAAGCATATATCATTGACATGTCTCCTCAAATATCGTCTATTTAGATTTTTCTTAATTTAGATATTTTACTCTATCTTTTTAGAGCCAAATTAAATGTATCGACTAGATTGTAGACTTTTATTTCACTTTTTTGTATCATATATTGAAAATTCAATTTTCATGTATTTTTAAAAATGATAAATATATTCAATAAGAACAAACCACTAATACCACTTATTAGGACTAATGGAAAAATTTGAAGATAGAAGGGCGGGGGGGGTGAATTTTTCTCCTTTAAAAACAGTATAGACATTTGGGCCCAAAGATCCCCTAGTAAACTCCACCATTGATTTCTCCTTGAGTTTGGTGATTATTACTAGTAAAACCATTTTCTAGGCACTTGTACATCCAAGTGCAGGTAATTAAATCCTTATAATTAATTATTTTATAGTGAACCAAAATATCCTAGATGTTGTACGAGAAACTAACACTCCACCATTTAATGAGTATGGGTAGCCAATACTCTAAGATAGATAATCAATCAGGATGTAGATGTTGAAACATATTTGGAACATAGTTGCAATAAAAACTGATAATTTTATATGTTATCAAATACAGAGAGAAAAAATATAATATTCTTCAATGTTCAATAGGATTTTTTATAGAATATAAGGGAAAACACCAGGTCAAGGAAAATTTTTTTATTTCAACAAATTTTATATCTGATAGTTATTTTTTCGAACTACAACAAAATATTATCAGTGATATAGAACAACAACTATAGAAGTAAAAAAATCTACGATCAAAACATGTATGTATTAAAAGTGAATCTCAAATAGAAATAACGCATTATTATTTTTCAAATTCACATAAAATTTATTTGAAGAATAATATTTTTGAATATATAAGATGAAAATTTTAATATTTATCATAACGGTCAAACTTCCTTCGGTCAATCAGCTCCAAAAAATATCACATGACTGATCGTGAATATTTTAATTAAGAATATTGAAAAAGAGTTTTAATTCACTTAGAAATAGAAATGATCTAATATATTTAACATGAGACTTTATCTTGGTTTTTAAACATATTTGAGTATATATTTAATTCCCATGATACTGTTGTAGATAACGCATAAAATATCTTGAATATAAACTATGTATTTGACAAAGTCTAATATTTGGTAACTCCAACATTACAGTTAACAATATTTTCTTATCTTCAAAACGTTGGGTTGTTGAACCATATATTAGTTTCTTAAACATAGTGTTTCTTCTTAAAAGATTGTTTTATAATCTATACTATTACAATAACATATGTATCTAATCCAAATATTCATTCAAAAAATAAGGTTTAAGAACCATACATTCCACTTACAAATATTGGTTATGAAAAATGATTCCATATTACTTAAAAAAAATGTCTATAATACTTTACTTTGATAAAAATATTATCCTCCCATGGAATATAGAATGAACACTTTTCTAGAATAAAAATAATTATTCCCATAATTAATATTATGACATTCGCTTCATGTATCTTCATTAGAAACAAAATTGTTGGTTTTTTGAGCATCAAAATTAAAAAGAAATTAATGAAATTATTTAATAAACACATTATCAATAGGAACATAATTTCCCATAACAATATTACAAATATAATAACAAATATGGTCGACTTACCTACCCAATGATTTGAAAGGCTATAAAGGACCCAACTATTCTTAGATCATAACAGAACCAGCCTTTATTGGATTATAACGACACAACCTATCCATGGATTAAAATGTGACCTCATATCCTCATGAAAATTCCCAATAAACATAAATTTATCACAAAATATAAAATATTCCAACTTAAAAGCATTCCTTTCACCCATAATAAGGCATTCTCATATATTGATATATCCCTTTTCCCAAAAATAAATGTTTCAAAACTAAAATTACAAGAATAAATTAAAATAATGGTTTTATATGAATAAAACATTTAATTTAAAATAAGAATTAAAATATTAAATAATGGTTATAGTTGTGGAAAATCTCATTGTCTCCGTATATGTCAAAATAAAACATTCATTTTTTCATTTTCAATGAATGTGAAAATATTCCATAGAAAATATGTAAAATGATTCATTTTGATGCCAAATAAAAATGTAAATAATTACATAAAATTTACATAAAAATTAATTTTTTTTTTCATATAAATATATCCAATATATAATACTAAAAATATGAACATGGAATAAAATTAATTGGAATGGAAACATTAAAGAATAATTTGTTAAAAGAAAATCCCTTAAATTGAGTCCAACTCATTATGTATGTCATTTACGTTCTTGAATAATAAACTTATGTTAATTAACTATTTTCTTATAAACCTTTATAATCATTATTATTAAAATTTATCTATTTTATTAAAATTTTATATTCAATTAATTAATCATTTGGGTTTAATTGATATGTTTACATGATTTTCGGCTCACATTTTTAAAATAACATTTGTTGGGTAACTGTTATAAAAGGGGTCATTTTTCCGTAATACCTAGAATAATAATCATGAAATAACCTTTTTTTGATAAATAAATTATAATTTTAAAACCACCATGAATTATGGTTATGAATATTTAACTATGATTATATCTTGGAGATGGTTGGTCATACATACACATGAATAAAGTTTCCATTTTTCAAAGACAAATATTGAAAGAAGATAAGAATAATGTTATATTTATAGAATGATAATTATATCCTAAATATCATATTATTTTATTAAATAAACTTATATTAATATATCATCATCTAAGTGGTGATGAAAAACAATCAGATAACATCATGGATGTGGTAGTCCACACGTATGCACAAACGAAGTAATCATTTTTCTATGAATGGAAATATAGGAAATTAAATGAAATATAATATTTAAATAATGATAATTATATAATTAATATAATATATTTATATTTAAACCATTATTAAAACTATTTGTGAGAGGTGGTGATGCAAAATTAATTACATCGGTTTGCAAGGCGGTAGTCTATGATACACACGAACAATGGTTTAGTTTCCCATTTCATTGAATATGGGATTGATATTGCTTATTACATTATAAAAATACTATCATAATATATGGATGATAATTATATTATTATTTTATCATTGTTGAATTATATTTTAAGGGGGTATAAAAAGAATAAAAATAAAAATGATTAGTTAAGATATATACCACTTCTTCGGACAACCTGTTATGTTTTACACCAAAATAATTCGAAGATTAGTTTATTGATAAATAATATAACCCTAGTAAAAGAGGGTATATATAATAAAGTTATTTAGGAAGTTATTTTTTTAAAAAATTATTTTTAAGTGTGAAGAAAATAGTAGAGGAGGTGGCCTTTTATAAGATGGGGGAGGGTCACCGTTGGGATTCATTAAGGTATTAAATTAATATAAATTATTATCTATTTTAAAATCGATCAAAATTAGTAATATGTTTATATAATATAAGGAAGATTCTAAATAAAAATATTCAAAAAATTGGGCTTGTTTATATGATGTTTTCAACCTTATCTTATTATCTTATCTCGTGTTAACCATTTTTGAAAAATACCATGATGATGATGTTTTTGGTATTTAGGGGTCAATATATTTATTATAAATAAAAAATAATAGCATAAATGAATAAATTCTTATATTTTTAATAAAATCACAATCTTGTGAAAAAAAATTTATTTTTGGATTTATCTAATATTTTAATACAAAATTATTTAAAATAAAGTAACATTAATGTCAATTTTTGAACTATTCATTTAATTTGAAATTTAAAAATTCAAGGAAAAAATTTGAACTCAATATATAAAATTAAAACATCAAAAATATTCAATTTAAATCTATAGAAATTTAGAAATAGAATATTTTATTCAAATATTATTACCTTTAACATTTTAGAATAATTATTTTTATATTAATTGAATAAATACTGTATTAACATTGCAGGCCTATTGAATGTAGTTATTTCAACACTAAAAATTATAATTAAATTAATATTATAATGAAAAAAATTATATTTTATATTAGAATTTATAACAAACCATACATTTTTTATCCTCATTTAAAAAATATCTATATAATAAAACAAAGAGATTAGCTTTTTTAAGTTTCATTATATAAAATATTATAGTATCCAAAATCATGTAAAAATGGGGAAAAAGGACATACACATAATGTTTGAATTATTATGGATGAAATATACTAATATAAAAAAAATAAGGCATGTTTTAGGTTCACATTGTAGTATTTATCAAATTATAAATATCCTTAACTAATATATTCCATCTTTATCACGATAACACAATTTATTAAGATTAATATTCATAATGAATAAAATTGAAAGGGAAATATTTAAAAAATTTGGATCTCATGACTCAAAATATCGAAACCTTTTTAAAGATTAAATTGACCAAATTGGATGAATTTAATTTAAAATTAAATCCATAAAAGGAGAAGAAAAACACATATTAAAAAAATACCATTTTAAGTACAAAATATTTTTATACTCAATTCAAGTATTAAAATCAATACCAAGAAAATAATTGGATTATTTTTAATAAAAATGAGTAAATTCAATTTTAAATCTAATCAAAATTTAAATTTACCTTTATAAATAATTTAAAATATAATACTATTTTAAGCAAAATTTAGTATTTTTTTACTATTTATTGAAAAATCAACCATTTTTTAGAATTTTGAAAATTCCCCAATAGGATAATTTTGATATTATCTTTTTATGAATCCTATCATATTTATCAAATAAAATTTCTATATATTTTATAAATAATTTATAATAGTTATTCACAAAAATCAATAAATACCAATTTTGAAGAAACATATTTTTGAAGAATAAAATATATTTTCTACGAATTGATTGATACTTTATTTATAATTAATAAGTAAATTAGTATTTATTAAGAAAATTATATATATATATATATATATATTTCATAATGTGTTTAATCATCTTAATACCTTCTAATTCAATAATTAGGTTATAACAGTCATATTTAAATAATAATATTTTGTGGTTCATTTATGCTTGGTGTTGCATGACAAACATGTTATCAAACATAATTTAAATTTTTTAAAATATTTGGGTTTTATATATCCCTACATAAAAAATATTCTTTATTTGAACTTGATCTTGATAATTAATATTTTTCATCTAAATTTTTTTTTTGAAATCTGTCACCATAAAAAGTTTTAATAAAAAATCCTAATTAAAATAGGAAAAGATAAATTCTGATCTATTCTAGAATAACCCATAACTAGGTTACCAAATAGGAAAAATTTACTGGTAAGTTATAAAATGGTCATGGAATAAATGACTAATGTGTAAATAATGATGTAGAATGATGAAGATCATTAAAAACACGAATTAAAATAATCATAAGAAAGTTAATAAAAAAATAAAAATACCTTAGAGGTCTAAAGAAGACATTTAATTCATAAATAATGAATTAAATAAGATAAAATTTCTATTTCAATATCATTTTACTAGTTTTAGGAATTATATTACCATTCAGACTAAGAAAATAAAGAAACACACTCACTTTAAAAGAATAATTTCATATTTTAAACAATTACAAACATAATATCATATTTTATTCCAAAAAAGTATATTCAAGATGAGTTTTTTATGCATGAAGCACTAAATATAACTTCCATCTGAACATATACACCCATAGAAGGAAAAAATAATTTTCTCCTAACATTATAGATCAACCAAAATAAAAATGGTTTACATAAGGTAAGATAATTCAAAAAATGAATAAACATTCATATAAAGATATAATATATTTATCTATAAAAATCAACAATATCACTGATGGATTAATCAAGATTATTGGTTGGGGTGAGTATATCTATATCGGGGTGTGGTGGGGTGAATTGTGTACCCAATAAAAATTTATGTTAGAAATATATTTAAATAAAAACTCCCAACTATTTTAAAAATGACCCAATTTATCAAAATAGAGGATATATATATGTTTTAATCTTTTAATATATTTATCAAATGATTTATTAGGTCAGAGTTAATATAATTATGAAATCTACATTATCTTTGGTAATAAAATTACAAAATCAAAAACTTATATAAACTCTAATTAATATAATCCTTCAAAGTAGTGGTTTTTATTTTCTAGTTTAAAATTGATATAGTTTTAAAGAAAAGAAATAATGTAAAAATAAATACAAATCATAATTTGAATTGAAGAGATTTATTCTCAAGATTATACTTAGTCCTCTCCACTTGTATATCTCCTGATTCTATAAATTTTACATAAAATAATCCTTTGATTCACAACATGGATTGGTTATTACAATATAAAAGATATCCATGTCATAAAAGGACCCCTTCCATAGTTTTCATGGGAGAATAAAAACAAAAGGTCAAAACCAGACCTCTACCACAACACATGGGAAATACATGTAAAAAAGAGTGAGAAATTATCTACATATCTTACTATTTAACATAGGAGATAATATGTGTATATAAATATATAGTAACACAAATTGATTGTAATATAAATGAAAATAACTAGATTAAGAAAATAAAATATATAAATTGATAGTTTTTCTTGACTTGTAATGATTTGTAGATCGTGATACCTTAATAATATTTTTAAAAGATGCTCAAGTCATGATTAAAAAGTTGTAGAAAAATAGTGTCCTATACATTTTTTTATTAACTATCAGAAGTCACTGGATTTATTTTTTGCTTCAAATTACTTAGTCGAGTATAGGTAATTATGATTTTCGATGCTTTTTTTAGAAAATATTACTCCTCAGGATCATTAATAAGATCCCTCCCTCATGTACGTTAATATATCTATGTGTGCTATCTCATGAATTATCACAATACTACATGAGGGATTTTATGTCACGTTTAATATTAGAAGAATAGGATGAGAATATCTGGATCATTTCTACTCCTTGAACTATATTTCTGACACGAATTATAATGACACTGTGAAATAGTTAATTCAGAATCATTAAAATAAAATTCAGCATTAAATTTGTTAAACTATAATTTAAAAATATTTAATTCAAAAATATAAATAAAATGTTTAGTGGTAGTGAGTTCATTTTATCAATTACACTCACAGTGTCAATGTATTGTGATGACTCAGATCCTGGTAGTGAGACACTCTTGAGGTGTGTCAGGATGGATGTGAGACTTCTGACAGCGTGTCTTATCTACATTAGTTGTTTTCTACACTTTACCAAATATCTATTCTATCGTTCTATCAACCTCATACTATAACACTGAATAAGTCTATATTCCCTACTTTAAATCACTACATCACTGGAGTCATCATGTTATTTGAGTTACTTTCTCCTTAAAAGATTATAAAACATGAGGTATCCTCATATTTTCAGCTAAAAACATGAGATGTTCATTATTGTTATTTTTGTCAAAATCCATGACTGGTAGAACATTATAGGTTTGTTAATAGTCTATTGTTCAGACTTCATCTATTTCATGAGTGCCTGAATCATCATATGGGTATGATCATCACTGTACTTAAATTTCCTCAATCTATCTTGAGGAATTGATGGTTCACTACATGATGTAGTATTTGAAAGACTACTAAGTTCCTCTCCTACCAAATATTAGATCAACTCAACATTAGAATGAGGAACACTTGAGAAAGATGTTATTAAAGATAGATTTTCCATGCACTCTACCAATGAATCCATAGATTCTGTAAAAGAATATATCATTTCTTCCATACTAGTTCTCATACCCTCCATCTCACTGGATAACATTCCCTTTTTAATTTCATCTCTCTATATATGATGCATCATTATTTTTTTAATGTGATGTGTATCTATCTCAAATAGGTATTTGGAATCCTTCTCAGTTAACTTTGTAGTAAAAGAATTTAGGTTCTTTTTCAACAAACAGATATCATTTAGAATCTTATCTCTAAAATAATTTAAATCAACTCAAGTGATAGTATCTACTAGTATTATTGGAGTAAGACTTTATATAGTAGTCATACAATAAGATTTAACACAATCCATAATAACTCAAGATACAGATCCTCCGTACTTTAGTGGAGTACAATATTCATCTGATTCCGATTAGTGAAAACCCAATCTAACATACCCAAGACACTTTTCAAATCAGTCGACAATTGGGCCCATCTTTTTGAAAAAATATTTAACAAAAGTATTAATAGGAGTAAGCAATAAAATTTATGACACTTACATAGTAGGTATAATAGTGGAATTAATAATAGCTAACTGTACATCATAACTCTACTCAACTTTATTCCCCTCAACTATTATTGGGGAATCATCCACATTCTCATCAATTGATAACCCAATGGTAGAAAGCAGACTACCCAACTGCATAGGAATATTTTTCTCATCAGTGGAAGACTCAACATCCATGTTTTTAGTCATATACTATTCAATAGAAGAAACTACTTTCATCTTCACAAGAAAATGTAGATTTTTAAACATATAGGTCCCCCCTCAATTGATTATTCTGGTTATTTTCTTGGCGAGTTTTACAAATTCTCAACAAAACTAAGACTATATTCATATACAATAGGAGAAGAAATTAGATCTTGAGGTATCTCAACCACCTTAGCCTAAACTCATCCACTAGGACTATCAGGGCCATAATCATGGTCATCCTCCCATCCATATACATTATCATCTCCACCACCATCAACTTTCTCATATTCTCAATTTTCTCCTCCCATTTGTTCTTCATCTTCTTAATCATTTTTTAATATTTTAACTTCATCAGATGAATTGGAATAAATCCTGAAGAATGATTCTCTAGAAACATTTTCTTTATCCCTATCACTTCCTTCTTAAAAATGTATCTCTCTTTTAGGGGGAGACCTTGGTGGAATAGGTTATCTATAAGTGATAACAGTAGATTCTCTTTTTAAATCGGGGTCACTACCCTCATACACTAAATATGATTCCTCTTCATATTTAAAAACATCAACTTATTCTTATTTTTTCATCACTATATGAATATTACACAACATCTTCTAGTTCCAAGATATGATCACCAAGGTTTCTTGGTCTTGATGGAGAATCAATTGGATTGAATTAAAAATAAATATTTTTGTATCAACCACACATTACCTTTTCAAGGGGTTCCAACATATTCTCATCCTTTTGGAAATAATTTTGGTAACAAAAAAACCAACAAAATCCACTATAACATATTTATATAAACTAACTAAACATTGATTTTCTAACATAACCCAATTAAATTTAGTTTATATCAATGAATTAGATCTTGAGGAATGATTACTCATTTCTACCATATGAAGTATAAGATCTCTACATAGAGTGATATTGACCATTCTATTCATTAAAAAAAGTAGATAGACATCATGATATCTCATTATTTCAAAGTCTTAATATCTTGTGAATAACATGTTCTATATAAACTTAAATAACATCTTGCACTCCCCATTAATCTCTAAAGCTAACAGTCTTATGAAAATTCTATCTTCCCTCATCTCAGATAGTGCATCATCATAAACAATGTCATAACGATAATCTAAAATCCTTCCATGATAGTAAATGTATACTCCTCAATGAGGTAATCCAATACATGCATCACATTATATAGATGAAAACACAATTTTTTTCCATTTATTCTTGTTCACCACTAATACTCATTTTCTTCAAAGTTGTACTCTAAAAAGTGGTATAACGTATACAAAATTGTGAATAAAGTGGTATCTAATAACTAGAAAAAATTACACCCAACCATGGTATTGTAAAACTATAAGCACTAAGGACTTACTAGATAATAACCACTCATCTTGAACTACCGTCTCTTGAATGACAATTTTCTTAGAACATTATATTTTCACTGGTTCTAGTACTACAACTGATCGGCTTGACTCAGCCTTTTATTCTTTGATGTACGTGACTCATCTAGCGAAGACTCAAAATATCTCTTGGTTCTACCTTGGCGTTCTCATTAAATTCTTTAGGAAAGGATAAGGAAATGTCAAGTGGTATATATCATTATAGTTTTGACATAAGGGAGAGTGTGCATTGAAATTCAAAAATGGTCTGATTTATATCATTTATGGATTTCAAAATTCTTGTAAATTGGAAATGAGAATATAATTGAATCGAATAATAATAAATAAATAGTTTATAAACATTAATAATGACTAAAATACAGACATTTGAAATGTAAAAAAGGCATGAGTCTTCAATGGTGAGACATGAAATGCTGATACATCCAATACATAACCAATGTTAACATATACCCAATGGCGAGACATACCTAACCGATATACGTTCATCAATGGTGAGATATACCCAAAATTAAATTCAATCGATGTTATTCATACCTAAATAATTTGGGAAGTAATTAATCATCTCTAATTTCAAAGTATTTTTAAAAATATCACCAGGTTGTTGTTTGGTACCAATGTATTGAAGAGTAATGCCATCATTTTGGAAACTATTTCTCAAAAAGTGATGTCTTGCATCAATATGGTTTGTTCTAGAGTGTGAAATACGAATATTAGAAATGTCAATAGCACTTGTATTATCACTTTTTATAGCAACATATTGGAATTTATATGCATTGTATAGTAAATAATTTTTCATCCACATAATTTATTCACAACAACTACCTATAGCTATTTATTTATATTTAGTATTAGATAGTGAAACAGAATTTTATTTCTTAATACACCAAAAAACTAGATAATTTCCAAAAAAAAGAAATGTTCCCAAAGTTTCTTTTCTATATAAATCACATAATCCAAAATCATTATTATAATTACTAACTAAATAAAAAAATTCTCTTCTTGGGTAAAAAAATCCTTATTTGTTAGTATATTCTAGGTATTTAAAAATAATTTTTATAGGTACCCGACGCGACTTTTTTGAATTTTCTTGAAAATGAGAACATATACCCACACTGAACATAATATTAGGTCTAACAGTAGTTTAGTAGAGAAGACTTCTAATCATACATCTTCTATTGTTTTGATCCACTAGTTTCCAAGATTCATCAACATATAGTTTACAAGTATTATTCATAAGAGTTTCAAAACTCTTATTTCAATTAATATGAAAATGTTTTAAAATATGTTTAGTATATTTACATTGATTTAAAATGATTCCTTCTTTATTTTAAAATTTTTAAAACTATGAATGAATATTAGGTCACCCATAAAACTCATTTAAAATTTATTTTAAATCATTTTATAAAATTTAGGACATAAAGCCATTTTGAATATCAAAAAATAATTTCATCAACTTATATTTTAATAACCAAAATATCTTTTGAAATTATTTGTATAAATAGGGTTGGATCAACTATACCTTTTTAAAATATATTTAAAATAAGAGAATATATAAGCCTTCCATACTATGATCTATGAGAATGTTTTGAACCATACAAATATTTTGTTAATTTAGAATCACTATTTAGAAAATTAGGATTTTGAAAAACAAAAGGGTTCTTCAACAAAAAGATTCAAAATTTGAAACCCATTTAAGAATTCACTATTACCATCCATTAGATACAGTTTTGATATCAAGATGAGTTGCATAAGCAAGACGTATTATAATGGATTCATGTCTGGATATTGGTGAAAAGTTATATTCATAGTCTATTCCTTATTATTGACCATACCATTGTGCAACTAGTCTTGCCTTGCTCCTTAATATATTTATTAATTCATATACCTTGTTTCAAAATAACCATTTAGTGCCTATAGTCATAGTTTACTTGAGTCTATAAAAATTTTCATATAATTGTTTTCCTTAAAATTGATTTAATTATTATTTCATTACAATTACCCTGAATTCATCATTGATTGTATCATTGATTTTCATTGGTTCAAGCTATGATGAAAAGGATTGATGTTCAACCGGATTTCTAAGAGAAGATCTAGTCTCTGTACCTCAATATAGGTCTGGTACTACACAATCTAAAGGGTAGTAAATAATGGTTCTAACATCTTAAGAAAAAGAGGGTTTGGTCACTTCAGGTTCAGATTCAGGTTATGGATGTTTTAAAAATTCCACAGAGATGGATTATTTTTCTAATTATTTTACAAGGGAATCTGTATGTTTGGAATTTATGTTAAAAAAATATAAATCATCCTCAATGTTTATAAAGAGTTTCTTGGAACATATAGATCTATTTGATAAAATTTGATATGAATATATTCTTCCACAATTTGAATTCTTTTATTAAAAACTTCAAAGGATTTAATAGAGGTTGAATAACCAATAAAATTCATTCATCGCTCTTGGGATAAATTATTTCAAGATTATCCGTGTTGTTAATAATAAATATTTTTCAACAAAAAAAATGTGAATTAATTTACCTTAATATTTTTATTATTAAAAATCTAATAAGGGGTCTTTTTCAAGAATGTTCTAATTAAAACTCTATTTATTAAATTACAGGCTTTGTTCATAGCCTCTTCCCTAATGTAGATATGTATGTTATATTCATTATGAGTGATCCAAGCTATCCATCATAGTTTTCTATTCATTATTTCAACAAATCCATATAACACAAGAGTACTATAAGAAAACAAGTCTTAAATATATATATTTTGTGAGAAAAATTATTCAAGGAATTGATTTACAAACACATGGTCATGGTCACTTTTTAGGGACTTAATTCTTAGTCAAGTTACTTTTTCTATAGATCTAGCATACTTGGTAAAGTAAGAATAGTATTTACTATTGTGAGATAAATAGAACACACTAGTATACCAAGGGAAGTAATATACTAGTTTATAAACATAGTTCTTCCCATTTAGATTAGAAACTATTGATGGTCCAAATAAATCCTTATTAACCAAATAAATAGATTTAAAAGCGGACACATTGTTCTTTAATTTATAATAAATATTTTGCTAATTATATTTTTCACAGGGGTTACCAGCATTTCCTTTTTGGGAAATCATGTTTTGGTAGATCCCTTACTAAGACTTTTCTAGTAGGCTTCCTATGTAAGTGAATATTATAATGTCCTAGTTTCCTATTCCAAAGCCAACATTCATTATAAATGGCTCTAAACCAAGATGAATTTTTATAAATTACATAATTAAGATTAAAAAAATAAATTTTTTAATTCCTTAAACAATTACAAAAATATCTAGAATAAAAAACATTACACATGTTATTTTCAAATTTAACATGAAAAAAAATCATTAAATAATTGTGATATGTTAATAATGTTATACTTAATTCCATCAAAAATTTGTACACAGGTAATTAGAACAGAATTGGTGCTACCAATATGGACAAGGATGATTATTTTCCTTTCATCATTATCCCCAATGGGGACATGATGAACATCAAACATGATTAGTCTCTTGAAACATGAATATTATCCTATCATATGCCTTGAACAACCACTTTATACGTACCATATTCTTTTAGAGTCGGTCTTCAACCTATTTTCCTAAAACAAATTATATATGAAACGATTTTGGCACCATGATTTTCTCGGGTATGTATGTGTTAGTAATTTGGGATTTATGAACCCAAAATTTCATAATATGTATCTTATAAATTTATGGTAAACTTTTTAAAATAAACACATTATTTGTTTCTGTAGAAAAATAACTTTTAATGGAGAAATATAAATTAGTCTTAGTAAAAATTGTGATTTTAACCATTATTCTTTGTCTAGGTTAGTATCTTAGACCTGTAACATATTTTGGAGAATTTTTTTATAATATGAGTAATAGTTTATTTACTATTTGTAAAATTTTCAAAATCATTGTTCAGTTTTACATTTGACAGTTTATGTTCAGTATTCTTCTTTAATAACTAAGAATTATTCTCTTTCTCAGAAGATAAATCAGATTTAGTATTTTCAGTTAAGGAATGTTATCTTTTAAAAAATTATATTTATCCTTATGTTCATTAAAATTGTCTTCCATGGTTTTGAAATATTCAAATATATATTCTTGAGACATTTTCTCATCATTATGTTCATTCTCATAAGAATCATAATTAAGAACATGTGAGAGAGTAGACATAACATGTACCTCATTGACTATTTTCATGAAGCACATGTTGGCTTTATTAAATTTTTCATCATCATTATATTTTGATTCACTAGAGATATCATCAAAGGAACTATACATTTCTTTCATGTATTTCGTATACCTCCAGTCATTTTCATCATATTTATTTATTTATTTTTAATTTGTGGAAGTACACATTAACAAGTCCTTTACACTTGCATTCATAACATGTAGTTTCATTTTTTTTGTCATCCTTTATCCAATATTTCTTCTAGTTACGTTTACTCTCATACATTCTATTATAAATAGGATTTATGGAAAATTTATTATTTCTAAAAAAAGTCTTAAATATCCTCTCCAGATGGGAAATTTCTTCATCCTGATCTAGTGGTGACTCACTATAGCGGGAATAATCAATCTGTATCATTTTACTTTATTTTTCTCTTTGTTTGTATGTAGTATAAATGAAATAAACTGACTTTTTTAATTGTTTATAAACTTTCTCTTGGTGGAATTTCAGTTATTCCTCATATAATATAAATTTTAAATCAACTCTTTGATTGTAGTTTGATGATTTCATAGGATTCTCCAATTAAAACTAAATTCCCTCACCATCATTTAGAAAGGTATCTGATCACCATCATGATTTGATCTTTATCTAATATTTGATTCCCTATAGATCTCATGGTGTTAAAAATTTTATTGAACATGATATATATGTCAAAAAATAACCAATCGTTCTTTATCTTAGAAGTATCATACTTAATAGTATAGTTATTCAATCTCATTTATCTGACAATTTTGGTTCCCTCATGAGAAACAACTAAAGTGTCTCAAATATCAAGGTAGTTTTACAGTAATATATTATATTCAATTCTTCATCTCATAAAGAAAAATACATGGAATTCATATCTTTTCAATTATTATTATATGCCTATTTTGTAGATTCAATCCATGTAACTATTTTAGTTTTAGGTAATTCATATCTATCCTATATGGTAGTCCAGATTTTGAAAACCCATACTCTCAATGTGATTTTTAATTTTGATCTTCCATTGAGTATAATTATTTATATTAAAAAGGAGTTATATTAGTAGAATAACCATTTTTAAAATTTATATTTAATGAGTAAATTTTAGAAGTAAAAAAATTTATGATCTTTAAATTACTACAAAACTCAAAGGTGAAATGTTTTTGAAAACATTGATACCAAATCCAATACTTTGACACTAAATGTTGGTCGGAGTAAATATTTCAAGGGGGGTGAACTGAGTACCCAATAAAAATTTCAGTTCAAAATAGATTTAATTAAAATCCGCAAACTTTTTTAAACAAGGCCTAGTTTATCAAAACAACTAATCGATATAAATTTAAACTTGTTCAAAGATTTTCAAAAAGATGGATTAGTTCTCAATTTAAAAAAAGTAAGAAAAAAATCATTATATTTTGAAATCAATTTTCCCAAAAAAAAAATTATATATAGAGTAATTAAGATAAAATATCAATGTAGTGGTTTTCTTTTACAGCTTAAAATACATATAAATTTAATTAAAAGAAATAAATTAAAAAATAATAATTGGATTTGAATAAAAGAGGTTCAATATCAAGATGAGACTTAGTCCTCTCAACTTGGAAATTGGATGATGTCAATTATTTTATGCCAAATAATGTTTTTATCAAAAATTTGATTTAATATTATAATATTAAAAGTGTCTTGGTCATAGAGTGACCACTTCCACAGTTGTTTTGGGAGAAAAAACAATAGGTCACAATCAGATCTCTACAACTACATGTGGGAAATAAGTGTTAAAAAGTGAGTGAGGATATATCTACTTATCATCCAATTTAATGATAGAGAAAGTTTGTTTTTTGAAATATAGAGTAACAAACACTGCCCCTAATGTAAATGAAAATAAGATGACTTGGAAAATAAATGATATAAAGGGATAATGTTGCTCGATCTCTTATGCTCTGCAACTTGTGACACCTCGAACGTGATTTGAACTTAAAATCGATTCATGTTTCAGATGTAGCAGTAAAACAAATTGCCATAAACACTTTGTTCCTAACTATTATAAGGCACTAAGTGTATGTTCTACTTTATCTTCCTCAGTCGAGTGTAGGTATGTATGATTTTTGAAGCTTTTTGAAAAAATGGATGTCCTAAGGATCTTCCATAATCTCTATCACTCATGAAAATGAATATATCTATGTATATTTTCCTATAAATCCTTATAATAATACACAAGGTATTCTACTTCCCATTTAACATCAATAACTTATGATAATATCCAGATCATTTTTGCTTCTTGTACAATATTTTTGACACAAAGATTAATGCCACTCTACAACAGTTAGTGCAAAATCACTAAAATATTTTTTAGAATTATTTTTTATAAAATATAAAATATAAATATTTAATTTTAAAATATAAGTATAAGATATAGTAAAATTGAGTGTTTTGAACAATGGCACAATAATTTCTATGTTTAGTGGTGACCCAGAGTCTCACGGTGAGACACACCTGCAGTTTGTCAGGCAGGCGATGAGTCTTCTGACGGTGTGCCATCTCAGTGGCAGGTGTTTTGAACAATTTACTAAATATCCATTCTAGTAGTGTTCCCTCTAATGGTAGGTTATTTATTTAATTTTCCCAATTCTAATTTAAGTGGTATGTATAAATAGTAGTAGGTAAATTTAATTCTCAGCAAATTTTTTGGTCTAACAGTGAGTCCTTTTGTTACTTTTCCATAATTCCAAAATGATGGTGAGTCATTACTTGTAGTGAATATTTTCATAATTTTTCAAATATTCAACTTGTTGAGATCCAAAATGGTGACTAAAATCTGTCGGTGAGTGTATCCAACACTTAATCAACTTTCACTTCAGTGGTGAGTTATTCTATGGTGGTGACTCAACCCCAACTGTGCAATATTTTCTAGCAATGATTCAACCTTAGTAAAATTTCACCATTCTATCTCACATAAAAAAATATAATATAAAGCACGATATTCATTAGTAATCATAAGAAATATGATTTTATGATCATTAAAATAAGGAGGCCAACATAGATAATTTCAAAAATAACAATCCTTAATTTCATAAAAAATTATTAATGAATATTGAATCCCAAATATGATTTGAAGACATATTTATCCAATATAAATTTATCATATATCTCTAAATAACATCAATCACTCTTAAATTCTCATACTAAAAATGAATATGTCATAGTTTCATAATCTCTAAGATTTACTAATTATTTATATAAATACCACAAATCATCATAATGCTTCAGAAATATTATGTAACCATGATTCCACAAATAAAATCCAATAATATTATATTTACCTAAATCATATAATTTTACCAAATGTAGATAACTTCTTAAAAAAATAATATTATTAACTTAATCATATAATCTCTATTTAGTCCTATGGTAATTTATATGATAAAACATATGTTACCAATATAAATTGAGTCTTCATTTTTCATGTTTTTTTATGAAATTTCATTGTATCTAGAACATCATGTAGGCCAGTGGTAGGTGCTTTACCCTCATCTATCTTTTATTGTGGGTTGAAGCCACATGGACTTGTTGGATGTGATGACTTTTTCCCCTACCTATGGGTTGTGATTTTACTAAATTTGTATTATTATAATTCATAAAACATTTAAAAAAATATGATGCACATCTTAAAAAATATCAAGAATAATGAAATTACTTTTTAACCTATAAGGGTTTCAATATAGATAATTCTTCATAAAAACATCAAATAATCAAAACTGAATATCATTTTTGTAAAAGCAAGCCCATTTTATCCCTACGTGTTTTTATCCTATTACCATATATCATTAAATGACTACCTTAAAAAATAGGCACTTTTTTGCTACAATTTTTTTAAAGGTATTGATTCCATCTAAAATAGAATTCCAAATTTAAAAAAAATAAATTATAATAATAGTTATCTATTTCATAATTATAGTAATGTTTAGAATGTTTGATAATATCATTGATAAACGCATACTTCATTCCCCATCATTCTCAAACCATTATCAGTATTATATTTTCTTATTCCTTAACACCATATTCTGGTAAGTTAAAGATATGAAATATGATTCATCAATATTAAATCTATCATTTTTCATTCATAAAACACAAGATATTAATTCATTTCTTAAAAAGAGACATTACTGTCTAATTTTGTTATGTTGATCCCATCTATCATTCATCATAAAGACCTTATCTCATGAAAGAAATAATCATGTCCACAATGGTGTTTCCATTATCGAATGATATGGATGAGTTAATATTTCAAAATCAAATATAATAAATAAAAGTTCCATTTAAATTTGGGGGAAATTAAAAGGTTTCAAATAGATCAAATGGACCCTTGCAGGTTATTTGGATGTTCAAAAAGATTTCAAAATAATTTAAACAATATTTTGATGTGATAGTGAGGATTAAATCATATGGAAATGATAATAATGGAGTCTAAGATCATTTTCCTTTCATATTGAAAAATTATCCTTAATATATTGAAAATAACATCATTAATAAAATGAAATGAATTATTTTATGGTAAAATGAAAATGGTCCTTGTAACAATAGTACCCATATAAATTCAATAATACTTTAACATTCAAATCCCATGAAACAACCATAATAACTTCATCATTAAAAAATTTTGTAATCTCAAAGTTCATCTCACACTTGTCAACATACATCCCCAAAACATAAAAAAATTATTCTAAAATAATCATTCACATTAACCTAATGGTATATATAAACCTCAAAGTGATAAATAATCTCCCAAAAACCTCATTAGACACCCTGAAATATCATCACATAAAACCAAAAAGGGGTTTCTAAACCTATGAACTTATGATTAAATATAAAATTATAAAACCATCATGGAATTGATAACTTTAATATTACCCTCACACAAAAACATAATAATTCCCAAATATATATAAACCTTTCATCTTTTACCAAATGTAAGCAACCAGCCTTAATGTTTTAAACTTTTAGTGTATTTTGAAATGAATTTAGGTATTATATTCCAAAATATATTTATGGTATAGTTTTTTAGAGTGTAAGGTTATGTATGATCACAAATATTTCTGTATATTTCTTGTATCCATTTGTAGGTACACATTTACCCGTAATTTTTTAAACAATTGGTGTGTTTTTAGGATATTTTTTCGAGAAATTTGGGAATTTGGGATGCAGAAGGGGAAATGCATCATTGGTGTACCATTTTCCAAAATCGTGCACCTACCACAACAAAATTGCAAAACCCCAGGAACTGGGGGATTCCAGGGTTAGTTCAGGATTTGTCAACCCATGTTCCCTCTTAGAAGGTATTTTGAACCCTAAGGAATAAAATCATGGTTAGGGCGCACAGTTTGGAAAACCATACACCCTTGCCCAAGAAACAATGTGCACGATTTTTATTCCACAAATAACTATTTTAAAATTACCAAAGATAACAGATTTCAACCTCATTAACCCATATTGAACCAAGGTTGTTTTCCATTAATTTTAGAGAATCCTAGAAGGAATCCATGGCAATTAAAACACAATTATTTACGAATCAAAGATCTGATTGAAAGATATGAACATCTTCTTGTATGTGATCTCTTCTTGCGTGGTTTATTATCTCTTATGCATCTATTTTATGATGATGAGGAATGTTTAATTACTCAATAGATATGGATTTAGATCTATGTATTAATTAGTATTAATCCATTTAATCTTGATATAGTTTTTGGTTCTAGTTATCGTTCTTCATTTTGAAATTAATCATTCCATTTCTATATGGGGATTTATGTATTTGAAAATACTCTTCAATGATCTTGAGGTAGGTAGTATAAATTTGAATTCCCATTGTAGTAATTTTAATTATGTGTTTGAAATTGAGTAATTATAATTTCTGTGATTGGGAAATGGAAGCTGAAATTAAATTCATAAAATTAAATTTCTATGTGATAATGAAATGTGTTAAACTTGGGGAAATTGAAATTAGATGAAAATTATTATGAAATTGGTGGGTTATTTAGATTATATAAATAGTCAATAAATGATATGTTGAACTGATTGGTAATGGGAATTAAGGGACTGTTGGATAATCCTTGATTGGTTATTGGGTTATATGGTTAAATGATGATAAATGATTGAGATTGTAATTATTCATATTATTCAATGTGAATTAAAGTGATGAACCTTATTTGTTTAATAAATTGAAAGGGTAAAATTTAATAAGAATGGGTGGTAAAAAGGTTAATAAATCATAGACATGGTGTATAATTTTTTTTGATCAATTTGATCTTGTGATATATATTTTATTGTGATAAATGTGATGATGTGTGTGGGACATGGACTGATGCTTTAAAATCCCAAATGAGATTGATTGATATTTGATTATGGTGTAGGGATTTATGATTCAAAATAGCTTATGTGAAATTAATGGGTTGTGGGACACACAATGAAGCTTCAAATACCCATTGGGTTCTAGACATGGCATTCTAGGCCTAAAATGTCAGAATTCGACTAGGGTTCCAAGTGTCAAAGATATGAATTGAAATTGAATGGTTAATGAAATCCAATGTAATAATTATTTACAATTACCTATGATATATGGTTTAGACTCTGGCTTGGGATGTAGTAGGTATTGATGATTCTGGTGTCATCATGAACCAAGGTAATTATGTGGTTAAATAAAGAATAACGAAATTTGGAAAACCATTTACCTTTCTTAGTAGATTTAATTCTCTAAATAAATATATACACTGTTATAGATTGGATATTTTTACACTCTATTTGTAGTGGCCAACTAATATTTACTCACACCCTATTATGGATTCCTATTCAGTACCTGAATAGAAATTATGTCTCTAAGAAATGATAAGGAAAATAAACTAATGTTAGATGAATGATTTGGGATGGAGCATGGATGAGGGAAGAATAAATGGGGTCAGGACCCACTTGCATGTTGTTAGTGGCATTAATTTTGGGGTTTTCATTAGACAGTGAATACATATATGCATGAAATATCTAAATCTTTTATTGGATATTATTTTCTTATTTTGGACCATTATGTATTATTAGTTTGTCTTAGTTATTGAATCATTCAGGTTATTAGTAATTATCAATTTGTTGTTGTTTTTTATTTCTATTATTGTGTTTCTAATTTTATAAAGGGTGTATAGTCTCACCATGTTATATAGTAGACCCTCACTTCTAGTGAGAAACCTCTGTCATACTGGGTGAGATTCTTCTGGTCATGTGACAAACCTGATTATAGCACTGGTATGTGGTACCCAGGTCTGGATGTTATAATGTAGTATCAAAGTACAGTTTTATTTTATTTTCATTTATTATACTATTTGAGAAATGTATATAGGAGACTAGGAAGAGTTAAGCCTTGGTCATGTGCTTGTGCATGGGAGTACCTAACTAATGTATAGGGGAAAAACCATGTACCCAAAGTGGTATTGATGTTATTGATGATTTATATTACATTTGAATGTTATTTAACCTTGGGATACACACTTGTTGTGTGATGTTATTACTTTATTCCAGATATTACCATCATTTGTCTTTATAGAATGATATTTTTCTGTACCTGAATCATTCTAGGCACTCAAGATTTATCCTGACATGAATAATTTTATGTACACACAGTATATAAGGCTATGGGTTGAGTCTTTGAAAAGAAAATTCTTTTCATTCCTTGTGAAGTCTAAATGAAAATTCTTCCTAATAAAAAAATTGATAATTTTAAAATGATCCTAAATATGGAAAATAAAATCGATCAATGGGCGTATAAAGGGAAATTTTTAAATGTAAAATATTATACATGATTTTAGTCATGACCTAGATAAGTGTGGTTGAGGGTTGTGATCATTCCTTGGTTTTGGCAATGTGTAGGGGTTTAGGGAAATGGCTTCTTATGAGTTGATGTAAATCCCTCTTAAAAAATTTGATAATGTTGTGTAATGTTTCCTAATATTTGTGTTAGTAATGTTATATATATTCCCCTACATCGATGCTTATTTATATTATTGTGCGAGGATATAAATGAAAATGATTCTCCATCAGTGGAATCTGAGGCCCTAATAGTTCTAGGTGAAGGGTTGGGAGGGCAGTTTCGGAAGAGCTTTGCCCTCTTTATGAATTTTTTGGAATGATACACTAGGTAGGCTTTGAAGAGTTTGTCAGACTTGACATGGGAGTTCTAATTGAATCACCATCCAAATTTTCCTAGAGAGGGTGGACCTGAGGAAACTAAGTTCTGGATTGAGTATATCTAGACAATTTAAGACCACTTAGATACTTTAGTTGAAAATATAGTTTAACTAACTACTTAAAAGTTATGTGGCCAAGCTAAAAATTGATTGGAAATCCCTAATCAATATAGATAGATGAAGAAAATGGAGCATAATGATTTTTATGAAAAGTTATTGGATTTTTTTCTTGAGATGCTTAGGGAAGAGAGGGTAGTTGAGGTCATGAGACCTTCCGAGGAGAGTATGTCCATTATAAAATATTAATGACACATTACTGATTTGTTGTGCATTGTTATAGAATTGATAGAAGATGATGAGATATCAACAAAATATTTATAGGATGGGATTAAATGTGATATTGGGTCCCAGGTTATTATATTTAGACAAAACAAGTAATATTTAGTAGTGAATCAGGCTCTAAAATATGAGGGGAACCTAAAGAAGGATTCTGCTGGAAGATAGATAGTTTCTGCTGGATGACATGGAGGTATGATTTTTGAGATTAAGAATCATCATTATGAGAATGTTTACTTGAGTAGTGGAAATAATAGTTTTTAGGGGGAAAGTTCAAATACACAGGACCTTACTCGAGTAACCTAACATAAATATTATAGGTCAGGTCACACTATTATATAGTTCCCTCAACTACCTAAATATTTCCAAACATACAGTGTGATATGGAATCTATAATACTTCCATAGGAACCCACGATAGGTGGGTAATGATGGAAGAAGTATATATAATCATAGTGCTAGATGGGGGTATTCTAATCAATATTAGTGTTGAAATTGGAGTTCTATTGGCCATGGTGGTAGACGTAGTGGACGTGGTATGATAGAGAAAGAGAACCTATATTAGATGAGTGGTGAAGCTTAGAAAACTCAGACTGCAGCACATGGATGGGTGGTAGGAAATGTGTATACAATTTATCCCACACTTGCAGATAGGAAGGCCAGAACATCAATAGAAGGAGGTTTTACCCTTTTACCTTTTATGATTGTTAGTGTATTATTTGATACATGATCCTCTCATAATTTTATATCTACACAAATTGTGAATGGTTTTAGTTTGGAAGTCGAGTTCATGAGTGGGGTTATAAAGACCGATACAATATAGGGAGTATAGTCGAGAGAAATATATTTATTCATTGTGTGTTCTATCAAGATTGATGAGTATTATTTTATTTTTGATCTATACATACATGATATTTAAAGCTTTTAATTCATTATAGGAATGAAGTTTTTTGTAAAATAGCAATACCATAATGAATTTTACCACATTAGATTTAATTTTACATCTCCTAAGGGTGACACTTATGCTTATTAGGGAGTCTGGGATATCCAGGTGAGCCACGTAGGAACAATTTATCATAAACTAGGGAATCTCATTGCCAAGGATGAAATTCTTTTTATGGATGATGGGGGTGTTATGTAAGATGTATTTCTACACATAGTGGTCTAGTTCCAGAACATGATTCTTAATGAATTATCAAGACTTCAAACTAATAGGGATATGGAGTTTAAAATTCAGCTCATGCTAATAACTGAGAAAATTTCCATTACTCCTTATAGAATTTAACCAAAAATAATTCAAGAGCTTAAGACTCAGTTGGATGAATCTTTGAATGATGTATTTATCTATTTAAGTAGATAAGATTGGGGATCTCCTAGATTATTTTATAATAAGGCCAGTGGAACCTTATTATTATGTGTTCATTACTGAAGGTTAATATGTGTTTCTATACCTATGAGTATGTGATATGAGTTTATGTAGGAATGTAAAGCTTTGAATGGGGAGGATCATCCATGTTTTAACAAAATGTAGTGTGACATATGTCAAAATTATTGGAGGATGGGCATGAAAAAGATATTAAAGGGTTTGTAAAATGATGCTACACCTATCAATAAGTTATGGCTGAGCTTAAACAACTTTGGGGTTTACTATAGTTGTGTCCTTTAATGGAATGGAAGTGGGATGATGTTACCATGGATTTTTCGGTGAGTTTCCTAATGATGCCTCAGAAGAATGGTGTTATTTTCATGATTATAGACAGATTGATGAAGTCATCACATTTCCTTCCAATAATGATGAATTTATCAATTGATCAGTTAAGAGAAATGTATGTTCAATAGGTTGTCCATCTACATAGTGTACCATGAATAATAGTCTTAGGCATTGGCTCATGATTCACATTATTCTTTTGGAAAGTCTTGCAGAACGTGCTTTGTATATAGGTATTTCTGAGTACATCATTCCGCCCACATGGAGATGCGAAGTCAGAGCATACTATATAGGTTGTGGAGGATATGTTATGAGTATGAATTATTGATTTTGTTGGGTCTTGGGAGAATAACATAATTCTCATTTAGTTTACTAACAACAATAGTTAACCGAAAATAATTCAGACGGAACCTTATATGGTTTTTTATTGTACGCCATCAAGATCTCTCTATGATGGATGGGGGCTAGTGAGTCAGATTTTTTTTGATAATGTCTTATGTAGGAGACATAAGAACAAGTTCAGTTGATTAAAAAAATATAAGGCTATGAATCTTATTAGGAAGAAGTCATATACTGATAGACATCGATGACACATTGAGTATTTTGTGGTTGATCGTGTGACCTTTCAGGTCTCACCTAAATTGAGTAACAATAGGATTCGATGAGAAGGAATGTTGGGGCCTTGGTTTGTCATACATTTTTGAGGTTATTGTGAGAATCATAATAATATAATAAATATTGGATCTTCCATAGTGGTATAGTATTATATATGATTTTTTCATGTGTCTCAACTTTGTTAGTATCACCCTGAGCCTTCTCATTGATTGAAGTTGATGATGTTGAGCTTGAGTAAGATGCGTCCTTTGAGGAGAATCTAATACTGGTTATGGATCAAAATTATAAAGTGTTTTGGGGAAATACTATGATGATTGGTCAATTATTATGGCAACATGGCCATGTTTAGGAGAAAAGTTATGATAGAAAAGTTGATATGTGGGCTCAATGGCCCGATATTTTTTATTTTTTTGGATCTTAGAGATGCTTGGGAGTACTTCTCGATGAAATATATTATAAGTTGGGGATATTTTAAGATCCTTAATATTTTATAGAGATTTTTATTTCTCATTTATAGGAACCCTATTAAACATATTTTGATATACCATTGGAGTATTTTTTTACTGTGTTGTTTCAGGAGAAATATTGGAATTTTTTAGGGAAAAAGGGGTAGTACATAGTTAGTTCACGGTTTTCCCAGAGCATGCACCTACCCCCAATAAACCATGCAACCATAGGTAGAGGGGGATTTCATGGTTGGTGAACATTTTTTCAAACCTTGATCCCTATTAGTAGAAACCATTCACCCCAAATAAGAGGAAAAAGATTTGGTTTCATGGTTTGGAAAACTGTGCACCCCTACCCAAGAAACCATGCTTGTTGTTTTTACTCCCATGAAAAAATGACTTAAAATTGTAAAATCCCCCATATTTCACCATCATTTACACCTATTCATCCTAAGGAAATTTATTATGATTTTAAAGACTCCCAGATGGATTCCATGAACATAGAACTCCATTTGTTTTGAAACGATGATTTTATTAAGAGATATACACATATTCTAGAATGTGATAACCACATTTTTGTTTTCATCTCTCTCCAATTTATATTTCGTGATGAATAGAAATTTTTAATTCGTTATTGGAAATGGAGATATACAATGTTTTTGATAGATCTTAATCTGTTTGATCTTGATCTGGATTTTGGCTCTAGATCTCATTTTTTATTGTGAAATTGACCATGTTTTCTATTTGGGGATTTATTTCTTGGCGAATGCTCATCAATGATATTGAGGTATATGGTCTAAATATCAATTCCCATAGTATTAATTTAAATTATGTGTCTGCAATTATGAAATGGGAATTTATATGATAGTGAAATTGCAACCGAAAATGGATTGATTAAATTAAATTTCTATGTGATAATGAAATGGTTTGAACCTGGGGAAATTTAAATAGGATGAATGATTAATATAAAATTAATGGGTTATTAGTATTATGGAATTAGTAAATTAATTATATGTTTAATTATTGATAATGGGAACTAAAGGATGGTAGGATTATCCTTAATGTTTTAATGGGATATATGATTAAATATTGATAATTGGTTTAAATGGTGAACTGTTCATATTATTTAATGTCAATTAAATAAATGATTTTTTGATTAATAAATTAAAAATGTAAAAATTAATGAGAATATTTGACAGTAATGTTAAAGATGATTAACCTTGATGTATATAAAACATTGATATATGTGATATTTTGATAAATATAAATATGTGAATGTCACATGGACTTTTGATTCATAAGACCATATGTGATTGATTTATATTCAAGTGTAGGAAATGGATTGAAGATTAAAAAGACCATATATGATAAAGATATGTTGTGGGGAATGGACTGATTCATCAAATACAGACAAGGTGCCGGACATGGAATTCTTGGCCGAAAATGTTGTCATTGAACTATATTACAATGTAGTTATTATGGGAATTTAAATTGATTGGATAAAGGAACCCCATGTCATAATTAATTATAATTCTATATTATATATGGTTTATACTCTGGAAAGGGATAAAGAAGGTATTGATGGTCTGAGTGTAATCGTGAACCCATGTAATTATGTGGGTAATTAATGAATAATGAACTGCAGAAATCTATTTACCATTATTTTTTTTAATTTTTTACTTACATAAGTGAATACACTATTATAGACTAGATATTGTTTTAGAAACCAATGGTGGTGTCCTAGTGAGTTGTAATCAGACCCCATTTGTGCTTATTGATTGGTACCTAAATAGACTTTATTTTTGTATGTAATGATAATGTCAAGGGCCCTATGATAGATGTATGAGTTAGTATAGAGCATGTATGGGGGAACCAAAAATGTTTTTTGGACACTTTTGGGAGTTATTAGAGTCTTTACTTTTAGGCTTTCCGTTTTACACTTGACATATATATGGCATTACATATCTTTAACTTTTATTAGATATTACTTTCTTGTTTGGTTCCAATATATATTACTGCTTTGTATTGGTTATTGTGTTATTCTAATAATTGGTTATTATCACTTTGTTATTGTTTATTTTATCTTTTATTATGTCACTACTCAGATAATGGGGGTATAAAGTTACAATGTTATATATTTGACCCTCACTAATAATGGGAAACCTATGGCATATAGGGAGGCATGACTGAGGTCATGTGACCAACTGACTCAGAGAACCGATATGTGCCAATTGGGTCAAGAAGTTACATATTCTATCACTTATATAATAAAACCATATATTAAAAATTGGAAACTTCTATTGAATATATATTTTCCCCAAAAAAGAAATTTTATAAAAAAAACATATTTTCCTTCAATGAAAAATATTCAGGACTTCTATATAAATATATATATATATATATATATTTGTTTTCAACTATCCCTGAAATCTATGATAATTTTCTAAAATATTGTATGAGAACAAGAATCTCATTAAGGGATATAAAAATTAATTAAACAAATCATTATTCCATTTATAAAATTTCATTTTAAAAATAATTGTTTTTTTTTCAAAATTATCATTATCTTGACCAAGAAATTAACTTCTACACCAAAATATTTTTAGATATAATTTCATAGGAATTTAGAGTGAAAATAAAACTCACAAAGGTTTCTTTTAAATAAATAAAATCTTATTAATCATTTTTTAAAAATTTATAATTTTCACCCTTAATAAGCATCATATACTTTTCCTTCAAACAAAAAAAAACATTAAATTAGCTTTTTAAAACATATGATTTCTATAAAAGTCCTAGAAATAATATATAAGTCATGTAAGTAACATGGTACATCATTTTCCATATCACTCATTCAAATGGAATAACCAATATGGTCTAATTCCATACCACTCATTCAACTCATATATCCACAATGACTTTGGTAGGTTGAATATGGTAAATAAGATCATTTTCTCAACATCTTATGAATAATATTAATGAAATAATTATCTTTTTATACATGTATTATAATTTTAAACCAGAAATTACTGATGGTAATGAAAAATGATCTACGTCACAATTATGGAGAAGGTAGGTCATACGTACAAATGAGTAATGCATCCATTTTTCATTGATCATTATGGAAAGAAAGTAATTATTAATCTACATATCTAGAATGACCATAATATCATAAATACCATGTTATTTCTTTAAATATTTATAATATATATTATACATGTGATGCATTTATGAAAAACGAACCACATAGATTCACAAAGGTGTTGATCCACACATATACCTGAATGAAAATATCATTTTTTCATGAATGGAAAGGTCAGAAAGTAAATTATATTATATACTTTAATAAAATTAAATAAATCATGAATATGATATATATACATTAAATAAATCAATATAACTATTATTGAGTGGTGGTGTAAAAAACACATATCATTGGTTCTCGAGGTGGTAGTCCACGGTACATACATATGATGATTTCATTTCGCATTTGATAGAAGAGGGCGTGGACATAGGTTTTTACATTAATATAATAAAATCTATGTGTATGGATGATATCATTTTAATTGTTTCATCACAGTTGTATAATATTTTATCAATCAAGGAAAATAAACAATATGAAATTGCTTGGTTTAGAAATATACCTATTCTTCAAACAAATTCTTAAGGGTTATAGTAAAAGATTTCCTAAGTTGGTTTTATAATAAAAACTCCAATAGGACTTGAGAAGGGATATATAAAACAATATTATAATAGGTTCATCCATGATCTATTGGCCATAGATCAATGGACCAATGGAAAAAACATATTAAAACATTGAAACAATATCAAAATAGAAAGGCCAGGCATCTAAACCATCTTTTCAAATTGATATTGGCTTTATCATCAAATGAAGAGTATTTAGAGAGATTCCATTATAAAATATCAAAGTCATAATGATTCCATAAATGAACTAGATGACAACATCTCTTTAGCGATTATATACGTCGATGCATCTACCTGAGCTTCACATTTCTAAATCATCCACAACACCTGATTAAATCATATTTCAATCAGTCTCAATCACCATACAAGTTCACTTGAATATAGTCCAAACTGATTCCTAAATATCTCTAGGCTCTCACACCTACCCCCTTTAGACATGTCTCACACTAGACACTATAAACAGGTTCCACTTTTACCCCTGTTTCAAAACACATAGTGCCTCAGCCAGAAAATTCAAACCACTTACTCTAGGACCCATACATATAGACACACAAAACCATTATCCATGTAACTAAAACCAAAGACACCTACATAGACATCCTATGCATTTTAGAATATCAAAAACACTATGTTACATAAAAACAACCATGCAACTTATCACCTCACACCACAAGGTTTTATAACACATAAGGAATAAAATGTAGTGTCCGAATATCATGTAAAACCAAAACCATAATGGTATAATAATCAATATCCATGGGTATCACCACTTGGGATCAGACTCTCTGGAAAAAAAACCAAGCATATAAAGGATCAGGTTTTAAACATAAAGGATAATAATTACTAAAGTCCACAAAGGTTGCATAATTTCATATAATACATCATTTAAACAAATTATTTGAAACAAAAGGTGTCTTATTTTAAATTTTCCAATATTTAAAAAACATTTCATATTTTAAACATTCACTATTTATTTAGATTTTACACTCCTAGTTTTTTTAGACTAAATCCCATGAACATTTTATGATGGAAAACATAGTATAAGTTTCTTATTAAAAGTTTTGTTAACAATAATAATCACTTTAGAACTAAATATATATAACCATAAACCAGATGTCATATAAGGAATTAGTGATGTATTATTTCAGAATAAAACTGTATATAAACCCTATAAATATTTGTAGCCACATTAAATTCCAGTAATTATATATTATATAATACCATATGCAGATTTAAATTACTTGAAAAATAACAATAAATAATAATGAAAATAGCAACACGTGTGAATCCTGAGTGATTATCAATCATATGAAACATGAAAATGACTCCCAAATTAGATGTGTTACCAAGATTCATGTTTTAACACACAATCATTCTATAAAATCCATGATTAAAAATTTAATAAATAACTTACATGGAACCCATGTTCCCAACTCAAGGGTGAAATTAATCAATTTAAAAAGTATAAGGCAAGAAACAAATTCCCATCCATATAAACTTGAATTTTACACCATAAATAGAGATGAAACATCCATTAAGAAGCTAAATATTGAGAACCTAAAACATCCAAGTCTCCTATATAACATGGAAAAATAGTATAAAAACATAAAATAAATTTATCAAATACAAAATTTTAATATCTCAACCGAGAATTCATTAAACTAGAGCCCCAGGTAAGTGCACCACATAGACTCAAGCATTAATTTATATATGGTAGAGGCTATTTGATAGAGGTGAGGTACCAATAGGTTATCATCAAGAATATATTTACTCATATCAGAGTGTAATAACAGTAAAAATAAAATGAAATGGATAAAATCTAGGTCAATATCAGTACTATTTAGTGTATCTATGTAATAATAAAAAATCAAATACAATAATAAATTAGCTTTTTATAAATACCATATTGGATCCCATATTGGATGATAATAAATAGAATTTTATAGAATGAATTAAATAAATTTATGGTAAGTACCTATACCATAATGGTTTTATGTCTTGCATAAAATGAACATCCAAATCTAATATATGTAGTCTAGAAACATGTGTCCACATTGGTAGCTTCCTGGAACATAGACCTAGGATATTGAATAATTTTTTGTGGGGTAACCATGTATCATGGATTCCCAAGTAGGGTGTGAGTCCAACTTAGTATACGACCTCCTATTTTATTACTAAAATAAGATGTTAGATAAGAATATTATGAAAAACCAATACAGATACACAATTTATCCATTTCAAAACATTTGAATTAAAAATAATAAAAAACTACTGATTCCCTAGGTTCATGATGACACTCGAGGATATAAAATTTTCCATATGTATGTAAATTATCATGATTGGCCATACCTACTTTATCCTTTATTGGGGTGTCTCTTAACACATATTAGTGACTGTAGAAACCATATATACCCCTATGAAATCCTTATGTTTATCATGTATTTTTTAAATGAGTAATCTGATGTAATATGAGTACTCTTCAAAAAATCACTTAGTCATCAGTCATCACACAAAAATAAAACTATTATCATGGTATTACCATTTAATTTGATCTCTCATCCCAACATTCACAATAATTAGTCATCACTCAGAATCTAGTCACTCGTCTTGGAATTTCAGTTGAGTTTAGAAACTCTTCCAATTTTTCTAGATAATGAACTATCACATGGATCGATACACTCATCCTAGCATTATCAAGTCAATATTTATTGCATATAATTACACTAATACAAAAGTTCTAATATTTATATTATTATATAGAATTTACGCTTTCATACCAACATTCTAAAGTATCATGTGTCATACGAAATTAAAGGATCTCGTCCCATTATTCCTGATCATTATGAATAATTTTATAAAATTTTATATTATTACTATCCATTAAATTTACTTCTCATTAGTCTCATAGGAACCTAATTAATATTTTCCATGGCATAGATTAATCCCACCTAATGATATTTTTCATTTACCAGGTTCAACGAAATTTTATATTTAGGTATTTATCATTTTACCTTCCCAATAATCAAACCGATTAATATTATTATAACAAAGACCATCATATATTCATAATTCCCATTTCATATAATTTATATCACATTACTCAAGAGAAACCATAAAATTAAGCAATAACAGATATTAATTTTCCATTTAAACAATATATTACAAATTTTAGAATTCAAAACCTATAATGTTAAGTTCATACTAGTGCAATGGGTCTTACCCAATGTTAATGACCAATTAAATGTATATGTGGTTGTGAAATTCTATTTTAAAACCACTAGTTTATACCAAATTTCCTCTTAATCTATTTAAAATAAAATTTATTCTTTTAATAGGATTAAGATAGATCGAGGTTAGTTCCAATACAGAATATCCTACTTGGAATGACAATTTCTTAAGGTATTATATATGTTAAATTGGACACTTAACTAATGGAAACCCAATGTAAAACATTTAATTTTAATTTAGGCAATAATTGTGATGCCAAATTTATCGCAAAATGGATGAATTGGAAAATAAAGTAATATGATGTGTTAAAATAGTAGGATTCCTACCTTAACCTCATAGGTGTATACCCATCAAATAGAATCACTTATTTTATCATTTAATGTAAGATATCTATGATATTGACCAACACCATAAAAATTTCGCAGAACCCACATAATCAATGTGATGAAACATAACAATTATAAAATGAAAAATAGATGGAAGAGAAATCTTATACACACCTCTATCATACCAATAAATCTAATAGAAACAAAAAAAAATACTCAGAGGAGAAAAATCAAGGCTATCGAGATCATTAAGCAGTTCATACTCACCAGGAAAATAGCCATAATACTTTACATTTTTGAGTTAAAATGGATTGGGAGGGGGGAGGGGGGTAAATAAAATTTTTTTATCAATTTTTTTTAAAAATATAACCACCATATTACCATTTTTATGATCAGTAGATAGCTGGTGCACATAGATATGGTCTGTTCCCCTTAAAATGATAATATCTAGTCAGTGGCCTATAGGCAACCAGCCTGTTGAACAATAACTCTAGAGACCCGAAGCTTGACGTACATGGACAATACATTAATTTTTCGGAATATTTAATGCATAAAAAAAACAGACACACAAGGACCGTAATAGTTTAGTGTCTTTGGAAACATAGAACGTAATCTTGTAATCGTGGTGAAAGATCTTCAACATCTCCCACAAAGATCTTCCACTTCTTGTTTCCTTACCTAAAACCTTTCTTTTGATCCTGGGGGAAAATAAAACATAAAAAGGTTGATCTCAAATGCTCAGTAAAGGTAAGCATGGATAAAATAAAACATACCATATACATTTGAACATAAAAACATGAACATAATTTTTAAACATCAAAATCTTGAGCAACGATATAAAACATGGAAGTATATAAGGAATTGATCATAATCGAACATAAACCATGATAAAATAGCATGGGAATAAAACATGTAACTGTGGAATCCATTAAGAACATGTAATGATTTCCATAGTAGCCAAGGCATTGCTGCCAAGACCATCTTAGTGGACAAAGTCCCATTCTGAATCGAGTTCTCTCCTCGTTTCAGTCTTGTAACACTGAACCAGATTAACATACCGTTCCAGCCATGTCTATCTCATGAGATAGAAAATCTTTACCCAATGCATTGGAGGGAGATATAGGTCCCACCGATCTCATAGTGAAATAATTCTTACTTGTGCCACAAAATAAACTTAAAACATACATCATAACCCAAAGAATAAAATGGGATTCATAAACATCATCCCATCATCACATAATCCATATAAAACAAATGGATATTTCAACATAATAAAATTGAAACCTTGTGTATCATAGAGACATTATATTTGAAATATACACATATAAGATAATGTCATCTTAGATAGAAAATGGTTTTGATAAAACACTTGAAATTAATTCTTAAGGAAAATATCCTTTCTTCTTCAAAATCAATTTCTTTTCACAAAACATCATGCAATTTTAAAAGAAAAGGATTTTGTTGAAAATAGTCATGAAATCTTTTGGAGTAAGCTTCATGAAAATAAGGCTTTATAAAACCGTAAAAATATGTTCGTGCCGTATAAGTTAAAAAATGGGTAAAAAGGACTTTTAAAATACATGAAAACACTTTTATAAAACATGGACATGGATGATAGAAATAGCCCCTGTAAATACTTACGAATAAGAAATCTCGGATAAAAATGAGATTGGAAAAATTATCCCTTACCTTAGGTCTGATATTCTTCGTACGTATCCAAACCTCCTGTATAATGATTTAAATAATGTTTTTGACTTATTACAGAATCATATTAATTGTTATGATATCATATATGTTTCACTTATGACTTTATATTACCCGTTCTTTTTTAAATTCCATGTTAAATAGCGTTTTGGGTAAAATCGTTTCATTTGTCGTCCGTGTTTTGAATTTTAATTATTCATATGATTACTTAGATCATGATTACTTACATCCAGAATGTAAAACATGATTTATATATAATATATATTCAGAATATACATATATATAATAGATCGATAAATAGAATGAAAAACACTGTTCATGGAGACGGTAGGCCGTACGTAGGCTTGAACGTTGTTTTCGTTTCCTCATTGAATTGAGTGAAATTAATTGGATGACATAAATAAATATATACATAAATATAGTATCATTATTATGTCATATATTTCATGATAACTTATTATATATACTTTATAATCATTTTTGAATGGTCAATCATTGAGAATGAATATCATCATGTCGTGGAGACGGTATTCCGTACGTACGCGCGAGCGATGATATCATTCCCATGATCGTGGAATTTTATTGGAGTGTTTGTATACTATTAAAAAATCAATATCAATTTACAATAACCATATATAGTTATTATTTACACCATTATACCCATCCAAGTAAGGTGGTGGTGTAAAATAGATTACACCACGGCGTGGAGACGGTATTCCGTACGTACGCACGTGAGGTGATTTCGTTTTCCATAGGATGGATAGATGGTGAAATAGGGTTGTTTCATACTTATAATAACATATCAGTATATGAGTGATACTGATGTTATTACTTCATAATGATACAACCTAAGAAGAATAATTCGAAGAAGAAATAAAGGTGAAAGAATCGGTAACAGAAATAACCTCTTCTTTGAAACGCCTCTTTGAGACCTCCTCTTAGGGCACTAAAATTAGTCTCTGAAGAAGACCAGGACCTCTAGGATGTTTCTAGGGAAGTGGAGAGGATAATTGGTCAGGGTTTGGCCGAGATTGAAGGCTCAAAGATGTGTGAGGAAGATAGGGAGGAGGTTCCCTTTTATAAGGGAGGAAAGGGGCACCTTTGGAAATATAAGAAATTATTAATTTATATTAAATCCAAACCCCACTTAAAAACATCCAAAATGACTCATATCCGAATATTAGATGAGATAAGGTTGTAATCTCATCAACAAATAAAATTTATACATGTTAGGAATTTATTTTAAACATTATAAACTTGATTTATCCTTATTTAATCAATTTAATTTTATTTGTGGTAATAACATTCTAAATCTTGAATTATAACAAATCATAACTTATTTGTTGTGAATTTTCCATAATTGGATAATTTATTACATTTTAGACCATATAAATTTTAATTTATAATTTTTAAATATTTTTGTGATTTTTTAAACAATTTTTTAATATGTTATTTTATAAAATAAGAATTGTGTCAAATTTGACACTATTCATTTCTTTGAATTTAAATAAAATATATACAGAGTATATGTTCAAAATAAAAGCTTTAATAGATTAAAAAAATGTCATATGTATCTATAAAATTAGTGGAGCATATTAAATATTTCATATAATATTTATTTTAATATTTTTAAAACCATTTATTTGGGTTATCTCTTAATAAAATAATTTTTACAACATTTTTGTATCATTATTTAATCTACTTATTTGTTGCATAAAAATTAAAAATAAAATCGTATGAGGAATATAATTTTATTATATTTCACAATATTACTTTTAATCGAATTTATCATCTTAAAATCACAATATTTAAAATGTTATATTTATTAAATTATGAAGGTGACAACTTTGGCATCATTTAGAATAAAATAATATAAGTGTCATAATTGCTTGTATAAGACTCAAAATGGTCAAATATTCGACCATTGGATGATTAAAGTTTAAAGTTACACGACCAATAAGTTTTGGTCAGGGTTTTGTGCCTTTTTATGTTCACTATTAGTATAATAAAAAATTTATTCTTGATTTTTCATTAGATAAATAATTTCTGCATCACTATTGTGTCACAATTAATGATAATTATTTAATCCCAGAAAATTATAAATAAATTCTCATGATGTAGATAATTTTTTTATCTTTATGGAGACTATAAATTTTCGAAGTTTCATGAAGTTTATCACTAACTTAAAATTAATATACTTATAGTATTCAAGAGAGTGACATGTTGTCACTTTCTTTGGTTTTAATAATAATTAAATTCTTTTCATGAAAAAAAGTACATTAAATGAATCTAATCTGACCCTTAGGTGATATGGGTCGACTTTTAGTCATCCAATAGGATTTTTCCAAGTGTTAGGGTAATTTTATAATCTTATATTTACCCTTAATTACCGGATTTACCTTTAACTATGGTAAATAAAATTTACCATAGTTACTATTCATAATTCCCAAAAATAAAAAGTAGCTTATTAAAATAATTTGGACCCACTGATTCCAAATATGGAATCCATTTTTCCAAATTCAATACACAAAATTTGCAGCAATTAAATTAAAATTAATCCCATTGTCGAAATAAAACGGGTTTTTCTTTAAAAAATTGCAAAAGATTGAATTGATTTAACCTACGAATTTAATGTAAAATAAATGCTAAGGACATAAATTATATTAAATGGTAAAAATATATTCTATTTATACTCTAAAACCATTAAATATTATAATTTAACCATATAAATTATTGCGATGAAAAAAGTTGTTTTTAATTAAAATATAGCATGTTTTTACTATTCATCAAAATATGAAAGTTACCAGAATAATATGAAAATTTTATCCAAAGTAAATTTTTATTTCTTCATTCCAAAGAAGAATTTTATTTTGTAAAATTTTACTTATAAACACGTAAAAAACAAGATATAAAGTGGGTGCGCCATCAAAAGGTGGCAAAACTGCAATTTTTTAAAAATACTTATTTTACCCGAGAAATTTATTTTGTTCTTATACCATGTTCTAAAAAATATGTAAGATGAATAATAATGTTATAAAATTCAAAATTTAGTTAATACTATTCATAACGTCTAGTTCATAATAATATTATATTAATATATCGTTGTTTAGTAAAACCCGGTATTGCGTACAACACACGCTATCGAGGAAGGTCGTATTGCGTGTAATGCAAGCCAAGTTCGGGTTGCGTGTTGTGCAAGAATCCTTCGTTGTTTCGTATAACAGAATCCAACCATATTTCATTTATACATTGAATATATATATATATATATTCAATGTTGCGTAGAATTACTATTATCAAAATTGGGTGTAACATGATCCAAGAATAGTGTTGTGTATACTGCAAGATAATACGGTGTTGCGTATAGGGCAAGGTAATCTTGGTGTATCATACAGCAGAAGACTTTAATGAAATTAAAAGAATATTTTTCATAAAATCTTGTGGTGTTACATTCTACCCCCCTTAAAATGAATTTCACCCTCGAAATTCGTCGGGGTTATAAATGGTTTACTACTCAAAAGTTTGTTTAATAGAAACCCACATCGTAAAAAGGAATACCAAAACATGGCCTTAAAAACTAAAGTATGAAATGTAACGGTTACCCAAATTAACTCATCACTGGGTTTCCACATAGGAGAACATAGGTGAAAATATGGATATGGAATAAAAATCTAACCATCAAGTTCTGATGGAGAGTGGTAGAGAACATGGCTATGAAAAATCCAACAATCACAAAGCTATATATTTCTGATGATCTAAGGTACCATCTGATTTATCGGATATAAGGGAACTAGGACATCATTTATGGTTTTCAAGATCATTTCCCAAAAGGTGATGAATTAAAAGAAATACTTTCATGATTTTGGTACAATCTCACTATTGTTCGTGAATTGAACAATTTCCACTTCATCCCTTAAAGAAATGAAGTTGAATTTGTTATTTGTGATGTGTTAGTAGATCATGTGATAGAATGATGGGTCATTCCATCTCTTTCAAACAAAAGGTTAGCAAAAGTTATAAGTCCATATTATGGTTAGATTAATCGTATATGGTTCCAAAAATGAACTTATACTTCATATATCATACCTCTTAATAAAATAAAACTAGTTTCTACTAACCAAGGACTTCCTGTAGGCCAATGGTAGGCGATAAAGGCCAGTTGCACTTCAGTTGTGGGTTCGATTCCTACAGCCTTGTCCAACGCGATGGGTTGTTGCCTGTCCTACAGGTTATCCTTTTTCTAAAACTATATTACTATAACATCCCATCAATAATATCGAAAAAACATCTATCCTTAAACAATACTAACTTATGTCCAACATAATCCATTCCAATCTTTAGGCTTATCCATAATACTGTAGTCCACTCTCATAATATAGTGAAAATGATTACCAGAGATTTAATACCATCGTTGATCCCCATATATCATAAGATATGTCTTGTTGGTCATATTCCAAACATTCGATGGCCTTAATCATGTATTCTCTTGAAAAATGAATACCCATTGAACCTTAGTGAAAACATGAATGCAGTTAAAAGTTAACACTTTCCACATACCAAAATCCTAAAAATTCTATATACTCAAACCATGATATCACATAGTCCTTATATCAATCATGAGCTCATGAATACTATCAAACATTTCATTTTTTCCTTATCCCTTCATTATGTGCATATCATCTTTTTTCAAAAAATATCTCAATCACTTTCCATGGTTACCGGTACCATATAATTACTGAAAACCACAATAGACTAATACAAAAATATTCTAATAAGACATAAAAGTACATCAACAACATTATTATTGAATACCAATACATAAACACTTCAATCCATCCTCTTCAATGATTGTCCTGGAATAATTCTTTCCTTGATTTAGAAGTAACTTTTTAGGTCAGGGCATTGAGTTGGGTAATGCCCATGTTCTCCACAAATAAGACATTGAACTCCATAATAGTCTGTCACTCTATGACCCTTTTCTCCACCCAGATAACATATGTCCCTCCATTTTAGGTATTCCTCAAGGTTCTTCTTCCCTTATTTAGAAATCTCAATCTTCCTTTATTTATGATCCACTACATTTGAACATGTATAAAAGTCTATCTTCCTCTTAATTGATGAATTAGGCATACCACTAAATTTCACATTGTTAATCATATATCGCAATGACTGATTCGGCATAATCACAATATATTTCTCTCTAGGCATTACACAATTTTGTTGCTCATAGTCACCAATTTGTCCATTGGATTCAATGTTAACCGAATTACTTCTGGTTCCCTCTATTAACTAAAACACAAAAAGAATTTTTTGAGAGGAAAAAATCATGCTAGAGAAAAAAATATAGTAAAGGGGGAGTACCCTCAATATCTAACATCTGAGGTTAAATTATAAGATCGTTAACATAGTTTTAGGACTATACCCTATACGTATACTTATCCTTAGGGACATCCCTAGACATACCTTAGAAATATCTCTAGGGATCTCACTAACGTTTTTGCATCCTAGTTTCCAAAGGTTGACTAAACCTTTCCTCTGATACCAACTGTAGAGTCCCGAAGCTTGACGTACATGGAAAATACATTACTTTTGCGAAATACTTAATACATAATAAAAACAGACACACAAGGACCGTAATAGTTTAGTGTCTTTAGAAACTTGGAACATAATCTTCTAATCGTGGTGAAAGATCTTCAACATCTCACATAAAGATCTTCCACTTTTTGTTTCCTTACCTAAAACCTTTATTTTGATCCTAGGGGAAAATAAAACATAAAAAGGGTGAGCTCAAATGATCAGTAAGGGTAAGCATGGATAAAATAAAACATACCATATACATTTGAACTTAAAAACATGAACATAATGTTTAAACATCAAAATCTTGAGCAACGACATAAAACATGGAAGTACATAAGGAATAGATCATAATGGAACATAAACCATTATAAAATAGCATGGGAATAAAACATGTAATTGTGGCATCCATTAAGCACATGTAATGATTTCCATAGTAGCCAAGGCATTTCTTCCAAGACCATCTTAGTGGACAAAGTCCCATTCTGAATTGAGTTCACTCCTCGTTTCAGTCCTGTAACAATGAACCAGATTAACATACCGTTCCAGCCATGTCTATCTCATGAGATATAAAATCTTTACCAAATGCATTGGAGGGAGATATAGGTCCCACCCATCTCATAGTGAAATAATTATTACTTGTGCCACAAAATAAACTTAAAACATTCATCATAACCCAAAGAATAAAATGGGTTTCATAAACATCATCCCATCATCACATAATCCATATAAAACAAAAGGATATTTCATCATAAGAAAATTGAAACTATGTGCATCATAGAGACATTATACTTGAAACATACACATATGAAATAATGCCATCTTAGATAGAAAATGGTTTTGATAAAACACTTGAAATTAATTCTTGAGGAAAATATCCATTCCTCTTCAAAATCAATTTCTTTTCACAAAACATCATGCAATTTTAAAAGAAAAGTATTTTTTTGAAAATAGTCATGAAATCTTTTGGAGTAAGCTTCATGAAAATAAGGATTTATAAAACCGTAAAAATCTGTTCGTGCCGTATAAGTTAAAAAAACATTCTTCTCGTACTTTTGCCGGAAAAGTCAAAAAGGTACCTCGTAACGTAAACAAAAGAAAGATTCCTTACATACCATGTAGTAAAAGTAAAAAATGGGTAAAAAGGATTTTTAACATACATGAAAACACTTTTATAAAACATGGTCATGGATGATAGAAATAGCCACAGTAAATACTTACGAATAAGCAATCTCAGATAAAAATGAGATTTGCAAAATTATCCCTTACGTTAGGTCCGATATGCTTCGTACATATCCGAACCTCCTATATAATGATTTAAATAATGTTATTTACTTATTAAAGAATCATATTAATTGTTATGATATCATATATGGTTCACTTATGACTTTATATTACCCGGTATTTTGTAAATTCCATGTTAAAGAGCGTTTTGGGTAAAATCATTTCATTTGTCGTCCGTGTTTTTACTTTTAATTATTCATATGATTACTTAGATCATGATTACGTACATCCAGAATGTAAAACAATATTTATATATAACATATATTCATAATATACATATATATAATAGATCTATAAATGGAAAGAAATACACCGTTCATGGAGACGGTAGGCCGTACGTACGCATGAACGTTGTTTTCGTTTCCTCATTGAATTGAATGAAATTAATTGGATGACATACACACACATATATATATATATATAAATAAATAAATTATCATTATTATGTCATATATTTCATGTATACTTCTTATATATACTTTATAATCATTTATGAATGGTCAATCATTGATAATGAATCTCATCGAGTCGTGGAGACGGTATTCCGTACGTACGCACGAGCAATGATATCATTCCCTTAATCATGGAATTTTATTGGAGTGTATGTATACTATTAAAGAATAAATATCACTTTAAAATAATCATATATAGTTATTATTTATACAATTATACCCATCCAAGTATGGTGGTGGTGGAAAATAGATTACACCACGGCGTGGAGACGGTATTCCGTACGTACGCACGCGCGGTGATTTCGTTTTCCGTAGGATGGATAGATGGTGAAATAAGGTTGTTTCATAATTATAATAACATATCCGTATATGAGTGATATTGATGTTATTACTTCATAGTGAAACAACCTAAGAAGAAGAATTGGAAGAAGAAATACAAGTGAAAGAATCGGTAACAGAAATTACCTCTTCTTTAAAGCGCCTCTTTGAGACCTCATATTAGGGCAATAAAATTGGTATTTGAAGAATACCAGGACATCTAGGATGTTTCTAGGGAAGTGGAGAAGATAATTGGGTAGGGTTTGGCCGAGCTTGAAGGCTCAAAGTGGTGTGAGGAAGATAGGGAGAAGGTTCCCTTTTATAAGGGGGGAGAGGGGCACCTTTGGAAATATAAAAAAATATTAATTTATATTAAATCCAAACCCCACATAAAAACTTCCAAAGTGACTCATATGAGAATATTAGATGCGATAAGGTTGTAATCTCATCAACCAATAAAATTTAGACATGTTAGGAATTTATTTTAAACATTATCAACTTGAATTATCCTTATTTAAACAATTTAATTTTATTTGGGGTAATAAAGTTCTAAATATTAAATTATAACAAATCATCACTTATTTGTTGTGAATTGTCCATAATTGGATACTTTATAACATTTTAGACCATATAAAGTTAAATTTATAATTTTTAAATATTTTTGTGTTTTTTTAAACAATTTTATAATATGTTATTTTATAAAATAACAATAGTGTCAATTTTGACACTATTCATTTATTTGAATTTAAATAAAATATATACAAAGTATATGTTAGAAATAAAAGCTTTTATAGATTAAACAAAGGTCATATGTATCTATGAAATTATTTTAGCATATTAAATAGTTCATATAATATTTTATTTTATTATTTTTAAAACCATTTATTTGGTTTATCTCTTAATAAAATAATTACTACAACATTTTGGTATCATTATTTAAAATACTTATTTGTAGTATAAAAATTAAAAATAAAATCCTATGATGAATATAAATCTATTAAATTTCACAATAATACTTTTACTCGAATTTATCAACTTAAAATCACAATATTTAAATTGGTATATTTATTAAATTATGAAGGTGACAACTTTGGCATCATTTAGAATAAAATAATATAAGTGTCATAATTGCTTGTATAAGACTCCAAATGGTCAAATATTCGATCATTGGATGATTAAAGTTTAAATTTACATTAAAAATAAGTTTTGGTCAGGTTTTTGTGCCTTTTATGATCACTATTAGTTTAATAAAAACTATATTATTGATTTTTCACTAGATAAATAATTTCGGCATCTCTATTGTGTCACAATTAATGATAATTATTTAATCCTAGAAAATTATAAATAAATTCTCATGATGTAGATAATTTTGTTGGCTTTCGATAGACTATTAATGTTTGATGTTTCATGAAGTTTATCAATAACTTAAAATTATTATACTTATAATACAAAAGAGAGTGACATGTTGTCACTTTCTTTGGTTTTAATAATAATTAAATTATTTTCATGGAAAAAAGTCCATTAAATGAATATAATCTGACCCTTAGGTGATATGGGTCGACTTTTAGTCATCCAATAGGATTTTTTCAAGTGTTAGGGTAATTTTATAATCTTATATTTACCCTTAATTATCCGATTTACCTTTAACTATGGTAAATAAAATTTACCGTAGTTATAATTCATAATTTCCAAAAATAAAGAGTAGCTTATTAACATAATTTGGACCCACTGATTCCAAATATGGAATCCATTTTTCCAAATTCAATACACAATAGTTCCAGAAATTAAATTAAAAGTAATCCCGTTGTTGAAAGAAAATTGGGTTTTCTTTAAAACATTGCAAAATATTGAATTGATTTAACCTACGAATTTAATGTAAAATCAATGATAATGACATACATTATATTAAATGGTAAAAGTATATTCTATTTATACTTTAAAACCATTCAATATTATAATTTAACCATATAAATTATTGCGATGAAAAAAGTTGTTTTTAAATAAAATATAGCGTGTTTTTACTATTCATCAAAATATGAAAGTTACCAGAATAATATGAAAAATTTATCCAAAGTAAATTTTTATTTCTTGATTCCAAAGAAGAATTTTATTTTTTCAAATTTAACTTATAAACATGTCAAAAACTAGATTTAATGTGGGTGCGCCATCAAAAGGCGACAAAAATGCATTTTTTTAAAAATACTTATTTTACCCGAAAAATTTATTTTGTTATTATACCATGTTCTAAAAAATGTGTAAGATGAATAATAATGTTATAAAATTCAAAATTTAGTTAATACTATTCATAACGGCTAGTTCATAATAATATTATAATAATATATCGTTGTTTAGTAAAACCCGGTATTGCGTACAACACACGCTATCGAGGAAGGTCACGATTGTGTGTAATGCAAGCCAAGTAAAGGTTGCGTGTTGTGCAAGAATCCTTCGTTGTTTCGTATAACATAATCCAACCATATTTCATTTATACATTGAATATATATATATATATATATATACTCAATGTTGCGTAGAATTACTATTATCCAAATTGTGCGTAACACGATCCAAGAATAGTGTTACGTATACTACAAGCTAATACGGTGTTGCGTATAGCGCAAGGTAATCTTGGTGTAGCATACAACACAAGACATTAATGAAATTAAAAGAATATTTTTCATAAAATCTCGGGGTGTTACAATAACCCCTTTGATGCAAGACCCATTCTCCTCCCAAGAATCCTAAGCACACATGAGATCTTCAAAACCACAGATTCTCTAGAAAATAGTTTAAATAGTATTATAAAGGAGTTCCAACTCTTTGACTTCAATTATGTAACCTATTTGATAATATTAACCCTAGACTAATTTAAAGTTTTGGAATCCTGATTAAATTAATAACAAGGATACAGACCTGAGGCCTTACTAATGTATCCTTAAAAATTCTGTTCTATAGAAAAATTGGTGAGAATAAGAATATATATGGATTTAATGATGATGAATGGGTATTTGTTGGTAGTGATAAAAATTCTTTCATATTTGGAGTTTTCTATTAGTAGGGTTATGTGTGATATTTTCATAGAAAAAAAAATTTATCCATGTTGATCACTATAGAGAATATGTATGTGACTACTATATGTTCTTGTTCCTAAATAATATAGATTAAAAAAATTATAAAAAAAGAGGATAATGTGTGGGAAAGAAACCGAAATGTCATGTAATATTGATAGATAAATTTATCATTTTAATATTCCAATGAAACAATGTTGATCTCATTATATTTATATTTGATTTAATTTGATAAAAAAATAATGTTTTCATTGGGGACACAATGATGTAATTTATATTCAACATATTTCCACTTGGTAACATATTCAATAAAGAAACACTCCAGGATAAATTAAACTCATTAAAACATAACTTTAATGATCATCCCTAAATTGTTTTGAGGGACACTGGTATATCCCCAGTATACATTAGTTCCTATTATAAAAGATGGTTAATAAGTAACCAATAATCTACAATTACCCTTTTTAATCAACATATTTTTTAATTAAAAATGGTAATAACAATTTGATGAATAATTTTTATTGAGGGGGAGATTATCTATGTCAATTTGTTATAATATTCTTATCCTTAAGAGATAAAGTTTTTTTTTTAAAATTTCCTTATATATTTTTTTTTCAAAAAATATTTTCTTTGAAAATTGTTGTTATTTGATGTTTAATATAAGTTTTTTATAGTTTTTCTCAAAAATGCAAATAGGGATATTGATGAACCCAAGAGAATTGATGAATTATGTTGTATGTGTTGTCAACCATCATTAAGAAGCACTATATGGTGGTAAATAATGTGGTTCAATTGATATTAACATTATTGATATAGTATATAGAATCTTGATTATATTTCACGAAAGATATATATTAAGGCCAAAAATAGACAAAGTCACTTATGTCTTTGCTTCATCACAGTTTCTTTTTGTAATGTTAGTTTAGAGTTTAATATATATAGAATTTGGTGGAATATTGAGTTCAATTAGGTTTATCTTGATTTATTATCACATGTTATAGTGAACCTATATTATAACATTGTTAAATTTACATTGATATGGGAATGTAATGGTTATTTGACTTTATATTATATTTATTTATAGTTGAAGATCAAAAAAGAAATGAATCAACCCAAACATATAACAATAAATAAAATTTTTTACGATTAATATTTTATTCATAAGGTTTATCAATAAAATATAAGAGTGATTTTTCAATTCAGAGTGATCAATTTTGAGAAGGTATATTTTCCGACAGTCTACATGAAAAGTGTATAAGGTTCATTTCAATGTTATTTAGAGTCAATTATCATTTAATAAGAGTACTATACTTTATTATAAGATTAAACTAATAGAAAAAAAATCATACGACTCAGTCAAACATGTGGAATGAATTTCTAAAAACCATTGGTGAACTCATATAGTGGTGTTTGAGAGTAGTTTGGTCGAATAATTAGAGTCAAATGAAACTCATCTAGAGTGTATGATTCATTCCCTATTTTTTTTAAGGTTCGGTAGTTAGTAAAATTTATTCTTACATATATGTGAAACCATATAGTTTTGTATGTAATGTTTTTTAATATGATGCTCATTTTATATAATCACGATTCAATATTTTGTTTTAATAATGATTATACAGGATGATCTTGGTATTTTTTATAAGGAAACTTATCATGGAAATATATACAATAATATATTATTGGTCAAGCATCCATATTTTTAGGAAACAATTGAAAAAAATAAAATATTTAGAAATATGATAATATTAAATGGCCAAAATATAAAGAGGTTTACATATAAAAATATAGAATTTAATATCGTGTGTATTTATATAAAGAATGTATATATATATATAATATTGGATATGGAAGAAGGAAGAAAAGGACAGTACTATGAAATATTAAAAATATACTATATTCAATAGGTAAATGAATATATTTACCAATGTTAAAACAAATTGATCATCCTTTTCATAAAAACAGATTTTATTATTCATAATATAGATTCCTTAATTTCAAAATAAATAAAATTAATTTTCTCTCGCATGATATAATGCATACAAATAGCATTCTAAAATCATTACTAAGTTGGTCAAAATGAATGTATTTATTTTTTATATTCATTTGCTTTCAGAATTCCTTGAATGAGTGATAAAATATTATTATTATACAAAGAGATATCCTAAATTGAAAAAAAATAAATATTTAAGCCTAAGATAAGAATTATTTTTTTTGATGCATGTAGTGATTTTGTATAATAATTTCACCAATAGTCTGAAGGTTAAATACCTGTTAGTTAATAGTTGATGTTTAATTTTAAAAAATCATGGAATTACCCAACCCTTATGTATATAATATCCATGTATACTTTCTAGGGGTTAAGGATAAAAAAAAATTCCCTCTCCCTTATTGACATTATGGTTAATGTTAATATCCAGTTCTCAAACCATATCTCAAAACTAGATGGGATTATGTTTAAAAAATTAGGACTAAACAAAATATTTTTCTTTTAATTATTTACATTCCTATCATATATGATTTAAATTTGAATTTTAAGAATATTGGATGAATATAATAAGAAATAAAATAGGTTAATTTATAAAATAAATGATATAAAAAGAGTACTAGTTATTCATACCAATCCCCAACTCAGGGGTATGTCAACTAACCTAGGATATTCAATTCCAAAAGTAATAAAATGAATCATTAAAATTTATACAAAAGGATCGACAAAGAAAAGGGAATGATAATAAATGAGTGAGCCATGCCTCTTATAATGGGGTAACATAGAATGGATGAAATCGTGTAATAATGGAGGAATAACTAATATGACATGATTAAGTAAAAAATAAAATAATTCCCTATAAATGAGTAAAAGATCTTGGAATATATCAATGGATATGATAATTATTGAATAAAAAAGACACAATGGATCTTAATAAATTATTTCATAGTTATTGAATACTTAATTAAATCAATTATAATATAACCATAAATTAATTTCTCCATGAATCCATACATAAACAGGAATGGTGTATAAAAAATGCATGATGTAGTTGGTCTCAGGGGACCTACTTATTCATCAAGGTTCACTATAGTTAGGATCCATGATTATCACATATTTATTACCATACTTATATCACATGAAATAGTTTTAATGAAAATACATATCAAATTCTTCAAAAAGGTCCCACTTGAATATGGATTTATTATTTATGAATATATTTCTGAATATAATTAACGAGTATATAGGTTTTAAAAGATTCCATAGTTGATTTAATTTCATATATATATCTTGGTGAATATCTATAAATTCAGTTGGAATTATGTGATATTATGTATATCCTCAAATACTCTTGTACTATGGTGTAATAGAGTGGGGTACTTTAATCATGAAGAGGAATTATTATGATTCATGATAATTAATTAAGTGGATAGAGATTAAATAAAGAATAATAAAATCCCCTCTGGAATATTTTTGATATGGAAATATTTTCATATAGTAATGGTTTATTTTAGTTGTGTAATTAGGGTTAATAATAATTTCTCAATAAACTAATGGTTTAATAATAATGATATAGAACATCATTAAATTGGGAAATATAAATAAAATTAATAACTTTCTAAATATTAATGAAGAAAAAATTAATGAAACCATTATACTGTCATTTCCCTTCCAAAATCATTCTAATGGACTCTACAAATCCACTGATTTTGGGGTCTCAAAATATAAATGTAAATTAACTTTTAGGAACCCTCAGATACCTAATTATCATGAAAATGGACTCCTATGATAGTATTTGAGAGTAAAATGGTGATTGATTTTGGAACTCATAACAACCTAGGTCTCTTATAAAATAGTATTCAGATGTAAAATAAGAGAAAAGTCACGATAAATGGTTTTGGAGTAGAGATGAATGGTTGAATGAAAGGATTTTTATATAAAATTAGGGGGGATTTTTTAATAATTTAGAAAAAATGCTTTGTATAAAAGGCCAGATTGAAATTGAAAAACATTGTAATTCAAGTGTTTTAGACAATGAAATATTTCATTTAGGTTTTTTCTTTCTTCTATAGGCATAATAACTGAAAACGATAAATTATATATTTTTTGCAATGAAAACATTTTACTTATAAAGGATTGTTATTAATGTCCATAATTATACTTTATAATTTAAAAAACTCTTTTCATAATTATAATGGATATTTTATAATTTTAAATAAAATTAAAGAAATTAAATTATAAATAATTAATTAATAAATAAATTTTATTATTTATTAGATATTTTTCAAAGAAAAAAAAGATTTTACAATTTTTACTGTATACAAATACCATATTTTAATTTATTTAAAGGAATTAAATTATAATAGAAAATTATGAAAAACTTACCATAAGATAAATTTTATGTGGTAAATCAAAATATGAATTCCTCTATTATAAAAATAATTTTTTATTTATGATAAATTATTTTTTAATTAAAATCAATAGTATATTTTAAAATTAACCGCTAAGAAAAAAATATTTAAATCTTTTTCCAATGGAATATATATATATATATATATGGTTATTTATTAATAAATATTCATAGACATTAATCTTTAATTATAATATTAAAAAAGATTCAAGTATTTATTTAGACACATATTTGTATATGGGTACATTACTATTCTAATGGTATAATTAATTATTTTCAGACTTCCAACCATAGCCTTATCCATATAATGATTATATGTCCCCTTATATATAATCATAAATAGAAATTAAAAAATCAATCGCATCCTTCACATAATTCATATAACGTTCTTATTTAATTGATTATATTTTCAATATAATAAAAAATAGATATTTATAATTCATTTTAATATATGATTATTTAGAGTTCATGAATATGGTGGTTCCCTATATTATTATATAATATTTAACGCAAGTTGGGGTATCATCATGAATGTAATTTTTCTATTTTTTTACAAAAATATATGTAATAAAATATATATGAAAAAATAGAATATGATTTGGGTAATAGAAATTATGATGGAGTGTTTATTTACTATTGATGATTATTTGGTATCATATGCACTATAGATGCCAATATAGGATGTGTGTAGACCATATTGTTTATGATACATGTATTTGAAAACAAATGAAGTAAAAAGGCTAATACTACATATTGTTTGGCATGTGGGTGTTATTTATAAGTCTGTTAAGAGGGAATGTGTAGTTGAAGAAAATGGGTTTTTTAGTATGTCTATAATTGTATGTCAACATATGAATCCTTCCAATATTATTCATTATGTCTTCTTCTTTATCATTTTCTATATGTATAACATGTTTTTGAGTAATTGTGATTTTTTTGTACACTTTATGGATGTATGGGACAATGTTTTAGTATATATGTATGATTATATAGTTATTTTGTCTTATATTACTAGTTTGACTTGATAAATTGTAATCCTTGGAAGTCCATAGATTATTATTTATTTAATATTCAAAAACCACATTTGTAATATGGAAATTTCCATATACTATTACCTTTGGTTTCATTTACATCATTAGGGTCGACCCTTCTCCCATTGAAACATTTTTAGACAGCTGAACTTTACACAATCATGTTGTGATTATGAGGTATTCCAAAGTTGTTTTGTTGACGGAAATATATACTTTAAGTGTAATCGTCTCACCATAGTCACCCTTGTTTAATTCTTTTTACATATTATATATATATATAATAATAATATAGGTTTTATTTTTGTGATGTAATTCTTGTGTTATATTTATAGTATATATATACTCTACATTCATAAAAAATAAATTAGATTAATATATTTATAAAAAAAATTATATATATATATATATTAAATATCATATCAGATCATAACATAAAAATGAATATATTTTTTACACATATATATGTTAATCGAGATACTAAAAAATAAATGATCAAAATTTTGGATGTTACATTCTTCTCCACCAAAATAAATTTCTTACATTCAATTTTCAAATATTAATAAACATATATTATTATTTACTCATATATAATAAGGCTATTAAAGCCAATGTTATCATAAGATTTGGATATATCTAAAAATAAATTGATTTAAAATTTAAACCCAATATACTAGTTATACTTGACCTAGTTCTACAGAACCATAAGATATATACCTTAGGATTTCCATGAAAATGTTTAGGTATCATTATTCATAAAAATATAAAAAAAATTCATTGACATGGACAATGAAGTCCCAAACCTCAAATATTTAATTATTATATAATTTTTAAATAATCATCCAAAATATTGCACATCCAAATATTAATCTGTTTAGTGCCATGGTAAATTTTTATCATATTACAATAGAACATAGGATATTTTAATTTATATTTAGATCTTTTAAAATATTTAACTTATATAAAAATTATTTCCTTTTTATAAAAAATGAAAATATCAGGATGTACATCAATGGATTTGTGAGGTATAACTGCCTAAAGAATATAATAATACTAAATTCTAGTAGAAATGAATTAGAATGACTAGAAAGAACAGAATAATTATTATTTCACATCATAAGAACAAAATTCTAACTATATGCATATTGGAATCATTTTCAGGAGAAATAGAATGTTTCACATTAATAATATTAAAATATCATAAGAACATATCATGTAATACTTTTAAATATTTTTTTAAAAAAATTTCTATGATATTTTCACATTCCTTATACATAATACTTCATAAAATAAAAACATTTCCAGAGCCAATAAAGGGATATAAAAATTATGATTAATAATCACATCATAATATTTACTATAAAACAAATTCCTCATAAATTATAAAGATACAAATAGTCATAAATACATAAATAAGAATTATTGTAATAATCATTCTAAAAATGAAACATGTTTCATTGATATCATTAATGTACCCACTGTATTTGGAAGGGAAACTAAGAGAAATTGGGGGGGATTAAGTTACCAAAATTTTATTGAGTATAGACCTTATCCATTGTTAATAACCCCTATATATTAAAACTTGTATACCAATTATGAGGTATGGATTATTAGATACACACTACACCATCACCATAGAATGAAATACAGAATTATTAATGTACAAAAATAAAAAATGTTTTTATATGGTTTATATCAATCGAGGAAACCAATGAATTTCTTTATTAGACTCACATAGAAATATGGATTTTTACTATTATATTTTAGTGAATACAATAACATTATTATTTAATGACAATGCTTGGGATAGTATAATATACACTATATAAAAAATTTATCATTCACCACCCCAATTATCCAAAAAAGTTAGATATAGAGAGATCATAATTCTATATATAATAGTCTTCAACCTCATACAAGAATGGACATCCACCAATGTTAAATTCCTCACACAAGTCATTGGATGGATAATTTTAATAACCATTGAGTAGGACTTCAAAATCATCACCTTATATGATGTGGAAGCTTTCCAGACATTATCACTTACTGAATATACTCTGTAAAACATTTCATGAATATATGATTCTGATATGAATTATGTAATTTCCTCAGAACTCAAGAAAATGTTCTATCATTTACTTAATCAGACATCCATTCAAGTTTTAATAATTTCATGAAATATTCTAAATTTCATTACCAAATATATTATTTTTTTAAACCATGATTCTCAGGATTTTTTCTTCTTCAATAAAATCCCAGAATAAACAAAATTTAAATATTTGGAAATATAAAAATGTGTATGCATGGGAACATACCCTCTGATATGGTATATATTCTTATGATGTATTCTACCTTCACATATATAAAATGTATAAACAAGATTTTCGGTGTTACAATTTCTTCCATTGACCTCATCAAGGATCATAATTTACATAAATATTTATGACGTTTTAATATTTCAAGATTAGTTTATAACATTGTCTGATATAATATTATCATCTGAAAAATAATCAATTTATGATGGATAATAATTTAAATAAAATGCTAAGTATCTTATGTATCACCATTATAGGAACTAATAATACTATATATCACATATGATGCAATAATTTGCCATATTTATGATTTCCTCCCATAGAAAATATTATGTTTTGACACACACCACATAATATAATTTTGTGTTTCTTTTATTCCAATAAAAAGTTTCAATTATTCTCACTAGGAAATCATATATTGACATCAATCATAAAACTTAAACATAATATTAACCCCATTAATATTTTAATTTTATACATAAATCATTGGGAATCATATTTCACATTATTAATAGATATTATGTATCATCTTTTTCATGAATATTTAGAAATTCTTAAAACAACATCAAATATGTGAAGTGAAATACATTCAGTGTTCACAAAATTATCTCAAAACCTTTATAGTAAATTAGTAAACTTCAGAAAAATTTATAGAAACCCCTAAAAAAATTATCAAATATCAATTATAATGTTACAGAAATAGTTGAACAACATTTCATTGTTTCTAACAATTTTCAAAGATTCACTAATCTCACCCATAATTTTTTTTAAACATTTATCAAATATTTTCCAAAATGAAATCATCATCAAAAAAATATATAATCATTTCTTATCTCACATGATATTTGTACAAAAACTATATATATATATATATATATATATATATAATTTTTTAGTATTAAATATGTCCCTTATATAAATATAACGTCTAACTAACTAATTTGAATGATCTCTCCCATTTTTGAATAATAATAACCACATGATTTTTGAAATATTATAGAATCAAATCCATTATTCTTCATGTTATACACATGTTCCCACATTGAAAACATGTTCAAAATAAATTTTTGGGTTATTTAATATTATGTTATGAAAATTAATCTGATAACATTCCAACCTATTATAGATAGACTCTCTTCATTCAATACACATTTACAACATAAAGAACAAAACATCAGTCATCTCATTTTTATGATATTTGTAAAAGAACAAATACAATTTATTTTTTTAAGAAATAATATTAAAGTTAATATCATGCATATATTTTTTAAAATAATAACTTTTTTAGTTTGATCATTTATTTATCGGTATAATGTTTTCTCATCGAAACCCATCTTGGTAGTTATATCATGTAAAATGTCTTCTTTATTGAATATAAATTAAAAACGTGTTTTGGATGTTAAAAATCAATCATTGTATATTATTTCAGTACCACAAAATATTTATTTCAAAATTTGTGCCCTCTTATTCCATGCCTCCCGTCACTGAAAATAAATTTAATGGACATACAAAGTAAGGATCTAAAATATTTAACGACAAAAAAAGGTTATCAAAAAGAACTTATACTGCCCCTTTTCTTCATAACAACATAATATTTGAATACTTTGAGAGATTTATGGCATCACATATGTCATATTAGTGATCCATATTTTATTAAAATTGAAATATACCTAGAAAATTTGTCTATATAAAAATAGATGGAATAAAAATAGATTATGAAATTGTGTATTTATATGTTCTTCCTATGATACAATTTCATATTTCCTAGTTTTTATTTTGTACAAAAATATTTTTCTATATGGTGAATTATAAAATTATTTAGAACAAATTAATTTTAATAATCAATGAAAATTTCCTAAAACACACCCTTTATCATTTCATACACATCAACTATCGCCCACCATTATAATAATATTTTTAACAATTAGAACAACGATATCATGAATTATTTTCTAAAATATGTATAAAATTTTAAATCTTTTATCTAGATCCCATATTCATTAAAAACATATCTTTTATTTGATCTACTCTTATCTATGGTAACCCTTTCTTATGGGATGCACAAATGTCTTATTTTATATACAATATCTATTGAAATCAAGCATATTCCACAAAAACATTTCATATATTTTCCTATGTGTTAGTATATAAATAATATTAATATGGGAATATGGAAATATATTTTTATTAGTTCATGAATTATATTATATTGGTTGAGGGTTACCTATAATAAATATCCCCCATTTCTTCTTAATATAGTGTTTAGAGAATTTAATATGATTTCTTCCTTAAATTTTATAACAACTATAATCATATGATTGATGTATTTCAATATATTTTTATGAATATGTTATATTGGAAATTCGTATTTAAACTAGAAATACATTATAATTTTTCCATTTATACTTCCATATTGACTTTTATAATATTCTTTTATCCTATTAACAATTTCATGTAATAATAATTAGAGTGAAGCTATTTGTTAGACCATTAGAAATTATCTTTATGAACACTATGGTGATAATTTTTAGACATTATCTAATGAATGTTTAGTTATTCATTATATGAGACAATCTTTTTTCCTTTTTACATTTCACTTTATTAGGATTTATTTATCTACCTTGTCATATAGAACCATACATTCCAAATAGTTTGGCAGTATTTCATGGACAACTATGTTATCATAAAGATAACACATGGTTTCATCACAAAATTCATCATTAATTTCATAGAATCCACTGTTTATATTTAATAATGATGTATCAAATAAATTTATTCTTCCTATTTCTCTCTTATATGGATTGCCTCTCCGGTTGATGAATGCTTCAATTGAAATAATGTCCATACACACTTTGGAGTAATCCTTAGTGTTGGCATTTCTAGAATAATAATGGAATCACAACATTTATTGGTTTCAAATCGTCTATGTTATTATTCTCAATCATATTGTTAGTTACTTTCTCAAATAATTTATTTTTATTAATATAATTCTTTATATGCTCTTCTCCCAAGAAATATTCAACATTCATTTCTACCTACGTCTATCTCTATTGTAATATTAATTACCGATAAAAATCTGAAATTATCATGGTTTTCATATAACATTAGTCATCATATTTATTTCTACTCATGTTTTGGTAATAAACTAAAAATATCATTCCATAAAATCTATTCTTGGTTAACAGACCTTACGTTTTCTATTATGTTTGACACTTCTTAGCTAGGTTTCTTCTCACATTATCACTACACTCAGTAATCTATTCCTCCATAATTCAAAAAAGGCAAAAAAAACATTTTCGAAACGTGATTTTTATATATTAAAATAGTAACCATAATAATAAATAACCAATAATGATCCATCATTTTTTCATTGACGTAGCCTAGTAAGATTCCATAGCTAAATATTGTGGAAGATTTTCTACCTCTTTTTAATCATCATGGTGGAAGATTCTTTTAGTAGATGATCAAAAACTATCCTATTATGTTTCTATGGATTCATTGGTATTTTTAAATAATCAAAGTTTTTGATATTTATATTTATAACTTGAACTACTAGATAAAACATATTTAGTAAAAATAGATTATTCTTTAGTTTGTGTAACTGTTTTCTAAGGCCTTATTATAGATTAACCATTCAATGATTCTAACCTCTATTATCAAATAATATAAGTATTTATGGATCCATGAAATTCATTATTAAATTTTTCCGAAGAAATATTATTTTAATGTACTTGGTAATATCAATCACATATTGACACTCAATCCTTTAATTTTAATTTACTGAGAGTTCTTCATATCCTTTGTTGATGTAAAGTTTTATTTTAAATCAATATTAAATATCTTGATTTTTTTTATTCCTATAATAAGTTTCCATGACCTTTTTTATCTTCTTATTTATACAACAATTAAGCATCATTAACACCAATCATGGGTTTTATAGTTTTTTAAATTCATTGATATGTTCGAGATATATGATTTCAATCACTAGATTGATAAAAAACATTTTTCATTTTTCTTATACAATGAAAAAAAATTCATTTGAAATTAATATTGATTATTCCATTATTCCCATATGGTCCAGGAGAGTAACACACTTTCAATAAATCTTCACTAGAATATTCTATGTTTCTTTAATATATTTTTAATCTATACAATTTTAGTATGAATACCATTTATAAAGTATTAAATTATGTGACCATGTAAAATTTAAATTTCTTCAAATACATATCATTTATAGAATAGATTTCTATAACTGTTTGGATTGACTCACTACCCATATACACTATAAAACATGATATAGTTCTTTTAAAATAATCGTATTCCATAGAGTTTATATATTAATACAAAAATATGAGAATCCTGATGTTTTGGTTGAAATTTCATTTTCATTGAAATCTGTTTCAGCTTCTTTTCCTCTTATTTATTTTTGGTATTCAATGTAATGTCCAAAAGCTCTATTTCATTCTTGGTAGTGATGGAGAATATTTTATCATTCCGAGAAACATATAAATTTTATTTTATAAATAACAAATTTTAATTATGATTAAAAAATATTTTATATAGGAGGATCATATTAGATGAATCATTGATTAGATCTAATAGTAGTTATAGTTCTCATTAGATATTGTAAGGACACCGAGAGGGGGGTGCGATTGGAGGGTTGGGTGGGGGTGAACTAGTATGCAAAAAAATAATCATGTTTAACCATAACAAAATTTTAATCGCCTATATATATTAAATCCACTAACTTAGTTAATATATATGGATATTTTGATGCATACTCAACCATCACCTTAATAGGAAAGGCACAAATATATTGGGACACCAACACCTAAGATTGTTATATACGTTTTCTCAAATAGAGAAACCTTATAATTTCAGTGTTCAAATCAAATCTATACACACATTATCAATATTTTATTTCCATTATTACAAGTTCCTAATCTAGAGGAACATAGTGGTTGACTATTTATCTTCAACACCCTCTATGAAATATATGATCCACTTACTAAATTTTCCAAATAATGGTATGTGAATAAATGACCATACTATATCACATAGTGTTTGAATATGTTTTTTAATATATAACATATATGTTAAATAACTCATGAATTCATTGAATGGATCCTTCCGTGGACCATGGAGATGGTTTTAAATAATACTCCTTCATAAAGTAAAAGATCTTTAACATTTTTTTCCACCCAATCTTCATAGGTAGATATCTAACAATCTACTTCTTTAAAAAAATTTGTTATAGAAAATATACTATATATTCATCCACATCCAGTGTGATCCTTTAAATTATCAGTTTTCTCATTCTCTGATAGTTGGATTATATAATGTTTTTTTCGTTGTCAGGTTAATATTTTTCTTGAATTGAATATGATTCCTCAGAATAATATCAAGGTCAGTGGTCTCTCTCTCACCACCATAATATTTTAATATTTCAATTTGTATAGTTATACAGACATGAATACTTCTCAAAATTGTATTTTTTTTAATTTCAAAAACATCATCAACATATGATCTCATTTATTCAATATTATAGATAATTCAATTTTTAATTATTTCATGATATCAGGAAAAATTATTGATAACATTTATTTTTATATTTCACTAAGAATAATTTAATTTTCAATTAATTAAAAATATAATAAAATATAATTCATTTAAATCTTATCAAATATTCATCCATATATTCATAATGTTATGTACTATTATGTGACATAGTATCTCATAGAGGAAGCCTCAACATAACCCTTTCACTTCATCAGAACAAGATCAATTGTTTGAAGGTTTTATGATTTGATGTCATCTTTGATAAAAATATACATAAATAATTATAATATTGTAATCCTTGATGAATAGTGCACAAAATAATCTAATTTGATATTTTCATAGGAAAAAATGGTAATATTATGAAGTGTATGAATTTAACTAATCTCTTCAACATAATTTTTATTACCTTTTATATATACAAGAATCTTCCATATCATGTTAAATAAAATACAATGATGAATTTATATTTTCCTAATGTAGAACACCTCCCATGTATATAGTTCACTTGAGAGTAAAATATTATATATCAACAAGTTTTATCCATTTTTCAATTCTTCTCACTAGGATGATATATTTTTACATAATACATATAAACTGAAATTCATTATAACCAAATAACATTGACTAATATGTACTTAAATATCAATGAATATTCAATCATATTCTAATAAAAAAATTTACTTATCCACTCCTTGGTGAATTATATAAACATCTCAGAATAAAAACATAATTATTAAGTCTAATATGTATAGAGTTATTCAAATCAACTCATAACCTTCTTAATTCATGACTATCCATCTTCATTTATCTCAAAAACACCTCAATCAAATTATAAACATCCTTCAAAACCCCATACAACTAGTTGAAAATAAATAAAAAATTCTTAAATAATTATAATTGATTCCTTAGTCATATATATAATTTTATAACACCAACAATAGTGATAATGTTAGAGACATAAGTAAATTTGCATAAATGAATGGGGATTTACATAACACTATCCCACTATCATTATGTAAATAATACTATAACATATAATAAAGGACAATTATTTCAGTATTGATGTGTGTGGAATTAAAAAAGAATTTGGAATTATTCAACCAAAAGTTTTATAATTTTCCTTAGAAGAATAAATCTTTTCAAAATTACGAAAATGAAATGAAAATACTTTGAAATTGATATGTTATTATTAAATAATTAATATTAATGTGAAGACATGGGAGTTTTTTTAAATTTCATAATAAATATAAACTAAATATTAAAATAAATTCAATACCAAATTATTGTATATATTATTAGAAAGAAAAATTATTTTATAAAATATTTTAAAAAATGTAACAATGTATGGTAAATAAATTCAAATCCATTTAACAAGTAATAATTAAGGAATCACCATCTGTACATGTAAGGTAAATCAAAACCATACCAATTTTAAAATAAATAGAATCAAATTGAATATAAATTTAAAAAGGTTATTAAAAAATTTAATATGGTAAATAATGTTTAATATAAAAATGAATATGTTTTAAATGGTTCATTCAGTGATATAGAATCATATATAATTTAATTTTTGAGTTATATCCCCTTATTATATGAATTGCATTTCTTCTTTACAATTACATGACGTATCTTAACAATTTTAATTTATCAAAATCTATTAATACAGAATTTTATATTCCATTTCATTTTATTTGATCATTTGTAACCATTTAAAATTATTTATGAACATTTTAATATTATCAAAAAAGGTTTGAGGTTATGTATTTATGAAATATTATTTTTCAATTTCAATATAACACAAATGATCATTTTTTAATTATTTTATTTACCACTATAATCACATATGTATGTATTTGTGTCTGTGTGTTATTTATATTTACACTAACTATTGATGATGATAATGATGACTAATTAAAATAAATTGTCCTTATAAGTGACAGAACCATAAATGTATCTACGTTTAATGTGTAAAAAGATACAATATAAATATTATATATATACATTATAACAATACTACATTAGAAGAGATATGTTATTTTATTGGTAATATTAATTAATTATTTTTGAGAGAAATTATTTAATAGCTCCATGTTAAAGCCAATAAGTTATAGTGGAGGTTGAAATTCATCCATGGAACTTATGTTGGAAATTTTAGGTCCTTAAATCAATTTTTATTGAACTAAATAGACACAAAATTTAATTCAATGATATAAGAAGATCAAAACAAGGGAAGAATAATGTGGATTGATCTTCTCGGTTTGGAAATATATGAACACAAATATTTTGGTTGGATAAAAAATTTCATAAATGATAAAATAATAATTTTGATTCTATAATGAAGGGAGAAATGATTTTTTCACTCATCAAAGAAATTTCCAATGAATATGCAGCAGATATCATTATATTATAATATTTAATGGTATTTCTAAATATATTATGGTGTATAAAAAATGGTTATTCTATGACATCCTATTAGATATAGATTCATTTAAAGGTGATATTTACACCATGATATGAATGAAAAGGAGGATAAAAAATGAACATGTACCAACATTTGTACCAACCTTAATGTAAATATAAAAAAAGTGTGATATTTTTCATGAGTTGGGTGCAATTGTTTCTCCTTCTCAGGTTATGAGTGATAGAATTAACAGTGAGGGAAATGGTCCTAGGGTGATAGTGTATCTACCTAGAACCATTATAAGGGGAGTGACCCAAGGGACAAGTAACCCATCCTAAAAATAAAAAGTACGAGAATTAGTGATTGTATGTATTGAAAAATTATAATTATAATTTTTATTTTATTATCTAATAGCAATGAAAATATTAAAAATGATAATCTTACTTTTTTTTTACTTTATATTCAATGGATGAGAAAAAATTTTTTTTGTGGGATAAATTAATCTATTTTTTATATCTAACTAGGGATGGTTAATTGAAAAAATTATATAATAACTATAAATAGAGAAAAAGGATGACCCTTTTATTTAATAGGTATTTATCCTCAAAGTATATAAGTGGTTTTAATGAATGTTTAAAAATTTTATGAATTTCCATACCCTAACTAACCCCCTCCTATAATGGTATATTACTTTTATTCTACATTAGGGAATTACAATTGGTACTGTAAAACTGGTTTATTTTTTATATGATTTTTTCTCCAAATTTTTATGTTTATTTTAAAGTAATTTAACCAACAATTAAGTTAATAACCTGGTATTTTAAAATAATAATGTGTTTGATAGAGAATAAGACATGTAACACATATCTTTAATGATGATGAAATATTATTATTTAAATACGATAACCATAACCGTTCATTTGAAATAGTGGGTATGAATGTGAGTAAAAAATATGACATATATATATATATATATAGGTCATACTCAATTGAAATTTATTTATTAATTTTTATGAAATAAGTAGTCATTTTTATGACATTTTATGCTTAAAAAATATGTTTTCTTCTAAAATATTTTTAATAAGTTTTTTGTGAGAATATATTATAATTAATTACTTCACCCGTTTTGAAATCAATTTTTTATAAGTATATCATTTATTAAATGATCATATCAAATTTATTATAGGATAAAATAATGATATTTTTCTAAAAATAATTATTTTCCACTGATTATTAAAAATTTTATTTTTATAAAACTATCATTTCATTTAATGAAAATTGATTTTGAGAAGTCCCATTATGTTTTGAATTTGATATTAAAAGAGTATATGTATCATTTTATTAGATATAATTAAGTAAATATGATATTATTTATAATCAATTTTTGTATAAATTCATTTTATGATTAAAAACCCATATTTTGAAAAAATGAGTTCATTGCATTTTACATATTGATATTAAAATTGATTTTATAGGAATATTGGAAATAAATGTGATGGAATGTATCACATATTTTGATTCACAAGGTTTGAATTTCTTGAACATGACCCTTTTATTTTTATTTATTATGAATTATAAACATGGTTAATATTTGTTATCTTAATATGGGTAAATATAGTAATTGATGGTAAAAATAATGAGATATGAATTTAAAAATATATCTAAAATGTACCTCATTTTTATTTTATTATTTTAATTCAAATATCCACATAAACTATTCAATTATATGGAATCATGGATCATTTCCACCTTTGATAATGACCTTATTATTATTTTATGTAATGAATAAATAAAAATTTCCACTCTCCTTGTTTTAACACACACACATATATATATATTTGTAATAGGGATAAAAAAATTTATAAGTTAATATAAAAATTTAAGTTTAATGGAAATAACTATTTTTTTATGTTAAATAATTTTTTAGTTTTTCGGATTAAAAGAATTACCGTAAATGATTAATCCATGCTGACATAGTCATTGTGCATGTAGCACAAAAATTACGTTAATGATTTTAAGAACATTAATATCAATAAAATTTTGTTGAATTTTTGTGTTTATATAATTATATAGATAAATATAATATATAATTTATTGGTTAAATTATTATATCCTAATTCCAATTATATTTTTATGTCTTTGAGTTAAAACTTTGTGAAACGTCCGGAAAATGACATTAGCAATATCTTATGTTTATTAAAATTTAACTAAATGAAATGAAACTGGTAAGAAAATCCTAAATTTTTCTTTTTAATGGGATAAATTTTATAATTTAAAACATTTCCCACTTATGGTTCACTTTTTGGTTTATATTAACTTTTTTGACCCCAAAAAAATTAAAAACATTGATATCATAGTAATCATTAAACAGTCTATAGGGTGGTTAATACTAAGGGATAAGGGATTAAATAACCCATAAACATATCTAATTATCATTGTAAAAAAATATTTATACTCAACCTAGTACTATATTTTGAATATTTAATTTTTCATTCACATTTTTAGGAAAATTAATTTTTATTATATTAGTACTTTATGTAACTCTAAGGATACACCTTACCTTACTTATAAAAGGGTTGAATCACTCCTATATTCCTCATCAATAAATATCATATAAAATTGGAAAAAACCAAATAAGAAACACTTATTATCTTCATTATATAAATTATAAATTCTGTATTCTTTTTAAAAGTCCTTCCCTATTTTCTTTAAGGAGGGATCCAAAGGAGTTTCATTGAAGTGGAGGTAATCATCATAACCAATCATTTTCATTTTTCTTATTCTTATACACCATTATATTATATCCTAACCATAAAAATTCAATAAAATAAATATCTAACATATAATGATATGATATTATGTTAATTTATAAAAATTATTCATCCACATTTCCATCAAATGGAAAATTAAACAATCATTTTTGAGTACATGTTGATTGTCACCATGCAAAAATAATGCATTTCGATTCTCATAAATTCCATTACTAGATGGTTATTATGATAAAATTAATTTATATATATGATATTAAGTACCTAATAATGATTCTATAAATATATAATACCATATATATTTATCTTTTTCCAATCATTACAGAAAAAATCATTGTACATCCATTTATGGGGAATACTATCTTTATGTAACTATGTACTTTGTTTATTAGAAACCACATCTCAGAGATAGTCATGAGGATGGATATAACAAATTTGTTTTATATTTATAACATGATAATAATTATAGGAATATAATATAATATAATATTTTATATATTATCCATTAAATGAAAATTATAAAAAAATTTCTTGTGTATTTGAAGAATACATTCTCACAATCTGATGCATTTCGATTTTCATGATTTCATTTCAAGGATGAAAATGATATTTTATTTTATGTATAAAATTTATAATTATATCGTGATTAGTATTCTAAATATTATTGAATAATTACCCCCTTTACTACTATCATCATTCTAAATTCATTTTTAATTATGAATTGAACACCCTAAAAACACCTGATGTGGACTCAACTAATTTTTTAATTAATATGTCATTGAAAAAATGGAATTTAATGACATACATAACATGTTTTTACATGAGGTATGGGATTTCTTAAGTCAATTTTCATAAATTAGGTTATAATTCAACTTCACTAATTATATTATTCCATAATTATGTTTGAAATGATAATTTATTATATTATATCTAATTTAAACTTTGTTATTTTTGGATTCAATATTTTTACCCATAATCACATCATCGATTTATTCTAGATTCAATGATATGATCATTATAATGATTATTCGTCTGAATATTGTTTTTTGAGACTTGTCATATAATATAATACTAACTCATTTATATGGTTTAAATAATTTATATTGAGATAATATATCATCACTTAATTTTTGATAATGATATTTAATATTTATTTTAATTTATTTGATTCCTGATATATTGAGGTTATAAATATTTCAAGTGTTTTCATGGTCATAATTTCAATTCTTTGAGACATAATTAATTTTATGCACCATTATTTATTTTATATTGAGTATTTAATTACCCAATAATGTGTTTAAAAACATAATTTGTAGTAAATTGGGGGTTTTTATAAAATCATGTAATGTAGCTTCATTCATTGGATTTTAAATTAATGTATTATAAAATATACTAAAGTTTTGTATCTCAAAAAATCATTCTTTGAGACATGTTCTAATTGACGTAAAAATATTAATTTACATAGCGTGTATACTATATATTAACATATAATATAATTTATCATTTTATACTCATGTAAATTTATATTCTTAATTATTTTATTCAATTAAAATGGGTATTTGTTACCTGTTAAAGGATTCTCTTTTAAAATTATGTTATGATGATATTAATGACTTTTAACGAGAGACTTCATCCGTGATCTATATATTAATTCTATATTTTTTTGAATAAAAAATGATTTCCTAAATACATTTCTGTGGTCATTATCATTATTTTTACATCATACGAAGGAAAATTTCATATTGTTTTCCAAAAAAGTTTCTTTTATCTCTCTCTAAAAATACATGAAAATACAGGTTTTTTAACATGTATGAAAAGCACATATTTTCTTATTTTCAGGACTAAAATTTTTAATGATACCTCGTTTATATTTATCAATTAAAAATTTTAAGAATATAGTTTTAAAAATATAATGGGAATTTTTTAAAAAATTAAACACATTTTTTTTAATTTACAATGGTTTTAAATTTTTCTGTAAATGTTATTTTAGAATTATTTTAATATATGAAAAAAAAATTATTCCTCTAATTCACATTGTATAACACCTTATGATTCCATCCACTTACTTTCTCTAAATTATTTATGATTTTCTTTCAATATATTTTCAGGAAACATGTTTTTTATCTGTAAATTAAGTTATGAGAGTTTTGATGAAATGGTAGAACCAATCTATTTTTTTTAATGGTATAGTAAATATAAAATAGTTATTAAAGAATGATTAGGGAGTAAACCCAAGTATGTTATGGACTTTGTATGATATATATTCGGTCATACCATTATATCACTCTATTTAATTTGATAATGATATGGATTTTACTGGATAGATGTTACTCCTAAGAGACTATGGAGGTTTGTTTCTACTAAGAGATGATGGACTTAACTAATTTTATGTTACTCTTAAGAGGTGAAAGATTTTACCAGTTATAGGTTTCACCAAATAGATAAGAGAATTATATATATTGGGGATTCCATGATAAATTATTATATTTATATGACATATAGATGTTATTTTTGTGCATTCTATGAGTTTTAATAAATCATTTTCTCAAGGATTTATTTCAAATTTATTATTATCTGACAAATAGGACTCTTTTATTTTCTTAAAACTTTATTCCATGAGTCATGATTTGTTAAAAACAATTATGCGTCTTATTTTTCTTATGTTATGATCATGCAATTATATTATGTCACTATACTATAATGTTCATCTTTTTCTCATTGATGACATTAAACTATAAATTATTATGTTTACCCTTCTTGATATTTTAAGATCACCCTTATTACGTTATCCATTATCATAGGTTATTCCTAATGATGGCAAATGATTTTTTTATTGAAATATTTTAAGTGTGAAAGCTTTTACTCTATATTTTCATGACATATTGTGAAATATGAAGAGGTTGATATATTATGAAAATTGATCACATGAAGTTACATATATATTCATGTAATTTTTTTTCCTAATTCAATAAAACTATAAACTTAAATTTTCCATAGGTTTAAAAGTTATCCATTATTTCAATTTGACTTTTTATGAATTGGATGGCTAAAGTGGGTCACAATTATTGGTATCAATGCTAGAAATGTAAATATTATGTTTTTTTCACTCGATCTTGAATTATGGGCTCTTGGTTTTTATATTTGGTATCATATAGGGGTTTCAATATATTTTTACATTAGGATGCTTTAATTTGAGGATAATTTAATATTTATTTATACCTCTATGAGTTTAAAACATTATGGTTGATAAATTTTCAATGTTATATATAACCATCTTTAGGATTTAATAATTTGATTTTAATGTTGTTATTGTTATTTTTTGAGAGGTTTTATTTCGTTGGGGCATAAGTGACTCATTTTTGTAAAATATGATTTACCAGGAAGGATTGTTTAAGAATATTTCGATTAAATTATAGATATACAAGATGAATTTTAAAATAACAAATTTTCGGATAATATGATCTTATTGAGGTTATATTTGATATAGTGTTAATTATTTGTGGAATAATCTATATTGATCATTTCATATTATTCCTAAAATTTTGGAGATAAATAATTTTTTTCTTTATATGGTGATTTAATCATTTTTATATTATATTATATTATACTAAACATTTTGGATTTATTAAATATAGAATGATAATATTTTAATTCTTATCTAGATCATATGACTTATTTGATGTTTATGATGTAGGAATGAGAAAGATTCAACATGGATACCCATCACCTAGAATATATGATGAGATAGGGATGTAAAACATATAAAACATTAACCAAATGATAAAACAATATTGATGAATTTAAGGAAAATAAAGTAAGTATAATTTTCAATGTTCATATCTAAGATAATAATGCAATACATAATAAATAAAATTTTTTATATTTTTACAATTATTTAAGATAAATTTATGTTCTTTTCTCTATCATATTAATTTATTATTTTATAGTGATTAACATTCTCATAATCTCAATCTCTATCACCTACCATAATGATATAGACTTTACATCTCTACTTTATGTTAATATTTCCACATCCCTCTAATGTTATCCTATTTTGAAACATAGTCATGGTTTTCTCCATATTACTTTCATATTATTCATTCCATATTTTTAATTGGATGTTTTATTGACCCTTTTTATAATGTGTGTTTTCAAAAAAGGGATTTTAAAATATTAAAAACATGAATTACCAAGAAAAAGATAAAATTTTACGGGATGAATTTATTTGAGGATGGGGGGATATATTAACCTATGATTATAAATGAATACTATGTTTAATAGTTTACATGAAATACACCATAGAGCATTAAAATCCACCAAATAATATTTTTTATATAATACTGGTATAGCCTAGAATGTTGAACAGGAAGGTATGAATAAGAGTAACCGTATATTGAAATATATATAGATATATACATTTTCTAAAACAATAAAAAATGTGTTGAATAATGCTTATGAAATATGAAATCTTTTTTTAATAAATTGATTTTATACTTCAAAAATATATTTTATTCAAAAATGGTTTTTATTGTGTTTATTATTGAATCTTATAATTTTTGTTTCAATATTAGGATTTTTTCATAACAAAAATGATAATTGTTTTTTGAAACCATCATATAAAAGTTATCTATTGATAAAATTTTAAATTTTTATAAAAAGAATAAATTTTTATTTAATAGTAAAAATAATTTTTTATAATGTTTATATATTTATCTCTAAATCATGAAATTAAAGAGCTCAATTATTTTTTAATTTTTTCATAAATTAAAATATTTCTCTTTTAATTTTATAAAATTAATGGAATTAAAAATATCATCATGATTTATTTTCATATATATCCATTTTAGGACTCATATAACATTAAAAAACAATTTTTACCGTTTTATATTCATTTATATTAAAAATGATATCTTACGCTTATCAGATATGTTTTTTTTAAAATCTATTCTATAGTTGTAATCATGATTTTTTGAGATATAACACTTTCCGTTTTTGTCATTATGAATAGTAACTGTGGTAAACATCTATCATATCGATAAGGAATAAAACATCACTTATACATGGAACAAAGAACTACTAAAGAATCTTCTACCAATGAAAGTCATTTTTCCATTATGAACTGAACATCCTAAAAACACATGACATGGAATTAACATATTATATAATTAAATATGTCACTGAAATAAATGATATGAATGGTTTTATTAAAATTGAATAAACAATTAAAATATTATTATTAAAATAAATAATTAATATTATTTTATTATATATACGTTATTGGACATATATTGGATGTCTAGACTCGTTGTAATGTAACATCCTACGTTTTTTGAGTGGGTTGAAATCCTCAACCCATATTTTTTTCTTGGATTTTGGGGCTAAAAAATATTTCTTGATCTTCATAACATAAATATGAGAGTTCATTTGACCCTAATAATTATTTTTATATAGGTTTAGATTATCAATAAGTGACTTGGGGTTTATAGTGGGTTTCAGGTGTTTCCAAGGTTGAAAACTAACCTTTTTTGGGTGTTCATCTAAAACACTAATTTTCAAAAAATAATCTTGAGTAATAGAATGATATTATATTAGAGGATGTCTAACAACATGATGTATGTGGTCTATAACTTTATCTTTTATTTTTCTCTTGTTTTGGGAGTTAAATATTGAGTGTTCCATGTTGTAGTCAAAGTGAGAACCAATTTAATTAACACCATGTTTTTAAATTAATTAAATAATCCCTTGAGATGCTTATGGGAATAAAAAAACATGACTAAAACTGGTTTAATCGTAGTGAGAGGCTTTGAAACTTGGAAAGGTTTGGAAACATTGTTTGTTTATTTAAAATAAATTGACTATATTGATTGTGATGGTTTTATGAATATGGGATGAACTTAGCCCATGGATTGAGATAGTGATGGCCATCAGGGTTGAGGGAACATTGGTTATTAGTTTTCACATGAATCAGATAATTGGGGGATGTTGATCACTTGTTGGGGGACACAATCACTATTGAGGTAATGAGGTTATCATGCTATGGAAATAGCCTGTTTCATTTTAAATGGTGTTGACTATCAGGTTGAGCAATGTAGTTTAAGGGGTACGAGGTACTGGGGTGATGTGTATTAGGTATATTGTTGGTGATTTCTTCTCACCATGATTACACTACATGATGTTAGAGTAATGTGCACAAATATAGGACATAGATTATGAAGTGGTTTTGAACACTCTCGTGGGTAGATGCCTTCGTTAAATGCATATTTGGATGGCATTGACCATCACTATGGTTGGAGGTGCATTCTGTAAAAAGCCACATTGATGGTGAGGATCCATCAGTTGATGGTATTGAGACTATCAATCAGGGGATGAGGCTTTTCGTATATTGAGGTATTTTGGCTTGGTTTATTTGAGATGATGGATACCATCATGCCTTAGGACATCGGTTGTTAATATGAATGTGATATTATTTAAAGGATATATATCATCCTGCCTCAGAAATCATTCATTAAGAAATCATGGATTATTTTGAGATAATTTCCTTGGGAATAGGTACTTGGTTGTGTGTGTCTTCAAGACATTGGTTATTTACATGAATGAATTTGTGATATGTTATGGCATGGAGGTGGAACCTTAAGGTTCACCTGGTTTGTACATTCATTAGGGGATTCATTGGGATTTATGCTAATGATCCTCTCCCCTAGCTTTATACCAGCAATGGATGAAGAAGGTAACTGCTTCCCTTTGAAATATAATCATAAGGGAAGTATTTTATTTATATGATGTGATTTTAATACTTTATTTACATTAGATACACCTTATTTATCAAAGATTTATGTTTTGAATTCATCAGTGGTTGACTACTAAGAATTTTCTCACACCCTACATAGGCACCTTGGGATGCATAAAGACATTATCATACTACGATTAGGTAAGGGCCCAAGATCAACATATAGAATATATGATAATATTAGTCCTTTTTCATGTATTGGATGTAAATGACCATGGGTTCTTAAATTATATAGGGTTTACTTTTGAGTTTCATTTATTTTGTAACAACATGTTTATTATATGTAGGCACTAATGGTTGGCCACTAGTGACCATATTTCCTACCTATTTTCATGTATGTCCTGATATGATATGTAATGAATTATTTTATTATAAAAATGTTAGGGGTTATCATTTATTATTTCATTTCTTTCTTTATTATGATTTTTCCATTGTATAATTATACTTTGGGTACAACAGGTTACTGGTACAATGTTTTTGGTCTTCTTTCACTTCTATATTTGTCTATGGACCAATATTAATATCACCACAAGAGGGTATAGTCTCTCCACTATCAACCCTTTAGACACATAATCCTAGTTTATTACGTTTGACATATGGGGAGATGTACCTAAGGCCCAGTGACACATTGACCCATAAAAATGTTTTGGTGGAAGGAAAGGTCGATGTGTTATAAGTGGCATTAAAACAGATCATGACTAGTAATTGGTATTGGTGTTGGGATGGATAATAATTTTAACAATTTATTTCCTTTTAATATTTTATATTACTGTTTGGGATATCATATAATGAATTTTAGGATATTGTCAAGATTGATTTTAGAGATTGTGTTTGGGTGCCTTCAGCCCCATGCATGGGGGACACACTGAGTTCGTAGGGATATGAATTTTATGTTATTATTTTATCTTCTGAAAATTGATTTAATTTCCACATTTACTGGTGAAAATGGGTGTGCTTATTATCTATTCTGATAGTGACCCTTAGACTAGTATTGAAAGATAGGAGGTATAGACCATCGACTCGAAATGAAAATGAGGTTTTATTTATGATTTCTTGATTGGAACATAGTATTATATATATATATGTGTGTGTGTGTGTGTGTGTCTGTGTGTGTGTTCCTATTATAAAATGGCATGCGATCATAATTGGGAACCTGTATTACACAAAAAGAGGATGGTTGTTTAATGTGTATGCAAAGAAAGCTAAATAGTGCTTTCCTACTTTTACATCATGGGTTGCATTCTACTTATTTGGCCTTGTCATGGGGTTCCAATGAGATCTATATGTGATATGTGATACATATATATAGGCCAATCTATGATAGGAGAAGATGGGAATGATGATGATTGGGGGTAAACTATTTAAAATTTTAACAATGTAGGAAAAAAATATGATTTCCTTCATAGCTTCTGTTTGGTGGAATTCTACTATTGTACCTAGAATGTTATATAGAATCAATACGTTTTATTGGAAGGTGAGGGGCCATCAGGCTGGATGATACCTGATGCTGGAATCCTATGCGGGTAGGTAGGGTTCTATGAGGTTGGGTAACTTTTGACACCTGAATCTAATATGGGTAAGTGAGGTGTAATAAGGCTATATGTCATGAGGCATGGTTATGATGGGGGGAGTGCAAGGGTGGTGAGATTTTGTTTCATTTTTAAATCATTCCAAATATTTGTAACATATATATTTTTACATCTATTTGACCATTTTATTTCTATTCAGTGGGTTTCTTCCTAGGTGGATTATAATGGAGCGTCAAGCGGGTAGTGACTTCGTGATACTGAGCAAGAACAATTAGAGGCCCTTGAGGGTCATGATTAGGCCTTAGAGGGTTAGTTTGATCATGTGATATAGGTACATGTATAGGTACAAGCTCTAATATAGGTAAAGAATCAACTAGATTTGATAGATTTTGTTTTATGGCTCGAAGAGCTAACTAGGGAGAGCATGGTATGTGTTATTCATGGTATTAACATGGGATCTTAGGGAGTTTATCCTTCCATATATTATTTGAATCAAGTGATATAGTTTCAGTACACACCTTTATTTTTGACAGATGGTAGAATATAAGTGTAATAGAATTGGATCGAGTCATTGTAGACCATTTTCAAATAGACTGAGACAACACCTAATGTTGGGTAGATATAGCTATGCTTATGCTAATAAAATCATCAAAGCACTAGTGGGACATGTAGCTTCAGTTAGGCATACATGAGGTACTGGCTTGGAAATATTTTGTGACTAGATTATTCAAGAACTTATTCCCAGAGATGCTGAGGGTAGAGAGGGATCTTGAGTTCTTAAGACTACAGTTAGAAGAAATGTATGACATGGAATATATTGCTACATTTAAAAAATTTTCTGGTTTCTCAATTGATATGATGGGAAAAAACCACAAGAGGGTGAGGGGTTTCTAGGATGGTTTATTACACGCAATCAGTGTCCATGTAAACACCATTAGTTTATATTCATTTTAAAAATCAATGAATCAATCAGTAATATCCAAAGGAATTTTTTGGGACTAGTCATATTCGATCTAGGTTATGTCTTTAGGATATTTCAGGGGAAATGTTTTAGCTAGTAGGAAGTGATAATGAGATCAGTTTTAATAGGTCATTTAGTATATAGACTCGAGAAATCCACTAATGAGTTGGTTTTTGATGGTGTGTTTTCAATGTGGGTAGTTGGGACATGACCAAACATAGTTTTATTTGTCACAAAAATAGTTCCAAGGAAGTAACCATGTTTGGAATCTCAAAAGGATCCATAGGAAGCCTTCACGGATAGTTGGAAGCTAGGGACCAAGGTAGAATCATGTGTCTGAGGATAGAGTAGGATTGATACTACGAGATGGTAGTCAAGATTTGTCTCCATGTAGAGGTCTTGGATGTGACAGTGGGTCTCAGTAGCAGGGTTAGTTTTTGTTAGCTGGTGTAGCCCCATAGATAGGTCATTCCTCAAGTAGCCATGCTTTATGCCATGTGTGTATAATGGATATTCTAGGTTCCGATCTTGATGGGGATCCTAATAAGGATAGAGGTACTTGGTGGGTGTGACCATGTTTTTTTTATATTTTCATGGACCTTTTTAGGCATGTCTGGTTTTTGGTGCATGAGGTGCATAGTTTATTTTTGGACTTAATAGATACTAGTTAGTAATTTGGAATCTACTAAGATTAATGATATATATATATATATATATATATATATTTGTGTGTATTAGGTCCATGGAACCAATATTTATTAGATTAATCAATGTAGTGTGGGTTCTATTGATATGCATTGGAATATGGGAATCAATGTGATACATGATCTTTGTGATGTGTGAGGAACCAATGATAATTATAGGAATTTGATGAGGTGTAAGAACTGATAGGATCCATGTTTAACATGTTCATGAGATAGGTTTTTACTAGGACGTGGCGCTAGATGGCTGTTTGATCTGGTATAGGATGATTTGAGAACCTGATGAGGTGTAAGAGCGAGGACGTATCATGGGAGGAGTTTTTTTGTCTGAGGGTGGTCAGAGGACCATCATTATATTTGATATTTGGGTCTTAATGTGACCAGGGTAGTTAAATCCTATGGTGGAGAGCACATTGAAAGAGTTGACCTATGACTTATGACCATGGTATACAAGGTTGATTTTACAAATATAGGTTTGTTTGGTACTAAGTCTGGATAAGGATTTATATCTCATGGATGAGCAATGTTTAGGTGGGGGGGACTGTAACATCCAATGTTTTTGGAGAGGGTCTAAATCCTCACCCCGTTTGAATTTTTCAAATTGGTGGTTAGAAAAACATCCTTATTGATATTCAGAACACAATTCAAAAAGTTAATTTTACCTAATTTATTTTTTAGTTGGGATTATATTATCTTCATGTTCCTCAGGGTTTCGAGTGGGGTTTTGTTGGGTCTATGGTCAAAAACCCATCTTTCTAGGGAATTCATCTAAAACCCCAATTTCTTCAAAAAAAAAAAATATCGAGTCAATGGCTGATATCAGGTTTAATTTTGTCTACCAAAACGAGGCAGGTGGTGTAGAGATTTAACTTTGATTTGTCCAATTTTTTGGGATGCGTTATTGAGTGCTCTATTGGGAAGTACGAGGAACACCCTATTTAATTATCATGTTTCCTTTAAATTATTTAATTGACCCACGAGATGCCTATGTGAATTCTCCACCATGAATAAAAGAAGTCAAATCATGGTGAGAGGATTCATATCATAGTTAGTTTTGTCTAAGATATTTATTTAGTTAAATTAAATTGATTGTGTTTCATGAGATATTTCTGCGGAAACGAGACAAGATTGGCCAAAGGATTGAGATTGTGACGACCATCTACATTGAGGTGACAATGTTTATTAAGTTGGGCTTAGTTCTGATACTTGGGTGATAATGACAATTAGTTGGTAGAAATTTTCATTAGTTGAGTCCATGAGGTCATCAGGATATAGGCACAACCTGTGTGATTTGAGAAGGAGTTAACCATTATGTTGAGAAACAAATTCGTAGGGGCATGAGGTTCCAATTTTATGGAAATTAGGAAGTTTTATTTATTAATTTACACTCATCGTGACTGGATAATACCCTATTAGATACATGTACAAACAGATATGGCTAAGATGATGAGGTGGTGTGGAATACTCATGTGGGTAGAGGCCTCTGTAAGATGTAGCTTAAGATGGGGTTGACCATCATTATGGTTGGTGGTGCTTTCTATAGAAATAAAATATGATGTTGATGATCCATTAGTTGACTATTTAGATACTGTTGTTTTGGGGATGAGGCTAGCCTTATATCAAGGATATTGGGTTGGGATTATTTTGGATGAAATTTATCTCAGTTCTTTAGCATATCCGATGTTGAGCTGACCATGTTATTATTTAAAGAATAAATATGACTGTACCTTGGACATCATGCTTTGAACTGATGAGGATTATTCTTAGTTGTTGTACGAGGGACAAGGTATTTGGTGGTTCATGCCTTTGGGAAATCATCTATTTAATTTATGGGATGATATTTTAGGTTATGACATTGAAGTGGAACCCAAGGGTTCATCTGGGATAGACTTTCATCATGGGATGCCATGGGATTTATGATAATGAACCTCTCTCCTACAATTTTACTACTAATTAATGAAGAAGGTAACTACTTTCTTAGGGATGTTGAGTACATTGGAATCATGTTATTTTTATGATGCCAATGTTTTATTTCATTTATTTTTTCATACAACTTCTTTTTCATAGATTTATATTAGGGGCAAATTGGTGGTGTCCAACTGAGAGTTTTCTCATACCCTAGATAGGCCCTTATGGAGTCATATAGATATTATGATCATGATATCAGGTAAGGGACCAAAATATGGAACTGGAACTTGGTGACAATTTTAGCCCTTTTTCATGAGATGTACTGTAAGGAAAATGCAATCCTACAGCTTCTCAAATTTACTTTTTATATTTATTTCTTATTTTATTTTCATGCTTATTATATATATGTAATGATGGTTGTCCATTGGTGACCTTATTGTTTACCTATTATCATGTATGACATAATATGATATGGAATGAATTGTTTTATTCTAAAAATGGTATGTTGGGTTTTATTATTTATTATTGAATCATTTACTTTATTATTCTTCCATTACTGTATAATATTACTTCCAAAAATACACTTTTATAGAGGCGGAAATGGCGAGATCTCAGGACGCTAGGGTTTGGGAATGGCCGCCATAGGCGGCGATGGCCTCCGAGCAGCTCCCTCCTCACGTAGTGGAGGAGGGATTTTCGTAGTCCTCTAGAAATTGAAGATTTCTTCCCTTTTCAAAGACTGATCTTCTGCCTTCGTTCCTTGAAATTTATCTCTCCCCTAAAGTTCCTGAGTTACATGAAGGGATTCCATAACTCTCGTTCATGGCTCAAGATTTCAATGATGCTTCGTTACTGCTAAATCTAACGCTGATATCTCGCTTCAAGCAACGACGTCCGCCTGTGGAATACTTTGATCGATTTATCTTCGGTTTGTGGAATCTTCAGAAGCATTCCACTATCGGTCTTCTTCATTCAAAACACATAAAAGTTTTTTTTGAGTTGGAGGAAGATTTGATCATGGCCTGATCCTCTGCCCCACGTACCTGTGATGGTTGTCTCTTCCTGCTCTTTCTATGGTCGTATGATCATTATATGATGCGTGATTCCTCAACGATGGAAATTTGGGTATGATTTCCAGAACTACTGCTTCCATTTCAGAATCCTTCCATTATTTTCATGCTGGGTAATATTGTTAGTCTTTATTTATGCTCGTACAATAGGACTAGGGCTATCTGTCACCCGATTTAACCAAAAATTTGTGATGAAGTAGACCTATTGAAACCACCGATTGAGTCGATCTTCATTGTTATGAGTGAGGAATTTAGATTTAAGAAGTCCATTGTTTTTGATTCCTGGTTTGATTACATCTCTCGGTTTATTAATGATGGAAATTTTTGGGAGAATTATAGAGGTAGGAGTGTGGTTCCATAGGAGGTTTTGGCCCCAAAGGATGCAGAAGTGGTGGCCTTAAATTCTCAGCAGGGGAAGCAAGACCTAGGTAAGGGAGCTCAAATTGAATCTTGTTCACTAGTTGGAAGGCGGATGGGAGGAGTGAATGAGTCTCTGAACCCAATGTTTGATGAGGTGTTTGGAAGACTTCAGAATGGTCTAGGGGTGTCTCATGTAGTGAAGCAAGTTTTCCATTCGGTTGAAGTGATCAGAGGCCAAGAATTGGTACTAGCGAGGGGAAAAGAGGATGTGGAAGGATCTTCTTTGGCCTTTCAGGTAGGGGCTTCTGTGGAGGAAGCTGGTGGATGGGTGGGGGCGTCTCCTGGGCTGAAGTCACAACATGTGCTGCAGGTGGAGTGTATTGAAGTCAGTAATTGTTTCTCTGGTCTGATGACTAAAGAACATGAAGAGAGTCAGAGCCAGATTGCTCCTGATTTGTCTCCTGGATGGATGACTGTCACACCTGCTGTGCATGACAGTGGGGTGATGGGTCTAGAATTGGTGTGTGTTCAGAATGGCAGTATGATTTGCGATAAGGGATTTGATCATGGGGGAATCTCCGAAGAGGTTTCTTTGGGGATTGAAGGAGGTAAGTTGCCAGTTGGGTCACATCCTCAAGATGCTGTTTCTGGAGAAGGTTGTTTGCAGAATGGGGTGATTGAAGATCATGAGCCTGTGGTGCAACCACAGTGTTTAGCTATGATTGACAGTAATAGTCATGTTGGGCAGGAGAAGGGTGGGAATGGCGGCTACCAGAATGTGGTTGTCCCTGAGAAAGGGGGGTCATATCTGACAGTGAAAAGGAGATTTATGGCCGAGGCTGAGCTTCTTTTAGTGATTTTGTGCTGTATGGAAAGAAGGTTGTAGCAGGGAATGAGGGTGATGCGTCCGCCCCACCAAGAAGAAGGCAGCAGAAGGATTATTCTTGTATGCCAAAGCTGATGTCTAACGGATCCTCTATTAGTAAAATTAAAGGGATGAATTCCTATGAGGAGTTTTTGTATATGGATAAATTAAATCTCAGAAGAATGTATGCGATGATCATGAAGTAGTATGAAAGTTTGGAATGGGAATCGTCTACCGAAGATGAGGCATTTGATCATTGAGATTGCGACAGATATGGTGAGGGGTATTGTTTCTAACATGTAACTATATGCTTTTGTTTGTTTTTCTTGTATGCTGTACTTTTTTGTTATTTTAATAAATGTTCAGAGACTTTGTCTCTGATTGAGGTTTCTGGCTATAATACTACTTCCATTATGATGGGTTACTAGTCCAGTGTTTTTGGTCTTTCTTCCAATGCTATATTTACCTATGGACCACTATTAATATCACCACATAAGGTTATTGTCTACCCACTACCTTGACACCCTTAATACTAGTCCCCAGCCTTTTTCATATGGGGAGGCGTGACTAAGGCATAATGGAACACTAGAACTGAACACTTTTTGGGTTGAAAGACAAGTTGGGGTGCCATAGGAAAGAGGTTTCATAACTGAATTTCAATATAATAGATTATACATGTTCTTTATCGAAAGCTTAATTCCATTATTATGTGGGGAATCACCTTTTTTGTATTATTATGTATTTTTACTTTTTTTGAGGTTCTAAAATTTGTACACATAATGAATTCATTTATTAATTAATAAAAATAAATGATATGATATTTGAAATATTTTTTATCAATGAAATTATTTCTTTGATATATATATTGTACTATGATCTCACTTCCATTAATGAGGTGTATATTATACTTATCAAGATATTATATTAATAACTAATCTTTGATCATGATGTTTCATGTTCCTTTAATGTTTTCTCTTGCATGACATATTTATGTTATAAATGTTGAATGTTTTTTCATGGTCTCAAATTCAATTCTTTGTGACATAATTCATGTTATGTACCATATTTTTTATATATGGTGTACTTACTACCTAAATAATTTGTTTTAAAATTAAATTTCATGTAATATATATATTTTATAGAATCATGTTATGTTCCATTACTAAATGGATTTTTTATTCAATCATTACATAATATACAAGGGTTTCTCATCTAAAAACATCCTTCATTGAGATTTGATTGGAATTATACAATTATATTCATTTACATACTATATACAAGGACTTTTGAAATAAAATTTAGTGTCTCTTTTTAAAATAATGAAATTTTATGTTCCGTCATATTTCATTTATTTCAAATTAAATTTCGTTTTAAAAGGAAATAAAGTGGTTTTTCCAAAAAAAATAGTGTAATAAAATTTCAAAAGGCTTTAACCAAATTCTTCCTCCATTTTATTTATCATATTTATATAATGTTAGTTTATATAAATAAATTATTTCTTAATGTTATGTTATATGATCATTTAAAATAATTAGAATGTTTTTAAGAAAAATATATTAATGTTTTCTATACATGATACTTTTTAAATTTATATATAAAATATAGAAAAAGAATGTTTATTTTGGGAATTTACAACCCAAATGTGTTCTACCACTTCATGACCACAATTTTATTTTAATATTAATTGATAATTCTCCATGTTGTTTTTCAAATATAATATTTTTTATTATTGTAGAAATTTGTATACAATATTTTCAAAATAGAAATGTATGATCTCCTATTTTCAATGAAATATTTTTATTTTATTTTAATTATAATTTTCAACTCTATCAACATCCTTTAATGATTCTTATTATTCTCTAGGGATATGATATTATGATACCATTATTATCCTTTCTTGGAAATTTTATGATGGTTTCTTGACGATATTTTTAGGAAACCAATTTTGTTTTTATGGGTAAATGAATCTATGATACATTTGATGAAATACAAGAAGCCATTTGTTTTATTTCTAGAAATAATAATTATATCATATTGATCGAAGATGGATTTTGGAGTGAAACCAAATTATTAAGGGTTATTTTATGATATATGATGAAATTGTACATTATAGAACTACATTGTAATGGGTAATGATATAAAGTCAAATGAATGGATATTACTTATAACATATGATGATGTTATGTCCAAGCTACATGATGATGGAGTTAAATAACTGTTAGTCATTCCCAAGAGAGGATGACATTTACCATATGTTTGTTTCTCCTATGATATATAGTAATTATTTTCCTACTTTTTCCCATGACGAATGTCTAATGTTCTCAGATATGAACATAGATTTAAACACTTTATATGAGTTATAATGGATCATTTTCTTTGGGTAGTTTTCACATGGATAATAATTGTTGACCTATATGATATTTTTAATATGATAAAATTTTATACCTATCATAACTTATGATCCATGTTTTTATAGGGATGAGTTCTCTTTTTTATACTCATTCATAAGGATTATGTCATAATTCCTTTATTCTCATTTTTTCGACTGATTCCACTCAATTGTTGAGGCTTATATTTACACTTATTGACGATTTGAACTTACCTTATTATGTTTTCCATTTCCCCAGGTTGTGAGTAATGATGTGAAATTAAATATTACTAGAATTATACCATGTGATAATAATTTTATGGGATATACTAAAGACAAAATATGAAATAAAAAAATTAGGGTGTTGTAGGATGAATTTCCACTTGAAGACGTGGGTATTGATAAATAATATATTGTTCTAATTGTTATAAAATCAAAATGTAAAAATGAAATTGGGTATATATGTGATCCATGATTCCTATTTTTTTAATGTTTTAATGATAAAATTAGATCATTTTAATTCATATTAGGGCATGAAATGTAATGATTATGTTTTTCCACTGCGCATAGGATTTTGATTTTGAGGTTTTAGTAATTTTTATCTGAGCAGGGTTATATGAAATTAGATATTAGAATGTTATTACATGATTTTAAATTATTATTAATAGATACCATCATGTAATTATATATTTATGGATCATAATAATATAAAATTCCTGGAAACCCATTTTGAGGTTTTATGTAATTTCATTTTAATGTGATTAATGTTATTTATTGTGATGTTTTATAGGGTTGTGGTATATTAAAATCTTTATTATACCAAGGTATTTTACATGAAGGATTATTTAAAAACAATAATATTGTATTTTTTGGATTTATGCTAAATATTATAAGGTAAACATTAAGGTTAAAATGTTAATAATTATGTTCATTGGAATGTTGATTTAATTATTTTTTGGAATAATCTATTTTGAAAATTTGGTTCCATTGTTGAAATATTATAGTTAAATTTATTATTTCATCATATAAAGATTTATTAGTTTTGGTTATTTCATTATATTAAATTAAAAACTTTGTATTTAGTAAATACAAGAGAAATATCAATCTATATTGGTCTATGTTGTGTGATCAATTAAATATTTACACATTATTATGGAGAAGGTTTCATATGGGATACCCATCACTGGGAATATGGGTTGAGATAGAGGTTATAACTTATTAAAAAGGCATCAAAAGTCTGATATTTACATTAAAGATTCTATGAATATAAATTTTATTTACATTCAAATTTTTTCAGTCTAGATAATAAAATAATCACTTATAAATTAAAAATTATATCATTGTATAATAATTCTCGATTAAATTATTTTATTCATTCTCTATTCTTAATTCTTGATTTTCTGGACATTAACATTTATATGATCTAATTTTCTATCACTACATATAATTTTTTAGAAATTCCACTTCTACTCCATTTTCTTATTTTAACATCCAAAATATGTTATTTATTTTGAAAACATAGTGAATTATTATTCTAAAACCATTATATTTACCTTACCAAGTTTTCAATAAGAGTTTTTATTAACCGTTTTAACAATGTTGGTTCTCGAAAATGGAATTTTAAAATACTAAACACTTGAATTACAGTGATCAATATGAAATTGTGAGGATGTAATTTATTTAGTGGGGGAGAGGTGGAGTTAATATGAATTAAATTTACAAGAAGTCTAGGTTTACAATGTATATAACATCATACACCAATCATTAACGATGATGAAATAATAATATTTTAATATATATTTTTTACAAAATAATTGAATTATAGGGTATGAATAAGAGTAAATAAATAATGAAATATATATGTCTTTATCAATAAATATGTATTGACCAGTGTTTTGGAAATAAGAGCATAATTTTTAGTAAAGTTATATTATACATAGAAAATATGTTTTGTTTTTTTTCTAAGATAATATTATAATTAATTTATCATAATTTTACAAATATTATTTAAAAAAATATATCATTAATGAAATAATCATTGGAAATTTATCTTAGGTTTTAATTTTTTAATTTTTATAAAAAACATTTTTTTTGTGAATTTTGAAAAATACATATTTTTAGTAAACTATCATTTCATTTCATTGAATGATGTTGTATAAAAGTACCATGTTTTATTTAATTTTTCCTTATATTAGAATAATTATACATAAATTTTATAAAATAAATTACTTAGGAATCATCATCATACTTTATTTTGGTATATTTTTATTTTAGGATTAAAATGAATTTATCTAAAAACTCTTCAACATTGTGTTTTAGGTTTTTATATTAAAAATTATTTCTACCACCTATAGGAATTTAATTTGATCAAATTAATTATATATTTTAAATTTGGGGGTTTAAAATTGTAAAATATTTACCATTTATTTTTGGTCATTATTAATAATAACTATGATAAATATTTCTCATCTCAATTAGGTTAAATCAGGTAATTATTGTTAAAAATAATGTGAAAAGTAATTAAAAATATATCTAAAATCAATGTTATTTCAATTTTATAGGTTTATATATAAAAATATCATCTATATTATATTATATAGAATTTTGGATAGATTCTTCATCTATAAGTACCTTAATATTATTTAATGATAATAATAATTATAATATGTCACTCGCTTTGTTTTAATATATATACCATTATTCGGTAAGGATAAAAACAAATTATGAATAGTTCTCAAATATTATGTCGAAAAATATTTTTTAACAAATTTTTAAATTAGTCCTATATTTTTAGTGATGAAATAATTACCTAAAAAGCATACCCTCCACTGATAATGTTCTTCTGCAATTAGTTGAAAAATTAAATAAATTATTATAAAAAAATAATTATTGAACTAATATGGTTTTGTTTATATTTCCCATGAATTTTGTTTTTTAATATAATATATTTGTGGTTTTTAAAAATTTCTTATTCTAATTCAATAAGTATTTTTAGATATTATATGTAAAACATTGTGAAGAATATTGAAAATGACTTTATGGGTATCTTATATAAAATATTATTTTATTAAATGGTTAGATTTTAAAAAATGACTATATTTAGCCAATTGAACTGGGTATAGTCTATAATATCAACCATAGTCCCCTTATAAGTCAAATATCATTTTAATGTCACATTATTGACCCATAAAATTTTTAAGACATTTATATCATGGTAAACATAAAAAGGGTTAACAAGAAGATAAAACTAAGAGATGAGGTTTAAAATATCACTTAAATATGATATGGATTTTAAATGATATTATTTTAGATAATCCTTCTATTATAATATAAATATATCAAAAGTTTCCACTTTTTAATAAAAATTGTTTTATATTATGTTAGTACCTTAATTAATTCCATGTATTCCTCTCCCCTCACTTATAAAAGAGTAGAATCCCTCACATCTTACTCAGACTCCAAGAGTTAATTATCTCAACCAAAACATGATAAAAACTATTATTTAATTCTTTAGATACACTCTAGATATTATATTCTTCTTATAAGGCCATCCTTGGGGTCCTTAAATAGATATCTAAAATTGGCTATTCAAATGGGATATAATAGTCTTAATTGAGTGTTTTCATTATACTAATTATTCTACCTCATTCATTTCTATCCTAACCATTAAAATATATTATCATTACTATCAATCATATAATAAGTTGTTAATATATTAATTTAATAAAATTATTTATCTCATTTTCCTTCATATAGGAAAAAACCATCATTCATGCATATGTTCAGGTTACCTCTTTATAAAACTAATGTAATTGTTTTTCTCGATCTTTCCATTCATGGATTTTTATTGTGAATGATTTATTTTATACCTAAAATTATAGATTATAATCATGAAAAAAATCATTCACAAAAAATTATATTCTATCTATATTAATCCCATTCCAATGTTAAAAAACTAAAACATCACAGATGAATTAGTATATAGTACCTCCTCCAGAGATTAATGGATATTATTTTTCATAAATCTCCTCACATGGATTATCATAAGGATAAATAAAACGTAGAAATTTTATTTTAATAACTTGTTAATGTATATATAATTAAAATATATATTTTTTTATTTATTTATTTTGTATCAAATTAAAAGTAAAAACAACTTTTATGTGTACATATGGACTACCATCTCACGTGTCGATGTATTTTTTATGACAATTTTACCTGATTTTCACTAAAATATATTTTTTTGTATAAAATTGTAAATTATATCAGGATTATTATTGAATATATGATTTAACAATTTACACGTGGACCCTAATCAAATTGACTAATGTCATATTTCAGTTATGAACTGAACATCTTCAAAACACCTGACATCGGGTTAACAAGTTTAGTAATTAATTAATACACTTAAAGAAATGAAAAATTGGTTCAATGATAATTAAGTAAACAAAATAAAGTTTATCTATCAATTAAATAACAAATATAAGTTTATCAAATCAAATTTAATAAATAGAAATAGTAAGTATGGGCTTACGGTAAGGAGTTTCAAAACACTGTTTCTATTAATTAGGTTATACATCTACTTCATTGAATTTATTATTCCAAGATAATTCATAAAGTGAACTAGGATTGTATAATATTTTATTTCCAATTTCTTATTTTGGTTTTATCATTTTAACACATAATAAAATACTTGATTAACATTTACCTCATTAATAAGATATTTGTATGGATTATTCTTCTCAAAACTATTTTTTTGAGACATGTATTATAATATAAATGTACTTCCATTTATAAGGTGTATAACATTCATAATAAGATATTATTTTATGAATTATTCATTAATCAAGATATTTAATATTCCATTAATTTTGTATCTTTCATGTGATAATAAGGTTATAAAATTTTTAAGGGTTTTCATGGTCTCAGTTTCTATTCTTTGGGACACAATACAGGTTATGTACAATTATTATTTTTATATTGGGTACTTATTACTAAAATATTTCTATTAAAAAATTATAACATTTAAATAATGATTTTTAAATAATATTTTTATAATTTTCTATTCTATGAATCTTTTTTATTCAACTATTTCCAAACATAGAAAGGTTTCTTTTCTCAAAACAACCTTCTTTGAGATGTGTTTTTGTTTATGCACCTCTATTAATTTATGTACTGTATATGTTATATATTGACATATAATATCCTATATCTTTCTATACACATGGTATTTTATGATCCTTCTTATGTTCATTATTTCAATTTGTTATTGGTTTTAAATGTATGTAAAATGGATTTTCCTTTATAGTGTTTTTTAATTATTTTAAGGAATTTCAACTAATATCGTACTCCATGTTCTTTAAATAATTTCAATAATGTTATTTAAATATATAAATGTTTTCATAAATTTAATTCCAATTTTATTTGAATAATTTTAAAAATTTAAGATGGAAAATTTCTTACTTTTTACACTAGGGTAACTTTTGACTCTCCTTAAAAATGTTTGAAAAGAATATTTATTTTTAATGGTTACAACATGAATGAAATTTATTTTAATCATAAACCGTTTTTTATTTTAATATTAACTTATTAGTTTTAAAGGTTATTTTAAATCAATTTTTTCTATATATTCTAAAAAATTAAATAATATACTTTTAAAATTAAAGTGTATTTTCATATGTTATTAAACAGTTTTTTAATAGTTCATTACATTATTTTCACCTTTGATAAAATATTTTAATCATTTATAAACTTAAATAGTAGTTTGATCTTATGAAACCATTCACATAATTTCTATAAATATATTATAATGTTGTATTATATAGTATATCTAGAAACCCATTTCTTTTTCATTGGTAAATATTGATATAATAATTTTGTTGAAATGAAATAATCCAAGTTTTTTTCCATGTTATGGTAATTGGGAATTATTGATTAAATTTTCATTGCATATTTAACCCAAATGAATAGTATATTTTTTCAAATTTATGAGTTGTGGGTTTGTTATAGACCCCAAATACATTGGCTAATATGACAGAGTTAACTATATGGAAGTTACTCCCAAGATATTAGGGGTTTTGATACTCCTAAGAGATGATCAAGTTAGCTAACTGTAAGTTATTCCAATGAGAATATGATTTTTTAGTTATAAAATAGACCTAAGTGAAATGAAAATTATAGTTTTCATTGATTCAATGATGAAAATTTAATTTCCCGAGGTACCAAAAGAGTTTCTCAATTATTATTATATGTTTTAATGGATCAATTTCTCAAGGTTTATTATTAATATATCTTGATTGTTTAAATATATGAATATATTTTTATGTTAAATAATTATGTATTGTACCATGATTTATAAACCTGGTATTTATGGTTATTTTTTAATTATATTTTTCTTTACCTAGATTATTTTTCAAACCTTTATTCTCATCTTGTTATCATTGATCATGTTAAATTGTTAATAATTATACATACCCTTACTGAGCGTTTGAGTTAACTGTTATTATGTTTTATATTTTCCAATGTTATGGATAATGATTTTAATGAATTATATATACAATGTTATCATTAGTGACGAAGTTTGTTGGATATTTGTAGGATTATTTTGAAATAATAATAAATTGTCATTGAAGAAAAAATAGACAAATAAAGATATGGGTTTTATTTTTTATGAGTTCATCCTAATTCAATAAAACTCTAAACCTAAATTGTCGTTGAATATGTATGTGATTATATATATTTTTTTTGTTTTTTTTGTTTTGGATGGCTAAAATCGGTTATGTTTATTAGTATCATGGGTAGAAATGTAATTATTTTGTTTTCATCACTAGATTCAAGAGTATGCATTTACTACAGTTATATTGAATCAACTTTTATTTTATAAAAATCAATTCAAAATTTTGGACGAGGAGTTTATTCTATTCATGGAGGAACAATTTGTAATTCCATGTGATATATTGTTGGATGATTTGTTTAATGTTGGCATGAAATTATTGTTGAGGAAAATAAAATTAATTTATATATTGATTCCTATGTGAGGATCATTAATGGTTTCTTTATGGGAAGAAGCTATCATAATGATTTCTCATTTAATTTTACCAAATAATATGTTGATGGACATAGAGGGACTAAATGCCGATGTGGTGGGAAATATTTTAAATTTTGTGAAAAAATTAGTGAATATTGTCTTCTAATTAAAGTTAAATTGTCAAAAGGCAATGGAATTTATTCCAAGATGATGATATTCCTAAATTAGTTAATTTTTTAATCATTAATTATGTCTAATTATAACACTAAATTGGATATTTCATGTGCGTCAAATGTTATAGACTTTATCGTATAACTACAAAACACTTGATTCTAGAGAAATGCTTTCAATAACATCTTGTTATATGTAAAATATGTGTTCATGGGGATAGAAAAAGTAGTTCCTTGTATTAATAAACCATGTTGTTCATAGGTAATTCATGCACGATTTTTATATTACATGTGAAAAGTATCAATAGTTTAAAAATATAAGAGTTTTACCTGAATATTGAAATGAAAAACATTGGACGTAGGATGTGTGAATAAAGAAACATGATTTTAGATTTTTAACAGGATATCATATAAAGATTCTACAAAATAAAATTTAAGGAAATTTTTATTCAATAAAATTTAGAAGTTTAATAATGAATACATTATAGGATAGATTGAAATAAATTTCTTAATGAAATAGATGAAAAAAATTTAGAAATAAGATGAAAAAATAATTGTGAATAAAGAATTGTTCAAAATACACTATGAATGAATGTTTTATGGTTTTTTATAATCCTTAACAGTTATAGTATAATGGAATATTGATTATAAATCATGGTGAAAAATGATTATCCAAGATCTGGAATCATCAATAGTAAAAATACTCCTTGAAAAATCAATAAAATATCACTAATAGATGTAAGATCTAAAATGTAGATTTTATGGAGGTTACGTGAACATTATGAACATGTTGATGGAATCAAAGAGGAGAAAATGAGGAATTAAACATATGATGTCAATATTTCAATCATGAATATAATATATGATGTATTATTACTATAGAATATGATTTATTTGTTCGATCCTCAATCACATGGAATGATATTTTATGTGGAAGGATCAATGGAAGGAAAAGTTTTTCTAAAGGAGTTACTCTACTCCTATGACATATAAAGATATACTTTAGTTAATAAATAACCATTTCATGATACTGAATAGGTTTATATCCTTTTTTTGAAAAGAAGGATCTCAAGAAAGGGTTTTTAGAAACCAATGTATACATACTCTAAACAGACCTCTATGAATGAATGAAAAAAAGCATGGAATCATAAAAAATATGACTCTAAGAGTGTGGGGAAGGTGGATGAACATGGGATGGAGAATACACTAGTAATTGAGAATTATAATATAGAACTCATATCAATTAAAAGAGAGGCATGTATTTGTGATATCATTGAATTCACTCCAAGGAAATAGTATTAGATTGATAGAATTTAACCTACAATAGAGAAGGAATCCAAAATAAACATCCAAAAGAATATATTCACAAGTGGCGGTGTGAAAATGTGCAGTATGATCCAAAATAATACAAAATAAATATTCAATGCATGTCAACATATTTATCACAAATGAATAATTATATGTTGGTGGTTTCTCAAAAATAAGATCAATTTCATGTGTTTTAAAGACGTTAATGATAAAAAAATATTATCGATAATGAATATATTATAGAGTATGTGTAATTATATTACCTAAATTTGAAAAAATGGAGAGTGAATTTGTAATAATAATGGTGTTTTTAATCTAACTAATCCAATTCCATTGGTTTAGGAAATATGATATGCCAATATATCTGAATACTTTAAACATTTATAATCTCTTTGATGTGATTCAAAAAAATATGGTACATTAAATCCATGGGGTATTTTGAATAGAAAATTCTCATGAGAATGAGATAATGGTAGTTTTTTAAATAAAAAAACAAAAAATGGTATCTAATAAACAATATGATCATAAAAAGATAAATCTAAAATGTACATCATTCACAGAATCATTATTTAAAAAATCAAAAGATTTTTAAAAAAAATATGTCTCAAATCAATATATACTAAAACTAGTAACACCATGATATACCATGGTATCAGAAACATGTGTAAGTAATATTTGACCAAATAGTGAGTGGGATCAGACCACTATAAAAGGTGTAAAAATTTGGAGTAGTTATATTACTGAATTTCACATCTATTTTTAATATTCTTTTTCATAATATTAGCTACCATGATAAACATTTATTATAAATCCTTATATCAAGGAAATTTGATTATCAAAATTTGGTATCCCAAGGAAGAAAATTATATCAATAATTGGTGTCATGAGTTTATGCAGAAATTAAATAGTAGTTGATAATTAGTTTTTATATGTTGTTTAACCCCATTATTGAATGAAAGAATCAATAATATTTTGGATGATATTGAAGAAATGTGAAATTTAAAATTCATTAATTGAAAATGGTATTAATTTACGCTTTATGGGATATATATTTTATAGTTTGTGAAAATTTCCTTAGCTATAAATTTTTTTGTTTGTATATAATTGATATCACAAGTTGAATGTTTCTCACTAATGATGTTGTGAGTTGTTTTGTATTCATGATTTACATGGATAAATTTTATGACAATAAAATAGTATATTGTTTATAACCATAATGTTTATCATTTTGTGTAATGAAATATTGTATCGAAAATTGGAAAAATGGGGATCAAATTCAGTCATAAATGGAATATGTTAAAAAACAATTTATTTCACATGGGGTGGAGGTGGGGGTGTAGAGATTCTTCATTAAAGATAATATTGAATATAGAATATTCTTTTTGAATAACCCAATGTATTAAATTTCTAATATTGGGAAGAGGTAAAGCTCACTAAAATAGAAAATATGTGTTATTGGTGAATCATATGATCTATTATATATTTGATGGAGCATTATTTATAAGAGTTATTGTAAAATAAATCATATATGGGAGATTATTTAACCATTAAGGGTTAGGAATAAATTTGACGACAATATGTTCTAATTTAATTTTTTACAATATGTGTAGAATGGTTGACTATAATTATGAATAATATATATATTTTTTATTTTATGGTGTTCATTTTTTAACAATTATAAATTAGTTAAATCCTCATGTTTTTATAGTATTTCTTTGAGGATGTTGATGGATTTATATTTGGAAGATATAATATTCATTAGAACACCTATGGTTTTGATCATGAATAAATTTTTATGGAGATGTATTTCTTTCTAATTGGAGATCTCTATATATTATATAGATACTTCACTACACCTCCTTTTATTATATTATAATAGACAATAAAATAAGGTGTCTTGTGTCATTATATTGTGTTCTATTCCATAATATTCATATAAAATGGTCATTATGAAAGCATAGAACACAATCCATAAGTTGAGTTTCAAATTCATTAGTTTATAGGGTTTTGAAATTTGGTTTATTTAAGGGTATCACATAAACATATGTCATATATCATGTAAAAGTTATTCAAAAAAGTGGAAATGTTGCATAAGAGTCACTATTAATTTTACATATTTTTTTAACATTCATTCAAACGGTCGTTCAGATTTAAAGTAAAATTTTTATGTTAATGAACGATTTTCTCATGGTTTATCCCTCAATAAGGGAATAAACATAAAGGCATTAAACTATGATTTAGAATTATAAAGTAAATAAATTAGTAAATTTTACCACACTAGTCTATAGTGCAGGAAATATTTTTATAATGCTATTATGTTTAATAATATATGTAAACACCACAATGAACCCCATACATTGTTATGGGTGTGATTTGAGATGCATAATGGCTTCTTATTTGTATGAGTGAGTATCTCAAGAAGTTTTGAATTGAGTACCCAAGAAAAATATCCATTTAAAATTAATTTAAATAGACTCCACAAATTATTTTCAAAATGGCCAAGTTTACCAAAATACTAGATCGTTATAAGTTTCAATCATTCAAAAGATTTATTATAATATTGATTAGGTATCGAGTAAATAATATACAATATTCCCCAACCCGTTGAAATAAAATTAAATAATTAAAATCTTATAAAAAACTAATTAAGATTAACATTCAATGTTTATATTTTTTTACAGTTTAAAACAAATTTCAATGTTAAGAATAAATTCAAACTGAAAATAAATAAAAACAAAGTGTAATTTTTGAATAGAAGAGGTCCAATATCAAGATGAGACTTATTCTTTCCCACTTTGTGGTCACCCACAAAAAATTAGTTTATATAAAATTAATAGTTTAATCCATAACCTGGATTGGATTTTACAACATTTTAGAACTATCCATGTCACACATAACCTCTTCAATAGTTATATGTGGGAGTATAAAAGAAACAGGTCATACAGGACCTACACCACACTATTCCACAGAAAACAGAAGTAAAAGGAGATAAGAAGATATATATTAATATTTTAGTTACACGAGGATACATTATGCACGTATTAAAATAGAGAATAGACACACTACTAAAAATGAAACATACAATAAAAACTGAGCAAATATATGTATGAAGAAATAGATTCTTAGTTTTTTATATGTTGTAGTTCACGAATCCTTGAAAGCATTTTGAAGTGAAACTCATGTCAGGATCTTAAAATTTTATTTGAACATAGTTTCTTTTAATATTTTCAATTACTATAAGTGGGTGATAATTTTGTATTGTGATTCACCCTTCTCAGTCTTGTATAGATGATGTAGGATAAAAGATCGTCTTGATCTTGTAATTAACTTCATCTTTATCAGGTAAATGTAAATCCTTTAACGCATCAATTTCACCTCATTCATTCTGTATATATGTAAAGGGGTATGAGGGAGTCTACCTCACTTTTACCAATAGTAGCTGGAAAATTATCCATGTATATTCTGATATCCTACTTTATTGTATAGAATTACTAACAGGTTATTCAATGAACTCTATCAATCATTTAAGAGACAATAATTAAATTATGTTTGGAGGTGACTCAATATGATGACGTCTCACATTCTAACAGTGTCTCATTATAACAGTGTCCCAAAGAGGTAAGAGTCTTGTACTGGTGATATTTTAATTATGTACATAGCAAAAAATTCTGTGGTTATAGTGACTCAACCATCTAGTGGGGACTCCTCTTATGGTAGGTTGGATGAGAATTGGCACATTCTTTATCGAAATTCTACCTTGGTGGAGACTCATCTATAGTGGGGTCATATGTGAAAAGGACTTATTTCAAGACATTTCTATTTTCCCATATTGGCAGTGAGATATTCCTTGTGTTGTTTTAGCTTAGTGGTGAGATAGTCTTGATGGTGACTCATCATCAGTGGTGTTTCAACATCAACATTGACACATACTTAAGAAATATCATCACAGGTCTCAGATTATAAAGTACATAAAAATGAAACACATTAATATAATTATAATCATTATTTTGTGATCATTTAAACTAGGATTTCATCAGTCTCACCATTTTTTTGATAAAAAATCAAGGCATCAAAGGATGCATAAATTTTGATACCAATGGAAAAAAATGAATACATACCACTAATATGGTATCAAATATAAAAAAATAAAATATGTGTATATTGGTTAATGAAAAACAACAAGAGTATGTCAATAAGGGTCAAAAAAAATAAGAAATGTTATAAAATAGATATAACTATTACAAACAAAGATAAATTAAATGAATTATGTTCCCCAAAATAATTATTCCATAGGAATTACCACCAATATTGGATTATCAAAAAGGTAAATATTGGAAGAATAAAACTCTAAATGTTGGTGAAAAAAATAAGAGTATCTGATGATAAAATAATGAACACTAATAGATCATGGTCATCAATAAAGGTTCAATCCAAAAGTCATTGAAACAAATTTTCCATAAAAATATAATTTATAAACCAACAACATTCTCATGGTTAGGAATAATAGTCCATTGATGCTTTTAAATAATCATTGGAGATATTTTGAGCCGATGTAGTAGGTTCACCAGGTTATGAAGGAGCTCCAGGAAAGGTAGTGGGAACACTAGTTGGGAGTCTAGCTATATCTTGAGGAGGTTGAGACTCAATAACAAAAATTGGCCCATGTTTTATCATATATTTACCAAGATCAGGAGGAAATGATTGTAATATTTATGTAATATGTGCAATATGTTCCCCTAGTAACTTCTGGTCTAAAATATCCCTATTTTTTTATAGTAATTTCTTCCCTATTTGTTTTATAGTATTTATAAAATCTATTATTATATAACCACCTCTCTCTATGGAACTGAATAAATCTATATTCTCTTCTATAAACAGATTCAGTATTTGAGTAATCTTGTTCAACATTATGGATTTCTCATTAAAGGCCTAAGTAACTGATGGAATCCTTAATTTTCACCCAATATTTGAAATTGGCATCCATGGAATTCTACTAATAAATTCATGAGAGAAAATATTTTATGTATTTGGTATTTCTCGCTCTATATGAATTCATATCCTAGCCATAACTCCTTATCATCATGTAATAATGTGTAATACTCTGCTCAAACATCATTAAAATTTCCAGAGGAATTATATATTCCCCACTTGAAGGTCCAGTGATCACAAAAATAACTTATTCTCTAACCATGTTTTCGATTATATCCAAATCAAATTGATGAGAATCAGTTGAGGTATCTGAGGAGTCAACTTCATTGTTTTTTATAATTCCCACCAAATAAGCTATAAAATAAGACATTAAATCATAATGCATATATTTTACTAATTCTATCTCAATATTTATACTATTGTTCTCTATATAAATCTATTCAATGTGATGAATTATCCTTATTTGAATATAGTGGATAACCAATCCAAGTACATTTTGGGGATTATTTTCACATATATTTGTTAGTAGAGGTTCTTGACTCTTAAAAAACTTGATTAAAATTTTAAATCATCTTCTCTTATAAAACTTCCAAGTCAACCTTGGTGACTATATAAAATGGGACAATAGGGACTAGAGAATCCATTTTCAGTTACCTAATAGAATGAAATTTTTCTAACAGTAAAACAACATCAATTTGATTCATCATAGATCTATTAGGATCTCCATTAACATGAATATCATTTCCACAATCCTTTGGTGGACTCACAACATCACATGATAATTTACCCCATTCTTATGACCTAAGATCAATCCCTCACTCTAAAATCTTAGAAATAATATGTATAACCATAGGAGGTATCACAACATTAGGTATAATGGACAACTCAATGCTACTCGGACCATATGAACTCTGTCCAACTATAGATTGCACAATAGAAGATGTGATGTCATTTGATTTTTGAGAATCTATGTTCTCCGAAACAATAGCTTTCTCCCCAGAAATAGATAGGATTTATTAAATCTAATCAACAGCTTTCTGAGTATCCTCTTTCTTCATAACAAAAGCAGATTCAAATTCCAAATGCCTATCAATAGGAGGTTCATCATACAACTATTCAAACACATGCTTCTCAACAACCGGCTCATTTGTAGGCATACCAAAAAACTATTTGTCACTTACTAGCTCAGAAAAAAGAATTCCTTTTTCATATTTCTCAGCCATATGTTGTTCTGCAGCTACTATAACATCCATCTATTTTACCATAACAGAGGTAGGAATAGTATAACCATCGGCAACACTAAAAAATATAGCATCAACACTTGGGGATTTATCCCCCTCAACAAAATCATATCTCTCTTTAAAAATGAGATCTACATATTCAGGTAGGTATAATGTCTCTTTAGATATAATAGGTAAGTCAAGATGTTCTAAAGGAATTTCTTTATCTATCCTTCTAATTTGGCCAACTGAACTAGCTATGTTGGAATCATCATCTACAATATCTTCAACATCACCATGTATTGAATCTCTATTTCCACTACCCTTACCACTAACATATTCATTTTTTATCATCAACTCTCTCTGAATTCCCTTTTTCATCAATAGATTTAGAGCTATAATTGAACTAATCTTCTCCCAAAACATCTATTTCTTCTTCATGACTATTCACTAAACTTTATCTTTTTGGAAGTATCTTTGTTAGGATAGGATATCCATAAGTACCGGGTTGAGATTTGGAAGATAGATAGATGTTATGCCCCTCATCAACATGCTATTCCTCTTCTTATTCTATGTTAACATCATCTTCTTCATTCTCATCTGAATACTCAACAACCACATTAGGTTCTGGACTAGGGTCTGAAAAATCCCTTGGCGTGGATGGATGATCCATAGGTAAAAATCTAACATACTGTTTCTCACTATTATATAAACACTACATCCTAGAGGGATAGAAAATAATTCACATCCTTGAAAAAATTGATCTATAAATACAAAAACCATTGAAGTCTAATAGATTATTTATCTATTAGTGTTAACTCATTATCCTTTAACATGACTGAAAATAAATTTGGGTAAATCAAGAAATTATATCTGGAAATAGGTTTGATTATTTCAAATAAATGAACCATAATATACGTACAAAAATTTATTTCATATCCTATTTTGATAAGATATAATAAGTATACATCTGGATAACATAAGTTGGTAAATCCACCTTTTCTAGGGAATAACATGTGTTGTATAAACATGAAGAGTGTTCTGTATTCCCCATATAACTAAGAAGCTTCTAGTCTTATTTTTATCCAATCACCATCCATTTTTTGAGGCATATTCATACAAAAAACATCAATTTATTCAGTAATAAATCCTTGATAATCATCAAAAACACCTTCATCAGGAACTCCTAAGCAATTGGCCCATTATTTTTCGAAAAAGATAAGTTTATAACCTTTAACTTGATATCTTGGCAGGTTTACTTATTATTATTCAAAAACCAAACTCCACACACTGATAGAAATCATAAACCATATTAGTATAGAATGGTATCTTTTTTGAAGAGAACAAATCTTATAAACATTTTTTCTAGAGTACTTTTATCAAAAAAGACTTACTTGAGACTAACCACTCTACTTTTTCTTAATCTTCAAATAAAAAAATTATTCTTGATAGATCTAGATGAACTATTTATATAGTATCTTAAACAATCATCTAACCCTTGGTCTTCTTATCTAGTTGTGACTTTGATGGAAATTACTTAGAAGGATGTGTCTGTCATTCCATACCAATCGATCTGGTAAGATTTGTTGAAGGTTGAGAGAAAGGGTTATGGTTTTAAGATTATGAGATGAAGGGTTTCACTAGTCTTGAGAAAGAATATAAGGGAATGAAAATATTATGTTATGGAAACAGAAAAATGTATTATTTATATCATTTTATATTTAGGGATTCAAAATCAAAACAATAATTTAAATAAAATTCAAAATCTGAGAAAATATTTGTATCAGGTTACAAAAAAAAGAAAAAAAGGAATAATAATATGGAATATTATAAACCAAAGAAGAAACAAAAAATAAAAAAGGTATGAAAACTAACAGTTTGACAAACCAAAAGTGTGATGAGCATGATAGTGAGACAACTTAACAGGTGACACAACTACAATGGTGATAACTCCACAATTGTGTGTCGTACTCAATAGTGTGTCACCCAATGGTGGGCCATACTGAAGGTTGTGTAATTCACAATGGTGTGTCAAAATCTTAGTTATGTAATACTAAATGGTGTGTCATCATTAAATTAATGTTAATCAGAATTAATCATACTTAGATTATGTTTTATGTAATTCATTCTATTATAATTCAAAAAATTTATAAAGATATCAGCTAACTTATGTTCTATACCAATGTATTCCAGATTGATATCACCTTTTTGAAAACAATATCTCAAAAAGTGATGAATTACATTAATATTCTGTCTTCTAAGATGAGACAATAGATTCTTAGAAATGTTAATAGCACATGTATTGTAACAATTTTATGGGGACATGTCCGAATTAGTATCCATTGTCTAGTAAAGTGTGTTTCATCGAAAAAAAATTTCACAACAACAACCAGCTTCTATTTATGCATCATCACTAGTTGATAGTGCAACAAAATTTTTCTTCTTACTAAACCATGAAATTAAAGACTTTCCTAAAATGTTATGTGTTCTAGAGGTTCTTTTTCTATATAACATACATAAAAAACACCATTATAATAACTAACTGGATAAAATAATTGTCCTCTAGGTTAAAATAAATCAAAATTGGTAGTATATTTGAGTAATTTGAAAATTATTTTTTCCACAACCATGTGGGACTCATTTATATAAGCTTGAAAGAAGGAACACATACATGCACAAAATATTATATTAGGTCAGCTGCTAGTTATGTAAAGAAGAATCCAAATCATACCTCTATGAATGTTTTGATCCACTTGTTTCCCAGATTCATTATGATCCAGCATACAAGTGGTACACATGAATGTTGCACTACTATTAGTTCAATCCATGGTAAAATGATTTAAATGATATTTTTTATATTTAATGTAATTTAAAATAAATCCTTCTTTATTTTGAGAGATTTGAAATCACAAAATATACTTAAGTTCAACCATAAAAATAATTTCTAACCCATTTTTCATCATTTTAGAGAAATCGGTACAAAGATAATTTCTTGAATATCTATATATAATATCATCTTCATATATTTCTACTACTATAAAATATTTTTAAATTTATTTTATGAAAATGGTAGGATCATCAATTTACTTAAAAAATATGTTTGAAATTAGATAATTACTGAGCCTATCATACCAAGATATAGGAGCCTGTTTTGATCGATATAAATATTTAGTTAATATAAAAACTAGATTTGGAATAAAATGGATTTTCAAAACCATGGGGTTATTCAATAAAAACATCCTCAAATTTGACACCATTTAAGACTATATTCATGATTAGCATTCGATAAAACAAGAAATATAAATGTGTTCCATAGGATAAAATAATTCTTATGGATTCAAGTATGGAAACTGGTTAATGGGTTTCGTTATATTCTATTCATTATTCTTGGCCATAACCTTGTGAAAAGTTATTTTCTTGTTTCTAACTATTTTTCCTAGCTCATATACCATGTTTCTAAAGACCAATTTCTTACCTATAATCAAGGTTTCATTGTATCTATCAACAAGTTCGACCACATTGTTTATTTCAAATTTATTTAGTTCTTATTTCATTTGAATTACCTAGTATTTTTCATGAATATATTCATTGATGGTATTAGTCTCTAGCTAAGATAAGAATTCTTAATGTTCAACCTCATTTTTATGATAAGTTCAATATTATGTACCCATATCAATATATCCTATAATAGAATATAACGGGTGATACTTATGGTTTCTAATGGATCTAGAATATGTAAGACTAGTCACTTTAGAATTTACTATAGATTTTTTTTCAAGAAGATCTAGAAATTATTTAGAACTAGATTATTTTTGTTTCTCTTTAACAATAAGATAAGAATATTTAGAATTTATGTTCAGAGAACACAAATCATCCTCATGATTTCATATGGATGTATTAGGCTCATGCAGATTTGTTTCATCAAATTTGACATTGAAATATTCTTCAATAGTGTTAGAAAATTTATTAATTCCTTTATAAGAATTACTCAAAATTTAATAACCTAGTAAAATTAATTTATCACATTTTGAAGGAAATATTTCTATATTATCCTTAAAGTTATGAATAAATACTTTGCATCCAAAAACTCTAAAGTAATTAACCGTAGTATTTCGATTACTATTAAGATCATAAGTGGTATTCTTCAATATGGGTCTAATTAAAACAATATTAATGATGTATTAGGATATATTCAAAGACTCAACTAAAAAATAAATAGGTAGTTTATGCTCATTTAATATTTTTTGGGAAATCTCTTGAAGAGTTATATTTCCTCGTTCGATAAATCCACTCTGTTGAGGGGTCCTAGGAGAAGATAAGTTACGAGTGTATCCATTTTGTGATAAAAAAGATGAAGAGTATTGATTTTCTAACTCATGACCATAGTAACTTTTTATTTTATTAATTCTAACATCACTTAGGTTCACTACAGATCTTGAAAACATTGTAAAACAAGAGAAATCTTTCCTCTTATGAGGGAAAAAGAATACTCATTTATACCTAGAAAAGTCATCTAATAAAGCATAGACATAGTGCTCCAAATTAAAACAAGAAACTCTAAATTGTAAATGTAAATCCATATGAACCAACTCAAGAGGTTTATAAGTCGACACATCATTATTTAATTTAATAGAATCCTTGAGCTTATTCCCTCTTTGAAATGGGTTACAAAATTTATCATTTAGAAACTCTAGTTTAGGTTGATACATGTCTAAACCTTTCCTAAAAAGATTAATAATTGAGTGAGTATTTCAATGTCTTATTCTATTTTTCTGAATCTATGTTTTACCATGAAATTCACTCAAACAATTTTTTTTTGAAAATTTAAAGAATTAAAATCAATTTAATACAAATTATTCTTTCTAAAAGAAGTAAAAATTTAAGATTTTTAAGAATTATAAACATTTCATGCATCATTCTAAAATTTAAAAAAAAACATCGTCACATAACAATAGAATAATAAGAAGGTTATATTTAAAATAATCAATAAGAATTACATTATAAATTAATATAGAATTATTTTTACCCATTTGGCCTAGCCCAATGATTTTTAATTTAACATTATGACCAAAGGTGACACGAACACCATCAAACACAACAAGGATCATTAAGAATGAATAATCCTCTTTTATATGTCTTGAAAAACCATTATACAAGTACTATATATGATAACAAATGGTATTTGATTAGTTATCTTATAAAACAAAATTTATGGAATAAATGACTTTAGTATCTAGATTTTCTATGGTCTAGAGGTGTTTGTAAATAGATATTTGAAAAACTACAATTTCTCAATGGGTTTCCTATAAATAGATATAATATTTTTTGAAATAAAAACATTATTAGTTCATTTATAAAAATAATTGGTATATTAAATTTCTGATCTGGACATGGGATTAAATTTCCTTTTTTTACTCACTTGTGTCCAAGTTAGTATCTTAGACCTAAAATATATCTTGTAGTAACTAGATTTCCAACAATCCAAGTGAGAGTTTCTCTATCATTAGGGACGTTTTCCATGAAATTCATTAGTTTCACATTTTAATGATTAAGTTCAGTATTCTCTCTAAATATTTGATAATTATTTTTATTTAATATAGATATATTAGATTTAACCCATGAAAAAAAAGAATATTTCCATTTCATATATTTATATTTTTATATTAATTAATTAAATTGGTCTTCTAGAATTTTAAAATATTCCAAAATTTCATCCCAATACATGCCATCATTATTATTATTATTCTCCAAGATATCAAAATATGATCCTTATGTACTAGTAAAACATTAGAAGTAGTAGTTACCTCATTGAATTTTTTCATAAAGAACATGTTTTCTCTATCTGATTTCTCTTCAGGAGATGAGTCAAAATCCTAAAGATATCCTCATAAGTACTACAAGTGGCTTTCATTTCATTCTTCTATCTCCTATCCTTTTCATCATATCCCATTTTTTAGTTTAACAATGTATAGTTAGCCTTCACATGACCTTTCCTCTTACACTCAAAGTATACAACCTCATTTTTATATTTTTAAGAGTAATTCAGCCAATTTACCTTGGAATCATATTTTCCATTACAATTGGGTTTTCAAAAAAAATTATTTTTCCACTCAAATATTTTAAAACATATGGATTGATGAGCCATCTAATCATTACTATCTGGTAGTGACTCGCTATCACTTGACAAAACATCTTCTACTTTCTTATTTTCTATTTGTTTAGATGCATCTGTCTTAAAGGGTAAAACTTTTCTTATTGGATCTTCATCATATTTTTGGTTGACCTCTAACTCATCTTAATACATCATCAGATTACCAATCAAATATTTGATAGGTATTTTGTTGATATCACATGACTCTCTAACTAAATCAGATGTGCATCTCTATCTTCCATGTAAACATATTTGTAGTTTTAATATGGTCATTATTGGATATAAGATTCCAATGTGAGATTATTTTTTTCACAACCTCATTGAACCTACAGTACATGTCATAAATGGGTTCTTCAGGCATCATAATAATGTTTTTATATGTTATAGTATATGTGTTAATACACATTTTCATTACATTAATTGTTCCCTACGTGAAATAGATAAGTATCCCAAATTCCATTTTCAGTTTTATAAGCATATAACTATTATGTTCTTCATATCCTAATTCACAATGAAGGGAATTAATTGGTTTAAAAATATTATTGTAAGAAAGTTTGGTAGAATAATCCCAATCATTTCTAGAAGTAAAAAGTATCTCATATTTTTCTTATACAATATTCTACTTTTCAAAACCCATACTCACAAAGTGAATTTTAATTTTAATTTTCAATTGTACATAATTTTAACCATTGAAAAAGTGAGGCTAGTTTGTAGTAGAAAATTCTTGTCTAGAATCCATTTAAATAATTTAATTTAGAAATAACAGAAATTTGATATCATTAATATAAAACTAAAATTAAATTTAATAAGATTTTGAAAATATTTGTACTAAAGAAAATTTTCCTCTTATACCAAATATTGGTTTGAGTGAGTATCTCAATATGTTGGTGAATTGATTATCCAAGAAAAATTTCATTTTAAAATGAATTAAATAAGATTCACCCAATTATTTTCAAAATGGAAGACTCAACCAAAATGAAATATTATTATATGTTCCATTCCTTTAAATAATTTCTTATAAGATTTATTATGTCTTGGGTAAATAATATATAATAATACTCAACCCTTTGAAATCAATTTACATAAATAAATTTCATAAAAACTATAATTAATGTTAAATATCAAAGTATGAATTTTTTATAGTATAAACAATTTATATTTTTAAAGAATAAATTCAATGTAAGAAAAAATAAAAACATATAGAAGAATTTTTGAATATAAGAGTTTCAATTACAACTTGATAATTTGTCAACTCCACTCGGTGATCACATACCAAAATGTAGTTTATATAATATAAATGGTTTGATCAAAAACCAAGATTAGGTTTTTATATCAATAAACAATTGTCCATATCACACATGAAATCTTCCGTAGTTATACATGGAAGTATAAATGTCACATGTCACACATTAACTCTACCATAGTTTTCATGGGAAAGCATATGTAAACGGAGTTATGAATGTATCTATGTATCTTACTGTTATCATAAGAGACAATATATGTGTATTAAAATAGAGTATACATAGATTAATCTAAATTTAAATGATAATAAATAAGCCAAGTAACTAAATGTTGGAAGGATTATTGATTCTTGGTTTGCTATGTGGTGAAGCTCAAGAATCCTTAAGAGAATTTTGAAATGTAGCTCAAGTGGGACTATTGAAACATCAATAGAAAAGAGTGTTCTAAACTCATTTACTTGAATATAGAAAGATGATAGATTTTATTGTACTTTAGCCTTATTATTCAAGTAAACAGGATGCATAATTTACACACTAATTGATGTTGAAATCATGTTCATCTATATCATGTATGGGTAAAACCTCTTAGTCAATTTATTTCATATAATTCGTTATCTATTATTATACAATTGCACAATGGATTATTATTATCTTTTATTTGTAGAAAAAGGAAGAATATCCACATGAATCCAGACATCATCTTCTTCATACATCATGCCTGACACACTCATCAATACACTTTGTTGGACATTTAATAGAAAATAATTAATTTTGTTGGAATTAATATCAATAACATATATGATAGAAAAATTTAATTCAAAATAGATAGGTTAGAAATAGTACTAGTTTCTAAGTCTTGTGGTGTGTCATTGGTGGTGTCAGTCTGGCGATGTCAATCTGGCAGTGACTTGATCTAACTCTGTCTCAGAGTCTGGAGATGTCTCATTATAATGGTGATAAAATGAAGGTTGTGTCTTGTATTTTTGGTATCCCAATTTTACACATAGCAAAAAATTCCATGCTGGTGGTGTCTTAGCTATCAGTGATTCATCCTTCTAGTAGGGACTCCTCTAACTGTAGGTCGAGACGGTAGTGTCTCATACTTTATCAAATTTATTCCTTGTTGGTTACTCATATAAAATGGTTATATATATGATGGTGAATTATTTTAGGACCTTTTAATTTTTCCATATTGATTATGAGATATATCTGGCGGTGTGTCAGCATGGCAGTGAGTCCTTCTTGATGACGACTCATTGTCAGCGGTGTCTCAACATCAACAACGACTCAAGCATAGGAAATTTCATCACCTGTCTCTGATAACAAAATACATAAAAAACATAAAAAAATTAATATCATTTGAAAAATTATTTTTTATCATTAAAACAATGAGGTCAATATGATTGGAATTAATAAGCCTATAAATGATTACATCATAAAGTAATGGTAGATTCTAGGAATAGTTCAATGTTAAATGTGGTTTTAGGTGATCATTTCTTTATCATCATTGAATTTTGATAATTTTATTCATTAAAAAAATGTAGATAAGGTTAATAGAAGGATACATGGTAGGTATGCATTCAATGCAATAAGAATTTAGAGATCTGTTACTCTATTACCCTGTGGAAAATCAATGTCCTAATAAATCAACAATTTTGAAATGAGTGACCCATCCTAAACCCCAAAAGTATTGAACTTTAATTATTTGGTGCATTTACACATTATTTATTCCATTATACTTCTATTAGAATATTGTGGGGAACCAATTAAGAATCTAGTAGTCCTAGAAATTTTTTTGATTTCATCATATTAATAACATAACTATTTAACAAGGCCTAATGTAAATAATTAATTTTATCAGATAATGGGTTTTAAAGATAAGCAGTAATAAAAAAACATAGAAAAGATGAGAAAATGGGGACTGTTATATTTAAATGGTGAAGACATCATGGGATGTGCAAGGATTAATGAAAAGTGATTATATTCGAACAAATTATCATACCTAGGTTTACCCTTATCTCTAGGGGTATAAGACTATTCAACTTGAATTACCTAAAAATTTCCACATAAACGACTTAATTAAATTCACTAGGTGATTAAAAATTATTGAATTACAAATCTACTGGATAAATCATAACATCAAAACATAACGAAAAATAGTAATATTGAATTTAACCCATAAAAGAAAAAATATATAAATATCATGTGTTAGAATATGTAAATGAGTAAATAAGTGAGACTCAACCCATTCCATTAAATTTTTTTTAGCTTCGGTTTATTATCATAGTTAATAAAATCCAAACTATCCACCTATGGAAAAAAAATCATATATCCCCCAAAAAATAAACATAAGGTAAGAGTGTTCTAAAATCATATACATTAATTGATGAACATTACATAATTTCATAAATTAGTGTATACAAATAGATGATCCCATGATCAAGATCACATGGAGGGATTATGTTTTATCTTATATCACAATAACCATCATTAACAACTCACTTTAATCTCACACAATCTGGATATATAACACAATTATAACCATTTAAGGGTTTTGAACATAGTTAAAGTAATACAGAACATGGAATATAACCCCATTTGATAAATAAATATTCATTATATAGAAACCCTATATTTTCAGACATATATATTAAATATTTTATATGAATATTAAATAAATTACACAACACACACCTACATACTTTAATATTTTTTTGTTTTTCGAGACTGGGTACACAATATTCTAATTAGGTGGAATATCATTGACATATTTCATAAAGATATCCCAATTAAGTTGTCATCACAAATATACCCTACTTAAAACCATTATTCATAACCTAGAGAAATGAAACATAAGAAATTTTGAGTTTAGATTCTCAGTAAGGGTAAAAAAGGTGAATAAGTAATCAAAATGTGATATAAAGGTATAATAACATGAGAATAACATTTGACAACCATACCCTGTATCTGAAATATCACAACCTTGAGTCATCGAATAAAGATTGGAATTTCATAAGATACAAAACAAAATGAAATCCAATAACATGATCCATGAGATCATAACACTATAATAACACATAAATTTGTGGTGAGAACATAAGAAAATAAAATCCTATGTCTATGATACCCACTAATACATTCATAACATGTTAGAATTGGGATAACAACCCATATACCTTCCTAAGGCTTGGGATGATCTCCCTTGTACCCAATTCCTGTCATGGGACAACCTCTCATGTACCATCTTTCTAGCTTGAGAGAACCTCTAGTGTACCATTTCATATTATATAACATTTATAATTACCAAATTAATTGGTGGGAGTTATAGTTCCCACCTATTACATAATAAAAGCCTTACCTATGTGTTTTATAAGATCATAAAATAGTCATCATATCATAACCAATGTAATGAAATGGGTTTCATAAACATTACATCATATCATAACATATGTAAAAGGGATAGGTTTGGAAGTCATTTAATTATTTAATCATAACATAATACATGAAAAACTAAGTGAAATTCATAATAGTTTTATCATGGTATATCCCATGGAAGTGAAATGGGTTTCATAATTATATTTTCATGATAAACAATTAAGTAAAAGAATATAAATGGTATCCTTAATTCTTCTCACCAGAAAAAAATATGTTATATCAAAGGATTACATCATATATGGAGAATTATTTTGATAGATAAATCATTTATAGTGTTTCCTGAGGAAGTTAACATTTCATTGAAAATAAAATTTTATAATTAAAAATTCATTATTTTTTTTCAAAATTATATTATTTTATATTTAAAAATAATATATATAAATAAATATTTATATAAAATAATTGACATGGTTGTAAAAAATTTTGTTCGGGCTGTACACATTAAAACAATGATTATATTCTCATTTTCAGTAAAATACAGTTGAGAATTATTTGGAAAATAATATGAATATTCTGTTATACATTTTTTTAAAAAATTAAAACATGGATAAAAATTTAATTAATAAAAAAATTTAATAATATTAAAATCAATGTTTAAAATATTTTCATAAAACATGGTTTTAGAAAAAGGGATTTGACCAAAGAGAGAAATAAGGTCAGAGTTTCATAAAAATATTATTTTAAACTCTTGGGTATATAGAGAGATTATAAAATTAAGGGAAATCATGAATTATCATGAAATAACTATAGTATAAGAAATCTCACGAGTTTCTTGAGATATAGATAATAAAATTTTATCATTTGAATCATAATGATAAGAAATCCTGATAAACGATGAGATCAGAACAGAAAAGTAATATCATTTTGGTAACATTGAAGCATAAGACCCACAAAATAATAAAGTTAAAAAAACATAAAATATCATAAGAATAAATTAATTAGTGATATTACTATTCAAAAAATATTTATATACACCTCATAAAATAATATATTTACATAACACAACATATGTCTCAAAGAATGCAAATTGAGACATACATTCATTATGACTTTGGTATCTTATGAAACGTAAACCATACAAATGATAGATCATGAAATGGATATTTAAATAATAATAAATTATTGTGTAGTCCTAATAATATAAATTTATGGGAGGTATATACACCACATTTATAAAATATTTTGTGAATGTGTATTATGTCTTACATAAGTAAAATATGAGACAGAAATCCCTTACAACTTTTGTAATATTTTGAATCATAAGAACCAATAAATCATATCATCAAATGAAAATTAAAATATCATGAAAATTATTATATTATTGATATTACAAGTAGGTTGGTTAGTATAAAAAAACACAAAATAAAATACATGTGATTTTTTATATGTCCCCCAATAATAAAAGGGAGACTAGAAATCCCTTAACTCATTTCTCAAATTCCGTTGTACAAATTCTAATATCCTATAAAAAAATATAAGTTTATTATGAATATATTATAAAATAATCATTTTATATATTATACCATATATTATTTAATTATGACCACTTATCACCCATTTATTATCAATTCTAAGTTAATATTATGTTTTGGGTTATAAGTGCTTTATTTTTTGTCTATATTTTGTTTTTTAATTTTCGGTCCTCTTACTTTGATCATGATAAAATCACCTACTTAATAATAATGATGAAATATTAATCATATTTATACATTATTTATACTTTTATAACTAGCTATGATTTATGGTTTTGAGAAATAAATTGCATACAATAATGGAGATAGTAGGTTATACAAACATGTATGTAACGTTTCCATTTTTCAATTATCATTAGGGAATGAAGGTATGTAATATATTATATTTCAAGAATTATAAAAATATAAATAAAAAAATATTATTTCTGTTAATATACCAGTAGATATCATCCATGTTTTATGGTGATGAATATAATGTCATATCACTTCATGAAGGTGGCAGTCCAGATGTACAAAAAAACATTATCATCATTCAATGAGTGAAATGGTAAGAAAAAATGATATATTTTCAACTAAAAATGATAAATATGTCATTAATATCATTATATTTTCATTTCTTCCACATATATTCATTAAATTAATCCTTATTATCTTCTATGTGAAGTGTTTGTGGAAATGAATCACATCACTTCGTGAGGTGGTAGTTCACTATACAAAAGAGAGAGATTATTATAAATTCTACAGAATGGAAAGACAAATGTATATATATATATATAATAAAATGAATAAATAGGTATTTTTATGGTATATATATCATATATATATATAAACCTTATATCCATCATCATACCCTACTATTTATGGTGGTACTGGAAAAATTAATTACATTGGTTCACAAGGTCGTAGTCCGCCACACACATGAACGATGATTTCATATCAAATATAATGGAATTACATATGGTTTTAGGTATTAAAATTAAAATAAAGACATATCATTATATGTAATATAATTATTTTATTATATCGTCATAGTTTAATAATCATTTAAGTTGGTTGAAGAGTAAATAAAATTAAAATTCTCATTGAGGAATCTCATCTCTTCTTCGGGTAACCTCATTTGGTTTTCACCAAAATCCTTTATAGGATGGATTTATCCAAAAATATGTATAATATGAAAAGATAATAGAAGTTGTTATGTGATTTGGGATGTTTTTATCTAATCATAAATGGTTTTATTGTCTTAATAAGAGAGGAGTGGGGGGGTTTGTAAGTTAGTTGAGTGGAAAACATGTATGTTTTGAAATGAAAAAGCTATAACCACATTTATCTCAAGCCAAATGGATCCAAAATGAAGTCTTTTTAGATATTAGACATTTTAGGTTTTTAATATGGTTAAAAAATATAGTTTATACATGTTTTTTGGTTATTTAAATTCATATCATTTTAGTTTAACCTCAGTAAACCCATTTTATCTTACTTGTGATAATTATTTTATATTAATTTCACTTTTCAGTTGGGTCAATAATTAATTTGAACATTTTTTATAATATAAATTATTATGATTACGTATATATAATTCAATTTTACAAATAATTTGAAATAATTTTCAAAACATTATTCAAAATTAATATCGTAGACATGAGGAGAAAGTGGGTTTTCAAAGAGAAAATGTGCAAAACTTTATAACGATTTTAAATCCAATTATAATAATAAAATGTTTATAATGAACTAAATTGGATTAATAAATATATATATATATATATATATATATAATTTATCTAATTTTAATTTAAATCCAATTTTAAATATAATTTATCTTTATTAATTATTTAAAATAAAATGCATTTTTCAATTAAAATTCATTATTTTGACTATTCATATAAAAATTGTCATTTTAAAAAATTACATAAAATTTTATATAAGATAATATTTAACTGATTATTTTTAAAAATAAATTATTATTTTTGTATAAATTGTCTGAAAGTGTAAAAAATTAGTTCTAAAATAAATGCACATAAGACTATAATATGACTTTTTAGTAAAAATATTTTTAAATCCTAAAATTCAATTAATTCTAACATCTTTTAAAAAATAGCATAAGGTAATGATTAAAATTCAGATAATGTATATAATATATAATTTTTTGAAAAATTACTCAGAAAGATTTTTTTGTATAATCTTTTTGTGGAAAAATTCGTTTAATTGCATAAAAATAGTTTTTAGAAAAAGATTTCTATTATTTTAACATTGTTTTGAATTTAATTTTCAATTACTTGGTCACGAAATAATTCATTATATATACATGTGTAAACCATATTTTGTCATAATTTATTTAATCCTATTCATATCCACTATTCTAAAACATAGGTGATAACAATCATATTTAATAATAATATTTTCAAAATAAGACACATTAGGTTTAAACATAGCATCGTGTATAATACATGAAAAACATTATGTTGTGTGTTGTGAAAGAAAAAATACATACTATGTGTAATAAAATATATAAATGATAAAATATATTTGAAAATAAAATTTTCCAAAATATATGGGTGTTACAATCTACCACCATTCAAAATCAATTTCTCCCTTAGAATTCATCACTTCGGTACAAAAAATTGGGGATAATTATGCATCATTACATCCAAAAGTTCCCATATAGCTTCTTAAATATTATTATTTTTTCAAAAAACATTGAATGGGTGAGTTTTATTATTTCATATAATTTTCAAAAATATAGAATCTTTATCAGTTATTGCTCATAAGGAATATCATCCTCTAGCAGTATGACCTCTACGTTCAGTACATGAGATAGATAAGGTATGTAATTTGTTAGGGAATATTAATTAAACATAGTTTGAACATGATATAGGTTTGGTGGAAGTGTTAATTGATAGGATACCATATCAATTTTTTCAAGAATTTCAAATGTGGTAGATATGCCTAGGGTTTCGCTTTAATTTATATCATAAGAAAAATGTTATCATTCAGTTGAGATTAGATCAATTTTAATTTCATATCTTACTCCATTAAATAAAGATTATTATTTTTATTTCTCAATCACTAATGTATCACAAGATCTATTATATAATTAAATATCATTACTTCAACCTATAGTTAAAAAATTGTTAGAACTGGTTATCCAATATGCATAAGCCATTATATGGAACTACAATACATTATTCTCTAAAACTATATCGAATGTTAAATATAAACCATTCCATAAATGGATAAACTTATAACCATTTCCAAATAATAAAATCTAAAACATTAGTAAAAAGGTCACCAAATTTAAAAAATTGACATATCATTAATCCCCCCAAAAAATTAAGTATCTCTTAATTATCAAAAACTAAAGAGGTGAATAAATTAATCTTTTATTTTCTTGAAACATTAAAATAACTTTAATTACCATAAAACCTTAATTAAAACACATAATATTCTATAATAAATTAATAAAACATTGAATATTTGAGATATTAATAAAATAAAAAAATTCCATAAACTCCATCAATGATGGAATAATCCCATTTTTCGGAAAATCATTTCTGAGTTCCATGATAATCAGAACATTCCAATTTAATTTATCCATATCAATAATCACTTTATCCAAAATAAACACAATTTTCTCGACATCAGAAACACATTAAGGGTTAAATACCCTTAGTCTTTTGTTTTTATTAAAATATAACCTTTATTTTAAATCACTTTTTAGGTCACTAGTACCATTCAATATATTCTTTCAAATTAATTATAAATAAATTGTATTGAACAATCATTATATATTTTATGATTCAAATAAAATATTTTCTTGAATACCCATAAAAAAATAATTCATTGACTTCACCTCATCCTTAATCCATTAACTAGGATTCATCATCTGTTTCGATAATAATTTTTTCTTTCATGTGAAATTTATAGTCTCTTTTTCATCAACATAAAATCAAATACTCATAAAAAGTTTCTGATTACATTTAAGAGATTTAACCTTCAGATATAAATTAGCATAATGTCCATAAATTTACATTTAAAACATTAAGAATTCAATGATAAATCAGAGAGGTTATTATTCTAATCCATTTTGTTAACTAAAATTTTTATGTTAACATATAAATTACATTATTTTTTATATTTTCCACACTAAAAAAATCTCCTTACCCATTAAAAATATTATCTTGAGTTATTCATTCCACATTCACGACAAAAAAAAATTGAATACTCTTTCCTCCATGGTATTCACTACCCAAACTCTCACAGAACTCTATCCTCATAATATTTGGTGAGTCTAACAGTTGTTTAAGCTGTAAATTATTAATCTCGTTCTGTGATAACTAATTAGGCATAATCATAATATCCTTTTCTCTAGTGATCTCACCATTTAGATTCTCATCATAAATTTTTTTATTATATTCCATGATAACTGATTTCATTCTGGTTCCATCCATTAACTAAAACAAAAAATCATACTTTGAGAAACAATAATCATAGTTGAAAACCGCATAATACTAAAAAAATGACTTATTTGAGGTCTAAATAATGACACTATATTTTTAATTTTGGACACCATATGTTCATCCTATATTTTTTAAAGTCATAATATATTTAAATCCTTAATGATGGCTTCTAAAGAGTTTGTGTATTTCAAAAGAATATCCCCATATAGAGTCAAAACTAGTATGCAGTAAGGCTTATTGGTGGGCACTAGGTGATGATTGATTCATGTTCCATGTACCCTTTTCCTAGTAATTACCCCTAGGTACATCAATTTCATATCCACATCCACTTGTAGAATATAGATAGAGATACAATTTATTGGAAACCTATTTTCTACCCTTTACTAAAATTCCATGACATTTTCCTATACATAGAATCATCCATTAAATTATCATTAGATACATTCCATGAAATATTCAATGAAATATCCCCTAGGAACTAAATTTTTTTCTCTTCCTAGATTCTAAAGGATAACTAAATATTTCCTCAGATACCAACTTTTGTGACTCTAGCTTTTCATACAAATATATTACATATTTTGAGATGAATATTCATTATGTTAAACAACACATGTCGGGGGATCATAATAGTTTAGTGTCTTTGGAGACTCGATACACAATATTATAATATGTTGAATGATATTCAACATATAGCATATGAATATACCTTTTTAGTACTCTTTATAAACATACCCTAACTAAAATTTTCATCACAACTTGGGGAATGCAAACACTAGAAAGGGTTATCGTCAATGGTAAATATGGGTAAAAAGGAAAATATTAAATCATAATATGAATATAAAGTTATGATAACATGAGAATAGAATTTTAAAACCATACCCTACATATCAATGATCATAGTATTGATTCATTACATAAATATTGGTAGTTTATACAACATGAATCATAAGGAAATGAATGAACGCAATCCATGAGAGAATGAAATTTTCATATGACATAAATTTGTGGTGTACACATAATCATACAAATCATATGTCATGTCTAGCCACCAAGACCATCATAACATGTTACACATGGTCTATCCAATTTTATATCTACTTATAGCTTCTAATGACCTCTCGTATACCCTATTTGGGGCTTTGTATAACCTCAATTTTATCCTCTTTCAGGAATGGGATAACATCCTATATACCCTTTGATCTTATATAACATGAACCAATAACCAATTCAATGGAGGGTTTATAGTTCTCACCTATCACATAATTAAAATAATATATATGTGTTCCAAATGATCATGAATCATTCATCATATCATAACCCATTAAATGAAATGGGTTTCATAAAAATTTTATCATATCATAACATGTGTAAAATATATAGTTTTCATAATCTTTCCGTCATTTCATCGTAGCATAAAAAAATGAAAACAAATATTTTTTCATAAGAATTTTATCATGGTATAACTTGTGGAAGAGAATCAAGGTCCATAAACATCTTGCAATGACAAAAAATTCATGGAAAAAATAATGATGTAATCCTGGGTTCATATCCCTAGTAATGAATATGTTACATCAATGTATGTCATCTTATATGGAGAATTATTTGGAATGATAAATCTATTAAAATATTTTTGGTGGAAGATTAAATTTATTTGAAAATTACATTTAAATATAACAAATTATAACAAATTTGAAATACATTTTTTGAAAATAACCTTGAAAATATATATAGGAATATTAAAATTAAATAGTTTTCAGGATGAAAACTAATTAAATCCATTTTGAACTCATTAAAAAAATATTTCTATCAATATTTTGGTAAAATATAAATGGGGATTGTCTGAAAATCAACATGAATATTCCTTTCATATATATTTTTAAAAAAAAAATTGAAAATATTTTTTTATTAAATCATTTAATTAAGGTTTAAAACATTTTTATAAAACATGGTTTTTGAAGGAAAATGGTTTTTGAACGAAGAGAGGAATATGGAAAAATATTATTTAATAAATTATTTTGAACAATTTGTTACATAGAGAGGGGAAAATGAAAGGAAAATATTTATTACCCTGAAATAACTTGAATATAATAAACATGATGAGATTATTGAGTTATGTATCATAGGATATTATCATTGAAAGCATAATCATAATCAATCATGATATACGATGAGATTGTAATATAAAATACAAACAACTTTGGTAACATTGAATCATAAGCCCCATGAATGTATAAAGATAAATAAACTATAATGTTCCATAAAAATAATAATATACACGATATTGCATTTTAAAGTGTCGATATATCGACCTTATAAAATATGATAGCTGTATAACAAAACGTATTTCCCAAATAAGGAAAATAGAGATAGAAATCCACTACCACTTGGGTATCTCTTGACCCATTAACCTGGGGAAATAAAGATACTCAAATTGATATGTAAATATCAAAAAAAAATTATTATAATATTTATAAAATAAATTCATTTAAAATATATATTTTACATAAAATTAATTGTTAGTGAATATGGATTATGTCTCATAGAAATAAAAAATAGACCGAAATCCATAAATACTTTAGTTATATTTTGAATTGTAATACTCAATAAATAATGAACTAAAATTAGACCTTAAATATGATTAAAATTATTATATCAATGATATAACATGTAAATTTATCAGTCTATACAAAACACAAATGATATGAGTGAAGATTTGGTATATGTCTTCTAGAAATAAAAGAGAGACTATAAGTCCATTACCCAAATTTGTGAATTACTTTATACATGTTTGAACCTCCTAAATAATAAATACAGGTATATTATAAATCTATCATATAACCATATATATATATATATATATTATATCATATATGATTTATGTATGAAGATTTCAATTCCATGTTAAAATCATGTTTTGGGTAATAACTGCTAGGTTTTTGGTATATGTTTTGATTTTTTATTTTTTTCATATTAATTTGATATTAGTTCTTTCATATCAAGGATAATAATATTGAAATTATTATCATATTTATATTACAATTATACTACGAAAAATTATCATGAATGATAGTTTTGAGAAATCAATTATGTTATGATCAATGAGACAATAGGTTGTACGTACACATAAGTAACATTTAGATTTTACAATGATCATTATGGAAGAAAGGTAAGTAAAATATTTTATTAAAATAATTATAATAATATCATAAATACCATGTTATTTATTTAAATATATTTATAGATATCTTCCATCTGGTGTGGTGATGAAAAGAGAGTCACATCCCATTGTGAACGTGGAAGTCCACACGTACACGAACTATGTTCCAAATTTTAATGAGGGAAAAGGTAATAAAGAAAAAGATATATCATCAATTAATAATGATAAATATGACATGAATATAATATTTATGTAATTTATATCACATTCATTAATTAAATGTATTCTTATCTTCTTCCATGTATATTGTTATTGAAAATTAATCACATTACTTAGCGAGGAGGTAGTCCGCCGTACACACTAGAAACATTATCATATCCCCTCAATAATGAAAATTTGAAAGGTGTATATTATATAATTTAATAAAATGGAATAATTATTTTAAAACTATCATATGTATACTTTATATCCATCATCATACACAACCTTGATAGGTGGCAATGAAAAAATGAATGACATTGGTTTGTGAGACGGTAGTCACCATGCACATGTACAAGGATTTCATAACCCCTTTGATGAATGTATAGATGGTTTGAGGTCATGAAAATAACATTAAAACATCTCAGTATATGTAATAATCTGAGTTTATTATATCATAATATTTTAACAATGATTGAATTAGTTGGAGAATGAAATAAAATAAAAACCCTCATTAAATACCATTTTTTATTCCTTGGGTAATGTCCTTGGGTTTCACCCGAACCTTTAAGAGGTTGAATTTATGCACCAAATAAGGATTCAAGGATGGGAGGAATGAAGTTGGTAAGTTATTTTGATTGGTATTTTTGGATCCAAAATGATTTAAAGGTTTTATAATAGAGGATATGGGGTATGGTTTTATAAGTTGGGTGAGTGTCACACTTGTAATTGTTGAAAAGAAAACTATGTACCAATATATTTATCAAAATAATGACCTAAATTGAATTATTATCAATACATAGACATTATCAAGTCTATTTATGGCCATAAAATTTATTTTATACATGTTTTTCTGTCATTTTAACCCTTATCATTTTAGGTTAACCCCTCGGTAAATCCATTTATAACCTAACTGTGATAATTAAATTTTAATGTTTTCATAATTAATTTTGGTTAAATATTTTGACTTCCTTGTAAAATAATATAAATTATGATATGTCCAAAAATGTAATCCTTATTCCAAATTTAATTCATAGAATTGGAATATTTAATTTAAAATTAACACCACAGATGTGATGAGAAAATTAGTTTTCAACAAGAAAATGTTCAAAAGTTTACAATGTTTTTATATCGAATTTCAATATCAAATTGAATAAAATAAAATAAATTGAATTAAAATATATTTAATTGAAATATTTTTTCATTAAAAAAATTTTAAAAAAAATTACTTTTATAAATAAATTAATTTAAAAGTAGCTTTTCATTTAAAATTCAAGATATTCAATATTCATAAATAAATTTTTTAGTAAATATAAAAAAATTAACTCAAAATTAATTTTGAAATTATAATTAAGAAATGAAATATACTTTTTCAAAAAAATTCTAAAATTTTCCCAAAATATGTTTTTGAATAAGATCAAGAAAACAAGAAAAATTTATGTTTTTGAAAATTATAGTTTTTAAGAATAAAATTTGAATTATTCTTATATCATATCCTGAAAATGTATAAGATAAATGTTAAATAGTTTATTGAATATATAATAAAAACATTTCATCAAACCAATCCCCAAAATTGCATTTTTTAATTATTGAGTTAAAAAAATTAGTCTAAAATATATATTTTATAAAAATAGTTATTCTTTTAAAATATTTTTGATTTTCAATTTTAATTAATTTCTATAAAAAAATCATAATATATAAATTTTTAAATCATCTATTTTTATAAATACATTATTTACATTCATACCGATCATTTAAATGGTTTGGTGATGACTATCATATTAATGAATAATCTTTTAATGATAAGGCACATTTAGTTTATACTCAGTGTTGCATGTATCACAAGTTAAACTCAGTGTCATATTTTGTGGAAGGTTAATTTAGGGTTTCATGTAATAAAAAACATTGAAAAGCTTAATTTTCTTTGAAAAAATCACAACATCTCAAGGTTTGACAAAATTTGAAGAAGTAAAAGATCAATAAATATTAAATTAGAATCAAAAGACATAAATAAAACACCATGGACTACTAGTTATTATAGAGAAATTAATTTATTTTGAGAAAAAATTTGGGAATAAAAATCTATATCATTAAAAAAATTATTATCTTTGAATAAATAAATTCATAAAATCCTTTAATAGGTTATATCATTCATCTCCCAAAAATAATGACATAAATCTCCCAATCTGTTCTTCATTTAACCCTCACTCAACTATCTAAATTTATATGTTCAAAGAGAGGGTCATGTCATAACCATCATCACCATGGTGTGACACTACACTGGGTAGTAGTAATGAATTAAAATATATCCGATTAATGGTTTAAAAAATATAATCACCTTATAAATATCATCCATTGAAAAAATATACTACTTCCTGGACATTCTATGAAAATAACTCCACACTCACACCATGAAAATTAAATTATAAAAGAAAATAATATAATATTAAATAATAAATACTATTATAAGGTTCCTCAAATGATAAAAAAATCTATTGAACCAATCAAGAAGTGAAACACCATGTCATATCAGAACTAAAAACTCCAAAAACGACACTTCAAATTTTACCATCCCTTCATCTAATTTCTCGAATGTTGATTCCAAATCCTCTTAATCTATGATAAAATCTTATATAAAACCTTATACTAAAAATAATATAAATGAAGGAGATATAAAGTACTCATTCAAAAAATATATACCTCTCAAAAAATTCATTTCCACAGAAATTAAAAATTAAATGTAGGAGGAAAAATTCTACAATAAAAACATTCTTACCATGTTATATAACTCAAAATTAATAAAATGAAAACATCCATGTAAAAATGCAATAGCAGGGAAACAAATATATAGTGCATCCTTATGAACCATCTTATATCGTTGAGTATAATATAATACATCCCATCAAAAATAGAAAAATCAAAATATATTAAAATATTGGGCTTGTATCAAGTAATCTCTCTTCCACATAATACACATTATGCCACCATCTACCACAAATATCTACCAAAGGAAATGGTAAAATAGTGGTTTCTATTGATGGCCATGAATATGATACACTTGATTATCAAACATCACATTATCCCTAAAATCCAACAATTCTAGATAAATAACTTTCTTATTTTTAAGATATCATGATTTCATTAGAAATGAATGAATTCATTGACCATTTCCAATGATAAATGATGTTTGAAATGATACACATCCACTACAATACATTAATAAATTTGAAAGGTTTGAATAACCGTGGAGAAATCATACTTCCCAGGCTTAACCTATGCTACCCATGATAAGGTGGATCCCTTAAGAATACTTAATCACTAACTATTAACTAAATATGTATTATTATACAATATTTATATGATTTGTGATATTCCTTTATCACTATCATTTTTCCTTAATCCATCGGAATATTTTGGGTATCACTATATACCACATCTGAGATAATGACTACTCACTAATGAAAATGATTAATTTAAGATCTTTTTTGTTATTAGAAATTTTAATGTCAAATTTTAACACATGATGGGGAATGTGATGTAAAAATTAATAGTTTTAACATTAATTTTTTGTAAACTAACATTGAAACATCGATTGAATTTTAATTTAAAAAATGAAAAATAATTGTTTTCTAAAAAACATGAAATTAACTTTCTACAATGATTTTATAATTTCTACTGATGTATAAAAATTGAAATTTCCTTTCCACATAGGTTTTAAAATATAAATGATTAGGAAAAAACCACATGGATGATTCAAGGTCATTTTTTAGGAAAAAAAAGGTGTGGAATAATCTTTCAAAACTAGTTTTTAGAAAAACCTGATGTCAAACATCTTGTAAATATTATATGAAATAGTTTTATATAAAAATTTACATGGAAGGATCTAATTGAAAAAAATATTACATTTCCTATTCTAAATCGTTATGAAAACGTATACAAATAAAAAAATATGCTGTATTAAATTATACAACAATTTTTGAGAAACTCATTTTATAAACATTAATTAAAAGATATATACCTAATTATTTAAAAGTTAACTATACATAAATAATTGTTTTTAGACATACATATACGATGGATAAGGTTTTATATTCATATAGAACATGACATTATTTAATATATAAAATAAAAGTGAATGTTATACGATTTAAAAATAGAATATTTTTATATAAAACTCAAAATAATTTATATAACATTATTTGTCAAATATAGTCATTGAACCATTTTTTATTATCTCAAAAAATTTATAAAGAAACCACATTCCACCCTTCCTTTTTTATTATGACACTATGGTTATGAAACATTTACTGTGAAATAAAAACTAATATATATATAAGATAAAATTGGCCAGTTCACTAGCTAAGTGGTACTTAGTTTGCAAACCTATAACTGGTGGCCTTGGATCAAATCCTGCCCACATAAGTATTGGAACCCTATTTTGGGGGGGGGTCCATCCCTTATATGCAGGATGGATAGAAGGAAAGGATTGGGTGGCATCCTAATCCCAGATGCCACTCAAAGGTTCCCCTTTCTGGTTGGCCACATATCCTCAAGTGCATCTCCCCAAATATCAGAGGCTCCCAACTAGTACTGAGAGAATATGGTGTGTCTGTGGGGAAGACAATTCCCTCATTAGAATAGTGTATCATAGTGGATAAATAATATGAAAGGTAAATAGTGTAATCAATATCAGTAATAAGATATCAAAATAGAAGAAAATAATAATAATAAATAACTGGAGCAACTGATAATGCCAGACAGAATATGATGATACATTTGATGTCTATAAAAATAAGAAAACATTGATAAAACGTTTCTGGTAGTACATGTTGTACAAAATAATAAAAAAGAAACCAAAACTTATCCAGTATCCCGAACCATTTACTGATCATGTACAACTGTGTTTCATCATAATATAAGAAATCAATCATCTGTGTAAAGTGATACACTTCCCCTTTTCAAAAGTTTCATACATGTAATCTGCCTAGGTGCCAATAGAATCCCTGAGAGGGTGGGAGATAAATCCTAATAAGCCGCCACCAATGGCGCTATAACATCCACTTAATATAATATAAAGTGAAACAGTGTGCAATCATTCATATATAAATATAAAATCGTAGATTAATGTAAATACCCAAGTACCTAATGTAGCATTAGTTGGTTTCTGGACGTATAACAACATCATTAAATACTTATGTTCCTATTTGTATAAATTGGCCACATAAGGTATAAGCATCACTAGAATACTAAGAAGATAATAGAAATTAATGATCCAATATATGATGAGGCATCTATTTTGATAATAATAAAGAAGGGGTTTCAGGATGATAAACACTGAAACGAGGACCTCAAGGGTTGATCCAAATCTGGTAAGAAACTGTAGCATTACTATAAAGGGTATGAGTGTAATCCAAGGGATATCAACCAAAAATTTCCAAAATAATGTAATTCTAATTGATCCCCTAGAACTCATCTATAGTAAAATGGGTAAGTGATATCTAGGACCGATAGATGTAACAATGGAACCCCAGGACCATAGTCAAAATTTTGGATCCATGGAGTTCATCAAGTTCATCCTATAGTAATAATGGAGGGATCCTATGGTGTCATACTAGGAATCCATAAGTATAAAAATATTGAGGTCAAATGTGGGTCTCACCCATAGAAACTGATATCTCTAAATCCAAATAGTATCTATGAGTGGTCAGGGAATTCCCCAAGGAATCTTAGGGTCATCTTGAGTTTGATCACACTTATAGTAATATCAGGTTCTATATAAAAGAGGAACCTTTTAATCAATTCATTAATTAATTATTTCAATGTAGCAATCATGAATTATATTAAGTGGGGGTATTCATTTTGTACCATTCATTATTGTGACATTGATAATTGGTTAATGCTATCAATTTTAAAATCATATGAGTCATAATGATTTTATTTAGTTCACTCTTCTACTTTCCATTAGAAATGGCAAGGGTGATAAAGACATAAAACCATTCCATTAAATTATGTTTAATTAGGAATACTCAAATACGCGGTATACTTTCCCCAAAACCATTTAACATTCATTAATTAATTAGAACACTTACCATAGAAGGTCAATTAAAAACTACAGGGTTCTAAGAATATAGAAATTCATAATTAATTTAATCCAAGGGGATTAAAATTATCAGGTTAAACCCTTATCATCATGGATTTAATTAGACTCTTACCTTAATCAAGTTCAAGATAAGGGACACCCAAACAATGGGACAAATATAGTTAACAAATCTACTAAATGAATAATTATGGAAAAAACCCTACTTGGGATTATCGATGTTGAGGATATAACCTCCAAAGGAAGATAATATTTATAAAAATATTAGTATAATATGATTATAATAACTATAATTACAACATATGAATTAAATAGGTGACACTTGATGAAATCATTACACAAACATTGAAAATTATCAAATGACGAAGGATGAGTTATAGACCACCAAACTCATTGTCGTATGAATATCCTCGTCTAGTATTTCATGCTTTTTTGACATGTATTTTAAGAGATAAGAATAATAGATCAGCACCCTAAAAATAGGGCATATGGGCCACTATGTAAATAACATTTTTGACAAAAAGATGATTTAAAAATGACTAAAAAGAAATCAAGATCTTACGGGTGTAGATCCAACGAGATGAATGATGCTTCCATCATACTTTGGATAGATGAATGAGATCATGTTCTATAAAATAGGTCTTCAGGGAGCACTAACATGAGAATAGAGGGTTCCTTCACTAAAAAAAAGAATATGAGAGGAGGGTTTGATTTAATTGGATCATTAAGGCCATTTTGGTAAAATACACCAAAACAAGAATCACATGGTTTGGAAACATGATTTTCCAAACTGTACTCCAACCATGAATAATGTACTATAGGTATTGGTATTTCACATGGTTAGGCCACATAATTAGGGAAACCATGCACCAACTATGAAATATTCCTATGTAATATGTTTGTAGTTTCTTGTAAGTGCGTGCAACACGGACACATGGTTAGAGAAAAATGTTTACCCTATTTCACTTCACGCTCTAGCCACATAGGGTAAGTATATATTGTGTGTATTACCCCACAAGGTTTCTACTAACCATGACTCCATCCTATTTCTCTAAAAAATCTACTTTTCAGGCTCAAAAATAGCATCAAAAACCCCTGAACCACCCATTAACCCATTAGGCATCCATATTAGGTCCATAATAAATAATTAGAAAAGATATAGAAAAATACATAAATATGATAAAAACTAGGTTCTTACAGTCTTCACCATTAAAGTAACTCATCCTCAAGTTTACCTTCCATGGGTAGAATATCAATATCTGAAAATAACGCTATCCACTGGTCACATATGTCAGCCTCCCGCTCCCTTGTCTCATTCTATAAATGAACGTGATTCTGTATCTCCCATAATAAAGAGATTGACCTACCTCATAGATCCTTCATCCCATATTAAATGATACATATAAGATACTCTTGAAATGAATCTTCAACATCTAACTCAACTTCCTCAAGATGTAAATTGTGAGACATGTTTTCATGATAATGGTGAAGCTGTGAAATATGGAAGACACCAAGAATGGAATAGTAACCGTGAAGTAATAAAAACCAATAGGCTATAGATATAGTCTCTCAAGGATAAAAACATCCAAACATAATTGTTATAAAACTTCCCTTTCATCCATATCCATATATTCCCTATCCAAGGAGACACACAATGGTTAAAAAATGATCCATGAACTCAAACTCTAGAGGTCATCAATATAGATTGAAATAATATTTATTTCTTGGATGAGAAGTATAAATACTCTTTATAATTATCTGAACCAACTTTTAGGACTTTTACATGATATGAGGGCCTAATAGGGATACCTCAAATTCCTCTAAACATCACAGGGTGGATGACGCAAAGTACGACACACGGTCTTAAAAAGAGGCATCTGAATTGCCTTATGAAACCTATTATATTAGGTGAACTCAATGAGAGGGATCTAAATCACCCAGGAACCTCCAAAGTCAAGGATTCAATCATAGATCATGTAATATAACAATTGTATCATCTGTTCCGAATTACCATCAGTCTTAGGGGAAAAGGTTGTGCTCAGAATGACCTATGTACCCATATCATTATATAACTCCAGAAAAATATATGACACGAAATAAGAGAACATATCTAAAATAATAGTATGTGGTACCCCATGTAGTTTTGTGGTCTCACTGACATAAATTCTTCCCATCCCCTCAATTGATAATGTCGTTCAGATAGGATGGAAGTGGGCTACATTTGTTTGTTGGTCAATGACAACGCATAAAACATTCCTACCTGTATGATACATCAATAATACAACTACAAAGTCTATGGAAACATCTTACCATTTAAATACAAGTTTTCGAAATTTTTATGAAAATACTTCAGGTCATTGGTGCTCCTCCTTCACCTACTGATAAGTGGAACACCTAGTAATGAAGCCTACTATCTGACTTTTCATCCTAGGAAACCAATACTAGAGTTTCATATCTTAAAAAATAGTAGAGATTTTTAGATGAACTTATCATTGAGAAGGATGTGACTCTCTCATAAAATCATATATTATATCCTTTGGAACCTAGAATCTTCCATGAAATTAAGGAAGAAGAAATTGTCACATGATTATAACCACCTGAACTTAACACCCATCATTGTAAGACCAGTATGTGGTGAAAAATGGTGTGATACATCCTATATTAAATTCTTGTATTGTCCCCCCAACCCCATGAAACATTGTATATAAAACACATTATTTTAATACTATTTTAAAACCAAATCAATCACCATCTCGGTGACAATAAATTCTCATGATTCCATGTTAATATGACCCAATAGGTGATCATTATCGATCCAGAAGTGGAACATAGAAACATTTTCATAAATATGAGGATTTCTCAGTGCACTCGAATTAATCTCAAGGTGATTAGCATAGTCACTATTAGTTTTAAAATAAACCATGTTTTGTTCCACAAATACTATTAAAAAATAATTTATATAGGGAAAAAACACCCTCTTCAAAAAATCATTAAAAATAGAAGGCATGTTTATAAGACTGAACAACGTAATGATATTCTTATACTGACCACACCTATGAAAAAAATATTAATTAGGTATATTTTATGCTCAAACTCACAATTTAGGATATCATGATATCCTGTAGATCATAGAAAACACCATAGGTCCTCAAATCAAGTTAAAAAGGTCATTTATACAAGGCATTGGATATTAGTTCTTGACTATAAGCTGGTGACATGAACAGTAGAATTTTTATTAATTTTTGGAAACCCACCGAAAACATAGATACACATCATGGTAGCCTAAAATAGTGGATTCCAAATGAATCATTGAAAAAAAGTATAATTCCCCCAAGAGGAAAGGACCCTATGTTTAGGAATAGTGAAACATTTTGATTTTTAGATTCCGGTGATGCTAAGAATTCTGCAATCTTATACCCCTATCTCCATGTGTGAGTGACCTTCTTATAGATACCCATGATCTTTTTTCACATTCTAATGTGAAAACCTATGTTCCAAGGGATACTACCACTTCCTATTAGTGACTTGTAGTGTATAAAATAACCTTCCTCCATCGCCTTCAGATTAATGTGTCTTTTCTTTCATAATTATAAACCCGTAACCATTACCTTGGACTTGGCTTGAAGTACATCACCTATGCAAAAACAACTAAGACAACAATAGAGATGTACCCCCTCTGATACCTTATTAAAACTCCACCTCTCATCTACCCCTAGGAGGGACCTGTCAGTATTGATTTTTAGCCTTCTACATAGGGGAAACCAATGTACCCAATGCCCATGTTCTATCCTCTCTAACTAGTTATATCTACCTAGGATTATGGGTCTTAATGACGAGACTCCCTTGCATTTTGTACATATATTGTCCAAGTACAGTATGGTTTTACTCATTTTAAAGTTGATGCTAGTTTGAGAGCCACTGATTTTCTTGTGGAGAGCATCGTTCTTAGTTTTCTAAAGGGTCCAGCATCCCACCGTTAAGATTATTGCATGACCTTTCCTCTCGAGACCTTGATCACCAACCCCACTAAACCACTAACTGTAAAAGTTCTCCTACGTACCTCCATGGTCATTCCAACCTGAAAACATACCGTAAGCCTGCCATATCCAATGATCCCATTCACTATCAATAAATAGGTGCTCCACCATTTCATGTATGAAAAATTTTCAACACCAACATCTGGAGGCCAATTTTATGCCCATATGTTAGATGTTCTCATCAGTGGGTATAGTGTTATTCCTCACTCACCACACTATAAAATTATACTTAGTAGGAATGTCTTTGCATCACAATGTTTCCCCCATGGGTCGCGTATATTTGAGTCCCTCCTCATATAGGTATAATCTTTGATTGAGAAGACACCCGACGAGGAACCCGAGAATATTATTCTGTTAGGTTCCTCAATGAGAATAATCTCCATGAAGGAAACACATTAATAATAATCAAGGAATGTCTGAATAATGTTAGGGTGATCACTTGCTTCTCTGAATGACATATCCTGGGTGGGGCACTATAAAAACCACATCCTCCCACCCCCTATCCTAGAGCCAAAAGTTCACATCACCACTTCCCATGATCCACCTTGCATGAGGATTTAGGGCCTACCTGTATGGTTGAATAATGATCCATATCCTTGATTCCCAAGACCTCTGCACCACCACCTCCAACCCATACATATTCTGCATGATTTTTCCCCATAATGTTTGGACTTACAAATCCTCCCATAAAAGTTTGGTGTGCATCCATTTCATGGTTGAAAAGATGCTCCTTAGGTTGATGCCCCCTTCAAAAATAGTCTTGAGAGACACTTCCCTAAGGCCTAGAGATGCGTGCTTTCCCTTATCCATCCCATGTAAAATAAACTGTTATCCTTTCCATGTTGGAAATCATGAATTTTGGAAACCATCACGGTGGATAGTAGATTCATAGTGATGGAAAAATTTATATTGTTTACTTGTGTTATGCACCCTATAAAGTAGAGGAACCTATTTTTCCAATTGATAATGCACCATGTAATCTTAACAAATATCTAGTCAAAACTGTAAACATGAATAAAGTAATGAATCCTTGGTGTTCCAAGATACACCGTGGGAAAAGTCTATATTTTCATGTTCAAGTAGTCATCATTTTCCCTTGTCCTCCTTTATAAGGTTTTCTTGGAAGTATAATATTTTCGTTTCTCCCTATTCACCACCTGGCCACTCCATTTTCAATACTCCCCTAACAACCCGTTCATTCCATTCACTAAGCTCCTCATGAAATTTATAAAATGAATAGAGTCATATGTAAACATCAAGTGTGAAACACCATTCATGACATGCATATCCAGATAATGAATAATTATACCTGTGCATAGGACCCTCTTTATATGATGACATAACACATTTTGAGAGAGAATGAAGAGGGAAGTGGATATGGGCCCCCATTCATTAGGCCTTAACATGCCATAAAAAATATGAAATCGTTACCCATAAACAAATATGAGATCCACGTTGAGCTAAACCAACGTAACAGCAGGCCATTGGTCTAATTGGAGAACCCCATGCATGTCAACAGCCTTAGAATGAAACCCTACACTATCCTTGAAACAATATTCTACCAGAGGGTATTTCACCTGATGAAAGCAGTAATCCTACTTGAAAGGATTAGAAATCTAGGCGATCACTTCACTTAGACCATGATGATCTGTTCGAGTTATACCATCCTTGACATCCCAATCACCCTTAAGTAGATAACATCTGCACTATTGTGATGTAAATGATACCCTATAGCGATAATAGTCTACAAATTTCATATAAGTAACCAAAAAATTTATCTTGAGAATAAAATTTAAGACCATCATCTTGAGAAAAAAAAGTTCCCACAAGAAAGGGTAATTTCCTACCTAATGTCGGTAATCCCTGTATTGGCATATTCCCTCAGACCGTACACCCAACTGTGTATCATAATTCATTACAACTTACTAATTCTATATTTCGAACCCAAGACTTCCTATGATTGATAAGGAGATAAAGGAGTTAAAATCACCTGTATCAAGTAAAGAAGATACTATAGTAGAGGATACTATTATAATACATCCTACTATATATGGTCCAACACTCTGATCCTCGAGTATTTTCTATAAATAATGAAACTAACTAGATCCACCTCCAAATTCTATAATTAGACTACCCTAAGTTTGACCACTCTTATAGGGACAATTATTTGGATTCTAGCTACCATGACCATGACTTCCACCTTGGTATGTCCTGTCAGTGATACTCCAACTCCCTACCTAACCTCACATAAAGGATCTTACCTTTGAAGGTGGATCCAGTGAAGAACCTATTCTATTGGATTCAGATAGAATTGTTTGATAGAATCTCTAAATCTTACCCATAAGACCACAAGACCAACACTCTAGAGGATCTCTATCATACATAGGATTCATATTACCTTATCAATCAAACTAATTGAATGACACATAGAAATTTGTATGGGAACTATGGATGCCATTTATCTTATTGGAAACCTCAAGTCATCTCTTTTTACCACAAAATAAAATATCCTTCCTCAGCACTCAACTTTATGCTCGGTAATATCTAATTCCTTACAGTTTGGATTAGTGATGTGCAAATAATTGATGATATCATACAAATTAGCTAGGCTTAAGTCATTCAACTGAGTACAGATGGCATACTGGAGCCCATCCCCAAAGCATCTAGAATGCGATAGCTCATCATATGTTAGAAGTGGCAATAATCCATATAACTCAATGAAACATGCCAAATAGTTCTTAATTAACATAGTATTATACTCAAGATTAATTAATACTCTATCTTGGTCACCTATTATCATCAGAGGGTATAACTGATCATAGAATTATGTTTTTAAATCATTACATACTATGCTTTAATAGAAACAAACCTGGGTAATCACATCCCACTAGCACTTGGCCGAATCACACAGCACATATATCACATGATTTACTCTTTGATACAGAGGTGTCTTTAAATGATCAAAGATAGATAAGGTGGGTACTAGCTAAGACTCAACAACATGTGGACCACCATCCCCCGAGAAGGTGGGAGGATACTGAGGCAAGAAATAAATGGTAGATCAACCATTGTATGTGCAGGTCATGGAGTACCTTCATGGACTACATCAGATGTAGGGAACTAGCATGAAGTTGAGAGTCTATGCTCAGATATGGTATAATATGTGGTGCCTCAAGTGGAATTATAGGTAGTAAGACTAGAAGGTTAGGGACGACCATGTCTGGAGGATGGTTATCAGCACCCTATTTTCACACGACATGAGGATGTCATGGATACATTTGTCTATAAATTCCAAGTACACAAATAAAAAACTCCTTGATGTAGATAAAAACACTATCAGAAGAATATTGTAAGTAAATAGATCACTACCCATGATATGCTACCCCAACTACCGAATTAAAAAGCTAGTTATTAGTAAGTGTTCTGGTTTAAATTATAGGGGATCCTGTAAGTGAAAGTGTAACCATACTTTTCCTCTTCCTTTATAGGGGACCATTTCATTATATAAGTCATGTTTCACTTTTACAGTACCATTTTCTAATAAATTTTATCAATGTATGATTTTATGATTGATTTACATTCCTAGTGAACGAAGAACTATACTCCTAATCCCAGAAATCAAAACCCATTTAATTCCATTATAATGGCTTGACTAGACGAATTACCTATTCCAACCCATGAGGTGCAATAAACCTCATGAACAAAAACTAGAAATCACTCAATCATAGACAAATAAAAAAAAATGCATACATATGAAAACAATGATCACTTGATAATCACAAGAAAAAAACATGTTCAATCAGTAAAATGAACCTATTTGGCATGCAGAAAATGCATGGAATGTGAATTCTAGGTATGTATGATGATGTGTGTAATAAAGGTCCTTTCCCCCATATAATTGTCCCAAAGTTGAAATGAAATCCTTAATCAGAACAAAATAGTAACCACAACATAGCTTGTGGATCCCCCAATAGTGAAATGATATTAACTGTAATAGGAATGGAAGATAGATTAATTTTTATTATTCAGGAAATTCGATATTTATCACGAACATGGGTCATTTTTGCCCAAGAATGACCCATAAAAAATTTCCAAATCATTCTTAATATCTAATATATTGTATCTAATAATTATATTAACAAAAGAATATCTCTGATACAACTTTGTGATGACCCTAACCCAAGTGACACTCAAAGGTTCCCTAATTCCGGTTGTCCACAAGGCCTCAAGAGAGTCTCCCCGAATGCGAGAGTCTTCCTAGTAGCATTGAGGCCCTAGGGTGTGTCCATAGGGAGACTATTCCCTCATTACCACAGTATAAAATTGTGGATAAATGAGATGAAAATTAAATAGTGGAATCAATATATGTAATCATATGTCACAACAGAAGTAGATATGAATAATAAATAACTATAGTAACTTATAATAACATAAAAAATATGATGATACATTTAATATATATAGAAAACTGGAAAACATGGTTATAAAGAAGTTAGTAGTAAATGACACAAAAATATAGAAAAAAACAAAATCTATCCGTCATATTCTTCCCTATCCCAATCATATATTACCAAGATACATACTAAAGAAAGAAAGCAATCATGTGTTCAAAATGGTACAATTCCCATTCTCAACAACTACACACATGTAATCTGCTTGGGTGGCAATGATAGCTAGGACAGTTTTTGTGGTAAATATCAATAGGCCACTGCCTTTAGTGTCTATAACATCCATTATATGTAATATATACTGATACAATGTGAAATAATACATATATAAATGTAAATTATTATAGTAATGTAAATACCCTTGTACATGCTTCATCCTCATCTGTTGTCTAAAAATAAAACCATTTCATTAATTACTTATGATCCAGTTTGTATAAATAGGTTTGGTGAGGTATAAAATGTACTAAAATCCTAACATGATAATAACAATGAATGATTCAAAATATAATGAGGCACCCATTTTGATAATAATAATGTGGTGTTTCCAAGGTGATAACAAGGAAACCATGATCTCAAGGTTCAATCCAACTTTGGTAAGAAACTGTAGGATGGCTATAAGGGGTATGTGTGAAATCCATGGTCTTTCACCAAAGTAATTACACAATAATGTAATTATAATAGGGTAAAATGATCTCATACATGGTAAAATGGGTAGGAAATAACTCATCCTGATGGATGCAACCATGGTCCCCCTTGTTCGTAGACATCATGATAGATCCATGGAGTGTATACAATGCACATATAATAATAACAGAGGAATATTATAGTTTGGTACTCAGTATCCACCAGTATAAAAAGATTAGGATCCAAGATAGGTATGACACATGGAAACTGATATATCTTAATCGGAATAGTGTCCATGAGTCCTCAAGTAATTCACCTAGGAATCCATTGGATAAATCATTTTTGACCACACTTATAGTAATATCAATGTCCTTATACAAGTTGATACTTTTAATCAATTAAATAATTAATTAAGGACATGTAGTAATCCTCTCATGGGATGTTTGTCGAATGGTACCTGCTAGTTGAATGCCTCAATCTCCATGGGAACTGCCCATGCACGAGTTCTTCTAGAATCAGAAATTGTATGTACTATTCATAGGGTGGTTCAAATACATTTTATTTCTAGGGAAAATTATGTGCACTATTGGCATGTTTAGGCCCCCCCACTAGGAGACATGTGTAACCCATACAAACATTTTATAGTTGGTTTGGTGCATATGTTGTAAAACTCGTAAGCATACATCCAAATAACTAGGATTTGAGTAATAGAAATCCCTTTTTGGGCGATTTTGGATGCAAGTAGTGAATCAATAATGACACATACATGGTGATGGGAGTAGGATGCGGTAGTCATGATGCTACACTGGGAAATGTAACCATTTATTAATTCATATAAGTGATAATCCTTTTATTAGGTTCAATCCAATATATTAAGTAATATATTCATTGATTGATATAGCCATAAAACTAGTACATTCATTTTTATTTTATTAGGCTAAGTCATACACAAGGTACACATTCCTATTTACTATTTAACATCTGTTAATTAATTAGAACACTTACCTTAGAAGGTCATGTGGAAACTATAGAGTAATAAAGATTTTTCAATTAAAAATTCATTCAATTAAAGGGTTTTACCATTATAAAGGTCAATACACAGCATCATGGATTTAATTGGATGTTTTCCATTATAAAGGTAAAGAAAAGACACCCCTGAATGGTGGCATAGTTAAGGTTAACTAAGATACTAAAAGTATAATTATGGAAAATACCCTACATGTGGTGATCTATGTTGAAGACATAATCTTCAATGATAGAAACAATTTATAACATGATTCTTAGAATAAAGTTTTAATGGGTATAAGAAAGTCACATGAATTAAAAAGGTGATGCCTAAGGAAATTAGTATGCACAGATAACATATTTTAAAAAGGAAAAACATGAGGGATGGGATATAGAACACCTACCTCAAACTTGTATGAATCTACTCAAAATTTATAAGCCTCTAGTCTGGATTGGATTAGAACATATATGAATAATGTATCAATTCCTTGAAAATAGGGAATATAATCCTACATATAATATTATTAATCGATAGAAATATGAACAAAGAATGAATAAAAATTATATCTTACTGGTGTATATCCAATGAGATAAACAGTGCTTCGATAGGACTCTAGGTGGATGAACGAGATCAAAGCCTATGAAAAAGCGCTTGAGGGAGCTCCAAAATGAGAACCGGGGATGCCTTCGTAGTAAATAAAGAATAGGAAAATATTTTTCGATATAATTATACCATTAACTATGTTTTGTTAAAATAACCCAAAAGTGGCATCACATGGTTTGGCCACATAGAATTCCAAATTGTGACCTAAATTTGATCCATCTGTAGTAGGTAGGGAAATTTCAAACATTTATTACACATAGTTAGGGAAACTATGTTCTAACCAGTAAAAGCTTTTCTGTAACATGTTTGTAGGTTTTCACAGGTGTGCGGACCATGGTACATAGTTTGGGAAAATTGTGAACCCTATTTCACCCCACTCTCCACCCCGGAATTATTAGGAGATACCATGAGGACTACCCTACACAATTTATACTAACACTGCAACTGAACTATTTCACCTGAAAAGCATTGTTCCGATCATCAGACCGGCCCCAAACACCCCCAAGACACCCATGAACTCAATAAGAATCTGTATTATGTCAAAAATAAGGAATTAGATGCAATTTAAAAGGCTCCATATATGAGTGAAAAATCGGGTTCTTGTAGTGGGATCATAGATGAAGATGAGTGGTGTCAAGGACACACAATCGAGTTAGGAAGGATTTCACGGGGTTGAACCATCAATGGTGGCATGATGTGCTAGCGAGGAGGTGAATTGAAGGTTCTTTATAATGGATGAATTACATTAGAAAACTTTGAGGGAGTGTGATAGACTAAAATAGAGTATATTTATTATAATTTTAACAATGTGGATAGGGATGAGAATCATCAGAAGCCTTCGATATAACACATCATGATGAAGAGGTGAAGGTCAATGCCATAAATGGGATGATAGTGGTGGGACCAATATCTTGGTTGTGTTAGTGTAGTAAGGTGAACATTTTTAGTCCTATTCATTTGGGCCTATGAGTTAGTTGGTCATTGGGTTTTATACTCACTAAGCATGTTGATCTTTTAATTGGTTCCCTCCACCCAAAAGAATAATAGAGTTTGTTTTTTTTTTCAACAAAAGGGGGGTGGATTACCCTTATCTATAAATTTTTAAAAAAATATATAAATGAGAAAAAATATTATCTACTAAAAAATATATTTACCATTATTTTTGACACATTTGATTTAATTTGGATCCTCTCTCAACATGTGATCTTATTTAAAAATTTTACATGACAAGTATTTTTTACATCAACAATCAAACCATGAATAAAAAATAATAATTACTAATAATGAACTGATTAAAAAGAATAAAACATATTGGATGAACATTTTTATATTTGTTTTAAGAACTCCATATAATAAATATTTAATCCAATATAATGTGAATTCATGTGGGAAGAATACGTCTAACATCCAGTGACCACTAAAATATAAATAGTTTATAATTAATGGAATTATAATGAATATTAGTTCAAAATTGACTTAGTCTTCTTATAAATCATGGAACTAAAGAAACTAACACCCAACCTATGTATTTTGAAATCCTTCACATATACACATAACTATAGAATCATTATACATAAATAATATAGTCATTGAAATTTATTCTGAATCTGTATGACAATAAATAACAATGGTCATATTTTTAATGAAAAGTGTGTGTAGCTACCTAATTAAAAAAGTAAATATTAAATCTCCTGATGTCATATTTATTTAAATAAAGAAAAAATTAAACATAAATGTACTTATATGGGAATCAACTATAACCCATGTATGCAAGGAAAATAAAAATCACAATATATATGATATTAATTTAAAATATTTTCATTTTATAGTCTCTTCAACATATATCAGAATTCATATAAAACACTTAAATTTTATCCTTTAAAGATGAAATTAGGGTAATAATTTTAGACCATCTAAAATATTATAAGTATTTTATGTTATTGGTTTTTCTACATTTTGTTTCTTTTCCCCTAAATATTTTAATTTTCAAAAATTCTATAAAAATTTAATGTAAAGAAACATTATAAGTTGAATTAAATGATATGTAAATAATATTAAAAATATAATTCAGACCAAAAATTTCAAATGATGAAGGAGGTTAGCCATACAATGAAAAAAATGACCCACATAATCTCCAAATCTAGTAACATTTTTTGTAATAAATTTGAGTAGTGTCTTTCGATCAATAATATATTGTTTTCAAACTCTTAACTGGATCAGCAACATATGATAGTGATGTAATGAATCCCCGAAAAATATATGATTTTGTTTTTTATAATACGTACAAGGTATCATTACTATAAAACTAACTACATGAGGTTGGGTATGAATGAGGAGGTGGAACATCTGAGTAGGTAGGATTCTAAGGTTTTAATTGTCTAATCAATTTTTTTCTAAAATATAATGCCATAATGATTTAATATGATCACATAGGTATTATATTACTTATTTTAGCTCATTATTAATGAATCTATAATGGTTTCCTAATATTTATTACTTTGATGACAAAAAAATATTCCTAATACGAACACCTACATCATGTCCTCTAACACAGACATGGTTTTGTGTCTTTCCTAATGTAGTCTCTAGAATTTCCATCCTACCATTAGGTATTAAACTCACATGTTCCACATTATATTGAGCATCATCCTGAAATGATGAATATAAATGTAATATTTGTGTTATTAATTTTAATAATACAAACATTCAATGAAAATTAAAGTCATTGTATTACAATTATATCAGCTACTTCTATAGATTTATATATAGAATGTCTTTCAATTTTTCCTACTCACTCATTTCCATTATTCATAGAGAGTGTGAGTAGATATATGACCAAGCTAGAGCACTTTGGAAAAGCGTCATGATTCCTCTCATAATGAATTCAATATTTTTCCAATAATTTTCTTCTGCAGTAAATGATACCTCCACTGGATAATGTGTGAGGGTATACATTATATAACTGGATATCTTGGTGATATATCATATAGACATATTATATAAAAATAATATAATAAGTAATCAGGTAATATATAATAAATTTTATAAGATAAAATAATTATCATAGCAGAAATTCTTCAATCATGTGGGATAAAAAAATATAGTCCACATATTTTCATCTAAAAACCAATACTTGAGGCAAGAGTTTTCATTCTGAAATGTCCCAAATAACTTTTTTGTAATTTTTTTTCAAAATAGATCCTTCATATATCCAAAAAAATATATAAATCTATTATTAATTTCATTCATCTCATAAATGTATAATTCCATCTATAATTCAATATATTAAATTCTAATCATATAAAATATATAATATTCACTGAATGAGATAAAAATAAATAAATTATGTTATTTTAACATTAATGACTCCGAAAATTTCTCTTTAATCATAGTGTTGATATAAATCCAAATAGTATATAAAAGGATAATCTTATAACTACTCTATATGGATATTTAACTCATAAACAACATTACAGTTTTTCCAATTGTGTTATTATTATCATAAAAATTAACATGTTCCCTCCTATCTAAATATAAATGTGAATTTTTTTTGTAATAATATAATCATATAACTACCAATTTATGGACTAATTTTCTATATAGAATAAGAAGATGACTTCTCCATAGGAGGAACACCAGTAGTCCTTTAAATAATTAATATAAATTAAATGATTACGTTCTGTAAATAATTTTATTATTGACATTTATTAATATGAAAAAATAGTCATATACCTTGATAAAGTTTCCTCTACCTCTATGTGTGTCATTAATTTTTTTGAATATAATGATATTCTATTTATCTATATATTAATAGAAATGTATATATTTGAAAATAATGAATGGAGAAATATTTAAGAAAAAAAATATTTTCACCCATCGGTACGTTTCTAAAAAAATAATGATGTCATGATTAATAATAGAAAAGTATGCAATAAAAAATAATAAACTAAAAAATAGTAATTCTAAAATTATAGAAATGATCCATATTTTTAAATATAAATATCACCGTTATATAAAAAAGATTTTTCTACATGCAAATTTTTAAAAATATAGAATTATTTACATCTGGTTTTGCTATCTAAAAATATTAAACTATACCTATTCGAATATAATATCATACACAATAACCATATAAATAATCAATATATAAATAATTAAACATCCTAATTATGAAAAATAGAACTATTACACATGAAAAATACTAAAATGAAAAAAAATATAAATATTCACTTGAATAATTTGGAGCGCAATTTAGTTTTTTCCAATATCACTTCAGAATGATCATTTTATATATCATGGATTATGTCTACATTATAATCTTTAATATCATTTATAAATATCATATAATAGTAGAATAAACTTTACATAAATCCATAACATCATTATCATCCTTATAAAAAAAGAATTATATTCCCTTGAAGGATGATGGAGTACTGATCTTTTGATGGATACATAATTGAAAATATTTTTTTTTCATTTGGCTCCATGAAAAATTTCTCCTCTACGAAACTAAACAATTGGAAATAATGGATTATAAATCCCTAATCATTATGTTTTACACCACATTTACTATCAACATGGTTACACAAAGATATTTTTACATGAAATTTAGTACAATAAATTTCCCATATATACTAAAAAACTCTAAAATATGTCATTCATGGATAAATTGGGTTTTAATATTTTCCAATTGAAAAAATAAAGTTATTTAGCAATAAACGTTACTGAATTATATTGAATAATACTGTAGTAATTCTGATTTTCTCTAGAAAACATGTCAACATTAATATCCAAAACATACTATATAATAAAATTAAAAGATTCCCCCTTCCAAAACTTTTAAATGTTTCTAATATAGATAAATCTATGTTGAAATTTTACTTAAACTTTGAAAGAAATGATTTTTTATACTCAATCATGAACTACTATTAATTTCTTTTCAGATATTATACAATTAATAAAAAAAATTAATGATATATATGGTGGAATTTATTTTTTTTAAAATGTTTATAACTGCATGTAAAACATTATCACTTGGAATGACCATTACCTTTAAGACACACAAAATTGACCCATATCTATACCTTCATGTTACCTATAGGATATATTACACCATCACACCCATAGGCATATTTATAGTGTATGTATTAATCTATGAATAAATATTCCTCTAATTGGTAAAATATATAAAAAATACTTGTATAAGGGTCACTATTGATGAACATTATCGAACTCATATATCTGTAGTCTATAAAAAACCATATAATGTCATTTGAATTCTTGTTGAATAAGAATGGGGTATATCGTGATGACACCCTATGATATATGAAACACTTACGCATCAAATCATATATTTTAATCCTGAAAGAATGAATGCTCATAAATTCGATTCTGTTTTCTAAATATCATAATTACTAAACAATCAATCTATGAATCTATACCAAAATATTTCTCATGCTGATAGATTAGGGTAACATATTACTTTATAAAAACAACTTGGAATTCATCCATGACTCAAGTACAATGGAATTTCTATAAATCTAAAGAATCAAATGATATATATTATAGAAGAAATAGTGTTGACTTGAAATAACAATGTAGTACGACCAGTTTCTGGTAAGTAACCCTTGTTTTATGCTTTTTAAGTACATGAAGCATATGAGAAATGGTTGGGGAAAGTATGGAGACATTAAAAGAGTAAAATGGAAAAATGTGGGGACGCACGGGCTGCGTACGGTTTTCCAAAACCTTGCTGAAGCCATGTAGGTGGTGGTCATTTGGATAAAGGAGACTGCACGGTGTGCGCATGGTTTGGGAAAACCGTGCGAGGAGGCTGTGTGGAGCGCCTCTTCCAAGTAGTGACTACCACACGGTTAGCGCACTATTTGACTAACCGTGGGGACTAACCGTGGGTGAAGTCAACATAGATCCTACTTTTAAGGATGTAATCCATTTTATCCTTAAAACCACTCATTTTTTTCTCCAAGATGGCCCTAACTCAGGATTTCTCTATGGTGAAGGTGGGAGAACACTTACCATGCATTTTGGTAGCAATCCGAGGGGTTGCCTGGGCGTTTAGAGGCTGATTGATTGAGGTAAGTCTCGTTTGCTTTAGTTTTATTAGATCTCCTTCATCCCTCTTGATGGATCCTTAGATCTACGCCCAGGGTTGGTAGATCTAAGGTAGTGGATGAATTTTAAGTCGGGTTTTGGTTTTGTTGGTGCTATAGGAAGGAATCTAAGGAGGTTTCGGTGACTAGTTGACTTGGTTTTGTTGGAGTTCTTCATCCATTATTGGTTTTGCCTAATTTGTTGAGGTAGGTGGATTCACTCTAGATTCCTCTCTCTTAGATCTTGGAGGCTTAGTTTCAAATTGTTTTCCTTGATTGAAATGGTTTGATTATCTATTGTGAAATAATGGTTGTAAACCCCTTTTTAGTAACGGGTGATGGAAATTGTCTGTTTTTGGAAATTAGTTGTCAAAGTAAACTTAAAATGATGATTTTAAATTGGCTACAGTTTTTCTTCTTGAAAGAAATTGTTTTCAATAAAAGGGTGATGCTTTATTGAAAGGTTTTGAACACACATTGTTTTGGGCATAGATTTTCATGGGTTGTGGTGTGTGTTAATGTGCATTGGGATGGATAAGGGCGAGAAGTCCCCCCATCAAAAGGTTTGGATGGATAAGGGTGAGATGTACCCTCATCAAAAGGTTGAGACAGATAAAGTCGTGAAGTACCCCCGTCAAGGTAGTTCACTATGTGACGACTTAGTGGAAGGATAACAATAAGGCCCCAGCCTTAAACCTTACTTAATCTTGAGTTATTACAAGATTACACATTGAGGATCTTTTCAGGTTTAGAGTTTTAGAGAATTATATCATAAAACATGCATTACATTCCACATATAAACAAAGTGGTTACATAAAGATAGTATTCTTCTTTCCCATCAATGGAAACATATTTAAAATAAAACATGGATTCTTTCTTGACACTTCCTTGACACTATCATCATATCATCTACCTTTCCCTTGACCTGTGAAAAACATTTCAAAAAACTTGGGATGAGCATAAAAACCTCAGTAAGGGATATAAAAATATGGAAAGGAAACATGGGTACATATATACATAAGAATGAAATCATACTTTACCCATAAAACATAAGCACTTTAACATACCTCATCAAATCATGAATAAATCATAGAAATCATAATACATAAAGGTAACATGAGGCATTCATAACATTCTTACGTAGGGAGTAACCCTCTTGGTTACGTTTGGAATACCCATCACAGTATATTCACTAAATCTCTTCAGAGAAAACTTAACGTTACACTCCTTCGCGTTACCCAATGCATTGGAGAGCTATATCGGGCTCACCCGCCCTTAGTTTATCACGGAACCACCTGTCTTCATAACAATTCCCAAGAACCTCAACATAATCGTATCACATAAAACATGCATAAAGGAAACATAAAATTTCAACCTTTCAATCACAATATATCAATACAAAACATTGATATAAAAAAATTATGAAAACCATTTTCAATACCAAAATAAAAGAAATGTAAAACATGGTATTTATTTTTCTTTTAAAAAGAAGGTATGACTTGTAGAGGAAGACTAAACTCAAATAATGGTCACGACGGTGGAGAAGTTGTTGTCGCCGCATACGTATGACAAAAACATTCCGTTTTTTCATTTAGTAAACGCTTTGTATAAAAATATTAATTTTGAATAAATGTAAAAGTCAAAGGGTTTTATACACCGTATAAAAGAAGGTTGTGTATAAAACAAAATATGCCTTAATGAAAGGAGATTGAGACAAAGTCCCATACCTCGGGTCCGACTTGACTCGATCATTCTTTAATGTCCTGAATAATAAACTTGAGTTAATTTCTACTTGGTTAAGAATTTTTTTCAAGTTCATTATTCCTTTTATATCACTTATTACCATGTCATGAACACTATGTAATTAGTTAAGTTAATAACGGTCGTTTAAACGATCATTGGTACTTGAGTCAAAATAAACCCTTTATAATTACAATTTGTTCATGTATCCATTATATCCAGGATTATAATCATGATGTATATGTCATATATATCATATATATCCAGTATATACGTGCATTTATAATATTACATAATCATTTAGAGGTAAGAAATTAAATAAACCGTTCATGGAGACGGTAAGCCGTACGTATGCATGAACGCTACTTTCATTTCTATTTCGTGTTTTATAGAATGGAATCATAATTATATAGAGGTATATTATAATTCCAGTATAATATAATTTATAATATCATAGTTCCATCCTTTATACATCCCACATATGGTATTTTACAAATCAAATCACTTTGAGGGGGCGGTAGTCCGCACATCCTTAAATGAAGATATCGCGTTTACCCATAATGGAAACCATAAAAGTATGCCCAAAATGAAAAATAAAGAAGCTTAAGGAAAACATAAGCATATTATATATCTTATATAAATATATTTACATCTTAATGGCCACCTTTTATGTTGTTAAAGTAATGTTGAATAATCATCGTTTTGGGAGGCATAAATTCACCATCCACGGAAACCGTATGTTCTTTAACCATTAGATGTAGGTGTGTGTAAGTGTAGCTTGAATAATTCTTATAAAAACATCCTAGTATATTTAAGATACTGGATTTGTTACAAAAGAAGTAAATAAAAAGAGTTTAGGGGGTTGGAGAAGCAAAATAAAACAAAAGGACACAAAAGAAGACATTGCCTTAAAATCGGGTAACTCCCTTTGGTTTGAGCTCAAAGGCTTCCTTGGGAAGTCTTCTGCCAAAAGTGAGGCTTCAAGGAGTAAGAAAGGGATATGGAGAGACAAAATGGGCAGGGGTTGGCCGAGCCAAAGGCTTTGGGAGTGTGGGTAAGGAGGTAGAGGTGGGGGCCTTTTATAAGAGAAGAGGAGGGGCACTCTTGGAAAGTAAAGAAATATTACTTTATTTGAAAATGATTTTCGGATTTAAATGGTCCCACATTGATATAATTCGAGTATAAGGTGATAAGGGTTCTAAATCCACCCATCCAATAGGTTTTGTACATGTGTAGGTCATAGATTTTACAATATCCTTTCATTTTATTTAAATCCTTTATTAATGAGGTAATCGCTACATCATTATGATGTCATAAATACATTTAATTTTTTTATGTCTAAAAATTATGAAAAAAATACTATGATGTAGGAAGTATTTTTAGATTTCTAATTAATATTTATAGTCAAAAATCTGACTTTTATAACCCCATGTAAAAATTTTTCTAGTAAAATAACTCATGTTTGTGTCATTTTTTACTTTAACATTAAATAAAAAGTTATTTATGTCATTTCCCAACCAAAGTGGCTCCATGGGGTCCCCAAGTTGACCCATGGCTTGTCTTGGTCTGCCATGACATATCCAATAAGGTTAGGACATGTTTCTAGGTCATTTCATATTATAAAATATTTATTTTTACCTTAAACTACACTAATTACCACTAATCGCGATTAAAAACATAATAAGTTACTATTCACCAAAAAATTATTTTAAGCTCATTGAACCACATTTTAATTCTTAATGACAACCATGTATGTTGGATTTTTGAAAATCAAATCACAGAAGTGACAAAGAATCATTTAAACGAAAAAACAGTTTCTTTAACTACCAGTTAGTGATTTCACTATTCATCAAAAATTGATGTTTTTTAGAAAAATACCAAAACTTCACCCTAACTATATTTGATATTCTGAATTCAAAAATGAAGTCTATTTTACAAAATTAAAAACATATAAGTCACATTAATTAATTTAATAATTAATTCCCACTGTCAGAGCAAATAGTGTATTTTATGAAACAGTAAGTATCAAAGGATTGACACCAGTTTAAGTCCAATTTCAAAGTGAAATAGATTCCAATGACCACCATTGGATTAAATGGTAAAAATATATTATAATTTCACTTCAAAACCAATTCAAAACATAATCTAATCATATAAATAAATTAGATTAAAAAGAAGTTTTGCTGTAAAATGCAGTATTTTTCAATATTCATAAAAAATGAACATTGTCAGAAAAATACCAAAAATTCACAAAAAGTAAATTTTGATGTCCCAATCATAAAGAATAAGTTTATTTTGATAAAAACAGTTTATAAAATTGTAAAAAGATAGATTCAAAAATGGTTTTCCATCAAAAGGCAATAAAACAATCTTTTAAAAATATTAGTGTATTTCATGCTTAAGATTGGATTTATTTTCATTTTAAGCCTCTAAAACAATATCTAGTTCATTAATAGACATAGATAAAAATATATATTATTAATTACTTACTTGGGATATTACATCCTTCCCCCCTTTAGAAAATTACATCCCCTCAATTTATTTACTTATCAAATAAATGGGGGTACTTATCCCTCATTACATTTTCAGATTCCCATGTTGCCTCTTCAATCATGTGGTTTTTCCACAAAAACTTTACCTGGTGAATCACCTTATTCTTTAACACTTGCTCCCTGTGGTCAAGAATCTGGACCGGTTGTTCCTCATAATATAGGTTCTCTCCCAGCTGAACTACCTCTGGACTCAAAACATGAGATGGATCTAGCATATACTTTCTCAACATCAAAACGTGAAAAACATTGTGTACCTGAGATAAACTCGAAGGTAAAGCCACTCTGTATGCAACTGATCCAACTCTCTCCAGAATTTCATATGGTCCAATAAACCTTAGACTCAGCTTTCCATTCTTACCAAATCTCATCACACTTTTCCAAGGAGAATCCTTGAGAAAAACATGATCACCTACCTCGAAAGATAGATCCTTCCTCCTGTTGTCCGCATAACTCTTCTGCCTGCTCTGAGTTGTTCTCATGTGTTTCTGTATCAGCTGAAATTTTTCTGCCAACTCTTCTACCAATTCTGGTCCCATCAACTTCCTTTCACCCACTTCATCCTAGAAAGTTGGAGTTCGACACCGCTTCCCATATAACGCCTCAAATGGTGACATCTGTATACTAGAATAAAAACTATTATTATATGAAAATTCAACCAAAGAAAGATGTTGCTCCCAACTTCCCTAATAATCCATAGAGCAAGAACGTAGCATATACTCCAAGGTCTGAATTGTTCGTTCTGACTGCCCATCTGATTGAGGATGAAAAGCTATACTAAAATTTAATTCAGTACCCAACGAATTCTGAAGGCCTTTCCAAAAGTTAGAAGTGAACCTGGGATCACGATCAGATACAATGGAGAGAGGAACTCCATGTAACTTGAAAATCTCTTTAAGATACAAACGGGAAAGTTGTTCTAGGGAAATAGTATCTCGTATAGCAAGGAAATGAGCAGATTTGGCCAAGCGATCAACAATAACACGATTGCATTATTACCTCGAGATGTTTTCGGTAATCCCACAACAATGTCCATAGATATATTCTCCCATTTCCACTCTGGCACTGGTAAAGGCTGAAGAATCCCTTTCGGTAACTGCCGCTCTGCTTTAACCTGTTGATATGTCAAACACTTCACAGTAAAATCAGAAATATTTCTTTTCATTCCATCCCACCAGTAATACTCCCGCAGATCTCTGTACATCTTAGTACTGCCAGGACGAACTGAAAACGGAGAACTATGAGATTCACATAACAACTCTCTCTTCAACTGTGAATCACAAGGCACACACAATCTCTTCCCAAATATCAAAACACAATCATTATCAATGTTGAATTCATGCAAATTACCTTTCTGAACCAGCTCTACCTTTTTCTGTAACTCACTGTCTTGCTTCGGTGCTTGCATGATTCTGTCTGATAGAGATAATCTCACTAATACCTGAAACAAAACAGAAGAACATCCTGCACCAAAAACCTCTATTCCAAATTTCATCAAATCAAAAACCAAAGGATCTCGTTCCAAACGTAGCATGGTTAATGAAGCATTACTTTTTCGACTCAAAGCATCAGCCACTTTATTTGCTTTTCCCGGATGGTAGTGAATTGTACAATCATAATCGTTGATTAATTCTAGCCATCTCCTTTGTCTCATGTTCAATTATTTCTGAGTGAATATATACTTTAAACTTTTGTGATCGGTATATATTTCACACTTTACTCCATACAAATGATGCCTCCAAATTTTTAAAGCAAAAACAACAGAAGCTAATTCCAAATCATGTGTAGGGTAATTTACCTCATGAGTTTTCAACTATCGTGAAGCATAAGCAATTACCTGATCATTCTTCATTAAGACGCAACCAATTCCTTTCAATGAAGCATCACTGTAGATAACAAAATCACCATTCCTGGAAGGTAGTGACAAAACTGGAGCATTCACTAATCTTCTTTTCAATTCCTGAAAACAATCATCACATTCATTTTTCCAGATAAACTTAACACTGTTCCGAGTTATCTTATTCATTGGACTAGATAACCGTGAAAAATTTCTAACAAACCTTCGGTAATAGCCTGCCAAACCAAGGAAGCTACGAATCTCAGTTACATTTGTGGTTCTTGGTCATTCTTCAACAACCTTTGTTTTTTAATGATCACCAGTTATCCCATCTTTTGAAACAATGTGACCAAGGAAAGAAATTTGTTGCAACCAAAACTCACACTTGCTGAATTTTCCATAAAGTTTATTTTCTTTTAAGGTTTTCAAGATAACCCTTAAATGTCTTTCATGCTCCTCTTTACTTTTAGAAAACACCAAAATATCATCAATGAAAACCACCACAAACTTATCCAAGAACTCATGGAAAATTCTATTCATTAATTCAATGAATACAGAAGGTGTATTGGTTAGCCCAAAAGGCATTACTACAAAATCATAATGGCCATATCTTGTACGGAACGCGGTGTTCGGAACATCTTCTTCTTTTACCTTCAGCTGATGGTACCCCAATCTCAAGTCAATATTTGAAAAATACTGAGCTCCCTGGAGCTGATCAAACAAATCATCGATATGAGGCAAAGGATATTTGTTCTTAACAGTGATATTATTCAAGGCCCTATAATCAATGAAAAGTCTCATTGAACCATTTTTCTTTTTAACAAATAAAACAAGAGAACCCCATGGTGATGTGCTAGGTCGAATGAAACCTTTCTCTAATAAATCTTACAATTGCTCCTTCAACTCTAAAAGTTCAATTTGAGCCATTCGATAAGGGGGTTTTGAAATTGTCTTAGCAATAGGAACTAAGTCAACAGTAAACTCAACTTCCCGATCTGGTATTATTCCAAGCAACTCATCAGGAAAAACATCAGGATACTCATTTACCACTGGCACATCATTAATCTAAACAGTTCCTTTATTTTCAACAATGTGTGCAAGGTAAAATTCATTTCCATATTTTACATGTTTCTCGGCCTCTTGATAAGTTATCAATAGTAAGGGTTCATTATTGTACACAAACTGAATGTCTTTCTGGAAAGAAACTTCTTTTGCTCTACAGTCAATCTTATCATGGTAAATAGAGAGCCAATCCATACCCAGGATAACATCAAACTCTACTAGAGGTAGAACAATAAGGTTTGCTAGTAGGTTCTTTCCACAGATATGGATTGGAAGATTCTTATAAATTCTTTTTGCCTCAACATTTCCCCCAGGTTTTTTTACCAAAAGTTTAGGAGTCATTTCTTGAGATGGTATTCCCATTTTACTAGAAAAGTTTTCAGAGATGAAAGAATGTGTAGACCCCGAATCAAACAAAACACTGGCATAATCTGAAAAAACAAAGTACCTGATACAACTTCATTTGACGGACCGACATCTGCTGAAGTAGGTGCAAAGGATTTCACCACCCCTTTCTACTTTTATTCTAACTGCTTCCCATCACCCAAGCTTTTTGTTGGACACTCGTTTGCATAGTGACCCATCTCATTGCACTTATAACATTTCACTAACTATAAATCAAATTTGGTCTTACCATCACCCTGATATTTTTCAGTGAAATCACGAGCCTTATGTCCCATCTTACCACATCAGTAGCACTTTCTAGAATTCAGAAGACATTCCCCAGCATGCCTTTTTCCACATTTATCACAAACTAGAAACTTAGTTTTCTTACCATCAGACTTTTTTGAAGAATTCTTACCTTTCTCCTGCCACCTCGGTCTCTTCTTCTACTGGTTGTTATAGAACACTTGGTCATCAGCAAACTCCATTTCCACCTTCCTAGCACATCAAACAAGCTTTTCATAACTTTTAAACTCACGAGAAGTTAATTACCTTCGATATTTTGGCTTTAATCCTGAGTAAAAACAATTGATTCTACTATCAAGGTCTCAGATAAAATTTGGAGCATACCTTGCAAATCGAGTAAACCTTTATTCATAGGTAGCCACCGAGTCTTCCTCTTGCGTCAATTCCAAGAATTTGTTTTCCATCCTAAGTCAAATAGCCTTAGGAAAATACTTCTCAAGAAACATACCTTTGAATTCATCCCATTCGAGAGCATCAATCTCATCAGCGTCCCTGATATTTTTAACCATCGACCACCACTGATCAGCCTCACCCTCCAAACGGTAAATAGAAAGACTAACCTTTTGATTTTATAAACACCCCATGACATCAAAAATCTTCTCTAGTGCTTTAATCCACCCTTCAGCTAACAAAGGGTTAGATGATCCTCTGAATGATGGTGGATGTTGCCTCATGAAATGTTCCACCACTGTCATGTTCCTCTGCGGTTGATTTGGCTAATCTCGTGCATGGATACCACCACCATTTATAGCCTGAGTCAACTGTTCCATCACTACAACAAACTATTTAGTTTCAATTCCGACCATCTCAGGATGCTGATTCGGAAGGTTATTTTCTTCTGTATACCTTCCTAGCACTTCTTCCCTCTTTCCACTGAGGAAAACCATTCTGAACGAACATGTCTTAGAAGATGCAACATGGTAATCTTCAAATTCTATATAATTTCAAAAAAAATATATTTGGATAATCATTTAATAGGATTCTAACTCCTAAAGTTATCTAAACCGACCTTTGATACCAACTATACGGCCCAAGCCTTAAACCTTACTTAATCTTGAGTTATTACATGATTACACATTGAGGATCTTTTCAGGTTTATATTTTTAGAGAATTAGATCATAAAACATGCATTACATTCCACATATAGACAAAGTGGTTACATAAAGATAGTATTCTTCTTTCCCATCAATGGAATCATATTTAAAATAGAACATGGATTCTTTCTAGCCACTTCCTTGACACTATCATCATATCATGTACCTTTCCCTTGACCTGTGAAAAACATTTCAAAAAACTTGGGATGAGCATTAAAAGCTCAGTAAGGGATATAAAAATATGTAAAGGAAACATGGGTACATATATACATAAGAATGAAATCATACTTTACCCATAAAACAGAAGCACTTTAATATACCTCATCAAATCATGAATAAATCATAGAAATCATAAGACATAAAGGTAACTTGAGGCATTCATAACATTCTTACGTAGGGAGTAAACCTCTTGGTTACGTTTGGAATACCCATCATAGTATATTCCCAAAATCTCTTCAGAGAAACCTTAACGTTACACTCCTTCACGTTACCCACTGCATTGGAGAGCTATATCAGGCTCACCCGCCCTTAGTTTATCATGGAACCACCCGTCTTCATAATAATGCCCAAGAACCTCAACATAATCGTATCACATAAAACATGCATAAAGGAAACATAACATTTCCACCTTTCAATCACAAGATATCAATACAACACATTGATATAAAAACATTATGAAAACCATTTTCAATACCAAAATAAAAGAAAAGTAAAACATGGTATTTATTTTTCTTTTAAAAAGAAGGTATGCCTTGTAGTGGAAGCCGAAACTCAAATAACGGTCATGACGGCGGAGAAGTCATTGTCGCCGCATATGTACGACAAAAACATTCCCTTTTGTCGTTTAGTAAACGCTTCATATAAAAATATTCCTTTTGAATAAACGTAAAAGTCAAAGGGGTTTATACACCGTATAAAAGAAGGATGTGTATAAAACAAAATATGCCTCAATGAAAGGAGATTGAGACGAAGTCCCATACCTCGGGTCTGACTTGACTCAATCGTTCTTTAATGTCCTGAATAATAAACTTGAGTTAATTTCTACTTGCTTAAGAACCTTATTCATGTTCATTATTCCTTTTATATCACTTATTACCATGTTATGAACACTATGTAATTATTTAAGTTAATAACGGTCGTTTCAACGATCATTGGTACTTGATTCAAAATAAACCCTTTATAATTACATGTTGTTCATCTATCCATTATATCCAGGATTATAGTCATGATTTATATATCATATATATCATATATATCCAGTATATACATGCATTTATAATATTACATTGTCATTTAGAGGTAAGAAATGAAATGCACCGTTCATAGAGACGGTAAGCCGTACGTACGCATGAACGCTACTTTCATTTCTATTTCGTGTTTTATAGAATGGAATCATAATGATATAAAGGTATATAATAATTCCAGTATAATATCATATATAATATCATAGTTCCATCCTTTATACATCCCACATATGGTATTTCACGAATCAAATCACTTTGAAGGGGCGGTAGTCCGCACTTCCTTAAATGAAGATATCGCGTTTACCCATAATGGAAACCATAAAGGTATGCCCAAAATGAAAAATACAGAAGTTTAAGGAAATCATAAACATATTATATATCATATATATATAGTGACATATTAATGGCCACCTTTGAAGGTGTTAAAGGAATCTTGAACAATCATCATTTCGGGAGGCATAAATTCACCATCCACGGAAACCGTATGTTCTTTGACCATTAGATGTAGGTGTGTGTAAGTGTAGCTTGAATCCTTCTTATAACAACATTATAGTATATTTTAGATACTTTATTTGTTACAAAAGAAGTAAATAAAAAGATTTTAGGGGGTTGGAGAAGAAAAATAAAACAAAAGGACTCAAAAGAAGACATTACCTTAAAATCGGGTAACTCCCTTTGGTTTGAGCTCAAAGGATTCCTTGGGAAGTCTTCTGCCCAAAGTGAGGCTTCAAGTAGTAAGAGAGGGATGTATAGAGACAAACTGGGCAGGGGTTGGCCGAGCCAAAGGCTTTGGGAGTGTGGGTAAGGAGGTAGAGGTGGGGGCCTTTTATAAGAGGAGAGGAGGGGCACTCTTGGAAAGTAAAGAAATATAACTTTATTTGAAAATGAGTTTCGAATTTAAATGGTCCAAAATTGATATAATTCGAGGATAAGGTGATAAGGGTTCTAAATCCACCCATACAATAGGTTTTGGACATGTTTAGGTCATATATTTTACATTATCTTTTCATTTTATTTAAATCCTTTATTAATGAGGTAATCGCTACATCATTATGATGTCATAAATACATTTAATTTATTTAATGTCTAAAAATTATGAAAAAGTACTATGATGTAGGAAATCGTTTTAGATTTCTAATGAATATTTATAGTCAAAAATCTGACTTGTATAACCCCATGTAAAAATTGTTTTAGTAAAATAACTCATGTTTGTGTCATTTTTACTTTAACATTAAAAAAAGTTATTTATGTCATTTCCCAACCAAAGTGGCTCCATGGGGTCCCCAAGTTGACACATGACTTTTCTTGGTCGGCCACGACACATCCAATAAGGTTAGGACATGTTTCTAGGTCATTTTATATTATTAAACCATTATTTCTACCTTAAACTACACTAATTACCACTAATTACGATTAAAATCATAATAAGTTACTATTCACCAAAAAATTATTTTAATCTCATTGAACCACATTTTACTTCTTAATGACAACCATGTATGTCAGATTTTTGAAAATCAAATCACAGAAGTGACAAAGATTCATTTAAACGAAAAATCAGTTTCTTTAACTACCACTTAGTGATTTCACTATTCATCAAAAATGGATGTTTTTCAGAAAAATACCAAAACATCACCCTAAGCTATATTTGATATTCTGAATTCAAAAATGAAGTATATTTTATAAAATTCAAAACATATAAGTCACATTAATTAATTTAATAATTAATTCCCGCTGTCAGAGCAAATAGCGTGTTTTTATGAAACAATAATTATCAAAAGATTGACACCAGTTTAAGTCCAATTTCAAAGTGAAATTGATTCCAATGACCAGCATTGGATTAAATGGTAAAAATATATTATAATTTCACTTCAAAACCAATTCAACACATAATCTAATCATATAAATAAATTAGATTAAAAATCAGTTTTGCTGTAAAATGCAGTATTTTTCACTATTCATAAAAAAATGAACATTGTCAGAAAAATACAAAAAATTCACACAAAGTAAATTTTGATGTCCCAATCATAATGAATAAGTTTATTTTGACAAACATAGTTTATAAAATTGTCAAAAGATATATTTAAAAATGGTTTTCCATCAAAAGGCAGTAAAACAATCTTTTTAAAATATTAGTGTATTCCATGCTTAAGATTGGATTTATATTCAATTTAAGCCTCTAAAACACTATCTAGATCATTAATAGAGATAGATAAAAATATCTATTATTCATTACTTACTTGGAATGTTACAATAACTCACCACTCGCGATTATAGGGAGTTCCAGGTTGCATGCATGGTTGGTTGTGTTGATTATTGAAATGGAATTAATGTGCTAAATGGAAATGTAAATTTGATTGGAAAATTTGATTGGGTTCTTTTCTTGAGAAAAATGGTCATTGTTGGAAAATGGTTTGGACACAGAACTTGTTACATTGTGAAATGTTTAGGAATTATATTATATAAATTGTTTTATATGAATGTGCTAAATGTTTTATCCTAGAGGCATGGGTTGGGAAGGCATTGGGGAAAACCTACTGAGTTTCATTACTCACCCCCTGCTTTGGAACGTTGGGGCTTTTGCAGATGTCATATACCGGGATGTTGGAAAAGGTAATGTGTTGCATACTGCTTCGTGATTCTTTGTAACAGCCCAAGATTTTATGAAAAATATTCTTTTTAATTTCACTAATGTCTTGTGTTGTACGCTACACCAAAAGGAGATTGCTCAACACGCATCCTTGACTTTCCTTACATTACACACAATCGCGACCTTCCTCGATAGCGTGTGTAGTACGCAATAACGAGTTTCACTAAACAACATTATGCTATTAAAATATTATTAAAACTAGCCATTATGAATAGTAACAACCACTTTTTTAAATTTTGTAAATTTTATTTTTCAAAATGGAATTCATTTTTGGATTCGTAATATTGAAATTAGCTTAGGGTGAAATTTTGGTACTTTTCAGATAACTTTCATTTTCTGATGAATAGTGAAAATTACTAAATTTTAATTAAAACAACTTTTTTAATCTAAATAATTAATAGTGATAACTTATTAATTTGAGTGGTTTTAAAGTATATTTAGAATATATTTTTACAATTCAATACAATGATGGTCCTTGGATGTAATTTCAAATATACACCAGATATAAACAAGTGTTAATCTTTTGATAGTTATTATCTCTTAAAAACACGCTATTTGTTGTGACAGTGGAAATTAATTATAAAATTAATTAATGCAACTTATATGTTGGGAATTTTGTAAAATATAAATCATTTTTGAATTTGGAATATCAATTATAGCTTAGGGTGAAATTCTGGCATTTTTCTGAAAAACTTCAATTTTTTATGAATAGTGAAACTACTAAGTGGTAGTTAAAAAAATTAATTTTTTTTCATAAATTTTAATTTTAACGCTTCTATGAATGGAATTTCAAAAATCCGAGACACACAGTTGATGTCAGTATGTAAAATGTGGTTCAATGAGATGAAAATAATTTTTGGTGAATAGTAACTTTTTACTTTTATTTACCACGGTTAAAAGTAAATAGGGTAATTAAGGGTAACAATGATATTAATATTACCCTAACACATGTCTTAATCCTATTGGACAAGTTTATCTCGACCAAAAACAACCCTAAGTGTAAAATATTATCATTTAGGCCCATTTGGATTAGATTAGGACATTTTTTATTATTTAATTCAAAGAAGAGTTTAAAGAGTTAAAATCAAAGTCTATTTACTAAAAAAAATTTAATATGGGGTTATACATAATATAATTTCGACTATAAATATTAATTAGAAAGATAAAACGATTTCCTACATAATGGTATTTTATTTGTAATTTTTATACTTTAAATAATTTAATTTATATATGACACAATGATGATGCAGTAATTACCTTTTTAAGAAAATATTAACATAATTAATGTTATAAATGCCCAAATAAATGTAATTTGAGACTTTTTATGACTTAAACTAATTTTATAGGTTAATATGACATGTTATTGTTGATTTAAGTAACTTGGTTCGACCTTATAATTCTGTTAGATATTTCATAAAAATCATGTACCAAATAGTGTCAAAATTGACATAAATTAGTTTTTAAAACAAGTATTATATTATTAATTGTTATTTAATTCCTAAAAATCAATGTTTCGGACAAATAACTTAGATAAGGATAGATATATTAATAATAAACAACATGGGGTTCGTTTGGCTTGATATAGTAAGTTTATTAAACATATAGTGTAAGAAAACAAAAAGACCCAGTAAAAGTTAAATTATTTAACTTAGAGTTAAATCTAATTGATAAGGTTAAAATAATAACCTAAACTTGTCTAAATCCTATTTGATAAGAGAATTACGACCCATACCCACTTTAGCTTCGAAATAATACCATTTGGAACCATTATAAACCGAATTTGACCTTAATATAAAATAATATTTTGAGATTTTCCTAAGATGCCCCTCTCCTCCCTTATAAAAGGGCACCTCCTCCCTCTCTTCCTCACACAACTTTGAGCCTTCAAGCTCGGCCAAACCCTGACAAATTCTCCTCTCCACTTCCCTAGAAACATCCTAGAGGTTCTGTTCTTCCTCAAAGACCAATTTTAGTGCCCTAAAAGAAGGTCTCAAAGAAGCACTTCAAAGAAGAGGTAATATCCATTACCGATCCTTTCCAATTTCTTTCTTCTTGAACTTCTTCTTCTTTAGTTGTTTCATTATGCAGTAATAACATAAGTGTCATTAATATACTGATATGTTATTATAAGTATGAAACAACCCTATTTAACCATCTATCCATCCTACGGAAAATGAAATCACCGCGCGTGCGTACGTACGGAATACCGTCTCCACTTCGTGGTGTAAGCTATTTTCCGCCACCACCTTAATAGGATGGGTATAATGGTGTAATGAGTAACTATATATGATTATTATAAAGTGATATTGATACTGAAATATTATACATACACTTCAACACAATTCGACGACCATGGGAACGATATCATCGCTCGTGCGTACGTACGGACTACCGCGTCTCCACGACGCGATGAGATTCATTTTCAAGGATTCACCATTCATGAATGATTATAAAGTTTATATAATGAATAATAATGGAATATATGACATGGTAAATCTACTAGATTTATGTATATATATATATGTCATCTACTTACTTTCATTCAAGACAATAAGGAAAGGAAAGCAGCGTTCATGCGTAAGTACGGACTACCGTCTCCATGAATGGTGTGTTTCCTTTCATTTATCAATCTATTATATATATATATATATACTGAATATATATGATATATAAATCATACTTTATATTATTTACGTAAGTAAATCATGATATAAGTAATAATAATGTCAAGAACAACAAGTCCAAACACCTACGATAAATGATACGATTTTACCCAACATGCTACTTTAACATTAATTTACAAACGAATGGGTAATATAAAGTCATAAGTGGACCATATATGATATAATAACAATGAATATGATTCTGGAATAAGTAAATAACATGATTTAAATCATTATACAGGAGGTTCGGACACGTACAAAGCAAGTCGGACCTAAGGTAAGGGAAATATCACAATCTCATTTTTATCCGAGATTGTTTATACTTTAGGATTTACTGGGGTGTATTTTATCATCCACATACATGTTTCCTGAATATGTAATATTATTTCCATCCACCTAAAATTGTTTAAATCCAATTTTACCCTTCGGTGAGTTTTTAGTAAAGAATATGAAAGGAATCTTTTGTCGTTTTTCGTACGAGGTACTTTTTGACTTTTCCGACAAAAGTACAAAGAATGTTATTTTAACTTATACGACATGAATGGATTTTTAAAACTTTATTTCCAAGAAGCTTCCTTTAAAAGATTTCAGGTTTATTTTTAATCAACTTCTTTTAGTTTAAAATTGTATGACATGTTAAGAAAGGAAAAGTGTTTTTGAAGTAGAAAGGATATTTTCCTCAAGAATGATGTTCAAGTGTTTTATCCAAATTATTTTACATCTAAGATAATAAAGGGTTCTTTTTTATCACTATTATTACATTGATTTGATTATGTTGTGATGGAATTATTTTTATAAATTCCTTTATCTTATATGAATTGTTTTATGATGTCATGTTGTTTAAGAATCCCATTTTTATTACATGGGTTATGTAATGATGTATGATGTATGATTTTGTGGATCACATAAGAATGGTATCATTATGAGATGGGTGGGACCTATATCTCCCTCCAATGCATTGGGTAAAGATTTTATATCTCATGAGATAGACATGTCTGGAATGGTAGGTTATACCGGTTCAGTGAAATAGGACTGAAACGAGGGTGACTCGGTTCAGAAAGGGACTTTGTCCACTAAGATAGTCTTGGGAATGAGTCCTGACTAACAAGAAATGATGATTATGTGTGTATGCCACAAAGTTTCATGTTTTAAGTTGTGATTATTGGGATTAAATTTCACTTCTATGATTTATCCCATGTTATGATATTATGCTCTCTTTTGCAGGTTAAGATTTCCAAAAGCTATGTTCTTATGTATATGATGCGATTGATATTTCTTTTGTTTACCCTTACTGAGAATTTGAGCTCACCCTTTTATGTTTTCTTTTTCCCAGGATATAAAGAAAGGTGTTAGGTTAAAAAAAGGGAAGATCTTTATGGGAGATATTGAAGATCTTTCACCACGATTAGAAGATTACGTTCCGAGTTTCCAAAGACACTAAACTATTACGATCCTTGTGTGTGTGTTTTTGTTATTTACTAAGTATTCCGCAAATGTAATGTAATGTCAATGTACGTCACGCTTCGGGCTTCTACAGTTGGTATAAGAGGAAAGGTTTAGTCAACCTTTGGAAACTAGGATGCGAAAACGTTAGTGAGATCCCTAGAGATATTTCTAAGGTATGTCTAGGGATGTCCCTAAGGTTAAGTATACGTATAGGTTATAGTACTAGAAATACGCTAACGATCATAGAATTAAACCTAAGATGTTAGATATTGAAGGTACTCCCCCTTTATTATGTTGTTTCCCCTAGCATGATTTTTTCCTCTCACACTATTCTTTTTGGGTTTTAGACGATGGCTGGAACCCGAAGGAACCGTGTTGATCAATGCAATGGACAATGCAATGATTGTCCTCCTGAACAAACAAATGTTATGGGAGATGGAGTGGAAAATATTATTGCTATACTTACACAAGATATGAATCATTCTGGACTTCCAAATGAGTAGAGAAGGGAACAATATTCTATTGAGTCCTTCATGAGGCAACGTCCACCTTCTTTCAGTGGGTCTTCTGATCCACTTGTTGCTGAACAATGGATCAGTACTACTGAAAATATATTTTCAGTTCTTCAATGTTCTGAACATGATAAAGTCATCTTAACAGTATATCGTTTGGAAGGTGAAGTTGATCAATGGTGGAATCTTATCAAGAATACGAGGCCAAGAGATGAAATTGAGTCCATGGAATGGGACGAGTTCAAGAACTTGTTTTTCAGTAAGTACTTACCTCGTATTCTTCGATCAAAAATGGAAAAGGAGTTTCTTGAGATGAAGCAGAAGGATGATGAATCTGTTGGTATATACGAAGCAAATTTTACAAGACTTGCATGGTATGCATCTGGCATTATCATCCAACCTGAAAGTAAAGTTGATCGATTTTTCAGTGGCTTAAAACCAATTCTTCGAAGGGCATTAGCTATAAGAGACTTCAGTAGCTATGAAGAAATTATGCGTTGTGCTATCAAGGTAGAAATGGAAGTTGGTGTTACATATCCATCTCATGGTTTTGACAAGAAACGAAAGATGGAGTTCAAGGAGAAATCTCAGAATAATGGTGAAAAGAAGATGAATGTTTCCTTATGCACAAAGTGTGGAAAGAAGCATGGTGGAGATTGTCTTAAAGGGACTAGAAAATGTTCTAAGTGTGGAAAAGAAGGTCATCGAACAGCTGAGTGTTGAAGTAATGGAAAAAGGGTTTCTAAAGATGTGAATAAAGCAAACACTACAGAGAACGCACCCCCAACACTCCAATGCTTCAAGTGCAATGAAATAGGGAATTATGCTAATAAATGCCCTAATCCAAGTGTTAGTGATGATCAACATGAGCAACCACTTAAGGAAAAGTAGAAAGGGAAGTCACATGCGATCACTATTGGCGATGCTGAATATGACAACGATGTGGTGGAATGATTAAGTGTTTATGTAATGGGATTCCAAAATAATATTGTATCATGGAGTATTGGAATATTTATGTATTGGTCTAATGTGGTATTCAAAGTGATTGAGATATTTTTGGAAATAAGATCATATGCGCATAATGAAGGGAAAAAGAGAAAATGAAATGTTTAACAGTATTAATGAGCTCATGATTGATATAAGGACTAAGTGATATCATGGTTTGAGTATATAGAATTTTGAGGATTTTGGTATGTGGAAAGTGTTAACTTTTAATTGCATTCATGTTTTCACTAAGGTTTTCAAGAGAATACATGATTATGGACTTTGAATGTTTGGAATGTGACCAACAAAACAAATCTTATGATATATGGGGATCAGCGATGGTATTAAATCTCTGGTAATCGTTTTCACTATGTTACGAGAGTGGACTGCAGTATTATGGATAAGCCTAAAGATTGGAATGGATTATGTTGGACATAAGTAAGTATTGTTTAAGGATAGAAGTTCTTTTTTCGATATTATTGATGGGATGTTATAGGAATATAGTTTTAGAAAAAGGGCAACCTGCAGGACGGGCGACAGCCCATCGCGTCGGACAAGGCTGTGGAAATCAAACCCACAATCGAAGTGCGACTGGCCTTTATCGCCTACCACTGGCCTACATGAAGTCTCTGTTTAGTAGAAACTAGTTTTATTATATTAAGCAGTATGATATATGAAGTATAAGTCCATTTTAGGAACCATATATGATTAATCTCACTATAGATCGACTTATGTATATAATTTTTTCTAACCTTTTGTTTGAGACAGATGGAATGACTCGTCATTCTATCTCATGATCTTCTAACACTTCACGAATAAAAAATTCAACTTCATTTATTTAAGAGATGAAGTGGAAATTGTTCAAGGCACGAACAACAGTGAGATTGTACCAAAATAAAGTAAGTATTTATTCTAATTCAAATTCTTCAACTTTAGGGAAATGATATTTAAAACCAAAAATGTTGTCCTAGTGCCCTTATATCCGATGAATCAGATGGTACCCTAGATCGTCACAAATTTATGGCTTTGTGATTGCTGGCTTTTCCATAGCCATGTTCTCTACCACTCTCCATCAGAACATGATGGTTAGATTTCTCATCCATATCCATATTTTCACCTATGTGGAATCCCAGTGATTAGTTTATTTGGGTAATCGTTACATTTCATACTTTAGTTTTTAAAGCCAAGTTTTGGTATTCCTTTTTATGATGTGGGTTTCTATTAAAGAAACTTTCGAATAGTAAACCATTTATAACCCCGACGAATTTCGAGGGCGAAATTCATTTTAAGGGGGGTAGAATGTAACAGCCCAAGATTTTATGAAAAATATTCTTTTTAATTTCACTAATGTCTTGTGTTTTACGCTACACCAAAAGGAGCTTGCACAACACGCATACTTGACTTTCCTTGCATTACATTCAATCATGACCTTCCTCGATAGCGTGTGTAGTACGCAATAACGAGTTCCACTAAACAACATTATGCTATTAAAATATTATTAAAACTAGCCGTTATGAATAGTAACAACCACTTTTTGAAATTTTGTAAATTTTATTTTTCAAAATGGAATTCATTTTTGTATTCGTAATATCGAAATTATCTTAGGGTGAAATTTTGGTACTTTTCAGATAACTTTCATTTTCTGATGAATAGTGAAAATTACTAAATTTGAATTAAAAACAACTTTTTAATCGAAATAATTAATAGTGATAACTTATTAATTTGAGTGGTTTTAAAGTATATTTAGAATATATTTTTACAATTCAATACAATTTTGGTCATTGGATGTAATTTCACATTTACACCAGACATAAACAAGTGTGAATCTTTTGATAGTTATTATCTCTTAAAAACAGGCTATTTGTTGTGACAGTGGAACTTAATTATAAAATTAATTAATGCAACATATATGATGGGAATTTTGTAAAATAGAAATCATTTTTGAATTTGGAATATCAATTATAGCTTAAGGTGAAATTCTAGCATTTTTCTGAAAAACTTCAATTTTTGATGAATAGTGAAACTACTAAGTGGTAGTTAAAAAAATTAATTTTTTTCATAAATCTTAATTTTACCGCTTCTGTGAATGGAATTTCAAAAATCCGAGAGACACGGTTGATGTCAGTAAGTAAAATGTAGTTCAATGAGATGAAAATAATTTTTGGTGAATAGTAACTTTTTACTTTTATTTACCACGGTTAAAAGTAAATAGGGTAATTAAGGGTAACAATGATATTAATATTACCCTAACACATGTCCTAATCCTATTGGAAAAGTGTATCTCGACCACAAACAACCCTAAGTGTAAAATATTATCATTTAGGCCCACTTGGATTAGATTAGGACATTTATTATTATTTAATTCAAAGAAGAGTTAAAAGAGTTAATATCAAAATTTATTTACTAAAACATTTTTTATATAGGGTTATACATAATATAATTTCGACTATAAATATTAATTAGAAAGATAAAATTATTTCCTACATAATGGTATTTTATTTGTAATTTTTATACTTTATATAATTTAATTTATTTATGACACAATGATGATGCAGTAATTACCTTTTTAAGAAAATATTAACATAATTAATTTTATAAATGCCCAAATAAATGTAATTTGAGACTTTTTATGACATAAACTAATTTTATAGGTTAATAGGACATGTTATTGTTGATTTCAGTAACTTGGTTTGAACTTATAATTCTGTTAGAAATTTCATAAAAATCATGTACCAAATAGTGTCAAAATTGACATAAATTAGTTTTTAAAACAAATATTATATTATTAATTGTTATTTAATTCCTAAAAATATGAGGATTGGCCAAATAACTTAGATAAAGATATATATATTAATAATAAACAACTTGGGGTTCGTTTGGCTTGATATATTAAGTTTATTAACCATATAGTGTAAGAAAACATAAAGACACAGTAAAAGATAAATTATTTAACTTAGAGTTAAATCTAATTGATAAGGTTAAAATAATAACCTAAACTTGTCAAAATCCTATTGTATAAGAGGATTTAGACCCATACCCACTTTATCTTCGAAATAAGACCATTTGGAACCATTATAAACAGAATTTGACCTTAATATAAAATAATATTTTGAGATTTTCCTAAGATGCCCCTCTCCTCCCTTATAAAAGGGCACCTCCTCCCTCTCTTCCTCACACAACTTTGAACCTTCAAGCTCAGCCAAGCACTGCCAAATTCTCCTCTACACTTCCCTATCAACATCCTAGAGGTTCTGTTCTTCCTCAAAGACCAATTTTAGTTCCCTAAAAGAATTTCTCAAAGAATCACTTCAAAGAAGAGGTAATATCCATTACCGATCCTTTCCAATTTCATTCTTCTTCAACTACTTCTTCTTTAGTTGTTTCATTATGAATTAATAACATAAGTGTCATTCATATACTGATATGTTATTATAAGTATGAAACAACCCTATTTAACCATCTATCCATCATACGGAAAATGAAATCACCGTGCGTGCGTACGTACGGAATACCATTTTTACGTCGTGGTGTAAGCTATTTTCCGCCACCACCTTAATAGTTTGAGTATAAAGGTATAATGAGTAACTATATATGATTATTATAAAGTGATATTGATACTGAAATATTATACATACACTTCAACATAGTTCCACGACCATGGGAACGATATCATCGCTCGTGCGTACGTACGGACTACCGTCTCCACGACGCGATGAGATTCATTCTAAATGATTAACCATTCATGAATGATTATAAAGTTTATATAATGAATAATAATGGAATATATGACATGGTAAATCAACTGGATTTATGTATATATATATATATGTCATCTACTTACTTCCATTCAAGACAATAAGGAAAGGAAAGCAGCGTTCATGCGTACGCACGAACTACCGTCTCCATGAATGGTGTGTTTCCTTTCATTTATCTATCTATTATATATATATATATACTTAATATATATGATATATAAATCATACTTTATATTCTGGAAGTAAGTATATCATGATATAGGTAATAATAATGTCAAGAACAACAAGTCCAAACACCTACGATAAATGAGACGATTTTACCCAAAATGCTACTTTAACATGAATTTACAAACGAATGGGTAATATAAAGTCATAAGTGGACCATATATGATATAATAACAATGAATATGAATCTTGAATAAGTCAATAACATGATTTAAATCATTATACAGGAGGTTCGGACACGTACAAAGCAAGTCGGACCTAAGTTAAGGGAAATATCACAATCTCATTTTTATCTGAGATTGTTTATACTTTAGTATTTACTGGGGTGTATTTTATCATCCACATCCATGTTTCCTGAATATGTAGTATTATTTCCATCCACCTACATTTTTTTAAATCCAATTTTACCCTTCGGTGAGTTTTTATTAAAGAATATGAAAGGAATATTTTGTCATTTTTCGTACGAGGTACTTTTTGACTTTTCCAACAAAAGTACAAAGAATGTTTTTTTAACTTATATGAAATGAATGGATTTTTAAAACATTATTTCCAAGAAGATTCCTTTAAAATTTTTCAAGATTATTTTTAATCAACTTTTTTTAGTTTAAAATTTTATGACATGTCAAGAATGGAAAAGTGTTTTTGAAGTAGAAAGGATATTTTCCTCAAGAATGAAGTTCAAGTGTTTTATCAAAATTATTTTCCATCTAAGATAATAAAGGGTTCTGTTTTTATCCCTATTATTACATTGATTTGATTATGTTGTGATGGAATTATTTTTATAAATTCCTTTATCTTATATGAATTGTTTTATGATGTCATGTTGTTTAAGAATCCCATTTTTATTACATGGGTTATGTAATGATGTATGATTTATGATTTTGTGGCTCACATAATAATGGTATCATTATGAGATGGGTGGGACCTATATCTCCCTCCAATGCATTGGGTAAAGATTTTATATCTCATGAGATAGACATGGCTGGAATGGTAGGTTATACCGGTTCAGTGAAACAGCACTGAAATGAGGGTGACTCGGTTCAGAAAGGGACTTTGTCCACTAAGATAGTCTTGGAAATGAGTCCTGACTAACAAGAAATGATGATTATGCGTGTATTACATAAAGTTTCATGGTTTAAGTTGTGATTATTGGGATTACATTTCACTTCTATGATTTATCCCATGTTATGATATTATGCTCTCTTTTGCAGGTTAAGATTTCCAAAAGCTATGTTCTTACGTATATGATGTGATTGATATTTCTTTTGTTTACCCTTACTGAGCATTTGAGCTCACCCTTTTATGTTTTCTTTTCCACAGGATATAAAGAAAGGTTTTAGGTAAAAAAAGGGAAGATCTTTATGGGAGATATTGAAGATCTTTCACCACGATTAGAAGATTACGTTCCGAGTTTCCAATGACACTAAACTATTACGATCCTTGTGTGTCTGTTTTTGTTATGTACTAAGTATTCCGCAAATGTAATGTAATGTCAATGTAAGTCAAGCTTCGGGTCTCTACATTCTTGGTCTGGTTCGTGATGTTGGAGCTTGGAGCTTGTGGAACATGGATTTGGGTTGTTGTCTTGTAGTCTTTGAGTTTTTCATTCGGCTGTTTACTCAGATTTAGTGTTGGATTCAATTGTGGTACTCTTGGTTGGTTATGATAATATAAATGGTTCAGTTTCCTTAGCTGTTATCATACATCATTTAGTTGATCATTTTGGTTGTGGTTGTTGGTTCGATGTTATGTTAAAAAAGGGTAAATCATCCCCCACTTTTTTTGAAACCCTTTGGCATTTATTTCCAGCCTTTGTCACCTCGGGGATGTCGCTTAAGTCCAAGTAATGACTCGTTGAGATCTCAATCCAATGAGGATTGGAGGGTCATTACAAATTGTATCAGCTTGTTTGGTCCTTTCCTAACAAGTGGACATCGATGTTGTTGGTCATGGAGTTGAAATTCCTCTTCGTCTATTCCTTGGGTTGGAATATTAGACCAGAGTAGGATTGTTAGAACTTGAAATGTATAGCATAAAATGACATAGCTAACCTGTCTATGTTGAACTTCAAGTTTCCAGGGTGTTGGGTACATAAGTGTTTTGGATACACTTCTAGAATCTTGGAAATCTCATTTTCATGGGTTTAGCCAATGAGATTAGCATGACATGAATTGTAGAGGAAGGTATTCCCACTGGGATTGCATATCTCATTGTAAGTAATGAGTAAGGATTTCGGGAAAGGTGTGAATTTTTTAAAAATGAAGAAATTGTTTTCAACTAAAAAGATCTTGAAAACAGGATGTTTGGTGTATTTTGAAAATGGTCTGATTTTCAAAATGCATGTGGGATGTTTTCAAAAATGGTTGAACATGGGAAAAGTTTGTTTTTAAAAACATTATAGTGATAGTTGATGTGATAGAATTTGAAATGCTAATCCTTCAGTTTCTAGGAAGTGAGACTAACGACCTGCGTTGTTTGTATAGAAAATGGCACCTGTTAGGCATCGTAGAAACCAACCCAAAGAAGCTGCAGAGAATGTGGTTTCACCTAAACCATGAGTGAACCAAGAGCTGATTCAGAGGATCGTTCAAGCGTTCCAGACTATGGACATGGGGAATTGGAGAGATGAGTCAAGGAATGTAGACTATTTTGTCCTGTTCCAGAAGCAGAATCCACCCATCTTTCAAGGTGATTTTGAACCAGAAAGGGCAGAGGTGTGGCTGAGTAGGTTGAATCGTATCTTTGATTTCATTGGCACACCAGCAGAACTGAAAGTAAAGTTGGTGATGTATATGTTGTAGGATCTTTCATGATAGTGGTTGGAGCTAGTGGTGAAGGCTTAGGTGGATCAAGGCTTGGGATGGGAGGAATTTGAAGAGTTGTTCAATAAGAAATTATATCCTCACACATTCAAGATCTAGAGGAAGACATAATTTTTCATCATGAAGCAGGAGAATCTCTCTGTCACGGAATATGCGACTAAATTCATTAATTTTTTGTGCTTTGCACTAGCATTTTTTGCAAGTGCGTCACTGAAGGCATGCATCTTTGAATCATTATTGCGATAGGAGATTCAATTGAAGATAGATGTGCTTTGTATTACAGATTATCCAGAGATGGTAAACAGAGAAACAGTATCTGAAAGAGACATATTGGGATTTATGGGAGGAGGAATTATGATGATACCCACAGGAACGGGTGGGAACTCTAATGCTGGGAATAAGCGGAAGAGAGGAACCTACTTCCAAGGAGGTAGTGCAAATCAAAATTAGACAGTTGGATCGGTGAATCTACCTCCACGACCCATGAAGAAAGTTGGGTTTTTTCAATGTTTCTCGAATGATCACATAAAGCGAGAGTGTACGGTGCAACCTAGACAATGTCACAATTGCAAGCAGATGGGGCATATACAGAACTATTGTAGAAATACTCTGAGTTCGTCTGCACGTGACACTTCCCAGGTTTCGCAAGCATCGTATACTTTGATAGGACGAGGACAATAGAGTCAGTCTCGTCATCATAACAGAGCTAGCCATTTTGATTCTCTAAATACCATGACTCTCCAACCAGGGCAATCTCGGTTAGTCAACAAGGAGAATAGTGCAGTGACGATGTAACTGTATGGAGTTGAGCAGATGATTATTGATGATTAGGATGTACCATCAATAGTAAGAGGTACGATTATTTTGAATTCTGCCTTTTTGCAAGTGTTGTTTGATACTGGTGCATCTCATTCCTTCATTGCATCTCATTCTGTTGACTTTCTATGTTTAAAACTGGAAATGATACCTTCAATCTTGAAACTTCAAACTCCTCTTGGTGAAAGAGAATGTCAAGCCTTCGTGTGTCGAGCATGTTCTATAACGGTTGATGGAGATGAGCTAGAATGGGACTTCTCCATGTTGGATATGGATATCTATGATTTAATCATGGGTATGGATTGGTTGACAAGGTTTAAGGCACACGTCAACTGTTATAGTAGAATAGTTAGTTTCACGACTAAGGACGACATCGACCATCTCTTTAGAGGAGAAAGGATATTAAAGAAAGGTGAAAACAGCTTGTTGGAACCAATGGTGGGAACGGTCTCTAACCAATTGAATGATTTGACTTTGGCATCAATGGAAGAAATTGAGGAAAATAGTTTTCTAGCTACGGTGGATCAATTTCCAGATGTCTTTCCCAATAACTTCTCAAGGTTACCACCTCTATGGGATGTGGATTTTACGATTGATCTCCTTCCGGGGACCAGTCCTATTTCCCTTCCATCTTATAGGACAACACAAACAGAGATATGGGAATTGAAAGTGTAGTTAGAGGAGCTGGAAAGAAGGGGTTTTATTTGGCCAAGCATGTCTCTGTGGGCAGTACATGTTTTGTTTGTAAAGAAAGAAGATGGAACTTTAAGGCTATGTGTGGGTTATCGTAAACTTAAACAAGTTACGATAAAGAATAGATATCCACTTCCACGTATTGATTACATGTTTGATCAATTAAGGGGACCATAGTGGTTCTCCCAGATTGATGTGCGGTCAGGATACCACCAGTTGCGAGTTCAGAAGGAGGATATTCTGTAAACAACCTTTAGAAGCAGATATGGCCACTACAAAATATAGTCATGCCTTTTGGTCTTAAGAATGCACCAACAGTATTTATGGAATTGATTAATCAGATATTTCAGCAATATCAGGATTCTTTTGTTGTGGTGTTTGTGGATGATATATTGGTGTATTCAAGAACAAGGGTTGGCCATGAGAAACACTTTGCGATAGTGTTGGAAATTTTGAGAGACCATTAGTTGTACGCCACATTATCAAAGTGCGATTTTTGGATACAAGAGGTATGCTTTATGGGCCATATTGTTTCTAGGAATGGTGTTTCAGTGGATCCAAAAAAGTTATAAGTTGTTCATTCTTGGCAACCGCCGAAGAATATCTTTGAAATACGAAGTTTTCTTGGTCTATCTGGTTATTACTGATGCTTTTTCTGTGACTTCTCATGACTATCTTCACCTATAACAACATTGACAAAGAAGAACATTGAATTTTAATGGACTGAGGAATGTTAGAGATCATTTCAAGAGTTTAAATTTTGGCTTACATCGAAACCTATCTTGATTTTTCCGGAATTAAGATAGGGGTACATGGTGTATTGCAACACTTTAAGATCAGGGCTGGGTTGTGTTCTCATGCACGGAGACCATGTGGTTTCTTATGGCTCAAGGTAGTTGAGGGTTCATGAGAAAAATTACCCAACACATGATTTGGAGTTAGCTGCAGTCATCCATGCTTTGAAAACATGGAGACATTATATCTTTGGTAAGAAATGTACTATTCTTACAGATCAAAAAAGCTTGAAACACATTTTATCACAATGAGATTTGAATCTGAGGTAGAATAGTTGGATGGGGTATCTTCAAATGTTCGATTTTGACATGATGTAGACACCGGGTAAGGGAAATTTTGGTGGCCGATGCATTAAGCATGAAGTCGTATACTCAGTTGGTGAAAGAAGCTTCAGATGAGTGGCAGTTGATGTCTTTCCTAGCCAACATGCATATGGAATGTGAAGATCGAGCTGATGTTGTAGATTTCTTTCCAGTTGCGCTTGTCCCTGATTTGGTGGAGATAGTAAAAGAGGAACAGGCATCCGATGTTGACTGTGTTGCAATGAGTTCAAAACTCAATGGTGGGGAGACCATTGATGAATGGAAGATGGATGGAAGTTCAGTTCGGGGATTTCAAGATCAGATATTTGTTCCTTTAACTACACAGGAGAGACTCCTTTATGCTTACCACCATTCAAGATGGGCTGTACATCCAGGTATATAGAAGATGTATTAGGCATTGAAGGCACAGTTTTGGTGGAACGGCATAAAAAGGAATGTGATTGAGTTCGTCTCGCGGTGCTTAACTTGTCAGCAGGTTGAAGCATAGCATCAGCGTCCATCTGGTATGTTACAATCTTTAATTATCCCAGTGTGAAAATGGGATCATATAGCATTGGATTTTGATACAGTTCTTCCAAGAAATGTCCGGAAACACGATGCCATTTGGGTGATAGTGGATCATCTAACCAAGTCGGCCCATTTCTTCCCGATTCGACAAACTCATATGGTGGAAGATATTTCAAAAATATATATTTGAGAAGTGGTAAAGAGACATGACATACTAGTTTCAATCATGGCAGACAAAGATTCGAGGTTGACATCTCATTTCTGTAAATCATTACAGCAAGCCCTCGGAACACAATTGAATATGAGCATGACGTATCATCCTAAGACGGTTGGGAAATTCAAGCAGAAAATACAAACTTTGGAAGATATGTTTTGGGCTTGTGTTATGGATTTTGGTGGCTCATGGGAGGAGCATATACCCTTAGTTTAGTTCTCATACAATAACGATTATCAAGCCTCGATACGCATGGCTCCGTTTGAAGAATTGTATGGGCATCCTTTTCGTTCTCCACTTTGCTGGGTGGAAATAGGTGAGACTTCACTAGTTGGGCCAAGCCTTGTCCAAGAAAAAATGGAGAAGATCCAGTTGATTGGAAAGAGGATAGAGACAGCTCAGAGTTGTCAGAAATATTATGCTAATCATCACTGAATACCGTTGTCGTTTGCGGTGAGTGATCATGACTTTTTTAGAATCTCTCCAAGGCTTAGACAACGTTGTTTTGGGAAGTAGGGAAAATTATCTCCTCAATATATAGGCCCTTTTGAGATATTAGAACGGGTTGACGAGGTGGATTATCGGTTGGCATTACCACCACGGTACAATGTAGTGCATAATGTGTTCTATGTATCTCAGTTGAAGAAGTATCAACCTGATCCAGACCATGTGATCAGATGAGATCACGTTGACGTAGATCTAAATGCTTCATTGGTACATACTTCGGTATGGATTGTGGAAAGGCACTATAAAGTCTTGCATGGAAAAATCATCGGTCAAGTGCGGGTTTTGTGGCAACATGGCCCGATTTTGGAAGAGACTTGGGAACATGATAAAGAAATGAAAGAGCCAGGGCCAGAACTCTTTCAGGCAAGCAATGATTTTCTACATTCCGGGGATGGAAAGGCCAATCGTGGGGAGAATGTAGTACCCCTGTTTTCTAGTAAGTAACCCTTGTTTTATGATTTTTATGTACATGAAACATATGAGAAATGGTTAGGGAAATCATGGAGACTTTTAAAGCAAAAAAGGGCCAAATGTGGGGATGCACGGGCTGCGCATGGTTTTCCCAAACCATGCGGAAGACGTACATGTGGTGGTCATTTGGACAGAGGAGACCAAACGGTGTACGTATGGTTTGGGAAAACCATGCGAGGAGGCTATGTGGAGCTCCTCTTCAATGTAGTGACTACCTCATGGTTAGCGCACGATTTGACTAACCAGGCGGACTAACCATGGGCGAAGTCAACAGAGATCATATTTTTAAGGATCTAATCAATTTTATCCCTAAACCCACTCTTTTTTTCTCCTAGACGGCCCTAACGTGGGATTTCCCTCTTGTGAAGGTGGGAGAACACTTACCAGGCATTTTGGAAGCGATCTGGAGGGTTTCCTTGGCGTTTAGAGGTCGGTTGATCAAGGTAAGTCTTGTTTCCGTTAGTTTTCATAGATCTCCTTATTCCCTCTTAATGGATCCTTAGATCTACACCAAAGGTGGGTGGATCTAAGGTAGGGGATGACTTTTAGGTCATGATTTTGTTTTTTTGTGCTTGAGGAAGGAATATAAGGAGGTTTTGGGGACTAGTTGACTCGTTTTTGTTGGTGTTCTTCTTCCGTTGTTGGTTTTTCCTAATTTGTTGAGGTAGGTGGCTACACTCTCGATTCCTCTCTCTTAGAACATGAAGGCTTAGTTTCAAATTGTTTTCGTTGATTGAAATGGGTTGTTTATCAGTTGTGAAAGAATGGTTGAAACCCTCTTTTTAGTAACGGGTGATGAAAATTATGTGTTATTGGAAAGTGGTTGTTGAAGTAAATTTAAAATGGTGATTTTAAATTGGCTATGGTTTTGTTGCTTTAAATAAATGGTTTTCAATAAATGGGTGATGCTTTATTGAATGGTTTTGAACACATGTAGTTTTGGGAATAGATTTTCATGGGTTTTGGTGTGTGTTCCTGTGCATTGGGATGGATAATGGTGAGAAATCTCCCTATCAAAAGGTTGGGATGGATAACGGTGAGAAGTACCCCCATCAAAAGGTTGGTACAGATAAGGTCGTGAAGTACCCCCGTCAATGTAGTTCACTAAGTGATGACTTAGTGGAAGGATAACTCACCACTCATTAGTATAGGGAGTTCTAGGTTGCATGCATGGTTGGTTATGTGGATTAGTGAAATGGAATGAATGTGCCAAATGGAAATGTGAATTGTATTGGAAACTTTTCTTGGCTGTTTTTCTTGAGAATGATGGATTTTGATGGAAAATGGTTTTGAAATGGAATTTTTTATATTGTGAACTTTATGAAATTGTTTTATATCCTTTTTTATATATAAGTATGCTAAAATGTTTTATCCTAGAGGCATGGGTTGGGAAGTCATCGGGGATAACCTACTGAGTTTCATTACTCACCCCCCTGCTTTGGCAATTTGGTGCTTTTGCAGACTTCATGTACCGGGATGTTGGAAAAGGTAAAGTGTTTGATGTTGCTTCGTGATGCTTGGGCTGGTTCGTGATGTAGCAGCTTCGAGCTTGTGGAACATGGAGTTGGGTTGTTGTCTTGTAGTATTTGAGTTTGTCTTTCCGCTGTTTACTGATATTTAGTTTTGGTTTCCATTGTGTTACTCTTGGTTGGTTGTGATAATATAAATGGTTGAGTTTACTTAGCTATTATCATGCATCATCTAGTTGATTAGTTTTGTTATGGTTTTTGGTTTTATGGTATGTTCAAAAAGGGTAAATCATCCCCCACATGTTTTGAAACCCTACGATATTTATTGTTAGCCTTTGGCACATCGGGGATGTCGCTTAAGGACTAGTAATGACTCTTAGTGCTCTCAAGCCAATGACGATTGGTGGGTCATTACAAACTAAGACCCATCCCATAATATCAGTTTTCAATGAATACAACACACTAACCCTCTTCATAATGGAACTAAAATCTCTTGTATGTGAAATTAATTTTTTAATTCCTTGAATGGAACCAATTGATTCCAATAATGACATCATACATATATTTCTTATATAAAATTAAATACCATAGTGTATGATTCCAAACCACCATAAGATCAAAATCCTTTCATAAACCAAGAATTTAAACACCCTTAAATTTCAAGGAAAATTTTTTCTTAAATTATTTGGGATTTTACGAGTACGTAGTTTCCGACGACACCTGATTCTGAGGCCCAGTGTGTCGGGAATCAATTTCTGAAGTTTAGCTCGGGTACGTTCAGTGAATGAACGAGTGGGTTTTTCTATCTTTTGAACAGGTGCTCAGAATTGAAATCAGAGGGCACCGATGGAACCGCAACTCCGGTAATTTCATAAGAGGACCTTTACCGAAGATGCGTCTTCTCGGGAGGATTTGATAAAAATTGTGGATTAAATAAAAAGTAAAATAAAATTGTGTTACAATTTTATTTCTTTTTCTAAGTGGTTAGATCCTAGGTATGGGATTTGGAGTGGGATCCACATGATACTAACTACCCATGAGAGGATTAAATGTGAGGTGGGGCCCACACGAGCCCAACCCTTCACATTCCTTAACTCCCATTTTATGTGAGTAACTACTCTCTCTCTCTCCCTCATTCAACTTGCCAACATAACACCCAATTAATTATAGAGATAAAGTTTAATTAATTAAGTGATTTTGTTTTTGAATTTTGGAATTTGAAATGCAGGCCATGCTTTAATAAAATAAGAGGAGTCTTATTTTATTTGGTGTTTTCTCGCTGGGTTGAGGATTGTAGGAGAGAGTTTAAGTCCCTATGAAGAACTTCATCTTTCCGTGAGGAACGACACCCTTTGAAGAAGAACGTGGTCACCACAAGGAGAGACGATGTGTCGTTCCATCATCTCTTTGCAGCTAGTGTGAGATGTTGTTCTTTCCTTGGACGTACACCAACACCATCTTTGAAACTTCAGCTCGCGATGCCATCATCCGCGTCACTAGAAAACGACATCGTTAAATCGAGGTAGGGGTTATTTACATTCCTGATTAATTTAACGTTATTCGTTAATTAAATTGGCCACTTCTTATCGACAAAACGGGAGGATATCAGACCGCACAAACACGGCCAATCCTCCTCCCCCTTTTTATCCTCATTGAACTTTATGGCAAAGGTGGAGTTGTGTCGTTTCCCCGCATGGGAATGAAGGGAACCGTGGTCGGAGTGGGCCACGGTGATGGTGCGTGCCGTTGTCGCGCCGCGCTGGTGAAACAGATGGAGGCTGCGACCAGGTGCGGGCCACGGAGGAGGGGGACGACGCCGTCGCGCCATGCCGAAACATCAAGGGGGCCGCGGCCGGGGTGGGCCGCATCGGAGAGGCGGGTCGCCGTCGCACTGCGCCGGTTGGACGGGAGCCACGACTTAATGTGGTGGCAGTCTTCAGTAGGGGCTACCGGGCTCGGCCGCCCACCGGCACTTCGGGAGGTGGGACCCTGTAGGGTCCCACAACAGCTCAAACGTACGGCCATAATGGCCATCCGTTTTCTAGAAAATCTGGGGGTTGAAACCCCTAGCCAGCGCGTAGGGAGAACCCCACCAAGGGCCGCCGTTTCGGAATCTAGGGGGTGGTGCCCCCCTTTGCGCCCTGCTGGGCCGCGAGCCGAGCCACGACCGGCTTCCGAGCCGGCCCAGGCTGCGCTCGGCCAAGTCGGGCCATGCCCGAATGGGCCAGACCCAGATCCGGGTCGGGTCTCCCCGGTTCGTCCGAACTAGGGGGTATTGGGCTGGGTCGGACTGGGCCCAAACCCCCTTTTTTCAGACATATTCATTCAAACGCCCATATCATGGGCTACAGACCTCTGATCGATGCACTATTAGTTGCGTTCGAATCCTTGGATGGAGGCGGTAATTTCAGTATATTACAATCATGATTTTAGTAATTTTTGGGTATGTCCAGGTTGGTTCGAACTCGAAACCAACCATGCCCTTGGAGCAGAAATGCTTATAACTAAACGGCCGGACATCCAAATGACGTTCCGTCAGTTACGTTGAATTCCTTTGAGGGAGATGGTTCTTTTGGTTTACACCGATTGTGGTTTGGACACTGCTGCAGTATGGTCGGGATGGTTTTAACATAAAAACCAACTGGGCCCCTAGGACGAAAAATACAATAACTCATAGATCGGGCGTCTGATTGACGCGTCGTTTGTCGCGTTGAGTTCCTATTAACGAGACAGAACTTTGTGATAGATCAACTATGGACTTCATGAAAGTTGATGTATCGACCCCCTTGGCTCGTGGAGCAGACCCTCCCAGAATCGAGTGTGCTGTGTGCGGGAACCCTAGAGCTGGATGCGACTCCGACGACTATGGCAACTGTACTTGGATCCTACGTGGGTTCGACAGTGAGGACGACTGTACATGGATCCCCCGTGCATTCGGCAGTGATGAAGACTATACTTGGATCCTACGTGGGTTCGACAATGATGTTTACTATAATGGTATCCTATGTGGGTCCGGCAGCGACGACATCTGTACTTGGATCCTACGTGGGTTCAGCAGAGGAGATGATTCAGAGGCTACATCAATCATCTCCACCTCTCTTCGTGAGTAGTATACCTGTGTGATAAGAGTCTTGATGTTCAATCATTATCGGCAATATTATTGACTTGATTTCCTGTGTGGATTGGGTTGTGCTTTCTTGTCGGGATTGGGTTGTACTTTCCTGTGTGGATTGGGTTGAAGATTGGCTCAGAAGTTGGAGCCGAATTGGAATTGTTGACTTAGGTATATATAAGGGCATATAACTAAGTAGTGTTGTTTGATACTTCGTATTTTTATCTTTCCTTTGTGGTTTATCCATTGTGGATTCTAGAGGCCTTTGGGGGTCTCGGGGTCCCTACTGAGTATCGTATACTCACCCCTGCACGATCTATACCCGCACTACGTTGTGTTGGATGCAGAAGTCGGACAGTGCTGATCGTGGTTGAGACTTGTGGAGTGGGACAGTACCCGGAGGTGGACTATTAGGCCAGACGTACACGGTGTAGACGGACGGATTCAAGGAGAATAGGGGACCATCTGTACCCACCCTTTAGGTGGGGTTTCCGGGGGACGACTAGGTGGTTGCTTCTTTACTTTCTAGCTGTTGTACATACTTTTCTCAGTTGTACTATACTTTCAGTTGGGTTTGTATACTATCCCATTTATATTACAACACTTACTATTGTACTCAGTTTACTTAGTGTTTACTTCATCTTGCGTACTCTGTGGTGTTTTTTTCATATATAAAAGCAATTCCGTCCCTTTTTATCAAGATTTACGCCTTGGGTGCTAGTCGCCAGCCCCTGGACTATGGAAGGTGGGATTGGGGTAGTTAGGGCATGGGCCCTGAGGACGGGTTGTGACAAGGAAGACCAGTCAATCCTCCAATTCACATTCTAAAAAACATAGGTAATTAAATTCCCTCAAATATCCCATCCGTATGTTGACCATGTTATACATAATAAATGAGTGAAAATACCATTAACCAATCAAAGAATAAGGTAGGAACACAAATAATAGAAGGAAAATCAAATAATATGTGGCTACTTTATCACTAGAATCTATATGGAATGAAGAATTCATCATTGGGTTTTTTCTGCATCACTACTGATGGCCACCATAACATTCAAACGTAGATCTATGCCTTTGCGGACAAGGAATAATAGTGGCCTATATATAGTGGCTCTCTCTCCTCTTGGTGAAAGAAATGATTACTACTCATACTACTGATATAGCCTATAATAAAACTATTTAATTTGGGGATAATATTGGATTTATACTCCCAAGACATTATATTCCCAAATATTAGTGACACGCTATAATCAATGATGAATATGTCTTATATAAGTAATGAACACTAGTGAAAACTCTTAGTGGGTGCACATCCAATATTTGACCGAAAACAATTAGTGGAATAAATGTGTTGAGGCTAAATTGCCACTATTAAAACCTCAATGATCTTAAAACATATGATCCACCACACAACCCATATCCTCTAATAAGTCTAATGAATTTCCTCTTGGTATGACCATGGACGAGTATAAGAACTATCAATGACCATATACATCTTTTGTACCTCAAAATATATAAGAGACAAAATGGGGGGGTTATATAATAAATAATCAGGTATAGAAAATATTTTAATCACATCACACTAGATTATTTATCATGGAATTTATTAGGGGGTATAAAAACGATTTCATTAAATTTTATTTCAATCCACCAAATAGACAGGAACTGCTATAAATGAGAGATAAATTATTTCCTATTCACAACAATACTCATTAAAGATAATAAATAATCATGAAACATTATATAAAAATTATACTATGAAAAATATCACTTACTTTTCAACTCATGTCAGAAAATCTAATATTTTTTTCCTTCTCCATGATATGAAAAATAATCAGTCATAGCTGAAATTGTATCAAAGTGTGAATCCTACTAGAATGAACCTAATGATACATTAGACAACACCCAATGTCTATATAAAATACACTTCCATAATATTTTACCAATACATGATGCCAGAACTCATATAGTAATCCACTAAATTTAATCCTCTTTATTTGGTTTTACCCTCCTACAGTCATCAAGATCATCCTTCTAAACATTTACCACATCTAAAATATAATGATAAAAGCTAACCAAAATCTCTACAAGCAAGGAAAAAATTTATTAATCCTAATAGCATGAAATTTATTGAATTTTTTGATGATTAATTCATTTCATTTACATAATATCACTTAAATAATAACAAAATTACAATTAATTATAATAAATTTATATATATTTAGTATATAACATGTGACAAACACTATATCATTTATCACATTAAAAGAGTTGAATGTCCATTATTGGATCATTAGGGTCACTAAAATACATTTCATGGATAGTTTCCATTTCATATATCATTGACTATGTTTGAAAATTATTATTGTTCGAATAATCAATGTAATACATGAAAGTTTATTTCCCCAAACATCATATTAATTATCATCCAAAATCCATGATTCCAGTCTGTCACACCTTAGATACACTAGGAAACCCTCCTAGACCTATATTAAAGAAAATAATAACACAAAAGACCAACCTCTGAAAATCCATAAGATTTGTAACTAACATTGAGGGTATAAGACATTTTTTAGTGGAATTAATCTCATATATCAGTGGAACATAATTATTAACAAATTAATAAACACTAGTATATACCCAATCCATGATCTAAAAATATTTCACAATACATGAATATATTAGATAAATACCATATTGTAAATAAAATATCTATGAAATGTATTATGTTGTGATTCCAAATCTAACATAAAGATCCAAGGTAGTATTATCCATCTCATTCACCAGTCCCACCATGAAACCTAAAAGTTAATTTATATATATATAGGTAATATAGCTTCTATACTCTATCATATAAAACCAAATACCAATTATAAAATGTTGAAAAAGAATACTAATGATCAAGTGAATAAATAGAAGATCCAATATTCCTCTATATGGACAACAATAACCCAACCTCAGCAAGGCACAATCACCATACACCATTTCCTAGATAATAATTCATTCTTGATGAATAAAATCAATGGCCCCTCAAAGTATCTTTCATGTGGGATATTTATCTCAAATCATAACATCAAACTAATTGTACTCAATCCTCCTATAATGATGTTAGTCAGATCAAAACCCTTTTTACCCCATCCAACCACATGGTCTTACATCAATTTTTTCTATCAATTCTAATACTCATATCATAGTCGATGTGGGTTAGAACATAGCACTTCTAATCTGAACCACCATAATTTCTATCCTCTCTGTTCTTCATTAATTCATATTTACATTCCCATATCTCTTTCAATATCCATATTGAACATAATATGGTATCCTGAACAATAAGGACATCAACATTTTTCATTCCTCTTACCATACATGACTACCCCCAAGTTCCAGTATTTGTACTTTTCCCAATCCAAAATATGGATCATGGAAATGAAGAATTTATCCATATATTCCATTAGAAGAAAAGATGTTTAGGGAAATTACCTTAAACCTAAAACCAATACTAGTTAGTTAGGTTATCAAACATTGCTTGTGTGTGAAAAATAATCTAAATAAATAAAATAGAAGAGTTTTAATTATATTTATATATTCTTTAACCATTTAAATGATTTTAGTTCTTATTAAAGGGAATTATATTTTTAAAATTATTATTGAAAAAATATATTTAATATGGTTGAATTGAGTGATGGTGATTTGTAGTTGAAATTAGGGGAATCTAGAGAAATATGGAAAAAATAATCTATATTGATAGTCTCTATTTTTTAAATGTCTAGAGAAGAAGAATGGGAAATTATTTGGCCAACACCTCATACTCCCTCATCAATGGTGAAATCCACCTAACCTGCCTAAAGGAAAGCCATAAAAATCCCCAAGGTAAAACCATGTAGCTGTGGTAGGTCCATACATGGGTTGGTCTAGAGAATGATGTTGAGGATAAATGTGAGAGTATATGGGTTCTAAAAGACTAACATATTTTTATGCAAGTTGTGTGTTGGATGGTATGCACCCAGCGAAAATTAGGACACATGGAGGTCCCACAATGAGATTTGTGGCATTTCACTATCACATAATCATATATTTTGTTTAGAGAGAACATTTTAGAAACTATTTTTAACAATGTTTTTAGTGAAAATTATAATCACTTATAAAATTAGTGATCATTCATGTGGAAACGTGCATGACTCACCATACCTATAAGAGCATATTCATGTGGGCCTCAATTGAACCCCAAGTAGCTGCTTGTATCGTAGATCCACCATCACCCCTGAGTTGATCCTAACATCACTCTTTCTCATCAATGAACAATATGTCACTACCATCTGAGTTGTGGTTTTGGTCACTGGTGAGTATAACTCTAATTAGAAGGTTGCGGTGTGGTAATCTAGGCTACATAATAAAAGGATAAGTCATGTGGGGATGTTTTGAAACCATTGTTAAAACACCAAATTCATATAAAGTGATAATGTGAATGTGATTAAGATGTTCTAAGAGAGGTTTGGTACTTTCAATATGATTCGATATTGAAAAAGGAATGAAGATAATACTACACCATAATATTTTCATGATGATGTGGAATACATAATATTGGGAGGGTACTCAATCATTGAGGAGAAGATGACTACACTATATCTACAATATTGTGTCATTGATAGTTTTAATTGAATAGATACAACTCAATAGATAGATAATTATATTACATTACATCATGGAAATTTTTATAGATCCTTTCCATAATAGATTGGTGTGAAAAATAATTTGAGATAGGTAGTTGATTAATGATGAATTATATGACGTGGATTATATTATTACATTTAGACTAAATATAGAAAGCTATCATTGTTTTTAATCTTACAGGAGGTGATATTTTAGTTCTATTCATCAATTCATTAGTGTGTTTTCTAGAAAGGGTTTCAGAACACAATGATCAATGGAAGAAATATGTTATCATATGATATTGTCTTAATTAAAAATGGGGTATATTTCAGAGCCCCGATATCTAGAGTTCTCTGTAATAGTGTTTCGCCTTTCATCATGTATGAGCTTACAAATTCAGTATCTAAAAGGAGATTTGCTTCCCTACCACATGATGGTCATATAGATGTTGCGGGTATAATTCCAATGTATTGTAAAATTTAAATATTATTATAATTTTTGGATATATTAATATTTTCATTGTCTCTATTTTGAAAGGATATTCATGGATTGTTTTACCCGTCTTGAAAAGAGACGAATAAAATAAGAAAAATACATCACTAATTTGTGATTGATTGGCTGTCCTAGAGGATCGATCATTAAGAGTTAGGGAAAAAATGGGACCAAAAGGATTCTTCCCATAATGCTATTGATAAGAAACTACAATGGAAAATTGGATGTTGGAAAACATAATCAAGTGTTAAATGTATATGATTGATATTGTCCTCTAAGAGCATTATAGACACATTATTCTATAATATTTCAATTTAGATTTGTAAGTAAAATATTCATTCATCTATTTTAATAGTAATTTAGTTGGGTTTTATTTTATTATGAAACACATTTATTTTATTTTATCAAATTCTGTTATATCATTGATTATTCTATTCATGTACATAGTCAACGAACTATCGACCATGAATGACTGGACTCATTATGGAGGGTTGTTCTGATCAAATGAGATGTGTATAAAAATAATTAATTCTTCATTAATAATGATATTAAATTTTATTAATTTTATTGTACTATGATTAATGAATATTTTACCACATAATTTCCTTTCAAGATAATTGACGATTATGAGATGCCACCAAATGACATTAAATGATGTGCAAAGAGAGTCCCAACCTGCCCTCACATCATTCATTGATATTTAATCTACTAAATAATATATTACTAGACAACCTTGATAGAGTAGTCGTATAACCGTGGTAGTCTATATATTTTTTACAATTAGCACTACCTAGTTCAAGGAATCCAATTAATATTCATTATATTATATTTGGTTGGTGAAGAAGAATAATTATAGGTAAAAAAACTTTTCCATGATATAAATACACCAATGATGGTCATTATTTATATAGATCAAAAATTTTGATAATATAAGCTTAATTTGTTTATGGTTACTTATTTATGTTCATAATTTTATTGAAAAGACAATGAAGACCTATCAAATAGTTTAATGACAACATCTTGTCTTCTAACATCCTCATGAGATCGACCCCAAAAAGAACAATTTTATACTATTTTAGTTGGTGTATGATAGGGAAAAATAAATGATAAAAGTGTATTTTACATTATAATAACAACACATTTATGTCATATCCATCATTTTGTATCATTTAAAGGGTAGTCATATGAAACTAGTGACAATCTATATTCCAGTTTATTTGGTCATGTTGATTATTACTTAATTTTAGTATTATGATTTTAGTACTAGTTTTATTAGTTTTTAGTATTTTATTTTCTTCATTATGAACATACATATGGTGTGGTGTATAGTTATATTACATGATGCAAGATTAAAACGCTCCACCATTATTGGGTATTATGTATATTGATAGGATTGAAACATAAGGGTGATAGAAAATATAACATGGTCATCAAATCAAGGAATGAGATAGAATGACTCATATTCAGATGGGAATGATGGATTCTTGTGATAATAGTTGATGGTTACCGACTAGTACTCTTATTAATCATCTCAAAAATATCACGATAATAATTTTGTACTATTTGATGAGTAGTCCTGCTAATGATAACATGTATTTGAAATGATACAATATAGAAATCCATAATTCAATTTTATTGATGTAATGTTGTGATTCACTGAAAATACTAACATGTAACTATATGGTTATGCTGAATAACATTGGGAGTAAGATTATATGATCACGTAACTAGAATATATGTTTAAAAATATATATATCAACATTATATGTTTTGGACCTCCATGTTATATAATCATTTAAACCTTTTAATGCATGGAATTAAGAAAATTAAAAGTTGGAGGAAGTGAATGATATTAACGATGTTGTTGAGGAAGATGGGATTGTAGGGGAGTTTAAATTGGATAGTTAGAAGGAATATTACTATTTTCTCCTACTAAATTTCTTTTTTAAGAATAGGATGATGAAAATATATCACTCTTACATATGAAAGATGTAGAAGAAAACACCATGATTGACCTTTTTAGAAACACAACCTTCTCATATATGGATATTTTATCGTTTTAGATGAACACTGTTTTTATTACATATACACATGATTAAGGACCATAAACATGGAATACATTCTTCTTAATTCATGAAATATCATCAATGTATTTATATAAAGATAACCCTTTTTTAATACACCTACATAAAACCATTCTTCATAACATGGGGAAAGGAAACATAATAAAGGGTGAGCATAATTATCAGTAAGGGTAATTAAGGGATATATATAATAATAACATGAGAATGATGGTATGAGAACATGCTAATAACATTTGAAAACCATACCCTGTAGATCAATGATCATATTGTTACGTCACGGAATAAATATTTTATGTTTAGAAGACATAATTATTTAAGAAATTCAGGAACACGAGCCATGAGAGAAAATTTGAATAATACATAGAATTGGGGAATAAAAATAAGAATAAAAAAATTATTTCAAGGATATCTACCTATAAATTAATAACATGTTATGCTTGAGATAATCACTTGTGTACCTTATTTAAGAATGGAATGATATCTTATGTACCATTTTCTTTTATCTTTGGGATAACAACACATATACTATATTGTTTTGTGATTTGTATGACTTCCCATGTACCCTCTTAGTTCATGTTTGGGATGACCTCATGCTTACCCTATTGTTTTAGGATTACGTTGAACTTTAGTGTACCCTCTTGTATCGGGAATGGGATGAACTCTCTTTCAACCTTTGATCTCATATAACATTAATCAATACACAACACATTGGAGGGCGATATAAGTCCCCCATCACATAATGATAATTATAAATATGTGTTTCATAGTAGCATTAAAAATTCCTAAAACCATAACACATGAACTGAAAATGGGTTTTGTTAACATTTAATTATATCATAACATGTGTAAAAGAGATAGCTTTAGTAATCATTTTATAATTTCATTATAGAATAATCCATGAAAAGAAGTGGGATTCATAAGAGTTATATCATATTATAAACCGTGGAATAGAAATGTGTTTCCTAAAAATTATGTCATTAGAAACATAAATTATTCATATAAATAATATGGATGTTATCCTTATATCATAACCATAATAAATTATATTTAATATAACTGGATTTCATATTAAATGGATAAATGTTCTGAAATAAAAATATTCTGGAATTTTTTTGATGAAAATAATATTTCATTTAATATCACTTTTTACTATATAAAATATTTTCAAAATAATTTTCTTTTAAAATAACATTTAAAACATATATAAGAATTATATTAAAGTCATATTAAACATTTCATGAGGAATATATCAATTCTGATTTAAAAAAAACTTTTTAAAAAAGAAAATATTTTTAATATACATTTCTTTGAAAACAACCTAGTAATCTTGTAAATTAATCTAAAAATTATGTAATTGAAATGAATCTAGGAAATTCATTTCATCTTGTTCACATTGATAAAAATATTGATTTCTAATTTTTGATAAAACTAGTTCAAACATAAATTTTGAAAACAACATAAATAATTCTTTTAATTTTTTTTAAAATGTAAAACATGGGTAAAAATTCATTTAATATTTAACATTAAAAAATTGTAAAAAAGATTCTGAATTTTTTTATAAAATATGGTTTTGAAAAATAAGGTTTCTTACTAAAGAGAAAAATAGAGATCATTTTTGTCAAATTACTTATTTTAAACTCATGAGTACATAAAGAGTTGAAAGGATGGTAAAAAAAAATTTTCTCTAGAAATAAATAGGGGATAAAAAAATACAAGAGTTTATTGTGAGGTACATCGTAATATATCATCTTTTGAAGCATAATCATGATTTATCTCAATAAATGATGAGATTATAACATAAAAACCATACAAATTTGGAAAAATTGAGTCATAAGGCCCATTAAATAATAAAATTAAATGAAAATTATAATATAATGAGAAAAAATCAATCCAATATATTTCATATTAGTGGGGCTGTATATACACATCACAAATTAGATTACTTTATAACCTTACATACATCATAATGATGGAAAACTCAGAAACAAATCCCATAAACATTTTTTATATTTTAAATCATAAACCCCATGAAATGTAGGTCCTAAAATGGATATGTAAATCCCAATAATATTCAGAATAATGATCACAAATTATTTCATTGATAATTATATACACCACATAAAAGATATATATGGTGAATACAAAATGTGGATCACATAAGTAAAAAATTGAGATAGAATTTCCTTACCACTTTTTTAATATTTGGAATTATAAGCCTAATAAATAAATATAAAATGAATAAGATGTGGTATATTCATGAATTAAATTTTAAATGGGATGTATATACACCATCATAGTAACATGAGTGGGGAATAGGGAAATTTCTTCATAGAAATAAAAGAGAGACTAGAAATCCATTACCTAAATCTAAACTTACTTCATAATCATTACGACTTACTATATAATAAATATTATTTTCATATAAATATTTTAAAACACCATAAATTATATATATCAAACCATATATGATTTAATTTTGTCTTTTTATTACCTGTTTATTAATAATTCAATATCAAATTCACGTTTCTAAAAAAATTTATTTTTTCATATATGTTTTGATTTTGTATTTACATTATTTTTACTATGATAATTTTTAAATAATATTTAGAATAATAAACAATAAATATTTATCATATTTATAAATCAAATATAATTTTAAGACTATTATGGAAATAATGTTTTTGATAAATAAAGCACCTTACAGTTACGGAGATGGTTGGATGTATGCACGCATGAGTAACATTTACATTTTCCAATGATCCTTATTGATAGGATGTTAGTAATGTATTATCATTTAAGAATTATCAGAAAATCATAAATACCATATTATTTCATAAAATATACTTATTAAACTCATCCATGAGGCATGTTGAAGAAAATAATGTCACATCCAATCATGAAGGTAGTAGTCCACATAATCACAAATGACATTATCATCTTTCAGTGAGTTAAATTTTAAAAAATAAAAAGATATATTATATTTTTTGAATGATAAATGTGAAATTAATATAATTATTTTAGCATTTATATCATAAAATATTTATTTAATTTATTCTTATTATTTTTCATGTAAATAATTATTTAAAGCGAATCACATAAATTCACAAGTTGGTAGTGGACCACACACATGAAAGACATTATCATATCCATTATTAAAGAGAAATTAAGAAGTAATATATGATATAATAAATCAATAGTTATAATTATTCTGTTAATACAAAATAAATAGTTTATATCTATAATCATACCAAATAATTATTGGTAGTAATGGAAAAACAAATTATATGTGTTTGCGAGGTGGTTTTCCTCTATACACATGAACAATGATTTCATAACCCATTTGATGTAAGTAGAGATAATTGTAGGTAATTATCTTAACATTAAAAATCTTAGTAAATGAATTATAATATGGTTATTATATCATCCGGGATTAATAATAATTTAAGGAGGTGGATAAATAAATAAAATAAAAACACTCGTCGAAGAACATTACTGATTCTTTGGGGTACCTTCTTAGTTTTACACAAGAAGCCTTCCTAGGTTGGATTTCATCTAAAACTAAGGATACTACGATTGGTGGATAGATAGTGGGAATTGATTTGGCTAGGAATTGTAAGGAATAATTTTTTAATGAATGAGTAAGAGAGGAGAGTGGGTGGCCTATTCTACCCGAGGTGAGTGGCACAACTATTTTTTTTAAAAAGGTGTACCCATGTTTTCCACATGAAGAAAGGTTAAAAAATGAATTATTATCTAGAATTAGAAATTATAGAGTCCAAATATTGCAATAATATATATTTTGAAAATATTTAATGTCATTTTAACCCATATGATTTTAGTTTAACCCTTGGTCAACTTATTTTTACCTCAACCCCATTAATTAGGTTTTAATAATTTCAAAATTTATTTTTTTAAAAAAATATATTGAAATTATTATATAACATATAATATTCTAGTTAAAATTATTTAATACATTTTTATAAATTATATTTAGATATGTGAAAACACTAAATTTAAAAATAATCTTAGAGGTGTGATAAGAAATCTAGTTTTCAAAGAGAAAATTTTCAAAAAATTACAAATGATTTTTATCCAATTTAATTATTAAATTCCATAAAACAAGCAAAATTTAATTAATATATGTATAATTGAACTTTTTTTACATTTAATCAATTTTAAAATATAATTTAACTATTTAAATTATTTAAATGGAAGGACAATTTTCAAATAAACTTCATTATTTTTCAATATTCATTAAAAATTAATCTGTTCACAAAATTATAAACAATTCACTTAAAGATAAATTTGTTATGATTATTTAAAAAATTAACATTATTTTTTCAAATAAATTTTAAAAAACTGTCTAAAATTATATTTAAAACATCAGTATAAAAGGAAACAAAAATTATTTTTTAGAAAAATTATTGTTTTATTAAGTTTTAAATAGTATTTATTCTATTTTATTCACTAAAAACACATTAGATGAATATTAAAATTTTATTGAATATCTAAAATATTAATTTCAATGAAAAATAATCACTAAAATTTGGTTGATTATTTTTTTAAGGTAAAAGATGTTTGTTTTCATTAGAAGAGGTTTTTATTATAAGATTTATATTATTTTGAAATAGTAATCATTTTTATTTTTAATTAATTAGTCACCAAATAATTAATTATATATATGTGTGTGTAAAATATATATTTTCATAATTTATATATTACTATTCATAATCACCATTCTAATGGCTAGGTGATATCTATCATATTAAATAATAATATTTTAATAATATTTCATATTCTGTTTAAACTTAGTGTTTCATGTAACACATGTTATGTTCATTTTTGTGTTTAAATCAAGAAAAAAGTAGTGTTTTGTGAAATTCAAGATAAATTGAGTGTTGTGTGTAACTAAACATATACATAGTTTTGTTTGTAATTCAAAATATCAAAAATATTATATGAATTTGAAATAAATTGTTTAATAAAATCTCAGGGCGCTATATTATACCCCCCATAAAATCAATTTCACCATTGAAATTCCTCTAGGTCATTAATAGATTTACATTTGATAATTCATTAATTGAAAAACATATCATAAAAATGAAAAAAACCATACAAAGGGATAGTTAGAAAGGAAAATATTACCCAATGTAACACATCACTTGGTTTTCACATTAGAGAACATTAGTGGGTAGTGTAGATTTGGAAATAGAATAAAAGAATAAATAATTATATAAACTGATAGAGATAATTAATCACATGAATTTTGGTGATCTAGATAAGGTTAACAAACAAAAGAACATTGACCAAAGAGCTGTAAAAGATTTAATTGATATCAGAAAAAATGGTGATAACATAACAACATTTTATATCAATATATTTTTCATAAATTTTAATAATTATTTTGAGAAAATATAATTACTTTATTTCGTTCCATTTCATAATAACAATTACACACAATTGTTTTTACTGGATCAATTTCCACCTAATCTCTTACTCAAATAAATGAATATAAAATTTTTTATTCCCTAAGAACTAATGGATCATAAGATACATATTTAGAAATTGTAATTTGTTCCATCTATCATAAGTTATCATCGAAATAAAATTTTTAGAACAAGTTACACAATATGCCTAAATTTTAATATGGTGATGGAATACATTAGTCTCTAAATCCATGTCAAAATTTTAACATTACGCACTATATAAATGGTTTAAAATATAACCCTTAAAAAAACATAAAATCAAAACTTTATAAAGAAGGATACTATATTTTCAAAATTAAATTATCACTAATCAAAAACTAACATGAATCAAATCAAAATTATCATATAAATAAAATTTAAAAACTATTATATTGTAGTCTATTGAAAAAAGTTAATAACTAGAATTTCCAAAAAAACATTATTAATAACAAACATGATTCCTTGTTTCTTATATAAAAAATTTATTGAATATATTCATTAAATCAAAAAATGTTACAATCTATATCAATGATAATATAAAACAATTTTCATCTAAAAATCCATCAGTTCTAATGTAATTAGCATTATCCAATTTACTTATCCATATTTAAAATCTCTTTCTACCTATATCATTATCTCATCATAAAGAACATTTTAAGGGTTATCCACCCTTAATCATAATATAAAATTACTATTAAATCACTTTTCTAGCCTGTCAACATCATTTAACATATTTTTTTATAATCCTAAAAAACATATAATGGAAAATACTTATATATTTCAAGATTACAATAAGATAATCCATGAATTTAAATACATTAATACTTCAATCATCCCACTTCCTTCTCAAACCATTAATTAGGATTCATAATGTTATTCATCTACACCTATATCCTAATCTATAAAATAAGAACCATGAATTGTCATTAATCAACCTCAATGTAATCATTCATATTATGATAAAAAAATACTTTTAAAATAGATCATACTAATCATATGTCTTTCGTGGTATATTTATTATCCAAAATATATCCTTTACTCATTACACCTTTATAATTCTCTTAATGAGATTTTCCCTTAGGAAATAAATTTTCAAAATTACTATATTTTCCATATTTATAACCTTCAATATTTAATAATACATTATTTTTATCATAATTCATTCATATTTATCATCTATTTAAATCCTTCATGAAGATTCTTGAAGAGTTTTTTAATTTCTAGAGAATATCCCTTAGAAGTGCCAAACTAGGTGTGAAACAATGCCAATTTTCGGGCACAAGGTGATAATAAACTCCAACTCAATGCACCCTTTTAAAATTTATTACCCCTAGTAACAATTTTTTAGATCCACATCCAATTGTAATATCAAGAAAGTAATGTAATTTCTTGTAAATCACCATCTCTATCCGTTACCGAAATTTCAAGACTTTTTCCTAGGCTCATCCTTAGATTTATCCTCAGAGACAAACCTATAAATATCCATAGGGATGTCCATAATGTTTTGTCATCCAATTTTACAAAGGTTGAATAAAAATTTCCTCTAAAAAAACTATAGTGACGCAGGTTTCTCAAGCATGGATATTACATCTTATTAGAGAAATTTTCATTACATTACACAAACAAATACATGTAGACCATTAAAATTTAATGAATTTTAAATATTCAAATAAAATATTATTAATTCATTAATTTTATTAATTATCTTTCAATAAAGACCAAACACATTAGTATACAACTTAGAACATTTCATCATATATTCATGAAAGGAAACATAATAAAGGGTGAGCACATATTTTCATTAAGGGTATGAAAGGGAGATAGGTAAGAATAACATGGGCATAAGGGTATGAGAACATGAGAATAAAATTTTAAAACCACAACTTGAAAATCAAATATCAAAATCTTGAGTCATTGAATAAATATTGGTACTTCATAATACATTAATCATAATGAAATCAAATAACATGAGCCATGATAAAATAAAATTGGCATGAGATATAGAAATGTTCCATAAAAATAAGCCTAGAAAATCTTATGTCAAGGCTCTAGCATGCCGATATTTTTATGAATTATTTTTCTTGAAATAATTTTATTTATTTTTTATATTTCATTACACTCAACTCTAACTTATCTTACGTTATACACATAAATGAGTTTCTACAAAACATCATTTTGTATTTTAATTATTTAAACAAGACAACATATGAACTATCCATTGGAGTGGAAGGTATAAAGAGGATTAAATGAGTTTTGATATTATCTATTACACATAATTATTTTAGTAATTATTTATAAATAAATTTAGAACAAATTTTAAAATAAAAGGAAATATTTTTATAAATGATTATTTAAATATGCACATATGTGTATTATAACAATAAATATTCCAATATTATTTTGAATTAAAATAAATAATATATATATATATATATATAATAAAAAAAATTTAATATTTAACATTCATCTTATGTGTTTTCTAGATATGATATATGATCAAACAAAATTTTACGCAGAAAAATATCTTTTTCAAAAATATATAGTTTTTCTACCTTTTGATGAAGAGAAAATTTTAAATATATTAATTTCTATTTATTTAATTTTCAAATAATTAATAAACTTTTTAGGAGAATGAGTTATGTCAAAATTTATTTTGGATGAGTTTTGGGTATTTTCATGATAATTTTTATGTTTTGATAAATAGTAAAAATTATGTAATGTTAATTGAAAATAGATTTTTTATCAAAATAATTTATAGTGTTTAATTATAACTTTTATTGGTTTTAACTAAAATTCTATCAAATTTTTATCATTTATTCTAACTTAGGTAATTGAATCAATTTTACATTAAATTGGGTATAAAAACAAGTTAATCTTTTGGACTTTTTCACTTTAAAATACTATTTTATAATTCCATAAAAAGGATTAATTTTAAATAAATTTTAAAAAAATATGTGTTTTGATTTATGAAAAATTGATACGATACATTAAATCATCAGTCAAAAATTTATTAAATAGTTCTCTTTTATTTTTGGACAATATGAACAATGACTTTTGTAATTTTTATCACCATGGTTAAGAGTCAATTAGGTAATTAAGGGTGAAAATAATATTATAACCATTAGAAAAATAACATAACACAAGAAAAAATTTTAATGGATGAATTTAATTCAACCCTTAATACATAATAATCTTAATTGAAAAATAAAATAGAATCCTTTCCAGGAAAATAACTAAAATATTATTAAACTGAACTTCAATGACATAATGGAACAAACATAATTTTAATATATATAATATTTATAATATGAGGTTGAATAAAATAAATTAAATACTATATATATTTTTATTAAATATAATATTTTTATCGACATCGTAATATTTTTAAATTTTTAGTGAGGAAGTAATTAGCATACATAATTACAAAATGATGACGTAATCATTATAAAATTAATTAAACAATAAATTAATTAATATTATAAATATTAAAATTCATATAATATGACTTAATTAAGGTGATAAAAGAACTTTATATATTAACATGACATGTAATGGGTGTATGTAAATTTATTTTTTTGAAGTAATCATTATGAATTGATTTTCATAAAGTCAAACTTATGAAAATTTTCAAAATTGACACTTTTGATATTTAATGAAAATAATATTTTATAAAATTATATCAAAATATTAAAATTATTAAATTAGTAGAAAATTGTTAAATACGATGAAAAATATATTAATTTGGCCAATTGTAGCCCAATTTATACTTTATAAGAAAAAATTACATCCTCTTAATTTTAAAAACATTAGTACGATAGTTAAAATTAAAATGTATTAACTAAGAGTCAGTCAAAATGATAAGGTTTAAAATAACACAATTTTTTTATAAAATATATAATTTGATTATTTTATTAAATTATTATATCATTTATTATAACTAACTTAATTTTTGAGTGATTTGGATTTAGATTTATTTTATGAAAAATTAATATTTTGTGATATTCCAAAAGTTGTCCCTCGCCTATCTTGCAAAAGTAAAGCCTCTCATTCTCTAATATTCACAATTTAAAACCTATTTGGTTCATAGAAAAATCATTCTAATCCTAAAAAAATACATACCTTCATTCAATAATCCTTAATTTTGCAATTAAGCCAACCAAATGAGTTCTTTTGTGAAAATAAAAAGGAGATACACAGAGAAGGGGTAACATTCATCAACATATTTTATAGTTTAATTTCATACATAAACCCATTAAGTTAATTTAATTTCATGTTTGTATAATAATTTAAGTATCATAAATATACTCTTAGGTTTTTATATTATTGTTTTTATTGATGATCACAAACACTCCCATCAAATGGGAAACAAACTTAAAGTTCTTGTGTGGAGGGATCTACTGACTCATGAAGTGATGTTGTTTTTTTATTCATTCACACATATCATGTTTGGAAATTATGATGTACCATATGTTGTTATATTATATATATGATATTTATTATTTCATCAAAATTCTATAAATATTACATAAAACACACCTTTATGCTTTTCATTTAGTGGAAATACGATAAATTCTTTTATCGACATGTGGACTATCGTCTTCTCAAAGCGATGTGACTCAGTCACACTTTACATGGAATGTATTATGTATAAGATTAGTAAACTTTTATGATATATATATGACATAATTATTCTATAGTAATTTTATTATATATATATATACATATATTTTATTAACTTTTTTTCATTTAATACAACAAGAAATGGAAGCATCATTCATTCGTACACATGACCTAGTATATCTATGAACACAATATTTAATATTTATTTATATTTTAATAGTTAAAAATAAATAAATATATAATTAATATATATATATATCATATTTATATTATTGATATTATTATGGTTATAATAAATTTATTTGATAAGTACGAGGACCTATAATAACAAGTCAAAACAGGTATGAGAAACCAATCAGTTATTACTTGGAACAGAAATAAAACATGGAATTGTTAATAATTAGCTAATATAAAGTAATATGTATATAATATATGGTATTATATATATGAATATATTTATTTAATATATTTATAATAAATATATTTTTATTATACTGGATGTTTTCATGAGTAAAATGAGTGTCTATAAATTAGGTAACTAATTTTTTTCACCTTTATTTTTGTGGGACAAATGCCTTACACACTACTAGATTATTTTATATAGTTTATATAATTCCCATGAATTTATTTTATTATAATTATTCCAATTATTATTTTATTTTAATATTAATATAAGTTTCTTTCTTTCATGGGGAATATTATTCAAGTGATTACAAAGTTATAAGTATTTATTCCTTATTCTCATCAATATTTGAGATTATTTCATTTTAAATCTTCGATGGGGAATATTTATCCTATTCTATCATATTTTGTAAAAAAATTCAAAAGTTTTTTATTATTTTCATATAAATATTTAAATTTAATTTTATGCATGTTTTAATTTTTACTAAATTGTTTGAATGGAATCATTTTTGTGTTTTACAAATGAGGTACTTTGTAACTTTTCAAGAAAAAGTACAAAGAGTTTTTTTTAAATTATACTGCATGAATTGAATTTTCCACCATCATCATACGTTAATTATTTCTTGTATCCTTTATAATATTGATGTTTTTCTTTCAAATAAAAAAAATTTTCTTTAAAAATTGAGCATCATTTTATGAAAAAAATATTTTTCAAATAATGAAGGATATTTTCCTCAAGAATTGAATTCCAGTGATATCCCAAAATTATTTTCCATATAAGAAAACATTATTTCCTATTAGTTATGTTTTACTGGGGATATGATTCAACTATACCATTCTTATTCTTTCTGATAATGATAAATTTTTATGATTGAATGATATTTATGAAAACCATTTCTTTTCCATGGGATATGTTATGATATAATGTAGTTTATAAACCCCATTTAATTCCATAAATTTATATATGACGAATGAATTTTGTTCATTTGGAACACATTTTTATGTTTTTTATTATGTGATTGGTATGACCTATATCTCCCTCAAATGAATTGGGTAAATATGGATAACTCATGTGGTATATATGTTATGAGTGTACCTGATTTATTGTTAACAATTATATACATGGACCAGTTTTTCATATCTATAGTTTTGTGGGTGGGCCTGTTTTTTATGTCTAAATATAAAAGGTCAGGATTTCATTTACTTAATTTAGTGGGTGAACCTGTTACAATTTATAAATGTTCACAAAGTTATATTTTTATTTTTATTTTATAATTCCATGTTTAATTCATGTTTTATGATTTAATGATTTATGCTATTTACTCAATTTTGATTAATGACTTATGATATACCAATCTTTAATTGCATAATTTTTTATTATTATATTTGATTTAAAAGGTTTTCTTGTCAAATTTTATTATGCTGTTTTCATAAAGATATTCTCATGATATTCTTATTTATCATCCATGTTTACCCATGATGAGAATTTGATCTCCCCCTTTCTTATATTTCCTTTCATCAGGTTATAATGAGTATTTTTATATATGATTACTAAAGAGGAAGATATTTTATAGAAACATTTAATTTATTCCACTATATTAAAATAATGTATTCCATGATTCCAAATTAGCAATACTATTATGATCTTTGGGCATGCATTTGTTTAATTTAATAAGTTTTTATCTAAAAAGATATAGTATCCATTTTTTAAAATCCTGGGTTACCATACTTGGTATCAGATCCAAGGATTTTTCAAACTTTGGAAACTCGAATGAGAAAGCATTATAGATATAACTAGTTATATTTCTAAGGATATGTCTACATATTTATCTAAGGATAATTCTAAATAGAAATTGGGATAATGACTAGAGTGAATGATGTTATGATTTTTCTTAATAAAAAATCTCATATTTTGATCAATAATATCTACTTTAGTTATGTTTCTCAAACATAATATAAGAGGAAGATGTAATTTTATGAATTTTCATGTGGTTGTGATCATAGAGGAATGATTATTATTCTTCGTACATAACTAGATGGTGAGGGAAAACCTTGAGGATTATCTCAAATGTAGGGGAAGATGTTATCTTTAGGGAAAATAAGGTCATAATGTGAAAATTGTCAACGAATTAAATGGATCATGTGTGGGGAACATGGGTATTATCCAACACAATCCCGTACCCCAATAATTTACTTCTAGACTAAAGAAAGACCTATTTAATTCCAAAAATTGTAGTAAAAGGATTAAATTATTTGGATTAAAGTATAATTTCATAGAAGTACTTTTATACTATTATAGAATAAGGAAAAATATTAGGATTGTTCCTCTATAGTTTTTTCATAAGTATTTGAGAGCATATGTGGCATGGTACTAGTAACCATGAAAAGTTATTACGGTGGTAAGATGATATTTTTTGTAAAACACATGATTAAGGGAAGGATAACACTTAATATGAGCATGATGTGGGGATAATTAAATAAAGATATGTTTGATTTTGAACAAATAAATGGAATAATACTAATAACATTGGGACTGATAAGATGCAAAGATGGTTTATGATATTTTGGATTGATTTTATAGAATTTTGGGAATTATCGTATATGAAAATAATTAATTTTTTAAAGCATTATTGTTTTCACTAATGAATTATTGTAATTTTGGTTTTTACTATGTCTCAAGAGATTACATGATGAAGGTATTCACATATTTGTTTTGTGACAATAAAACTGTACATTATGATAAATAAGGCATTGATGTTAAGACAATTATGAAAACATTAGTGACATTAATTCTAAAATATTGTATTTTCAACTTTTTGAATGGTCAAAAGGATAACGATTTTTGAAAAGGTTTATGTTGACCTTTGAATGTGGTTTTAGAGATTAATGTGACGTATTATAAGAGTTTATTTATATTAGATAATTCATGCTAATAATTTTATAATGATGATAACTAGAATCATAAGGAATGACTTATCATCCCAGTATAGATCTTATGATCTACTAGTTCTTCAGGAATTAATGTTTCAACATAATTTTATCAGAGGAAGAGATGAATATGTATTTGATAACGGAATAATTAATGGATGTGATTGTGATTAAGAAATAGAATAAAATCATGTAAGTATATATTCCTATAAAAATTCATCAAATTTTGGAAATGCTTCTTGAAATTAAAATGATGTCCTATTAACATAATTTTTTATGATATCAAGGAACTTTATCAAGTATCTTGGGGTTATGGCTTTGTGATTGTTAACATTTTACAAAAAAGCTTCTCTATCACTCCCCATTAGAACGTGATGATATGTTTTATCTTAAATGTCCATGATTTACCTTTCCTCCTATGTTATCTTATATGGAACCTGGTTTTATGTTATTTTGGGTAACTATTATTTTTCAAACATTCCCTTTTTAAAATAATGTTTTAGGATTCATTTTTATGATGTGGGATTCTATAAAAGAAATATTAAATTATTAATCAATTTTTAACGATGAAAAATTTTGAGGGAAAATTTTTTTTTAAGGGGGTAGAGTGTAAAAATAAGATAATTTATGAAATTATTTTTAAAAAAACATTTTTATAATTAGATAATTTTTTTGTATAATCAATTTTAGTTCATTCGAATCAATTTCACATTGAATTTTCTTATAAAAACACTTTAATCTTTGGGATGTTCTCCCATTAAGAAAGAAATTTTCTTGTTCCTTCAATGGGAGTAACTTTAAATAAATTTTATAAAATTATGTGTTTTCAAATATGAAAAAATAAATTAAATGTTTAAAATTATAATTATAAATTTAATTAAATTGTTCCATTTTATTTTTTGACAATATGTACAATGACTTTTGAAATTTTTGTTACCACTGTTAATTGTAAATTGGGTAATTAAGGATGAATATAATATTATAAATATTATAATACTACCCTAACATTTCAAGAAATATTATTTGATGAATCTAATACAACCCTCAACACATAAGATTTTAAATTGAATTATTTAATGGAAATATTTTCAGGAAGATGATTTAAATATTATTTAACTCAATAGGAGTGACAACATGTCACACTCTTACTTTTTATATGTGTAATATTTTTAATATGACGATAAATTGAAGTTATTTTTAACTAAATATTTTATTATTAATGATATATTTTTTATCTACATCATAGCAATTTATTTTTAAATTTTAGTGAAGAAATATTTATTATGAATAATTACAAAATGATGATGGTGTGATTAATAAATTAACTAAATAATTAATTAAATGATATTATAAATATTAAAAAAATATAATTTACATAATTAGGGTGAAAATTTAATTTTATTGGAAAATATGACATTTTAGAATTGTATTAAATTAATTATTTTAAATTAATATTTCTGGATTGATTTTCCAAAAGTGAATGTTTTTAACAGTGGCCAAATTGACACTTATGATATTTTATGAAAATAATGTTTTATAAATTTATTTAAAAATCATAAAATTATTTAATAACGACAAGAGTATATAGGGTCTAAAATATCTTAAATTCTAAATTTATTATCCAATTGACACTTTATATTTAAAAATTACATTCTCTTAATAATAAAACGTTTGTTACCATTGTTAAAATTATAGTGGATTAACTTAGGGTTAATTTTAATGATAAGTCTTAAAATAACATCAAAAAATGTATTAAATATATTTCATGAATATATTAAAACACTATAATATGTTGGATTAAAATAAATTTATTTTGTAGTAATTTTTATTGTGATTGAATTTGTTATAAGTTAATATTTTTAGAAATTCCAAAAGTGTCGCACCCGTCTTTAATAAAAGAGCTCCTCTTCTTATTTATATTCCCACTTTAGATCCTATTTGGTTCCAAAAATGTCATCCTAAATCTTCTCCCAAAATCTCTTTATAAATTCAAGAATCCTTTATTTGGTAATGAAGACAACCAAAAGAGTCATTTTGTGCGAATCCAAAGGTGATACCTAAAGAAGATGTAACGTTCCTCAACAAGTGTTGTTGTTTTATTTCATTCTTAAACCCCTTAAATACTTTTAATATCATGTTTATATAATAAAATAAATATAATAAATACCTGATTATGTTTTTATATTAATATTTACACCAAATATCATACACACATCCATCAAATGGGTAACTAACTTACTATTATTGTGTATGGAAATCTACCACCTCATGAAATGTTGTTGTCCATTTTCCCTTTACCACATATCATGGTTGGGAATTATAATGGATAATATATTTTTGTATTATAAATATATTATTTATGATTTAGTCATATTAATTTAAATATTTATGAAAAAAATATCTTCTTACTTTCTATTTGGTGGAAATACAATAACGTTATTTGGGGACATATGGACCACCACATACTCAAAGAAATGTGACTCGTTCCAAGTTTTCATGCAATGTATTAAGAATGGATTTAGCCAATTATATGATATATATATTAAATAATAATTCTACTATAATTTTATTATATAGACATAAATATATGTCATTTATTTATTTCGTTCAATGTGACACGAAATTGAAGCATTGTTCATGTGTACACACAACCAACCGTCTCTATGAACATTGTATTACATATTTTTATTTATTTCTATTTTAGACAACCATAAATATTAATATAATGAATATATATGTTATTTATATCATGTTTAAAATAATGGGGATAATTAAATTATTATCAATGTATGAGGACCACAAATAAAAAGTCAAAACATGTATTAGAAACAAAGCGATTATTAACCAAAACTTATCTTCAAGATGTAATTGCTAATAAGCGGGTAATATAAAGTAATAGGTAAGTCATATATGGTATAATAAATATTAATAATATTATTTAATATATTTATAATAGATTTATATTTATTATACAATATTTTTTCATTAGGACGACGGGTATCAAGATTTAAGGTAATATAATTTTTATTGAGTTTTATTTCTGTGGTACACATGCCTTATACAGTATGAGTTTCTTTTATATAGTCTACGTAATTCACATGAATCAATTTCAGGAGGAATATATTGAATATTATGATATTTTCCTACCCATATTATTTTATTTCCTTCATAGGGTATCTAATTTTATATATTAGAATGTAATAATTATTTATTGCTCAATATCATTAATATTCTAGAATATTTTGTTTTAAATCTCCATTGGGGAATATTTATAATCTATATAATTTTTTTCTTAAAAATGTTTTCAAAAAGTTTTCTACTATTCTTTTATGCATACATAATTTTGTTTTTACCCATGTGTTAATTTTTTATAAATGGTTTTAATGGAATCATTTATTCATTTTACAAAAGAGGCACATTGTGAATTTTTAGAAAAAAGTATGAAAAGAAGGTTTTTATAACATATACAACATGAATAAAATATTAATACATAATGAAACATTAAAGATTTTATTCTTCATAACAGATATTACATTTTTATTTTTTGATAAATTATTTTATTTTAAAATTGTATGTCATTTTATGAAAAGGAATCATTTTCAAATAAGAATGGATATTTTCGTCAAGAATTGTTTTTGAGTAGTATATAAAAATAACATTCCATATACGGTAATGTTATTTGATGTTACTTATATTTAACTAGTGATATGATTCAATTCTATCATTCTTATTCATTCTTAGAATATTTTATATTTATTATGGAATTATATTTATGAATCCCATTTCATTTCCATGGGTTATGTTATGATTAAATGATGTTTATGAAAGAAAATTTTTTAATGGATTCAAATATGATGAATTACATATTATATTATGGAACACATATGTATGGTTTCATTATGTGATTGGTGGGACCTATATCTCTCTCAAATGGATTGGGTAAATAAGGATAATTAATGATGTATATATGTTATTCCTGAAACTGATTTCATTATAAAAATTCTATGTGTGATCCTGATTTTCATGTCTATAATTTAATGTGTGGACATAATTTTCATGTATATATATACAAGGTCCTGATTTCACATCCTTAATGCAATGAGTGAACATGTTTCTATTTATACATGTTCACAATGTTACTTGTTCATTTGTATAACACAATTCCATTTCTTATTCCTATGTTATGATTTCATGGATTTTTATCTTAACTACCTTATGATTAAAGTATTATTAACTACACCAATAATTAATTCCATAATTCATGGTTATTATCTTTGATATTCAAGGTTTTATTGTCAAATGCTTGCTTCTATTTTCATACACTTAAGCTCATGATATGCTTATTTATCATCAATGTTTACCCTTGCTGAGAATTTGAGCTCACGAATTTGTATGTTTTCTTTCTAGAGGTTATAAAAAATGGTTTTATGTAAAAGTACTAAAGTGGAATATCTTTATAGGAGACATTTAAGATCATAAAACTTATTATAAGAATGTGTGAAAAGTTTCCAGATCCACTAAACTATTATTTTCCTCAATCATGTGTTTGTATAATGTAATTAATATTCATTTAAAAAGATATAATATCCATGTTTGATAATAATAGAACATTATAAAGGATATCTACCTAAATATTAATTAGTTGTTAGGATTGGCTAATCAAACATGTACCTTATTCAGGCTTGCGATGACCTCTTGTGTACCCTCTTGTTTTGGGTTTAGGATAACATCTAATGTATCCTCTTTCTTTGGGCTTGAGATAACCTCACGTTTACCATCTTGTTTCTGGATTTGATTGACCTTCAATGTTCCATATTTTTTCAGGATTGGTATGAAATTCTATGTAACCTTTTCTTTTGGGTTGGGATGATCTCTTTTGTACCATTTGAGATCATATAACAGTAATCATTACCGAATAAATTAGGGGGAGACATTGGCCTCACTGATCATAAACTGAAAATAATTCAAATGTATTCCACAAGATCATAAACCATTAATCATAATTTAATCTATGAAATGAAAATAGATTTCATAAAAATTTTATCATAGCTTATCTGTTCTACAAGAGACGCGTTCCATAATAATTTCATCCTGCCATAATATCGTAACCCTTGGAAATATGTAGGATTAAAAAGAACTATATATTGCAATAACACATTGAAGATAATAGGTTTTATTAAAATTTCAACACTATAAACATAAACAATTTTAAGAAAGAATAATAATGGTATAATTGGATCATATCCCTTATAAATAATAATTAACCTTAATGAATTTCATCATACCTATAGAAGGAATTTTGATGGAAAATTACTTGGAACGTTTCTTGAGGAAAATAATATTTCATTAAAAATCACATTTTCAAACATAAAACATTCTCAAAATCTGTTTCATTTAAAATAACATTTAAAAATTACAAATAATTCTTTAAAAATCATGAAAAATATTTCATGAGTAAAATATCCATTCCAATTTGAAAAAAATAAAACATAAAACATTTTGGAAATTTTTTTATTTAAAATTAAAATTGAAAATTATGATGGAATCTTAAATGAAATTAATTTCTTGGTGGAAAAAAATTCCATTGAAGTCTTAAATGTTACAATAAACATTCCATTAATATTTACAACAAAATAAAAACATTCTTTTTTTTTAAAATTTCAGGAAGATTACTTTTAATATTTTTTAAAAATTCAATATTTGTAAAAATGTATTTATTAAATCAATGTAAATAATTTTAAAAAAAATTAAATTTTTTTTAGAAAACATGGATTTGGAATAAAAAGATTTTTCGACTGAAGAGAGAAATTAAGAAAAGTTTTCTAAAAAAATTTATTTTGAGCAATTGAGTACATAAATAGTGGTAAATGAAGGGAAAATTATATTCTACGTAAATAACTAGAGTTGAAAAAAATACATAGGTTTCTTGTGAGTTAGATCATAATGTATCATCATTGTAAGTATAATCATGTTCAATCTTATTAAATGATAATTTTGTAACATAAAAACTGCGCCACTTTGGTTACTTTGAATTGTATGCTCCGTGAAAAAATAAAATTAAATGGAACTGATAATTTATTAAGAATAAATAAATTACAAATATTACATATCAAAGGGGATTTATATATAATTCATATAATGATATGTTAATAACATAATACATGTATCAAAGACGACATCATGAGATAAGATTCCTTACAGCTTTGAAAACAATTAAGCCACAAATCTCATGAACGGGAGGTATAAAATAGATATATAAAACAAAAAAAATACTCTAGATATGAATTATAAAATACATTCATGGGTAGTATAAAAACCATATAGATGAAATAGGTGGTGAATATCACATAGGTCTCGTAAAAGTAAAAAACTGATATGGAAATCCCTTACAACTATATTAATAAAGTGAATCAAAATACCTAATAAATAATGTAATAAAAATAAACATTAAATATAATATAATGTTTTATATTCAATATATAACATGTGAATGGTTAATTATAGACACCACAAAAATAAAACAAGCATAAAATATGGAACATGACTCCTAGAAATAGAAGAGAGACTACAGATCCATTATCTTATTTCCCAACTTTCATCGTACTCATTTAAACCTCACTTACAATTAAGATTAATTTTTAACACATTTCTTACATAACCATAAATAATATATATCATACAATATATGATATACTTATGTCATTTTATTACTCATTTATTAACAATTCCATGTTAATATCACGTTTTGGGTAATAAACGTATTGTTTATTGTATATGTTTTGATTTGTTATTTTCATTATTATTACATTGTTAATGGTTGTATAATATTCAGAATCATTATGATGACATAATTTTCATATTTATAAATAAATTATACTTTTGATTCCAATAATTAAATATGGGTTTTAGAAATTAATTATGTTATAATCATAGAGATTGTGGGTCATACAAACACTTGAGTAATATTTCAATTTATCAATGATCAATATCGAATAAAGGTATGTATTATATTATATTAAAAAATTTATCATATAATAAATATGATATTATTTCCTTAAATATTCTTATAAATATCATCCATGTGGTTTGTTTATGAATAGATATTCTAATCCCTTTTTGAAGGCGGTGATCCACATATACACGAACGATGTTATCATCATATAGTGAGTGAAAAGGTAATAAATACAATTATGTATTATATTTTCTGAAAAATAAATATGTAATTAATATCATAATTATTTCATGTATATCATATATAATTATTTACTTTATCATTATTATATCATATGTAATGTGTTTTTAGAAAAGTATTACATTGCTTCGTGAGGCGGTAGTCTGCTGTACCCACGAATGATGTAATCATAAACCTTAAGGAATTAAATTGATAAAGAAAAATATGATATAATTACTCTGAAGCTGTAAATATGTAAATAATATAATATATATTCCATATATTCATCATTTTACTAAACTGTGATAGGTGTTAATGAAAAAATGAATGACATCGATTCGTGAGGCGGTGGATTTCCATACATAAAAACATTTATTTTGTAACCAAATTGTTGAAAGTGTATATGGTTTTAGTTAATTACCTTAACATGAAAATAATATAATAATACGAATTATAATGAGTTTGTTAAAATAATAATTTTTTTAACAATCATTGAATTAGTTTGAGGAAGAAATAAAACAATAATGCTTGTTGAAGAACATTCCCTATTTTTTGGGTATACTCAATAAGCATGGACCAAATCCTTGAAAGGATGGGGACCTAAATATGGATTCTAAGATGAGAGGAGATATTTTAGAAGATATTTTGGAAATATTGTTTCATAAAAATGGTTTTTTGTTGTTACTAATGGAGAAGAGGGGGTAGCCTAAAAAGGTAAGGTGAGTGGGAGCCAGGTTATTTTCGAAAATAATAAGGTGTAACCATGTTTTTCAAAAGGAAAAAAATCCAAAATGGATTAATCATTATTATTAGACCCTATAAGTAAAAATATGTCGAGAAAATAATTTATAGGCACCTTTTTTCAATTTAACCATTATCATTTTAGTTTAACCACATTGGTAAACACATTTTACCTTAACCACACAAATTAATTTAAACTCTTTTCACTATTAATTTTTGTATCAAATTAGGTTCAACCTATTAGATAATATATGTTATACTGATTATAAATATGGAATATATTTTTTTTGAATTTAATTCACATAAGTTGAAAATTATAATTTAAAATTAGTCCAACACACGTGATGAGAAAACATTTTTTCAGAGGGGAAATGTACAAATATTTGGAAAGTTGTTATATCCAATTTCTATATGAAATGGATTAAAATGACCTAAATGAATTTAATAGATATATTAGTTTAAAAAATATATATTAAAATAAATTTTATTTTTTGTTCAAAGTTATAAATAATTTAAAAAAATGTAGTTTTCAATTAAAATTCAGTTTTTGACAATTCATAAGAAATTAATTTTTTCAGTAAATTAGAATTATTTAGCCCAAATATTCTTTTTACATGATGATTTAAAAAATTCAAATTATTTCATCAAATAAGATGTATGAAATTTTCCAAAACTAGTTTTAAGAAAACTGTGCATAAGGTGACTAAATTGCATTTTTAGAAAATAAATACAGTTTCTATGTGTAAAATTGGGTATATTATTATATTTTTAATAGAAAACACATAGTATGAATTTTAAACAATAAATTGAATAATTAATATGGAAATTTTCTTAAAATTATTATCTTATTGTTTTTTATTAATTTATTAATGTTAAAAGTTTTTGATTTCATAAATAATTGTATTTGAAAAAAATATTTCTTTTGTTTTTAAATAGATTTATATTTAATTTTTAATTAATTGGTCACAAAATAAATCATCTTATATGCATGTTTAAACCATTTATTTTCATAATTTATTTAATAATTTTTATACTCGCCATTCCAACTTCTAGGCGATAACTATCATATTAAATAATAATATTATAATAATATGACACGTTTTTTTAAACATAGTGTTTCATGTAACATAAGGTTAGCTCTACATTTTATGTAATGAAAGAAAAAATCGATGATTCATGTAAAAAAATCTAAACACGGTGTTGTATGTAATGAAATATATAAAAAATATTAAATTTATATGAAAATATATATTTCATAAAATCTGAGGGTGTTATATCCTAATTCATTAAATTGTTGTTGAGAGAGATCATTGTAGTTCTTGGTAGAAATAAAATCATGAATTAGAGAGGTTCCAGGAATAGAATTTTATGAGGAAGGAGGTCATCAAATCATGGAAAATCATTTGTAATTTGATCCTCCTGTATCTTAATATATTATAGAAACATTTATAATTTTTACTAAAAGAGAACATTAAGAATTGAGGGATGATAATCGATTTTAATTTCAAAAATTGTCATCTAATTAAATGAAATACAACATGAAGATTCATAAGAGGTATACATATATAATTTTAATTAAATATAAAATGATTCATAAGATATAAATAAAAATGAATGCAAAAAGGTTTTAATCTCAATGAAATTCTATAAGATGATGTTTTATAGGACTCCCTCCTACACAGTCATGATGACGAGGAGAAGCCCCTAATGGTTTTAATCCATGTAATTATGAGGAAAAAGTGTTTTTGGAATATATAAATTTAAAAACACTATTTAAGGAGGTCCCTAGAGAAGAACTTGTCAGGATAACTATTTTCGTTCACTTAATGAAATTTTAGATAAAGAAACACCTCTAACACCTTAATAATATGTGAGTAATGCTAAAACTAGACACCTAAAAATTATATTTGAATATTAATGAAAAAATAAGGAAATGAACTAATATTACATGGTAATTAATCCAAATTTTTCTGAGACAGAACCCCCAACCAGTGGTGAACAATTCAACCATTGTACACCCACTTGTTTAATAGAAAAATTTGGGTATAAATAAAATTTAAATATTGAAAAGTATTCAATAAATCATTATTGTAATAGAACAAATGAATCTAAAATTATAGATAGAGTGATGAATTTATGTTTTCATGATGACACTATTAAAATTATCATGGAATTGGAAACTAATTCACTTAAAAAATATAAAATTTTTAGTGTAATCCCCAAGATGATAGCAACCATGAATGAAATTTAATAGAGATATAAACTTTTTTATGAAGCCCTTGGTGAACATGATAGAATCCTTATGGAATTAAAACCACCAATACCAAGAATATTAGAGAGTGTTTTAGAAATTCCATGACACGTAATACACCTCAATGTGGAAAAACACAATTAAAACATTTAGGAAAAACAAATCATCCAAAAAAATATAAAAAATTATGAAACATGATAATGTATAGCAAGAAATGATGAAGGGGGTGATTTCAATATGTTTTAATAAGAAGAGGTTCTAATTTGGGATAAAAAAGTGCATACTAGAACATATAAAGAGGAGGAGGATTTTGAAATGTAAATTCATATCACGAATAATAACAATGACAATGATACGGAAGTAGGGAATGAGGAAAACCTAGAGCTTAATAAAATTATAAAGGAAAATCCACCACATCCACCAAATCATGAAATGATTATTAATATGACGTAAAGGGTATTAAAACTCAAAGATATTAAATATCATTTGAAAGAAACAATATGGATGAAATTATTGATGTTGAATTCTTGTGTATTACTAAATTTTTGAAAAATAATCTGATAAACAAGGACATGAGAATGTGGATGGTTCTAGGAATCAACGAATGATCATAAATATAAATTAAAATAATGTATTATCTGAAATATTTAACAGTGTATTGAATAATTTTGTAAAATAAAACTGGAAAAAGAGTAGGTGTATAAAGAGTTCAATAATATTTTATCTTTTAACACATTTCTTCTTCATACATATATACATTATACATAATGGTTCATCACTAAAAGTTGATTCAAACTACTAAAACAAAATAAGATGAGGTTATTCAATCTAGATACCCAACACATCACATCATTATTAAATCTATAATGGGTAGCATAGTTCAATCCTACATTTATATGACATGAGATATAGAAGGATCATTGTAAATACCAAAAATAAAGAACGAATTGAAGTAAAATTGGTTTTTTACTTCTTTATATGTCATATATTTAATTTTAATTTTAATTCTTATTTTTGAATTAATTTGTTGGTTGAGGTTGAATATCAAAATTAGTTTATAATTTTAATGCATTGGTGTATAGAAATTCACTGAGTAATATAATTTTTTAGGTCCAATTTTTAACATCATTGGCCCTAGTATTACATTTAAACTCCATAATATTTCATGACATTGTTTTCCATAAATAAAATTGATATCATTGTTAATATACAATACACTCAATACTGTGATTAAAGAAACTGCATTATAATATTATAAAATAATTACTTATTGTGATAGTTATTTCCAAGAAATTAAATTGGATATAATGAATTCTATTATACATATTAAGAAATTTATATAAATTTCTTACTAAATAAAAACATATTAGTTAATACTAAATAAATAATAACTGATTTTTTTGTAAAGTCATTTTATTCTTCACAAAAACCATTTCATCCAAAATGGTTTTTATATATTCTGTTGTGAAAAATTTTAAGTAATTTTTAGAACATATAAAATATATATTTGCTAAAATGATTACATTTTTAAGGCTAAATGGTCAATATTATATCAGGGAGATTTTTTTGGATTTTTTTGAATTCATTTTTTAGTGAATAGTGAAAAATACTAATTTTTATTAGAATTTGTTCTTTCAATCTAATTATTTAAAATATTATAATTTTTTTAAAAAAGTTTTAAATGTATAATTATATATCTTTTATTTTAAAAAATATAATTATATTCTTTTTAATATATTTTATGATTGAATTTG